>CM077666.1:137696247-140493747 GCA_039707655.1 Elymus sibiricus
TCGCGAAGCAACAGGAATAGCACACGGCAACTAGAGGTTCACTCGAATATTTATTCGTGTGGGTATAGGGGTCAATATGGGTGTCCACGGCTCTGATGTTGATCATTGATCGGAAAGTGTTCCGGTCATGTCTATACTTCACCGAACCTATAGGGTCACACGCTTAAGGGTCATCTATCTGTTGAATACTAGACAAGGAGTCTGAGAGAAAGTCACCGGAAAAGTTTCGGAGACAACGGAAGAGTTCCGGAGAGAAAACACCGGAATAGTTTCGGTAAAACCGAAAAGTTGTTTCGGAGTATACTATTAAGTCAAAATGGTTTCGGCACACGCCTGGAAATTCTTGGAGGGTGCTAGAATTGTTATGGGAACTTCTAGGATTTTTCCGGAGAAAAAAAGGAGAAATGTTCCGGAGCTGCCGGAACCGCTTTGGTTGCTTTTCGCTGATGAAAATCACTGATCCAGAATTGTTTCAGAATGCGTACAAAATTATTTTAGGAGGTACTGGAAATGTTCTAGGCCCACATAAATATTTTCGGATTTAACGGTCATGGAAAGATGTTTTTGTGAATAGTGAAAAGCACTTTATGGTTACTTTTTGGAAAGCTACCTTTTTGGGCTTTGTCCCAAAATATCTTAGGGATGACATGGATGGATGGGAACCCCTCATGGGGGGGGGGGGCCCACTAGGTGTGGCCGGCCATAGGAGGAGCTCCTCCATGGAGCTCCTCTAGCCTTCCTTTTATGCCCTTGTGAATGTCACATGTCATGGGTGTTTTGGTATTTTCAAGTGCCACCCTACCCCTTGGGTTTTCCTATAAATAGAGGTGGAGAGGCACTCTCCACACTCACTCTTTCTCACATACAAATGCCATGTATGATCTGGCCTTCTCTCTCCCTCCCCGCGAAATAGTTTCGTAGAGCCGAAAGGCTGTCTGGGTTCCGGTGGGAACTAGTTCTGGACGGCGAAGCCCTGCCGGATAGATGACACCGTATGTGTGCAACCCCGTAGAGAGGTCGTAGGTTCGATCTTTTTGCCCGAGGGGCTGTTCGAGAGTGCCTCCCGAAGGGCTGTCCGAGTGACCGTCCGAGTTTCTGTGTGTGCCTCCCGAAGGGCTGTCCGTGACACCGTCCGGGAGACTGTCCGACCGCCTCCCGAAGGGCTGTCCGAGGGGCTGACGAGGGAGTACATCCTCGCGGTTGGGAGGTTGTAAATCCTAGCTGCGGGGATCTGCACCGTCGATCTACATCGACTCTACTTCCGCCGCGCTACGAGTCGGTAATGATCAGATCAAACCTTGTATGCATCTCCATAGTGATCCTGGGCGTGCTCGCAGTACCAATTTTTTTTTGTTTTCTGTCGTGTTCCCCTACAGATCCGGCATCTACAGGACCATCCCTGCCAGTTCCCATCCAGAACACCACCCCGGAGCTGCATCCCCGCCTGCACCCGACGCTGCACCCCCACCGGCTGCAGAGTCGACCTCAACACCGGTGCTGACCTTGACGGACCCCGCCTGAACCTCCGAGTCCCCCTCTCCGACGGCATCAACCCTAGGTGAGCTCACTTTGCTTCTTCCCCAAGGTCCTTCAATGGCAGCCATGGTGAAGGTACTGTGCATGCGAATGGGTGTTATTTTTGCACATGTTTGCAAATGTTTAAGTGTGATATGATTACTGTTGTGTCCATGTGACTTGTGTATACATTGTTAGTTTAATATATGATTGTTGCCACGCAAAAATTCAGTGGGTATTATTTTTTCATATGTGTGCACTAGTTTGAAGTGTGTTATATGTACTGTTCTGTTCAATTGATTTGTGCATACCCAAGTTACATGAGCTTCTGATTTGTGCATACACAAGTCACATGAGCTTCATATGTGTACTGTTCCGTTCATATGATTTCTGCATACATTTGAGGACCAAAGTGACATGAATTTTCTTAGAGAAGAGTCAATCGTGACTGCTGAATGGAGCGTTGAAAACACTCGGATTGTCTACGAGTTGTTTGCCGAGCAAGTGAATGCTGGAAATAGGCCAGGCAATTATTTGACACCAAATGCATTTGATGAGGTGACAAGGCAATTTAAGATGAGAACTGGGCTTGACTACATACGCAATTGAAAAGCAAATGGGACAAGCTTAAAGGTGAATTCAGCATATTCAAGAAACTCAAGTTCCGAGAGACCGGAGCCGGATGGGACTATGTGAACAACACCGTGTCACAAGCTGATGAATGGTGGAAAAAGGCTAAAATTGTAAGTTCTTTTGGCTGATGTATCACATATCATAATTTACCCATATCATTTTAGTTACTAATAAATTGTTTTCATTGTTGTATTACAGTATATTAAAGGTTGTGGCAATTTCAAGAAGAAAGGACTTGCTAATGAACAAAACTTGCGGACTATGTTTGGAGATATCACAATTGATGGTACTGACCATTGGAATCCCTCTTCGGGCATGCCTCCTCCCTCTAGTGTGGCAGTGAAAGCCAGCATCAATATTGATGAGATCGAAGATCTTGATTTGGATGATACCGAAGAACAAGCATCTCAGGCAACACCTACCTCATCTAAAGTGAGGCTTGGAATCATCATTCCGGAGATGAACAAGAAACCCAAGACCGCACAAGTGATGTGTGAGCAAGTTACAAGGATTGGTGACATTGCCGAGGCTTCTCACTCATCATTTCAGTCTTTCCTAAAGCAAGATGAGGCGAACTGTGTCACCTCAGTTATGGATGAAGTCATTGCTTGTGGTGTAGCACCTGATACCGATGACTTCTTCATGGCTTCCGAGTTGTTCGTGAAGAGGGCGCAAAGGGAGATGTTTCTTTATATGCCTGTTGAGTCCCGAAAGGGTTGGTTGCGCAGGAAGTACAACTTGAAGTATGGGAAGTAGTTAATTTACATGCACACCATTCCATCTATGTGTGATGGTCGATTATCCTTTGCTATCAAAATTATTTGTGTCTATGTTGTTGAACCTAGTGCTTGATACCATTCCATCTATTTATGTACGCATTGTGGAACCATCTTTATGTCTATGTTGTTGAACTACTTGATATTATTCCATCTATTTATGTACGCATTGTGAAATTCGCAGCAATAGTCCCTGTGAAAAAAAAATTACAGCAGTTTTAAGCCCAGATGTTCTCTGCCTACTGCAGCCCAGCCCTTTTATCTCTCAAAAACCAGCCAGGCCCGAGCTGGGCTGATTCTAGCCAGCCCAAACTCTAGCCAAGCAGGCCAGCAGCCTCCTCAGCAGGCCAAATCACTGGGAGAAGCTACGACGTGCAGAACGCTTCGCTGATTGCTAGGTGGAGTTCGAAGATAGCTTCTGAAGCTGTGATTTTGAGGAGTTTTGGAAGTTCAGAGAGGATCAGAACAAGCCCTAAGCAAGGTGGCGTTCTACCGGAAAAAATAGGTGGCGTTCTACCGCAGTGAGAACATCGAGTCGCTCCCTGTTCCGCTGCCCATGCGACAAACTGTACGTCTAATGATTAATAAAGCCCTCTATTTTCCCGCAAAAAAATGAATTTCCTCTGGGCATGTTGTCATAAAAATAAAACAATGAAAAAACACTCCAGGATATATCCATAACTGCTACCTATTCCATTGACCTACTACACAAATGAACAATGATTGATTAACCAGAGTTGCCAAAAGTCATCATTTGGTTATGGCAGTGGCAACTGTCACCATTTGGTTATGTCAGTGGTTGAGAAACCTAGCAAGTTGTAATTGTTAACCTACGGGAGGACTGTCTACCAGGATGAAAGGGCCATCCGAACAATTGCCATATATAGTCTGGATAAGAACAGTGGCCATAAATAATGGAAAGCATGACATGAACTTAGATCACGAATGATTTTGATCTATTTGGATATTCCAGTGTACCAATTTATGCATGACGCCATACACAGATGATTACGATTGGTGACTAGTTATGTGACTAATCTAACATTAGTTGCATCACGCTAAAAAAACTCGGAATATATTTACTTCTAGCGTTGCATATATAGCGGCCAATTCCATGCTCAGCCTCCAAGAATATAAGATACCAGCAATATAGCTCAAAGCTTGCAGACGAGCTAAGCTACCTGATAGGTGACACGGCTAGAAACTAGCTAGAGCACATCGTCGACCAGCCATGTCCATGTCCTCGAGCTCCAACAAGACGCTGCCCTACTCGGCGGACGGTGGCAGCTACAGCACCCACGACACGCTCGCCCTCCTCGTCATCGGCTTCAGCGTCACCGCCGTCTGTGTCTTCATAATCGCGCTATTCGATTGCCTGTGCTGCCGCCCGCGCCGCGCTGGCGGCCGCAGGATCGTCTTCGTGGGCGCCCGGCCGTTCTTGGTGCGTGGCGGCGGCGATGGTGGGCTGAGCCCCACGGCCGTGGCCGCGCTGCCGTCCTTCTTGTACCACAGAGGCGTGGCCGTCCGCGGCAACGACGGTTCGGACGGTCGTGGCGAAGGCAGCGGCGGTGGCCGCGGGTGGGTGCAGTGCGCGGTGTGCCTCAGCCTGGTGAAGGAAGGGGAGGTGGTGAGGCAGCTGCCGGCGTGCATTCACCTGTTCCATGTAGGCTGCGTCGACACGTGGTTGCACTCCCACTCCACTTGCCCTCTGTGTAGGTCCACGGTAGAGGCTCCTTCCAAAGACCAGGTGCCTCCTGTGTGATTTGTACAAAGTTTTCTGTGCTATGTACGTAGCATATATTTTGGTACATATCAGATGTAGAAATTACTGTACTGCGAGTGCGTACCAAGAATTGTGCACCAAACTAGTTTCCCGTGTTCTGTTCTCTACCCTTTCTCTGGATGTTGTTGTTCATGCTTGAATGTAGATTGGGGAGGATCAATTGTGAATAGAAGGACAAAATGGTTGATGCAGTCTGATTGGTTTTGACATAAAGGTCTCTTATTGGTTCTTGAGATTGACTTGTAGTAATAGAGAAATCATCTTCATAGTCAACGCGCTCTCGTTTCTTCTAATCCTTTTTATTTGCAAGAAATCCCGTCTGAGGCCCACACTGTTAGTCGACCTCACTGGGGTTGATGTTGACCGCAAATGTTATATGCCGCCTGTTGCAACATATGAGCGGCGGATAACCCATAGGCGACTGGGATTGGGATTGCGGCTTAGTTGGCGGCGTTTTCTTTTTTTGCGGGGATACATAAACGCATCTGATTGGTTCTTGAGATTGACTTGTAATTTCTTCATAGTCAACGTGCTTTCTTTGGTTTTTTGAAGAAATCCCGGCTGAGGCAGGCCTATCCTGTTGGTTGACCTCACCGGGGCTGGCGCTGATCCAATAGGGATTGGGCAGGCCTCATCTTGCGGAATTTGGAATTTCACTTTTTTTTATTAGGATCACGTCGAAGACTTATTAGAACTCACCCAGTTGTATTGTGTCCACACAACTACATTACGAGATCTCATCAATTCAAAGAACGAAGAAATACCCTATAACAGGTGTCTGTTCCTGCCCACCATGATATTGCACATGATTCTTCATGCAAATTTTAGAACACATAACCAGCCCTTGTAGCATGATGACTTGGGGCTTCTACGATCTACGTTAACCAAAGGAGGCATGAGTCCCTCCAACAAAGTTAGGGCTTTTACCTTGGCCAAAAGCACCCTCTCCTTCCCCTACCTCGAGAGGGAGCCTTGACCTAGTCCTAAATGTTGGGGAACAGAGCATGAATTTCAAAAAAATTTCTACGCTCACGCAAGATCTATCCATGGAGATGTATCGCTACGAGAGGGGAGAGTGTGTCTACGTACCCTCGTAGACCGTTAGCGGAAGCGTCTCACAACGCGGTTGATGTAGTCGAACAATCCTTCGAGCTCCACCGATCAAGTACCGAACGTACGGCACCTCCGAGTTCTACACACGTGTAGCTCGGTGACGTTCCTCGCCTTCTTGATCCAGCAAGACGTCGAGGTAGTAGATGAGTTCCGTCAGCACGATGGCGTGGCGACGGTGACGGTGAAGTGATTCCGGCAGGGCTTCGCCTAAGCTCTCCGAAAATATGACCGAGGTGGAAAACGGAGATCGGGGCACCGCACACGGCTATGGGACAATTGTGTACTTTGGGGTGCCCCCTTGCCCCCGTATATAAAGGATGAGAGGGAGGAGGCCGGCCCCCTAGGGGTGCGCCAAGTGTGGGGAGTCCTAGTAGGATTCCACCTCCCATACGGAGTAGGACAGAGGGAAGGGAGAGGGAAAGGAAAGAGGGGGCTGCGCCCCCTCCCCTAGTCCAATTCGATTTGGGCACGGGGGGGCGCGAGCCTCCTCACGTGGCCTGCCTCTCCTTTTCCCTTATGGCCCAATAAGGCCCATTACTTCTCCCGGTGAATTCCCGTAACTCCCCGGTACTCCGAAAAATACCCGAATCACTCGGAACCTTTCCGACGTCCGAATATAGCCTTCCAATATATGAATCTTTACCTCTCGACCATTTCGAGACTCCTCGTCATGTCCGTGATCTCATCCGGGACTCCAAACAAACTTCGGCCACCAATCACATAACTCATATAATACTAAATCGTCATCGAACCTTAAGTGTGCGGACCCTACGGGTTTGGGAATGATGTAGACATGACCGAGACGACTCTCCGGTCAATAACCAACAGCGGAACCTGGATGCTCATATTGGTTCCTACATATTCCACGAAGATCTTTATCGGTGAACCTCATATGTCAACATACGTTGTTCCCTTTGTCTGGCGGTATGTTACTTGCCCGAGATTTGATCGTCGGTATCCAATACCTAGTTCAATCTCGTTACCGGCAAGTCTCTTTACTCGTTCCGTAATACGTCATCTTGTAACTAACTCTTTAGTCACGGTGCTTGCAAGGCTTCTGTGATGCTGTATTACCGAGAGGGCCCAGAGATACCTCTCCGATAGTCGGAGTGACAAATTCCAATCTCGATCCATGCCAACTCAACAAACACTTTCGGAGATACCTGTAGTGCACCTTTATAATCACCCAGTTACGTTGTGACGTTTGATACACCCAAAGTATTCCTACGGTATCCGGGAGTTGCATGATCTCATGGTCAGAGGAACGTGTATTTGACATAGTGAAAGCAATAGCAATAAACTGAACGATCATTTGCTATGCTAACGGTTGGGTCAAGTCCATCACATCATTCTCCTAATGATGTGATCCCGTTATCAAATGACAACTCATGTCCATGGTCAGGAAATGTTGACCATCTTTTGATCAACGAGCTAGTCTAGTAGAGGCTTACTAGGGACACAGTATTTGTTTATCTATTCACACATGTATTTAGTTTCCGGTCAATACAATTCTAGCATGAATAATAAACAATTATCATGAACGGGGAAATATGATAATAACTAATTTATTATTGCCTCTAGGGCATATTTCCAACAGTCTCCCACTTGCACTAGAGTCAATAATCTAGATTACATCTCCATGTAATTAACACTTAATCAGTTCTAAAGCTGATCATGTTTTGCTTGTGAGAGAGGTTTTAGTCAACGGGTCTGCAATATTCAGATCCGTGTGTTCTTGGCAAATCTCTATGTAGATGCTGCTACCACACTCTGTTTGGAGCTACTCCAAAAAATTTCCCCACTATACTTATCCGGTCTGAGACTCATAGTCTTTCGGATCAGTGTTTAAAGCTTGCATCGACGTAACCCCTTACGACGAACTCTTTATCATCTCTATTCCTAAGAAATTCTTCCTTAGTCATCTTAAGGATAATTTGACCGCTGTCCAGTGATCTACTCCTGGATCACTTTGGTACCTCTTTTGCCAGACACATGGCAAGGCACACAGCTTGGCATACTTTATAAAACCTATGGCCGAGGCATAGGGGATAACCTTCATCCATTCTATTTATTTTGCCGTGGTCGAGATTTGAGTCTTACTCAACTTCACACCTTTCACCACAGTCAAGAACTCCTTCTTTGACTGATCCATTTTGAACTTCTTCAAAATCTTGTCAAGGTATATGTTTTGTGAAAGTCATATGAGGCGTCTCAATCTATCTCTATAGATTTTGATGCCTAACATGTAAACAACCTTTACCTAGATCTTCAAGTCTTACTCCACTTCACACCAGCCAAGAACTTATTTCTTTTGACTTGATCCATTTTGAACTTCTTCAAAATCTAATCAAGGTGTGTGAAAATCTTTTATCAGGTGTCTTGATCTATCTCTATAGATCTCGATGCCCAAACCGTGGATAACTCAAAAAACAGGTTTTTATTGAAAAACTCCTTTCAATTAATTCTTTATGCTTTCCAGAAATTCTACATCATTTCCAATCACATATACTTATTAGAAATGTTATAGAGCTCCCACTCACTTTGTTGTAAATACAAGTTTCTCCATAAACTTGCATAAACCCAAACGCTTTGATCACTTCATCAAAGCGAGTATTCCAGCTCCGAGATGCTTGCACCAGTCCATAGATGGATCGCTGGAGCTTGCATACTTTGTTAGCACCTTTAGGATCGACAAAACCTTCCGGTTGTATCATATACAATTCTTCCTTAAGGAATCCATTAAGGAATGCCGTTTTGACGTCCATTTGCCAGATTTCATAATCATAAAACGCGGCAATTGCTAACATAATTCTGACAGACTTTAGCATCGCTACGGGTGAGAAAGTCTCATCGTAGTCAACTCCTTGAACTTGTCGATAACCTTTAGCAACAAGTCGAGCTTTATAGACGGTGACATTACCAGCAGCGTCCGTCTTCTTCTTAAAGATCCATTTATTTTTAATAGCTCGCCGTTTCATCGGGCAAGTCTACCAAAGTCCACACTTTGTTCTCATACATGGATCTAATCTCGGATTTCATGGCCTCAAGCCATTTGTCGGAATCCGGGCTCGCCATCGCTTCTTCATAGTTCGTAGGTTCACCGTTGTCTAACAACATGACCTCCAAGACAGGATTGCCGTACCACTCTGGTGCGGAACGTGTCCTGGTTGACCTTCGAAGTTCAGTAACAACTTGATCCAAAGTTTCATGATCATCATCATTAACTTCTTCTCTGGTCTGTGTCGATGTCACATAAATTTCTTTCTGTGGCGTACTACTATCCAGAGGAGGTACAATTACCTCATCAAGTTCTACTTTCCTCCCACTCACTTCTTTCGAGAGAAACTCCTTCTCTAGAAAGGATCCATTCTTTAGCAACGAAAACTTTGCCTTCGGATCTGTGGTAGAAGGTGTACCCAACGGTCTCTTTTGGGTATCCTATGAAGACGCACTTATCCGCTTTGGGTTCGAGCTTATCTGGCTGAAGCCTTTTGACATAAGCATCGCATCCCCAAACTTTCAGAAACGACATCTTAGGTTTCTTGCAAACCACAGTTCATACGGTGTCATCTCAACGGATTTAGACGGTGCTCTTGTTTAAAGTGAATGCAGCTGTCTCTAATGCATAACCCCAAAATGATAGTGGCAAATCGGTAAGAGACATCATAGAACGCACCATATCCAATAGAGTACGATTACGACGTTCGGACACACCATTACGCTGTGGTGTTCCATGTGGCGTGAGCTGTGAAACAATTCCACATTGTCTTAAGTGATTGCCAAACTCGTAACTCAAATATTCTCCTCCACGATCAGATCGTAAGAACTTTATTTTCTTGTTACGATGGTTCTCTACTTCACTCTGAAATTCTTTGAACTTTTCAAATGTTTCAGATTTATGCTTCATCAAGTAGACATAACCATATCTACTCAAATCATCAGTGAACGTGAGAATATAACGATATCCACCGCGCGCCTCAACACTCATCGGACCGCATACATCGGTATGTATTATTTCCAATAAGTTGGTTGCTCGCTCCATTGTTCCGGAGAACGGAGTTTTAGTCATCTTGCCAATAAGGCACGGTTCACATGTCTCAAATGATTCATAATCAAGAGATTCCAAAAACCCATCTGCATGGAGTTTCTTCATGTGTTTAACACTGATATGACCTAAGCGGCAGTGCCACAAATATGTGGTACTATCATTATCTTTTGGCATTCGTGTTATGAACATATGTATTACTACGATCAAGATTCTATAAACCTTTCATTTTAAGTGCATGATCATCAATGATATTATCCAAATAGAATAACAATTATTCTCTGAAATTGAATAACCGTCTTGCAATAAACACTATCAGATATAATGTTCATGCTTAACGCAAGCACCAAATAACAATTATTTAGGTTCATCACTAATCCTGAAGGTAGAGAGAGCGTGGCGATGGTGATCACATCAACCTTGGAGACACTTCCAATGCACATCGTCACCTCGTTCTTAGCTAGCCCTCGTTTATTCCGAAGCTCCATGTTTCAAGTTGTAAGCAACTGAACAAGTATCAAATACCCAGGTGCTCCTACGAGTACTAGTAAGGTACATATCAATAACATGTATATCAAATATCTTTGTTGACATTGCCAGTCTTATTATCTGCCAGTTACTTTGGGGAAGTTCCGCTCCCTGTGACATTTCCCTTTGCAATGGGAGCGCTAAGTCTCGGGTTTGGTTCAGCCTTGGGTTTCTTCGCGTGAGCGGCAACTGTTTTACCGTTCTTCTTGAAGTTCCCTTTTCTTTCCCTTGCCCTTATTGAAACTAGTGGTCTTATTAACCATCAACACTTGATGCTCCCTTTTTTTGATTTCTACATCCGCAGATTGTAGCATCGCGAATAGCTTAAGGATCTTCTATCCCTTGCATGTTTATAGTTCATCACGAAGATCCAGTAGCTTAGTGATAGTGACTAGAGAACTCTATCAATCACCACTTTATTCGGAAGTCTAACTCCCACTTGATTCAAGTGTTTGAAGTACTCAGACATTCTGAGTACATGCTCACTAACGGAGCTGTTCTCCTCCATCTTGTAGCTATAGAACTTGTCGAAGGTGTCATCCCTCTCGACCCGGGTGTGAGTCTTGAAAAACAAATTTTCAGCTCTTGGAACATCTCATATGCTCTGTGTTGCTCAAAACATATTTGGAGCTCCGGTTCTAAGCCGTAAAGTATGGCGCACTGAACTATCGAGTAGTCATCTTTTCTTGTCTGCCAGACGTTCATAACGTCCTCAGACGAAGCCATAGGGGTATTTCACTGAGCGGTGCATTAAGAACATAAGCCTTCTGTGCAGCAGTGAGGACAATCCTCAGATCACGGACCTAGTCCGCATAGTTGCTTCCATCAACTTTCAACTTCGTTTTCTCTAGGAACATAATAAAAACAGGGAAACTACAGCGCGGTCTATGGATCTACAACATAAATTTGCTAAGACAAGTAAGACTATGTTCATGACAATTGAAGTTCAATTAATCAAATTACTTAAGAACTCCCACTTAGATTAACATCCCTCAAGTTGTCTAAGTGTAACATGATCCACATCAACTAAACCACGTCCGATCATCACGTGAGGTGGATTAGTTATCAATGGTGAACATCTTTCATGTTGATCATATCTACTATATGAATCATGTTCGACCTTTCGGTCTCTTGTGTTCCGAGGCCATGTCTGTACATGCTAGGCTCGTCAAGTTTAACCCAAGTATTCTGCGTGTGTAAAACTGGCTTACACCCGTTGTATGCGAACGAAAGAATCCATCACACCCGATCATCACGTGGTGCTTAGAAGCGTCGAACCTTCGCAACGGTGCATACTAGGGGAGAACACTTATCTTGAAATTTAGTGAAGGGATCATCTTATAATGCTACCGTCGTCCTAAGCAAAATAAGATGCATAAAAGGATTAACATCACATGCAATTCAATATATGTGACATGATATGGCCATCATCGTCTTGTGCTTTTGATCTCCATCAGCAAAGCACCGTCATGATCTCCATCGTCACCGGGTTGACACCTTGATCTCCATCGTAGCGTCGTGACACCTTGATCTCCATCATAGCGTCGTGGTCGTCTCGCCGGCTATTGCTACTACTACTACTGCTAACTAATAGCGGTAAAGTAAAGCAATTACATAGCGTTGGCATTGCATACAATAAAGAGACAACCATAAGGCTCCTGCCGGTTGCCTGATAACTTACAAAACATGATCATCTCATACAACAACTTATATCACATCATGTCTTGGCCATATCACATCACCAGCATACCCTGCAAAAACAAGTTAGACGTCCTCTACTTTGTTGTTGCAAGTTTTACGTGGCTGCTACGGGTTTGCAAGAACCGTTCTTACCTACGCAAAACCACAACGTGGTGTAGTGATTGCTTTTTGATCTTCTAAAAGAACCCTCTTCATTCAAACCGATTCAACTAAAGTGAGAGAGACAGACACCCGCCAGTCACCTTTATGCAACGAGTGCACGTAGCGGTGAAACCTGTCTCGCGTAAGCGTACGCGTAATGTCGGTCCGGGCCGCTTCATCTCACAATACCGCCGAATCAAGTAACAACTAGTAACGGCAAGCAATATGTATACACCCACGCCCACAACTCACTTGTGTTCTACTCGTGCAAATCACATCTACGCATAGACCTGGCTCGGATGCCACTGTTGGGGAACGGAGCATGAATTTCAAAAAAATTCCTACGCTCACGCAAGATCTATCCATGGAGATGTATCGCTACGAGAGGGGAGAGTGTGTCTACGTACCCTCGTAGACCGTTAGCGGAAGCGTCTCACAACGCGGTTGATGTAGTCGAACAATCCTTCGAGCTCCACCGATCAAGTACCGAACGTACGGCACCTCCGAGTTCTACACACGTGCAGCTCGGTGACGTTCCTCGCCTTCTTGATCCAGCAAGACGTCGAGGTAGTAGATGAGTTCCGTCAGCACGATGGCGTGGTGACGGTGACGGTGAAGTGATTCCGGCAGGGCTTCGCCTAAGCTCTCCGAAAATATGACCGAGGTGGAAAACGGAGATCGGGGCACCGCACACGGCTATGGGACAATTGTGTACTTTGGGGTGCCCCCTTGCCCCCGTATATAAAGGATGAGAGGGAGGAGGCCGGCCCCCTAGGGGTGCGCCAAGTGTGGGGAGTCCTACTAGGACTCCTTAGTCCTAGTAGGATTCCACCTCCCATACGGAGTAGGAAAGAGGGAAGGGAGAGGGAAAGGAAAGAGGGGGCTACGCCCCCTCCCCTAGTCCAATTCGGTTTGGGCAAGGGGGGGGGGGGCGCGAGCCTCCTCACGTGGCATGCCTCTCCTTTTCCCGTATGGCCCAATAAGGCCCATTACTTCTCCCGGTGAATTCCCGTAACTCCCCGGTACTCCGAAAAATACCCGAATCACTCGGAACCTTTCAGACGTCCGAATATAGCCTTCCAATATATGAATCTTTACCTCTCGACCATTTCGAGACTCCTCGTCATGTCCGTGATCTCATCCTGGACTCCAAACAAACTTCGGCCACCAATCACATAACTCATATAATACTAAATCGTCATCGAACCTTAAGTGTGCGGACCCTACAGGTTCGGGAATGATGTAGACATGACCGAGACGACTCTCCGGTCAATAACCAACAGCGGAACCTGGATGCTCATATTGGTTCCTACATATTCCACGAAGATCTTTATCGGTGAACCTCATATGTCAACATACGTTGTTCCCTTTGTCTGGCGGTATGTTACTTGCCCGAGATTTGATCGTCGGTATCCAATACTTAGTTCAATCTCGTTACCGGCAAGTCTCTTTACTCGTTCCGTAATACGTCATCTTGTAACTAACTCTTTAGTCACGGTGCTTGCAAGGCTTCTGTGATGCTGTATTACCGAGAGGGCCCAGAGATACCTCTCCGATAGTCGGAGTGACAAATTCCAATCTCGATCCATGCCAACTCAACAAACACTTTCGGAGATACCTGTAGTGCACCTTTATAATCACCCAGTTATGTTGTGACGTTTGATACACCCAAAGTATTCCTACGGTATCCGGGAGTTGCATGATCTCATGGTCAGAGGAACGTGTATTTGACATAGTGAAAGCAATAGCAATAAACTGAACGATCATTTGCTATGCTAACGGTTGGGTCAAGTCCATCACATCATTCTCCTAATGATGTGATCCCGTTATCAAATGACAACTCATGTCCATGGTCAGGAAATCTTGACCATCTTTTGATCAACGAGGTAGTCTAGTAGAGGCTTACCAGGGACACAGTATTTGTTTATCTATTCACACATGTATTTAGTTTCCGGTCAATACAATTCTAGCATGAATAATAAACTATTATCATGAACGGGGAAATATGATAATAACTAATTTATTATTGCCTCTAGGGCATATTTCCAACAGTCTCCCACTTGCACTAGAGTCAATAATCTAGATTACATCTCCATGTAATTAACAGTTAATCAGTTCTAAAGCTGATCATGTTTTGCTTGTGAGAGAGGTTTTAGTCAACGGGTCTGCAATATTCAGATCCATGTGTTCTTGGCAAATCTCTATGTAGATACTGCTACCACACTCTGTTTGGAGCTACTCCAAAAAATTTCCCCACTATACTTATCCGGTCTGAGACTCATAGTCTTTCGGATCAGTGTTTAAAGCTTGCATCGACGTAACCCCTTACGACGAACACTTTATCATCTCTATTCCCGAGAAATTCTTCCTTAGTCATCTTAAGGATAATTTGACCGCTGTCCAGTGATCTACTCCTGGATCACTTTGGTACCTCTTTTGCCAGACACATGGCAAGGCACACAGCTTGGCATACTTTATAAAACCTATGGCCGAGGCATAGGGGATAACCTTCATCCATTCTATTTATTTTGCCGTGGTCGAGATTTGAGTCTTACTCAACTTCACACCTTTCACCACAGTCAAGAACTCCTTCTTTGACTGATCCATTTTGAACTTCTTCAAAATCTTGTCAAGGTATATGTTTTGTGAAAGTCATATGAGGCGTCTCAATCTATCTCTATAGATTTTGATGCCTAACATGTAAACAACCTTTACCTAGATCTTCAAGTCTTACTCCACTTCACACCAGCCAAGAACTTATTTCTTTTGACTTGATCCATTTTGAACTTCTTCAAAATCTAATCAAGGTGTGTGAAAATCTTTTATCAGGTGTCTTGATCTATCTCTATAGATCTCGATGCCCAAACCGTGGATAACTCAAAAAGCAGGTTTTTATTGAAAAACTCCTTTCAATTAATTCTTTATGCTTTCCAGAAATTCTACATCATTTCCAATCACATATACTTATTAGAAATGTTATAGAGCTCCCACTCACTTTGTTGTAAATACAAGTTTCTCCATAAACTTGCATAAACCCAAACGCTTTGATCACTTCATCAAAGCGAGTATTCCAGCTCCGAGATGCTTGCACCAGTCCATAGATGGATCGCTGGAGCTTGCATACTTTGTTAGCACCTTTAGGATCGACAAAACCTTCCGGTTGTATCATATACAATTCTTCCTTAAGGAATCCATTAAGGAATGCCGTTTTGACGTCCATTTGCCAGATTTCATAATCATAAAACGCGGCAATTGCTAACATAATTCTGACAGACTTTAGCATCGCTACGGGTGAGAAAGTCTCATCGTAGTCAACTCCTTGAACTTGTCGATAACCTTTAGCAACAAGTCGAGCTTTATAGACGGTGACATTACCAGCAGCGTCCGTCTTCTTCTTAAAGATCCATTTATTTTTAATAGCTCGCCGTTTCATCGGGCAAGTCTACCAAAGTCCACACTTTGTTCTCATACATGGATCTAATCTCGGATTTCATGGCCTCAAGCCATTTGTCGGAATCCGGGCTCGCCATCGCTTCTTCATAGTTCGTAGGTTCACCGTTTTCTAACAACATGACCTCCAAGACAGGATTGCCGTACCACTCTGGTGCGGAACGTGTCCTGGTTGACCTTCGAAGTTCAGTAACAACTTGATCCAAAGTTTCATGATCATCATCATTAACTTCTTCTCTGGTCTGTGTCGATGTCACAGAAATTTCTTTCTGTGGCGTACTACTATCCAGAGGAGGTACAATTACCTCATCAAGTTCTACTTTCCTCCCACTCACTTCTTTCGAGAGAAACTCCTTCTCTAGAAAGGATCCATTCTTTAGCAACGAAAACTTTGCCTTCGGATCTGTGGTAGAAGGTGTACCCAACGGTCTCTTTTGGGTATCCTATGAAGACGCACTTATCCGCTTTGGGTTCGAGCTTATCTGGCTGAAGCCTTTTGACATAAGCATCGCATCCCCAAACTTTCAGAAACGACATCTTAGGTTTCTTGCAAACCACAGTTCATACGGTGTCATCTCAACGGATTTAGATGGTGCTCTTGTTTAAAGTGAATGCAGCTGTCTCTAATGCATAACCCCAAAATGATAGTGGCAAATCGGTAAGAGACATCATAGAACGCACCATATCCAATAGAGTACGATTACGACGTTCGGACACACCATTACGCTGTGGTGTTCCATGTGGCGTGAGCTGTGAAACAATTCCACATTGTCTTAAGTGATTGCCAAACTCGTAACTCAAATATTCTCCTCCACGATCAGATCGTAAGAACTTTATTTTCTTGTTACGATGGTTCTCTACTTCACTCTGAAATTCTTTGAACTTTTCAAATGTTTCAGATTTATGCTTCATCAAGTAGACATAACCATATCTACTCAAATCATCAGTGAACGTGAGAATATAACGATATCCACCGCGCGCCTCAACACTCATCGGACCGCATACATCGGTATGTATTATTTCCAATAAGTTGGTTGCTCGCTCCATTGTTCCGGAGAACGGAGTTTTAGTCATCTTGCCAATAAGGCACGGTTCACATGTCTCAAATGATTCATAATCAAGAGATTCCAAAAACCCATCTGCATGGAGTTTCTTCATGTGTTTAACACTGATATGACCTAAGCGGCAGTGCCACAAATATGTGGTACTATCATTATCTTTTGGCATTCGTGTTATGAACATATGTATTACTACGATCAAGATTCTATAAACCTTTCATTTTAAGTGCATGATCATCAATGATATTATCCAAATAGAATAACAATTATTCTCTGAAATTGAATAACCGTCTTGCAATAAACACTATCAGATATAATGTTCATGCTTAACGCAAGCACCAAATAACAATTATTTAGGTTCATCACTAATCCTGAAGGTAGAGAGAGCGTGGCGATGGTGATCACATCAACCTTGGAGACACTTCCAATGCACATCGTCACCTCGTTCTTAGCTAGCCCTCGTTTATTCCGAAGCTCCATGTTTCAAGTTGTAAGCAACTGAACAAGTATCAAATACCCAGGTGCTCCTACGAGTACTAGTAAGGTACATATCAATAACATGTATATCAAATATCTTTGTTGACATTGCCAGTCTTATTATCTGCCAGTTACTTTGGGGAAGTTCCGCTCCCTGTGACATTTCCCTTTGCAATGGGAGCGCTAAGTCTCGGGTTTGGTTCAGCCTTGGGTTTCTTCGCGTGAGCGGCAACTGTTTTACCGTTCTTCTTGAAGTTCCCTTTTCTTTCCCTTGCCCTTATTGAAACTAGTGGTCTTATTAACCATCAACACTTGATGCTCCCTTTTTTTGATTTCTACATCCGCAGATTGTAGCATCGCGAATAGCTTAAGGATCTTCTATCCCTTGCATGTTTATAGTTCATCACGAAGATCCAGTAGCTTAGTGATAGTGACTAGAGAACTCTATCAATCACCACTTTATTCGGAAGTCTAACTCCCACTTGATTCAAGTGTTTGAAGTACTCAGACATTCTGAGTACATGCTCACTAACGGAGCTGTTCTCCTCCATCTTGTAGCTATAGAACTTGTCGAAGGTGTCATCCCTCTCGACCCGGGTGTGAGTCTTGAAAAACAAATTTTCAGCTCTTGGAACATCTCATATGCTCCGTGTTGCTCAAAACATATTTGGATCTCCGGTTCTAAGCCGTAAAGTATGGCGCACTGAACTATCGAGTAGTCATCTTTTCTTGTCTGCCAGACGTTCATAACGTCCTCAGACGAAGCCATAGGGGTATTTCACTGAGCGGTGCATTAAGAACATAAGCCTTCTGTGCAGCAGTGAGGACAATCCTCAGATCACGGACCTAGTCCGCATAGTTGCTTCCATCAACTTTCAACTTCGTTTTCTCTAGGAACATAATAAAAACAGGGGAACTACAGCGCGGTCTATGGATCTACAACATAAATTTGCTAAGACAAGTAAGACTATGTTCATGACAATTGAAGTTCAATTAATCAAATTACTTAAGAACTCCCACTTAGATTAACATCCCTCAAGTTGTCTAAGTGTAACATGATCCACATCAACTAAACCACGTCCGATCATCACGTGAGGTGGATTAGTTATCAATGGTGAACATCTTTCATGTTGATCATATCTACTATATGAATCATGTTCGACCTTTCGGTCTCTTGTGTTCCGAGGCCATGTCTGTACATGCTAGGCTCGTCAAGTTTAACCCAAGTATTCTGCGTGTGTAAAACTGGCTTACACCCGTTGTATGCGAACGAAAGAATCCATCACACCCGATCATCACGTGGTGCTTAGAAGCGTCGAACCTTCGCAACGGTGCATACTAGGGGAGAACACTTATCTTGAAATTTAGTGAAGGGATCATCTTATAATGCTACCGTCGTCCTAAGCAAAATAAGATGCATAAAAGGATTAACATCACATGCAATTCAATATATGTGACATGATATGGCCATCATCGTCTTGTGCTTTTGATCTCCATCAGCAAAGCACCGTCATGATCTCCATCGTCACCGGGTTGACACCTTGATCTCCATCGTAGCGTCGTGACACCTTGATCTCCATCGTAGCGTCGTGGTCGTCTCGCCGGCTATTGCTACTACTACTACTGCTAACTAATAGCGGTAAAGTAAAGCAATTACATAGCGTTGGCATTGCATACAATAAAGAGACAACCATAAGGCTCCTGCCGGTTGCCTGATAACTTACAAAACATGATCATCTCATACAACAACTTATATCACATCATGTCTTGGCCATATCACATCACCAGCATACCCTGCAAAAACAAGTTAGACGTCCTCTACTTTGTTGTTGCAAGTTTTACGTGGCTGCTACGGGTTTGCAAGAACCGTTCTTACCTACGCAAAACCACAACGTGGTGTAGTGATTGCTTTTTGATCTTCTAAAAGAACCCTCTTCATTCAAACCGATTCAACTAAAGTGAGAGAGACAGACACCCGCCAGTCACCTTTATGCAACGAGTGCACGTAGCGGTGAAACCTGTCTCGCGTAAGCATACGCGTAATGTCGGTCCGGGCCGCTTCATCTCACAATACCGCCGAATCAAGTAACAACTAGTAACGGCAAGCAATATGTATACACCCACGCCCACAACTCACTTGTGTTCTACTCGTGCAAATCACATCTACGCATAGACCTGGCTCGGATGCCACTGTTGGGGAACGGAGCATGAATTTCAAAAAAATTCCTACGCTCACGCAAGATCTATCCATGGAGATGTATCGCTACGAGAGGGGAGAGTGTGTCTACGTACCCTCGTAGACCGTTAGCGGAAGCGTCTCACAACGCGGTTGATGTAGTCGAACAATCCTTCGAGCTCCACCGATCAAGTACCGAACGTACGGCACCTCCGAGTTCTACACACGTGCAGCTCGGTGACGTTCCTCGCCTTCTTGATCCAGCAAGACGTCGAGGTAGTAGATGAGTTCCGTCAGCACGATGGCGTGGTGACGGTGACGGTGAAGTGATTCCGGCAGGGCTTCGCCTAAGCTCTCCGAAAATATGACCGAGGTGGAAAACGGAGATCGGGGCACCGCACACGGCTATGGGACAATTGTGTACTTTGGGGTGCCCCCTTGCCCCCGTATATAAAGGATGAGAGGGAGGAGGCCGGCCCCCTAGGGGTGCGCCAAGTGTGGGGAGTCCTACTAGGACTCCTTAGTCCTAGTAGGATTCCACCTCCCATACGGAGTAGGAAAGAGGGAAGGGAGAGGGAAAGGAAAGAGGGGGCTGTGCCCCCTCCCCTAGTCCAATTCGGTTTGGGCAAGGGGGGGGGGCGCAAGCCTCCTCACGTGGCATGCCTCTCCTTTTCCCGTATGGCCCAATAAGGCCCATTACTTCTCCCGGTGAATTCCCGTAACTCCCCGGTACTCCGAAAAATACCCGAATCACTCGGAACCTTTCAGACGTCCGAATATAGCCTTCCAATATATGAATCTTTACCTCTCGACCATTTCGAGACTCCTCGTCATGTCCGTGATCTCATCCGGGACTCCAAACAAACTTCGGCCACCAATCACATAACTCATATAATACTAAATCGTCATCGAACCTTAAGTGTGCGGACCCTACGGGTTCGGGAATGATGTAGACATGACCGAGACGACTCTCCGGTCAATAACCAACAGTGGAACCTGGATGCTCATATTGGTTCCTACATATTCCACGAAGATCTTTATCGGTGAACCTCATATGTCAACATACGTTGTTCCCTTTGTCTGGCGGTATGTTACTTGCCCGAGATTTGATCGTCGGTATCCAATACCTAGTTCAATCTCGTTACCGGCAAGTCTCTTTACTCGTTCCGTAATACGTCATCTTGTAACTAACTCTTTAGTCACGGTGCTTGCAAGGCTTCTGTGATGCTGTATTACCGAGAGGGCCCAGAGATACCTCTCCGATAGTCGGAGTGACAAATTCCAATCTCGATCCATGCCAACTCAACAAACACTTTCGGAGATACCTGTAGTGCACCTTTATAATCACCCAGTTACGTTGTGACGTTTGATACACCCAAAGTATTCCTATGGTATCCGGGAGTTGCATGATCTCATGGTCAGAGGAACGTGTATTTGACATAGTGAAAGCAATAGCAATAAACTGAACGATCATTTGCTATGCTAACGGTTGGGTCAAGTCCATCACATCATGATGTGATCCCGTTATCAAATGACAACTCATGTCCATGGTCAGGAAATCTTGACCATCTTTTGATCAACGAGCTAGTCTAGGAGAGGCTTACTAGGGACACAGTATTTGTTTATCTATTCACACATGTATTTAGTTTCCGGTCAATACAATTCTAGCATGAATAATAAACTATTATCATGAACGGGGAAATATGATAATAACTAATTTATTATTGCCTCTAGGGCATATTTCCAGCACTAAATACCCATGTCCAAAATAGTGTGGAGTAGATCGGGAGGGGGGGGATTGTACCGATGCCTAGGAAAGTAGGGTTTTAGTCTCCGCGTGCGATTCTCTCACCGGATTCTGATCTTGATCTCCCCTGCTCGAGCTGACCAAGGGAATGGCTTTGTCCACCTGCCTGGCCTCGGCGGGGAGTTGTTGTTAGGAGCACGAGAGTTGGCTCAGATTAGACTTCGACCTAGGATTCGATGGGGGTAAAGGGAATAAGGTGCATGTCGACCTCAATGATCCGCAAAATATCTGGAACTAGAAGACAGAGTTGGACGATGTTTTTCTTGCGAAGGTTGATGTTGATCATCAGAAGGAGGACCAATAAATGTGTTGGATGGAGGTTTCTAAGGTGAAGACTATGAAGACCTTTAGCATCAATTGCTTTTACTACTCCATGATATATGCTTAGAGTTTGGCTCGGGTCTTTTCATTCCGTCGGGTCAAGGAAAATTTGTTCATACTCGAGATGAACTGTCAGGGGGACTGAAAACGTGTCACCAAGGAAGGACCCTGGACTTTTTGCCAATTACGGGGTCATGATCGAGACATATGATAGTTCTACGAAGCCGGTGGCGATCAAGTTTGTTAGGATTTAGGCATAGGCACGAATTCATTAGATCCCACCTCTGTACTTCAAGGAGGGGCGGTGAAACAGTTAGCTCAGAGGGCCAGGACGCAATGTCTGTGGAGATGAGCCCATTTTCACCACCGGGGAAGAATTATGTGTAGGATTAGCTGGCGAGGTTTATTGTGGTCACACCAGAACATGGGCAGAGACAAATACATCAGGTGCTCTATGCGAGAAAAAAAATAAGTTCTGTGAGGTATGTAGCATCATGGGGGCATAGTTCTATGGAATGCGGAGATGGAGTGCATAATGATGAGGACCTGCAATACGAGGATTGGATGATATCGGATCCCGGTGACTCGAAGATGCGTCCGCCGGTGCGCGTATGGTTGAGATTTCTGCCCGTGGTTTGCGCGGAAGCGGTCGGATGCTAGAAGAGATGATTGATACATCATAATTGTATATATTTATGGTAATTTTTGCACCATAATCTTGTTATATATGTATTGATTTATTATTTATTAAGACTAACCTATTAAAAAATTGTCAATCAGGCCAAATTCTGTCTTCGGAGTTGTGTTTGAGGTGAAACGCGTATTCATCATAATTCAAAGAAAATTTTGGACGTAGTTTTACGCTCGAATGGGGCATGTTCCAAAAGGGTGGACCAGGGGTGGCCCATAGGGATCATGCGTCCTAGGCCCAAGGCAAGTCCCTAGGGTTCGTGGGGCCTACATGTTCTCTCTTTCCTGGGGTTTCATCTCACTGTCTCATAAATACCTTGAAAACTCCCTCAGACTTATATTGTATTTTTTTACGCCCCGCCTCACGATCTGAGGCGAAAATCAATCCGCAACCATGTTTGAACGTCTAAATGAGGGGGAAATCGTCGCCTTCTTCATCAATATCGATCTTTGTTGCTCCCGTGGTGAGGTGTGAGTAGTCTATCCCATAGAATACAAGTTCTTTGTAGTAGCTATGTAGTATCTTCTCTCATACCTCAAATGTAATGATCACATGACGTGTCTGACATGATTGTGATCTAACTGCTATAATTTTTTCGCTGAGTCTATTTGCTATGTGATGCATTATTACTTTATAATTAGCTTATTCATGTTATTTGGATGAGCTGTATATGTATATTGCTCTTTGATTCATTAGTCTACTTATTGGCCATTGTATATGAAAAATCAGTATAGGGGGTGGTGTGCATTAGATGGAGTAGATCTCTATTCGGCATGTACTTTTGGTTAGAGTAAGAGAGGGAAAACCTAGACGAATACACCTTACTAAGGATAAAAAGATGGCTGACTTGTTGTCCCGGTGATGAGCTTGCGAAGAGGGGAATATTATTATCATCGGTATGCCATCTTGCTCAATGCAATGCTCTATTTTATTACCTAATTCTTGGGCGTCACGACGGTGTTGGGGAACGTTGCATGGGAAACAAAAAATTTCCTACGCTCACCAAGATCAATCTAGGAGATGAACATCTACGAGAGGAGAGATTGCATCTACATACCCTTGTAGATCGCTAAGCGGAAGCGTTAAGAAACGCGGTTGATGTAGTCGAACGTCTTCGCGATCCAATCACGATCCGTCCACGAACTCCCGATCAAATGCCGAACGGACGGCACCTCCGAGTTTAGCACACGTGCGGCTCGGCGGCGTCCTCTCCTTCTTGATCCAGCAAGCGAGAGAGAGGGGGTAGATGAGATCGGGACCAACACGACGGTATGGTGGTGGTGGTGGCAGCGGAATTCCGGCAGGGCTTCGCCAAGCGCGTACCGGTGAAACGTGGGAGGAGTTGGGAGAGGTAACGGGCAAGGGTCCAAGGGGTAGCTACCCCCAACGCCTCCCCACCTTTATATAGGCGTGGAGGAGGCTGGTGGCTTGCCCTACAAGGCCCTAGGGTCGTTGGCCAAAGGGTGAGGAAGGAAATCCCTCCTTTCCTTCCCCACCGATCACTATCCCCCCTTTTTAGGGATCCTGATCTTATCCCTTTGGGATATGATACTATTTCTTTTAAGGGAGGATCTTGGTGCGCCTAGACCAGGGTTGTGGGGACTTTACCCACTACCCATGTTCATGTGGGTCCCCCATGCAGGTGGGCCCCACTCCGGAACCTTCTAGAACCTTCCCGGTACAATACCGAAAAAACACGAACTTTTTCCGGAACCCCGATAACAACTTTCCATATATGAATCTTTACCTCCGGACTATTCCGGAGCTCCTCGTGATGTCCCGGATCCCATCCGAGACTCCGAACAACCTTCGAACTTTCCACTATTAATATCTCAATACTACCCTAGCGCTACCGAATGTTAAGCTTGCGACCCTACGGGTTCGGGAATATGTAGACATGACCGAGACTCCTCTCCGGTCAATAACCAATAGCAAGACCTGGATGCCCATATTGGTTCCTACATATTCAACGAAGATCTTTATCGGTTGAACCACGATGTCAAGGATTCAGTCAATCCCGTATGCAATTCCCTTTGTCCGGCGATATGTTACTTGTCCGAGATTCGATCGTCGGTATCTCCATACCTAGTTCAATCTCGTTACCGGCAAGTCTCTTTACTCGTTCCGTAATACAACATCCCGTGGCTAACTCTTTAGTCACATTGCTTGCAAGCTCATTGTGATGCTGTATTACCGAGTGGGCCCTGAGATACCTCTCCATCATACGGAGTGACAAATCCCAGTCTTGATCCATGCCAACTCAACAGACACCCTCGGAGATACCTGTAGAGCATCTTTATAGTCACCCAGTTACGTTGCGACGTTTGATACACACAAGGTACTCCTCCGGTGTCAGTGACTTGCATGATCTCATGGTCATAGGAACAGATACTTGACATGCAGAAAACGATAGCAATAAACTTGACACGATCATATGCTATGTTCATAGTTTGGGTCTTGTCCATCACATCATTCTCCTAATGATGTGATCCCGTTATCAAATGACAACTCATGTCTATGACCAGGAAACCATGGCCATCTTTGATCAACGAGCTAGTCCGGTAGAGGCTCACTAGGGACATGTTGTTGTCTACGTATCCACACATGTATTTGTGTTTCCAACCAATACATTTATAGCATGGATAATAAACGATTATCATGAACAAGGAAATTAATAATAACCATTTTATTATTGCCTCTAGGGCATATTTCCAACAGACGGTAGTCAGTCACTTGTGTAGAGTATTAACCTTTAGGTACGATGGTAGCGAGTCTAGTGGGTTTATGGATATACGGCCAATATAGCATTATCACAACATATGCTATGACTTTTCATGATAGTTTGATTCGTTCATTACACATGGACTCCCTTCGTACTAAAGTTGTATTAAATCAACACACATATTTTGAGACGGAGGGTGTATATGCTTATATTTATGTGTCACCGCTGCTTGGAGATATGCTACTAGTAAACCTATGAACCCTGGTCGAATTTTGCTCATAAGAAAAAACTTGCAAATTTACTTGTAGGTGCACTTTTTGTAACTATTTGTTCCGAAAATACAAAATACGTCCAACCACATTATACGATGATAACTTGTTGCAATTAACAAAACTGGTGATACTGAAAACCTCACTAGTACTACAAATGTTGGGAACACAAGTGACTTCTTAATCTGTTTTGCAGGATTGCTTGACTGAGGTTGGGGGTATTATCTCTACCGATTGATACCTTGGTTTGTTAATTGAGGGGAAAACTTGCTTCTTACCGCGACCCTTGCACTTGGGGCTGACTAATTGCTTACATATCAATTACTTGGAGTAGCAAGCATCATCCAAGGTGGACCAGTCCCTTTTATCCCTCCACCTCCACCATGGTTATCCCTCCACCAGGGCTTATCTTCTTGGGCTTGGTTCTTCGTTTGTCTTATTTGGCACCTCTTTGAGTTGGTCTTCTTATCCTTTTCTCTTTATTGACCTGTTGACCACGACTGAGCGGTTGACATACATTGTCTTGGTCTTTCCTTGATAATCAACTTAGTGTGTGCTTTATCTGGCGAATTAGGATCCCCGCTATTATTAGGTATTGCCACAACACATTAAGAAAATCATGTATTTGTGAAACATGTTTATATTTATTCTAAAAAAAGAAAGAAAATATTTAAAAAAATTAAAGAACAAAACTTCAAATAAAACGGAAAAGTTATAGAATAGAAAAACATAAGAAAACCAAAAAAATAACTTGAAAATCACGAACAACCAATACACGTAGCACCGAGAATGGGCTTCGGCCCGTGTACGTCGCCCTTGTCGTGGGTAGGGTTGCCTCATGGGCTTGTTTCATGGCAGTACTAGATGCGGTAAAATGTATCTTTTCTTATATTCTAGAAGGGAAAAAAACTTTTCTTCTCTACTATCACCAATACGACCGAGGCCTGTAGCAGCGGGACCTCCTATTTAGCCCATACGTACACTCGGTGACAGGCAAACGCGCAGCCCCCCTCTCCTCAACACGCGCTTCTAGGCCGGCCTATGTGGAGGGCAGGCGCGCCCCATTTTTTTATTATTATTCTTTAAAAATGTTCGGGGTTCAAAAACAAGTTCTCCACCTCAAAAACAAAATTTGATTTGTTTTTTCTCAAAATTAAAAAATTGTTCCTGCATTTAAAAAAATGCAAATTCGATTTTTTAAACATTTTGAATTTTTTAACAACTTATAATAATGTGCCAAAATTTTAAAATATTCATAAATTGAAAAAAGACGTTCCAGAATTTTAAAAAATATTCATGAATTTTTTAAAAAGTTCCCAAATTGCAAAAAAAAATTGTCAACTAAAAAAATGTTAACCAATTCAAAAAATATTCGCTAATATAAAAAAATCGTCGATTCAAAATGTTCGCCGATCAAAAAATCATGAATTCAAAAAAAATGCACGAATTTCAAAAAATATCCACGAATTCAAAAAGTGTACACGAGTTCCGAAAATGTTCACAAATTTAAACAAAAATCAGCTAGTTCGAAAAACATTCAGGAATCTAAAAAAATGTTGTTGAGTTTGAAAATTGTTCATGAATTTTAAAAACGTTCACATATTTGAAAAAATCCATGAATTTGAAATTTATACCCGTTTTCAATAAAGTTTACGAATTTTAAAATAGTTCACAATTGTCAAAATTTCATGAGTTTGAAAATGTTCACGAGTTTTTAAGAGGAAAGAGACAGAAAAGGAAAAAAGAAAACAACAAAAACAAAGCATAAAAAGGAAAAAATGACAGAAAAAAGCAGGAATAGATTAACAGGCCAGCCTATAGCGCCGACGGGGTGCGTGTTTGCTCGCTATCCCTCGACCTGCACGGGGAATAGGATCCTGTGTAGCGGCAGATCCTATTTGCCCCCGTGTGCGTCCAATTCTCGCAGGTTTGCTGAAGCAAAGGGAGCGAGCGGCGAGACAAGGGCCGGCCCTTTTCCCGGTTCTTTTCTAGGTTTTTCTCTTTCTGCTTATTTCTTTGTTTTATTTTCTCATAAATTCATAATTTTCAAAAGAAAATCATAATTTACTATTTTTTTTATTAAATTTTCAAAAAATGTTTGAAGTTCCAAATTTCGTTCACAATTTCGAATATTGTTCATTTTTTCGCAATTTTCAAAAACTGTTCAGATTGTTGAAATTTTTTGTTCATGTTTTCAAAAATTGTTCACGTTTTTTTAAAAAAAATCACTTTTTAATTTTGTTCACAATTCAAAAAAAACATAATTCGAAATTTGTTTGCAATTTCAAAAAATGTTCACATTCTATTAAAAAAATCACGTTTTTCAAATTTTCTTCACAATTCAAAAAAAATGTTTGGAATTCAAAAAAAATTGCAATTTCAAAAAAAAAACATTTTTGAAAAATATGTTCACTTTCTAAAAAATGTTGATGTTTTTCATATTTTGTTCAACTTTTAAAAACTTGTTCTTAATTCAAGAAAAATGTTCGGAATTCGAAATTTGTTCGCCATTTCCAAGAAATTTACATATTTGAAAAAATTTGTTAACGTTTTTTCAGAAAAATCACTTTTTTTGTAGGTTTTGAAAACCGTTTTTTGGGGTGTAAAACTCGACTAAAAAACCAAAGGAATAAAACGAAAGCTCCCTTGTTTGACGCCTACAGGCGTCATACAAGAGCTCTCCCGTGTAGCAGCCAGCGCTACCCCTATCTGTTATCCTCGTTTTCTTAGGCCACCAATCCACTTTGAAAACCTCAATGCCATAAATGCACCTACTGTTGTTACTACACGGAACGGAGGCCAACGTAGTAGCCCTGCCGGCCTTGCTGTGATGAACTGGAGAATCTAGCTCCCTCCCATGAAGCAATCAATCAATCATGGCCGGCCCACGTCCCAATCCTCAGGCAGGCAGAAAACAAAATGCTCAAAAATACTCGCAGAAACAAAGGAATCCGTCACATGTTTCAGTTCAGAGAGAAAGAGACGATGTTCTTGTGCAGACTCGAGAGAAAAAAATTAGCACGACTCATGGCTTGTTCTAGACGTCATTGGCATGGCAGTTAGCCAGTTAATGCAAATTAACTCGCATCAACTTGATTACTATAACACTATAATCTGATATCGCATGATGAGCAGAGTTGACCTGGTTATCAATCATAGATAGTTGGGCAGTCCCAGTGTCCACCAGCCCATATTTTCAGCCATCCTCTCGATCGAATCCTGTTTATCCGCGTGAGTGACGCACTACACTGACAGCGACGACCACCCAAACAATCGCCCAAATTTGTGCCAAACTCGAGAGGATATAGACGCAGATCGAGATATTGGGAAGCTCACCTTTCCGTCTAGTACTACAATCCATCGTCTGCTAGCTCAGCTAGCCCGAGACTTCTCACTCTCCTGCCCTTATCTCTCTATCTCTCTCTCTCTCTCTCGTAGCGCTAGGCATAATTGATATCTACTGTACTACGTATGTTCGGTAGGTAGCCAATTGCGTCGAGGTGGGCGTGCGTGCGTTCAAAAAGACTTCCCTTTCCCGTGCGTCTCTCTCACCTTCAGCGCAGTGCTCCATGATTAGCTCTTGGAGGGCAGGAACGAACGTCAGCGCGAACTCAATCGCAGCCGCGGCTATTTAGCCTCGGGGGCACTGCCGCACTTGCTGCTCGGAGTCGGCGAGGAGTACGTCTACGTCGTGATGGGGTGGAGATCTGCGGCCGGCCGTCTGCTGGCGATCCTGCTCGTTCTGCACCTCCTCGTCGCCTTCTCCCACGCGGCACGCTTCACGAGTGAGCAATCCCTTCTTCGACCTCAAGAACTTCATCAACTTCTCCGCCGTTTATTCCGGTGAAGAAGCGCCCCAAGGTGTGAACTGTTTCTGTGCTGATTTTGATGGGGATATATGCAGGGAGCTACAGGATGATGGCGGTGGAGGCTCCGGCGTTTCGCGGTGCTAGAGGTGATTCAGGACAGGTGCGTACGTGCTTGATCCACTGCTTGCTTGAACACGGTTGGCCGGCTCGAGATTTACCTCTCTCTTGGGTTCACCTGCTGTTCTCGCTTCTCGGCCTGGGCTGAATATTTTTTGCGTTTGCCTGATGCCATCTCATGAGTCGGGGGGAAAACGATGAGTCCATCGATATCTCTTCATCAGAATAGAAAAAGGAGAGTCAAAACCAAGCCGTGTCATTGTGCAACTAAGTCCGCATTTTTTTTAATTATCTGACACTGACATTCTTGGTGACGAGGCCATGTGATTTGGCGTTTGAGGGCAAAATAGAAGTATTCATGCACAATTGTTGTTTATTGTACACCAACGCATTGCTAGATCTAAATCACTTGATGAAATCATAAACCAAACCATATTCAGAGAACTGTACTATGTATTTGGGTTCAGGCAAAATACTGTTCCCCTGATAAAAACTCTTGCTAGGTAATCAATCAATCATATTGCTGAAAAATGTCAAAATGCTGCAGGGAAATAGGAGGGACAGCGACGCGATCGTGGAGGAGATGTTCGGGAGGATGGCGCTGCAGACAACCGACTACCCTGGTTCAGGTCCCAACGATCGTCACACCCCCAAGGCGCCCGGGACATGATCGTGCCATGTCAAAGTCCAGACCCTCAGCTCGCCGAGATGCACGTGATATACAGTATGTGTACAGAAGATTTATTAGCTCATCGACAAATTAGAACTTAGAACCCATCAAAATGGGGGGTTATTCAAGTGTAAATTCGTATACATGTGGAGGTTACTGTAAGATTGTGTGCTATGCCATTTCTATTAAGAGAAGTCCACTGCTTTTATCCAGTTTTTTAGTTTCTCGAAACTGAAGAGAAGTCCCCGATACAAGTTCTTTTAGTTTCTAAAACCAAAACATGTCAGCGTTTTCTCCTGACAAAAACCAACATAACATAAACACTAATACGGGAACAATAGAATGGGCGATGATAAAACACTTTGGGCTTTGGGCTTTGGGCGATGATAAAACACGCGACGTTTGGTTACGTGCATCCTACCTATGCAGGCTTTGAGAGGCCAAATCCAAGCTATTTGGTTTCATAGGCCGCAGGAAGAAACATACCCGCAAGAAACTAAAAGCACCCCTCAGACAGGCTCTCGAGGAACGCTCAAATCGATCGTTTTCTCAGATGGATACCCGGATCAGTGCAATTTACACTGTAGGAGAAGGTTGCAGGTAGGAATTTTGTGCGCAACAAACATAGTGCAGAACATGGCCCGAGCCTCCATGCCCTCGCGTAGGCTCCACTAGGCCAGGCTTTGGGGAAAAGCGAAACCCCCAAGGGGAACCAAACACGAGGCACGTCTTTGTCTCGCATTTAGCGAGGCAAAAAAGCTCGGCTCAAAGGGACGCCCTAAATGGGCCGACCTAGCATGGGAGGACTGCTCGCTCGTTAGCACACATCCTATTCTTCCATTTAATTTTCATTTTATTATTTTTATTTATATTTCTGAAATGGAAAATATTTTACTTAAATTTTAAAAAATGGTCTTCGTGCGTCTAAAAGATGTTCATGCAATGTAATTTTTTTTAGAAAATGTTCGTACCATAAAAAAATATTTCGTACCATTCAAAAAAATCTTGATTGTTTTAAATGTTTGTACAACATAAATAAAATGTTCACGCAAATTTGAAAAACATGTTTCTTATCATTGAAAAAAAAGTAAATGACATTTAAAAAAATAATATTCACATGTTTCAAAATGTTCTTGACATTTTTATAAAATGTTTATACAATTTTTGAAAACATGTTTGTGTAACTTTATATAAAATGTTTCTTATCATTCAAAAGATGTTCGTGACATTTAAAAAAATGTTCACGTGTTTCCAAAATTTATCCGTGATTTAAAAAAAATATACAATGTAAATGTTCCCATATAATTTTAAAAGGGATAAGTATATTTTTCTTCCCTCAACTCTTTCGAAAGTTTAGAAATGATCCCTCAACTTCAAAACCAGCAAAACTTGGTCTCTCAACTTTTAAAACCAGATAAGTTTAGTCCCTCAGGCGGTTTTCGTCTGGCATGAACAGTACACCAATGAACAGTAAGTTCGGAAAAATAGCAAAAATAAATAAAAATCTGAAATTTTATGACATCGAAAATAGTCGGGTGCATGCAAAATTTCATGGTCAAATAACATCCGAGGAGTTGGTGGTGTTTGGAAACCACCCGAAATGGCACGCACACGTATGCTATTTTGTTTATTTTGCCACGAGCGCCTTGGATATCATGGCTCTGCAGACGACCGACTACCCTGGTTCAGGCCCAAGCGATTGTCACACTCCCAAGGCGCCCGAGACATGATCGTGCCATGTCAAAGTCCAGACCCTCAGCTCGCCGAGATGCACGCGATATACAGTATGTGTACAGAAGATTTATTAGCTCATCGACAAATTAAAACTTAGAACCGATCAAAATGGGGGATTATTCAAGTGTAAATTCGTATACGTGTGGAGGTTACTGTAAGATTGTGTGCTATGCCATTTCTAGTAAGAGAAGTCCACTGATTTTTATCCAGTTTTTACTTTCCTGATACTGAAGAGAAATCCCTGATACAAGTTTTCTAAGTTTCTGCAACCAAAACATGTCAGCATTTTCTCTTGACAAAAATCAGCATAACATAAAAACTAACACGGGAACAATAGAATGGGCGATGCTAAAACACTTTGGGCGTGTTTGGTTACCTGCATCCTACCCATGCAGGCTCTGTGGGGCCAAATCCGTGCTATTTGGTTGCATAGGAAGCAGGAAGAAACATACCCGCAAGAAACTAAAAGCACCCCTCAAACAGGCACTGGAGGAACGCTCAAATCGATCGTTTTCTCATATTCATGCCCGGATCAGTGCAATTTACACTATAGTAGAAGGTCGCAAGTTGGAATTTTGTGGGCAACCAAACAAGATGTAGAACATGGCCAGAGCCCGCATGCCCTCACGTAGGCTCCACTGGGTCAGGCTTTGGGGAAACGCGAAGCCCCCAACGGGAACCGAACACGAGGCACGTCTTTATCTTGCCTTTAGTGAGGCGAAAAAAGCTCGGCTCAAGGGACGCCCTAAATGGGCCAGCCCAGTGTGGGAGGAGTGCTCGCTCGCTAGCACACTCCTATTATGCTTTTTATTTTTTGTTTTATTACTTTTATTTATATTTTTGAAATGGAAAATACTTTACTTAATTTTTTAAAATGGCCATTGTGCGTCCAAAAGATGTTCATGCAGGGTAAATATTAGTTCGCGCAATTTTTTGAAAATGTTTGTACCATTCAAAAATGTTCATGGCATTTAAAAAAATTCAGGTATTTCAAAAAAATATTTCGTGATTTTTTTTAAACTTTTTGTACAACATAAATAAAATGTTCATGTAAATTTGACCAAAAAAAGTTTCATACGATTCAAAAATGTCCGTGACATTTAAAAAAAATGTTCACGTGTTTCCGAGAATGTTCATGACATTTTTATAAAATATTTATACAATTTCAAAAACAAGTTCGTGTAATTTTTTATAAAATTTTCATATCATTCAAAGATGTTCATGACATTTTAAAAAAATGTTCATGAGTTTCCAAAATATATTCGTGACATTTTTGACAACATATATACAATATAAAATGTTCCCATAATTTCTAAAAAGTTTCATTCAATCCAAAAAAAAGTTCTCACGCTTAACAATTATTTGCATGTTAAAAAAATATACTCATGGCATTTACGAATAATGTTCAATGCGTGTTAAAAATATTCACCGTGTATTTGAATAATGTTCAACCTATATACGGAAATTGTTTGATGTGTATTTGAAGAAAGTCTGCATTTATTTGAAAAATGAAGAAAAAGAAAAAATAAAGAAAAAATGTACAGAAAAAGAAAAGAACAAAAGAAAAATAAGAAAGACCGATAAAAACACGTAGAAAATAAATAAAAGAAAAAATCGGTCCGTAGTGGTACATAAAAGCTTCTCAAACCGCTCCGGGAAGCTACAATATTTAGCCGGCCCGTTATCGAAGCGTCAGAGGCAAGATGAGAGTAAGCCTCTGCAGTAAGCGAGATATAGCCCTGGTGCCAAACACGTCCCGTGTATGCGTGATGGAGCAAGCAGTTGGAAGCATCACAGTCAAACCGAAGATGTAGGGATCGTTCGTCCTGAAGCTACCGGTAGCTTGCGTTCCACCATGCAGCTAGAAACATCAAAGAACAAACTCAATTTTCAGTTAGAAACAACAACAAAATTGACAAGATCATGGCACAACTGTAATTTGGGAACTGGCTGCAGGAGAGTACTCGCTATTCTCCACCGTCAACCTGCAAGCTGCAAGAGAAGATCTCCAATTTAAATCAGACCCGCAGGGCGCCACGCCTCGTACTCCCGCTCGATCTCGAGAAGCACGGCCTGCGCCGAGACCGCCGTCCCATCGAACACGACGGCGTTCCTATGCCGCCACGGACGATCAAACAGGTCCAGAGGTCCAGCACGGCATCCGTAGGGCGTAGCGTCGTCTAGCAGTCCATGAGGTCGGAGTCAGCCTCCGGCGTCCAGGGCCCAGGTACGTAGTACTGTACGTACGCGCTTAATCCGCTGCTTGAACGCGGTGAACTGGTTTGACATCCAGTACTCTCCGATTCTGCTGCTGTTCTCGCTAGCTTCTCAGCCTGGACTGAATATTTTAGTGTTGGACGACTCGAAAAGAAAAGAAAAAAAATAGTGTTGGCCTGATGCCTTCTCATGAGTCGCGAGGAAACAATGAGTCTATCTATATCTCTTCGCAATAGAAAAAAAGAAGTCAAAACAAAGCCGTGTCATCGTGCAACTAGCTCCTCATTTTTAAGTTCTCTGCTACTGCTAGTGTTATTCCTGGTGATGAGTCCACATGCTTTGATGTTTGAGCACATCGACGCGGCTTTGCTAGATCTAAATCACTTGATCAAAGTGCGGTTCGAAAAGAGTGAGTTGCTGTCAATGGCTGGAATGGAATATACAAATAAGATGGAAAATATGTCTTTCTTTCCATCTACCTATTATTGCTTACACTTGATGAAATCATAAACCATATTAGAGAGCTGTACTATCTACCTGAGTTCAGGCAACATCTTCCCCAAACACAAAGCTCTTGCCATAAGATAACCTTATTTGCTTAAACGTATCAAAATGCTGCAGGGAAATGTGCGAGGGAGTGATGACTGTTGTATGTCCAGGATCAGTTAGCACAAGTTTGAGCCACAAACTTGATTAAGAGATAAGCATACCTTGAACTGCAGGTTCTGCCATCTCCTTTCTTTTCTCTTCACCACCAAGAATCTGATTTGGTAGCTGTGGAAGAGTCCTTCCCAGTGCTGACTGTGCAGGCTTGATCAGTAGCCAGTTCTTGAGAGAGAGGAGGTAGTCAGTATGTATGTGTGTGCTAGCTCTCTTTGCAGCAGCCGGCCACACCTCTTTCTTATCCTTTTCCCTCTCTATTTTCTTAATGCACAGTGCACCAGGGGGACCTCCACCTGGTTGGAGAGGGGCTGCCCCTGATCAGGGCAGCTCAGCTGGTAGCTACAGTGGCCACCGCCTACTGTAGCAACCGCCCACTGTAGCTCTTTAGATATTTTCCACTTAAGCACATAATAGCCACAGCTCAAATGACTGCTACAGTTTAGGCTTTAGATCAACATATCCAACATTCTCCCCCTTGATCGTAAGGCTAAACTTATAAGCCCACTTCTTAATAAAATGGCATACGAGATAAAAAGATTGCAACGGCAAATTAGTACCACAGAACCCAGTTACTACAGTATACCACCTCATCTTGAAATGGAACTTCTTTAACTTTAGGAGCTCCATGAACTTAATACTTATTTGAAAACTTATGAGCTCATTCCTTTGTTGGAACTTATACAAAGCCAATAAGATACAATGGTCAATTAAGTACCATTGATCTAATTGACCACAGTACATCATTCCATCGAAGAAACAAACCCCCTTAGGTTTGTGGGGAGATGGTGTTGCAATGGTCCCAAGAGTGCAGTTTCTCTTCATATATTCTTGTGCATATCCTCATGCGCACGCTTTTGAAAAGAAGAGAAATATGTTTTGTTTTCAGAATCATAATTTGTCCCTTAATAGTAGCCTGCCATTTATTCTTTATGCCGGCAACATTAGAAGGCAAACCTCTTTAAATATGATACTTAGTTTTAATATCTTTGCATTACACTTATGAACTGAACATCAAAACATTAATCTTAAGTGATACACAATACGTATGCCTTAAATTCAATACTTATTTGTTGATCCATAAAACTTGATTCATCAAGGCCTTGAACATGTTCGATTCTGGAATTAATCTTTCACAATGTCATAGGTCTGACAGGTACCTATAGACATGTTACTTAAATAATCTGCACTCTTACATAATGAATTCCGGGATAAATTTCTTTAGGGTAACTCCTTATTCTTAAATTTACATGGATCAGGGACATAAATCCATATCTTAAAGACTTAGGGAATTAAGAGCATGCCACAACTTTAGTTTGCATCCTTGACAATGCCTTAAGAAAATTGGGTAAAGCCATTCCACAATATGGCTCCCCCCGCAAGGGTGAAACTTTTGTGGATAAAACTTTCATAAATTCACACCTTGCCAATTACTTTAATGGTCCACAACTTGGTGGTCACCACATATATTTAAACTTGAGCATGCAATCCCTTAGTGTGATATACATCACATCATTACTTTAGCGCTTATGCCAGCAAGGCAAAACTTTTCTTAATAATTTTCCAGGGGTCCAGTCCTGGACTTTTGTCTGCCAGTTATCCCGGTCTCAGAACTTAAAAGGGCACATAATAACTTAAGCATTAGTGACAAGATGAGAAAACCTTATTGCCCTTTGAGGGAGTAAACATAAAACTTTTAGAATGAACTTTAATACTCCCCTTTATGGACCAATCTTAGTGAATCTTTAAAACGCAAAGAACATCACTAAGATTGACTTAATACCCCGAGGAAAAACCTCAGGTCTTGTGCAATATCCCTATTGCTTATGGTCAATAAACATAATATTGACCCATCATAAATTCCTTATTGAACTTATTTTCTTATTGAGCTTTGTACCACTGTCAGATACTCGTTGCCTCAAAATTAGTTAATCATCATGACTGATTCCTTATTATGCATAAGGAAAACCTTTATGAAATTTCCATCTCTAAAATGGTGATCACACTTCCACTACAGGAATCAGAGAATTTGCCATCAGTCTGCTCTTTGCCGTCTGCTAGCGGACGGCAAAGGCTACCTTTCCCGTCTGCTTCCAGAAAGCAGACGGCAAAGAACGGACTGATGGCAAAGATCATGGTTGCCGTCAGTGCACTCTTTGCCGTCCGCTGGCAGACGGCAAAGAGCCCGAAAGCAGACGGCAAAGAACAGGCGTGGGGCCCACTGGAGCGCTACGCTGGGTAGTACACTCTTTGCCGTCTGTTCACTCTTTGCCGTCTGCCAGCAGACGGCAAAGAGCACGAAAGCAGACGGCAAAGAGCCAGAAAGCAGACGGCAAAGAGCAGGCGTGGGGCCCACTGGAGCGCTGCGCTGGGTAGAGTTGTCAAAAACTCTGCACCACCTACGTTGACTGGCCAACAGATCCTGGATCAGTTAAACGCTCTCGAGCCTGATCCAGAGCGTCCAGGGTATTTCAAGGGGTATAATTCGGAACACGCCTGGACTCACAAGACATGCTTGTGGGATCTGCCTTACTTCAAAGACCTCCTTCTTCCACACAACATCGACATGATGCACACTGAAAAGAATATCGGCGAGGCCCTTTTTGGTACATTGTTCGGCATAGATGGGAAGTCAAAGGATAATACTAAGGCTAGAGTCGATCTGCAGACTCTATGTGATAGACCGTTACAAAACATGCGACAACCGAAAGGAAAGCAGAACTGGACGAAGCCAAAGGCCTGGTTCAATCTTGGAAGGCCAGCTATGAGGGAAATTATCTTGTGGGTGAAAATGCAGTTGATGTTCCCCGATGGGTATGCAGCGAATCTAAAGAGGGGAGCGAGTCTTGAAAAATTGAAAATATTTGGTCTCAAGAGTCATGATTGGCACATATGGCTTGAGCGGGTAATGCCGGTGATGTTGCGTGGCTTTATCCCTGAGGATGAATGGCTAGTACTGGCAGAGCTGAGCTATTTCTTCTGTGTTCTTTGTGCGAAAGAACTATCGCCTGCCGTGATAGATGACATGGAAAAGTTGGCGCCGGAGTTGCTCTGCAAGTTAGAGAAGATCTTTCCACCGGGCTTCTTTAATCCAATGCATCATTTGATTTTACATCTCCCGACCGAGGCAAGATTGGGGGGGCCCGTGCAAAATCGTTGGTGCTATGCAACTGAGAGGATGCAGAAGACGCTTCGAGCAAAATGTAAAAATAAACGTAGAATTGAAGCATCGATGGCCGAGGCATTCATTACTGAGGAGGCGGCAAACTTCGTGATAGCACACTACGAAGCCAAAAAACGTCATTTGCATAATCCGAAGCCTCGGTACAATGCTGGCGACCCTAAAAAAGGTGGATCCAACCTCAGCCTATTCAAAGGGAAGCTCGCACCAGCCGGTGCTTCGAAACCAGTAGGGTTGGATGTCGAAGAATGGCGGACCATTTCGTTGTATATCTTCAACAACCTAACAGAAGTGCGGCCGTACATCGAGTAAGTTCTCGGTATATTGTTTCGCAACTTCTAATTCCTTTGAACTGCTCTTATTCCTGGATATTTGATACAGTCGATACGTCGCCAAATTCTCGGATGGAGCGGTGATCCAAAAGGATTCCATCGAAGAGTATGAGCTTCTGGCAAAGCATGGAGACGGCTATCCCGGTTTCATCTCTTGGTTCAAACAAACGGTAATTACCATTAATAGACCATTTCATTTCTTGGTCTAATTTGTGGCTAATGCAACAATCCTTTCGTATTAAACTTTTGTAGGCTAATTCAGAGTCTATGGACGCCGAATTGAGACAAGCCGCTAATGGTTTTGACTATAAGGTCCGTTCATTTGAGAAATACGACATCAACGGGTATCGCTTTCGTACCTTTGGCAAAGAGCTATCTATGGCCGACCGAAAATCTACAAATTGTGGTGTCTCTGCTATCGGCGAAGGAGGTACCGAGTATTATGGAAGAGTTGAAGCAATTTATGAACTTCTATTCTATGGTGAAAACCCACCGAACGTCGTAGTCTTCAAATGTTATTGGTTCCAGCCGAAGGAGACTAGAAGGACTCATGAACATATAGTGCTAGTCGAAATCAAACAAAGCACCCATTTAGATGTTCCCGATGTCTATATTACGGCTCAACAGGCGACCCAAGTTTTCTATCTACCGTGGGCCTGCCAAACTAATGCAAATCTGAATGGTTGGGATGTCGTTTATGAAGTGCCGCCACGTGTTAGACCACCTCCCCCCCAATGAAGAGGATTATGAACCTCACATTGACCCAGACACATATGAAGGAGAATTCTTCCAAGAAACACGTCTTTCCAAAAAACGTTTCAAGAACCGCTCTACTTCACCCCAGAACATGGAAGTAGACAGCGACAGTGAATCCGACTTCACCCCTGAGCCGGAACAAGAAGAGCCGGAACAAGAAGAGGTTACTGCTGCGGATGACCTGTCAATGCTTGACCGATTACAGAAAGGCCTTCCACATGTTGATGCCGCTGAACTCGATGAGCACGTCATTCATGACGACACGCGTGATAGTGATGATGATGATGCATCTATTGATCCCGAATCATATATAGATGATCCAGACTATTAGTTTGTATGCATCCCAACTTAAATTATATACATATTATTATTCATGTCATGTATTCAATTTTTTTATGTTGTACTAATTTCGTTTACTCTTTGTCATGGCAGGTGTTGAAAGATGGTGGGCGCGGGTCCAGAGCGCTCCGCGGGTACTTCGTCGGCGGCCCGCGAGAGGGGTACTTCCATTCCACCCATACCTCTCCGGAGAGCGTTGTTAGACAGTTTGGGGACACCGGCGGGCGCTTCTTCGTCGGCGTCGTTGCCCACCGGGAGAGGAGGTCGGGGAGGGAAGAAGAGAGGAGGTAGATCAGGGCGTGGCCGCGGGAGAGGTAGGCAGGCTGCTACGCCTTCCTCGCCGCCACCCCCAGCTGATTCACCCGAGCACCTGACTGCTAGGGTGGACCCGTCTAAGGTGGAGGCTACGGGGACTCCGGACCACGAGCCTCGGGTCGACGGGCCTTCGGCCCACGAGACTCCGGTCCCAGAGGCTTCGGCCCATGAGACTTCGGGCCACGAGACTTCAGACCAGGCTACGTCCGGATGGGGTACCTGGCCGGATCCGCCTGAGGGGCCGAGTGGCCATGCTGATGGTGGCGGGGATGAGTGTACTGATAGTGAGGGCGAGGTGGTTGAGGGGGCCACCGTGTACCAGCGTGGTGGTACACAGCTCCCGCCCCTGCCGGCGACCCGCGAGCAGAGGCCGGTGATTAGGCCTGATGGGGAGAAGTAAGTGCATTTACTATTTTTGTGCATTTTGCCTTCACGTTTCTTCAAATCTCTAATGCGTTGGCCTTGTCATACTGCAGGGGTTGGGTACACGCCAGTGACGTCCGCAGGCCCAACACCGTCCTTAGTGTGCTTTGCCGGCAAAATTTCCCGGGGTTTGTCACGTTGCCTAGTGAGGGTCAGCTTCCAGAGCTAGGATTGAGCTGGGAGAACTACTTGGCTGCCCCGGCCCCGCCGGAGGAGATGATCGACGGTGTCTTGTGCCACACGAGGGCCGAGATGGTGATCAGAAGCTTTTGGGTAATTTCTCCTTTACACAATTAAAAATTAACAATAGCTAGTTATTGTACTAATCAGTGTTGTCTCGTTTGATTGCAGACCTTCTACAGGTGTGAGGAGGGATACGAGGAGGACGCGGCAAAGGTTATCGATACCGAGTGCAAGCGCCTACTACAAAACTTACGGCACGAGGCTCGGCCGCAGGCTGTTCGAGACTACTACGCCAAGCGTGGTATTAAGAAGGACAAGCCGTCGTGTCGGGCTAAGTTTCTGAAGAAGGATCAGTACATGAAGGTAATTACCTATTCTTAAGGCATTGTACTTAGTTTCCTTGATTTGATTCGTAGGCGTAGCGCTCTAATTTCTCTTTACTAACTTAGGTGCCCCCGAGATGGTGTGCGGATAAGATGGATTGTTGGGAGGCGTTGGTGGATGAGTGGTGCACAGGCCGCTGGCGAGCCGTCCACGACAATGCCAAGAACCGGCGTGCCCAAATGGTTGGTGTGCCACACCATCAAGGCAGCGCCAACTTATATCAGTTCGGGCGGAACTGGGTATGTGGTTTGCCTCATGATTCATGCAATTCATTCTTCATGCTAGCTTGAGCCCTTTACTAATACTTTGTTCCTCTCTTTTAGGCGCGACACAATAACACGGAGGTGCCTGAGGTGTACGACCTCTATGCCATGGCCCATACTGCCTCGTACAAGAAGGCTAAGGCATTCTCTGAGTCTGACCTCGATCATCCAGAGAATTTCACCAACATCTCCTCCCACCACAAGCTCGTGAGGTACAACCAGGAGGGGAAGGCGAGGAAAGGGGAGGACTTTAACCCGAGCCAGAATCCTATTGATCCAGAGCTGGTGATGATATCTGGTGGCGGGAGGCCCCATGGCTCATTAGCCATTGGAGATGGACTGATACGTTGTCCTCTCACTCTCCCGGAGATCAAGGCGCGCCAAACGAGCTCCTGTCCTGAGATAAGGACTCGTCCACGGCCAGTCGATCTCGCCATCGAGGTTAGTTATACGGACTCATATATCTTTCCTCCATTACATTGTGTGTGTGGCCATCGATGATTACAATGCTAACGAGGAGTGGTGTTGCAGGCTGCTCTTCAGAAAGAGAGAGCGACAACCCAGGCGCTTCTGGAGGAGAGGGACCGGGTGCCGGCGGAGAAGGAACTGCTTTTGGAGGAGAAGACGGCTAGGTTGTTGGAGGAGGAGAGGGCACGGAATGACGCGGCTCACCGGGCCATGTACGAGCTCCTCGTGGTAAGTTTCTTCTGCATATTAGCCAAATCATGCACGTAATGTTCGTTTCATTACTAACTAATATGACTGACTCGTCAAAACCAAATGTGTAGTCTATGTGCGAGAAGACCGGTCAGGCCCCTCCGCCGATGCCGGTCATTACTAGAGCGGGAACGGTGAGTTTCATTTGAATGGTCATTATTTACTAGTCTTAACATTTGAGTGTCATCATGCTAACGAGACTTTGCAAATGATCTTTGGTGCAGCATAACTCCGGAGCCGCATCGCACAACCCTTCTCCAGATGATACCGGCTCGAGGAACCCCAGTGCTAAGACGGTAAGTTTTCTCTAGTGTTTTGCTTAACAAATGCATACTTAGCTTCGTACATGCTTGTTAGCCCTATTATGCCACATACTTAGCTTATTTCCCCCAAAAAAGACATACTTAGCTAATTATCCTCCAAAATGACATAATTAGCTTATTTAGTTCATTTATGACATAATTAGCTTATTCATTTCATATACTTAGCTTATTTTCCTCCAAAATGGCATAATAACCTTGGTTAGCTCATAAATGTCATATACTTAGCTTATTTTCATCCAAAATGACATAATTACCTAAGTTAGCTCTAAAATGACCTATACTTACCTAAGTTAGCTCAAAAATGGCATAATTACCTAGGTTAGCACAAAAATGACCTATACTTACCTTATTTTCCTCCAAATTGACATAATAAGCTTAGTTAGCTAAAAAAATGGGATAATTACCTAAGTTAGCTCTAAAATGACACAAATAAGGAATAAGAAGAAGAAAAACAAGGAAGAGGAGAAAAAGAAAGAATAGAAGAAGAAAGAGAAGAAAAAGAAAGAATAAAAGAAGAAGAATGAGAAGGAAAAGGATAAAAAGATAGAAGAGAAGAAGAAAGATGAGAAAAGGAGAGAAGAAGAAGAAAATATATTCTTATTATTCCTTTTTCTCTTCTTTCTTTTTCTCCATCTTCTACTCCTTCTTATTCTTATTCTTTTTCTTTCTTCTTCTTCTTCTTCTTCTTCTTCTTCTTCTTCTTCTTCTTCTTCTTCTTCTAGTCTTCTTCTTCTTCTTCTTCTTCTTCTTCTTCTTCTTCTTCTTCTTCTAGTCTTCTTCTTCTTCTTCTTCTTCTTCTTCTTCTTCTTCTTCTTCTTCTTCTTCTTCTTCTTCTTCTTCTAGTCTTCTTCTTCTTCTTCTTCTTCTTCTTCTTCTTCTTCTAGTCTTCTTCTTCTTCTTCTTCTTCTTCTAACTTTCTTACTCCCATTTTTGCAGGTTTGATTCACTTCATGGAAGGTGGCATTGATGGACTGCTAGTGTTTAGTTTTGTTTTGATTTGTATTGATGAACAATGTGAAACTATGTATGTATATATGGATGAACTCCGTGAAACTATGTATGTATTGGATCTTTTAATACCCTATGTGTTCTCTTGCATTGATGGACTGCTAGATGTTGGATACATGGCCTATGCATTGATGGACTGCTATATATATCATATTTGTGTTTTGAAAATGCAGGGAAATAATAGAAAACAAACAAAACAGTGGCAATACATGCACTTTGCCGTCTGCCAGCCGACGGCAAAGCCCTTTGCCGTCGGTAAGTGGACGGCAAAGGTGCCACGTGGCAGCAACCTGTGCAACCTGGGAGCATCAGGTCTGACCATTTGGTCATTCTGCCGTCTGCTGGCAGACGGCAAAGACAAGCCTGGCAGACGGCAAAGACAAGCCTGGCAGATGGCAAACACTAAACAGAAGTGATGGTTAGCCACGGGTCTGCTGACGTCATATGGCTGACGGCAAAGTTTGCCGTCCGCCGGCAGGCGGCAAAGTCTGCCGTTAGCCACCTAACGGGGCTAACAGCTAATCTTTGCCGTCCATGATCTTTGCCGTCAGCTTGGCCAAGAAAGCAGACGGCAAAGTTCTTTGCCGTCCGCTGTCGTTAGGCAGACGGCAAAAAAAGTCATTACCGTGACTTTCAGTGCCGGAAGTGTTTGCCGTCCGTGGCAGACGGCAAAGAGGTTTGCCGTCGGTGGCCTTGTTCTTTGCCGTCTGCTATGACAGACGGCAAATTAGCTGATTCCTGTAGTGTTCACCTTTTCATAATTTATTCCCTCAAACTCCCAGTTATATTAAATCTTTTCCAACAAGTCTTTACCTTGGGTATATGGGAGTTAGGGATAGCTCCTTTTCAGTATTAGCAATGGAGCACTTAATTGCCATAAAACCCTTATGATTTAACTGCTCTCCCTTTGGTTTTTCAATATCATACTCTATTTTAGAGTATCATAATTTTCATTGTCCTCCTTTGGTGCTTTAGGAGGATCATTATGGAGAGCATAATTAAATCTTTTATCTTGCTTAGGAGAAAAACTTATGCAAGATTTATCACTTAATATGACATAAACATTACAAGGAACATAATGACTAATCATATGGCATTAGCATTAAAAGCGCAATTTATAATTGTTCCTTAACACCATAATCATCATACACTGAGGTAATAATAATACCTTTAAGAGATGGAAACTCTAATAAAAGACTTAAGAAAATTTTGACTAAAAGTGGTACTTAATTTTGATTAAAAGTGGTACTTAACAAAGGCTCAACTTCCATTCATAATTCCACACTTAGCCTTACTTAAAACGATGACAGAAAATAGAAGTGGAATTTTGACAGAAAATTGAAGTGGAATTTAAATAGAAGTATAATTTAAACATACCTGGAAGTTCAATTGCTCCCCCTCGAAATGTGAACGGAGCTACTACTCAACATTTCGACGAACTTCCACAATAAGTATTTCACTTTTAGAGGAGAAATCCATAGGACTAATAACATAAATCACATCATAGGAATGGAGGATAAGAAACTTTATATTTTGTGCTAATGGAAAACTTCCACTAGCCTTAACATTAGCCTCCAGTCCAACTTTAAAATTTCTCCTCAAAACAATCTTTGTCCATGAGGTTTTTCTTATGGATATGAGTTCACTTGAGCTTAATTCCAGTTCACTTTATAGGCTTTATTGTAAATAACATAATAAAGTGAACTCAAAAACTCCATAAATTCATCATGACTCAAGCCTTAAATCTTGAGTATTTTATGATCAATATGATCTCATAAGATTTTAAGAAGCTTTTCAAGCTGCTTCATTAATGTCAGAAATAACTAACTATGACTGAACTAGGGAATTACTCCCCCAGATCCTTACTGGCATACTCCCCCAGATCCTTACTGGGTTGTGCTCCCAACTTATATTAATGAACAAGAATCCATTGGATTCTCGTCAATGCCTTAGTAATCAGAACTTCTTTACTAGGGCTCATTAAATTTTCATTATGCATGACCTCATGAAACAATAATATATATACATAAACTTAAGTCATTATTTATGAGAAACATTAAATCAGCCGAAAACATTATGGCTGAATTGAGAAAAAAATATTAGCAATAGGGATAAAATACATGATCACAAGTTTTATAGTGATCATGGAGAGCATAATTCCTTATGTAATCATTAATCTTTAGGGAATGGCACATGTATCCAATCAACTTTGGTCAGAATGAATTCACGTGCCACAACTTATCCCAAAATAATATTAAATCTCCATCTAAAATTTCTCTTCAGTTCCACCTTAATTGGAGATAACTTAGTCAAAAGACAACTTAATAATCATGATGATTATCACAGAGGCTTATAGCTCCGTGAGTTGATTGTTCTGGGAATAAATTAAATGACTTATGGCTATAACTATATGTATATAGCTATGAATCATAAACTTAATCAGAGTCACTTAATTGCGGAAGCATACAAGTTAATTGTAAGTATAAAACTTACAACAACTCAATGATCAATTGATTGGATTTTGTGTCCTTTAGTTCAATTCCCCAAAAGTACTTTAATATTTGTGTCCTATTTCAAAAATTTGTCCAAAAGCCTTATGCATGAGAATTCTTTTCCCAGATCATAAACTTCTTTTGTTGATATGATCCACATCAGCTTTGGCCAGAAGTGTATCATAACAACAAAATTTTGTGATCAAGTATTCATTAATCAGCTTTGGCCAGAATAACAAATACCAGTCACACTTTATGGCCTCTTCAAATTTCTTTTACTGATCCAACTCACATCAGTTTTGGCCAGAAGCGAGCAAGAGCAGTAAAATTTTTGAGTCAGATATTTGTCAACCAGCTTTGGCCAGGATGACAAACATCAGCCGCACTTAATTAAAATCATGTCTCTTTATTCTTATTGAACTAGTCCACATCAACTTAGGTCAGAAGTGGACAAGAACAATAAAATTTTACAGTCATGTATCTACCAATCAGCTTTGGCCAGAATGGCAAATACAGACCACCCTTAATTAATCAGAGACATTTAATAAAACATCATCATTAAATATTTATGGCTTTAAGGACAAAATTTTCTTTAGTGGGCAATTAATTATGACAATCCATGGTCTAGGTGAATTATAACCATGAAAAGTCAACATTAGGTTTTTTCTTGTGCCCAAAACCATAATTATAGCTAAAATAAAAGGGCACTTAATTTTTAAGCAAATCAATCATTAATAAAATTTTGGGGAACATCATTAACATATAAGGCCTCATTAAAAATGACACATTTATATTTTGAGCAACAATCTTTAGTTATTTTAGGGCTATAACCATAATTGACATAATTGCTCATAAAGAGCATAAAAGCCCCAACTTAATTTGATTGCTCAAAATATTATTTAACTGAGGCCATATTAAAATTAAAAACCTTTTTTTAACTTAAGTGGAATTACATTACTTTAGAACCAAAATATAATAAAATGCCTTAAAACAATTTATTATAACATAATTGCCTTTAGAGAACATTAAGGATAACATGATACCATAATAATCGTTAAATATGGCATAAGGATATAGTAATAGTTAACATGATCATAGAATGACATAAAAGAAAAATAACTAAACATAATTGAATTGCAACATAAAAGATTTAAGTATGACATATAAAATTCATAGTGAGGATTAAAATAATAAAGAATTATATTGGCATAATAAACATAATAATCCATGCATAAAATTCAGCCCTAAAAGTTATCAATTTTGTCACATAAAATCTGATCATTAAATGGAAAAATCTTTGACATTTTCCTGACTTTTTTTTGAGGGAAAGCCGCTTGGCAATTTTATTGATCTTGTGGCAAAGTTACATCACGAATTACATGCGGTAATAAGAAGCTAGGTGCTTCATCTATCCAACCAAAAGAAGAGTTTGAATCAAAACAAAATCTAGCAAGAAAATGTGCCAAGCCGTTTGCTTCCCTGGGACAGTGATTGAACGAAATACCCTGGATACCGTGTGCTAACTCGAAGCAATCCGCTAACACTGCTGCATAGGGACACCAAATTTCAGTATTTCCATTGCATGCTTCCACGAGCTCAAGACAATCTGACTCCACAGTCACTCTGGAGCAGCCCACCTCATGCAGCAACATCAAACCTGGGCGAAGAGCCATAGCTTCTGCAGTCGGTGCATCCAATATATGATCAATTTGATCTGATGCTCCAGCAATTGCTTCGCCCCTATAATTGCGAAGGACAGCAGCGACAGCACCAACACCACCCTCAAAGAATGCCGCATCAATATTCAATTTATAGTTCCCCGGGGCTGGCTTCCGCCATCTGAATTCAGAAGCATGAACAGTGGCATGTACTGCATGATTTGCTGTAATGGCTTGGATCGCAAAGGCCGAGCTCGGCGGCAGTTTAACCCGGTTGCCCTTCATAGCTTCTCTACTTTCCCACCAAATGTACCAGCCCCCGACAGCAATCGTCTCCTGCAGACCGAGCTGACCCAAGACAGGAGATTTCCGCAGCGGTAGACGCAATATTTCTTCAAGGACAACCGAGCCCGAGCGATCAGTACATAGTGCTTGATCAATGATTTCATCCAAACCCAGCGATTTCCAGACTTCTTTTGCTCTCTTACATGTGAAGATCAGGTGCCTTATATCTTCAGGTCCATCATGGCAAATAGGGCAGCTCGGCGAGACCTTGATGTGCCTGCTCCGCAAGACCCCCACACCTGGTATGATTCCATGCAATGCTCTCCATACAAAATTTTTGATTTTACTTGGGATTTGCAGCTTCCAAAGAATGTCCCAAACTGGGTTTATACTCGACGTTTCTGTAGGAGCTCTTCGCAGCCTTGGGCCAAATTGGTGCTCCCATTCGATGTAATATGCAGATCGAACGGAGAAACAGTACGATTTTGTTGCATTCCAAGCCACAAAGTCTTCTGGGAGCTGGTCTGACAATGGAATTCTTAGAATTCTTTCCACATCTAAAGGTGAAAAGATGCTTCTAATCAAGGCTTCATCCCACCATCCCGTACCCGGGTTTATGAGCTCATCAACAGTGGTCAACAGTGTATTCCCTCTCGGTGTGACAATTTTCCTAGAATGGCTTTCCGGCATCCAATGATCATTCCAAATGTTTATCCGTGTCCCTGTTCCTACTCTCCAGATGTGACCCCTCTTGAAAGTCTGTAGACCTGATACAATGCTCTGCCAAGTAAAGGATGATCCCTTCTTCGGCCCTGCATTCAGAAGATTACCATCCGGGTAATATTTTGCTCTTAAGACTTGTGCACACAGGGTCTCAGGGTGTGTAATTAATCTCCAACTCTGTTTTGCCAACATAGCCAGGTTGAAAGCATGCAGGTCACGAAATCCCATACCACCTCTAGCCTTGGGTAAGCACATCCTCCACCATGCAAACCAGTGCATTTTCTTTTCCTCTTCAGTGTCACCCCACCAAAAACCTGCCATTGCATCAGTGATTTCTTTACACACTTTTTTAGGGATTTTGAACACTGCCATTGCAAAAACTGGGATTGACTGGATAACTGCTTTCAAGAGAATTTCCTTCCCCCCCATAGACAGAATTTTTTCCTTCCAACCCTTTAGCCTTTTAATAATTCTTTCAACAAGGTATTCAAAGCTATCACTTCTATCTAGCCCCACCATTGCTGGAAGGCCCAGATACTTATCTGACAACGCCTCAGTCATGATATTAAGCTCCCCACAAATTTGAGCTTTAATCTCCACTTCAACATTTGGGCTAAAAAAGATGCTACTTTTACCTTCACTCACCATCTGTCCCGAGCTTGCACAATATTCCTCCAGAACTTGTCTCAATGAGGTTGCATTAATCAAGTCAGCTTTCATAAGGATTAGGGAATCATCAGCAAAGAGCAAATGTGAAACCGATGGTGCATTTCTGCACACCCTAACCCCTTCAATGCCACGAACCTCCTCTTTTTGAGCCAAAGAGCTAGATAGACCTTCTGCACACATCAAAAATAAGTAAGGGGACAGAGGGTCTCCCTGACGGAGGCCCCTAGTAGGAATAAAACCTTCAGTCTCTTGATCATTATATCTCACCTTGTATTTTACAGACTGGACACATGCCATTATGAGTTGAACAACCTCAGTATGAAATCCCAACTGCAGCATCATTCTTTCAAGGAATTTCCATTCTACCCTGTCATAAGCTTTATGCATATCTAGCTTGACAGCACAATAACCAACCTTGCCTTTCTTCCTGTTTTTTTATAGCATGGAGACTTTCATAAGCCAATAAAATATTGCCAGTGATGAGTCTGCCAGGGACAAAGGCGCTCTGAACAGGAGAAATAATCTCATCTAGAAAAGATTTCAATCTGAAAGTTATCATCTTCGAGATCACTTTATAAAGGACATTACAGAGGCTGATTGGTCTATATTGTGTGATTTTTTCTGGTTCATCCACTTTGGGTATTAGCACTATCACTGTATCATTCCAACCATCTGGGATTACCTTTTCATTTATTGCTTTAAGAACTTCAGAAGTCAACTCATCTCCGATAATATGCCAACATTTCTTAAAGAATATTGCATGTAGCCCATCCGTACCTGGCGCCTTCAAATCCCCAATCGATAATAATGCCTTTCTAACGTCTTCTGCTGTATATGGCTTCATGATTTCATCGTTCATAGCAGCAGAAACACGAGGTACAACTTTCTCAATCAACAAAGGATCCGGCTCATCAATCTCCGTAGAGAATAAGCCCGCGAAGTAATCTGAAATGAGCGGATTCAGATATGCCGTACCTTCACGCCATACCCCCTGATCATCTTTCAGTTTCTTTATCCGGTTCCGCAGCCTCCTTGCCGAAGCAAAGTTCTGAAAATATGAGGTGTTTTTATCTCCATATTTCAGCCATTGGATTCTACTCCTTTGAGCCCAATACAATTCTTCTTGTTCGAGCAATCTCTCAAGTTCATCCGCGAGCTCCTTCTGACGGGCTATATTTTCCGGGGATAAAGAATCCCTACTTACAGCCTCCAATTCTCTCTGTACTCGTTTCAGTTTCTTCGACGAATTCCTGAGAACAGTTTTGTCCCAGTGGTGTAACGCCTTATGCACTTGGGCCAGTTTTCCGGCCAATCCATCAGACTGGGCTTCCGCTCCAAGTCCCATCCATGCATCTTCCACCACCTGTTTAAAGTTTGCCTCCTTGAGCCATCGGGCCTCAAAGCGCAACACCGCCGACCCATTACTTTCTTTTGCTATTTCTTCCTCCAAACTGATAATCAGTGGCCGGTGATCTGACTTATAGTATTCCAAATGTTCCACACGTGCAGCAGGAAACATTGCATTCCAACCATCGTTGGCTACAACTCGGTCAAGTCTCTCTCTAATTTGTCCCCTGTGCCAGGTAAACTTATCTCCATAATAGCCAAGATCAGTCAGTCCGCTCTCATCCAAAGCATCCCTAAAAGCTGCCATATACTGAGGTGGCCTGGGATTTCTACCTTCTTTCTCAAAGCTATACATGATATCATTCAAATCCCCTGCTAACATCCAAGGCATGTCAACCACAGCTCTCAATTCCCGGATCCGCTCCCAAGTGAGATGCTTATCTGCCCACTTAGGCTCTCCGTACATACCAGTGAAGCGCCAGAAATTATCAGCTCCGCTGCCAATAAACACGTCAATGAAATTGTTGTTTTTATCACGCAGTGGCACAACAACCTCTTTCTTCCAGTAAAGAACCAAACCACCACTCCGGCCGTTGCTCCGTACTACATATTTATGGTCCATCTTCAATCTACGACGCAGACATTCCGCAGGGAAATCATCCAAGTGGGTTTCCATCAAGAACATCACGTCCGGGCTCCTACACTTCTGAACCTGCAGGAGCCCCCTCACTGCCGTGGCCTGCTGGAGACCACGGCAATTCCAGCTAAGGATCCTCATTGCGCCCGGTCAGCCTCAGAAACACTCGCTTGAGCAGAGAACCTGATATAAGAAACCTGCCGCAGTCGCAACGATGCGGAGGGACAAACAAAACTTGACAAAGCAAGAAACAATAACCGATCACAGCACCTTGCAGGGCAGCGTAACTGTGACGGGACAGAAAACCAGCGCCGCGCAACGCGTGCTGGGACGTGAACGACGATGTCGTCTAATCCTTTGAAACAGCCGGAAAGCAACACAGCAAAACACCAACTTGGCTAGCTCATCACATCTTCTTCTCGTGTCACATCATCAAACCAGTTGCATGGAGAGGCCCATGACCCCTGCTAGATCAAGCACAGGAACAGCGGCCGCCGCCGGTGGCGGCGGCGGCGGCGGCGTACAAAACCTAGGTCCCAGAGCACGATCGAGTTGATGGTAAAAGGCTTGACATTTTCCTGACTTAATTTCTGCCCATAACAGAATTTTTAGTCCAACACATAATAAATTTTTTTTCGGACTAAAACCAGCTTCTGTGCTTAGCCAGAGATCAAATCTGGCCCAGCCCAGAGCTCCCTTTATCTCCCCTTGGTCACGGCCCAGTTGCCGCTGCTGGCCCAAACAAAAGGGGCCAGTCAGCGCCGGCCTCTTCTCCCCCCGAACCCTAGCCTTTCTTCCCCTCCTCCTCTGCTTCTCCACCCGTAGCGGCGGACGCGCGCGCGAGAGAGAGCGAGCGGCGACGAGGCCAACCACAGCGGAGGAAAAGGACGGCGCCGGTGAGCTCCTCTCGCCGCGGTCCCGTGCGGCTTCGGCCTGCGCGAGGCTCCGTCGAGCGGGGTTTGCCGGCGTCCCATATGACGCAGCCGCGTGCGCGCGGACGTCTCCGCGACGGCGACGACGTGCAGCGCTGGATCCAGCACGGCGGCGGCTCTCCCTCAACGGCAAGCACGCGAGGCGGGCAGTAGCAGCCACCGGCCGGTGCAGTGGGGAGCAGGGCGCTCGAGCGCGAGCCCAGACGCGCCTGCCAACTTCAAGTGGTGGCTCCGGCGCCGCCGCACGGCGACGGCAATCACCTTCACCCTTTAGGTAATTATCCACTGCCACTAGTTCATCAGAGTTTGTGCTAGGGTTCACCCAATTTGGGAAATTTCACAATTAGGGTTCGTCTAATTTGGGGATTTCTTAAATTAGGGTTTCGGCAATTGGGGATTTTCTTTAGGGTTAACTTCAAATAGTTCATCCCCATCTCAATTGAACTTTAACCGAAACCACAAACATCAGCAACAGGGGAGAAATTAATTGATTATTTAAGCTAGGGTTTCAAATTGGGGAAAGCCTTTAGTATTCATGCATAATTAGTGCACTTCCCCTTTAATTCATGCATAATTGAAACCACAAGCCACTTAACAGAGGGAATAAATGGAGAATTTCAGGTCTAGGGTTCTTAAGATTTGGGGATTTTGATATATGCTTTAAATCCCCTTTGATTCATTATTAAAATGAAACCCTTGACGGTAACATAATCTGTTATGGCTAGTTCTATAAGAGTTTAGGGATAAAATAAATCAAGCTTTGATTTTAAGAAAAGCAGCTTGATCTTAACATAAGCTTGACTTAAATCACAACAGATCAAGCCTGTCCTTTTACTTATAGGGCTCAAATAAATTCAAGCTATAAGAAACAACCTGAATTTAAACTTAAACAGGAAGAGCCCCTCAAAATTTTAGCTTAAGCAAGCAAATCAAAATTGATCTGTTCCTCACAAAACTTAAATAAATTCAAGCCATGCTTGAACATGAGGAACAGCATAAATCTGACCGTAAAATTAATGGATCAAGCAAGAACTGGAAAGGCTGCTTGATTTTCAACTTGATCATAATAAACCAAACATGAATTTGAGCTAGAGAGGGCTCAAACTTGATGCTATAAGCTCTGGTGCCATTGTTGTATGTCCAGGATCAGTTAGCACAATTTTGAGCCACAAACTTGATTAAGAGATAAGCATACCTTGAACTGCAGGTTCTGCCATCTCCTTTCTTTTCTCTTCACCACCAAGAATCTGATCTGGTAGCTGTGGAAGAGTCCTTCCCAGTGCTGACTGTGCAGGCTTGATCAGTAGCCAGTTCTTGAGAGAGAGGAGGTAGTCAGTATGTATGTGTGTGCTAGCTCTCTTTGCAGCAGCCGGCCACACCTCTTTCTTATCCTTTTCCCTCTCTATTTTCTTAATGCACAGTGCACCAGGGGGACCTCCACCTGGTTGGAGAGGGGCTGCCCCTGATCAGGGCAGCTCAGCTGGTAGCTACAGTGGTCACCGTCTACTGTAGCAACCACCCACTGTAGCTCTTTAGATATTTTCCACTTAAGCACATAATAGCCACAGCTCAAATGATTGCTACAGTTAGGCTTTAGATCAACATATCCAACAATGACATGTTTGGGAGGATGGCTCTGCAGACAGCCGGTCGTTCAGGCTCGAACGATCACCACACTCCCAGGACCAGTCAAGTCGAGACCCTCAGCTTCCTCAGACGCGATATATATGTACAGAGGATTTATTAGCTCATCGACCAGTTAGAGCCCCGCAAAATGGGGGTCATTTAAGTGTAAATCCGTATGCATGTGGAGGTTATTGTAAGACTCTGTGCTATGCCATTCTTATTAAAGAAAAGCCCACTGTTTTTGTCCGGTATTTCAGAATTAAATGAGTAATTATATTTTCCCAATAATGAATTGCGAAATTTCCTCCTATTTGCTTTTCTCGACACTAAAGAGAAGTCCACACTATTTTTTTATAATTTCTACAGCCCAAACATGTCAGAGTTTTCTCCAACCAGAAAATAAACATAACAGAAAAACTAATACAAGAACAGTTGAATGACACGCTAGTCTTAGAGCAAGACCTTCCGCACACTTTCTGAGTTGAGGAAGATTGCAGAAGGACGAACGGAAGGGGTATGGGCGGAAGGAGGTGACACGATGGAGAGCGATGTGCAAGATCTTGCGAAGCTAATGCCGTACTATTAAAGCAACTTTAATCCATTTTCAAAAAAGTCTCAACTCCCGAAAACTGCCAGATTTGAGAGTTAGCCCTATCTAACCCATCTCTAATACTAAGTGTTCGGTGGAACGACTACAAGTTTTTTTCCCTCCCTTCTCACTTCTGCTTGTTATTATCTAACTGAATATGTCACTCAATTAATTTTGTGATGCAACTGATATATGTAGAGGCTTGTTCAAGAGTTTTTGACTTTTTTCAGCGACTCATAGGAGGAAGAAGATATGAATTTGAGATAGCCATGACTTTGATCATTAAAGAGATGGCCACCGGCAAGCTCATGGGCAACTGCGAGATGGCCTTGTGGAGCGCATGTGGCAATATATTGGACCATAGATCTTTCACATATCATCATATTTGCATCATGTTTATTTAGAATATTTGCTTTCATTTGAACCCTCTTTTGTGTCTGAGTTTGAATTATTGAAAACAATTGCTTTGAAATGTTTCTAAATGTCTGCGTTATAAACATCTAAGTTTGAATTAATATGTTGTAATATACGGGGTTATATTTGCAAAAGGAATGAAGAAATAATAAAGATTCTTTTTTGTTAGAGTTAAGTTTAGGGGATGGGTTAGATGCCACCCTCCCAGTTTTAGGAGCAGGTTGCCGGGAGGAGTTGGGGGCTGTTTGGATGGTAGCCAGCACTTGCCCTGCCAATGTTTTGGCGTTGACCAATAGCATTGGCCCGTGTTTGGATTGAGGCCCAATTCGTAACGCCATACCAATTTTTTGGTTGCGCCTTCAGTTTCTGTGGTCCGGCGCTGGCAAAACCACGGCGGCAGATTTGTTCGCCAATTTATTGGCGCGCCCAGGTTTGGCAAGGCGAGCACGGGCGTCATCCAAACAGCCCGAGGATGGGTGCACCCGGAAAAGCATAAGCATAAACCCCAGTCCCCAGGAGAAGTGCAGAAAAGAATTACTGGAGTATTCAGATGTGTCGACATTTTTTCTCACGGTCCGTCGTTTTCTCCGGCTCAGTGCAGAGAGTGGCCTTCAGCCTCGATACAGCAGCTGCGTCTCGATCACCAACCACATAGACGATGTTACACGACCTGCCACACCGCTCCAGTCTCGTTGTTGATGCATACACAGCACCAGCAAGCACCTATCGAGACCAAAGATGAGATGCACGCATCGTTCGTCCTGAAGCTACCGAGTAGAAACAACAGCGAATTTGGCAGGATTATGGCACAGTTCGAATTCGGAAGGAGGGAATTTGGCTACAGAGCAGAATTAGAAACACAGTGCTTTCTCTGAAGAAAAAAGAAAACAGTTTCATTGACATCACAGCATCTTCCGCATCTAAAATATGTACACAATTTTGCCCCCAATTTCTCCTCCTCTCGTCTTCAGCAACTACTAGTTGGTGTATGTACAACGAAGATGATGAAGAAAAAAGTAAACCGCCGCCGCCTTGAACCGAACCAATCGGAACCAATTGGATGCCTAACCCTATTCCTAATCCACGTCCTCGATCCTGATGTTGATCGGCTCCTCCCTCTCCCCCTCCTCCTCCTGTGGCCTCTCACCTCGTGAGAACATCATGATACTGACCAGCACCGGCCCGCGCCTCTCGCCGTCGCCGTTCTGCTGCTGCTCCTCGGCGGCCGGCTCCGCCTTCGGGAGCTCGTGGCGGCAGACGGGGCAGCTCCCGTGCACGCCCAGCCACCGCTCCAGGCACTCCCCGTGGAAGCGGTGCCCGCACGGCATCTCCTTGCCGGCCCCGAACGAGTCCAGGCAGATCGCGCAGTCGCCCAGCGAGTCTCCCTCCCCGCCAGGGGCCTGGACCTCCTTCAGCGAGGCGATCGCCGCCTTGGACGCCGGCGGGACGCCGCCGCCGACCTCGCCGGAGAAGAGGTCGCCGACGTCGCCGCCGAAGATGAAGTGCTGCACCACCACCGTCCGCGGCACTGACCCCATGAGCAGCCGCACGATTCCGGCTGCCAGGCGGTCGCTGTTCGCCGAGTCCATGGCAGGGAGGCGATCGAGAGCCGAGAGCGAGAGGGGAACGAGGAGGAGGAGCCTCTGTCTTTTTGCCTGCGAGTTCTCTGTTTTTCTCGTGAGATGTACCGCGAATTTGGAACAGGACGGGTATATAAGACGGCGCAGGGCGACGGGTGGGGTGAAGGTTCTGGAAGATTCTAGGCTGGCGGGCTGGGTCTCTGAGCTGTGGGCCCTAATTTTCCTGATGGCGTGGGGGCTTCCGTTGCGCGGTTGGAGAGGACGTTAAACCGTGGTCGGGTCGGGTTGGAATTGGTTGGGAGGGGCGACGGCGGGAGCGCGTGGTTCCGGAACGATCCGGATATTTCGTCGGTGCCGTCAGTCGTGGGGTCAGCTGAAGTCTGCAGTGTTCGGCATGTGACCGGAACGTTGTGGAAGGCTGGGCGGCTGGGGTGCTGGTCCCTTTTTTTTTTTTTTTGAGAAGCTAGGTGTTGGTCCCGTGTGTCCTCTTTTATCTCGCGTCCAGTATTATTCTTGGGCCAGGCCAAATTTTGATATTTTTACATTTTTATTTTGTTTTTTGCTTTCTAGTTTACTTTTGTTCTTACTTCGAAATATTCTAAATATATATTACAAAAAACACTTTACGTCAAATATTTAAAAAATGTTAAATGTATAGAGAAAAAAATGTTTCCCTGTATACGAATAATGTATACAAACAATATACAATGTATATGAAAAAAAGTTGATCGTGTATTTTGAAAATGTTAATCAAGCATTTAAAAAAAATGTTAATCAAGCATTTGAAAAATATTAAATGTGTACAAAGAAAATATTTCTCATGTATAAGAAAAATGTATAAAAAAACTACAATGTGTATGAAAAAATGTTGATCATGTATTAAAAAATGTTCCTTATGTACACAAAATATTTACAACGTACATTAATAAAATTTAGACATCAAAATTATATATTAGAAAAGTTAATTATGTATTTAGAAAATGTTTATAATTGTAAAAAAATGTTCACATAGTTTTGGATTTTTTATTTTCCATAAACAAATGCTTAACGTGTATTTGAAATTTTTTGACCATGTATTCAAAAAAGTGTTCAAAGCATGTATTAAAATAAAAATATAAATCATGTATTTAAAAAATATTCTACATGTATTAAGAAATGTTTCATGTGTAACTAAAAATGTACATTGTGTACTTAAAACATGTACGTGTATTAAAAAAGGAAACCAATAAAAACTGACAAAGAAACACAAAATAAAAACAGAAGAAACCAATGAACAAAGAAATAAAAAACCTAGTAAAGTCGAGAAAGAAACAAAGGAACCTGTGAAAAAACAAAGGAAAAAAATAAAAGAAAATACCAATGAAACCCGAGAAAAAAAGGAAAGAAAACAGGAGAAGAAATAATGGAAAAGTAGAGAAAAACAGTGAAGAAACAAAAAAAAAGACACAAGAAAACCTAGCGAATGAAACAGCGAACGAAACCAGCTATCTCGATCCAAACCAGCGAAGGAGAAAAAGATAAAAGGGGTTGGCCCAGTATTGCACAGCAACTCCAAAAACCTCAGGCAAGACAGAAGCTACTCTCGCTATAAGCGAGATATAGCTCTCAAGGTTACTATGAGCCGCTTATTGCGGCAAATAGTCGGCCCATCATGCGCTGTACCGACCCGGCTACTGTAACCGGTTGGCTTCTGTAGTGAGATGAGGTAGCGATCATTTTCTTTTGTTTAAAATTCGTTTTTTAAAACACGGTTAATAAACTTTTTTTTTAAAAATGGTTACATTTTTTTCAAGACATGAGCAAATTTTCGAAAATTGAGCATATTTTGAAAAAATTGAACGCCTTTTCTGAAATGAGAACACTTTTCCTGAAAAACAGAATTTTCTTGAAAAATAGTTGAATCAACCTTTTTGGTAAACACAAATTTTTTTAAAATTTTGAATATGTTTTAATATTTAGACATTTTCTAAAAATTCCTGAATATTATTTGAATATATGAACAAATTTGTGAAATGAGAAGATACTTTGAATTTTTTAACAATTTTAGGAGTACTGAACATTTTTGCAAATACAAAGATTTTTGAATTTGTGATTATGTTTTGAAAAAGGGGAACATTTTTTGAAGTCCCCAAAATATTCGAAACATAAAGATGTTTTGACATTTGGAACAAATTATGAAGTTTCCCAATAATTTTAAAAAAGGAATTCTTTTTGAAAAAGAAAATTTAAAAAATACTGAAGAATACCTGTAAAAGAAACAGCAAAAAAAGCAGTAAAAAACCCGAACCGGAACCTTTCGGAAGGTTCTCTAAACAAGGGCAGGTAAATGGGCCAGTCCAACTTCCTAGCTCCCGTGCAAAGCTCCAGCAATTTGACGCAAAGCACGTCAAATAGGAATTTCGAAAGCAATGGATAGACGTGAGAGTTCGGTTGAGAGCTATTATTTGGCGCTTTAAGCGCCTGTTAGCGCTGCTGGCACTCGCACGCGACGCGTAGCAGGCCGGCCCAGCAACACGCTTAAAAAGCAAACACCAAGAAAAGAAGTACCAAATAATTCTTATGTTATATGAGAGAAAAGGAATTCAAACTCGGGATGCCAACGTCGATGGCCTAGCACAACAACCACTAGACCGAGCTCACTTAGTTATTTACTTGCAGGAAACAACTCTACTTGACCCAGTATACATTATTTCAAAAAAGAAATTGTAGATTTAAAAAAGAATCCAATTTTTTTGTTAAAAAATCACGAATTTGAAAAAGAGTTCAAAATTTTGAAAAGGTTCGTACAAATTGAAAAAAAGTTCATGAATTTGAGAAAAATCCATGAATTTGAAAATGTTCGTACTAACTGTAAAAGGTTAACGAATTTGAGAATAGTTCATGACTTTGAAAAAATTCATGAATTTGGAAACAATTCAACAATTTGATAAAAAGTTCATGGAACTTGAAAAAAAGTTCGCAAGTTTGAAAAAAATTCACGAACTAAAAGTTCATGCTTTAAAAAAAAGTTCATGGCTATAAATTCACAAATTTGAAAAAACTTTGCCGTTTTGAAAACACTTCATGAATTTGGAAAAAGTTTACAAAGTTTGAAAAAGTTCAAAATATTTGAAAAATAATCTTTAATTTGAAAAAAGTTCATGCATTAGTAAAACGATGACGGTTAATAAATCCAGAAATTTTAAAAAAAATCATGAGTTTGAAAAAGTTCATGAAAATTGGGAAAAGTTCACAAAATTTGAAAATAAATCACAGAACTAGAAAAAAGTTCAGGCTTTTTTTTTTTAAAAAGTTCACGGCTAATAAATTCACAAATTCTGGAAAAAATATCAAGAGCTAAAAGTTCATGCATTTGAATAAAACTTTGCGGCTAAAAAAAACCAGGAATTTGGAAAAGGTTCATGGATCCCAAAAAGTTGAAAATTTTGGAACAAGTCCATGAATTTTAAAATTGTGCAATAAAAATGTAACTTAAAACAATAAAAGAAAAGGAGAACATGAAAAATAAGAAAAAACCGGACAGAAAACCCAGCAGGAAATAGTTCGCAAAAATGAAAAAAGTTCATGAATCTGAAAAAAAACATAAAGTTGAATAAAATGTCATGGGTTTGAAAAAAAATCATGGGTATTGTAAGAGATTCATGAATTTGTAAGAAAATGTCCATAGATTAGAAAAACAGTTTGTGAATTTGAAAAAAAAAATCATAAATTTGACAGAAAAATTGACTAAAAAAAGTTCATGAATTAGAGGAAAATTCGTGGATTTGAAAAAATGTTCATGAAATTCGACATAGTTTGGGAATTAAGAAAAGAAAAGAAAAAGAAAAAAAAAGAAATGAAAACCCCGAAGAAAAACCAGCCTAACAGAAAAAACAAAAGAAAACCAGACTAGGAATGTGCTGCTTTTTTTAGCGTTATATGTACCAATAAAAAGCAAGAAAGGAAGAAAGTGGGCACATCTAGTAAGCTATCCCAGTTGGTTAGTGTCGCTTGAATTAAATCTAGAAGAATGGAGTTTGACTCCCATAGAGCGCACGTGTTTTTTAAGGTTAAAAGAACGAAAAAATTAAATGGGCCGAGCCCATGACAGAGGGGCGGTGTGCCCCGGTTTATGAATAAACCTATATCGGGCGTTGAGGGCGCCAAATAGGAGCTGGCGTTCAGAGCCTATCTTATGACTAAATTGGGCTCATATATGGGCCAAAAGTCGATAGATCTTCTTTCGCACTCTCGCTTGTTCGTGGCTAGCTTTACTGACTCAATAAAAGGTTTACATCACCGGCTAGTTCACCATTCCAAGTACTAGAGTTTCTGTTACAAAAACTAAATCGTGCTAGCTCATGAGCAACACTATTAATAATCTCTAAAAAAAAACTAAATTTAACCTTCCCTATAGTCGTAGCCAAGTCCAAGAATTCTGCATAAATTGTTGTTGCGGCATCCACCATCGATTCTGACTTGTGCAAAAATTGATTACCTCCAAAGAATCTGATAGGGCTTCAATTGCATGAAATCCCAGGGAATTAGCAAAAGCTAGTCCATCCCTCATGGCCAAAGCCTAAGTTGTAACATCAACAGCAACATACGGATAATATACGCATGTAGCAGCAATAAATCTTCATATGCCTTGTATCTGCCTACCCGATCTTCAACAGTTAAGGTGTTCAAAGGTACACACAACTCGATTGATGTCACATTTCGCATAAACCTGGCAGGAGCAGCTACAGCTAAGAATTTATGTTCTATTCTCAATTCAGGCACATTCTCACCGAGAGATCAAAGTCCGGCGACCAGCGTGTTGATCATCTATGCGAAGTTGTCCACGGATTCATCGTCTCCCATTTTGAGTTCTTAAAAATCCTGCCGCTGCGATTGCAGGTAGGCCTCTCGGATGTGTTGTGGCTGACGTTCGACACCTTGATGGCGTCCCACGCCGCCTTTGCCAACTCGCGGCCGGCGAGCAAAGCCATGATGGACTCTAGCACGGTCGAGTAGATGCCAAGGAGGGCTTCACGGTCGACCTCGTAGTCGACATCTGTAGTTCTGTAGATGACCAAGAGTTGATCCGGATCCTATGCTTATAATATTGCATCAGGTACAGTAAAAAAAAAAGCTAATCAACATACAACTGAAGATCAATTTCATGAGTGTACAGGTAAGGTTCTAACACATGCTTGCATAGACTCACTGCAGCGAAAGTGACGTCAATTATCTCATTAATCCCATTTTGGAACTTATACATACTTTGTCTCTTTATCCTCTTGTGAGCATGCCAAGTATTCCGTTACAAGTGGTGATATAAGGGGTGTAGAAGAGGCAAAACTAATACTCCCTTCGACAATTAATATGGATCGGAGGGAGTAGTAAAATCCTAGTGCTTATGTATTTACATCTATTTAAATTGTCCAAGAAAAATGTTGAGCTTGTCGTCTTAATCTTAGATGATGGTTCATGACTTCTTCAAGCAGGCAAGGTTTTTTTTTTTTGAAAAGGAGGATGACCCCCGGCCTCTGCATCTTGGGCGATGCATGCAGGCATTTTATTAATTATTCACCACGACCTTACAAAGTAATACGTCAATAAGTTTGAAGCCACCATCTTGGCAACATCTGTCGCTACTTCTATCCACTCGATGAAGGGGTGCAGATTGTCTGAGCCGTATACTCAGGCCTCACACCAAAGCCTAACATGTAAAATCGGAGGCCCCAACAAAGCCGCAATGCCAGGTCTGAGGCACACCGGTCCGGGGCACTCTTAGCGGGCACCGCATGCGCCCGCTGCAGAGGCCGTCGCCACCTTCTTCCACCGATCTATCTTCAGAGCAGGTACTGACGCATCGACCTTGCCAGGCCTGCCGTTGACGCCACCACGACGCCAGACAGCGCCCCCGCCCTACGCGAGTCCATCATCTCACGTCCGTCACCGAGACCCCGCTGCGCCACGCCGCCGAGACTCACCGTCGACGTAGTTGATGTACACCGCTCCACTCCTTGCGTCCTCCGTCCAGCAACTGCTACAAAACAATGCCCTCATGAGGGAGAGCGACACCGAGAGCGCCGCCACCGTCCGATCCGGGATACTCGGAGCAGCGCGAGTGGGTAGAAGGTTGCTGCAATGGCGATGCCTTCAACAAGGTAACGACGCGTAGACGCCGCCATCGCTTGCCATGACCGTAGTCGGAGCTCGGTTTTCACCGGCAGCGGCGCCTCCCCAACTCACCGCCGGGACTAGCCGTGGGATCTAGGGATCCGTCACAAGCAGGCAAGGTGAATTCTATAGTCACCTGTAGGCATTCTCTTGGCGTATAATTAATTAATGATTGACAAGACAGCGCTGGATTAATCCTGTTACTGAGATATAGAAAGGATATAACATATGCAAAGCTATTTACAAGAACAAGAATAGTTAAGTTGAGTGAGGCATTTTGGCTCTCGGCCTCCATGGAGGCCGTTTTTAAAAATAATTCAAAATCCAAACTTTTCAGTTTCAAAAAAATCTGAAAAAAATGTACAAGTGAACAAGGATGTTATGCGCATGTGTGTAAAATTTCAGGATGAAATACCTTGAAATGCGGTCTGTACAAAAAAGACAAATTCATGGACCGGGAGGATGAATAGTATCATGTGATAAAAAGCCCTAGATTTGTTTTTTTTGCACAACCCTCATTTCAACGTATTTCGTCCTGAAAATTTACACACTTGTGCATTATGCTTCCATGTATATCTATATTTTTTTTACAGAATTTTTTAAAATGTAAAAATATGAATTTTGATGAAATTAGAATTTTTCAAAAACTAGCCTCATTGGAGCTCGGCCTCCAAAAGGGATTTTCGAGTTCCTTCTAAATAGCTTTGCAACAGTAACGAACTTGCTTTTGTAGGTGCACTTATAAACAGCATCTTGACAAAGTACAGGAGGAAGCTGCTGCTACATTTTATCCTCATATATATAAAGTTTGTTCGGGTAAGCCAATTTCATTATGTCTGCAAAATGTATGCCATGAAGTATTTTCAGGTCACTTGTAAGATGATGAGTTGTTTTGAAAAACTTTAATTTACTATGCTTTACTCTGTATCAATTATGGAACATTGTATAGAAAACCCTGAAGTTAGTCCTATCTGATTTAATTTATAAACACCTAATATAATGCTACTAACTTTGGCGAATATCGTGAGTTCAATCTAATGGGATCATGCATTAAAAAGTTCACTGATTTTAGTCTTCTGTTGAGCTTCAGGTACATGTGTGGAAGCTCTTTCTTTCGTGAATATATCTTCATAATCTTCTTCTAGGTTTTTGTCTTTTACCTGCAAGAGAAGAGCCTCTATGAGAAGCTTAGATGTGTGAATTGTAGATACTTTTTTTGACAATTGTAGATATTATAATGTACTCCCTCCGTCCCAAAATAAGTGTGGCACACTTATTTTAGGACAGAGGGAGTACTAAAATATGATCAATTAAGTACAAGATAATGTAGTTGCCTGCCTGTCAAATAAGACTGCAATTTTGGTTTCCTTTTCCCGTGGATGCTTTTAACTTGGGTAATATAATAATACATTATGTTTAAAATTTGTGGCTTCTTGTTTCTCATCTATACAAATTGTGACTGATGCCATCATGTTTGCCTTTAGTCTCAAACTAATACAGCAGGAATTGTTATTTTGTTCTGTGTTGTAATGCACCGATACGGATACATGTATCAGTATCGTGCCGATATGGATATATAAATTAGCCATGTTGAAAAGCACCAATACAGGGGGATACATTTTAATTTTTTTAATTCACAAAAATGTATTTGTATAGAAGCTTGTTTGCTCTCCTGAGGATGCCAAAGCAGCTCCAAGCCTCTCCAATTGACAACATTGATGCACTATTCCAACTCCAAGTTCCAAAGGGATAAAATTAGACCTTTAATACTCCCTCTTTAAAGAAATATAAAAGCATATAGATCATTAAAATAGTGATCCAAACGCTCGCAAAATGGTGCCCAGGCTCATCTACACCCTATGAACAGTAAAATCAAAACAAATAGTAAAAAAATTAAAAATTGAAACTTTTTTGCAAGCAATATGCTTGAGTGCACCAGGTGCATGCAAAATTTCATGTGCAAACGACATTCAAGAAGCTCGCGCCAAAAAGACAAAATTGGCTATGAACAGTGCGTTTTTTCAAACTTTCTCGCATGTCCGAAATTTGTCTTTGTTGCCACAAGCTCCTCGGATGTCCAAACTCCATCAAAATTTGGCACGAGTATCACACATTTGTTCATCTTGCACCACAAAAAACATTCGAAATTTTTTGAATTCATTTATTATTTTAAACAAATTTACTGTTTACTGATGGGAGCATCTAGATCTGGGTGTAGAAACGGCACGTCCTTTAAACACTCTTATATTTCTTTACAGATGGAGTAAGGGTAGAATGAATATGGAGCAACAGTCAAATCATTAGTTAGCTGTAGATCACCTTTTGTAAGGCAACGGCACCAGGAGTGTACCTTGGGTGGGTGCTGCTGCCGCCTGCGAGTGCGAAGCGGAGATCTAAACCCGCGAGCTGCAGAGGGGAGTGACGCCCCGGTGGTCTGGTGGAGGCGGACGAAGGGAAGCGGCGCCGCGACGGCGGGGTGAGTGGCGCGGTGGTGATCTGACGGAGGCCGGCGAAGGGGAGCGCCGCGGCGAGGCTGGGAGATGCCCACGTGAAGGCGTAGCCGGAGATGGAAGAGGACGAGGGCGGGCACCTCAGAAGGTGTCCACGTGTCACGTACCAGTGGACACCGTAAAACATGGGTCTTCCTTGCACCTAAAATTAGCACATGTGGCGCGTATGATGGTTCCGATCGTGCTGGCCGCAACGCACGGCGGCACCGGCCAAGCCGACGTGCGGCCGCCCTGCTTCCTCTCCCGTCCGGCACCTCACTCTCCAAAGCCCCTTCCCCCGCGTCTCCACTTCATCTCCCCCTCCTCCCATTCCCTTCAAAGAGAGAAGAGGGCAGGGAGGGATCCACCCTAGCTTTAGCCGACAAACCGATCGACTCAAACCCGCAAGAAACCAGCCACCGGACAGAAGACTGACATGGCAAGGCTCGGCGTGGCCTTGCTCGCGCTCCTGGTGGCCGCCACGGCCGTCGCCTGCCTGCCGGCCCCGGCCTCCGCGGGCGAGCTGGCCTCCATGCTGCTGTCGCGCGCGGCGGCCTGCGATGGGGTCATCGGGGAGTGCGGCGTAGACGAGGACGAGGAGATGGGGACGGGCGCCGGTGGCGCCGGCGAGGCCCTGCGCCGGTCGCTGGCGCGGAAGCCGACGGCCAGGCACATCAGCTACGCGGCGTTGCGCGCCGACCAGATCCCCTGCGACAAGCGCGGGGCGTCCTACTACACCAACTGCGGGTCCATGCAGCAGATGAACCCCTACACGCGCGGCTGCTCCGCCATCACGCGCTGCGCGCGCAACATGAACTGATTCGTCGTCTGTATGCCTCGTCGATCTTGCGCACGTACGGCAATGATCGATACGTACATACGGAGCGGAGAGGAGGCGTGACCGTGCGAGCAGCTAATTAAGAACTGTATGCGTTTGTGCTGCTATACATCATTGATCCAACAAATTTGACAGCGGTTAGGGATGATGTAGATGTATAAATAATCGCTTTTTACATCACGAAGACTAGAAAACGGTGCTCCAACACATGATGTAGATGTAAAAAATATTCTTAAATTTTGCTCTAGATGTAAAATACACCACTTGGTGATGCAAATTTGCATCAACAGCCGCCACCCGAGAAAAACGCGCAGCGCCGCGCGAACGCCTAACTGCCAGGCGGAAACTTCCCGTGCCGCAGCCGTTCCTCCACCCGCCTCGCACCACCGGTGATTTCGCCCCGGTAGTCTCGCGCCACCGCTCGTCCGTCGACCCCTGACCCCGCCGCCCAGCCCCACCGCCAGCCGCGCCGATTGGATCCGTCGCCGCGCGTCGTTTTTTGGCAGATTCGGCTGTTGGCTAGAGCGCTGTCGCCCGTGATGGCTCCCGCAGCTCGTCGTCGCCATCCGTAGTAGAGCTATTGGCCGCCGGAGCTAGGAGGGGCCGTCAAGTGACCACCGCGAGAGAGCCAAGCCGCCATTGCATTGGTCGCCGTCGCCGAGCCGTCTAGGAGGCATAGGAGACCCAGCCACCCACCCCCACCGGCCGGCGCAACCACCATCAACGCTCCGACCAACAGCCGATCGGTTCCTTCATCCTCGCTATTCACACACGAACACGTTACCGTGTACCCTTGACGCCGGGGGTGGTGCACCGCAGCTCACGTCGAGGGAGATTCGACCAACAGCGCGATACGCAGGACAGTCGGCGGATGCTTTTGCGGACCCAAAACCCCGCACGCCCGAGAAGGACCCCGTCAGGTTGTGCGGCGGCTATGGGCTGCCCTAGGTCGATTCGCTCGCCCCAAGAGCTTCAGGATTCGTTGCCCTCCAATCTTGATAACGACGAAGAACGAGAAGAAAGATAAAAGGGTAGGAGATAAAAGTAGATGAACACGAAAGTGTAATTGATAGATTGGTTCGATTGGTGTTGTTCAATCCGACCGGCAGCGCGATACATAGGGAACCGGCGGATGTGCTTTTACGGACCCGAAACCTCGCACGCCAGGGAGGGACCCCGTTAGGGAGTGCGGCGGCTATGGGCTGCCCTTGGTCGATTTGCTCGCCCCTAGAGCCTCAGGATTCGTTGCCCTCCAATCTCGAAGAACGACGAAGAACGAGAAGAAAGATACAAGGGTAGGAGATAAAAGTAGATGAACACGAAAGTGTAATTGATAGATTGGTTCGATTGGTGTTGTTCAATCGGCCATCACCTCTCACATATATATGAGGCGGCTGGACTTCCCGTGCAAGTAAAGAACTCGTCTAGGCTTTCCTTACAAGAAAATTACATCAATTCACGTCATAAAAGTTCTAGTTCTAGTCCAACTCAGATTTGGCTCGGATCTGTCCCATACTTCTGTCCTGCCTCTTGCGTGGGCCGTAGAATCTTCGTACTAACTCGGATGGAGTCGAGCCCAACATCAAATTTCTTCCTCTCAACGAGCTAAATAACCCATTGCGGGCAACTTCTCCATCTAAGGCTTTCTTGATGATATTAGGGCCCATCTTTGACTTTGGTTCGGATTCTCGGCAGGTGGCAGGCTGGGCTATTCGGGCCTTGTCATGACTCTGTAGGTCACACACTATCCCGGATCGTGATGACTCCAAAATCAAAGTTGTACATCTTGACGATACGCACAACTTTCATGACTCGGCACCAAATGGTCATTGCGTCATGCCGAGTTATGATATGATAATATGTCAGGTCGAGTAACAACCCTATTGGGACATAACGACATGTTGGGTATAGCCTGCCGACTGATGGTGGTATACGAGCCTACGGACTGGGACTGTATACCGGGTGGAACCTGCCGACTGGAACATAAGACCCCGTCGACTGATGGCTACCGGTTGGGATGGTAGTCGGTCGGCTAACATGATGGTGTCTGAGTACTTCAATCGGTCCCGATCTTACCGACTGGGATATAGCCAATCTGCCGACTGTGACATGGTAGTGCCCGAGTGCAGCTTTACTCGACCCAGTCTCACCGATTGGGGCATGACGACCTTGCTCTTGGGTATCTTCTATTTGTTTCATGTTCGCTTTTCCATATCTTTGAGCATCTTCCTGAGTCCACCTAACCCAGCTCTTATACCCGACTGATGGTTCACTTAGATTTATATCACTCGGATCATTCGGTGAAAGTTTCAATCGAAAACAAGTGTGAACACATGCCCCCTGTTTTTTGGCAGAGCTTGCATGCCAGAAAATACTTTGCCTAAGGTATTGGCCTAAGGACGATGTCAACACTCTATCGGTCATGTATGCCAAGGACAATAATATATCGGTCATATATGATCAGGCTTGCTGCCACTTGGGATTTCTTCAGATATTTGTCGCTTCAGAACCCATGACGGGTGTATAAAATTTCTCCGTGTATGCATCCCATGGAAATCTTTGCTTGGTTCTTGTCTTGGTGTATAGAGTAGAGCATCATATATTCGACGACTAGAATTATAATCTTACTGAATATTCGAGAGCTACTCACCGAACAACTTTGCCCAAGCACCTTAAAGGAATATTGTCAACCGTTCGGCAACACAGATCATCAAAGATCAAAGAGTGTATTAAGCTATCTACCGAACAATCCTGCTTCACTCGGATCCTGCAAATGACTAACACTCGGATTTCTCCAGTTAGCTTTTCTGGCTCGCACTAGATCCTTCATTACTGGTCGAATCGACTAAGGAGTCGGACACCCGTAATTTTCCTGGCCAAGTCAAAGATGAGTCGATCGTACTTTCCTCACAAGCCAAGTGAATAAATAAGTCGACCATAGGTGAATTGGCCACACCAAGCACCATCCTGTTCAGATGCGAAAAACATGCCTCTCGTTGGATCACCTCCATCTGAAGTTATTTGAACAGTCGTGATAGGCCCATCTCCAGTTTTATCGATATTACCGAGTGATGATCCACTCAGATTTAAAATCACTTGGATCCCAACTAACGCTGTAGGACCAGTCGGGTCATCACAAAGTTTTCAATCGGACAATATATCAGTCAGATCATAAAAATATAGCCTTTACTCAGACCAACCAACTAACATAGGGATACCGACTGTATTTCACTCGGTTCGAACCTTGGCGATATTACCTAAGTGATGATCCACTCGAATTCAACCGAGATGGTAGCCGAATGCTTGTTGCGCCAACATGACGAATTCTCAGGACGATAAACAAATATCGGCCATGCGTCCTCATCTCAAAGGATCTGGGGAACCTGACCACCAAAGTGTGAATAGCCATAATAAATCAGATGTTTCGGCTGGAGATAAATTGCTTGGCACAAACTCTGATGGCACGGTTGAAGAACATGGATGATGCGCTGTCTGGAGTCTCCTAAAGTGAGATGAATACCATCGCCTTGATCGTCTGCCGGTTTTATGCTTTTTCTCTTTTACTCTTGTCGGCACTAAGCCGCTTTAGCTCTCTCTTGCCAATGTGGTAAGCCGAGTGGGCATCCCAGCTTTGATTTTGTTTTAGACACCGGCAAGTCTTCCTTGACCTTGGGCACTTTTGATTTCGCTTGATCAGACTCAACAACTAGATCTTTGAAAGTGACACGCCTCAACTCTTTTCCTCTAGTAGCCAATACTGACTCAGCAGGCTTTTTGTCATCTGGAGTTGGATCGGAAACAGCACACTTGCGGCCATCCTTTTTCACTCGGTAAACCTGCTTGACCACCTCCATCTTCTTCGCCGTGCTCCGGACCGATTCTTTTTGGTTGAGCCAGTCTTTAACATGTGGTTGTTGAACAAACGACGATCCTCTCGGAGCTGCATAATTTTGGATATGATAGACGGTGTGCCCTCGATTATACCTGTCCCATGATTGATATGAATAATAGTCGGCATGGGGAGGTACATATGACATCAGCATTGGTGGCTGCTACTTGTGAGCTGCGTTGGGATTTTCCCCGAAGAGGAAGGATGAAGCAATATAGTAGCGGATAGTATTTCCCACAGTGAGAACCAAGGTTATTGACCAATAGGAGAACCAAGCAAATCCTAGTCAAACAGTACCTACACACACAAGAGCAAATACTTGCACCCAACGCGGGCAAAAGGGTTGTCAATCCTCTTGAACTCGTTACTGGCCAGGATCAAATCTGGTAATGATAGATATATAAATTGAAAAATAAATAAAAAGTAAAATAATTGCAGCAAGGTAATTTAGGTTTTTTCTAATATAATTAAAGTAGACCTGGGGGGCATAGTTTTCACTAGAGGTTTCTCTCTCGAAACACAACATACGGTGGGTAAACAAATTACTGTTGGGCAATTGATAGAAAAGCGCATAGTTATAATGTTATTCATGGCAATGATCATGTATATAGGCATCATGTCCGCGACAAGTAGACCAAAACGATTTTGCATCTACTACTATTACTCCACCAATCGACCGCTATCCAGCATGCATCTATGGTATTAAGTTCATGACAAACAGAGTAACGCTTTAAGCAAGATGACATGTGATTTAGACAGAATAAACTCGAGCAATACGAATAAACCCCGTCGTTTTACCCTTAATGGCAACAATACAAATACGTGCCTCGCTACACCTTCTGTCAGTGGGTAAGGACACCGCAAGATTAAACCCATCACAAAGCACCTCTCCCACTGAAGATAAATCAATCTAGTTGGCCAAACCAATCGGATAGATCGGAGAGAAATACAAAGCTATAACAATCATGCATAATAAAGTTCAGAAAAGACTCAATTACTTTTAATGAATAATCTGATCATAAACCCACAATTCATCGGATCCCAACAAACACACCGCAAAAGAAGATTACATCAGATAGAACTCCATGGAGATCATGGAGAACTTTGTATTGAAGATCAAAGAGAGAGAAGAAGCCATCTTGCTACTAGATATGGACCCGTAGGTCTGTGGTAAACTACTCACACATCATCGAAGGGCAGCAAGATTGATGTAGAAGCCTTCCGTGATCGATTCCCCCTCCGGCAGATCACCGGAAAAGGCCTCCAGATGGGATCGTGGAAGAACAGAAGCTTGCGGCGGCGGAAAAGTTATTTTGGGTGGCTCTCTGTTGGTTTTGGGATTTATGGGAATTTATAGAAGTGAAATTAGGTTAAACGGAGCTGCGTGGGACCCACAAGCTCAGGTGGCGCCCCCCAGGGGCGCGCCAGGTGAGCTCGTGGCTCTCCCGTAGGGCTTCTGGCCTCCTCCCGAACCTTCTAGGGTCCCTTCTGGTCCAGAAAAAATCATCGTAAAGCTTTATCACACTTGGACTTCGCTTAGTACTGATTTCCTGAAAAACCAAAAATAAGCAAAAAAACAACAACTGGCACTGGGCACTGAGTTAATAGGTTAGTTCCAAAAAATGATATAAAATTGCATATATAGCATATAAAGTATCCAAGATTGATAGTATAATAGCATGAAACAATCAAAAATTATAGATACGTTGGAGACGTATCAGCATCCCCAAGCTTAATTCCCGCTCGTCCTCGAGTAGGTAAATGATAAAAACATAATTTTTTTATGTTGAATGCTACCTATCATGTTTATCATGTAATCTCTCTTATGGTGTAAATATTGAGAAACGATGAAGTAATTGATATCAACATATTAATATCCATGAATACAAGAACATAATCATTAAGTTTTCAAAATATACGATGCTCAACGAATGTTATACCTACTCATTGAATTATGTAAGCATGGCATGACTCCGCCTTCACCGCATAAATATAAATCATGAGCACCCCGGTGTCAAACCAGGCAATTGTATCATACTTTTTAACGCGCTTCATCATTTTCAACTCCACTCAATACATGAGCATGAGACATGGACATTAGCACTATAGGTGGAATAGAATGCGGTGGTAGAGATATATGTAGGGGAACGCAGCAGAAAACAAAAAAATTCCGACCTACGCACCAGCCCAGGACCACTATGAAGACTGCATACATGGTTTCGATCCGATCGTTACCGACTCGTAGCGCAGCGGAAGTAGAGTCGATGTAGATCGTTGGTGCAGATCCCCGCAGCTAGGATTTACAACCTCCCAACCGTGAGGATGTACTCCCTCGTCTGCCCCTCGGACAGCCCTCCGGGAGGCGGTCGGACAGTCCCTCAGACGATGTCACGGACAGCCCTTCGGAAGGACCCTCAAAACTCAGACGGTCACTCGGACAGCCCTACGGAAGGCACTCTCGAATAACCCCTCGGGCAAAAAGATCGAACCTACGACCTCTCTACGGGGTGGCACACATACGGTGTCATCTATCCGGCTGGGCTTCGCCGTCCAGAACTAGTTCCCACCGAAACCCAGACGGCCTTTCGGCTCTACAAAACTATTTCGCGGGGAGGGAGAGAAGAAGCCAGATCATTGCATGGCAGTGTGTATGTCAGAAAGAGTGAGTGTGGAGAGTGCCTCTCCACCTCTATTTATAGGAAAACCCAAGGGGAAAAATACCCAAAAAACCCATCACATGGATCCTCCATAAGGGCATAAAAGGAAGGCAAGTGGAGCTCCATGGAGGAGCTCCATCTTGGCCGGCCACCCCTAGGGGGCCACCCCAAAGGGGGTTCCTTGGTCCCCAATCCCTTCTAGAAGCCTTTTGGGAAAATCCCTAAAAGGTGGCTTTCCATAAAGTAACCCAAAAAGCACTTTCACTATTCACAGAAACATTTTTCCGCGACCGTTAAATCCGAAAATATTTCTGTGGGTCTTAGAATAATTCCAGTACCCACTAAAATGATTTTGGATGCGTTCCGAAACAATTATTGATTAGTGATTTTCATCTGCGAAAAGCAACCAAACCGGTTCCGGCAGCTCCGGAACATTTCCGGTTTTTATCCCGGAAAAATCCCAGAAGTTTCCAGAACAATTCTGGCACACTCCAAGAATTTCCAGGCGTGTGCCGAAATCAATTTGACTTAATGGTATACTCCGAAACAACTTTTCGGTTTTACCGAAACCATTCCGGTGTTCTCTCTCCGGAACTTTTCCGTTGTCTCCGAAACTTTTCCGGCGACTTTCTCTCAGACTCCCTGTCTAGTATTCAGCAGATAGATGACCCTTAAGCGTGTGACCCTATAGGTTCGGTGAAGTATAGACATGACCGGAACTCTTTCCGATCAATGATCAACATCGGTGCCGTGGACACCCATATTGACCCCTATACCCGCACGAATAAATATTCGAGTGAACCTCCAGTTACCGTGTGCTATTCCTGTTGCTTCGCGATATGTTACAAATACCCGAGGTGAGACTTATCGGCATCCCCGTGGATCAACAACTTGTCCACTATGCGAGTTACCTCGTTACCGGTTTTGTTCTCTTTTCTTGTTCCCGTGTTCCGGCATCCCTGTGATCAAATCACATTGTGTCTGGCCAGACGATGGTGGATACCGTAACACCGAGAGAGCCCAGAGATATCTCTCCATCGTCGGAGGAGCAAATCCCAATCTTGAGCCATCAAGTCCTTTGACATACTTTTCCATGAACCCGTAAGCCGCCGTAATAGCCACCCATTTACGGATGACGTTTAACAAACCCCAAAGTTCATGAAGCAAGCATGAAAAAACTCGATACTCTCATGGTCTAAGGAATTATGCAAACGTTAACTTTCTCTGTGTTATTAACCATCAACTTGTGACGAATGTATCTCATAGCATAACATCAATTCGGGTCGATTCAACACAAATGTTCTTCTAACATTGTGCCCTCAAAGTTGTCGGCATAGTCATGCCCATGATCAGGAAAACAGAACCATCATGCAACACTTGAGCTAGTCTTAGAGGTCAGACTAGGAATACATTTTACCGTTTATTATTCCACACGTGCATATGAGTCTTCCTTCGAGCCTCGTGGTTATTGCAGACTCGAGAACCATAGCATTTATAGCATGGAACATAAACTTAATCAGGAACATGGGGATAAATAATAACATTTATTATTGCCTCTAGGGCATATCTCCTATAGACTCCCACTTGCACTAGAGTCAATAATCCAGTCAATGCTAATGCACTTTACACCTATGGCATACCGGTGTAAAATATGCTTCGCTTGTGGTATAGCCTAATGTCCAACGGATCTGAAAACTTCAGCTCCGTGTGTATCTTTGCATATCCTCGCGTTTTCACGCTTTCACAAAATTCGTTTTTTGTGTGGACCTGGCTTTGTATATATGTGAATCACTGGTCGAACCTTGATTCCTCAGACTGAGCTATGGAGCAACTATCTACAATAGTGTCCCATTGACCAAAGCCTTCTTCGAACCACACTACGTTCATGAATGAACTATATTATTCAACATCTTCTTTGTCGCTTCCAAAGCATCAACATACTTAGACTTTGTTATAGAATTCGCCACAGTATCCTGTTTGGAACAATTTCCAACTACCGTGCCACCATATCGTGTATTACACAAAACCCTTAACTTAAATCAAAAATCGCTAGGAGCATTGATGAAGACTGTATCGATGTAACTACTTACAACGAGCACTTCATAATCTCTGCTTGCGAGAAAACATGTCATTTGTGCTACCTTAGTACTCAATGACATTTTTCACTGTTGTCCCATGATCAGTACTTTGATCACTTTGGTATCTATACTCGCAACAGTTTGGGAGTATCGGACATATCTGGTTGTTTTACATACCATGGAATACATGATTAATCCAAACACAAAAGTGTGTGGAATCTCCATCATGTATTTTGCTCATCAGTGTTTTGGAACACCGAGTCTTGCAAAACTCTTTCCATGTGACTTCGGCAAGAATCACTCCTTGGCGTTTTATGCTAAACTGTTTTAGCATTTTGTCAATATGTATTTTTGGCTTAGCCTATTAGGCAATACTATCTCTGGAGATAATTATGCCTAATATCAAGGCTACTTAGCCTAAGCACTTCATCGAAAAAACTATTTTCAATGAGGTCCTAATTCGTGTCAAGAAATTTATATTATTTCCAATCAACAATGTGTCAAGCACACAAGGTTTTCAGAAATATTATTATGCTCCCACTTACTTTCTTGCAACCACAAGCATCTTCGTTATCCATTGATGAAATCAAACTCTTTTGACTATTTCATCAAAAACGAAGATTCCAACTCCATTTTGCTCTCTTCTGTCCATCGTTGGAACTCTGAAGTTTGCATACTCACTAGCATCCTCTGGATCGACAAAATACTTTGGACTGTATCACATACAAGCCCTAGTTTGCATTTCCATTTCATGGAAATCATCGCTGGAACTCTGAAGTTTGCATACTCACTAGCATCCTCTGGATCGACAAAATACTTTGGACTGTATCACATACAAGTCCTAGTTTGCATTCCATTTCATGGAAATCCTTTTGGCAACCATGTTTCATATCTCATGATTGAAATATGTATTAATTGCTAGTTTAACCCGATCTGACTTTAAGCATCGCTACGGTGAGACAATCTCATCGTAGTTAACTCCTTGAATTTGTTATTGCAACAAATCAAGCTTTATGGATAAAACATTTTATCCACATCAGTTTATAGTTTCATTAATGTTCGTTAGACTCCAAGTCTTCCGAAGGCTTTATCAAGATAAAATCTTGAATCATTTATATGGAAACTATCTCGGATTATATTGGCATTTAGCCAATTCCGGAGTCATGGCCCATCAACGCTTCCTTGTGTATCGTAGGTATACCGTTGTCCAACAACAATATCTCATTTGCGCACCTGAGAGGTTTGCATGAGTTTTGCCTACGTGGTTCAGCTGCAAGTTCGAGCGAAGTCCATTCATTTTATTGTAGAGACTTCCGTATCAGTCGTAGGAGGAAACTCTGGAATTGCTTCCAAGGTTTCTTTCCCTTGTCATGATAACGAAGATACTGTTATCTCGTCGAGTTGCACTGTCCTCCCACTCACCTTTTGTAAGAACCATTTTCTACAAAATCGTACCGTTCTTTGTGGCAAACCTTTTGCCTCGGTACAGTGAGGGAGGAATACCCAATAAATCAGGATAACCTACAAAGTAGCACTTGTCTGATTTGGAATAGGTTTGTAAATATTTTACACAAGCCCCATATTCCAAATGTTAAGAAAAGACATAACATGGTTGGGGTTACCATACCATGACGTCATTTCAACAGATCTAATGTCGCTCTTTTCAGTGTAAAAGCCGCAGTCTCTAAAGCATTACTTTAAAAGGGATAATGGTAAATTGATTTATGTCATCTTTGATCTTACCATGTCATAAATGGTTTGATTACATCTTCACGGACATTCCACTCACAGTGGTGTTCCGGGAGGTGTAAGTGTCGGTGTATAAAACATGGGTATTTTATACCCTGACTTATGCACAGACAGTAGCAGCCTCCTTGCCGGCCAAGGCCTTGCCGGGAACTGCCAAGGCCAAGACTCCAAGTCCAGCCGAAGGAGCTACCAGAGAGAAGCTCAAGGCTCGGCATTCGACCAGTACCAAAGGTGAAGACACTCCTTGTCAGCAAGCATAAACCGGCAAGGTGAAGACCCGGCAAGCTCCATGCTAGCAAGCTTATGCCAGCCCTCCAGCGCTCCACCTCGCCGCACAGGTGTTCGCTGATGGGTGAGGTGTTGACCGCGCAGGTTGGTTGGTGAGGCTTGTCGGGCACGTGTCAGCTCACTGGGACAAGATTTGCCTCTAATGACACCCGTCCAGGAGGCGTGTCAAGATAATACGAGGTAGCTGGGCAAGCGGTGCAGAAACCTTGCCGGGACTGCCTCTCCGCGCGACACCTAAGTGCTGCATTTAATGCCTTTGTCCTAAACTGGCAGAGTTAGGTATGATAGCACTGTTCACCATCTAGTCACGCTATAATTACTGTTTTGCCACCGTGGTAACCCCTTGGACTATAAAAGGAGGGCCAAGGCAACAGTTTAGAGGATTCGGACCCCTTTTCAAACACAAGCACCTCTCGCGTAGCTGCTCTCTCCGCACCTTGCCGGGAGAAGCGCTCCTTGTACTGTGCTTCCACACCACTAATACACCAAAAGCAGGAGTAGGGTTTTACGCTTCTCAGCGGCCCGAACCTGGGTAAAATCCCTCGCTTTCCATTGTTCATGCTCTTCGTGCGCGCCGATCCTCCCCGCCGAACCACAAAGGGGCTGCATGGCCCCATAGATGGTCGTACCCCTACATCTTTGGCGCGCCAGGTAGGGGCGGAGAGGTGTTTGTGCGAACCTTGATCAACGGACTGCGCGTCTTCTTCATCTGCATCATCAACTTCATCACCGTCCACCACGTCATCGATGGCGCCCAAGAAGAAGGGCATCACGATGACGGCCACCTCGCACGTGTCCGCGAGCGGCGCAGCCAATGCGGGCGGCGCGGACACTACGGTCGGCACGACCAGCGCGGGTGGCGTGGTCATTACGCTCACCGCGACCGGCACAAGGGACGGGCACCATGGAGCCAGTCGACCTCCTCGGTCCTCTGGCTAACAAGGCCACAACAGCCCAGGCGGAGCAGGCGGACCCCTTCCTCCTCCTCCTCCTCGCCGCGACGACGAACGCAGCCACCGGAGCGGCAATGCCCGGGCTGGCGCGAGCCGAGACCCTGCTGTGGCGACGTCCAAGGACGCTACTTCAGGACGAACGCCGCGCCCCTCACACGACGGGTGCGGTACGACCCCGAGCGGCGCCAACGACTCTGGGCAGTGGCGACCTCACGGCAAGACGCCCGTGGACCAAGCCCCGGGTCCTCAGGCACCGCCTCTGCCACGGCGACTCGCTGCTGATCATGGGCCGCGGCAGAAGAGCCGCGATGGCGCTCCTACTGGCTCTGCCAGGAGTAGAGCGACGTCACGCTCTTCGCTCCCAGCCATGCCAGCCACAGCGGCAGAAGCAATGGCGCGGGCTCAGATGTTGCTGAACTTCCCTCCGGCAGCAGAGAAGATGGATGAGTGGAGAGCCACCATCCAGAGCTTGATTGGGTTTGCCGAAGCCAGTAAATCACAGCAAGCAAAGCCTTCACGGTGTCCGCGACCGGCGCCGGCATCTCTAGCTGGTGGCCACGCTGACGGAACTACACTAACGGTGCAGTCTCCGCCACGGCAACAGCTACAACAGCAACAACGCCAACAGCCGCGACAAGCCCAGCAATCTTTTGGGCCCGACGAGATGTCGATCGCGTCTTCGGATCCACGAGCGCGGCGAGATCAGCGACAAGTACTGCAAGACAGGCGAGCTGAGGATGCCCGCACCACCATCGAACAGCGCCGCAAGGCACGGCGTCAATCCGACGCGCGTAACGGCCCCGTCGCTGATGAGCCTGCGCCAGGGGTCGGCGGATACCTACCTTACGAGGTTGGGTGTCCTGCCTTCACTCATGAGCTGCGACAAGTCCGGTGGCCGTCCGTTCGAGCCTTCAAGCCAGAAGTGCCGGAAAAATACGACGGCAAGCTAAACCCGGCAGAGTTTCTGGGCATCTATACGATTGCCGTACAAGCTGCCGGAGGAAGAGATGAGAAAATCCTCGCCAACTACTTTCCGTTGGCACTGAAACCCAATGTGAGGTCTTGGCTGATTAACTTGCCGGAGAACTCCATCTCTTCGTGGTCAGACCTCTGCAACGAGTTCGTTGGTGCCTTTACCGGAGGCCACAAGACTCGTGGACAGCCCAGCGACCTGCAGGTGATCCCATAAAGAGACGGTGAAACCTTGCGCAAGTACATCCAGAGATTCAGCCGTGTGCACCGCAACATTCCAGACGTGCACCCCGCAGCCGTGATTGCCGCCTTTCACACGAATGTGCGCAATCGGAGGATGCGGGAGAAAATGAACGTCAAATTGCCCAAAACCGTCAACGAGCTCTACACGATGGCAGATAAGTGTGCGCGTGCCGAGGAAGGGAGAAGGCTTCCCGGGGAGGACGCTGTCGCCGAGGTAGATTCTGAGGACGATGATGCTGCCATCCTGGGGAAGAAGGGCCGAAAGCGCAAGGGAAAAACTGTGATGGCCGTTGAAGGTTCTGGCAACTCTGAGCCCGCCAAGAAAGCCAAAACAGAGAGTCCCGGCAAGGAGGCAGCTGCATGTGCCGCTTGTCGGGAGGCGGCGGCAAATGAGAAGGCCGGCAGACCCGATGGACCGTACTGCAAGATCCACCACACCAAGGGCCATGATCTCCCAGAGTGCCGACAAGTCGAGCACCTTGTCGAGAAGCAGAAGGCTGAATGCGAGAAGCGCGACAAAGAAAAGGGTCAAGATGGTGCTGATGGGTCCGGCAAGAAAGGCCGCTGTGGTCGAGGGGGCCGCCGCGGCAAGGCCAAGCAGCAGAAGGAGAAGCCTGCTAGGGGCCGTGAAAAGAAAGAGGGAGATGATGGAAGTGAAGAAGAAGAGGATGACGATGGGACCAGCGAGCAAGAATTCCAAAAGGCGACTGACGCCATGTGCGTTGACGGAGGCACATCTTTGCACTCATCCCACCGCCAACTTAAGCGGTGGGCTCGTGAAGTTAACGCGGCAGAGCCGGCAATGGGCTCTCAAAAACCACTCAAATGGTCGCACACGCCTATCATCTTTGATGCTGAGGACCACCCTGATCGCATAACCGCAGTCGGGTGCTTGCCATTGTTGGTCTCGCCAACAATTCGCAACCTCCAGGTAACAAAGATGTTAGTTGACGGTGGGGCCGGCCTGAACCTGATCTCTCTGGAAGTTATCAAGAGGCTACAGATCCCCGATGAGGAACTCGAGAAAATGGGCACGTTTCAGGGAGTAAACCCGGGAAGAAGCCAGCCCAAGGGAAGATCACGTTGCCGGTGACGTTTGGCGGGGAACTGAATTACAGGATGGAAAAGATTGTCTTTGATGTCGTCAAGACCCCCCCTGCCGTATAATGGAATTCTTGGCCGCCCAGCCTTGGCAAAATTCATGGCGGCGTCTCACTACGCTTATAACTCACTAAAGATGCCAGGGCCGATGGGTGTCATTTCCATCAACTCCGACAAGAAAGATGCAGTCATTTGCGTCGACAAGATGTACAGGGACGCGGTTGCAGTAGAGGCGGCCAAGGCGCCAGCTCCTGCCAAGAAGAAAGAAAAGAAGAACTCCGGCAAGACCTCTAGCAAGGATTCCGGGAAGCGCACCTCTTCGGAGTGCTGCGCACCCATTGAAGACTTGCCGGAATGCTCTGCCGGTAAGAGATCCAAAGCCACTGCACCGGCAACCAAGAAGGTGCCGGCGAGGGAGGACGGCGCTGACGGTACCTTCACCATTAGCGCCACTCTTGACAGCAAATAGGAAAGCGCGCTCGTTGCCTTCCTGCGGGCGAATGTCGATGTGTTCCCATGGCGACCATCTGACATCCCCGGCGTTCCCAAGGAGGTAATTGAGCACCACCTTGCCGTTTGTCCCCACGCTCGGCCCGTCAAACAGAAAGTTCGGAAGCAAGCTTTGGAGTGACAGCAGTTCATTGCCGAAGAAATCAAGAAACTCGAAGCAGCATGCCTGGTCAGAGGAGTGTTACATCCCATGTGGTTGGCGAATCCAGTGGTGGTGCGCAAGGCAAACGGGAAGTGGAGACTTTGTATAAACTACACTGATATCAACAAAGCTTGTCCAAAAGATCCTTTCCCTTTGCCGCGCATCGATCAAATTGTGGACTCCACCTCTGGCTGCGATCTGCTCTCCTTCCTTGATGCATATTTCGGATACCATCAGATATTCATGGCCAAGGAGGACGGGGAGAAAACCGCATTCATTACTCCATGTGGCACGTACTGCTTCATGCGTATGCCTTTCGGATTAAAGAGTGCCGGTTCCACGTTTGCAAGAGCAGTCCAGATTGGTTTTGAGCCCCAGCTGCACAGGAATGTAGAAGCCTACATGGATGATATAGTGGTCAAAACCAAGGACAAATCAACCCTCATTCAAGACTTGGAAGAGACGTTTGCAAACCTGCGCAAGATTAACCTGAAGCTCAACCCCGAGAAGTGTGTGTTTGGCGTCCCGTCCGGCAAGCTTCTCGGATTCTTTGTATCTCAGCGGGGAATTGAGGCAAATCCCGACAAGATCAAAGCAATTGAGCAGATTCAAGCACCAAAAAGCATCAAAGATGTGCGGCGTCTTGCCGGTTGTGTTGCTGCCTTGAGTAGGTTCATTTCAAGATCCGCTGAGCGCGCCCTGCCGTTTTCAAGATTTTGATAAAGGCAGGTCCGATGAAATGGACTCCGGAAGCGGAGGCCGCGCTGCAGGACTTGAAAAGATACCTCTCCTCCGCGCCAACACTAGTTGCGCCTAGACCGCAAGAGCCGTTGCTGCTATACGTAGCGGCAACGAATCAAGTGGCTAGTGCTGCGTTAGTGGCACAGAGGGAAATTGATGACGAGGAAACAGCCACGGCAAGCCCGTCCAGCGACAAACCGGAATCTTCCCCGGCAAGACCTGGTGCCGACAAGTCACCGGCAGCACAAGCAAGTGAAGCTGATCAGCAAGTGGTGCCGAAGAAGAAAACGGTGCAGCGACCGGTGTATTTCGTTAGTTCCCTCCTATAGGGGGCTAGATCGAGATACTCTGGAGTACAGAAGTTGCTTTTCGGCCTCCTTATGGCCTCAAGGAAGCTGCGTCACTACTTCCAAGCACACGAGATCACCGTTGTCACTCGCTTCCCGCTGCAACGCATCTTGAGAAATCCAGAGGCAACCGGCAGGGTAGTGGAGTGGGCGTTGGAGTTATCAAGCTTTGCACTCAAGTTTGAAAGCACTTCAACAATCCAGAGCAGAGCCTTGGCAGAGTTCATTGCTGAATGGACACCAAGGCAAGACGAAGAAATTCAAGAAACAACTCTCCCCAGCAAGGAAACAGCGAAAGAATGGGTTATGTACTTCGATGGTGCCTTTTCGCTGCAAGGCGCCGGTGCCGGAGTGCTACTTGTCGCACCCACCGGGGAGACCTCAAGTACGTGGTCCAAATGCACTTTCCCAGGGAACAACACTGCTGAGTACGAAGGGCTCCTTGCCGGTTTTCGTATCACAGTGGACCTTGGAATCAAGAAATTGATCATCCGCGGTGACTCGCAGCTTGTTGTGAAGCAAGTGAATAAGGATTACCAAAGCCCATTGATGAGAGCATATGTGGAAGAAGTGAGGAAACTGGAGGAACACTTTGACGGACTGCTAATAGAACACGTCCCTCGTGCGGAAAATAGCATTGCTGATAGCCTGTCAAAGTGTGCCACGCAAAAGATTCCCGTGGAACCGGGAACCTTTGTGCTCCATTTGAATCAACCCACAGTTACTCCATCAACGCAGGCCAGTAAGAGAAGAAAGTTGAGTACCGGCAAGTACTTTCCGGCGGAGCTCCCAGAAGCCACCGGCAACGACGCTGCCGGGAACAACGACACGGCTGGTGGTGAGCAGCGGCTTAGCACGGGACCACAGGTTCTTGCCGCGGAAGCAAGCGCTCCCATGACCGAAGAGAAGCCTTTGGCCCTTGTCGTCGAGCCACAGGCTCCGGCATGGGCACAGCAAATAGTCCGTTTCCTTCAAACAGGAGAACTTCCCGATGAGCAAGAGGAAGCTGAGAAAGTAGCCCGCCAGTCAAGTATGTATCAGTTTGTGGATAGCATCCTATACAGAAAACGACCAAACGGTGTGAAATTGAAGTGTATCTGCCGGGAAGACGGGCTAGAACTGTTGGCGGAGATACATGGAGGCATATGTGGCTCTCACATAGGATCAAGGGCACTTGCCGGCAAAGCTTTCCGGCAAGGCTTCTATTGGCTCACCGCCCTCCAGGATGCGATTGAGCTAGTAACCAAGTGTGAAGCGAGCCAGTTCCATTCAAAGAATGTACATCAACCAGCTCAAGCTCTCCAAACGATCCCTCTCTCCTGGCCCTTTTCGGTCTGGGGGCTCGATATCTTGGGCCCTTTTCCCTGCGCTGCCGGGGGCTTCGAGTACTTGTACGTCGCTGTCGACAAGTTCACGAAGTGGCCGGAAGTGGAGCCAGTGAGGAAGGTGACAGCGCAATCAGCTGTCAAGTTCTTCAAAGGATTAGTTTGCCGTTTCGGGGTTCCTAACAGGATCATCACCGACAACGGCACGCAATTCACGAGCCGCACCTTCATGCAGTACATTCAAGACCTTGGCAGCAAAATCTGTTTTGCATCTGTCGCTCACCCGAGAAGCAACGGCCAAGCAGAAATAATGAACGCTAAAGTGCTGCGTGGTCTCAAGACAAGAACTTTCGACAAGCTGCGCAAGTGCGGAAAGCACTGGGTTGATGAGTTGCCGGCGGTTCTTTGGTCAGTCAGGACGACACCAAATCGAGCTACCGGCCAGACACCCTTCTCCCTAATCTATGGTGCAGAAGCGGTGCTTCCCACGGAACTCAAATACGGGTCACCTCGAGTACTCGCTTATGATGAAGCTGAGCAAGGGCAACTGCGGCAAGCCGACGCGTTGCTCCTTGAGGAAGATCGTCTTCGGGCGGCTGTGCGAGCTGCACGCTACCAGCAAGCCTTGCGCCGCTACCATAGCTGCAAAGTGCACGCCCAGAGCCTTGGGGAAGACGACCTTGTTCTTCGGCGCGCCCAGTCCGCCAAAGGATCAAACAAGTTGACGCCGAAGTGGGAAGGCCCTTACCGGGTAGTACGCGTCACCAGGCCTGGCGCAGTCCGGCTGGAGACCGAAGATGGCACCCCAGTGCAAAACTCATGGAATATTGAGCATCTTCGCAAGTTCTACCCGTGAGGCGCAGTTGCCGGGACATCTCCCGGCAACCCCTTTTGTACAAGCCTTGTCGGCAAGACATGTAACCCTTCGTACAAAGCCAGGCGCAGAACCTATGCATAATAAAGCTAAGTGCTTCGCGACTCCTCAGACATGTTCATTTACATATCGATGCATATGATGTTGTGATGTACACTTTGGTTTGTATGAGATAGCTAACGAGCCGTCAAGGTTCCCAAAACTCTCTTTTCTCTTCTGCCTTTTTCTTAAAAGGACAAGGGAATCCCTCGCGCGCAAGTTCCCCGGGGGGAGTGGAGATGGGTACCATTTCTAAATGACGTTCAAGTGATCATCTCATGCAACAAGAAAAACGACGCAGAGAAAAGCTAAGTTGGAAGATTTTAAAAAATTTCCTTAGTTACATTCGCGTTCTCCCTTGAACGATTTTGCACTTTGTATGAGAAACCTGCATGCGAGAGGAACCTTCTTGCGATCGGTCTGCGCTCTAGCTTGCCTTGAGTCTGCTCGGCAAGCCTAGCAGCTGTGTCCTGTCCCGGCAAGACGCCTTGCCGGCGGCGGCACTTCCAGCAGGCTGCTAAGGACCGTTCCTCAAAGCGCTCGCGGCAAGTGTGCGCACCGGCAAGGTTCCAACAAGCGTAGGGAACACGATCATGCAAAGACAAATGAAACAAGGGAAAACGATGCACGCTTATTTAAACTCGGCAAACACCCGATGTTCATTAAGAAAGTACTCGATTACATGTTCATCGCCCCTTTGCCAGGGTTTATCTCGAGTGCAATACAAGGACAAAAGGGGCGCCTAGGCGGATCGCCCCTGGAGAGCCAGATGATGGTGCTGCCGGCGATCAATACGAGACGAAGGAGTCGGAGCCGTCGTCCTCGACCTTCACGCCTGGAGCGCCGCCGTCGTCATCGCCGTCATCATCATCGTCCTCGGTCTCGCTGGAGGAAGCGGTGTCGGAGTCGCTCGAGCTTTCCGCACAGCACTCCAGACGAGCGCCTGAAGCCCCGAAGAACTTCACGACGAGCGTGTCGGCCCCGTCCAGCCTGAAGTGGAGGAGATGCCCCTGCCCCAGGCAGCGAGCACGGACGAAGGACTTCCACCCTCGCGTGAAGTACAAGATGCCATTGGCGGAAGCTTCGACGGCCACCCGGACCGAGCCATTGCAGCAGCCGTCAACACGTAGCCACGAGCCACGCGAATAGACGCCCTCCATCTCCCTGGCGAAAGGGCGAGGAAGCCGCAGCCGGCTCCGTGGCCGGTCGCGCAGCTCCACGACGAACTCGCGCGCCGTGTCCTCTGTGTGGCCTTCTGCCAAGGACTGGTTGGCCGGAGGCGGAGTAACGAGCGCACCACCACGGCCACCTCGTCCCCAGGCGACGCGTCTTCCACAACCACGGCCCGCGGTTCCACCCCGAGCGCTGGGGCCGGCCTCCGCGGCCGCAGCAGAGGCGCCAGCACGATCCCGAAGAGAAGCCCGCGTGGTGGTGGCAGGCCCACGAGCCCGGCCTTTCCCCCTCACCATGGTGCCCACGGAAGCGGGAGGAAGAGGAAGGAGGCGAGGGTAGCGGTCGCCGGAAGGATGGGGCGAAGGAAGTGGATGAGCATCGCATCCCGCGGCCCCCTCTTTATAGGGAGGATGCGGGGGATGGCTCTTCACCATCCTCGGGCGGCCGCCCAAACTCCCCAATCCCTCGCCCTGCATTCATGAGCAGGCGCACTACTCCGGCGACCGTCCAAGTTCGCCAATCCCGCGTTCTGCGCCCATTGACAGGCGCACCACTCCAAGGACCGCCCCTCTTCGCCAATCCACTGCCTTGCATGTATGCAGGCGCGCGTGATGGAGGGGCGCAGAAAAAGGAGGAGTAAAGACAGATATGGCAGTTACCCCTTGCCACGCGCAGCCGCGCGCCGGTTCACGACTAGCCCAACGGCAGGAGTTGCCGGAAGACGGCCGAGGACGCACCCAAGTCCAGATTAGTGAGGAAGCAAAGAAGATCTCAGAGAATGGAGATCATCATGACCAAAATTGTAACAACAGTTTCCCGCGTGTCTGTGCATTACTTGGGCCTAGCCCAATGACGCTTCGGATGCGCGTATGGCCCAGGCCCGGGGGCTCCTGTCGGTGTATAAAACATGGGTATTTTATACCCTGACTTATGCACAGACAGTAGCAGCCTCCTTGCCGGCCAAGGCCTTGCCGGGAACTGCCAAGGCCAAGACTCCAAGTCCAGCCGAAGGAGCTACCAGAGAGAAGCTCAAGGCTTGGCATTCGACCAGTACCAAAGGTGAAGACACTCCTTGCCGGCAAGCATAAACTGGCAAGGTGAAGACCCGGCAAGCTCCATGCCGGCAAGCTTATGCCAGCCCTCCAGCGCTCCACCTCGCCGCACAGGTGTTCGCTGATGCGTGAGGTGTCGACCGCGCAGGTTGGTTGGTGAGGCTTGTCGGGCATGTGTCAGCTCGCTGGGACAAGATTTGCCTCTAATGACACCCATCCAGGAGGCGTGTCAAGATAATACGAGGTAGCTGGGCAAGCGGTGCAGAAACCTTGCCGGGACTGCCTCTCCGCGTGACACCTAAGCGCTGCATTTAATGCCTTTGTCCTAAACTGGCAGAGTTAGGTATGATAGCACTGTTCACTATCTAGTCATGCTGTAATTACTGTTTTGCCATTGTGGTAACCCCTTGGACTATAAAAGGAGGGCCAAGGCAACAATTTAAAGGATTCGGACCCCTTTTCAAACACAAGCACCTCTCGCGTAGCTGCTCTCTCCGCACCTTTCCGGGAGAAGCGCTCCTTGTACTGTGCTTCCACACCACTAATACACCAAAAGCAGGAGTAGGGTTTTACGCTTCTCAGCGGCCCGAACCTGGGTAAAATCCCTCGCGTTCCATTGTTCATGCTCTTCGTGCGCGCCGATCCTCCCCGCCGAACCACAAAGGGGATGCATGGCCCCATATATGGTCGTACCCCGACAGTAAGTTATGAAACTCTTTTCACAACTCATCAGACATTCGCTAAACTTGCAACTCAAATATTCCTTTCTGCAATCTAGTTTGCAGAAACATAATCTTTCTTGTTACAATAATTTCTACTTCATGTTGAAAACCTTTTGAATGATTTCAAAAGATCCAGACTTACGTCTCATCAAGCAAATATCCATATATCTAGTTGAGTCATTTTTGAAGATAGACAAATCCACTGCTAGCAATAACCTTTATTGGACTACACACATCATAATGTATGATCACCAATAAGTTCGTTGCTCGTTCCTTATGGCCTGTGAACGGTATTTCAGTCACTTCACTTTTTGGACAAAAGTTGCAAGTGTCAGATGATTCGTAATCAAACGACTTCAAAATCCATCATAATGGAATTTCTCCATGCGGGTTTCTCCAATGTGACCAAATGCAGTGCCACATATATGTGGTATTCTTTTAGTCTTGCGACATTTAGCGTCAGTGTTATGGATGTATCATATTACCATCAATATTCATAACATACATCCCATCCTTGATGGAAGCATGGCCCTTTATGTTATTCATAATACCGAACAACAATTGTTCTTTTATGAACAACCCTCTTGCAACAAACATTGTGCAATGGGCTAGAGTGTAAAAAACTCTAAAATGAATTATGAAAGTAACCCATAGGTAATATATTATTATCAATATTCACAACATACATCTCATTCATAATGAAAGTATGGCCCTTATGTTATTCATAACACCGAACTTTAAAAGTTCTCTTATGAACAACCTTCTTGCAACACACTTTATGCAATGGGCTAGAGTGTATGAAACTCTAAATGAATTATGAAAATAAATACAGACGGTAATACACCGATGGAAGGTATAGTAACATTTACTATGTTCCCAGCGTGTATCTAAACCTCACTCCGGCAAGTCTTTTAGGCCGTAGTAGTTCTTGCATCGAGTCGCAACAGAATGCAACCGAGCGGGTATCTTTGTGATCAACTCACAATACCCAAGAATTAGTGATTAACATGTTTAATAATAATTCCCAAGAATTATATCTTTGACCAGCCTTCTATACATCAATAACTTGTATGGCATTCATACATGAGCTGGATATTCCAGTCTTCTCTCCTTTTGCCTTTATACTTCTAACAATTTAACTTTTAGTATTTCTCCTACTCTCAGAAGAAGCACCCAACTTTAAGAATGGCGTTAGCCCCGGACTTCCTAGGTGTGTAAGTCATACTAACACCCTTTGGACATTTCCTTTCTCTTTAAGTTGTTGTTTTATTCACCTTCATCATATGACATGCGTTCTTCTGGATCCCTCTCTTATCAGTCAAATGCCCAGTAAACACTTTACTAATACTTTGCAAAACAAACATTGCTTTGGATATCCCATATCTTTTTGCCATTGTTTGTATCTAAAACTAATTTTCAGTTCCATGAACATCACATAGCTATCCCAAACTTTTGAAGTTCGGGTCTCATGGAAGCAGACATATTGCACTTGACCATAACGGAATTCTAGCTTTTGGATCGAAGGACGAGAGTCACATCATCCATAGCATTAGCGGGAGAATACTAAAAGCATGCGATAGGATAAAGTCCTTCTCGGCACTCTTGAGGACAATCCTCACATCATGTTACCAACCGTAAAGTTTTAACAGATATTTAACAGCTATTCAATTTTAATAGGGAAGGTGGAAACGCGAGCCATTATTCTACAACTATTATGCAAATCACACTTAGACAAGGTTCATAATTAATTGCACTGAGAATTAAACAAGTTAATTCTAAAGTGCGCTCTCACTCAAACCAATATCTCTCATAATTGATTGTGAGTGATTCAAGATCCGAATATCAATTCAACGTCATAGAATCATCATCTCATGACGAGGATTTCAATCGGTAGGCCAACTTGCCGATCACATCTCTATGTGACTCTTGTTCATCTTTCGATGCGTGTGTTCCGAGCTCAGGACGATCCTGCCATGAACGTCAAGACAACCAAGTGATCTTGCTGCGAGGTCTGACCTCACCCGCCTTACACCCGTACAATCGTTCATACCCATGCATCCATGGCGCACCCCGAAAGGAAAAGTGCTGTGACGGTGCTACACTTGGGAGAACACTAACTACTTGATATTTTAAGTGAGAGATCACCCTGATAAAAAGCGACTACCGCGCAATCAAAAAGGGTGCATCATAAGGGATCAAACATCTCAGGCAATTCATAATAGCATGATATGGTATAGCCCTTCCTGACGGAGAAGTCTTTAATTTCTTCGTCTTCGGCATTTGCGTCGGTGTTCACCTTCGCGAAGATTGCCACCACCTTGTCGATGCACCAGATAATATTGCTATCTCTATAGCTAATAAAATAAGTGCATTACTTAAGGTTGACACGCAGGTCATTAAAGTGACAATCATATGGCTCCAGCATCATGCCGAATCATGACACGCAGGTCATGTTAATTTACATTGTACAATCATCTCATACATAATCAAATTAAATATGATAACTGCTATACCACATCACATGCACATCCTGCAAAACCAAGTTAGACGCCTCTAATCGGTTTATACAAGATTTTAATTTTACGTGGCTTCTATGGTTTCGAAACAAACCGAAGCTACCAACGTCCATCATCAAGTATGATTATTCAAGTCACTAGATTAATTTGCGGGGTGTATGAAACATGAGATAATAAAATCTCAAGCCCCATACTGAAATTTGTCATACGCATGACCCCCATGCAGATCATATCTGCATTGCCCATTCGTCTGCGAAATTTCATCTTTCTTTTAACTATGGTGGAATTCAATGAACTGTTAGCACTTCGTTGATCAATCAGGATCGCGGATTGCCAGAACTTTGAAACTCCACCATGCCGTTATCAAGATCAGAAATACGCAAATTCAAGGGAAGCCACAGGAACATCGGGTAACAGATTTCATCTGCTACCCACACAAATAATTTTCAGTAATAGAACTCATCTACTACAAATTATATTGTGCAACACCCATACATCTCTATGTATTCTAGATCGTAACTTGCATCTACGCATAGCACGGCTCATGATGCCACTATAGGGGAATGCAGCAGCAAACAAAAAATTTCCAACCTACGCACCAGCCCAGGACCACTATGAAGACTGCATACATGGTTTCGATCCGATCGTTACCGACTCGTAGCGCAGCGGAAGTAGAGTCGATGTAGATCGTCGGTGCAGATCCCCGCAGCTAGGATTTACAACCTCCCAACCGCGAGGATGTACTCCCTCGTCTGCCCCTCGGACAGCCCTCCGGGAGGAGGTCGGACAATCCCTCGGACGGTGTCACGGACAGCCCTTCGGGAGGACCCTCAAAACTCGGACGGTCACTCGGACAGCCCTACGGGAGGCACTCTCGAACAGCCCCTCAGGCAAAAAGATCTAACCTACGACCTCTCTACGGGGTGGCACACATACGGTGTCATCTATCCGGCAGGGTTTCGCCGTCCAGAACTAGTTCCCACCGGAACCCAGACGGCCTTTCGGCTCTACGAAACTATTTCGCGGGGAGGGAGAGAAGAAGCCAGATCATTGCATGGCATTGTGTATGTGAGAAAGAGTGAGTGTGGAGAGTGCCTCTCCACCTCTATTTATAGGAAAACCCAAGGGGAAAAATACCCAAAAAACCCATCACATGGATCCTCCATAAGGGCATAAAAGGAAGGCAAGTGGAGCTCCATGGAGGAGCTCCATCTTGGCCGGCCACCCCTAGGGGGCCACCCCCAAAGGGGGTTCCTTGGTCTCCAATCCCTTCTAGAAGCCTTTTGGGAAAAGCCCTAAAAGGTGGCTTTCCATAAAGTAACCCAAAAAGCACTTTCACTATTCACGGAAACATTTTTCCGCGACCGTTAAATCCGAAAATATTTCTGTGGGTCTTAGAATAATTCCAGTACCCACTAAAATGATTTTGGACGCGTTCCGAAACAATTCCGGATTAGTGATTTTCATCTGCGAAAAGCAACCAAACCGGTTCCGGCAGCTCCGGAACATTTCCGTTTTTTATCCCGGAAAAATCCCAGATGTTTCTAGAACAATTCTAGCACCCTCCAAGAATTTCCAGGCATGTGCCGAAATCAATTTGACTTAATGGTATACTCCGAAACAACTTTTCGGTTTTACCAAAACTATTCCGGTGTTCTCTCTCCGGAACTTTTCCGTTGTCTCCGAAACTTTTCCGGTGACTTTCTCTCAGACTCCCTGTCTAGTATTCAGCAGATAGATGACCCTTAAGCATGTGACCCTATAGGTTCGGTGAAGTATAGACATGACCGGAACTCTTTCCGATCAATGATCAACATCGGAGCCGTGGACACCCATATTGACCCCTATACCCACACGAAGAAATATTCGAGTGAACCTCCAGTTGCTCTGTGCTATTCCTGTTGCTTCGCGATATGTTACAAATACCCGAGGTGAGACTTATCGGCATCCCCGTGGATCAACAACTTGTCCACTATGCCAGTTACCTCGTTACCGGTTTTGTTCTCTTTTCTCGTTCCCGTGTTCCGGCATCCTTGTGATCAAATCACATTGTGTTTGGCCAGACGATGGTGGATACCGTAACACCGAGAGGGCCCAGAGATATCTCTCCATCGTCGAAGGAGCAAATCCCAATCTTGAGCCATCAAGTCCCTTGACATACTTTTCCATGAACCCGTAAGCCGTCGTAATAGCCACCCATTTACGGATGACGTTTAACAAACCCCAAAGTTCATGAAGCAAGCATGAAGAAACTCGATACTCTCATGGTCTAAGGAATTATGCAAACGTTAACTTTCTCTGTGTTATTAACCATTAACTTGTGACGAATGTATCTCATAGCATAACATCAATTCGGGTCGATTCAACACAAATGTTCTTCTAACATTATGTCCTCAAAGTTGCCGGCATAGTCATGCCCATGATCAGGAAAACAGAACCATCATGCAACACTTGAGCTAGTCTTAGAGGCCATACTAGGAATACATTTTACCGTTTATTATTCCACACATGCATATGAGTCTTCCTTCGAGCCTCGTGGTTATTGCATACTCGAGAACCATAGCAGTTATAGCATGGAACATAAACTTAATCAGGAACATGGGGATAAATAATAACATTTATTATTGCCTCTAGGGCATATCTCCTACAATATATAGGAGAAGTCAAAAAGGAAGAAAGGCTCGCATCAACTCGGTGGATCAATAGCCAATGGAGAAGCCCATCAATCGATATCAATGTGAGGAGCAGGGATTGCCATGCAACGGATGCACTAAGAGCTATAAGTGTATGAAAGCTCAATGGAAACTAAGTGGGTGTGCATCCAACTTGCTTGCTCATGAAGACCTCGGGCATTTGAGGAAGCCCATCATCGGAATATACAAGCCAAGTTCTATAATGAAAAATTTCCACTAGTATATGAAAGTGATATCTCAGGAGACTCTCTATATGAAGAACATGGTGCTACTTTGAAGCACAAGTGTGGTAAAAGGATAGTAGCATTGCCCCTTCTCTCTTTTTCTCTCATTTATTTCTCTCTCTCTCTCTTTTTTAGAACAATCTCATGGACCTCATCCCCTCATTTTGGAGGACTCATCAGTCTCCATCATTCTTTTCCTCACTGGGACAATGCTATAATAATGATGATCATCACACTTTTATTTACTTACAACTAGATAAACTGATACAAAATGACTCTATATGAATGCCTCTGGCAGTGTACCAGGATGTGCAATGATCTAGTGTACCATGTCTAATAATGATGAACGGTGGCTTTGCCACAAATATCATGTCGGCTCTATATGATCATGCAAAGCAAAATGATGATGAACACACATGTCATAAGACGGAGCGGTGGAAGTTGCATGGCAATATATCTCGGAATGGCTATGGAAATGCCACGATAGGTAGGTGGCTGTTTTGAGGAAGATATAAGGAGGCTTATGTGTGATAGAGCGCATCATATCACGGGGTTTGGATGCACCGACGAAGTTTGCACCGACTCTCGAGATGAGAAAGGGCAACGTACGGTACCAAAGAGGCTAGCAAATTGCGGAAAGGTGAGAGTGTGTAATTGTCCATGAACTCACATTAGTCATAAAGAACTCATATACTTATTGTGAAATTTTTATTAGCCCTTGAAGCAAAGTACTACTCGAATGCCCCTAGGGAGGAGGTTGGTAGGAGTTAACCATCGCGCACCCCTGATTATGACAGCACTCAAGGATTTCAATCAGACATAAAAATGCTCAAACATCCCCACCATGCCATAACGGACACTTAAATGAGTAGTGCATATCGATATTTTAACTAACCAATGATCATGAACTAATACCCTTTCATATTACGACATCAATATAATTAAAACATACGTTTCATATTTAGTGATCTACATGAAAGTTTTTATTATACCAGTCTTGAATACCTATCATTTTTTATCTAATCTCATAACTCGTGCACATTACCACTTCCTATTTAAGACTCTCAAAAAGATTTAAGTGAAGCATGAGAGTGCAATCATTTTTATAAAATATAACCACCATCGTGCTCCAACAAATATAAGTGAAGCATAAGAGCAACTGCCTAGCTCAAAAGATATAAGTGAAGCATATAGAGTATTCTAACAAATCACGATAAATGCGTGTCCCTCTCAAAAGGCGTGTTCAACAACCAATGATTGTGGCAAACTAAAAAGCAAAATAAAACTATGGCACAAGACGCTCCAAGTAAAACTCATATCATATGATGAATAAAAATATAGCTCCAAGTAAAATACCGATGGATTGTAGACGAAAGAGGGGATGCCATCCGGGGCATCCCCAAATTTAGACGCTTGGGTCTTCCTTGAATATTACCTTGGGGTGCCTTGGGCATTGATACGTCCAATTTGCATCATGATTTCCTACTAATAATTATTATGTTTTTGATCATTATTTCACTTTATGGTACAATTCTTATGCCTTTTCTCTCTTATTTTGCAAGATTCACATGAAGAGGGAGAATGCCGGCAGCTGGAATTCTGGACCTGAAAGGGGTGAAAAAGAGATGTGCCGCCCTAGAAAAAAATGAGAAGAAGACTTTCGGGACGAAGTGCCGCCGTCTCTAGGCAAAACCTGGGCAGGAGCTATTTTGCTCTCCGGCGGAGCGATTCCGCCGGGGATACTTCCCTCTGGGAGGGGGAAATCGAAGCCATCGACATCACCAACGATCCTCTCATCATGGGAGGACCAATATTCATCAACATCTTCACCAGCACCATCTCATCTCAAACCCTAGTTCATCTCTTGTATTCAATCTTTGCCTCAAAACCTCAGATTGGTACCTGTGGGTTGCTAGTAGTGTTGATTACATCTTGTAGTTGATGCTAGTTGGTTTATTTGGTGGAAGATTATATGTTTAGATCCTTAATGCTATTCAATACCCCTCTGATCTTGAACATGAATATGATTTGTGAGTAGTTACATTTTTTCTTGAGGACATGGGAGAAGTCTTGTCATAAGTAATCATGTGAATTTGGTATTCGTTCGATATTTTGATGCTATGTATGTTGTGCTTCCTTTAGTGGTGTCGTGTGAACGTCGACTACATGACATTTCACCATCTTTGGGCCTAAGGGAAGGCATTGTGGAGTAGTAATTAGATGATGGGTTGCTAGAGTGACAGAAGCTTAAACCCTAGTTTATGCGCTATTCTGTAAGGGGATGATTTGGATCCATATGTTTCATGCTATGGTTAGATTTATCTTAATTCTTCTTTCGTAGTTGCGGATGCTTGCGAGAGGGGGTAATCATAAGTGGGAGGCTTGTTCAAGTAAGAATAGCACCCAAGCACTGGTCCACCCACATATCAAATTATGAAAGTAGCAAACGCGAATCAAGCAAACATGATGAAAGTGACTAGATGAAATTCCCATGTGTCCTCGAGAACGCTTTGCTTATTATAAGAGTTCGTTCCGGCTTGTCCTTTGCTATAAAAAGGATTGGGACACCTTGCTGCACTTTATTATACTTGTTACTTGTTACGAATTATCTTGCTATCAAAACTACATGTTACCGCTACTTTCAGTACTTGCAGAGAATACCATGTTGAAAACCGCTTGTCATTTCCTTCTACTCCTCATTGGGTTTGACACTCTTACTTATCGAAAGGACTACGATTGATCCCCTAGACTTGTGGGTCATCAAGACTCTTTTCTGGCGCCGTTGCCGGGGAGTGAAGCGCCTTTGGTGAGTGGAATTTGGTAAGGAAACATTTATATTACGTGCTGAAATTGACTGTCACTTGTCACTATGGAAAGTAATCCTTTGAGGGGCTTGTTTGGGGTATCTTCACCTCGACTGGAAGCATTGAGACTTGCTCCTCAACCTATTAAACCTACTGAAAATATTTATTATGAAATTCCTTCGGGTATGGTAGAGAAACTGCTAGCTAATCCTTATGCAGGAGATGGAACGGTACATCCTAATATGCACTTAATCTATGTGGATGAAATTTGTGGATTGTTTAAGCTTGCAGGTCTATCCGGAGATGGAGTTAAGAAGAAAGTATTCCCTTTATCTTTGGAGGGAAAGGCATTGACATGGTATAGGCTATGTGATGATACTAAAACATGGGACTGGAACCGGTTGAAGCTGGAATTCCACCAAAAATTTTATCCTATGCATTTGGTTCATCGTGATCGGAATTATATATATAATTTTTGGCCTCGTGAAGGAGAAAGTATCGCTCAAGCTTGGGGGAGGCTTAAGTATATGTTTCACACATGCCCCAATCATGAGCTCTCAAGAGAAATAATTCTTCAAAACTTTTATGCTCGGCTTTCTCATAATGATGAATCCATGCTCGATACTTCTTTTGCTGTTTCCTTTATGACGAGAACTATTGAATTCAGATGGGATCTTCTGGAAAGAATTAAACATAACTCTAAAGATTGGGAAATCGACAAAGGTAATGAGTCAGGTATAAATCTTGAGTTTGATTGTGTTAAATCTTTTATGGGAAACCGATGCTTTTCATAAGTTTAGTACTAAATATGGACTTGACTCTGAGATAGTAGCTACCTTTTTTTGAATCTTTTGCTGCTCATGTTGATCTCCCTAAGGAGAAATGGTTTAAATATCATCCATCTATTGAATTGAATGAAGAACCTGTTAGTGTTAAAGAAGAGACAATTGTTTACCATGTTGATCCAGTTGTGCCTACTACTTATATTGAGAAACCTCCTTTCCCTGTTAGGATTAAGGAACATGCTAAAGCTTCAACTGTGGTTAATAAGAGTAATATTAGAGCACCTAGACCTTCTGAACAAATTAAAGTTGAACCTAATATTGCAATGGTTAAAGATCTTTTGGTTGATAATATTGATGGACATGTCATATATTTCTGTGATGAAGCAACTAGAATTGCTAAACCAGACACTAAAGATAAAAACAAACCTGTAATTGGCATGCATGTTATTGCTGTTAAAATTGGAGATCATTGCTATCATGGTTTATGTGATATTGGTCCTAGTGTGAGTGCTATTCCGTTTACTCTCTATCAAGAAGTCATGAATGATATTGCACCTGTTGAGATTGAAGATATTGATGTTACTATTAAGCTTGCAAATAGAGATACTATTTCACTGCTTGGGATTGTTAGAGATGTTGAAGTCTTGTGTGGTAAGATCAAATATCCTACTGATTTTCTTGTTCTTGGATCACCACAAGATGTTTTTGTCCCATTATATTTGGTAGACCTTTCTTGAATACAGTTAATGCCAAGATTGATTGCACTAAAGAAACTGTCAGTGTTAATTTTGGTGAGGTGTCTCATGAGTTTAATTTCTCCAAGTTTCGTAGACAACCTCATGATAAAGAATTACCTAATAAGGATGAAATTATTGGTCTTGCTTCTATTGCTGTACCTCCTACTGATCCATTAGAACAATATTTGCTAGACCATGAGAATGATATGCATATGAATGAAAGAAATGAAATAGATGAGCTGTTCTTTAAACAAGCACCTATCCTTAAACATAATTTGCATGTTGAAACCTTGGGAGACCCACCTCCACTCAAGGGTGATCCTGTGTTTGAATTAAAGCAATTACCTGATACACTTAAATATGCTTATCATGATGAAAAGAAGATATATCCTGTTATTATTAGTGCTAACCTTTCAGAGCATGAAGAAAAGAGATTACTTAAAACTCTGAAGAAGCACCGGACTGCTATTGGATATACTCTCGATTATCTTAAGGGTATTAGTCCCACTTTGTGTTAGCATAAAATTCATATGGAGCCAGACACTAAACCCGTTGTTGATCATCAAAGAAGGTTGAATCCTAGAATGAAGGATGTGGTAAGAACTGAAATATTAAAGCTTTTGGAGGTAGGTATAATTTATCCCATAGCTGATAGTAGATGGGTAAGTCCTGTTCATTGTGTTCCTAAGAAAGGAGGTATTACCGTTGTTCCTAATGATAAAAATGAACTTATCCCACAAAGAATTGTAATTGGTTATAGGATGGTAATTGATTTCAGGAAATTAAATAAGGGTACTAGGAAAGATCATTACCCCTTGCCTTTTATTGATCAAATGTTAGAAAGATTATCTAAGCATACACACTTTTGTTTCCTAGATGGTTATTCTGGTTTCTCTCAAATACCTGTTTCACCTGAAGATCAAGAGAAAACCACCTTTACTTGTCCTTTTGGAACTTATGCTTATCGTCGTATGCCTTTTTTGTTTATGTAATGCACCTGCTACCTTTCAAAGATGCATGACGGCTATATTCCTGACTTTTGTGAAAAGATTGTTGAGGTTTTCATGGATGATTTCTCCGTTTACGGAACTTCTTTTGATGATTGCTTGAGCAACCTTGATCGAGTTTTGCAGAGATGTGAAGAAACTAATCTTGTCTTGAATTGGGAAAAGTGCCACTTTATGGTGAATGAAGGTATAGTCCTTGGGCATAAAATTTCTGAAAGAGGTATTGAAGTGGATAAAGCTAAAGTTGATGCTATTGAGAAAATGCCATGTCCTAAAGATATCAAAGGTATAAGAAGTTTCCTTGGTCATGCTGGTTTCTATAGAAGGTTTATAAAAGACTTCTCTAAAATTTCTAGGCCTCTTACTAATCTCTTGCAAAAAGATATTCCATTTGTTTTTTATGACGATTGCATAGAAGCCTTTGAAATACTTAAGAAAGCCTTAATTTCTGCACCTATTGTTCAACCACCTGATTGGAACATACCCTTTGAAATTATGTGTGATGCTAGTGATTATGCTATTGGTGCTATTCTAGGACAAAGAGTTGATAAGAAATTAAATGTTATCCATTATGCTAGTAAAACTCTAGAGAGTGCTCAAAGAAATTATGCTACTACTGAGAAAGAATTTTTAGCCGTTGTGTTTGCATGTGATAAATTCAGATCTTACATTGTTGATTCCAAAGTTACTATTCACACTGATCATGCTGCCATAAATATCTTATGGAAAAGAAAGATGCAAAACCTAGACTTATTAGGTGGGTTCTTTTGCTACAAGAATTTGATCTGCATATTGTTGATAGAAAGGGAGCTGAGAATCCCGTAGCTGATAACTTGTCTAGAATGGAAAATGTTCTTGATGACCCACTCCCTATTAATGATGATTTTCCTGATGAACAATTAGCTATGATAAATGCTTCTCGTAATACTCCTTGGTATGCAGACTATGCTAATTACATTGTTGCTAAATATATACCACCTAGTTTTACATACCAACAAAAGAAAAAGTTTTTCTTTGATTTAAGACACTACTTTTGGGATGACCCACATTTATATAAAGAAGGAGTAGATGGTATTATTAGACGTTGTGTACCTGAGCATGAACAGGAACAAATCATACGTAAGTGTCACTCCGAGGCATATGGAGGACACCATGCGGGGGACAGAACTGCACACAAGGTATTACAATCTGGTTTTTATTGGCCTACTCTTTTCAAAGATGCACGTATGTTTGTCCTTTCTTGTGATGAATGTCAAAGAATTGGTAATGTTGGTAGACGTCAAGAAATGCCTATGAATTATTCACTTGTTACTGAACCATTTGATGTTTGGGGTTTTGATTATATGGGACCTTTTCCTAAATCCAATGGGTATACTCATATTTTAGTTGCTGTTGATTACCTTACTAAGTGGGTAGAAGCTATTCCAACTAGCAGTGCTGATCATAACACTTCTATTAAAATTCTTAAAGAAGTTATATTTCCAAGGTTTGGAGTCCCTAGATATTTAATGACTGATGGTGGTTCACATTTTATTCATGGTGCTTTCCGTAAATTGCTTGCTAAATATGATGTCAATCATAGAATTGCATCCCCTTATCACCCTCAGTCTAGTGGTCAAGTTGAATTAACTAATAGAGAAATAAAATTGATTTTGCAAAAGACTGTTAATATATCTAGAAAGAATTGGTCTAAGAAACTTGATGATGCATTATGGGCTTATAGAACTGCTTATAAAAATCCTATGGGTATGTCTCCATATAGAATGGTTTATAAAAAAGCATGTCATTTACCTCTTGAGTTAGAACATAAAGCATATTGGGCAATTAAAGAACCTAACTATGATTTTAAACTTGTCGGTGAAAAGAGGTTATTTGATATTAGTTCTTTAGATGAATGGAGAACCCAAGCTTATGAAAATGCCAAGTTGTTTAAAGAAAAAGTTAAAAGATGGCAAGATAAGAGAATTCAAAAACGGGAATTCAAAGTAGGTGATCATGTTCTATTATACAATTCTCGTTTAAGATTTTTTGCAGGAAAACTTCTCTCTAAATGGGAAGGACCATACATCGTCGAAGAAGTTTATCGCTCCGGAGCCATCAAAATAAACAACTCCGAAGGCAACAATCCAAGAGTGGTTAATGGGCAAAGAATTAAACATTATATCTCAGGTATGCCCATTAATGTTGAAACTAATATTATCCAAACAATGACACCGGAAGAGCACATAGAGGAAACCTTCCGGAACGCTCCAGAATCCTGAAAAGGTGTAGGTATGTGGTACGGTAAGTAAACCGACTCCAAAACTTCCATAAAAGTACTTTCTATCCGTTTTGGAATATATAAAAACTTAGGAAAATAATAAACAGTCCGAAAAGTGCACGAGGATGTGACAAGCCTGGCGGGCGCGCCTACCAGGCTTGTGGCTCCCTCGTGGACTTTCCCGACTCCGTTTTTCTTCCTTATTACTTGTTTTGCATGGGAAAAATTCATTATATATACTCACAGGTGTTTTGACCACCGCATCACAAGTTTCTCCTCTATTCTTGTTTCGTGCTATTGTCTGCCAGATTTCCAAGGCCAGGCATCATGTCTTCCTCTTCCTCCAACAACGTGGGAGACGACGCTTGGTTACTGCAGATGGAGCTCAGGAGGGAGGAGGAAGGAGAGGTGACCATGGAAGAAGATGATGGGGATTCGCAAGAGGTCCACCCTCCGGTTTCCGAGAGGGGTACCCTTGCCGGCATCTCCACAACTCCAAATCCTCATCAAGCCATGAGAAGCACTACAAGCCATGGGAGTCCAGAGGTACAAGAAGGGCTTCCTCCTAGGAGACCCTTACACAGGTTACATCAGAACAATTTTCATAATTTGGTCCACAATTATGGGGTTGAAAACACTCCTCGCACGCACATACCTTCCAATTGGGATATCTCCCGTCCAGGTGAGAATGATGCAGGAAAGGGATCATGGTGGCCGGAAAATAAACATATTATGGTGGAAGTGCAAAAGAACGCCACCGCGATTCAACAGTTGCTTAGGGAGGTCCAGAGTTTGAAGGATATCTTATTAAATATTTTGAAGGACAAGCCTACCACTTCATCACCACCATCACCCAAGAAGGAGATTTGAGTACATGGGTATGGGCACCACCCTTGGCTTGTGCCAAGCTTGGGGGAGGTGCCCTGGTATCATATCATCATCACTTTTTATCATCATTATCTATCTTAGTTCGATCCTTAGTTATTTCATGATTTAGAAGAGTAAAGTTTTAGTATGATTTAGTTTCTAGTGCTTGCTTTGCGATCTATCTATCTATGTAATCGTGTGTGAGAGTTATATAATAAAGAGTAGTTTGAGTTGAGTGTTTTGCTTTTGATGATCCAATCTTAGAAATAAATAAAGAATAAAAAGTAAGATCATATGCTAATCCCATGGGGAGTGACGACTTCACATAAAAGAAGTATAATTGATAAAACTTGTTGGAAGTTGACAAACATAGCATTTGTCATTGTAGCAATTCATGAAAAAGTAATAAAGGAAGAGAGGTCTCACATATAAATACACTATCTTGGACATCTTTTATGATTGTGAGCCCCCATCAAATATTCTAGGACAATTAGTCGACGTTGGACAAGGAAGACAACGTAATTGGTTATGTTTGCTTAGATTCACATAGAAGTTATATTGTTTTGGATCCTCTAACATGTGGTGCTTGCCCCCTATCTTTTGCTAGCCAAAATTCTATACTAAGTAGAGATACTACTTGTGCATCCAAAAACCCTTAAACCCAGTTTCATGTGATGAGCGTCCACTATATCTACCTATGGATTGAATAAGATCCTTCAAGTAAGTTGTCATCGGTGCAAAGCAATAAAAATTGCTCCTAAACATGTATGAACTTTTATTGTAAGGGAAAATAAGCTTTATACGATCTTATGATGGTGGAGTAATAAAAGCGACAGACTGCATAATAAAGGTCGCTATCACAAGGGGCAATATAAAGTGACATTCCTTTACATTAAGAGCTTGCACATCCAAAAACAGAAAGCGCATGACAAGCTCTGCTTCCCTCTGCGAAGGGCCTATCTTTTACTTTATGTATTTACTTTCATGCAAGAGTCAATAGTATTCTCCTCTATTCCATTTTTATTTTCTCTCTTGGAAAGCATCATGTAGTGGGGATTGATCCAGGCATATATATCCAGTGGGATGTAGGTGATCATGAGTTATTATTGTTGACATTACCCTCGAGGTAAATACGTTGGGAGGCGAAATCATAATCCCCTATCTTTCTATGTGTTCGACTGAAACTTTTGCTCCATAAGTATGTCGTGAGCGTCAGCAATCATAGAAGACTAAATGATAGTTGAGTATGTGAACTTGCTAAACAAAGCTCTTACATAGACTCTTTCTGATAATATGATGAATTGCAATTGCTCTAGTGACTGAGATCATAGTTTGTTAGTTTTCAATTTGGTTTATGGTTCATACTTTAACTTGTGATCGAATTGTCACTTTTTCATTAGAAGTTTTATGATGATATATTGCTGTTATAATAAAGATCATGATGCTCCACGTCCGTATTTTATTTTTATCGACGCCTCTCTCTCTAAACATGTGGTAATGATTATCGATTTCGGCCTTCGCTTGAGGACAAGCGAGGTCTAAGCTTGGGGGAGTTGATACGTCCAATTTGCATCATGATTTCCTACTAATAATTATTATGTTTTTGATCATTATTTCACTTTATGGTACAATTCTTATGCCTTTTCTCTCTTATTTTGCAAGATTCACATGAAGAGGGAGAATGCCGGCAGCTGGAATTCTGGACTTGAAAGGGGTGAAACAGAGATAGCTATTCTGCACAACTCCAAATGACCTGAAAATTTATGGAGAATTATTTTGGAATATATAAAAAATATTGGCGAAAGAATCAACAGGAGGGGACCCACTAGGTAGCCACAAGCCTAGGGGGCGCGCCCTACCCCCTAGGCGCCCCCCCCGAGCTTGTGGGGCCCCTGGCAGGCCTCCGAGCCCCTCCTTATGCTATATGAAGCCATTTGCCCTAGAAAAAAAATGAGAAGAAGACTTTCGGGATGAAGCACCGCCGTCTCGAGGCGGAACCTGGGCAGGAGCTATTTTGCTCTCCGGCGGAGTGATTCCGACGGGGATACTTCCCTCCGGGAGGGGGAAATCGAAGCCATCGACATCACCAACAATCATCTCATCATGGGAGGACCAATCTTCATCAACATCTTCACCAGCACCATCTCATCTCAAACCCTAGTTCATCTCTTGTATTCAATCTTTGCCTCAAAACCTCAGATTGGTACCTGTGGGTTGCTAGTAGTGTTGATTACATCTTGTAGTTGATGCTAGTTGGTTTATTTGGTGGAAGATTATACGTTCAGATCCTTAATGCTATTCAATACCCCTCTGATCTTGAACATGAATATGATTTGTGAGTAGTTAATTTTGTTCTTGAGGACATGGGAGAAGTCTTGTCATAAGTAATCATGTGAATTTGGTATTTGTTTGATATTTTGATGCTATGTATGTTGTGCTTCCTTTAGTGGTGTCGTGTGAACGTCGACTACATGACACTTCACCATCTTTGGGCCTAAGGGAAGGCATTGTGGAGTAGTAATTAGATGATGGGTTGCTAGAGTGACAGAAGCATTAACCCTAGTTTATGCGCTATTTCGTAAGGGGCTGATTTGGATCCATATGTTTCATGCTATGGTTAGATTTATCTTAATTCTTCTTTCGTAGTTGCGGATGCTTGCGAGAGGGGGTAATCATAAGTGGGAGGATTGTTCAAGTAAGAACAGCACCCAAGCACCGGTCCACCCATATATCAAATTATCAAAGTAGCGACCGCGAATCAAGCAAACATGATGAAAGTGACTAGATGAAATTCCCATGTGTCCTCGAGAACGCTTTGCTTATTATAAGAGTTCGTTCCGACTTGTCCTTTGCTATAAAAAGGATTGGGCCACCTTGCTGCACTTTATTATACTTGTTACTTGTTACGAATTATCTTGCTATCAAAACTACCTGTTACCGCTACTTTCAGTACTTGCAGAGAATACCTTGCTGAAAACCACTTGTCGTTTCCTTCTAATCCGTGTTGGGTTCGACACTCTTACTTATCGAAAGGACTACGATTGATCCCCTATACTTGTGGGTAATGAAGCATCCCCAAGCTTAGGGTCTTGCCGCTCCTTATTCCTTCATCCATCGTGATCTCACCCAAAACTTGAAAACTTCAGCACACAAAACTCAACAGAAACTTCGTGAGATCCGTTAGTATATAAATCAATCATCCACTTTGGGTACTGTTATAAACTTATTCATAATTGTTCTTGCATAATACCTACTGTATTCTAACTTCTCCATTACTTATACCCCCCGATATAATCCATAGTTTCATTAAAACAAGCACACTATGCAATAAAAACAGAATCTGTCTAAAACAGAACAGTATGCAATGACAGAATATTTATCAATATTTGTGTAACTCCAAAAATTCTGAAAAATTAGGAAAACGTAAATTTTTTTTATACCAACACTGTGTAAGAATTTCAGATTTTTCTGATGTTCCAGTAATAAATTAAAAATCAAATACTGAGTGCAAAACTTTCTGTTTTCAAACAACATCAATTATACTATCATTTAAATCATCCCAAAGGCATTACTTGGCATAAACACTAATTAAAAGATAAAAACACAATCATTACAGTAGAAATAATTATGTGACTCAAGAAAATAAAAATTGCAATAAAGATAAATATTGGGTTGCCTCCCAACAAGCGCTATTGTTTTATGCCCCTAGCTAGGCATAATGCATTCTTTCAAGTATTGTCATCCTTCGTTTCCAACTCCTCAATTATACATCCATGTTTCCTAGGAGGGTTGGCATGCATATTCTTAATAACCACACTCCTAGGAACCAAGCTGAGGAATTTGTTTTTAGTAATAGGTTCCTTTATCATATCAATGAAGTTGGCGTGCACACTAATCATTTTAATATCTTCGTTCCCCTAACTAGATGAAGCACCTTTATTTTTAGGAACATACATAAACTTGGAATTCTTATTTGGAGGATTCCTCTGTAACACCCCTGAGTAATGAGCCACAGTGATCTTCAAAGAATGATCACAGTGAAATCATATCTCATTTCAAATTCCTCCAGTGAATTCAAATTCAAATGCAAGTGAAATTTGAAGTTGCTCAAAAATTGCTGCAAAATGTTCATCATCTAGCAAATATTCCCTAACTAATATTTGTTAAGGAAAACAACATCACATCCAAGCTGTGATGGACAGTAGCAATTAAAACAGTGCAATTCCAGCATTTTAAAATGCCATTTTATTTGAGGAAAATTCAAATGAATTCTAATGGCCTCCAAACTTTTTGTGAAAGTACACCATATACCCTAGTATTTGTTTTGGCCAGCTCCACATTTTTGCAAAGTCATTTGATGGCTACAGAAAATGCAAAACACTGCTAGAAAAAAATAGAAAAATAAAAGGGGAACAAGAAAAAGGCCACTGTGGACTGGGCCTAAGTCCACAGTGCGGCCCAGCCCACAGCGCACCGTCTCCCTCCTCTCTCTCTCTTCACGCGTGTCAGCGCGGCCGTGGACGCGCGCGCTCGCTCCGGCGGCTGGCCGCCACCTGCCGCCGCAGGCTCTTGGAGAGGATAAGGCCGAGGCCATCCCTCCCCCCTGGACGCCCTCAGTCCTTCTCTCCCTCTCTCCAGCGCTCGCCTCACCCTCCTCCCTCTCTCCCGAGCGCTGCAGCCGCCGCCGTCCGTCTCCGCTGCGGCCACCGTGCCTCCCACGCGGCCTCGCCGTGTCTGTCAGCCTCGCCGTGGACCGCCACGTCCTCCGGTGCAACTCGTTGGAGCTGAGGGGCTCTGCATCGCCGGAACGCCGTCATCGTCCTCCTCGGATCCCCACCGCCTCGATCCGCCCCCCCCCCGCGCACCAAAGCACTCAAGGGCCACCGTGCACCGCTCCGTAAGCTCCCGCACTTCTCCCCGTCCCCTAGATGCTCGCTGTCGTGCCGTAGCTCGCTCCCCGCGCCGCTCGCGCCCTTGCCGAGCTCTGCTCCGCCGCCGTGCTTGTCACCGCGTGATACGTCTCCATCGTATCTATAATTTTTGATTGTTTCATGCCAATATCCTATAATTTCCACATACTTTTGACAACATTTTATATTGTTTTTTGGGACTAACATATTGATCCAGTGCCCAGTGCCAGTTCCTGTTTGTTGCATGTTTTTTGTTTCACAGAATATCCATATCAAATGAAGTCCAAATGCAATAAAATTTTACGAAGAATTATTTTGGAATATATGTGATTTTTGAGAGGTGAAATCAACGCAAGGCGGTGCTCGTGGGACCCACGAGGCACCAGGGCGCGCCAGGGGGGCCCGGCACGCCGTGGTGCCTCGTGAGGCCCTTGTAGGTCGGCTGGTGCCCTTCTTCGGCCGTAAGGAAGCTAATATCCGGAAAAAAATCATGTTAAAATTTCAGCGCAATCGGAGTTACGGATCTCCAGGAATTTAAGAAACGGTGAAAGGCCAGAAAACAGGAGCGCGAAACATAAGAGAACAGAGAGAGAGATCCAATCTAGGAGGGGCTCCTGCCCCTCCGCCGCCATGGCAGCCATGGACCATAGGGGAAACTCTCCTCCCATCTAGGGGGGAGGCCAAGGAAGAAGAAGAAGGAGGGGGCTCTCTCCCCCTCTCTTCCGGTGGCGCCGGAGCGCCGCCGAGGGAACCATCGTGATGTCCATCTACACCAACAACTTTGCCGCCGTAACCACCAACTCTCTCCCCCTCTATGCAGCGGTGTAACACCTCTTCTCCCCGCTGTAATCTCTACTTAAACATGGTGCTTAATGCTACATATTATTATCCAATGATTTGTGGCCATCCTATGATGTTTGACTAGATTTTTTTGTCCTATGGGTTGATTGATGATCGTGATTGATTTGAGTTGTATGTTTTATTTTGGTGCTGTCCTATGGTGCCCTCCGTGTCGCACAAGTGTGAGGGATTCCCGCTGTAGGGTGTTGCAATACGTTCATAATTCTCTTATGGTGGGCGGCTAGAGTGACAGAAGCTTACACCCGAGTAAGGGGGTTGTTGCGTATGGGAGTAAGGGGGACTTGATACTTAATGCTATGGTTGGGTTTTACCTTAATAATCTTTGGTAGTTGCAGATGCTTGCTAGAGTTCCAATCATAAGTGCATATGATCCAAGTACGGAAAGTATGTTAGCTCATGCCTCTCCCTCATATAAAATTGCAATAATGATTACCGGTCTAGTTATCGATTGCCTAGGGACAAATCATTCTCTTGTGTTACTTAAGCTTTCTACTAAACAACTAACTTTTATTATCTTGCAAATTACTTATAGTTTTATTCTCGCAAAGTACTTCTAGTTTTATTCTTGCAAACCTATCCTATCACCTACAAAATAGTTTCATACTTGTTCTAGGTAAAGCGAACGTTAAGTGCGCGTAGAGTTGTATCGGTGGTCGACAGAACTTGAAGGGAATATTAATTCTACCTTTAGCTCCTCGTTGGGTTCGACACTCTTATTTATCGAAAAAGCTACAATTGATCCCCTATACTTGTGGGTTATCAAGACCTTTTTCTGGCGCCGTTGCCGGGTAGCAATAGCGTGGGATTGATATTCTCGTGTGTGCTTGTTTGCTTTATCATTAAGTAGTTTTTATTTTGTGCTCTTGTTTTCTATCTTTAGTTATGGATATGGAACACGAAATACCAAAAAAATTAGTTATACTTGCTACTCATGGAGATGGGGAACCTCCTAAAACCCTCGATGCTCGTTATGTGGAAAACATTAATACTACTTTGATAATCCTGATAAATCTCCATTCAACTTGATAATGGGATATACCTTGGATCAATGGGAATACTTTAGGGATTATCGTTTGTCTCAAAAAGGGAAAGTCTTATGGGATCAAATTTATTATTTGCAATGGTATGCCTGGAATTTATGCTTGAGATATGATTATACTTGTTGCACTAGGATGAAGGCTCCACACCTTCCCTTTTCATGTAAATTTAATGATAATGAAACCTTGGCTTCTTATGCTAATGGTATATATGATTACTATGATGTGGAACGAATAGAAGAATTTGTTGCTTTTAAGGGTGCTTATGAAATTGAATATTTGTTTGAAAAGTATGAAGATTGTGATGATGCTGTTTACAGATCTGAAAATATTGCTATGAGAATTATAAATACAATGCCGATATTGATGAATTTATTGAGAAAGTCTCCGCTGTCCAAGAAGAGACTAATATTTTGCAGGCTCCTATGGAAGAAGAAAATGATGACACTGTGAGCTCATTAGATGAAAAAGATGAGGAGGAGATCGAAGAACAAAAGGAGGAAGAGCGGATTGGTCACCCATGCCCACCTTCTAATGAGAGTAACTCTTCAACTCATACATTGTTTAATTTCCCTTCGTGCTTACCGAAGGATGAATGCTATGATAATTTCTATGATCCCGTTGATTTGGTTGAAATATCCCTTTTTGATGAACTCGATGCTTGCTATGCTTGTGGCCATGATGCCAATATGAATGATGCTTATGGAGATGAACTTGCTATAATTCCTTATGTTAAAAATGAAATTGTTTCTAGTGAGTAATTGTGGTTTAGTAAGAATATTGATGTGAAGGTTTGTGATTCCCTATGCATGCACGTAAAGTCAATAGTTATGCAACGAAGTTATATCGTACTTATGGTGCATTATTCAGTGTTAGTTATGTTCAATGCATGTTTATGACCATTTTCGTTTTTTGGTTGGTTGCTTCTCAATCTATTTGCTAGCCTTCATTTGTACTAAGCGGGAATACTGCTTGTGCATCCAAACTCCTTAAACCCAAGTTGTGCCAAATGAGTCCACCATATCTACCTATATGCGGTATTTCCATGCCGTTCCAAGTAAATTTGCATGTGCCAACTCTATTTTTTTCAAAATAATTTTCCGTTTTGTGTGCCCGTACCGCTCATGAAGCGGCAGGGGGTGACCAATATTTTCCATGCTAGGTGTGTTATTCTCACGATGAGTGTTTATTCACTTGTCATTGCACGAGAGAGTGGCAGTTAATAAGGATGCCCAGTCCCACAATGAATCAAAATTAATAACAACAAAATTGCTTGGAAAGTGTTGGTATGGAGGGCACCCGTGGATACGGCTAGCCATGGATTGTGAAAGAATGGTGGAAAGGAAATAAACTTTACTTTCTGTTTGGGAACCGCATATGATGTGTCTAGCATGGAAAATATTGGGAACTCTCGGTCGTTTTCGTTGACAGGAAAAGCATGCCTCTCAAAATAATTTTATCTCTCTAATTTAAGCTTTGAGCTCTGGCACCTCTGCAAATCTCTGCTTCCCTCTGGGAAGGGCCCATCTATTTTACTTTTATGCAATTTTTATTTTTATTTTGATTCTCCATCTTCTCTTATAAAGCACCAACTGGAGAGCACTATTGTCATACTTGTGCATTGGGTGTAGCTAATATTGAGTGTGTTTCATGAATGGATCAATGATTGAGCATGACGGGCTAGGGATAACGTTCTTTAGCGTTGATATTTTGAAAGACATGATTGTTTGTTGGGATGCCTGAGTATTGATGTCTTTATATCAAATTATAGACTATTGCTTTGAATCACTCGTGTCTTAATATTCACGCCATGATTAAATTTTATGACCAAGATTATGCTAGGTGGCATTCCACATAAAAAATCATTTACCTACTCGAGGACGAGCAGGAATTAAGCTTGGGGATGCTGATACGTCTCCGTCGTATCTATAATTTTTGATTGTTTCATGCCAATATCTTATAATTTCCACATACTTTTGGCAACATTTTATATTGTTTTTTGGGACAAACATATTGATCCAGTGCCCAGTGTCAGTTCCTGTTTGTTGCATATTTTTTGTTTCACGGAATATCCATATCAAACGAAGTCCAAATGCAATAAAATTTTACGGAGAATTATTTTGGAATATATGTGATTTTTGGGAGGTGAAATCAACGCAAGGCGGTGCTCGTGGGCCCCACGAGGCACCAGGGCGCGCCAGCGGGGCCCGGTGCGCCGTGGTGCCTCGTGAGGCCCTCGTAGGTTGGTTGGTGCCCTTCTTCAGCCACAAGGAAGCTAATATCCGGAAAAAAATCGTGTTAAAATTTCAGCGCAATCGGAGTTACGGATCTCTGGGAATTAAAGAAACGGTGAAAGGCCAGAAAACAAGAGCGCGAAACAGAAGAGAACAGAGAGAGAGATCCAATCTAGGAAGGGCTCCTGCCCCTCCGCCGCCTTGGCAGCCATGGACCAGAGGGGAAACTCTCCTCCGATCTAGGGGGGAGGCCAAGGAAGAAGAAGAAGGAGGGAGGCTCTCTCCCCCTCTCTTCCGGTGGCGCCGGAGCGCCGCCGGGGGAACCATCGTGATGGCGATCTACACCAACAACTTCGCCGCCGTCACCACCAACTCTCTCCCCCTCTATGCAGCGGTGTAACACCTCTTCTCCCCGCTGTAATCTCTACTTAAACATGGTGCTTAATGCTACATATTATTATCCAATGATTTGTGGCCATCCTATGATGTTTGAGTAGATTCGTTTTGTCCTATGGGTTGATTGATGATCGTGATTGATTTGAGTTGTATGTTTTATTTTGGTGCTGTCCTGTGGTGCCCTCCGTGTCGCGCAAGCGTGAGGGATTCCCGCTGTAGGGTGTTACAATACATTCATAATTCCCTTTTGGTGGGCGGCTAGAGTGACAAAAGCTTACACCCGAGTAAGGGGGTTGTTGCGTATGGGAGTAAAGGGGACTTGATACTTAATGCTATGGTTGGGTTTTACCTTACGGATCTCTGTGTATGACAGGTGGGCCCCACCTATCAGTTTGACTAGTCAGCGTGGTCAATGTTGACTGTTGAGTCAGTAGTTGACTGGGCCCACACGTCAGCCTCTGTGGCTAGACAGCCACTGGGTGCAAATAGTTTTCTGGATTATTTTCGAATTTAAATTAATTCTAGGATTTTCAGAAAAAGGTTTAAATCTTTGAAAATTCGTAGAAATTCAACCATAGCTCGGATCGAAAAGTTTTCAACATGAAAGTTGATCAGAAAATCGAGACGAATCCGAATATGTGGTCAAAATGCTTGACCATCACTCCTAACTATCTGAACATGGAACCTTCCCCTCCGGTTCAGTATACCGATATGTGCCTAAACGCCGGGAAAATATCCCAGATATTTTTCCGCTTCGTCTGCGACATGTAGCATTTGTATTAGATCACCACCAGCACTGCCTATCGTCATGCCATGCATATGTGTTGCTTGTGTTTGCTTTTATTTATTGTTTCTTTCCCCTCTTCTTATCCGGTAGACCCCGAGACCGACGCAGCTCCGGAGTCCGACTACACCGTTGACGACCCCTCCCTTGCCGCAGAGCTTCCAGGCAAGCAATCCCCCTTGAGCATGCCAATATCACCTATTCTTTCTCCCTCTTGCTTGCATTAGAATTGCTACAGTTATTGTTCCGAATACCTAATCTGATGCATAGCCTGTTTTTGTAAACTGCTTGATACCTTACTTGCTATCCTAAATGCTTAGTGTAGGTTGGTTAGTAAACCATCTATGGCCCCTCTTCCTTGTCCTAGTTGCCCCGCTTAGTTACCAGTGCCCCGATCGATATGATCGACGGTCCGAGACCAGCACATCACCACACCCCCCCTAAGTTGCTCGACTCCGCAGAGCTACCATCGAGTGCCGAGGGTGATACCTCTTATCTCACTCCCGATGTGGACTCTGTAGTCTAGCTAGTCGGTGGTGGATTATCGAGGGTGATTCCTCTTTCACCACCTCCGTTAAAGCTTCTGTCGTGAAACTCCGCGAGAGTGAATCCAACGAGGGTGATTCCTCCGGGTTCACCTTGACGGATACATCGAGAGTGAATCCAACGAGGGTGATTCCTCGGATCCATCTTGATGATATGGACACACGGGTACCTTGGCCTTACTACCGATACTTGATAAAGTTGGGTCGACCCCGAGGGGTACCCGCCAGTGATGTGGAGACGGGTTGACCATGAGGGTACCCGCGAGATGAATATGTGGCACGGCCGGGCATTCTTAGCCCTTGCCGTAAGTCCACGAGATGGGGCGACGGGGTCACATGATCGTGAGTCTCTGCTTGTTTCCATGAGCTCCCAACGCATTAACGGGTTAGGATATGTGATCTGAGTAGGCCTTTGGCCTTTTTCGCACTAACCACCACGCGGGAATAGTATGGGCACTCGGCGTCGTATGTATCAGCCGAAGTTCTTCAGATGTCAGCGATTGAGCGGCGCACGCCGGGTTGGACTGGGAACGCCCGCGCTTGTATTAAGGGGGCTAGGTCTGCTCCCGGCCGCCCACGCAACGCGCAGGAGTGCAAAGGGCGATGGGCCCAAGACCCCTGAGCACTTAGGTTGTAGACCGGCGTGCTGGCCTCTCTGTTGAACCTAGGTAGGGCTACGACGTGTCGATCAGCCGAGGCCGGGCATGGACCGAGTAGGTGTGTCCGGCCAGAGTTAATCGAGCGTGTTGGGTAAGTTGGTGCACCCCTGCAGGGAAGTATATCTATTCGAATAGCCGTGTCCACGGTAACAGGATGCTCGGAAAGTATCCCGATCTTCTACAACTAGAACTGGGTTAATATGTTAGCTCCGGGATCCCTTTCTCGCAGGGAGTCAAGGAAGGATCTCTGGGCGTTGTTGCTACTTGTTACTACTACTATATTTATGTACTAATCTGCACTCTTCTAATGCTGCAAGTCGCTGAAGATGCTAGTCTTCGATAGGCTAGGCCTTTCCCTTCTATTCTGGCAATTCTGTAGTCTAGTCCACTGATACAGCCATTCTTTGATACCGATGCATATTTAGAATAGATCTGATGTAAGTCTTGCGAATACTTTGGATGAGTACTCACGGTTGCTTTGCTTCCCCTTTTTCCCATACCCGATTGCTGCAACCAGATGACGGAGCCCCGGAGCCAGCTGTCCCAGTCGACTACTATGACTACCCCTCTGGTGGATAGTACTACTACGTGGAGACCGCCGACGACCAGGAGTAGATAGGAGGCACCCAGGCAGGAGGCCTGCGCCTTTCGATCCAGTGTCGTTGTTTTGCCCCGCCTTCTTAAGGCATATCTGTTTATCTTTTATGTCTGTACTCACATATCTGATGCTTCCGCTGATGCTTGTATGACTCAAGCTTATGTATTCGAGCCCTCGATGCCCCTGGCTTGTAATATAAAGCTTGTATTATTTTATTTTGTGTCTAGAGTTGTGTTGTGATATTTTCCCGTGAGTCCCTGGGCTTGATCGTGCGCATTTGCGTGTATGATTAGTGCACGGTCGGGCCAGGGGCGTCCCAAGCTGGTATCAGAGCTGACTGCCTGTAGGAACCCCCCTTTCCAACTCCTTGGCTGAAGTTGAGTCCAGTCTTTGCAAAACTATTTTACTAACATGGTTGTGTGGCTTACGGGCCCACGTCACCAATGGGTGGTATTAGGATCTTTTATTCCTGTTCCATACTCCGGGACTCTGATCTCTCTTCTTTCCGGGTTAAAGATTTTGCTAACTCTAACTTTAGGTTCTCGTAACTACTTCCTCCCAGAGAGCCCCTCATACCAGATGATCACTTGGTTCACCAGAAGATTCTGAAGATACTCTTCGATGTTTCCCGAGAACCTTGTGTCCACTGCTTTTGCAATTCCCTACCACCAATAAATCCCCGTGGATAGCTACCCATCCTTGCCGTTTGTACCTTCATCCCCAGTTGCTCTTGTTATTACAAGATACCCCGAAATACTCTCCGACATTCCGGGAATCCTTTGTGCCTACTGCCTTGCATCTTCTTTTCACATTGCGAGTAATTCCTCACACTTACCGGGGATCCGTTCATCCCCAGTTGTTCTTGTGATTCCCAAAATACTTTGAAATACTAACTGATCTCATGAGAATCCTCTGCAACCTATTGCTTTGGAAAATCTTGCCTGCCGGCATTAAGGTTAATTCCATATGTCTAGTAATCTCCGTTGACATCCCTTGTCATTGCCATTTTGAGCCTAATGATTCAATGTGTCTGCGCATACTCGCAATCATCAATTGATCCTTAGAAATTATCCTTTCGGCTCAGACATCATTTTGAACATGAGTTGGTTCTTGGCCAATCAAGTTGCCATGGATTGTGCCCCTAAGTCTATTCAACTTACTCATCTTTTGATCAGAGCGTCTGCTTCTGATCCTTCGTTTTGGAAATCATAAATCCTTTGTACTTAAGGGTCGAATTATTCAGATACTTATATAACCCGATGCCTTTGCATTCTTTCTTCTTCTGGTTGAGTACCGATACTCACATCAGATCCCTTGAGGACCGCCAACTCCTTTGTTGGATTATTATCCGATAGTGTCCTTCATATTCAATAACTTTTATTACATCCTTGTTGCTTATGAGTTTGTACTCAACAATGTTATTCCCAGCCGATTGACTACATAATTATCATGCTAATTGTAACTGTGCTACCTGGTCCTCCTTTCCGTTGCACATTTCCGACAATGGACTAAGCCTGGGTCAACTTTCATCATCTTATCGTTTTGCTTACACAACATGAATCCGAGCGTCATATTTGTGGTTCCGTTGACCTTGAATTTCATTCCATCTACTTTGATCATCTTATTGATCGATTTCATCTTCTTGAAACCCCTCGACAATGTGTCGTGGTCAACGTCAACATTTTGACTTCTTCTGAGATGTCAATCGTATTTGTGGTGAGAAATACCATCCTTGCCCCTCGATGATTTGAATTATCATCGACTCCGTCCTTAACTTCTAGCCAAGACCGACTTGGTCATGTTTTGCCTATACCTTGTTTTCCTTGCTACTCCTAAAGTTGTTCCTTAGTATCTCTTGTGATCTTCAGACCCACTCCTTACTCGAAACACCATCCTACTGCTACCTTGAAGCATGACTTTGGTATTCCGGATATCAACAAGAACATCGGAAGCGCAATGCCAAATGTTTCTTGATCAATTATCCAAACACCGTTGTTTGGGTAAACATCATGAACTTTCTTGCTTCTTTATCTAAATGGTTGATTACCTGATGTCCTGTCAGGTATATCATGCTTTGCTTGTCCGTGGGGAAGGATATACTCCTAATTCTTGTGTATAAACACATTTTCCTTTCCGTTGGTCTGTTTAATCTGATAATCACATTTTCCTTTCCATTGGTCTGTTTAACCTTTCTTGTGATCTATATGAGCTAAGCAGTAATAATTCTCTGCTTATGAAAACACCTCGGTCGACAACTCTGTCAGTAAGACCCTGTCACTATTGTTGTTGACATTCCTGTAACCGCTGGTGGACGAGAACTTTGCCTATTGGTCCGCCTCGCCTTGCGAGCAGGAAAGTGGTTCTCTTCATTCCCCGCCCTTGGTTCCGACGTTGTTGCCGACATAGCTGACAGACTTTCCTCTGACATGTCTTATTGTGGTGACCGTGCAAGATGTCACCACCCTTCCTACCTTTGATCGGCACTCACCACAGTTCCACAGGATCAAAACCTGACACTCCTGTACATCCTTGATTCTGAAGTATCCGTTGCACTTGGCTTCGTGTGTAAATCACGATCCACCTCCCGAGAGAGGATCTATTCTGGTATCAGACGCAATATTTTTTTTCATTGCTCTGGACCCCTCTCACACTCTGTTTCAGACATCGAACGGGAGTCTATCCGCTTGAAACTTCTTATCGTACCTTCTTACTTTGCTCTCGATGTTTTACTTAAGTTTCTATTCGAGAGATACTTTCTGCCACTATCTCTGAGTTATCCACCGGATAATCGACCCTGCAAAATTTCAGTTCTCCCGAAGTTACCCCCTTACTCCACCTCTTAAATATCAGGACGAGATTTCTTGTAGTGGAGGAGAATTGTAACACCCCTGAGTAATGAGCCACAGTGATCTTCTAATTAGTGCTAAGCTAATTTGTTTTTGCAAAGAATGATCATAGTGAAATCATATCTCATTTCAAATTCCTCCACTGAATTCAAATTCAAATGCAAGTGAAATTTGAAGTTGCTCAAAAATTGCTGCAAAATGTTCATCATCTAGCAAATATTCCCTAACTAATATTTGTTAAGGAAAACAACATCACATCCAAGCTGTGATGGACAGTAGCAATTAAAACAGTGCAATTCTAGCATTTTAAAATGCCATTTTATTTGAGGAAAATTCAAATGAATTCTAATGGCCTCCAAACTTTTTGTGGCAGTACACCATATCCCCTAGTATTTGTTTTGGCCAGCTCCACATTTTTGCAAAGTCATTTGATGGCTACAGAAAATGCAAAACACTGCTGAAAAAAAAGCAGAAAAATAAAAGGGGAAAAATAAAAAGGCCACTGTGGACTGGGCCTAAGTCCACTATGCGGCCCAGCCCACAGCGCACCGTCTCCCTCCTCTCTCTCCCTTCGCGCATGTCAGCGCGGCCGTGGACGCGCGCACTCGCTCCGGCGGCTGGCCGCCACCTGCCGCCGCAGGCTCTTGGAGAGGATAAGGCCGAGGCCATCCCTCCCCCTGGACGCCCTCAGTCCTTCTCTCCCTCTCTCAAGCGCTTGCCTCACCCTCCTCCCTCTCTCCCGAGCGCTGCAGCCGCCGCCGTCCGTCTCCGCCGCGGCCACCGTGCCTCCCAAGTAACCTCGCCGTGTCTGTCAGCCTCGCTGTGGACCGCCACGTCCTCCGGTGCAGCTCATTGGAGCCGAGGGGCTCTGCATCGCCGGAACGCCGTCATCGTCCTCCTCGGATCCCCGCCGCTCCGCCGCCTCGATCCGACCCCCCCCGCGCGCTCCAAAGCTGTCAAGGGCCACCGTGCGCCGCTCTATAAGCTCCCGCCCTTCTCCCCGCCCCCTAGATGCTCGCTGTCGTGCCGTAGCTTGCTCCCCGCGCCACTCATGCCCTTGCCGAGCTCTGCTCCGCTGCCGTGCTAGTCACCGTGCTCCCGAGCCCCTATTGCTTCGCCTAAGCCGCGCGTCGAGCTCCTGAAGCTCCTTCCTAGCCAACGCGCCCATCCGCCGCCGTTGCCTTGCTCTGGGCGCTCGAATCCATCGGCGCCCGAACTCCGGCGCCGCTCCGGTCGACGCCGCCGTAGCTTTAGGCCACCCCAGCTCGCATGACCACCGTCGTTGGATGCGCGCTGCTCCCCTCATTCGAACGCAAGCCGCGGCGACCGTTTTGACCCCTTGTAGCGAAATCCCGCAGCTCGCCGGAGCTCGCCGCCACAAAAATGGCTTGCCAGAGCTACTCCGGCGACGGCCGCCATCGTGGCTAGGCCTGGGGCCCACCTGGGTCACTGCCAGTGGGCCCCCTGGTCCCGTTACGGTCAACGTGCTGACTGGGCACTGCTGCCGCTGACATGTGGGGCCCGTACGCCTAATTACTGTTTACGGTTAATTAGTTAACTCTGTTAGATTAGTTAGTCACTGACATCGGGTCCCACCTAGCTAATTAACTCTGTTAGTTAATTTAGTTAGTCTCTGTGTATGACAGGTGGGCCCCACCTGTCAGTTTGACTGGTCAGCGTGGTCAATGTTGACTGCTGAGTCAGCAGTTGACTGGGCCCACACATCAGCCTCTGTGGCTAGACAGCCACTGGGTGCAAATAGTTTTCTAGATTATTTTTGAATTTAAATTAATTCCAGGATTTTCAGAAAAAGGTTAAAATCCTTGAAAATTAGTAGAAATTCAACCGTAGCTCAGATCGAAAAGATTTCAACATGAAAGTTGATCAGAAAATCGAAACGAATCCGAATATGTGGTCAAAATGCTTGACCATCACTCCTAACTATCTGAACATGGAACCTTCCCCTCCGGTTCAGTATACCGATATCTGCCTAAACGCTGGGAAAATATCCCAGATATTTTTCCGCTTCATCTGTGACATGTAGCATTGCATTAGATCACCACCAGCACTGCCTATCGTCATGCCATGCATCTGCGTTGCTTGTGTTTGCTTTTATTTATGGTTTCCTTCCCCTCTTCTTATCCGGTAGACCCCGAGACCGACGCAGCTCCGGAGTTCGACTACACTGTTGACGACCCCTCCCTTGCCGCAGAGCTTCCAGGCAAGCAACCCCCCTTGAGCATGCCTATATCACCTATTCTTTCTCCCTCTTGCTTGCATTAGAATTGCTACAGTTATTGTTCCGAATACCTAATCTGATGCATAGCCTATTTTTGTGAACTGCTTGATACCTTACTTGCTATCCTAAATGCTTAGTGTAGGTTGGTTAGTATACCATCTGTAGCCCCTCTTCCTTGTCCTAGTTGCCCCGCTTAGTTACCAGTGCCCCGATCGATGTGATCGATGGGCTGAGACCAGCACATAACCGCACACCCCTCTAAGTTGCTCGACTCCGTAGAGCTACCATCGAGTGCCGAGGGTGATACCTCTTATCTCACTCCCGATGTGGACTATGTAGTACAGCTAGTCGGTGGTGGATTATCGAGGGTGATTCCTCTTTCACCACCTCCATTAAAGCTTCTGTTGTGCAACTCCGCAAGAGTGAATCCAACGAGGGTGATTCCTCCGGGTTCACCTTGACGGATACATCAAGAGCGAATCCAACGAGGGTGATTCCTCGGATTCCATCTTGATGTTATGGACACACGGGTACCTTGGCCTTACTACTGATACTTGATAAAGTCGGGTCGACCCCGAGGGGTACCCGCGAGTGATGTGGAGACGGGTTGACCATGAGGGTACCCGCGAGATGAATACGTGGCACGGCCGGTGACGGTGTCCAGGATTAGGGGGTGCTAACCGGGCCGACCCGACTCCTCCGTTGGGCCGATGTACCCTCGTGCGTGACCAAGGTGGACTCCGGAGGCCATACATGGGGGACGTGATCAAGGCTGCCTCTACCAAAGACTTGTAGTACACTTCAAGATTTCTCTAGCCGCCTTGCTCCTAGATACCGACCTTGTAACCCTAGATACCCTCCCTGGCGTGTATATAAGCCATAGGGTTTAGCCCGTGATAAGGGATATACGCAACATTGCTTACCTAGCCATAGGAGTTAGACTCATATTATGATCTCGAGGTAGATCAACTCTGTACTCACTACATCTTCATCAATATAACAGAAGCAAGACGTAGGGTTTTTCCTCCATTAAGAGGGCCCGAACCTGGGTAAACATCGTCTCCATTGTCTCTGTTACCATCGATCCCAGATCCGCAGCTCGGGACCCCCTACCCCGAGGTCTGCCTGTTTTTACACCGACACTGGTGCTTTCATTGAGAGTTCCGCTGCGCGATCACCGGCAGGGTCGATGGCTCACCTACGGATCAATCACGATAATAGCTGTGGGGACGTCTATGTCCCAGGAAAGCTTTTCGTCTTCGGCAGCATGATGTTCTGCGCCGATTCGACGGGACATCTGACTTCCGTCGAGAACTACGCCCCTGGACGGGTCATAACCTTCGGAGGCCTCGAGTACACTGCCGATTCCCGCGGCGAACTCGTCCTATCGGGACGGACGCCCGGCCTGATCGAAAGCTCGGCCGGTTCTGGAGGCTCGACTCCTGAACCAAACTCTGTCACGACATCCTCTGAGACTACCGGCGCCGCCACTCCGGCTGATCTCCCCTCGACTGCTAGTTCGGAGAGAGATCCGGCTCCCACTCCCGAAGCGGTGCCGGAGGTGACTTCGAATCAAAACTCCGAATTACGTTCAGACTCTCTTTGCTCCGAGGACGCGCCTGGTCACACACCGGATGTACTTTGAATCAGCCCTGCCTATGGCACATCCATGGATCCCGAAGAGTTATCTCACCTTGATGAGATGCTTTGCCGCATCCAGAGTATGTCCATCTCGGACGGCAAGGCTTCGGTTTACGATCAGATCAGACTTAAAGCCGACGATAGGGAAATTTACATCCCACCCACCACCCACCTAGTCGCTACGATTGATGATTTAACCGATGTATTGGACTACGGCGAACCCTCAGATATGGAGGAAGACGCAGACGGCCCCATCGAGAACACCTTGCCCTCGGTCAACGCAGGCAGGTGGACCGCCACATCCACCTATGATGTCTATATGGTGGACACCCCCAAATCCCCTCCAAGACGCCAGCGACGGCGCCGAAGGGGCAATAATGGGGAACCCAGTGGCAATGACGCAACAGCCAATAACGGCAACGAGGAGGACGGCAACGCCGACAACCTGGAAGAGGACATTCAAGCCTCCCCAGTAAGGAACGGCACACCAGACCGACCTCTTGTGGACTCCGATCCCGATGACCTCTTCGAAGGGGCCGACGACAATTACATGCCGGAGTCCGAGGAGGACGACAGCCTCGGTACCGAGGACTTCATCGTCCCCGAGGACCCCTTAGAACAAGAACGCTTCCGGCGACGCCTCGTCGCGACGGCCCGGAGCCTAAAACGCAAGCAGCAGCAGCTGCAGGAAAATACCGACGCGCTAAATGATAAGTGGGTTGAAGTGCTTTCCGCCGAGCAGGATATGGAAAACCGACGCCATAGCGCGCCGAAGTCTTACCCACGCAAGCGCCTCCTACCAGAATTTGCTGAAGAGCTTGCTGACGACCTCGATCGCCCCCCTAGAGGCCGGGACAGGCCAAGGCGAGAAGACCGTGGTGAAAGGCCACCTCCACGCCGTCATGGTAAAGACCCCGTGGACCACCTGGATCCTCGCGACGCTAGACGTCGTATTGAAGAAAATAGGCCCCCCCCTCGGTCCATCTATGGATCCAGGGGACGCGCCCCCGCTGGGCCCAACGTCTACGATGCCTGGATGGATAGGAACGACCGTGCCCGAGATCAAGCTTACTCACGGCTCTCTCCCGAGACCCAACGAGATCCTCCTCGGTCCCGAGGTCCAGCTCACCCAATCTGCTTTACAGACAGGGTGATGGAGCACCAGTTCCCGTAAGGGTTTAAACCCATTAACATCGAATCATACGACGGTACCACAGACCCAGCAGTCTTGATCGAGGATTTCCTCCTACACATACACATGGCCAATGGAGAGGACCTCTATGCCATCAAATATCTGCCGCTCGAGCTAAAGGGGCTGGCTAGACACTGGCTTAATAGCCTCCCTCCCCACTCTATCGGCAGCTGGGAGGCCCTAGAAGACGCTTTTCGGGCAAACTTCCAGGGCACGTATGTCCGACCTCCGGACGCGGATGACCTCAGCCGTGTTACCCAGCAGCCAGGCGAATCAGCCCGGAAATTCTGGAATAGGTTCCTCACCAAGAAGAACCAGATCATAGACTGCTCCGATGCTGAGGCCATTGCCGCATTCAAAAATAATATTCGGGATGAATGGCTAGCCCGACAACTCGGCCAGGATAAGCCGAGGACTATGGCCGCCCTGACCTCTCTGATGACCCGCTTTTGCGCGGGAGAGGATAGCTGGCTCGCCCGAAGTACTCATAACGGCGAAGCAGGCACCTCAGAAACCCGCAACACCAATGGAAAACCGAAGCGCAATAAAAATAAGAGCAGGTATAAGAATGGCAGAAGCGACACTGAAGACGCCGTGGTCAATGCTGGATTCACCGGACCTAAATCCGGGCAGAAAAGAAAACCCTATAAGGGGAACAAAGATGGACCTAGCCAGCTTGACAGGCTCCTGGACCGCCCATGTGGAATTCACGGTACTCAGGAAAAACCAGCAACACACACTAATAGGAATTGCTGGGTCTTCAAACAAGCTGGCAAGATAGCGGCAGAGGGTCAGAATAAAACCCAACACCGCAGCGACGACGAGGATGAACCTCGGCAGCCCAATAATGGAGGGCAAAAGAAATTTCCCAATGAGGTAACAGAGGTAAACATGATCTATGTCACCCACATCCCTAAACGGGAAAGAAAGCGTGTGCTTCGGGACATATATGCGTTGGAGCCGGTCGCCCCGAAGTATAACCCATGGTCGGCATACCCGATCACCTTCGACAAGCACGATCATCCGACCAGCATCAGGCATGGCGGATCTGCGGTGCTCGTTCTGGACCCTAGTGTTGATGGTTATCATCTCACACGCGTCCTGATGGACGGGGGAAGCAGTCTTAACCTCGTCTACGAGGACACGGTTCGGAAGATGGGCATTGACTCATCTCGGATAAAGCCGAGCTCTACCACCTTTAAAGGTGTCATTCCGGGCATCGAAGCCCGTTGTACCGGGACAGTCACCCTCGAGGTAGTCTTTGGTTCGCCCGAGAAGTTCAGAAGCGAGGAGTTAATCTTCGGCATCGTACCCTTCCGGAGTGGATACCATGCGCTCTTAGGATGCACGGCCTTTGCACGCTTCAACGCAGTCCCCCATTACGTCTACCTTAAGCTCAAAATGCCGGGACCCAACGGTGTCATCACGGTCAATGGTAACACCGAGCGTTCACTCCAGACAGAGGAACAGACCGCGACTTTTGCAGCCAAGGTCCAAGCGTCCGAGGAGGCAGCCCGCGGCGATAAACGCGCCGCTCGCTCTTTGAAGCGAGCCCGGGATGCACAAGTTGACCTCGGCCAGCTACCCCCGCACCCGACATAGGGATGCGGGCTCCTCGGGTGCCCTAGCTGCGGGCACTATGTTCCCAGGGTGCACCACTTCGCACTCAAAATTCCCTGGGACGTCGAGGAGCCAATACAACTACCCACGCATCACGCGCGGATCAACCACGCGAAGACAAGGCTTAGAGCCCCTGCTCAGGCAAGTATCTGTAAAAGAAGTGGCCGAGCGTCACTACATCCCTGTGGCCTTAACCACAGAACGACTCCGGCAAACACCTCCCTTTGAGGAACTCGGTAAATCAAACACTTAGAGTGTATAAAGGGCCGGTCAGGCATCTGCCTTCGCAAATCAGTCGTCATCAATCAAGAGCGATCTATTCAACAGTTCAGAAATGCAAACGTGCGGCAGGCTTCGGTCCGGATCCTTTAAAATCCGTTAGTAATTATCCGACCTGTTTTTTCCTCTTTCTTCCTTATTACTCACATTGTATTCTTTCGATCACTCTCGTCGCAACGGGGCATGTACATGATTGACACTATGAAATAAAGAAACCATGCCCTTTCAAGGTCTTTATTGTATTTCTTTATCAGCATAGCTCCGGGACGATGAAGTATTTAAAAAAGATGCAATTGTGTAGGAAAGTCCGATGTATTCGGCGTCCTGGATTTTTGGGCCTTATATGGATCAGTTTCGAACCTGGATTTCGGTCAATAGTTGGGTTGCCCGGCTCCTATGTGTACCCCTTACGTTCCCGATGTATTCGGCTAAGGGTTTAACGGGAGAACCACTGCGATTGCGCTGCCAGGTTAATTGGCATGGCGGCTCAGTGGAGAAAGCCGAAAACTGACTATCTGGGTAAGCGCAAACTGGTCTGCCATCCGGAGACCGCGTCAGGCGATGTGACAATAGAGATCACCCGTGTCAAACAAAGGGCTTTTATTTCTAGCCGAAGTGTGCCATGGCCTAGACCTCGGCCGCATTGGCCGCAAACTCCCTATGCCGGGGGCTGGTCCTCGGCCCCCACAGTCAAACTCCTACGACTAAATGAAAGATGTCAAGCCACTATAGTCTGATTGCCTAGTTCCTTTAAGTCATTGACCGCCTCCGGGTACCGAGATGTCAGCCAAGGGTCAAGTATGCCTTAAGGAACGCCCTCTGTATAACCTACACTGGGGCTGAAGCCGACGACTGGCCACTCTCATTTTAAAACGTCATATTGGAGGAATAATCAAATACTACAATAAAAAAACATGGAATTTAAAGCCATCTTCATTTAAACACGAGATAAAGTTTTTACATTATAGCACTCCGGCATTCCGGAGCCTCACTTAAAAATACAAAGTGTCCTTGGGGCACATGGCCTCGGTGGTCCGAGCTCCCGCCTCCACTTCGGTGCAAAACTGCTCGGCGGTTCGTGGCTTGTCGGCAGGAGGGCCAGCGGCACATGTCTCCGCATCAACCTTGCGGAAGTGAGTCTTCACGCAAGCATATGCCCTCCGCGCCCCTTCGAAGCATGCGGATCTCTTCCAGCGCTCAACGCAGGGCACGGCATTCTGGAGACGAGCCGTCAGGCCAAATAAACTCCTCGGCATGGCTTCGGCAGGCCATAACGCGATGCAGAGGTCCTGGAGCGCCGGCCTTGTCATGCGAAACAGCTCGACCAACTGCTTCACTCGATGATTCAGCAGCTGCGCAGACGGCGACCCCGGGAATTGACCCCAGAAAGCTTTCTCCGCCTCATGGCCCGCCAGCTGGCCGAAATATGCCACCGCATCCTCCGCGCTCCGCGGGAGATCCTCGAAGACCTCTGCGGAACGCCATAATTGGGTGAGCTTGACACACCCTTTGCTACCAAATGCACACTGCAGCAAGAATTTCTTACCCGAGGCGATCTACTCCACTTGCTGAAGCATCTCGCGGTCTGCTCGGGCCGAGGTCTTAAGCTCGGAGTAGGCATGCTGTAGCTTCTCGAGCTCCTCCTTCGTCCGCTGCCCCTCCTCCTGAAGTTTATCGCGTGCCTCGAACACGCCCTTCAGGGTCTCCTCGACCTCTAGCACCCTTGCCTGGTGCTTCTCTCTGGCCACCTTCTCGGCAGCCCGCGCCTTCTTGGCTACATCGACAGCAGTCTCCTGCTGCCGCACCTCTTTCTGAGCTCTGGCTAGCTCGGCCTTGAGCATCTCCAGCTCCGCTGTCAACACAGTTCGGCCTTAGTTGTCCTCTTTCACACACATTAGTCATATTCAGTAAAAATGTACGGCAAGCTAAAACTTGCTTACCTTGGGATTGCTTAAGTTTCCGGTTCATCTCCGCCATCTCTTCGGAGGCGGAGTCCGGAATCGGGGTTGCACCCTGTAACAGAACGGATTCTCCTTATCAAGGGAACAATTACGATCACCCATCAGCTCCTACTACTTCATACGACCCCGATGCCGGTTTCTTGAAACCGCCTTCGGGCTCGGGGGCTACTCACTCACTAAGCCGTTTAGAAGGCTACACTCTTATGTCCTCGGACAGAACTCAAGAAAACAAAAAGCTTAAATAAATAACATGAATACGCATAAGGCGTACCTCGAAACCTGCTACGAGGTTCTTAAAAACCTCGTGCAGGCCGGCCCCTGCGGACCGGTAGCCTTGCAGCGCCGTGCCTATCAAGGCACGGTGCTCCTCCTTAATGGAAGAGCCCTTCAAGGCGTCCTCCATCTCCTCGGTCCATCCCGCTCTGGCCCGTCCTTGGACAGGGGGCTCAGGTGGAGGGAGGACCTTAGGTGCCTCCACCCGAGCAGCCTCCGCCTGGGGTGGTAGTGCCAAGGTGGATGCCGGCTGGACTAGTGATTGGCCCAGCCCTCCCTCGATGACCTCGGGGTGTCCCGTCCCCAGGTCTTGTTGGGCCGAGGAATTGACCTCGGCCATGATCGCCACCTCGTCGGTCCCCGTCAAGTTGACGTCGGGGACCATGGTGGATGTTGCCTACCCTAGCCCATAATGCTTCGGGGGAGAAGCGGCAGGCTCTGGAGTCCCGCTAGCGGATGGCAGCCCGCTCGAAGAGCCACTGGGGATTACCCTCGGCGGACTGCATGTGAAAGATTACTACTGTAAGATCTCCCTTACTAAAAAAAAGTGACTCAAGGAAAGACGATAGAGACAAGGGCTTACCCTCGAGGTGCCGGTTTCTTCCTCCCCATTGCGAGGGGGTCTTCCTCTGAGTCACCGGAGAGATCGGCCCTCTCCGATGACTTGTTGGCGGCCTCGGATGAGGCTCGCCTCGGCCTCTTTGAGCCCTTCGGCGGCAGGACCACGTCGGCGTCTTCTATCGCCGACCTCTTCCCCTTTGGAGGAGGAACCTCCTCCTCCTCACCCTCCTCGGCGCCGCCGTCTTGAGCGGCGGAATGGTGGGTCTCTTCAGACCGAGTGACCGAAGTCCCTCGGGTCTGAGCACTTGACCTCCCCGTCTGGGACTTCGTCCCTTTGGAGGCCACCACATGTGGCTCCTCGGCCAGAAGCGCCGAGAGCAGGGGAGTTGGGGGCTGCTCCGGCAGTGGGGCTGGGCATCTTACCCCTTTCACCCAGGCCGACCATTTCTGGAAAACGTCATAACACGACAGTTTAAGCAAAGACTTAGCTCCTCGTCACAATGAGCAAACAAAACAAATATTGAAGGGCGAGACTACTTACCGGGGGGGCTTCGTACCCGTGTTCGAGATCGCAGTCCTCCCCCGCGGGAGGAATCTTATCCTTGGCTAGCTTCATGAGCCTGGACCACATGGCTGCCAAGGTGGAGCGGAAGAAAGTGTTGATGGTGTCCATGTCCTCGGGCTTTTGCGCCCACATTGGGGTAGCCCGAAATTGGAGAGGGAGTATCCGACGGTTGAGCATGACGTTGATGACGTCGGCCAGCTCAACCTTCCCCGCCTTGGACCACCACAGGGTCCTGTCAACCAGGGTCTCCGCCTCTTCTGGATTCCCCCAAGCAACAACCTTCTCCTTCCAGGACTTGAGTTTCTTGGGTGGCCCGGCCGAGAAGGCCGGGACTTTGGTTTGACCAGGAGCAAGAGGTTCAGTGATATAAAACCACTCCCTCTGCCATTCCTTCACCGTCTCAATGAAGGTACCCTTGAACCAGGTGGCTCCCTGGTTCTTGCTGATCATGGCCCCTCCGCACTCCGCGAGCTCCAAGCCACTTGACTTCGGTTTGATCCCAAAGAGCTTCAGCCATAAGCCGAAATGCGGCTCATAGCGAAGGAAGGCCTCACAGACCGTTATGAAAGCGGTGAGGTGGAGAACGGAGTTAGGGGCCAGATGGTGGAAATCTAACCCATAATAGTACATTACCCCACGCACAAAGGGGTGCAGCGGGAACCCCAGGCCTCGGATGAGGTGGGGGACGAAGACCACCTGTTCCCCCGCGTTGGGACGGGCACCCGCTGGTTGGCCTCTGGAGCGCGGGCAGCGATGGTGGGGGCTAGATACCCCACGTCGCGCAGCTCGGCGATAGTCGCCGCTGTCATCATGGAGCCGCCCCAGTGCCCTTTGAGGGTGTCGGCCATGGCTGGTTGAGAAGCTGAGCTCGCGAAAGAGGCGGGCGTGCTAGTTGGATCTGGGCGCTGGAGCTAGACGGTGTAGCAATAGGGAGGGAATGGGAGCGTGCGTTGTTGCACTGTTATCCCTTTGGTTTTTATAGACCTGTAAAAGGCCAAGAGTCCCCCTGCTGCGCCGATAAATTCGTTGCCGCTATCAAAAATGCCGTTGAAACATATGGGGGGAAACAAAATCTTGATGACATCCCTAAGAAAGCGGGCATGATCTCTGTTTCGAAGGGACGTGCCAGAAAATAAGCTGTCTCGAACCGCGATTTGAGGATGAGGCCGTAGCTGCTCGACCCATCATGGGGCGAGCCTCTCCGCTAAAATTGTCAGACAGGATTGGATTGTTCATACCTGTACGACCAGCCTTTGAGGCTAAGATACCTACACCCCTCGGGCAGGGTACCAGCTCGGTTGGACCACGGATATCGATGTTCTGTTAAAGAAAATCCGAAATGTAAAGTGGAACTCGTCTGTTAAGCCAAAGACTCCGGATCCGAAGTAATACCTGCCGACCATCGTCCTCGGCGTACAAGACTAGTTCGGGGGCTACTGACGGTGTCCTGGATTAGGGGGTGCTAACCGGGCCGACCCGACTCCTCGGTTGGGCCGATGTACCCTCGTGCGTGACCAAGGTGGACTTCGGAGGCCATACATGGGGGACGTGATCAAGGCTGCCTCTACCAAAGACTTGTAGTACACTTCAAGATTTCTCTAGCCACCTTGCTCCTAGATACCGACCTTGTAACCCTAGATACCCTCCCTGGCGTGTATATAAGCCATAGGGTTTAGCCCTTGATAGGGGATATACGCAACATTGCTTACCTAGCCATAGGAGTTAGACTCATATTATGATCTCGAGGTAGATCAAATCTGTACTCACTACATCTTCATCAATATAACAGAAGCATGACGTAGGGTTTTACCTCCATTAAGAGGGCCCGAACCTGGGTAAAGATCGTCTCCATTGTCTCTGTTACTATCGATCTCAGATCCGCAGCTCGGGATCCCCTACCCCGAGGTCTGCCGGTTTTTACACCGACAGCCGGGCATTCTTAGCCCTTGCCGTAAGTCCACGAGACGGGGCGACGGGGTCACATGATCGTGAGTCTCTGCTCGTTTCCGCGAGCTCCCAACGCATTAACGGGTTAGGATATGTGATCTGAGTAGGCCTTTGGCCTTTTTCGCACTAACCACCACGTGGGAATAGTATGGGCACTCGGCGTCGTATGTATCAGCCGAAGTTCTTCAGATGTCAGCGATTGAGCGGCGCACGCCGGGTTGGACTGGGAACGCCCGCTCTTGTATTAAGGGGGCTAGGTCTGCTCCCGGCCGCCCACGCAACGCGCAGGAGTGCAAAGGGCGATGGGCCCAAGACCCCTGAGCACTTAGGTTGTAGACCGGCGTGCTGGCCTCTCTGTTGAACCTAGGTAGGGCTACGACGTGTCGATCAGCCGAGGCCGGGCATGGACCGAGTAGGTGTGTCCGGCCAGAGTTAATCGAGCGTGTTGGGTAAGTTGGTGCACCCCTGCAGGGAAGTATATCTATTCGAATAGCCGTGTCCACGGTAACAGGATGCTCGGAAAGTATCCCGATCTTCTACAACTAGAACTGGGTTAATATGTTAGCTCCGGGATCCCTTTCTCGCAGGGAGTCAAGGAAGGATCTCTGGGCGTTGTTGCTACTTGTTACTACTACTATATTTATGTACTAATCTGCACTCTTCTAATGCTGCAAGTCACTGAAGATGCTAGTCTTCGATAGGCTAGGCCTTTCCCTTCTATTCTGGCAATTCTGCAGTCTAGTCCACTGATACAGCCATTCTTTGATACCGATGCATATTTAGAATAGATCTGATGTAAGTCTTGCGAGTACTTTGGATGAGTACTCATGGTTGCTTTGCTTCCCCTTTTTCCCATACCCGATTGCTATGACCAGATGACGGAGCCTCGGAGCTAACTGTCCCAGTCGACTACTACGACTACCCCTCTGGTGAAGAGTACTACTACGTGGAGACCACCGACGACCAGGAGTAGATAGAAGGCACCCAGGCAGGAGGCCTGCGCCTTTCGATCCAGTGTCGTTGTTTTGCTCCGCCTTGTTAAGACATATCTGTTTAACTTTTATGTCTGTACTCAGATATCTGATGCTTCCGCTGATGCTTGTATGACTCAAGCTTATGTATTCGAGCCCTCGAGGCCCCTGGCTTGTAATATAAAGCTTGTATTATTTTATTTTGTGTATAGAGTTGTGTTGTGATATCTTCCCATGAGTCCCTGGGCTTGATCGTGCGCATTTGCGTGTATGATTAGTGCATGGTCGGACCGGGGGCGTCACATCCTCTCAATAGTTTTTATGGAAGAAAAAGCTGAACCCGAATTATTAATAATTTCTTCCAATTTATCAATTCTAGCGGGGCTTTGTTCTACTATTTCATTAATTATTGGTTTCTTCTCCTTTAGCATCTTTAATGTGGTTCCTACCTTTGAGCCAAATTGAGTGACTTGATTGTGGACCCTTTTGTCTAGATTCTCAATATGTTCAATAGTAGGCATTTTATTTTCTATAGCTTCTAACCTTCGCAAAACATGTTCCAAAGTCAATGATGTTTCATTAATAGTAATAGGTGGTGATCCTACTAAATTTCCCATAGCATTTAAAGCATCCCAAGGGTGACTACTCAAAAACTTCCCTCCGATAATAGTGTCTAGAACAAATCTATACCAAGTAGTAACACCCACATAAAACTTGCGAAGAAGAACAGTGGTGGATTGCTTACGAGTAGATCTATTTTGAGCTTTGCAAATCCTATACCAAGCATCTTTTAAATTCTCTCCTCCCCTTTGTTTAAAATTAATCACTTCATTCTCAGGGGTACAAGTCACAAGTGAAGAACTAGCCATAGCAACGAGCAAGTAAATCAAACAAGCAAAGTAAAATGTTTTTGTATTTTTTGATTTTTTTAATGAGACTAATAAAAGCAAGTAAAAGCAAATAAAAAGTAGAACAAGTAAATGATAATTTGTGTGAAGGGACCTGTAGGTATTTGATGATATCTCCTCGGCAACGGCGCCAGAAATTCTTTCTACTACTTCTGAGCTGTGTTGGGATTTTCCCCGAAGAGGAAGGGTGAAGCAATATAGTAGTGGATAGTATTTCCCTCAGTGAGAACTAAGGTTATCGAACCAATAGGAAAACCAAGCAAATCCTAGTCAAACAGTACCTACACACACAAGAGCAAATACTTGCACCCAACGCGGGCAAGAGGGTTGTCAATCCTCTTGAACTCGTTACTTGCAAGGATCAAATCTGGTAATGATAGATATATAAATTGAAAAGTAAATAAAAAGTAAAATAATTGCAGCAAGGTAATTTAGGTTTTTCTAATATAATTAAATTAGACACGGGGGCCATAGTTTTCACTAGAGGCTTCTCTCTCGAAACATAGCATACGGTGGGTAAACAAATTACTGTTGGACAATTGATAGAAAAGCGCATAGTTATAATGTTATTCATGGCAATGATCATGTATATAGGCATCACATCCACGACAAGTAGACCGAAACGATTTTGCATCTACTACTATTACTCCACCAATCGACTGCTATCCAACATGCATCTATGGTATTAAGTTCGTGACAAACAGAGTAACGCTTTAAGCAATATGACATGATGTAGATAGAATAAACTCAAGCAATTTGAATAAACCCTGTCATTTTACCCTTAATGGCAACAATACAAATACGTGCCTTGCTACCCCTTCTGTCACTGGGTGAGGACACCGCAAGATTGAACCCATCACAAAGCACCTCTCCCACTAAAGATAAATCAATCTAGTTGGCCAAACCAAATGGATAGATCAGAGAGAAATATAAAGCTATAACAATCATGCATAATAAATTTCAGAAAAGAATCAATTACTTTTAGCGAATAATCTGATCATAAACCCACAATTCATCGGATCCCAACAAACACACTGCAAAAGAAGATTACATCGGATAGAACTCCATGGAGATCATGGAGAACTTTGTATTGAAGATCAAAGAGAGGGAAGAAGAAATTTAGCTACTAGCTATGGACCCGTAGGTTTGTGGTAAACTACTCGCACATCATCGGAAGGGTAGCAAGGTTGATGTAGAAGCCCTCCGTGATCGATTCCCCCTCCGGCAGATCACCGGAAAAGGCCTCCAGATGGGATCGCGGAAGAACAGAAGCTTGCGGTGGCAGAATAGTTATTTCGGGTGGCTCTTTGTTGGTTTTGAGATTTATGGGAATTTATAGAAGTGGAATTAGGTCAAACGGAGCTGCGTGGGACCCACGAGCTCAGGTGGCGCCCCGCCAGGGGCGCGCCAGGTGAGCTCGTGGCTCTCCCGTAGGGCTTCTGGCCTCCTCCCGAACCTTCTTGGGTCCCTTCTGGTCCAGAAAAATCATCGTAAAGTTTTATCACATTATGACTTCGTTTGGTACTGATTTCCTGAAAAGCCAAAAACAAGCAAAAAAATAGCAACTGGCACTAAGCACTGAGTTAATAGGTTAGTTCCCAAAAATGATATAAAATTGCATATAAAGCATATAAAGTATCCAAGATTGATAATATAATAGCATAAAACAATAAAAAATTATAGATATGTTGGAGACGTATGCTACTAGTGAACTGCGTTGGGATTTCCCCGAAGAGGAGAGGATGATGCAGTACAGTAGAGATAAGTATTTCCCTCAGATAAGAACCAAGGTTATCAATTGATACGTCTCCAACGTATCTATAATTTTTGATTGTTCCATGCTATTATAGTATCAATCTTGGATGTTTTTATATGCAATTATATATCATTTTTTGGGCTAACCTATTAACCTAGAGCCCAGTGCCAGTTGCTGTTTTCTGCTTATTTTTGGTTCTTCAGGAAATCAGTACCAAACAAAGTCCAAATGCCACGAAACTTTTTGGAGATTTTTTTCTGGACAAAAGAGACCCTGGAGACTTGGAGAGGAGGCCAGAAGGTTCACGAAGCCTCCACAAGGCAACAGGGTGCGACCCTAGGGGGGAGGCGCGCCCTGATGCCTTGTGGGGCCCTCGTGGCTCCGTTTGACCTAATTCCACTTCTATAAAGTCTCAAATATTGGGAAACCAACAGGGAGCCACCCCGAATAACTTTTACGCCGCCGCAAGCCTCTGTTCTTCTGCGATCCCATCTGGAGGTGTTTTCCGGTACTCTGCCGGAGGGGGAATCGATCACGGAGGGCTTCTACATCAACCTTGCCACCCTTCCAATCATGTGTGAGTAGTTTACCACAGCCCTACGGGTCCATAGCTAGTAGCTAGATGGCTTCTTCTCTCTCTTTGATCTTCAATACCATGTTCTCCTCGATGTTCTTGGAGTTCTATCCGATGTAATCTTCTTTTGCGGTGTGTTTGTTGGGATCCAATGAATTGTGAGTTTATGATCAGATTATTCATGAGAAATATTTGAGTCTTCTCTGAACTCTTTTATGCATGATTATTATAGCTTTGTATTTCTCTCCAATCTATCGATTTGGTTTGGCCTACTAGATTGATTTATCTTGCAATGGGAGAGGTGCTTTGTGATGGGTTCAATCTTGCGGTGCTCAATTCCAGTGACAGAAAGGGACATGACACGTATTTGTATTGTTGCCATTAAGGATAAAAAGATGGGGTTTAATCATATTGCTTGAGTTTACTTTGGCTACATCATGTCATCTTGCTTAAGGCGTTACTCTGTTTCATACTTAATACCCTAGATGCATGCTGGATAGCGGTCGATGGGTGGAGTAATAGTAGTAGATGCAGGCAAGAGTCGGTCTACTTGTCTTAGACGTGATGCCTATATACATGATCATTGCCATGAATCTGTCATAATTATTTGTTTTTCTATCAATTGCCCAACAGTAATTTGTTTACCCACCGTATGCTATGTGTTCGAGAGAGAAGCCTCTAGTGAAAACTATGGCCCCCGGGTCTACTTTATCATATATAAAAAACCTAAAAATACCTTGCTGCAATTTATTTACTTTTATTTTATTTAGTATTTTAGTTTATCTATCTACCACTATCAGAATTAATCCTTGCAAATAACCGCTAAGAGGATTGACAACCCTCTTATTTGCGTTGGGTGCAAGTGTTTGCTTTTGTGTGTGCAGGTGCGCTTAACAGTATTTTGCTTGGTTCTCCTACTGGATTGATAACCTTGGTTCTTAACTGAGGGAAATACTTATCTCTACTATACTGCATCATCCTCTCCTCTTCGAGGAAATACCAATGCAGTCTACAAGTAGCAGGAAGAATTTCTGGCGCCGTTGCCGGGGAGACATCATCAAAATTACCAAGTACCTTCGCACAAACTATCATCCACTTGCATTTATTTTATTTGCTTTTTATTTGCATTTGCCTCTTGTTTTCATCTCCCCCACTTCTATTTTTTTTACAAAAACACAAAAATATTTTTATTTGCTTGTTTGCTAATTCAATTGCTTGCCCTGTCCTTATGTCGCTAGAAGAATTTCGCGATAGTTTCTATAACAAAAGGTTGTCTGAAATTCAAAATGTCACTAAGAATTTTATGTCTTCACAATTTGAGCAAAATAAATTCTTTTTCGAAGAGCTCAAGGAACACTCTATCTTGTTGGATGCTATTAATAAACAGCTTGAAGATGTCAATCTAGAAGTATCCAACCTTCAGGCTCAACTTGCTAATACTGAAAATTTGCTAGGAAAGATTTCAGATAAACAAACAACTCTAGTGAATAAGATGGCTGCTAAACCTGAGTCACAATCTAGTAATGATGAAGATATTAAAATGATTGGTGTCACTCCTATTGAATCATTATTTAGTAACATAAAACTTGATGAAAAAGGGACTGAAGAAGAGTCAACTTTAGGTAGAAGGAGTCCCAATTGCTTGGAGGGTGACAATCTTAATGATAATAATGAAAAAAGTGGGTTTGGAGAGGTCAAAACTTTAAATAGTAATGCACCCACTAATTTGGATTACAAGGACTTTAATTATGATAGTTGTTCTTTAATTGAGTTTATTTCCTTGTTGCAATCCATGACTAATTCACCAAACGCATATGAACAAAATAAAGCTTTCACTAAACATATTGTAGAAGCCATGATGAAAGCGCATGAAGAAAAACTTGAGTTAGAAGTTTAAATTCCTAGAAAATTACAAGATGAATGGGAACCTACTATTAAAGTAAAAATTAAAATTATGAATGTAATGCTCTATGTGATCTTGGTGCTAGCATTTCCACCATACCAAAGTCTTTGTGTGATGTGCTAGGTCTCACCGATATGGATCCTTGTTCCCTTAATTTGCATCTTGCGGATTCCACTATTAAAAAACCATTGGGTAGAATAAATGATGTGCTTATTCTTGCAAATAGAAATTATGTGCCCATGGATTTTATTGTTCTTGATATTGAATGCAATCATTCTTTCCCCATAATATTTGGTAGGCCTTTTCTACGAACAATAGGTGCTATTATTGATATGAACGAAGGTAATATAAGATTTCAATTTCCATTAAAGAAAGGGATGGAACCATTCCCTAGAAAGAGAATTAAAGCACCTTATGAATCTATTATGAGGGCCACTTATGGAATTAACATGAAGGATGACAACACTTGAAAGTATGCATTATGCCTAGCTAGGGGCATAAAACAATAGCGCTTGTTGGGAGGCAACCCAATGAATAAAATAATTTTTTGTTTTTACTTTCTATTATTGTGTGTTTACACAAGTATAGCCTCTGTTATGATAGTGTTTTTATCTTTTAATTAGTGTTTGTGCCAAGTAATACCTTTGGGATGATATTGATGATAGTATGATTGATGCTGTTTGGAAAACAGAAAGTTTTGCGTCCAGTGCTGGAATTTATTTCTGTACTAGAGCGTTAGAAAAATCTGAAATTTTTACACAGTATTGGTATATAAATTGTTTACGTTTTCCCAATTTTTCAGAATTTTTGGAGTTACAGAAGTATGACTTTTAAATAGATCTTTACAGACTGTTCTGTTTTAGACAGATTCTGTTTTTGTTGCATAGTTTGATTATTTTGATGAATCTATGGATCGTATCGGGGGGTATGAGTCATGGAGAAGTTGGAGTACAGTAGAATTATGCCAATATTAAATATGAATCAATTTACAATAATACCTAAAGTTTAAGATTTGTTTGTTATACTAACGGATCTCACGAGGTTTCTGTTGAGTTTTGTGTGCTGAAGTTTTCAAGTATTGGGTGAGACTACGATGGATAAAGGAATAAGGAGCGGCAAGAGCCTAAGCTTGGGGATGCCCAAGGCACCCCAAGGTAATATTCAAGGAAGACTCAAGCGTCTAAGCTTGGGGATGCCCCGGAAGGCATCCCCTCTTTCGTCTACAATCTATCGGTAACTCACTTGGAGCTATATTTTTATTAATCACATGATATGTGTTTTACTTGGAGCGTCTTGTGATATAGTTTGTTTGATTTTGTTTGATTTTTAGTTTGTCACAATCAACTTTGCTGAACACACCTTTTTGAGAGGGACACACATTATTCGTGATTTGTTAGAATACTCTATGTGCTTCACTTATATCTTTTGAGCTAGGCAGTTGCTCTAGTGCTTCACTTATATCTTTTAGAGCACGACGGTGGTTATATTTTAAAGAAATCGTTGCACTCTCATGCTTCAGTTATATCTTTTTGAGAGTCTAATGAATAGCAATGGTAATATGCACGGGTTATGAATTTGGTCCTGATATGATAGGTATTCAAGAGGGATATAATAAAAACTTTCATGTAGATCACTAAATATGATAAGTTTGATTCCTTGCAATAGTTTTGCGATATTAAGATGGTAATATGTGGGAGGTGCTAGTAGATAATTATGATTTAGTAAGAATATTGGTGTTAAGGTTTGTGATTCCCGAAGCATGCACGTATGATCTGTCGTTATGCTAAGAAGTTGGAGCATGATTTATTCTTGATTGTCTACCTTATGAGTGGCGGTCAGGGACGAGCGATGGACTTGTCCTACCAATCTATCCCCCTAGGGGCATGCGTAGTAGTACTTTGCTTGGAGGGCTAATAAACTTTAGCAATAAGTATGAGAGTTCTTTATGACTAATGTGAGTCCATGGATTATACGCACTCTCACCTTTCCGCAATTTGCTAGCCTCTTCGGTACCGTGCATTGCCCTTTCTCACATCGAGAGTTGGTGCAAACTTCGCCGGTGCATCCAAACCCCGTGATATGATACGCTCTATCACACATAATCCTGCTTATATCTTCCTCAAAACAGCCACCATACATACCTATCATGGCATTTCAATAGCCATTCCGAGATATATTGCCATGCAACTTCCACCGTTCCATTTTTATGACACACTTCGTCATTGTCATATTGCTTTGCATGATCAGATAGCTGACATAGTATTTGTGGCTCAGCCACCATTCATCATTTTTTATACATGTTACGCTAGCATCATTGCACATCCTGGTACACTGCCAGAGGCATTCATATAGAGTCATATTGTTCTGGTATCGAGTTGTAATATTGAGTTGTAAGTAAATAAAAGGGTGATGATCATCATTATTAGAGCATTGTCCCAGTGAGGAAAGAATGGTGGAGACTAATAAGTCCTCGAAAAAGTGGGATGAGGTCCATGAGACCGTTCTAAAAAAAAGAGGCCAAAAAGTGCCCACAAAAAAAATGAGAAAAAAATGAGAGAAAAAGAGAGAAGGGGCAATGTTACTATCCTTTTTCCACACTTGTGCTTCAGAGTAGCACCATGTTTTTCATATAGAGAGTCTCCTATTTTGTCACTTTTATATACTAGTGGGAATTTTTCATTATAGAACTTGGCTTGTATATTCCGATGATGGGCTTCCTCAAATGCCCGAGGTCTTCATGAGCAAGCAAGTTGGATGCACACCCACTTAGTTTTCATGTTGAGCTTTCATACACTTATAGCTCTTAGTGCATCCGTTGCATGGCAATCCCTACTCCTCGCATTGACATCAGTTGATGGGCATCTCCATAGCCCGTTGATTAGCCTCGTTGATGTGAGACTATCTTCTTATTTTTGACTTCCCCTTATTGATCTCTACCACCACACTCTATTCCACCCATAGTGCTATATCCATGGCTTGCGCTCATGTATTGCGTGGGGGTTGAAAAAGCTGAAGCGCGTTAAAAAGTATGAACCAATTGCTCAGCTTGTCATCGGGGTAGTGCATGATAAGTATTTTTTGTTAAGAAGATGGAGCATGACAGGATTATATGATTTTGTAGGGATAACGTTCTTTAGCATTTTTTTCTGAAAGACATGATTGTTTATTAGTATGCATGAGTATTGATGTCTTTATGTCAAACTATAGACTATTACCTTGAATCATTCGGATCTTATTATTCATACCGTAAGAGAAATATTACATGATGAAACATGTTAGGTAGCATTCCACATCAAAAATGTTGTTTTTATCATTTACCTACTCGAGAACAAGCAAGAATTAAGCTTGGGGATGCTTGATACGTCTCCAACGTATCTATAATTTTTGATTGTTCCATGCTATTATAGTATCAATCTTGGATGTTTTTATATGCAATTATATATCATTTTTTGGGACTAACCTATTAACCTAGTGCCCAGTGCCAGTTGCTGTTTTCAGCTTGTTTTTGGTTTTTCAGGAAATCAGTACCAAACGAAGTCCAAATGCCACGAAACTTTTTGGAGATTTTTTTCTGGACAAAAGAGACCCTGGAGACTTGGAGAGGAGGCCAGAAGATTCACGAAGCCTCCACAAGGAAACAGGGCGTGACCCTAGGGGGGAGGTGTGCCCTGATGCCTTGTGGGGCCCTCGTGGCTCCGTTTGACCTAATTCCACTTCTATAAATTCTCAAATATTGGGAAACCAACAGGGAGCCACCCCGAATAACTTTTACGCAGCCGCAAGCCTCTGTTCTTCCGCGATCCCATCTGGATGCCTTTTCCGGTACTCTACCGGATGGGGAATTGATCACGGAGGGCTTCTACATCAACCTTGCTACCCTTCCGATGATGTATGAGTAGTTTACCATAGACCTACGGGTCCATAGCTAGTAGCTAGATGGCTTCTTCTCTCTCTTTGATCTTCAATACCATGTTCTCCTCAATGTTCTAGGAGTTCTATCCAATGTAATCTTCTTTTGCGGTGTGTTTGTTGGGATCCGATGAATTGTGAGTTTATGATCAGATTATTCATGAGAAATATTTGAGTCTTCTCTGAACTCTTTTATGCATGATTATTATAGCTTTGTATTTCTCTCCGATCTATCGATTTGGTTTGCCCTACTAGATTGACTTATCTTGCAATGGGAGAGGTGCTTTGTGATGGGTTCAATCTTGCGGTGCTCAATCCCAGTGACAGAAAGGGACATGACACATATTTGTATTGTTGCCATTAAGGATAAAAAGATGGGGTTTAATCATATTGCTAGAGTTTACTTTGTCTACATCATGTCATCTTGCTTAAGGCGTTACTCTGTTTCATATTTAATACCCTAGATGCATGCTGGATAGCGGTCGATGGGTGGAGTAATAGTAGTAGATGCAGGCAGGAGTCGGTCTACTTGTCTCGGATGTGATGCCTATATACATGATCATTGCCATGAATCCGTCATAATTATTTGCTTTTATTTAGTATTTTAGTTTATCTATCTACCACTATCAGAATTAATCCTTGCAAATAACCGCCAAGAGGATTGACAACCCTCTTATTTGCGTTGGGTGCAAGTGTTTGCTTTTGTGTGTGCATGTGCGCTTAATGGGATTTTGCTTGGTTCTCCTACTGGATTGATAACCTTGGTTCTTAACTGAGGGAAATACTTATCTCTACTATACTGCATCATCCTCTCCTCTTCGGGGAAATACCAACGCAGTCTACAAGTAGCATCAATCCAGTAGGAGAACCACACACAACCTTGTTAGCAGCACCTACACACACAAAAGCAAACACTTGCACCCAACGCAAATAAGAGGGTTGTCAATCCCCTTAGTGGTCACTTGCAAAGATTAAGTTTGACAGTAAAACATAAAAGGTAAATTGCAAAATAAAATAAAAGTAAATAAATTGAAGCAAGGTATTTTTAGATTTTAATATATGATAAAGGTAGACCCGGGGGCCATAGTTCTCACTAGAGGCTTCTCTCTCGAGCACAGAACATACGTTGGGTAAACAAATTACTGTTTGGGTAATTGATAGAAAAGCGCATAGTTATAACGGATTCATGGCAATGATCATGTATATAGGCATCACGTTTGAGACAAGTAGACCGACTCCTGCCTGCATCTACTACTATTACTCCACCCATCGACCGCCATCCAGCATGCATCTAGGTGTTAATTGTGAGCTGCGTTGGGATTTCCCCGAAGAGGAGGGGATGATGCAGTACAGTAGAGATAAGTATTTCCCTCAGTTATGAAACCAAGATTATCAATCCAGTAGGAGAATCACGCAACAACTCGTTAGCAGTACCTGCACACAAAACAACAAATCCTCGCACCCAACGCGAACAAGGGGTTGTCAATCCCTTGGCGGTTAATTGCAAGATTAAATTGTATGGTGATAGATAGATAGATCTAACAAAAATACAAAATAAAATAAATAAAGTAAAATTGCAGCAAGGTCTTTTTAGGATTTTCAATATATGATAAAGGTAGACCCGGGGGCCATAGTTTTCACTAGAGGCTTCTCTCTTGAAAATAGCATACGGTGGGTGAACACATTACTGTTGGGCAATTGATAGAAAAGCAAATAATCATGACGATATCCAAGGCAATGATCATGTATATAGGCATCACATTCGAGACAAGTAGACCAAAATGATTCTGCATCTACTACTATTACTCCACACATCGACCGCTATCCAGCATGCATCTAGCGTATTAAGTTCATAAGGAACGGAGTAACGCCTTAAGGAAGATGACATGATGTAGACAAAGTAAACTCACGCATGAATAAACCCCATCTTTTTACCCTTAATAGCAACGATACATACGTGTCATGTCCCTTTCTGTCACTGGGATTGAGCACCGCAAGATCGAACCCATTACAAAGCACCTCTCCCATTACAAGATAAATCAATCTAGTTGGCCAAACCAAATCAATAGATCGGAGAGAAATACAAAGCTATAACAATCATGCATAAAAGAGTTTAGAGAAAACTCAAATAATATCCATGGATAATCTGATCATAAACTCACAATTCATCGGATCCCAACAAACACACCGCAGAAAGTGATTACATCGGATAGAACTCCAAGAACATCGAGGAGAACATTGTATTGAAGATCAAAAAGAGAGAAGAAGCCATCTAGTTACTAACGATGGACCCGAAGGTCTGTGGTAAACTACTCACGCATCATCGGAAGGGCAGCAAGGTTGATGTAGAGCCCCTCCGTGATCGATTCCCCCTCCGACAGAGTGCCGAAAAAGGCCTCCAGATGGGATCTCTCGAGAACAGGAAATTGCGGCGGCGGAAAAAGTATTTCGTGGACTCCTTTGTTGGTTTCCCGATTTTAGAGAATTTATAGAGGTGGAATTAGGTCAAATAGAGCAGAGGTGGGCCCACGAGGCACCAGGGCGCGCCACCCCCCCGGGGCGCGCCCTGGTGGCTCGTGGCCACCTCCTCTGTCTTCTGGCCCTCTCCCGAAGCTTCTAGTGTCTCTTATGTCCAGAAAAAAATCTCCAAAAAGTTTCCTAGCATTTGGACTTCGTTTGGTACTGATATTCTGGAAAACCAAAAACAGGCAAAAAATAGTAACTGGCACTGGGCACTATGTTAATAGGTTAGTCCCAAAAAATGATATATAATTGTTTGTAAATGTATATAAAAACATCCAAGATTGATACTATAATAGCATGGAACAATCAAAAATTATAGATACGCTGGAGACGTATCAAGCATCCCCAAGCTTAATTCCTGCTCGTCCTCGAGTAGGTAAATGATAAAAACAGAATTTTTGATGTGGAATGCTACCTATCATATTCATCATATATTCTTTTCTTTGTAGCATGGACATTTGGACTTGAATGATTCAAAGCAATAGTCCATAGTTTGATATCTCTCCCTAATAATAATAAAGCAGCTACCGCTTCTGTCGTATGTCGTCCAAATTGCCCTCAAAGTTGACGAGAATTACCCACCAATGCCACCCGTAAGTGAAGAAAACGATTCGTTTTTAATTTCAAAAATCGCCACCGGGTTCTGTTATTACATATTGATACGGCATAAGAACAACAACGGACGAGTAGCGCGATGGCTGAGGCTGTGAAAGTCCACACGGGAGACCAGGGTTCGATCCCTGGTTCTCGCCGCTTTTTCTCTTCCTTTTTACCTATCTTAAGCGCGGTAATGGGCCAGCCCATGTGCGGGTCGTGGTGCCCCTGTTTTGTATTTCTTTTTTTACCTTTTTATTTCTGTTTTGGTTTTTTTCTCTCAAAATTAATTTCGGATTCGTGGCGCCCCCTGTTTTGTATTTTTTTTTACTTTTTTTTCTTTTTTGGTTTTTTTACTCTCAAAATTAATTTCGGATTTCCAAAATATTAAACAGTTGCGAGTTTTGAAAAAAGTAGGAAAATGATAAACTGTTTGTGAATTCAAAAAATATTCGGAAAATCATAAAATGTTCATGAGTTAAAAAATTGCTCACATATTATAAACAAATCACGATTTCAAATGAATTTTCATGAAATAAAAAATGTTCATTTTTTTAAAATGATCCAATATTCAAAGCATATTCAGGAATTTAAAAAACATGTCCATCAACTTTTAGAAAATGTTCACAAAAATTAAAACACATCCGTAAATAATGAACAAAACTAATTGTAGCTTACATAAAGGTTTTATTAGGAGATCTGTAGAGGTCGTTTTATGATTTTATTTAGTCCCTCTCGTCGGGTAAAAGGGTGATTGCTTCTTCCTCCTAATTTTTGGTCCGTTTCGTACATCCAAAAGAATTTCGTCCGTCATACGTCAGACTCGATCAATAGCTGCGTTATGGGCCGGCAGCCACGTCCTGGTTTTCCAAAGGAAAAAAAATAGTCAGCTTATAGAAAAATAAAATTCCAATAAAATAGGAATTGTATTTCCTATTGACTACCAACCGAGCAATGATTACTCACATTATTAGTCCCACATCACTCCTTCAAAGCAATTTTCATCAATTTATATACAGTAGAGAGTTGCCTAGAATATGAGCAAGACGCCTAAAAAGGACCGAAAATTAAAGGAAATTTGAATTTACGAGGAGTGAATTGTGCACGCTCCAAATCATACAGGAAAGAAAGACTTGGGTATTTAAATTAAGGCAGCTTGATTTCAGGAGGTATTAAAGGAACGATGAATTTCAGGAGTAAAAGGAGAATTGAGGCTGTGTACGCTGCACATTAAAGAAAGGATGGATTTATGTGTGCTGCAAATTAAAGGATCGATTTGGTGTATTCGTGTGCGTGCGTGCTTGTGTGTTCCGACCGGCCGCAAAGATCAATCAGCCTGTGTATCTGCAAAACCGGAGCGAGCCGGAGATCGTCTACTCGCGTGTACTGCTACTCTACTTTACAAACTAATCGGCTAGCAGTAATAATCGTCTACTCGCGTGCACTGCCGCCTGCTATACAAAAGGGCTCGCTTCAACGTTGTCGCCATCGCCGAAAGTACTCGGCGTTAAAACAGGGCAAACACCTGAAAATTGATGACGTATATTGCACTAGCTATTATCAAGTATTCAAGGAAATTGATGGTGTCAGAATCTGTGCGCTTGCCTCTGTCCTAGCCACTACGTTTCTTGGGTTCCTGCGTCCAGAGACTGTTTGGTCATGTTCTGAACTCTGATAATGTTGATCGACATAAAGCAGGAAAGGGATAAGAGGACAGGTGACGGTGTTCGAGATGCTTTACTAATTTCAAGGGTATGACAGTAAAATACCTTGATGTTGCTACCTATCAGTGTGCTTAATTATGAAGTAAATCAATTGCTTAGTTTATCACAGTCGCTGCATGTCATTGTTCTTGTGGGGTCTACAAGGCATTTGTTCTTTTGAGGTCAGATTTCTCCTTCTCTGCAGAAAGTAACCACAAATTTCTCCTTCTCTGTAGTAAGTAATCTCATATTTCTCTTTCTTTGCAGAAAGTAACCTCCCTGTGGTAAGATTTTGTTTGCTTTTCCTTGACGAAAAAATACAACTATTTGGTAATATCAATTTCTTAGTTAACAAAGGTAAACCGTCCACAACATGCCAAATATGTGGATTTATTTCATGTGAACCGAACTACTGGATGATTTTATTCCCTTTTTGCCAACTTGACATACAGCATCTTCGCAAATCATTTCTGGTAGCTTCAATCGAATAGTTCTCCTAGATTTTACAGCAATTCATCTCATCCAGTAGTTTGATAGTTTTTTTTTAGACTGGAAACAATCTTATGATATTTATTTCTATTCCAAAAAAGTTAATTTGTGTAGCAGACTGAAAACAATTGGATGTTCATGTAATGGTGGTCTGAGATTATTAAGAGTGAGCACATGCGCATGCGTATGGTGGCTTTCTACTGGTGCTTTGATGTATTTCATGAAACTAGACGTTAGAAAGAAGAGATGACGTGACTTTTTGAAGTTCACCACCCACTCCAAGCATCATAAAAGATAAGCCTTACTATTCAAAGGGATGAATTTTTTTTTAATAATTTTTAGAGGAATTAAATCGTTTATCACACATAAAAATAATTGGCCAGTTAGAATCTGACCTAATAAAATTGAGCTAGATATTATTTTCAAAATGAGGTGGTGCTGAAATAGAGAGGTGCACATTCGTGAGGTCTTAAGCAATGCTTGTCAGGGATGTGTGATATTGTTTTTCTCCCGTTGCAACGCACGGGCATGTTTTGCTAGTGAAGACATAAATACTCAAGCATACTAACAAGCAACCATGTCTTTCAAAATATCAACGCTAAAGAAAGTTATCCCTAGCCCATTATGCTCAATCATTGATCCATTCATGAAACACACTCAATATTAGCTACACACAATGCACAAGTATGACAATAGTGCTCTCTAGTTGGTGCTTTGTAAGAGAAGATGGAGACTCAAAATAAAAATAAAAATTGCATAAAAGTAAATAGATAGGCCCTTCGCAGAGGGAAGCAGAGATTTGCAGATGTGCCAGAGCTCAAAGCTTAAATTAGAGAGATAAAATTATTTTGAGAGGCATGCTTTGCCTGTCAACGAAAACGACCGAGAATTCCCAATATCTTCCATGCTAGACACATTATAGGCGGTTACCAAACAAAAAATAAAGTTTATTTCCTTTCCACCATTCTTTCACAATCCATGGCTAGCCGTATCCACGGGTGCCCTCCATACTAACACTTTCCAAGGAATTTATTATTATCATCATATTAAAAAATTTCATTTCGGGATTGGGCATCCCTATTACCTGCCACTCTCTCGTGCAATGACAAGTGAATAAACACTCAACGTGAGAATAACACACCTAGCATGGAAAATATTGGCCACCACCTGCCGCTTCATGAGCGGTACGGGCACACAAAACGGAAAATTATTTTGAAAAATTAGAGTTGGCACATGCAAATTTACTTGGAACGGCATGGAAATACCGCATATAGGTAGGTATGGTGGACTCATTTGGCACAACTTGGGTTTAAGGAGTTGGATGCACAAGCAGTATTCCAGCTTAGTACAAATGAAGGCTAGCAAATAGATTGAGAAGCGACCAACCAAAAAGCGAAAACGGTCATAAACATGCATTGAACATAACTAACACCGAATAATGCACCATAAGTAGGATATAATTTCGTTGCATAACTATTGACTTTATGTGCATGCATAGGGAATCACAAACCTTAACACCAATATTCTTACTAAATCACAATTACTCACTAACATGACTCACATATTATCATCTCCATATCGCAAATTTATTGCAAGGAATCAAACTTATCATATCCAATGATCTTTCATGAAAGTTTTTATTATATCTCTCTTGAATATTCATCACTTTGGGACCAAATTCATATCTTGTGCAAATTACCATTACTATTATCAACTCTCAAAAAGATATAAGTGAAGCATGAGAGTGCAAATATTTTTTCAAAATTTAATCTTATCAACTCTCAAAATAATATAAGTGAAGCATGCGAGTTCAAGTATTTCTTCAAAATATAGCCACCGCCGTGCTCAAAAAGATTTAAGTGAAGCACTAGAGCAACTGCCTAGCTGAAAAGGTTTAAGTGAAGCACATAGAGTATTCTAACAAATCATGATAAACGTGTGGCTCTCTCGAATAGGTGTGTGTCGGTACCAAAACAGGCAGATCTCGGGTAGGGGATCCGAACTGTGGGTCTAGGAATCAATGGGTAACAGAGAACGTAGAGACGGCGATTTACCCAGGTTCGGGCCCTCTCGAAGAGGTAATACCCTACGTCCTGCTAGATTGTATTGATGTGATTGTATGAAGGTTACAGAGTTGATCTACATCGAGATCGGATGGACTAAACCCTAGGCTATGGATATGATGATCCTCTACGGACTAAGCCTTCTGGTTTATATAGACACCAGAAGGCCCTAGGGTTACATATGATCGGTTACCATCAAGGGATAAACATGCCGGCCACGCCAGTTATTCCTTGGAGGAGACGCCAAGTCTTCGGAGGTTTCCTTCTGATACATGGGTCGCCCACAATCCGGCCTTCCATCGACGAGTAGAGAGTGGCTCACCAGCCCGGCCAACGAAAGATAGGCCGGCAGCCCGAGTACGCCCTAGTCCGGGACACCCTCAGTAGTCCCCGAACTAGCCTCCAATGCCGAAGTTGACAGTCTTCGGCAGCTTCATGCTTCAAAGGTCTTTGGCTTGGGTGGCGAGTTCCTCCCTTTACCTGTATTTGATTTAACAACAGTTCGGCCACAAATAGCTCGGTTGCCGAAGAATCCTCCAATGGGCGGGGCTTCGTGGGGCCCGCCATACCGCTTCTCTCCGCCTAGAATTAAATGACGACCCTCGATTCCTACGCATCGAAGGAATGCGAGTGACCCGATGGGTTTTTACAAAAATGCCCCTCGTTGGGGGGGGGGGGGAGGGAGACAGTACCCTTTTAATAGGCTAAGGGCGAGGAGGCTAACGTACCCCACACTACTAGGAAAACGGCTATAGCTAATATGGACATTAATGGCGCACCATGTATGTGGTGCGCCACTGCTATATAGCAGTGGCGCACCAGATATGGGTGCGCCATTAATGGCCATATTACTAATGGCGCACCTGGTGTGTGGTGCGCCATTACTAGTTTTGTCCTGGCCCCACACCCCTCCCCAGACTTAGCAGTGGCGCACCAGGGGAAAGTTGGCCATTACTAGTTTTAACTAGTAATGGCGCACCACACCCACGGTGCGCCACTACTAAGTTTGTCCTGGCCCCACACCCCTCCCCAGACTTAGCAGTGGCGCACCAGGGGAAAGTGCGCCATTACTAGTTTTAACTAGTAATGGCGCACCACACCCACGGTGCGCCACTACTAACAATTTTTTTTTCAAAACTAGTAATGGCGCACCACACACCAGGTGCGCCATTAGTAACCCTGGTTACCAATGGCGCATTCTTAGGAGGTGCGCCATTGGTAACCTGAGAGTAGCTAGATATTTTTGACAGCCACCTCCCACACTCACTTTCCCCACTTCATTCTTTCCACCTCTACCAAGCTTGGTCTCGGCTGCCTCCTCCTCCTCACCTCATTTGCACCATAGATTCACCCAAATTAAGTGGTTAAATTTCCTTTTTTGATAGGTAAGTAAGGGGAAAGCTTTCTTTATGTTCTAGATCTACTTTTTTCTCCCTCCAACGTACACACTTTTTATGGCCTAGATCTACACTTTTCTCATTGAGCTAGATCTACGTATGTTTGTGGTGTTGCATATGTTTGTGTTTCAGGTACCGGTATTTGAAATGCGATAGTTGCCAATATTTTGCCGGAATGTTGATTCATTTCCGTTTCGGCGAGAATTTGGCACTATGCATTCTTTTTGGTCCTATTTTTAGGAAAAGTCATGCCAATTTTTTTTTTGGTTCTAAAATATCGTTTTGCTCTACCCCGCAGGCGACCATGGTCCGCACGATGACCGAAGGCATCGTGAATAGGTTTTTGAGCTCCGCGAAGGCCGAGATGCTTCAAAAGAACGAGACGGAGATAAGATGTCCGTGTCGAAGATGCAAGCTGAAGAGCCTTATGGACCCGGATTCCAGACAGGTGCGGGACCACCTGCTCGTGCGTGGTTTCATGGATGGCTATCGGTGGCAAGGTGATGAAGATGATTATGAAGTCGTCCATGAGGGCCGGGCAAGAAATAAGGAAGGGCAGCAAGACAATAGCGGCGAGGGCGGGCGAGAAGACGAAGAATCTCCAGGACATGATAACGAAGTAGATGCAGGACACAGTCATCATGTAGAAGATGCCGGACATGATGATGAGGAAGATCAAGACGAAGGGCATGATCATGAAGATGAAGATGCCGGAGCAGACGACGATGGACCATCGATGGGCTGGGTGCAGGACCCTCATATTCAAGAGCTGCTTCTCAAGCAGACGGGTAACGCAAGAGCTGCCGCCCGAGAGAAAGCCAAGCTGGATCAACTGGAGATAGACGCGGTTACTCCATTGTATGAAGGATGCAGGCCCGAGGATACCCGCCTGAAAGTAACGCTCATGGCTCTGGAGATGAAGGTAAAACACAAAATGACCGACGCATGCTTCGACGAGAACATGTCATTCTGGCACGAACGTCTTCCCAAGGGGAACAAGTGCCCGACCAGTTTCGAGGAGGCAAAGAAAATCGTGTGTCCTCTGGATTTACTGCACGTGAAATACCATGTGTGCATGAACGATTGCATCATTTATCGGGACGAGCACGCGGAGTCTACCATATGTCCGGTGTGCGGCGTCACTCGATACAAGAAGAGGAAGAAAGCTCCTCGAAAAGTGGTGTGGTACTTTCCGATCACTCCTCGTCTGCAGCGGTATTTCGCGGACCCTAAGCTAGCAGAGCTCCTGCGTTGGCACGCGGATAGGGAGGAGAAGAAGCGAGAAGATGACGGAAATGATCCGGAGATAAATAAAAAAGACAAGATGCTGAGTCACCCTAAGGATGCGAGCCAGTGGCAAGCGTTGAACTTCGAACACCCAGAATTTGGGGACGATCCAAGGAACATCATGCTGGGCGCGAGCACCGATGGAGTCAATCCGTTTGGCAGCCAGAGAAGCACACATAGCACCTGGCCTGTGTTTGTGTGGATGTACAACCTTCCCCCTGGATGTGCATGAAGAGGAAGTACATTCACATGAGTATGCTAATTGAAGGGCCGAAACAACCAGGGAACGACATCAATCTGTATCTGGGGCTGCTGAAAGAGGAGCTAGACACGCTGTGGAAAATGCCAGCCAATACGTGGGACGCCGCAGCGAAACAATATTTCCCTATGAGAGCCACACTGCTCACGACGGTGCACGACTATCTCGGTTACGGATATGTCGCGGGGCAGGTGGTCCACGGATTTTGTGCATGCGTCAGGTGCATGGATGACACAACGTATCGCCAGCTAGATAGAGATCCCGGGTCTTCGAAAACCGTGTTCATGGGACATCGAAGGTGGCTTCGCGACGATGATGCATGGAGAAAACGCAAGGATCTGTTCGATGGTGAAACCGAACCCCGAAGACCCCCACGTACGAGGAGCGGCGAGGAAATAGACGAGCTGTTGAAAAATTGGAAAGAGTGCCCACCGCCGGGAAAGAAGCAAAAGGCGCGAGAGCCGCTGCTGAAGGTATGGAAAACGAGGTCTGTTTTCTGGGACTTGCCGTACTGGAAGATCCTCCGTGTGCCTCACAGCCTTGATGTCATGCATATCACGAAGAACGTGTGTGAGAGTCTGCTTGGTACCCTGCTCAACATGCCAGAGAGGACCAAAGATGGGCCGAAAGCAAGGGCAGACTTGCAATCAATGGGCATCAGGGAGGAGCTTCACGCAAAACGTCCTAATGATGATGATGATGATGATGATGATGATGATGAGGCGAAGGACACGGAAAGTCGTCGCAAAGGCAAAAAGGCCAAGAAGATCGAATATGACTGCCCTCCCGCGTGCTTCACTCTAAGTCATAAGGAGATCGAGCAGTTTTTCACCTGCCTCCTAGGAGTAAAACTTCCTTACGGTTACGCGGGGAAGATAAACAGATACCTAGACTCAGCGAAGCAGAAGTTCAGCGGGATGAAGTCTCACGACTGTCACGTGCTGATGACGCAGATACTTCCAGTTGCAATCCGTGGGATCATGGACGCGCACGTCCGTGAAACGCTATTTGACCTATGCAACTTTTTCGACGTCATCTCTCGGAAGTCGGTTGGCGTGAGGCAACTCAGAAGGCTACAGGAAGAGATCGTGGTGATACTATGCGAGCTTGAGATGTACTTCCCTCCCGCATTCTTCGACGTTATGGTGCATCTGCTGGTCCATATCGTGGAGGATATCATCCAACTCGGGCCGACGTTCCTGCACAGCATGATGCCGTTCGAAAGGATGAATGGTGTCATCAAAGGATACGTTCGCAACAGGGCACGTCCAGATGGAAGCATAGCCAAGGGCTTTCTGACCGAAGAGTGCATCTCCTTCTGCACGAATTATCTAGGCATCGAGAACCCCGTTGGTCTGCCCGTCAACAGGCACCTCGGCAGGCTCGCTGGATGGGGTCACCGCGAGGGTCACCGCGAAATGCATGTCGACTTCAAGGGTCGACTCGCCGACTTTGAAAGAGCAAACCTAGTCGCGCTACAACACATAGACGTGGTCGATCCTTGGGTGGTAGAGCACAAAACCTTTATTGAGAAGACGTACAATGACCGAGGCCAACAGAGGACGGACGGAGATATAATCAAAGAGCACAACTCATGTTTCACGCGTTGGTTCAAGGACAAGCTTCTGTCGTACCCTTTACATGAGGATTCTTCCGCGGAAGAAAAACTCATATTCGCCTTGTCACAGGGCGCCGAGCACAACCTGATGACCTATGAGGCGTACGATATCAACGGCTACACATTCTACAACGAGGAAAAGGACATGAAGAGCGATTATCAGAACTCCGGGGTAACGATGGAATCCTACACCGGTAACGACAAGGACAGATACTACGGAAGGATCGAGGAGATCTGGGAGCTGAGCTACGCTGGAGAGAAGGTCCCGATGTTCCGTGTCAGATGGGCCAAGAGCGTCCTAAAAGAAGACCGGTATTTCACCACCATGGTTATACCCGAAGCCAAATCCAAGACCGCGGGCGCAAACGTCACCGCGAAAAATGAGCCATGGGTACTGGCTTGCCAAGTGGACCAATGCTTCTTCATTACCGACCCGTCAAAGCCCAGTCGTGTTGTCGTGAGGAGAGGCAAAAGGAACATCATCGGAATGGATGGAGTCGCCAATGAGCAAGACTTCGACAAGTACGGTGACCCGAAGATGGAAGATGACGACGACGATGAAGTACCATACACCACAAGAAGAAGCAGGACCACCCTACCTAAAGGACGTCCGTTCAAGAGAAGAATTCAAGGGGTTCCGGGGCTAAATTATTCAACCGCGAGAAAGAAGGGCAAGAAGATTGTGAAAAGATAGCTAAGATCGAATCACGACGTGTCGGCCGCGTGTGTATGTGGGCATATTATATTATGTATCATTTTTCTATGGAGATGGATATGGCATATTGTTAATCTACACATTTTAACGACCTTAATAGTCATATACTATATATTTTCTTTTAGATATTATATTATTTTAAATACACTACATAATTATAATTATGTGTGCTTATTTATTTTAGAGTATTTGGATATTTATTACAAGATTAAAATAAATTTAAAATAAAAAGAAAAAAAAATAGCAGTGGCGCACCAGGCAGAGGTGCGCCATTGTTATACGGGTATGTATGGCGCACCAGGCAGAGGTGCGCCATTGCTATACGGGTATGTATGGCGCACCAGGCAGAGGTGCGCCATTGTTATATGTATGTATGGCGCACCCCTCCCAGGTGCGCCATTGTTACCCAGCCCCCCCACTACACAGCCTCTCCTCTCTCCCCGGCCTGACCCTCCCCCCTGCAGTTACCCTCCCCTGACCTCCCCTCCGCGCGTTGTGCCCTCCCTCGACCACCGCCCTCCCCTCCGCCGTCACCCTCTGCGCGTGCAAGGCCTCCACCGTCGCCCTCCCCTCCGCCGCCCTCCCCCGACCGCCGCCCTCCCCTCCGCTAGTGTGCGGGGCCGCCGCCTTCTCCGGCCTCCAGCCGCCGCCCACGCTAGGGTTCGGGGCCACCGCCGTCTCCGGCCTCCAGCCGCTCGCACCCTCCTCACCTCCTCCTCGCCGGTCAGCCTCGACTTCCCCTGCACCTCCTCCTCTGCTTGCTGTTGCTAGTGTCATTGAGTTGGAGCAGCATGGAGATCCGCCATGACCCGCAGCCCTTCATGAGGATTCTGGATATGAATGCTTTGCTTCAAACAAATGATAAGAAATATGTACTAGTAGATTGAGTTAATTAAATCTTAGAAGAGCTGCGCATCACTAACAAGTGTCCTGTTCGTCATTCCTAGCTGTATTGCAGCAGTAATTTACATGCCACACACTGCCTCTAAAATTAGGTGTGCTAGTTCCGTAGCCTCTAAAATTAGATTTAACAGTTAGCAGTTGGCAGTTGCTGATTAGTATGCCTGTTGATGTTCTTCAGGAGGAGTTTGAGGAGTACGCGGAGAAGGCCAAGACGCTGCCCGACACCACCACCAACGAGAGCAAGCTCTGCCTGTTGAAGTAAGTTTTGTGCGTCTGCTGTATAAGCAGAGCACTGACTGTACAATTGGTTTGACATGCTGCTGCTTGCCCTATCCTGCTTAATTCCGAAGAGTGACTGTTTGAGGTTGTTTTTATTGCCAGATTCCTAAAGATGGGTACAAATGTGTAAATATTAATGAAATTTTACTTCTCTAAATGCTAGCTGATGGCCTGATGGATTGATGTGTGCTTGATCTGGCAGATATATACATGTGTGTGTGTGCGTGCACTTGAGCTGGCTAGCAGAAAATCTATGCTAAACACTTATGAAAGTGTTAGTAAATTGTTCAATCTTCCAGTTCTTTGATGTTCATGCATAATCAGTCCGATTGTTCCCATTAAATTTTGTTTTAAATTATCTGTGCTTCTTCTAAAAAAAATCTGGAATGTGGAGAGCACTTGGATAGCTGTGCTGCCTGAATACTGCAAGTGTGGGCATCACCATGTGCGCGTATGCTTGATCTGAAGCTTTTTTTTCACTTTGGCTGCTGATGGCCGTTGGATGTCTAACAGCCGCTGGATGGCTGGCAGCATGTTACAGCGTGACTGTCTGAAGGCAAGTCACCTGATCCCAGTCCCACCGCTCCACACTCACCAGAACAGCCGCTGGATGGCTAGGTTTGGGGTTTATGTGCAGGTACATTGAGTTGCCAATGTTTTGCCGGAACGTTGATTAATTTCCGTATGGCAAATTTCTGGCACTCCGGCATGACCTTTTTTAGCAAAGGTCATGCCGAATTTTTCCTAGAATTTATGTTGCCAGCTAAATTACCCCTGTCAGTGAAGTTACCCACCCATTACCACTAAAATGACCCATGTTTGTTTAGCTAAGTTATCCATTTTCCCCTATTTAGAGCGAACATGGCCGACAACGATGAGGCCAGCGGTTCGGGCAAGCCATTCTGGGAGCTGTCCCAGGAGATGGAGGAAGAACCTCACCGCTATGAGGACGCCGCGGAAGACACCGATCCCGACTACACAACCCCTAGTGGCGTCGGGGATGACACCACTAATGGTGCCGCCGGGGATGCCACCACTGATGATGGCAGCGAACACACAGATGGCAGCCAACCGAAGAGGCAACGGAAGGACCGGCGCCCGAACGTACTCGGCACCGTCAAGGAGGAATTTACTGAAGTGTCCTCCAGTGGGCATCCAACGGCGCCCAAGGAATTAGTCGGTGGGTACGCGGGACAACTCGGGTGCATTCTCTGGAGCACCGTCTCGATCAACACCGAGAACCTAAGGCATCGTGACCGAGGGAATTTGCGCAACCTCCTCTTCACGAAGCTGCACGAATGATACAAGTTCCCCGGTGACTTCGCAAACACACGCCTCTCAGGGAATAAAGTGAACAGTGCCGCCCTCACGAAGATGAGCACGGCCCTGGCTACTTGGAGAGCCGCGGTGAAGAGAATGATTCTAAGAGGTGATAGTTATGAGAAGATCAAGGAAAAAAATCCTTCGATCAGCGAAGCTGACTACCTGGAGTTCAAGATCAAGTGCGAGAGCAACGCATCCACGGAATCAAGTCAGTGGGGGAAAGATATGCGGGACTTGAACTTAGGGGTCCACAAACTCGGTCCCGACGGTTACAGAGTGGCGGAACCTAAATGGGACAAGGAGGACGCGGAGCGTGCCGAGCAAGGCCTACCACCCCTCTTCGATAAATACCATGAAAAGCAGACCAGGAACTATGTCAGGGCCCGGTACAAGGTGGACCCGGTAACAAAGGAGCTTACCACGGATCCGAAGGTGAAGGATCTTGAGCGTGTTCTGGTAAGGAATACACCCCCGCGTAATTAGCTCCATATGGTTGCATTCTAATTAATGAAGCCAAATTTCTAAATGGTTCACGTTCCTTCCGCAGGAAACTGAAAGCAGTAGCGCGGGGTCTCAGAGCTCCCCGTCTGCCCCTTGGGACACCACTTTAAATAGGGCGTTGAACGTAATGAAACACAAGGATAAGTTCAGTAAGCCGTCGTCAGCTGGTCGTGTGGCCGGCGAAGGCTTGTCCACGAAATGGTCGGAATACTATAAGGCTGGGCGAAAGGAGAGAAAGACCAGCTCGGAAAGCTGGGAGCGCGAGGTTAAAGAACTCAAGGCCAAAGTGGCGCGGATTCCGGAGATAGTCCAAGAGCAAGTGCGAGACCAACTGGGAGCGACGATCACCGCCATTATGCCTACCTTGCTTGAGGGGCTGCGGGGGTGGATTGCGGGCGGCATTGGTGTCTCCGGCGGAGGCGGCATTGGTGTCTCCGGCGTCGGCGCTAGTATTGGAGCTTAATGCACCCGGGTGTGGGAAGAATACGCCGGCCGGCACCTCGGCAGCAAGCGGCCCCTCCGTCACTTTCACGCCCGCCGTTGGCGGTGCCTCGACATTAGCCGAGCTCGACGCCATCACGGTAACTAAGCCTCGGCCGATGACTTCATCTCCTTGCCTTCGACTGGGCATCCCTGACGCCCTACATGTTTTCGCAAGGCGCCGCCAACGTTCCATGCACTCTCCTGCACTTCGTGAACGGCGAGTTGATCGATGTCGCCAAGGCCAAAATCGTTGAACCGGGCAACCGCGTGTTACACGGTAATCCGATGCCACCCACCGTGTATAGAGTTCAACTGGTTCGGGTGATGCGGGGCTGCGACGACTTGTTACCTCTGTATCGATCCCCTGGGGCCGACGAAGATGATGTGATGACCCTCAGCGCCTGCTTAAACTGGTCCATGCTTTGGCCGAAGAGCCAGATTCGTTTGTGGCGGGGGACACCACCCCACAGACAACACCGCCAGTCGTGCTGGTGCCAAGCCATGGCAAGACCGCCGCAACGCTACCGCCGTCAGCTGATCCGGACATGCATATGGCACAGGATCCGGACGACGACAACGATACATTTTCCAACGTCGATAAGTACATCAACGAACATGGGTACGGTGACGAATTCTTGGGGCCTCCTTCTCAAGAACCCAACCCTGCAAAAGACGATCGCGATCTAGCTGGTACCACGGAGAAACCCAATTGCAACAGGCGTCGTCTGTTCAGTTCTCAGGAGACGCCTCCAGCTGCCGCCTTCACCGAGACTCAAATAGCCGAGGTGCGAAATATTATCAGCCCCAACACACTCAAGAAGGTGGTCTCTGAGCAGAACTCGATCCCATTACAGCAGAAGAAGCAGAAGGGACGGAAAAGAAAAAATAACAAGGGTGCGAGCCAGCCGGCACCGAGTACGATCCGTGCTCAGGACGGGCCACCAATACCTAAGGATATCATGAGGAGGTTGCATGTGGCGGGTAGGCCGATGCTACCGACTAATCTGCTCAATGCTGCAACCGGTGCTATGCGGAGTCTGCATGACGGTGTTCTTTCTATGGAGAAGCGGCGTCTCTCCGAGAATGATGTGGCATACCCGGTTTTCGTGGCCAAGGTGCCAGAGGGCAAGGGCTTTGTCGATAGCACCATCGGGCGTATGATCGTCCTGCGGTTTGATGACATCTTCGCTATGTTTAACCTTTATCCGCTACACTACACCTTCATTCGGCTATTTTCGCTCAGTATGGAGATGCGGATCATTAGAGACAAGACCCCGGACATTGTGATAGTCGACCCCTTCTACATGCATGCCAAGATCTTGGGCAGCGCTGGGGACCGGCAAGTCGTGAGTTCATACCTCGAAGGCCTCATTCTGGCGAACAAGGATAAGGATAACTTCCTCGTGCCTTACTTTTCCGAGTAAGTCATCCCCTCACCGCCCCGTAACATATGATTTCTTAGATTTCGATCGTTCTTTTTTTCTCTAACATTCCATGTTTTGTGCAGTGACACACAGTGCACACTCATCCTCTTAAGCCCGAAATATTCCATGGCCACGTATTTCGACTCGGACCGTCAGTCGAAGAAAGACTACACAAATATCAAGAAAGTTCTTGATGATGCTCTCCCCGGCTACGCCAAATCTGGAGGCACCTTCAGGAGGCCAATTTGTAGGTATGGCAAGCACGTGTTCACCCACGTAATGACGTTCCCCTGCGTCAAGCAGCCGCCTGGCAGTCAGAAGGATGCCTACTACGCCCTCAATCACATGCGGGCGATCGTACGGAACCATCATCACCTTATGCTACCAAATTATCTCAAAGAATGGGCCGCACGCTTGTCGGCAATCCAGGACGATGACATCAGACAAGAATTCTTTCGCATCCAGTCGGAGTTTGCGGAAATCATCTATCAAGATGTCCTTCGTACCTCGGGGCAGTTCTACCTCAACTATCAACCGTCCAACAGTGAAATAGAAACAACGCTACAAATGCAGGCTGACAACGACCGCACATTCATGACCATCATGAAAGACGGCGGCTTCATCCACGCTCCAGTCCCTGAGTCGAGTCGAAAGTATTGATGCTATGTAGTTCTGAAATATCGATTAGCTCATGTTGTAATTAAACTTTAATGAACTTGTATGTCTCTTTAGTTTGGACAGTCGTTCAACTTATATGTAATCGATGCTATTTATTAGTAGGACCATGAATCGTGCTATTAATGTGTTGCTTTTCTCTTCCGATCCTTTTGTTGCATACTTATATATTGCTTATATATTATCTGTGAATTGCTACTAACATTTTGTTTGTCTAGTGCATAGAGATGCCGTCATATGTCGTGTACAAGGGTGAGGTTTCCGGAGTCTACGACGACTGGGTGGAGTGTCGGAGATAGGTTCACCGTTTCAGCGGTAACAGTTACAAAGGGTACACCACTAGGGCGGAGGCGGAAGCTAGATACGCGCGCTATCTAGCGGGAGAGAGGAGGGAGTGGAGGAGGAACCGGATGAAGACCAGTTTCATCGCGATGATGCTCATCGTGACCGCAGCTCTCTTCTATGTGATGGTAGTTTAGATGATCGATATCGACTTTGTAATGTGACGACAAACTCGCTACTCGCGGTCTCGAGACCTAAACTTCGCTAATGTTTGAAGTTTGTTCACTATTTCGAATTCGGAGACTAATATGATGAATTGTATATATTATGTGATGTTTATACTTGACTAATTGTGGTGTTGTATTGTACTATATATTCTGTGCATATTTTTCTGTGCTGTATCTTGTATTTTGTAACCTGTGCAAATACCAGAAAATCAAAAAAAAAAATTCCTAATATTCATAGTAGTGGCGCACCATATTGAACATTAGTGACGCACCAAGCCTAAATACCAGTGGCGCATTATGGGGCATAGTAATGGCGCACTTGGGGGCATAGGTGAAGGTATATATGGCCCCCTAGGAGGCATAGTAATGGCGCACCGTTGACATAGTAATGGCGCACTATGTGGTGCGCCACTATTATCTGGGATACTAATGGCGCACCAGTGGTGCGCCATTAGTATTTGTTACTAGTGGCGTGATAATAGTGGCGCACCTATAGTGCGCCATTAATAGCCAAAATAGGTGCGCCACTAACACCCTTTTTTCTAGTAGTGCCACCCCCAGCCATTCTTCCTCACATCCCTGCGAGGTTGCATCCAGCAAACAATGGCGAGCGTCCCAGGTTCTTCCTCACGCGATTGGGCGAGTTGCTCCATATCCCACATGCGATTACGCAGGCTCGAGACGCTGGGATATCTCCCTGCCTCAGATCTTGCATCCACCCGTCCCGGATTAATTTCCGCAGACGGGGAGGCCCTCGCAGAGAACTTTCCTTCCCCCCACGGGGAGGAAAGGGTGTGCTTCGTTCCCTTCCTCTTGCGAGGGCTGGGTTTCCCCATTCATCCTTTCTTGAGGGGTCTACTAGAGTTTTATGGGATCCAACTCCACCACCTTACCCCAGGATCGATTCTTCATATATCAGGCTTCGTTTCTCTTTGCGAGATGTTCCTGGGCTGCGAGGCCCACTTCGAGTTGTGGAGGAAGTTCTTCTTCCTTGTCCCCTGTACCCGAGGAGGGACAATCTACGAGGTTGGTGGGGCCGAAGTATGGCGCATCGCCGGAACCGGATACCCCGTAGGGACTCCGAACAAAGATGCCGAAGAGTGGACTTCGGAATGGTTTTATATCGAAGACGTCCCCCTATTTGATCCAGTCCAGAGGGGGCTGCCCGAATTCTCATTGGTCCCGCCGAAGAAGTGGTTCAACTGGCGCCCGAAGAGTCCTTCCCAAGAGGAAAGTGCCGAAGTAACTCGGCTGGCCGCTCAAGTGAGGTGGCTAGCCCACAACAGGCTAACCATTATCGACGTGATGGCCGCAGCCATTGCTCGGTGCGTCCAACCTCTCCAACAGAGAATGCACCCGCTTTGGTGCTTCAACGAGGAAGATGATGCAACCCGGTACACACGGACGGGACCTGCCGACCAGGCGGCGATGGCAGCCATACTGGCCGATCTCTTCAAGGGAGAAGAGCAAGAATTTGCTCGGTTAAGGCCCAAGGAAGGCTTCTCGAGCTACAAGCCCATTGAAATGGTGAGTCCGACCACGTTTTATAGTTCGAAAGGCACCCCAAATTTTTCTTAACCAGATTTCGATTCTATCCGAACAGAACTGGAGGCGCTGGATCGAGACAGTGAGCTGCCCTACTCCTCAACCAGAGGATTACTCTCGTGACGATGATCCTGGGTTTCATGATGACCCTGAAACATCAATTAATTTCGAGGAGGGGGTCTTCTACCAGGAGAGCCTTGATGGTTCTAAGGTGGCCCTTTTGGCCGATCATCCCAGGGCGCTTCCCGCCTCCGCTGTAAGTGGCCAACGGGTTTCCTCTCGAAAGAAACACTCAGTCGCTGCTGCTCCGAATACACTGACACCTAGTCCCAAGGGCTGCCGTACGACGCGCCGGACAGCCGCAAGAGCGGCACCAGCAGCCCCAGCGACGAGAAGCCGTGGGGTGACCAGGCGTGCGGCCCCAACGGGAGGTACATCCTCTGCGCCCCGCCCGAAGAGGTAACGCATCCGCCGTACCGTCATAGCCTCTATCTTCGACATCCACCGAATATGCCAATAATTTTCTCCATGGTGTCCTGTAGATGATATGTGGAACCGCCCTCGGCTGAGGATGTTGAAGAGGCGCCGAGGGGTGACTCAAACCCGAGATCGCCAGCTGTAACCGGAGTTACTCCGGGGGTCCCTACCGAGGACCAATGTCCCGAGGACTCAGGAGGCGTCTCGGTCACTAACTCCGAGGTTGAAAGTGTGATGAATCATCGGTGGCGTAAGGCATCACTTTGGCACTCCACGTTTTCCGACCAGGAGTTTAATGCCCTTAGTTTGGTAGACACGTACCTCGGCGCTGCCCGAACGGGACTTGAAGGGGCCGTGAAGCTCATGTCTACTAATGTGCAGGTATGGTGTTGGTTTTCACAACTAGTATCTAACCCAGTAGCCCCCGAGCCTTAATTTGGGTGGGACGGCCGAGTTAAGGGTCTGATAGTTATAATGACATGCCATTGTGTAGACTGTTCGGGGGCAAAACAAAAAGCTGTCCGAGGACCTCAAGCTGGCGCGAATAGAGTTAGAGTCTGTGAAAGCCGAGCTAGAGGGTGTGAAGAAATTCACCAGAGAGGCACATGGTAAGTGCCGAACTCAAAGTTGTTATAAGAAAAAATTGATGGAACACCTCTGCTAATGAAAGATGATTCCATAGCAGCCGAGTCAATAAATCAGCTGTAGAAAGATCTGGATATTGCCAGGGAAGCTCAAAGGTATGCGGAGTCACAGCAAGAGGCTGGCTACCGGGTGCTTTCCCGAAGTTATGAGGAGAGGGATAAGCTTAAGGTGGAAGGCGAACAACAGGCTCAAGAAATCAAAAGCTTGAAAGCTCAACTGACCCTATCCCAAGAGGAGAACCAGAGACTAAAAGCGGGCATGTTCGGTAAGTGCAATCTGATTTTTCAGTTCATAAACTGCACGTATTAGGCAGCAATATGAACAACGCCACGTCTCATTGTAGTTCTTCTGACCGGACGTCCCGAAGAGGAGGCCGGCTCATTCAGGCGGGACCTTCTAAAGGAGCTATCCGCTGTACATGAGCGGGCCCGGAAAGCCATGAAGAGCATGTTCAAAGCACTGTGGCCTGGCAAAGTGGCTCCGGAAGGGATGGCCGAACTCACGAATCGTTTCAAGGGAGCTCGGCGCCACTTGGAGTTATGGAAGATGTCATCTTGTCGTGAGGGAGCACGGGAGACTTGGGCGATGATCAAGACCCGTTTCACCAAGCTGGAACCGGAGCATTTAGCTAGGGTTGGCCCGGTAGGGCCAGATGGGTAGGAAGTGCCCGTGCATCTGGTATATGACCAGGTTATGCCGGCAGCTCGGCTGTCCCAAGCAGATTGTGCTCTGGAGACCATAATAGATGGTCTTGATCAAGATTAACAGTTTGATTCTATGTATCTATGTACTTTACATCAAGTAGTCTCCAAACCGTGCGTAAAACGTTGTCTTAACCAGCCATCGGCTTCCGCCTCCTCGACCAGGAGTCGAGGAGTGTTTCCTACTATGTGATCCGAAGACATCGCAAAACACATCGGAGAACTAGGCAATCCGGCCATTTGGTGCAAACAGACAAAAATGTGCTCGGGGATTTATGTTATATTACTGTTTAATGTAAGAAACATCTTCCGACGAAAATAGTTCCTCTATGGGTCCCTTTCTTCGGGTTACCACGTTAGCCATGGATGGATAACCGAATACCCGAAGTAGACGGGGATGGTTACTTTAGGAAAATACCCCAGAAACTTGGTGATAGTTACCAATTATTTTCACTTCCCCCGTGGCTGACCAACTGTGTTCTTAAGAACGCTAGCTTTTGGCTTCACCCGTCTGAGGTACGTACCCGGGAAATCCGGACGTGACAATCACAGAGGTGCTCCCTTTACTCCCTAGCCGAACAATCGGGAACATAGGGGGTAAACACAGGAGCGAGGCAACCCAGCTTGGCCAAATCTTAAGTCAAATTGATGCATATAGTGGCTTTAAAACGATGCAGGAAGGTTGCAAACTCGTAAAAGACGGATGGTTGCATAAATAAAATATGATTAGCTCCGTAAAAGAAGCCCCCAGGTAACAGCGTGTGGTACATTCAAAGATGTCTGCCGAAGAAAAACTTAACGTAGTTCGGCGTATCCGAACACAACCCGGGAGAGATTATTGACTAGAAAAATATAAATCCTAGAAGGATAAACCGAACAAGGTAAGGTCGCGGAGTTAGCCGTAGAAACGTCGTAGCCGAGCTGCGTTCCACAGGTTTGGTTCGAGGCGGTCGTCCTTTGGGTCGCGGAGACGATATGCTCCGCCCGCGACTACTTGATCGATTATGAAGGGTCCCTCCCATTTGGGCGACAGCTTATGCTTCTGCTTCTCCGGGAGGTGCAGGACTAGATCGCCAACGTTGTAGGCCTTTGCCCATACTTCCCTGCTCTGATAACGTCTGGCCTGCTGCTGATAAAAAACAGAACGAGCCCGAGCTATGTCACGCTCGCCCTCCAAGGCATCCAGGTCATCTTGCCAATCCAGCTCGACCTCCTTTTCTTCATACATACGCACCCGGGGTGCGTCGTGAATAATATCACTGGGGAGGACGGCTTCTGCCCCATACACCATGAAGAACGGTGTGTAGCCCGTGGATCGATTAGGAGTGGTACGCAGGCCCCACAACACGGAGTCGAGCTCCTCGACCCAATGGCAGTCGGATTCTTTTAGAGATCGGACCAAACGGGGCTTGATGCCGCTCAAAATTAGTCCATTAGCTCTCTCGACCTATCCATTAGACTGTGGGTGATACACTAAGGCATAATCAAGCTTAATGCCCAGATTAGCGCACCAGTCTTTAACTTCCTGGGCGGTAAAATTGGATCCATTGTCCGTTATTATGCTATGGGGGACGCCATAATGGTGCACGACGCCAGATATAAAATCGATAACCGGTTTAGACTTGGCGGAAGTTACCGGTTTTGCCTCAATCCATTTAGTAAATTTGTCTACCATGATGAGTAGGTATTTCTTTTTCTTGGTCCCCCCTTTAAGTGGTCCGACCATGTCCAGCCCCTAGACCGCGAAAGGCCAAGTGATTGGTATCGTCCGAAGGGCCGTGGGGGGCATATGGCTCTGATTTGCAAAAAGCTGGCATCCAACGCAATGTTGGACCAATGTTTGGGCATTTGTTTGGGCAGTGGGCCAGAAGAACCTTGCTCAGAAAGCCTTGCTGACCAGGGCCCGAGCTGCCGCGTGGTGACCGCCCATGCCAGCATGACTCTCGGCCAGGAGCTGCCTTCCCTCCTCTTCGGATATACATCTTTGGAGGACGCCAGTAGTGCTTTTTTTATATAGTTCTTCCTCGTGGACTTTATAGGCTTTAGATCGTTGAATGATACACCTTACCTCAGTCTGGTCGTCCAGTAGTTCTTGACGGAGGAGGTAGGCGAGGAAAGGCTCGGTCCATGACGCAATTACCGCCATAAATTCGTGAGCCGAAGACGTCATTTTGATGGCCGAGCCCCCGATAATTCCTTCGTCTGGGTCGATAGGCGGAGGGACGAGTTCTCCTGAGGTATTGGTTTCCGAGCCCTGGTCCTCCTCCTGCCATACCACGAACAGCTTGAAGAGTCATTCCAAAAAGGTGTTCTCAGGGACACGGTCGCACTTGGCGCCCATTCGAGCAAAAATGTCGGCAGCTTGATTGCTGTCTCTAGGTATATGGTGAAACTCCAGTCCTTCGAAACGTGTGGAGATTTTTAGGACGACATTGCGGTATGCTGTCATTTTTGGGTCTTTTGCGTCGAATTCGCCGTTGACTTGAGAGATGGCGAGATTAGAATCTCCCCGTACCTCGAGCCGCTGTATGCCCATTGACACCGCAATCCGAAGTCCATGCAACAAGGCTTCGTATTCGGCTGCATTGTTGGAGTCGGTGTACATGATCTGGAGTATGTACCGAATATTATCGCCAGTGGGGGATGTGAGGACCACTCCAGCCCCCAGCCCGGCGAGCATTTTGGAGCCGTCGAAGTACATTGTCCAATGCGAGTATGTACTGTACTCCCTAGGGAGTTCGGCTTCCGTCCATTCCGCAACGAAATCAGCCAAAACCTGAGATTTAATAGCTCAGCGTGGTCGATATATGATTTCGAAGGGGAGGAGTTCTATAGCCCATTTGGCTATACGGCCGGCGGCATCTCGATTGTTGATTATGTCATTTAGTGGTACTTCGGATGACACCATAACCGAGCACTCCTGGAAAAAATGGCGGAGCTTTTGGGATGCCATGAAAACGGCGTAGGCGATCTTCTGATAATGCGGGTACCTCGTTTTACACGGGGTGAGCACTTCGGATACGTAATACACAGGTTTCTGCACCTGGAGCTTGTGACCCTCTATCTCTCGTTCGACGACGAGAACAGCGCTGACCACCTGATTCGTGGCCAAGATATATAGCAGCATTGGCTCGCCCGGATTGGGTGTTGTCAAGATCAGGTTGCTGGCCAGTAGAGTTTTTATTTCTTCGAGTGCTTCCGCCACTTCACTGGTCCATTCGAAGTTCTTCGTCCGTTTGAGCAATTTATATAGCGGTAAGGCCTTTTCTCCGAGGCGTGAGATGAAGCGGCTTAGGGCTGCGACAGTGCCGGCCAGTTTCTGGACGTGTTTGAGCTCAGTGGGGATCGCCAGCTCGGACAATGCCCGTATTTTCGCTGGGTTGGCTTCTATTCCTCTAAGGGAAACGATGAATCCGAGCAGCTTACCGGCCGGCACTCCGAAGACGCACTTTTCCGGATTGAGCTGTATATCGAAAGTCCGAAGACTATCAAAGGTTTGCCGGAGATCGTCCACCAGCTGGCTAACGTGTTTGGTTTTGACAACCACGTCGTCCACATATGCTTCGACTGTTTTGCCGATTTGTTTTTCCAAACATGTATGAATCATGCGCTGGTATGTAGCCCCTGCGTTCTTTAATCCGAAGGGCATTGTGTTGAAACAGAATGGTCCATAAGGAGTGATGAATGCAGTGGCCGCTTGGTCAGACTCCTTCATTTTAATTTGATGGTATCCGGAGTAAGCATCGAGGAAACACAGTGAGTCATGCCCGGCAGTGGCGTCTATGATCTGTTCTATGCGGGGGCAAGGGGAAAGGATCCTTGGGGCAGGCCTTGTTTAAATCCTTGAAATTGACACACAACCGCCATGACTTATCCTTCTTTGGTACCATGACCAGATTGGCCAGCCACTCGGGATGTTTGATGTCCCGGATGAATCCGGCTTCGAGCAACTTTGCCAGTTCCACACCCATAGCCTGACGCTTGGGTTCGGAAAACAGACATAGAGTCTGTTTGACTGGCTTGAAACCCTTAATGATGTTCAAGCTGTGCTCGGCTAATCTACGCGGGATCCCTGGCATGTCTGACGGGTGCCAGGCGAAGATATCCCAGTTTGCCCGCAAAAATTTGCGTAGCTCTTCATCGACCGCGGGGTCCAGCTGAGCTCCAATGGACGCCATGTTGTTGGGATCTGTTGGGTGCACTTGGAATTTGACGATTTCATCCGCTGGTTTGAAGGACGTAGATTTAGGCCTTTTGTCGAGGATTACATCGTCCTTATCCACCGTTGAGCGGAGCGCAGACAGTTCTTCAGCTGCGAGGGCTTCGGACAACGCTTCGAGGGCGAGGGATGCTGTTTTGTTCTCGGCCCGAAGAGCTCTGTCCGGATCACTTGTTACTGTGATCACCCCATTTGGCCCTGGCATTTTAAGCTTCATGTACCCGTAGTGTGTGATGGCATGGAATCGTGAGAAGGCATCGCGCCCTAATAAGGCATGATAGACACTGCGAAAGGGCACGATGTGGAAAAGCAGTTCTTCGGATCGGTAGTTCTCGGGAGTTCCGAAGACCACATCAAGAGCAACTCGACCACTACAACGTGCCTCCTTTCCGGGGATGATCCCTCGAAAGGTGGTGTGACTTTGCTCGATGCGGGATCTGTCAAACTGCATTTTGTCCAAGGTGTCCTCGTAAATGAGGTTTAGCCTGCTACCGCCGTCCATTAACACCTTTTGGAGTCGGAATCCATCCACTATGGGATCAAGGACAAGGGCGGCAGCAGCTCGAGTAGGGCGGGACCTTGGCTGGTCTTGTTCACTGAAAGTGATGGGTGTGTCTGTCCATGAGTCTGTCGCTGCCACATGGTGAATTTGAGCGAGCTCTCGAAGGGTTCTCTTCCTCTGATTATTCGAGGAATACGTCTCGTAGATTGTTAAGATATCGGCGTCGTCATTAAAGGGCATTGCTAGACATTTATTTGAGTACGGGCCTCCGAGGATAACTTCGCCGCTCTTGGCGACTTGCCTGGCCACCCAGCAAGCTCGAAGGCTGTGGGATGGGTTTGTGTTGAGGAGGACGGAGTGTATGGGGCATGGTTTATCTAGTAGTTCGTCAAGGACCGTTCTGGATCTTGTCGGGGGTTTCATCCTTTTTCTCGGATGGCTCGTATTAGGGTGTCCGGCGAGGGTGTGCGCGTTTTGCCCGAGCTCGGTTTGGTTCCTCTGTACGGATTGACTCCATTTGCTCGAGCTGAGCCTGCCAAGTGTACTCCATGGCACAGTATTTGGACACCAGATCCGATAAATCAGAGAAAGGTTGGATGTGGCGGCGGGCGAGGGCGTTTAAGACGCCCTCGTCTTGGCAGTTCTGTCGGAAGATCTCCAGAATTTCCTTGTTGCAGCCGTCCGTCATCTTGTTTTTGACGATAAGGAATCTGGCCCAGAAGTGCCGAACTGTCTCTCCGGGCTGCTGCTTTACGTACATTAGGTCCCATATGTCGGCCCGTCCTGAGTTATTTGGACAATACTCGATGTGGGGGGTGGGCGGGATAAAAATATTGATCCTAGCGGAGTGTGAGTCCGGGGTTTTGGCGGCCGCGTCCTGGATTGACATGGAATCCGATGCGCCAAGCTCTGGATAGTTGGCCGGGCACGGGTGCGTGGACCCAGAATTGCGTGCTGAACCAGACTTCAGCTCTAAACCCTCTCCGGAGCGGAGTTCGGCTGCCGAGCTGGAGGATGAAGCCTGCTGGTCAGAAACTTGCGCCCCATGCGCTTTCGGCTCTGGGGGAAGGGGTGAGCCCTCCGTGGGGCCTTCGATAGTGGCGACCAAGTGGGTGGTGGCAGGGGCGTGAATTTCCCTGTCGTCGGTTTGAAGCCCGATCTGATCGTAGACCGAGGACTGGCCATCGGTGATTCCCAGGGCCTGGGATCCGATCTAGTATCCTGTTTAATAATGAGAGAACCATCGGCTCCAAGTTCTGGCAGTTTACGGGGTCAACCCGCAGTATGGCCGTGACGGGGGCATCTGAATTCACCCCGCAGTCATGTTCGGCTGAGGCTGATCTTCGGCAGCCGAGCGCGGGGATTAGGTCCGGGCTCAAGGCTGGATCCGCGGTGGCGGCTGTCTCGGTAGTGGGGTTGGCCGTACTCGATGTCGGTGCTTCAGGATTTGTGGGTCCTTCAGGCGAAGCTGAGGACCCCGTGAGGATAAGATCTCCCCGGGAGTCAGCGACGAACTCTAAGCTTCCGAACCTGATCTCCTGGTCGGGGGTGAAGCTGTCGACCCGGCCGAGGCGACCGGCCGGATCGGCGTGTAGCATGACGCTGCCGAATGCGAAGAGCCGGCCGGGAACGAAAGTGTCCCTACGGCTAGCGTTGTTGCTGATGATTAGACGAGCCATTGATCCTTGATGACCCACGGCGGAACTCTCAATGAAAGCACCAATGTCGGTACCAAAACCGGCAGATCTCGGGTAGGGGATCCGAACTGTGGGTCTAAGAATCAATGGGTAACAAAGAACGTAGAGACGTCGATTTACCCAGGTTCGGGCCCTCTCGAAGAGGTAATACCCTACGTCCTGCTAGATTGTATTGATGTGATTGTATGAAGGTTACAGAGTTGATCTACCTCAAGATCGGATGGACTAAACCCTAGGCTATGGATATGATGATCCTCTACAGACTAAGCCTTCTGGTTTATATAGACACCAGAAGGCCCTAGGGTTACATATGATCGGTTACCATCAAGGGATAAACATGCCGGCCACGCCAGTTATTCCTTGGAGGAGATGCCAAGTCTTCGGAGGTTTCCTTCTGATACACGGAGTCGCCCACAATCCGGCCTTCCATCGACGAGTAGAGAGCGGCCCACCAGCCCGGCCTACGAGAGATAGGCCGGCAGCCCGAGTACCCCCTAGTCCGGGACACCCTCAGTGTGTCCAGCAAAGATGATTGTGACAAACTAAAAGGCAAACAAAGAAAAGACACATATAATACACGACGCTCCAAGTAAAACACATATCATGTGATGAATAAAAATATAGCTCCAAGTAAAATTACCGAGAGTTGGTAGAAGAAAGAGGGGATGCCTTCTGGGGCATCCCCAAGCTTAGACGCTTGAGTCTTCCTTGAATATTACCTTGGGGTGCCTTGGGCATCCCCAAGCTTAGGCTCTTGCCACTCCTTATTCCTTCATCTATCGTGATCTCACCAAAATATTGAAAACTTCAATCACAGAAAACTCAACAAAACCTTCGTGAGATCCGTTAGTATAACAAATAAATCTTTAACTCTAAGTACTGTAGTAAATTGATTCATATCTAATATTGGCATAATGCTACTGTACTCCAATTTCTCCATGACTCATACTCCCCGATACGATCCATAGATTCATCAAAATAAGCAAACTATGCAACAAAAATAGAATCTGTCAAAAACAGAACAGTCTGTAAAGATCTATTTAAAAGCTATACTTCTGTAACTATAAAAATTCTGAACAATTAGGACAACGTTGGTAATTCATATACCAATACTGTGTAAAAAAATTAGATTTTCCTGACGCTCCAGTACATAAATAGAATTCCAGCACTGGACAAAAAACTTTCTGTTTTCCAAACAGCATCAATTATACTATCTTCCAAATCATCCCAAAGGCATTACTTGGCACAAACACTAATTAAAACATAAAAACACAATCATAACAGTAGAATAATTGTGTAAACACACAAGAACAGAAATAAAAAGCAAAAAATTTAGTTTATTCACTGGGTTGCCTCCCAACAAGCGCTATTGTTTTATGCCCCTAGCTAGGCATCATGCATAGTTTCAAGTATTTTCATCCTTCAAGTTGATTCCATAAGTGACCCTCATAATTGATTCATAGGGTGCTTTAATTATTTTCCTAGGGAAGTGTTCCATCCCTTTCTTTAATGGAAATTGAAATCTTATATTACCTTCTTTCATATCAATAATAGCACCAATAGTTCGTAAGGACGGTCTACCAAGTATTATGGGGCAAGACGGATTGCAATCAATGTCCAGTACAATAAAATCAACGGGCACATAGTTTCTATTTGCAAGAATAAGAACATCATTAATTCTACCCAATGGCTTTTTAATGTTAGAATCCGCAAGATGCAAATTAAGAGAACATTCATTTATATTGGTAAAACCTAGCACATCACATAGAGATTTTGGAATTGTGGAAACGCTAGCACCCAAATCACATAAAGAATTGCACTCATAATTTTTAATTTTAACTTTAATGGTGGGTTCCCACTCATCATATAATTTTCTAGGAATTGAAATTTCTAGTTCTAACTTTTCTTCTAACGCTTTCATCATTGCTTCTACAATGTGTTTCGTAAAAGCCTTGTTTTGTTCATAAGCGTTGGGTGAATTTAGCATGGATTGTAACAAAGAAATACACTCAATCAAAGAACAACTATCATAATTAAAGTCTTTGTAATCCAAGAGAGTGGGCACATTGCTAGTTAAAGCTTTTACCTCTCCAGACCCACTTTTATCAATTTTTTCATCAAGATTTTCACCCTCCGAAATATGGGGACGCCTTCTAGCTAAAGTTGACTCTTCTTCAGTCCCCTTTTCATCAAGTTTTCTATTGCTAAACAAGGAATCTGTAACACCCTGGTTTTCGCTCCTTGTTTTTTTTCCTTCGCGGGATTTGACTCCCGTCTTTTTTTGGTGTTATTGGATTTTCTCTCGCTCTTGGGGTATATGAAGATGGTTATTCAGCCTTGCCTTTCCTATCCAACCAGAGATTCTCTCCAGTCCACCCAGTCACCCAAAGATTTATTCTCAGGATTTTACCACCGAAACCCTACTCTCCGATCTACTTGAAGGGAAACCCTAATTCCTTCCGTTACAAAGGAACCCCAATTTTTCCTTGATATGTTGCCTCCCAGACTTTTCCCAGTGATAATCCCTTATCTATAAACCCTGGATATGCAAAAATATTGCCAGGTCATTTGCAATATTTTTCATTTAAAATTACTTCCTTTTTCTGCTGTTTAAAGGAATTAAATCCGGGAAAATATCTATCCATCTCCAAAGTTCATGAAAACTTGTGGAGATATTCTTTGTGATCATTTTGAGCTCCCATAAAAATATTGGCAATAATTAAATAAGGGAAATTGCATTTTCCTATTTAAAGCCAATATGGCATTTTGGGCACTTTCCAAAGGAACTACCATTTTGGTAGCCAGGAAAAATCCCAAATAATTTGTGGAGCTTCTCCTATCCATACCTTCACCATTTCCATCAAGAACCCAAGCTCCACAGTTCAAAGTTTGAGAGCATCATCCAATTCTTGTTTCTGGATTTATTTTGAGGTTGTGAAGCAACTATATTTTATATATGCTGCAAAATTCTTGAAATTAATCCAACAGGAAGCTCTGTGAAGGAAGTACCACTTTGGCATTTCCAAATGAGCTGAAAATTTTCCAGTACCTCCATACTTCCAAATCATCACCCTACAAAAAATTTAGTTCATTTCATCAAGCCAGATGAGTGCAGCTTCCAAGTCAAGTTTCTGGACCAAATTTGGCATTGTAAAGGAAGTGCACTCAAACTTGGTCCAATTTGCTTCAAATTTCTCCAGAAGGTGCTCCTTCTTATCTCATGTCCCTGTGACAACTTGGCCAGCTCATTGGAACACCTGTCTGATCAAAACTTCCTGCCCAAGTTTCTGTCCAGAATCTGTTTTGGATCAACTCAACTACTCTAGAACCATCCTGGTCCATCCAGTGATCGACCTCATCTATTTGAGCAGTGAGGGAGCTGTTTGACAAGATTGGACAGGCAGGAGAGTGCCAGAGCTTGTAGTGCGGGTGGTGACCACGCGGCGGCCGTGCAGAAACGGCGCTCTGGGTGCTGTCCTCGTCGGCCAGCTCGCTCCGGCCAGCCTCCGCTTGTCTGAGCATGTCAATCGGCTCCGCGGCGTCCACCTGCCCCTCCCTAGACCCTTCTCCACTCCTCTCTCTTCCTCCTCACGCCACAGCGAGTGCCGCCATGGCTACTTTCGCCCCGTGATCTGCCGTCGTCTTCCTCTCCGTTGGCCTCTTCCCTCCCGAGCCGTCCCTTCCATTCGAAGCTCGTCAGGTCGGCACCGCGCGCGTCCAACGCCAGCTCACCACGAGCTCCAGTGCGCGGCTAAGGACGCCACGGCGGCCATCCCTATCTCCTCGTCTCGGTCGGCTATAAATAGCCACGGCCGAGCCCTCCTCGAGCATCCCCAACCCCCTCAGCCTCTTCCCCTCTCCCTCTGGTTCCCTCCCGCAGCCTTGCCCAGCCGAACCCCTCGCCGGAACCCTACCATGGCCGAAGCTCTGCCGCCTCTGCTCCGGCTCGGTCCGAGCACTTGAGCGGCCCCCTAGCGTCCCCAAACCCCCAGAAGCCTCCCCACACTACCACGGACCCGCCAGTACCCTCGCTTGGCCGTCTTCCCCACCGCAGCCGGCCAATTCGCTGGAGCCGTCGCGGCGCTGCCTCCATTGCAGCTCCTCCCTCCGGCCACCCCCGTGGCCGATAGGACCATCCCCGGGTGCGGAGTGGAGCAGGGGATCCATCCCCGCCGGCGCCCGAAGAAGCCGCGGCCTCCATCGCCGAGAATCACGCCGGCCAGCGCCCTCTGTCTCTGCAGCGGGAGGAAGAAGAAAGAAGCAGGGGAGGAGAGAGAAGGCCGTGTGGGTCCCTCCTGTAAGCGACCCAGCAAGGAGGTGCAAGTGGCTGACGACCGGGCCCGGGGTGGTTTAAGTGGAAGCGCACTCTCTATAATGCGTTTTCCGTTTTGGGAAAGCGTATTTTGGTACTGCTTCAGCCAGGAATGCGCTTTCAGTAAACAGAAAGCGTATTTTTCAGAAGTGCGTTTTGTGTTTAACCCCGCCGGCCGAAAGTCTTAAGTTGTGGACGTTCACCGGTTAAAGACAGAAACGAACAGTTTTCTGATCGTTCTCTGCCTAACGAACGAACGCCCGTAACTTCGCGACCGTAACTCCGATTCAGGTGAATCCAATGCCCCCGTCTTCAGTTCGTCGAGACCGTTCTGATGAGGCCATTTTCGCAATGTTAACACTTTCCAAAAATGACCATAATACCCCTGCCCTATATCCATCCTCCCCGAGAGGGAACCCTTTTCGACGAATTTTTCCGCGACGTGATCGCATTTCTCCCAGAGTATTCCTTCACCCCCAGGCATGCCGACCATCTGATATATGCCATAAAGCATTGCTCTATGTTATTCTTGTGTGTTTAATTAATGAATATGCCTGTGTTAGAAATAATTAAACTATTGCTAGGTTGAACTTGTTATTTACATTACTTGCTAATGCTCATCATATTATCGTACTAGTGACTCATATATGACCATATGGAGATAGGTTGTTATGTTTTCATGCATTACTGTTGTTATTGAAATGATAAAAGAATGTGGGTTAATTATAACAACCTCCTCCGTCGGCTGGATCGAGTCATAGTGCCACCGAACCAAGCTTTATATGTCTCCATGGATGAGAGTAAGAAAAGAACTGCCGTGCTAAAAGCTAAACAAGAATTTTTAGAAAAAGCGATTCCTCCCGGTTTCTATCGTAGTAATGATGAGGATATTAAAATGATTGGTGTTTCATCTATTGATTATGTGGCACCCCGCCTGAATACCACTGTAGTCAGACGGTCACCGCACATACCAGCCCAGGAAATCACTCTGGCATCAGCCCGCTACCGCGGATAGCTTACGGCATAAGGCACCTGACCTTCCTCAGTAAGCCACAAGAGGAAAAAACTTCCGAGGTACGATACCCAGCCTTCTTCGGCACACTACCCTGGCAGAAGCTTCGAGCATAAGGAATTTAGTCTTCTTCAACACGCCATCGTGCCCACAACAATCTTGTCAGAAGCACGAACTAGTCTGGACACACGCCCGCCTCAGAGCTCAGTTGACTATGAAAGGATTTAGACTACCCATGCATATGTTGTGAAGCATGCAGTCCAGTGGATCAGTTCATGCGAGCCACTCGTACATGGGAATGACTGTGTTCAGAGAAACATCGGCCCAAACATCAAAGAAGGATATGAACACAACAACCCCTATGAAATATGCGAGAGTAAGTTGTGTGTACAAGCCCAACAAGCTAGGTTATGACCAAGGAGCCGTGTTGGCAGGTCACGACAGGTCCATCAAAGGAATTCTCAAGAACAAAGAAGTTGTGGACAAACAGTCTCCATGACGATTAGTAAAATAAAACTTCATGGATAAGGTGATAGTACCAATCCTGGTCGGACTCTTGCGTATACAGCCACAACAATGCAGCCAGCATGCCATACTCATCATGAATATGGGCCATCAACCTAGATAAGAGGCTAGTCTCCAAAAGGTGCACCATGTGATAGATGTACTATGATCAGCTCAGTGGTCATAACAAGGACTACAGAGGCTATATATGGCAGAGTCAACTCAGTAATTGACAAAGTTTGACCGTCTGAATTCACTTGGAAATAGTACATTCAGATAAAACAACTACAAGCACATACATGTCGGCATTGACGGTTCGTAAATACCCCGGTGTCATTGGAACAGGAGATTACCGTCTATGATTACTTTGTGATCATGCCTGACATTTCAGTTGGGGATATAGTAGCAGTAGCTTGGTCATGCTGAATTGTGGGTCACCTAAGGACAAATCCTGAATGCATATGACAGAAGAAAGCATCTGTATAGAACCCACAGCCAGACTAAGAATTTATCCTGAGCAAGACACGGGGACAATTGTCCATAGATACTCAAGAGGAATAATGGATGTATGCATGCAATACCATGCACCAAGAAAGGATGACTTGCCCTTGGCAGGTAGTGTACCAAGTATCGCAATAAAATCCAAAGCAGCTAGCTCCAGGCCATGGAAGTCAAGCTATTTGTTGGTATTACCTGCTACCTCACCAAGCAACAAACTATCAGGACAAAAGGTACACCTGACCGGAAAGAGAAGGATTCAATACAGCCGTTTGAGAAGATAGCACCTGAGCCATCAGAAGAGGCAGTTAAAAGGACCAGCAAATCAATGAAGACAAGACAGTTGATGGATCCAAGTCACACACAGGTATGTTCCCCTTAGCCGCGAGGTAAGCCTGGAAATCTCGAGGATGAGATTTTCCTAAGGGGGGTAGGTTTGTAACAACCTGGTTTTCGCTCCTTGTTTTTTTTTCCTTCGCGGGATTTGACTCCCGTCTTTTTTTGGTGTTATTGGATTTTCTCTCTCTCTTGGGTATATAAAGATGGTTATTCAGCCTTGCCTTTCCTATCCAACCAGAGATTCTCTCCAGTCCACCCTGTCACCCAAAGATTTATTCTCATGATTTTACCACCGAAACCCTACTCTCCGATCTACCGGAAGGGAAACCCTAATTCCTTCCATTACAAAGGAACCCTAATTTTTCCTTGTTCTGTTGCCTCCCAGACTTTTCCCAGTGATAATCCCTTATCTATAAACCCTGAATATGCAAAAATATTGCCAAGTCATTTGCAATATTTTTTATTTAAAATTAATTCCTTTTTCTGCTGTTTAAAGGAATTAAATCCAGGAAAATATCTATCCATCTCCAAAGTTCATGAAAACTTGAGGAGATATTCTTTGTGATCATTTTGAGCTCCCAAAAAAATATTGGAAATAATTAAATAAGGGAAATTACATTTTCCTATTTAAAGCCAATATTGCATTTTGGGCACTTTCCAAAGGAACTACCATTTTGGTAGCCAGGAAAAATCCCAAATAATTTGTGGAGCTTCTCCTATCCATATCTTCACCATTTCCATCAAGAACTCAAGCTCCACTGTTCAAAGTTTGAGAGCATCATCCAATTCTTGTTTTTGGATTTATTTTGAGGTTGTGAAGCAACTATATTTTATATTGCTGCAAAATTCTTGAAATTAATCCAGGACCTCACATTCCCTATATGATGTGAGCTTGCAAAAATTCACATCATTTTATTTAGCCAATTTCTCTCAAAAATTCCATCTAGTTTCTGTCCAGCAGGAAGCTCTGTGAAGGAAGTACCACTTTGGCATTTCCAAATGAGCTGAAATTTTTCCAATACCTCCATACTTCCAAATCATCACCCTAAACCAAAATTCAGTTCATTTCATCAAGCCAGATGAGTGCAGCTTCAAAGTCAAGTTTCTGGACCAAATTTGGCATTGTAAAGGAAGTGCACTCAAACTTGGTTCAATTTGCTTCAAATTTCTCCAGAAGGTGCTCCTTCTTATCTCATGTCCCCGTGACAACTTGGCCAGGTCATCGGAACACCTGTCTGATCAAAAATTCCTGCCCAAGTTTCTGTCCAGAATCTGTTTTGGATCAACTCGACTACTCTAGAACCATCCTGGTCCATCCAGTGATCGACCTCATCTATTTGAGCAGTGAGGGAGCTGTTTGAGAAGATTGGACAGGCAGGAGAGTGCCAGAGCTTGTAGTGCGGGTGGTGACCACGCGGCGGTCGTGCAGAAATGGCGCTCTGGGTGCTGTCCTCGTCGGCCAGCTCGCTCCGGCCAGCCTCCGCTTGTCCGAGCGTGTCAATCGGCTCCGCGGCGTCCACCTGCCCCTCCCTAGACCCTTCTCCACTCCTCTCTCTTCCTCCTCATGCCACGGCGACTGCCGCCATGGCTACTGTCGCCCCGTGATCCGCCGTCGTCTTCCTCTCCGTTGGCCTCTTCCCTCCCGAGCCGTCCCATCCATTCGAAGCTCGTCAGGTCGGCACCGCGCGCATCCAACGCCAGCTCACCGCGAGCTCCAGTGCGCGGCTAAGGACGCCACGGCGGCCATCCCTATCTCCTCGTCTCAGCCGGCTATAAATAGCCACGGCCGAGCCCTCCCCGAGCATCCCCAACCCCCTCAGCCTCCTCCCCTCTCCCTCTGGTTCCCTCCCGCAGCCTCACCCGGCCGAACCCCTCGCCGGAACCCTCCCATGGCCGAAGCTCTGCCGCCTCTGCTCTGGCTCGGCCCGAGCACTTGAGCCGCCCCCTAGCCTCCCCAAACCGCCAGAAGCCTCCCCACACTACCACGGACCCGCCAGTACCCTCGCTTGGCCGTCTTCCCCACCGCAGCCAGCCAATTCGCCGGAGCCGCCGCGGCGCTGCCTCCACTGCAGCTCCTCCCTCCAGCCACCCCCACGGCCGAGAGGACCATCCCCGGGTGCGGAGTGGAGCAGGGGATCCATCCCCGCCGGCGCCCGAAGCAGCCGCGGCCTCCATCGCCGAGAACCACGCCGGCCAGCGCCCTCTGTCTCTGCAGCGGGAGGAAGAAGAAAGAGGTAGGGGAGGAGAGAGAAGGCCATGTGGGTCCCTCCTGTAAGCGACCCAGCGAGGAGGTGCAAGTGGCTGATGACCGGGCCCGGGGTGGTTTAAGTGGAAGCGCACTCTCTATAATGCGTTTTCCGTTTTGGGAAAGCGTATTTTGGGACTGCTTCAGCCGGGAATGCGCTTTCAGTATACAGAAAGCATATTTTTCGGAAGTGCGTTTTCTATTTAACCCCGCCGGCCAAAAGTCTTAAGTTGTGGACGTTCACCGGTTAAAGACAGAAACGAATAGTTTTCTGATCGTTCTCTGCCTAACGAACGAACGCCCGTAACTTCGCAACCGTAACTCCGATTCAGGTGAATCCAATGCCCATGTCTTCAGTTCGTCGAGGCCGTTCCGATGAGGGAACCCTTTCCGGCGAATGACCATAATAACCCTGCCCTATATCCAGCCTCCCCGAGAGGGAACCCTTTCCGGCGAATTTTTCCGCGAGGTGATCGCATTTCTCCCGGAGTATTCCTTCACCCCCAAGCAAGCCGACCATCTGATATATGCCCTAAAGCATTGCTCTGTGTTATTCTTGCGTGTTTAATTAATGAATATGCCTGTGTTAGAAATAATTAAACTCCTGCTAGGTTGAACTTGTTATTTACATTACCTGCTAATGCTCATCATATGATCATACTAGTGACTCGTAGATGACCATATGGAGATAGGTTGTTATGTTTTCATGCATTACTGTTGTTATTGCAATGATAAAATAATGTGGGTTAATTATAACAAACTCCTCCGTCGGCTGGATCGAGTCATAGTGCCACCGAACCAAGCTCATCAGTGCAGCCACACTTGCCTGGATGGGGAGGCCCTGACTTGGTCTATTATCTTGCCTCTTGTCGGTACCACCAAAGAGGGAAGGTTATGCGTGCGCGCTACCTTGGCCCGGTAGGCGGCGATAACCTTGTGAGCCCAGTTGTATGTTTGCACGCGGTCCCCGTTTGGGACAGTTTAGTTTGGCCACGATGGTGGCAGGTGTCACGGGGTGACGCAGGGGCCACCCAGGACATGACCCTGGGAGGGTATGATTGTCAGTGGGACCGTAAGAGTGCCAGGCAATAGACAAGTTTTGTTGGAGTAGCACCGGTCCACCCGAATGGGAGCATGAGGCTAGGAGCTCCATAGTTAGGGTAAAGTGCGCAACCTCTACAGAGTGTAAATCTATTCGAATAGCCGCGTCCTCGGTCATGGGACACAGTTCGTATTAGGTCACACTATTTGGTCGATGTCGAGTCTGGAGGAACAAACTACATAATGTTATTGCTAAGACTGAACCAGAGAAGGGTATGATTTATCAGACTTGCAGTACAGATGCATGGACATCGGGTGATGTCAGGAATATGAAATGTTAGCCATGGGATGGTTAAGAGAGGAACGGTCGTATGACAGAAAGATTTGGATTGGATTTGGATCGGATTCGGATTCGGATTTGGATTTGGATCGGATTTGGATTGGATCCTAAGATTATTCGGAGTATGGATTAATTACTTGATATGCTGTATCTTCGTCATACTACAGTTACATTGATAGTTAACATGCTAGATAATTCCTGTTATGATATGATATTGCTAAATAATCCTTCTATCACATGATGATTAATGCTGCTAGATGTTTAATCTTGCTAGATAATCCTGTCATAACATAATAGTTAATACTGTTAAGATAATAAGTGCATGCTTGAATGCCATGGATTGCTTTGCTTGGTGTATATGTTGGTTTGGTTTGCTTGCGAGTACATTCAAAAGTACTCAGCGGCCTTCAATGTGGCCAGGTTCACCTAAGGAATCCGACGTCCACTAGCAAGGAGCCGGAGCGTTCGCGGGCTAGAAGAGTAACCCAGTCAGATCACTGTGGATTGGAGCCGCACCAAGACCCTGTTGCCTTAGATAGAGCTTTTCCGCTGCCATCATCCTTGTAAAATATATCATGTAAGACTGATATATCCATTAATAGAAATGTCCGTGTTCATGATACTTGTTGTAAAAGCGCATGCCAGAGTGATTTCCTGGGCTGGTATGTGCGGTGACCGTCTGACTACAGTGGTATTCAGGCGGGGCGCCACAACGGATGGTATCAGAGCCAGGCTGACTGTAGGTTACCCTAGCCCGATTTCATTGCCTCTTGATCAGTAGAAAGCCCAGACGGATTTCAGCCATCTTTGCCAAGCTGGCACGGCTACTATTGATCATAAGGCAACCCCATAGGTTTTTGGCTCCATCAGTCCTCAACTCTCGTGGCCTTTGCCTCCGGTGGGAAATGTCCGCACCAGGCAACGACCCGTGAGCCCTGAACCCCTAGGTAAACCAGATATTCCTACCTTGCTTGCTAACCATGGCATTTCTCTTCTCAAATCTAGTTTCCTTTGGGAAACGCATATAAATTCCATCTTTTCCCCGGTAACCCTAGGATCATCGACTAAGCCACTTTGGCTATGGTCGTGCGTCGAGTTTGATGTTCCCTAAGGAAGTAGTAGGAGCTTGACCCCAATTGCTACCAGGAGCATTGTGTGGTTTTGCTTCTAAGTCCTTAGAGGTGCATCGAGTGCGCTAGGCTAGTTATACTAGTGAATCTTCGGCCATATGTGTAAGGTCCGCAAAATTTGAGCTTTATTTGCTTTTTGGTTTTTCGCGGTTCTTGCTTCTTTTGTCGATTCCGTTCTGTCGTTCCGACTGGATCCATCTGCAAGAGCTGCCAAAGAAGACCAACACACAACTTGGATAATACCCAATAATCCAAATTCAGTAAGAGTCAAGCCAAGCCAACTGCCCGATATTCAGAACATTATCACCGGATCTATCAAGAATGAAGGATGGGTTAGAAGCAGAATTTTAGTGCAACCGGCAAGGCCAGACTATACCTAAGGGAGTTTGTCGCAGAATAGATTACACCTAAGGAACTGATGAATCCGTCCTCGACACAAGGATTATTTCAGTCAGTAGGGTGAATCTGACTCAAGAATCATTTATTCCTACAGAAGGCATGTTTCAAGAATGTGAATGTGCCGAGAGAAACAACAAAACTCTGGTATGTTGATACAAATTGCAAAGCATATTTTGGAATTCACTGGTGCACATACAAAATTTTCTAGGCAAAAGGTTTGCGAGAATTGTGGATAAGTTCACGGCTGCCCAGAATCAATGAGGATTCCAAACACCTGTAAGCTCAGCTAAACCGGGTGAAACTATCTGTCAACTGCTCACTACCGGCAACACTTGGTTTGAATGCAAAGGGTATTCCGAATTAATTGTCAACATGAAGTCTGCATCAGTTGTGCAACCTTTATAGCAACAATGAGCAGATCAGCAGAAGGACAAGCGGTGTGCATGACCAACGGAATATCTTCAGACAAGGTATGGTCTATACCAAGTGTTGGCTTCACTATGGGTAAATTTTGGATACTTCAAAAGGAAGCCAGAATAGGCCATAGATCTGATTGCATATCACAGTGCAAGGCTTTTGGGTACAAAGGACCCATCCTTCCTCCACAAGCTATCGGAAGGAGCTTACAACGCAAGACTCCCAACCTTTCTCGCTACACCACTTGGTGGGAAAATCTTCTGGGCTACGGTACTCCAATCTCCATCAGCCCGCTACCGCGGAAAGCTTACGGCATAAGGCACCTGACCTTCCTCAGTAAGCCACAAGAGGAAAAAACTTCTGAGGTACGATACCCAGCCTTCTTCGGCACACTACCCTGGCAGAAGCTTCGAGCATAAGGAATTTAGTCTTCTTCAACACGCCATCGTGCCCACAACAATCTTGTCAGAAGCACGAACTAGTCTGGACACACGCCCGCCTCAGAGCTCAGTTGACTATGAAAGGATTTAGACTACCCATGCATATGTTGTGAAGCATGCAGTCCAGTGGATCAGTTCATGCGAGCCACTCGTACATGGGAATGACTGTGTTCAGAGAAACATCGGCCCAAACATCAAAGAAGGATATGAACACAACAACCCCTATGAAATATGCGAGAGTAAGTTGTGTGTACAAGCCCAACAAGCTAGGTTATGACCAAGGAGCCGTGTTGGCAGGTCACGACAGGTCCATCAAAGGAATTCTCAAGAACAAAGAAGTTGTGGACAAACAGTCTCCATGACGATTAGTAAAATAAAACTTCATGGATAAGGTGATAGTACCAATCCTGGTCGGACTCTTGCGTATACAGCCACAACAATGCAGCCAGCATGCCATACTCATCATGAATATGGGCCATCAACCTAGATAAGAGGCTAGTCTCCAAAAGGTGCACCATGTGATAGATGTACTATGATCAGCTCAGTGGTCATAACAAGGACTACAGAGGCTATATATGGCAGAGTCAACTCAGTAATTGACAAAGTTTGACCGTCTGAATTCACTTGGAAATAGTACATTCAGATAAAACAACTACAAGCACATACATGTCGGCATTGACGGTTCGTAAATACCCCGGTGTCATTGGAACAGGAGATTACCGTCTATGATTACTTTGTGATCATGCCTGACATTTCAGTTGGGGATATAGTAGCAGTAGCTTGGTCATGCTGAATTGTGGGTCACCTAAGGACAAAGCCTGAATGCATATGACAGAAGAAAGCATCTGTATAGAACCCACAGCCAGACTAAGAATTTATCCTGAGCAAGACACGGGGACAATTGTCCATAGATACTCAAGAGGAATAATGGATGTATGCATGCAATACCATGCACCAAGAAAGGATGACTTGCCCTTGGCAGGTAGTGTACCAAGTATCGCAATAAAATCCAAAGCAGCTAGCTCCAGGACATGGAAGTCAAGCTATTTGTTGGTATTACCTGCTACCTCGCCAAGCAACAAACTATCAGGACAAAAGGTACACATGACCGGAAAGAGAAGGATTCAATACAGCCGTTTGAGAAGACAGCACCTGAGCCATCAGAAGAGGCAGTTAAAAGGACCAGCAAATCAATGAAGACAAGACAGTTGATGGATCCAAGTCACACACAGGTATGTTCCCCTTAGCTGGGAGGTAAGCCCGGAAATCTCGAGGATGAGATTTTCTTAAGGGGGGTAGGTTTGTAACACCCTGATTTTCGCTCCTTGTTTTTTTTCCTTCGCGGGATTTGACTCCTGTCTTTTTTTTGATGTTATTGGATTTTCTCTCGCTCTTGGGTATATGAAGATGGTTATTCAGCCTTGCCTTTCCTATCCAACCAGAGATTCTCTCCAGTCCACCCTGTCACCCAAAGATTTATTCTCAGGATTTTACCACCGAAACCCTACTCTCCGATCTACCGGAAGGGAAACCCTAAATCCTTCCGTTACAAAGGAACCCCAATTTTTCCTTGATTTGTTGCCTCCCAGACTTTTCCCAGTGATAATCCCTTATCTATAAACCCTGGATATGCAAAAATATTACCAAGTCATTTGCAATATTTTTCATTTAAAATTAATTCCTTTTTCTGCTGTTTAAAGGAATTAAATCCAGGAAAATATCTATCCATCTCCAAAGTTCATGAAAACTTGTGGAGATATTCTTTGTGATCATTTTGAGCTCCCATAAAAATATTGGCAATAATTAAATAAGGGAAATTGCAATTTCCTATTTAAAGCCAATATGGCATTTTGGGCACTTTCCAAAGGAACTACCATTTTGGTAGCCAGGAAAAATCCCAAATAATTTGTGGAGCTTCTCCTATCCATATCTTCACCATTTCCATCAAGAACCCAAGCTCCACAGTTCAAAGTTTGAGAGCATCATCCAATTCTTGTTACTAGATTTATTTTGAGGTTGTGAAGCAACTATATTTTATATTGCTGCAAAATTCTTGAAATTAATCCAGCAGGAAGCTCTGTGAAGGAAGTACCACTTTGGCATTTCCAAATGAGCTGAAAATTTTCCAGTACCTCCATACTTCCAAATCATCACCCTACACCAAAATTCAGTTCATTTCATCAAGCCAGATGAGTGCAGCTTCAAAGTCAAGTTTCTGGACCAAATTTGGCATTGTAAAGGAAGTGCACTCAAACTTGGTCCAATTTGCTTCAAATTTCTCTAGAAGGTGCTCCTTCTTATCTCATGTCCCTGTGACAACTTGGCCAGCTCATTGGAACACCTGTCTGATCAAAACTTCCTGCCCAAGTTTCTGTCCAGAATCTGTTTTGGATCAATTCAACTACTCTAGAACCATCCTGGTCCATCCAGTGATCGACCTCATCTATTTGAGCAGTGAGGGAGCTGTTTGACAAGATTGGACAGGCAGGAGAGTGCCAGAGCTTGTAGTGCGGGTGGTGACCACGCGGCGGCCGTGCAGAAACGACGCTCTGGGTGCTGTCCTCATCGGCCAGCTCGCTCCGGCCAGCCTCCGCTTGTCCGAGCGTGTCAATCGGCTCTGCGGCGTCCACCTGCCCCTCCCTAGACCCTTCTCCACTCCTCTCTCTTGCTCCTCACGCCATGGCGAGTGCCGCCATGGCTACTGTCGCCCCGTGATCCGCCGTCGTCTTCCTCTCCGTTGGCCTCTTCCCTCCCGAGCCGTCCCGTCCATTCGAAGCTCTTCACGTCGGCACCGCGCGCGTCCAACGCCAGCTCACCGCGAGCTCCAGTGCGCAGCTAAGGACGCCACGGCGGCCATCCCTATCTCCTCATCTCGGTCGGCTATAAATAGCCACGGCAGAGCCCTCCCCGAGCATCCCCAACCCCCTCAGCCTCCTCCCCTCTCCCTCTAGTTCCCTCCCGCAGCATTGCCCGGCCGAACCCCTCGCCGAAACCCTCCCATGGCCGAAGCTCTGCCGCCTCTGCTCTGGCTCGGCCCGAGCACTTGAGCCGCCCTGTAGCCTCCCCAAACCCCCAGAAGCCTCCCCACACTACCACGGACCCGCCAGTACCCTCGCTTGGCCGTCTTCCCCACCGGAGCCAGCCAATTCGCTGGAGCCGCCGCGGTGCTGCCTCCACTGCTGCTCCTCCCTCCGGCCACCCCCGCGGCCGAGAGGACCATCCCCGGGTGCGGAGTGGAGCAGGGGATCCATCCCCGCCGGCGCCCGAAGCAGCCGCGGCCTCCATCGCCGAGAATCACGCCGGCCAGCGCCCTCTGTCTCTGCAGCGGGAGGAAGAAGAAAGAGGCAGGGGAGGAGAGAGAAGGCCGTGTGGGTCCCTCCTGTAAGCGACCCAGCGAGGAGGTGCAAGTGGCTGACGACCGGGCCCGGGGTGGTTTAAGTGGAAGCGCACTCTCTATAATGCGTTTTCCGTTTTGGGAAAGCGTATTTTGGTACTGCTTCAGCCAGGAATGCGCTTTCAGTATACAGAAAGCGTATTTTTCAGAAGAGCGTTTTCTGTTTAACCCCGCCGGCCGAAAGTCTTAAGTTGTGAACGTTCACCGGTTAAAGACAGCAACGAACAGTTTTCTGATCGTTCTCTGCCTAACGAACGAACGCCCGTAACTTCGCGACCGTAACTCCGATTCAGGTGAATCCAACGCCCACGTCTTCAATTCGTCGAGACCGTTCCGATGAGGCCATTTTCGCAATGTTAACAGTTTCCAAAAATGACCATAATACCCCTGCCCTATATCCAGCCTCCCCGAGAGGGAACCCTTTCCGACGAATTTTTCCGTGACGTGATCGCATTTCTCCCGGAGTATTCCTTCACCCCCAGGCATGCCGACCATCTGATATATGCCCTAAAGCATTGCTCTGTGTTATTCTTGCGTGTTTAATTAATGAATATGCCTATGTTAGAAATAATTAAAATCCTGTTAGGTTGAACTTGTTATTTACATTACTTGCTAATGCTCATCATATTATCATACTAGTGACTCGTAGATGACCATATGGAGATAGGTTGTTATGTTTTCTTGCATTACTGTTGTTATTGAAATGATAAAAGAATGTGGGTTAATTATAACAACCTCCTCCGTCGGCTGGATCGAGTCATAGTGCCACCGAACCGAGGTCATCAGTGCAGCCACACTTGCCTGGATGGGGAGGCCCTGACTTGGTCTATTGTCTTGCCTCTTGTCGGTACCACCAAAGAGGGAAGGTTATGCGTGCGCGCTACCCTGGCCCGGTAGGCTGCGATAACCTTGTGAGCCCAGTTGTTTGTTTGCGCGCGGTCCCCGTTTGGGACAGTTTAGTTTGGCCATGACGGTGGCAGGTGTCATGGGGTGACGCAGGGGCCACCCAGGACATGACCCTGGGAGGGTATGATTGTCAGTGGGACCGTAAGAGTGCCAGGCAATAGACAAGTTTTGTTGGAGTAGCACCGGTCCACCCGAATGGGAGCATGAGGCTAGGAGCTCCATAGTTAGGGTAAAGTGCGCAACCTCTACAGAGTGTAAATCTATTCGAATAGCCGCGTCCTCGGTCATGGGACACAGTTCGTATTAGGTCACACTATTTGGTCGATGTCGAGTCTGGAGGAACAAACTACATAATGTTATTGCTAAGACTGAACCAGAGAAGGGTATGATTTATCAGACTTGCAGTACAGATGCATGGACATCGGGTGATGTCAGGAATATGAAATGTTAGCCATGGGATGGTTAAGAGAGGAACGGTCGTATGACAGAAAGATTTGGATTGGATTTGGATCGGATTCGGATTCGGATTTGGATTTGGATCGGATTTGGATTGGATCCTAAGATTATTCGGAGTATGGATTAATTACTTGATATGCTGTATCTTCGTCATACTACAGTTACATTGATAGTTAACATGCTAGATAATTCCTGTTATGATATGATATTGCTAAATAATCCTTCTATCACATGATGATTAATGCTGCTAGATGTTTAATCTTGCTAGATAATCCTGTCATAACATAATAGTTAATACTGTTAAGATAATAAGTGCATGCTTGAATGCCATGGATTGCTTTGCTTGGTGTATATGTTGGTTTGGTTTGCTTGCGAGTACATTCAAAAGTACTCAGCGGCCTTCAATGTGGCCAGGTTCACCTAAGGAATCCGACGTCCACTAGCAAGGAGCCGGAGCGTTCGCGGGCTAGAAGAGTAACCCAGTCAGATCACTGTGGATTGGAGCCGCACCAAGACCCTGTTGCCTTAGATAGAGCTTTTCCGCTGCCATCATCCTTGTAAAATATATCATGTAAGACTGATATATCCATTAATAGAAATGTCCGTGTTCATGATACTTGTTGTAAAAGCGCATGCCAGAGTGATTTCCTGGGCTGGTATGTGCGGTGACCGTCTGACTACAGTGGTATTCAGGCGGGGCGCCACAACGGATGGTATCAGAGCCAGGCTGACTGTAGGTTACCCTAGCCCGATTTCATTGCCTCTTGATCAGTAGAAAGCCCAGATGGATTTCAGCCATCTTTGCCAAGCTGGCACGGCTACTATTGATCATAAGGCAACCCCATAGGTTTTTGGCTCCATCAGACCTCAACTCTCGTGGCCTTTGCCTCCGGTGGGAAATGTCCGCACCAGGCAACGACCCGTGAGCCCTGAACCCCTAGGTAAACCAGATATTCCTACCTTGCTTGCTAACCATGGCATTTCTCTTCTCAAATCTAGTTTCCTTTGGGAAACGCATATAAATTCCATCTTTTCCCCGGTAACCCTAGGATCATCGACTAAGCCACTTTGGCTATGGTCGTGCGTCGAGTTTGATGTTCCCTAAGGAAGTAGTAGGAGCTTGACCCCAATTGCTACCAGGAGCATTGTGTGGTTTTGCTTCTAAGTCCTTAGAGGTGCATCGAGTGCGCTAGGCTAGTTATACTAGTGAATCTTCGGCCATATGTGTAAGGTCCGCAAAATTTGAGCTTTATTTGCTTTTTGGTTTTTCGCGGTTCTTGCTTCTTTTGTCGATTCCGTTCTGTCGTTCCGACTGGATCCATCTGCAAGAGCTGCCAAAGAAGACCAACACACAACTTGGATAATACCCAATAATCCAAATTCAGTAAGAGTCAAGCCAAGCCAACTGCCCGATATTCAGAACATTATCACCGGATCTATCAAGAATGAAGGATGGGTTAGAAGCAGAATTTTAGTGCAACCGGCAAGGCCAGACTATACCTAAGGGAGTTTGTCGCAGAATAGATTACACCTAAGGAACTGATGAATCCGTCCTCGACACAAGGATTATTTCAGTCAGTAGGGTGAATCTGACTCAAGAATCATTTATTCCTACAGAAGGCATGTTTCAAGAATGTGAATGTGCCGAGAGAAACAACAAAACTCTGGTATGTTGATACAAATTGCAAAGCATATTTTGGAATTCACTGGTGCACATACAAAATTTTCTAGGCAAAAGGTTTGCGAGAATTGTGGATAAGTTCACGGCTGCCCAGAATCAATGAGGATTCCAAACACCTGTAAGCTCAGCTAAACCGGGTGAAACTATCTGTCAACTGCTCACTACCGGCAACACTTGGTTTGAATGCAAAGGGTATTCCGAATTAATTGTCAACATGAAGTCTGCATCAGTTGTGCAACCTTTATAGCAACAATGAGCAGATCAGCAGAAGGACAAGCGGTGTGCATGACCAACGGAATATCTTCAGACAAGGTATGGTCTATACCAAGTGTTGGCTTCACTATGGGTAAATTTTGGATACTTCAAAAGGAAGCCAGAATAGGCCATAGATCTGATTGCATATCACAGTGCAAGGCTTTTGGGTACAAAGGACCCATCCTTCCTCCACAAGCTATCGGAAGGAGCTTACAACGCAAGACTCCCAACCTTTCTCGCTACACCACTTGGTGGGAAAATCTTCTGGGCTACGGTACTCCAATCTCCATCAGCCCGCTACCGCGGAAAGCTTACGGCATAAGGCACCTGACCTTCCTCAGTAAGCCACAAGAGGAAAAAACTTCTGAGGTACGATACCCAGCCTTCTTCGGCACACTACCCTGGCAGAAGCTTCGAGCATAAGGAATTTAGTCTTCTTCAACACGCCATCGTGCCCACAACAATCTTGTCAGAAGCACGAACTAGTCTGGACACACGCCCGCCTCAGAGCTCAGTTGACTATGAAAGGATTTAGACTACCCATGCATATGTTGTGAAGCATGCAGTCCAGTGGATCAGTTCATGCGAGCCACTCGTACATGGGAATGACTGTGTTCAGAGAAACATCGGCCCAAACATCAAAGAAGGATATGAACACAACAACCCCTATGAAATATGCGAGAGTAAGTTGTGTGTACAAGCCCAACAAGCTAGGTTATGACCAAGGAGCCGTGTTGGCAGGTCACGACAGGTCCATCAAAGGAATTCTCAAGAACAAAGAAGTTGTGGACAAACAGTCTCCATGACGATTAGTAAAATAAAACTTCATGGATAAGGTGATAGTACCAATCCTGGTCGGACTCTTGCGTATACAGCCACAACAATGCAGCCAGCATGCCATACTCATCATGAATATGGGCCATCAACCTAGATAAGAGGCTAGTCTCCAAAAGGTGCACCATGTGATAGATGTACTATGATCAGCTCAGTGGTCATAACAAGGACTACAGAGGCTATATATGGCAGAGTCAACTCAGTAATTGACAAAGTTTGACCGTCTGAATTCACTTGGAAATAGTACATTCAGATAAAACAACTACAAGCACATACATGTCGGCATTGACGGTTCGTAAATACCCCGGTGTCATTGGAACAGGAGATTACCGTCTATGATTACTTTGTGATCATGCCTGACATTTCAGTTGGGGATATAGTAGCAGTAGCTTGGTCATGCTGAATTGTGGGTCACCTAAGGACAAATCCTGAATGCATATGACAGAAGAAAGCATCTGTATAGAACCCACAGCCAGACTAAGAATTTATCCTGAGCAAGACACGGGGACAATTGTCCATAGATACTCAAGAGGAATAATGGATGTATGCATGCAATACCATGCACCAAGAAAGGATGACTTGCCCTTGGCAGGTAGTGTACCAAGTATCGCAATAAAATCCAAAGCAGCTAGCTCCAGGCCATGGAAGTCAAGCTATTTGTTGGTATTACCTGCTACCTCACCAAGCAACAAACTATCAGGACAAAAGGTACACCTGACCGGAAAGAGAAGGATTCAATACAGCCGTTTGAGAAGATAGCACCTGAGCCATCAGAAGAGGCAGTTAAAAGGACCAGCAAATCAATGAAGACAAGACAGTTGATGGATCCAAGTCACACACAGGTATGTTCCCCTTAGCCGCGAGGTAAGCCTGGAAATCTCGAGGATGAGATTTTCTTAAGGGGGGTAGGTTTGTAACAACCTGGTTTTCGCTCCTTGTTTTTTTTTCCTTCGCGGGATTTGACTCCCGTCTTTTTTTGGTGTTATTGGATTTTCTCTCTCTCTTGGGTATATAAAGATGGTTATTCAGCCTTGCCTTTCCTATCCAACCAGAGATTCTCTCCAGTCCACCCTGTCACCCAAAGATTTATTCTCAGGATTTTACCACCGAAACCCTACTCTCCGATCTACCGGAAGGGAAACCCTAATTCCTTCCATTACAAAGGAACCCTAATTTTTCCTTGTTCTGTTGCCTCCCAGACTTTTCCCAGTGATAATCCCTTATCTATAAACCCTGAATATGCAAAAATATTGCCAAGTCATTTGCAATATTTTTTATTTAAAATTAATTCCTTTTTCTGCTGTTTAAAGGAATTAAATCCAGGAAAATATCTATCCATCTCCAAAGTTCATGAAAACTTGAGGAGATATTCTTTGTGATCATTTTGAGCTCCCAAAAAAATATTGGAAATAATTAAATAAGGGAAATTACATTTTCCTATTTAAAGCCAATATTGCATTTTGGGCACTTTCCAAAGGAACTACCATTTTGGTAGCCAGGAAAAATCCCAAATAATTTGTGGAGCTTCTCCTATCCATATCTTCACCATTTCCATCAAGAACTCAAGCTCCACTGTTCAAAGTTTGAGAGCATCATCCAATTCTTGTTTTTGGATTTATTTTGAGGTTGTGAAGCAACTATATTTTATATTGCTGCAAAATTCTTGAAATTAATCCAGGACCTCACATTCCCTATATGATGTGAGCTTGCAAAAATTCACATCATTTTATTTAGCCAATTTCTCTCAAAAATTCCATCTAGTTTCTGTCCAGCAGGAAGCTCTGTGAAGGAAGTACCACTTTGGCATTTCCAAATGAGCTGAAATTTTTCCAATACCTCCATACTTCCAAATCATCACCCTAAACCAAAATTCAGTTCATTTCATCAAGCCAGATGAGTGCAGCTTCAAAGTCAAGTTTCTGGACCAAATTTGGCATTGTAAAGGAAGTGCACTCAAACTTGGTTCAATTTGCTTCAAATTTCTCCAGAAGGTGCTCCTTCTTATCTCATGTCCCCGTGACAACTTGGCCAGGTCATCGGAACACCTGTCTGATCAAAAATTCCTGCCCAAGTTTCTGTCCAGAATCTGTTTTGGATCAACTCGACTACTCTAGAACCATCCTGGTCCATCCAGTGATCGACCTCATCTATTTGAGCAGTGAGGGAGCTGTTTGAGAAGATTGGACAGGCAGGAGAGTGCCAGAGCTTGTAGTGCGGGTGGTGACCACGCGGCGGTCGTGCAGAAATGGCGCTCTGGGTGCTGTCCTCGTCGGCCAGCTCGCTCCGGCCAGCCTCCGCTTGTCCGAGCGTGTCAATCGGCTCCGCGGCGTCCACCTGCCCCTCCCTAGACCCTTCTCCACTCCTCTCTCTTCCTCCTCATGCCACGGCGAGTGCCGCCATGGCTACTGTCGCCCCGTGATCCGCCGTCGTCTTCCTCTCCGTTGGCCTCTTCCCTCCCGAGCCGTCCCATCCATTCGAAGCTCGTCAGGTCGGCACCGCGCGCATCCAACGCCAGCTCACCGCGAGCTCCAGTGCGCGGCTAAGGACGCCACGGCGGCCATCCCTATCTCCTCATCTCAGCCGGCTATAAATAGCCACGGCCGAGCCCTCCCCGAGCATCCCCAACCCCCTCAGCCTCCTCCCCTCTCCCTCTGGTTCCCTCCCGCAGCCTCACCCGGCCGAACCCCTCGCCGGAACCCTCCCATGGCCGAAGCTCTGCCGCCTCTGCTCTGGCTCGGCCCGAGCACTTGAGCCGCCCCCTAGCCTCCCCAAACCGCCAGAAGCCTCCCCACACTACCACGGACCCGCCAGTACCCTCGCTTGGCCGTCTTCCCCACCGCAGCCAGCCAATTCGCCGGAGCCGCCGCGGCGCTGCCTCCACTGCAGCTCCTCCCTCCAGCCACCCCCACGGCCGAGAGGACCATCCCCGGGTGCGGAGTGGAGCAGGGGATCCATCCCCGCCGGCGCCCGAAGCAGCCGCGGCCTCCATCGCCGAGAACCACGCCGGCCAGCGCCCTCTGTCTCTGCAGCGGGAGGAAGAAGAAAGAGGCAGGGGAGGAGAGAGAAGGCCGTGTGGGTCCCTCCTGTAAGCGACCCAGCGAGGAGGTGCAAGTGGCTGATGACCGGGCCCGGGGTGGTTTAAGTGGAAGCGCACTCTCTATAATGCGTTTTCCGTTTTGGGAAAGCGTATTTTGGGACTGCTTCAGCCGGGAATGCGCTTTCAGTATACAGAAAGCATATTTTTCGGAAGTGCGTTTTCTATTTAACCCCGCCAGCCAAAAGTCTTAAGTTGTGGACGTTCACCGGTTAAAGACAGAAACGAATAGTTTTCTGATCGTTCTCTGCCTAACGAACGAACGCCCGTAACTTCGCAACCGTAACTCCGATTCAGGTGAATCCAATGCCCATGTCTTCAGTTCGTCGAGGCCGTTCCGATGAGGGAACCCTTTCCGGCGAATGACCATAATAACCCTGCCCTATATCCAGCCTCCCCGAGAGGGAACCCTTTCCGGCGAATTTTTCCGCGAGGTGATCGCATTTCTCCCGGAGTATTCCTTCACCCCCAAGCAAGCCGACCATCTGATATATGCCCTAAAGCATTGCTCTGTGTTATTCTTGCGTGTTTAATTAATGAATATGCCTGTGTTAGAAATAATTAAACTCCTGCTAGGTTGAACTTGTTATTTACATTACCTGCTAATGCTCATCATATGATCATACTAGTGACTCGTAGATGACCATATGGAGATAGGTTGTTATGTTTTCATGCATTACTGTTGTTATTGCAATGATAAAATAATGTGGGTTAATTATAACAAACTCCTCCGTCGGCTGGATCGAGTCATAGTGCCACCGAACCAAGCTCATCAGTGCAGCCACACTTGCCTGGATGGGGAGGCCCTGACTTGGTCTATTATCTTGCCTCTTGTCGGTACCACCAAAGAGGGAAGGTTATGCGTGCGCGCTACCTTGGCCCGGTAGGCGGCGATAACCTTGTGAGCCCAGTTGTATGTTTGCACGCGGTCCCCGTTTGGGACAGTTTAGTTTGGCCACGATGGTGGCAGGTGTCACGGGGTGACGCAGGGGCCACCCAGGACATGACCCTGGGAGGGTATGATTGTCAGTGGGACCGTAAGAGTGCCAGGCAATAGACAAGTTTTGTTGGAGTAGCACCGGTCCACCCGAATGGGAGCATGAGGCTAGGAGCTCCATAGTTAGGGTAAAGTGCGCAACCTCTACAGAGTGTAAATCTATTCGAATAGCCGCGTCCTCGGTCATGGGACACAGTTCGTATTAGGTCACACTATTTGGTCGATGTCGAGTCTGGAGGAACAAACTACATAATGTTATTGCTAAGACTGAACCAGAGAAGGGTATGATTTATCAGACTTGCAGTACAGATGCATGGACATCGGGTGATGTCAGGAATATGAAATGTTAGCCATGGGATGGTTAAGAGAGGAACGGTCGTATGACAGAAAGATTTGGATTGGATTTGGATCGGATTCGGATTCGGATTTGGATTTGGATCGGATTTGGATTGGATCCTAAGATTATTCAGAGTATGGATTAATTACTTGATATGCTATATCTTCGTCATACTACAGTTACATTGATAGTTAACATGCTAGATAATTCCTGTTATGATATGATATTGCTAAATAATCCTTCTATGACATGATGATTAATGCTGCTAGATGTTTAATCTTGCTAGATAATCCTGTCATAACATAATAGTTAATACTGTTAAGATAATAAGTGCATGCTTGAATGCCATGGATTGCTTTGCTTGGTGTATATGTTGGTTTGGTTTTCTTGCGAGTACATTCAAAAGTACTCAGCGGCCTTCAATGTGGCCAGGTTCACCTAAGGAATCCGACGTCCACTAGCAAGGAGCCGGAGCGTTCGCGGGCTAGAAGAGTAACCCAGTCAGATCACTGTGGATTGGAGCCGCACCAAGACCCTGTTGCCTTAGATAGAGCTTTTCCGCTGCCATCATCCTTGTAAAATATATCATGTAAGACTGATATATCCATTAATAGAAATGTCTGTGTTCATGATACTTGTTGTAAACGCGCATGCCAGAGTGATTTCCTGGGCTGGTATGTGCGGTGACCGTCTGACTACAGTGGTATTCAGGCGGGGTGCCACATAATCAATAGATGAAACACCAATCATTTTAATATCCTCATCATTACTACGATAGAAACCGGGAGGAATCGCTTTTTCTAAAAATTCTTGTTTAGCTTTTAGCACGGCAGTTCTTTTCTTACTCTCATCCATGGAGACATATAAAGCTTTAATTGATTCATTAATATCAATTTTGGGTGGCAAAATTTTAGTCTTAAGATTTTCCACATCATGAATAATTCTATCAATGCTCCTAGTCATATCATCAAGTTTACTTAATTTTTCTTCTATCGTAGTGTTGAAAACTTTTTGAGCATTAATAAATTCTTTAATATTAGTTTCAAGATCAGAGGGCATCCTATTATTATTATAAGTATTACCATAGGAATTGCCATAATTATTATAGGAATTTCTAGGAAACGGCCTAGGATTAAAATTACCTCTATAAGCATTATTATTAAAATTGTTTCGCGCGACAAAATTCACATCTACGGGGTCATTATTTTGCTCATTCAAGGTGGATAAAGGCACATCATTAGGATCAATAGGAGTATTTTTGCTAGCAACCAATTTCATAAGCGCATCAACTTTATCACTCAAAGTACTAATTTCTTCAACAGAATTCACCTTTTTACTAGTAGGAACTCTTTCAGTATGCCATTGTGAATAATTTGCCATAATATTATCAAGAAATTTAGTAGCTTCCCCCAATGTAATCTCCATAAAAGTACCACCCGCGGTGGAATCTAAAAGATTTCTAGAAACAAAATTTAATCCCGCATAAATTTTTTGTATGATCATCCACAAATTTAAACCATGAGTAGGGCAATTTCTTATCATTAATTTCATCCTTTCCCAAGATTGAGCAACATGTTCATGATCAAGTTGCTTGAAATTCATAATTTGATTTCTAAGGGAAATAATTTTCGCGGGAGGAAAATACTTGGTAATAAAAGCATCTTTACACCTATCCCAAGAATTGATACTATTTCGTGGTAAAGATGAAAACCAAAATTTTGCACGATCCCGCAATGAGAACGGGAATAATTTTAATTTCACAATATCATTATCCACATCTTTTTTATTTTGCATATCACACAATTCTACGAAAGTGTTAAGATGGGATGCAACATCTTCATTAGGACTACCAGAAAATTGTTCTTTCATGACAAGATTTAACAAAGCGGCATTTATATAACAAGTCTCCGCACTAGCGGTGGGAGGAGCAATCAGAGTACTAATAAAGTCATTATTATTAGTATTGGAAAAATCACACAATTTTGTATTTTCTTGAGACATCGTGGCTACGCAAACAAGATAACAAGCAAGCAAAGAAGCAAACAAGAAAAAGGCAAACGAAAAATATTTTTGTATTTTTGTAAAAACATTTTAGAATTAGGGGAGATGAAAACGAGAGGAAAAGGCAAATAAAATAAATGCAAGGAGATGAAAGTTTTATGCGTAGGTACTTGATAGATGTTGATGATGTCTCCCCGGCAACGGCGCCAGAAATTCTTCCTGCTACTTGTGAGCTGCGTTGGGATTTCCCCAAAGAGGAGGGGATGATGCAGTACAGTAGAGATAAGTATTTCCCTCAGTTATGAAACCAAGGTTATCAATCCAGTAGGAGAATCACGCAACAACTCGTTAGCAGTACTTGCACACAAAACAACAAATCCTCGCACCCAACACGAACAAGGGGTTGTCAATCCCTTGGCGGTTAATTGCAAGATTAAATTGTATGGTGATAGATAGATAGATTGAACAAAAATACAAAATAAAATAAATAAAGTAAAATTGCAGCAAGGTCTTTTTAGAATTTTCAATATATGATAAAGGAAGACCCGGGGGCCATAGTTTTCACTAGAGGCTTCTCTCTTGAAAATAGCATACGGTTGGTGAAAAATTACTGTTGGGCAATTGATAGAAAAGCAACTAATCATGACAATATCCAAGGGAAGAATCTTGCATATAGGCATCACATTCGAGACAAGTAGACCGAAACGATTCTGCATCTACTACTATTACTCCACACATCGCCCGCTATCCAGCATGGAGCTAGTGTATTAAGTTCATAAAGAACGGAGTAACGCCTTAAGCAGGATGACATGATGTAGACAAAGTAAACTCACGCATGAATAAACCCCATCTTTTTACCCTTAATAGCAACGATACATACGTGTCATGTCCCTTTCTGTCATTGGGATTGAGCACAGCAAGATCGAACCCATTACAAAGCACCTCTCCCATTGCAAGATAAATCAATCTAGTTGGCCAAACCAAATCAATAGATCGGAGAGAGAGAAATAGGAAGCTATAACAATCATGCATAAAAGAGTTCAGAGAAAACTCAAATAATATTCATGGATAATCTGATCATGAACTCACAATTCATCGGATCCCAACAAACACACCACAAAAATTGATTACATCGGATAGAACTCCAAGAACATCGAGGAGAACATTGTATTAAAGATCAAAAAGAGAGAAGAAGCCATCTAGCTACTAACTATGGACCCGAAGGTCTATGGTAAACTACTAACACATCATCGGAAGGGCAGCAAGGTTGATGTAGAGCCCCTCCGTGATTGATTCCCCCTCCGGCAGTGTGCCGAAAAAGGCCTCCAGATGGGATCTCTCGAGAACAGGAACTTGCGGCGGCGGAAAAAGTATTTCATGGACTCCTCTGTTGGCTTCCTGATTTTAGAGAATTTATAGAGGTGGAATTAGGTCAAACGGAGCAGAGGTGGGCCCACGAGGCACCAGGGCGCGCAACCCCCCCTGGGGCGCGCCTTGGTGGCTCGTGGCCACCTCCTCTGTCTTCTGGCCCTCTCCCGAAGCTTCTAGTGTCTCTTCTGTCCAGAAAAAAATCTCCAAAAAGTTTCGTGGCATTTGGACTTCGTTTGGTACTGATATTCTGGAAAACCAAAAACAGGCAAAAAACAGCAACTGGCACTGGGCACTAAGTTAATAGGTTAGTCCCAAAAAATGATATATAATTGCTTGTAAATGTATATAAAAACATCCAAGATTGATACTATAATAGCATGGAACAATCAAAAATTATAGATACGTTGGAGACGTATCACTAGGGTATTAAGTATAAAACAGATTAACGCCTTAAGCAAGATGACATGATGTAGACAAAGTAAACTCAAGCAATATGATTAAACCCCATCTTTTTATACTTAATGGCAACAATACAAATATGTGTCATGTCCCTTTCTGTCACTGGGATTGAGCACCGCAAGATTGAACCCATCACAAAGCACATCTCCCATTGCAAGATAAATCAATCTAGTTGGCCAAACTAAATGGATAGACCGGAGAGAAATACAAAGCTATAACAATCATGCATAAAAGAGTTCAGAGAAGACTCAAATATTTCTCATGAATAATCTGATCATAAACCCACAATTCATCGGATCCTAACAAACACACCGCAAAAGAAGATTACATCGGATAGAACTCCAAGAACATCGAGGAGAACATGGTATTGAAGATCAACGAGAGAGAAGAAGCCATCTAGCTACTAGCTATGGACCCGTAGTTCTATGGTAAACTACTCACACATCATCAGAAGGGCAGCAAGGTTGATGTAGAAGCCCTCCGTGATCGATTCCCCCTCCGGCAGAGTACCGGAAAAGGCCTCCAGATGGGATCGCGGAAGAACAGAGGCTTGTGGCGGCGGTAGGGTTTTCTCGTCTGGGTCTCTGTTGGTTTCTGATTTGAGAATCTATAGAAGTGGAATTTGGTCAGTAGGAGCCACGAGGGGCCCACAAGGCATCAGGGCGCACCGCCCTGGGGCCGCGCCCTGTTGCCTTGTGGCATCCTCGTGAGGCTTTTGGCATCCTCCCGAAGCTTCCAGGGTCTCTTTTGTCCAGAAAAAAATCGTCAAAAAGTTTCGTGGCATTTGGACTTTGTTTGGTACTGATTTCCTGAAAAACAAAAAACAAGCAGAAAATAGCAACTGACACTGGGCACTAGGTTAATAGGTTAGTCCCAAAAAATAATATATAATTGCATATAAAACATCCAGGATTGATACTATAATAGCATGGAACAATAAAAAATTATAGATACGTTGGAGAAGTATCAAGCATCCCCAAGCTTAATTCCTGCTCGTCCTCGAGTAGGTAAATGATAAAAACAGAATTTTTGATGTGGAATGCTACCTAACATATTTCATCATGTAATTCTCTCTTACGGTATGAATATTAAGATCCGAATGATTCAAAGCAATAGTGTATAATTTGATATAAAGGCATCAATACTCATGCATACTAACAAACAATCATGTCTTTCAAAATAAAAATGCTAAAGAAAGTTATCCCTACAAAATCATATAATCCTGTCATGCTCCATCTTCTTAACATAAAATATTTATCATGAACAACCCCGGTTTTAGCCGAGCAATTGGTTCATACTTTTTAACGCGCTTCAGCTTTTTCAACCCCCACGCAATACATGAGTGCAAGCCATGGATATAGCACTATGGGTGGAATAGAATGTGGTCTTAGAGATTAATAAGGGGAAGTCAAAAGGAAGAAGATAGTCTCACATTGACGAGGCTAATCAACGGGCTATGGAGATGCCCATCAATTGATGTCAATGCGAGGAGTAGGGATTGCCATGCAACGGATGCACTAAGAGCTATAAGTGTATGAACGCTCAACGTGAAAACTAAGTGGGTGTGCATCCAACTTGCTTGCTCATGAAGACCTCGGGCATTTGAGGAAGCCCATCATCGGAATATACAAGCCAAGTACTATAATGAAAAATTCCCACTAGTATATGAAAGTGACAAAATAGGAGACTCTCTATATGAAAAACATGGTGCTACTTTGAAGCACAAGTATGGAAAATGATAGTAACACTGCCCCTTCTCTCTTTTTCTCTCATTTTATTTTATTTTTCATTTATTTTTCTTTCTTTTTTTCATGGGTCTTTTTTGGCCTCTTTTTCTATTTTTTTATTTTCCTCACTGGGACAATGCTCTAATAATGATGATCATCATACTTCTATTTACTTACAACTCAAAATTACAACTCGAAACTAGAACAAATATGACTCTATATGAATGCCTATGGCAGTGTACCAGGATGTGCAATGACACTAGCGTAACATGTATGAAAAATGATGAACGGTTGCTGAGCCACAAATACTATGTCAGCTATATGAGCATGCAAAGCAATATGACAATGATGATGTGTGTCATAAAAAAATGGAATGGTGGAAGTTGCATGGCAATATATCTCGGAATGGCTATGGAAATGCCATGATAGGTAGGTATGGTGGCTGTTTTGAGGAAGATATAAGGAGGCTTATGTGTGATAGAGCGTATCATATCACGGGGTTTGGATGCACCAGCGAAGTTTGCACCGACTCTCGATGTGAGAAAGGGCAATGCACGGTACCAAAGAGGCTAGCAAATTGCGGAAAGGTGAGAGTGCGTATAATCCATGGACTCACATTAGTCATAAAGAACTCAGATACTTATTGTGAAAGTTTATTAGCCCTTGAAGCAATGTACTACTATGCATGCCCCTAGGGGGAGGTTGGTTGGAGTTAACCATTGCGCGCCCCCGACCGCCACTCAAAGGAGGACAATCAAGAATAAATCATGCTCCAACTTCTTAGCATAACGACATATCATATGTGCATGCTTCGGGAATCACAAACCTTAACACCAATATTCTTACTAAACCACAATTATCTACTAGCACCTCCCATATATTACCATCTTAATATCACAAAATTATTGCAAGGAATCAAACTTATCATATTCAGTGATCTACATGAAAGTTTTTATTATATCCCTCTTGAATACCTATCATATTAGGACCAACTTCATAACCCTTGCATATTACCATTGCTATTTATTAGACTCTCAAAAAGATATAAGTGAAGCATGAGAGTGCAACTATTTCTTTAAAATATAACCACCGCCGTGCTCTAAAAGATATAAGTGAAGCACTAGAGCAAGTGCCTAGCTCAAAAGATATAAGTGAAGCACATAGAGTATTCTAACAAATCACGAATAATGTGTGTCCCTCTCAAAAAGGTGTGTTCAACAAAGATGATTGTGGCAAACTAAAAAGCAAACAAAAGCAAGCAAACTATAGCACAAGACGCTCCAAGTAAAACACATCATGTGATGAATAAAAATATATCTCCAAGTGATATACCGATAGATTGTAGACGAAAGAGGGGATGCCATCCGGGGCATCCCCAAGCTTAGACGCTTGAGTCTTCCTTGAATATTACCTTGGGGTGCCTTGGGCATCTCCAAGCTTAGGCTGTTGCCTCTCCTTATTCCTTTATCCATCGTAGTCTCACCCAAAACTTGAAAACTTCAGCACACAAAACTCAGCAGAAACCTCGTGAAATCCGTTAGTATAACAATTGAATCTTAAACTGTAGGTACTATTGTAAATTGATTCATATTTAATATTGGCATAATGCTACTGTACTCTAACTTCTCCATGACTCATACCCCCGATACGATCCATATATTCATCAAAATAAGCAAACTATGCAACAAAAACAGAATCTATCTAAAACAAAACAGTCTGTAAAGATCTTAATTAAAGTCATACTTATGTAACTCCAAAAATTAGGAAAAATGAGGACAACGTGGGAAATTCATATATAAATAATGTGTACAAAATTCAGAAGGTTCTGATGCTCCAGCAAAAAATCAAAATTCCAGAACTGGACGTAAAAGTTTCTGTTTTCAAACAGCATCAATTATACTATTATCCAAATCATCCCAAAGGCATTACTTGGCACAAACATTAATTGAAAGATAAAAACACAATCATAACAGAGGATACAATTGTGTAAACTCACAAAAACATAAAGTAAAACAAAAATTTATTTTATTTATTGGGTTGCCTCCCAACAAGCGCTATTGTTTTATGCCCCTAGCTAGGCATAATGCATAGTTTCAAGTGTTGTCATCCTTCATCCCCAAATCCTTTTTAATCAAGTCTTCCAAAAATTTCTCATTAGTTCTCTACTTTCATGCTCTTCTTTTCTGGTAAGTGAGCTTAAATACTTGAAGAGAATTTGATTGGTGACTTTAACATTGATAACTTCAAACTCAGAATCATCACCATACACATCCTCATACAAAACATGTATCTCATCGTCAATAGGGTCTCTAGCCGTATTCTCAAACCATTCTTCACTAAATCCCTCATCCATTCCTTTATTAATCCACTCAAATTTATCACAAGCATGGTGGTACAAAGTTTTAATTATTTCGGCATATGGAACTCTTCTTCTAATATTCTCACCATAAGCAAAGTAATCTTTAGATTCCAACTTTTGGATAGTATCTTTATCATGAATAATTTACTCTATGGGAGTATGCTCATAATCTATTCTATAAAAGGAAAATATGTCTCTAGCTTCTTTAATTATATAATCAAATTCATGCATAAGGATAATTGTAGCAATCTTTTTAATTCTAGGATTATGGATATTGGGAAGCTCATAAAATATCTTTTGTAATGCGGGGTGGATGTGCAAAAAAATTCGTTCTAACTTAACCACAAGCTTAGCAATAGCATCCACATAGCAACTTGTTTTATCAAGAATAGATCCCTTAATTATTGGTATAACTCCCACGCAATTAAAAAATCTTGAATAATGTTCTTCCCGATAATGTTACCACTTCCCACATGATAGATTTTAGTTTTGAAATTAGTGGGTGGGTCATGCTCAGGAGGGTCCTGATTAAGATCAAAAGAATGAATTTTCTCCCCAAGAGATTCACTAGCACTATCCTCGCTAGCACTTTCTGCAATAACCTTTTCGAACTCAGACATGATGGCAAAGCAAGCAAACAAGCATACAAGCGAACGAGAATATTTTTGTGTTTTTCTAAAATTGTTTTAGAAGTGGGGGAGATGAAAACGAGAGGCAAATGCAAATAAAAGGCAAATTAAAATAAATGCAAGTGGATGATAGTTTATGCGAAGGTACTTGATAGGTTTTGGTGATGTCTCCATGGCAACGGCGCCAGAAATTCTTCCTGCTACTTGTGAACTGCGTTGGGATTTCCCTGAAGAGGAGAGGATGATGCATTACAGTAGAGATATTTATTTCCCTTGGTTAAGAACCAAGGTTATCAATCCAGTAGGAGAACCTCACAGAACCTCGTTAGCAGCACCTACACACACAAAAGCAAACACTTGCACCCACCACAAATAAGAGGGTTGTCAATCCCCTTAGCGGACACTTGCAAGGATTAAGTCTGATAAAAGATAAAAAGTAAATTGCAAAATAAAATAAAAGTAAATAAATTGCAGCAAGGTATTTTTAGATTTTAATATATGATAAAGGTCGACCCAGGGGCCATAGTTTTCACTAGAGGCTTCTCTCTCGAGCACAGAACATACGGTGGGTAAACAAATTACTGTTGGGCAATTGATAGAAAAGTGCATAGTTATGACAGATTCATGGCAATGATCATGTATATAGGCATCACGTCCAAGAGAAGTAGACCGACTCCTGCCTGCATCTACTACTATTACTCCACTCATCGACCGCTATCCAGCATGCATCTAGGGTATTAAGTATAAAACAGAGTAACGCCTTAAGCAAGATGACATGATGTAGACAAAGTAAACTCAAGCAATATGATTAAACCCCATCTTTTTATCCTTAATGGCATCAATACAAATACGTGTCATGTCCCTTTCTGTCACTGGGATTGAGCACCACAAGATTGAACCCACCACAAAGCACCTCTCCCATTGCAAGATAAATCAATCTAGTTGGCCAAACTAAACGGATAGATCGGAGAGAAATACAAAGCTATAATAATCATGCATAAAAGAGTTTAGAGAAGACTCAAATATTTCTCATGAATAATCTGATCATAAACCCACAATTCATCGGATCCCAACAAACACACCGCAAAAGAAGATTACATCAGATAGAACTCCAAGAACATCGAGGAGAACATGGTATTGAAGATCAAAGAGAGAGAAGAAGCCATCTAGCTACTAGCTATGGACCCATAGGTCTGTGGTAAACTACTCACACATCATCGGAAGGGCAGCAAGGTTGATGTAGAAGCCCTCCGTGATCGATTCCCCCTTCGGCTGAGTACCGAAAAAGGCCTCCAGATGGGATCGCGGAAGAACAGAGGCTTGCGGCGGCGGTAGGGTTTTCTCGTCTGGCTCTCTATTGGTTTCCGAATATTTCAGAATTTATAGAAGTGGAATTAGGTCAAAAGGAGCCTTGAGGGGCCCACAAGGCATCAGGGCGCCCCCCTGGGGCCGCGCCTTGTTGCCTTGTGGCCTCCTCGTGAGGCTTCTGGCGTCCTCCCGAAGCTTCCAGGGTCTCTTTTGTCCAGAAAAAAATCATCAAAAAGTTTCATGGCATTTGGACTTCGTTTGGTACTGATTTCCTGAAAAACCAAAAACAAGCAGAAAACAGCAGCTAGCACTGGGCACTAGGTTAACAGGTTAGTCCCAAAAAATGATATATAATTGCATATAAAATATCCAAGATTGATACTATAATAGCATGGAACAATCAAAAATTATAGATACGTTGGAGCCGTATCAACGTAACAGTGGCCCAAAAGGAGGATATGTTGTCGGCTTGTTCAATTCTTCCTTCGCCAATCCCAGTCTTCAGACTTGTGCCTTGGGGGTGACTTCGATGTTTTCGGTTCACTCGGCCGATAAGCACTCTTCGTATCACTTATCTTCTGATATTTTTCCAATAACTATGCGAAAGTGACTTTCATCTTTTTACTTTTGTGCTTATCACGGCCTTTGCTTTCTTTGGTTGTGCGTGCATCGGTCTCTGAATTTTCTTGTTACCCCCCCCCCCCCCAAGTGCTAGATGTCTCTGTTTTAACTTTGATGGAATTCCCATCATCAAGATTATTGTTGATGCACTTTTTAACAATATCCTTGCTCGAAGACTCAATCTCGTCATCATTGGTGTGTACATGTCCACCTTTAGATGAATCGGCTTGAGATAGCCGAGTCAACATTTGATCGCCATGAAGACCAATCTGATCCGACTAGCCATATGCTCATGCCTCAACAAACTCCAATCATCCTATGTTGTCCGATTGCGCGGCTGGATGAATCACGTTGCAGTCTTTGACATTCTGCTCGAACAAACATTGCATTCGCTCTTGTCTTGACGGCTCGACATTGTGATCAATTATAATAATAGGATTAGTCAGCGATGTACCGACGATGTGATCACCTATACCTAGACTGAAGGTACACTACTCGTCCATTAACCAATACTGTGATACCGGCTTTGGAACTAAACAACCGAGTGGTGTCGGCCTAACATCATCCGACTCGACTATGCATCGATTTTGTCATCCTTTTCCGATGCTCTTGAATCGGCTATTGGAGAACTTTGAACCTGGCTTTATGTTTCTGCAACCAAAATAATTATAGAATATACATCTCATCTGAGACCAAATGTTAGCCAGGCATGAAACAAACAAAGTTGTCCATATGAATATAAAGTTTAGCCGACATGACGGGAACAACTTTGGTTGCGATAAGTTGTCACTATTAGCTTCTATGAATGGTACCATGTGTTGACCAGCATAATTAGTGACAAGATTATTCCAAACAAACAGATTATTCATCTCGATTGGTCTTTCAAAATTAATTGGAATCTTGCTAATGGGTGCATCAACAATATGATTTTGACCGAATCAAAAATTGAGTAAACTGCCGGCTAGGTGTATCTTTGTGAAGACGCTGGGAGGACACAATGGTTGCACAACTAGAACAATATTTGGTCCACCTCTGGATAATTCTCCAATGCCTCTTCCTCTTCTTCTTGATCTCGTGCCTCATCACTCGGATTTCCCAAGTAGATTTCACTCAGATTTCTCGAGTAGATTTCACTCGGACGCTCTTCGTTAGCTGAACTTTGCTCATGCGCATGCTCTTGTTCTTGATGTTCATCGCTAATCGAACTTTGTTTGGCCATATAACTTTGTTCTTGATGCTCATCAATTTCTTTGGCACGAAACTCATAGGGAAGCATGTAGGCTCCCTCACATCCAGAAAAATCGAGCATGGCCAATTTGCTGCGTTTGTCATTCCTTTGCTCGGTGAAGCTTCCATCTTTTGGTTTGATACACTCGACATTAACTGGCTTGATGCACTCGGCATTATCCGGCGATACACTCGGCCTTAACTGGCTCAATGCACTCGGTTGGCTCGATGCACTCGGTATTGACTCTATGCACTCGGCCTTAACCGTCTTGGTGCTCAATCTGGTTTCAACCGAATCCACCATTGTCTTGGCTTTAAAGGAATCGTTCGACTCGGCTGTAGACGACTTAGTCATATTTGACTCAGTTTCAACCGAATCAACCGTATTAGCCGAGTGAATCCTTTTTTGTTGTTCGACTTGCAAAGCTTCTTTTTTATCTTGCCTCAACATCATAGAGGAGCCAACATGATTGCTGAATGGAGGAAGAGAATAGACATATTCTTGCAAATCTTCCTCTCCACGCTTCTTCTTGAGTGCTTCATAAGCCTGTCAATATTCTGCCGGTAATTCCTCAAGAGTAGGAGTGGTAAAAATGTTGACGCTATTCCCAGTGAGCTTTGGCTTGATCTTGTCCACTCGGGCCATATATTTTTCTTTGAACTCAGCCCTGCTTGGATCGGCTTGCCCCCTAATCTTTTAGGATCTTTTGGCAATGAATTGTTGTTGCCAAAATTTTGCAATTGTATAGGGGGTGCATAACATGCTGCTGTCATAGGTGAAGACGTATGCACTGTTCTAGAACCATATTTTCTCTTGCCAACCTGATCATTCGGCAAAATTTTGTCTCCTTGCAAAACCCTAGAGAGCGCTAATCTTCTTATTTTGGGCTAAACTCTTGAATGCAGCCAGAGCCACCTCATCTCCTACAATATTATGTGCAAATGCTCCTGTAGAATCTCCATTCACTTGGCCATAACCATTAAGATGAGCCGAATCATTAATATTGCTAGTTGTATATGGTGTCGAATAATTAATTCCATGAGGCACAGTGTATGATGATTGAGGATAACCGGACAGATAGCTAATAGAAGCATGTCTGATTCCCCCATCCATCGGCATGTTTGAGGACAGACCCACATATTGCAAGTTGACTATCGATGAATAAAATTGTGAGACACCCTCCTTAACGTGAGGTGCCCCAGGATGATAACTCGAACTTATCATGTTGTTCACCGGCATAATGAAGTGCTTTGCCGATGCACGAAAGTTTGGATCCATAGGTGGTGTTCCGAAAATATGTAATTTCGAAGCTTCCTCAACGGGATAATTAGTCGGCCTTTGCTCATTAGAGCTAGTCGATGTGGAATGTCCAATGAAAGATCTAGCGACACCAACATATTGGCTATTTGCATCTACATAAGGAGATTCATGATACATGTTACCATCGTAGATTGCGGCCTCTTGATGACGCTCTCCTCGAAGCAAGAATGGGCTGGAGACCGTTCGAAACTTTGTCCCCAGCGGAGTTGCCAAAAAGTGTGTTCGCACACGAACACGTCACTGTGTGCCCTCGATGCCGGGGGTGATGCACCGCAGCTCACGTCGAGGGAGATCCGACCGGCAATGCGATACATAGGAGAACTGTCGGATGTGCTTTTACGGACCCGAAACCACGCACGCCAGGGAGGGACCCCGTTAGGGAGTGCGGCGGCTATGGGCTGCCCTTGGTCGATTTGCTCACCCCTAGAGCCTCAGGATTCACTACCCTCCAATCTCGAAGAACGACGAAGAACGAGAAGAAAGATACAAGGGTAGGAGATAAAAGTAGATGAACACGAAAGTGTAATTGATAGATTGGTTCGATTGGTGTTGTTCAATCGGCCATCACCTCTCACATATATATGAGGCGGCTGGACTTCCCGTACAAGTAAAGGACTCGTCTAGGCTTTCCTTACAAGAATATTATATCAATTCACGTCCTAAAAGTCCTAATTCTAGTTCAACTTGGATTTGGCTCGGATCTGTCCCATACTTATGTCCTGCCTTTTGCGCGGGCCGTAGAATCTTCATACTAACTCGGATGGAGTCGAGCCCAACATCAAAATTCTTCGTCTTAACGAGCTAAATAAGACAACGCGGGCATCTTCTCCATCTAAGGCCGTCTTTATGATATTAGGGCCCATCTTTGACTTTGGGTCGGATTCGGCAGGTGGTAGGCTGGGCTGTTCGGGCCTTCTCATGACTGTGTAGGTAACACACTATCTTGGATCGTGATACTCCAAAAGCAAAGTTGTACATCTTGACGAATGCACAACTTTCATGTTGGGCACTTCCTCATTTGAGGCCATCCTTAGAGCATTTTGACACATGTTTCAGATGCTGTCATCCGAGTTATCTTTAAGTCATAAACCAATCAGCTGGTAAACCCGATTGTTTTATGACTCGGCACCAAATGGGCATTGCATCATGCCGAGTTACGATATGATGATATGTTAGGTCGAGTAACAACCATATTGGGACATAACGACATGTTGGGTATAGCCTGCCAACTGATGGTGGTATACGAGCCTACTGACTGGGACGGTATACCGGGTGGAACCTGCCGACTGGAACATAAGACCCCTCCGACTGATGGCTACCGACTGGGATGGTAGTGGGACGACTAACATGATGGTGTTCGAATACTTCAGTCGGTCCCGATCTTACCGACTAGCATATAGCCAATCTGTCGACTGTGACATGGTAGTGCCCGAGTGTAGCTTTACTCGACCCAGTCTCCCCGATTGGGGCATGGTGACCTTGCTCCTAGGTATCTTCTATATGTTTCATGTTCGCTTTTCCATATCTTTCAGCATCTTCCTGAGTCCACCGAACCCAGGTCTTATACCCGACTGATGGTTCACTCAGACTGAAAGTTTTAGTCGGCCTTTCCATGTACTGACAGGAATATCTCATTCACAAATAGTTTTTCCAAAAACGAGTGCGAACACTCGCACGCAATGTGTTCGACAAAATCCCTCCAAGGTAAAAATTTGATTAAACTTGTTGGTTTTTATCATGCACGTAGATGTAGTTTGATGGTGATTTTCGTATTGTAGATGAGCTCATGCAAATCCTCTAGCTAGGACGATTCCTCATCAGATGAGGAATTCCCAATGAACGGGTAGAGGCACATGAAAGATTGATGCACAACTATTTTGGTACTCCACCAGTTTTCCTAGAAAGATACTTTCGTCGCCGTTTCAGGACATTTAAGGATTTATTTATTCACATTTGCAATTCTATGAAGCAACATGACGGAGCCTTTGAGCGGAGGAGAAATTGCTCCAGTTTGCTTGGAGATACCACTAAGCAGAAGGTCACTACCACATTGCGCAAGATGGCCTATGGTGTTCTGACAGATTATTCCGACAGATTACATTGATGACAATTTGGCAATGGCGGAGAGCACTTCTATCTGTTATGTCAAACAATTTACAAAGACTACGGTAGAAGTGTTTGGTATAGAGTACTTGAGAGCACCCAATTCTCAGGACACTCAGAGGCTTTTGGAGATGAACAAAGCCCTGGGTTTCCAGGTATGCTTCGGTCTATCAATTGCATGCGTTGAAAGTGGAAGAATTGTCCTACAACATGGCATGGACAGTTCAAATGATGCACCAAGGATGCCATCATCATTCTTGAGGCCGTGGCCGATAGGAAGACATGGATTTGGCATGCATATTTTGGGATGCCTGGATCTTGCAATGACATCAATGTGCTCAACCGATCACCTCTTTTTGCGAGGTTAGCCAATGGAGAAGCTCCACCAGTGACCTTCCAAGAAAATGGGCGCACATATAACTATGTGTACTACCTTGTGGATGGGATCTATCCGAAGTGGGCTGCTTTCGTGAAGCCAATCTCAAGCCCCCAAGGTAAGAAAGAACTTTACTTTCATAATGCTCAAGTGACAGCTAGGAAAGATGTGGAGAGGGCTTTTGGAATTTTGCAATCCTAATTTGCTATTGTGCGAGTACCGACTAGATTTTGGGATCAGAAGAACCTTTGGTACATCATGACTGCTTGCGTGGTCATGCATAAAATGATCATTGAGAATGAGCGTGGACATGATTTGGATTACACCTTCTATGACCTCATGGGGGTACGTGTTTGGCCGAGTAGAAGGGAAGACCAAATCAGACGCTTCATGGATATGTACCATGACATTAGAGAGGCCGATACACACAATGATCTTCAAAAAGATGTCATGGAGGAGTGGTGGAAATAGCATGAGGAACAAGCCTCTTAGTTTCTTCTCTGTGTTTGTTGTATTGTTCAAGAACTTTGTTGTATTTGTGTTGCATTTCATGTTGTGGATTTGATGAATTATGTAATAATTTGACGTTGTGGTTTGATGAAATTGTTGTTAAGTTTGTTTATGGATTAATTTCGGATGATTTTGATTCAAATATGTGTGGCTCTAGTGCTTCTGTTGCATCGTGCGGCATGCCTTTTTTTTACATCATTTGTTGAAGCGGTTGTCACGCGGCCGTCCTATTTTATATCATTTGTTGGAGTTGGGATGTTTTTGATGATGTAAAAAAGCACTTTTTGATGATGTATATTTTACTCATACCACAAACTGGTGATATAAAATACATTATCTATTGGAGATGTTTTTATTATTTCCGTGGGTAGCTTCAATGGATCCATCGTGTTCCTGCTATTGCCATGCATGCCAATTTATTCCTTCTGAAAAGTGTTGTCATATTTGAAGAACGGAGTCTTATTATATTATGCCTCTATTGTGCTATGCTAGTAATTTTTGTGAATGGGTTTTCATGTCGAAAAAAGAGTTAGAATTTGTGAATATATTCTATTTACTTGATTAATTTCGGGCAAACCCAGTTGTAAACAGAAGAGAAGGTCGGATCCCTACCCAAACCAAATAAGAAAGGTTGTACTAAAGAATGTTACAAATAAAGAAGAAACTAATAAGAACTACTGCAGGCGACCGCTAACGCGACACATGAATCAGAGACCCCACGACCAAACTGTGTGCGATGCATGAATCGCAAACGGTGTCGTAATAAAACCGTCGCCAATAAGACGAACTATTTGCGATGGCGGAGACATCAAGCATGATTCAGATTAGAGACACGTGTGCGATACGTGGCATACAGTTGATCCATATGAATTGTTTGTGATAAGACAGAACAACAGAAACGGGCAGCCAGTTCGAGGTGTGTGCAATACACGGCATACAGTTCACTCAGATGAACTATTTGTGATTATCCAACACAACAGAAACGGTCAGGCAGATCAAGGTGTGTGCGATACACGGCATACAGTTCACTCGGATGAACTGTTTGTGATTACCCAACACAACAGAAACGGTCAGGCAGATCAAGGTGTGTGCGATATACGGCATGCGGTTCACTCGGATGAACTGTTTGTGATTACCCAACACAACAGAAACGGTCAGGCAGATCAAGGTGTGTGTGATATACGGCATGCGGTTCACTCAGATGAACTGTTTGCGATTAACCAACACAACAGAAATGGTTCAACTTAACAAGATGTGTGTGATACGCGGCAAACAGGTCAGTAATCCAAAATGTGTGGGAAGACCGATAACAACACAGACAATTCCTGCTAATAACCCGTGTGTGTTGTTGGCAAACGCTTGCTGGTAAACAATTGTCAGCGATTGATGAAATCATCACCCGTGGGCAAGCAATGTGCGCGCACGCGTCGTGCTAGCTCGCGCTTCCTTCTATGCTAAGTTTCCATTAATTGATGGCGTTTTATGAACATGCCACCGTTTCCCGCCATTTCCCCATCGGTTTCCCGCCGCCACCCAGCGATTGCGCATAAGCCTAGGCGGCGCGCGACACACCGAGGCACAAGCGCAGCCTATAGCCCCTCTAGCAACCTTTTCCAAGCATGCCAACCCACCGAAGCTCCGCCTCTGCCATTAACCTCCTCAACGAGGTAAACGAGCAGGCGCCATGGCCCGTCGAGGCCAAGGACGTCCCCGGCTACGTGATGGACGATGCCGTGTTGCGCATCATCGCTACGGTTGAGCAGACCCTTGGCGGACGGCAATTCAGCACCGCGGATCAAGAAAGGCAACTCAGCGTCGAGAGGCTGCAGCTCGATGCACAACATGATCGGTGGTGCCCCGCAGCGCAAGATAGGCGCATCCACGCCGATAGGCTGCTGTTCGCCGCACAGCGAGACCGATGGACCGCCGCAGAGCGAGAGGCGCGGCGCGCCGCACAGCAAGAGTGATTCCATCGGCGCTTGTCTGCTGTCGATAGGGCGTTGCAGCTGGCTACACGGCCCGTCAGTAGCCCCATTCCTCGCCAGGAGTGGGCAGAGGCCCTCTGTGCCGTACTACCACCAGAGGTCGGCCGCGCCGTGCTTGCACCGGACGCCGGCTGCGCCGTTCGCATGGGTCACTGTAAGTGCATCTAGTGCCACCCCTTGTTGGTTTTGGAGTATTGAAGACAAACTTGGTTGTGGGACTAATGTGTTTGTGAGATTCACAGGAGAACACAGGTAGAAGTCCCTATTGATTCGGTTTACCCATCGAAGATGACCCCTAAAAATGTATGAAGACATTGAAGACAATGGTGAGTCACGAAGACATTCGTGCTGAAGATAATGGTTCATCAAGACATTCGTCGAAGACAATGAAGCATGAAGACATAGTCTTTTGGTAGTTTCATTTCCTTATTTCTTGAGTCATAGGAACCACCGAACTGTCAAGTGGGGTCAAGGTAAACGAAGTCAGAAACTGACGTGATGCTCAACCTAAAATTCTATGTCTTCAAGCAAAGACAAATGAGAGAAAATCTCTTCCAGAGTTGGTTGAGTCAGCTTTGCTTGTAGCCCAAGTAAAGTTGCCACGTGGGTTCAAATTCTGACCGTAGGACACGTGTCAGTTCCTAAATGACCAAGGGTCATTTCGGACATATCACGTCGGGTTGCCCCTGGCTATAAATAGCCACCCCCCTCCACCATAAGTTGGTGGCTGCTCCGAGTTAGTGCACGGCTTTTGTCGTTTGAGAGCAACCCACCTCGAAGCCTTTGAGAGAGAAACCTTGCGAGGACAAAACCCAAAACACCCAGAGCCCAAAGTGATTGAGCATCACTGAAGACATTCTGTTCTAAGTGAACTGAAGACTTATTACACTTGAAGACTGTGATCTTCCAGTCGGTTAGGCGTCGCATTCTGAGCATCCAAGAGTCATTGTGGATTGCCGGTGAACGAAGTCTGTGAAGGTTTCGAAGTCTACCTTGAAGACTTACCAGAGTGATTGGGCGAGGTCTAAGTGACCTTAGCTCAAGGGGAATAAGGTGAAGACGTGGTCTTCTGAGTTCAATCTCAGCCTCCCTAACCAGACGTACAACTGTCACATCAGTTGGAACTGGTCAAACAAATCATTGTCTTCCCCGAGCTCCTGGTTCTATCCTTACTCATCCTTAATTACTGTTTTGAACTGTGAAGCCTTTGCATGCTTGTTTGTGTTTGAAGATATTCCCTGAAACCATTCATCTGTTTACTCATTTATCTTCATGCTTCTTTTGTTGATGTTCAACGCATGCCTGTATGTATGATGTCTATGCTTGTCATATTTGTTCATCTTATTGATAGGCTCTACTAGTTCTCATCCTGCTTTCGCTTTCTTCGAAGACATTGCATGTTTTCGAAGCCTTTCATAAAAATTGCCTATTCACCCCCCCTCTAGTCGATAACTAGCACTTTCAATTGGTATCAGAGCAAAGTGCTCCCTTGTTCTGTGTGATTTGGTTTAACCACCCGGAGTTTTAGCTATGTCGACTGCAGGGATAATCAAGGTTTCCGCTGCGTGCCCCGTCTTCGATGGCACTGACTATCCCTACTGGAAGAATAAGATGCGCATGCATCTTGAAGCCATTGACAACGACCTCTGGTATGTCGTCAGGATGGGCGTCCCCAAGGTCGGTGAAGGTGTCACCGCTGCTGACGTAAAGAGTTTTGCACAATTGGACTCCACCGCCAAGAACATCATCTGTGGTCATCTGACCAAAGGACAGTATGGACGTGTGAGTGCTTTGGAGTCTGCGAAACTTGTCTGGGACTGGCTTTCCAAAGTCAACGAGGGCGTCTCATCACAACGGGACTCCCGAATCGATGTTCTCGCAATCTCTTCAATCGCTTCAAAAGGCTCGAGAATGAAAATGTCCAGCTCACCTTCGATCGTCTCACTGATATCACCAATGAGCTTCATGCTCTTGGCGCCACTGAAATCACCAAGCATGAAGTTGTGAAGAAGCTACTGAGGTCTCTGGATAGTTCCTTTGACACCCAATCACTAATGATCCAAGAGCGCCCCGACTTCAAGCAATTGGATCCTGCCGATATACTTGAGAGGCTCAATACACATGAATTCCAGCTATCTGAGAAGAGAGATATCTATGGTCCTAACTATGGACGATCGCGTGCTTTGAAAGCAAAGGTTGTATCTTCGTCTGAAGACTCTGACTGTTGTTCTAATAGTGCTAAAGACATTGGCAGAGAGCTCGCAATGCTTGTGAAGAAGTTCCAGAAGTTCACCAAGAAGAACCGTTTTGGAAAGTCTTCAAAGTATGACTCCAAGAAAGATGAGGCTTCCACTCGTGACTATAAGAAGAGAACTTGCCACAAATGCAAGAGATCAGGTCACTACATCGCTGATTGTCCTCAATGGGAGAAGGAATCAAAGAAGAATAAGAGCAAGGATTATGACTCTGACGACAAGAAGAAGAAGAAGCAATCAAAGTCTTCATCAAAGTCTTCATCGCGCAAATCAAGTTCCTCTAGCAAAGCTCATGCATTTATTGACAAGGAGATGGATTCAGAGGAGGAATCTGATACTGATGAGTTAGTGGAGGAGTCAGAGGAAGAGTCAGACTCAGGCGTGGCAAGCCTGGCTTTGGCTTCAGCGTTCGTCGCCAAGTCCATCTTCAACACTGAAGACAATGGTCATGTCACCGACACTATGGACGACGACCCTGCTCCTGCCTACTGCTTCATGGCAAGAGGCGCTAAGGTAACTTCACGTGCTGCCTACTTTGAAACCTCAAGTGAAGATGACTCTGAATGTGAATCCAAACCTAGCTACAAGACACTTGCTAAAATTGCAACTGAACAACAAACTGCTATGGAAAGTATTCAAAAATTGCTAGACAAAAGCAATGATCTGTTGGACGAGGAAATGAATCGAAGTCAATCCTTAATTGAAGACATAAAAAATCTTCAAGTTAAGTATGAAGAGCTCCTAAGTCGTCATGATACCCTCTCATCTGATCACGAGAAGCTCTCCTATGAATATCTTCAAAGGAAGCAAGAGATTGAGAAGCTGAGAGCGTCTCATGATGATCTTCGGACTGAAAACGATTCACTACTCGCTCAACAGATCAGTACCACTCAGGATGAATTTGTGCCACCTTGCTTGAAATGCCTTGAGCGTGATAACGCCAATTCTTCTGTTGAATGCTCTACAGTTTCAGAAACTACAATATCTTCAACTACTGTTGTGGCAACTAACCCCTCATCTGAGGAAGCCATTGCTATTACTGATGAGAATGCTAGGTTGAAGACATTGTTTGAGACAGGCATGTATAAGAGTCACAAAGGGCATCAGACTCTTTGTGATGTCCTCAAGAAACAGATCCTGAATAGAAACCCTAGGAAAGAGGGTATTGGCTTCGAGAGGAGAATCAATGTTGATGGGTCCTACTGGAAGCCTGAGCAGTACCCCAAAACTACCTGGATTGCTACACAAGGGCCATCAGTGGATCCATCCACCTTATCTGGTTACAATTGTGCTAACCCTATCATCATTGATGAGTCCTTTGACTCAAACTATAAACTGTTCAAAAACCAGAATGGTGAAGTGTTTGCCAGGTTTATTGGAACTAACTGCAGGAATGGTTCCCCTATGAAGAAGATCTGGGTTCCCAAAAGTCTTCTGGAAAGGCTTCCCGTGAATGTCATCATGACACCACCAGGGAAGAAGATAAACCCCAGAGCAAAAGCTTCATATGGACCAAAATCTTCATACAGACAAAGGTCTTCGTATGATCGCCCTAACGGCAATGTTTTGCAGGGTTACAATGATCAGACTCATGAATATGAGAGACGTTCCTCATACCATTATGTTCACAAATCAAAGAATTTCTCTGCCTATTCATTTGAGTACTCTAACCCCCCTGTGAAGCTATTTGCTAGGGCTTCAAAGCCAAAGTTCTCAGATGCTGCACTTAGACTTATTGCTTCTAAGCCACCCCTTCAGATGTGGGTGGTTAAGAAAAACTGATCTCTTTCTTGCAGGGTCGGGGCTCCAGCCGAAAAGCATTGGGTTCTAAAGACAATGCTGGGGACCTGAATAAACTTGTGGGGCACAAGTTAAAATGCCCAAAATGCTATGGAGCAAAAGACTCAACATAATTTCTTGATGATTACATTTCTATATCTTTCATGAAACTAATCTTGCATGAAGTATCTGCAATCACATGCTTTATCTTCACAAATTGTCATCGTGAAGGCTATCCCACTAACTTTACTGTAGGGTTCACTTCCAAAAGCTACGGAATGGATCCTGGACAGTGGCTGCACCAACCATATGACTGGTGACCAAAGCTTACTCATGGACTCTACACTTCGTCCATCTACTCAAAAGCAGATTACTTTTGCTGATACTGGGAAAAGCAAGGTATTGGGTCTAGGTAGGGTTGCAATCTCAAAGGATCGGCACATGGATAAAGTGATGCTTGTCGAATCCCTTGAATTCAACCTCATGTCAGTCTCAATGCTTTGTGATCTTGATATGATTGTCATCTTTGGCAAATTTCGCTGTCTTGTGCTAATGGCTTCTAACAAAACTCAAGTCTTCGAAGGATATCGAAGAGGTGACTTGTACATGGTAGATTTCTCCACAGGACCGCAGCTGGCCACATGTCTTCTAGCAAAAGCTTCAGAATGCTGGCTTTGGCATCGACGGCTAGGACATGCTGGCATGAGGAACTTGCACACCCTTGTGAAGAAGAAGCACATCATTGGGATCGAGGGCGTCAAGTTCAAGAAGGATCACCTTTGTGGAGCATGTGAAGCCGGGAAGATGACTAGGGCGAAACACCCCTCGAAGACAATCATGACGACCACTCGTCCCTTCGAGCTGCTACACATGGACTTATTCGGCCCTACTCATTACTCCACTCTTACTACATCTGCACACCTATATGGCTTCGTAATTGTTGATGATTATTCTAGATATACATGGGTGCATATAATCATGTATAAGACTGAAGTGCAGGATATCTTCAGGCGGTTCGCCAACCGTGCAATGACCAACTATGGCGTCAAGATCAAGCACATCAGGAGTGACAATGGCACCGAGTTCAAGAACACTGTTCTCGACACCTATCTTGACGTTCTTGGCATCACTCACAAGTTATCAGATCCATATACTCCTCAGCAGAATTGCGTCGTGGAGCGCAAGAACCGGACTCTCATTGAGATGGCTCACACTATGCTTGACGAATACAAGACACCACGCAAGTGGTGGCCCGAAGCCATTGATACTGCATGCCACATCATCAACAGAGTATATCTTCACAAGTTCTTCAAGAAGACATCTTATGAACTGATCACTGGTAAGAAGCCAAATGTAAGTTATTTCAAAGTATTTGGTGCCAGGTGTTGGATACGAGATCCACATCACACTTCCAAATTTGCACCGAAAGCACATGAGGGTTTTATACTTGGTTACGGAAAGGATTCGCACACCTACAGAGTCTTCAACCTCTTTCACTACAAAGTGGTTGAAACTGTAGCTGTGCGGTTCGATGAGACTAACGGCTCGCAAAGAGAGCACCTGCCAACTGTGATAGATGAACCCCCTCCTAGTGAATCCATCAAGCAAATGGGTACTGGAGAAATAATACCCACTAAGGAAATCGGAGATGAAGAGGTTGTGATACCTACTCCAGTCCAGCGTGAAGACAATGATCAGACTGAAGATAATGCTGAGCTTGAAGACAATGCTCAGCAACAGCAAAGTCTTCGTCCTATACATCCTCGCATGGCCAATGAAGTTCAGATCGAGAAGATAATCGACAACATCAACGCACCTGATCCTCTCACTCGTTCAAGAGCCACACAGCTAGCAAACTTTTGTGGGCACTTCGCTTTCGTCTCCATCAATGAACCCACCAAAGTCACTGAAGCTTTCATGGAGCCTGAATGGATTCAAGCTATGCAAGAAGAGCTTTAGCAATTTGAGCTCAACAATGTGTGGGAACTTGTCAAGCATCCTGACCCTCGTAAGCACAATATCATTGGAACAAAATGGATCTACCGCAACAAGCAAGATGAACATGGTCAAGTTGTCAGAAACAAAGCTCGTCTATTCGCACAAGGATACACACAATTGGAAGGAATTGACTTCGATGAAACCTTTGCTCCTGTGGCTAGACTTGAAGCCATCCGCATACTTCTTGCTTATGCAAATCATCATGATATTCTTCTATATCAAATGGATGTGAAGAGTGCCTTTCTAAACGGCAAAATTGAAGAAGAAGTCTATGTTGCTCAACCACCAGGGTTTGGAGATCCAAAGCACCCCGACAAGGTCTATAGGCTCAACAAGGTATTGTATGGCCTCAAGCAAGCACCATGAGCCTGGTATGATACACTCAAGGAATTCCTGAAAAGCAAAGGCTTCAAACCTGGTTCACTTGATCCCACTCTCCTCACCAAATCATATGATGGTGAACTGTTTGTGTGCCAAATCTATGTGGATGACATTATCTTCGGCTGCACTGACAAACGATATAGTGATGAGTTCAGTCATATGATGCAAGAGCAATATCAAATGTCCATGATGGGAGAGCTGAAATTCTTTCTTGGTCTTCAAATTCGCCAACAAAGCAATGGCATCTTCATATCACAAGAGAAATATCTCAAATATTGCCTGAAGAAGTTTGGAATGCAAGATTGCAAGGGCTACAAGACGCCGATGCCAACCGATGGTCATCTGAGTACTGACGACAATGGTAAAGAGTTCGATCAAAAGGTATACCGCTCCATGATTGGTTCTTTATTGTACTTATGTGCATCTAGGCCAGATATAATGCTTAGTGTTTGCATGTGTGCCTGATTTCAAGCGGCACCAAAGGAATCGCATCACCTCGCCGTGAAGCGAATTCTTCGATATTTGGCTCACACCCCAACACTAGGATTATGGTATCCAAAGGGCTCAGAGTTTGATTTGGTTGGCTACTCTGATTCTGATTATGCTGGAGACAGGGTGGATCGAAAATCCACATCAGGCACTTGTCACTTTCTTGGATGTTCACTTGTATGTTGGTCTTCAAAGAAGCAGAACTGTGTATCACTCTCTACTGCTGAAGCCGAATACATTGCTGCTGGATCATGTTGTGCACAGCTTCTCTGGATGAAGCAAACTCTCAAGGATTATGGCATCAACAAGAAGAAGGTTCCGCTATTCTATGACAATGAGAGTGCAATCAAGATTTCTCACAATCCTATCCAACACTCCAAGACGAAGCATATTGAGATTAGACACCACTTTCTTCGTGATCATGTGCTCAAAGAAGACATTGATATCATTTACGTCAACACTAAAGATCAGCTGGCAGATATCTTCACGAAGCCTTTGGATGAGAAGAGGTTTTGCAAGTTGCGGTGTGAGCTCAATATCTTAGAATCCTCAAATGTCCTGTGAGAGGGCATTCATTCAAACGCTTATGCATTCTTGAGGACTTTGATGCACAACACACGGAGTAACGTATGTCTTCAACTCATGAAGATATACACTCTAAGTGTGAAGATATTAAAATGGATTTTGACTTCAGAGCGCCACGATAATGGTGCGCCATGTCTGGGTCTAATATTTCCTATACGGTGGGTAACGCCACCACCAAACTTTTCTTGAAGATTTTCATTTGGCGTCACATCTATTGCATTATCTTCCTGATTTGGATTGTCTTCACGAATGGTTTTATCTTCGCATTCTATTTGACTTCATTGCCTATACTATATATATATATGAGTTTGTCCTCAACAGCACTCACCTATAGCTATGTCTTCAACCTGCATTTCTGAACTAGGTGAATGTGATCGGACCCTTCCCCCCCTTCTGTGCTTATCTCGTCCAGTCTCTCTAAATCTTCATATGCATTCTATTTGACACATGTCGATTGTCTTCACTGTGTCCTTGTCAGTCGAAGATTTTGAGACAAAAATTTTAAAATATTTTTCCACCTCTATCCAATTTACTTGCATCCGCAGAAGGCGGAACGACCTCCCGCCAAAACAGCTGGTCGTGGGGTCGAGGCGTGATAACAACTGCACAATGTGTGCCACGCGTCGCATAGATATGTATCGCCAGGGGCATGTCTGTATTATCCCCCAGACCAGGCCAACCCTTATAAATACTTTGCCCCTGGTTCCATAAATGTTCTTCACCCCTGTCGCCGTCGCCCCCATATAACCCTAGCGCCGCCGCTAACTTCATCGTCGTCGGAGAAGAAGCGCTTAGCTGCCGCGACCTCTTCGACGCCGTACTCACGCTGGCCGCGGACATCTTCTCACCGCCGCCACCGTAGCCGTCCTCCACTGCCAAGTTAGGGCGTGGGAGATCGAACTGCTCAGCCTCCATTCGTCTCGTTGAGCTATTCTTCGTGCGGTAAATAAAAGTTACTTTTTACCATCTATTTGATCCAAAATCTTATCGAATATCTTTAGAACTTGTTTCTTTCACTTCCAAATCTTCATCTTCTGTTTCACGCATCTCATATCTTGCCAAGTTACTTCACTTATACTACATTGTGATGATTCCTCACTTGTACCTATCTTCGGATTCGTACAAATCTGGAACCAACTTCTCTCTGTAAGTGAATGTCTTCGCATTGTGAGGTCATTGTCTTCAAACTGAGTTGGATTCAAAATTTTCTAAGAATGCATATGACCTCTCCTCCTTCCCTCACATCTCTAATGCTGTCACAGGTACATGTCCGTGGGCGAGTCACTTGGTTCTCATAGTCTGAATTCGTTTGCAGACTTCTTGCAGTTTCATCTCGACTCTCCTGAAGCCAGCTCCTGCCAGATCAGCAGCGTGAAGCCAATCAATCATGTGAAGCCAATGGCCGGTGGAAAATCTGCAAAGAAAGGAGGAAGGCAACGATGAGCAAACACTGCTCTTGACCTCCCTCCAGATTTGTATGAACAATACAAATCAGATCCTGATGAAACCTATGGTGAACGCAAATCTCGTGTGCAATGGATTCGCCGATACTGGGCAGAACAATGGTTTCATTATCATTTTGTTACACAAGAGTATGCTGAGAAGAATGCAGTCAGGCCACCATGGGCGGATATTGTATACCGGAAGCTTATTCCGAACACAAAGGCTGACGCCATTGCCCAGAACTTCTATCGTTGCATGGTAAGAGGTGTGATGCCTGAAGATGCTGACCCATCCAGCATTCGATGGTGTCGTTAAGACGATCTGTTTGAAGCCAATTATCAGTTTGCAAAGGCTTCAGCAGATGCCAACATGAAGGAGTTTGGCATGAACTTCAACCCTGGTCTAGCAGAACCAAGACACGATGGCTCTCGTCATGCAGATCCCAATCTGACCGGGCCATGGGACAGTCTTCACGCATTTGTTGAGAATATCAACGCTGTTCATGCCACCGCCGCTGCTGCGTGTGGAGAAGCCCATGCTGAAGACATTGCTCCTGCCTCCCCCAAGCCACAAAGAAAGCCAAAGGGCTCCAAAGCTAAATAGGGGCAATCTGCCAAGTCGGCTGCTGCTCCATCAGCTTCTAGAGTGAAGCCTGTGAAAGATGCACCTCCTGAATCCAGTGTGCAGTCTGAAGATGTGTCTCGGAACATTCCGAAGACAAAGAAACCTGCTGGGCGAGGCCCCAAACCAACAACCACGTTAACAGATGACGACGCCATAATTGATTTATCTGATGATGAGTTTGATGATGATGCCCTTGAGCTCCTCATCAAGAACAAGCAGGAAGAGGCTGATATCTTCAAAAACTTGCCTCTGTTCAACCATGATATTCTCAACAACTTCATTGACGAATGGTTTTGCAACCCGTCTCTGTCGATTGACGACTTGCAGCTTCCAATTGACATCAGTGTCACGTTCCAAGGCTTCATCAACAAGGAACTTGCGGTTGTCCAGAAAGTGCTTGAACAGAAAAACAAGATTGAATATGAGAAGCGGCTATTCAAGAAGCACTTGTCAAAATTCAGTGTCGCGGAAATTCAAGGCTACAAGAAGATGATGGCCGAGCTGAAAAAGGAATTTCAAAAGCTTCGTGATGATGCCAAAGGTGCCAGAGAACGTCTCAAGCACTATGCCGAGAAGACAGTGCAAGCCCACAATGAGGGCTTGAAGAGAAAAGCACTTGATCGCCCTGCCATTGATCCCAAGCTGATCAAGAAAAAGAAGAAGAAGCCCGAAACCCAAGCTGCTGAGGCCCCAAGGCAAGATGAGCCTCGGATTGTCTTCCCACCATCAATGCTTGCTTCGAAGCCATCCGCTCCATCAATTGCTTCTGAGCAGAAGAAGACACAGCAAGCTGAAGTCGAAGCTCGCAAGCGCAAGCAATCAGATGCCTCTGCTGCTCCTCCATCTCAAAAGCGTCAGAAGACGAAGTCATCAAAGGCTTAGCGCAAGGCACAAGCAGAACATGCTCAATCAGCTTCTCAAGAGCCACTGCTCGTGACACCAATATCTGTTGCTCCCCCTGCCTCTGGAAACACCGACAGAAGAGTCATCGTGCATGAACCTGCTACCACAGAGGTTTCAGTTACTGAAGAGATTCCAGCTGCTGACTCCAATGCAGCTACCACAGAGGTTCCAGTTACTGAAGACATTGGTACTGATGCCAATGTGCAAAATGATGATGATGCAGTCCTTCCTCAGCTCACCGAGAACGTGGTATCATCGCCTGTTCCTGAGCACAGTGAACCGATCAGCATTGGTCTCCCTCTGACGCCAATTGATCGTGATGAAGTCATACCCCACACTCCTCCTCAAGTTGCAACCACAGATGAGCCTATGTTGGCAGATACTTTTGAAGCCATGGTTGAAGACAATTCTTCTCCAAAGGCGTCGCCCATCTTCCGAAGGCTTCGTCGTGGCCCACGGATGTCCGGCATCTCTGAGGAGGTAGTGCATCAAGATGCCTCTACTTCTCAAGAGGATATTCACGGAGATGTTCCACCCACCAACACTCTTCAGACTGAAGACAAGCAAGCTGATCCAGTACAGCCTGAATCTGGTGACGCCCAACCTGAGCAAGAAGCTCCTCAGTCTGAAGTCATACCGGCTGCAACAGCCGAAGTCATTCAAGAGCAGCCTCCTATGTCTAACACTGCTGCTGCTGGTACAAATGTGGCCCCGGAGTCTGAAGTCCAAGCCACTGAAGGAAATCTGAATGCCACTACTGAAGCTCCTGCCACCTCTGAAGCCATTGTGCTCTCTGACGCCAATACTGTTATGGCCTACAACAGAGCTGGAGAACTTGTGCCTGTCAACTGGCCTCGTCTTGCGTCACCAGAAAGACCTGGCCCACAATATGAATTTCATGTTGACAATCGGCCTCTTGTTCAGAAGCCAGAGCCTAGGCTGCCAAGGCTTCGAGGAGCTGCTTCCACCGAATGTACCTTTAGTGTCACTAGCTTCAGGAACGATAATACTTTCTTTGACCGCTCCAAGAACCCATACACCAAGCCAAGGATATCTTCAGACAGGTTCTGGAGCTACCAACAACGAAGCTATTACATGAGTGTCCTCTACAATCAAGACCGGATTCATCCTCACAAGCGCCTCAACTTTGAAGCTATGACTGATCTGCCATGTCTGGATGAAGCCATTGATTGTCTTCGTGATGTAGGTCTGCTTCCATTTGTGACAGACAAAGAGCACTAGAACGAGGAGCTGCTACTGCAATTCTATGCCACCCTCCACATCTCTGGATACCATAAGGATATCAAAACTTGGACCCTTCACTGGATGACAGGTGATGTACACCATGAAGCTCATGCTCAAGATCTTCTAGAGCTCCCAAACCTGCATGCTCCTGGTGATATCTATGAACCTGGCTGTGAAGCCTATCATAGAGCTGTGGAGAGTATCTTTCAGAAGCCCGAGCCAAACATGACTCAGATGCTCACCATGATGAAGCCACTGCCTGCTGAAGCTGATTGTCCCAAGGAGTTTCTTGTCAATGAGCTCTAGTACTTGCCTCGCACTATCTATCATATCCTAAGGCATACTTTATGGCCTATCAAAGGGCACTCCCCGTCGAGCAAGGTTGAAGGTGCTATGAAGATAATGCTTTACAACATCATCTATGGCATCAGATTAAACACCTACGACTTCTTCATCAGACAGTTAGCTGCCTCTGGCATGGACTTATTTAGCCTCAAGATTTATGCTCCCTGGATAATGCGCCTCATCAAGCTTCGCTCTTCTGTGCAATATCAACCATCAGGTCAAAACCATCATATATTTCTGCTTGAGATTGCTCCTGTTGAAAACGTATATCCAGTTGCTGCCAAGACCCCATTGGTGGACGTTCCTGGCTCTCACAGTGGTGCTGCTCATGTTGAAGCCAACCATATCCCCAGTGCTACTTCAGCTGGCCATCTCACTGGTCAGTTTCGCCAGCCCCGTGAAGCCAATACTGAAGCCACCACAAGCACTGTGCCTCCAAGACCTCAAAAGCGAGCGCGAGTCTTATCCGATAGAGAGCTTCTTGTTTCTCTTCATCAGAAGCAAGACAAGCATCATGACTGGCTCAAACGGCAAATAAGGAGCCTCATGACTGATCTCAACAGAGTGCGAAATCTTTCCACCAAGAATGTGTTTGTTGCACATGAAGCCAGCCGCCGGGCTTGGAAGAGTCTCACACTACTCTGCTCTGAAGATGACCTTGCTGCTGATGGCTTCAAGGAAGGCTTCAAATTCGACTCCAAGCCTCCTGCTACAGAGAAGTGGCATCCTACGCCATCGCTTGAAGATTCAGACTTCTCATCTTCCGCCCCCACAGTTTATGCACGGGTGGTTGATGAAGAGGATGATGCTACTTCTCCACCAATGGCTTCACTACATCAAGATACTGCATCAGGCCCCTCTGCACCGCCCAACTCCAACATCGACCTGGCTGCCCCAACATCTTCGTCGCCTCCAAGGGACGTATAGACACCCTATGTCTTCACACCTTTTTGGTCACTTGTTGACAAAAGGGGGAGAAGCATATGGGTTGATAGTCTTCAAGCGGGCAAACTGGGCTGGGCTTGATATATTTTGCTAAGTTTACAACTCTCATTCTTGAACATTTGGTTTTGGGTTGTAAAACTTAAGTCCTGATGGACGTCTGCTACATTCACTGTTTTTTTTGCTACTGTTTGTGCGCTACTTAACCTTGATATTATGTGCATGAAGTCATTTTGCAGACGCACATATTTCATTGTGCATTTCATTATCTTCAATATATTTTGTATGCACATGTTGTGACTTCATGAATAGAGGGAGATCTCCACAAAGTCAAACCTGCCATGTGCACTTGCATTCAAAGGCAAATTACTTATATGCTCATCTTCAGGGGGGGCCCCTCCTACTTCATGAAGCCAAACCATATGTACCTTAACTTCACCTATTTTTATCCCCGTTGAAAACTTCAACCAGTTTGTCATCAATCACCAAAAAGGGGGAGATTGTAAGTGCATCTAGTGCCACCCCTTGTTGGTTTTGGAGTATTGAAGACAAACTTGGTTGTGGGACTAATGTGTTTGTGAGATTCACAGGAGAACACAGGTAGAAGTCCCTATTGATTCGGTTTACCCATCGAAGATGACCCCTAAAAATGTATGAAGACATTGAAGACAATGGTGAGTCACGAAGACATTCGTGCTGAAGATAATGGTTCATCAAGACATTCGTCGAAGACAATGAAGCGTGAAGACATAGTCTTTTGGTAGTTTCATTTCCTTATTTCTTGAGTCATAGGAACCACCGAACTGTCAAGTGGGGTCGAGGTAAACGAAGTCAGAAACTGACGTGATGCTCAACCTAAAATTCTATGTCTTCAAGCAAAGACAAATGAGAGAAAATCTCTTCCAGAGTTGGTTGAGTCAGCTTTGCTTGTAGCCCAAGTAAAGTTGCCACGTGGGTTCAAATTCTGACCGTAGGACACGTGTCAGTTCCTAAATGACCAAGGGTCATTTCGGACATATCACGTCGGGTTGCCCCTGGCTATAAATAGCCACCCCCCTCCACCATAAGTTGGTGGCTGCTCCGAGTTAGTGCACGGCTTTTGTCGTTTGAGAGCAACCCACCTCGAAGCCTTTGAGAGAGAAACCTTGCGAGGACAAAACCCAAAACACCCAGAGCCCAAAGTGATTGAGCATCACTGAAGACATTCTGTTCTAAGTGAACTGAAGACTTATTACACTTGAAGACTGTGATCTTCCAGTCGGTTAGGCGTCGCATTCTGAGCATCCAAGAGTCATTGTGGATTGCCGGTGAACGAAGTCTGTGAAGGTTTGGAAGTCTACCTTGAAGACTTACCAGAGTGATTGGGCGAGGTCTAAGTGACCTTAGCTCAAGGGGAATAAGGTGAAGACGTGGTCTTCTGAGTTCAATCTCAGCCTCCCTAACCAGACGTACAACTGTCACAGCAGTTGGAACTGGTCAAACAAATCATTGTCTTCCCCGAGCTCCTGGTTCTATCCTTACTCATCCTTACTTACTGTTTTGAACTGTGAAGCCTTTGCATGCTTGTTTGTGTTTGAAGATATTCCCTGAAGCCATTCATCTGTTTACTCATTTATCTTCATGCTTCTTGTGTTTATGTTCAATGCATGCCTGTATGTATGATGTCTATGCTTGTCATATTTGTTCATCTTATTGATAGGCTCTACTAGTTCTCATCTTGCTTCCGCTTTCTTCGAAGACATTGCATGTTTTTGAAGCCTTTCATAAAAATCGCCTATTCACCCCCCCCCCCCTCTAGTTGATAACTAGCACTTTCAGTCACGTCGTTCGCCTTGTCCATGGCCCTCTCGATGCCAACGCGCTGGTCGCTAGGCTCGAGCACCTCCTTGGCCCAGGTGTCCACATAGGCGCAGTAGAGGAATATGGCCGTCGCATCCTCGAGCTGGTGATCTCTGATGAAATAGCCAATTTGGAGCTCGAGATCGCGCTCCAGATGTACCGCGAACGTGTCAACCGCTTGGACGAACGCCTGCACGAGTTCAGGCAGAGGCAAGAGCTACCGTAGGCAGGGGTGGTGGTCATGGACACGTTTTCTTTTGTTGAGTCTTTTCGACATTGATCACTATGTATTCCCAACAATCATAATATTGCTATGTTTATTGCTTTGTTTCAATGTGTGTACTCTGTTTTCCGTTCTTATATATTGTTCTGTTTCAATGTGTATGTTTTCCATTTTGTACATGTGGATGTTAAACAGCTAGATAGATATTAGTATGAAAACGAACAATACGTGATGATACTTAACTGGGATCCCATACTTAACTACTAATTACAATGCATAAATTTGAAAACAAACAATACTAAAACTAATAATCCCTCCTTATGCGGCTAGTATACTGGCAGCCCCTCGCTAGCAGCTCCCAGGTGCGCGGTGGCTTCCCAGCGAGGAGGGAGTTCTCCGCTTCCTCTGCCTCACAGCGCTTGACGTGCCGATCTGCCTCTTGCTGGCGGACGCGCGCGAACGATCTTGCCATTTCGGTGGGCGCCCATCGGAGCTCCTCGTCGGTAGCACGCTAGAGCTTATCGGCCCACCTCCACGCAGCGATGAGGCGCCTAGTGATACGTCTCAGTCATATCTATAATTTTTGATTGTTTCATGCCATTATCCTACAATTTCCACATACTTTTGGCAACATTTTATATGATTTCTTGGACAAACATATTGATCCAGTGCCCAGTGTCAGTTCCTGTTTGTTGCATGTTTTTTGTTTCGCAGAAAATCCATATCAAACGAAGTCCAAACGCGATAAAAATTTACGGAGATTTAGTTTGGAATATATGTGATTTTTGGGAAGAAGAATCAACGCGAGACGATGACCGAGGGGGCCACAAGCCCAGAGGGCGCACCCCCTACCCAGGGCACGCCTGGCAGGCTTGTGGGTCCCCTGTAGGTCGGTTGGGAGTATCCTTTGGTCGCAAGGAAGCTAATATCCGGATAAAAATCCCCTCAAAATTTCAGCCCAATCGGAGTTACGGATTTCCGGGAATTTAAGAAACGGTTTTTGGCCAGAAAACAGGAACGCGAAACAGAAGAGAACAGAGAGAGAGATACAATCTCGGAGGGGCTCCTCCCCTCCGGGAGCCATGGAGGCCGTGGACCAGAGGGGAAACTCTCCTCCCATCTAGGAGGGAGGTTAAGGAAGAAGAAGGAGGAGGGGGGCTCTCTCCCCCTCGCTCCCGGTGGCGTCGGAACGCCGCCGGGGCAACCAACGTGACGACGATCTACACTAACAACTTCGCCGCCGTCAACACAAACTCTCTCCCCCTCTATGCAGCGGTGTAACACCTCTTCTCCCCGCTGTAATCTCTACTTAAACATGGTGCTCGTGACGCCCCCGACTTAATCGTGCGCTAATCATACACGCAAATGCACACGATCAAGCCTAGGGACTCACTTGAAGATATGACAACACAACTCTAAAACAAAATAAAAAACATTCAAGCTTTATATTACAAGCCAGGGGCCTCGAGGGCTCGAATACATAAGCTTGAGTCATACAAGCATCAGCAGAAGCATCAGATATCTGAGTACAGATATAAAAATTAAACAGATAGGCCTTTAAGAAGGCGGGGCAAAATAAAATCACTGGTGGAAAAGGCGCAGGCCTCCTGCCTGGGAGCCTCCTAACTACTCCTGGTCATCGGCGGTCTCCACGTAGTAGTAAGCTCCTCCAGAGGGGTAGTAGTAGTCGTCGACTGGGGCGGCTGACTCCGGGGCTCCGTCATCTGGTCGCAGCAAACGGGTATGGGGAAAAAGGGGAGCAAAGCAACCGTGAGTACTCATCCAAAGTACTCGCAAGACTTACATCAGAACTATTCTAATTATGCATCGGTATCAAAGAAAGGCTGTATATGTGGACTGGACTACAGAAATGCTAGAATAGAGGGGAAGGCCTAGCCTATCGAAGACTAGCATCTTCAGCGTCTTGCAGCATTAGAAGAGTGTAGATTAGTAACATAACATAAAGTAACAAGCATGATGTATCAAAGCCTAGAGATCCTTCCTCGACTCCCTGCGAGAAAGCAATCCCGGAGCTTCCAATTAATTAACTTGTATCCAGTTCAAGTAGTAGATCGGGATACTTTACTGAGCGTCCTGTTACCGTGGACACGGCTATTCGAATAGATATATCTTCCCTGCAGGGGTGCACTACTGTTACCCAACGCGCTCGATTAACTCTGGCTGGACACACTTTCCTGGGTCATGCCCGGCCTCGGCTGATCGACACACCGTAGCCCTACCTAGAGCTCAGCAGAGAGGTCCCCGCCGGTCTACATCCTAAGTGCTCAGGGGTCTTGGGCCCATCACCCTTTGAACTCCGGGTCGTTGCGTGCAGGGCGAACCAGGCACCACCTCTCTCCTGGATGGCGCTGGCCCAGCCGTGCCGCAATGCTGAACTGGACGTCTGACAGAGCTTTCGGTTGATACATACGGTGCAGAGGGCCCCATTAAACCATTATCCCGCGTGGTGGTAGTGCGTATAGGCCAGTGGCTAACTCAGATCAAATACCCAAATCCGTTAAGTGTATTGGGAGCTCGCGGAAACGAGCAGAGATTCACGAAACATGTGTCCCCGTCGCCCCGTCTCGTGGACTTACGGTAAGGGCTCAGAATGCCCGGCCGTGCCACGTAATCATCTCGCGGGTACCCTCATGGTCAACCTGACTGCACATCTCTCACGGGTACCCCTCGGGGTCGACCCATCTTTATCCAGTATCTGTAATAATGCCAAGGTACCCATGTGTCCATAACATCAAGATGGATTCACACTTGGGGGGTTGCACGACAGAAGCTTCATCGAAGGTGGTGAAAGAGAAATCACCCTCGGTAACCCATAACCAACTAACTGTACTACAGAGGCAGCATCAGGAGTGATATAAGAGGTATCACCCTCGGCACTCGATATTAGCTCTGCAGAGTCGAGCAACTTTGGGGGGGTGTGGTGATGTGCTGGTCTCAGCCCGTCGATCACCTCGATCGGGGCGCTGGTAACTAAGCGGGGCAACTATGACAAGGAAGAGGGGCCACAGATGGATTACCAACCAACACTAGGAATTTAGGATATCAGGTGAAGTATCAACAAAAGTTACAATAAACAGGCTATGCAACAGAATAGGATCAATCAAAAGCAGAAGCAAAATCTAATGCAAGCAGGAGGGAGAAAGAATAGGTGATATAGGCATGCGTCAAGGGGGGTTGCTTGCCTGGAAGCTCTGCGGCAAAAGAGGGGTCGTCGGGGATGTAGTCGGTCTCCGGAGCTGCGTCGGTCTCGGGGGCTATCGGATAAGAAGAGGGGGAAGAAACAATAAATAAAAGGCAAATATTGCAACACAGATGCATGGCATGACGATATGCAGTGTTAGTGGTGACCTAATGCATGGCTACATGTCGCAGACAAAACGGGAAAATATCTGGGATATTTTCCCGGCGTTTAGGCTGATTTCGGAATACTGAACCGGCAAGGAAGGTTGCATGCTCATGTAGTTAGGAGTGATGGTCAAGCATTTTGACCACATATTCAGATTCGTCTCATTTTTCTGATCAACTTTCATGTAGAAAGTTTTTCGGTCCGAGCTATGGTTGAATTTCTACGAATTTTCAAAGATTTAAACCTTTTTCTGAAATTTCTGGAATTATTTTATTCATTTAAGTTTGAATTATCCGAAACAGTGTCTGATGACATCAGCATGACGTCGAAGTGATGTTAGGGAGTCAACTGAGCTGGCCAGGTCAAACCTGACCTGTGGGTCCCACTGGTCAGTGACACAGCTAATTAAATAGAGTTTAATTTTAACTAAATAGGTTAATTAGTTAGTGGGGCCTACTATCAGTGTCAAATTAGTTAAATAATTAATTAAATTAACCTAAAACGGTAATTAAGCGGGTGGGACCCGCATGTCAGCGACTGGAGTTGCCCAATCAGCATGTTGACTGGGTCAACACAGTCAATGGGGCCCACGGGACCCAACAGTCAGTGGCCCTGAGGGGTGCCACATCGGCGACGCCGGAATCTCGCCGCCGGCGACCCAAAAAGCGGCGGAGGGCCTCGGGCCTCGCCGAAAAATCGCTGTGGGGCTCCATTTGGACCGCGGCCGGGCGCGTTCGAAAGCTGGCGACCTCGCGCGCCGAGTGGTGCTACTGGTTGGACCAGGGGATGGCTGGAACGACGCCGGCGACGACGTTTGGCGGTGGTGCTCTCGGGTGCTCCACTGGATCGGTGAATCGGCGCGCGTGCGAGAGGTTAAAGAGGCCAGGCCGCACTACGGGAGTGCCCCGAGCACAATGACGTGCTCGGATGGCCACGGCAATGACGGCAACGACGACGGCCAGCTGCACGGCGGAGCTAGGCTCGGCCATCCTTGGTAGCGGCAGCTAGACGCGGCAAAACGGAGAGGCGACAGAGGGGATCCGTGGCAATGCTCACCTAGGGGCACACGACAGGCTGGCGGGGGATTCGTAGCAGCAGGTGGAGTGGATCGACGCGGCGGAGCTCCGGTGGCCGACGGCGAAGACGTGGTCGATCCCGTCAATGCGGTGGCCTCCGGCTTGCAACGAGGGGCGTAGTCCACGTAGCCGAGTGAGGCGAAGCTCGTGGACACAGAGAGACGGCGCGGCGGGCACGAAGGCCACGGGAACGAGGCGGCGCGGCGGTGGGAGCGCTCGGTTAAGCTCCCGAGCGAGAGGAAGAGAGCGAGGGGAGGAAGGAGGAGTGGCCAGGGGGAAGGGCTTGGGGCAGGTGAGCTCGGCCTTATCCGCCCCGTCGTCCCTGCAGCTCCACGCGGCGAGAAGCAGCGGCGCGGCAAGCTCCTGGCCATGGCGCGCCCGACACCGAGGTGGGAGCAGGTAGGCGAACAGTGGGGTGGGCTGGGCCGGCTCGGCCCAGTGCCAGGTCAGGCCTCGCCCATTTTCTTTTCTTTCTGTTTTCTCTTTTATTTATTAAACAGAGGCAGAAAAAGATTAATTGGGGCCACCTAAAGACTTTGGAAAAATGTGGAGCTGGCCCACAAAAATCCATTGCATTTTTAGACACTGCCACAACTATTTTGGAGGCAAGGTGAATTCATTTGCATTTTCCACAAATAAAATAGCACTTTAAAAATGCTGAAATGCACTGTTTTCAATGCTAATGCTCATTTTAGCAATGTGGTGATGTTGTTTTTCTTAACAATAAATTGTTTTGGAATATTTGCTAAATGATGAACATTTTTCCAGCAACTTTTGTGCAACTTCAAATTTCACTTGCAATCCAAATTTTAATTTGAAGAGGAATTTGAAATGAGATATGAAACTAATGATGATCCAACATTGCAAATCAAAGTGACTTGGCATTAACATGGTGGATTACTGTAGCTTAATACTCAGGGGTGTTACAATTCTCCTCCCCTAAAAGAAATTCTCGTCCCGAGAATTTAGGAGGTAGAAGGGAAAGGGGTCGGGGTATTCCTGGAAATTTTTCCGGAAGTACCCCTAGAGGTCGCGAACGATTGGGACGTTTTGATTTCACAAATTTAATACCATGCATGAATGCAAAACTTTTGGCATGAATGAGTACGATGCTCCCGAATAAATTAAAACAGAAGCTGGCACTGAGTTAACAAGAGGAGCACCTTTCTCAGTAGCTGGCTGATCTTGAGCTTCACTCAGATCAACATGGTAAGCTTGACCACGACCATAAGAAGGCATGGCATTGTTGTTGCGGGGCTGACTATTGCCACGGCCATTACCACTGCCAGCAAAAGGAAGTGCAAGCTGGTTCTGATTCTGAGGGCATTCTCTGGAACGGTGACCTGGACGGCCACACTTGAAGCAGATCCCACTGTCGGGACGGGGAGCAGGAGCTCGAAACATTGGAGCTTGATGTCTTGGCTGCCCCAGTGGTGGAGGAGGTGTGGCTGGATGGTACATGCTATGAGGAATCCAGATGCGGCGCTTCTGGGAAGACGAGCCCGAAGATGAGCCCGCTTCACAGGTGCGCTTAAGAGCATCCTTGTGTTCCTTCAGACCAGTCTCAACCTGTATAGCCTTGTTCACCAAGGTGGCGAAGTCGGCAAAGTCCTGTACTAGCAGTGCAAGCTTGATATCTGGGTTGAGTCCTTCACGGAACTTCTCCTGTCTGCGTGCATCAGTAGCAATGTCCTCCTCAGCATAGCGAGATAGTTCCAGAAATTCACGTTGATAGGCTTCCACAGACTTGTTACCCTGAGTAAGATTGCGGAATTCTCGCTTCTTGCGATCCATGACTCCTTGCGGAATGTAACGAGCACAGAACGCAGCCTTGTACTCCACCCAAGTGATGATAGTTCCAGCAGCTAAGGTTTGCCTGTGACTGTCCCACCATTGGGCTGCGGGACCCTTCAGAAAGTAGGATGCAAAGGTGACATAGCTGGCAGGGGCCACATCCCCAGACTCCATCTCGAAAGTGATGTCACGGAGCCAGTCATCAGCGTCAAGCGGCTGAACTGAGTTGCGAAAGATGGTTGGATTCAGGCGCACAAAATCTTGCAAAGTGATTGTGGCTGGCTGCTGGTTGGCATTGGGGCGAGGAAACTGATCCATCAGCCCTTGCATAAACTGGCGGTGCATTTCGAACTGTTGCATCATTGCAGCCATATAGTCGGGCGGTGGTGGATCATTGGCACCACGACCATGACCACGACCTGCTGGTCTAACCATCCTGCTAAAATTCAATAGGGGTAGTTTAGCAACGAGCATTGCAGTTGTATGGAAATTTTCATGAAGTAACATGCACAACAAAAGGAAGTGCATTAGATACATCAACATGGTCAACATGACATACAGATCCATACATGGAGTCGGTTACAAACCAGCGTTACAACAGTGAAAGGAAAGCTAGACAACTAGGCGGCAGGCAGGCACGCGGTGGAGGGATACAACAACGCGATATAGCGATATGCTACATCAACGTCGGGGAAAACCACTGTAGCCAGGCAGCTGCAGGTGACGAGGCAGGGTACCCTTGACAGAAGGATCCTGCGCTCCGTGAACACTCTGGTGCAGAACCTAGTCCCGAACTGGGAGAAGAGGACCACGTGGAGGAGCAAAACCTCCAACAGCAGGCCACTCAAGACCTGGTGGCATCTCCGTCCTGCGTGGGTAAAGAATGTACTCTAGGTGCATCCGTGCACTGACTGCTGGCAGCAACTGTGTTAGAGCATCGTAAAGACGAGCACGAGTGGCGTGCAACTCGACAGCAAGAGCTCGAGCAGTGTGGTCCAGAGCCTGGAGGTGCTGTACCATAACCTGCGGCTCATAGCGACGCAGCACGTAAGGAGCACAGACAGCAGTGTAGTATCCAGTCTCATCCCCAGCAGGAGCATACGGGATGTATCTGAAAGCAGTCTCCTCCAAGCGACTGTTGTGCTCTCCACGGAGACAGGCAATAGCGGTATAGGCAGCATCATGGACGGCCATATCGACAGTCACTCCAACACCATGAAAGGTGTGTAACTCAGTGATGGAGATGTCCTGCCGATCAAAGGTGCGAACCATAGCGTGGTACTGCTCCTGGTTGAACTCGCGGTAATCCTCGTAAACAGTGTACTCGGGATACCAGCGATATCCCAGCCTGGTCAAAAGATCGACCAAAATGGCCGGAAACCCTGTTGCATCACGAGCCACGGTCTGACGCACAAGCTGCCTTGCGGGATGCATGTAAAACAAGGAGTGCAGATTGTCAAACGATAGTGTGAGAAGCATAAGATAACTTGTAAAGAAAAGGGTTAAACAGACCAATGGAAAAGAAAAGGTGAATATCAGTTTAACCAGACCAATGGAAAGGATTAGTAGCAGGCAATCCAGCTCTCCGGGTGAATGTGATTATGAGAACCTAAGGTCAGAGTTAGTAAAATCATTTAACCCGAAAGGAAGAGAAATCAGAGTCCCAGAGTATGGAAAAGGAATAAAAGATCCTAATACCACCCATTGGCGACGTGGGCCCATAAGCCACACAGCCATGTTAGTAAAAACAGTTTTTTTTTGGAGACTAGACTCAACTTCGGCCAAGGAGTTGGAAAGGGGCTTCCTACATGCAGTCGGCTCTGATACCAACTTGTGATGCCCCTGACTTAATCGTGCGCTAATCATAGACGCAAATGCACACGATCAAGCCTAGGGACACACTTGAAGATATCACAACACAACTCTAAAACAAAATAAAAAAAATTCAAGCTTTATATTACACGCCAGGGGCCTCGAGGGCTCGAATAAATAAGCTTGAGTCATACAAGCATCAACAGAAGCATCAGATATCTGAGTACATATATAAAAGTTAAACAGATAGGCCTTTAAGATGGCGGGGCAAAATAAAATCACTGATCGAAAAGGCGCAGGCCTCCTGCCTGGGAGCCTCCTAACTACTCCTGGTTATCGGCGGTCTCCACGTAGTAGTAAGCTCCTCCAGAGGGGTAGTAGTAGTCGTCCACTGGGGCGGCTGACTCCGGGGCTCCGTCATCTGGTCAGAGTAAACGGGTATGGGGAAAAAGGGGAGCAAAGCAACCGTGAGTACTCATCCAAAGTACTCGCAAGACTTACATCAGAACTATTCTAATTATGCATTGGTATCAAAGAAAGGCTGTATATGTGGACTGGACTACAGAAATGCCAGATAGAGGGGAAGGCCTAGCCTATCGAAGACTAGCATCTTCAGCGTCTTGCAGCATTAGAAGAGTGCAGATTAGTAACATAACATAAAGTAACCAGCATGATGTATCAAAGCCTAGAGATCCTTCCTCGACTCCCTGCGAGAAAGCGATCCCGGAGCTTCCAATTAATTAACTTGTATCCGGTTCAAGTAGTAGATCGGGATACTTTACTGAGCGTCCTGTTACCATGGACACGGCTATTCGAATAGATATATCTTCCCTGCAGGGGTGCACTACTATTACCCAACACGCTCGATTAACTCTGGCCGGACACACTTTCCTAGGTCATGCCCGGCCTCAGCTAATCGACACACCGTAGCCCTACCTAGAGCTCAGCAGAGAGGTCCCCGCCAGTCTACATCCTAAGTGCTCAGGGGTCTTGGGCCCATCACCCTTTGCACTCCGGGTCGTTGCGTGCAGGGCGAACCAGGCACCACCTCTCTCCTGGATGGCGCCGGCCCAGCCGTGCCGCAATGCTGAACTGGACGTCTGACAGAGCTTTTGGTTGATACATACGGTGCAGAGGGCCCCATTAAACCATTATCCCGCGTGGTGGTAGTGTGTATAGGCCAGTGGCCAACTCAGATCAAATACCCAAATCCGTTAAGTGTATTGGGAGCTCGCGGAAGCGAGCAGAGATTCACGAAACATGTGTCCCCATCGCCCCGTCTCGTGGACTTACGGCAAGGGCTCAGAATGCCCGGCCGTGCCACGTTATCATCTCGCGGGTACCCTCATGGTCAACCCGACTGCACATCTCTCGCGGGTACCCCTCGGGGTCGACCCGTCTTTATCCAGTATCTGTAATAATGCCAAGGTACCCGTGTGTCCATAACATCAAGAAGGAATCCAAGGAATCACCCTCGTTGGATTCCCACTCGACGTATCCATCAAGGTGAACCCGGAGGAATCACCCTTGATGGATTTACACTTGGGGGGTTGCACGACAGAAGCTTCATCGGAGGTGGTGAAAGAGGAATCACCCCGGTAACCCACAACCAACTAGTTGTACTACAGAGGCAGCATCAGGAGTAATATAAGAGGTATCACCCTCGGCACTCGATATTAGCTCTGCAGAGTCGAGCAACTTAGGGGGGTGTGGTGATGTGCTGGTCTCAGCCTGTCGATCACCTCGATCGGGGAACTGGTAACTAAGCGGGGCAACTATGACAAGGAAGAGGGGCCATAGATGGATTACCAACCAACACTCGGAATTTAGGATATTAGGTAAAGTATCAACAGAAGTTACAATAAACAGGCTATGCAACAGAATAGGATCAATCAAAAGCAGAAGCAAAATCTAATGCAAGCAGGAGGGAGAAAGAATAGGTGATAGGCATGCGTCAAGGGGGGTTGCTTGCCTGGAAGCTCTGCGGCAAAAGAGGGGTCGTCGAGGATGTAGTCGGTCTCCGGGGCTGCGTCGGTCTCGGGGGCTATCGGATAAGAAGAGGGGGAAGAAACAATAAATAAAGGCAAATAATGCAACACAGATGCATGGCATGACGGTATGTAGTGTTAGTGGTGAACTAATGCATGGCTACATGTCGCAGACGAAACGGGAAAATATCTGGGATATTTTCCTGGCGTTTAGGCTGATTTCGGAATACCGAACCAGCGGAGAAGGTTGCATGCTCAGGTAGTTAGGAGTGATGGTCAAGCATTTTGACCATATATTCGGATTCGTCTCATTTTTCTGATCAACTTTCATGTAGAAATTTTTCGATCCGAGCTACGATTGAATTTCTACGAATTTTCAAAGATTTAATCCTTTTTCTGAAATTTCTAGAATTATTTTATTCATTTAAATTTGAATTATCCGAAACAGTGTCTGATGACATCAGCATGACATCGGAGTGATGTCAGCGAGTCAACTGAGCTGGCCAGGTCAAACCGCACCTGTGGGTCCCACTGGTCAGTGACACAGCTAATTAAACAGAGTTTAATTTTAACTAAATAGGTTAATTAGTTAGTGGGGCCTACTGTCAATGTCACATTAGTTAAATAATTAATTAAATTAACCTAAAACGGTAATTAAGCGGGTGGGACCCGCATGTCAGCCACTGGAGTTGCCCAGTCAGCACGTTGACTGGGTCAACCCAGTCAACGGGGCCCACGGGACCCAGCAGTCAGTGGCCCAGAGGGGTGCTACGTCGGTGACACGTCGGCGACGCCGGAATCTCGCCGCCGGCGACCCGAAAAGCGGCAGAGGGCCTCGGGCCTCGCCGGAAAATCGCTGTGGGTCTCCATTTGGACCGCAGCCAGGCGCGTTCGAAAGCTGGCGACCTCGCGCGCCGAGTGGTGCTACTGGTTGGACCAGGGGATGGCCGGAACGACGCCGGCGACGACGTTTGGCGGCGGTGCTCTCGGGTGCTCCACGGGATCGGTGAATCGGCGCGCGCGTGAGAGGTTAAAGAGGCCAGGCCGCACTACGGGAGTGCCCCGAGCACAATGACGTGCTCGGATGGCCATGGCAACGACGGCAATGACGACGGCGAGCTGCACGGCGGAGCTGGGCTCGGCCATCCATGGTGGCGACAGCTAGACGCGGCAAAACGGAGAGGAGACAGAGGGGATCCGCGGCGATGCTCACCTAGCGGCACACGACAGGCCGGTGGGGGATTAGTAGCAGCAGATGGAGTGGATCGATGCGGCGGAGCTCCGCTGGCCGACGGCGAAGACGTGGTCGATCCCGTCAATGCGGTGGCCTCCGGCTTGCAACGAGGGGCGTAGTCAACGTAGCCGAGCGAGGCGGAGCTCGTGGACAAAGAGAGACAGCGCGGCGGGCACGGAGGCCACGGGAACGAGGCGGCGCGGCAGTGGGAGCGCTCGGTTGAGCTCCCGAGTGAGAGGAAGAGAGCGAGGGGAGGAAGGAGGAGTGGCCAGGGGGAAGGGCTCGGGGCAGGTGAGCTCGGCCTTATCCGCCCCGGCGTCCCTGCGGCTCCACGCGGCGAGAAGCAGCGGCGCAGCGAGCTCCTGGCCATGGCGCGCCCGACACCGAGGAGGGAGCAGGTAGGCGAACAGTGGGGTGGGCTGGGCCGGCTCGGCCCAGTGCCAGGTAAGGCCTCGCCCATTTTCTTTTCTTTCTGCTTTCTCTTTTATTTATTAAACAGAGGCAGAAAAAGATTAATTGGGGCCACCTAAAGACTTCGAAAAAATGTGGAGCTGGCCCACAAAAATCCATTGCATTTTTAGACAATGCCACAACTATTTTGGAGGCAAGGTGAATTCATTTGCATTTTCCACAAATAAAATAGCACTTTAAAAATGCTGAAATGCACTATTTTAAATGCTAATGCTCATTTTAGCAATGTGGTGATGTTGTTTTTCTTAACAATAAATTGTTTTGGAATATTTGCTAAATGATGAACATTTTTCCAGCAACTTTTGTGCAACTTCAAATTTCACTTGCAATCAAAATTTTAATTTGAAGAGGAATTTGAAATGAGATATGAAACTAATGATGATCCAACATTGCAAATCAAAGTGACTTGGCATTAACATGGTGGATTACTGTAGCTTAATACTCAGGGGTGTTACAGTGCTTAACGCTATATATTATTATCCAATGATATGTGGCAATTCTATGATGTTTGTGTAGATTCTTTTTGTCCTATGGGTTGATTGATGATCGTGATTGGTTTGAGTTCTATGTTTTATTTTGGTGTTGTCCTATGGTGCCCTCCATGTCACGCAAGCATGAGGGATTCCCGCTGTAGGGTTTGCAATACGTTCATAATTCTCTTATAGTGGGCGGCTAGAGTGACAGAAGCTTACACCCGAGTAAGGGGGTTGTTGCGTATGAGAAAGAGGACTTGTTACTTAATGCTATGGTTGGGTTTTACCTTAATGATCTTTGGTAGTTGCGGATGCTTGCTAGAGTTCCAATCATAAGTGCATATGATCCAAGTACGGAGCGTATGTTAGCTCATGCCTGTCTCTCATATAAAATTGCAATAATGATTACCGGTCTAGTTATCGATTGCCTAGGGACAAATCCTTCTCTTGTGTTACAAAAAGCTTTCTACTAAACAACTAACTTTTATTATCTTGCAATTTACTCGTAGTTTTATTCTTGCTAAGTACTTCTAGTTTTATCCTTGCAAACTTATCCTATTACACCTACAAGTAGTTTTATTCTTGTTCTAGGTAAAGCGAACGTTAAGTGTGCGTAGAGTTGTATCGGTGGTCGATAGAACTTGAAGGGAATATTAATTCTACCTTTAGCTTCTCGTTGGGTTTGACACTCTTATTTATCGAGAAAGGCTACAACCGATCCCCTATACTTGTGGACTATCACCTAGCGCCTTTGGCCTTCCTGGCGAAGTACCGGCCGTCTTTGTACACCTTGTCCGCACATCGACGCGCCCGTCGCCAAAGCTCCAGCGCCTCCTTATCCCAGGCGGCCTCCGCCATCTCCTTCTTGAACGCCACTTGCCTGGCTTTCTCAGTCGCCGGCAGCGCCTTCCACAGACAAAGATTGTACTGGCCCCAAAACCACTCCAAAGTTGGGGGTTCCGACGCAACCTTGTCTGGTGGCGCGTAGCGGTCCTCCTCATCGCTGCTCTGCACCTGGATGTCCTCATCGGGGGGGGCATAGTTAGTAGCTTGATGGCTTCTTCTCTCTATTTGATCTTCAATATAATGATCTCCTCGATGTTCTTGGAGTTCTATCCGATGTAATCACTTTTTGCGGTGTGTTTGTTAGGATCCAATGAATTGTGAGTTTGTGATAAGATTATCCATGAATATTATTTGAGTTTTCTCTGAACTCTTTTATGCATGATTGTTATAGCTTCGTATTTCTCTCCGATCTATTGATTTGGTTTGGCCAACTAGATTGATTTATCTTGCAATGGGAGAGGTGCTTTGTAATGGGTTCGATCTTGCGGTGCTCAATCCCAGTGACAGTAGGGGACATGACACGTATTGTATCATTGCTATTAAGGATAAAAAGATGGGGTTCATTCAGGCGTGAGTTTACTTTGTCTACATCATGTCATCTTGCTTAAGGCGTTACTCCGTTCTTTATGAACTTAATACTCTAGATGCATGCTGGATAGCGGTCAATGTGTGGAGTAATAGTAGTAGATGCAGAATTGTTTCGGTCTACTTGTCTCGGACGTGATGCCTATATACATGATCATTGCCTTGGATATCATCATGATTATTTGCTTTTCTATCAATTGCCCAACAGTAATTTGTTTACCCACCGTATGCTATTTTCAAGAGAGAAGCCTCTAGTGAAAACTATGGCCCCCGGCTCTACCTTTATCATATATTAAAAATCCTAAAAATACCTTGCTGCAATTTTACTTTATTTATTTTATTTTGTATTTTTGTTATATCTATCTATCTATCTATCACCATACGATTTAATCTTGCAAATAACCGCCAAGGGATTGACAACCCCTTGTTCGCGTTGGCTGCGAGGATTTGTTATTTTGTGTGCAGGTGCTGCTAACGAGTTGTTGCGTGATTCTCCTACTGGATTGATAACCTTGGTTTCATAACTGAGGGAAATACTTATCTCTAATGTACTGCATCATCCCCTCCTCTTCGGGGAAATCCCAACGCAGCTCACAAGTAGCAGGAAGAATTTCCGACGCCGTTGCCGGGGAGACATCATCAACATCTATCAAGTACCTACGCATAAACTTTCATCTGCTTGCATTTATTTTATTTTCCTTTGCCTCTCGTTTTCATCTCCCCCACTTCTAAAAAGTTTTTACAAAAATACAAAAATATTTTCCGTTTGCCTTTTTCTTGTTTGCTTCTTTGCTTGCTTGTTATCTTGTTTGCGTAGCCACGATGTCTCAAGAAAATACAAAATTATGTGATTTTTCCAATACTAATAATAATGATTTTATTAGTACTCCGATTGCTCCTCCCGCTGCTAGTGCGGAGACTTGTGATATTAATGCCGCTTTGTTAAATCTTGTTATGAAAGAACAATTTTCTGGTAGTCCTAATCAAGATCCTGCATCCCATCTTAACACTTTCATAGAATTGTGTGATACGCAAAATAAAAAATATGTGGATAATAATATTCTGTAATTAAAACTATTCCCGTTCTCATTGCGGGATCGTGCAAAAAATTGGTTTTCATCTTTGCCATGAAATAGTATCGATTCTTGGGATAGGTGTAAAGATTCTTTTATTACCAAGTATTCCCCCCCCCCACGAAAATTATTTCCCTTAGTAATCAAATTATGAATTTCAAGCAACTTGATCATGAACATGTTGCCCAATCTTGGGAAAGGATGAAATTAATGATAAGAAATTGCCCTACTCATGGTTTTAATTTGTGGATGATCATACAAAAAAAATTATGCGGGATTAAATTTTGTTTCTAGAAATCTTTTAGATTCCGCCGCGGGTGGTACTTTTATGGAGATTCAATTGGGAGAAGCTACTAAATTGCTTGATAATATTATGGCAAATTATTCACAATGGCATACTGAAAGAGTTCCTACTTGTAAAAAAGTGAATTATGTTGAAGAAATTAGTACTTTGAGTGATAAAATTGATACGCTTATGAAATTGGTTGCTAGCAAAAACTCTCCTATTGATCCTAATGATGTGCCTTTATCCACCTTGATTGAGCAAAATAATGATCCCGTAGATGTGAATTTTGTCTCGCGAAACAATTTTAATAGTAATGCTTATAGAGGTCATTTTAATCCTAGGCCGTTTCCTGGAAATTCCTCTAATAATTATGGCAATTCCTATGGTAATTCTTATAATAATAATAATAATAATAATAGGATGCCCTCTGATCTTGAAAGTAATATTAAAGAATTTATTAATGCTCAAAAGGTTTTCAACACTACGATAGAAGAAAAATTGAGTAAACTTGATGATATGTCTAGGAGCATTGATAGAATTATTCATGATGTGGAAAATCTTAAGAATAAAATTTTGCCACCCAAAATTGATATTAATGAATCAATTAAAGTTTTATATGTCTCCATGGATGAGAGTAAGAAAAGAACCGCTATGCTAAAAGCTAAACGAGAATTTTTAGAAAAGGCGATTCCTCCCGGTTTCTATCATAGTAATGATGAGGATATTAAAATGATTGGTGTTTCATCTATTGATTCCTTGTTTATCAATATAAAACTTGATGAAAAGGGGACTGAAGAAGAGTCAATTTTAGCTAGAACGCGTCCCCATAATTCGGAGGGTGAAAATCTTGATGAAAATATTGATAAAAGTGGGTTTGGAGAGGTAAAAACTTTAACCAGTGATGTGCCCACTCTCTTGGATTACAAAGACTTTAATTATGATAGTTGTTCTTTGATTGAATGTATTTCTTTGTTACAATCCATGCTAAATTCACCCAACGCTTATGAACAAAATAAGGCTTTTACTAAACACATTGTAGAAGCGATGATGAAAGCTAGAACTAGAAATTTCAATTCCTAGAAAATTATATGATGAGTGGGAACCTACCATTAAAGTTAAAATTAAAAATTATGATGCAATGCTTTATGTGATTTGGGTGCTAGTGTTTCCACAATTCCAAAATCTCTATGTGATGTGCTAGGTTTTACCAATATGGATGAATGTTCTCTTAATTTGCACTTGGTGGATTCTACTATTAAAAAGCCTTTGGGTAGAACTAATGATATTCTTATTCTTGCAAATAGGAACTATGTGCCCGTTGATTTTATTGTACTTGACATTGATTGCAATCCGTCTTGCCCCATAATACTTGGTAGACCGTTCTTACGAACCATAGGTGCCGTTATTGACATGAAAGAAGGGAATATAAAATTTCAGTTTCCCTTAAAGAAAGGTATGGAACACTTCCCTAGAACTATAATTAAGCCACCATATGAATCAATCATGAGGGCCACCTATGGAACCAAAACCAAAGATGACCACACTTGAAACTATGCATTATGCCTAGCTAGGGGCGTAAAACAATAGCGCTAGTTGGGAGGCAACCCAATAGTTATCTTAATTTTTGTGTTTATTTTTCTGTTTTCTTGTGTGCACACAATTATGCTACTGTTATGATTGTGTTTTTATGTTTTAATTAGTGTTTGTGCCAAGTAAAGCCTTTGGGATGATTTGGATGATAGTTGCTTTGATCCTGCGCCAAAACAGAAACTTTTGCGTCCAGTAGCAGAATTATATAAATTTGCTGGAGCGTGACAAAATTCTGAATTTTTTTCACATGATTAATATAAAAATTTCCCACGTTGTCCTAATTTTTCAGAATTTTTGGAGTTACATAAGTATGGTCAATGTTCAGATTGCTATAGACTGTTCTGTTTTTGATAGATTCTGTTTTGGATGCATTGTTTTTCTTGTTTTGATGAAACTATGGATTGTATCGGGGGGTATAAGCCATGGAGAAGTTAGAATACAGTAGGTATAGTTCAAAAATAAAATATGAATGGGTTTGCAACAGTACTTAAAGTAGTGATTTGCTTTATTATACTAACGGATCTCACGAAGTTTTCGTTGAGTTTTGTGTGATTGAAATTTTCAATTTTTGGTGAGATCATGATGGATGAAGGAATAAGGAGTGGCAAGAGCCTAATCTTGGGGATGCCCGAGGCACCCCAAGGTAATATTCAAGGACTCCCAAGCAACTAAGCTTGGGGATGCCTCGGAAGGCATCGCCTCTTTCTTCAACCAACTATCGGTAATTTTACTTGGAGCTATATTTTTATTCGTCATATATCATGAGTTTTGCTTGGAGCGTCGTGTATTATATGAGTCTTTGTTTTTTTTTCTTTTTAGTTTGTCACAATCATCTTTGTTGGACACAGTTATTTGAGAGAGCCATACGTTTATCATGATTTGTTACAATACTCTATGTGCTTCACTTAAATCTTTTGAGCTAGGCAGTTGCTCTAGTGCTTCACTTATATCTTTTTGAGCACGGCGGTGATTAAATTTTGAATAAATATTTGCACTCTCATGCTTCACTTATATCTTTTTGAGAGTTGATAATAGTAATGGTAATTTGCACAAGATATGAATTTGGTCCCAAAGTGATGAATATTAAAGAGGGATATTATAAAAACTTTCATATAGATCATTGGATATGATAAGTTTGATTCCTTGCAATAGTTTTGCGATATGGAGATGATAATATGTGAGTCATGTTAGTGAGTAATTGTGATTTAGTAAGAATATTGGTGTTAAGGTTTGTGATGTAGGAGATATGCCCTAGAGGCAATAATATATGTTATTGATTATCTCCCTGTTCATAATTAGGTTTATGTTCCATGCTATAACTGCTATGGTTCTCGAGTCTACAATAACCACGAGGCTCGGAGGAAGACTCATATGCACGTGTGGAATAATAAACGGTAAAATGTATTCCTAGTCTGGCCTCTAAGACTGGCTCAAGTATTGCATGATGATCCTGTTTTCCTGATCATGGGCATGGCTATGCCGGCAATTTTCAGGGCACAATTTTAGAAGAACATTTGTGTTTAATCGACCCGAATTGATGTTATGCTATGAGATTCATTCGTCATAAGTTAATGGTTAATAACACAGAGATGGTTAACGTTTGCATAATTCCTTAGACCATGAGAGTATCGAGTTACTTCATGCTTGCTTCATGAACTTTGGGGTTTGTTAAACGTCATCCGTAAATGGGTGGCTATTACGGCGGCTTACGGGTTCATGGAAAAGTATGTCAAGTAAATTGATAGCTCAAGATTGGGATTTGCTCCTCCGACGATGGAGAGATATCTCTGGGCCCTCTCGGTGTTACGGTATCCATCATCGTCTGGCCAGACACTTTGTGATTTGATCACGGGGATGCCGGAACACGGGAACGAGAAAAGAGAACAATACCGGTAACGAGGTAACTGGCATAGTGGACAAGTTGTTGATCCACGGGGATGCCAACATGTCTCACCTCGGGTATTTGTAACATATCGCGAAGCAACAAGAATAGCACACGGCAACTGGAGGTTCACTCGAATATTCATTCGTGTGGGTATAGGGGTCAATATGGGTGTCCACGGCTCCGATGTTGATCATTGATCGGAAGGGGTTCCGGGTCATGTCTATACTTCACCAAACCTATAGGGTCACAGGCTTAAGGGTCATCTATCTGTTGAATACTAGACGGGGAGTCTGAGAGAAAATCACCGAAAAAGTTTTCGGACACCGTAAGAGTTTCGGACAGCGGAAAAGTTCCGCAGAGAGAACACCGGAACAGTTTCGGTAAAACTGAAAAGTTGTTTCAGGGGATAGCATAAAATCAAATTGGTTTTGGCACATGCCTGATAATTCTTGGAGGGTGCCAGAATCATTCTGGAAACTTTCTGGAATTTTCCGGGATGAAAACCGGAAATGTTCCGGAGCTGCCGAAACCGCTTCAGATGCTTTTCGCAGATGAAAATCACTAAACCGGAATTGTTCCCGATCGCATTGAAAATTATTTTAGTGGGTACTGGAAATTTTCTAAGCCCACATAAATATTTTCAGTTCGACCGGACGCTGAAAAATGTGTTCGTGAATAGTGAAAAGCACTTTTTGGGCTGATTTGCAAATGGGGTTTTTCTTCTAGAAGAAAACCACTTTTGGTGTGTGAAAGGGAGGTGGAGCTCCCCAAGGGGGCTGCAAATTTCGGCCATGGCTTGGGGGGGCCCTCCTTGAGGTGTCCTTCCACCTCATGGTGGATATCTTCTACACACCCTTATGTGGCATGTGGTGGAAAGATCCTAGGAAGGTCCTTTTGGTCTTTCCTCTACCCCTTGCTCCTCCTATAAATAGAGGTGGAGATTGCTCTCCAAAATGAGCTCATGCTTGCTCTCATACACATGCCATTGACTTGTCTGGCTTCTCTCTCCCTCCCAGCGAAATAGTTTCGTAGAGCCGAAAGGCTGTCTGGGTTCCGGTGGGAACTAGTTCTGGATGGCGAAGCCCTGCCAGATAGATGACACCGTATGTGTGCAACTCTGTAGAGAGATCGTAGTTTCAGTCTTAGTTCGAGAGTGCCTCCCGAAGGGCTGTCTAAGTGACTGTCCGAGTTTCGAGGCTCGTCCCGAAGGGCTGTCCGAAGGGCTGTCCGAGTTTCGATGGTCTTCCCGAAGGGCTGTCCGCGACACCGTCTGGGGGACTGTCCGACCGCCTCCCAGAGGGCTGTCCACTGGGCAGATGAGGGTATACATCCTCGCGGTTGGGAGGTTGTAAATCCTAGCTGCGGGGATCTGCACCGCCGATCGTCATCGACTCTACTTCCGCTGCGCTACGAGTCGGTAACGAAAAAGATCAAACCTTGTATGCAGTCTCCATGGTGATCCTGGGCTGGTACGTAGGTCGGAAAATTTTTGTTTTCTGCTGCGTTACCCTACAGTGGCATCAAGAGCCGTGCTATGCGTAGATGCAAGTTGCGATCTAGAATACATAGAGATGTATGGGTATTGCACAATATAATTAGGTAGTAGATGAGATCTATTGCTGAAAATTATTTGTGCAGGTAGCAGATGAAATCTGTTACCCGATGTTACTATTGCTTCCCTTGAATTTGCGTAGTCCTGATCTTGATGGCATGGTGGAATCTCACAAAGTTCTGGCAATCCGCGATCCTTTCATGCTGCTCCTGAGTATGCTGATTGACAGATCAACGAAGTGCTAACAGTTCTTTGGGTTCCGCCATAGTTGAGAAAGATGGATGTTTCGCAGACGAAAGGGTAATGCAGATATGATCTGCACGGGGGTCACGCGTATGACGAAGTTTAGTATGGGGCTCAAGATTTTATTATCTCGTGTTTCATACACCCTGGAAGGTTAATCTAGCAACTTGGATTATCATGCTTGATGATGGACGTTGGTAGCTTCGGTTTGTTTCGAAACCTTAGAAGCCACGAAAAATAAAATTTTGCATGAACCGATTAGAGGCGTCTAACTTGGTTTTGCAGGATGGTTTGCATGTGCATATGATGTGGTATAGCAGTGTTCATAATAATTTGATTATGTATGAGATGACTATATGATGTAAATTGATTAACATGACCTGCGTGTCATGATTCGGCATGATGGCTGGAGCCATATGATTGCACTTTAATGACCTGCGTGTCAACCTTATGTAATGCACTTATTTTATTAGCTATAGAGATAGCAATATTATCTGGTGCATCCACAAGGTGGTGGCAATCTTCGCGAAGGTGAACACCAACGCGAATGCCGAAGACGAAGAAATGAAAGACTTCTCCGTCAGAAAGGGCTATACCATATCATGCTATTATGAATTGCCTGAAGTGTTTATCCCTTATGTTGCACCCTTCTTGATTGCGCGGTAGTCGCTTTTTATTAGGGTGATCTCTCACAAAAATATCAAGTAGTTAGTGTTCTCCCAAGTGTAGCACCGTCACAGCATCCTTCCTTTCGAGGTGCGCCATGACCTACATGGGTACGAACGATTGTACGGGTGTAAGGCGGGTGAGGTCAGACCTCACAGCAAGATCACTTGGTTATCTTGACGTTCATGGCAGGATCGTCCTGAGCTCGGAACACACGCATCGAAAGATGAACAAGAGTCACATGGAGATGTGATTGGCAAGTTTGCCTACCAATTGAAGTTCGCGCCATCAGTGTTCATCTCGAACAATGGCGTTGAATGGAAATGTGGGTCTTGAATCACTCACAATCAATTATGAGAGATATTGTTTTGAGTGGGAGCGCACTGCAGAATTAACTTGTTTAATTCTCAGTGCAATTAATTTTGAACATTGTCTAAGTGTGGTTTGCATCATAGTTGTAGAATAATGGCTCGCGTTTCCACCTTCCCTATTTAAATTGAATAGCTGTTAAATATCTGGTTAAAACTTTACGGTTGGTAACGTAATGTGAGGATTGTCCTCAAGTGTGCCAAGAAGGACTTTGTCCTATCACATGTTTTCGGTATTCTCCCGCTAATGCTATGGATCATGTGACTCTCGTCCTTCGATCCAAAAGCAAGAATTCCGTTTTCAGTCAAGTGCAATACGTTTGCTTCCATGAGACCTGAACTTCGAAAGTTTGGATAGTTATGTGATATTCATGGAATCTAAAAATCATTTTCAGAGACAGACAAAGGCTAAAAGATATAAGATATCCAAAGCAATGTTTGTTTGCAAACTATTAGTAAAGGAGTTTACTATGCATTAGACTGATAAGAGAGGGATCCAGAAGAACGCCTGTCATATGATGAAAGGTGAATAAAACAACAACTTAAAGAGAAAGGAAGTGTCCGAAGGGTGTTAGTAAGACTTTCATGCCTAGGAAGTCCGGGGCTAATGCCACTCTTAAGTTGGATGATTCTTCTGAGACTAGGAGAAATACTAAAAGTTAAACTGTTAGAAGTATAAAGGCAAAAAGAGAGAAGACTGGAATATCCAGCTCATGTATGAAAGTCATACAAGTTAATGATGTATAGAAGGCTGGTCAAAGAAATAGTTCTTGAGAATTATGATTAAATTGTTAATCACTGATTCTTGGGTATTGTGAGTTTATCACAGAGATACCCGCTCAATTGCACTCTGTTGCGACTCGATGCAAGAACTACTATGGCCTGGAAGACTAGCCAGGAATGAGGTTTAAATACATGTTGGGAACTTAGTAAAAGTTATTATACCTTCCATCGGTGTATTACCTATGTATTTATTTTTTAATTCATTATAGAGTTTTACACACTCTAGCCCATTGCATAAGGTATCTTGCAAGAAGGTTATTCATAAGAGAACTTTTGATGTTCGGTGTTATGAATAACATAAGGGCCATACTTTCATTATGAATGAGATGTATGTTATGAATATTGATAATAATACTTTACCTCTGTATTTACTTTCATAAATCATTTTAGAGTTTTATACACTCTAGCCCATTTGCATAATGTTTGTTGCAAGAGTGTTGTTCATGAAAGAACAATTGTTGTTCAGAATCATGAATAACATAAGGGCCATACTTCCATCAATGATGGAACGTATGTTATGAATATTGATGGTAATATGATACATCCATAACACTGACGCTAAATGTCGCAAGACTAAAAGAATACCACACAAGTGTGGCACTGCATTTGGTCACATTGGAGAAACCCGCATGGAAAAATTCCATTATGATGGATTTTGAAGTCATTTGATTTTGAATCATCTGACACTTGCAACTTTCCTCCGAAAAGTGAAGTGACTGAAATACCATTCATAAGCCATAAGGAACGAGCAACGAACTTATTGGTAATCATACATTTTGATGTGTGTAGTCCGATAAATGTTGTTGAAAACAGTGGATTTGTCTATCTTCAAAAATGACTCAAGTAGATATATGGATATTTACTTGATGAGACGTAAGTCTGGATCTTTTGAAATCATTCGAAAGGTTTTCAACATGAAGTAGGAATTATTGTAACAAGAAAGATTATGTTTATGCAAACTAGATTGCAGAAAGGAATATCTGAGTTGCAAGTTTAGCGAATGTCTGATGAGTTGTGAAAAGAGTTTCATAACTTACACCTCCCGGAACACCACTGTGTGTGGAATGTCTGTGAAGATGTAATCAAACCATTTTCGACATGGTAAGATCAAAGATGACATAAATCAATTTGCCATTATCCCTTTTAAAGTAATGCTTTAGAGACTGCGGCTTTTACACTGAAAAGAGCACCATCAGGTCTGTTGAAATGACGCCATGGTATGGTACGCCCAACCATGCTTGGTATTTCCTTAACATTTGGAATATGGGGCTTGTGTAAAAGGTTACAAACCTATTCCAAATCAGACAAGAGCTACTTTGTAGGTTATCCCAAGTAATTGGAAATTCCTCCACCACTATACCGAGGCAAAAGGTTTGCCACCGAGAACGGTATGCTTTTAAAGAGAATAGTTCTTGCAAAAGGGTGAGTGGGAGAACAGTGCAACTCGACGAGATAAGCAATATCTTCGTCATCAGATCAAAGGAAAGAAACCTTGGAAGTGATTCCAGAGTTTCCTACTCCGACTGATACAGAAGTCTCTACAATAAAATGTATGGATTTCAGTCGAACTTGCAGCTGAACCACGTAGGCAAAACTCGTGCAAACCTCTCAGGTGCGCAAACGAGATATTGTTGTTAGACAACAGTATACCTACAATACACAAGGAAGCGTTGATGGGCCCTGACTCCAGAATTGGCTAAATGCCAATACAATCTGAGATAGTTTCCGTATAAGTGATTCAAGATTAAAATCTTATTACACCTTTCGGAAGACTTATAGTCTAACGAATATTTATGGAACTATAAACTGATGTGGATAAAAGGTTTTAGCCATAAAGCTCGACTTGTTGCAATAACAAGTTCAAGGAGTTGACTACGATGAGATTGTCTCACCGTAGCGATGCTAAAGGTTGGTTCGGATTGAACTAGCAATTAATACATATTTCAACATGAGATATGAAACATGGATGTCAAAAGGATTTCCATATGATGGAAATGCAACCTAGGACTTGTATGAGATACAGTCCAAAGTATTTTGTCGATCCAGAGGATGCTAGTAAGTATGCAAACTTCAGAGTTCCAGCGATGGACAGAAGAGAGCAAAATGGAGTTGGAATCTTTGTTTTTGATGAAATAGTTTGATTTCATCAATGGATAACGAAGATGCTTGTGGTTTCAAGAAAGTAAGTGGGAGCATAATAATATTTCTAAAAAAACTTTGTGTGCTTGACACATTGTTGATTGGAAATTTCTTGACACGAATTAGTACTTCATTAAAAATAGTTTTTTCGATGAAGTGCTTGGACTAAATAGCCTTGACATTAGGCATATTTATCTACGAGATAGAATTGCCTAATAGGCTAAAGCCAAAAATACATATTGACAAGATGCTAAAACCTTTTAGCATTAAAACGCCAAGGAGTGATTCTTGCCGAAGTCACATGGAAAGAGTTTTTGCAAGACTCGGTGTCCCAAAACACTGATGAGCGAAATACATGATGGAGATTCCACACACTTTCGTGTTTGGATTAATCATGTATTCCATGGTATGTAAAACAACCAGATATGTCCAATAATCCAAAGCTGTTGCGAGTATAGATACCAAAGTGATCAAAGTACTGATCATGGGACAACAGTGAAAAATATCATTAAGTACTAAAGTAGCACTGATGACATGTTTTCTCGCAAGCAGAGATTATGAAGTGCTCGTTGTAAGTGATTACATCGATACAGTCTTCATCAATGCTCCATGCGATTTTCGATTTAAATTAAGGGTTTTGTGTAACACACAATATGGTGGCACAGTGTTTGGAAATTGTTCCAAACAAGATACTGTGGCGAATTCTATAACAAAGGCTAAGTATGTTGACGCTTAAGAAGCGACAAAGAAGTTGTTGAATCATATAGTTCATTCATGAACTTAGTATGGTTCCAAGATGGCTTTGGTCTATGGGACACTATTGCAGATAGTTGCTCCATAGCTCAGTCTGAGGAATCAGGTTTCGACCAATGATTCACACATATGCAAAGCCAAGTCCACACAAAATATGAATTTTGTGAAAGCGTGAAAACGCGAGGATATGCAAAGTTACACACGGAGCTGAAGTCGTCAGATCCGTTGGACATCAGGCTATACCACATGCGAAGCATATTTTACACTAGTATGCCATAGGTGTAAAGTGCATTAGCATTGACTAGATTATTGACTCTAGTGCAAGTGGGAGTCTGTAGGAGATATGCCCTAGAGGCAATAATATATGTTATTGATTATCTCCCTGTTCATAATTAGGTTTATGTTCCATGCTATAACTGCTATGGTTCTCGAGTCTACAATAACCACGAGGCTCGGAGGAAGACTCATATGCACGTGTGGAATAATAAACGGTAAAATGTATTCCTAGTCTGGCCTCTAAGACTGGCTCAAGTATTGCATGATGATCCTGTTTTCCTGATCATGGGCATGGCTATGCCGGCAATTTTGAGGGCACAATGTTAGAAGAACATTTGTGTTGAATCGACCCGAATTGATGTTATGCTATGAGATTCATTCGTCATAAGTTAATGGTTAATAACACAGAGATGGTTAACATTTGCATAATTCCTTAGACCATGAGAGTATCGAGTTACTTCATGCTTGCTTCATGAACTTTGGGGTTTGTTAAACGTCATCCGTAAATGGGTGGCTATTACGGCGGTTTACGGGTTCATGGAAAAGTATGTCAAGTAAATTGATAGCTCAAGATTGGGATTTGCTCCTCCGACGATGGAGAGATATCTCTGGGCCCTCTCGGTGTTACGGTATCCATCATCGTCTGGCCAGACACTTTGTGATTTGATCACGGGGATGCCGGAACACGGGAACGAGAAAAGAGAACAATACCGGTAACGAGGTAACTGGCATAGTGGACAAGTTGTTGATCCACGGGGATGCCAACATGTCTCACCTCGGGTATTTGTAACATATCGCGAAGCAACAGGAATAGCACACGGCAACTGGAGGTTCACTCGAATATTCATTCGTGTGGGTATAGGGGTCAATATGGGTGTCCACGGCTCCAATGTTGATCATTGATCGGAAGGGGTTCCGGGTCATGTCTATACTTCACCGAACCTATAGGGTCACACGCTTAAGGGTCATCTATCTGCTGAATACTAGACGGGGAGTCTGAGAGAAAATCACCGAAAAAGTTTTCGGACACCGTAAGAGTTTCGGACAGCGGAAAAGTTCCGCAGAGAGAACACCGGAACAGTTTCGGTAAAACTGAAAAGTTGTTTCAGGGGATACCATAAAGTCAAATTGGTTTTGGCACATGCCTGATAATTCTTGGAGGGTGCCAGAATCATTCTGGAAACTTTCTGGAATTTTTCGGGATGAAAACCAGAAATGTTCCGGAGCTGCCGAAACCGCTTCAGATGCTTTTCGCAGATGAAAATCACTAAACCGGAATTGTTCCGGATCGCATTGAAAATTGTTTTAGTGGGTACTGGAAATGTTCTAAGCCCACATAAATATTTTCAGTTCGACCGGACGCTGAAAAATGTGTTCGTGAATAGTGAAAAGCACTTTTTGGGCTGATTTGCAAATGGGGTTTTTCTTCTAGAAGAAAACCACTTTTGGTGTGTGAAAGGGAGGTGGAGCTCCCCAAGGGGGCTGCAAATTTTGGCCATGGCTTGGGGGGGCCCTCCTTGAGGTGTCCTTCCACCTCATGGTGGATATCTTCTACACACCCTTATGTGGCATGTGGTGGAAAGATCCTAGGAAGGTCCTTTTGGTCTTTCCTCTACCCCTTGCTCCTCCGATAAATAGAGGTGGAGATTGCTCTCCAAAATGAGCTCATGCTTGCTCTCATACACATGCCATTGACTTGTCTGGCTTCTCTCTCCCTCCCAGCGAAATAGTTTCGTAGAGCCGAAAGGCTGTCTGGGTTCCGGTGGGAACTAGTTCTGGACGGCGAAGCCCTGCCGGATAGATGACACCGTATGTGTGCAACTCTGTAGAGAGATCATAGTTTCGGTCTTAGTTCGAGAGTGTCTCGCGAAGGGCTGTCCAAGTGACTGTCCAAGTTTCGAGGGTCGTCCCGAAGGGCTGTCCGAAGGGCTGTCCGAAGGGCTGTCCGAGTTTCGATGGTTCTCCCAAAGGGCTGTCCGCGACACCGTCCGGGGGACTGTCCGACCGCCTCCCGGAGGGCTGTCCATTGGGCAGATGAGGGTATACATCCTCGCGGTTGGGAGGTTGTAAATCCTAGCTGCGGGGATCTGCACCGCCGATCGTCATCGACTCTACTTCCGCTGTGCTATGAGTCGGTAACGAAAAAGATCAAACCTTGTATGCAGTCTCCATGGTGATCCTGGGCTGGTACGTAGGTCGGAAATTTTTTGTTTTCTGCTGCGTTACCCTACATGTGATTCCTTATGCATGCACATAAAGTCAATAGTTATGCAACGAAATTATATCCTACTTATGGTGCAATATTCAGTGTTAGTTATGTTCAATGCATGTTTATCACCATTTTCGCTTTTTGGTTGGTCGCTTCTCAATCTATTTGCTAGCCTTCATTTGTACTAAGCGGGAATGTTACTTGTGCATCCAACTCCTTAAACCCAAAGTTGTGCCAAATGAGTCCACCATACGTACCTATATGCGGTATTTTCAAGCCGTCCCAAGTAAATTTGCATGTACCAACTCTAATTTTTCAAAATAATTTTCCGTTTTGTGTGCCCGTACCACTCATGAAGTGGCAGGGGGTGGCCAATATTTTCCATGCTAGGTGTGTTATTCTCACAATGAGTGTTTATTCACTTGTCATTGCACGAGAAAGTGGCAACGTAATAGGCATGCCCAGTCCCGAAATGAAAATAATAATAATAATATGATGACAATAATAAATTCCTTGGAAAGTTTTGGTATGGAATGCACCCATGGATACGGCTAGCCATGGATTGTGAAAGAATGGTGGAAAGGAAATAAACTTTATTTTCTGTTTGGGAACCGCCTATAATGTGTCTAGCATGGAAGATATTGGGAATTCTCGGTCGTTTTCGTTGATAGGAAAAGCATGCCTCTCAAAATAATTTTATCTCTCTAATTTTAGCCTTGAGCTCTGGCACATCTGCAAATCTCTGCTTCCCTCTGCGAAGGGCCTATCTATTTACTTTTATGCAATTTTTATTTTGAGTCTCCATCTTCTCTTACAAAGCACCAACTAGAGAGCACTATTGTCATACTTGTGCATTGGGTGTAGCTAATATTGAGTGTGTTTCATGAATGGACCAATGATTGAGCATAATGGGCTACGGATAACTTTCTTTAGCATTGATATTTTGAAAGACATGGTTGCTTGTTAGTATGCTTGAGTATTTATGTCTTCATGTCAAACTATAGACTATTGCTTTGAATCATTCAAGTCTAAATGTCCATGCTACAAAAGAAAAGAGTATATGATGAATATGATAGGTAGCATTCCACATCAAAAATTCTGTTTTTATCATTTACCTACTCGAGGACGAGCAGGAATTAAGCTTGGGGATGCTTGATACGTCTCCAACGTATATATAATTTTTTTATTGTTCCATGCTATTATAGTATCAATCTTGGATGTTTTATATACACTTACAAGTAATTATATATAACTTTTTGGGACTAACCTATTAGCTTAGTGCCCAGTGCCAGTTGCTGTTTTTTGCCTGTTTTTGGTTTTTCAGAATATCAGTACCAAACGAAGTCAAAATGCCACGAAACTTTTTGGAGATTTTTTTTCTGGACATAAGAGACCCTGGAAGCTTTGGGAGGGGACGAGAAGATGGAGCAGTGGCCCACGAGGCACCAGGGCACGCCCAGGGGGGTAGGGCGCGCCCTGGTGGCTCGTGGGGCCCACGTGACTCCGTTTGACCTAACTCCGCCTCTATAAATTCTCTAAAATCGAGAAACCAGTAGAGGAGTCCACGAAATGCTTTTTCCGCTGCCGCAAGTTCCTGTTCTCGAGAGATCCCATCTGGAGGCCTTTTCAGGCACTCTGCCGGAGGGGGATTCGATCACGGAGGGGCTCTACATCAACCTTGCTGCCCTTCCGATGATGCGTGAGTAGTTTACCGTAGACCTACGGGTCCATAGTTAGTAGCTAGATGGCTTCTTCTCTCTATTTGATCTTCAATACAATGATCTCCTCGATGTTCTTAGAGTTCTATCCGATGTAATCACTTTTTGCGGTGTGTTTGTTGGGATCCGATGAATTGTGAGTTTATGATCAGATTATCCATCAATATTATTTGAGTTTTCTCTGAACTCTTTTATGCATGATTATTATAGCTTCGTATTTCTCTCCGATCTATTGATTTGGTTTGGCCAACTAGATTAATTTATCTTGCAATGGGAGAGGTGCTTTGTAATGGGTTCGATCTTGCGGTGCTCAATCCCAGTGATAGTAGGGGACATGAAACGTATTGTATCGTTGCTATTAAGGATAAAAAGATGGGGTTTATTCATGCGTGAGTTTACTTTGTCTACATCATGTCATCTTGCTTAAGGCATTACTCCGTTCTTTATTAACTTAATACTCTAGATGCATGCTGGATAGCGGTCGATGTGTGGAGTAATAGTAGTAGATGCAGAATTGTTTCGGTCTACTTGTCTCGGACGTGATGCCTATATACATGCTCATTGCCTTGGATATCGTCATGATTATTTGATTTTCTATCAATTGCCCAACAGTAATTTGTTTACCCACCGTATGCTATTTTCAAGAGAGAAGCCTCTAGTGAAAACTATGGCCCCCGGGTCTACCTTTATCATATATTAAAAATCCTAAAAATACCTTGCAGCAATTTTACTTTATTTATTTTATTTTGTATTTTTGTTCTATCTATCTATCTATCACCATACGATTTAATCTTGCAAATAACCGCCAAGGGATTGACAACCCCTTGTTCGCGCTGGGTGCGGGGATTTGTTATTTTGTTTCCAGGTGCTGCTAATGAGTTGTTGCGTGATTCTCCTACTGGATTGATAACCTTGGTTTCATAACTGAGGGAAATACTTATCTCTACTGTACTGCATCATCCCATCCTCTTCGGGGAAATCCCAATGCAGCTCACAAGTAGCAGGAAGAATTTCTAGCGCCGTTGCCGGGGAGACATCATCATCATCTATCAAGTACCTACGCATAAACTTTCATCTCATTGCATTTATTTTATTTGCCTTTGCCTCTCGTTTTCATCTCCCCCACTTCTAAAAAGTTTTTACAAAAATACAAAAATATTTTCCGTTTGCCTTTTTCTTGTTTGCTTCTTTGCTTGCTTGTTATCTTGTTTGAGTAGCCACGATGTCTCAAGAAAATACAAAATTATGTGATTTTTCCGATACTAATAATAATGATTTTATTAGTACTCTGATTGCTCCTCCCGCTGCTAGTGCGGAGACTTGTGATATTAATGCCGCTTTGTTAAATCTTGTTATGAAAGAACAATTTTCTGGTAGTCCTAATGAAGATCCTGCATCCCATCTTAACACTTTCGTAGAATTGTGTGATATGCAAAAGAAAAAATATGTGGATAATAATATTGTGAAATTAAAATTATTCCCATTCTCATTGCGGGATCGTGCAAAAATTTGGTTTTCATCTTTGCCACGAAATAGTATCGATTCTTGGGATAGGTGTAAAGATGCTTTTATTACCAAGTATTTTTCCCCCACGAAAATTATTTCCCTTAGAAATCAAATTATGAATATCAGGCAACTTGATCATGAACATGTTTCCCAATCTTGGGAAAGGATGAAATTAATGATAAGAAATTGCCCTAGTCATGGTTTAAATTTGTGGATGATCATACAAAAAATTTATGCGGGATTAAATTTTGTTTCTAGAAATCTTTTAGATTCCGCCGCGGGTGGTACTTTTATGGAGATTACATTGGGAGAAGCTATTAAATTGCTTGATAATATTATGGCAAATTATTCACAATGGCATACTGAAAGAGTTCCTACTAGTAAAAAAGTGAATTCTGTTGAAGAAATTAGTACTTTGAGTGATAAAATTGATGCGCTTATGAAATTGGTTGCTAGCAAAAACACTCCTATTGATCCTAATGATGTGTCTTTATGCACCTTGATTGAGCAAAATAATGATCCCATAGATGTGAATTTTGTCTCGCGAAACAATTTTAATAGTAATGCTTATAGAGGTAATTTTAATCCTAGGCCGTTTCCTGGAAATTCCTCTAATAATTATGGCAATTCCTATGGTAATTCTTATAATAATAATAATAATAATAATAATAATAATAATAATAATAATAATAATAGTATGCCCTCTGATCTTGAAAGTAATATTAAAGAATTTATTAATGCTCAAAAGGTTTTCAACACTACGATAGAAGAAAAATTGAGTAAACTTGATGATATGTCTAGGAGCATTGATAGAATTATTCATGATGTGGAAAATCTTAAGACTAAAATTTTGCCACCCAAAATTTATATTAATGAATCAATTAAAGCTTTATATGTCTCCATGGATGAGAGTAAGAAAAGAACCGCTATGCTAAATGCTAAACGAGAATTTTTTAGAAAAGGCGATTCCTCCCGGTTTCTATCATAGTAATGATGAGGATATTAAAATGATTGGTGTTTCATCTATAGATTCCTTGTTTAGCAATATAAAACTTGATGAAAAGGGGACTGAAGAAGAGTCAACTTTAGCTAGAAGGCGTCGCCATAATCCGGAGGGTGAAAATCTTGATGAAAAAATTGATAAAAGTGGGTTTGGAGAGGTAAAAACTTTAACCAGTGATGTGCCCACTCTCTTGGATTACAAAGACTTTAATTATTATAGTTGTTCTTTGATTGAATGTTTTTCTTTGTTACAATCCATGCTAAATTCACCCAACGCTTATGAACAAAATAAGGCTTTTACTAAACACATTGTAGAAGCGATGATGAAATCGTTAGAAGAGAAGCTAGAACTAGAAATTTCAATTCCTAGAAAATTATATGATGAATGGGAACCTACCATTAAAGTTAAAATTAAAAATTATGATGCAATGCTTTATGTGATTTGGGTGCTAGCGTTTCCACAATTCCAAAATCTCTATGTGATGTGCTAGGTTTTACCAATATGGATGAATGTTCTCTTAATTTGCACTTGGCAGATTCTACTATTAAAAAGCCTTTGGGTAGAACTAATGATGTACTTATTCTTGCAAATAGGAACTATGTGCCCATTGATTTTATTGAACTTGACATTGATTGCAATCCGTCTTGCCCCATAATACTTGGTAGACCGTTCTTATGAACAATAGGTGTCGTTATTGACATGAAAGAAGGGAATATAAAATTTCAGTTTCCATTGAAGAAAGGTATGGAACACTTCCCTAGAACTATAATTAAGCCACCATATGAATCAATCATGAGGTACACCTATGGAACTAAAACCAAAGATGACAACACTTGAAACTATGCATTATGCCTAGCTAGGGGCGTAAAACAATAGCGCTAGTTGGGAGGCAACCCAATAGTTATCTTAATTTTTGTGTTTATTTTTCTGTTTTCTTGTGTGCACAAAATTATGCTACTGTTATGATTGTGTTTTTATGTTTTAATTAGTGTTTGTGCCAAGTAAAGCCTTTGGGATGATTTGGATGATAGTTGCTTTGATCCTGCGCAAAAACAGAAACTTTTGCGTCCAGTAGCAGAATTATATAAATTTGCTGGAGGGTGATAAAATTCTGAATTTTTTTCATATGATTAATATACAAATTTCCCACATTGTCCTAATTTTTCAGAATTTTTGGAGTTATAGAAGTATGGTCAATGTTCAGATTGCTACAGACTGTTCTGTTTTTGACAGATTCTGTTTTTGATGCATTGTTTTTCTTGTTTTGATGAAACTATGGATTGTATCGGTGGGTATAAGCCATGGAGAAGTTAGAATACAGTAGGTATAATTCAAAAATAAAATATGAATGGGTTTGCAACAGTACTTAAAGTAGTGATTTGCTTTATTATACTAACGGATCTCACGAAGTTTTCGTTGAGTTTTGTGTGATTGAAGTTTTCAAGTTTTGGGTGAGATCATGATGGATGAAGGAATAAGGAGTGTAAAGAGCCTAAGCTTGGGGATTCCCAAGGCACCCCAAGGTAATATTCAAGGACTCCGAAGCAACTAAGCTTGGGGATGCCCCGGAAGGCATCCCCTCTTTCTTCTACCAACTATCGGTAATTTTATTTGGAGCTATATTTTTATTCGTCACATATCATGAGTTTTGCTTGGAGCGTCATGTATTATATGAGTCTTTGTTTTTTTTTTTTTTTAGTTTGTCACAATCATCTTTGCTGGACACACTTATTTGAGAGAGCCATACGTTTATCATGATTTGTTAGAATACTCTATGTGCTTCACTTAAATCTTTTGAGCTAGGCAGTTGCTCTAGTGCTTCACTTATATCTTTTTGACCACGGCGGTGATTAAATTTTGAAGAAATATTTGTACTTGCATGCTTCACTTATATCTTTTTGAGAGTTGATAATAGTAATGGTAATTTGCACAAGATATGAATTTGGTCCCAAAGTGCTGAATATTCAAGAGGGATATTATAAAAACTTTCATATAGATCATTGGATATGATAAGTTTCATTCCTTGCAATAGTTTTGCGATATGGAGATGATAATATGTGAGTCATGTTAGTGAGTAATTGTGATTTAGTAAGAATATTGGTGTTAAGGTTTGTGATTCCCTATGCATGCACATAAAGTCAATAGTTATGCAACGAAATTATATCCTACTTATGGTGCATTATTCAGTGTTAGTTATGTTCAATGCATGTTTATGACCGTTTTCGCTTTTTGGTTGGTCGATTCTCAATCTATTTGCTAGCCTTCATTTGTACTAAGCGGGAATGCTGCTTGTGCATCCAACTCCTTAAACCCAAAGTTGTGCCAAATAAGTCCACCATACCTACCTATATGTGGTATTTCCATGCCGTTCCAAGTAAATTTGCATGTGCCAACTCTAATTTTTCAAAATAATTTTCCGTTTTGTGTGCACGTACCGCTCATGAAGCGGCAGGGGGTGGCCAATATTTTCGATGCTAGGTGTGTTATTCTCACGATGAGTGTTTATTCACTTGTCATTGCACGAGAAAGTGGCAACGTAATAGGGATGCCCAGTCCCGAAATGAAAATAATAATAATAATAATAATAATATGATAATAATAAATTCCTTGGAAAGTGTTAGTATGGAAGGCACCCGTGGATACGGCTAGCCATGGATTGTGAAAGAATGGTGGAAAGGAAACAAACTTTATTTTCTGTTTGGGAACCCCCTATAATGTGTCTAGCATGGAATATATTGGGAATTCTCGGTCGTTTTCGTTGACAGGAAAAGCATGCCTCTCAAAATAATTTTATCTCTCTAATTTTAGCCTTGAGTCTGGCACATCTGCAAATCTCTGCTTCCCTCTGCGAAGGGCTATCTATTTACTTTTATGCAATTTTTATTTTGAGTCTCCATCTTCTCTTACAAAGCACCAACTAGAGAACACTATTATCATACTTGTGCATTGGGTGTAGCTAATATTGAGTGTGTTTCATGAATGGATCAATGATTGAGCATAATGGGCTAGGGATAATTTTCTTTAGCATTGATATTTTGAAAGACATGGTTGCTTCTTAGTATGCTTGAGTATTTATGTCTTCATGTCAAACTATAGACTATTGCTTTGAATCATTCAAGTCTAAATGTCCATGCTACAAAAGAAAAGAGTATATGATGAATATGATAGGTAGCATTCCACATCAAAAATTCTGTTTTTATCATTTACCTACTCGAGGACGAGCAGGAATTAAGCTTGGGGATGCTTGATACGTCTCCAACATATCTATAATTTTTGATTGCTCCATGCTATTATAGTATCAATCTTGGATGTTTTATATACATTTACAAGCAACTATATATCATTTTTTGGGACTAACCTATTAACTTAGTGCCCAGTGCCAGTTGTTGTTTTTTGCCTATTTTTGGTTTTTCAGAATATCAGTTCCAAACGAAGTCCAAATCCTACGAAACTTTTTGGAGATTTTTTTCTGGACATAAGAGACCCTGGAAGCTTCGGGAGGAGACGAGAAGATGGAGCAGTGGCCCACGAGGCACCAGGGCGCGCCCAGGGAGGTAGGGCACGCCCTGGAGGCTCGTGGGGCCCATGTGGCTCCGTTTGACCTAACTCCGCCTCTATAAATTCTCTAAAATCAGGAAACCAACAGAGGAGTCCACGAAATACTTTTTCCGCCGCCGCAAGTTCTTGTTCTCGAGATATCCCATCTGGAGGCCTTTTCCGGCACTCTGCCAGAGGGGGATTCGATCACGGAGGGGCTCTACATCAACCTTGCTGCCCTTCCGATGATGCATGAGTAGTTTACCACAGACCTACGGGTCCATTGTTAGTAGCTATATGGCTTCTTCTCTCTATTTGATCTTCAATACAATGATCTCCTCGATGTTCTTGGAGTTCTGTCCGATGTAATCACTTTTTGCGGTGTGTTTGTTGGGATCCGATGAATTGTGAGTTTATGATCAGATTATCCATGAATATTATTTGAGTTTTCTCTGAACTCTTTTATGCATGATTGTTATAGCTTCGTATTTCTCTCTGATCTATTGATTTGGTTTGGCCAACTAGATTGATTTATCTTGCAATTGGAGAGGTGCTTTGTAATGGGTTCGATCTTGCGGTGCTCAATCCCAGTGACAGTAGGGGACATGACACGTATTGTATCGTTGCTATTAAGGATAAAAAGATGGGGTTTATTCATGCGTGAGTTTACTTTGTCTACATCATGTCATCTTGCTTAAGGCCTTACTCCGTTCTTTATGAACTTAATACTCTAGATGCTTGCTGGATAGCGGTCGATCTGTCGAGTAATAGTAGTAGATGCAGAATCGTTTCGGTCTACTTGTCTCGGACGTGATGCCTATATACATGATCATTGCCTTGGATATCGTCATGATTATTTGCATGTACATGTAGTTCAAATTTGAATTACGGCCATTAAATGGTTAGAAACTAACTTAATGTCTTAAAAATGTTAAATAACCCCTGAAAATTTCCAAATTTTAACATGAAAGTTGTATTCGTGGATGTTAATGGTAGAAAAAAAATGCCAAGCCATAAGAGGAAGCAACTGTCAGTTCGTCATCAAACATGCATATTCTTCCCTCTCGGAACCACGGGTCATCTCGTGAGATGCTCCTATTTGTGAGAGGTGTGTGCCAAAACTTTCGTCAAAGTGGCCAATTCTTTTACTACAGCATCTTGGTGCCATTTCATGACATCAAGCAAGGTTTCATGTATTTCTGATCATTTTTTATTTTTTTGGAATTTAAAAGCCATGGTTCTCACTGTTTGTTGATACGTCCAATTTGCATCATGATTTCCTACTGTTATTTATTATGTTTTTGATCATTACTTCACCTTATGATACAATTCTTATGCCTTTTCTCTCTTAATTTGCAAGATTTACATGAAGAGGGAGAATGCCGGCAGCTGGAATTCTGGACCTGAAATAGCCACATCAGAGATACCTAATCTACAGAGCTCCAATTGACCTTTAATTTCACGAAGATTTTTTATTGAATATATAAAAAATACTGGAGAGAAGAAATACCAGAGGGGACCCACCAGCTTCCCACAAGGCAGCAGGGCGCGCCCTAGTGCCTCGTGGGGCCCACAGCTGGCGTCTGACCCCCTCCTTCTGCTATATGAAGCCATTTTCCCTAAAAAAATAAAAAGAAGGCTTTCGGGACGAAGCACCGCCATCTCGAGGCGGAACCTGGGCAGGAGCTATTTTGCTCTCCGGTGGAGCGATTCCGCTGGGCATACTTCCCTCCGGGAAGGGGAAAACGAAGCCATCGACATCACCAATGATCCTCTCATCGTGGGAGGACCAATCTTCATCAACATCTTCACCAGCACCATCTCATCTCAAACCCTAGTTCATCTCTTGTATTCAATCTTTGTCTCAAAACCTCAGATTGGTACCTGTGGGTTGCTAGTAGTGCTGATTACATCTTGTAGTTGATGCTAGTTGGTTTATTTGGTGGAAGATTATATGTTCAGATCCTTAATGCTATTCAATACCCCTCTAATCTTAAACATGAACATGATTTGTGAGTAGTTACTTTTGTTCTTGAGGACATGGGAGAAGTCTTGTCATAAGTAATCATGTAAATTTGGTATTCGTTCGATATTTTGATGATATGTATGTTATTGCTTCCTTTAGTGGTGTCGTGTGAACGTCGACTATGTGACACTTCACCATCTTTGGGCCTAAGGGCAGGCATTGTGGAGTAGTAATTAGATGATGGGTTGCTAGAGTGACAGAAGCTTAAACCCTAGTTTATGCGCTATTCCGTAAGGGGCTGATTTGGATCCATACATTTCATGCTATGGTTAGAGTTATGTTAATTCTTCTTTCGTAGTTGCGGATGCTTGCGAGAGGGGGTAATCATAAGTGGGAGGCTTGTTCAAGTAAGAACAGCACCCAAGCACCGGTCCACCCACATATCAAATTATCAAAGTAGCGAACGCGAATCAAACAAACATGATGAAAGTGACTAGATGAAATTCCCATGTGTCCTCGAGAACGCTTTGCTTAATATACGAGTTCGTTCCGGCTTGTCCTTTGCTATAAAAAGGATTGGGCCACCTTGCTGCACTTTATTATACTTGTTACTTGTTACAAATTATCTTGCTATCAAAACTATCTGTTGCCGCTACTTTCAGTACCTGCAGAGAATACCTTGCTGAAAACCGCTTGTCATTTCCTTCTGCTCCTCGTTGGGTTCGACACTCTTACTTATCGAAAGGACTACGATTGATCCCCTATACTGGTGGGTCATCATTTGTGTCCAAGCCTTGACACCAATATGTTTGAAAATTTCTTCCAATTTACTGCACATGGCATTAACTCGCACAGAAGGACACGAATATGATTTTCCAACCCATGATGGTTTGTCGTTGCATGTACATGCAGTTCAAATTTGAAGTACGGCCATTATATGGCTAGAAACTCACTTAATGTCTTAAAAAGGTCAAATCAACACCGAAAATTTCAAAAATTTAACATGACCGTTGCATTAGTGCATGTTAACGGTAGAAAAAAATTTAGGGTCATACGAGGAAGCGAGCGCTGGTTCGTCATCAAACATACATTGTTCCCTCTCAGAACCACGTGTCTTCTCGCGAGATGCTTCGATTTGTGAGAGGTCTGTGTCAAAACTTTCGTCAAATTGGCCAATTCTTTTACCACTGCATCTTGGTACCATTTCATGACATCAAGCAAGGTTTCATGTATTTTTGATCATTTTTGAATTTTTTGGAATTTAAAAGCCATGGTTCTCACTGTTTTTGTCCAAGCCGTGACACCAATATGTTTGAAAATTCCTTCCAATTTACTGCACAGGGCATTAACTCGCACACAAGGACACAACTATGATTTTCCAACCCATGATGGTTTGTCGTTGCATGTACATGCAGTTCAAATTTGAATTACGGCCATTATATGGCTAGGAACTCACTTAATGTCTTAAAAAGGTCAGATGAACCCTGAAAAATTCCAAATTTTGACATGATAGTTGTATCAGTGCATCGCACACAGTTGGTTATAACAACCATTTGCGATGAAAAATCACGGGTCTTTTTATGTCTTCCTCCATAAGCTTTGTCGGATTCGTCTTCTCAAGCGTTGTTCACCCCCGAATCCTCGAGTCCCCGATACCCATTCCCCATCCCCTTCTTGCAAAGAATGACGCCACGGAGACGCTTCGTGAGGGCCCGTACGGTCGCCGGGTCCTCCCCAAGCGGCTCCGCCTCCGCCGAGAGCGCGGCCGCATCCGCATTGAGCGCGGCCGCATCTGCCGAGAGGGCGTCTGCGCCAGCCGACAGAGCAGCTGCAGCAGCCGAGACGGCTGCAGCAGTTGCTGTGACGGCGGCTGCAAATGCCGAGAGCGCTTGAGCAGCCGTCCGTGCCGCGGAGGTCGCCCTGGCCCGGGTCGAGGCCATCCACGCCCAGGTCGAGGATGCCCACACCAAGATATTCCAGGCCTCCTCGGAATCCAGCATGCACCCCACGTCCGAAAAGGAGGCAGAGATGCTTGTCGACAATGCGGGGGCGGAGGCCATGGAGCCCCTGCTTCCTCATGAGATCGCCGAGAGGGAGCTGGAGATGCAGGAGGTGGCGGAGATCGAGGAGCGCCGGGAGGAGGAGTTGCGCGTGGCTAAGGAGGAGGTAGAGAGCCGCATGTTGGTCAAGGAATCGGCGGTGGAGTACCAACACGAGCTCTGGCGCCGCCACTACTACGAGTACTACAACCTTGAGGGCGGCGCCGAGGACGAGGACAATGACGCGGTCGACTTCAGCCTGGGGGGCGCGGAGTCCACTAGCGGCGGCATGTCGCTAGGACAAGTCATCGACATCTCATCTTACACCGGCGAGGCATAGGGCGGCGGCGCGTCGGCGCCTTTGTTTAAATTATGCGTACTTAGCCTTTGCTTATAACGCTGGTCTTTTGTTAGAGCAATGTTTAGGTCAACTGGCTCTGTTTAATTACTAAAATTGCTCGATTCAGTAAGTGTGGTCCGTGTGCTGTAGGCTCTTTTGTGTACCCCCCAAATTAGCAAGTGATGTTAAATATGCAATGACGTGGATGAATACTGTACCCAGGGAAATTTCCACTAAAATTCGAGTGCTCAAACTTATCGCATGCGCGTAAAGCAGAAGAATCGTTTGCGATGCACACATTTGTTCAAAGTGAAAGGTGTCCGATGACACTGTGCGCCAAGTCCCCCCCCCCCCACACCTTTCAAAATTTAATGCCTACCGCCGAAATATCTAACTCTTCCCCCCATTCCCACCCCTTTTTCTCCCCGACCACGAGCCACATTTCCCCTGTTTACTCCTTCCTTCCTTCCTTCCCAAGCTATAGCCGCTTCCTCACTTGCTTTCCTAGCTCTCGCCGTCTCGCATCCGACCGCCGCGGACGCCATGGTCTTCTTTGACCTCTCCAGCGGTTCCTCCTCCTCCGACGAGTATGTCACCTGCCGGGTATGCCTCTCTCCTCTCTATCGCCCCCCTAGGCTTAGGGTTCCGATTTGTAATAAAGGATTTTAACCCGGAGACCGATTTGAGCCATTTGTTCCTCTTGTAGCTCCCTAGGACCATCACTTGCAAGGAATGGAGTGGGGTAGCTGAAGATTTGTCTGCTCATTGTTGATACGTCTCCGTCGTATCTACTTTTCCAAACACTTTTGCCCTTGTTTTGGCCCCTAATTTGCATGATTTGAATGGAACTAACCCGGACTGACGCTGTTTTCAGCAGAATTGCCATGGTGTTGTTTTTTTGTGCAGAAATAAAAGTTCTTGGAATTGGATGAAACTTTTTGGATATTTTTTATGGAATATATAAAAAATAATGGAGCCAAAACCTACTGGAGGGGAGCCACCCAGTGCCCACGAGGCACCAGGGCGCGCCACCCCCCCCCCCCCCCCAGGCGCGCCCTGGTACCTCGTGGGGCCCACGTGGCTCCGTCTGACCTAATTCCAACGCTATAAATTCACAATTCCAGAGAAAAAAATAGGGAGAAAGTTTTATTGCGTTTTACGATACGAAGCTGCCGCCACCTCCTGTTCTTCATCGGGAGGCCATATTTGGAGTCCGTTTGGGGCTCCGGAGAGGGGGATCTTCCGGCATCGTCATCATCAACCATCCTTCATCACCAATTTCATGAAGCTCACCGTCGGGAGTGAGTAATTCCTTCGTAGGCTTGCTGGACGGTGATGAGTTAGATGAGACTTATCATGTAATCGAGTTAGTTTTGTTAGGGCTTGATCCCTAGTATCCACTATGTTCTTAGATTGATGTTGCTATGACTTTGCTATGCTTAATGCTTGTCACTAGGGCCCAAGTGCCATGATTCCAGATCTGAACCCTTTATGTTTTCATGAATATATTTGTGTTCTTGATCCGATCTTGCAAGTTATATGCACCTGCTATGTGTTATGATCCGCATACCCCAAGGTGACAATAATTGGGATTCTTTCCGGTGATTGCCGTAGTTTGAGGAGTTCATGTATTCACTATGTGTTAATGCTTTGTTCCGGTTCTCTATTAAAAGGAGGCCTTAATATCCCTTAGTTTCCTTATGGACCCCGCTGCCACGGGAGGGTAGGACAAAAGATGTGATCCAAGTTCTTATCGCAAGCATGTATAACTATATACGGAATACATGCCTACATTACATTGATGAATTGGAGCTAGTTCTGTGTCGCCCTAGGTTATGACTGTTACATGATGAATGTTATCCAACATAATCACTGATCCAATGCCTACGAGTTCCTCACATATTGTCCTTGCTAAGTTACTACTGTTGCTACTTGTCGTGGTATTTTCACGGCAGATGCCATAAGATAGCTAAAGAGGTGGGGCTACGTGAGGACGACGGTGGGTTCCGGAGGCGAGGTTGGCACGAGCAAGTACGAGACACGAGACGTACCCAGGTTCGGGGCCCTCCGGAGAGGTAACACCCTTAATCCTGCCGAGTGTAGTATGGAGAGCACAAGGGCTACAAAGTCGCTCCTGGAGCTGTTCGGACGTCGGAGGGAGAAGGGGCTAGGCCACCGTTCTGCCTCTCCGGCGAGAGGGTGTGTGTGCTCTGCGGAGCGAGAAGGAGTCACTAAAGGGAAGCTAAGAGCAACCAGCCAACGGGATAGAGTGAACCGAAGGAAGCGAACCAGAATGCGAACCGACCCCTCTGCATGGAGGCCTCACTGGGGGTCTTATAGGCCGACCCCCAGGGTTACAACGGTAATGTTATAAAGGCGCGGGCCCCTGGTGTCATTGACCGGGAGCCGGTGGTGGGGGCCGCCGGGTCGCCGGGATGCCGGGTCGCCAGGTGCGCCGCACCTGCCTGGCGCGGGGCACTGTGGCGGGTCTTGTCTCTCGTCAGTCTGGGTACGGGGCACTGTGGCGCGTCTTGTCCATCGTCAGAGGGAGGTCGGCGCCGTTGTTTCTACAGGACCGCGCCTCCCTGACACCACCCGCCTCGGTCGGGGGCGCAAGGAAAGCTGCAGCCTCGCCTGCTCTGTCAGCGTAAAGGAAGGAGCGTTGTAGCCACGCTTGCTTCGTCGCGAAGGCTCCGTCCCCTCGTGGCCAGCCGGCATGGGCCAGCCGGCCAGGCCGGGTTGCCGTGCCGAGCCGGCTCGCGCTGGGGAGCCGGCGTACCGGCAAGCCGTCCTGAGGGACTTGACCTGCTCCGATGATTTTTTAAGAAGGGGTTCGAGCTCCGTTGCCTACCCGGGGTTCATCCCCCCGACAGTAGTCCCCGAAGCTGTGAAGGCTCGCCGGCTCCAAGCAGGAGGGCCTTCGCAGCTTACCCCCCTAAGGAGCCGGTTTGTTGATGAAGTGCCGGAGTCCGGTCGGGCGGCTTCGCCTGGCCGCTTGCCGGCACCGCGGCAGCGGGCGCTGGGAACACCCGCTGGGGGCCGGCTTCCAGAGACCGGGTTGCGGCACCCCGGCCTGGGCGGGAAACGGAAACGCTCGCCAGATGAGTCTTGCCTTGTACGCCGATTCGTGCCCGCCGCAGCCTGACGGGGTGCCACATGTAGCCTTGCGGCGGGCGAGGCCTTCCAGCCCACGCGCGCGACGGGACGTGACTGTGGCCCGGGCCAGCCACGACGCGCCCTCGGCCCGCGCGCGAGGGATTTACTGCGGCGGCCGTTGGCGATTACGCTTCCCCGCGCAGTTAATGTGCGTGGGGAACGTGCGCGCATAGTGCGGGGGAGTGGGGATCGTGGGCGCAAACGATCCCACTCCCCCACGATCTCTTGCGGTTATAAATGAGGCATAGGGAAGGTGCGACGGAAACGTTTCGGCACACTCCTGCCCCTCGCTCCTCCGCTGCCCCTGCTTCTTCTCCACCGCGACCGAGCAAAGCGCTACCGCCGTCGCACGCCTCGCCCACGCCTGCTGCCGCGCTCCGCAACCCGGGGTCCACGGCGCGCAGTTCTCTCTTCCTCCTCCTCCTTATCGCCGTATCTCGCCGCCCGTAGAGCCCTCCAATGGCGTTGCCGAAGGGCTCTTGGGAGGGATCCATCACGACGGAGCAGAACATTCGCTATCTTCGCCGCACGAGGCGGCTGCCGCCGGCGGAGGTGCTGCTCACGCGCGCGCCGGGCTCGGAGAGGGTGCCGCAGCCGCGGGAGGGCGAGCACGTGGTCTTCTTCTCGCATTTCGAGCCGGGCTCGGCCTCCCCGCGAGTCTCTTCTTCCGCGCGTGGCTCGATTTCTTCGGGCTGCTGCCGCATCATCTCGGCGCCAACGCCGTGCTGCAGGTTGCCGGCTTCGCCATGCTCTGCGAAGGCTATCTCGAGATGCTGCCGACTATGGAGTTGTGGGCGAAGATGTTCTTCCTCAAGCAGCAGGGGGCGTCAGCCGGCGTCATGTCTGACTGCGGCGCAGCGGTGGTTACCGGCCGGGAGAACGGGCCGTTTCCCAAGCTGCCGCTTGAGGACTCGGCCAAGAAGTGGCAGACGACGTTCTTCTACGTCCGGAATGCCGACCCGGCGGTGGACGTCATCAACCTTCCGCCGTTCGTCGACGTGCCGCCGCTCGAGAAGCCGAACTGGGGCTACTACCCCAAGAAGCCGCCGCAGGAGATGGTGAACATCTGCAGCCGGGTCGGGGAGATGACGGATCGCGAGGGGCTGAAGCCGGTTGACCTCATCGCGGCGTTCATCGCCCGCCGGGTTCTGCCGCTGCAGCGCCGGGCACACCGGATCTGCGATATGAGCGGCCGGCACGACCCGACCCAGATGTTGACCAAGGAGCTGACGCCGGCTAGGATCGTTCAGCGGGTGAACTACATCTCCAAGACCGGGCTGAAGGAGGAGGGGTGGAACTTCGGGAAGGAGCCCTATCACCGGGCAAACCCGGCGCTGGCGGTGAGTCCCTGGTCTTTATTTTTTGCTGCTTTGATGCTATTCTTGTGTCCTGATGCGACGAGAGGGCCGCAGCTATTCGCCAGCCAGTGGAACCACGACGGGCCGAATCCCAAGCTTCTGCTGGCCGACCTGCCCGAGTCGGACGCGGAGGACGCCGGCGCCGAGGCGGAAGAAGGGGCAGTCGAGGCGCGCCTGGCCGACGCCGCGGCCAGCGGGTCGCGGCATGTGGGTAAGTCTCCGCCCTAGGATCCTCTTCGCGACTGGCCGGATGATGACGAGGAGGGCCTGACCGGTGCCCACGGTGCAGCGCCCTCGGCTGGGGAGGACGCCAGCGTCGACCCCCCAAGGCGGCTGTGGAAGGCGGCCGGCGCCGGGCCGGCTCGTGCGGCGGCGGCTGTCAGCCGGCCGCATGGGAAGGAGGCGGTCGAGGCGAGGCCGGCCGCGAAACGCCCGGCAGCGGGGCCGGCGCGCGAGAGGGCCGTCGTCAAGAAGAAGCGTCGGCTCGCCCCGTCCGTGGGGCCGAGGAGGGAGGTCCCGACGGTTATTGGGTAAGTGTCTCTTTTTTTATTTCTGATCCTTGCTTGTTGAATCAGTGGGGGCGCGCCAGCGCACCCACTGGGTGTAGCCCCCGAGGTTCGGCCGGGCTGCGGAGCAGCCGGGTCGAATCTTATGGCTTGTCTTTTTCTTCCCTATGCATTCACCGTGACAGCTCTGCCGTGTACAGGTCGGCTCTTGACTTGGCGGTGGCGGCGACAGAGGCCGCGGTGGGTGAGGCCGTCTGGAGGAAGACCCGGAGCAGCGCCATCGACCGCGAGCCGGGCCGGACCGCGGAGGAGGACCTCAAGGCCTGCCAGTCCGGCCAAGATCTTGACGCGGCGACGCGCGCCGCCTGGCGGGACCGGGCCGAAGTCGAGAAGGCGATGCAGGAGACCTCAGCCCAGGCGTGGGAGAGGGCCTCCGCGAAGCGGGCCAGGCGCACCGCAGATCCGGCCTGGCCGGAGATGGAGAGGGGCTCGGCACCGGTGGCGACGATCATCGAGCCGCAGCCGGAGGGAGTGGGCAAGCCGGAGAGGAGGGCGGAGCCGGCCGGCGGTGAGTCGGACGTCGATGAGAACATCGTCGTGGACACGCCGCCCCGGGCCGACCCGGCGGGGGGAGGCGAGGGCGGCGGAGAGAGCCGCGAGGCGGACTCGGCACCATCCGGACAAGCGCAGCCGACGCCAGCCCCGGAGACCGCGACCGGGGATGCCGGTGCCTTGGTGGTCGTGCCGCCCCAAGCCGCCACGAACCCCGAGCGTCCGGGCGGAAGCGGATCCGGAGCCGGGGCCGCGATCCAGCAGCCATGGGCGAGCTCCGGTGAAGTCATGGTCGGGCCGCGAACCCGGGAGGACGACGCGGCAGATGCCTTGCGCTCGCAGCTTCGCGGTCGGGGCGAGCGCCTGCAGGCCTTCGTCCGGGAGGAGCAGGACCGGGCGCGGCAGCTGGAGCAGGCGATCGCGGTGAGTTTTAGTCCTTTGCTTGTCTCGGTTGCTGAATCAGTGGGGACGCGCCAGCGCACCCACTAGGCATAGCCCCCGAGGTTCGGCCGGGCTGCGGAGCAACCGGCTCGAACCTTATAGCTCATCTTTGCAATCTTCTAATCTTCTGTCTGCGCGCAGCATCTGTACGACCTGTGGGCCAGCGCGTTCAACCGGCTCCGGGAGCGGTACCGCGAGGCCAAAACCCAGCTCGCCGCCAAGGAGGAGGAGCTGCGTCGGGTCCAAGGTACGTCTTGCATGCCTTCAGTGGGTGCACGCCAGCGCTCCCACAGGGTGTAGCCCCCGAGATTCGGGCCGGACTGCGGAGCAGCCGGGTCGAATTTTAGAGCCTTGTCTTTTTCTTCTAATACTTGCTTCCGGCATCAGACCGGGAATCTTGTCGTGCATCCGACGCGGCCGAGGTGCCAGGCCTTCGTGGCCGGCTTGCCGAAGCCGGCGAGCAGCGCGACCACGCCATCGGCGACCGCGACCGGCTCCAGGCCAAGGTGGACTGGCTGGTGGCCGAGAAGGCCAAAGCGGAGGACGCCCACCAGGCGGAACTGGGCCGGCTAGCGGAGGAGCGCGGCAAGGCGGCCGAGGAGCTCGCGGATGCCGGCAGGAGGGTCGCCCAGCTCGAGAAGGACCTCGAAGCCCAGGCTTGCGCGTCGGCGATCCGGCAGAACGGGATGCTGGGCGAGGCGCAGCACCTCGACGAGACCTTCGCCCGTAAGCGCCATTTTTTTTGTTTGGGCCGGCTCGCGTAGCCGGCAAGTTGCTTTCTTTGACTGATTTGTTTCTTTCCTTTGCCAGGAGTCTTCCCGGAGACGCAGGAGGCGGCCGATGCGGCCGTGTACGCCCACCGGGCGGAGCAGCGCGAGTGAGGGGCGGACATCGACGCTTACGCCGCCTGGTCCTTCTCAGAGCTCGTCCTCGCCGGCGAGGCCCGTCTTCGGGCCGTGGAGGGGCAGATGCACCGCCTTTTCGAGGCCGGCTTGGGCATGGCGAGCGGCCTCTGGCCAAGCGCAGCGGTGCCGACCAGTGTCACCCGGCTTTCGTGATGGCTGGAGGCCGGGGTAGAGCGACTCGGCGCGTGGAGAGCCTCCGCGGCCCGCGCCGGGGCGGAGACGGCGCTACGCTTCATCGTGTCCTGGTACCCGGGCGTGGACCTCGACCGCCTGGCGGCGCAGCGGGCCAGCGCGGAGGAGGACTTGGCGGCGCGGGCGCACCAAATCGCCGGGCGGGCCAGTTACCTGGCCTCGTTCGCCCCACATGACGAGTTCGTCCGGGAGCGTACGAAAGACGGCGAGGAGGTCCCCGCCGATGAGTTCGGCTTGCTGCTGAACGACCCGGACGGCAGCTCGGCCGAGATGGGTGCCTACGCCAATGACGAGGCCGACCCGGACGACGATGCCGCGGCCGAGAGGACGGCAGAGAGCGCTGGACCCGACCCGGCGGCTGCGTCCACCTCGGCTGAGCCGACACCAGCGGGAGATGACGCGGGTGCTGCTTAGGGCTTTTGCTTTTTTCCGTTTTATCCTTCCTGTACTCAAACTCTGTTAGGTAGCAGGTCCACCCACTGGGGGTGTAGTTCCATGTAATGAACTTGTGGCCGAAGGCCCATGCTGTATATAAATTTTGCATGTGATTTCACTTTTTGCTGTTCGGCCTTGGGCCTTTTCTCGTTTGTCTTTTCTTCGAGCTTCGTTCCCGCTAGCCGGACAGCCGGGTTGCGGACTGTGGCTAGGACGGGGATTCGGCGTTGAGAGCGGACGCACAATACTTGGGCTTTTTCGGACGTTGAGCGCGAGCGAAACACCCACTGGGCCGGCTGGCGGCAGGCGGCGAAGCCGCCTGGCGCGCAGCCGGTCATGCGGCGAATTAGTGAGAGAGGGAGGGTTGTGCCGGGCTGGCCATGTCGGGCTTTCTCCCTTAGCCGTTCTTGCGTAACGAGGCTTCCGGCCTTTGGCTCTTGCCGGCCGGACAGCCGGGAGCCGGCTGTGGCTGGCGAAGAGAGGGCTTTGGCGGCTCATACGTTTCGAGATGGACTAAGAAAAAATGGCGGGGCGCGGCCAGGCCGGCTAGTCCCCGAGCCCCCGAGCCAGTTATGCCGACTCGGCGGGAGAGGTGCATAGACACAAAGTAAGACGGAAAAGGAAGCCCCCGAGCCCCCGAGCCGGCTATGCCGACTCGGCGGGACAAATGGAAATGGGGGGAGCTTCCTGCTTTCATTAAATTCAAAAGGCGAAGATACATACATGCGCGTCGGGGTCGTCCGGGATGAAGATGCATTCCGACTCCGGAGACGGCTTGATGGACGGCTTCCGCAGGTGCTCGAGGGAGACGCCGGTCGGGATGGCTTGCCGGGTGGAGCCCACTTTGGCTAGGGCATCGGCTGCTTCGTTGTCCGCGCGTGGGACGTGGAGGAACTCGCAACCGTCGAAGCTGCCGGAGAGTTGCTGGACCAGGAAGCGGTAGCTGGCCATGTTGGCGTCTTTGGCGTCCCAGTCGCCGGAAACTTGTTGCACCACCAGGTCCGAGTCGCCGTAGCAGAGGATGCGCCGGATGCCGATCTCCCTGGCCAGCCGGAGGCCGTGCACGAGAGCTTCGTACTCGGCGACGTTGTTGGAGGCGGCGAAATGGATCTGCAGTACGTACCGCAGCCAGTCATTTTTAGGGGAGGACAGCACGATGCCGGCGCCCAAGCCGTTGCGCATCTTGGAGCCGTCGAAGTGCATGCGCCAGTGAGTCGACTCGGGCGCCGGTGGCAGGTACTGGGTCTCGGTCCATTCGACGAGGAAGTCGGCCAGTGCTTGGGACTTGATGGTGGTGCGCGGCTCGTAGAGGATCGTGTGGCCGGCTAGCTCGATGGCCTACTTGGCCACCCGGCCAGAGGCATCCCGGCAGCCCATGATCTCGCCGATGGGGGCCGTGCTTACCACGGTAATGGTATGCTCCTGGAAGTATTGCCTCAGCTTCTTGGCGGCGAAGTACACGCCATAGCACATCTTCTGGTAGTGGGGGTAGTTCTGCTTGGAGGCGGAGAGCACCTCGCTCAGGTAGTACACCGGGCGCTGGACCGGCTGCACCTTGCCCGCCTCAGGGCGCTCGATGACCAGCACCGTGCTGACCACGCGGGAGGTGGCGGCGATGTACAGCAATAGTGGCTCTTTTTCAGCCGGCGTGGCCAGGACGGGTGCGGTGGACAGCATGCGCTTGAGGTCGCGGAAAGCCTCGTCCGCCTAGTCGCTCCACTTGAACGCCGTTGTCTTCTTCATCAGCTGATATAGGGGCAGGGCCCTCTCCCCTAGCCGGCTGACGAACCGGCTGAGAGAGGCCAAGCAGCCGGTGAACTTCTGGACGTCGCGCAGCCGGGTCGGCTTGCGCATGCGCTCGATTGCCTTGATCTTCTCCGGGTTGTCTTCGATGCCGCGCGTCGAGACAAGGAAGCCGAGGAGCTGGCCAGCCGGCACGCCGAAGCCGCATTTCTCCGGGTTGATCTTGATCTGGAACCGGCGCAGATTGGCGAAGGTTTCCTTGAGGTCGGCCAGGAGAGTGAGGTGCTGCTTGGTCTTCACCACGATGTCGTCGACGTAGACGTGCACATTTCTGCCGAGCTAGGGCAGCAGGCATTTCTGCATGCAGCGCTGGAAGGTGGCGCCGGCGTTCTTCAGGCCGAACGACATGGTGATGTAGCAATACGCCCCAAAGGGCGTGATGAAGGACGTCTTAAGGGCATCGGCCGGGTCCAGCTTGATCTGGTGGTAGCCGGAGTAGGCGTCCAGGAAGGACAGGAGCTCGCAGCCGGCTGTGGAATCGATGACTTGGTCGATCCGGGGCAGAGCGAACGGGTCTTTGGGGCATGCCTTGTTCAGGCTGGTGTAGTCGATGCACATGCGCCAGGTGCCATTTTTCTTCAGGACGAGGACTGGATTGGCCAGCCACTCGGGGTGGAATACTTCCATGATGAACCCGGCTTTGAGCAGCCGGGCGATCTCTTCACTGACGGTTCTTCGCTTCTCCTCGGAGAAGCGGCGTAGTGGCTGCCGGACAGGCTTGGCGTCCTTGCGGACATGAAGTTTGTGCTCGGCGAATTCCCTCGGGACACCTGGCATGTCTTTGGGAGACCATGCAAAGATATCATGATTCTCACGGAGGAAATCGACGAGCTGGCCTTCCTATTTGCTGTCGAGGCCGGTGCCAACGACAACGTACTTGCTGGAGCTGGGGTCGGCCTGGTTGAGCGGGACCCGCTTCGTGTCCTTGGCCAGCTTGAAGGAGGCTTCGTCGGCCGGCTTGGGTGGAGCCGGCACGGCCGACTGCGCGTTAGCCAGCGCCACGATCCTGTCGAGCTGGCGCCTCTCCTCGGCGATGACCAGTGACTCGGCCAGCTGGGAGCCAGCTTTGGCGCACTCGAGGGACTTCTTGTAGTCGCCGACGACGGTGATGAGGCCCTTGGGACCCGGCATCTTCAACTTCAGGTAGGCGTAGTGGGGGACCGCCATGAATTTGGCCATCGCGGGCCGGCCCAGCAGCGCGTGGTAGGGGCTGGCCAGGTCGACCACCTCGAACCAGATCGGCTCGCGGCGGAAATGGCTGCTGGAGCCGAACAGGACATCAAGTCGGATCCGGCCGATCGGGGAGCAGGAGAGTCCCGGCACGATGCCATGGAACACCGTCCGGGTCGGCTCCAGCTGTCGCGCATCGATGCCGAGCTTGGTCATCGTGTCGCGGTACAGGATGTTGATGCTACTGCCGCCGTCGATCAGCACCCGCGAAATGCAGCAGGTGCGTTTCTCGGAGACGAGGGTGGGGTCGAGCACGAGGGCGTAGTCACCCGGCGTGGGCATGACAGCCGAGTGGTCCTCCCGGGTCCAGCTGACCGGCAGGTCGCACCAGTGCATGTACTGGGGAACCGGGGGGACGACAGTGTTCACCTCGGCCGCGTGCTTGTGGTTGGCATGCTTGTCATCCCCCTCGCTGGTGAAGACGATGTAGGATGCGTCCGGGCGCGGGAAAGGGTTGTCGGCGAGGGCGCCCGGCGGCGGTGGAGGCGGCGGGAGCGGCGGCTGCTGCGGGCCGGCTCCAGGCGGCGGGGGTGGAAGGTTGCCCTTCAACAGGCGCTGTGTGAAACTGCACTGCCGGAGCATGTGCGTCGACGGCTTCGCGCCGCTGTGGTTCTTGCAGGGGGCGTCGAGCATCTGCTCGAAGGTCAGCTTGGGCTGCCAGACGGCTTTGCCAGTGCGCGGGCGCTGGCTGGCGCCTTGCTCGGCCGGCTGCTCCCCTTCCATGGCGGCGACTTGCCGGTTGTCGTAGCGGGGCGCCGGCTGGTCGCTCTGGCGCTTGCCGTTGTTGTTGTTGTCTTGCCGGCACTGGTTGTTGTCGCCAGCCGGCTTAGAGGGAGCCGGCTGGGCCGGGAGAAGCTTGCCGTCTGCGTCGATCGTGATCTTCACATTCATCACGGAGTCGGCCATAGCGTACTTGTCCGCCACAGCCATGAGCTCCGCCAGGGTCTCCGGCTCGTCGCACACCAGCCGGTGCTTGACCAGGGTGCCGTCTAGGCATCCGTCGACGAAGTACTGGATGGCCTGGACCTCGTGGACCGCTTCACAGGAGTTGCGAAGCTCCGTCCTTCGCGTGAGGAAGTCGCGCAGGGGCTCGCCCGGCTTCTGGACGCACATGGAGGCTTGCCGGGTCGCTTGTAGGTGCTGGTGAAGTTGCGAATGAACGCGTCTTCGAAATCCAGCCAGGAGTTCACACTGCCGGCTCGAAGGCTGTTAAGCCACGTCCGAGCCGAGCCGAGCAGCATGAGGGAGACGTAACGGACAGCCACGCGTCGGTTGCCACCGGCTATGCCGACAGCTGTGGTGTAGTCGATTAGCCAGTCCTCCGGCTTGGTGGCGCCGGTGTACTTTGGGGAGTCGCGGGGCAGCGAGAAGCCTTTGGGGAAGGGTTCTTCGTGAATGCGGGGGCCAAAGCACGCCGTGCCGACAGAGCTTTCCTCCTCCAGGGCCGTGGAGCGCGCCAGCCGGTCGATGCGGTGACGGGCGTGGCTTTCGTCGTAGGGCTCGCGGGGGCCGAGTCGGTCAGCCACGGGACCGCGGGGACCGATTCGGTCGGCCACGGGACCGCGGGGAGCAGGAGCTTCCGGGGCCGGCTCTGGCCGCCGAGCCGGCCGCACGGGAGGCTTCGGCTGCTGAACCCGGCCGTCGCCGGCCGTCTCGCCAGCGTTGCCATCTCCGACGGTGGTTGCTCGGTTGTGCCGGCTCTGACCGGACTGGTGCCGGCCAGAGCGGCTTGCGCTAGTGGCATGCGAAGACATCTGCCGCGCGTCCCGGAGAGCCCTCTCCGGGTTTGCGGTATTCCCTGCCGCAGAGCCGGATGGCTGGGCCGGATCAAAATGCGCCTGCTGCTCGTTTGCCGCGGCGATGAGGTCGCGGATGCGCTGCTGCTGCTGCAGCAGCTCCTCGCCCTCCAGGAACTCGAGATCCGCCATAGCCGCCTGCGCCGCGCGCATGTTCTTGACGGGGGTGTCGTGGACGGGCCGGCCTACGCCTAGCGCACGGCCGAGCGCCCCCCCACGAATTCACACCTCCGCGACCCGGCTGGGCTCGACGGCGGGCGGAGTGAAGCCGTGGGCGCTGTCGTACTCACACTGGGCAGACTCCAGCCGGCGCCGCGCGGCTGCGAGCTCCGTGGCCTCGACCAGCAGATGCTGGCGGTCCTCGATGAGCCGAGCCGATGCGGCTGCCGAGTCGGCGTCGGGCGTGATGGGGGCTTGCAGACTCAGGATCGTCTCGCGGAGCGGGTCGGCCCGGCGAGGAGGGGCCGCAGCCGCGGCTGAGGCAGCCGCGGCAGCCTTCTCCTTGGCGCGCGGGGAGCCAGAACTAGTGCCGATGGTTAGCACCTCCGCGCGGACACAGAGAGCGGCAACGTCGTCGGAGACGGCGCAGCTAACGGGGACAGGCGAGTCGGTGCAATTGCGCACTTCGCTGGGAAACACGTCGGGGACGAACGCGACAAAGACGCGCAGTGCGCCGAAGGGGACGACGAGGCAGCCTACGGGGCAGGCGACGTCCGCGCCCGGTGCAGCGCTGCAGCCGGCCAGGTTGGCCGTGCAAGGCGCACGGACCAAACCGTGCATGATGCGCTTGCCGGAGCTGGTGAAGGGCCTCGTACGGAACTTGACTCCGGCCGGCGCCGCGAGCAGCCCCACGGTGGGCGCCAACTGTCGTGGTATTTTCACGGCAGATGCCATAAGATGGCTAAAGAGGTGGGGCTACGTGAGGATGATGGTGGGTTCCGGAGGCGAGGTTGGCACGAGCAAGTGCGAGACACGAGACGTACCCAGGTTCGGGGCCCTCCGGAGAGGTAACACCCCTAATCCTGCCGAGTGTAGTATGGAGAGCACAAGGGCTACAAAGTCGCTCCTGGAGCTGTTCGGACGGAGGAGGGAGAAGGGGCTAGGCCACCGTTCTGCCTCTCCGGCGAGAGGGTGTGTGTGCTCTGTGGAGCGAGAAGGAGTCACTAAAGGGAAGCTAAGAGCAACCAGCCAACGGGAGAGAGTGAACCGAAGGAAGCGAGCCAGAATGCGAACCGACCCCTCTGCATGGAGGCCTCCCTGGGGGTCTTATAGGCCGACCAAAGACCCCCAGGGTTACAAAGGTAATGTTATAAAGGCGCGGGCCTCTGGTGTCATTGACCGGGAGACGGTGGTGGGGGCCGTCGGGTCGCCGGGCTGCCGGGTCACCAGGTGCGCCGCACCTGCCTGGCGCGGGGCACTGTGGCGGGTCTTGTCTCTCGTCAGTCTGGGTACGGGGCACTGTGGCGCGTCTTGTCCATCGTCAGAGGGAGGTCGGCGCCGTTGTTTCTACAGGACCGCGCCTCCCTGACACCGCCCGCCTCAGTCGGGGGCGCAAAGAAAGCTGCAGCCTCGCCTGCTCTGTCGGCGTAAAGGAAGGAGCGATGTAGCCACGCTTGCTTCGTCGCAAAGGCTCCGTCCCCTCGTGGCCAGCCGGCATGGGCCAGCCGGCCAGGCCGGGTCGTCGTGCCGAGCCGGCTCGCGCTGGGGAGCCGGCGTACCGGCAAGCCGTCCTGAGGGACTTGACCTGCTCCGATGATTTTTTTAAGAAGGGGTTCGAGCTCCGTTGCCTACCCGGGGTTCATCCCCCCGACACTACTACTGTTACAATTGCTACTACTATTGCTGCTACCGTTACTGTTACCGTTACTATTATTGCTACTGCTATCAAACTATCATACTACTATGCTACTGATCACTCTGCTGTAGATATTTAGTCTCATGTGTGGTTGAATTGACAACTCAACTGCTAATAGTTGCAAATATTATTTGGCTCCCCTTGTGTCGAATCAATAAATTTGGGTTGAATACTCTACCCTCGAAAACTGTTGCGATCCCCTATAATTGTCGGTTATCAGTTGTCACCATCAATCTCCATGCGTGAAGTTAGTGGCTTTTGAATCTAAAAATGTTGCCATCTCATCGGCGGTGCCCTGAGAAAATTATTTGGCACCGCTTCAGCAGTTTGTGCACCCAACTTTGCTCCACACATCCGAGCAGCCAAGCAATAAAATACTAATACTTTATGGCAGGAAGGAACTGGGCATCGGAGCAACTAGGTGCTCCGGTTCCTTGAATTTTTCCTCTGGCAACGACTCGGCAGTGCAGGATACCGGTGCCAAATGTAGCAACAGTTGATTTGCCATCGGTTTTGGCCTACACAGTGGAGGGCATTTATTGGTATTAGTTCTATGTTATTAAATTTGTGTATGTACATACATGTTAGTATTAATTTGATGGCACTGAAACACTGTCGCTGTGCTGTTGTAGTTATATTTAGCTTCCTCATAAAATGGTCAATTTGTTATTATAGTACCTGACTAAGAACTTAATTATAGCTTGTGATGTTCCTGAATTTGGTTGTTGTCTCAATAGCAATTTATTCATTTGCACATTGAACTTTTTGAGAAGATATGTCATAATAAACGTGTTTCTTTAGTTTTTCAAAATATGTATGTGGTGATTTTCTATGTTGCTAGAAACCCATTTTCCCTATAGCTATAACAGATTTAGTTTTAAATATTATAGGATGAACGGAAGTGTTCTTACCTGGAGTGGGTTGATCAAGAGTGGCCACCGTCTTTGAAGATATGCCTAGCAAAGCTCTGGAGCATGTTTGAGGAAGAGAATAGAGATAGGCTTAGAGAAAATGTTGTCAACGCTGAAGAATATTTCAAGGTACTGGAAAAAAAAGGAAGATGGAGAATGAGCTCAAATTTTTAAAATTAGACTTTGCTAAGATGGTGTTTGCGAAGGAGGAGGCACTTTCCTAGTTGGTCAGTGCAAAACAGGTTCTTACTGAACTGAAAGCAGAGGTGGAGAAGACTAATTTGGTTGATCATGCATCAGTCGATTAGTTCAGTACTAAATATGGACTTGACTCTAAGATAGTAGCTACCTTTTGTGAATCTTTTGCTGCTCATGTTGATCTCCCTAAGGAGAAATGGTTTAAATATCATCCACCTATTGAATTGGAAGAAGAACCTGTTAGTGTTAAATAAGAAACAATTGTTTACCATGTTGATCCAGTTGTGCCTACTGCTTATATTGAGAAACCTCCTTTCCCTGTTAGGATTAAGGACATGCTAAAGCTTCAACTGGGTCAATAAGAGTAAAATTAGAGCACCTAGACCTTCTGAGCAAATTAAAGTTGAACCTAGTGTTGTAATGGTTAAAGATCTTTTGGTTGATAACATTGATGGACATGTCATATATTTCAATGATGAAGCAACTAGAATTGCTAAGTCAGACCCTAAAGATAAAAATAAACCTATAGTTGGCATGCCTGTTATTTCTGTTAAAATTGGAGATCATTGCTATCATGGTTTATGTGATATTGGTGCTAGTGTGAGTACTATTCCGTTTACTCTCTATCAAGAAGTCATGAATGATATTGCACCCATTGAGATTGAAGATATTGATGTTACTATTAAGCTTGCAAATAGAGACACTATTTCACCGCTTGGGATTGTTAGAGATGTTGAAGTCTTGTGTGGTAAGATCAAATACCCTACTGATTTTCTTGTTCTTGGATCACCACAAGATGATTTTTGTCCCATTATATTTGGTAAACCCTTCTTGAATACGGTTAATGCTAAGATTGATTGCACTACAAAAATTGTTAGTGTTAATTTTGGTTAGATGTCTCATGAGTTTAATTTCTCTAAGTTTCGTAGACGACCTCATGATAAGGAATTGCCTAGTAAAGATGAAATTATTGGCCTTGCCTCTATTGCTGTGCCTCCTACTGATCCGCTAGAACAATATTTGCTTGAGCATGAGAATGACATGCATATGAGTGAAAGAAATGAAATAGATGAATTATTCTTTAAACAAGCACCTATCCTTAAACATAATCTGCCTGTTGAAACCTTGGGAGATCCACCTCCACCCAAGGGTGATCATGTGTTTGAATTGAAGCAATTACCTGATACTCTTAAATATGCTTATCTCGATGAAAAGAAGATATATCCTGTTATTATTAGTGCTAACCTTTCAGAGCATGAAGAAAAGAGATTACTTAAAACTCTGAGGAAGCATCGTGCCGCTATCGTATATACTCTTGATGATCTTAAGGGCATTAGTCCCACTTTATGTCAGCATAAAATTCATATGGAGCCAGATGCTAAACCCGTTGTTGATCATCAAAGAAGGCTGAATCCTAGAATGAAGGATGTGGTAAGAACTAAAATATTAAAGCTTCTAGAAGTAGGTATAATTTATCCCAAAGCTGATAGTAGATGGGTAAGTCCTGTTCATTGTGTTCCTAAAAAGGGAGGTATTACCGTTGTTCCTAATGATAAAAATGAACTCATCCCACAAAGAATTGTAACTGGTTATAGGATGGTAATTGATTTCAGGAAATTAAATAAAGCCACTAGAAAAGATCATTACCCCTTGCCTTTTATTGATCAAATGTTAGAAAGATTGTCTAAGCATACACACTTTTGTTTCCTAGATGGTTATTCTGTTTTCTCTCAAATACCTGTATCACCTGAAGATCAAGAGAAAACCACCTTTACTTGTCCTTTTGGAACTTATGCTTATCGTCATATGCCTTTTGGTTTATGTAATGCACCTGCTACCTTTCAAAGATGTATGACTGCTATATTCTCTGACTTTTGTGAAAAGATTGTTGAGGTTTTCATGGATGATTTCTCCGTTTACGGAACTTCTTTTGATGATTGCTTAAGCAACCTTGATCGAGTTTTGCAGAGATGTGAAGAAACTAATCTTGTCTTGAATTGGGAGAAGTGCCACTTTATGGTTAATGAAGGTATAGTCCTTGGGCATAAAATTTCTGAAAGAGGTATTGAAGTTGATAAAGCTAAGGTTGACGCTATTGAGAAAATGCCATGTCCTAAAGATATCAAAGGTATAAGAAGTTTCCTTGGTCATGCTGGTTTCTATAGAAGGTTTATAAAATACTTCTCTAAAATTTCTAGACCTCTTACCAATCTCTTGCAAAAAGATGTTCCGTTTGTTTTTGATGATGATTGTGTAGAAGCCTTTGAAATACTAAAGAAAGCCCTAATTTCTACACCTATTGTTCAACCACCCGATTGGAACCTACCTTTTGAAATTATGTGTGATGCTAGTGATTATGCTGTTGGTGCTGTTCTAGGACAAAGAGTTGATAAGAAATTAAATGGTATCCATTATGCTAGTAAAACTCTAGACAGTGCTCAAAGAAATTATGCTACTACTGAGAAAGAATTTTTAGCAGTTGTGTTTGCATGTGATAAATTTAGATCTTATATTGTTGATTCCAAGGTTACTGTTCACACTGATCATGCTGCTATTAAATACCTTATGGAAAAGAAAGATGCTAAGCCTAGACTTATTAGATGGGTTCTTCTGCTACAAGAATTTGATTTGCATATTGTTGATAGGAAGGGAGCCGAGAATCCCGTAGCAGATAATTTGTCTAGAATGGAAAATGTACTTGATGACCCACTTCCTATATATTAATGATGATTTTCCTGATGAACAATTAGTTGGGATAAATGCTTCTCGTAATACTCCTTGGTACGCAGACTATGCTAAATACATACCACCTATCTTTACATATCAACAAAAGAAAAAGTTTTTCTTTGATTTAAGACATTACTTTTGGGATGGCCCACATCTATATAAAGAAGGAGTAGATGGTATTATTAGACGTTGTGTACCTGAGCATGAACAGGAACAAATCCTACGTAAGTGTCACTCCGAGGCATATGGAGGACATCATGCGGGAGACCAAACTGCACACAAGGTATTACAATCTGGTTTTATTGGCCTACTCCTTTCAAGGATGCAAGTAAGTTTGTCCTTTCTTGTGATGAATGTCAAAGAATTGGTAATGTTGGTAGACATCAGGAAATGCCTATGAATTATTCACTTGTTATTGAACCATTTGATGTTTGGGGTTTTGATTATATGGGACCTTTTCCTAAATCCAATGGGTATACTCATATTTTAGTTGCTGTTGACTACGTTACTAAGTGGGTAGAAGCTATTCCGACTAGTAGTGCTGATCACAACACTTCTATTAAAATGCTTAAAGAAGTCATTTTCCCGAGGTTTGGAGTCCCTACATATTTAATGACTGATGGTGGTTCACATTTTATTCATGGTGCTTTCCGTAAGCTGTTTGCTAAATATGATGTTAACCATAGAATTGCATACACTTATCATCCTCAGTCTAGTGGTCAAGTTGAATTAACTAATAGGGAAATAAAATTGATTTTGCAAAAGACCGTTAATAGATCCAGAAAGAATTGCTCTAAGAAACTTGATGATGCATTATGGGCTTACAGAACTGCATATAAAAATCCTATGGATATGTCTCCGTATAAAATGGTTTATGGAAAAGCATGTCATTTACCTCTTGAATTAGAACATAAAGCTTATTGGGCAATTAAACAACTTAATTATGGTTTTAAACTTGTCGGTGAGAAGAGGTTATTTGATATTAGCTCCTTAGATGAATGGAGAACCCAAGCCTATGATAATGCTAAGTTGTTTAAAGAAAAAGTTAAAAGGTGGCATGACAAAGGAATTCAAAAACGGGAATTCAAAGTAGGTGATCATGTTCTATTATACAATTCTCGTTTGAGATTCTTTGCAGGAAAACTTCTCTCTAAATGGGAAGGACCGTATATCATCAAAGAAGTTTATCGCTTCGGAGCCATCAAAATAAACAACTCCAAAGGCAATAATCCGAGAGTGGTGAATGGGCAAAGAATTAAGCACTATATTTCAGGTACTCCCATTAACGTTGAAACTAATATTATTGAAACAATTACACCTGAAGAGCACATCAAAGAGGCCTTCCAGAACGCTCCAGAACCCTAAAAAGGGGTAGGTATGTGATACGGTAAGTAAACCAACTCCAAAAATTCCATAAAAATTATTTCTGTCAGTTTTAGAATATTAGAAAATTACAAAAATAAGAAACAGCCGAGGGGTCCCACGTGTCGCCCACAAGGCAGAAGGGCGCGACCCCCCCTGGGGCGTGCCGTGGTGCCTTGTGGGCCCCATGTGTGCCTTCCTGACTCCGTTTTCTTCCCGTATGCTTGTTTTGCAAGATAAAAATTCTTTATATGTACTCCCGTATGTTTTGACCACCGTATCGCAAGTTTCTCCTCTGTTCTTATTTTGGGCTATTTTCTGACAGATCTAGGTCGCCATGACGTCTCCAAGTTCGTCCAAGGACAAGTTCTACGAGAAGGTCATCAACCCATACCTACCGGAGGTGATGAAGCGCCCTCAAGCCATTGAGATGCATGAGGGGGTGCTCCACATCTGGGACGTTCAAGGACCTAAGAAGATCGGGAGCGAGAAGGCCAGGCCGGAAGCGGAGGAACGGGAGATCTTCAAGTGCCAGGGCATGGTGGAGCGCGAACTTTGTGCTAACCACTCCATGATCACGGAATTCATCCATGAGCACAAGGTGGATGGCAAGAATATTGGCGACATCATCTTCAAGCTCAATGATTGGATTGACTATCTTCAGGCCCAAATCTATGATCTACAAAACCAAAATTTTGAGTATGAGGCCAAGTTCAAAGGTATGAGTTTAGTTGCAAATTTCAGGACTCCGGAATTACCCACGTCCTTTTATGATGGAGAACCTATGCCTTGGAAGACAGAGGACAAGCCCACCTCACCATCACCACCATCACCGAAGAAGGAGACTTGAGTACATGAGTATGGGCACTCCCCTTGGCTTGTCCCAAGCTTGGGGGAGGCGCCCCGGTATCGTATCACCATCACTTTCTCATCAGCATTACCTATCTTAGTTCGATCCATAGTTATTTCGTGATTTAGAAGAATAAAGTTTTAGTATGATTTAGTTTCGAGTGCTTGCTTTGTGATCTATCTATCTATGTAATCGCGTGTGAAAGTTATATAATAAAGATTAGTTTGAGTTGAGTGTTTTGCTTTTGATGATCCAATCTTAGAAATAAATAAAGAATAAAAAGTAAGATCATATGCTAATCCCATGGGGAGTGATGACTTCACATAAAAGAAGTATAATTGATAAAACTTGTTGGAAGTTGACAAACATAGCATTGGTCATTGTTGCAATTCATGAAAAAGTAATAAAGGAAGAGAGGTCTCACATATAAATATACTATCTTGGACATCTATTATGATTGTGAGCCCCCATCAAATATTCTATGTCAATTAGTTGACGTTGGACAAGGAAGACAACGTAATGGGTTATGTTTGCTTATATTCACATAGAAGTTATATTGTTTTGGATCCTCTAACATGTGGTGTTTGCCCCTATCTTTGCTAGCCAAAAATCCGCACCAAGTAGAGATACTACTTGTGCATCCAAAACCTTAAACCCAGTTTCATTGCCATGAGAGTCCATCATATCTACCTATGGATTGAATAAGATCCTTCAAGTAGGTTGTCATCGGTGCAAAAGCAATAAAAATTGCTCCTAAATATGTATGAACTTTTATTGTAAGGGAAAATAAGCTTTGTACGATCTTGTGATGGTGGAGCAATAAAAGCGACAGACTGCATAAGAAAGGTCGCTATCACAAGGGGCAATATAAAGTGACGTTCCTTTACATTAAGAGCTTGCACATCCAAAAACAAAAGCGCATGATAACCTCTGCTTCCCTCTGCGAAGGGCCTATCTTTTAGTTTTATGTATTTACTTTTTATGCAAGAGTCAGTGTTCTCCTCTATTCCTTTTTATTTTTCTCTTTTGCAAGCATCATGTGGTGGGGAAGATCTAGGCATATACGAAATTATAAGCCCCTATCTTTCTATGTGTCTGGCTGAAACTTTTTGCTCCATATATATGTTGTGAGTGTTAGCAATCATAGAAGACTAAATGATAGTTGAATATGTGAACTTGCTAAACAAAGCTCTTACATAGACTCTTCCTGATAATATGATGAATTGCAATTGCTTCAGTGACTGAGATCATAGTTTGTTAGTTTTCAATTTGGTTTATGGTTCATACTTTAACTTGTGGATGAATTATTACTTTTTCATGAGAAGTTCTATGATGAAATATTGTTGTTACAATAAAGATCATGATGCTCCATGTCCGTATTTTATTTTTATCGACGTCTCTCTCTCTAAACATGTGGTCATGATTATTGATTTTGACTTTTCGCTTGAGGGCAAGCGAGGTCTAAGCTTGGGGGAGTTGATACATCCAATTTGCATCATGATTTCCTACTGTTATTTATTATGTTTTTGATCATTATTTCACCTTATGATACAATTCTTATGCCTTTTCTCTCTTAATTTGCAAGATTTACATGAAGAGGGAGAATGCCGGTAGCTGGAATTCTGGACCTGAAATAGCCACATCAGAGATACCTAATCTACAGAGCTCCAATTGACCTGAAATTTCACGGAGATTATTTATTGAATATATAAAAAATACTGGAGAGAAGAAATACCAGAGGGGGCCCACCAGCTGCCCACGAGGCAGCAGGGCGCGCCCTAGTGCCTTGTGGGGCCCACAGCTGGCGTCTGGCCCCCTCCTTCTGCTACATGAAGCCATTTGCCCTAAAAAATAAGAAGAAGGCTTTCGGGATGAAGCGCCGCCGTCTTGAGGCAGAACCTGGGCAGGACTATTTTGCTCTCCGGCGGAGCGATTCCGCCGGGGATACTTCCCTCCGGGAGGGGGAAATCGAAGCCATCGACATCACCAACGATCCTCTCATCGTGGGAGGACCAATCTTCATCAACATCTTCAACAGCACCATCTCATCTCAAACCCTAGTTTATCTCTTGTATTCAATCTTTGTCTCAAAACCTCAGATTGGTACCTGTGGGTTGCTAGTAGTGCTGATTACATCTTGTAGTTGATGCTAGTTGGTTTATTTGGTGGAAGATTGTATGTTCAAATCCTTAATGCTATTCAATAACCCTCTGATCTTGAACATGAACATGATTTGTGAGTAGTTACTTTTGTTCTTGAGGACATGGGAGAAGTCTTGTCATAAGTAATCATGTGAATTTGGTATTCGTTCGATATTTTGATGATATGTATGTTGTTGCTTCCTTTAGTGGTGTCGTGTGAACGTCGACTACGTGACACTTCACCATCTTTGGGCCTAAGGGAAGGCATTGTGGAGTAGTAATTAGATGATGGGTTGCTAGAGTGACAGAAGCTTAAACCCTAGTTTATGCGCTATTCCGTAAGGGGCTGATTTGGATCCATATGTTTCATGCTATGGTTAGAGTTATCTTAATTCTTCTTTCGTAGTTTCGGATGCTTGCGAGAGGGGGTAATCATAAGTGGGAGGCTTGTTCAAGTAAGAACAGCACCCAAGCACCGGTCCACCCACATATCAAATTATCAAAGTAGCGAACGCGAATCAAACAAACATGATGAAAGTGACTAGATGAAATTCCCATGTGTCCTCGAGAACGCTTTGCTTATTATATGAGTTTGTTCCGGCTTGTCCTTTGCTATAAAAAGGATTGGGCCACCTTGCCGCACTTTATTACACTTGTTACTTGTTACAAATTATCTTGCTATCAAAACTATCTATTACCGCTACTTTCAGTACCTGCAGAGAATACCCTGCTGAAAACCGCTTGTCATTTCCTTCTGCTCCTCGTTGGGTTCGACACTCTTACTTATCGAAATGACTACGATTGATCCCCTATACTTGTGGGTCATCATTTGTGTCCAAGCCTTGACACCAATATGTTTGAAAATTTCTTCCAATTTACTGCACAGGGCATTAACTCGCACACAAGGACACGAATATGATTTTCCAACCCATGATGGTTTGTCCTTGCATGTACATGCAGTTCAAATTTGAAGTACGGCCATTATATGGCTAGAAACTCACTTAATGTCATAAAAAGGTCAAATCAACACCGAAAATTTCAAAAATTTAACATGACTGTTGCATTAGTGCATGTTAACGGTAGAAAAAATATCAAGGTCATACGAGGAAGCGAGCGCTGGTTCGTCATCAAACATGCATTGTTCCCTCTCGGAACCACGTGTCTTCTCGTGAGATGCTCCGATTTGTGAGAGGTCTGTGTCAAAACTTTCGTCAAATTGGCCAATTCTTTTACCACTGCATCTTGGTACCATTTCATGACATCAAGCAAGGTTTCATGTATTTTTGATCATTTTTGAATTTTTTGGAATTTAAAAGCCATGGTTCTCACTATTTTTGTCCAAGCCGTGACACCAATATGTTTGAAAATTCCTTCCAATTTACTGCACAGGGCATTAACTCGCACACAAGGACACAAATATGATTTTCCAACCAATGATGGTTTGCCGTTGCATGTACATGCAGTTCAAATTTGAATTACGGCCATTATATGGCTAGGAACTCACTTACTGTCTTAAAAAGGTCAGATGAACCCTGAAAAATTCCAAATTTTGACATGACAGTTGTATCAGTGCATGTTAACAGTACAAAAAAATTCGAACAATTTCCATCACCACCCGTTGCCAGTGTACTCCAAATTAGTCTGCCGCAGATAATTAAAAAATGGACTACATCGCACACAGTTGGTTATAAGAACCGTTTGCGATGAAAAATCGCGGGTCTTTTTATGTCTTCCTCCATAAGCTTCGTCGGATTCGTCTGCTCAAGCGTTGTTCACCCCCGAATCCTTGAGTCCTCGATACCCATTCCCCATCCCCTTCTTGCAAAGAATGATGCCATGGAGACGCTTCGTGAGAGCCCGTACGGTCGCCAGGTCCTCCCCGAGCGGCTCCGCCTCCGCTGAGAGCGCGGCCGCATCCGCCGAGAGGGAGTTTGCGCCAGCCGACAGAGCAGCTGTAGCAGCCGAGATGGTTGCAGCAGCTGCTGCGACGGTGGCTGCAAACGCCGAGAGCACTCGAGCAGCCGTCCGTTCCGCGGAGGTCGCCCTGGCCCGGGTCGAGGCCATCCACGCCCAGGTCGAGGATGCCCACACCAAGATATTCCAGGCCTCCTCGGAATCCAGCATGCACCCCACGTCTGAAAAGGCGGCGGAGATGCTTGTCGACGATGCGGCGGCGGAGGCCATGGAGCCCCTGCTTCCTCATGAGATTGCCGAGTGGGAGCTGGAGATGCAGGAGGCGGCAGAGATCGAGGAGCGCCGGGAGGAGGAGTTGTGCGTGGCTAAGGAGGAGGTAGAGAGCCGCCTGTCGGTCAAGGAATCGGGGGTGTAGTACCAACGCGAGCTCTGGCGCCGCCACTACTACGAGTACTACAACCTTGAGGGCGGCGCCGAGGACGAGGACAATGACACGGTCGACTTCAGCCTGGGGGACGCGGAATCCACTAGCGGCGGCATGTCGCTAGGACAAGTCATCGACATCTCATCTTACACCGGCGAGGCATAGGGCGGCGGTGCATCGGCGGCTTTGTTTAAATTATGCGTACTTAGCCTTTGTTTATAACGCTGGTCTTTTGTTAGAGCAATGTTTAGGTCAACTGGCTCTGTTTAATTACTAAAATTGCTCGATTCAGTAAGTGTGGTCCGTGTGCTGTAGGCTCTTTTGTGTACCCCCCAAATTAGCAAGTGATGTTAAATATGCAATGACGTGGATGAATACTGTACCCAGGGAAATTTCCACCAAAATTCGAGTGCTCAAACTCATCGCATGCGCGTAAAGCAGAAGAATCATTTGCGATGCACACATTTGTTCAAAGTGAAAGGTGTCCGATGACACTGTGCGCCAAGTCCCCCCCCCCACACCTTTCGAAATTTAATACCTACCGCCGAAATATCTAACTCTTCCCCCCCCCTTCCCACCCCCTTTTCTCCCCGACCACGAGCCACATTTCCCCTGTTTACTCCTTCCTTCCTTCCCAAGCTATAGCCACTTCCTCGCTTGCTTTCCTAGCTCTCGTCGTCTCGCATCCGACCGCCGCGGACGCCATGGTCTTCTTTGACCTCTCCAGCGGTTCCTCCTCCTCCGACGAGTATGTCACCAGCTGGGTATGCCTCTCTCCTCTCTATCGCCCCCCTAGGCTTAGGGTTCTAATTTGTAATAAAGGATTTTAACCCAGAGACCGATTTGAGCCATTTGTTCCTCTTGTAGCTCCCTAGGACCATCACTTGCAAGGAATGGAGTGGGGTAGCTGAAGATCTGCCTGCTCGTTGTCACCATCAATCTCCATGCGTGAAGTTAGTGGATTTTCAATCTGTGGACAGTGGGAGGAAGTTGCTGGCACGTGCAGAGAAGGTTAGCCCCACTTTTGTTGTTACAAATCATTTGTTAGATGTGATTCAGACACTGTCACTGTGCTATGTTAATATGGATGTGATTAAGGCACTGTCAAAGTTTCTACCTAGTATCTAAAAATGTTGCCATCTCATCAGCGGTGCCCTAAGAAAATTATTTGGCACCGCTTCAGCAGTTTGTGCACCCAACTTTGCTTCACACATCCGAGCAGCCAAGCAATAAAATACTAATACTTTATGGCAGGAAGGAACTGGGCATCGGAGCAACTAGGTGCTCCGGTTCCTTGAATTTTTCCTCTGGCAACGACTCGGCAGTGCAGGATACCGGTGCCAAATGTAGCAACAGTTGATTTGCCATCGGTTTTGGCCTACACAGTGGAGGGCATTTATTGGTATTAGTTCTATGTTATTAAATTTGTGCATGTACATACATGTTAGTATTAATTTGATGGCACTGAAACACTGTCGCTGTGCTGTTGTAGTTATATTTAGCTTCCTCATAAAATGGTCAATTTGTTATTATAGTACCTGACTAAGAACTTATTTATAGCTTGTGATGTTCCTGAATTTGGTGTTGTCTCAGTAGCAATTAATTCATTTGCACATTGAACTTTTTGAGAAGATATGTCATAATAAACATGTTTCTTTAGTTTTTCAAAATATGTATGTGGTGATTTTCTATGTTGCTAGAAACCCATTTTCCCTATAGCTGTAACTGATTTAGTTTTAAATATTATAGGATGAACGGAAGTGTTCTTACCTGGAGTGGGTTGATCAAGAGTGGCCACCATCTTTGAAGATGTGCCTAGCAAAGCTCTGGAGCATGTTTGAGGAAGAGAATACAGATAGGCTTAGAGAAAATGTTGTCAACACTGAAGAAAATTTCAAGGTACTAGGAAAAAAAGGAAGATGGAGAATGAACTCAAATTTTTAAAATTAGACTTTGCTAAGATGGTGTTTGCGAAGGAGGAGGCATTTTCCCAGTTGGTCAGTGCAAAACAGGTTCTTACTGAACTGAAAGCAGAGGTGGAGAAGACTAATTTGGTTGATCATGCATCAGTCGATTAGGGAAATGAATATATTGTTCTAATATTGTGCTTATGAAGGTGAACTAGCTATATGTTGTACTGTGTTGTTTTCACGTACCTATCGTACTGTGATGTTATAATATATTTATGTGCCTGATATGAAATTGGCAAACAGCTGTTCGATATGAAATGTGATTTTTCTTAATACTAGAATTATTAATAGTAAACAAATAAACCTGCTAAATGGGTCATGGAACTTTACAAACGGTTCTAGCAGCGAAAGCGTGTGTGCTATACTTGAATAACGCAAACGGTTTACGGAGGCAGAGCGTGTGTGATCGTTACACCTATCACAGACGAGGCTATACAGAAAACTGTGTGTGATGTAGATATGAACGGAAATGTTTGTCTGGGATTCACTGTGTGGGATGTGCATACGAACGAAAACGTTTGGCTGGGATTCACTGTGTGGGATGTCCATACGAACGGAAACGTTTGTCTGGGATTCACTGTGTGGGATGTACATACGAACGGAAACGATTGGGCCTGTATAATTGTATGCGATGGCTCGCCCGATCGCACACGAGCTCGTTTTGCCCAATGTGTGTGACCGGAGGACCTATCCCCGACGGTTTCTGGGTCGTGTGGGAAGGACCCCCTATCGCTGATAACCCACAAGTATAGGGGATCGCAACAGTTTTCACGGGTAGTATTTTACCCAGATTTATTGATTCGACACAAGGGGAGCCAAAGAATATTTGCGAGTATTAGCAGTTGAGTTGTCAATTCAACCACACCTGGAGAACTAAATATCTGCAGCAAAGTGTTTAGTAGCACAGTAGTATGATAGTTTCAAGAGCAGTAGTAACAGTAGTGACAGTAACAGAAGCAGTTTTGTAGCAATTGTAACAGCAGCAGCAACGAAAGTAACTTAGCAAAGATCAATATGCGAAAAGCGTAGGCATTGGATCAGTGATGGATAATTATGTTGGATGACATTCATCATGTAACAGTCACAACCTAGGGCGATACACAATAGCTCCAATTCATCAATGTAATGTAGGCATGTATTCCGTATATAGTCATACGTGCTTATAGTAAGATCTTGTATGACATCTTTTGTCCTACCCTCCCGTGGTAGCGGGGTTCTTAAGGAAACTAAGGGATATTAAGGCCTCCTTTTAATAGAGAACCGGAACAAAGCATTAGCACATAGTGAATACATGAACTCCTCAAACTACGGCAATCACCGGAAAGAATCCCACTTATTGTCACCTTGGGGTATGTGGATCATGACACGTAACAGGTGCATATAACTTGCAAGATAGGATCAAGAACTCAAATATATTCATGAAAACATAGAGGGTTCAGATCTGAAATCATGGCACTCGGGCCCTAGTGACAAGCATTAAGCATAGCAAAGTCATAGCAACAGCAATCTCAGAACATAGTGGATACTAGGGATCAAGGCCCTAACAAATTGACTCGATTACATGGTAAATCTCATCCAACCCATCACCATCCAGCATGCCTACGAAGAAATTACTCACGCACGGCGGTGAGCATCATGAAATTGGTGATGGAGGATGGTTGATGATGATGACGGCATCGAATCCCCCTCTCCGGAGCCCCGAACGGACTCCCGATCAGCCCTCCCGATAAAGAACATGAGGTGGCGGCGGCTCCGTCTCGTAAAACACGATGATTCTTTCTCTCTAATTTTTTTCTCCATGAGTAGGTACTTATAGCGTTGGAGTTTGGTCAAATGGAGCTGCCAGGGGCCCACAAGCCTGCTAGGCGCGCCCTGGGGGGTGGACGCGCCCCCAGGCTTGTGGCGCCTGTGGGCCCCCCCTCTGATGGATCTTTGCACTAGTATTTTTTATATATTCTGAAATAATTCTCCATAAATTTTCAGGTCCATCCGAGAACTTTTATTTCTGCACAAAAACAACACCATGGCAATTCTGCTGAAAACAGCGTCAGTCCGGGTTAGTTCCATTCAAATCATGCAAATTAGAGTCCAAACTAGAGCAAAAGTGTTTGGAAAAGTAGATACGTTTGGGACGTATCAACTCCCAAGCTTAACTCATTGCTTGTCCTCAAGCAATTCAGTTGACAAACTGAAAGTGATAAAGAAAAACTTTTACAAACTCTTTTGTTCTTGTTGTCTGTATATATACTTAACTAGCATTCAAGTTTTCAGCAAAGATTATGAACTAACCATATTAATGATAACACTTAGGTCTCACATTTACTCATGGCAATAACATAACCAACTAGCGAGCAATAATAAGATATCTCGGATGCCAACATTTTGTCAAAACAATCATGATATAATATGATAACATGGTATCTCGCTAGCCCTTTCTGAGACCGCAAAACATAAATGCAGAGCATCTCTGAGATTCAAGCAATGACTAAACATTGTAATTCAGGGTAGAGGATATCCATTCATGGTCACACCCAACATTAACTATACTCAATGCATAAAGATGACAATAGTGCTCTCCAACTGGTGCTTAAATGAGAGGGGTGATGACTCAACAATAAAAATAAAATAACATAAAATTAAATGGATAAGCCCTTCGCAGAGGGAAGCATGGATTTGCAGCGGTGCCAGAGCTCGAAGCTTAAATTAGAGATAAAAATAATTTTGGGAGGTATGCCTTTCCTGTCAACGTCACGACCGAGAGTTTTCAATATCTTCCATGCTAAACAAATTATAGGCGGTTCCCAAGCGGAAAGGTAAAGTTTACTCCCCCTCCACCGTACCAACACAAGCCATGGCTAGCCGAATTCACGGGTGCCCTCCATACCAACAACTTTTCGGGGGAGTTTGTTTGCATTATATAACGATTTGAGCAATAGGACTGGGCATCCCAATTACCATCCTCTCTCGTGCAATGACAAGTGAATAAACACTCATCTGAGAGTAACCCGCTTAGCATGGAAGATACTGACCGCTCCCTGTCGCTCCATGAGCAGTACGGGCACACAAAACAGGTGTTCATTTGAATGTTTAGAGGTGGCACTTGCAAATTTACTTGGAACGGCAGAGTAATACCGCATATAGGTAGATATAGTGGACTCATCTGGAACAACTTTGGTTTAAGGATTTGGATGCACAAGCAGTATTCCCGCTTAGTACAGGCGAAGGCTAGCAAATAGGTTGAGAAGCGACCAGCTAGAGAGCGAAAACGGTCATAGACATGCATTGCGAATAATTAACATTGAACACGAGCATGAGTAGGATATCAACACCCTGAACATAAATATCATGGAGACTATGTTGGTTTTGATTCAACTACATGTATGAACATGTGCCAAGTCAAGCCACTCGAATTACTCAGAGGAGGATACCATGCTAACATACTACATCACAACCATTTTAATGCATGTTAACACTCAAGATAAATCATTCTCCACTCCTAGCTATTTAAGCATGGCATGAGCAACTATAATCTCTAACTGTCATCACAAATATGTTTACTCATAATAATGTTGAATCATGAATACTGAGCTAAACATATTTACAAAAACAAGAACAAGAAGAGTTCATACCAGCTTTTCTTCACCACAATCACTTCATCAAATATCGTCATTATTGCCTTTCACTTGCATGACTGAATGATGAGATAATAATAATAATAGTGCAAGTGTGCCATGGACTAAGCTGGAATCTGCAAACATTTATTCAAAGGAGAAGACAAAGTAATTGTGGCTCGTTGTTAGATCAACAATAAAGCATATGGGAGCCACTCAACATTTTCATCATGGTCTTTCTCCTTGTGACGACTCAACGAAAAGAAAAGAAATTCAGAGAAACACACTGAAATATTTTTGGAGTTTTTGGTTTTTTCTGAAGAAAGCAAATTAACGAAGGAAAAACAAAAACGAGAAAAGCTATTTACACGGGAAAGCTCCTAACAAGCAAAAGAAGGAACGAGAAATCTTTTTGGGTTTTCTTTTACTACTACGAATTAACTAGACAAGAAAGAAACTACGACTAATTTTTTTGGATTTTCGAAAGTTTTTCAAGCAAGAAAAAGAAAACGAAAATAAAACTAGCATGGATATACAATGAAAAAGGATGAACACCGACAACTGGAATGAATGTGTGAACATGAATGTAATGTCGGTGAGAAATACGTACTCCCCCCAAGCTTACGCTTTTGGCCTAATTTGGTCTACGGCCAGTTCTGGCTAATGCCCGTGATCGTAGTTCGGGTTATACTGAAATGCAGCTGCCACAGCTTGGCGAGCTGCCTCGTTAAGGCGCTCAATCTCGGCCGCCCTCTCGTACTCCTTAGCCTCCTCGTCAAGTATAAAATGTCTATGTTTTCCTTGAATCTTCGCACAAAGGAGTCAGTGAGGTCATAGAATTGCGGGCACCTGTCTGCCAGGAACTCCGTGAGCTCGGCGTTGCACACGTACATATCAAACTCTTCCTTGATGCCGGCTCGAATCATGAAGGCATCCAACGGCCACTCGCACGGTAGCACTACGGCCTCTCGCGGCGATTTGGTATCCGGCTCGTGTATTGCGGGCCTAGGAGCACTCTTGCTCGAGGAGCCACCATGGAACATCTTCCTAAACATTTTCTTTTCTTTGAATTTTTTTTGAAATTTTTAGTGACTCAAAATAAAAGTGAACGAAACTCAACAAAATTGATACCAAATACTCCCACGTGTATCTAGAAGCTATCTCATGCATCAAAACTACTTTGGACCATACGAATTCAACATGCAAGCTCATAAACATGGTCACCATAGCAGCAAAAATTTGCAAAGTATAAAGCACTAGAACAAAAACTAATTGGAGCATTGGAGGAGTCACATACCAAGGAGTAATTCCTCAAAACAGTTTTGGAAACGGAGTTCCGAGCAAGAAGATCGAAAATCACAGCAAAATGAGCAAGAACACGGGCTTGGGAGCAAGTTTGATTTTTTCTGGAGGAAGAATAAGGAGATGGGTGGCTGGCATAAGTGAGTGGGTCCCTGTGGGACCCACAAGCCTGCTGGGCGCGCCCAGGGGGGTGGGCTCCCCCTGTGGGCTTGTGGCTCACAGGTGCATCCCCCTGTGGTGTGTTCAGTGCCAAAAATTCTTAAATATTCTGAAAAAAATCATACTAAATTTTCATGGCATTCTGAGAACTTTTATTTTTGGGCCATTTTTTATTGCACGGAAAATTCAGAAAACATGATAATCATGGCATTTTATTTTATTCTACTAAAAACAACAGAGAGTAAAAGGTGGGTACAGAAGGTTGTGCTTACTAAATTCATCGACCACATGCCCTTCAAAAAGAATCCATTAATAAGGTTGATCAAGTCTTATTAACAAACTATTTCCGAATGGCATGAAACCGAAGAATTTTCGTATAACACTAAGTTACCTCAATGGGGATATGCATCTCCCCAACAATAAGAATTTCATATTTCTTTTTGACAGTAGGAAGAGGAAATTTGAATCCGCCAATAGTAATTGTCGAAACCTTTTCAATACAATTGATACCATTAACCGAACTTTGTTTCTTCGAAAAATAATCTGTATGCTCATTACCATTGACATGAAAAGTAACCTTGCTTTTGTTGCAATCAATGACAGCCCCTGCAGTATTCAAAAAGGGTCTTCGAAGGATAATCGACATGTTGTCGTCCTTGGGCATATCAAGTATAACAAAGTCTGTCAAGATAGTAACATTTGCAACTACAACGGGAACATCCTCGCAAATTCCAATAGGTATAGCAGTTGATTTATCAGCCATTTGCAAAGATATTTCAGTAGGTGTGAGCTTATTCAAATCAAGTCTTCTATATAAAGAGAAAGGCATAACACTAACACCGGCTCCTAAATCACATAAAGCAGTTTTAACATAACTTCTTTTAATGGAGCATGGTATAGTAGGTATTCCTAGATCCCCTAGTTTCTTAGGTATTCCACCCTTAAAAGAATAATTAGCAAGGATGGTGGAAATTTCAGCTTCAGGTATCTTTCTTTTATTTGTGACAATATCTTTCATGTATTTAGCATAAGGAGACATTTTCAACATATCAATCAAGCGAGTGCACAAAAAGACAGGTCTAAGCATTTAAACAAAGCGCTCAAAATCTTCATCATCCTTGTTTTTGGATGGTTTAGTAGGGAAAGGCATAGGTTTTTGAACCCATGGTTCTCTCTCCTTTCCATGTTTTCTAGCAACAAAGTCTCTTTTATCATATCTTTTATTCTTAGGAGGTGGGTTATCAAGATCAACAGCAGGTTCTATTTCTATATCATTATCTGGTTGAGCATCAACATGAACATCATCATTATAATTATCGTTATCATTATCATTATCATTATCAGTAGGTGTATGTTCATTACCAGATTGTGTCTCAGCATCAGAAATAGAAGCATCATTATGATTCTCAGGAGGTTTTTCTATCTCAGGTTCACTAGCAGCATGCAAAGTCCTATCATTTTTCTTTTTCTTTTTCTTCTTAGATGGACTAGGTGCATCAATATTATTTTTTTGAGAATCTTGTTCAATTCTTTTAGGGTGACCTTCAGGATATAGAGGATCCTGAGTCATGCTACCTCCTCAAGTAACAACTCTAACAGCATGATCATTCTTTTTATTATTCATTTCACCAAGCAAATCATTTTGTGACTTAGCTATTTGTTCTAACTGAGTCTGAACCATAGAAGCATGTTTACTCAAGCATTTAACATCATTACTAGTTCTAAACATCAAATCACTCAAGCGTTCAATCATGATGGCATTCCGTTTTAGTTGGTTGCTAACATACATATTAAAGTGTTCCTATTTAATGATGTAATTATCAAATTCATACAGGCATTGACTAGCAGATTTATTATACGAAATATCACCTTCATCAAATCTAGTGAGAGAATTTACCTCCACTACTTGTGTCGGGATGTCAAGCCCATGTATTTCTTCAATAGGTGGTAAATTCTTAACATCTTCAGCTTTAATACCTTTTTCCTTCATAGATTTCTTAGCTTCTTGCATATCTTCTGGACTGAGGAATAGAATACCTCTCTTCTTCGGAGTTGGTTTAGGGTGTGGTTCAGGAAGTGTCCAATCATCGGCATTTCTCAATATATTATTCAATAGTACTTCAGCCTGTCCAATAGTTCGTTCCCTGAAAACACAACCAGCACAACTATCTAGGTAGTCCCTAGAAGCATCGGTTAGTCCATTATAAAAGATATCAAGTATTTCATTCTTCTTAAGAGGATGATCAGGCAAAGCATTAAGTAGTTGGAGAAGCCTCCCCCAAGCTTGAGGGAGATTCTCTTCTTCAATTTGCATAAAGTTAAATATTTCCTGTAAGGCAACTTGTTTCTTATGAGCAGGAAAATATTTTTCAGAGAAGTAATATATCATATCCCGGGGACTACGCACACAACCAGGAGCAAGAGTATTAAACCATTTCTTAGCATCACCCTTTAATGAGAAAGGAAATAACTTAAGAATATAATAAAAGTGATTTTTTTCCTCATGAGCAAATAGGGTGGCAATATCATTCAACTTAGTAAGGTGTGCCACTACAGTTTCAGTTTCATAACCATGAAAAGGATCAGATTCAACCAAAGTAATTAACTCAGGATCGACAGAGAATTCATAATCCTTATCAGTAACAAATATGGGAGAAGTAGCAAACTTAGGATCATATTTCATTCTCTCCCATAGATTTTTCTTTCATTTCAGCAAGCAATTTTATAACCTCATCTCTATCATTACAAGCAAGAAATGCCCTAGTTGTCTCCCTATCAAAAACATGACCATCAAATGTCTCAGGCATTTCAACCCTAGTAGGAGAGCTAGGCATAATAGGTGAATCATAATTTTCAAGAGTTTCAACATTTTCAATTTCTTTAGCTTTAGCAATTTTTTCATCAAGAAATTCACCAAGTGGCACAGTATTATCAAGCATAGTACTAGCATCATCACAAGTATCATTCATAGCAGAAGTAGTATCATCAATAACTTGTGACATATCAGAATGAACAATGATGACCCACAAGTATAGGGGATCAATCATAGTCTTTTCGATAAGTAAGAGTGTCGAACCCAACGAGGAGCAGAAGGAAATGACAAGCGGTTTTCAGCAAGGTATTTTCTGCAAGCACTGAAATTATCGGTAACGAGTAGTTTGATAGCAAGATAATTTGTAACAAGTGACAAGTAGCAATAGTAACTAAGGTGCAGCAAGATAGCCCAATCCTTTTGTTGCAAAGGATAGGCTGGAACAATCTCTTATAATAAGCAAAGCGTTCTCGAGGACACATGGGAATTTCATCTAGTCACTTTCATCATGTTTGTTTGATTCGCGTTCGCTACTTTGATAATTTGATATGTGGGTGGACCGGTGCTTGGGTGATGTTCTTACTTGAACAAACCTCCCACTTATGATTAACCCCTCTCGCAAGCATCCGCAACTACGAAAGAAGAATTAAGATAAATCTAACCATAGCATTAAACATATGGATCCAAATCAGCCCCTTGCGGAATAGCGCATAAACTAGGGTTTAAGCTTCTATCACTCTAGCAACCCATCATCTAATTACTACTCCACAATGCATTCCCTTAGGCCCAAAGATGGTGAAGTGTCATGTAGTCGACGTTCACATGACACCACTAAGAGAATCAACAACATACATATCATCAAAATATCGAACGAATACCAAATTCACATGATTACTTATGACAAGACTTCTCCCATGTCCTCAAGAACAAAAGTAACTACTCACACATCATATTCATGTCCAAGATCAGAGGGGTATTGAATAGCATAATGGATCTGAACATATAATCTTCCACCAAATAAACCAACTAGCATCAACTACAAGATGTAATCAACACTACTAGCAACCCACAGGTACCAATCTGAGGTTTTGAGACAAAGATTGAATACAAGAGATGAACTAGGGTTTGAGATGAGATGGTGCTAGTGAAGATGTTGATGAAGATTGGTCCTCCCACGATGAGAGGATCGTTGGTGATGTCGATGGCTTCGAGTTCCCCCTCCCGGAGGGAAGTATCCCCGGCGGAATCGCTCCGCCAGAGAGCAAAAGTGATCCTGCCCAAGTTCCGCCTCGAGACGGCGGCGCTCAGTCCCAAAAGTCTTCTCCTTATTTTTTCTAGGGAAAATGGGCTTATATACTAGAAAATGGGCATCGGAGGCTGGCCAAGGGCCCCACAAGCCACCAGGGCGCGCCTGGGGGGGTGGCGCGCCCTGGTGCCTCATGGGCACCTAGGTGGCCCCCTCTGGTACTTCTTTTTTCCAATATTTTTTATTTATTCCAAAATAAATCTCCGTGAAATTTCAGCTCATTTGGAGATGTGCAGAATAGGTATCTCTGACATGGCTTTTTCAGGTCCAGAATTCTAGCTGCCGGCAATCTCCCTCCTTATGTAAATCTTGCATATTAAGAGAGAAAAGGCATTAGAATTGCTCCACAAAGTATTATATTGATTAAAAACACTATAAATAACAGTAGGAAAACATGATGCAAAATGGACGTATGAAATAACAGGTGGCGGTGTCGCAAGTCTACTCAAAACAGAAGGTGAATCAAGTGCAGAGTGTGATGACAGTTCCTTACCTCCTCTAGTCATAGAGGGGACGATCTTGGTCTTAGCGTCTTTCAGATTCTTCATAGTGATCAACAAATATAAATCCCAAGTGACTCAACAAATAGAGCTATGCTCCCCGGCAACGGCGCCAGAAAAAGGTCTTGATAACCCACAAGTATAGGGGATCGCAACTTCTCATGAGCAAGTAACAAATCATCACAGCAACGAAGTATAAGACATAAACTTTCTTGAAAACTAACAAACTATGTTCTCAGTCAACAATGCAATTGCAATTCATCATATTTCCAGGAAGGGTCTCATGTAGGAGCTTTTAAGCAAGTCCACATACTCAACCATCATTTAGTCTTCTATGATTGCTAACACTCACAACATATATATGGAGCAAAAAGTTTCAGCCAGACACATAGAAAGATAGGGGCTTATAATTCCGTATATGCCTAGATCTTCCCCACCACATGATGCTTGCAAAAGAGAAAAATAAAAAGGAATAGAGGAGAACACTATTGACTCTTGTATAAAAAGTAAATACATAAAACTAAAAGATAGGCCTTTCGCAGAGGGAAGCAGAGGTTGTCATGCGCTTTTTGTTGTTGGATGCACAAGCTCTTAATGCAAAGGAACGTCACTTTATATTGCCCCTTGTGATAGCAACCTTTATTATGCAGTCCGTCGCTTTTATTTCTTTACCATCACAAGTTCGTACAAAGCTTATTTTCCCTTACAATAAAAGTTCATACATATTTAGAGGCAATTTTTATTGCTTTTTGCACCGATGAAAACTTTCTTGAAGGATCTTATTCAATCCATAGGTAGATATAGTGGACTCTCATGACATGAAACTGGGTTTAAGGGATTTGGATGCACAAGTAGTATCTCTACTTGGTGTGGATTTTTTGGCTAGCAAAGATATTGGGCAAGCACCACATGTTGGAGGATCTATGACAATGTAACTTCTATGTGAATATAAGCAAACATAATTCATTACGTTGTCTTCCTTGTCCAACGTCAACAATTTGACATAAAAATACTCAATGGGGGCTCACAATCATAAAAGATGTCCAAGATAGTGTATTTGCATGTGAATCTTCTCTTCCCTTATTAATTTTTTCATGAATTGCATCATTTACCAATGCTATGCTTGTTAACTTTCAATAAATTTTACCACTTGTACTTTTCTTTATGTAATGTCATTACTTTCCATAAGATTAGCATATGATCTTTTTCATTATTCTCATTGCTAGGATTGAAACATAAAGGTAAAGAAGCAAAAACTCAAACTACTCTTTATTATATAACTCTCAACTCAATTACATGGATAGATAGATCACGAAGTTAGCACTCGAAAATAGATCATACTAAACTTTTATTCAACTAGATCACGAAATAACTAAGGATCGAACTAAAAATAGGTAAAGATAATAAAAGTGATGGTGATACGATACCGGGGCACCTCTCCCAAGCTTGGCACAAGCCAAGGGGAGTGCCCATACCCATGTACTCAAGTTTCCTTCTTCGGTGATGATGGTGATGGTGAAGTGGTGGGCTTGTCCTTCAGCTTTAGCAGATACTCCAATTTACGGTTGATGCTCCGAAGGGCGATGTTTTGCTCTTCCAGCAAAATAACTTCACGAGTGAGAGATCTATTCTGAGCACAAACTGTTTCAAAGACTCTTAGGGCTTCAATTACGGATGGGGAGAGATGATCATAAAGGGGTTGAAGGATATCTCCCTTCTCTGTGGTCTCCTCCATGGGGATGGCTTGCCCTCCTTCTGGAGCCTGGGTTCCCGCAACTTCCTCGACCTTGTCCTCCTTGCCATTGTCTTCCTCCCCCGACGACCACTTGTAGTAGACCTCGCTGTAGGGGCATTTGCCCGGCGATGGTTGCACAATACGGTGCTTGGTACGGAGCCTTTGGGGAGCCATGGTGATGATCTGTCGGAAAAATAGCACGAAACAAGAACAGAGGAGAATCTTGCGATACGGTGGTCAAAGCATACGGGAGTATATATAAAGAATTTTTATCTTGCAAAACAAGTATTCCAGAAGATAACAGAGTCGGGAAGGCTCACGAGGGGCCCATGAGCCACTAGGGCGCGCCTGGGGGGGTGGCGCGCCCTGGTGCCTCGTGTGCACCTCGTGGGTCCCCTCGGCTGTTTCTTATTTTTGTATTTTTTCTAATATTCCAAAACTGTCAGAAAGTATTTTTATGGAATTTTTGGAGTCAGTTTACTTACCATATCACATACCTCTTCCTTTTCAAGGTTCTGGAGTGTTCTGGAAGGTCTCTCTTATGTATTCCTCTGGTGTCATTGTTTCAATAATATTAGTTTCAACATTAATGGGAGTACCTGAAATATAGTGCTTAATTATTTGCCCATTCACCACTCTCGGATTAGTGCCTTCGGAGTTGTTTATTTTTATGGCTCCGGAGCGATAAACTTCTTCGATGATATACGGTCCTTCCCATTTAGAGAGAAGTTTTCCTGCAAAGAATCTCAAATGAGAATTGTACAATAGAACATAATCACCCACTTTGAATTCCTGTTTTTGAATTCTTCTATCATGCCATCTTTTAACTTTTTCTTTAAACAATTTGGCATTTTCATAAGCTTGGGTTCTCCATTCATCTAGTGAGCTAATATCAAATAACCTCTTTTCATCGGCAAGTTTAAAATCATAATTGAGTTCTTTAATGGCCCAATATGCTTTATGTTCTAACTCAAGAGGTAAATGACATGCTTTTCCAAAAACCATTTTATAAGGAGACATACCCATAGGATTTTTATAAGCAGTTCTATAAGCCCATAATGCATCGTCAAGTTTCTTAGACCAATTCTTTCTAGATCTATTGACGGTTTTTTGCAAAATTAACTTTATTTCTCTATTGCTCAATTCAACTTGACCACTAGACTGAGGATGGTAAGGGGATGCAATTCTATGGTTAACGTCATATTTAGCAAGCAGCTTACAGAAAGCACCATGAATAAAATGTGAACCACCATCAGTCATTAAATATCTAGGAACTCCGAACCTCGGGAAAATAACTTCTTTAAGCATTTTAATAGAAGTGTTATGATCAGCACTACTAGTTGGAATAGCTTCTACCCACTTAGTAACGTAATCAACAGCAACTAAAATATGAGTATACCCATTGGATTTAGGAAAAGGTCCCATATAATCAAATCCCCAAACATCAAATGGTTCAATAACAAGTGAATAATTCATAGGCATTTCCTGACGTCTACTAATATTACCAATTCTTTGACATTCATCACAAGATAAGACAAACTTACGAGCATCCTTGAAAAGAGTAGGCCAATAAAAACTAGATTGTAGTACCTTATGCGCAGTTCTGTCTCCCGCATGGTGTCCTCCGTAAGCCTCAGAGTGACACTTCCGTAAGATTTGTTCCTATTCATGCTCAGGTATACAACGTCTAATAATACCATCCACTCCTTCTTTATAAAGATGTGGGTCATCCCAGAAGTAATGTCTTAAATCAAAGAAGAACTTTTTCTTTTGTTGGTATGTGAAACTAGGTGGTATAAATTTAGCAACAATATAATTAGCATAGTCTGCATACCAAGGAGTATTACAGGAAGCATTTATCACAGCTAATTGTTCATCAGGAAAATCATCATTAATAGGAAGTGGGTCATCAAGAATATTTTCCATTCTAGACAAATTATCAGCTACGGGGTTCTCAACTCCCTTCCTATCAGTAATATGCAAGTCAAATTCTTGTAGCAATAGAACCCACCTAATGAGTCTAGGTTTAGCATCTTTCTTTTCCATAAGGTATTTAATAGCAGCATGATCAGTGTGAACAATTACTTTAGAATCAACTATGTAAGATCTGAATTTATCACATGCAAACACAACTGCTAGAAATTCTTTCTCAGTAGTAGCATAATTTCTTTGAGCACTGTCTAGGGTTTTACTAGCATAATGGATAGCATTTAATTTCTTATCAACTCTCTATCCAAGAATAGCACCAACAGCATAATCACTAGCATCACACATAATTTCAAAAGGCAAGTTCTAATCAGGTGGTTGAACAATAGGTGCAGAGGTTAAGGCTTTCTTAAGTGTTTTAAAGGCTTCTACACAATCATTATCAAAAACAAATGGAACATCTTTTTGCAAGAGATTGGTAAGAGGTCTAGAAATTTTAGAGAAGTCTTTTATAAACCTTCTATAGAAACCATCATGACCTAGGAAACTTCTTATACCTTTAATATCTTTAGGACATGGCATTTTCTCAATTGCATCAACTTTAGCTTTATCAACTTCAATACCCCTTTCAGAAATTTTATGCCCAAGGACTATACCTTCATTAACCATAAAGTGGCACTTCTCCCAATTCAGGACAAGATTAGTTTCTTCACATCTCTGCAAAACTCGATCAAGGTTGCTTAAGCAATCATCAAAAGAAGTTCCGTAAACGGAGAAATCATCCATGAAAACCTCAACAATCTTTTCACAAAAGTCAGAGAATATAGCAGTCATACATCTTTGAAAGGTAGCAGGTGCATTACATAAACCAAAAGGCATACGACGATAAGCATAAGTTCCAAAAGGACAAGTAAAGGTGGTTTTCTCTTGATCTTCAGGTAATACAGGTATTTGAGAGAAACCGGAATATCCATCAAGAAAGCAAAAGTGTGTATGTTTGGACAATCTTTCTAACATTTGATCAATAAAAGGTAAGGGATAATGATCTTTTCTAGTGGCTTTGTTTAATTTTCTAAAATCAATTACCATCCTATAACCAGTTACAATTCTTTGTGGAATGAATTCATTCTTATCATTAGGAACAACGGTAATGCCTCCTTTCTTAGGGACACATTGAACGGGACTTACCCATCTACTATCAGCTATGGGATAGATTATACCTGCTTCCAAAAGCTTTAATATTTTAGTTCTTACCACTTCCTTCATCTTAGGATTTAATCGTCGTTGGTGGTCGACAACTGGTTTAGCATCAGGCTCCATATTAATTTTGTGCTGACATAGAGTGGGACTAATGCCCTTAAGATCATCAAGAGTATATCCAATAGCAGCACGGTGCTTCCTCAGAGTTTTTAGTAATCTCTTTTCTTCATGCTGTGAAAGGTTAGCACTAATAATAACAGGATATATCTTCTTTTCATCTAGATAAGCATATTTCAATGTATCAGGCAATTGCTTCAATTCAAATACAGGGTCACCCTTAGGTGGAGGAGGGCCTCCAAGAGTTTCAACAGGCAAATTGTGTTTAAGGATAGGTGGTTGATCATCCTATCTATTTCATTTCTTTCATTCATGTGCATATCATTTTCATGGTCTAGCAAATATTATTCTAACGGATCAGTAGGAGGTACGGCAATAGAAGCAAGACCAATAATTTCATCTTTACTAGGCAATTCTTTATCATGAGGTTGTCTACGAAACTTGGAGAAATTAAACTCATGAGATATACCACCAAAATTAACACTAACAGTTTCTCTAGCGCAATCAATCTTGGCATTAACAGTGTTCAAGAAAGGTCTACCATATATATAATGGGACAAAAATTATCTTGTGGAGAACCGAGGACTAGAAAATCAGTAGGGTATTTTATTTTTCCACACAAGACTTCAACATCTCTAACGATCCCAAGCGGTGTAATGGTATCTCTGTTTGCAAGTTTAATAGTAACATCATTGTCCTCTATTTCAATAGGTGCAATATCATTCATAATTTCTTGATATAAGGTAAACGAAATAGCACTCACACTAGCACCCAAATCACATAAGCCATGATAACAATGATCTCCTATTTTAATAGAGACAACAGACATGCCTACTACAGGTCTGTTTTTATCTTTAGGATCTGGTTTAGCAATTCTAGCTGCTTCATCACAGAAGTAAATAACATGCCCATCTATATTATCGACCAGGAGATCTTTAACCATAGCAACATTAGGTTCAACTTTAATTTGTTTAGAGGGTCTAGGTGTTCTAATATTACTTTTGTTAACCACAGTTGAAACTTTAGCATGTTCCTTAATCCTAACAGGAAAAGGTGGTTTCTCAATATAACCAGTAGGCACAACTGGATCAACATGGTAAACAATTGTTTCTTCTTTAACACTAACGGGTTCCTCAATCTTTTCTTTAACAGGGGGATGATATTTAAATCACTTCTCCTTAGGGAGATCAACATGAGTAGCAAATGATTCACAAAAGGAGGCTACTATCTCAGAGTCAAATCCATATTTAGTGCTAAACTTATGAAAAGCATCGGTATCCATAAAAGATTTAACACAATCAAACTCAAGTGTTATACCTGACTCATTACCTTTGTCGAGTTCCCAATCTTCAGAGTTGCGTTTAATTCTTTCCAGAAGATCCCATCTGAATTCAATAGTTTTCTTCATAAAGGAGCCAGTCGAAGAAGAATCGAGCATGGTTTGATCATCATGAGAAAGCCGAGCATAAAATTTTTTTAAGATAATTTCTCTTGAGAGCTCATGATTGGGGCATGTGTACATCATGTACTTAAGCCTCCCCCAAGCTTGAGCGATGCTTTCTCCTTCACGAGGCCAAAAATTATATATATAATTCCGATCACGATGAACCAGATGCATAGGATAAAACTTTTGATGAAATTCCAATTTCAATCGATTCCAATCCCATGTTCCAATATCATCACATAGCCTATACCATGTCAATGCCTTTCCCTCCAAAGATAAAGGGAATATTTTCTTCTTAACTCCATCTACGGATAAACCTGCAAGCTTAAACAATCCACAAATCTCATCCACATAGATCAAGTGCATATTAGGATGTACCGTTCCATCTCCTGCATAAGGATTAGCTAGCAGTTTCTCTATCAAACCCGAAGGAATCTCATAATAAATATTTTCAGTAGGTGCAGTAGGTTGAGGAGCAACTCTTTGTGCTTCCAGTCGAGGTGAAGATACCCCGAACAAGCCCCTCAAAGGATTACTTTCCATAGTGACAAGTGACAATAAATTTCAGCACGTAATATAAATGTTTCCTTACCAAATTCCACTCACCAAAGGCGCTTCACTCCCCGGCAACGGCGCCAGAAAAGAGTCTTGATGACCCACAAGTATAGGGGATCAATCGTAGTCTTTTCGATAAGTAAGAGTGTCGAACCCAACGAGGAGCAGAAGGAAATGACAAGCGGTTTTCAGCAAGGTATTTTCTGCAAGCACTGAAATTATCAGTAATAAGTAGTTTGTTAGCAAGATAATTTGTAACAAGTGACAAGTACCAATAGTAACTAAGGTGCAGCAAGATAGCCCAATCCTTTTTGTTGCAAAGGACAGGCCGGAACAATCTCTTATAATAAGCAAAGCGTTCTCGAGGACACATGGGAATTTCATCTAGTCACTTTCATCATGTTTATTTGATTCGCGTTCGCTACTTTGATAATTTGATATGTGGGTGGACCGGTGCTTGGGTGTTGTTCTTACTTGACCAAACCTCCCACTTATGATTAACCCCTCTCGCAAGCATCCACAACTACGAAAGAAGAATTAAGATAAATCTAACCATAGCATTAAACATATGGATCCAAATCAGCCCCTTACGGAATAGCGCGTAAACTAGGGTTTAAGCTTCTGTCACTCTAGCAAACCATCATCTAATTACTACTCCACAATGCATTCCCTTAGGCCCAAAGATGGTGAAGTGTCATGTAGTCGACGTTCACATGACACCACTAAGAGAATCAACAACATACGTATCATCAAAATATCGAACGAATACCAAATTCACATGATTACTTATGACAAGACTTCTCCCATGTCCTCAAGAACAAAAGTAACTACTCACACATCATATTCATGTCCAAGATCAGAGGGGTATTGAATAGCATAATGGATCTGAACATATAATCTTCCACCAAATAAACCAACTAGCATCAACTACAAGATGTAATCAACACTACTAGCAACCCACATGTACCAATCTGAGGTTTTGAGACAAAGATTGAATACAAGAGATGAACTAGGGTTTGAGATGAGATGGTGCTGGTGAAGATGTTGATGAAGATTGGTCCTCCCATGATGAGAGGATCGTTGGTGATGTCGATGGCTTCGAGTTCCCCCTCCCGGAGGGAAGTATCCCCGACGGAATCGCTTCGCCGAAGAGCAAAAGTGCTCCTGCCCAAGTTCCGCCTCGAGACACCGGCGCTCCGTCCCAAAAGTCTTCTCCTTATTTTTCTAGGGCAAATGGGCTTATATACCAGAAAATGGGCACCGGAGGTTGGCCAGGGGCCCTACAAGCCACCAGGGCGCGCCTGGGGGGGTGGCGCGCCCTGGTGCCTCGTGGGCACCTGGGTGGCCCCCTCTGGTACTTCTTTCTTCCAATATTTTTTATTTATTCCAAAATAAATCTCCGTGAAATTTCAGCTCATTTGGAGATGTGCAGAATAGGTATCTCTGACATGGCTTTTTCAGGTCCAGAATTCCAGCTGCCGGCAATCTCCCTCCTTATGTAAATCTTGCATATTAAGAGAGAAAAGGCATTAGAATTGCTCCATAAAGTGTTATATTGATTAAAAACACTATAAATAACAGTAAGAAAACATGATGCAAAATGGACGTATCAAATAACAGGTGGCGGTGTCGCAAGTCTACTCAAAACAGAAGGTGAATCAAGTGCAGAGTGTGATGGCAGTTCCTTACCTCCTCTAGTCATAGAGGGGACGATCTTGGTCTTAGCGTCTTTCAGATTCTTCATAGTGATCAACAAATATAAATCCCAAGTGACTCAACAAATAGAGTTATGCTCCCCGGCAACGGCGCCAGAAAAAGGTCTTGATAACCCACAAGTATAGGGGATCGCAACAGTTTTCGCGGGTAGAATTTCACCCAGATTTATTGATTCGACACAAGGGGAGCCAAAGAATATTTGCGAGTATTAGCAGTTGAGTTGTCAATTCAACCACACCTGGAGAACTAAATATCTGCATCAAAGTGTTTAGTAGCACAGTAGTATGATAGTTTCAAGAGCAGTAGTAACAGTAGTGACAGTAACAGAAGCAGTCTTGTAGCAATTGTAACAGCAGCAGCAACGAAAGTAACTTAGCAAAGATCAATATGCGAAAAGCGTAGGCATTGGATCAGTGATGGATAATTATGTTGGATGACATTCATCATGTAACAGTCACAACCTAGGGCGATACACAATAGTTCAAATTCATCAATGTAATGTAGGCATGTATTCCGTATATAGTCATACGTGCTTATAGTAAGAACTTGTATGACATCTTTTGTCCTACCCTCCCGTGGCAGCGGGGTCCTTAAGAAAACTAAGGGATATTAAGGCCTCCTTTTAATAGAGAACAGGAACAAAGCATTAGCACATAGTGAATACATGAACTCCTCAAACTACGGCAATCACCGGAAAGAATCCCAATTATTGTCACCTTGGGGTATGCGGATCATGACACGTAACAGGTGCATATAACTTGCAAGATAGGATTAAGAACTCAAATATATTCATGAAAACATAGAGGGTTCAGATCTGAAATCATGGCACTCAGGCCCTAGTGACAAGCATTAAGCATAGCAAAGTCATAGCAACATCAATCTCAAAACATAGTGGGTACTAGGGATCAAGGCCCTAACAAATTGACTCGATTACATGGTAAATCTCATCCAACCCATCACCGTCCAGCAAGCCTACGAAGAAATTACTCACGCACGGCGGTGAGCATCATGAAATTGGTGATGGAGGATGGTTGATGATGACGACGGCGTCGAATCCCCCTCTCCGGAGCCCCGAACGGACTCCAGATCAGCCCTCGCGATGGAGAAGAGGAGGTGGCGGAGGCTCCGTCTCATAAAACATGATAATTCTTTCTCTCTAGTTTTTTTTCTCCACGAATAGGTACGTATAGCGTTGGAGTTAGGTCAAACGGAGCTGCCAGGGGCCCACAAGCCTGCTAGGCGCGCCCTGGGGGGTGGCCGCGCCCCCCAGGCTTGTGGCGCCTGTGCCCCCCCCCCTCTGATGGATCTTTGCGCCAGTATTTTTTATATATTCTGAAATAATTCTCCGTAAATTTTTAGGTCCATCCGAGAACTTTTATTTCTGCACAAAAACAACACCATGGCAATTCTGCTGAAAACAGCGTCAGTCTGGGTTAGTTCCATTCAAATCATGCAATTTAGAGTCCAAACTAGAGCAAAAGTGTTTGGAAAAGTAGATACGTTTGGGACGTATCAATCGCACACACAGGCAAGGCGACGGTTTAAAACTACGTCGCGGAAAGGGGTTAAAAACCGTTTGTATAGCAGGTCGCTGCACCAGTGAAGCATAAGTGAGAAAAAAAAGAAACCGTAACTGGTAATGGAATATTGGTTTAATAACCTACAAAGGCCCCCCACCTCTCGGTAATCTCTCACATTCGGTCAGTAGAGTTTGGAGATTTCATGACAAAAAAGTTTGGGTCTCCAATAGTCATTTCAAATAATCTCATCAAAACTTCGCACTGCTGCAGAAGGCTATAGTCACCCCGATGCACACAAATAATGCTCATCACTGGTAATTGAAAAATATCAATGGCGAGTGTATTACGCCACACACACCACTAGTCCACCTTTATCAATGACTAACATGAAAATAAGGCTCATCATCGGTAACTTTTCAACTACGAGTGGTGGGCTTGCTCAACAAAATACTCCACCATATCACAGTCTAGCACAATCCCAATCCTATGGCTCACGACTGTTCTAATGGTAAGTAGGGATCAACAGTCTAATCCTAGTGGTTCCCTTTACAATATGAACTATTTCATTTGTATATTTCCTATCATACCATACATGAATACTTGTAACTAGCAAGGCTAGTGAGGTTTACACCCTCACCAGAAGTGTTGGGGACTAAAAAGAAGTTTTCTAATTGTGTGCAGGTGCTAATCGTTGGCTATAGTCATGTGCTCCGTCGGATTGATAACCTTAATTCTCAACCGAGGAAAATACTTGGTGCTCACTGTAGATCCTTCCTCTTTAGGGCTCAACAATTGTGTTCACCGGGCATAACTGTTTTCAACCTCTAGTGGGAGCCCTTTACCCCTTGCTTAGGCTCGACAAGGTAGTTGCTGGAAGTGGTGGCTTTTGCGTCTCCGACTAGGTCGCTACATGTAGCACGACTGGATTGCATTATTTGTTTCATTTTTGGGGCCTTGTTTACATAAAAGGAAGGATATGGTTGTAATTTTTATTTTTCTTGAAGTCCTTTGTCTGGTGTTCTATCAATTGAAATTAATGTTAGCATCTCGGACCTTCGGGTCCCTCCCGTTGTTAAAAAAGTGAAAAACTCTTTTTGTGCCACGGGGCGAACAATCGAACATGTGCTTTACCGGGAACCTTAGACAAACTAAAAGATAAGAAGGGTAAAATGTTCTCAATTGCTAGGGAGCGCATGTGCGCTTTTACTTTCGATGGTGCTGGCAATGAGAAGAGACACATGTGCATCTTTTCACCAACTAGCGTACTATAAAATCAACAATTACCTACGTACACGCAAAATACATGACGTCGGCGCCATGCAAACTTATTCTAAAATTTCAAAACTGTATTGCTTTCAAACCGAACGTCCAAATCAAAATTCGTTGGATCAAAGATCGACGTCGATTAGGTCATAGATAGCGCAAAAACAGCTGTTGTGTTTCTTCATGTCCTAGTGTTCAATATTCTTCATAGATTCAGATTTAGGTTCCTCCCTTGATGAGTTGATGTCCCTTTTCTATCTTACTAGCAAATATGCCCGTGCGTTGCAACGGGAGAGAAAACAAAATCATACTTCGTACCCCAATAAGCATGTTGTAAACCACGTGGAGGGTGTCGAGGTAGTCCAGCTGATGAAACCGTGACAGCATCTAGGACGACACCGCGCCGGAAACCTGAGCTGATTGGGTTAGCCGCAAGGCCGCGTACAGAGAAGGCAAGGGGATTCACCGGAGAAAAAAAGGAACGATTTACGCCGATGGTAAGCCTTGTGGGGGACAGACGGCGTCGGTCGGTAATGGCGGCCGATGGCGGCCCTATTCGGAGAGGGAGAGAGAGAGGCATCGGGAAGAAAGTCGAGACAGAAATAGCACATATGTTGTGTATGTGAAATGCTTGTGTTTGTGTCATGCTCAAATAATTTAAAAGAACCATTAGCAAAAGAATCTGTGTGTTGCTACAGGTATAAATTAAATTTAAAACAACATTAGAAAATAATATTTCCTTCCTACGTTCTCATGTTCAACAGAAAATCATTTCCTCCATAATGATCCTCAGTTAATTACTGGTGCCAAATAGGAACATCTTTTCTACCGATACCATAAATGCAAAAAACACAAATGCAGCAACAATATATATGCTAGGAGTTTAGTAATGCAAAAAAATAAAACCATTAGCGGATAAAACAAAAATTGTCGATTACTCGGTATAGTTATTGCTCCCCGAGTTTCATGCTGCCTTGCTTGGTTTAGAACATCGTGCAATTGGATAGGGGCATGATAGTGTAGTAATGCGCACCAAGATGGCCGTCCTCGGCATCGCCGTTCTTGGATGTCCCAACATCTGGGCTCCCCAACTTCTCCATCTACTAGCCCACATTCAAGTCTCGCTTTTAGCCGATGTTGGGATGTCCATTTTATCAACTGTGCATGCGCACGCGTCTCGGCTTGCCAGCTTCTGTTCCCATCATCGGCTGTCTCACACTGATGTAGTCGTCCTCCATCTTCAGGTCACACTGATGTAGTCGTCTTCCATCTTCAGGCCACCTCCTCCTGTCTTTGTGTCCAGCGGACTTCCGCCCACCAGCGCGCCGGCGCGGCCTCTACCTGACCACCCGCTACCGCGGTCGTCCCAACTGCCGCATGCATGCATGCTTTTTCCGTTCTATTATCCGATCTCCTTTTTTCCTTCCATCCCGGTTAATATTGATTTTTGAGGCTGCTTATTGATTTCAGATCGCAGACGTATATAAATTTGTGAAATAGGGTGTAAGGGAGCAAGGTGGTACTATTCCATACCTAAGCAGACGTATATAAATTTGTGGACGGTATTTTTCGGCACAGGGACGCTGGGTCAGTTGGCTGCAACATTAATTTCGGAAGACCATTAACATGGGTCGTGGCCCAATAAGAAAATAATAGGAAAGTATAGATAGGATATTAAACATTTATTTTTGGAGATGACATCAAATCGTAAGTTGGACCAGTTGGCTTGTGCGGCACTACAGGAAACAGGCACTTTGCCGTCTGCCATGGCAGACGGCAAAGGAATGTCTGGCGGACGGCAAAGCCCTTTGCCGTCAGCCAGCAGACGGCCCCACGTCTGGCTGAATGAACTACGGCAGAGGACTGCTTTGCCGTCTGCTTAAATAAAGCGGACGGCAAAGAAGTTTGCCGTCAGCCATACTAAGCAAGCAGACGGCAAATGCCTTGGACGGCAGAGGGATAGGGTTAGGCCCGTTAGGTGGCTAACGGCGTACTTTGCCGTCTGCCAGCTGATGTCAGGCGTCAGCTGGGGCCAATGCATGCCCTTTGCCGTCTGCCAGCAGACGGCAAAGCACACCAGCCTTTGCCGTCTGCTGGCAGACGGCAAAGTGCCCAAATAGGCCAGCCCAGGTGCCCCCCAGGTTGCACAGGTAGCTGCCACATGGCAGCTTTGTCGTCCGCTGGCTTTGCCGTCTGCTGGCAGACGGCAAAGTGCCTGTATTGCCCCTGTTAATTCTGTTTTTTCTTAAATTCAATCAATTTCACAGATATATATATATATATATATATATATTCTATATATATATATATATATTCATTTGAAAATACTTTCAACAAGCATACATATCCCTGCCATATGGATATGATCATCCAACACATATATATACCAAATCAAAAGTCCATATCCAACATATATATAGCCAACATATCCAACAATTAAGCAAAAAGTCCATATACAATGGTTTCATCCATACATACATATATAGGTAGCAAGTTTCACATTATTCATCCTACAAAATCAAAACAAAAAGGAAGGACAAGGAGAAGAGTAGACTCCATCAACGCAAGCTTCCGTGATCTGAAGCAAATCTGCAAAATGGGAAAGAAGAAAGTTAGAAGAAGAAGACTAGAAGAAGAAGAAGAAGAAGAAGAAGAAGACTAGAATAAGAAGAAGAAGAAGAAAAAGAAGAAGAAGAAGAAGAATTTTTCTTCTCTTTCTTTTTCTCCTCTTCTTTTTCTTCTTCTTATTGCTTACTTGTGTCATTTTAGAGCTAACCTAGGTAAATAGGTCATTTTGGAGCTAAGTAAGGTTATTATGTCATTTTTGAGGAAAATAAGCTAAGTATATGACATTTTGGAGGTAACCAAGGTTATTATGCCATTTTTGACCTAAGTATGCTAACTATGTCATAAATGAACTAAATAAGCTAAGTATAGGTCATTATTGAGCTAACCTAGGTAATTATGCCATTTTTGAGCTAACTAAGCATATTAAGTCATTTTGGAGGAAAAAATGCTAAGTGTAGGTCATTAGGTCATTTTAGAGCTAACCTAGGTAAATAGGTCATTTTGGATCTAAACTAAGGTTATTATGCCATTTTTTACCTAAGTAAGCTAATTATGTCATAAATGAACTAGCTAAGCTAAGTATAGGTCATTATTGAGCTATCTTAGGTAGTTATGCCATTTTTTAGCTAACTAAGCATATTAAGTCATTTTGGAGGAAAAAATGCTAAGTATAGGTCATTTTAGAGCTATCCTAGGTAAAATAGGTCATTTTGGAGCTAAGTAAGGTTATTATGTCATTTTCGAGGAAAATAAGCTAAGTATATGACATTTTGGAGCTAAACCAAGGTTATTATGCCATTTTTTTACCTAAGTAAGCTAATTATGTCATAAATGAACTAGCTAAGCTAAGTATAGGTCATTTGAGAGCTAACCTAGGTAAAATAGGTCATTTTGGAGCTAAGTAAGGTTATTATGTCATTTTCAAGGAAAATAAGCTAAGTATATGACATTTTGGAGCTAAACCAAGGTTATTATGCCATTTTTGACCTAAGTAAGCTAATTATGTCATAAATGAACTAGCTAAGCTAAGTATAGGTCATTTTTGAGCTAGCCTAGGTAGTTATGCCATTTTTGAGCTAACTAAGCATATTAAGTCATTTTGGAGGAAAAAATGCTAAGTGTAGGTCATTTTAGAGCTATCCTAGGTAAAATAGGTCATTTTGGAGCTAAGTAAGGTTATTATGTCATTTTCGAGGAAAATAAGCTAAGTATATGACATTTTGGAGCTAAACCAAGGTTATTATGCCATTTTTTACCTAAGTAAGCTAATTATGTCATAAATGAACTAATTAAGCTAAGTATAGGTCATTATTGAGCTAGCCTAGGTAAAATAGGTCATTTTGGAGCTAAGTAAGGTTATTATGCCATTTTCGCGGAAAATAAGCTAACTATATGACATTTTGGAGCTAAATAGGTCATTTCTTAAGCTAAGTATGCATTTGTTAAGCAAAACACTAGGGAAAACGTACCGTCATCACGGAGGTGAAGGACCGGTCGCGCCAGTGGCAGACGCAGAAGGATCGGTCGATGCTTGTCGGGAGTTACGCTGCACCAAAGATCCTTTGCAATGTCTCGTTAGCTTGATGCAACTCAAATGTGAAGACTAGTAACTAATGACCATTCAAATGAAACTCACCGTGCCCGCCGGAGCAATGACTGGCATCGGCGGAGGGGTCTGACCATTGCTCTGGCACATGGTCTGCACATTTGGTTTTCACAAGTCAGTCATATTAGTTAGTAATGAAACGAACATTACGTGCATGATTTGGCTAATATGCAGGAGAAACTTACCACGAAGAGCTCGTATAAGGCCCGGTGAGACGCGTCGTTCCGGTTCCTCTCCTCCTCCAACAGCGTAGCAGTCCTCTCCTCCAACTCCCTCTCCCTCTCCGCCGCCTGCCTCTTTGCCTCCGCCAGAAGCTCCTGGGTCTTCGTTCTCTCTTTCTCAAGAGCAGCCTGCAACACCACTCCTCATTAGCATTGTAATCATCGACAGCCGCACACACAATGTAATGGAGGAAAGGTATCTGAGTCCGTATAACTAACCTCGATTTGGAGCTCCATTGGCCGTGGACGAGGCCTTATCTAAGGATCGGAGCTCGTCTGGCGCTTCTTGATCTCCGGGAGAGTGCTAGGACAACGTATCAGTCCATCCCCAATGGCTATCGAGCCATGGGGCCTCCCGCCACCAGATATCATCACCAGCTCTGGATCAAGAGGTTGCCGGCTCGGGTTAAAGTCCTCCCCTTTCCTCGCCTTCCCCTCGTCTCTGTACCTCACGAGCTTGTTGTGGGAGGAGATGTTGGTGAAGCTCTCTGGATGATCAAGGTCAGACTCAGAGAATGCCTTGGCCTTCTTGTACTTTGCAGTATGGGCCATGGCATAGAGGTCGAACACCTCTGGCACCTCCGTCTTGTTGTGTCGCGCCTAAAAGAGAGGAACAAAGTATTAGCTAAGGGCTCAAGCTAGCATGAAGAATGAAATTTCATGAATCATGAAGCAAACCACATACCCAGTTATTCCCGTACTCATATAGGTTGGCGCTCCCTTGATGGTGTGGCACACCAACCATTTTGGCACGCCGCTCCTTGGCATTGTTGTGGACGGCTAGCCATTGGGGAGAGCACCACTCATCCACCAACGCCTCCCAACAGTCCATCCTATCCGCACACCATCTCGGGGGCACCTAAGTTAGTCAAGAGAAATTTCAGCGCTACGCCTACGAATCAAATCAAGGAAACTAAGTACAAGGCCTTAAGAATAGGTATTTACCTTCATGTACTTCTCCTTACTCAGAAACTTGCTGCGGCACTTCGTCTTGGACCTCTTAATACCAGTCGAGGCGTAGTAGTCTCGAACAGCCTACACCCGAGCCTCGTGCCGTAAGTTCTGGAGTAGGCGCCTGCACTCGGCTTCGATAACCATAGCCGCGGCCTCCTCCTCTTCCTCAAGACACCTGTAGAAGGTCTGCAATCAAACAAGACAACACTGATTAGTACAATAACTCGGTACTGTTGATTTTTAATTCTGTAAAGGAGAAATTACCCAAAACGTCTGGATCACCATCTCGGCCCTCGTGCGGCACAAGACACCGTCGATCCTCTCCTGCGGCGGGGCCGGGGCAGCCAAGTACAGCTCCCAGCTCAGTCCGAGTTGTCGAACCTGACCCTCACCGGGCAACGTGACCCACCCCGGGAAGTTCTGCCGGCAAAGCACACCAAGGACGAAGTTGGGCTTGCGGATACCAGGGCCGTGTATCCAACCCTTGCAGTATGACAAGGCCAACGCATTAGATTTTGAAGAAACGTGAAGGCAAAAGGTTAAAAAAGAGTAAATGCACTTACTTCTCCCCATTAGGCGCAATCAACCACCTCTGCTCGCGGGTCGCCGGCACGGGCGGGAGCTTTGTACCACCACGCTGGTAGACGTTGCCCCCCTCAACCAGCTCGCCCTCGCTATAGCTATCATCCGAAAAGCGATCCTCGCCATCATCAGCATGGCCACTCGCCTCCGGCGGCCAGTCCCCCCATCGGGTCGACTGCGACGTAGCCTGATCCGTGCTCTGCTCCGGAGTCTCGTGGGACGAAGCCTCTGGGACCGGAGTCTCGTGGGGCAAAGGCTCGGCGGCACGAGGCTCGTGGACCGGAGTCTCGTGGGGCGAAGGCTCGGCGACCCGAGGCTCGTCGTCCCGAGGCTCGTCGGCCCGAGGATCGTGGACCGGAGTCCGAGACGGGTCCACCTCAGACGGAGCAGTCCTGTGGTCGGGTGAATCAGCTGGGGATGGCGGCGAGGAAGGCGTAGCAGCCTTCCTACCTCTCCCGCCGCCACGGCCACCTCTAGTACCCCTCTTCTTCCCCCGACCTCTCCCGGCCAAAGAAGAAGCGCCCGCCGGTGGTGTCTGCATACTGAGATGCAGCGCTCTCCGGAGGTGCTGGGGTGGAATGGAAGCACCCCTCCCACCACGCGCCGAGGAAGGAGCCTCGGAGCGCTCTAGACCCGCGCCCACCATCTGTCAACACCTGCAATGACAAAGAGTAAACGAAATTAGTACAACATAAAAAAATTGAATACCTGACATGAATAATAATATGTATATAATTTAAGTGTATCATCATCATGAACATAATAAAAAATGGAATACCTAACATGAACTAATTAATAATATATATGTACATAATAATAATTGAATACCTGACATGAACTAATATTAATCTTCATCATCTATATATGCTCCGGGGTCAATAAATGCATCATCATCATCACTATCAGTAATGACGTGCTCATCATCATCATCAATAAATGCATCAACATGTGGAAGGCCTCCTTTACGTAATCGGTCAAGCATTGACAGGTCATCCGCAGCAGTAACCTCTTCTTGTTCCGGCTCTTCTTGTTCCGGCTCAGGGGTGAAGTCGGATTCACTGTCGCTGTCTACTTCAATGTTCTGGGGTGAACTAGAGCGGTTCTTGAAACGTTTTTTGGAAAGACGTGTTTCTTGGAAGAATTCTCCTTCATATGTGTCTGGGTTAATGTGAGGTTCATAATCCTCTTCATTGGGGGGAGGTGGTCTAACATGTGGCGGCACTTCATAAACGACATCCCAACCATTGAGATTTGGATCACTTTGACAGGCCCACGGTAGATAGAAAACTTGGGTTGCCTGTTGAGCCGTAATATAGACATCGGGAACATCCAAATGGGTGCTTTGTTTGATTTCGACTAGCCCTATATGTTCATGAGTCCTTCTAGTCTCCTTTGGCTGGAACCAAAAACATTTGAAGACTACGACGTTTGGTGGGTTTGCACCATAGAATAGAAGTTCATAAATTGCTTCAACTCTTCCATAATACTCGGTATCTCCTTCGCCGATAGCAGAGACACAAAAATTTGTAGACTTTCGGTCGGCCATAGATAGCTCTTTGCCATAGGTACGAAAGCGATACCCGTTGATGTCGTATTTGTCAAATGAACGGACCTTATAGTCAAAACCATTAACGACTTGTCTCAATTCGACGTCCATAGACTCTGAATTAGCCTACAAGTTTAATACGAAAGGATTGTTGCATTAGCCGCAATTTAGACGAAGAAATGAAATGGTCTAATGGAAATTACCGTTTGTTTGAACCAAGAGATGAAACCGGGATAGCCGCCTCCATGCTTTGCCAGAAGCTCATACTCTTCGACGGAATCCTTTTGGATCACCGCTCCAAACGAGAATTTGGTGACGTATCGACAGTATCAAATATCCGGGAATAAGAGCAGTTCAAAGGAATTAGAAGTTGCGAAACAATGTACCGAGAACTTACTCGATGTACGGCCGCACTTCTGTTAGGTTGTTGAAGATATACAACGAAATGGTCCGCCATTCTTCGACATCCAACGATAAGGAATTAGAAGCACCGGCTGGTGCGAGCTTCCCTTTGAATAGGCTGAGGTTGGATCCACCCTTTTTAGGGTCGCCAGCATTGTACCGAGGCTTCGGATTATGCAAATGACGATTTTTGGCTTCGTAGTGTGTTGTCACGAAGTTTGCTGCCTCCTCAGTAATGAATGCCTCGGCCATCGATGCTTCAATTCTACGTTTATTTTTACATTTTGCTCGAAGCGTCTTCTGCATCCTCTCAGTTGCGTAGCACCAACGATTCTGCACGGGCCCCCCCAATCGTGCCTCGGTCGGGAGATGCAAAATCAAATGCTGCATTGGATTAAAGAAGCCCGGTGGGAAGATCTTCTCTAACTTGCAGATCAACTCCGGCGCCAACTCTTCCATTTCATCTAGCAAGCCAGGCGATAGTTATTTCGCACAAAGAACACGGAAGAAATAGCTCAGCTCTGCCAGTACTAGCCATTTATCCTCAGGGATAAAGCCACGCAACATCACCGGCATTACCCGCTCAAGCCATATGTGCCAATCATGACTCTTGGGACCAAATATTTTCAATTTTTCAAGACTCGCTCCCCTCTTTAGATTCGCTGCATACCCATTGGGGAACATCAACTCCTTTTTCACCCACAGGATAATTTCCCTCATATCTGGCCTTCCAAGATTGAACCATGCCTTTGGCTTCGTCCAGTTCTGCTTTCCTTTCGGTTGTCGCATGTTTTGTAACGGTCTATCACATAGAGCCTCCTGATCGACTCTAGCCTTAGGATTATCCTTTGACTTCCCCTCTATGCCGAACAATGTACCAAAGAGGGCCTCGGCGACATTCTTTTCAGTGTGCATCACGTCGATGTTGTGTGGGCAAAGGAGGTCTGTGAAGTAAGGCAGATCCCACAAGCATGTCTTGTGAGTCCAGGCGTGTTCCGAATTATACCCCTTGAAATACCCTAGACGCTCTGGATCTGGCTCAAGAGTGTTTAACTGATCCAGGGTCTGTTGGCCTGTCAACGCAGGTGGTGCAGAGTTTTTGACAATTCTACCTTTGATGAATTTCTTCTTGTCTTTTCTGAACTTATGGCGAGGATCCAGGAACTGTCTATGCAAGTCGAAGCAAGAATACTTGCGACCCGCATCCAGCCAACGAAACTCAAGAGCTGCCTTGCATGTGGGGCACGGGAACCTTCCATGCACACACCAGCCAACGAATAGCGCATACGCCGGCAAATCATGCATCGAGTACATGTACCACACATGCATTAGGAAGTTTTTTTTGTAGCGGCGTCGTATGTCTTGATCCCATTATCCCAAGCTTCTTGCAATTCATCCTTAAGTGGCTGCATGTACACATTCATACTCTTCCCCGGATAGTTGGGCCCCGGAATTATCAACGTCAGGAAAATGTTCTTTCTTTGCATAATCTGTCCGGGGGGGAGATTGAGTGGAATGACAAATACAGGCCAACAACTGTATTGGGCTGCCATCATACCAAACACATTGAACCCATCCGTGTTGATGGCGACTCGAGGATGCCTTGGATCTGCCGCTTTATCATGATGTATTGCATCGAAGTGCTTCCACGCAAAAGCGTCCGATGTGTGTACCAACATCTGATTCCCATCTGCATCTAGTTCGGTTCTTTTGCCCAATTTGTGCCATGTCATCTGTCTGGCCGTCTCTTCGACCATGAAAAGACGTTGAAGTCTTGGTATGATTGGCATATACCGAAGAACATTAACTGGGATTTTTGTCTGACTCTTCTCACCCATACCGTTGTCTACCACAACATACCTGGAAGACTTGCAAATGGGACAATAGTTCAAGTCCGCATACTCAAGCCTAAATAAGGCACATCCATTCTCACAGGCATCTATCTTCTCATAGGGCATCTTAAGTACACGGAGGATTTTGTCCGACTGGTACAGGTTTGCAGGCATTACATGGCCTTTGGGTAGAAAGCGTCCAAATAGTGTCATCATCACGTCGTAGCATTCTCTGCCCAAGTTGAATTGAGCCTTCAGAGCCATTACTTGTGCGATGGCATCCAGCTGACAAAGCTCAGTGTGCTCGTGGAGAGGACGTTTTGAAGACTCCAACATATCATTGAAGGCCTTTGTAGATTCCTCCATCTCATCGTCCGAATCCCGAGCATCATCAAAGTCTTCCACCATGTCTTCGATCCCGGTACCATGCTCGTCGGTGCGACGACGGCCCACCTCAGCTCTGGCACGTTGGGCAGACTCACCATGAAATGTCCAGACCGTATAAGCAGGCGTAAAACCCCACTTCTGCAAGTGTTTACTCATTTCAAGCTCTGTCCTCTTATGATAGTTGTCGCACCGGACACAGGGGCACCAGGTTTTTCTCTGGCCATTTGCAAATGCGGCTCTCACAAACCCCTTGGTTTTTGTTAACCATTCATCGGTCATGTCTTTCTGACTAGTGTGACCGGTGTACATCCATGCACGATCACTCATCTTGCCTAGCTACTGGACACACAAGAAATATATACATAATTCAGCAAACCATATTCATCAGTTAATGGAGTTTGTCAGTTTTATTACGTCCATGCAACCTAGACACTAATAGGTAAAGATAGGTCCTAATCCCACCCGAGTATGTGTAGATTGGGTTCGTTTTCCCATGCTCTGCTCCGGATCCGACGCAAAATTTCGGCAGCACCTCCCCGCTGTTCTCCTGATACACGTCTCGGCAATAAGCAGAGAGGATGTGTACCCGGAGAACAACAGGGAGGCACTGACGAAATTCTGCATCGGATCCGGAGCAGAGCATATGGGAAAACGAACCCAATCTACACATACTGGAGCTGTCCATGGATAACGTTGGACAATTCAAAAGAATCACGGTTATAAATATGCAAATGCATGCATATTTATAGATGTAACCCTTTCGAACGGGAGACGCATAGTGGTCACGCATACTGATGATTGAAGACACCTATAGCTAGCAAGTTTCATCGGCACGAAGACCGGAACAGAGCAAATGGAGGGGGGAGGAGGAGATGTCATTTGTGCTCATCCACGAACGCAGGGGCGGAGCTCGTCGAACACACGGGGAGGTCGTCGAACACCAGACCCTCGCAGCGACGAAACAACTGCACATTTAAATCCACCCGATCAACACAAATATATATGATGTTTTTCATAACAAAATCAGAAAATATATGACCTAACTCATAATTCACAAATATATGACGGGGTGTCGGGTCGGGGTGTCGGGGTGTCGGGTCGGGGTGTCGGGGTGTCGTGGTGTCGGAGTGTCGGGTCGGGGTGTCGGGGTGTTGGGGTGTCGTGTCTTGGTGTCGGGGTGTCGGGGTGTCAGGGTGTCGTGTCGGGGTGTCGGGGTGTCGAGGTGTTGTGTCGGGCTGTCGGGGTGTCGGGCTGTCGGGGTGTCGTGTTGGGGTGTCGTGTCGAGGTGTCGTGCTGTCGGGTCGGGGTGTCGGGGTGTCATGGTGTCGGGGTCTTTTTTTTCTCTTTTTCCTTTTCTTCTTCTTCCTCTTCTTCCTTTTCTTCCTTTTCTTCTTCTTCTTCTTCTTCTTCTTCTTCTTCTTCTTCTCTTCTTCTTCTTCTTCTTCTTCTTCCTTTCCTTTTTCCTCTTCTTCTTCTCCTCCTCTCCTCTTTTTTCTTCTTCTTCTTCTTCTTCTTTTTTCTTCTCCTCCTCCTCTTCTTCTTCTTCTTCTTCCTTTCCTTTTTCCTCTTCTTCTTCTCCTCCTCTCCTCTTTTTTTCTTCTTCTTCTTCTTCTTGTTTATTCTCCTCCTCCTCTTCTTCTTTTTCTTCTTCTTCTTCTTCTTCTTCTTCTTCTTCTTATTTTTTTCTTCTTTTCCTTTTTTTCTATTTACCTAAACATCTAAACATCTATTTACCTAAACATCTAATTTTCTTACTGCAAAAACAGAAAAAAACTAAAAAAAACAAAATAGAGGGGCAGGAGGGGGGAGCTCACCAGAGGGGGGGCAGGGGGGTCTGGGCCGCCGGGGCGGCCGGGGCTTCGGGGGCGGCCGGGCAGCGGGGGCGGCCTGGCCGGGCTTCGGGGGCCGCGGGGCGGCGACGGGGTGGGGTGGCAGGGAGGGGCGGCGACGGGGCGGCGGCGGCGGATGAGAGAGAGAGAGAAAGAGAGAGAGGCGCGCGGGAGTGGGGGTTTCGGGCGGGGTGCACAGCCGTTAAGGTAACCCCCCTCTTTGCCGTCTGCTGGCAGACGGCAAAGAACTCTTTGCCGTTAGCTAGCCAGCGCCGTGACCCTGTGGGCCCCACCCTCACCTCTTTGCCGTCTGCCTAGCCCTTCTTTTGCCGTCTGCTAGCAGACGGCAAAGAGGTGGCAGACAGCAAAGAAGGTGCCCTAGCCAACGCCGTGCCACGGGGGGGCCCACCAGGCTCTTTGCCGTCTGCCATTGGCCTCTTTGCCGTCAGCTGGCAGACGGCAAAGAGACAGCTGACGGCAAAGACCCTCTTTGCCATCAGCTGGTTCTTTGCTGTCTGCTTTGCCAAAGCAGACGGCAAAGAGCCTCTTTGCCATCAGCTGGCAGACGGCAAAGAGGGGACAGATGGCAAAATGCCAGATTCCAGTAGTGTTACCTCCTCTAGTCATAGAGGGGACGATCTTGGTCTTAGCATCTTTCAGATTCTTCATAGTGATCAACAAATATAAATCCCAAGTGACTCAACAAATAGAGTTATGCTCCCCGGCAACGGCGCCAGAAAAAGGTCTTGATAACCCACAAGTATAGGGGATCGCAACAGTTTTCGCGGGTAGTATTTCACCCAGATTTATTGATTCGACACAAGGGGAGCCAAAGAATATTTGCGAGTATTAGCAGTTGAGTTGTCAATTCAACCACACCTGGAGAACTAAATATCTGCAGCAAAGTGTTTAGTAGCACAGTAGTATGATAGTTTCAAGAGCAGTAGTAACAGTAGTGACAGTAACAGAAGCAGTTTTGTAGCATTGTAACAGCAGCAGCAACGAAAGTAACTTAGCAAAGATCAATATGCAAAAAGCGTAGGCATTGGATAAGTGATGGATAGTTATGTTGGATGACATTCATCATGTAATAGTCACAACCTAGGGCGATACACAATAGTTCCAATTCATCAATGTAATGTAGGCATGTATTCCGTATATAGTCAAACGTGCTTATAGTAAGAACTTGTATGACATCTTTTGTCCTACCCTCCCGTGGCAGCGGGGTCCTTAAGAAAACTAAGGGATATTAAGGCCTCCTTTTAATAGAGAACCGGAACAAAGCATTAGCACATAGTGAATACATGAACTCCTCAAACTACGGCAATCACCGGAAAGAATCCCAATTATTGTCACCTTGGGGTATGCGGATCATGACACGTAACAGGTGCATATAACTTGCAAGATAGGATCAAGAACTCAAATATATTCATGAAAACATAGAGGGTTCAGATCTGAAATCATGGCACTCAGGCCCTAGTGACAAGCATTAAGCATAGCAAAGTCATAGCAACATCAATCTCAAAACATAGTGGGTACTAGGGATCAAGGCCCTAACAAATTGACTCGATTACATGGTAAATCTCATCCAACCCATCACCGTCCAGCAAGCCTACCAAGAAATTATTCACGCACGGCGGTGAGCATCATGAAATTGGTGATGGAGGATGGTTGATGATGACGACGGCGTCGAATCCCCCTCTCCGGAGCCCCGAACGGACTCCAGATCAGCCCTCGCGATGAAGAACAGGAGGTGGCGGCGGCTCCGTCTCGTAAAACATGATAATTCTTTCTCTCTGATTTTTTTTCTCCACGAATAGGTACGTATAGCATTGGAGTTAGGTCAAACGGAGCTGCCAGGGGCCCACAAACCTGCTAGGCGCGCCCTGGGGGGTGGCCGCGCCCCCAGGCTTGTGGCGCCTGTGGTCCCCCCCCTCTGATGGATCTTTGCGCTAGTATTTTTTATATATTCTGAAATAATTCTCCGTAAATTTTCAGGTCCATCCGAGAACTTTTATTTCTGCACAAAAACAACACCATGGCAATTCTGCTGAAAACAGCGTCAGTCCGGGTTAGTTCCATTCAAATCATGCAAATTAGAGTCCAAACTAGAGAAAAAGTGTTTGGAAAAGTAGATACGTTTGGGACGTATCAATCGCACACACAGGCAAGGCGACGGTTTAAAACTACGTCGCGGAAAGGGGTTAAAAACCGTTTGTATAGCAGGTCGCTGCACCAGTGAAGCATAAGTGAGAAAAAAAAGAAACCGTAACTGGTAATGGAATATTGGTTTAATAACCTACAAAGGCCCCCTACCTCTCGGTAATCTCTCACATTTGGTCAGTAGAGTTTGGAGATTTCATGACAAAAAAGTTTGGGTCTCCAATAGTCATTTCAAATAATCTCATCAAAACTTCGCACTGCTGCAGAAGGCTATAGTCACCCCGATGCACACAAATAATGCTCATCACTGGTAATTGAAAAATATCAATGGCGAGTGTATTACGCCACACACACCACTAGTCCACCTTTATCAGTGACTAACATGAAAATAAGGCTCATCATCGGTAACTTTTCAACTACGAGTGGTGGGCTTGCTCAACAAAATACTCCACCATATCACAGTCTAGCACAATCCCAATCCTATGGCTCACGACTGTTCTAATGGTAAGTAGGGATCAACAGTCTGATCCTAGTGGTTCCCTTTAAAATATGAATTATTTCATTTGTATATTTCCTATCATACCATACATGAATACTTGTAACTAGCAAGGCTAGTGAGGTTTACACCCTCACCAGAAGTGTTGGGGACTAAAAAGAAGTTTTCTAATTGTGTGCAGGCGCTAATCGTTGGCTATAGTCAAGTGCTCCGTCGGATTGATAACCTTAATTCTCAACCGAGGAAAATACTTGGTGCTCACTGTAGATCCTTCCTCTTTAGGGCTCAACAATTGTGTTCACCGGGCATAACTGTTTTCAACCTCTAGTGGGAGCCCTTTACCCCTTGCTTCGGCTCGACAAGGTAGTTGCTGGAAGTGGTGGCTTTTGCGTCTCCGACTAGGTCGCTACATGTAGCACGACTGGATTGCATTATTTGTTTCATTTTGGGGGCCTTGTTTACATAAAAGGAAGGATATGGTTGTAATTTTTATTTTTCTTGAAGTCCTTTGTCTGGTGTTGTATCAATTGAAATTAATGTTAGCATCTCGGACCTTCGGGTCCCTCCCGTTGTTAAAAAAGTGAAAAACTCTTTTTGTGCCACGGGGCGAACAATCGAACATGTGCTTTACCGGGAACCTTAGACAAACTAAAAGATAAGAAGGGTAAAATGTTCTCAATTGCTAGGGAGCGCATGTGCGCTTTTACTTTCGATGGCGCTGGCAATTAGAAGAGACACATGTGCATCTTTTCACCAACTAACGTACTATAAAATCAACAAGTACCTACAAAATACATGACGTCGGCGCCATGCAAACTTATTCTAAAATTTCAAAACTGTATTGCTTTCAAACTGAACGTCCAAATCAAAATTCGTTGGATTAAAGATCGACGTCGATTAGGTCATAGATAGCGCAAAAACAGCTGTTGTGTTTCTTCATGTCCTAGTGTTCAATATTCTTCATAGATTCAGATTTAGGTTCCTCCCTTGATGAGTTGATGTCCCTTTTCTTTCTTACTAGCAAATATGTCCGTGCGTTGCAACGGAAGAGAAAACAAAATCACACTTCGTACCCCAATAAGCATGTTGTAAACCACGTGGAGGGTGTCGAGGTAGTCCAGCTGATGAAACCGTGACAGCATCTAGGACGACACCGCGCCGGAAACCTGAGCTGATTGGGTTAGCCGCAAGGCCGCGTACAGAGAAGGCAAGGGGATTCACCGAGAAGAAAAGGAACGATTTACGCCGATGGTAAGCCTTGTGGGGGACGGACGGCGTCGGTCGGTAATGGCGGCCCTATTCGGAGAGGGAGAGAGAGAGAGAGGCATCGGGAAGAAAGTCGAGACAGAAATAGCACACATGTTGTGTATGTGAAATGCTTGTGTTTGTGTCATGCTCAAATAATGTAAAAGAACCATTAGCAAAAGAATTTGTGTGTTGCTACAGGTATAAAATAAATTTAAAACAACATTAGAAAATAATATTTCCTTCCTACGTTCTCATGTTCAGCAGAAAATCATTTCCTCCATAATGATCCTCCGTTAATTAATGGTGCCAAATAGGAACATCTTTTCTACCGATACCATAAATGCAAAAAACACAAATGCAACAACAATATATATGCTAGGAGTTTAGTAATGCAAAAAAATAAAACCATTAGCGGATAAAACAAAAATTGTCGATTACTCGGTATAGTTATTGCTCCCCGAGTTTCATGCTGCCTTGCTTGGTTTAGAACATCGTGCAATTGGATAGGGGCATGATAGTGTAGTAATGCGCACCAAGATGGCCGTCCTCGGCATCGCCGTTCTTGGATGTCCCAACATCTGGGCTCCCCAGCTTCTCCATCTACCAGCCCACATTCAAGTCTCGCTTTTAGCCGATGTTGGGATGTCCATTTTATCAACTGTGCATGCGCACGCGTCTCGGCTTGCCAGCTTCTGTTCCCATCATCGGCTGTCTCACACTGACGTAGTCGTCCTCCATCTTCAGGTCACACTGACGTAGTCGTCCTCCATCTTCAGGCCACCTCCTCCTGTCTTTGTGTCCAGCGGACTTCCGCCCACCAGCGCGCCGGCGCGGCCTCTACCTGACCACCCGCTACCGCGGTCGTCCCAACTGCCGCATGCATGCATGCTTTTTCCGTTCTATTATCCGATCTCCTTTTTTCCTTCCATCCCGATTAATATTGATTTTTGAGGCTGCTTATTGATTTCAGATCGCAGACGTATATAAATTTGTGAAATAGGGTGTAAGGGAGCAAGGTGGTACTATTCCATACCTAAGCAGACGTATAAATTTGTGGACGGTATTTTTCGGCACAGGGACGCTGGGTCAGTTGGCTGCAACATTAATTTCGGAAGGCCATTAACATGGGTCGTGGCCCACAAAGAAAATATAAGGAAAGTATAGAAAGGATATTAAACATTTATTTTTGGAGATGGCATCAAATCGTAAGTTGGACCAGTTGGCTTGTGCGGCAACGTTGCGTCATGCTTCTCTGACGTCCCAGGTTCTAATCCTAACTGATGCACTTCTCATTTTTCTATTTGTGAAGCAATTTCTTAGCGGCCCAAATAACAGAAATTCTGGCCCATGTGTGAGTTACAAGCGCTACGGAAATTTTGCCGCACGGACGAAATTACGGTGGTAAGATAAGAAGCAATAGCTCCTTTATTATTACTAGCACACATGCCCGTGCGTTGCAACGGAAAAACATAATAGGATGCCAAAAAAGATGGATCATTTGCGAGTAGGTTTCTTCGGGATGCCGGTCGAAATATCTGATATGTATTGTAGGCCTCGTAACCTAAATTTTATCATAGGCGCATATAGTTTCAGAAACATTGTGAATCATGAGTTGTTATACTATTTGTATCTCGGTGCAAAAATTCAGACCATGCATGCTACGTGCCGCTGCTTATCAGCTTCAGCGTCCTTTGAGATTGAGTGTTGTTTGTTACCATGGTTAGAAAATTAAACCGGCTGAAATTTAACAATGCAGTTTATAATAGGCCAGATAAAATCTACATTTATACATTAACTTACAATCCATTGTGATATATGTGAAGGATAGTACTACGATTTTCAATATGTGGACACAAAGGCTAGAGCTATCATCTCGACATTCTATTGCTAGATAAATCAATTACTGATAATAGTCCTTACGTATAGAAATAACATGCTTAGATTGCATCACACAAAAACTTACTATACCGAAAAGGCATGGATAACAAAAATTGATCCAAAATCATTTATTGGAAAAAAAAATAGAAGGGTATACACACACTCAGGGGATCACTATTTAGTTTTATTGTGTTATTCTTTTTCTTACAACATTTTTTTCTACTTCTTGTGCTTTTGCCTTCCCCTTTGTCATTTCCTTGTGTGCCACTCAAATCAATTACATCTGAAGTAGCTTGGATTAAATCAAGTAGCTGGAAACATATAAACGTTGTAACATTTAATATTCGCAAGCCAGTTAAAAAAGAACTATAATGTCAATACCTCTACTCCTCTAGATAGTTCTCAAAGATGATAATGCAGAGGGCTTCAACATAGGCCGTTGTTCCTTCCCAAGACATCGCTGCCAGTTGAGCTGTTGTGCTACTGACGAAGTTTCTCACTAAGTTGTTTCCTCTTTTCTTGTCTCTATCTCTTTTGGATCTAATTTTTGTGGGATTTCCCTCTGCTTCCTGAGCACTTGGGCTACACATCATGACCTACTCACTACAATACTATTAACTTGACATGCCAACTTGTGTCAGCATCCTCTGTCATCGACACCTCAGCTACTCCCTACGAGCTCGTCATTGTCACAAATTAATTCATCTCCATAACTGAACCAACCGACCATCAGGTATAGCTTCTCCTCAATTTATCTCAAAAAATTGCAGAGGCACTCAAATAGCTGTGCATAATTAATCAGGCTAGCACTCAGTCGAGGGTGTACTTGACCAGGATTCCAGCAAACCTCGTGTCTTCTTCATAACCGACTCGCAGCCGAGCAAAACAAATCCCTGATGAGCGCACGGCGGCGGCGACTCAGCCGGGCAAGTCCGTGTTCAGAGGCGGCGAACTGGTTGCGCGGGATAGGCCCGTTGTAGTGGAAGGCGCGCGAGCGCGGGTGAGGACGATCGATGGTGGAGGAGTCGAAGAGCAGGCCGAGATCGACAGAGGAGGATAGGCCATAGAGGCGGATGGAGGCATGGAGCCGTCGGCGTGATCGGAGGCCACAAGCCTCGCGCAGGACACGGCGGCCATGGACACCAGCTTTGATCTGGAGTGTATATATATAGACACACGTAATATAAAGAAGCTAGTCTAATACTCCTACTACGATTTGGTGAAGAAGCTCGACACGAACACTATAATTACCTCTGTATTTTTTTTTTTGGGCAGCGCTACGCGTCCGCCGGTTGATAATCTGAAAAGATCCACCACCTCAACAACCGTTAGATCTGGTCCATCCAACGACTTGGCCACGTCTTCATTATTGCAACAAAGTCGTTGTTACAGAAACATTTGTAATAGAGCTCATGCTACAGAAACATTCAACGGAGATTACGTTGCAGATTTTTTTTCCGTCTTCACTTTTTTGCAACATAGATGATGTTGCGAAAGAAATTTTGCAACATGAATGATGTTGCAGAAATTAAAGATAAAACGTCGTATAGAATAGAAGCTTGGGAGGAGCGCGGAAGACGACCCATATTCTTGCAACATGCGAGTTGTTGCGGAGGGTAAACCGCAACAAGAGCTCAGTTGCAAAACTAATAAATGGGATAATGTTAGGTGAGTCCATGCAGGACACGCGGCGCACAGACGAGGCGGCGGACGCTTGTGTGCGGTCCGCCGGGTGAACCCAAGCTTTTCCCTTTTTTTTTTCTGGATTTCCTAGTACGTACGTGTGAGTTTGATACCCACGCAGGTTAAATTTTTTGCTGCCCCAAGCTGAAGCTCCGTCCCTGGGCTGCACACAGGCCAAGGCCCAACTAAACGTGGTGGCCTTCTCAGAACAACGTGGAGCGACCGGATCCTGATAAATCGTTCGATGCATCATGCATGCGAGGTGGTTTCCTCCAAATTAATACCACCTCGTGTATATATTTTATTTTAAATATATATAATAATATTACCTAAGCGGGACGAAACCAAGAATATCACCTTGCTTTATTAGTAGGTATAGATATAGATATAGATATAGATATAGATTAGGTAAAGATTATTGTACATGGGTGTCCCTCCTTTTCACTCAGCTTCGAGACTGACAGGTGGGCCTCGGGTCACATGGATCTGGATCTCCCATCCATGGACGGCTCAGATGAATCCAGCGGCTATATTATTATGATGACATGCCATTTCCGCACCCAAGCCGAATCTTACGCCTCTGACGTCTCTTCCTCCTCCCCCACTCCGCTTCCCCCCTGCCTTTTGCAGCTCTGCTTGCTCGCGTCGTGCTGCAATTGAGATCGACTCGTCGGTGGCCGACTCCTCGGCGGCGAGCACCGGGGTTAGGGTTTAGGGGCCTGGATCCATGGCTCGGCCTATGGGATCCAACGGCTTCGAGGCTGCCCTAGCCGTGTGCCCCGCCGCCGCCCAGGCCTACTCCAAGTACTGCGGTGAGCTCCGCCGCTTTCGAATTCGCTTTGTCGTTCCTTTGGTGGGTTTGTCTCGAGTCGGAGCTTCGGCGGTTTCAGGGTTAGAATCGCTCGTATCCGTGCCGACTTGGTGGTTTAGGCTTGGGAGATTATATTACGAATTTTAGGAGTCTTTTGGCGACGGACTCATCTTTTCTGCATTTGCGTGATCTTTCAGAAATTCTGATGATTGCGAGGAGAAAAGAAGTAGCCTTTAGGTTTATCCTTTGGTCAATTGTCTGGTTTCTTGTGAACCTCTTTAGAGGTTGCTGGCTTCTCGCTTTTAGGGTTGCAAAAGATCACAAGAAGTTTTAGTTAAACGTGTATAAATTCGCAAAAAAAGAGCTAAACGTGTATAAGGCAAATGCTTGAGGCTGAAATCACAATTGTACTATTTTTTTAGATAAATCCTGGAACAATTCAATTAGGTTGTATTTCCTTAATAACCGAACACACAATCATTTGTCAGAATCAAGCTAGTAAATCTTCATATATATGCTCAGCATATCCTACATGATATTGTAATTCTTTTTATGCTATATGGTTACTTGCATATGTTTCTTTATATGCTGTCTCAAGTCCATTTGTTGTTCTGTTCGTTGCTTGCTAGGTATTGTATCTGGATGCACAAATACGAACCCAAGGGAAGGGTTGGTGGATCTTTCACGAACTATAGATAATATGGAAGGAATGAGGTAAAAGCTGTTTTGGTTATCCTATTGTAGTATTTGATGTTTGTTTACTACAAAAGTGACATTTGTTAAAACAAATTAATCACAGTGTAGTTCATACTTGTATTGTATCTTTTATGCTACTCACTGAAAATTTGATGTTTGTTTACTACAAAAGTGACATTTGTTAAACCAAATTAATCACAATGTAGTTCATACTTGTATTGTGTTGTGTCTTTTATGCTACTCACTGAAAATTTGATGTTTGTTTACTACAAAAGTGACATTTGTTAAAACAAATTAAGCACAATGTAGTTCATACTTGTATTGTGTCTTTTATGCTACTCACTGAAAAAGACTTTCTCAAAATCTTCTTGCCTACTTACATAAAGAGTTGAAACATTGTTGAGGATGACCCGACTAAGATTGGGTAATATATGTTGCATACTTATACGTAGTTGTTCTGTACCTGTCTGTTGTTACTGTAAATTTAGAGTTTGACCGCTTCTATTGTAAATATTAGAAATAGCAATGCCACGCTTTCCATTGCACACATCCATAACCTACCCAGGGCAAATACACTCACATATTTCCATGCATAAGGAAATTCTGTTTCCTTTATTTTAATTTTTATATGTGTCATATTCTGTTTTCTTATATTCTTTCTACCCTTTGGCTGACTACATACTCTATTTACTTATGTAGGGATGGAATATTTGGTGATATTCACAAGCTCATGTCAGTTCTTGAGTTCGTAAGAGGCACTTCCCAAGCAGATTATGCATTTTTCAAATGCTTCTCAATACATTATGCTAATCTATGACCCCTTCTATTAGGATGATGTGAGCCAATTCAATTCCTTCTATGATTTTGTCTTCTTCATTTCTCGTGAAAATGGCCAAAAGAATATTAGTAAGCCCCGTTTCCTTGATCACGTCCATGCATGCCGCTGTGTCATTTTACATCCCAATAAGACTAACCGGGTGTCGCTTTTCATGATTTAGCTGTTCAGAAGGCTCTTGCAGCATGGAGGATAGTTCTTGTTGGAAGGTTCCGATTGCTTGACCGGTGGTGTAACTTTGTTGAGGTACACAAATTTACTGGTTAACAATTATATGCAAATTTCTATAATTTCATCTCAGACAATTTCATTACTTTATTATTTTATGATGGCTGCTTCTGTAGTATTGCTGGTGCTTTCGTTCTTTATCTAGTTTTAGTGAGAACAGTAAAAGCGCGGGCTGAATAATACGTTCTATACTTATATTATTCCCTAGAAAATATAAATTTATCAGCTATCTTCTCATTAGATCAACAAACAAGCTCTTTAAGAAGAATATGTGATCATGAAGGGATGTCCACTTGACATTAGTCCAGTCAACTTCATTGAGTTCCATTGCAGTAAGGGTGCAAGCAGACATGGGCAGCCCGCTAAACCGCTAGGCTGTGCCGCAACAATGCCTGCAATTGTCTGGCAACTTACTGCATATCCCGCAAGAGAACGCTCTCCCTTTGTCCCTGATGGTATTGTCGAACGATGCTAGCTTAGTTATACTGAGATTTTCCGTGTGCACCAATCTAGCAGGCTTATGCGGGGGTTGCCGCATCCGTCGCAGTGGCCCAGATCAATCCTAGCAATCTGTAGTGGACAAACACGTTGTCCACTCTAATCATTGGTGGACACTTCTGGTCTAGGGCGGGCAGCTGCAACTCTTGCTGCTTGCACCCTTACATTGTAGTGGTGTTTATCTAGAGTTGATGGTTTGGTACATGATGGTAAATAGATCTATCAACATCTCATTGAACATGTCAAGTGTCTTGTTTTCTAGTAACGCCCAATACTTTCTTCTTACAAAATCTCAACTTGTATTTCATATCCTGAAGAGAATGGCAGAATTATTTTGGCATAAGCTGCTATCTCCCTGTTTCCATGACGTGTCAATATGAACTTTATGATATGTTCTAGTTTTGGGGCTCTTCATTTTACTTTGAGACTAGAATGTTTGCTTTCGACTATAACTCGATAAATTTATCTATTATAAAATCCTTAACTCCATAAAAGGGGCACTCCAGATACTTAGCATTATCATGTAATATTAGCTTTTCTGTATCTTTGCCTTCCTCAGAAGTACCAACGTCACAACATTTCTGAGGATGCCTGGCAGCAGCTACTAGCTTTCAGCAGGTGTGTAAACGAGGACCTGGAAGGTTATGATCCAAAAGGTACATTTACATTTCTTTTATATGGCTCCTTCTGGATTTTCGATCCTATCCGCAACTTCCTTCATGGATTTACCTTGATACTGATTACTGTTTGTTTGTGTATATTTCTTAGGTGCTTGGCCTGTCATAATTGATGATTTTGTGGAGCACATGCACAGGTTTGTCTTCCTGGCCTATAATACGCTTTTGGAACGCTTGCAGTTTAGTTGATTGGCCTTATTCCATGGCTGAACCTAAACCATGGCCATTCAGTTTCCTGCTGTGCACATTCAGTGCACTGTCAATTTCTTTCGTAATAAAGTTCGGAGTTGGCGAGTTCACTCCTCTCCATTCATTCGTTACTCACATGTGGGGCCAACAACCTTGCAAAGGGCCCAAATAAACAAATAGACTCATGCTCACATGTGGGGCTAACACGCTTGCAAATGGCACCAATATACAAATGCACTCTTTACATGTGGGACTGGCACACAAATAACTAAATGCGCTCTTACTCTCGTGAGACCAACACTCTTGCAGAAGGCACGAATAAACAAATGTGGGATGAGATTCCAACTCAAAATATTGTTCTAGCCTTCTAGGGTTCAGCGTCCTCATTCAATCACTCCCCCCCCCCCCCCCCCCCCAGCTCACCCAAGGCCTGTATCGTAGCATACATGAGTGAACAGTTTTTTGCTTATTCTAACACAGCGAAAGACCTTGTCCTTGACTGTTTTTCTTTCCAGATCCATCCTCCTGTCGTATTTCCTCGCTAATGCCCCCCCCCCCCCCCCACACACACACACACACGCGCGCGCCATGGTTTTCGAGTCGAACGACTAGTCGTCGACTCGTAACTGCAAGGTCGACTCAACATGTCGACTCGACTAATTGGCTGAGTCGAGCGACTCAATCGACTAGTCTCGACTAGTCCAGGTTTTTTAGTCGAACGACTAAAAGTTGGCCCCGCCTGGCATATTTTTTTCTATTTGCTTGCCCAATCCCCCCGTGAAACCTAGATCGCCCCAGTTTTCCCCCCGACCTAAACCTATCCTGGCTTACGCGACCCTCTCCCTTGGCCGCCGCCTCCCCACAATCCTGCCGGCCAGTGCCGCTGCAAGCTGGTCTGCTCCTCCCCTGGTTGCTGCTGCTCCTCCCCTGGTTGCTGCGGCTCCTCCCCTGGTTGCTGCTGCTGCTGGTCTGCTCCTCCCCTGGTTGCCGCCGGCTGCTGCTGGTCTGCTCCTCCCCTGGTAATTTTATTGTACCTATTGCTTAACTCATGTCGACTAGTCGACCATGAGTCTTGACTAGTCACGACTAGTCAAGAGTCGCTACCCCAGAACGACTCGGCGACTCGAAAACATTGACACACACACACACACACACACACACATCTATACCAATATAAAAAGACCCAAAGGGGCAGATCCAACAAATCCCGGCCGTCAAATCAGGTCAATCCAACGACTCAGGCTGCTCCAATGGTGAGCGCTCAACACGTTTAGTGTGCAGTTAATATCATACCAAATATTAATGCCAATGCTAATCACATAATTAATACGCAAATAATATCCTACCTAATATTTACGTGTAATTAATATATTACCTAATATCAACGTGCATTGCACGTACACATTTACTAGTTTCATCAAAATTCTAAATGCCGTGTCGCTTCAAATCTTGCTATGGCTTTCCTGCGGCCATTTCAGTTGCTCCAGTGCATCGAGCCTCCATGTTTCCTCGACTTTTCGCTCTCTTCTCTCAATGAACGGACACTGTGATAGTTTGTCTAGATGCACAAGTACCGTAGCAGATAGCAGATTCTGGCTTCCTCTGATTGTTCTGTTGTTGCTGCTTATATGGTTCGCTAATATTTAAGACCATGGTCACTAATTACCTTTGGCAAAAGAATAAACAAATAATCCCCTTCCTGAAATGTTTCTTAAAAACTTGTATATATTTTCATTTCACAAGTCTTGCAATTGTTTTGCTTGGTGGAGGGTTTATAGGAGTAGCCCAAGGATATTTTAAGCTTCGGTACAAGCTGTAATGGGAGTTTGTGTCATCACTTTCAAGGAACTTCTTGGGATTTAGGACCGAGTACTGCTTGCCTAGGGTCACTAGTAGCTCTTTACTGTACTATTAACATTAAAATACTTTTCCTCAGTGCCACAGTGTAGATCATTTTAAAACCTAGTCCGTTAAACATTTTTAGCTTTGACTATTAATATAGAAAACTACCAACAATGGCGAAATATAGTGTACAGTTATTTTTATTTCAGGTAACATACTTTCAAAGAAATTGATGGTCAAAAGGACTTGTATTGTGCATAGCGGGAGTAGTTATTTTTGTCTGATCGGTTTATAATTTACAATGTTCTCAGAAGCCATAATGTCGACTTATCTATACCAATATGAAAAGACCCAAAGGGGCAGATCCAACTGATCTCGACCATCATACCATGTCAATCCAACGACCTAAATTGCTCCAATGGTGAGAGTTCAACATGTTTAGCATGTAATTAGTATCATACCAAATATGAACGCCATGCTAACCACGTACTTAACACACACTTAGTATCCTATCTAATATCAGCGTATAATTAATATCCTACCTAATATCAACGTGCATTGTATGTACTCATTTACTAGTACCTAAGAGGTTGAAAGCCTGTTAAGAAAGAGATTAGCCTGTCCAGCATGTGCATGTGGAATACCAGTTCCAAACAAGCAAGAATATATGCATGCTGATGAGTATATCCTGCATGATAATAGGCTCGCCAAAGTCTTTTGCTTCTATGCTCAGTTCTTTCTGAACACTACGTTATTTCTAAGATTCTACTTGTATGTTTCTCATGAGTTTCCTTGTGAATTATAGAATTTATCGCCCTAGTGACTGCTCCAGTGCAATGGAATCACAATGCAGCATTTCCAATACATTTAGAGGTACTCTTCCGAAGAATTACTGTTTGTATTTGTTATTTTGTTGGCTATGCTTGTTAGTTGAATATGTATAATGTTGTGTGACAGGACTAAATCTATTACCTGGATCAAAGAGGAAATGCCCTACTCAGTTTAACTCCAGTGAAGAGAGCGTAGAGCTCTCAGAAGCTCTTAGACACTCTGTCCAACTTACCCCGTCAAAGCGACTTAAGGAAAGTTCTGCGCCTACTAGATATGGGGTTTGGGAGCGAGACGCAGGTACCCGTTTCTTTAACAGTACACCAGATTGTCGCGAGGACATGAATTTACACAACTCAAGAGGCTGCCTTCAGAACTCCCCTCGTGTTATTGAGGATAGTTTTTCGAAAGGGTTCGAAGGTTGCATTTCAATGAAATGCTCATTTTAGTGCAATGAGGAATGCCTGGCATCATCATTTATGACTGCCCGTTGCTCCATATATTTCTACTTTGCGTCAACACCATTTTGTATTTGTACTTGAAGTCAGTTTCCCAGTGGTGATACCATCTTGTACACAAACAGTGATGTTATACATGACTGTCATCACAGACAGAATGGCTTGTGTTTGTTCTTTGGAGATCTCTTGTTCTTTACTGCTTTCGCTACGTGTTCCCCCCCCCGGCCCCTCTTTGTTTGGAAATTTTGAAGTCATAATCTTTCTATTTTTGATATTACTACTATCGCGCACCTCGTATGCAGATATATCGGTAATCCTTACCTCGAGGTAGTATAACTTTTAACACTAAAACCAGGGCACAGTAGCGTCTGGATTTGTACAGAGCACGTCTCTCTTTTTAGTTGCCTCATCACATGTTTGTCCTTTCAAGTAACCAAGGTTTAACTGTCAATCTGAATGCACGTTCCCCATTCTACAGCTATTTTATGGCATTCTTGTCTTCATTGTACACATCTTTTCTCCTGTTCCCTGGAGCCCCAACTTTTTTTTTTTTTTGATAAGCCTGGAGCCCCAAGTTACTGTGGTAAAATTTGGCAGCAGAAAGGATGTATTTTGACTCAGCAAATACTTGGTCTTTTTTGCTTGTTAGCAGTGCACACACAAAATAAACAAATTCAACACACTACATTCCCTGCAGAGTACATGACAAATGGTGTTGAATTACAAGGCATGCCCTACTGTCACCACCACATCGTAAGAAAAACTCCGCCACCTCCGCTTACAAAGTTCAGTTCCATGGAACCACCCGCTCACCCATGACCTATGCGGTTTGGAAGACTTGGGCTCCTCCCAAGGTCAAATTTTTTGCTTGGCTTGCTATTCAAAACCGGATTTGGAGGACAGACTCAAGAGGCACGGTTTTATGTCCCCTCTGTAGGCAAACCGAGGAATCGGTGAGCCATCTATTCTTCAAGTGTCGGTTCACCTTGAGGCTTTGGGGCATGATCAAGGCTTGGCTAAACCTCGTGCACAATGACACTTCTCGCTGGACGGATGAGCGTTCCATCAAGGATTGGTGGATTAATATGTCCGAGAAGAATACCGGTAACCGGAAGGCGTCCCTCACCATGCTAATTTGTTGGACGATTTTGTGTGAGCGGAATGCTAGAGTTTTTAGGCACAAGTCCACGCTCCCTACCATTATCCTCCCAACATCAAGAGCGAGGCTACACTTTGGGTCTCCGCCGGCGCGAAGCACTTGGGAAACATCATGCCGTGAGAGTAATGGCTTTGTAATAATCTTTTTTGCTTTTGTTTGTAAAAGCAACTCTTAAGTCCTTAATTAGTGGATGAGGCAAATCTTTTGCCTCCGTTGGAAAAAAAAAAACATTGTAAGAGAAAGCATCAACCAGAGAGCAGAGTATGAGACAGGGAAACTGTTGTTAGTTAAAAAAACAAAGTTATGCATCTAAGGCTACCATCTGAAATGTTTGAAACTCTTACACTCATAAACAAACTGTATAACAGCACTTGGTACAGTTTAGTTGCTGTCATTGACAGCAACTGCAAGTGCCAGTGAAGTTTAGCCCTAGAAATACAAATGCTAGTCCTTGGAGATAAAGATTAAAATAGTAACTAGTCTTGCCAGGGAATACAAGGTTGTATGACGCACAGAAGAAAAGAAACGCCGAAAATACAATCTCGCGAAAATTAACCCTGCAAGGAAAAGATGATGTCAGTTCCAGTCTAGCGTATATAGTACCAGATAGTTTGAATGCCCATAAACCTGATTGACAGGTTGGTTTACCTGTCTCTTAATCTTTTTCTGGTCTTCTGTAGCAAGGGAACTTCGTTATCTTCAAAATTGTTCCCTGTTTTCTTTGTCACGACCCACTCGTTAAACTCTGATAATTCAAATAGACCAGAGAGGGCAGCTCTCATGCGATGCATTGTCATCACACTCTCGAACAAAATCCAAAATGGCAGAATGTGTATATTTCTGCAGAGATGGTTTTAAGGACATCAAGTTTTTAGTATGTGGAGAAGCGGATACAGCAATCAAATTGTAACTGAAAGCACTTCTTGAGAAACTTACTTTGGATGTCTAATGGCTGTGACCACTAAAAGTACTGTGGGAATATATGCGATGCCCCAGACTGGTAGGAATAGTTCTGGGATCATGACTGAGATCGGAACTATGATATTGTAGAGAATACACGCGACAGTAGGGGCCACAACTCTCCGAACCAAGAAGAAGCTATAGAGCATATGGAACTTCTTGATGAGAGATACATCCTAATGAAACAACAATGGGATGAGTTTCAGTTTTCTTTAAATATTTTGTTTTAGAGCCAACGAGGGAAGAAAACCCTATACCTTAGCAGTCAAAATATCTTTTGCTACTTTTCTGAATAAATGTGCACCACCACAGGACCACCGGAATTGCTGTCGACAGTAGGCCTTGTAAGTGGATGGCAATTCACTCTTAACCTGCATTGTGTTTGCATAGTCAATTGATTGCATCAAACTATAATGCTTTCAACAACATTGTTGTGGTATAAAATCCACTCACTCTGATATCCCCGACATATACAAATTTCCAACCCTTTAGTGTTGCTCGGACTGCCAAGTCCATGTCTTCAACTGTAGTGCGGTCCTTCCAACCTCCTGCCTCTTTGATGGCTGCTGTACGCCACACTCCAGCGGTTCCTTGGTTTACAACAGAAATTCCTTAAAGGCAACCATTTAATTTCTAATCTATGTTTTAGAGTTCTTTTTCTTTTACTTTGTGGCTTGGAATCCGTAAGTTGTAAAGGTGTGTACCATTGAAGCTGAAGAAGGAAAAGGTTGCTGATCCTGCTTCTTGCTCAACTTTGAAATGGTAATCGAAGAACATCTTTTGTACCCTTGTCAACAGGCTCGCGGTGTCATTCACTGCAAAATTCTGTCAATTAAGAATCGATCAATTCAATCGGAGCAAATAAAACGCTATCATGTTTGCGGGGTTACATTAGCACTATTTTGCATGCCAAATTTCTCGGAACTGTTTCTGTACCTCATTGGCACCACATGAACGATGAGGCGGGATAAGCTGAACATGTTTTAGATGTTGATAAAATGCAAAGAGACGTTTCTTTTGTGCAACCAGAAAAGTGAGTTTTTTTTTTATCCTAAGTTTCCCGCCTTAGTTTTCTAAACAGTGCTTCCGTGCATTTTCAAATGAGGTCTGGGAATGGACATATCATTCCTATGTGGTGAACGGGTGATGTGCTAAAATATTTGAAGCATATAGATATATGACAAGTGCAAACATATAGGACGGAAGAAATTATGGTTCGGTTTTCATTGTCATGACCTACTGAAAACTGTCTTGTGACAGACTTGTAGCTGGAAAGAGGAATGCTCCAGAGCTGATAGGAAATGGAGTACTTACCGAAGGACCACCGAGCTTGAACAAGAGCAACTTCTGGATTGTGCACGAAGAACGGGACTGTTCTGAGAAGGAAGTCTGGTTCAGGCTGGAAATCAGCATCAAATATGGCAACATATTCGCACTGCTTGGCATAGTCACATTCCATTCCCTTCTTCAGGGCTCCTGCTTTAAACCCCTTCCGGCTGCTTCTCGTGGCATACTTGATGTTCAGACCCTTGACCGCCCAGCTCTCGCATTCAAGCTCCACCAAGTTCTGCAGAAACAAGTAACCAATCAGCATAGATGCTCTAGAGTGCTTATTGTCATGACATAAGACTGCTGATATACTGTTCGCGGTCTAGTAGCATATCTTAGCATGTCATTTTGTCATTGCTCTGTGAAGTCTGATCAAGGAGGAACTTGAGCTTGGCAACTCAGAAGTCCTGTGAGTAGGAAAAAAGGAAAGGATGAACTAACTTTTGAACCACTTGGTAGCATGTGCCTTGAATGTATCCAAATGCAATTGGAACACTTCCTTCTCAGGCAAGGTTTATTTTTGTTGCTATGCCATCACAAATGGTCTTTATTATCATTGGATGACATTATACAAATCCAATGGGATAGTACAGATCAGAATGTCACTGTTGACGTGAGGTCTACCTGCTTACTACACTAACAGACATTTGTTTGGGAGGCCACTCCTGCTTTTCTAAAGGTACATGTGCACGCCAATTAGTCTCTCTACCCCATCCCACTAAACCGGCCTGTCGATTGGAATATAATCTCCAACTCGGTCAGTCTGCCACTAAAAACAGACGAGAAGGTCTGTTACCCTTGCTTAAACTTTTCTTCTGAAACAGGCTTTACTTTTTTCCAGAAATAAACCTTTGTGGAATATCAGACGATTTATTTTTGTCATGTGTATGGTATGCAACAATCGAGTGTTCAGAAGAAGAGCAATTTGCAAGGAATACTACGGAAAGTCTCAGGTAAATGGCTTCGATCCAAAATAGAAGTCATAATTTTTGGCAGCCGGTGAAGATCCCTCCCCTTGAGAAGAATATGCCCACCAATTATTGAACCATGTCCTCAGATCCATAGGCCCAATAAAGATTGGACAAGTGGGCGGCGAGCAGGAGGGAGTCAGGGGCAGGGGCCTCCTGGGGTAGGGAAATATCAGGACCAAGTAAATGAGCTCATGTGAACATAAATCAGTATCAGCTCTAAACTTCGGGCCTATGTAGAAGAGGAGTATCTTTTGGTGAACTTTTGATATTTAGTTCAGATTTACATACCAACGCTTTACCAAGCAGCCATAGTTGGATCCATGTTGCTGACTAGCTGGTAGTGTCCAGTGATTATACACTCCATGGTTTCTGGTGTGGTTAGATTCAGAAATTGTTGCACTGGCCACACTTTGTGTGATGACTGGTGGACCCATGACACAAATATCTGTGGTTCTAGTTGGATGTCCAGGTCAGTGTGGAGCATAAATGGACACTAGTATTTTCTGACAATTGGACTGAAACTGTTTCCACCGGGAAAAGAGCTGGAGTACAATTTCTCACTTGCATCATTATCATTACTTATACTGGCCGACATAGGTCCCCAGCACCCAGACAGGTGGGGCCCACATACTGTACCCATGTGATTGCAGGGCCCAGAATCCAGACGCAAGAGAATATTTATCATTTTCGCCCTACTACGGTGACAACTCTGATAGTGAAAGGAAAAACTTAGTGACAATGCTAGGTCTAGTTCCCGCGATGCGAAAATGTTGAAGTAGCAGCTTTCATCCAAATAATCTTGTAAAAGCCCACGGCTGACCTTGCCCAGCTAAAACTGAAAAGCTAATAAAAAACTCTCTAAACCCACCCAACTGGCAACTACTTCAACATTTTCAGTTTTCAGACTAACTACTAGTAGTACTGCTCAAATTGACAGTTAGTCTTGTCTTGCGTCAAAAGTCAAAACACAAGAGGTCTAAATCTACGTGTTCCTTTCTTAGCAGCAGCAGCAGGTTCAAGTCTCACTTATGAGGGGGCCTATAGGGGATAAGTGAGTGTTCAGGTTCCCCACTTCTCCTAAAATAAAATAGGCAAGTTGCAACAGCATGGTGGCAATGTGGTATGAAAGCAGTTGTGCTAAAAATTAAAAATTGTTGAGCAAAAGGAAAATCTCCAGCCGTGCAACAGGAGGAGTTAAGTCTACCTTGATAAACGGATCGGTGGAGTCGTCCAGCACTTGGACGATTATCCTGTCCTTTGGCCACTGGAGCTCACATGCCGCCCCTATCGACAGCTTGTACACCTACGCACACAGCTCGACCGCACGAAATAAATTAGCAAGATGCCCAAATATTATAGCCTCGCAAAAGAACAAAGAGATCGATAATAGATCCAACACAATCAGCTAAAAAGAATTTGTTTTGGTGTTCTGGATATCACCAAAAAAAAAGAGAATGAGTAATAGATTGTGATCACCTCCAGCTCATTGTACATGGGTATCTGCACGAGGACCATGGGGTAGTGGGCGCCCCCCTTCTCCTCGTCGTCGCCGGCGAGGGGCTCCCACTTGAACCGCCACTCGGGGCGCCAGCCGACGGCCTTGACGCCGAGGCTGACCACGCAGTTGTACAGGGCCTCCACCACCAGCATCACCGACATCACCATGCACGCCCACACCGCCACCTGCAGCGCCGGCGCGATCACCCTGCCCCGCACCCGCACCCACAGCTCGTACACCTCCGCCAGCGACACGCCCCTCGCCCCCGACGACGACGAGGAGCCATCGAAGATGCCGATGAACCACGAGATGGTCTCCTGGAAGTTCACCCGCCCACCCACTGCGAGAGGAGAGAGAAAAAAGCAATGATGCCCCGAGAAATCAGATCACGTCACGTGCGCCGCGGCGCGGGGCGCGAGGGACAAGGGAGGGAGAGAGAGAGAGAGTAATGTACCGGCAAGCGGGTGGCTGAAATCGACGGCGCCGGTGGAGACGGCGGCGAAGAGGGCCGCGGCGGCGGCGAGAGCGAACAGGAGAGCGCCGCCGATTTCTGCAGCCTCCATGGGCGACGGAGTGGAGGGGTGAGGTGATGGGCGGGGGGAGAGAAGAAGAGTTGCGACTGGTCGAGCCTGGAGCGAGCCCAAATGGGGGCGTTTTCCTTAGGTCTACACCAGCGTGTGTACTTTGTCCCTCCCTTTCCTCTTTTGATAGGCTTCCATCGGTGTACTACGTGCTTTATATATCTCGTGCAAGTGGGCACACTTTTGCTATCACTCCCCAACTATTAAATGGGAAACATAGATATTTAAGAACAATTCGCCACGAACTTGCCACTAAATTTTGGGTAAACATAGCATTTGGGTCGTGCTAATATGTATAGTTTTCTTTCTTCCATAAATCACTATTTAAAAGATCGGAAACGCTTTGTTTCAGCCAGCGGATCGCACGCGACCATCCGCCGCCTCCTCTGTATGACGCATGTCTTTGCTTGCCTGTTCCTGCAAAAAAAAAAAAAACTGTAACATCACTGGTATTGCAAAAATTTCTTCCGCAACAACACCCATGTTGCAAAAAGTGAAGACGAAAAAAAAATCTGGAATTCTTTTCTGCAACATCATATGTGCTGTAAAAATTTCTTCCGCAACAACACCCATGTTGCAAAAAAGTGAAGACGAAAAAAACTTCTTAAATTATTTTCTGCAACATCATGTGTGTTGCAAAAATTCCTTCCACAACAACACCTGTGTTGCAAAAAAGTGAAGATGAAAAAAAAGTCATGCAACATCACGTATGTTGCAAAAGGTTTCTGCAACACTAGCCTTGTTGCAATGGGTGAGAACTGTGCTGGACGCTTGATAGCGCTAGATCTAACGGCTGCCGAGGCGGCGGATCTTTTAAAAAGATCCGTTGGCCGACGGGTAGCACGCCTCTTATAAGATTAACAAAGTTCATGAAAAACAATATCAACATCTACAATGGTAGTTCAACATCAGTAGATACATCGTGAAACATGCTTTCTAATCCATTTCTCTTTGTTTTGTATAATAGATGATGATATTTTTGTGTATAAACTTAACCAAACTTCAAAATGAAAAAACTTTAACAATAGCTGTTAAAGTTAGTAAAGTTATTTTAACACCACGAAAATATACCATGGGAATACCTTTTATGATAGATTAAACTTTTGTGGACATATGCAGTTAAAGCTACTAAATTTAAGTGTCCGTTTCCTCAAGAGGAATGCATTACATAGACATATAGTATTTCTCATGATTCATATGAAAGAGGCACATCACGAGAGTGACTGGTTATAAAACGGTCTAGCGAGGTCACACCAGAAGCTAACTTTGAACACACAAAAGGCAAACTCTAGTCGACTCATTTAGAATTTCTCTCCAATCTAAGACAGATAAAAGGAACGGTCGTAACTCTACATAGGGTTCTTAATGACTATTTTTTAGTAAATTCCATTTTTTACCCAGACATTACCCATTGTTCAAAAAAAATCTCAAAATTATACCCTCATTGATGCACTTTGGTGCCACATTTTAATTCCATTTTTACCCCCAAGATTCGCCTTTGTGGAGGGTATGTCCTAGCCTTCTCCTCTATTTAGTCACCGAGCGATGCTCTTTGTCTTCTCGGTTAGGTTTAGGGTTTTTGGGAGGGTTGAGCAGGGCAAAATTAGGGGTCCTAATCATTTGATTTGCGGGCGGTTTATGCTCTCGAGTGTTTTAATTCATCGAAATCGCTAGAATGTAGGTGCTTTTTGTTGAATCAATGGACCCAACAGAGATTTTAAACGTCAGGTTTCACATAGGGGGAGAGTTTGTTCAAATTGGCCCTTGCCTAGACTATGTTGGTGGGGATGTGGCCTATCAGAAATTGAGAGGGACAAGTTGTCCTTGCAGGAGGTCAAAGGTTATCTCGGGGATCATATGGTTGTGAAGGGAAGTATGAAGTATTACTTTCTTTTGACTGGTAGAGAGTTGGTAAATGGCCTAGTTTTTTTATATGATGATGAGGGCTGGATCAAGATGTCAGACCACATAACTGTTGGTGGAGTTGCTGATATCTATGTGGAATACAATGGGGAGCAAGATTCAGAACAAGAAGAGGGCTCTGATTTTGAAAATAAAATGCAGTATGAGATGGGCAATGAAAGTGAAGAGGAAGTTCCTGTTGTCATGACTGCAAAAGATGATCACAATGGCAATACGGGTACAGAAGAACAGTTACTTGAGCAGGTACTTGTTCCTAATGACAGTGGTGTTATCACTGCAGTAATTAGCAGCCCATTGAAGAGAACAAATGCAGCTGCTGATTTTTCTCAGCCACCTCAAAGTTCTCAAGTGATGAATCCTTCTCAGTGTGAGCCTAGTAAAGCAGCAGAGCAACCAACAAAGAAAGGTGCAAAGCATAAAGCAGAGCATGCAAGACAACATGGGCAGAGCTTGCAAGACAACAAAGGAGATCAAGGAACTAGAAATGTAGCAAATCAAGGAGGAGATCTAGGGGCAACGAAAGAAAAAGAATAGTCAGATTCAAAGGATACTGAATATGTGCCACACACTGATGACAGTGGAGAGGAGTTAGAGGTTGTTGAGATGAGAAAGCATGCAAGGAAATTTAGAAAGAAAATGAAAGATTCTAGGAAATGGGTTGAATCATATGCAACAGGGACTGTGCCAATTTATTTCATTGCAAATGTTGAGGTGGTAGAGGAAATGGAATTTGAGTCATCTGATGAGGACTACAGTTATGATGAAGATAGTGATGGGAACATGCAGAGAAGGAAGAGAAAATACCCAAGATTTGTCTGAGAAACTAATATTCCACATTTCAGTTTAGGGATGGTTTTTAGAAGCAAAAATTAGTTTGTCAAGGTTATTACAAGATATGGTCTTGCAACCAAAAGAAGCATGAGATTCAAGGAGTCAGAGGATAACAGGGTGAGAGTTAAATGTGGATGGCCTGGTTGCCCATGGATTGTTTATGCAGATGCTCGAGGTTTCAAATTATAACCTATGATGATGATCACTAGTGTGCACAGAACAGAGAGGACATATTGGTTACTGCAAAGGTCATAGCAGAGAGGTATGAGCATTTCATATTGGCCAATCCAATGTGGAAAATTGATAGCATAAAGGCTACTGTCCTGCAAGACATGTTTGCTGACGTGTCAACTTCAAAGTCCAAGTCAACTAAAAGAATTGTAATGGACAAGTTGTTGAGTGGTATAAAGAGTGAGTACACTAAAGTATTTGACTATCAGTTCGAGCTGCTTAGGAGCAACCCTGGTAGTACAATTTTTGGATCCAACAGACATGAAAAACAATGTGTTTCAGTAGTTTTATGTATGTTTCAATGCAATGAAGCAAGGGTTTAGAGCTAGCTGCAGGAAAGTAATTGGGCTTGATGGACGCTTTTTCAAAGGAGCATGCTAAGAAGAACTGTTGGTTGCAATTGCAAGGGATGCCAACAACTAGATGTATCCTGTTGCTTGGGCAGTAGTGGAGAAAGAGACAATTGAGAGCTGGAAGTGGTTCATTGGCCTTCTAATAAAAGACTTGGATATCAGTAAGCAAGGAGAAGCTTTTCATTTATGATTAGAAAAGGTATGCTTTGTTCTATGGTTTGGATTCATATGCTTTGGTGTATGATTTTGTGAATTTTGGTAGGTAGGGTAGGTAAGGTTAGGTAGGTGTCGAGAAGGTTCAGTCGTCTCGACGGAGCGAGACTTAGGATATGTTAGGTAGGGTTAGGTAGGTGTCCAGAAGGTTCAGTCGTCTCGACGGAGCGAGAGTTAGGGTAAGGTTAGATAGGGTTAGGTAGGTGCCGAGAAGGTTCAATCGTCTCGGCAAAGCAAGACTTAGGGTAAAGTTAGGGGTAGGTAGGTGTCGAGAAGGTTCAGTCTTCTTGGTGGAGCAAGACTTAGGGTAAGGTTAGGTATGCTTTTGTCATATATGTTTTTGTCAAATATATGGTTTTTTCACATATGCTTTGTACACAGATGCTTTGTCACATATGCTTTTGTCATATATAATGCTTTCTACTTAGTGCTAACATTTTTTGTCTCTTCTATAGGGATTAATTAAAAGAATGAGAGATTACTTGCCTAGGGCACAACATACGATGTGTGCTAGGCATATATATGCCAATTGGAGAAAGAAGCATAGGGCCATGAATTGCAAAAAGATTCCGGGCAATTGCCAAGGCTAGTAACATGAAGGATTTCAACTACAACAAGGCGAACCTAGCTCAAAAAACCCCTGAAGGTGCACAAGACATCATGACGATAGAGCCAAAGCGGGCTAGGGCTTTTTTTTTGCAATTCAAGCGACATAGCATGATCGAGGAAAGTGACAAGGGGAATAAGTTTCACTTACCGACCATAGCCTCCGTAGCCTGCTGCATTTCCTTATCAACCTCAGCTAGCTGACACTTTAATTTCTGCAGCTCCAATTTCTGCTGCTTAACCTCTTCGGACAGAGCCATGTTTTTATCCTCCATCTCGTTACACTGTTGGATACGTCGGTTAAGAACACCGCATCCAGAAGTCTCTTTGGATTTCGCAGCTCGAGCTTCCTCTCGCTCCTCTTCCAGGAGAACGACTGCCTTCTTAGCCTCGGCTAGGGCCGTCTTAAGCTATTCCTCCGGAGAAGCGATGCGTGACGCTGCATAAAACGCCTCGCGCAGGTTAATTTACACCTACCAGGCGGTAAAAATACATGGGCGGCCGAGTGAAAAATAAAATTACCGATGCATTTCCGGCCGTTTGTTTCAGACGCCCGATCTCTTGCTCAGATCGTTCGAGCTGCTCCTTCACCTTCGCTAAATCCTCAGAGAGCTGTGAGCCTCTGTCGTCGCATTCTGCATAAAACAGGAAAATGACATGAAAAAATGGGGAGATTTGCTCCTCATGTCGGTTCTCTTCACGAACCAACCCAAGTCCCGGGGGCTATTGTATGCCACGCTTTTTACCAGAAATAATGCCTTCACTAGAGATGTTTCGATCCTAGCTCACATCGGTTTTGATAATAAAAAAATAGGCGCGAGTCTTGGGTGCTACTGGGATCAGCGCTAAACTTTTCATGGCGTATGGGTTTTTCGACCCTCAGGTCGCCTGCAAGCAGTCGACCCGGGTCTCAGGGGCTACTGCACCTTGCGCTTGTTTAACCAATCATGAGCAGTGATCTGTTGTCCGATGTTTTCCCCATCGCACTACACCTCGGCTGATAATAAATAAGCCGAGAAGCCTTAGCTTCTCTGTTACAGGTCTGCCCCCGTATTTATACGGCTCACACCTCGAGGGCTACTGGGTGCTCCGGACAGATGTAATCAAGTGGTAGGAATTTTTTACCTCCATATCATTAGCCGCAATGTTGGCAGCTTCTCTTAGTCATGCCCGGGCTACGCCAATGCGCTCATCTACTTACCGGAAAGCCTCGCGTTGTCGGGGCGTAAATTCTGGATTGTTCCATGAAGTCTTCATCGCCCGATAATGTTGCACGCACTCAAATTCGGATGCGGTCGTAGACATTGTCGAAGACTCCTCTTGTTGCAGATAAGGGCTGGCATCATCCTCGAGGGCTTGAGAAGACCTGTGAACCAATCAAATTCACCTGTGGGATAAGCTCGTGGGATAGGGATTTGTCTCGCGATAACGATTGTGAAATACTTACCGAGCGGGCGTACAGTGCTCTTGAGGTACCTGTTTTTTCGGGCCCGACCGCTCTTCGATGATGATACCGAGGGCCCCGCCAGGACTGATGCTAGACCGAGAGGGGTTCTGCTCGACGCGATGACTTCGCATGCTTCGATTGCCGAGATGTGCTCGCCAGAAGGGCTCGTTTCTTTGTTTCTGAATGACCGGATTTCATGACCATGACATGGGCAAAGTTTCCCCCTTTGTGGTCGATAATCACGGCCACCTCATCGATGCTCGAACCTATCAAGTGGGGCACCCCATCGCGATAGATGGTATTGATGCGGTCGTCCTCGGCTCGACCGAGTTCCACCCACTGAGGGTTGGTGGTATCTGGTTGAGGAGCTGGGTAATCGAGCTTGGAGGCCCATAGCTTCCAATCTCGTGGGAGAGGGTTAAACAAATGCGACATGTCATGTAGATATAAAAACCTGGTCGTAAGTAAAAATATGAGACGACAAATACTCACCGCCGGGGCAGGTTTATATGAGGAAAAGTCGTCGAACCTCGTTTCCTTGGCGAAGTTTGATGCCTCACCCTTGACCATCATCGCAAGCATCTCTTTAAGAGGTAAACTCCCATGAAAGGTACCCCGGATGGCCCGACTTGAATCACTAGCCCCATTGAACTCCCACATCGGGTGAGTCTGTTGTTGTAGTGGCTGGATTCCTTGGATAAGAGCCACCGCAATAACACTAAGCAGCGCCAGCCCGCCATGATATAGCTGAGTCACCTGATCCGCTAGCTCGATCACGGACAGGGAATGTATATCGGATCAGTTTAGTGGACGCCAAGAGTACAACTTTTTCAGGGGATCCGGGGAAAAAGGGACGACGAGACCGGCTCAAGGAGGGTCATAAAGCGGCACGTCGGGGAGATAGAACCAGTCCTCTTGCTACTTCTTGTTCTTCTCCTCGGGAGAGCCGTCAAGGTAGCCGGATCCGGCCACTCTATAGATGATGGCCCCGCCGCATTCCAGCAGTGTCCGACCCCGGATGCGTGGTTGAACGCAGAAGTACCGGCACCATAAATCGATTTGCGGCTGGCATCCGAGGAAGACTTCACACAATGTAACATAGCACGCTATGTGAAGGACTGAGTTGGGAGAAAGATGGTGTAATTGGAGCCCGCAAAATACAGTAATCCCCTTAGAAAGGGGTGAATTAGGAAACTCGGGCCCCTTATAAGGAAAGGGACGAAGCATACCCGCTCGTCCCACTGGGGGCTGGGGCATCGTTCTTGAACGAACTCACCATCGACGGCGATTAACCCTGGGTGCGGGAAGGCGACCTCCGGCGAGGGAAGGTAGTGTTGGAAATATGCCCTAGAGGCAATAATAAATTGGTTATTATTATATTTCCTTGTTCATGATAATCGTTTATTATCCATGCTATAATTGTATTGATTGGAAACTCAAATACATGTGTGGGTACATAGACAACACTGTGTCCCTAGTAAGCCTCTAGTTGACTAGCTCGTTGATCAAAGATGGTTAAGGTTTCCTAGCCATTGACATGAGATGTCATTTGATAACGGGATCACATCATTAGGAGAATGATGTGATGGACAAGACCCAAACTGTAAACGTAGCATTTGATCGTGTCAGTTTATTGCTATTGTTTTCTGCATGTCAAGTATCTGTTCCTTTGACCATGAGATCATGCAACTCACTAACACCGGAGGAATACCTTGTGTGTATCAAACGTCGCAACGTAACTGGGTGACTATAAAGGTGCTCTACAGGTATCTCCGAGGGTGTCTGTTGGGTTGGCATGGATCAAGACTGGGATTTGTTACTCCGTATGACGGAGAGGTATCTCAGGGCCCACTCGGTAATACAACATCACAATGAGCCTTGCAAGCAATGTGACTAAAGTGTTAGCCACGAGATCTTGTATTACGGAACGAGTAAAGAGACTTGCCGGTAACGAGATTGAACTAGGTATAGTGATACCGACGATCGAATCTCGGGCAAGTAACATACCGAAGAACAAAGGGAACAGCATACGGGATTAACTGAATCCTTGACATAGAGGTTCGACCGATAAAGATCTTCGTAGAATATGTAGGAGCCAATATGGGCATCCAGGTCCCGCTATTGGTTATTGGCCGTAGAGGTGTCTCGGTCATGTCTACATAGTTCTCGAACCCGCAGGGTCTACACACTTAACGTTTGGTGACGATTAGTATAATTGAGTTATTATGTTGGTGACCGAAAGTTGTTCGGAGTCCCGGATAAGATCCCGGACATGACGAGGATCTCCGGAATAGTCCGGAGGTAAAGATTGATATATGTGATAATAGTGTTTTGATCTCTGGAAGGGTTCCGGAATTCACCGGAAGGGGTTCCGGATGTTTACCGAAGTGTTCGGGTGCAGCAACACTTTATATGAGCCAAAGGGATAAAGCCCACAAGGTATTGGAAAGTGCAAAAGTAGTTTTGCTGCCGCGTAAGCGGTACTACCGCTTGGTGAAGCGGTACTACCGCCGGAGCGGTACTACCGCTTGTGTGAAGCGGTACTACCGCCCAAGCGGTACTACCGCTTGTGTGAAGCGGTACTACCGCTTGTGCGCGGCTGTGCACGGTTCGGCAGGGATCCGAGTTGGACTCTTTCCCTGCGGGCCAAACCGACCTTGTGCGGGCAAAACCGACCCGGAGGAGGCTTTTACTCCAAGTTTAGACCCCAAGGCTCAACATATAAATAGAGGAGCAGGGCTAGCACACGGGATACATCAGGATTTCCCAAGCCGTGTGCCGGCAACCCTAACCCTCTAGTTCCTCCGTCATAATCTCCGTAGCGCTTGGCGAAGCCCTGCAGAGATTGTTCCTCACCACCATCACCACGCCGTCGTGCTGCTGGAACTCAACCACTACTTCACCATCGCTCGCTGGATCGAGGAGGTGAAGGCGTCATCAAGCCGTACATGTGTTGAACGCGGAGGTGCCGTCCGTTCGGCACTAGATCGGAAGGATCGTGATTGGATCGCGGGACGCTCGGCGATTTGGATCGCGAAGACGTTCGACTACATCAACCGCGTTTATTAACGCTTCCGCTTAGCGATCTACAAGGGTATGTAGATTCACTCTCCCTCTCGTAGATGCTCATCACCATGGATAGATCTTATGTGTGCGTAGGAAAATTTTTGTTTCCCATGCAACGTTCCCCAACAGTGGTATCAGAGCTAGGTCTATGCGTAGATGAGATCTCGAGTAGAACACAAACGAGTTGTGGGCGTGGGTGTATACATATTGCTTGCCGTTACTAGTTGATACTTGATTCAGCGGTATTGTGAGATGAAGCGGCCCGGACCGACATTACGCGTACGCTTACGCGAGACTGGTTTTACCGCTGCGTGCACTTGTTGCATAAAGGTGACTGGCGGGTGTCTGTCTCTCTCACTTTAGTTGAATCGGTTCAATGAAGAGGGTTCTTTTAGAAGATCAAAAAGCAATCACTACACCACGTTGTGGTTTTGCGTAGGTAAGAACGGTTCTTGCAAACCCGTAGCAGCCACGTAAAATTTGCAACAACAATTAGAGGACGTCTAACTTGTTTTTGCAGGGTATGTTGTGATGTGATATGGCCAATTACATGATGAGATATATGTGATGTATGAGATGATCATGTTTTGTATAGAATATCACGACTTGCATGTCGATGAGTACGGCAACTGGCAGGAGCCATAGAGTTGTCTTTAATTATTGTATGACCTGCGTGTCAATCATTAAGCGCTATGTAATGCTTTACTTTATCGCTAAACGTTAGCTATAGTCGTGGAAGCAACAGTCAGCGCGACAACCTTATGGCGACACGTTGATGGAGATCAAGATGATGGAGATCATGGTGTCATGCCGGTGACGATGGAGATCATGCCGGTGCTTTGGAGATGGAGATCAAAAGCACAAGTTCATGGCCATATCATGTCACTTATGATTTGCATGTGATGTTAATCCTTTTATGCATCTTATTTTGCTTAGGACGACGGTAGCATTATAAGGTGATCCCTCACTTAAATTTCAAGATAAATTGTGTTCTCCCCAAGTGTGCACCGTTGCGAAAGTTCGTCGTTTCGAGACACGCCGTGATGATCGGGTGTGATAGACTCTACGTTCGCATACAACGGGTGCAAGCCATGTTGCACGTGCGGAACACTCGGGTTAAACTTGACGAGCCTAGCATGTACAGACATGGCCTCGGAACACAAGAGACCGAAAGGTCGAACATGAGTCATATAGTGGATATGATCAACATGAAGATGTTCACCATTGAAACCACCTCAACTCACGTGATGATCGGACTTGAGTTGGTGGATTTGGATCATGTTACACTCGAATGATCGGAGGGATGTCAATTTGAGTGGGAGTTTTTAAGTAATATGATTAACTAAACTCATTATCTAAGAACAATAGTCTAAGTTGTCTTTGCTATATTTATGTTGTAGATCATGGCTCGCGCAGTAGCACCCCTGAATTTTAATGCGTTCCTAGAGAAAGCTAAGTTGAAAGATGATGGAAGTAACTTTGTGGACTGGGCCCGTAATCTAAGGATTATCCTTACGGCTTCCCAGAAGGCTTATGTCCTTGATGCACCGCTTGGTGATCCACCCGCTCCAGTTGAGTCTCTAGACGTTGTGAACGCCTGGCAGGCTCGTTCTGATGATTACTCAATAGTTCAATGTGCAATGTTGTATGGCTTAGAACCGGGACTTCAAAGACGTTTTGAACGTCATGGAGCATATGAGATGTTCCAGGAGTTGAAGTTTATCTTTCAGAAGAATGCCCGGATCGAGAGATATGAGATCTCCGATAAGTTCTATGCTTGCAAGATGGAGGAGAACGGGTCTATCAGTGATCACGTGCTCAGAATGTCTGGGTACTCCACCCGTCTGGCTGAGTTAGGGATGCCCCTTCCGCCAGAGGCTATCACTGACAGAGTTCTTCAATCATTGCCACCTAGCTACAAGAGCTTCGTGTTGAACTATAACATGCACGGGATGAACAAGTCAGTCGCCGAGCTGTTTGCGATGCTGAAAGCCGCTGAGTCTGAAATTCAGAAGGAGCATCAAGTGTTGATGGTCAATAAAACCACTAGTTTCAAGAAAAATGGCAAGGGTAAGAAGGGTAACTCCAAGAAGAGTGGCAAAGCAGTTGCTCCTCTCGTGAAGAAACCCAAGGCTGGACCCAAACCAGAAACTGTGTGTTTTCATTGCAAGGGAACTGGACACTGGAAGCGGAATTGCCCCAAGTATTTGGCTGACAAGAAGGCGGCCAACAACAAACAAGGTATATATGATATACATGTTATTGATGTGTACCTTACCAACTCTCGTTGTAGTGCCTGGGTATTTGATACCGGTGCGGTTGCTCATATTTGCAACTCAAAACAGGAACTGCGGAATAGACGGAGGCTGGCAAAGGACGAAGTGACGATGCGCGTGGGAAATGGTTCCAAGGTTGATGTGATCACCGTCGGCACGCTCGCTCTTCGATTACCATCGGGATTAGTGATGAACCTGAATAATTGTTATTTAGTGCCTGCGTTAAGCATGAACATTATATCTGGATCTTGTTTATTGCGAGACGGTTACTCATTTAAATCAGAGAATAATGGTTGTTCTATTTACATGAGTAATATCTTTTATGGTCATGCACCCGATGTGAGGGGTTTATTCTTATTGAATCTCGATAGTAATGATACACATGTTCATAACATTGATGCCAAAAGATATAGAATTGATAATGATAATACCACTTTCTTGTGGCACTGCCGTTTAGGTCATATTGGCGTAAAACGCATGAAGAAGCTCCATGCTGATGGACTTTTGGAGTCACTTGATTTTGAATCACTTGACACATGTGAGCCATGCCTCATGGGCAAGATGACTAAAACGCCGTTCTCTGGAACAATGGAACGGGCAAGTGACTTATTGGAAATCATACATACTGATGTGTGCGGTCCGATGAGTATTGAGGCGCGCGGTGGTTATCGTTACTTTCTCACCTTCACTGATGACTTAAGTAGATATGGGTATATTTACTTAATGAAACACAAGTCTGAAACATTTGAAAAGTTCAAACAATTTCAGAGTGAAGTTGAGAATCATCGTAACAAGAAGATTAAATTCCTACGATCTGATCGAGGGGGAGAATATCTGAGTTATGAGTTTGGCAGTCACTTAAGACAGTGTGGAATTGTTTCACAATTGACACCGCCTGGAACACCACAGCGTAATGGTGTGTCCGAACGTCGTAATCGAACCTTATTAGATATGGTGCGATCTATGATGTCTCTTGCCGATTTGCCACTATCGTTTTGGGGTTATGCATTAGAGACAGCTGCATTCACTTTAAATAGGGCACCATCGAAATCCGTTGAGACGACGCCATATGAACTTTGGTTTGGCAAGAAGCCGAAACTGTCGTTTCTTAAAGTTTGGGGATGTGATGCTTATGTCAAAAAGCTTCAGCCTGAAAAGCTGGAACCCAAAGCGGAGAAATGCGTCTTCATAGGATACCCAAAAGAGACAATTGGGTATACCTTCTACCTCAGATCCGAGGGCAAAGTGTTTGTCGCTAAAAACGGAACATTTCTTGAGAAAGAGTTTCTCTCGAAAGAATTGAGTGGGAGGAAGATAGAACTTGATGAGGTTGTTGAACCTTTACTTCAACCTGAGAGTAGCGCAGCGCAGAAAGTTGTTTCTGTGGAGCCTACATTAGCTGAAGAGGAAGTTAATGATGATGATCATGAAGCTTTGGATCAAGTTGCTATCGAACCTCGTAGGTCGACAAGGACGCGTACTGCTCCTGAGTGGTACGGCAACCCTGTCTTAGAGGTCATGTTGTTAAACAACGATGAACCTACGAGCTATGGAGAAGCGATGATGGGCCCGGATTCCGAGAAGTGGTTAGAGGCCATGAAATCCGAGATGGGATCCATGTATGAAAACAAAGAATGGACTTTGGAAGTATTACCTGAAGGGCGTAAGGCCATTCAGAACAAATGGATCTTTAAGAGGAAGACGGACGCGGACGGTAATGTCACCGTCTATAAAGCTCGACTTGTGGCAAAGGGTTTTTCACAAGTTCAAGGAGTTGACTACGATGAGACCTTCTCACCCGTAGCGATGCTTAAGTCCGTCAGAATCATGTTAGCAATAGCTGCCTTTTTCGATTATGAAATTTGGCAGATGGATGTCAAAACAGCGTTCCTTAACGGTTTCCTTAAGGAAGAGTTGTATATGATGCAACCAGAAGGTTTTGTCGATCCAGAGAATGCTGACAAAGTTTGCAAACTCCAGCGATCCATTTATGGACTGGTGCAAGCATCTCGGAGTTGGAATCTTCGTTTTGATGAGGTGATCAAAGCGTTCGAGTTTATACAAGTTTACGGAGAAGCTTGTATTTACAAGAAAGTGAGTGGGAGCTCTATAGCGTTTCTAATATTATATGTGGATGACATATTGCTGATTGGAAACAATATAGAAATACTGGAAAGCGTAAAGGAATATTTGAACAAGAGTTTTTCAATGAAGGACCTAGGAGAAGCTGCTTTCATATTAGGCATCAAGATCTATAGAGATAGATCGAGACGCTTAATAGGACTTTCACAAAGCACATACCTTGATAAGATTTTGAAGAAGTTCAAAATGGATCAGTCCAAGAAGGGGTTCTTGCCTGTTTTGCAAGGTGTGAAGTTGAGTAAGACTCAATGCCCAGTAACTGCAGAAGATAGAGAAAAGATGAGTGTCATCCCCTATGCTTCAGCCATAGGCTCTATCATGTATGCAATGCTGTGCACAAGACCCGATGTCAGCCTTGCCATAAGTATGGTCGGAAGGTTTCAAGGTGATCCAGGAATGGAACACTGGACGGCGGTCAAGAATATCCTGAAGTACCTGAAAAGGACTAAGGACATGTTTCTCGTTTATGGAGGTGATCAAGAGCTCGTCGTAAAGGGTTACGTCGATGCAAGCTTTGACACTGATCCGGATGACTCTAAGTCGCAAACCGGATACGTATTTATTCTTAATGGGGGTGCGGTTAGCTGGTGCAGTTCCAAGCAAAGCGTGGTAGCAGATTCTACATGCGAAGCGGAGTACATCGCTGCCTCGGAGGCGGCGAAGGAAGGTGTCTGGATGAAGGAGTTCATGACAGATCTTGGAGTAGTGCCTAGTGCGCTTAACCCAATGACTCTGTTTTGTGATAATACTGGTGCCATTGCTCAAGCCAAGGAACCAAGATTTCACAAGAGGACCAGACACATAAAGCGACGTTTCAATTCCATCCGCGATTACATCAAGGAGGACGACATAAATATTTGCAAAGTACACACGGATCTAAATGTTGCAGATCCGATGACTAAACCTCTTCCAAGGGCTAAACATGAACAACACCAGAACTGCATGGGTGTTCGATTCATTACAATGTAAATCACATAGTGATGTGAACTAGATTATTGACTCTAGTGCAAGTGGGAGACTGTTGGAAATATGCCCTAGAGGCAATAATAAATTGGTTATTATTATATTTCCTTGTTCATGATAATCGTTTATTATCCATGCTATAATTGTATTGATTGGAAACTCAAATACATGTGTGGGTACATAGACAACACTGTGTCCCTAGTAAGCCTCTAGTTGACTAGCTCGTTGATCAAAGATGGTTAAGGTTTCCTAGCCATTGACATGAGATGTCATTTGATAACGGGATCACATCATTAGGAGAATGATGTGATGGACAAGACCCAAACTGTAAACGTAGCATTTGATCGTGTCAGTTTATTGCTATTGTTTTCTGCATGTCAAGTATCTGTTCCTTTGACCATGAGATCATGCAACTCACTAACACCGGAGGAATACCTTGTGTGTATCAAACGTCGCAACGTAACTGGGTGACTATAAAGGTGCTCTACAGGTATCTCCGAGGGTGTCTGTTGGGTTGGCATGGATCAAGACTGGGATTTGTTACTCCGTATGACGGAGAGGTATCTCAGGGCCCACTCGGTAATACAACATCACAATGAGCCTTGCAAGCAATGTGACTAAAGTGTTAGCCACGAGATCTTGTATTACGGAACGAGTAAAGAGACTTGCCGGTAACGAGATTGAACTAGGTATAGTGATACCGACGATCGAATCTCGGGCAAGTAACATACCGAAGAACAAAGGGAACAGCATACGGGATTAACTGAATCCTTGACATAGAGGTTCGACCGATAAAGATCTTCGTAGAATATGTAGGAGCCAATATGGGCATCCAGGTCCCGCTATTGGTTATTGGCCGTAGAGGTGTCTCGGTCATGTCTACATAGTTCTCGAACCCGCAGGGTCTACACACTTAACGTTTGGTGACGATTAGTATAATTGAGTTATTATGTTGGTGACCGAAAGTTGTTCGGAGTCCCGGATAAGATCCCGGACATGACGAGGATCTCCGGAATAGTCCGGAGGTAAAGATTGATATATGTGATAATAGTGTTTTGATCTCTGGAAGGGTTCCGGAATTCACCGGAAGGGGTTCCGGATGTTTACCGAAGTGTTCGGGTGCAGCAACACTTTATATGAGCCAAAGGGATAAAGCCCACAAGGTATTGGAAAGTGCAAAAGTAGTTTTGCTGCCGCGTAAGCGGTACTACCGCTTGGTGAAGCGGTACTACCGCCGGAGCGGTACTACCGCTTGTGTGAAGCGGTACTACCGCCCAAGCGGTACTACCGCTTGTGTGAAGCGGTACTACCGCTTGTGCGCGGCTGTGCACGGTTCGGCAGGGATCCGAGTTGGACTCTTTCCCTGCGGGCCAAACCGACCTTGTGCGGGCAAAACCGACCCGGAGGAGGCTTTTACTCCAAGTTTAGACCCCAAGGCTCAACATATAAATAGAGGAGCAGGGCTAGCACACGGGATACATCAGGATTTCCCAAGCCGTGTGCCGGCAACCCTAACCCTCTAGTTCCTCCGTCATAATCTCCGTAGCGCTTGGCGAAGCCCTGCAGAGATTGTTCCTCACCACCATCACCACGCCGTCGTGCTGCTGGAACTCAACCACTACTTCACCATCGCTCGCTGGATCGAGGAGGTGAAGGCGTCATCAAGCCGTACATGTGTTGAACGCGGAGGTGCCGTCCGTTCGGCACTAGATCGGAAGGATCGTGATTGGATCGCGGGACGCTCGGCGATTTGGATCGCGAAGACGTTCGACTACATCAACCGCGTTTATTAACGCTTCCGCTTAGCGATCTACAAGGGTATGTAGATTCACTCTCCCTCTCGTAGATGCTCATCACCATGGATAGATCTTATGTGTGCGTAGGAAAATTTTTGTTTCCCATGCAACGTTCCCCAACAGGTAGCCCAGGGCAGACATCCGATCCAACTGACTCTGAGTGACAGTGCAGGTCCTCCACTCTCCTTCGACGCCATCGGCGGTCCACGAAGATGAGGCAGCCGCTGGGTCCATGGCTACCAGTTTTTTCCATTGACGGTTGCCTGCCATTAGCGCGACCCAAGCGATGAGGAGGAAAGGTGTTTCCCCTCATAGCAAGGCCTTATTTATAGTAAAGTTTCTTTGCGAAACGACGGCGGAGCATCAAGGCTGTGTGGCAGTTATTCCGCTGGTTTCCTAGGCGTCATGAGTTAATCACGCGCAAGAATAGAGGGGACGATAGATTCATTTATTGCTCACATCGGGGCATGATATCCTTTATTGATAGGACGTGACACTAGTGGGGCCTCGAGCCATGCCCCAACACTATGTTGGCAGCTGAAGTGACAACACACCACTGTTGCGTGGGATGACGGATGAAATTGGTCAGAGCTATCAGAGCACGACCGAACCGTTAGCTCGGCCTTCTCGCGGGAACACTTCGAAGCTAAGGCACTGCCGCGCGGGAAAATTTCACCCGAAGTGCGGCGTTAGAATAATAATAATAAGATGCCCGATAAAGGTCTAGGGAACCCGACAGGAGCTCCTCGGATGCCCGAGTGTGGACTTTTCGGATACACCTCGGTGATCCTCGAGGTCGAAGATAGGGAAGATTTATTGAACCAACTTTCAAGGACGACGGCTGAAGATGGAGAGCAGTTTGAAAGAACAGCGGAGCGTCCCCGATGTGAAGACCGGTTCAGGGGCTACTGATGGTGTCCTGAACCAGGGGTTACTCACCACGCCTGTCTTGGCCAGGTGGGACGGGCCGAGGACCCCATGACGGTTTGTTGATGGGCCGCACCCAGAAAACTAACGACGTGTACAAGGAAGGTTCCCGAAGACTTGGTGCATACTCTAGGGACTCAGACGTCGACTACAACATGATTCGCTCGATACGTAACCGACATAGCTGTAATCCTTGACCCCCCGGTACCTATATAAACTGGGGGGTAGGGCACGTAGAGGCCAAGTTCACAATCAAACAGTAGACAATCTCGTGGTAGAAACACCTGTACTCGGTACTCCATCCACAATCAATACAATCGAAAGCAGAACGTAGAGTATTATCTCCTCGAGAGAGCCCGAATCTGAATAAAACGTCGCATCGCTTGTTACCAACGTACTTAGGCTACCAGTTCGAGACCCCTACCCAAGATTCATCGGAATCAACTCCGTGAGGTGCCACGTCGGCTGATCCCCTCTGAGAGTTCAAAACAGACTTCACTCTACTTATTGAGAGGAAGCCGATCTGTGCAGCCTGACGATGTCCCCTTGTGGACTCAAATTCCGAGTGCGGAGGAAGAATTCATTTATCCCCTTCATTCTTTAGCAATTTACACTTTGACGTACGTAGCTGCGTCCACCGTCACGTGTACCACTGCCCTTATTTTTACCTCTTTTTACATCCACCGTGCGGCGAGGGAGGCAGACGAGATCTGATGCGTAGGCAGATTTAACGAGACGGACGGCAGCATCTTCCGCTGCTGGCAGCTTTATTGCAGACCCGACGAGGGGGTTGGCTGTGCTTTGCTTGGGCCCCAGCTTGTCCAGCACAGCAGTAACAGGAAGCAGTTATTTTTTATCTCTCGTTCTTCCTTCATTCCTTCCTTCCTTCCATGGCTGCTAAAAATCTTCAACCCCAATTTTAAAAGTAAAATAAATTCAACTCCGGTACGCATTGCTGCTGGAGAAGAGAGAGAGAGAGAGAGAGAGTGTGTGTGTAAATGATCATTTTGTATACTAGAGAATTATACACTTTGTACAAATAAAATGTTGATTCGAGTTTCAGAATATATTTTTTGGCGAGCTTAGACATTTCGGCCCCATGCAGCAGATGCTGCATAAATACTACTCGTAAGTCCATGCTGTCAATGGCGCTTCGCACTTCAATGGGATCGGTCCACCTGACCTGAACCATGCCCTGCACGGCTCTTTTTTTCAAGTCAGACAGGGGCACGAGCGATCTGGAGAAGCGACACCTGGACCCCTCCTTCACGCAAGACGATTATGACTCAGAGGAGACGACATAAACGGGGCACATTTTTGTAAACCTTTCCCATTCATGAACCGCTCGCCACGTCAATGATTGAGGCCCATGATGACTCACTCATTCGTGAGAAAAGGAGGCGTGGCTTTTGTACGGGAGATTACATGAAACACCTGGCATGCAGGCGTCAGCAAGCTAGCCAGCTAGCTCTTCATTTTCCAAATGTCTCATTTCGTAGTTGGAACACCTACCCTCGTGCCTACCCGTAATTGTCTGGACCGGGCACCTGTCCTTAGTTGTGAAGTTGTTCTTGGCTTGGATACGCACAAAATAATACTATCCAGCTCTTTAACGTACCAAAGTGGCCCATGGATCTTAGAAGAAGAAACCTAACTATAGCCACGTATGATTTGCAAAATAAATTAATTCCAGAAACTATGCATGGGTTTAACTTTTATGAACTTGTTCTTTTATGGGATACACTTTTAAGAACTGTCCGAGCACATACACGACGGGAAAACTGACCCCACATCGCTCTCCTCGGGGCCCGGGTCAAGATCCCGCCGCCGCATCGCCAAGTTCTCGCGGACCAACTCTTGATGCCGCGGGAAAGCATCGGGGGGCGAAGCACGACCGGCGTCGGCGGCAACACGACCCTCCCTCGCGTCATGGCATGGTCCCTGCCGTAGTGTAGTAGCTGACACAGCAGCAGTGCGGCAGTCTCTTTTCGTCCCCGATAATAGCAACTGTTGCGTCCTGATCCTCTAGCCCTGATCATCAAAATCTGATCTCTAGCCTTGATCTCATTTGCAATTTGAAAGTACGCTGGCTTAGAGTCATCATGCTGGGTGTTAATCATCCTTAAGCAGTCCGTTGTAATCCTCGCTCATCGGATCAGCAGATCCTCTGCCAACGAGAGAGCCTCCCGCACTGCAAGCGCGTCGACAGTTTTAGCGTCTGATACTCCCCGAAAAACCTCTGAAGATGTCCCTAGAAAGTCACCAATACTACTGCAAGCAACAACCGCCGCTGCCACCTTTTTTTGAGGGGTCAGGTCTGGCCACCTTATCGTCGAGTTTTCTAAAGCTCCATCTACATTGACCTTTGCCCAGGCTGGAGGTGGAATCCAAACCTGGGCATTTACATCTTCTCTTCTTTTTGATGGAGCTACGGCTGGGCCAAACCAGGCTAAGGCCCGCCCAGCCCATCTCTCCCGATCTTCTAAGTTCTGATATTGTCATCTATGGCAGCCTCTTTCGCAGGAGCTCCTATACAGCGACCTGCGCGGTGGGAAAGAGGGTAGCGCGCGCCCCCTCGCTCCTTATGCGCGACCTTGGGCCGACCTAGTAGCGGGACGGGCCTCCCCTATTTTTTTTCGTTTCCATTTCTTTTTTGTTCTTTTTGCTTCTATAATAAAAGTTTAGGATTTCAAAAAAAGTTTAGAATTTGTAAAAATGTTCACTAATGCAAAAAATGTTCACGAATTCAAAAAAAATATCCATTCTGTTTTTTTGCTTCTTTAAGAAAGTCCGGGATTTGAAAAAAAATTAAAATTTCAAAGAATGCCAAAACATATTCATGAATTCAAAAAAAGTTCATAATTTATAAAAAAATGAACATTTTTCGAATTTTGATGAACATTTTTTGAATTTTGATAAACCTTTTTTGTATTTTATGTTTTTTTTAAATTCAATGAACTTTTTTTTGAATTTGATTAACAAATTTTGAATTCGAGCGGATTTTTGAATATGAAAGACATTTTTAAAAAGTTCATTTGTTTTTTTTGAATTTGATGAACAAAATTTGAACTTAAAAAAATGTTCCCTGATTTGAAAAAATGTTCAAATTTCAAAAAATGTTCACCGATTTGAAAAAAATGTTCCCAGATTTCAGAAAATGTTTGTGAATTTGGAAAGAAAAAATCGAACTAAAAGGAAAAATAAAATTAAAAGAGAAAGGGAAAAACGAAAAAGAAAAGGAGAAAAAATGAAATTAAAAACAATGGAAAAAATAAAAACCGGTTTGTGAAGGTTCTAGAATACCAAAACCGGAAACGGCTAGCTGGACCGGCCCAAACATACTCAGTGTGAAAGATGGGGGGGGGGGGGGGGGGGGGGTAGCTACCTGGGGGACCGCTATTCCTCTCGTTCAGCGAGTCGAGGCGTCCGACTCGCTGAAGCGCGCGAACATCTAGGCCGGCCCACCCGCGCGGGCAACACCACCCTGTTTCTTTGTTTTGTTTTTTTTTTCACGTTTTTTTTAACTTTTGTTTATACTTTAAAATATTCTAAATTTATATATTACAAAAAATACTCTTCAAAAATGCATTTGAAAAAATGTTGAATAAGTATTAAAAAATGTTGAACAAGAATTTGAAAAATGTTGAACAAGTATTTGAAAAATGTTGAATAAGTATTAAAAATGTTGAACAAGTATCTGAAAAATATAGAATAGGTATGAAAAATGTTGAACGAGTATATGAAAAATGTTGAACAAGTATTGAAAAATGTTGAACAAGAATTTGAAAAATGTTGAACAAGTATTTGAAAATGTTGAATAAGTATTAAAAATGTTGAATAGGTATTAAAAAATATTGAACGAGTATATGAAAAATGTTGCACGAGTATATGAAAAATGTTGATCAAGTATTTGAATGTTTTTAATAACTATGAAAATGTTGAATAAGTTTTTGAAAAATGTTGAAATAGCATTCAGACAATGTTGAACGTGTATACAAAAAATGTTGATCACTTGTAACAAAAAATGTTTTTGACATGTACGAAAATGTAGGGTGAAAACGAAAAAAAACATAAGAAAAAACAAAAAATGGAGAAGGAAAAAGAACAAAGAACAAAAGGAAAATAAAATAAAAAACAAAATGAATGAAAAAGAATGAAATAAAAATGGAGACAAAAAAGAAAAGAAAAAAAAAACAAAAAATCCGGAAGAAAACCGCTCGAGTGGCGTCAAGTAGGACGCGCCCCTAGTTCTCAACGTGAAAGGAACTACGGCGGGGTGGCTAGCGCAGCGCTCGATCATCCTGGAGACCACGGATCGACTCCACCTCCTTGCATTACCTCGTTTCTTTTTTTACGATTAAGCACGCGTGAATGGGCCGACCCAGTATGACACGAGGGGGAAAAGCTTCAGCGAGAGCTGCTATTTCTCTCGCTTAATGCGAGAAATAGCGCTCGCGAGCTACCTGGGGGCCAAATAGGATCTGTCCTCTCCCGCATCGCCTCTTCTCCGGTGGTGGAGCTACGGCTGGGCCAAACCAGGCTATGGCCCACCCAGCCCAACCAAAATTTTAGAGATGGCCCCATTCTGGCCCGCCCAGATAAGTGTCTGCAGCTCCGCCACTTCCCTTCCTCTGTCCTGGCTACCACCTCTTATTACGCTAAAAAAAAAGGCTACCACCTCTTATTTTTTTGAAATGACCGCCTCTTATTTTTCTTGACGCAAGGCTGCTCTCTTGCGTCACGGGCTCACGGCCGCCACTTCCTAGAGAAAGTAGAGGAAAATTAGGAAGAGGAAGGAAGCGGAAGGAGATGCGGTCGTCGGGGCTGTGTCGAACCATCGACGCGGCAGAGGAAGATGATATGTATCGTGAGCTACCTGGGGCCAAATAGGATCTGTCCTCTCCCGCATCGCCTCTTCTCCGGTGGTGGAGCTACGGCTGGGCCAAACCAGGCTATGGCCCACCCAGCCCAACCAAAATTTTAGAGATGGCCCCATTCTGGCCCGCCCAGATAAGTGTCTGCAGCTCCGCCACTTCCCTTCCTCTGTCCTGGCTACCACCTCTTATTACGCTAAAAAAAAGGCTACCACCTCTTATTTTTTTGAAATGACCGCCTCTTATTTTTCTTGACGCAAGGCTGCTCTCTTGCGTCACGGGCTCACGACCGCCACTTCCTAGAGAAAGTAGAGGAAAATTAGGAAGAGGAAGGAAGCGGAAGGAGATGCGGTCGTCGGGGCTGTGTCGAACCATCGACGCGGCAGAGGAAGATGATATGTATCGTGCAAGGCTGCAAGCATAGGACCAGCTACAGTGCAGGCGGCCGGACCTGACATGTCCATCGACGGCTTCGACGATGGCAAGATCAACATGGTGCTGCCTGCAGTTACTCTGTCCAGCCAACAACGCCTTTTCTCTCCTCAGGTTCTTTCTTCTGTCGGCCTGAATCCAACTTATTTCTTTCTATTTGGCAATGCACACCAAGTGTTTGATGAATTGTTAAATTCTTTCCTTTTCTTGCGGGAAGGCAGAGTTCAAACAGATGGACAAAGATGAGAGTATTTAATGTAGTTTAATCTGCATGGTATACACTTGAGCCTATAATGATCTAAACTCAGGAATATTAATGTTGTAGCTAAGCGAAAAATCCAGAGGATTAGTTGTTCGTGTTTGCAATTTGCAAGTGTCGCTATTGGTCGTGCTGGTATAACTTGTCGTGGTTAAATTACAAGGCACACCCTACTCACTGCCCCCACAATGTACGAGAATCATCATCCATAATCAGTATGATATGGAAAACTGATGTTAGTTCACAGCACTTCGTACAGTTTAGGTGTTGTCATTGAAAGCAAGTGCAAGTGCCAGTGAAGTTTAGCCCTAGAAATGCAAATGAGTTAATTGCACGTTGGTACCACATTTCGGGCAGTGTTTGCGGATTGGTACCAGTTTTGGTAATTTTTACGTGTCAGTACCAAGTTTCGGGCAAGACGTTGCAAATCGGGCTAATCTCTGTATTTCGACGTATTGACGTTGTAACTGACTGCCCGGGCCCGCATGTCAGCTGCCACGCTGGCGAATCGCGCTGCGGTCCGGCTCGAACCGGTTCTGGCTCCCTCCCCGCCGCCCGGGCAGTCAGTTCTTCCTCTCCTTCCTCTCCTTCCTCCTCGCTCCTGGCTCCCTCCCCGCCGCCGCGTCGCCGCCCACAGTACCGCCGCCCCGGACCGCCGCCGCCATGGTTTTGGAAGATGAAAGCAGTGACGACACGTCTAGCCTGTTGTACCTGCACTCGACCTCATCCACCGACGGGCTTAACCAGGTCAGTTCACACTCGTTCACTTGAGCTAGGTTTAGGGTTAGGGTTTCAGAATTGAGGCTTTTTGATTTGGGTGATTTAGCTGGGTTTTGATTTGGGCATTTTGTTTGTACGAGCTTGTGCAGTTCCCTTTCAGCCTTGAAGATCCCGATTACAAGGGGCTTGAGCTGGATCTGATGGTCTTCTGTGAGAAGCACGGCAAGGCATCGGAGAGGCTTGTTGCCTTTGAAGGAACAGACACAGGAAGAAGGTTCTTAGCATGTGCAGAGCCGGTATGATCCATTCATTGTTCACTGGCAAAGGATCTATGGCTGTATGGTTAGGTTTTCGGAAAGGGTCACATTGGTACAGGCTTGTTTATTTATGGATCATCCATTGTTGGCTTGACAGTATGTAGTGCATATGGTCTTGTAGTGATGCAAAATGTTTAGTTCATGGTAGTTATATTTTGTAGTGTATATGGTCTTGTTCTGATGCTAGATATTTTGCTTGACACCATCTAGTGCATATGCTTTTGCAGTAGGAGTTGCTTACCAACAAAGTGTTGAATGATGAACAATTTAGGTCACAATTTAGCTTGAGTAGTTAAAATGTAGTGCATATGCTTTTGCAGTTGGAGCTGATTACCAACATACTGTTGAATGATGAACATGGAGTATGTAGTGCATATGCTTTAGCAGTTGAACAATTTTGCAGTTGGAGCTTGCTCTTGTTTTGTAGCTGAGTACCAAAATGTAGTTCAAATCTTTCGCTGAATGGTGCTGTAATTTTGGGATGCACATGCTGTTATTTTGTGGGTAGGTACAATTACCAATTTAGCTAGGGTACTGTTACCAAACTATGGTTTAAACTAATTGATGCATTTGTTATTACCAATATAGGTAGGGTACTGTTAATTTGCAGTGCTCTTGCTCTTCTTCTCTATTTACCTGGGGGATGAACTCACTTGCTGTTGTTGCTCTTTTTGCAGGAAGGGCATAATTGTGGGTTTGTTGAATGGGTTGATCACCAGTGGCCCCCAACAATGCAGAATGCATTGTTGAAGCTGTGGGCAATGGTTGAAGATAGCAAGAGTGCTATGGTGAATGATAATCTTGAAAGTGCTTTAGCTATTCACCATCTGACAGAAGAGAAGAACAAGCTGGAGGCCAACTATGACAAGTTAGTCCAAGATGTGCAGGAACTTATGAACTTCCAGGAGGAAGGGGTGCTGGATTTCAGTTATCTGCAGTCTAACCTTACATATCAGCAGCAATGCAGAAGTGAACTGATGGCTGATATGAAGGCAGAGATGGCAAAGAAAGATGCAGAGACCGAGAAGCTTAATCAGAAGTATGAACTCCTGGTTAACCTGACAAGTGCTCAAGCAACTGTCATCCAGAACATGAAGTTGAAGAATATGAAAGAGAAGGAATTGCTGAGTGAAGGTAGGATGAAATTGGAGTCTCAGAATGCAGAGCTCACAAAGTCTGAGGAGAAGCTCACCCAGGAGAAGCTAGAGTTGAAGCTTCAGGTTGCTGATCTGCTTAAGGGAAAGGAAAAGCATAGTGAAGAGAAGGGCCAGCTAGAGCTTCAGATTGCTGAGCTCATGAAGGGAGAGGAGAAGCTCAAGCAGATGATCAAGGGGATCCAGGCCATCTTAGAGAACTGAACAAGATAAATATGAGATTAGTGGGCATTGCTGACCTTTTGGGAAGGATGGTTGTGTAATGACCTAGTAACTTAGAATTATGGTTGTGTAGTGTATGGTTGTACTAATTGTGAACTCTGGCTGTGTATGTATGTAGCAGTTATGCTATTCATCCTTTTGTGAGCAAAGGATGAAGTATGCATTTCAACTCCACTATGTATTGTGAACAATGGTTGTGTATGCCTAAAATATGTTGAACTCCACTAAGTATTGTGTGCTATGATTGCTATACTAAAAATTATGAGATATCATGCATTGGAAGATGGATCAGATATAGTAGATGCTTATGTTATAGTGCCTCAATATTATGTTGATTATGGGATTAGTTGTTTATAGTGCCTCAATATTACGTTGATTATTGGTTTTGGTGGTTCCGTCGACCCCGATCCACCATATACCCTAAAGACTAGGTTTTGGTGGTTTGGTCGACCCCGATTCACCATTAACCCTAAAGAGACTAGGTTTTGGTGGTTCCGTCGACCCCGAGCCACCATAAACCCTAAGGACTAGGTTTTGGTGTTTCCGTCGACCCGAGCCACCATTAACCCTAAAGACTAGGTTAGCGTGGTTCCGTCGACCACGATCCACCATAAACCCTAAAGACTAGGTTTTGGTGGTTCGGTTGACCCCGATTCACCATAAACCCTAAACACTAGGTTTTGTTGGTTCCGTCGACCCCGAGCCACCATAAACCCTAAGGACTAGGTTTTGGTGTTTTCGTCGACCCGAGCCACCATTAACCCTAAAGACTAGGTTAGCGTGGTTCCGTCGAGCACGATCCACCATAAACCCTAAAGACTATGTTTTGGTGGTTCGGTCGACCCCGATTCACCATAAACCCTAAGCACTAGGTTTTGTTGGTTCTGTCGACCCCGAGCCACCATTAACCCTAAAGACTAGGTTAGTGTGGTTCCGTCGACCCCGAGCCACCATTAACCCTAAAGACTAGGTTTTGGTGGTTCCGTCGACTCCGATTCACCATAAACCCTAAAGACTAGGTTAGCGTGTTTCCGTCGACCCCAAGACACCATTAACCCTAAAGACTAGGTTAGCGTGGTTCCGTCGACCCCAATTCACCATAAACCTAAAGACTAGGTTTTGGTGGTTCCGTCGACCCCGATTCACCATAAACCCTAAACACTAGGTTAGCGTGTTTCCGTCGACCCGAGCCACCATTAACCCTAAACACTAGGTTAGCGTGGTTCCGTCGACCCCGATCCACCATAAACCCTAAAGACTAGGTTTTGGTGGTTCGGTCGACCCCGATTCACCATAAACCCTAAACACTAGGTTTTGTTGGTTCCGTCGACCCCGAGCCACCATTAACCCTAAAGACTAGGTTAGCGTGGTTCCGTCGACCCCGAGCCACCATTAACCCTAAAGACTAGGTTTTGGTGGTTCCGTCGACCCCGATTCACCATAAACCCTAAAGGCTAGGTTAGCATGTTTCCGTCGACCCTGAGACACCATTAACCCTAAAGACTAGGTTAGCGTGGTTCCGTCGACCCCAATTCACCATAAACCTAACGACTAGGTTTTGGTGGTTCCGTCGACCCCGATTCACCATAAACCCTAAAGACTAGGTTAGCGTGTTTCTGTCGACCCGAGCCACCATTAACCCTAAACACTAGGTTAGCGTGGTTTCGTCGAGCCCGAGCCACCATTAACCCTAAAGACTAGGTTAGCGTGGTTCCGTCGACCCCGAGCAACAATGTCAACAATCTATCAACATGCCCATCAATATGTTCATTAATCCATTAACATGTCATCAATCAATATATATCCAGAAATGACATTAATCTTTCAACATACCAAGCATTATATATCCATCCACATGAGCAAATAGCAAAACAATGACATTAATCTTTCAACATATCAAGCATTATATATCCATCCAGCAGTGCCATCAATCCATGAACAGAATCCCCAACAGAACCATCAAGTTATCCATCAAGAGAACCATAAACAAACCATCAAGTAGACTTAGCAGTGGCATCAAACCAAAATAAAACACATTGTAGCATCAGCAGAAGTTGCTGCAGTGGCATCAAACCAAAATAAAACACATTGTAGCATCAGCAGAAGTTTACATGGCACATCATGCCATTCAGTGGTTTCCACTAGCTGTGAAAAAGGCCATCCAGCCAGTGTGTGTACCATCACTAGGTGGAGGAGCACTAGAAGTTGAGGCAGCATACTGCCTTGGGGCAGAGAATGGCCTTGAAGTACCTACAACACCTCTCCCAGCAGCACCTGTTGCAGATCTTGAAGATTGAGCGACATTATCACCTCTTGCAGAAGATGCTCTTCCAGTTCCTCTTCCACCAGCAGCCCTTCTTCCACCACCTCTACCAGCACCACTTCCAGATCTTCCTTCACCACCTCTTCCAACAGCACTTCCAGATCTTGCTCCAGCAGGAGGAGCTCTTGGTGTTGGAGGAGAAGCATGAGAAGCTCTAGGTGTTGGTGTAGGAGCTCTAAGTGTTGGTGCAAGAGCTCTTGGTGTTGCTGTACGAGCTCTTGGTGTTGCTGTAGGAGCAGCACCTCTTGCTTGTGAATTCCTTGCAGCAGGCTTGGAAAACAATTCAAAGGAAAAATAGTTAATAATACTACAAGTAAGAAATGTACAATGGAAAAAGTAATTTACAAAAACATCAAAATGAAGTAGTAGTTCAAAGGGAATTACCACATGTTTGTTCTTTCTCAAGGCCAACTCAGGTTTCAACTGTTTCAGGCAGCTTGTGTATCTATGCCCTTGTAATCCATAATTACTACAAGTTATAGTCCCCATTCTTGAAGTGACCTTTGGCTTTGGAACTTCAAATTTTCCCTTGATCCTCTTCTCTTTCCTTCTTCCTTACTTCACTTTAAATGCAGGTGGTTCTATGTCTGGACCAGGGGTCTTTGTCCAATCATGCTCACCAGGAACTGGATATATCATTGGTTCATATGCAGCTAAGTACAATGGTTTCTTGAAGAATTTATTGACATAGTCCTCTGAAAACCTTTTTCCCTTGTTAATTGCTGAGATGGCATGGTTGCATGGGATGCCAGTGAGGTCCCACTTTCTGCAACCACAAGTGTGAAGTTCCAAATTCACAACATGTGTTTGCTGCCCACTAGTAACTTGCCATAGGTTAACACCTACTTGAATAGGTTTGCAGTACTTGGCCCTTTCCTTTTCAGTCTCTAACTTTTCTGCATAATGTGGTGTGATCACCCATCTAGCTGCCTTTCCACTCTCTCTATTCCTGTGCCACCTAACCATCTTCTTATCCTTTACGCCATCACACATTGTCCTTATAGGTTTTTTCCTAACATCTAGGATGTACTTGTTAAAAACCTCAGACAAATTGTTAACTACCAAGTCAGTCTTGCAGTTTGTGTCAAATGCATGCCTAGCCCATGTTTTCTTGGGTATTGCACTCTGCCACTCCCAAGCTTCCTCACTCTCAGCTTTGAGATCATCCATTGCAATATTAAATTTGTGTTCATTATAGGCATAACTGGCATTATCCATGCACTTCTTAAGATCTTCCCCCCTAAACCCAGCATTTTGGAAGTTTGCATATATGTGTCTTAGGCAGAATCTTTGGTGGCAGTTAGAAAATACTGCATTCACTGCATATAGTAGCCCCTGGTGCACCCAATTAACAAGCTAAGCTACTGTGTAATAGATATATGCAACAAAGAATGGAAGATGCATTCACATACCTTCTGTCTATCAGACATTATAGTATATGGACCAAACTGTCCAACTTCTCCTCCTAGACAGATTTTTAGTTGGTGTAAAAACCAGCACCAGTTAGCTTTGTCCTCTTGTCCAACAATGCCAAATGCAAGTGGGTAGATGTTGTTATTTCCATATCTACCAGTGGCAGCAAGGATTTGTGCACCAGTTGTTAGTTTAATAAAACATCCATCAACACCTAAAAGAGCAAGTAAAGAGAACATTCAAAACAGATAAGTATCAAATCCATTTATATGTGCAATCAATTGAAAATAACATCTAAGTACTAGTTCAAGCTGAAGGAACTAACCAATGAATGGTCTACAACCCTTGAGAAACCCCTCCCTTGCACCATTCATGCAGTAAAACATGGCATGGAATCTTGGTCCTGGATGTGGAATTTTCTCAGTTGGTGTTGGAGTTACTGTAGTGACTACAACTCTGCTCCCAGGGTTAGTATCCATGACAGTCTGTGCATAATCTCTGAGCCTTGGGTATTGCTTCCTATGATCTCCCAAAACAGCCTCAACAACTATGTTTTTTGCCCTATATGCCATAGCATGGGGCACATCCACTCCATACTTTTCCATGCAAGCATCTATCATAGTATGGATGCTAGTACTGACATCTGATCTGAACAGTGGCTCATACTGCTTTGCAAGCCACTTGGCACTTACCCTGGTTGACTCTGTAGTACTAGGGCAAGTGTGTTGTAGTCTCATCTTCTTAACTGCAAATGTTTTTTCACCTTTTATAACAGCTGCCACAATACAGAATTTGCAATGTTCTGCTTTGCAATGCACAATGATCCTCTCATCTGAGTTCCTGTGATAGTTGAAGTCTCTAGCCTGAGTGATGTGCAAGCTCAACAAAGCTTCTCTAAATTGATGCTGATCCCTGAAACACATATGCAGTTGTAATTGCTGGTGTGGTTGCTCCAATTGCTCATTGTAATATACTCTGGGTGGCCTCTTCTTTGCCCTACTCTTCCTTTTTTGAGGTAGCACAAATGCTAGTGGTTGATACCCATTATCTTCACTGTCCTTCAGTAAACCTTTCTCTTCTTCATCTGATGAGGGTTTCCAATCAGGTTGCACTTCTTCTAAAACATTGTTATGTGACCTTGTTGTTGGTCCTCTCCTAACTGGCAGCTTCTGCTTCTTCTTTGCTGCCAAAGATACAACTTCTTCTTCTTCTGAAACAACTGTATCACCCTCATCCAGCTCAAATAAATCCTCAACCTCCGTGTCACCCTCATAATGCAACATTTCCCCTTCTGATTCTTCATCCTCTGTTTCTCCCTTTTCTAGATCTTGTAGTTCTTGCTCTCTCTGTCTCCTTCCCTCTTGCATCTCTATATCTTCAGCAAGCCCCAATTCCTCTTCAGAAACAAATGAGTCTACATTACTGCCATCATAGCCCTCCTGTTCTTCTTCCATAATAGCTTTCAACTTTGGATTTAAAAAATTCCTACTTTCTTGTGTTAAAACTTGAGGAAACACAGCTGCACTTGAGGAGCTACTCTGGCTTTCAAAAACCACACCTTGCTGATCAACAACATAAACATGAGGCTCTCTCAAGTCATAAACAACAGGTTCAGAATACACAACTGGAGCTAATTGCTGACTCTCTATTACACTGCCAGGAGGTGGACTAGCCCTAACTAACAAATTAAGCACCAAACTGTGCTGATTCTCCCTCTTAATCAACTGCAATTTAACATTATTTTCAACCAAGTCTAGGCCCTGCTCTCCTGGATTCTCCATGTAATACAATGAATCATAGATAGTAAAACCCTGGGTTTCCATCAGTGCAATAAGATTCAGATATGTCACATCTGAGCTGGATAGCTTCCTCTCTAAAGTTTCCTGAGCATCAAAATGCATCCTAACATTCCAAATGTCTTCATACAAACTACAAATCATAGCCAATTTAAACTAATCAGTATAACCTACCTGGGTCTACAATTTTAGTTAACAGAAGATGATGAACAGTTAACCAATTAAAACTATTCAGTAAACCCTACCCTAGTCCATAGTTTCACTAAACAGAAAATTCCAACAAATTATAGCCGAATGCACTAACTGAATGCCAAATTTCAGTTAACAGAAAATTCCAACAAATTATAGCAGAATGCACTAACTGAATGCCAAATTGGTTTCACATTTCAGTTAATAGAAAATTCTAATCCCCAATTTAAAATGAAACATACCCTAACCCTAATCCCCAAATCCAACAAATTATGGTCCCCAATTTCAGTTTACATAGGCAACAAGCAACTAACCCTAACCCTAATCCCCATTATCAGCTAACATTGAAGGGATATTTGACCAAATCTATAACAACAGAGAAGGAAAACAGATGAAATTCTTACAGTACGCCGCCGGCTCCATGTGTCCAATGATGGCTACTCCTAGGGTTCGCCACCCATAGCTGGGCCAGACGTGATGGAAATATGCCCTAGAGGCAATAATAAAGTTGTTATTATTTTATATTTCCTTGTTCATGATAAAGGTTTATTATTCATGCTAGAATTGTATTGACCGGAAACTTAAATACATGTGTGAATACATAAACAAATACCGTGTCCCTAGTGAGCCTCCACTAGACTAGCTCGTTGATCAAAGATGGTTAAGGTTTCCTAACCATAGACATGAGTTGTCATTTGATAACGGGATCACATCATTAGGAGAATGATGTGATGGACAAGACCCATCCGTTAGCTTAGCATATGATCGTTCTGTTTATTGCTACTGCTTTCTTGAATGTCAAATACATGTTCCTCAGACAATGAGATCATGCAACTCCCGGATACCGGAGGAATACCTTGTGTGCTATCAAACGTCACAACATAACTGGGTGATCATAAAGATGCTCTACAGGTATCTCCGAAGGCGTCCGTTGAGTTGGCATGGATCGAGACTGGGATTTGTCACTCCGTGTTTCGGAGAGGTATCTCTGGGCCCTCCCGGTAATGCACATCATAAGAAGCTTGCAAGCAAAGTGACTAAGGAGTTAGTTACGTGATGATGTATTACGGAACGATTAAAAAGACTTGCCGGTAACGAGATTGAACTAGGTATGGAGATACCGACGATCGAATCTCGGGCAAGTAACATACCGATGGACAAAGGGAATTACGTATGTTGTCATTGCGGTTCGACCGATAAGATCTTCGTGGAATATGTAGGAACCAATATGAGCATCCAGGTTCTGCTATTGGTTATTCACCGGAGAGGCATCTCAGTCATGTCTACATCATTCCCGAACCTGTAGGGTCCGCACGCTTAACGTTCGTTGACGATATAGTGTTATATGAGTTATGTGAATTGGTAACCGAATGTTGTTCGGAGTCCCGGATGAGATCCCGGACGTCACGAGGAGTCTCGGAATGGTCGAGAGGTAAAGATTTATATATGGGAAGTCATATTTTGGGTTCCAGAAAAAGGTGCAGTTTTTTCGGTATTGTATCGGGAAGCTTCCAGAAGGTTCCGGAGGATTCCGGAGGGGTCCGGAAGTCCACAAGTGGGTCCACCATGCCCCAAGGGCTGGCATGGGCTAAGGGGAGGCGCCCTGGCCTTATTGGGCCAGGCGCACCAAGTCCTCAAAAGTCCACGCCGCTAGGGAAGGAAAAAAGGGAGAGTCCTAGTAGGAATATGATTGGACTTTGGAGTCCAAGTCCACGTGTGTACTATTCACGGTTACTGTTCACGTGGCACTATTCCTTCTACTCAAAGCCCCTACACATATATAAATAGAGGAGAGAGGGCGCCCCAAAGGACACAACATTGTCTTAGCCGTGTGCGGCGTCCCCCTCCACAGTTCCGTCCCTCGGTCATATTTTCGCAGTGCTTGGGCGAAGCCCTGCGGAGATAGCATCACCATCACCGTCACCACGCCGTCGTGCTGCCGGAACTCATCCACTACCTCGCCGTCTTGCTGGATCAAGAAGTCGAGGACATCACCGAGCTGAACGTGTGCTGAACGCGGAGGTGCCGTACGTTCGGTGCTCGGTCGGTTGGATCGTGAAGTTGTTCGACAACATCAACCGCATTGTTCTAACGCTTCCGCTTACGGTCTACGAGGGTACGTAGACATACCCCCCCTCTCGTAGCTATGCATCTCCATGGATAGATCTTGCGTGTGCGTATAAATTTTTTTGTTTTCCATGCAACGTTCCCCAACAAGACGTACCCGCTGCTCCATGGAGACTGCTGGCTCCATGAACTCGTCCTCGTCCTCGCTGGAGTAGGCGGAGCTCGAGTAGTCGTCGCCGCCGTCGAAACCTCCTGACGCAGCGCCGCCCGAGCGTCCACTGTTCCCGCCGCCATAGCCTCCGCCGCCGCTGCTACTGCCACCGACCCCATCGCCCGGGGTCGCCGCCGCCATCGCCGCAGAGACGCAAGGGGATGCTAGGGTTCGCGGCGGAGCTAGGGTTCGAGGGGGAGGAGAGTACTCGGGGGAGGGAGGAAGACGAGAGGAGAGGAGACGTGGGGGAGAGCACGGGGTGAACCGGTTCGAGCCGGACCGCAACGCGATTCGCCAGCGTGGCAGCTGACATGCAGGCCCGGGCAGTCAGTTACAACGTCAATACGTCGAAATACAGAGATTAGCCCGATTTGCAACGTCTTGCCCGAAACTTGGTACTGACACGTAAAAATTACCAAAACTGGTACCAATCCGCAAACACTGCCCGAAATGTGGTACCAACGTGCAATTAACTCAATGCAAATGCTAATCCTTGGAAATAGAGATTAAAATAGTAGCTAGTCTTGCCAGGGAATACAAGGTTGTACGATGCACAGAAGAAAAGAAACGCCGAAAACACAACCCCAGGAAAATTAACCCTGCAAGAAAAATATCATGTCAGTTACAGTCTAGCGTATAGTCTGAATGCCCATAGCCTTGACTAAGAGGTTTACCTGTCTCTTAATCTTTTTCTAGTTTTCTGAAGCAAGGGAACCTTGTTATCTTCAAAATTGTTCCCTGTCTTCTTTGTCACGACCCACTCGTTAAACTCTGATAATTCGAATAGACCAACCACTGCAGCTCTCGTGCGGTGTATTGTCATCACACTCTCAAACAAAATCCAAAATGGCAGAAGGTGTATATTTCTGCAGAGTTGGTTTTAAGGACATTAAATTTTTGGTATGTGGAGAAGCGGATATGAGTAATTAGATTGTAAATGAAAGCACGTCTTGAGAAACTTACTTTGGATTTCGTATGGCTGTCACCACTAAAAGTACTGTGGGAATATATGCGACGCCCCAGACTGGTAGGTATAGTTCTGGGATCATGACTGATAACGGAACTATGATATTCGAGAGAACACATGCAACAGTAGGGGCCACAACTCTCCTAACCAATAAGAAGCTATAGAGCATATAGAATTTCTTGACGAGAGACACATCCTAATGAAACAACAATGAGATAAATTTCAGTTTTCTTTAAATATTTTGTTTTAGAGCCAATGAGGGAGAAAATAACCCTACCTTAGAAGTCAAAATATCTAGAGGGCGGCGTTTTGGCTCCCGGGTGCATTTGCACCCGGGTGAACAGTAACCGCAAAAAAAGTAGAAAATGTTTTCAAAAAATTCTGAAAACATTTGTAGATGATCGTGTTGGTGTCGCAAGCATGCTTGACAATTTTCATGCGAAACGGAGCAGCAGTGTTTCGTCGGTGAAAAAAACAAATTTGGGTTGTCATTTTGTGGTGACATTTTGTCTTCGATTTGTTTTTTTTGCGCAGGCCAAAATGCTTAACCTTTTTGCCTCAAAATTTACATGTAGCATTTGTACGTGACAAAGATCACCAAAAAATTTTGTCCCAATTTTTTTGACATTTCAAAATTCATTTTACATGCTCCTGGGAGCCGAATTGCATTTCCGAAATATCTATTGCTACTTTCCTGAATAAATGTGCACCACCACAAGCCCACCGGAATTGCTGTCGACAGTAGGCCTTGTAACTGGATGGCAATTCACTCTTAACCTGCATTGTGTTTGCATAGTCAATTGATTGCATCAAACTATTATACTTTCAACAAAATTGTTGTGGTATAAAATCTACTCACTCTGATATCCCCAACATATATAAATTTCCAACCCTTTAGGTTGCTCGAATTGCCAAGTCCATGTCTTCAACTGTAGTGCGGTCCTTCCAACCTCCCGCCTCTTTGATGGCTGTTGTACGCCACACTCCAGCGGTTCCTTGGTTTACAACAGAAATTCTTTGAGACAATCATTTATTTTCAAATATATGTTCTAGAGTTTTTTGTCTTTTACTTTGTGGCTTAGAATCCGTAAGTTGTAAAAATGTGTACCATTGAAGCTGAAGAAGGCAAAGGTTGCTCATCCTGCTTCTTGCTCAACTTTGAAATGGTAATCGAAGAACATCTTTTGTATCCTCGTCAAAAGGCTCACGGTGCCATTCACTGCAAAATACAGTCAATTAAGAATTGATCGATTCAATCGGAGCAAATAAAACACTATCATGTTTGCTGAGTGGTACATTAGCACTACTATGTGTTGAACTCGTGATGTGCTAAAATATTTGAAGCATATATGACAAGTGCAAACATGCAAGTCAAAATATATATTTATAGTCCAGTTTTAATTTCCTGGCCTAATGAAAACTGTCTTGTGATAGACTTGTAGCTGGAAAGAGGAATGCTCCAGAGCTGATAGGAAATGGACTACTTACCGAAGGACCACCGAGCTTGGACAAGAGCAACTTCTGGATTGTGCACGAGGAACGGGACTGTTCTGAGAAGGAAGTCTGGTTCAGGCTGGAAATCAGCATCAAATATGGCAACATATTCGCACTGCTTGGCATAGTCACATTCCATTCCCTTCTTTATGCTTTAAACCCCTTCCGGCTGCTTCTCGTGGCATACTTGATGTTCAGACCCTTGACCCCCCAGCTTTCGCATTCAAGCTCCACCAAGTTCTGCAGAAACAAGTAACCAACCAGCATAGGTGCTTTAGAGCAACTTCAACGCGCCGACCCAAACGGACGTACGCTTTGTCCGCCTTTTGTCCGTTTGGGTCGGCATGTCCACCCCCTTTTGCGTTTGGGTCGGCGGTGCGCCCAACGCGCCGACGCATTTTTCGTCCTCGCGGCCTGCCTGCCTCCTATTTATATTGTGTACACATATTTTTGGTTGCCATTCAACATTTTATTATTTCATCAAACACATTTTCGATACATACATTCGCCAATTCTTTGCTATGAGAGCAAGACCAAAGAAAACAAGAACCACAATTAGACATTTTTAGAAGATGTCCAATTTCCATAACTGCTCCCACTAGTTGGACTAATATCTTCTCTATGTCTTCATTGTTGATCTGCGGATTCTTGAGCTTCACAACTTCTTTCTTCTTCGATTCTAAAGAAGTAGACGTTGCTTCCCCTTTGGTCCCTTCTTTAGTCTCATCTCTAGCTTCAATTCTAGCTACAAGTGCACGGACATCTAGCAAATTCCGTTCGATCAAAAGATTGATATATTCTTCTTCCCAAAACCAAAACTTGCATCCCTCCTACACACAAATTTGAGCAAATATAAAGCTACCGAAATTGTGCCAAAACCGAGAGCAAAACCGAACCAACATAAGCAGGTACCCCATCATTTTTGCACTTGATGAACACCCATTGGGTATGTTCCGGCGTCGAAGAGACTCGGCGCACGACCTGCCGCGGGTAGTCATCGCACTTTATGAGCGGCAACGGTGAGCCGGCAAGCCTCTGGGCCAGCACCGAGCCAGGGCGACGGCCGGCCGTGGCTTTGCAGGCGAACCGACGACGGGGTAGATCCGAGCGGCTAGAGGAGGACTCGACACCTGCATGCGGCGCCGAGGCATTGCCGAGGCTGTGTGGTCCGGTACCCGGCCAATCCATGGCAAGGCGCAGTCGCCGGCGGCCGGAATCGGCAAATCCGGCCGGCAGGATGCACCAAATCCCGCGGCCGCAGATCTACCGCTTCGCCCCCCGCACCCGGCGGAGGGAGGCACCAAAGCCGGTGGATGTGCTGCGAGGAGGAGGGGAGGGGGCTGGAGAGCAAGGTGGCCGGGGAAAAATGGGCGGTGGGGGTAGGGTTTGTGCACGGACGGGCGGAGGGCGTGCGGGGGAAGGGGATAGAAAAGGGCAGGCTGTGTCGCCGACTGGCGGGCCAGGGGAAGGAGTAGGCGGGCGAGCCGCGTGTCCGCTTTGTGTCCACGCCGACGCAAATGAGGCCCAAATTTGGGCCGGGAATGGGTCGGCAGGCGGACGAAAAGCGGACGCGTGTCCGTTTGGGTCGGCGCGTTGGGCTGACTTTTGTGTTCGTGCTGATCCAAACGGACACGCGCGGACGAAATGGGTCGGCGCGTTGGAGTTGCTCTTAGATTGCATATTTTCATATCGACCAACATAAATATTCTTGATATCCCGTTTGCAGTCTAGTAGAACTAGAGCTTGGACACTCAGAAGTCCTGTGAGTGGAAAAATGTGAAGGTTGAACTAACTTTCCAACCCCACTTGGTAGCATGTTCCTTGAATGTATCCAAATGCAATTGGAAAACTTCCTTCTCAGGTAAGGTTTAGTTTCGTTGCTATGCCATCACAAATGGTCTTTGCTGTCATTGGATGACATTATATAAATCCAATGGGATAATACAGATCCGAATATCACTGTTAACGTGAGGTCTACCTGCTTATTACACTAACAGACATATTTGGGAGGCCACCCCTGCTTTATCTAAAGGTACATGTGCACGCCAATTAGTATTTCTATCCTGTCCCACTAAACAAGCCCATCCATGGAACCGAATACTCACATAGCTAATCTAGCCTGTCGATTGGAATATAATCCCCAATTAGGTCAATCTGCAACTAAAGAGAGATGAGAAGGCCTATTACCCTGTTTATGCATGACTATATTGCCCAAACTTTCCACTGAAACAGGCTTCAATTTCCCCCCGAAATGAGCCTTTGTGGAATATCAAACGATTCAATTTAGTTCCATGTATGGTATGCAACAACAGAGTGTTCAAACTAAGAACATTTTGCAAGAAATACTACGGGGAGTGTTAGGTAAATGCCTACGAGCATCTAAAACCATGGTTGCCAAATATGCCACCCTATACGGACGCGGACGCGACCTGGCGCGTCCAATGACAGTGACCGGTCACCCCCTATTTGTCATCGCCCGCAGCTGTGGTCCTCAAACGTTCGGCCCCCAAATCCATACAAAGCATGCAACTACGTAGATCAACATGGCAATGTAGATTGAACTGCAAATATATAGCACAATCGGACCCAAAAGACATAGTTCGTCGTCGGACTTAGTTCTTCAACGTATAGATTAAACTACATACAAAATATACTAGCTAGACGGTGCGGGGAGGTGACATCACCACTTCTTGGCCGGCCCCTTCCCCTTGCGGTCACCGGAGCGGCGGGAGTAGTCCTCTGTGTAGGCCTCGGCGGCGGGAGGAGCGTCGTCGTCGTCCATGTTCGTTGTGCCGCTGCCCGACGACGACGAGATGTAACCGGAGAGGCGGCGGATGGCGCGGGACTGTTCCTTCGCGTGTCGTGCCGCCTTGGCCTTGGCGGTCTCCTTCTGGCTCGCGAGGCGCTCCGACTCGTTGATACTGAGCCGGAGCGCCTTCGCGTTCTTGCGGGCGGAGGCGCCTAGCGTCCTTCTCCGCCGTAGTCAGCAACCAGCGGAGGACCTCGCGAAGGAGCTGCTCCTCCGGGTCGACGGGCACGGATCTGGCACGTGGGCGGGAAGGGCCGGCCTCTGCCGCCCTCTGCATGGCCTGCTGCCTCTCGTGGCAGTCGGCTTTGGCCTCCAACTCCGGCATCCGAGTCCGCTGGGTCGACGTGGGCACGAGCACCCACGTGTTGAGCAAAGTGGGATGACTGGCGCCAATCTTGGTGCTACATTGTCGTGGATCCACACACCCAGTTGGTGGCACTAGTGCAGAAATACTTACACACAAACTTAATTAGTACTCCGCCACTTTCAATCCACGCCATAAGTATTTTTCTGAAATACAGGTGGCATGGCAATATTTTGTACGCCACCAATACAACATTATCGGTGGTGTGCGAGCATGCGACTATGCCACTGGTGTGTGGGCCAACAACCTGGCCCCACGCAAATGTTATTCGTTGCATGGGTTTTCTGGACACACTATTGGTTTGTTTCTGGACCGTGTTTTCGGGCCCAAAGTATGGTGGCGTGGGCTACAAATTGCACGCCACTACCTGGGTCATTTTTTTTACCTAGGTAGAAACCTAGTCGCCGCACACTTCCATCTATCTCCACACCCCCTCCCTCACGCGACCAGCCGCCACCACCGTGACGGATCTTGCCGAAGAAGGCCACCCCCTCGTCGCCACCGCCGGAGGTTGCCGCTCGTCGCCACGAAAGGTTTGATCCCAGCCTCTCCTTCCTCTCGCGCATCGCGCCATTGCATCTAGTCTCCCTTGTCTCGGCCTTGTTGCTGGCTGCACCCATTTGTTGCGTTCTTGGAGTGGATGGATTGATATATAGTTCTAGGAATGCTAAGTTTTAGGATGAGTAACCCATGGATTGATGCTTAGCATGGATTGATAATTTTTTAAATTTAGTTCTAGGATGCATGATATACAAAGGTATGCATGTCAAGTGTTTGGTGCCCCACCAATTGCTAGTAATTTTAGTTCTAAATTGTCAAGTGCTTGGTCTCCCCCAATTGCTAGTAAATTTAATTCTAGGATGATATATAGTGGTAGTATGCATGTCTAGTATATTTCTATTCTAAAATGTCAAGCCGAATGCGAATTTCTGAACGCGAATGTGTAGTCTATTTGTCTTGATCAATATTTAGACATTGTACTTTCTTATCTAACAGGATATGGCATGCCAAGTATGCAAGTCTAATTGCGCAAGCAGCCTTTCAAGTGACTATTGTTCAATGTCTATCTTGTAGAGGGTTTCTTACGTTTAGTGGTAAAAAACTATTCGTTTTCATACAATATTAATCATTTTTGTTTTGGGTTTTCTTTCAGTGCTTTTACCATTAATGTAATGTGTGTCTGTTTTGTTTTTGTTGCACAGATTGTCCCATGCAATGTAAGGTTGCAGTTCAATGAACTTATAGGAGAGAGTGTGCTTTTTGAGGGTCTTGGGGGCACGTACAATATTGACTTGGAGAAAGGACCAACAATGACCTGCATTGGAGGCGAAGGATGGGACCGTTTCATCACCCAGAATGGTCTCACTGGGGAGATATTATCTGTTTTTCCATAAAAGGAGCAAGGCCCAAGATGTCTATTCTTTTGTTGACGATGGCGAGGATTACCCATTTGATGATAACGTCTTCACCCAAAGAATCAAGCTCGACGAAGATGAGACTGACCGCCTCTTGGACATTCTATCGCCACGTGAGGACTACGTCGGGGTGCCATTTGTGACCCATTTGACAAGGACCAATCTTACCAAACATGTCATGGTATGTTCTTTAAAGTCATTTATCTACTTTACTTTTTTGTGTCCATCACATGAGGCGGTCTCACATTGCTGCTCATTTGGTTTTTCAGAAATTGCCTAAGAAGGTAGCTTTGAGCAGTGGCATAGCAGGTGAAGAAGCAGGCCTTGCTGGACTATGCCTTGGATCAAGGGGCTTCATCAGTACGTGCGTACAAGGCGGACACAGACAGACGCATTGTCTTCAACAAGGAGGGGTGTGGAAGGAGTTCCTCACCGGGAAGAATCTCTAGGTTCGATAGGCCATGCTACACACTATGAGGAACACCGCGCACCCCAACTTGAGAATGATGATCATCATTGACATCATCTAAAAGTAAGCTCCGTCCATGTGATCATGGTCAATAATGCATGTGTGTATGGCTGGGCTGCCGGTGTGTGATACTTGTCTTTTAAACTGCATAGTTTGCTTGTGTTGACGACGAACTAGCTAGTTTCCTTGAACATAAATAGAGTTGTTTCTAGATGATGAACAAAGTTGTGAGAATGTTGGCCATTTTATATATGTTTGGTCATGTGTTAAACTGATTGTTGATCAGTTTTATCTTTGATATGTGCCGCTGTCATGCGGGATGCGTTGCCATGGTGCCGCATTTTTCGCTGGAAAACACATTGGTGGCGTGCCTAATATCGCAACACCACTACTTTAGGAATTATATTGGATGTGTTCCGACATTTTGCGCGCCAATATATCTGTTACTGGTGGCGTGGGGCCCCACATGCCACCAGTATATTTTATTAGTGGGACCATATTGGTGGCGTGGGGGTAACATGCCACCAAAGTGGTTTTTTGGCATGCCACCACTAGTGTTTCCTGCACTAGTGTGCTCCACACTGAGCCGGCGGCGGCAGACAAGAAGAGGTGGGAGTGCCTACCCGAGGACGACCACCACCTACTCGCAGTCACCATCAAGATCTTAGAGCCATGGGGTCTTGGTTTGACCACGACTATGGTGGTCGGGAATTATTTCCGACGAAGGTTGGAGCTGCTACAGGGGCATGGTAGCATGGCGTGGATGTACTCCGACGACGCAGATTTTGGCCAGACGCAGGTCGGGCCGGGAGCAACCTCGCGATGGATGTGCTGGACGAGTTGCTGAAGATCTTACTAGCAAGTGGCATCGGCTCATCCTATCTCCCGACGCCCGGCCTCGCTCTCTGCACCAACTTCACCTGTGACGACATTCATGCGAATCTCCCTGAGTTCGATGCTTGGGGTATCAAGACGTAGGGGATAGGAGTGCCTAAAAATGGACTGATACTCGAGTCATGCGGCGTCGAATCCGGGGGCCCACGGAATCGACGAGGATCTTCAAGCTGGAGTGGGAAGAGGGCTCAGAACCCGTCCCCTCCCATATCTTTATCTTCTTCACCGTCGCCGCCACGCCCTCCCCCGCCGGTCATGCGGCTGGTGCTAGGATCTGGAGGAGGTGACCCCGGGCAGGGAGGATCCACGAGGAAGGAGGAGCCGACGGCGTTGATGTCGGAGGTGGAGGTCCACCCCAAGCAGTGGCGGTTCTTAGGGCCTAAGGCATCGTAAGTTGAAATTTCCCTTTCTGTTTCTTCTTCTTTGGTTATGAAGTAGTTGTTCTCGAGAACTAACCCAAGATCATCTTTTTTTTTTTTGAGAAAAACCCAAGATCATCTTGAATGTCTTAAGATTGCCCAAGAAGGCCCAGACCACCCCGAGCAGTGAGGCCGCGCTAGAAGCCCCCGAGCGCACAAGTGCCAAGGAGCCCATGGCGACGGGGCCCATGAAAGTTTTGGTGGACAGGTCGTCCGAGGGCCCATTAATGGATCTGGGGTGGGGGTCAAGAAGCCCATGGAATCTGAGTAGTCCCGGGAATCCGAGGTGCCGTCCAAGGGGGTTGGAGAGACCGAGAAGAGTCCTCGGAGCCCGAGCACCCGGTGCAGGGGCTCGAAGACCCCGAGCAGGCTTGGGAGGTTCAGAAGGCCATGGTGCCAGAGAAGGGCGCGGAGCCCAAGGGCGAAGGGGCTGGAGGAGGACGTGGAGGCGACCCCCTTCGTCCTTGGGCGCTTCCTGCCCCGGCCCGAAACCAGGGTGGGGACTAGATCAACCGCCTCAGGGGAACTAGGCTCTGCGCGCTGCGGCGGTGCGTCTCCAGTGTCCGCCCCGGAGGTCTTCAAGTCTGCCTTCAAGGTGATGCAGGATCTCCATGGCACCTGTAATGCGCAGGAGGTGGCCTTGGATGAGCACGCATCAAAGCTCACGGAGGCTTAAGAAAACTTTGTCATGTGTGTCCGTTGCCAGAGGCCGCACGAGAAGGACACCGAGGCGATCCGTAAGGATCGGGAGCTTACGGAGGTGATGCACAGAGATGCCATCGAGGAGGCGGAGCAGAACTCCAATAGAACAACTAGCTACTCGCGAGGCAGAGCTTAAGGAGCAGGAGGCCGAGCTGACTTGGCGGCGTGTCGAGCTCAACCAATGTGACGAGTAGCCGTCTGTCTGCGCGAGAATAAGATCTCCCAGGCCGAGGGCATTGTGGCGACGCACAAGCAGGATATCGACAAGCACGTGGAGCTACGCATGGAGGGCGCGCGCCGCACCATCGGCGAGAAGCTTGACGTCGAGGAAAAGAGAGGCCAAGAGCTGCTACACCGCATTGAGGAGGCGAAGGATCGCCGCATCCAGGACTTGGAGCACACCCTCGCGACCAGCGAGCAGTCCAGGCAGGATATCTCCGACCAAGTTGAGCGGCTGCAGGAGGAGGTGCAACGGCTTTGTCGTACGGCGGAAGCCATGGATAACCTCTTGGGGGAGATCCATCGGGAATTCGGGAGAGGAATGCCCACCTCAAGTTGTTGTGTGAGGCCTTCCGACGTGTCCGACGCGCGGTGGATGCTCCTAGGCTCGGTGAGATTGGTACTGGCGATGTACTAATGGAGTCCGTGGGAAACCTCGCCCTTGGGTTTGACGCACTTGTGGACAAACTCAAAGGGTTGTTGGCGTCCCTGCAGGAGGTGGTGGCGCATGAGGGGCGGTAGCTGGCGGCCGCCGTGGCGGAGCACGTGCTCTCCTGCTACAGCAGCCATGACCCGAGTTCTCCCTGGAGTCGGTCCAGCTTGGGATTGTGGCGGATAGGAGGTGACTTACCGCGTTGCTGTTCGAGAGGTTGCTCAACACATCACTTGCAATGATGGTGCTAAGGGTGCCGCTGATGGCAATGCCGACGACACGAGCAACACCAGGGACACCGACAACAAGAATATTTTTTGGAGCGGGAAAGATTCTGGAAAAATCCCGACAATTATTTTTAAACTGAAAGAAGCCACCAGCCATAAGATGAGCCAGGAGCTAGCCAAGGGTACAAACGACAAGTGCGTCCTCATCCCTCCTCCTATGACCGAGGAGGTTACGGAGTTCCTCAGTGCGCGCGGGCACGAAGGACGTGACGGAAAGGCGAGACCCTACTCGAGGCTCCCTTGCTTCACGACTCGCGGAAGGCTTGGCTACTACGGTGGCGAGACCACCGTAGGGCCTAAGCGGGAGTGGTCGTGCTTTGAAGAAGTTCGGGAGCTTTTGGCCACCGAGCGTCCACTAGCTCAGCCAACCCCCTGAGCCAGGGGTCCAAGGGAGATTCATCCTCCACCTGGATGGGAAGGTGTCGAAAAAGAGCATGTGCTGCGTGCAGCGCGGCCGCGTGGCTTGGCTCTACAAACTCCAGACACCCGCAAAGCCCCCCTCCGGGTTGCTGCCGATTTGTGAGAAAATGGACGTCCGGACCGGTGTGCGGACCGATGGGGTACCGCATTGGATGGCAAAATGGGTCGGGACCGCTCAGTCCGGATGGATGCGGGCGGTTCGAGGGTCCGCGTTGGAGATGCCCAAAGGAACCTAACAAACAGTTGTCACATGTAGCACTAAAAGTTGCCTCTTATAGTACAAAAGTTATTGTTTATAGAAACATATGCAAATGAGATGTAATTTTGAAGAGGTTGTTACGAAGAACATAATGGTGAAAATAGATCGCAGTTCTGACATTCCGTTCAAAAGTTATAGCTTTCTAAAATTTTGTGAAATGAAATTTAATGCACAAAGATACATATATTTGCACATGATAGTCCGCAGTCATTGCCTTTTTTGCGAATTAGTCGTTGCATTGTGTGGACGCATTAATTGCCATATAGCCCATCACCTCTAACTAAGGCTGGTCACAATTGGAGCATGATAAGTAGTATCATACATGCCAACTAGACATTTTTGCTAAGATGTCACACGATTAAATGAGGAAAATAAAGATTGAGTATCATGATATAATACCGTATCATATTAAATGATGTACTAGTTTGTGTCATGTATGTCAGTAAACCTTTGGGGATGATTGTCTTTTTTTTTTCTCTATCTAGGATGGTGCGTTAAGATACACTGCATTGGGGATGATTCTCTTTTTTTTTTCTCTATCTAGGATGGTGCGTTAAGATACAATGCATTGGGAGAGCGCTAATGTTGCTAGCCGTCCCGTGTATGGACTACTTACTCTACTCAGTGCATCACGCAAAAAATGCATCAGATTTTTCCTTTTTGAGGCTAAAAAAATGCATCAGATGGTGGACAGACAGTGCGCTCGATTGCTTCAGATAGTGCATCGGCACTAGGAAGCAATTCGGAAATTGAAAATTGTTGCGCAGAAGGAAAATCTCCCGCCGTGCAACAGGAGGAGTTAAGTCTACCTTGCTAAACGGATCGGTGGAATCGTCCAGCACTTGGACGATTATCCTGTCCTTTGGCCACTTGAGCTCACATGCCTCCCCTATCGACAGCTTGTACACCTACACACACAGCTCGACCACATGAAATAAATTAGTAACACGCGGGAATATTTAATCTCGCAAAACAGATAGGAGTCGCAAAAAAAAAAAAAAAAGCAAAACAGATAGGAGATCAATAACAGATCGAAATAATCAACTAAAGAATAATTTATTTTGGTGTTCTGTATACCAATAAAGAAATAAATAATCGGATTTGCTATTTCACATCTAGATGTGAAATAGTTACCTCACATCTAAGTCCAGAGCCATTGGATCTCGTCTGTCTTTAAGATTCGCGCAAACTTGTTTTTTTGTCCCGCTGGTGCGTTCGCTCGCGGCTGTTGTCTGTCATGCGGCCTGTTTTCAGGTCGATACTAGTAGCGGGCCTGGTCGTTGTCGCGATAGTTGGGCTGGGCGGCCCGTTTTCTCTCTCAGAGCAGTTTTGAAGAGGAAGGGGGCGACCATCCATTTTCCCCTCGCATTCAGTTCGCCCGTTCCCCATTCTTCTTCAGCAGGAGCTCCTCCAGGTGGCGGCGATTTCTGGAGAGCGAGAAGGGAGAGAAACGCCATTGGAGTGAGTTTTTTGCCCTGTTATTGTTTCTGTCCGGTTATTGTTCTTGCTCACAGATTAGCACCATCCCTCTTCTTTTTGTTTGTGTATCATCAATCTAGGGTTTGTGCCTCAATCGTGTCAAATGTGAGTAGGGTTCCTCACAGATTAGCACCATCCCTATATTTATTTATGATTCATCTATCTAGGGTTCGTTCCCTCAAATATATCCATATGTGGGGAGGAGGGGAGTTCAAGTAGGTAAAGTTTCAGTGTGGTCGCTGGGTAGTGTGCAGAGATTCAGTATATGCCCTTTTTTTAGTTTGGGTGTTTCAGTGTTAGGGGTTTGAACGATATGCAGATTTTTTATCTCCCGGTAGAATTCATTTCTTGTATGAATCAAGGTTGATTTGTTTTTTCAGTCTAGATCCATGTTCTATTTTTTCATGTCAGTATAACTTTTGTTAAGGTTTGTCCAGTATCATAATTTATACATGTGCTTTCTTTTTTCTTGATTTGTCTTAGTGAGCATTCGGATTACTTGTGTCAGGGTAAAATCAACTTTGCTAACAGTCTAACACTAAATCAACTTTGTTTTGTTGTAGCACTAGGGATTAGAAATCGTTGTGAGATAGTGGTAAGTTGTTTTTGAATGTGTTTGTGGATGCATGTAGAGGCAGGCTGACACCGGTAGTGGGCACATGTTGGTGGTTTCTTTAATGTGTTCTCTAATTAATCCACAAAAATTATCAGTTTGTTAGATTGAAATCAACCCTATTAGTGGTGCATTATGATGCACTGGAGTGGTGTGTCTTGCCCAACTTTGTATGCCTAGAATACAAAACTGCCTGCTATTCAAGTGTCTCTGGATCTGGTACGGCCAAAATAAGCAAGTGCCGAACTTCTATGCTAGAATATAAACGTGTCCGGACTATCTAGTTTCTAGTTGTATCTTTGAAAATCAGTTACTTGTTTTTGGCACGTTTTTGTAATGAAGAAATGTTGTGTCTGCAAATCAGTTATCTAGCAGACTAGCACCATGGTTCTGCTCTGAATTGCTCTGAAGACTGGAACAAGGGGGGAAATAGATGAGTATATGTATGTGTTAATGTAGGTTCAGTGTAGTGTGTTGTTGTAGTTCATGAACTTTTCAGTGTAGTTGTTTGATGTAGTTCTAGCAGGCTTTTTGTTGATAGTATAGTTATTCATGGGAAGTTTCAGTGTAGTAATTTTTTGTACCAAAAACATGTTTTTTGTAGTTCATGCCATGAGACTTTTTTTCCTTTTTTTTGCATCTGTTTTTTTGTTGTGCGTGAGCTGCTTGCTTTGCTGCAATCTTTCTCCATAGTAGGAGTCTGCAACTTGATTATCTGTGAGATTAGCTTCAGTTTTGAAATTAAGCAATTTGCTTAGCTGACAGTGTTGCCATAGTCTTTCAGTGTTCAACCAGCAATTTTTTATGTCTGTTTTGATGTATGATCTTGATGATTTTTGCTGTCCATGCTTCAATTAGAAATGGTTCTCTTTTTACTTTCATGTAGTTTTTTTTATGTGTTCATGTTTTTCTTACTTTTTTGAAATAGGTTCAGTGTAGTTGTTGATATAGTTCTAGCAGGTTTTTTGTTGATAGTATAGTTTTTGTTCATGGAATTTTCAGGGTAGTAATCTGTACAAAAGCATGTTGTAGTTCTTATAGTGGGTGGTTGAATCCACTATAAAATTTAGTGTTTTTGATGCTAAGGGAACTTAGCATACCCCAGGAGTGGAAGATTTCTATGTTTATTTGGCAAAGCTCTATCAGGATGCCACTTATTCTTTTATTTTTAATTTTTTTTCTTGCTTGAACCAGGATGCTTTGCCCAGATTGCTCTTCACACTGTCAACTGGGGGATTCTTTCCCGAGTCCCGATGTAGTCCCCTGCATAGTTATCTTCATGACCTGCAGTCAAGAGTTTCAAAAATAAAAAAATATGATGTTCAAAATTTTAATTTTAATTCCGCTACAATTTTTTCCGCCATGCTTGATAGAAATGGCTTCTTTTTTTGTTTTTTAGTTCTTAGTCACATGTGTGTTTCTGTCAAAGAGATTTTAGTTCTTTTTACTTGAAAATAGATGGCTATTTGTTCACAAACAATACTATTTTGATTGGCTAACATTTTTCAGCTGGCATTGTTCCAGTGAAGCCTATGATATTTTGATCAGGCTGTAGATAGAAATTTTTCAGAAGGCCAGCTTGGGTGGCAATGTTTTCTGTACCAAAAAACTGAAACTATTTTGTCCAACTAGATATCTGAAGAAAACTGAAAGTATTTGTCTTTCATTCTCTTATGTTCAGTTAGCTTATATGCACTGACACAGCTGGAAAACACACTGATGTGCACTTAACCAGTCACACTCACACACTGTTTTTATGCTCTGATGTAGCTATGGTTTTTTTTGGGTTTGTTTTTCACCTCCCACACAAATTCCGGTTATGTACTGATGACTGCTACCTGTTAACTATTTTTTTCCCAGACCAGGATCACAAGTTTTTGTTCCTCGAAAGGATCAAACAAGGAAAAGCATGATGACATTCAAGTATTTCTTTAAGCACACAGAAGGATCTGGACACAGAGAAGGATCTACAAGGGATTTACACAAGCAAAGAAAATGAGACGTCGGAGGTGGCAACCTGCCTACCTAGCAGCAGTATTCATTTCATTTCGTGACAAGAACGGGGCAGCATCTGTTCATGCATGCAGATACACAGGCAGCACACGGTCACGTCGACGTAGCACAACAAACAAACAAGAGGCCCAGAAATGCAAAGCGCATTAAGGCCTGGGGGGTGGGGTGGGCAGCGACAAACAAACAAGTCACAAACAGGCCTAGAGGTTGGAATCGGGAGGAAGTGATCGAAGTTGTCAACGGGGCTACATTGTAGGATGACATCATGTTAGATGTGAGGTATTATCTCACATCTAGATGTGACATCTTAAATAATAAAAGATTCTGATCGAGAAATGTCGCAAGCTATCTTCAAGGTCCAAAAGAAAAGATTCTGATCACCTCCGGCTCATTGTACATGGGTATCTGGACGAGAACCATGGGGTAGTGGGCGCTCCCCTTCTCCTCGTCGTCGGCAAGAGGCTCCCACTTGAACTGCCACTCCGGGTGCCAGCCGATGGTCTTGACGCCGAGGCTGACCACGCAGTTGTATAGGGCCTCCCCCACCAGCATCACCGACATCACCATGCACGCCCACACCGCCACCTGCAGCGCCGGCGCGATCACCTGGCCCCGCACCCACAACTCGTGCACCTCCGCCAGCGACACGCCCCCCGCCCCCGACGAGGACGAGCTGCCATTGTAGATGTCGGTGAACCACGAAATGGTCTCCTGGAAGTCTAGCCGCCCGCCCACTACAAGAGCAGAGAGAAATGACGCCGCGACGAAATCAGATCACGTCACGTGTGCCGCGGTGCCGGGTGCGAGGGAAAAAGGAGTGAGAGAGAGAGAGAGAGAGTAATCGGCGGGCGGGTAGCTGAAATCGACGGCGCCGGTGGAGACGGCGGCGACGAGGGCCGCAACGGCTATGAGGTCGAACAGGAGGGCGCCGCCGATTTCTCCAGCCTCCATGGGCGACCGAGGGGCGGGAGAGAAGAGTGCGACTGGTCGAGCGAGCCCAATGGGGCGTTTTCCTAAGGTCAACACCAATGCTTGTACTTTGTCCCTTCCTCTTTTGATACGCTTCCATCAATGTGCTTCCGGCGTACGTGGGACAAATTTGGTGTTTTGACCCTTTTGGCGTAGTTTAGCCGGATCTGACCCTGGTTCCAAAAAAATTCGGGATCTGACCCTTCTGCTACCGCCACCCGTCCCGGCGGTAGCCGACCACACCTTATCGCCAGGGAGTCTGGCGGTAGGCCTGTGACGGCCGTTAACGGCATCCTACGTGGCAAAGGGGCCTACCGCCAAGGCCCTCGGCGGTAGGGTGCTCTAGCCTACCGCCAAGGTCCTTGGCGGTAGGCCCCTGTATAGAGGATAAGGTGGTGGGGTGGGGGCTGTGCTCCCCCACCCACCCATTCACCCCCAATCTGCTTCACTCCCCCGAGCTCAAGGCCTCTCCCCCCTCTACTCCTCACACTTGGCCCTCTCAAATCTCTCTCATTTGCTTGAGATTTGTCCGGTGGATCCGGAGCACTTTCATCACCCAAGGTACCTCTCTCACTCCCCCTTCTTTTGGTTGGTTGGAATCACCTATTTTGGTTGCATTGCTCACATTGTTGCAAACCCTAGTTCTTGCTCTTGTTCCTATGAAATCAATCAATATGATGCATTTAGGGCTATGTTTGTGCTTTGAATATGTATTGTGTGCCTATCATAGTTGGGGGAAGCAAGATCTTGTGCTAGGTCTGGTGGTTTTGTTAGGGTTAGGGTTAGTGTTATGGTTAGGGTTAAGGTTAAGCCTATGATGACCATTATAGTTACCCCTCGAATTGTAGGATGAGACCGATCGTCTTCTTTGAGACTTCTGCTGAGACGGTGGCAAAGCATGAACACGAAGTCATTGAGGAAAAGATGAAGCCGTGGGTCGAGTCCGTCGATGCGTTGAATGCGGCTTTGAAAGCACATTTGCTCCCTTGGTGGTTTTGGTAATTCATAACAACATATATCTCATTGAACTAATATCCATTCAAGATTAAGATTTTAGGATGTTCAATGATTGGCATGGCATGGACTAGAGATGTGGACCCCTCAAAATGATAAGGACAAGGATTGGCAAAGATCAAGACTCTACATTTTTGGTTTAGTGATCCAAGATCACATTGAGTCCATAGGAAAGCCAATACTATTAAAAGGGGATGAGGTCTTGCTTAATGGTCCTTTTGCTCAAGTGCTTAGTGACAACATTCCTAAATCCTCAACCACTCTCTCTATCCCAGAAATGTCCAAAACCCGAGGAGATGTCGATGCTGTCAAGCTTGCCAGATCAGATGACAGTGAAGATGAGAGACCGACTACAGAGCAGTTTCAGTCAGTGCCTCGGGCTGCCAGGTCAGCTGCGATACCAGTTGTGGATCCACGGACCACAGTATCTGCACCAGCCGCCACAGCCACAGTGCCACAGCAGGTCTCAACTCCACCAGTCCAGCAGTCGTCAGCAGAAGAATTCGCGGACGCTCTCATCTCAACGCCGTCTACGCACACCGGAGCCGCCAGTAGGAGATCGCCTTCGGAGGATCGTGCCTAGAGAGCCGACTAGTGCTATACGATTCAAACTTTTTGGTACTTGTTGCCAAAGGGGGAGGATTTGTATAGATCATAGGCTTCGAGAGAGAGAGTTTCTTGTTTTTGATTTGCTTTGAGAGTTTCTTTTGCTACTTGTTTGATCGTTTGTTGATACTCTTTGTTATGTGTGTGCTTGCTACAGTATTCTGTCGTTTATACTTGTGAGATACGATGGTGATTGATCATATTATGCCCATTGTGATATTCCATGTTTATCTCTACTATTATCTTTTATGATCAATTACTTATGTTGGTGATGCGTGCCTATTATTCCAATCATATCATTTTGCGCGCTCCACCAAGATGTATGTGACATGGAAGAGTGACCCATGAGCCTAATCGATTGTGCATTTGCATTCAAACGCAAATTTTTAATAATGCACAAATTTAGGGGGAGCTCTTGCTTATCACATACTTCTCAAAGCGACGATGTATTTCATTTACTTAATCATCTGTCGAAGCTTTGATCTATATGTTGTCATCAATTACCAAAAAGGGGGAGATTGAAAGCACATTTGCCCCCTTGGTGGTTTTGGTAATTCATAACAACATATATCTCATTGAACTAATATCCATTCAAGATTAAGATTTCAGGATGTTCAATGATTGGCATGGCATGGACTAGAGATGTGGACCCCTCAAAATGCTAAGGACAAGGATTGGCAAAGATCAAGACTCTACATTTTTGGTTTAGTGATCCAAGATCACATTGAGTCCATAGGAAAGCCAATACTATTAAAAGGGGATGGGGTGTTGCTTAATGGTCCTTTTGCTCAAGTGCTTAGTGACAGCATTCCTAAACCCTCAACCACTCTCTCTATCCCAAATATGTCCAAAACCCAAAGTCCAACTCGGCCCCACCAAAATTTCCAATCCGGCCCCACCGAGTTCATCCAAGACTTAGCCACTGCCAAACCCTAACAAATCGGATCCACCGAAATGGATCTCGGTCCCACTGAGATGGCCTTGCCAACTCTCTGTAATCGTTTGCATTTACTTCGGTCTCACCGAGTTTGCAAATCGGTCTCACCGAGATGGCTTGCCAACTCTCTGTTGCCTTATTGCTTCACTTCGGTCCTACCGAGTTGATGCAATCGGTGCCACCGAGATGAGGATTGCCCTAAGCCATTGCACTTCGGTCCATCCGAGTTGTTCGTATCGGTCCCACCGAGATTCCTAAAGTTCATATCTTTTACACAGTTCGGTGCTACCGAGATTATCGTTTCGGTGCCACCGAGTTGGGTCAAAAGTGTGTAACGGTTGGATTTTGTGTGGAGGCTATATATACCCCTCCACCCCATCCTTCTAAGTAAGGAGAGCCATCAGAACGTGCCTACACTTCCACCATTCATTTTCTGAGAGAGAACCACCTACTCATGTGTTGAGATCAAGATATTCCATTCCTACCATTTGAACCTTGATCTCTAGCCTTTCCCAAGTTGCTTTCCACTCAAATCCTTCTTCCACCATAGCCAAATCTGTGAGGAGTGATTGAGTGCTGGGAAGACTATCATTTGAAGCACAAGAGCAAGGAGTTCATCAACAACACACCGTCTATTACCTTTTGGAGAGTGGTGTCTCCTAGATTGGTTAGGTGTCACTTGGGAGCCTCCAACCAGATGTGGAGTTGAACCAATAAGTTTGTAAGGGCAAGGAGATCGCCTACTTCGTGAAGATCTACCCCGAGTGAGGCTAGTCCTTCGTGGACGTAAGCCATGGTGGAATAGGCAAGGTTGCTTCTTCGTGGACCCTTCGTGGGTGGAGCCCTCCGTGGACTCGCGCATCCGTTATCCTTCGTGGGTTGAAGCCTCCATCAACGTGGACGTATGATAGCACCACCTATCGAAACCACGCCAAAAACCACCGTGTCTTCATTGCGTTTGAAATCTCCTACCCCCTCTCTACATACATATGCAATTGCTTACATTCCGCTGCTATACTCTTAGAATTGCATGTGTAGGGTGATGCTTGACATGTACTATTGCTAAAATCTGCCCACAATTAAAATTGGGAAAAAGGTTAGGTTTTATTTGGTCAAGTAGTCTAATCACCCCCCCTCTAGACATACTTTCGATCCTACAGGCTTCAATAGACTTTTCAAAGTACTATGTATGCGAGTGCAACGATAACTTCGAAGACAAAGAGAAAAAGATGAACAGGCTCAGGAGAAACGAGAAACGTCATAGACGTGATCTTTCAAGGCAAATTGCATTGTGCGCAACAAGGGATGAATTGCGTCAGCTGGACTTGAAAAACCCTGGCCAGATCATTGACTGGCTAGTTAGGTAACCATCATCGCCGATACCGAGGCAAGATTCTCGTTGGGCTTGGGTCCTTAAAAGAAGGGATGTCATTTTTTGCAACCCGGGACCGTATGACAAAGATATTGTGTTGATGGCCGAATAAAAGGCGTTGAACTACATGATGTCGTAGAGTCATTTGAACTATAATGGCATGTACCCTTTATCATTTGCTTTGTACTTTAGTTGAACTCCTCCTTATGTTTTATGTAACCTTTGTCATTTGAACTCCTTGAGAATTTCGTGTCGTATGTCATTTTAAGTAAGCTATGTTGTGTGTTTGTTGTATGTCATTTGATTTAAGTTATGTTTTTGTATGTCTTTTGAAGTAACCCAACCTAACATTCATGTAGGATGGAAAACAAGTCGAGTGTGCAGATAGCATATGAGAAGTGTGAAGGAGATCGACACCGTAGTATGATGAGGGAGCTTCAACAATGGATTAAGAGTTGTGAAGAGGCAAACACAGTTATGAGGGATTTCAACAAGTATCAGTTGTGTGACTACCCTAAAAAGCTCGTGAAAGAAAAAGAGAAGATACTTCATGAGGTGCAGGAGAAGGAAGATGATTGCAAACACTCATTGGATGGAGATAGGGTTCTCCGCAAGCATTGATGAATTCCGCGAGCTGGACTTGTCAAGGCCCGACCAGGTTATTGGATGGGCAATCGAACAAGGAGTGTCGGAGAATCCTAACCAACGCGCTCGATGTGAGTGGTTGCACGACGTAAAGGGTGCGATGATCCATTGGGCTGGACCCAATGATATTCGACCGAGGCCGAATCCAAAGCGTGATGCACAAGTTGAGCGTATCACGATTTTTAGGGGCTATTTCCCTGGGTAGAACATTTATGCTTAAGATTCTACTTTAAATACTTGTCATTTGGACCAATGCTCTAAGTCATTTGCTTTAGTAGATGGTTGTTCATGTAATGAATTGATGTGATGTCATTTATGCACGTCCTTCGTATTTGAACATGTATCATTTGTTGATGTAATCATTTAATGAACATGTATGCTTAAGATTCACATATGAGGTCTCAAACTTAAATATAAGGAGAAGTGCTACCCTACCGCCAGGGTCCCTGGTGGTAGGGTAGCTAAACCTACCGAAAAAATTCAGGTTTTCCCCACTTCAGAACGCCTTAGCAGTGTTAGCTACCCTACCGCCAGGGTCTTTGGCGGTAGGGTAGCTAACCCTACCGAAAAAATTCAGGTTTTCCCCGCTTCAGAACGCCTTAGCAGTGTTAGCTACCCTACCGCCAGGGTCCTTGGCGGTAGGGTAGCTAACCTTACCATAAAAATTCAGGTTTTTCCCACTTCAGAACGATCGATCCGTGTTAGCTACCCTACCGCCAGGGACCTTGGCGGTAGGGTAGCTATTCCTACCGTAAAAATTAAGTTTTTTCCCGCTTCAGAATGTTATAACTGGAACGCCCCTACCCTAGCGCCAGGGGCCACGGCGGTAGGGTTGATTATCCTACCGCCAGGGACCTTGGCGGTAGGTGCAAAAAACAGAGGAATACTCTGTTTTTTTGGCAGTGAACCTCATGCACAACAATTTCGAGAAATAACTCAGAAATTTGTAAACATAGTTCATGATAAACTTGGATCTACGACATAGTTCATGATAAAGTTCGCAAATGAAAGACATAGTTCATGACAAAGTTTTCACAAATGAAAGACATAGTTCATGACATAGTTCGCGAATGCAAGACATAGTTCTCAAATAGCCGCGAAAGTGAAGTCCCTATTGGGTCGTACGAGGCCATTTCCCTTTCTTGTCACGTGCCTCATCTTCCTCTTGCGCATCGCGAGCCCTTGCAAGCTTTATTGCCCTCTCCTCTTCACGAGCAACCTTCTCTTTGCGTGCCCTCTCCTCCCCGCGCTTCTTCCGCTCCATCTTCTCCTTCTGACGACGCTCTTCATCCTCGGCTCTTTGCAATGCTTCTTCGAACAGCCGCTGCCTCCTAAGACAATCTCGATATTGGTCCTTTTGAACATCCTCTGGCACATCTTGATCTATCCATGTGAAGTACTTGCAAAGAGGAGGCGGTGACTACATATAAAAAACAAGTTTGTTGTTAGTACAATATGAGTTGGAGTTCAAACAAATATGAGTATATGAAAGAATAGAAGACAAACTTGGCTCACATACCGGTGGTAAGTCGTAGGCGTTAGTTGGAAGCTCACGATCATGTGCATAATTTGGACATACAAAGAATCTTCTCCCTTCCGTTCATGACTTCTTCCGGTCCGTGGACACCTTCACGTTGCAAACATCTCCACACCAACATGATGGGGTTTTCACATTTTTCTCCTTCACCTTTTCCAAGGTTGCGTTCCCCCACTTGGTAGGCATGTCGTCTCGGTCAGCCCACGGCGGCCTCGTCATGGAACCGGATGAAGCCATGCCTACAAAAATAAGAGTTAGTTTGCTAGTGAAACATATCAACAAATCAAAATGTATGGAGGCAATAAGCAAAATACCATTCAACCATCCGGATTTAGCAAAATGTCAATAGGCCTTCCTCTATCAATTCTTCGTGTTCTATTACCACCGGAACCACGACCACCTCCGCGGCCGGCTCCTCTAAGACTCGTCCGTCCTCCACGCGCACCACTAGTGCCACCTCTAAGACTCATCCGTCCTCCACGTCCGCCACTAGTGCCACCTCTAAGACTCGTCCGTCCTACACGGCCACCACTCCTACCTCCTCGTGCGGCAACGGAACCTCCTCGACGGCCACCCGTTTGACTAGTGCTCATGTTGGCATCGGTCCTTGGCCTTTTGGTGCATCTTCTAACATTGTGTCCTGGGTCGTCACATTGTCCACAATTGTTGATGTCCGGTGGCTCCATGAAATGACCGCTACCAAATTGTTTCATTCCGGTGTATCCAGCTAGATCATCCATGTCACTCCTGAACCTCTTCTTTCTTCTCCTTCCCTTCGTAGGCACCATGAGTTCGGGGTCAGGAATGATATGAGGGCCATCATACTCAGGCCACTGTGACTGATCGAGGAAAGGACGGAACCAAGGCGCCCATATCAACCTCGTTGTTTCCAATGTGAACTCATGCAACCGCACGGTAGTACCATCAGATACGTTCAAGTTTCTCGCCCTGGCCACGGTCATCAAATGCGAGCAAGGCCAATGGTATTTATGAGGCCTCTCGCATTGACACCACCGGTTTTTGAGGTGCACCTCGTACGCTACACCACCGTACGTCACACCATCGCGTGTCGTGCCACCCGGCTCGTCGACTTGATAGATCATTTCTTTTTCATTGAATCTAATGATTTGTTGGTGTGAAGACTTGCGCGCTTGATGCTTCAACCAGTCATCAACCTTGAAAGGATAGTACATCTTTTCACCTATCCAATCGGCGGTGATTTGGGAATGCCTTAGGAAATACTCGTTGAGCTTGAAGAAAGTATATTTCACTATTGCAGTCACCGGTAATGAACGAACACCCTTGAGCGCATTGTTGAAGCATTCCACCATATTGCTTGTCATGTCTCTGTATCTCAAACCTCCTTCGTCGTAAGCGCGTGACCACTTATGCTTCTCCGGAAGATGCCTTGTCAAGAATTCTCTCCCCCTTTTGTTCTTCTCCAACGCCTTGAAGAGTTTATCATAGCGGCTTTTGAATGTGTCGGTGTTGAATGCCACACAAACATGGGTAAGGTCTTTGCAAAACTCCTTGCTCTTGCATGCCCGGTAAAAGTTTGCCACGAAGTGCCTCATGCACCAACGGTGTTGGAGCTTTGGAAAGCCTGGAATATCAACATCTATTGCTTTGAGTATCCCATGATGCCGATCCGATATGATGCATACTTCTTTCTTGCCAATCACCTTGGTCCTAACATGGTCCATAAACCACTCCCAGTTGTCATCATGCTCGGAAGGCACCAAGGCAAATGCCACCGGCAATATGTTATCATTGGACGAGTGGGACATTGCCACCATCAATGTGCCCTTATATTTGCCGGTCCCGTCAATAGACAAGACAGGCCGACAATGCCTAAATGACTCGATGCATTGCCCAAAGCTCCAGAAAGCATGGTGAAACACTCCGTCAACTGACTCCACCCTATGGCGCATGCCCGGGTTCCGATGAGCAATGGCACCCAACATTCTCAGAAGAATATTGTATGCGGCCGCATAATCACCATGCAACATCCTAATAGCGTTCACCTTGGCCATCCACACCTTCCCATACTTGACCTCGTACCCGAATCGTTCAAAGACCGAACTCATGAGTAACTTCACCTTCATGGTTGGATCGTGGGATATCTCATTCAACAATTTGTAGCCTATATACTCAGACGTGAGTTGACGGCGTCCCTTGCTTCGGTCGGCTTTGTCCGGTGGTATGCACTCGTGAGTGGCCACACAACTCTTCAAAACCCATTGCCCGGTTTCAAGAATTTTTCTTCCACGGACCTTCCATGGGCAACCTTCTTTGTCACATTTGATGGTGTAGCGCACCTTTTGGTTGGAATGACCAACAACAAACGGCCTATGGTTCCTAATGGCGTAATCACTCAACCATATCTTGAACTCTTCCAAGCACCCAAACTTGATGCCTTTCTTCAAATAAGCATTCTCGTCCTCATCATTGGGGACTGGATCACCGACGTTCTGGCAAGGTGATGGTTCAACCAACCCCAATCTCATTCCACTGTCAACAATGGCCTTGTCGGCAAGACTAAGATCACGAAACAATGAGGGTCCTCTTTCCTTGCCCGTCACCTTCTTGAAGATTTGATTTTCTTGCGCCATGAATCCATCCTCGTCCAATTCTTCCTCTGGACCCTCGTCATCCGAGCCATACCCACACATACGGCTATAAGGGAGGTTACGGTCCATGTCTTGTTGGTTGATACGTCTCCAACGTATCTATAATTTTTGATTGTTCCATGCTATTATAGTATCAATCTTGGATGTTTTATATGCAATTATATGCCATTATATATCATTTTTGGGACTAACCTATTAACTCAGTGCCCAGTGCTAGTTGCTGTTTTTTTGCTTGTTTTTGTATTTTTAGAAAATCATTATCAAAAAGAGTCCAAACGAGAAAAAAATTGTGGATTAATTTTTTCTGGACCAGAAGAGACCCACGAAGCTTCGGGAGAAGACCAGAGGAGCCACGAGGGAGCCACAAGCTCGGAGGCGCGCCCTACCCCCCAGGGCGCGCCCCCAGGCTTGTGGGCCCCTCGTAGCCCCTCCTGACCTAATTCCAGCGCTATAAATTCCCAACTATTCCCAATATACCAGGGGGATAGAGGAGAAAACCTTTCCGCCGCCGCAATCCTATGTTCTTCCGCGATCCCATCTGGAGGCCTTTTCCGGTACTCTGCCGGAGGGGGAATCGATCACGGAGGGCTTCTTCATCAACCTTGCTGCCCTTCCGATGATGTGTGAGTAGTTTACCATAGACCTACGGGTCCATAGCTAGTAGCTAGATGGCTTCTTCTCTCTCTTTGATCTTCAATACCATGTTCTCCTCGATGTTCTTGGAGTTCTATCCGATGTAATTTTCTTTTGCGGTGTGTTTGTTCGGATCCGATGAATTGTGAGTTTATGATCAGATTATTCATGAGAAATATTTGAGTCTTCTCTAAACTCTTTTATGCATGATTATTATAGCTTTGTATTTCTCTCCGATCTATCGATTTGGTTTGGCCAACTGGATTGGTTTATCTTGCAATGGGAGAGGTGCTTTGTGATGGGTTCAATCTTGCGGTGGTCAATCCCAGTGACAGAAAGGGACATGACACATATTTGTATTGTTGCCATTATGGATAAAAAGATGGGGTTTAATCATATTGCTTGAGTTTACTTTGTCTACATCATGTCATCTTGCTTAAGGCGTTACTCTGTTTCATACTTAATACCCTAGATGCATGCTGGATAGCGGTCGATGGGTGGAGTAATAGTAGTAGATGCAGGCAGGAGTCGGTCTACTTGTCTCGGACGTGATGCCTATATACATGATCATTTCCATGAATCCGTCATAATTATTTGCTTTTCTATCAATTGCCCAACAGTAATTTGTTTACCCACCGTATGCTATGTGTTCGAGAGAGAAGCCTCTAGTGAAAACTATGGCCCCCGGGTCTACTTTTATCATATATTAAAAACAAAAATACCTTGCTGCAATTTATTTACTTTTATTTTATTTAGTATTTTAGTTTATCTATCTATCACTATCAGAATTAATCCTTGCAAATAACCGCTAAGAGGATTGACAACCCTCTAATTTGCGTTGGGTGCAAGTGTTTGCTTTTGTGTGTGCAGGTGCTGCTAAAGGGATTTTGCTTGGTTCTCCTACTGGATTGATAACCTTGGTTCTTAACTGAGGTAAATACTTATCTCTACTATACTGCATCATCCTCTCCTCTTCGGGGAAATACCAACGCAGTCTACAAGTAGCATGAAGAATTTCTGGCGCCGTTGCCGGGGAGACATCACCAAAATTATCAAGTACCGTCGCACAAACTATCATCCACTTGCATTTATTTTATTTGCCTTTTTATTTGCATTTGCCTCTCATTTTCATCTCCCCCAATTGTAAAACAATTTTACAAAAAAATACAAAAATATTTTGTGTGCTATCTTTGCTTGTGTTGCCATGTGCCTTCTATTTGCTTGCATCTTCGCTTGCTAAAAATCTATTGATATGGATCCTCATCCACTTGCTAATCTTTTCAAAAAATCCAATTATGATGAACCAATTGCTAGTGAGTTGAGTGCTCTAGATTTTCTATATGAAGTTTTGCTTGAAAATCGTGAATCTGAAAATTGTGATGAAGTGTTAAAAGAAGAAATTTATAAAGTGATTCATGATAGCTCCTTGCATGAAAAGCATGATTGCAATGATTTTATTGTAAATTCTATTAAGGTCAATTGTGTTAATGATATGCAAAACTACGAGCTTGGGGATGATGATTTTGTTATGTCCACTACTCATTGTAATGATCATGATTGGGGTGATGCTTCTTATGATCTTGAAAATTTATTTAAGCCTCATGATGAATATGATATTGATAATAATGTTTGCAATAATATTGAAAGTGGGTTTGGGAGAGTGTCAACTTTAGGTAAAAAGAATCCCACATGTTCGGAGAGTGTTCAAACTTATGAATTTTTTGATGAAAGTGGGTTTGGAGAGGTCGTGACTTTAGTAGATGTTAATCCCACTATCTTGGAAGATTATAAAACTTTTATGCATGTGGATCATGAAGATAAAATTTTATATTATAGCTATATTGTTGAATTTGATTATGATCCTACATGTAATTATTATGAGATAGGAAAATATGGTTGTAGAAACTTTCATGTCACTAAATTACCTCTCTTTGTGCTAAATTATTAATGCTCCAGTCTTCCTATTTGCATATGCTAGATATTTCTTGTCTTGATAATTTGTTTTCCTATAAAATGCCTATGCATAGGAAGTATGTTAGACTTAAATGTGTTTGTCACATGTTTTATGATGCTCTCTTTGTGCTTCAATTCTTGTCTTTCATGTGAGCATCACTGAAATCTCAAGCCTATCTTAATAGCTATAAAGAAAGGGCTTGTTGGGAGGCAACCCAATATGTATCTTATTTTTTTTACTTTCTATTTTTGTGTGTTTACACAATTATAGCCTCTGTTATGATTGTGTTTTTATCTTTTAGTTAGTGTTTGTGCCAATTAATGTCTTTGGGATGATTTGGATGATAGTATAATTGATGCTGTTTGGAAAACAGAAAGTTTTGCGTCCAGTATTTGATTTTTGATTCTATACTGGAGCATCAGAAAAATCTGAAATTTGTAGACAGTATTGGTATATGAATTTTTTATGTTGTACTAATTTTTCAGATTTTTTGTAGTTACATAAGTATAGCTTATAAATAGATCTTTACAGACTGTTCTGTTTTAGACAGATTCTGTTTTTGATGCATAGTTTGCTTATTTTGATGAATCTATGGATCGTATCGGGGGGTATGAGTCATGGAGAAGTTGGAGTACAGTAGCATGGTGCCAATATTAAATATGAATCAATTTACAATAGCACCTAAAGTTTAAGATTTATTTGTTATACTAACAGATCTCACGAGGTTTCTGTTGAGTTTTGTGTGCTGAAGTTTTCAAGTTTTGGGTGAGACTACGATGGATAAAAGAATAAGGAGCGGCAAGAGCCTAAGCTTGGGGATGCCCAAGGCACCCCAAGGTAATATTCAAGGAAGACTCAAGCGTCTAAGCTTGGGGATGCCCCGGAAGGCATCCCCTCTTTCGTCTACAATCTATCAGTTTGTCAGTTAATACTAGTAATTCCATTCTTCATTTTTCGGAGCATGAAATTATTAAAAATGCGGGTGACCTGGGAGTATCACTAGGGAATAGTGGTAAGGAAATTGCTAAATCTGTTAATGATCTGTTAGACTTAGAGGCGGATAGAGCCATGGAGCTTATTCGGAATATAGCGGCGGTGAAACCAATGAATGAATATGACATTAATGATCTGGGGGTGACTGCTTTACAAAGCTTTTGTGAGGATCTTATACCAACTTCAGAGGTAGAGGATGATGATGATGTTTTGATTACCGAGGGGTATACGGCTCCTCTGGACTCAGAACATCATACGCATGCTGTCACTGGTCATGAGGACGCAGTAACGATGCATGATAAACCGAAACGAACCTGGAAGAGGAAGGTTTATCCTACATCGGCAGTACGCAGGAGTGTGAGAATCAAACATAAGAAAAAAATTCATGATGAGACATGAAAGGAATCTTTTGGAATAGCAGAGGTCTAGCGGACTTGGCTAAAAGGAGATTTCTTGCGGAAGCATCGGTGGAACATAAACTGGATTTTATGGCTCTACTGGAGACGGGTAGGGATAATTATACGTCACAATTTCTCAACACCATTTCAGGTGGAGTTGATTTTGATTGGTATTGCTTGCCCCCAAGAGGTCGATCCGGAGGGATACTACTTGGGGTTAAGTGTGAGACGTTAGAAGTATTAAACGTGGTATATGGAGATTTCGCTGTCAAGTTCCGGGTGAGGTCCAGGTTGATGGTTTCAGATGGGCCTTGGTGGCTGTCTATGGTGCAGCTCAACCCGAACTTAAACCCGATTTTCTTGCAGATCTAGTGAGGATCTGCGGGGATGAAAGGCTGCCGATCCTTGTGGGGGGAGATTTTAATATTATCAGGAGGAGAGATGAGAAAAATAATGACAACTTCGACGGAAGATGGTCATTTATGTTCAACACGATTATTGAGAGTCTCGATCTGAGGGAGATAGACCTCACCGGCAGACAATTTACATGGGCGAATAATTTATCGGTTCCAACATATGAGAAGTTGGACCGGGTACTTACTAGCGTTGAGTGGGAACAGAAGTTCCCTCTGGTCACGGTGCAGGCTCTTCAGAGGGCTATCTCTGATCATACACCGCTGCTGGTTGATTCTGGGAAAGCAACCCATGTGGGTAACAAGAACGTTTTCTCTTTCGAATTAGGCTGGTTTGAGAGGGAAGGCTTCCTAGAGCTCATTGCTAGAGAATGGGCCAGGGAGTTAGGTGGTAGCTCCAATGTTGAAAGGTGGCAAAAAAAATTAAACACTTGCGCCAGTTCTTGAGGGGCTGGGCCAAGAATCAAAGTGGGCTTTATAAAGCGGAAAAAGAGAGACTTACGCAACTAATTAATGAGCTAGATTTGAGAGCCGAGTCTAATATTCTTAGTGTGTCGGATCGGACTGCTAAGAATGAGGCGGAACAGAGACTATGGGTTCTTCTCAGAGAAGAAGAGTTGAAATGGGCTCTTAGAGCGAAGGTGACAAAGGTCGTCCAAGGCGATGACAACACCAAATTCTTTCACATGATCGCCAATGGGAAGCACAGAAAGAAAAAAATTATTCAACTTGAGCTGGATGAGGGTACGATTGTAGGGCATGAGAACCTCAAGTTGTACATATCCAATTACTATAAGCAACTCCTTGGGGCCCCTGAAGATAACTTTGTGTCGCTTGATGAGGACGCAACAGGGGACATTCCACAACTAAACACTCAGGAGAACGAGATTTTGTCTGATCCGTTTACGGAGAAAGAGGTGTTTGAAGCGATAACGCAGATGAAGCAGAATAAGGCTCCTGGACCTGACGGGTTTCCAGCAGAGTTTTATAAGCGTTGTTGGCATATCATCAAGGGTGATCTTATGCCGATGTTCCATGATTTATTTAATGGAAACTTACAGCTATTCCATCTAAACTTTGGAACAATAACGTTGTTGCCAAAGAAGGAGGAGGTGGTACGCATTGAACAATTTAGACCAATTTGTCTGCTTAATGTGAGTTTCAAAATATTTACCAAGGTTGGCACGAATAGGTTGACACGGATTGCCCACTCGGTGGTGCATCCAACTCAAACCGCTTTCATGCCAGGTTGACACATCCTGGAAGGGGTTGTTGTCTTACATGAAACCTTGCATGAGATCCATTCGAAGAAACTGGATGGGGTTATCTTCAAAGTGGATTTTGAGAAAGCGTATGATAAGGTTAAATGGCCGTTTCTCCAACAAGCACTACGAATGAAGGGGTTCGATGAAGCCTGGAGGAAACAGGTGGACACCTTCATTCAAAAAGGTAGTGTTGGGATCAAGGTGAATGATGACACGGGTCATTATTTCCAAACGCATAAGGGCTTACGACAGGGGGATCCAATGTCTCCTGTCCTTTTCAACATTGTGGCAGATATGTTGACAGTTCTTATCAGTCGGGCTAAAGAAAACGGCCAAGTAGGAGGACTTGTTCCGCATCTTGTGGATGGGGGTGTGTCCGTTCTACAATACGCGGATGATACGATTATTTTCATGGAGCATGATCTCGCAAAAGCTCGAAATATGAAGCTAGTTCTTTGCCTTTTTGAACAACTGTCGGGGTCTGAAAATCAACTTTAACAAGAGCGAACTGTTCTGTTTTGGGAGGGCCAAAGAGGAACAAGACGCGTACAAACAGTTGTTCGGCTGTGAAATGGGATCCCTTCCGTTTAGTTACCTAGGAATCCCAATTCACCATCGTAAACTTTCGAATAAGGAATGGAAATGCATTGAAGATCGATTTGAAAAGAGGCTAAGCTGCTGGAAGGGCAAGCTTATGTCTTATGGGGGTCGGCTTGTGTTGATAAACTCGGTTCTGACTAGCTTGCCGATGTTCCTTTTGTCCTTCTTTGAGGTGCCTTTAGGGTTACGGAAAAGACTTGACTTCTATCGATCTCGTTTTTTCTGGCAATCAGATGAAGTTAAGACGAAATATCGATTAACTAGATGGGATATTATTTGCAGACCCAAAGACTAGGGTGGGTTAGGGGTTGAGAATTTAGAAGTTAAAAACAGATGCCTACTTAGCAAATGGCTGTTTAGGTTGTCTGTGGAAACTGAGGGTACGTGGATACAGATTTTGCGTAACAAGTACCTACAATCGAAGACATTGGCTCAGGTTACTGCTAGACCAAATGATTCGCCTTTCTGGAAGGGGTTATTGAAGATAAAAGATACTTTTTTCAGAAGGTGAATTTTATCATTGGTAATGGTATTACTACGAGGTTCTGGGAGGATACATAGCTAGGGGAGACGCCTTTGGCCATACAGTATCCCACGTTATATAATATTGTACAACGTAAGGAGGCATTTGTTGCTACAGTATTTCAAACGACCCCTCTGAATATTCAATTCAGGAGGTCTCTGGTGGGGGAGCGTTGGACCTCGTGGTTGCACTTGGTGCGCAGGTTGATGGATGTTCAACTCTCGAACCAAATGGATGCTATCCACTGGAAATTAACTAAGAGCGGGAACTTTCGGTGAAGTCTATGTACTTAGACCTAATTGACTCTCGGCCAATCCCGAAATCACTTCATATTTGGAAAATTAAAGTTCCGCTGAGGATCAAAATTTTCATGTGGTTTGTCCACAAAGAAGTGATCTTAACCAAGGATAACTTACTCAAACGAAGATGGGTAGGTAGTCCTAGATGTTGTTTTTGTGATCAGGATGAAAATATACAACACCTCTTTCTCGAGTGTCCGTTAGCTAAATTGCTATGGCGAACGATTCATATAGCCTTTAACGTTACTCCACCCACTAGCATAAACAAGTTATTTGGGACGTGGCTAAATGGTGTGGAAATTCATATTGCGAGACATATTCCGATTGGGATATGTGCACTATTTTGGGCTATATGGAATTGCAGAAACGATATGATTTTTAGCCGGATAAACTTTACCAACTTTTTGCAGGTTATTTACCGGGCCACTGCCTGCATCCGTATGTGGTCGTCACTCACTCCTGTGGATTCCAGGGAGCTTTTGGTTACTGGGTGCAACCGGTGGGAGATGGCAGCACGGGCTATCTTCAACCGATTTGGATGGCGAGCTCATAATAGGCTAGGTGTATAGGCATCGTAGCCTATTTTTCGCCGGATGTGGCATCTTAGACTTTTGCTGTTTACTTCAGTTTGGCTCCTTTTCTGAGCGTTCTCGGGATCTCAGACTTTGTTTACGTTCGTTCGTTTAATAAAATGGCCGCATGCATCTTTCTGATGCAGAGGCCGGGGGCATTCCTCCTTTTCAAAAAAAAAATCAGTAACTCACTTGGGGCTATATTTTTATTCATCACATGATATGTGTTTTACTTGGAGCGTCTTGCGATATAGTTTGTTTGCTTTTGTTTGCTTTTTAGTTTGTCACAATCATTTTTGCTGAACACACCTTTTTGAGAGGGACACTGATACGTCTCCAACGTATCTATAATTTTTGATTGTTCCATGCTGTTATATTATCAATCTAGGATATTTTTATATACATTTACATGAATTATATATCATTTTTCGGGACTAACCTCTTAACTTAGTGCCCAGTGCCAGTTGCTGTTTTCTGCCCTGTTTTTGTTTTACAGAATATCACTACCAAATGAAGTCCAAATGCCATTTGGAGATTTTTTTCTAGACAATACCAACACTAGAAGCTTCGGGAGAAGACCAGACGCCAGAGGAGGTGTCCACGAGCCACCAGGGCGCGCCTGGGGGGGGGGGGGCAGGCGCGCCCTGGTGCCTCATGGGCCCACCTCAGCTCTGTTTGACCTAATTCCACCACTATAAATTCCCAAAAAATCAGAAACCCTCAAGGGAGTCCACGAAATACTTTTTCCGCCGCCACAAGTTTCTGTTCTCGAGAGATCCCATCTGGAGGCCTTCTTCGGTACTCCGTCGGAGGGGGAATCGATCACGGAGGGGCTCTACATCAACCTTGCTGCCCTTCCGATGATGCGTGAGTAGTTTACCACAGACCTTCGGGCCCATAGTTAGTAGCTAGATGGCTTCTTCTCTCTTTTTGATCTTCATACAATGTTCTCCTCGATGTTCTTGGAGTTCTATCCGATGTAATCACTTTTTGCGGTGTGTATGTTGGGATCCGATGAATTGTGAGTTTATGATCAGATTATCCATGAATATTATTTGAGTCTTCTCTGATCTCTTTTATGCATGATTATTATAGCTTCGTATTTCTTCTCCGATCTATTGATTTGGTTTGGCCAACTAGATTGATTTATCTTGCCATGGGAAGAGGTGCTTTGTAATGGGTTCGATCTTGCGGTGCTCAATCCTAGTGACAGAAAGGGACATGACACGTATGTATCATTGCTATTAAGGGTAAAAAGATGGGGTTTATTCATACATGAGTTTATCTTGTCTACATCATGTCATCGTTCTTAAGGCGTTACTCCGTTCTTCATGGACTTAATACAGTAGATGCATGCTGGATAGCGGTCGATGTGTGGAGTAATAGTAGTAGATGCAGGCAGGAGTCGGTCTACTTGTCTCAGACGTGATGCCTATATACATGATCATTGCCTTGGATATCGTCATGATTATTTACTTTTCTATCAATTGCCCAACAGTAATTTGTTTACCCACCGTATGCTATTTTCTTGAGAGAAGCCTCTAGTGAAAACTATGGCCCCCGGGTCTATATAAATCATATACTAAAACCCTAAAAATACTTGCTGCACTTTTTCTTTATTTATTTTATTTTGTATTTTTGTTTCAATCTATCTATCTATCACATACAATTTAATCTTGCAACTTACCGCCGTGGGATTGACAACCCCTTGTTTGCGTTGGGTGCAAGGATTTGTTGTTTTGTGTGCAGGTGCTGCTAACGAGATGTTGCATGATTCTCCTACTGGATTGATAACCTTGGTTTCATAACTGAGGGAAATACTTATCTCTACTGTACTGCATCTCCCTTCCTCTTCAGGGAATTACCAACGCAGCTCACAAGTAGCAGGAATAATTTCTGGCGCCGTTGCCGGGGAGACATCATCAACATCTATCAAGTACCTACGCATAAAACTCTCATCTCCTTGCATTTACTTTATTTGCATTTGCCTCTCGTTTTCATCTCCTCCACTTCTTAAAAAAGGTTTTTACAAAAATACAAAAATATTTTCCGTTTGCCTTTTTCTTGTTTGCTATCTTTGCTTGTGTTGCCACGTGCCTTCTATTTGCTTGCATCTTCGCTTGCTAAAAATCTATTGATATGGATCCTCATCCACTTGCTAATCTTTTCAAAAGACCCAATTATGTTGAACCAATAGCTAGTGAGTTGAGTGCACTTGATTTCCTCTATGAAGTTTTGCTTGAAAATCATGAATCTGAAAATTGTGATGAAGTGCTGAAAGAAGAAATTTATAAAGTGATTCATGATAGCTCCTTCAATGGAAAGCATGATTGCAATAATGTTATTATAAATTCTATTAATGTCAATTGTGCTAATAATATGCAAAACTACGAGCTTGAGGATGATGATTTTGTTATGTCCACTACTTATTGCAATGATCATGATTGGGGTGATAATGATTCTTATGATCTTGAAAATTTATTTAAGCCTCATGATGAATATGCTATTGATAATAATGTTTGCAATAATATTGAAAGTGGGTTTGGAAGAGTGTCAACTCTAGGTAAAAATAATCCCAAATATTTGGAGAGTGTTCAATCTTATGAAATTTTTGATAAAAGTGGGTTTGGAGAGGTCATGACTTTAGTTGATGTTAATCCCACTTTTTTGGAAGACTATAAGAATTTTATGCATGTGGATCATGGAGAGAAAATTTTATATGATAGCTATATTGTTGAATTTGATTATGATCCTACATGTAATTATTATGAGAGAGGAAAATATGGTTGTAGAAATTTTCATGTTACTAAATTACCTCTCTTCATGTTGAGATTGCTATTGTTTCTTTCTCCTTCCTTGCATATGCTAGGTTATTCTTGTCTTGATAATTTGTTCTCTTATAAAATGCCTATGCATAGGAAGTATGTTAGACTTAAATGTGTTTATCACATGAATTATGATGCTCTCCTTGTGTTTCAACTTTTATCTTTCATGTGAGCATCATTTAAATCTCAAGCCTATCTTAATGGCTATAAAGAAAGAGCTTGTTGGGAGGCAACCCAATGAGTTAAATAAATTTTTATCTTTTGTTTCTGTTATGGTGTGTTTTCATGTTTATGCTACTGTTATGATTGAGTTTTTATGTTTTTAATTAATGTTTGTGCCAAGTAAAGCCTTTAGGATGATTTGGAAGATAATATAATTGATGCTGTTTGAAAAACAGAAAGTTTTGCGTCAGGTGCTGAAATTTTGTTTCTGTACTGGACGTCAAAAAAATCTGAAATTTTTACACAGTATTGGTATATGAATTTCCCACGTTTTCCTAATTTTTCAGAATTTTTGGAGTTACAAAAGTATGGCTTTTAAATAGATTGCTACAGACTGTTCTGTTTTTGACAGATTCTGTTTTTGATGCATTACTTGCTTGTTTTTGATGAAACTATGGATTGTATCGGGGGGTATAAGCCATGGAGAAGTTAGAATACAGTAGGTATAATGCAAAAATAAAATATGAATGGGTTTGCAACAGTACTTAAAGTAGTGATTTATTTTGTTATACTAACAGATCTCACGAAGGTTTTGTTGAGTTTTGTGTGATTGAAGTTTTCAAGTTTTGGGTGAGACCACGATGGATGAAGGAATAAGGAGTGGCAAGAGTCTAAGCTTGGGGATGCCCGAGGCACCCCAAGGTAATATTCAAGGAAGACTCAAGCGTCTAAGCTTGGGGATGCCCCGGAAGGCATCCCCTCTTTCTTCTACCAACCATCGGTAATTTTACTTGGAGCTATATTTTTATTCGTCACATGATATGTGTTTTGCTTGGAGAGTCATGTATTATATGAGTCTTTGCTTTGTTTGCTTTTTAGTTTGTCACAATCATCTTTGCTGAACACACCTATTTTGAGAGAGCCACACGTTCATCATAATTTGTTAGAATACTCTATGTGCTTCACTTAATTTTTTTTGAGCTAGGCAGTTGCTCTAGTGCTTCACTTAAATCTTTTTGAGCACGATGGTGGCTATATTTTGAAGAAATAAACTCTCATGCTTCACTTATATTATTTTGAGAGCTGACAAGATTAAAATTTTCAAGAAATGAACTCTCATGCTTCACTTATATTATTTTGAGAGTTGATAAGATTGAAATTTTGAAGAAATATTTGTACTCTCATGCTTCACTTATATCTTTTTGAGAGTTGATAATAGTAACGGTAATTTGCACAAGATATGAATTTGGTCCCAAAGTGATGAATATTCAAGAGGGATATAATAAAAACTTTCATATAGATCATTGGATATGATAAGTGTGATTCCTTGCAATAGTTTTGCGATATGGAAATGATAATATGTGAGTCATGTTAGTGAGTAATTGTGATTTAGTAAGAATATTCGTGTTAAGGTTTGTGATTCCCTATGCATGCACATCAAGTCAATAGTTATGCAATGAAATTATATCCTACTTATGGTGCATTATTCGGTGTTAGTTATGTTCAATGCATGTTTATGACCATTTTCGTTTTTTGGTTGGTTGCTTCTCAATCTATTTGCTAGCCTTCATTTGTACTAAGCGGAAATACTGCTTGTGCATCCAAACTCCGTAAAACCCAAATTGTGCCAAATGAGTCTACTATATCTACCTATATGCGGTATTTTCATGCCGTTCCAAGTAAATTTGCGTGTGCCAACTCTAATTTTCAAAATAATTTTTCCGTTTTGTGTGCCCATACCACTCATGAAGCGGCAGGGGGTGGCCAATATTTTCCATGCTAGGTGTGTTATTCTCACGATGAGTGTTTATTCACTTGTCATTGCACGAGAGTGGCTGGTAATAGGGATGCCCAGTCCCACAATGAAATCAAAAATTAATAACAACAAAATTCCTTGGAAAGTGATGGTATGGAGGGCACCCGTGGATACGGCTAGCCATGGATTGTGAAAGAATGGTGGAAAGGAAATAAACTTTATTTTCTGTTTGGGAACCGCCTATGATGTGTCTAGCATGGAAGATATTGGGAATTCTCGGTCGTTTTCGTTGACAGGAAAAGCATGCCTCTCAAAATATTTTATTTCTCTAATTTAAGCTTTGAGCTCTGGCACATTAGCAAATCTCTGCTTCCCTCTGTGAAGGGCCTATCTATTTACTTTATGCAATTTTTATTTTTATTTTGAGTCTCCATCTTCTCTTATAAAGCACCAACTAGAGAGCACTATTGTCATACTTGTGCATTGTGTGTAGCTAATATTTGAGTGTGTTTCATGAATGGATCAATGATTGAGCATAATGGGCTAGGTATAACTTTCTTTAGCGTTGATATTTTGAAAGACATGATTGCTTGTTAGCATGCTTGAGTATTTATATCTTCATGTCAAACTATAGACTATTGCTTTGAATCATTCAAGTCCAATGTCCATGCTACAAAATAAAACAATATATGATGAATATGATAGGCAGCATTCCACATCAAAAATTCTGTTTTTATCATTTACCTACTCGAGGACGAGCAAGAATTAAGCTTGGGGATGCTGATACATCTCCAATGTATCTATAATTTTTGATTGTTCCATGCTGTTATATTATCAATCTTGGATGTTTTTATATACATTTATAGCAATTATATATCATTTTTTGGGACTAAGCTATTAACTTAGTGCCCAGTGCCAGTTGCTGTTTTCTGCCCTGTTTTTGTTTTACAGAATATCAAGAGTTCAAGACCAAATGAAGTCGAAATGCCACGAAACTTTTTGGAGATTTTTTTCTGGACAATACCAATACTAGAAGCTTCGGGAGAAGACCAGATGCCAGAGGAGGTGGCCACGAGCCACCAGGGCGCGCCTGGGGGGTGGGGGGCAGGCGCGCCCTAGTGCCTCGTGGGCCCACCTCAGCTCTGTTTGACCTAATTCCACCACTATAAATTCCCAAAAAATCAGAAACCCTCAAGGGAGTCCACGAAATACTTTTTCCGCCGCCGCAAGTTTCTGTTCTCGAGAGATCCCATCTGGAGGCCTTCTCCGGTACTCCGCCGGAGGGGGAATCGATCACGGAGGGGCTCTACATCAAACTTTCTGCCCTTCCGATGATGCGTGAGTAGTTTACCACAGACCTTCGGGTCCATAGTTAGTAGCTAGATGGCTTATTCTCTCTTTTTGATCTTCAATACAATGTTCTCCTCGATGTTCTTGGAGTTCTATCCGATGTAATCACTTTTTGCGGTGTGTTTGTTGGGATCCGATGAGTTGTGAGTTTATGATCAGATTATCCATGAATAGTATTTGAGTCTTCTCTGATCTCTTTTATGCATGATTATTATAGCTTCGTATTTCTTCTCCGATCTATTGATTTGGTTTGGCCAACAAGATTGATTTATCTTGCCATGGGAAGAGGTGCTTTGTAATGGGTTCGATCTTGCGGTGCTCAATCCCAGTGACAGAAAGGGACATGACACGTATGTATCGTTGCTATTAAGGGTAAGAAGATGGGGTTTATTCATACGTGAGTTTATCTTGTCTACATCATGTCATCGTTCTTAAGGCGTTACTCCGTTCTTCATGGACTTAATACACTAGATGCATGCTGGATAGCGGTCGATGTGTGGAGTAATAGTAGTAGATGCAGGCAGGAGTCGGTCTACTTGTCTCGGACATGATGCCTATATACATGATCATTGCCTTGGATATCGTCATGATTATTTACTTTTCTATCAATTGCCCAACAGTAATTTGTTTACCCACCGTATGCTATTTTCTTGAGAGAAGCCTCTAGTGAAAACTATGGCCCCGGGTCTAGATAAATCATATACTAAAACCCTAAAAATACTTGCTGCACTTTTTCTTTATTTATTTTATTTTGTATTTTTGTTTCAATCTATCTATCTATCACATACAATTTAATCTTGCAACTTACCGCCGAGGGATTGACAACCCCTTGTTTGCGTTGGGTGCAAGGATTTGTTGTTTTGTGTGCAGGTGCTGCTAACGAGGTGTTGCGTGATTCTCCTACTGAATTGATAACCTTGGTTTCATAACTGAGGGAAATACTTATCTCTACTGTACTGCATCTCCCTTCCTCTTCAGGGAATTACCAACGCTGCTCGAAAGTAGCAGACACACATTATTCGTGATTTGTTAGAATACTCTTTGTGCATCACTTATATCTTTTGAGCTAGGCAGTTGCTCTAGTGCTTCACTTATATCTTTTACAGCACGGCAGTGGTTATATTTTCAAGAAATAGTTGCACTCTCATGCTTCACTTATATCTTTTTGAGAGTCTAATGAATAGCAGTGGTAATATGCACGGGTTATGAATTTGGTCCTAATATGATAGGTATTCAAGAAAGATATAATAAAAACTTTCATGTAGATCACTGAATATGATAAGTTTGATTCCTTGCAATAGTTTTGCGATATTAAGATGGTAATATGTGGGAGGTGCTAGTTGATAATTGTGGTTTAGTAAGTATATTGGTGTTAAGGTTTGTGATTTCCGAAGCATGCACGTATGATCTGTCGTTATGCTAAGAAGTTGGAGCATGATTTAGTCTTGATTGTCTACCTTATGAGTGGCGGTCGGGGACGAGCGATGGTCTTTTCCTACCAATCTATCCCCCTAGGGGCATGCGTAGTAGTACTTTGCTTCGAGGGCTAATAAACTTTCGCAATAAGTATGTGAGTTCTTTATGACTAATGTGAGTCCATGGATTATACGCACTCTCACCTTTCCGCAATTTGCTAGCCTCTTCGCTACCGTGCATTTCCCTTTCTCACATCGAGAGTTGGTGCAACTTTGCCGGTGCATCCAAACCCCGTGATATGGTACGCTCTATCATACATAAGCCTCCTTATATCTTCCTTAAAACAGCCACCATACCTACCTATCATGGCATTTCCATAGCCATTCCGAGATATATTGCCATGCAACTGATACGTCCATTTTGCATCATGTTTTGCTACTGTTATTTATAGTGTTTTTAATCAATATAACACTTTGTGGAGCAATTCTAATGCCTTTTCGCTCTTAATATGCAAGATTTACACAAGGAGGGAGATTGCCGGCAGCTGGAATTCTGGACCTAAAAAAGCTATGTCAGAGACACCTATTCTGCACATCTCCAAATGAGCTGAAATTTTACGGAGATTTATTTTGGAATAAATAAAAAATACTGGAAGTAAGAAGTACCAGAGGGGGCCACCCAGGTGCCCACGAGGCACCAGGGCGCGCCACCCCCCCAGGCGCGCCCTGGTACCTCGTGGGGCCCCTGGCCAGCCTCTGGCCCCCATTTTCTGGTATATAAGCCCATTTGCCCTAGAAAAAATATAGAGAAGACTTTCGGGACGGTGCACCGCCGTGTCGAGGCCGAACTTGGGCAGGAGCACTTTTGCTCTCCGGTGGAGAGATTCTGCCGGGGATACTTCCCTCCGGGAGGGGGAAATCATCGCCATCGACATCACCAACGATCCTCTCATCGTGGGAGGACTAATCTTCATCAACATCTTCACCTGCACCATCTCATCTCAAACCCTAGTTCATCTCTTGTATTCAATCTTTGTCTCAAAACATCATATTGGTACCCGTGGGTTGCTAGTAGTGTTGATTACATCTTGTAGTTGATGCTAGTTGGTTTATTTGGTGGAAGATTATATGTTCAGATCTATTATGCTATTCAATCCCTCTCTGATCTTGGACATGATTATTATTTGTGAGTAGTTACTTTTGTTCTTGAGGACATGGGAGAAGTCTTGTCATAAGTAATCATGTGAATTTGGTATTTGTTCGATATTTTGATGATATGTATGTTGTTGATTCCCTTAGTGGTGTCGTGTGAACGTCGACTACATGACACTTCACCATCTTTGGGCCTAAGGGAATGCATTGTGGAGTAGTAATTAGATGATGGGTTGCCAGAGTGACAGAAGCTTAAACCCTAGTTTATGCGCTATTCCGTAAGGGGCTGATTTGGATCCATATGTTTAATGCTATGGTTAGAGTTATCTTAATTCTTCTTTCGTAGTTGCGGATGCTTGCGAGAGGGGGTAATCATAAGTGGGAGGATTGTTCAAGTAAGAACAGCACCCAAGCACCGGTCCACCCACATATCAAATTATCAAAGTAGCGAACGCGAATCAAACAAACATGATGAAAGTGACTAGATGAAATTCCCATGTGTCCTCGAGAACGCTTTACTTACTATAAGAGATTGTTCCGGCTTGTCCTTTGCTATAAAAAGGATTGGGCCAGCTTGCTGCACTCTTTGTTACTATTGCTACTTGTCACTTGTTACAAATTATCTTGCTATCAAACTACTCGTTACCGATAATTTCAGTGCTTGCAGAAAATACCTTGCTGAAAACCGCTTGTCATTTCCTTCTGCTCCTCGTTGGGTTCGACACTCTTACTTATCGAAAGGACTATGATTGATCCCCTATACTTGTGGGTCATCAAGACTCTTTTCTGGCGCCGTTGCCGGGGAGTGAATCGCCTTTGGTGAGTGGAATTTGGTAAGGAAATATTTATATTACGTGCTGAAATTTGCTGTCACTTGTCACTATGGAAAGTAATCCTTTGAGGGGTTTGTTCGGGGTATCTTCACCTCGACCGGAAACACAAATAGTTGCTCCTCAACCTACTACACCTACTGAAAATATTTATTATGAGATTCCTCCGGGTATGATAGAGAAACTGCTAGCTAATCCTTATGCAGGAGATGGAACGGTACATCCTGATATGCACTTGATCTATGTGGATGAAATTTGTGGATTGTTTAAGCTTGCAGGTTTATCCGGAGATGGAGTTAAGAAGAAAGTATTCCCTTTATCTTTGGAGGGAAAGGCATTAATTTGGTATAGGCTATGTGATGATACTGATACATGGGACTGGAACCGATTGAAACTAGAATTCCATCAGAAATTTTATCCTATGCATTTGGTTCATCGTGATCGGAATTATATATATAATTTTTGGCCTCGTGAAGGAGAAAGCATCGCTCAAGCTTGGGGGAGGCTTAAGTACATGATGTACACATGCCCCAATCATGAGCTCTCAAAAGAAATTATCTTACATAATTTTTATGCTCGGCTTTCACATGATAATCAAACTACGCTCGATTCTTCTTCGACTGGCTCCTTTATGAAGAAAACTATTGAATTCAGATGGGATCTTCTGGAAAGAATTAAACACAACTCTGAAGATTGGGAACTCGACAAAGGTAACAAGTCAGGTTTAATACTTGAGTTTGATTGTGTTAAATTTTTTATGGCCACCGATGCTTTTCATAAGTTTAGCACTAAATATGGACTTGACTCTGAGATAGTAGCTTCCTTTTGTGAATCATTCGCTACTCATGTTGATCTCCCTAAGGAGAAGTGGTTTAAATATCATCCCCTGTTAAAGAAAAGATTGAGGAACCTGTTAGTGTTAAAGAAGAAACAATTGTTTACCATGTTGATCCAGTTGTGCCTACTGCTTATATTGAGAAACCACCTTTTCCTGTTAGGATTAAGGAACATGCTAAAGCTTCAACTGTGGTTAACAAAAGTAATATTAGAGCACCTAGACCCTCTGAACAAATTAAAGTTGAGCCTGATGTTACTATGGTTAAAGATCTCTTAGTCGATAATATAGATGGGCATGTTATTTACTTTTGTGATGAGGCTGCTAGAATTGCTAAACCTGTTAGAAATGAACGAGATAAGTTAGACAAGAACAAGCCCGTAGTTGGCATGCCTGTTATTTCTGTTAAGACTGGAGATCATTGCTATCATGGTTTGTGTGATATGGGTGCTAGTGTGAGTGCTATTCCATTTTATTTATATCAAGAAGTAATGCATGATATTGCACCTGTTGAGATTGAAGATATTGATGTTACTATTAAGCTTACGAATAGAGATACTATTACACCACTTGGGATTGTTAGAGATGTTGAAGTCTTGTGTGGAAAAATCAAATACCCTACTGATTTCTTAGTACTTGGTTCCAACAGGATAATTTTTGTCCCATTATAATTGGTAGACCTTTCTTGAATACCGTTAATGCTGAAATTAATTGTGTTAAAGAAAAGGTTCGAGTTAAGTTTGGTGATATATCTCATGAGTTTAATTTCTCCAAGTTTCGTAGACAACCTCACGATAAAGAATTGCCTAGTAAAGATGAAATTATTGGTCTTGCTTCTATTGCCGTACCTCCTACTGATCCGTTAGAACAATATTTGCTAGACCACGAAAACGATATGCATATGAATGAAAGAAATGAAATAGATAAGATGTTCTTTGATCAACCACCTATCCTTAAACACAATTTGCTTGTTGAAACTCTTGGAGGCCCTCCTCCACCTAAAGGTGATCCTGTGTTTGAATTGAAGCAATTGCCTGATACATTGAAATATGCTTATCTTGATGAAAAGAAGATATATCCTGTTATTATTAGTGCTAACCTTTTAGTGAATGAAGAAAAGAGATTACTAAAAACTCTAAGGAAGCAGTGAGCTGCTATTGGATATACTCTTGATGATCTTAAGGGCATTAGTCCCACTCTATGTCAGCACAAAATTAATATGGAGCCTGATGCTAAACCAGTTGTCGACCACCAACGACGATTAAATCCTAAGATGAAAGAGGTGGTAAGAACCGAAATATTAAAACTTTTGGAAGCAGGTATAATCTATCCCATAGCTGATAGTAGATGGGTAAGTCCCGTTCATTGTGTCCCTAAGAAATGAGGTATTACCGTTGTTCCTAATGATAAAAATGAACTCATTCCACAAAGAATTGTAACTGGTTATAGGATGGTAATTGATTTTAGAAAATTAAACAAAGCTACTAGAAAAGATCATTACCCCTTACCTTTTATTGATCAAATGTTAGAAAGATTGTCTAAGCATACACACTTTTGTTTCCTAGATGGTTATTCCGGTTTTTCTCAAATACCCGTATCACAACCCGATCAAGAGAAAACCACCTTTACTTGTCCTTATTTAACTTATGCTTATAGATGTATGCCTTTTGGTTTATGCAATGCACCTGCTACCTTTCAAAGATGTATGACTGCTATATTCTCTGACTTTTGTGAAAAGATTGTTGAGGTGTTCATGGATGATTTTTCCGTTTACGGAACTTCTTTTGATGATTGCTTAAGCAACCTTGATCGAGTTTTGCAGAGATGTGAAGAAACAAATCTTGTCTTGAATTGGGAGAAGTGACACTTTATGGTGAATGAAGGCATTGTCTTGGGGCATAAAATTTCTGAAAGAGGTATTGAAGTTGATAAAGCTAAGGTTGATGCTATTGAGAAAATGCCATGTCCTAAAGATATTAAAGGTATAAGAAGTTTTCTAGGTCATGCTGGTTTCTATAGGAGATTTATTAAAGACTTCTCTAAAATTTCTAGGCCTCTTACCAATCTTTTGCAAAAAGATGTTCCATTTGTTTTTGATGATGATTGTCTAGAAGCCTTTGAAACACTTAAGAAAGCCTTAACCACTGCACCTATTGTTCAACCACCTGATTGGAATTTGCCTTTTGAAATTATGTGTGATGCTAGTGATTATGCTGTTGGTGCTGTTCTAGGACAAAGAGTTGATAAGAAATTAAATGTTATCCATTATGCCAGTAAAACTCTAGACAGTGCCCAAAGAAATTATGCTACCACTGAAAAAGAATTTCTAGCAGTTGTGTTTGCATGTGATAAATTCAGATCTTACATAGTTGATTCTAAAGTAACTGTTCACACCGATCATGCTACTATTAAATATCTTATGGAAAAGAAAGATGCTAAACCTAGACTCATTAGGTGGGTTTTATTGCTACAAGAATTTGACTTGCATATTACTGATAGGAAGGGAGCTGAGAATCCCGTAGCAGATAATTTGTCTAGAATGGAAAATGTTCTTGATGACCCACTACCTATTAATGATGATTTTCCTGATGAAAAATTAGCTGTCATAAATGCTTCTCATAATACTCCTTGGTATGCGGACCATGCTAATTACATTGTTGCTAAATACATACCACCTAGATTTACATACCAACAAAAGAAAAAGTTCTTCTTTGATTTAAGACATTACTTCTGGGATGACCCACATCTTTATAAAGAAGGAGTAGATGGTATTATTAGATGTTGTATACCTAAGCATGAACAGGAACAAATCCTACGGAAGTGCCATTCCGAGGTTTATGGAGGACACCATGCGGGAGACAGAACTGCACACAAGGTATTACAATCTGGTTTTTATTGGCCTACTCTTTTCAAGGATGCTCGTAAGTTTGTCCTATCTTGTGATGAATGTCAAAGAATTGGTAATGTTGGTAGACGTCAGGAAATGCCTACGAATTATTCACTTGCTATTGAACCATTTGATGTTTGGGGATTTGATTATATGGGACCTTTTCCTAAATCCAATGGGTACACTCATATTTTAGTTGCTGTTGATTACGTTACTAAGTGGGTAGAAGCTATTCCAACTAGTAGTGCTGATCATAACACTTCTATTAAAATGCTTAAAGAAGTTATTTTCCCAAGGTTCGGAGTCCCCAGAAATTTAATAACTGATGGTGGTTCACATTTTATTCATGGTGCATTCCGTAAATTGCTTGCTAAATATGATGTCAACCATAGAATTGCATCTCCTTATCACCCTCAAACTAGTGGTCAAGTTGAATTGAGCAATAGAGAAATAAAATTAATTCTGCAGAAAACCGTCAATAGATCTAGAAAGAATTGGTCTAAGAAACTTGACGATGCATTATGGGCTTATAGAACTGCTTATAAAAATCCTATGGGTATGTCTCCTTATAAAATGGTTTATGGAAAAGCATGTCATTTACCTCTTGAGTTAGAACATAAAGCATATTGGGCAATTAAAGAACTGAATTATGATTTTAAACTTGTCGGTGAAAAGAGGTTATTTGATATTTGCTCATTAGATGAATGGAGAACCCAAGCTTATGAAAATGACAAATTGTTTAAAGAAAAGTTAAAAGATGGCATGATAGAGGAATTCAAAAACGGGAATTTAAAGTAGGTGAGCAAGTTCTATTGTACAACTCTCGTTTCGGATTCTTTGCAGGAAAACTTCTCTCTAAATGGGAAGGACTGTATATCATCGAAGAAGTTTATCGCTCCGGAACCATCAAAATAAACAACTCCGAAGGCACTAATCCGAGAGTGGTGAATGGGCAAAGAATTAAGCACTATATTTTAGGTACTCCCATTAATGTTGAAACTAATATTATTGAAACAATTACACCGGAGGAATACATAAGAGAGACCTTCCGGAACACTCCGGAACCCTGAAAAGGAAGAGGTATGTGATACGGTAAGTAAACCGACTCCAAAAATTCCATAAAAATACTTTCTGACAGTTTTGGAATATTAGAAAAAAATACAAAAATAAGAAACAGCCGAGGGGACCCACCTGGTGCCCACGTGGCACCAGGGCGCGCCACCCCCCAGGTGCGCCCTGGTGGCTCGTGGGCCCCACGTGAGCCTTCCCGACTCCGTTTTCTCCTGGATTACTTGTTTTGCAAGATAAAAAATCTTTATATATACCCCCAGACGTTTTGACGACCGTATCACAGAAATCTGCTATGTTCTTGTTTCGTGCTATTTTTCTGACAGATCTAGATCACCATGGCTCCCCAAAAGCTCCGTGCCAAGCACCGCATTGTGCAACCATCGCCGGGCAGACGCCCCTACAGCGAGGTTTACTACGAGTTGTCATCGGGAGAAGAAGACGATGACAAGGAGGAGAAGGTCGAGGGAGTTGCAGGAGCCCAGGCTCCGGGGGGAGGGCAAGCCACCCCCATGGAGGAGACCGCAAAGAAGGGAGATATACTTCAACCTTTATATGATCATCTCTCCCCATCCGTAATTGAAGCCCTAAGAGTCTTTGAAATAGTTAGTGCTCAGAATACATCTCTTACTCGTGAAGTTATTTTGTTGGAAGAGCAAAACATCGCCCTTCGGAGCATCAACCGCAAATTGATGTATTTGCTTGAGCTGAAGGACAAGCTCGCCACTTCATCATCACCACCATCACCGAAGAAGGAAACTTGAGCACATGGGTATGGGCACTCCCCTTGGCTTCTGCCAAGCTTGGGGGAGGTGCCCCAGTATCGTATGACCATCACTTTTATTATCATTACCTATTTTTAGTTAGATCCTTAGTTATTTTATGATCTAGTTGAATAATTTTTTTAGCATGATCTATTTTCGAGTGTTAGCTTCGTGATCTATCTATCTTTGTAATCGAGTTGAGAGTTATATAATAACGAGTAGTTTGAGTTTTTGCTTCTTTACTTTCATATTCCAATTCTAGCAATGAAAATAATGAAAAAGATCATATGCTAATCTTATGGAAAGTAATGACATTACATAAAGAAAAAGTATAAGTGGTAAAATTTATTGGAAGTTAACAAACATAACATTAGTCAATGATGCAATTCATGAAAAAGTTAATAAGGGAAGAGAAGATTCACATGCAAATATACTATCTTGGATATCTTTTATGATTGTGAGCCCCCATTAAGTATTTTATGTCAAATTGTTGACATTGGACAAGGAAGACAATGTAATGAATTATGTTTGTTCATATTCACATAGAAGTTATATTGTTATAGATCCTCCAACATGTGGTGCTTGCCCAATATCTTTGCTAGCCAAAAATCCGCAGCAAGTAGAGATACTACTTGTGCATCCAAAACCCTTAAACCCAGTTTCATGTCATGAGAGTCCACTATATCTACCTACGGATTGAATAAGATCCTTCAAGTAAGTTGTCATCGGTGCAAAAAGCAATAAAAATTGCCTCTAAATATGTCTGAACTTTTATTGTAAGGGAAATAAGCTTTGTACGAACTTGTGATGGTAAAGAAATAAAACCGACAGACTGCATAATAAAGGTTGCTATCACAAGGGGCAATATAAAGTGACGTTCCTTTGCATTAAGAGCTCTTGCATCCAACAAAAAAAAGCGCATGACAACCTCTGCTTCCCTCTGCGAAGGGCCTATCCTTTACTTTTATGTATTTACTTTTTATGCAAGAGTCAATAGTGTTCTTCTCTACTTTCTTTTTATTTTTCTCTTTTGCAAGCATCATGTGGTGGGGAAAGATCTAGGCATATACATCCAGTTGGATATGAGTGATTATGAGTTATTATTGTTGACATCACTCTTGAGGTGAATAAGTTGGGAGGCGAACTCACAAGCCCCTATCTTTCTATGTGTCTGGCTGAAACTTTTTGCTCCATATATATGTCGTGAGTGTTAGCAATCATAGAAGACTAAATGATGGTTGAGTGTGTGGACTTGCTAAATAGCTCCTACATGAGACCCTTCCTGAAAATATGATGAATTGCAATTGCATTGTTGACCGAGAACATAGTTTGTTGGTTTTCAAGAAAGTTTATGCCTTATACTTAATTGTTGTGATGAATTGTTACTTGCTCATGAGAAGTTTTATGATAATAAATATTGCTGTTATAATAATGATCATGATGCTACTATGTCCGTATTTTGTTTTTATCGACACCTCTCTCTCTAAACATGTGGACATGATTATCGATATCGGCTTTCGCTTGAGGACAAGCGAGGTCTAAGCTTGGGGGAGTTGATACGTCCATTTTGCATCATTTTTTGCTACTATTATTTATAGTGTTTTTAATCAATATAACACTTTGTGGAGAAATTCTAATGCCTTTTCTCTCTTAATATGCAATATTTACACAAGGAGGGAGATTGCCGGTAACTGGAATTCTGGACCTAAAAAAGCTATGTCAGAGACACCTATTCTGCACATCTCCAAATGAGCTGAAATTTTACGGAGATTTATTTTGGAATAAATAAAAAATACTGGAAGCAAGAAGTACCAGAGGGGGCCACCTAGGTTCCCACGAGGCACCAGGGCGCGCCACCCCCCCAGGCGCGCCCTGGTACCTCGTGAGGCCCCTGGCCAGCCTCTGGCCCCCATTTTCTGGTATATAAGCCCATTTGCCCTAGAAAAAATATAGAGAAGACTTTTGGGACGGTGCTCCGCCGTGTCGAGGCGGAACTTGGGCAGGAGCACTTTTCCTCTCTGGTGGAGAGATTCTGCCGGGGATACTTCCCTCCGGGAGGGGGAAATCGTCGCCATCGACATCACCAGCGACCCTCTCATCGTGGGAGGACTAATCTTCATCAACATCTTCACCAGCACCATCTCATCTCAAACCCTAGTTCATCTCTTGTATTCAATCTTTGTCTTAAAACCTCAGATTGGTACCTGTGGGTTGCTAGTAGTGTTGATTACATCTTGTAGTTGATGCTAGTTGGTTTATTTGGTGGAAGATTATATTTTCAGATCTATTGTGCTATTCAATCCCTCTCTGATCTTGGACATGATTATGATTTGTGAGTAGTTACTTTTGTTCTTGAGGACATGGGAGAAGTCTTGTCATAAGTAATCATGTGAATTTGGTATTCGTTCGATATTTTGATGATATGTATGTTGTTGATTCCCTTAGTGGTGTCGTGTGAACGTCGACTACATGACACTTCACCATCTTTGGGCCTAAGGGAATGCATTGTGGAGTAGTAATTAGATGATGGGTTGCTAGAGTGACAAAAGCTTAAACCGTAGTTTAGGCGCTATTCCGTAAGGGGCTGATTTGGATCCATATGTTTAATGCTATGGTTAGAGTTATCTTAATTCTTCTTTCGTAGTTGCGGATGCTTGTGAGAGGGGGTAATCATAAGTGGGAGGCTTGTTCAAGTAAGAACAGCACCCAAGCACCGGTCCACCCACATATCAAATTATCAAAGTAGCGAACGCGAATCAAACAAACATGATGAAAGTGACTAGATGAAATTCCCATGTGTCCTCGAGAACGCTTTACTTACTATAAGAGATCGTTCCGGCTTGTGCTTTGCTATTAAAAGGATTGGGCCACTTTGCTGCACTCTTTGTTACTATTGCTACTTGTCACTTGTTACAAATTATCTTGCTATCAAACTACTCATTACCGATAATTTCAGTGCTTGCAGAAAATACCTTGCTGAAAACCGGTTGTCATTTCCTTCTGCTCCTCGTTGGGTTCGACACTCTTACTTATTGAAAGGACTATGATTGATCCCCTATACTTGTGGGTCATCAGCAACTTCCACCGTTCCGTTTTATGACACATATCGTCATTGTCATATTGCGTTGCATGATCATATAGCTGACATAGTATTTGTGGCTCAGCCACCATTCGTCATTTTTTATACATGTTACGCTAGTATCATTGCACATCCTGGTACACCACCAGAGGCGTTCATATAGAGTCATATTTTGTTCTAGTTTTGAGTTGTAATTATCTTTTGAGTTGTAAGTAAATAGAATATGATGATCATCATTATTAGAGCATTGTCCCAGTGAGGAAATAAAAAAAGAGGCCAAAAAGAGCCCACAAAAAAAGGGGAAAAAAGAAAAGAAAAAAAAGAGAGAAAAAAATGAGAGAAAAAGAGAGAAGGGGCAGTGTTACTATCCTTTTCCATACTTGTGCTTCAAAGCAGCACCATGTTTTTCATATAGAGAGTCTCCTATTTTGTCACTTTCATATACTAGTGGGAATTTTTCATTATAGAACTTGGCTTGTATATTCCGATGATGGGCTTCCTCAAATGCCCGAGGTCTTCATGAGCAAGCAAGTTGGATGCACACCCACTTAGTTTTCATCTTGAGCTTTCATACACTTATAGCTCTTAGTGCATCTGTTGCATGGCAATCCCTACTCCTCGCATTGACATCAATTGATGGGCATCTCCATAGCCCGTTGATTAGCCTCGTCGATGTGAGACTATCTTCTTATTTTTGACTTCCCCTTATTAATCCCTACCACCACATTCTATTCCACCCATAGTGCTATATCCATGGATTGCGCTCATGTATTGCGTGGGGGTTGAAAAAGCTGAAGCGCGTTAAAAAGTATGAACCAATTGTTCGGCTTGTCATCGGGGTAGTGCATGATAAATATTTTGTGTTAAGAAGATGGAGCATGACAGGATTATATGATTTTGTAGGGATAACTTTCTTTAGCATTTTTATTTTGAAAGACATGATTGTTTATAGTATGCCTGAGTATTGATGTCTTTATGTCAAACTATAGACTATTGCTTTGAATCATTCGGATCTTATTATTCATACCGTAAGAGATATTACATGATTAAACATGATAGGTAGCATTCCACATCAAAAATTCTATTTTTATCATTTACCTACTCGAGGACGAGCAGGAATTAAGCTTGAGGATGCTTGATACGTCTCCTACGTATCTATAATTTTTGATTGTTCCATGCTATTATAGTATCAATCTTGGATGTTTTATATGCAATTATATGCCAATATATATCATTTTTGGGACTAACCTATTAACTCAGTGCCCAGTGCCAGTTGCTGTTTTTTGCTTGTTTTTGTCTTTTCAGAAAATCATTATCAAAAAGAGTCCAAACGAGAAAAAAACTGTGGATTATTTTTTTCTAGACCAGAAGAGACCCACGAAACTTCGGGAGAAGACCAGAGGAGCCACGAGGGAGCCACAAGCTCGGACGACGTGCCCTAGGTGGCAGGGCGCGCCCCTCAGGCTTGTGGGCCCCTCGTAGCCCCCCCTAACCTAATTCCAGTGCTATAAATTTGCAAATACTCCCAATATACCAGGGGGACAGAGGAGAAAACCTTTCCGCCGCCGTAAGCCTCTGTTCTTCCGTGATCCCATCTGGAGGCCTTTTCCGGTACTCTGCCGGAGGGGGAATCGATCACGGAGGGCTTCTTCATCAATCTTGCTGCCCTTCCGATGATGTGTGAGTAGTTTACCACAGACCTACGGGTCCATAGCTAGTAGCTAGATGGCTTCTTCTCTCTCTTTGATCTTCAATACCATGTTCTCCTCGATGTTCTTGGAGTTCTATCCGATGTAATCTTCTTTTGCGGTGTGTTTGTTGGGATCCGATGAATTGTGAGTTTACGATCAGATTATTCATGAGAAATATTTGAGTCTTCTCTGAACTCTTTTATGCATGATTATTATAGCTTTGTATTTCTCTCCGATCTATCGATTTGGTTTGGCCAACTAGATTGGTTTATCTTGCAATGGGAGAGGTGCTTTGTGATGGGTTCAATCTTGCGGTGCTCAATGCCAGTGACAGAAAGGGTCATGACACGTATTTGTATCGTTGCCATTAAGGATAAAAAGATGGGGTTTAATCATATTCCTTGAGTTTACTTTGTTCTTAATTGAGGGAAATACTTATCTATATTGCATCATCCTCTCCTCTTCGGGGAAATACCAACGCAGTCTACAAGTAGCATTGGTACACAATTACATCCAAATTACCAATGGGATTGTAATGAATCTCTTCTTCTGCCGTGTAAGTATCATCTTGAGCAATATGATCTTCATCAACATGAGCAATAGCATCATCATTAACATGAGCAATATCATCATCTCGAACTACTATGGCTCTATGATACGTCTCCAACGTATCTATAATTTATGAAGTATTCATGCCATGTCTATAACAATTTTATATGGTTTTGGTATGATTTGATTAGAACTAACCCGGACTGACGTTGTTTTCAGCAGAACTACCGTGGTGTTGTTTTTTGTGCAGAAATAAAAGTTCTCAGAGTTGGACGAACCTTTTTGACGATTTTTTTGGACCAAAAGAGACCCCTGAAGCTTCGTGGAAGGACTAGAAGCCTCTTGAGGAGCCCACAAGGCAACACGGCGCGCCCTGGGGGGGGGGGTCATGTGCTGTTGCCTTGTGGGGCCCTCGTTGCTCCTTTTCGCGTGATTCCAACGCTGAAAAATCCTATAAATAGAGAAACCCCCAGAAATAAACCTAGAACTTCGCCGCCGCCGCCGCAAGCCTCTGTACCGAAGAAATACCATATGGAGCCCTGTTCTGGCACCCTGCCGGAGGGGAGAATCATCACCGGAGGCCATCTTCATCATCCCGGCGGTCTCCATGATGAGGAGGGAGTAGTTCACCCTTAGGGCTGAGGGTATGTACCAGTAGCTATGTGTTTGATCTCTCTCTCTCTCTCGTGTTCTTGATTTGGCACAATCTTGATGTATCGCGAGCTTTGTTAATATAGTTGGATCATATGGTGTTTCTTCCCTTTCTATCTTCTTGTGATGAATTGAGTCTTTCCCTTTGAGGTTTCGTTATTGTCGGATTGAATATTTCACATTTGAGAACACTTGATGTATGTCTTGCATGTGGATACCCGTGATGACAATGGGGTATTCTATTGAGTCACTTGATGTATGTTTTGGTAATCAACTTGCGGATTCCCGAGGTGACATTGAAGTATCTAGGTGACATTAGAGTTGGTTGATGTGTATCATATGGTGTTATTTTAGTACGAACTCTAGGGCTGTTTGTGACACTTATAGGGATTGCTCAATAGATTGATCGGAAAGGATAACTTTGAGGTGGTTTTGTACCCTACAACAATTTCTTCTTATGTTCTCTGCTAATAGGAACTTTGGAGTGATTCTTTATCGCACGTTGAGGATTGTTATATAATCCAATTATGTTAGCACTGTTGAGAGATTGCACTAGTGAAAGTATGAACCCTAGGCCTTGTTTTCAAGCATTGCAATACCGTTTGTGCTCACTTTTATCACTTGCTACCTTGCTGTTCTTATATTTTCAGATTACAAAAACCTATATCTACTATCCATACTACACTTGTATCACCATCTCTTCGCCGAACTAGTGCACCTATACAATTTACCATTGTATTGGGTGTGTTGGGGACACAAGAGATTTCTTGTATTTGATTACAGGGTTGTTTGAGAGAGACCATCTTCATCCTACGCCTCCCACGGATTGATAAACCTTAGGTCATCCACTTGAGGGAAATTTGCTACTGTCCTACAAAACTCTGCACTTGGAGGCCCAACAACGTCTATAAGAATAAAAGTTGCGTAGTAGACATCAAGCTCTTTTCTGGCACCGTTGCCGGGGAGGTGAGTGCTTGAAGGTATATCTTTAGATCTTGCAATTGAATCTTTTAGTTTCTTATTTTATCACTATTTTTGTTTATAAAAAGAAAACTACAAGAAAAAATGGAATTGAGATTGCCTCACATGCTTCAACTATATAATGTCTTTCTTGAAAATGATGGATCGGAAAATTGTGCCAAAGTGTTAGAAGAAGAATTCAATAAAATGTTTGGCATAAAATGTTTGAATGATAAGCATGATTGCAATGTTTTTAGTATGCTTGCTATGAATATCCATGATACTAATGATGATTGCACTAGACATGATAAAATCTTTGAAAAAAGGGTTTCTTATAAGCATGTCAATTATTGTGGTGAGCATAGATCTTGTGAAAACATGCCAATAAGGGATGATAGATTTTGTAAGAAGCATAAATATCAAAGAACCCAATGGTTGCTTAAGATATTAGATGTTTATGCTAGAGAATTCTGTTCCATTCTTCCCATTACTTGTGAACTTTGCAATGAAGGTGGTCATCTTAATTTTCAATGCATACAATTTTATTATCGAATCGCGTACAAATATTGTGATGATATGATCACCCTTGTGCATTATAATGAACTTACTCTATTTTTGGGGTATGAAGAAGTAGCAAATAGAAATAATTGGATTGAAGTATTAATTCCCTCGAAAACTTTTGAGCTTGATCTAAGGGAAATTTATATGTATTGTGCGGTAAATTGCAATGAGAATGTTTATCTTGCCAATTATATAAAGACGGGAAAACCAATGGAATATGAAGAGAATACTAATGAAAGGGAAAAGATTTCCCAATACCCTTCTATTGTTTCCCATGATGAATCAGGTGATGAATTCAGGTGACGAAGAGGAATGCTCATATCTTCAATAATGCAAATTGGGTTGACACGAATAAGATCTGGTGTATGATACAGGTAAATATCATGAGATGGATGATCCTATTCAAAGAGAATCATCTGATGAAAGTGGAAAATTTCTTCCAAAGGGTCTCTCTGGTGCTTCAACCCCCCTTTCAACTGGAAGAGGGGTGAATGGGGTGGAAGTGTTACCTCCTGGCACTGATGGTGCTTTGGATTGGTCATTAATTGACAAGCTGACACTGGCCACATCACCAATACCTGCAGGTCACAGTGATCCTTCTTCTCCACCCAGGGATGGGTGGATCTTCAATCAACTGGTGTCGAGCCCAGCCACCCCATTGGATCTCCCAAGATCTCCAAACCAATACCCTTTGAAGAAAAAGAAAGGTGCCGGGGTGATGTTGGAGATGAAGATGGATATCTTTGCTGGGATTGACGCCTTTTCTTTCTAGCTGCATCCAATTTAAGTTTTCCTAGTTTTCATTTCCCCCTAAGTTTCCTGCTCTGGCTGCTGTCCATTGAGTTGTAATAGAAGTTTCATATAGTTGTTTGTTTGAGTACTGGCAGAATCCCTTTTTTGGTTTGGACGCACTGGACGTGCTTTTGAACTTTGTTATCTCTGGTTTTGCTCAAGTAATGGAACCGGGGGGGTGGCTTTGGCCCTCATAGTCGATTATTTTTAATATTAATAGAGCTCTCAAATACTATTTTGTATGGGGATCCTAGGCATTCTGATCACAGACCTATAATTGTGGTCATGGAGGCTGAGTACTGGGGGGGGGGTGTCGTTAAGGGTGGCAACGGTTCGGTCCATGACCAAGCCCCTCTTTGGACCGGCTGCTCATTGTGTGTTGTGGCTACCTTATGTTTGTGTGAGACTATGTTATATACTTGTGAGATTATGGTCTTGCTTATTGTTTATCTTTATATTTATACTATCGTGATTATATACTGTCTGATATCGTATTGTTGATGTATATGCCATGTCTCACACACATTACTTGTTGTCATTTTTTAGTTTGCTTTGTTACGTTCATACCTTATTTTTGTGCCATCTCATATGTCACAAATTAATTGCAAAAGTGGAACTCACTTTGTGCATCTATGTTCACTTCTGCACCCCTCCGGTTTCTAGAAGTTTAGGGGGATCATTAATCCTATTTTGTGCACTTTGTATTCAAATGCAAAGAACGCGTTTATCTGTGCACAAATGTGGGGGAAGTTCAACCTAAACATGTAGAACCTTTGTTACACTTATCATAATATATTTTGTTACATGTGTCTATTCATATTGTCATTAACCATAAAAACGGGGAGATTAACAGGACATCCACCCTTAAGGAGGGTTCCGGTGTTAATGGTAGTGATGATTAGAGGACTAACTAGGTTTCGAGTTCAAACTAACATGCAAATGAGCTCAGAAGGGATGAAACTTGGCATGTGTTCATTATATGACCTCTATTGGACATAGTAAAAATTTGAGAGCATTACAGGAAAACTGGATGCATTTCGTGTACAAACCGAACACTCTCCAACAAAGTATCATGGTTTCGAACGTAAACCCTTGGACTTCCACATAGAACTCAATTATTTTACATCATTACCCATCCAAACTTTTTCTATGATTGATACACCCCATTCAAAGTCCCATGCTCAAATTTGGCCACTTTTTGAGTTGGTTTTCTATTTTTTAAAGCCTTAGTTAATTTTTTTGCCACTAAAAAGGGCAAAATTAAACGCTCTTCCATTCAAAGTAACATGCAAATGGGCTCAAAAAAAGATGAAACTTGGCATCAGTTCATCGTATGACCCCTAAGGTATGGTAAAATTTGAGAGCGTCACGACAAAACTAGATGCACTCTGTGTACAAACTGAACACTCTCCGATGGATGGAAACACTCGCCTTCCACATCAAACTACATTTTTTTACAACATTTCCCCTTTGAACTTTTTCCATGTTGAATATACACCATTGAAAGCGCCATGCTCAAGCTTGGGATTACTCTGGTTTAATAAACATGATATGTTCAAGCACTTTTCTTACTTACAAGTCCTGTGACGGGCGCGGAAAATTGCCAGACATAGCTAAATTTAGAAACTTTTGAAAAGGGTGGGCGTGGGTTTGTGAAATATTGTAATGGTAGGAAATTGCAGATGTCCGCCACAGATACGTCAGGAAACAATGGCCGGCTTCCTAATGCACCCGCCACTGCTATTTCTATTCTTGGCTAATTCTGTGAAAACTTAGGAGTGGCGGATGATGACACCAGCCCGCCACTACTGAGCATTTAGCACTGGCCAGCTCTTTGTTTCACATGCCACTGGAACTCTTCCAAAATAGCTGTGGCAGGTCCCTGTCTGTGCCCGCCACTAATGTGACCCCACCTATAAGCTTTTTTACCAGTAGTGCGACTACCATCCTGGGTGAGCCGACCGGGTGCGCGTGGCTAGGTTAGCTAGCACAAGCAACCCAACTGTTGCCCGGGTCAGGCAAGCGACCAGCACGGTCGGGGCCCAGCGAAGCTGACAACCCATCCCGACTAGTCCGTCGTATGCGCTCGCACGTGGGACCTTGCACGTGCTCCCGGCCAAAGCCGCCCCCATGACGGTGGCCCGGGCATGCTCGCGGCCCACCCGTCATGGACCGCCGTCGCCCGGGTTCGCCCTGTCCGGGCAGATCGGATGGTGCGGAGAGCCCCAAAGAGGCCCCACGACACACCAACTGGAAACGGACGATGCAGAGGCCCTCTTCTCCCTCGAAGGCCCCAAGGAAGCGGGTACTCCAGCATCCTGTATAGGAGTAATATGTGCTTCAAAGTAGCACATTACATTTCATACAGAAAGTTTTCATATGCTTCATGTTTATATTCTACTTTGGGATTTCATCATGCAAATCCCATTTAGTTCATTTGGTGAGCTTTCATACATTCATAGCTCTCGTGCATTTGTTACAAGGCAATCCCTACTCCTTGCATTAACATTGATTATAAGGCATCTCCATAGCCTAATGATCAGGTGCATTGATGCAAGACTTTCTTCCACTTTTTTGTTTTCTTAAACCTCCATCATCATTCTCTTTTTCTGCTTAAGTGCAAATATTAAGGATCGCGCTCAAGCGTTGCAAAGTTATTGATTGGTTGAAACAAGGAGGTTATGTTGCTGATTCGCTTGACCGACGATCTGACCAGTTCATGATAAATTGTTTCCTTATATAGTGAAGACTTAGCATACTTTGCTTTCATGATACACTTGACATTCTCTTTCTAAACCTAAAGGCATTGATGAATTTGACATTAAAGCATTGAGCCATGAAAAATTAGAGTGATTTACTTATGCATTTTGATGCTACTTACTTTGTATCAACTATAGACCATTGCATCACCATTCTTTACAGTCATACCTAATTACATCAGATTGATTATAGTTCATGATAGTGGCATTTACAATAAAAATTATTTTGTTATGATCTACGTACTCGAGGACGAGTAGGGATTAAATTTGGGGATGCTGATACGTCTCAAACATATCAATAATTTTTTTATTGTTTCGTGCCATGTTTATATCATTTTTGACATAGTTTTGGCATCTTCTTTTTAATTTTTCTGGACTAACCTATTAACTCAGTGTCCAGTGCAAGTTAGTGTTTGGTACATGCTTTTAGACTTTCACGAAAATCAATTTTACAGAGCTCCAATAATTCTGAAAAAATCAGAAATTATTTTGCATCGGGAAGCTTTTGGAGGTCACCGACCCTGGACAGGGGGTCAGCGACAGCCCACATGGATGGTGGAGCCATGTGCCCCCTGGTACTCTAATCCACTGGCTTTGAGCGCCTATATTTATCTTCCGTCTGAAAACCCTAAATATCCAGGAGTTCTTCTGTTTTCGTCGTTCCACCTCTCTGTTCCGTGGCGATTCAATCTGGAGGCCTTTTTTGGTACTTTGCCGAAGGGAGGAAACATCAAGGTGGTCTTCTCCATCAACTTGAAGGTCATCATGATTGCATGTGAGTAGTTTCCTATGGACTATGGGTCCATAACAGTAGCTAGTTGGTTTTCTGTCCCATGTTTCTCACAAAGATCATATGAGGTGCCCTACATGATTGTGATCCATCTCATGTAATCTGTTGGTGTGTTTCTCGTGATATGATGAATTGGCACTTTATGATCGGATTTACCCATGAATCTTTTTGAGATCTATTTGGTTTCTTTGTAGCATAGTTCTTATCCATGTAGTCTCTCCTATCTACTTTCTTTCTTTGGCCAAGTTTGAGGGGTGATCTCCAAGGGGGAGTTGTGTATGATAGTTGGGTTCAATATTGCAAGTAATATACCGCAGTGAAAGAAAGTGGAAATGGTTTATATTGTGTTGTTACCACTAGGGATAAAAAGATGGTTGCGTAGGTGTCCTTGGAACATATGGTGAGGACAATGTATCATCTACTTCATGTCATCATGCTTATTGCAATAGTCTGTTTTTACTTAAAACTTTAAGATGCATGCTGGATAGTGGCCTTGGGTGAAGTATTAGCTATAGATGCAGTTGGATAACGGTCTATAGATATTGAAATGTGATGCCCATATATTGATTTTTCCATGGATAGTCATGGTTACAAAACTATAATTTAATCGATGCACAACTGTAATTTGTTCACCACACCTTATTTTCTTTTGGAGAGAAACCACTAGTGAACCTATGGATCCCAGTCCACATCTTCATACAATAGTCTTTCAACCTCGGTCAAACGCTATTTTCCATTCCTTGCTTTTACTTTTCTGTTGCAATCAAATCCTCCATACACTTTTAATCCTTGTAACTAGCAAAGCTAGTGAGACTGATAGCCTCACTAGTCCTATTAGGACCAAGGAAGTTTTGTATTTGTGTGTACAGGTACTGATCATTGGCTGTGTTACTAAACTCCTATTGGTTTAATAAACCTTGAGATCACTTAAGATAAATTGATGCTTGCTACAAACCCTTGCACTTGGGGGCCCAACATCTTCCTAGTTGAGAGGAAGCACTCATCGTCTCTCTCTCGCGGTGGCCGTCGACACAAGGTTCTCGCGGCGGCTCCCATGAATGGAATCTCGCCGGTGGAGATCATCAGTTAGGGTCCCTTGAAGCGCCAGGTTAGCAACCCATCCTACAATCCCCGCACATCCAGTCGTGTTTGTTTCCCAGGGTGGGGGCGAGTTTCTTTTCACAATGTTACTCTGATGAGAGGGTGTGAGGGAAAAGGGGGGCGACTGTATGACACGACACATTGATCTGACTTCCCCGCATCTCCAACTAAAATTTCCAAAGCGTGTGAATGGACCAGAGCGGATTGGACTTTGCCTTATTTTAGTTCACTTTTTTTGTGGTGGTATGCGATTCATGTGAGAGGTGAGGATTTACCCCGATTTTGTGCTTTGTATGTGAATTTTTGGGGCGAGAGTTGCAGATTACCTTTGAGTTGTTGTGGAAAATTTCTTTAATTCCCCCATTGATGTGCTAGGAATTGAATAGACCAAGTGATGAGCGAAATTTTTGCACTCATTCCACCATTGTTTAAACCACCGAATTTCTAAGAGAATCAGTCCAATATCAATACTAATGACTAATGAATGCAAGAAATTGCGAAATCCCTTGTTTAATGTGTTTCCATAGAAAATGGGCTCAAATATGGAACAATATCATCATATAGAAGGAAACAAGAGGTGTGGAGAAGAAGGCAAGTCAATTGGAGACGCAACAGGCTATCTAGAGCGCAAGACATCGCATGGTACGAGCACGCCAGCTCATACCACACGCCACCGGTTGCAGGATGTCTACCTAATCAACTTCTATAAAGGGGTCCATGCCAGAATCTCAACATGAGCCACCACTCACGAAACAGAGAATCAGAAGCCATCTTCCAAAGCTAGCTTCATAACCGCAACCATCCTCTCGAAATTAATCATACACGTAATAGGTGTATCGCATCCGGCAACTATTGTAACACATAATATCAATAAATCATTCATATTTATTTCGTCTTCAATGAGTTCATCTTGCGATCCGATCGCCATGTGTGAGTAATTCGGTAAGGCAACGGATAGGCAAGGCCTTGCAACCCTATGCATTTGTGCATGGGATAATTGGAATGACTTTGCATATTTGACATTATTTGTATGTGTCCGATTGCAACAGAGTTGTCTTTTGTCTTCTTCTGATTCTAAGGCCCCGCAGGTACCTAGGATCCCGTAGATTGGTCAAGAGGTAAGGAGCGAGGATGCGTGGAACACTATTCTGAACAGTAGTGAGAGAAGGGGTTAGTACGACAGCGATTTTTTCCTTGATGATAAATTGGGTGTAGTAATTATACACCCGATGCTCCTGTCTTAAGTAGTTCTTAATGACAAAGGTAAATCCTTGCGACGGTAAGGTCCATCGGTTGGACAATTGACTCTTGGTGCAGGTCGTGACCGGTCAAGACGTAATTTGGACACATCCCCCACTTCATCGTTTAGCAAGAACATCGTAACAGTTGCATTATTCCAGAGCTATGTTTATTATCAAGATGAGATCCCAAGCACAAATATAAGGTTGTGAGAGTAAGTCCTCATAGTCATGCCTATTTTCATACCAGACTTTAGTTCCAAAGAGGTTGTTAAAGGTCCTGTTTAAAAGACTGGAATTTAATTCGATAACAATAACTTGTTTGACTCTCTTAGTGCACATCCTCTCGTGGGTTCGATAACCCATGGTCACTCCTTGGGGAAAAGATACAGGAACCTTTTGCTATCCAAACCGGATCTTAAAGGGCATCACCAAGTCAATACATTCTCGTGGGAGGGGTGGCATGTTCAAAATACTTGCACATCAGCCAATTCATGTCCAGTTTCACGTCCTTTTTGCAAATGTAATCCTTAAAACAACTAAATGCAACACGACTTACATACAACATATGAGATACAATGCATTGGAGTGGTAATTTCTGAAAAATTTCACCACTTAGGATGACGCATTTAGAGCCAATGCATTGGGAGTGTCCTCATAGCATCACTTCATTTATTCATTTGTAGAATCTCAATACAAATAAAGAATTATGAAAAGAAAAGGACCCCCCCCCATAATTGCTTCATTTATTTATTTTGAGCAGAATTCATTGATTAAGCGCATATATGTGTATGCCCCGAGGTGGCGGATAGTTCCGATTCCAATTGTCCATTGCTTACCCGTTGGTAAAATATTTTGGAGGCCTCAAGATCACATCCTTGATGAGCCCGAGGGACTTAGCAAAATCACCCAAAAGTTCATTATAATCGGGAAACCTATCCTCATCAACTGCTAGAACAACTTTGATAGTTCTGTTGTAACGTTGGTAGTGCACCGTTAGAGCCTAGGAAAGACAAGTAGACAATTGAATGAAAAATATAGTCAGATAATGAACTAAAGTTTCCATTTACGTGTTTAACTGAGCTTAGGTCGGCTATGGGAGGTGTGCCCGTGAGTGTGTATGCTATGGGCCATGTTTAAGTTTTCTTCAACTATAATTTAGGTTATTTGTTTACATATGATAACTAGGGATATGTCAATAGACATGACATACGTATATTGGGTGCTTTGGATGTAAATTCCTTGGTGACTTACTTCTGGAATCCCATATGAAGACAACTGGATGCCCACAAAATTCTACTTGTTCAGCTGGTCCAACCATGCTTGTGAATGACATTGTTGTATGTGAGGGCATACGAGAAAAGAGAAAAGCCCCTGCTTGCATTGACCCACAGTTGTCACGCGATTAAAACCCTAATGAAAATAACTAAGTAAATAAAAGTATTAGTTAAGTAAATAGAGGGTTGTTTAAGGTTTGGAAATTTGAATTTGGGAATAACTATCATATCCATAAAAAAGGCACAAAATATACCTTTAGACCAATATATTTGAGGAAAAGTTGAGTAATCCTATTAGTAAAGAACACTTTGAGGGAGCGCTTTTTCCTGTCTGACATCTTCTTTGCCTCACGGATGTATGTAAGTGGATCATTGTGAAATGCTATATTGAATGGGAGGAGGATGTTGCCCAATTGATTTCCCCAAATCACTTCATTATTGTTACCAGATTCTATCATATGAACATATGTTTGTCCAATTTGTAAGAAAATATTAAAATAGCCAATGATATGTCAACGAAATAATGCAGTTGAATGAAGAACAATAATAACATTCAGTATTTCTTATGTTCAAAATACAGATACTTACTTGTAGGCTAGCGGGCCTTATGTTGACAACAAGGATGGAGCGCAAACATATTCTCCTACTCTTAGAGTCACCTAAAATAAATGCAAATTTTGATAAATGTGTTATTGTGGGTACAACTAGGATAGTAACCCACACATTTTCCACCGCTTGAATTGCAACATAACTTTGGATTTTTAGATATTATTTTGATTATCAAGCATTGAGTTAAACTTTTTAATATATCTTTATTAAATTTTGTACCAGGTCATTTCACATCTTATTTTTTCATTGTTTTGTCTATTGCAATACAATAATACAAGGGCCTGTTTTATAGTACTTTTTTATACACAAACTTTGAAATATGAAAACCCAGTTTGTACATTTTGTGGATTCATAATATCGTGTGCTAAAGTTCTTCAGATCAACCTTTTCTTTAGATTATTCCTCCAAATTATTTGAGCCATGCGTGTGAGGCCTTTGGAGGTTGAAGCAAACGGACATGATGTTTCACCTGCCTTTACGATGCAAGAGGGCTTGCGTGCATTTCAATATTGAACTTTGACCACCAATTAGACTACTGATATATGAGTCATGTAACTTCAAAATCATTCATTTGGACAATCATCAGGTGTTCATTCGAAACACGACTTTGGGGTTGAAAATTGTCACCCGGTTTGATCAGTAAGCTTATGCACACGTACATTGGTCCCTTTTTAGGTCGTGTCTATGAGTATCGCACTTTTCGTTGTTAGGTCACTTGTCAACTGGTGGATTATGTTCTCTATCATAGGGTTTGTGGTAGATTTATGGAGATGTTGCAGGATCTCATATAGATGACCTCATTTTCTAAGACGATTTGTTCAATATCTTCTTGGGGAAAAATTATTTGTTCAACATGATAATTAATAATATCTTACTGTGTGGACCATAGATGTACGAAACTGCTTCACAGACGAAAAAGCCTAGACGATCTATGGACGACCAAGAATCCAGCGGCTGTTGCTCCACTCAGGACAAGATTCCCCGGCTGGATTTAACTGTCGTGAGCGAATCGTCTAAATATTGTCGTCCACATAGCATCGCTCTAGATGTATCCTCCTCAAAAAAAAAAAAAAATCACTAACAGTAGAAAATGTACCCTTACATACACGTTGTATACCCACTTACCAGACTTGCGAAAGTAATACCGTGATAGAGCAGCAGACGTCATTCCAACTAGAACATCATTTACGGTCTGCAAAAATAGAACAAATTAGAGAAACAGATGGATCACGCAGAGGGTATCAATTACTTTATCTTGTGGATATATGCTTCATACGCAGTTCATGGCATTCTTGATGAACTTGACGTCGTCAAGGCTAAGGCTCCGATGCACGAAACGCTTCCGGTGCAACTCGCCGCCGTCATCCGCTCGCTTGAACAGCGTGTACGGGTCTCTCAGGAAGACCACCGTTGCGGCGAAGAACGCGACGTCCACCACCGTATGCCAGGCGAGGACGAGGTATGACCACAGCCAAGCGACAAACCCCAGCGCTCCCGCAGACCGCCGGGGCTCATATATAGCGCTCGTGCGCGACGGCCCTGGCGGCATCGCCGGTAGGCTCGTCGGATCAGCCGCACTGCGGGTGGACGCTATGAGGAACGTGATCAACGACATGCCGTCTCCGAGGGAGTGATGCACGCGGATCACGGCGGTGGAGGTAGCCTCAGAGGTCGGGAAGTCTAGAAAGTGGAACTTCCAAAGAGGGCAAGAACCGTCCATGGGCTGCGTCACCAGCGAGGACGCGTAGTCCCCCACTACCTGATCTAGGTTCGCGGCCACGGCGGCGGGATCTAGCCTCGGGACGACGATATGGTCATCCACGTTCACCGTCGTCCGAACCCACCGCGGCTCGCCATCCAGCTTGGAACTATCCACCATCTGCGCGTGCATGTTCATTCATATGTATGCAATAGCTAGTAGTGTCGTAAAGTAGTTGCAGTCATAGAATGAGTGGTACTTGGATGCTGCGGAAGCGCGGGAAGCGTGCAAGCTGGGATTCAATGCCGGCGCGAAAGGCGGCCAGGTTCAAGGGCACGCCGAGCCCGATGATAACGACGACGTAGATATCTTGCATGAGCCTTGTGAGAGGGCTCACTGGCTCCGTCGTGGAATCATCCTCCATGCACTCGTTACCGGCTGGTGTTCTTGACGTCTTGATCGAAAGCGGCCGGTTTCCGGAAGTGGCCACCAAGGGGCTGCCACTACCGGCTTCCATTGCTACTTTCATACAAGCGTCTAAGAGCATCTCCAACAGACGCGCGGTAGGGGGCACGCTAAAAAACTTTTACAGCGTCAAAATAGCGTTTTCGCGCGCGGGGGAAGTTGGTTGCTTTTTCAGACGCTGCAAATTTTAGCGCGTCGCTGTAGCGCTTCACCAGGCGCGGTAAAATCCAGCGCGCGCGACCAGCCGGCGCTTGGCAAATATAAAACAACACATACCAATTTGACAATATGATGATCTCAAACATAAACAAATATGCAAAATAATGAGTTGGAGCAACATAGCATAGTTCAAATGCATGGTATAGTTCAAAATCACCTAAACCACAACCAAGTTCATGACAAATAGGTTCACACAAACGAATGAAACATCAACAATCATGCCACATGTTCTTCCTCCTCTTCTTCCTCATCTTCCGAAGACGATTCTTCCTCCTCTTCTCCATTTTGAAGCGCCTCATTGTCATTGGAAACTCGGACGGTGTTCGCACTATCTCCAAAGGCATCATGCGAAGGCATGTGAGACACACCGGAAGCCATGCGTCCACCCATGTCACCCGGAGGTGCTCCCATGCCTCCCATGAGAGACCCAAAACTCATGCCTCCCATGCCTCCCATGGTAGCTCCGAAGCCACCCATGCCTCCCGTAGGTACTCCCATGCCTCCCATGCCGCACATGGCGCCCATGGCTCTCATGCTTGTTCCCAAGCCTCCCATGGTAGCCCCCATGCCTCCCAAGCCTCCCATGGCCATCAATCTTTTTTGGACCAGAACTTCATCACGGGAAAGGTTGATGAACTCCTTTTGCCTATCATCGAAGGTAGATGTGTCTATGAAGAACAAGTACTTCTCCCATTCCAATAATCTAGCTCGCTCCTCCATGGCCAATTTTTTCTCCTCCAATGCCACCTTCCTCTCCTCGGCCGCCGATTCTTGGCTCCTTGCCATCCTTCTCTCCTCGTTTGCTTCCTTTCTTGCCTTCACAATAGCGTCCATAGCATTCTTTATCTCATCATCTCCTCCCTTCTTCTTCTTCTTCTTCTTCTTCTTCTTCTTCTTCTTCTTTTCTTTTGCTTGTTTATCTCCATTTGGTCTTTTTGGCTTGGAGTAGGCAACCGAGTTTGGTGTAGGGCTCCTCTTGCCGCCATCACTTGATGCCTTCTCCTCATCATCATCATCCAAATCAATAGTTCCCTTACGTTTCTTGCTCTCCTCTAGGACATCACGGGTCTTCCATTTCTCTTCATCCTTCAACACTTCGTAGCAATGGGGCAACACAAATGCTCTCTCTTTCTTGACCTTGCCTTTCTTGGTCTTCTTCTCTTCTCCTCGAAACAAGTTTTGTGCAATATTGAGCTACAAACAAAAGAACAAGTTACCACTTGAAACACAAAAGATGAAGCATGAACATGGAACATAAAGAAATGGCACTTACCCTATCTCTATCATTAGTGCCACTTGGGTTTATCGTGTCAACCGACTTCATTGCCGCCGCACACTTTTGACAATCTTTGTTGATCGTCGACCACCGGGAGCGAAGAGATCTATCAGTGCGCTCAATTCCACTCTTGTTGTGTGCATCAAAGAACTCCTTCATCCGAAACCAATATGTATCTCTAGTTTGGTCCCCTCCAACGGTGGCATCCATAGACACATTCAACCATGTATTGCATAGCAAGTTGTCTTCCTCAATGGTGTAGTTGCATGCCCTTCCTTTCGGTGCATCGACGATACCCTCACCATCCTCATCCACTTCATACTCATGATCATCTTCGCGCACTTCATTGGTTTGAGACCAATGAGAATTGTTGGAGCCAACACCCATAGTTGACATATATGTGTCATCATTGAAACTACAAAGTATGATAATAAAGAAAACTAATCAAGCTATCCATATGTATACATTTATCTAACAACAACAAAAAAGGGGGTAAAATCATACCTTGTGGGCATTTCATCAAACACCTTGTGCGCATCGGCCGCCGGCGCAACAAATTGCGTGCTATCCGGCGCTTCGAGCGGCGGAGGAATTAAGAGGAAGGTAAATTTGGGCAAGGCAGCTAAATTTACCATTGACACCCAAGAAATTCTGTGGTACGGGAAAAGATTATGCGTACCCAATAAGGAAGAGCTGAAGCAACAAATTTTGGCAGAAGCTCATACCACTCCCTACTCCATTCACCCAGGAGGAACCAAGATGTACAAGGATCTACAGGAATTTTTTTGGTTGCACGGGATGAAAAGGGATATAGCCGTGTATGTCGCACGCTGTGACTCTTGTCAACGTATAAAAGCAGAACACGAGAGGCCAGCATGATTATTACAGCCACTCAGAGTGCCTGAATGGAAATGGGATGAGATAGGGATGGATTTTATTGTGGGATTATCAAGGTCACGACACGGGAATGATGCTATCTGGGTTATCACAGATTTATTAACCAAGGTGGCACATTTCATTCCGGTAAAAACCACATACTCAACACAGAGGCTTGCCAAGTTATACCTCTCCCGAATTGTTTGCTTACACGGAGTACCCAAGACCATAGTCTGTGACAGAGGCACTCAGTTTGTCTCTAGGTTTTGGGATCACCTGCAGCAAGCCTTAGGAACTCAACTGGTATTCAGTACCGCATATCACCCACAGACAGGAGGACAGACTGAACGGGTAAATCAGAAACTAGAGGACATGCTGAGAGCTTGTGTTCTCACTTATGGGGTCAGCTGGGAGGACAGTTTGCCATATGCGGAATTTTTATACAACAACAGTTATCAAGCCAGTCTAAAGATGTCACCCTTCGAAGCCCTATACGGACGGAGGTGCCATACCCCTCTCAATTGGTCTGAAACCGGAGATAGCCGGATTTTCGGCCCGGAAGTTCTCAAAGAAGCAGAAACAAAAGTGAAACTCATCCGAGACAGACTGAAAGCAGCTCAAAGCCGTCAGAAAAGCTATTATGACCAGAGACACCGTCAGATCAGTTTTGAACCCGATGAATATGTGTACCTCAGGGTATCCCCAATGAGAGGGCTACAGAGATTTAAAGTCAAGGGGAAACTGGCACCGAGATTTATTGGACCATTCAGAATAATTGCAAGGAGAGGCAGGGTTGCCTACCAACTGGAGCTGCCAGCAGAATTATCAGATGTTCATGATGTATTTCACGTGTCACAACTAAGGAGATGTGTCAGTAACCCGGAAAAGCAAGTTCAGCATCAAGACCTGGATATCCAACCAGATCTTACATATAGGGAGCGTCCTATAAAGATTTTGGAGGAGTCTAAACGGAGAACCCGTCGGAGTGTGATAAAATTTTACAAGGTCCAGTGGAGTAATCACACCGAGGAAGAAGCAACATGGGAAAGAGAAGATCACCTAAGGACTGAGTACCCGTACCTGTTTGAGGGACAGCTGAAATCTTGGGGACGAGATTTTTCTTAAGGGGGGTAGGTGTTGTAACACCCCAAAAATATTTCCTTTGGATTTTCAAAATCTTTTCTTTAAAATAAAATATTTTGACCCTACTTTTCTGCTTCTCTTTCTTCTGTTTTGAAAATCACTTTGAAATTTTCAATTGAGGTTTCAAAAAAAATTTAAATGGTTTTGATTTGATGGGTTACTACTTGGGTAATTATTTCTGAAAGGTCAAAAATATTTTTCTTTCAGAAAAGTTTTTGGATAATTAAAAGTATTCCAAGGAAATGGCCATTTCACTCTTTTTAAGCACTTCTAAAATTCCCCAAAATTTATTCTGTCATTTCAAATTATCTCCCAAGTCATTCTCACACCCTAGGACAGTATCCAGTACCTCTCCTCTCCACAAAAATATTTTTTTCATATTTAATAAATTCCAAAGTTGGAATTTCAATTATTCCTAGTTTCTTTGATTTACAAAGGAACTATATTTTTCCTAATTCTTTGGCACCCACAAAGATTATCCTAGCTACTAGACAATATCTACACCCCATTTCACCAAAAACATTTGGTTCCACAGTTCAAATTTTTTAAATCCCATTCAATTCAAATTTGGACCAGATTCAATCTCTCTGATCAAAACCTATTCATAATTGCTCCAAAAATTCTTAAACTTTGCCAACCTCTCTTTTATGCATCAACACCTCACCACAAAAATTCTCACAAATTCCTAAAATCCCAAGAGCCCTCTAGCATTTTGTCAAACACCTGGTGCACACACTGTTCACTACTGTCAAAATTCAGAAAACTGAAGAAGTTCAGAGAGAGGGGAAAACGGCGTTGTGCACTGCACTCCACCCCCTCTCCTCCTCATCGACGCCTCCTTCGATCATAAATGGGTCGCCGGGACCCCTCTGGTCAGTGGCTCGCCGCCGACAACACAGGAATCGGCCGGTGCAACGGCCACCGTCCTTGGCTGCGGCGGCCGAGTAGATCAGCACGGCTGCTACCGCCATCACTGCTGCCACTGCTCTCCCTCGCCTACCCCTCTCCATGCGGCGTCTCCTCTGCAACATCGTCTCACCGTCCAAGCCACTGGAGCCTGTTGTTAGACGCCGGAGACGGACGCCGCCCGCCATGACAGTACGGGAGCTCGGCTCCGAGATAAGGCCGTAGCGCTCGAGTTCGTCCGCGCTGGCACTTCCAGAGAGCTCCATTGACCTCACGGATGACCACCGCCCAAGGCCACCGTCCCTAACTACCTCGCCGGCCGGAACTTACTCCGCCGCGATCCACTCCGCCTCGGTCGACTGCGACCACCTATAAATAGAGCTTCCTGAGCTCCGTTGAGTAATCGCACCACACCCACACCATCTCAATCGAGCTCCCAAGCACTCCCTTGACCTCAAGGAGGTCTTCTTCTCTACTTCCGGCCGCCCGATCCGCCTCTGCCACCCCGAGCACCACGTCGCCGTTAGGCCACCTCCACCCCCTAAACTCCACCAGTCGTCTCCCCGTGCACCCAATCATCTGCTCCACGCTTCAATTCGACGACCGAAGCCCTCTCCGGCGAGATCCAACCGCACCCAACGCCGCCGTCCGCCGGAGTTGACCTCGCCGTCACTCCGGTGCTCGCCGGCGACCACCACCACCACCCACCGACGCGGAATCCTCCCCCAAGCACACTCCGACCATCGCCGCCTCCTAAAACCCCGACGATCGCCGCCGGTGACCGCCTTCACCTCTCTGTTCTCGCGCGCGAGCGCGTTTCAAATTTAAACCTGACGGGTGGACCCCACCCGTCAGCGTTTTCTTTTTTTTTTTCTGTTTTTAAACTGAAAGCGTATTCTGCCTGGTTACGCTTTCTGCGCTGGAAAGCGTATTTTGCCCCGAGGCATTTTCTGTTTTACCGCACAGGGACCCGCTGGCAAATTGTAATTTTGCAGAAAAGCCCCTGGTTTTAAAAATTTAATAACTTTTTAACCACAACTCCGTTTTAATTGATTTTTTTTTTGAAATTCTTCTTTTTCTCTCTAGTTTTTTTAGTATTTATTTGAAAATATTTTGAGACAACTTTTTGGTACTGTTGCAAATTTTTTAATTTGAATTTGAATTTTCATTTTATAGAAAACGAAGAGGGGGACTTTGCCGAGAATTTCGAGGGATCATCTTCTGACTACTTTGATCAAGGCAAGCATTTTTGAACTTGGGATATGGTGAATTGCATGCATGGTTGCATCGGTTTGAAATTTCACCATACATGTAGAAATGGTGAGCACATGCATGGTCATGTCATATTGAGCACTATTTGCATGCATCAAGAATCTTAATAACATGTGGGAATGGTGAGAATCCAGGAGTGCACCTCCTGCCTTGGACGTGCTGGTGGGCACGGGCCGCGTTATGACACGACGGTGTCACCGTGGCATGTGAGGCATGTCGGTCATAATAACAACACCTCCTGAGTCGACCTAGATCGAGTCTTGTTCCGTCACACCTAGCTAAATACCGTGCTGCCACGGGTCTTCCCGCGAGGGAAGTATGGCTCAGTAAGTTGCTAACCCCTTTCCGTGTACACACCACTTAGAGAGGCCACAATGAGGGTTCCACGGCCATGGACTAATGCCAGTCATCGGGTCAGGGGTCATGGGTGTATCCGGCTGGGCCGAGAGGGGGGCACCCCTTGTAATCCGTGCGTTGTTAATAGTGATCCCATGCTATTCGAGACGATGGTCTCCCCGACTTAGAATTTTTCTTGAACGATGCTTTGGGTGATTCCTGGCATGCGGAAAGTCAATCTGGTGTGTGCTAGTCAGGTGTGTTTTTAACCCAAAGACCGTAATGGGAATTAGCCAGCGTCACGGTGCTGGCTAAAGAAATATCATACACGTGGGTAAAGAGTACACCCTCTGCAGAGTTATATCTATTCGAATAGCCGTGTCGTCGGTCAAGGACGTTAACTGGGAATGGTCAAGTGTCGGTCCCGGTGTCGGTCTTCGGAGGAAATAATTAAATTGAGCATAATTCATTTTGCAGGATAATTATTGTCACTACTGATGCTATCATGAATATTATTGTTAACATGATTATTATTGTGGACTAACCTTTTCTTCTTATGTGCAACCTTGAGTATCTCTTGGGATGGCTAGACTACCCGAGATACTCATTTTTATTTTTTCTGAGTGTCTCTTGGGATGGCTGGACTACCCGAGATATTCATTTTCATTTTTTTCTTGAGTGTCTCTTGGGATGGCTAGACTACCCTAGATGCTCATTTCTATTTTCTTTCGTGAGTATCACTTAGGATGGCTAGTCCACCTGGATACTCGGTATTATTTTCAAGACCTCTCGAGGCGTCGCTTTCAGATACCCGTTCGGCATTTCTTTTCAAGACCTCTCGAGGCGTCGCTTTCAGACACCCGTTTGGCATTTCTTTTCAAGAACTCTCGATGCGTCGCTTTTAGACACCCGTTTGGCATTCTTCTTAGAATTTCTCGGGCGGTCCAACTCCCGATGTTCCATTAACTTTCTTTGTTTGTCACTAAAATTTTATATACTCATTCTTCTGCACATGCTAATATTTATCATGCCATATTCTTTAAATTCCGGTCAGCATACGCATGTAATAAAAATCCATCATGAGCATATGCATTCGGTATATCCTTCGTTCATAATGTTTGCGAGTACATTCCAACGTACTCACAGGCTTGTCCCTGGCTTGTTAATTTGGCCAGACCTGGAGGAAGACGAGCTTGTGGAGGAAGAGTGCACTAGCGAGCCCGACGCGTAGAGGTGTTCCCAGTCAGTCAACCTGTGATCTTGGAGTCTACCACATGTATCATCCGCTGTGTTTCGCTACACCAATAAAATAGTCAAGCCTCACACTGACGCTTGACTTTACTTTATTGTATCAGTGTTGTATTACCACCGCACCACTGTTTTATTCCACCACCGTAGTATATTGACAAATTTATAATAATTGTTGAGCACTCTGACTCAACCCTGTGTAACATTATGTATGTACTAGTTATCTATATCAAGAAAGTCTACCAGTTGTTCTGATCTTGGGGCTGGTGTGACTTGGGGCTATTCTGTGATTTATTTCAGAACTGGGCCCGACATCTATGGGCCTGGCCGACCTCCTTAGTGGTGAGGTGGTGGGCCATGGTGGAGGTCAGGTGCGCCAGAGCTATGTATCGCCAACTGCGTGGCAGAGCTCCACCTCGCCTCTGGTAGAGGGCTACTGGGCAGGCCTAATACTGTAGTGCAGACGCTTGCTTTTTTTCTTTGTGGATTTTATTGGTTTTTTACCGTTTACAACGGTTTTGTTTTTTTTTCTTCTTTGATTTTCTTTGTTTCTTTCTTTGGTTTTAACCGGTTTTGTTCTTTTTTCTTTTCCTTTTGCCCCTTTTTTAAAACATGTCTACATTTGTTTTATACACACATATGGAACATTTCTTTATACATGTTTAACATTTTTCAAATACATTTTTTTTCAAATATATGTTTCGATGTATTTTTTCATACATATTGTGCATGTGTGTGTGTGTATAATTATTTTTTATACATGTTTAACATTTTTTAACACATGATTAATACTTTTTTGAATACATGTTTTTGAACATCTTTCAAATACACGTTGAACATTTTTTTAACTACTTGAACATTTGGTACATTGTATATTTTTTAAAAATGTCAAAAACATATATTTGAAAGGTGTGAACATTTTATTAAATTTAAAGTACATTTTTTTAATGGTACAAATTTTTTTAATTACATGAACAAAATTTCACGTTGTATAACATTTTTCTCAAATGTAAAGTGATTTTTCTTAAAGAGTGAATATTTTTTTCAATGTCACGAACAATTTTTTAGTGCCATCAACATTTTTAAATATTACACTAACAAAAAAATTACACTGTCTTAACAAAAAGCACATCAACATGGTACCCTTGTTCACGAACATGTTGGTCAATGTATTGATTCACTCAATGCCTCGACCAAAACTCTTGCGCCACTAACCACTAAATGGGTGAGATGGGAGTCATGGAGATTAGAGCGGGCGTGGAAGCTCGAGGAAAGGGAAGAACGATGCAGCCGGTTTATAGCGACTGTGGCGCCCTCTAGCCGGAGGAGCTCGTGGAGAATCCCATCTCGTGGGGAGGAGCTCCTAGGCGAGATTTCCTTTTCGCACAGGAGCCCAGATGCGATTACACCAGGTCTTGGGCGGAAACAGATTTACACTGGGCTGGGATCTGATTACGACCCACTCGAAACAAACACGGTCTATCATTATCTCTTAATAATGTAAATGGATTACGTTACGTACTTACGAACAAACACCTCATTTATCTCTTTCTCTTTCCTCTCATTTACTCTTTTTGTCTAGGAGCATGCGTAAAGATTGGCTATTGCATGTGAGTCCATTCCTTCTCTTCTTCCTTCTCTATCTCCTTCATATAAGCAAAAGTGTCATGTAAGCAGTTTTATAGCCTACTACTATTATATTTACTCTAAATAGCAGAAGCAATCTTCATTTCCGAGATAGTTACCAGCAATCAAACACATAAAGTAGACCATTCAATTAAATTTCTAAGATCGGTGGGGGGCACATGTCCCCCTCCCCCATATTGATTTTTGGACAGCTCTAGGCATTAGACTACTGATAAATGCATCCTGTCAGACTACTCAAATACAGTAGAATTGAACTAATCTGGGGCGTCTTATGAGGCCTAGAAAAAGAAAAAGGTCGACCAGTTAGTTTGAATTTACATTAATTGTAAAAAAAAATCATACCACTCCCTTGAATTATGGCTAGTTAACACAAGATCTGATATGTTGTTGGTTTGCACGTTAAGCCGTTTGCTTCCTTACGCGGCAATATAGACTCAATCTCTAAATTCAATAAGCTCCCTAATTTTGGAGTCATCTCAATCAATTGAGGTCTTCAATTTAGGATTGACTTGGGCATTGCGCTGGGCTTATGCTCCCTTGAATTGGAAGGCTGCGTTTGCCAGACAGGGCCTGTTAGTCGGGGGATGTTGCGTTGTGGGCCATAAAGTTCAGCACTGGAGGCGTGTCGCTTGGCTTGGATTTCCTTGTATGCGTGTCGCTTTTGCATCATACGTGACTCTGGGCATAGAGGGGGTGCCAATTTGGGGAGAGGTGAAGCCGACGGCTTTAACGATCCCAAACCCCATGCACTGTTCTACACACGGTGGTAGGTTAAACTGCAAATTCAAAAAATTGGAGAGGGGGCATGTGCCCCCCTTTCGCCTTCATAAATAGCCAGAGGAAACTTTCTGTTAGAGAGTAGCGCCCAGATTGTATAGCATAACATCAGTCAACCTGAAGTGCACGACAATGGGACGATGGGCGAATGCGCAAGTTCTTCAGTTGTGCCACAATTATCATAAGTGTCATCAAACAAGGAAAAGATTTTGATAATTAAGATGAGTCACGTTGCAGCATAATGAGGCTCACAAAAAATGCCAAGTGCCCAAAACTATCATACTATTGGTCCATTTCGTACATACCTAAGTGTACTGGAGGCATCAAATTCCTTGTACCACCTTCCACAAATAGAAGAAACAATTCAACAGTTCATTATTTCACCTTTCAACATAGTTTTCAAATAATGTTTTAGAAAACGAAAGAACCAGAGCATGAATCTGTTGTTCACAAAAACTTACACCGTCTTAACAAAAAGCACATCAACACAGGAGCTCACGAACATTTTGTTCATTGTATATTTTCTTAAAATATCAAAAACATATATTTGAAAGGTGTGAACATTTTATAAATGTAAAGTACATTTGTTTGAATAGTACTAAACATTTTTTAATTACATGGTTTTTTTGCGGGTGAATTACATGATTTTTTTTCACATTGTATAACATTTTTTTAATGTAAACTGAGTTTGTTTAAAGCGTGAAGATTTTTTTCCAGTGTCACGAACATTGTTTTTAGTGTTATCAACATTTTTTTAATATTACACTAACAAAAAACTTACATCGTCTTAACAAAAAGAACATTAACATGTTGGTCAATGCATAGATTCACTCAATGCTAAAATTTGACAATCATCACGTTGTATAGTCCAGGCGTGTTGCGTGGTGTACCACAGAACCAAGAGCATACCATTTACGTTCATACACTGTTGGATGAAGCTCAAGGGGCACACTGCATGGGAGGACATGTGCGGATTCTGACTCGAGTATCGTTGAATTAAAAAAACTTGTTGAACATCCGGCTATCTCTGATGTAATATTTACATTTAAACTACTGTTGTATTAGGGGTATTTGCATGTTATTTATGGATGAATTGTGTTATTTTCTATAATTATTTTGAATGTTGTAGAATTACGAAAAAGAATCAGGGACAAACGTTTATGGAAAATGATTGGATGACCGGCTCCCGTATTTATGTCTGTGGACCAGTCCGTGAACGAATAGTGTGTCCATTTTAAGGGTCGGCGTTGGAGATGCCCTTATAGGATCATCGATATTTTAAGACAAAAAAATAAATTCAAAATTCGCCCAAAGTACTTCGGGAGCATGGTATTTGCGGGATTTTTCGGAAAACGGGTCTTACGGGCTCAGAAAGTAACAAGTAGTACAAGCTACAAACGAAGTAGGGTACCGTACTTACCAGTTACCTCGACATCCTAGAAAAAACGGATCAGCGCCCCTGCGTCGTCCCCTCGGGCGACTCGGGTGGCTCCGCCCTCCAGGCCCCCGCCAAGCCTTCCTCCCCTCGCCGCTGCCAGCTAGTGCCGCCCGGGCAAATCCCCGGCCGGTGGTTGGCGGTAGACGGTGGTTGGCGGCGGCCGGTTCTTCTGTGCGCCCTCCGTGCTCCCGCTCAGACCTGTCCTACGTGGATCTCACCTCGCCACACCGGGTATGCGCTGCCGCCGGCTCGGCGTGCCTCCCCAGCCGTGGGACTCCTCACCATGGGCAGCTGGACGCCTTGTCTTGGGTCCTTGGTGTTGTTGCCGGCGGAGCTACATGTCCCCACTCCAGCCCTGACCCGTCACCGAGGTGCACCTCCTGGTGTCGCCTCCGTTCGTGGTCTGTCCAGATCCGATACAGCAACGTGGATCTGATGGTCCGCTGCAGTTACGGTGTGACGCCCCCTATTTAATCGTGTACTAATCATACACGCAAATGCACACGATCAAGCCTAGGGACTCACTTGGAGATATCACAACACAACTCTAAACACAAATAAAAGTCATACAAGTTTTATATTACAAGCCAGGGGCCTCGAGGGCTCGAATACATAAGCTTGAGTCATACCAGCATCAGTAGAAGCATTAGATATCTGAGTACAGACATAAAAGTTAAACAGATATGCCTTAAGAAGGCTGGGCAAAACAACGACACTGGATCGAAAGGCGTAGGCCTCCTGCCTGGGTGCCTCCTATCTACTCCTGGTCGTCGGTCTCCACGTAGTAGTAGGCTCCACCGGTAGGGTAGTAGTAGTCGGCGGGATCAGCTGGCTCTGGGGCTCCGTCATCTGGTCGCAGCAAACGGGTATGGGGAAAAAGAGGTAGCAAAGCAACCGTGAGTACTCATCCAAAGTAGTCGCAAGACTTACATCAGAACTATGCTAAGTATGCATCGGTTTCAAGGGGAAAGGGCTGTATCTGTGGACTATACTGCAGAATTGCCAGAATAGGGGGGAAGGCCTAGCCTATCGAAGACTAACATCTTGCAGCGTCTTGCAGCATTAGAAGAGTGCAGATTAGTAACATAACATAAACAACAAGCATGTAATAGCAAAGCCTAGAGATCCTTCCTCGACTCCCTGCGAGAAAGCGATCCCGGAGCTTACAGTTAAAGTAACATGTATCCAGTTCAAGTTGTAGTAGATCGGGATACAACACTGAGCGTCCTGTTACCGTGGACACGGCTATTCGAATAGATAACTTCCCTGCAGGGGTGCACTACTATTACCCAACACGCTCGATTACATCTGGCCGGACACACTTGCTGGGTAATACCCGGCCTCGGGTAATCGACACGTCGTAGACCAACCTAGACTCTCTAGAGAGGTCAAGACACCGGTCTAAATCCTAAGTGCGAAGGGGTCTTGGGCCCATCGCCCTCTGCACTCCTGCACGTTGCGAGACTGGCCGGGGCCCAAGCGCGACTGTGGAAATACCACAGACGTAACCAGCTCACCCCAACAATCAGCCAGCATCTCTCAACTGTGACATCTGCATCGCTTTCGGAAGGAACGTACGACGTAGAGGGCCCCATTAAACCATTATCCCGCGTGGTGGTAGTGCGCATAGGCCAGCGGCCAACTCAGATCAAATACCCAAATCCGTTAGTGAATTATTAGGAGCTCGCGCACACGAACAGGGCTCAAGGCTCACCTCCGACACCCTGTCGCACTGACTTGGTAATCTGCGGTCCAACAACCAGGGACCAGGCCCACCTCTCTCCTAGGTGGTCTCCACCAGCCCTGTCGTTCTGCCACAATAATCTCTCGCGGGTGCCCTCCTGGCTAACCCGACTTCCCAAAGTACTGAGGTAAAGGTCAAAGTACCCGTGTGTCCATCACATCGTGGGGAATCCGAGGAATCACCCCGATGGATTCCCACTCGACGTAACCGTCAAGGTGAACTTGGAGGAATCACCCTCAAAAAGTTCACACTTGATGGGCTGTACGACAGAGGCATCATCGGAGGTGGTGAAAGAGGAATCACCCTCGATAACCCACAACTGACTAGCTACGCTACAGAGTTAGCATCAGGAGTGAGGTAGGAGGTATCACCCTCGGCACTCGATGGTAGCTCTGCAGAGTCATACAACTAAGGGGAGTGTGCGGTGCTGTGCGGCTCACATTGATCGGGGCACCGGTAACAAAGTAGGGCAACAAGGACAAGGGTGAGGGGTCACTGATGGACTACTAACCAACCTATACTAAGCATTTTGGATAGCAGGTAAGGAATCAACAGCAGTTAGAAAAACAGGCTATGCATCAGATTAGGAGCAATCAATTACAGTAGCAAAATCTAATGCAAGCATGGGAGAGAAAGAATGGGCGATATAGGACTGATCGAGGGGGTTTTGCTTGCCTGGAAGCTCTGCTGAAAGGGACTGGTCGTCAGGGGCGTAGTCGTACTCGGCAGCAGCGTCAGTCTCGGGGTCTACCAGAGAGAAGAGGGGGGAAGAAACAATAAATAAAAAGCAAACAATGCAACACAGATGCATGGCATAGAAGTATGCTGTGCTAGGGGTGGCCTAATGCAGCACTACACGTTTCAGACGCAGTGGGAAAATATCTAGGGATATTTTCCCGGCTGTAGTCATCTATCAAACAGATGAACCGGAGGGGAAGGTTCCATGTTTGCAGTGTTGTGGGCATGTGACAGCTACATGGAGGGCATATTCGGGTTCGTCTTGTTTTTCTGATCAACTTTCATGTAGAAAACTTTTTCATCCGAGCTACGGATTATTTTCTATGATTTTTCAAAGTTTTAATCATTTTCTGAAATTTCTGTAATTAATTTAATTATTAAATTCGAATTATCCGAAACAGTAACCTGTGATGTCAGCATGACGTCATCGGTTAACTCCAGCTGGTCCAGGTCAAACCTGACCACTGGGACCCACATGTCATACAAAGTGAGCTAATTAGGGATTAATTAAACTAATTAAAGATTAATTAGAGGGTGGGCCCCATCTGTCAGTGGCTATTTAGTAATTAGATTAATTTTAATTATAAATTAGATGAATTAGCGGTGGGGCCCGCCTGTCATACACAGAAGTTAATTAATTTAACTAATTGAAATGATTAACTATGTGGGACCCTACTGTCAGAGACTGCTTAACTAATAGTTTTAATTAACAGAGCAATTAGCAGTTTATTTATTTATGAAAATGTTTTAAATAGTGCGGGGCCCGCATGTCAGTGGCCTAGGCTACGCAGTCAGCAGTTGACCTGGTCAACTGGGTCAACGGGGCCCACTCGTCAGTGGCACAGGGAGGGCCACATGGCGCCAGGTCAGCTCCGGCGACCGGAACATCACCGGCGACCACGTTTTGCGGCGGCGCGCGACTGGAGGTGGCCGGATTTCGGCCACAGAGCACGGGAAGGGGCGTGCGTGGGTGCGTTGGAAAGAGCGTGTGACGGTGAGTCGATCTGCAGCGGTGGCGTGGCCAGAGGAGCACCGTAGCGACGACGGCGAGCTCACGAGCGAGCACCGGAGTTCGGGATGATGCGGGTTAGCGGAAGCAGTGCGTATGCAGACGAACTAAACGGCCTGGGAGGCCTTATGCGATGCGGCGAGCACTACGGTGACACGCACGGGACCTAAAGGTCACCGGGGCTACGCCGGCGACGAGCTCGAGCGGCGAGGAGTTCGTGCATGACGAGGGAGCTCATTAGAGCGCGCGTTTGACCGTGAGAAGAGAGGGGTAAGGGAGAGGTGCACACTGGGCTCCTGTAGGTGAGCTAAGCGGGCGCGGGGAAGGCTCGGAGTGGCCGGAATGACGGCCGCGATCTGCGGTGGTCGGAGACGAAGACGAGGACATTGGAGATGAAGCAGGAGCTTCCGGCTCCAGCTGGTCGGTGTAGAGGACGGAGTTGAGGCCGGCGAAGCGATCTGGCACGGTGGCGAGGCGAGGCGGCGGCGGTGGCTACGCGGGCGAGCTCGCAACGGCGACGACCGCGTCGGCCATGGAGGGGGACGAGCGAGGGAGAGGGAAAGGAGTGGCTGGGGGTCGTCCTGGGATTCGAGGGCGTCGCCCTTATCCACCAGGGGTGGGCGCGGCGACGCGCTGTCGACCAGAGGGACGGGGGCCTGGCGCGGGAGTGCGCACGCGGCGACAGCGCGACGGAGGTTGAAGGAGGCGCCGACTGGGCTGGGCTGTGCACTGTGCACTCACAGCCCAGCAGCACCGTAGGCCGTTTCTCTTTTTCTTTTTATTTTATATTTCTTATTTTACTTTCTGTTTTGCCCTTTCTTCCCACACCTTTTAACATTTGAAAAATGTGTAACCTTGACAAATAATTACTAGGCATTATTAAGCCCTGTCATAAAAAGGTTTGGAGGCAAAATGAGTACATTTCATTTTTTGATAAAATGAAATGGGTTTAAATGCTACTGTTTTGGTACTATTTTTGGATGTTAGAGTCATCTAGGGAATTTAGGTGATGTTGTTTTCCTGAACATTATTTATAATGGAATATTTCCAAAATTATGAACTATTTAGTTTTCAAATTTGAACAACTTTTATTTTTACTTCATATTTGAATTTTCAATTTGAGTTGGAATTTGAAATGAGATATGACTCAAATGATGACCAAGCACTGTTATACATGGTGACTTGGCATGATCAAGAGGTGATCACTGTAGTTAATACATGGGGGTGTTACAAATCTCCTCCTCTAAAAGAAATCTCGTCCCGAGATTTAAGAGGTAGAAGGAAGGAGATCAGGGTATTCTTGGAATTTCTTCTAGAATTACTTCTTAGAAGTCATGTATGACTGGAACGTTTTCAATTCCTCAATTTTTAATGCCATGCAGTCATGCAAAAGCTTCGGATATAAATGAATGCGATACTTCTGAATCAAAAGAACAGAAGCTGGTACTAAATTAACAAGAAGAGTACCCTTCACAGTAGCTGGCTGACCTTGAGCTTCATTCAGATCAACATGGTAAGCTTGACCACGACCATAGGAAGGTCTGGCATTATTCTTGCGAGGCTGGGTGTTGCCACAGCCAGCAGGGGGAAGTGCAAGCTGATTCTGATTCTGAGGGCATTCTCTGGAACGGTGACCTGGACGGCCACACTTGAAGCAGAGCCCATCACTGGGACGGGGAGCAGGAGCTCAAAGCTGTGGAGCCTGAGGTCTTGGCTGCCCCAGCGGTGGGGGAGGTGCAGCTGGATGGTACATGCTATGAGGAATCCATCTACGGTGCTTCTGTGATGACGAGCCCGAAGATGAGCCAATGTCATGGTGGCGCTTCTGTGACTCCTTGTGCTCCACCTGAGCGGTCTCAACCTGGATAGCCTTGTTTACCAGGGTGGCGAAGTTGGTGAAGTCATGAACAACAAGTGCAAGCTTGAGGTCTGGGTGAAGTCCGTCATGGAACTTTTCCTGTCTGCGGGCATCAGTGGCAATGTCTTCTTCAGCATAGCGGGATAGGTCAAGGAATTCCCGCTGATAAGCTTCGACAGTCTTATTGCCCTGAGTGAGGTTGCGAAACTCTCTTTTCTTCTGGTCCATGATTCCCTGAGGAATGTAACGGGCACGGAATGCAGTCTGAAACTCGATCCAGGTAACGACTGTCCCAGCAGGTAGTGAACGCCTGTGGGTGTCCCACCATTGAGCAGCGGGACCCTTCAAGAAGTAGGACGCGAAGGTGACAAGGTTGGCAGGGGCGACATTGGCAGATTCCATCTCGAAGGTGATGTCGCGAAGCCAGTCATCAGCATCCAGTGGCTGTTCCGAGTTACAGAAAATAGTAGGGCTGAGACGCACAAACTCTTGCAGAGTTATTGGAGCAGGTTGCTGATTCTAAGCATTCTGGTTCTGGTTTGGAAACTGAGCCATGATTCCAACCATGAACTGGCAGTTCAGCTCGAATTGCTGTATCATAGCTGCCATATAGTTTGGCGGTGGTGGATTGTTGGCACCATGGCCACGACCGCGACCTGCTAGTCTAACCATTCTGCTAAAGATTAACAGAGGGTAGTTTAGCAACGAGCATTATAGTTATATGGAATTCATTCGTGAAGTAACACGCACAGCAAAGGAAGTGCAATAGATACAATATCATAGTCAGATATGACGCACAAATCCATACATAGATTCGGTTACAAGCCAGTGTTACAACAACGGAAAGGAAAACTAGACATGCTAGGCGGCACGCAGGCACGCGGTGGAGGGATACAACAACGGGACATAGCGATAGCTACATCAACACCGGAAAGGACCACTGGAGCCAGGCAACTGCAAGTGACGACGTAGGGTGTCCTCGATATAAGGATCCTGCGCTCCATGAACACTCTGGTGCAGAACCTGGTCCCGAACTGGAAGAAGAGGACCACGTGAAGGAGTACAACCTCCGACAGCAGGCCACTCAAGACCTGGTGGCATCTCTGTCCTGCACGGGTAAAGGATGAACTTTGGATGTATCCCTGCACTGACTGCTAGCAGCAACTGTGTCAGAGCGTCGTAAAGACGAGCACGAGTGGCGTACAACTCGACGGCAAGAGCTCGAGCAGTGCGATCCAGAGCCTATGTGTACAGAACCAGAACTTGCGGGTCATAATGACGCGACACGTAAGGAGTACACACAGCAAGGTAGTATCCAGTCTCGTCCCCAGCGGGGGCATACGGGATGTATCTGAACCCAGTCTCCTCCAAGCGGCTGTGCTCTCTACGGAGATGGGAAATAGTAGTGTAGGCTGTAGGGGAACGCAACAGAAAACAAAAAATTTCGGTACTGTGAGCACGCCCAGGATCACTATGGAGATGCATACAGGGTTTGATCTGATCGTTACCGACTCGTAGCGCAGCGGAAGTAGAGTCGATGTTGATCGTCGGTGCAGATCCCCGCAGCTACAATTTACAACCTCCCAACCGCGAGGATGTACTCCCTCGTCAGCCCATCGGACAGTCCCTCGGACAGCCCTTCGGGAGGCGGTCGGACAGTCCCCCGGATGGAGTCATGGACAACCCTTCGGGAGGCACTCACAGAATCTCGGACGGTCACTCGGACAGCCCTTCGGGAGGCACTCTCGAACAGCCCCTCGGGCAAAAATATCGAACCTACGACCTCTCTACGGGGTTGCACACATACGGTGTCATCTATCCGGCAGGGCTTCGCCGTCCAGAACTAGTTCCCACCGGAACCCAGACAGCCTTTCGGCTCAACAAAACTATTTCGCGGGGAAGGAGAGCGAAGGCCAGATCATGCATGGCATTTGTATGTGAGAAAAAGTGATTGTGGAGAGTGCCTCTCCACCTCTATTTATAGGAAAACCCAAGGGGTAGGGTGGCTCTCATCCATCCATGTCATCCCTAAGATATTTTGGGACAAAGCCCAAAAAGGTGGCTTTCCATAAAGTAACCATAAAGTGATTTTCACTATTCACGGAAACATTTTTCCGCGACCGTTAAATCCGAAAATATTTCTGTAGGTCTTAGAACATTTGCAGTACCCACTAAAATAATTTTGGACGCGTTCCAAAACAATTCCGGATTAGTGATTTTCATCTGCGAAAAGCAACCAAAGCGGTTCCGGCAGCTCCGGAACATTTCCGGGTTTTTTCTCCGGAAAAATCCCAGAAGTTCACAGAACAATTCTGGCACCCTCCAAGAATTTCCAGGCATGCGCCAAAACCAATTTGACTTAATGGTATACTCCGAAACAACTTTTCAGTTTTACCGAAACTCTTCCGGTGTTCTATCTCCGGAACTCTTCCGTTGTCTCCGAAACTTTTCCAGTGACTTTCTCTCAGACTCCCTGTCTAGCATTCAGCAGATAGATGACCCTTAAGCGTGTGACCCTATAGGTTTGGTGATGTATAGAAATGACCGGAACACTTTCAGATCAATGATCAACATCGGAGCCGTGGACACCCATATTGACCCCTATACCCACACGAATAAATATTCGAGTGAACCTCCAGTTGCCGTGTGCTATTCCTGTTGCTTCGCGATATGTTACAAATACCCGAGGTGAGATTTATCGGCATCCCCGTGAATCAACAACTTGTCCACTATGCCAGTTACCTCGTTACCGATTTTGTTCTCTTTTCTCGTTCCCGTGTTCCGGTATCCCTGTGATCAAATCACAATGTGTCTGGCCAGACGATGATGGATACTGTAACACCGAGAGGGCCCAAAGAATATCTCTCCATCGTCAGAGGAGCAAATCCCAATCTTGAGCTATCAAGTCCCTTGACATACTTTTCCATGAACCCGTAAGCAGCCGTAATAGCAACCCATTTATGGATGACGTTTAACAAACCCCAAAGTTCATGAAGCAAGCATGAAGAAACTCGATACTCTCATGGTCTAAGGAATTATGCAAATGTTAACTTTCTCTGTGTTATTAACCATTAACTTGTGACGAATGTATCTCATAGCTTAACATCAATTGGGTCGATTCAACACAAGTGTTCTCCTAACATTGTGCCCTCAAAGTTGCTGCCATAGACATGCCCATGATCAGTAAAACGTGATCATCATGTAACACTTGAGCCAATCTTAGAGGCTTGACTAGGAATACTTTTTACCGTTTATTATTCCACACGTGCACATGGGTTTTCCTCATAGCCTTTATGGATATACGGGCTCGGGAACCATAGCAGTTATAGCATGGAACATAAACTTAATTAGGAACATGGGGATAAATAATAACATTTATTATTGCCTCTAGGGCATATCTCCTACAGACTCCCACTTGCACTAGAGTCAATAATCTAGTCAATGCTAATGCACTTTACACCTATGGCATACCGGTGTAAAATATGCTTCGCCATGTGGTATAGTCTACGTCTAACGAACCTGACATCTTCAGTTCCGTGTGTATCTTTGCATATCCTCGCGTTTTCACGCTTTCACAAAATACATATTTTGTGTGGACTTGGCTTTGTATATATGTGAATCACAGGTCAAGCCTTGATTCCTCAGACTGAGCTATGGAGCAACTATCTGCAATAGTGTCCCATTGACCAAAGCCATCTTGGAACCATACTAAGTTCATGAATGAACTATATGATTCAACATCTTCTTTGTCGCTTCCAAAGCGTCAACATACTTAGCCTTTGTTATAGAATTCGCCACAGTAACATGTTTGGAACAATTTCCAACTACCGTGCCACCATATCGTGTATTAGACAAAACCCTTAACTTAAATCGAAAATCGCTTGGAGTATTGATGAAGACTGTATCGATGTATTGCATTACAACGAGTACTTCATAATATCAGTTTGCGAGAAAACATGTTATCAGTGCTACTTTAGCACTCAACGAGATTTTTCACTATTGTTCTACGATCAGTATTTTGATCACTTTGGTATATTTACTCGCAACAACTTGGGAGTATTGGACATATCTGGTTGTCTTACATACCATGGAATACATGATTAATCCAAACACGAAAGTGTGTGGAATCTCCATCATGTATTTTGCTCATCAGTGTTTTGGGACACCGAGTCTTGCAAAAGCTCTTTCCATGTGACTTCGGCAAGAATCACTCCTTGGCGTTTTTAATGCAAAACTGTTTCAGCATCTTGTTAATATGTATTTTTGCTTAGCTCCATTAGGCAATTCTATCTCCATAGATAAATATGCCTAATATCAAGGCTACTCAGCCCAAGTACTTCATCGAAAAACTAATTTTCAATGAAGTCCTAATTTGTGTCAAGAAATTTATATTACTACCAATCAACAATGTGTCAAGCACACAAGGTTTTTAGAAATATTATTATGCTCCCACTTACTTTCTTGTAACCACAAGCATCTTTGTTATCCATTGATGAAATCCAACTCTTTTGACTATTTCATCAAAAATGAAGATTCCAACTCCATTTTGCTCTCTTTTGTCCATTGCTGGAACTCTGAAGTTTGCATACTCACTAGCATCCTCTGGATAGACAAAATACCTTGGACTGTATCACATGCAAGTCCTAGGTAGCATTTCCATCACATGGAAATCCTTTTGGCATCCAAGTATCATATCCCATCATTGAAATATGTATTAATTGTTAGTTTAACCCGAACCGACGTTAAGCATCGCTACGGTGAGACAATCTCATCGCAGTTAATTCCTTGAATTTGTTATAAGCAACAAGTCGAGCTTTATGGATAAAACATTTTTATCCGTATCAGTTTATAGTTCCATTAATATTCGTTAGACTTCAACTCTTCCGAAAGGTTTATCAAGATCAAATCTTGAATCATTTATATGAAAACTATCTTGGATTATATTGGCATTTAGCCAATTCCAGAGTCAGGGCCCATCAACGCTTCCTTGTGTATCGTAGGTATACTGTTGTCTAGCAACAATATCTCGTCTGCGCACCTGAGAGGTTTGCACGAGTTTTGCCTACGTGGTTCAGCTGCAAGTTCGACCGAAGTCCATACATCTCATGTAGAGGCTTCCGTATCAGTCGCAGTAGGAAACTCTGGAATCACTTCCAAGGTTTCTTTCCCTTGTCCTGATGACGAAGATACTATTATCTCGTCGAGTTGCACTGTCCTCCCACTCACCTTTTTGCAAGAACCATCTTCTTCAAAATCATACCGCTCTTTGTGGCAAACATTTTTGCCTCGGTATAGTGATGGAGGAATACCCAATAAATTAGGATAACCTACAAAGTAGCACTTGTCTGATTTGGAATAGGTTTGTAAATATTTTACACAAGCCCCATATTCCAAATGTTAAGAAAATACATAACATGGTTGGGTGTACCATACCATGGAGTCATTTCAACAGATTTGATGGTGCTCTTTTCAGTGTAAAAGCCGCAGTCTCTAAAGCATTACTTTAAAAGGGATAATGGCAAATTGATTTATGTCATCTTTGATCTTACCATGTCATAAATGGTTTGATTACATCTTCATGGACATTCCACTCACAGTGGTGCTCCGGGAGGTGTAAGTTATGAAACTCTTTTCACAACTCATCAGACATTCGCTAAACTTGTAACTCAAAATTTCTTTCCACAATCCAATTGCAGAAACATAATTTACTTATTACAATAATTTGTTCTTCATTTTGAAAACCTTTTGAATGATTTCAAAAGATCCAGACTTACGTCTCATCAAGTAAATATCCATATATCTACTTGAGTCATTTCAGAAGATAGACAAATCCACTGCCAGCAACAACATTTATCGGAATACACACATCATGATGTATGATCACCAATAAGTTCTTTGCTTGTTCCTTATGGCATGTGAACGGTATTTTAGTCAGTTCAATTTTCGGAGGAAAGTTGCAAGTGTCAGATGATTCGTAATCAAACGACTTCAAAATCCATCATTATGGAATTTCTCCATGCGGGTTTCTCCAATGTGACCAAATGCAGTGCCACACATGTGTGGTATTCTGTTAGTCTTGCGACATTTAGCATCTGTGTTATGGATGTATCATATTACCATCAATATTCATAACATAAATCCCATCCATGATGGAAGTATGGCCCTTATGTTATTCATAATACTGAACAACAATTGTTCTTTTATGAACAACACTCTTGCAACAAACATTATGCAAATGGGCTAGAGTGTATAAAACTCTAAAATGAATTATGAAAGTAAATACAGAGGTAATGTATTATTATCAATATTCATAACATATATCTCATTCATAATTAAAGTATGGCCCTTATGTTATTCATAACACCGAACATCAAAACTTCTCTTATGAACAACCTTCTTGCAAGATACCTTATGCAATGGGCTAGAGTGTATGAAACTCCAAAAATGAATTATAAAAATAAATACATAGGTAATACACCGATGGAAGGTATAGTAACATTTACTATGTTCCCAGTGCATATCTAAACCTCATTCCCGACAAGTCTTTTAGGCCATAGTAGTTCTTGCATCGAGGCGCAACAGAATGCAATCGAGCGGGTATCTCTGTGATCAACTCACAATACCCAAGAATCAGTGATTAACATGTTTAATCATAATTCCCAAGAACTATTTCTTTGACCAGCCTTCTATACATCAATAGCTTGTGTGACTTTCATACATGAGCTGGATATTCCAGTCTTCTCTCTTTTTGCCTTTATACTTCTAACAGTTTTACTTTTAGTATTTCTCCTACTCTCAGAAGAAGCACCCAACCTTTAAGAGTGGCATTAGCCCTGGACTTCCTAGGCATGTAAGTCACACTAACACCCTTTGGACATTTCCTTTCTCTTTAAGTTGTTGTTTTATTCACCTTCATTTCATGACAGGCGTTCTTCTGGATCCCTCTTGTATTGGTCTAATGCATAGTAAACACTTTTACTAATAGTTTGCAAACAAACATTGCTTTGGATATTTCATATCTTTTAGCCTTTGTTTGTATCTGAAAATAATTTTCAGTTCCATGAATATCACATAACTATCCCAAACCTTTGAAGTTCGGGTCTCATGGAAGCAAACATATTGCACTTTGACCGTAACGGAATTCTAGCTTTTGGATTGAAGGACGAGAGTCACATTATCCATAGCATTAGCGGGAGAATACTGAAAGCATGCGATAGGACAAAGTCCTTCTCGGCACTCTTGAGGACAATCCTCACATTATGTTACCAACCGTAAAGTTTTAACCAGATAAATAACAGCTTATTCAATTTTAATAGGGAAGGTGGAAACGCGAGCCATAATTCTTTAAATATTATGCAAATTTCACTTAGACAATGTTCATAATTAATTGCACAGAGAATTAAACAAGTTAATTCTATAGTGCGCTCCCACTCAAATCAATTTCTCTCATAATTGATTGTGACTGATTCAAGATCCGCATTTCAATTCGACACCATTGACGGGTTCATCACTGATGACGTGAATTTCAATCGGTAGGCTCTTGCCAATCACATCTCTATGTGACTCTGGCCATCTTTCGATGCGCGTGTTCTGAGCTCAGGACTGTCCTGCCTGAACGTCAAGACAACCAAGTGATCACACAGTGAGGTCTGACCTTCACCCGCCTTACACCTCTCTAATCGTTCGTGCTCATGTGTACATGGCGCACCCCGAAAAGATATGTGTTGTAGACGGTGCTACACTTGGGAGAACACTAACTACTTGATATTTTTAAGTGAGAGATCACCCTAATAAAAGCAACTACCGCGCAATCAAAAAGGGTGCATCATAAGGGATAAACATCTCAGGCAATTCATAATAGCATGATATGGTATAGCCCTTTCTAACGGAGAAGTCTTCATTTTCTTCGTCTTCGGCATTCGCGTCGGTGTTCACCTTCGCGAAGATTGCCACCACCTTGTCGATGCACCAGATAATATTGCTATCTCTATAGCTAATAAAATAAGTGCATTACTTAAGGTTGACACGCAGGTTATTAAAGTGACAATCATATGGCTCCAGCCATCATGCTGAATCATGACACACAGGTCATGTTAATTAATTTTACATCATATAGTCATCTCATACATAATCAAATTAATATGAGCACTGCTATACCACATCACATGCACTTCCTGCAAAACCAAGTTAGACGCCTCTAATCGGTTTATGCAAAATTGTATTTTACGTGGCTTCTAAGGTTTCAACCAAACCGCAGCTACAACGTTTATCATCAAGTATGATCATTCAAGTCACTAGATTAACTTTGCGGGGTGTATGAAACACGAGATAATAAAATCTTGAGCCCCATACTGAACTTCGTCATACGCATGACCACCGTGTAGATCATATCTGCATTGCCCTTTTGTCTGCGAAATTTCATCTTTCTTTTAACTATGGTTGAATTCAATGAACTGTTAGCACTTAGTTGATCAATCAGGATCGTGGATTGCCAGAACTTTGAAACTCCACCATGCCGTTATTAAGATCAGAAATACGCAAATTTCAGGGAAGTAACAAGAACATCGGGTAACAGATTTCATCTGCTACCCGCACAAATAATTTCAGTAATAGAACTCATCTACTACAAATTATATTGTGCAATACCCATACATCTCTATGTATTCTAGATTGTAACCTGCATCTACGCATAGCACAGCTCATGATGCCACTGTAGGGGAACGCGACAGAAAACAAAAACTTTCGGTACGGCAAGCACGCCCAGGATCAGTATGGAGATGCATACAAGGTTTGATCTGATCGTTACCGACTCATAGCGCAGCGGAAGTAGAGTCGATGTTGATCGTCGGTGCAGATCCCCGCAGCGAGGATTTACAACCTCCCAACTGCGTGGATGTACTCCCTCGTTAGCCCCTCGGACAGTCCCTCGGATAGCCCTTCGGGAGGCAGTCGGACAGTCCCCCGGACGGAGTCACGGACAGCCCTGCGGGAGGCACTCACAGAATCTCAGACGGTCACTCGGACAGCCCTTCGGGAGGCACTCTCGAACAGCCCCTCGGGCAAAAAGATCGAACCTACAACCTCTCTACGAGGTTGCACACATATGGTGTTTTCTATCCAGCAGGGCTTCGCCGTCCAGAACTAGTTCCCACCGGAACCCAGACAGCCTTTCGGCTCTACGAAACTATTTCGCGGGGAGGGAGAGAGAAGGCCAGATCATGCATGGCATTTATATGTGAGAAAGAGTGAGTGTGGAGAGTGCCTCTCCACCTCTATTTATAGGAAAACCCAAGGGGTAGGGAGGCTCTCATCCATCCATGTCATCCCTAAGATATTTTGGGACAAAACCCAAAAAGGTGGCTTTCCATAAAGTAACCATAAAGTGATTTTCACTATTCACGGAAAACATTTTTCCGCGACCGTTAAATCCGAAAATATTTCTGTAGGTCCTAGAACATTTCTAGTACCCACTAAAATAATTTTGGACGCGTTCCGAAACAATTCCGGATTAGTGATTTTCATCTGCGAAAAGCAGCCAAAGCGGTTCCGGCAGCTCCGGAACATTTCCGGGTTTTTTCTCCGGAAAAATCCGAGAAGTTCCCAGAACAATTCTGGCACCCTCCAAGAATTTCTAGGCCTGTGCCGAAACCAATTTGACTTAATGGTAAACCCCGAAACAACTTTTCAGTTTTACCGAAACTCTTCCGGTGTTCTCTCTCCGGAACTCTTCCGTTGTCTCCGAAACTTTTCCAGTGACTTTCTCTCAGACTCCCTGTCTAGCATTCAGCAGATAGATGACCCTTAAGCGTGTGACCCTATAGGTTCGGTGAAGTATAGACATGACCGGAACACTTTCCGATCAATGATCAACATCGGAGCCGTGGACACCCATATTGACCCCTATACCCACACGAATAAATATTCGAGTGAACCTCCAATTGCCGTGTGCTATTCCTGTTGCTTCGCGATATGTTACAAATACCCAAGGTGAGATTTATTGGCATCCCCGTGAATCAACAACTTGTTCACTATTCCAGTTACCTTGTTATCGATTTTGTTCTCTTTTCTCGTTCCCGTGTTCCGGTATCCCTGTGATCAAATCACAATGTGTCTGGCCAGACGATGATGGATACCGTAACACCGAGAGGGCCCAAAGAATATCTCTCCATCGTCGGAGGAGCAAATCCCAATCTTGAGCTATCAAGTCCCTTGACATACTTTTCCATGAACCCGTAAGCCGCCGTAATAGCCACCCATTTACGGATGACGTTTCACAAACCCCAAAGTTCATGAAGCAAGCATGAAGAAACTCGATACTCTCATGGTCTAAGGAATTATGCAAACGTTAACTTTCTCTGTGTTATTAACCATTAACTTGTGACAAATGTATCTCATAGCATAACATCAATCGGGTCGATTCAACACAAGTGTTCTCCTAACATTGTGCCCTCAAAGTTGCCGGCATAGACATGCCCATGATCAGGAAAACGTGATCATCATGCAACACTTGAGCCAGTCTTAGAGGCTTGACTAGGAATACTTTTTACCGTTTATTATTCCACACGTGCACATGGATATACGGGCTCGGGAACCATAGCAATTATAGCATGGAACATAAACTTAATTAGGAACATGGGGATAAATAATAACATTTATTATTGCCTCTAGGGCATATCTCCTACATAGGCAGCATCATGAACTGCCATGTTAACAGTCACTCCAACACCATGAAAGGTGTGCAACTCAGTGATGGAGTTATTCTGCCGATCGAAGATTCGAACCACAGCGCGGTACTGCTCCTGGTTGAACTCGCGGTAGTCCTCGTAAACAGTGTACTCGGGGTACGAGCGATATCCCAACCTGGTCAGAAAGTCCACCAGAATAGCAGGGAATCCATTCGCATCAACAACCATAGTCTGGCGTACAAGCTGTCTTGCGGGACGCATCTGAAACAAGGGAGTGCAAGATGTCAAACGATAGTGTGTGAAGCATATGATTGCATTGGAAAGACATGTTTGCAGATAATCCAGCTCTCCGGGTGAATGTGACCACGCGATCCTAATGTCAGAGTTAGTAAAATCTTTAACCCGAAAGGACGAGAGATCAGAGTCCCAGAGTAAAGAAGAGAGAGAAAAGATCCTAATACCACCCATTGGCGACGTGGGCCCGTAAGCCCCACAGCCATGTTAGTAAAACAGTTTTTTTTAAAGACTAGACTCAACTTCGGCCAAGGAGCTGGAAAAGGGGGGGTTTCTACAGGCACTCGGCTCTGATACCAACTTGTGACGCCCCCTACTTAATCGTATACTAATCATACACGCAAATGCACACGATCAAGCCTAGGGACTCACTTGGAGATATCACAACACAACTCTAAACACAAATAAAAGTCATACAAGCTTTATATTACAAGCCAGGGGCCTCGAGGGCTCGAATACATAAGCTTGAGTCATACCAGCATCAGTGCAAGCATTAGATATCTGAGTACAGACATAAAAGTTAAACAGATATTGTAACACCCCAAAATATTTTCTTTGGATTTACAAATCTTTTCTTCAAAAAGAAAATACTTTGAATTATTATGGCCTTTTTCTTCCTCTGCTTCTTCTGTTTTGAAAATATTTTTATTTTAATTGGGTTTCAAAATTTTAAATGGTTCTGATTTGAATGGTTTATTAATTGGGTAATTATTTTTGAAAGATCAAAAATATTTTTCTCTTTAGAAAAGTTTCTGGAATAAATAAAATTATTCTATGAAAATTATCGTTTTTCCGTTTCAAGCCCTTCTAAATTCCTCCAATAATTTTTCTGTCACCTCTAAATTATCCCTCAAGTCATTCTCACATTCTATGATAGTGTCCAATACTTTCCCACTCCACAAAAATATTTCTGTTATTTTAAATAAATTCCAAAGTTGGAATTTATATTTATTATATTTTCTTTGGTTTACAAAGGAACCACATTTTCTATGATTCTTCTGCACCCACAAAAATTATCCTAGCTACTAGGCAGTACCCACAACCCATTTCACCAAAAACTTTGGGTTCCACAGTTCAAAATTTTCAAATTTCATCCAGTTTAAATTTGGGCCAGACTCAAACTTCCTGACCAAAACCTATTTTTAATTGTTCCAAAAATTCTGAAACTTTGTCAAACTCTCTCTTATGCATCAACACCTCACCACAAAAATTCCTACAAATTCCTAAAATCCCTAGCACTCTCTGTCATTTCATCAAACATGTGGTGGGCACACTGTTCATCGCTGTCGAAATTCAGTTAACTGAATTAGTTTCAGAGAGAGGGGGAAGTGTCGCCATGCACTGCACTCCATCACCTCCCCATCTCCTCCACGCCTCCTCTGGCCAATAATGGATCGCCAGGACCCCCTGGTCAGCCGCCCACCACCGACGGCACAGGAGGTGACCGGTGCACCTGCCACCGTCCTCGGCTGCGGCGAGCCGAGCGGATCAGCACGGCGCCCGCCGTCTTCACTCCTTCTGCTGCTCCCCCCACCTATCTCCTCCACGCGTCGCCTCTCTCCCCAGCCTCGCACGCCAGCCACACCGCACTTGAGCCCGCCTGGCAGTCGCCGGAGACGGACGCCGTCCGCCACACCCGTACTGAGGCCTCGCCGTGGATAAGGACGAAGAGCTCGAGTTCGTCCACACCGACTCTTCCAGGGCACTCCACTGACCTCTCTTATCCTCGCACCGCCCTTGACCACCACCTCTAACCACCTCGCCGGCCGGAGTAACTCCGACGTGATCTGCCCTCACTGGACCGCCTCGGATCACCTATAAAAGGGCCTCCCGAGCACCACAGATCACTCACACCACCTCCACACTATCTCAATCGAGCTCCCGCACTCTCCCCCGACCTCGGAGAGGTCATCTCTTTCCTCTCCGGCCATCGATCCGCCGCCACCCTCCCCGATCAGCACGACGCCAGTACTCCACCTCTACCGCTCAAATTTGGCCAATAGCCCTCTAGAGCACCGACTCATCGATTCCCCGCTTCAATTCGACGACAGAAGACCTCTCCGGCGAGATCCAACCTCACCCGAAACCACCGTCCGCCGGCGTCGACCTCGCCGTCGTTCTAGTGCTCACCGGCGACCATCACCGCCACCCACCGACGCGGACGGACTCCATGAACACGCTCCGATCATCCCCGCCCGCTGAAACCCCGGCGATCGTCGCCGGTGATCACCGCCGTCTCTCTGTTCTCGCGCGCGAGCGCGTTCAAATTTGAACCTGACGGGTGGACCCCACCCGTCAGCGTTTTATTCTTTTCTCTGTTTAAATCGAAAGCGTACTCTGGCGCTTTACGCTTTCCACACTGGGAAGCATATTTATTGCCGAACCGTTTTCTGTTTAACAGCACAGGGACCTGGATTTTTGCAGAAAGGCCCCTGGTTTTAAAAGTTTAATAACTTTTTAAGCACAACTCTGTTTGAGTTGATTCTTTTTTTGAAACTCTTATTTTTCCTTCTAGTTTTTTTGGTATTTATTTGAAAATATTTTGAGACAATTTTTGGTACTCTTGCAAATTTTTTGATTTGAATTTGAATTTTCCAGAAAACGAAGAGTGGAACTTTGCCGGGAATTTCGAGGGATCACTTTCTGACTACTTTGATCAAGGCAAGCATTTTTGAACTTGGGATATAGTGATTGCATTTGCATTGCATGGTTGCATCGGTTTGGAGTTGCACCATATATGTAGTATATCACAAGTGCATGCATGCATGGTCATATCATATTTGCACTCGCTTGCACTTCACTCAAGTGACTTTCTACCGTGAATAAAAGTTGTGAGACAACCAGGAGTATATCTCCTGCCTTGGGCGTGCCGGTGGGCACGGGCTGTGCTATGACACGACGGTGTCATCATGGCATGTGAGACATGCCAGTCATAATGACAACACCTCCTGAGTCGACATAGATCGAGTTTTGTTCCGTCACACCTAGCTAAACACCGTGCTGCCACGGGTCTTTCCGCGAGGGAAGTACGGTTTAGTAAGTTGCTAACCCCTGTCTGTGTACACACCACATAGAGGGCCATGATGAGGGTTTCCACGGCCATGGACTAATGCCTGTAATCAGGTCAGGGGGCATGGGTGTATCCGGCTGGGCCGAGAGGGGGGCACCCCTTGTAATCCGCACGTATGAATAGTGATCCCATGCTATTCGAGATTGTAGTCTCCCTGACTTAGATTTTTTCTTGAACGATGCTTTGGGTGATTCCTGGCATCCGGAAAGTTAATCTGGTGTGTGCTGGCCAGGTGTGTTTTCAACCCAAAGACTGTAATGGGAATTAGCCAGCGTCACGGTGCTGACTAAAGAAATCTCATACACGTGGGTAAAGAGTACACCCTCTGCAGAGTTATATCTATTCGAATAGCCGTGTCCACGGTCAAGGACGTTAGCTGGGCAGGGTCAAGTGTCGGTCCCGGTGTTGGTCTTCGGAGGAAATAATTAAATTGAGCATGAATTATTTTGCAAGATAATTATTGCCACTACTGATATTGTCATGAATATTATTGATGATATGAAGATTATTATGGACTAACCCTGTCATTTTATTTTATTTTCTGAGTGTCTCAGGAGCTGGCTAGACTACCCCGGGCACTCAGTTTTTATTTTCTTTTCTGAGTGTCTCAGGGGTTGGCTAGACTACCCCGGGCACTCAGTTTTTATTTTCTTTTCTGAGTGTCTCAGGGGCTGGCTAGACTACCCCGGGAACTCAGTTTTTATTTTCTTTTCTGAGTGTCTCAGGGGCTGGCTAGACTACCCCGGGCACTCAGTTTTTATTTTCTTTTCTAAGTGTCTCATGGGCTTGCTAGACTACCCGGGATACTCATTTATTTTCAAATCCTCTCGTGGCGTCGCTTTTAGACACCCGTTTGGCATTTCTCTTCAAGACCTCTCGTGGCGTCGCTTTTAGACACCCGTTTGGCATTTCTCTTCAAGACCTCTCGTGGCGTCGCTTTTAGACACCCGTTTGGCATTTCTTTTCAAGACCTCTCGAGGCGTCGCTTTTAGACACCCGTTTGGCATTTCTTTTCAAGACCTCTCGAGGCGTCACATTTAGACACCCGTTTGGCATTTCTTTTGGATTCTCGGGCAGTCTTGTCTCGCCCGATTCTCCATGTTATATTTTTTTTCTTTTGGATTCTCGGGCGGTCCTGTCTCGCCCGATTTTCCATTAACTTTCTTTGTTTGTCACTAATATTTTATTTACTCATACTCCTGCACATGCTATTATTTAACATGCCATAATTAAATTTTAGCCAACATATGCATATCATTTAATCCAACATAAGCATATGCATTCGGTATATCTTTTGTTCATAATGTTTGCAAGTACATTACAACGTACTCACTGGCTTGTCCCTGGCTATTTTATTGGCCAGACCTGGAGGAGGATGAGCTTGTGGAAGGAGATTGCGCTAGCGAGCCCGACGCTTAGAGGTGCCCCAGTCAGTCAACCTGTGATCTTGGAGTCTACCACATGTATCATCCGTTGTGTTTCCACTACACCAATAAAATAGCCAAGCCTCACACTGATGCTTGACTTTATTTTATTGTACCAGTGTTGTACCACCACCACACCACTGTGTTATTCCACCACCGTAGTATATTGGCAAGCTTGTAATAAATTGTTGAGCACTCTGGCTCAACCCCTGTGTAATATTATGTATGTACTGGATATCTGTATCAAGGAAGTCCACCAGTTGTTCTGATCTTGGGGCTGGTGTGACTTGAGGCTATTCTGTGATTTATCTCAGAAATGGGCCTGACAAACCTTGGTACCAGAGTCAGGCTGACTATAGGAAGCCCTAGGCGCGAACGCTAGTAATAGAGTCGGTACTAACATTTTTAGCATGCATCTCATGCATTTATAATTAAAGCTGGCATGTATAATTAAATCTGCATGTGTGTTACTACCTGTTACTTCCATGCACTCACGTTTTTGGGAGGGAAATTATTTTCAGTCTTTTAAAAATTTATTTCCTTCCTTTATATATTTTCTTTTCTCATCGGTGTTACACAAATACCCCAGAAAGAAAATGCATCGTCCCTGGGCACGTTCCATGCTCAGTCCGCCAGAGGACAACTTTGCACAGATGGGAAATAATTTCACACAAGGACAGACAAGTCAGCAGACCAATGATTCAGCATTTTCACAAGTATGCCGTCTGTATGAACAAAGCCAGCAGCAGCACCAGGAAATGATGCAGCACTTAATAAATATGGGGAATCACCAAGGACAGCAACAGCCCAGATCAAAATTATCTGAGTTACAGAGGACCAATCCAACTATATTTTCTCACACAGACAAACCTCTGGAGGCAGACGATTGGCTGTGTGATATGGAAAGGAAATTGGTTATAGCTCAGTGTACGGACCAGGAAAAAGTGCTATATGCTCCGCACTATTTTTCTGGGACAGCAGCATCATGGTGGGAAAATATATGCCACACTCATCCAAATGGAGCAGATATGACATGGGAACAATTCAAGGAAAATTTCCGGGGAGCACATATCCCCAACAGTATTATGAAATTGAAGAAAAGGGAATTTGAGGATCTCAAGCAGCGAGGCACCACGGTAACTCAGTACCTGGACCAGTTTACCCAGTTATCTCGGTACGCCAATGATGAGTACATGACAGAAAGCAAGAAGATGGAGAAATTTCTTGATGGACTCGTTCCATCTCTAAAGTGCCAACTGGTGGTTCACACTTTTCCAGATTTCTATACACTAGTAGACAAGGCAATTATACTAGAGAACGAGCACCGCAACATGAATGAAATTCGTAAACGCCGCACGACCCAGTCAGTACAGGTTCGCAATAGCAGGCCCCGAAATGAATTTCAGAGGCCTGTGGCACCCCGACCAGCAATTCCAACACCACGACCGCAACAGAGTCGCAGCACGTTCAACAACAGGACCAAGGACACAACGTTCCGTCCTGGCGTTACCTGTTTTGCCTGCGGAGAAGAAGGACATTATGCCAGACAATGCCCAAAGCAGGGAAATAATGTTCCGAAGCCCAACAACAATGGCCGCAACACCAATGTAGCCCAACGACGCAGCAACCCCAATAACAATCAAAGGAAGGGACAGGTCAATCACGTGACATTTGAGGAAGCGCAGAATGCACCAGACATCGTGTTTGGTACGTTCCCTGTCAACACAATTAATGCTACAGTCTTATTTGATCCTGGCGCTTCCCATTCATGCATTTCCAAAAGATTTGCTTCAGAGAATCAGTTTTCTTTTTCACCTTTGCAAAATTCAATGGTTATTCAGTCCTCGGGATCGAAGCAAAGCACACAATGGTACTGCAAGGATGTGAATATTGAAATCAAAGGAATGAAGTTTCTAGCCAATCTCATTGTACTGGAAGCAGTCGATCTGGATGTTATTTTGGGGATGGACTGGTTGACAACGAATAAAGGTTTTATAGACTGCTACAACCGTACAGTGACTCTCACTAATTGTCAAGGGAAGACAATAAAATTTGGCACAAGGAAGATTTCTACTTCACAGGGAAAATTAAATCAAGTGGTTATGACAAAATTAAGCAAGGTTCCGGTGGTATGCGAATACCCCGATGTATTTCTGGAGGACCTACCAGGCATGCCACCTGATCGGGAAATTGAGTTTGTTATTGAACTAGCACCCGGGACGACACCCATTGACAAGAAACCTTATCGGATGGCTCCGACAGAATTGGTTGAGCTGAAGAAGCAAATTAAGGAATTAATGGAGAAAGGTTATGTTCGACCCAGCTCATCGCCATGGGGACACCGGTTTTATTTGCTAAGAAAAAAGGACGGTACCCTAAGGCTATGTATTGATTACAGGGCACTCAATATGGTTACCATAAAAAATAAATATCCACTACCAAGAATCAATGACCTGTTCGACCAACTGGCAAAAGCCAAGGTCTTCTCAAAAATAGACCTGAGATCAGGCTACCGTCAATTAAGAATCCGATCGTCAGACATACCCAAGACTGCCTTTACCACCAGATACGAATTATATGAATTCACTGTGATGCCTTTCGGATTAACCAACACTCCTGCTTATTTTGTACATCTCATGAACAAGGTTTTCATGAAATATTTGGACAAGTTCGTGGTTGTGTTCATCGATGATATACTTATTTATTCCAAGACACCGGAAGAACATGAGCAACATCTTCGGATCGTCTTGGAAGAACTACGGAAAAATCAACTATTTGCCAAATTCAGTAAGTGTGAATTTTGGTTACGAGAAGTTGGTTTTCTGGGACACGTACTGACACAGGATGGGATAGCAGTGGACCCAAGCAAAGTAAAGGATGTCCTAGGGTGGAAGCAACCCACCAACATGACTGAAGTCAGAAGTTTTCTCGGTTTGGCTGGCTACTACCAACAATTTATCGAAGGATTCTCCACCATAGCCAAACCCATGACTCAGCTACTCAAGAAAGATAAAAAGTTTGAGTGGACCGAAGCTTGCGAGAAAATTTTCCAGGAATTAAAGAAGAGGTTAACCACGGCACCTGTTCTGATTGTGCCAGATGTGCACAAGAATTTTGAAATATATTGTGACACTTCCAGGAAGGGACTTGGATGTGTATTAATGCAAGAGGGAAAGGTCGTAGCATACGCTTCAAGACAACTACAACGGCACGAAGAAAATTACCCTACCCATGATTGGAGGTAGCAGCGGTAATACACGCACTCAAGGAATGGTGACATTACCTTCTTGGTAATCGATGCGAGATATACACGGACCATAAAAGTCTCAAGTATATCTTCACCCAGCCAGAATTAAACTTGCGACAACGTCGCTGGCTTGAATTAATTAAGGATTATGATGTGGGAATTCATTACCATCCGGGTAAAGCAAATGTTGTGGCAGACGCTCTCAGCCGAAATCCATGCACCGACAATGACAGTGTGCAATTCTCTCAACACGAATTCAACCAAGAATTTGCCAAACTCAACATGGTTCTGGTCACGGAAGGAACCATTACCCGCCTTGAAATAAAACCAGCATTGGAAGATCAGATCAAAGAAGCTCAGAAAGGACACCCCAGTATTGAGGGAATTAAAAAGAAAGTAAATTCAGGCAAGGCATCTGAATTTACCATTGACACCCAAGGAATCCTATGGTACGAAAAAAGGTTGTGCGTACCCAACAAGGAAGAGCTAAAGCAACAAATTTTGGCAGAAGCTCATACCACCCCATACTCCATTCATCCAGGAGGAACCAAGATGTACAAGGATTTACAGGAAATTTTTTGGTGGCACGGGCTGAAAAGGGACATAGTTGTATATGTCGCACGGTGTGACTCATGTCAGCGTATAAAAGCAGAACACCAGAGGCCAGCAGGATTATTACAACCACTCAGAGTGCCTAAATGGAAATGGGATGAAATAGGAATGGATTTTATTGTGGGATTACCAAGGTCACGACACGGGTGTTGGGGAACGTTGCATGGAAAACAAAAACTTTCTATGCACACGCAAGATCTATCCATGGAGATGTATAGCTACGAGAGGGGGAGTGTGTCTACGTACCCTCGTAGACCGTAAGCGGAAGCGTTAGAACAACGCGGTTGATGTCATCGAACAACTTCACGATCCAACCAACCGAGCACCGAACGTACGGCACCTCCGCGTTCAGCACACGTTCAGCTCGGTGACGTCCTCGACTTCTTGATCCAGCAAGATGGCGAGGTAGTGGATGAGTTCTGGCAGTACAACGGCGTGGTGACGGTGATGGTGATGCTATCTCCGCAGGGCTTCGCCCAAGTACTGCGAAAATATGACCGAGGGACGGAACTGTGGAGGGGGGGGCGCCGCACACGGCTAAGACAATGTTGTGGCCTGTTTGGGGCGCCCCTCTCCTCTATTTATATATGTGTAGGGGCTTGGAGTAGAAGGAATAGCGCCACGTGAACAGTACCACGTGAATAGTACACACGTGGACTTCGACTCCAAAGTCCAATCCTATTCCTACCAGGACTCTCCTTTTTTCCTTCCCTAGCCGCGTGGGCTTTTGAGGACTTGGTGCGCCTGGCCCAATAAGGCCAGGGCGCCTCCCCTTAGCCCATGCCAGCCCTTGGGACGTGATGGACCCACTTGTGGACTTCCGGACCCCTGCGGAATCCTCCGGAACCTTCTGGAAGCTTCCCGATACAATAACGAAAAAACTGCACCTTTTTCCGGAACCCAAAATATGACTTCCCATATATAAATCTTTACCTCTCGACCATTCCGAGACTCCTCATGACGTCCGGGATCTCATCCGGGACTCCGAATAACATTCGGTTACCAATTCACATAACTCATATAACACTATATCATCAACGAACGTTAAGCGTGCGGACCCTACGGGTTCGGGAATGATATAGACATGACCGAGACGCCTCTCCGGTCAATAATCAATAGCGGAACCTGGATGCCCATATTGGTTCCTACATATTCCACGAAGATCTTATCGGTCGAACCGCAATGACAACATACATAGTTCCCTTTGTCCGTCGGTATGTTACTTGCCCGAGATTCGATCGTCGGTATCTCCATACCTAGTTCAATCTCGTTACCGGCAAGTCTCTTTACTCGTTCCGTAATACATCATCCCGTAACTAACTTCTTAGTCACTTTGCTTGCAAGCTTCTTATGATGTGCATTACCGAGAGGGCCCAGAGATACCTCTCCGAAACACGGAGTGACAAATCCCAGTCTCGATCCATGCCAACTCAACAGACACCTTCGGAGATACCTGTAGAGCATCTTTATGATCACCCAGTTACGTTGTGACGGTTGATAGCACACAAGGTATTCCTCCGGTATCCGGGAGTTGCATGATCTCATGGTCGGAGGAACATGTATTTGACATTCAAGAAAGCAGTAGCAATAAACAGAACGATCATATGCTAAGCTAACAGATGGGTCTTGTCCATCACATCATTCTCCTAATGATGTGATCCCGTTATCAAATGACAACTCATGTCTATGGTTAGGAAACCTTAACCATCTTTGATCAACGAGCTAGTCTCGTAGAGGCTCACTAGGGACACGGTATTTGTTTATGTATTCACACATGTATTTAAGTTTCCGGTCAATACAATTCTAGCATGAATAATAAACTTTTATCATGAACAAGGAAATATAAAATAATAACAACTTTATTATTGCCTCTAGGGCATATTTCCATCGATCTCCCACTTGCACTAGAGTCAATAATCTAGTTCACATCGCCATGTGATTAACACCCAAGAGTTCACTAGAGTCAATAATCTAGTTCACATCACCATGTGATTAACACTCAAAGAATTCTAAGGTGTGATCATGTTTTGCTCGTGAGAGAGAATTTTAGTCAATGGGTCTGCAATATTCAGACCCATGTGTGCTTTGCAAATCCTTATGTCATACTGTAGATGCTGCTATCACGCTTTACTTGGAGCTATTCCAAATGACTGCTCCATTATACGTATCCGGTTTGCTACTCAGAGATATCCAGATTGGTGTCAAAGCTTGCATCGACGTAACCCTTTACGATGAACTCTTTATCACCTCCATAATCGAGAAACATTTCCTTAGTCCTTTAGTTACTAAGGATAATTTTGACCGTTGTCCAGTGATCCACTCCTGGATCACTCTTGTACCCCCTTTGCCAGACACGTGGCAAGGCACACATTAGGTGTGGTCCACAGCACAGCATACATTATAGAACCTATGGCTGAGGCATAGGGAATGACTTTCATTCTCTCTCTATCTTCTGCCGTGGTTGAGCTTTGAGTCTTACTCAACTTTACACCTTACGATACAGGCAAGAACTCCTTCTTTGACTGATCCATTTTGAACTCCTTCAAAATCTTGTCAAGGTATGTACTCATTGAAAGTCTTATCAAGCGTCTTGATCTATCTCTATAGATCTTGATGCCCAATATATAAGCAGCTTCACCGAGGTCTTTCATTCAAGTATCCTTTTATGCCATCCAGAAATTCTATATCATTTCCAATCAACAATATGTCATCCACATATAATATTAGAAATGCTACAGAGCTCCCACTCACTTTCTTGTAAATACAGGCTTCTCCGTAAGTCTGTACAAAACCATATGCTTTGATCACCTCATCAAAGCGTATATTCCAACTCCGAGATGCTTGCACCAGTCCATAGATGGATCGCTGGAGCTTGCACACTTTGTTAGCACCCTTAGGATCGACAAAACCTTCTGGTTGCATCATATACAACTCTTCTTTGAGAAAACCATTAAGGAATGCAGTGTTGACATCCATTTGCCAGATCATAAAATGCGGCAATTGCTAACATGATTCGGACAGACTTAAGCATCGCTACGGGTGAGAAAGTCTCATCGTAGTCAACCCCTTGAACTTGTCGACAACCTTTTGCGACAAGTCGAGCTTTGTAGACAGTGATATTACCATCAGCATTTGTCTTCCTCTTAAAAATCCATTTATTCTCAATGGCTTGCCGATCATCGGGCAAGTCCACCAAAGTCCATACTTTGTTCTCATACATGGATCCTATCTCAGATTTCATGGCCTCAAGCCATTTGTCGGAATCTGGGCTCATCATAGCTTCTTCATAGTTCGTAGGTTCGCCGTTGTCTAACAACATGACTTCCAGAACAGGATTACCATACCACTCTGGTGCGGAACGTACTCTGGTCGACCTACGAGGTTCAGTAGTAACTTGATCTGAAGTTTCATGATCTTCACCATTATCTTCCTCTCTTATTGGTGTAGGCATCACGGGAACGGTTTTCTCTGATGAGCTACTTTCCAATTCGAGAGAAGGTACAATTACCTCATCAAGTTCTACTTTCCTCCCACTCACTTCTTTCGAGAGAAACTCCTTCTCTAGAAAGGAACCATTCTTGGCAACAAAGACCTTGCCTTCGGATCTGTGGTAGAAGTTGTACCCAATTGTTTCTTTAGGGTATCCTATGAAGACGCACTTCTCCGCTTTGGGTTCGAGCTTATCAGGTTGAAGCTTTTTCACATAAGCATCGCATCTCCAAACTTTAAAAAATGACAGCTTAGGTTTCTTGCCAAACCACAGTTCATACGGTGTCGTCTCAATGGATTTAGACGGTGCCCTATTTAAAGTGAATGCAGCTGTCTCTAATGCATAACCCCAAAACGATAGTGGCAAATCGGTAAGAGACATCATAGAACGCACCATATCCAATAAAGTACGGTTACGACATTCAGACACACCATTACGCTATGGTGTTCCAGGTGGCGTGAGTTGTGAAACAATTCCACATTTTCTTAAATGAAGGCCAAACTCGTAACTCAAATATTCGCCTCCGCGATTGGATCGTAGAAACTTTATTTTCTTGTTATGATGATTCTCTACTTCATTTTGAAATTCTTTGAACTTTTCAAATGTTTCAGACTTGTGTTTCATCAAGTAGATATACCCATACCTACTCAAATCATCTGTGAAGGTTAGAAAATAACGATACCCGCCGCGTGCTTCAACATTCATCGGACCGCATACATCGGTATGTATTATTTTCAACAAATCAGTAGCTCGCTCCATTGTTCCGGAGAACGGAGTTTTAGTCATCTTGCCCATGAGGCATGGTTCGCAAGTATCAAATGATTCATAATCAAGAGATTCCAAAAGTCCATCAGCATGGAGTTTCTTCATGCGCTTTACACCAATATGACCTAAACGGCAGTGCCACAAGTATGTTGCACTACAATTATCAACTTTGCATCTTTTGGCATCAATATTATGAATATGTGTATCACTACGATCGAGATTCAACAAGAATAAACCATTCACAAGGGTGCATGATCACGAGGGATATTATTCATATAAACAGAATAACCATTATTCTCTGACTTAAATGAATAACCGTCTTGCAATAAACAATATCCAGATATAATGTTTTATGCTCAACACAAGCACCAAATAACCATTATTTAGGTTTAATACTAATCCCAATGGTATTACGAGCGTGTCGATATTGATCATATCAATCTTGGAGACACTTCCAACACATATCGTCACCTCGCCCTCAGCTAGTCTCCGTTACTCTACAGCTCCTGCTTCAAGTTACTAATATTAGCAACTGAATCGGTATCAAATACCCAGACGCTGCTACGAGCACTAGTGAGGTACATATCAATAACATGTATATCAAATATACCTTTTTTCACTTTGCCATCCTTCTTATCCGCCAAATACTTGGGGCAGTTCCGCTTCAAGTGACCAGTTCCTTTGCAGTAGAAGCACTCAGTTTCAGGCTTGGGTCCAACTTTGGGTTTCTTCGTGGGAGCGGCAGCTTGCTTGCCGTTCTTCTTGAAGTTCCCCTTCTTTCCCTTGCCCTTTTTCTTGAAACTAGTGGTCTTGTGAACCATCAACACTTGATGCTCCTTCTTGATTTCTACCTCCGCCGATTTCAGCATCGCGAAGAGCTCGGGAATTGTCTTCTCCATCCTTTGCATATTATAGTTCATCACGAAGCCTTTATAGCTTGGTGGCAGTGAATGAAGAACTCTGTCAATAACATTCTCAGCTGGAAGATCAATTCCCAGCGGAGTCAAGTGGTTGTGGTATCCAGACATTCTGAGTATGTGTTCACTGACAGAACTGTTCTCCTCCATCTTACAGCTGAAGAACTTGTTGGAGACTTCATATCTCTCAACCCGGGCATTAGCTTGAAAAATCAATTTTAGCTCCTGGAACATCTCATATGCTCCATGGCGTTCAAAACGCTTTTGTAGTCCCGGTTCTAAGCTGTAGAGCATGGCACACTGAACTATCAAGTAGTCATCAGATCGAACCTGCCAGGCGTTCACAACGTCTACAACAGCTCCTGCAGCAGGTCCATCACCTAGCGGTGCATCAAGGACATAATCCTTCTGTGCAGCAATGAGGATAATCCTCAAGTTACGGACTCAGTCCGTGTAATTGCTACCATCATCTTTCAACTAAGCTTTCTCTAGGAACGTATCAAAAACAGGGGAGCTACAACGCGAGCTATTGATCTACAACATAATTTGCAAAGACTATCAGGACTAAGTTCATGATAAATTAAGTTCAATTAATCAAATTACTAATGAACTCCCACTTAGATTAACATCCCTCAAGTTAACTAAGTGATACATGATCCAAATCAACTAGCCCATGTCCGATCATCACGTGAGATGGGATAGTGATCAATGGTGAACATCTCCATGTTGATCATATCTACTATATGACTCATGTTCGATCTTTCAGTCTCCAGTGTTCCGAGACCATGTCTGTACATGCTAGGCTCGTCAAGTTTAACCCAAGTATTCTGCTTGTGTAAAACTGGCTTACACCTGTTGTATGTGAACGTAGAATCTATCACACCCGATCATCACGAGGTGCTTCGAAACGACGAACTTTAGCAACGGTGCATACTCGGGGAGAACACTTTTATCTTGAAATTTAGTGAAGGGATCATCTTATAATGCTACCGTCGTTCTAAGCAAAATAAGATGCATAAAGGATAAACATCACATGCAATCAAAATATGTGACATGATATGGCCATCATCATCTTGTGCTTTTGATCTCCATCTCCAAAGCATCGTCATGATCTCCATCGTCACCGGCTCAACACCTTGATCTCCATCGTTGCGTCGTGGTTGTCTCGCCAACTATTGCTTCTACAACTATTGCTAACGCATAGCGATAAAGGAAAGCAATTACATGGCGCTTGCATTTCATACAATAAAGAGACAACCATAAGGCTCCTGCCGGTTGCCGATAAATTACAAAACATGATCATATCATACAATAATGTATATCACATCATGTCTTGACCATATCACATCACAGCATACCCTGCAAAAACAAGTTAGACGTCCTCTACTTTGTTGTTGCAAGTTTTACGTGGCTGCTACGGGCTTCTAGCAAGAACCGTTCTTACCTACGGCACAAAACCACAACGGTGATTTATCAAGTTTGCTGTTTTAACCTTCAACAAGGACCGGCCGCAGTCAAATTTGATTCAACTAAAGTAGGAGAAACAGACACCCGCCAGCCACCTTTATGCAAAACAAGTTGCATGTCTATCGGTGGAACCGGTCTCATGTACGTGGACATGTAAGGTTGGTCCGGGCCACTTCATCTTACAATACCGCCGAATCAAAATAATACGTTGGTGGTAAGCAGAATGACGATCACCGCCCACAACTCTTTGTGTTCTACTCGTGCATATCATCTACGCATAGACCTGGCTCATGATGCCACTGTTGGGGAACGTGCATGGAAAACAAAAAATTTCTACGCACACGCAAGATCTATCCATGGAGATGCATAGCTACGAGAGGGGGAGTGTGTCTACGTACCCTCGTAGACCGTAAGCGGAAGCTTTAGAACAACGCGGTTGATGTCGTCGAACAACTTCACGATCCAACCGACCGAGCACCGAACGTACGGCACCTCCGCGTTCAGCACACGTTCAGCTCGGTGACGTCCTCGACTTCTTGATCCAGCAAGATGGCGAGGTAGTGGATGAGTTTCGGCAGCACGACGGCGTGGTGACGGTGATGGTGATGCTATCTCTGCAGGGCTTCGCCCAAGTACTGCGAAAATATGACCGAGGGACGGAACTGTGGAGGGGGGCGCCGCACACGGCTAAGACAATGTTGTGGCCTGTTTGGGGCGCCCCCTCTCCTCTATTTATATATGTGTAGGGGCTTGGAGTAGAAGGAATAGTGCCACGTGAACAGTACCAAGTGAATAGTACCACGTGAACAGTACCGCGTGAATAGTACACACGTGGACTTGGACTCCAAAGTCCAATCATATTCCTACTAGGACTCTCCTTTTTTCCTTCCCTAGCTGCGTGGGCTTTTGAGGACTTGGTACGCCTGGCCCAATAAGGCCAGGGCGCCTCCCCTTAGCCCATGCCAGCCCTTGGGACGTGGTGGACCCACTTGTGGACTTCCGGACCCCTCCGGAATCCTCCGGAACCTTCTGGAAGCTTCCCGGTACAATACCGAAAAAACTGCACCTTTTTCCGGAACCCAAAATATGACTTCCCATATATAAATCTTTACCTCTCGACCATTCCGAGACTCCTCGTGGCGTCTGGGATCTCATCCGGGACTCATTCAGTTACCAATTCACATAACTCATATAACACTATATCATCAACGAACGTTAAGCGTGCGGACCCTACGGGTTCGGGAATGATGTAGACATGACCGAGACGCCTCTCCGGTCAATAATCAATAGCGGAACCTGGATGCCCATATTGGTTCCTACATATTCCACGAAGATCTTATCGGTCGAACCGCAATGACAACATACGTAATTCCCTTTGTCCGTCGGTATGTTACTTGCCCGAGATTCGATCGTCGGTATCTCCATACCTAGTTCAATCTCGTTACCGGCAAGTCTCTTTACTCGTTCCATAATACATCATCCCGTAACTAACTTCTTAGTCACTTTGCTTGCAAGCTTCTTATGATGTGCATTACAGAGAGGGCCCAGAGATACCTCTCCGAAACACGGAGTGACAAATCCCAGTCTCGATCCATGCCAACTCAACAGACACCTTCGGAGATACCTGTAGAGCATCTTTATGATCACCCAGTTACGTTGTGACGTTTGATAGCACACAAGGTATTCCTCCGGTATCCGGGAGTTGCATGATCTCATGGTCGGAGGAACATGTATTTGACATTCAAGAAAGCAGTAGCAATAAACAGAACGATCATATGCTAAGCTAACAGATGGGTCTTGTCCATCACATCATTCTCCTAATGATGTTATCCCGTTATCAAATGACAACTCATGTCTATGGTTAGGAAACCTTAACCATCTTTGACCAATGAGCTAGTCTAGTAGAGGCTCACAAGGGACATGGTATTTGTTTATGTATTCACACATGTATTTAAGTTTCCGGTCAATACAATTCTAGCATGAATAATAAACCTTTATCATGAACAAGGAAATATAAAATAATAACAACTTTATTATTGCCTCTAGGGCATATTTCCATCAACGGGAATGATGCTATCTGGGTTATAACAGATTTATTAACCAAGGTGGCACATTTTATTCCGCTAAAAACAACATATTTTACATAGAGGCTTGCTTGGTTATACCTCTCCCGAATTGTTTGCTTACATGGAGTGCCCAAGACCATAGTCTCTGACAGAGGCACTCAGTTTGTCTCTAGGTTTTGGGATCACCTGCAGCAAGCCTTAGGGACTCAACTGGTATTCAGTACAGCATATCACCCACAGACAGGAGGACAGACTGAACGAGTAAATCAAATATTGGAGGACATGCTGAGAGCATGTGTGCTTACTTATGGAGTCAACTGGGAAGATAGTTTGCCATATGCGGAATTTTCATACAACAACAGTTATCAAGCCAGTTTAAAAAAGTCACCCTTTGAAGCCCTATACGGACGGAGATGCCGTACCCCACTCAATTGGTCTGAAACCGGAGATAGCCGAATCTTCGTCCCGGAAGTTCTCAAAGAGGCAGAAACAAAAGTGAAACTTATCCGAGACAGACTGAAGGCAGCTCAGAGCCGTCAGAAGAGCTACTACGATCAGAAGCACCGTCAGATCAGTTTCGAACCCGTTGAATACGTATATCTCAGAGTATCCCCAATGAGGGGACTACAGAGATTTAAAGTTAAAGGAAAAGTGGCACCGAGGTTTATTGGACCATTCAGAATAATTGCAAGGAGAGGCAAGGTGGCCTATCAACAAGAGCTACTAGCAGAATTATCAGATGTTCATGATGTATTTCACGTGTCACAGCTGAGGAGATGTGTCAGTAACCCAAAAAATCAAGTCCAACATCAAGACCTGGATATCCAACCAGATCTTACATATAGGGAGTGTCCTATAAAGATTTTGGAGGAATCTGAACGGAGAACCCGACAGAGCGTGATAAAATTTTACAAAGTTCAGTGGAGTAATCACACCGAGGAAGAAGCAACATGGGAAAGTGAGGATCACCGGAGGACTGAATATCCGTACCTGTTTGAGGGACAGCTGAAATCTCAGGGACGAGATTTTTCTTAAGGGGGGTAGGTGTTGTAACACCCCAAAATATTTTCTTTGGATTTTCAAATCTTTTCTTCAAAAAGAAAATCCTTCGAATTATTTTGGCCTTTTTCTTCCTCTGCTTCTTCTGTTCTGAAAATCTTTTTATTTTAAATGGTTCTGATTTGAATGGTTTATTAATTGGGTAATTATTTTTGAAAGATCAAAAATATTTTCTCTTTAGAAAAGTTTCTGGAATAAATAAAATTATTCTATGAAAATGATCATTTTTCCCTTTCAAGCCCTTCTAAATTCCTCCAATAATTTTTCTGTCACCTCTAAATTGTCCCTCAAGTCATTCTCACATTCTATGACAGTGTCCAATACTTTCCCACTCCACAAAAATATTTCTCTTATTTTAAATAAATTCCAAAGTTGGAATTTATATTTATCCTAGTTTCTTTGGTTTACAAAGGAACCACATTTTCTATGATTCTTCTGCACCCACAAAAATTATCCTAGCTACTAGGCAGTACCCACAACCCATTTCACCAAAAACTTTGGGTTCCACAGTTCAAAATTTTCAAATTTCATCCAGTTTAAATTTGGGCCAGATTCAAACTTCCTGACCAAAACCTATTTTTAATTGTTCCAAAAATTCTGTAACTTTGCCAAACTCTCTCTTATGCATCAACACCTCACCACAAAAATTCCTACAAATTCCTAAAATCCCTAGCACTTTCTGTCATTTCATCGAACATGTGGTGGGCACACTGTTCATCGCTGTCGAAATTCAGTTAACTGAATTAGTTTCAGAGAGAGGGGGAAGTGTCGTCGTGCACTGCACTCCATCGCCTCCCCTTCTCCTCCACGCCTCCTCTGGCCATTAATGGATCACCAGGACCCCCTGGTCAGCCGCCCACCACCGACGGCACAGGAGGTGACCGGTGCACCTGCCACCGTCCTCGGCTGCGGCGAGCCGAGCGGATCAGCACGGCGCCCGCCGTCTTCACTCCTCCTGCTGCTCCCCCACCTACCTCCTCCACGCGTCACCTCTCTCCGCAGCCTCGCACGCCATCCACACTGCACTGGAGCCCGCCTAGCAGTCGCCGGAGACGGACGCCATCCGCCACACCCGTACGGAGGCCTCGCAGTGGATAAGGACGAAGAACTCGAGCTCGTGCACGCCGACTCTTCCAGGGCACTCCACTGACCTCTCTTATCCTCGCACCACCCTTGACCATCGCCTCTAACCACCTCGCCGGCCGGAGTAACTCCGACGTGATCTGCCTTCACTTGACCTCCTCGGATCGCCTATAAAAGGGCCTCCCGAGCACTGCAGATCACTCACACCACCTCCACACTATCTCAATCGAGCTCCCGCACTCTCCCCCGACCTCGGAGAGGTCATCTCTTTCCCCTCCGGCCACCGATCCGCGGCCACCCTCCCCGATCAGCACGACGCCAGTACTCCACCTCTACCGCTCAAATTAGACCAGTAGCCCTCTAGTGCACCGACTCATTGATTACCCGCTTCAATTCGATGACAGAAACCCTCTTCGGCGAGATCCAACCTCACCCAAAACCACCGTCCGCCGGCGTCGACCTCGCCATCGTTCTAGTGCTCGCCGGCGACCATCACCGCCACCCACCGACGCGGACGGACTCCCTGAACACGCTCCGATCATCGCCGCCCACTGAAACCCCGGCGATCGTCGTCGGTGATCACCGCTGTCTGTCTGTTCTCGCGAGCGAGCGCGTTCAAATTTGAACCTGACGGGTGGACCCCACCCGTCAGCGTTTTATTCTTTTCTCTGATTAAATCGAAAGCGTACTCTGGCGCTTTACACTTTCCACACTGGGAAGCGTATTTATTGCCGAACCGTTTTCTGTTTAACAGCACAGGGACTTGGATTTTTGCAGAAAGGCCCCTGGTTTTAAAAGTTTAATAACTCCACAACTCTGTTTGAGTTGATTCTTTTTTTGAAATTCTTATATTTCTCTCTAGTTTTTTTTGTATTTATTTGAAAATATTTTGAGACAATTTTTGGTACTGTTGCAATTTTTTTGATTTGAATTTGAATTTTCCAGAAAACGAAGAGGGGAACTTTGCCGGGAATTTCGAGGGATCACTTTCTGACTACTTTGATCAAGGCAAGCATTTTTGAACTTGGGATATGGTGATTGCATTTGCATTGCATGGTTGCATCGGTTTGGACTTGCACCATATATGTAGTATATCACAAGTGCATGCATGCATGGTCATATCATATTTGCACTCGCTTGCAGTTCACTCAAGTGACTTTCTACCATGAATAAAAGTTGTGAGACAAACAGGATTATATCTCCTTGAAAGCACATTTGCTCCCTTGGTGGTTTTGGTAATTCATAACAACATATATCTCATTGAACTAATGTCCATTCAAGTTAAAGATTTCAGGATGTTCAATGATTGGCATGGCATGGACTAGAGATGTGGACCCCTCAAACTGCTGAGGACAAGGATTGGCAAAAGATCAAGACTCTACATTTTTGGTTTAGTGATCCAAGATCACATTGAGTCCATAGGAAAGCCAATACTATTAAAAGGGGATGAGGTGTTGCTTAATGGTCCTTTTTCTCAAGTGCTTAGTGATAGTACTCCCAAACCCTCAACCACTCTCTCTAGCCAAAGATGTCCAAAACCCAGATTCCAACTCGGCCCCACCGAAATTTCCTATCCGGAGCCACCGAGTTCACCTAGACTTAGCCATTGCCAAAACCCTAACAAATCAGATCCACCGATATTGATCTCGGTCCCACCAAGATGGCCTTGCCAACTCTCTGTGATCATTTGCACATACTTCGGTCTCACCGAGTTTTGCAAATCGGTCTCACCGAGATGGCTTGCCAAGTCTCTGTTGCCTTATTGCTTCACTTCGGTCCTACCGAGTTGATGCAATCGGTGCCACCGAGATGAGGTTTGCCCTAGCCATTGCACTTCGGTCCATCCGAGTTGTTCCTATCGGTCCCACCGAGATTCCTAATGTTCATATCTTTTACACAGTTCGGTGCTACCGAGATTATGGTTTCGGTGCCACCGAGTTGGGTCAAAAGTGTGTAACGGTTGGATTTTGTGTGGAGGCTATATATACCCCTCCACCACCTCCTTCTCAGAGAGGAGAGCCATCAGAAAATGCCTACACTTCTACTACACATTTTCTGAGAGAGATCCACCTACTCATGTGTTGAGATCAAGAGATTCCATTCCTACCATTTGAACCTTGATTTCTAGCCTTTCCCAAGTTGCTTTCCACTCAAATCCTTCTTCCGCCATAGCCAAATCTGTGAGGAGTTGTTTGAGTGTTGGGAAGACTATCATTTGAAGCACAAAAGCAAGGAGTTCATCAACAACACACCGTCTATTACCTTTTGGAGAGTGGTGTCTCCTAGATTGGTTAGGTGTCACTTGGGAGCCTCCGACATGATGTGGAGTTAAACCAAGGAGTTTGTAAGGGCAAGGAGATCGCCTACTTCGTGAAGATCTACCCCAAGTGAGGCTAGTCCTTCGTGGACGTAAGCCATGGTGGAATAGACAAGGTTGCTTCTTCATGGACCCTTCATGGGTGGAGCCCTCCGTGGACTCACGCACCCGTTACCCTTCGTGGGTTGAAGTCTCCATCAACGTGGACGTACGATAGCACCACCTATCGGAACCATGCCAAAAACCACCGTGTCTTCATTGCGTTTGAAATCTCCGATCGCCTCCTTTACTTACATATGCAATTGTTTACTTTCTGCTGCTATACTCTTAGAATTGCATGTGTAGGGTGATGCTTGACTTGTGTTCTTGCTAAAATCTGCCCTCAACTAAAATTGGGAAAAGGTTAGGTTTTTATTTGGTCAAGTAGTCTAATAACCCCCCACTAGACATACTTTCGATCCTACAAGTGGTATCAGAGCTTTGGTCTCTGTAAGCCTTGATTTCCATTGCTTTGGTGATCATAGCCTTGGTTTCACAACCTAGGAGAGTATGGCGTCTAGTGAGGGTAACTATCACCGTAGAGGTCCATATTTTGATGGTACAAACTTTGTTAGTTGGAAACATAAGATGAAAATGTATATTCTTGATCATAACCCCGCCGTTTGGGCTGTTGTTCGTGTTGGCTTGCAAGGTGACTTCTTTGAGGATGGCAAGGAACCGGATCGTGAAGCAACCCCGGAAAAATTGAAGATGTTGCAATACAATGCTCAAGCTTGTGACATTCTATTCAACGGTTTGTGTCCTGAAGAATTCAACAAAATCAGCCGCCTCGAGAATGCAAAGGAAATTTGGGATACTTTGGTTGATATGCATGAGGGTACCGAGTCCGTCAAGGAATCTAAGTTGGATGTGCTTCAAAGTCAACTTGACAAGTTCAAGATGAAGGATGGTGAAGGAGTTGCTGAGATGTACTCTAGGCTTGCTCTCATCACAAATGAGATTGCCGGCTTAGGAAGTGAAGAGATGACCGACAAATTCATCATCAAGAAGATACTTAGAGCTTTGGATGGAAAATATGATACCGTTTGCACATTGATTCAAATGATGCAAAATTACAAAGATCTCAAGCCCACGGAAGTCATTGCAAGGATTGTTGCTCATGAAATGTCACTCAAGGACAAAGAGGAGCTACACAACAAATCAAGTGGTGCTTACAAAGCCTCAACCGATGCTCCAACAACTCCAAGTGACAAGCTAGTATCCAATGAAGAGATAAGCCTAATGGTGAAAAGGTTCAACAAGTTCTACAAGAACAAAGGGAAAGAAAGAAGCTCTAGCTCAAGACACTAAGAGAGAAGATCATCAAGTCGTGACCGTAATTCCTACAATTGTGAAAAGCCCGGACACTACTCCAATGAGTGTACGGCTCCCTACAAGAAAAGAGATGAATCACCAAGAGGAAGACATAGAAGAGATGAATCACCTCATAAGGAGAGAAGGAGTAGAGATGATCGTTATGAACAAAGACACTCTCGAAGAAGCAAGGATTCGGAGAGGAAGGACAAGTCATCCAAGAGATACACAAGAAGAAGGCATCAAGCTCATGTTGGTGAATGGGTTTCCGGCTCCGACTCCGACAACCACTCTGAGAGAAGTTATCACTCCAACTCCGACTATAGTCAAGATGAAGGTGTTGCCGGACTTGCTCTTGTGTCATCCAACTCCTATGATCTATTTGACTCACCAAATGAAGGAATTGGAAGATGCTTCATGGCAAAAGGCCCCAAGGTATCACACCTCGAGTATCTTGATTTCAATAGTGATGAAGATGATTTGCTTGGTGATGATGATTTACTTGTTGATAAGGATAGTGATGTGAGCTATAATGAAAATGCTAGTAATCATGATAGTCAAGAGGAAACGAGTGACAATGCTATGAAGGAGATTGAGCGTCTAACTAAAGAACTAAATGCTCTTAAGTTAGCTCATGAAACAACTCAAGAGGATCATAGAGAACTTCTAAGAACTCATGAGAAGCTACGCTTCGAGAAGCTAAATTTAGAGCAAGAGCATGAGTTTCTTAAAGCTATCAATGACGATCTTCGAAATAAGAGTTCTTCATATCTTGCCAAACGTTTACTCTTGTCTACCTTTATGCCACAAGTTAAACCTAAGCAAACTAGCAACAAGGGTAAAAAGGGTTCTACATCTAGTAGTAACAATAACAATGCTAAATCCAATGTTGTTGCTTCTAGTAGTTCTATTGATTCCACTAATGATTCTCTTAGCCAAGTTACACTTGAGCAAGAAAATATGCTATTGAAAGGAATTATAGAAAAAGGTGTCTACAAGAGTCTTGCCGGGAGTAAGCAATTTAAGGAAATTGTACGCAAGCAAGGAAGGCACCGGAAGAACCAAGGTGTTGGTTTTGAACGAAAGTTCAATGCCAATGGAGTTGAGTGGGAAGAAGATCAATACCCCAAGACGAAGTTTGTTCCTCAACAAGAGAAGTATGATCCTACTTCCTTCAAGGGAACACAAGCTCAAGAAGATCTTCCACCACAAGACCACAAGCTAAAAGGCAAGGACAAGCTTCAAGAAGAGATTGATTCATTTGAAGAAGCTCCTCAAGCCATGGTCAAGTGGGTTCCCAAGACTTCATCAAGTTCTACTTCATCAAGTGCTACTACAACTCCAAGGATTCCCATCAAGTTGATGTGGGTCCAAAAGAAGAAGAACTAGAGAGTTCTTGAGGGTGACTCCGCCAACAAACTTCACTCATATCCTTTATGGCAAGAACTTGTGCAACCAACTTCCACATTTTGCACTAGTTCATGGAGTCACAAACCCTCTTGTTGGTAAGGCAAGGGACAAGGTATTCAATGCATTCATGGACATCATCATATGTGTATTTCACTCTATGTCTATGGATATCCTTGTATGTTCCTTGTGTGAGACAAACCCATGTAGGTATTGAAAGCACAAAACTCCAAAGGATTGCTCCCAACTCTTGATGGTCTACATCAACATTAAGCATCCACATCTTCAAGATCTACATGAAGTCATCATCGACAAAACCCAAGGTTAGTTCATCCCTCTTAGGGGGGATATCACATCTAGGGGGAGCTTTGCTCTAAACAATTGAGCTAAAGCAACTCTAATGGTGTGAACACATCAATGCTTTATGTAAAAGTGGCAACCCCACTTGTGCTTAAACGATGAGTATGACCTATGATCAAATGTTCTCATTTGGCTCCTAAGTCAATATACTCATATATAGATGACCTAGTCATCGCCATTGCTTGATAGATGCTAGAATTGGTTGTGCATGTTTAACACATATTTCATTTGCTATATTATTCTTTGAGCATGTTGGTTTGCATGTTTTCATCATTCGAGGACATCCATTTGTTGCTTTGATTATCTTGGTTTTTCTGGCCAAGTGGATGTACAAGAATGCCTAAGTACCTTCTCTAGCTATCTATGATTTCTTGTCTCAAATTCTATTCTTGCTGCATCACAAAAATTGAACAAGTCATTTTCGGACCCTCCGGGTGAGGAGCACTCGGAGCCACCGATCTGAAAGGGCTGAACCTCCAAAACCTTCTATCTGATTTTGGCCGAACCAATTCACTCAAACTCGGTCTAACCGAAATCACTTAGATTGATCTAGGTTTTCCATCTCGGTGCCACCGAGTTGAACCACTTCGGAGCCACCGATGTGCTAATCTGCGTGCAGTTACACATATCGGTGCCACCGAGTTGTCCAACTCGGAGCCACCGACAGCGTACGGGTATATATATCGCGCGGGCTTGAACGGTTGAAATTTCTCAACTCTTTCGCTCCCGCACCCCGTTGCTGCGGTCGCCCTCGTCTCCGGACTTCGTCGTCGTCTCCAGCATGCCCTCGCCGCCTGATTCAGTCGCCGTCAACGGCAATCTGCCCCGCCGTTGCCGCCGTAGAGAATCTCCACCGAGTTAGGGTGAGATTCGATCCCCCTCGTGCTCCATTTTCCGATTCAATGCATGATAGGATTGCCATTATTCTTGCCACAGATTGCAATGCTTATTCCACCAGAAGAATTCCGTAGATTAGATTCGAGCGAAATTTTTAGGTTTAAGTTTCCGCCGAACGCATCTCGGACCGACCGATTAGAAATTTTCGGTCCCACCGATTTGGCCTCAGGCTATAGCACTAGTACGTCTCGGTGCCACCAAGTTGTACGAATCGGTGAGACCGAAAGTAAAGTCTCAGTGAAACCCTAGCATCTCAGAGACACCGAAACCCATCTCGGTCTGACCGAAATGGAGTGCAAGGTTTCTGTAGAGTGCTTCGGTATCACCGAGATGATCAACTCGGTCCATCCGAAATGCCTTCTGTGAAAACTTGAAACTAAGAGTTGAACTCAATTTTTATGAAAAACTTCTGCTTTTTGTGATGACTCATCTACTCTGCCCATACCCATCTATTCACAGGGTCAGCTCAGCAAGATGTCAGATGACAACGACAGCCAGAACAGGCCAGAGCAGCATGCAGAACTCAGTGAAGGATCAAGTCCTGCAGAAAGTTTCTATGAGGGAGAGAGGAGCTCTCCAGATCTTCCTAAGGCTGCCACTAGAACAAGGAAGAAGAGAAACCTCAGACAGTGAGGATGAAGATTTTGTTGCTAGTGAAGCAGCAACAAAGAAGAAAAGAGTCATGCTTGCTAAGGAGTATAGCACCAAGCCTACTTCTGCCAAAGAGAGAACTGCTGTGAGGAAAGTTCCTAAGCAAACAATGCAATTCACACTTGAAGAGCCAAGTGACACAGAACCAGCTGCAGGAGCAAAGAAGAAGAGAGCTAGGAAGACTACAGCTCATGTGCTTGGAAGACCCTCCATGAGGAATGATTCAGAGGAGGAGGAGGAGCCAGCAGCTAATGCACCCCCAGCAAAAGCTCAGAAGCTCATGTCAGATGCAATCAGGACTGCTGCCCCCACCAAATCCAAACTAAAAGCTCCAGCACCCAAGAGGTCTACAAGGAATATTTCTGTTGCTGAGAAGAACAAGGCCCCAGTGCCTGAGGCAAATGTTGATGAAGAGCCACTAGTGCTCAGGAAATTGAAACCCAAGATTCCAGACCATGATGATGCACACCCAGTTGCAGAAAATATGATGCTAAGGAAAGACAAAGGACTGCATCAGTGGAGACTGTCAGATCCTTATGCTGCAAGGAGGAAAACAGCATGTGACTATCGCTTCCACACACGAGAATAGCAAGAATTTTATGAAACCGTTCTGTTGGATAAGAAGCCCATTGTTAGTGACATGAGATGGGTGGATTGGGAATACATTGATGAAAATGAGGATTATTTCCCCCATGTTCATGAGAGCTTCAGGATTGCAGGTGTTGATGACTTTGTTGGACAGAAGTTGACAAAGTGGAATGATGAAATGGTCATGCAATTCTACTCTACAGCTCATTTGTATCCAGATGGCCGAATTGTGTGGATGACTGAGGGTATCAGGTACCAGTCAACCATCTCTGAGTGGGCAAGTCTTCTTGGTGCTCCCAAGGAAGAGGATGATGACTATGATATCTATGCCAAGCTCAAGATGGATCACAACTCCATGGCCAACATGTAGACAGCAATACCCCAGAAGGACATCGAGACCCATAAGCTTGGATCAGTGAAGCATCTGCTGCCAGGACTGGCCACCACTAACACTATCTTGCGGTATACTCTATTACCCAAGTCAGGCGATGATAAGATGATACGTGGCCACTCCATCAACTTGCTGCATTTGTTTGACACACCTCAGAAATTTAAGGTGATGAGTTTGATTGTGGAAACTATCAAGAGGACTGCAGCTGATCAGAAGAGATCGTGCGGATATGCTCCACACATCTAGATGTTGATCAATTCCAAGGTTGGAACCAGCACTTATCTTCTTGATCGTGAGCATCTGCCACTGCGTCCAGAGTTTGAGGATAATGTTATCGTGATGAATCCTACGCATCCCACTTCTGCTCAAGCCCAACAGAAGATTCGAGAAGCCAAAGAAGCCAAAGCAGCTAAGGAGGCAACAGCTCCCAATGCTCCAGTTGCAAATCTCAAGTCTAAGTCTAACCAAATGACATATCTGCTAGAAGCCACCCTGAGGATTGAGCGAAGTCTGGCCAACCTCACCCAGCACCAGGCTAGCTTAGAGCGGATAATCGAGACAAAGTTTCATGATCTAGATGTCAAGGTCACTGAGATCCAGACTACAGTGGAGAAGCTGAAGAGCGATGTCGATGCTGTCAGGACAGCCCCTTCTGATGATAGTGGAGATGACAGACCTACCACCGAGAGATTTCAGACTGTGCCCAGAGCAGCAAGATCTGCTGCAGTGCCAGTTGTGGATCCGAGGACCACAGTCTCTGCACCTGCTGCTGCTGCTACAGTGCCTCCTCCGGTCTCCACTCCACCAGTCCAGCAGACATCTGCAGAAGCCTTCGCGGATTCTCTTCTTTTGACGCCGTCTACGCACACCGGAGCTACCAGTAGGAGATCGCCTTCAGGAGCTTCCGAGGATCGTGCTTAGAGAGCCGCACTAGTCCTATACCTATTCGATCTTTTTGGTACTTGTTGCCAAAGGGGGAGAATTTGTATAGATCTTAGCTTTGAGAGAGAGAGTTTCGCTTTGCTTTGCCCGTTGGATTTCTCTCGAGTTCTTTTGCTACTATTTTGTTTGGTACTTTGTTTTGATGTGTGTGCTTGATACTATGTCTGTGAGTACTATGCTTCGTTATGATTGTGAGCTACTTCATGTGATTGATCATACTATGCTTCTTGTGATGATCAATGCTTATCCTTATCATTATCTTGTATGATCACTTACTTGTATTGGTGATGCGTGCTTACCATTCCACTCATATCATTTTGCGCGCTCCACCAATATGTATGTGACATGGAAGAGTGACCCATGAGCCTAATCGATTGTGCATTTGCATTGAAACGCAAATTTTTAATAATGCACAAATTTAGGGGGAGCTCTTGCTTATCACATACTTCTCAAAGCGACGACGTATACCATTCATTTAATCATTTGTCGAACCTTTGATCTATATGTTGTCATCAATTACCAAAAAGGGGGAGATTGAAAGCACATTTGCTCCCTTGGTGGTTTTGGTAATTCATAACAACATATATCTCATTAAACTAATGTCCATTCAAGTCAAAGATTTCAGGATGTTCAATGATTGGCATGGCATGGACTAGAGATGTAGACCCCTCAAAATGCAAAGGACAAGGATTGGCAAAAGATCAAGACTCTACATTTTTGGTTTAGTGATCCAAGATCACATTGAGTCCATAGGAAAGCCAATACTATTAAAAGGGGATGAGGTGTTGCTTAATGGTCCTTTTGCTCAAGTGCTTAGTGACAGTACTCCTAAACCCTCAACCACTCTCTCTAGCCAAAGATGTCCAAAACCCACATTCCAACTCGGCCCCACCGAAATTTCCTATCCGGAGCCACCGAGTTCACCTAGACTTAGCCACTGCCAAAACCCTAACAAATCGGATCCACCGATATGGATCTCGGTCCCACCGAGATGGCCTTGCCAACTCTCTGTGATCATTTGCACATACTTCGGTCTCACCGAGTTTTGCAAATCGGTCTCACCGAGATGGTTTGCCAAGTCTTTGTTGCCTTATTGCTTCACTTCGGTCCTACCGAGTTGATGCAATCGGTGCCCCCGAGATGAGGTTTGCCCTAGCCATTGCACTTCGGTCCATCCGAGTTGTTCCTATCGGTCCCATCGAGATTCCTAACGTTCATATCTTTTACACAGTTCGGTGCTACCGAGATTATGGTTTCGGTGCCACCGAGTTGCGTCAAAAGTGTGTAACGGTTGGATTTTGTGTGGAGGCTATATATACCCCTCCACCACCTCCTTCTTAGAGAGGAGAGCCATCAGAACGTGCCTACACTTCTACTACACATTTTCTGAGAGAGAACCACCTACTCATGTGTTGAGATCAAGAGATTCCATTCCTACCATTTTAACCTTGATTTGTAGCCTTTCCCAAGTTGCTTTCCACTCAAATCCTTCTTCCACCATAGCCAAATCTTTGAGGAGTTGTTTGAGTGTTGGGAAGACTATCATTTGAAGCACAAGAGCAAGGAGTTCATCAACAACACACCGTCTATTACCTTTTGGAGAGTGGTGTCTCCTAGATTGGTTAGGTGTCACTTGGGAGCCTCCGACATGATGTGGAGTTGAACCAAGGAGTTTGTAAGGGCAAGGAGATCGCCTACTTCATGAAGATCTACCCCGACTGAGGCTAGTCCTTCGTGGACGTAAGCCATGGTGGAATAGACAAGGTTGCTTCTTCGTGGACCCTTCATGGGTGGAGCCCTCCGTGGACTCACGCAGCAGTTACCCTTCATGGGTTGAAGTCTCCATCAACGTGGACATACGATAGCACCACCTATCGGAACCATGCCAAAAACCACCGTGTCTTCATTGCGTTTGAAATCTCCGATCCCCTCCTTTACTTACATATGCAATTGTTTACTTTCCGCTGCTATACTCTTAGAATTGCGTGTGTAGGGTGATGCTTGACTTGTGTTCTTGCTAAAATATGCCCTCAACTAAAATTGGGAAAAGGTTAGGTTTTTATTTGGTCAAGTAGTCGAATCACCCCAACTCTAGACATACTTTCGATCCTACACTCTTGCCTTGGGCGTGCCGGTGGGCACGGGCTGTGCTATGACACGACGGTGTCACCGTGGCATGTGAGACATGCCAGTCATAATAACAACACCTCCTGAGTCGACCTAGATCGAGTCTTGTTCCGTCACACCTAGCTAAACACCGTGCTGCCACGGGTCTTCCCATGAGGGAAGTACGGTTTAGTAAGTTGCTAACCCCTGTCCGTGTACACACCACATAGAGGGCCATGATGAGGGTTTCCACGGCCATGGACTAATGCCAGTCATCAGGTCAGGGGGCATGGGTGTATCCGGCTGGGCCGAGAGGGGGGAACCCCTTGTAATCCACGCGTATGAATAGTGATCCCATGCTATTCGAGATTGTAGTCTCCCCGACTTAGAGTTTTTCTTGAATGATGCTTTGGGTGATTCCTGGCATCCGGAAAGTTAATCTGGTGTGTGCTGGTCAGCTGTGTTTTCAACCCAAAGACCGTAATGGGAATTAGCCAGCGTCACGGTGCTGACTAAAGAAATCTCAAACACGTGGGTAAAGAGTACACCCTCTGCAGAGTTATATCTATTTGAATAGCCATGTCCACGGTCAAGGACGTTAGCTGGGCAGGGTCAAGTGTTGGTCCCGGTGTCGGTCTTCGGAGGAAATAATTAAATTGAGCATGAATTATTTTGCAGGATAATTATTGCCACTACTGATATTTTCATGAATATTATTGATGATATGAAGATTATTATGGACTAACCCTGTCATTTTATTTTATTTTTTTAGTGTCTCAGGGGCTGGCTAGACTACCCCGGGCACTCAGTTTTTATTTTCTTTTCTGTGTGTCTCAGGGGCTGGCTAGACTACCCCGGGCACTCAGTTTTTATTTTCTTTTCTGGGTGTCTCAGGGGCTGGCTAGACTACCCCGGGCACTCAGTTTTTATTTTCTTTTCTGAGTGTCTCAGGGGCTGGCTAGACTACCCCGGGCACTCAGTTTTTATTTCCTTTTCTGAGTGTCTCATGGGCTGGCTAGACTACCCGGGATACTCATTTATTTTCAAGACCTCTCGTGGCGTCGCTTTTAGACACCCGTTTGGCATTTCTCTTCAAGACCTCTCGTGGCGTCGCTTTTAGACACCCGTTTGGCATTTCTCTTCAAGACCTCTCGTGGTGTCGCTTTTAGACACCCGTTTGGCATTTCTTTTCAAGACCTCTCGAGGCGTCGCTTTTAGACACCCATTTGGCATTTCTTTTCAAGACCTCTCGAAGCGTCGCATTTAGACACCCGTTTGGCATTTCTTTTGGATTCTCGGGCGGTCTTGTCTCGCCCGATTCTCCATGTTATATTTTTTCTTTTGGATTCACGGGCGGTCCTGTCTCGCCTGATTTTCCATTAACTTTCTTTGTTTGTCACTAAAATTTTATTTACTCATACTCCTGCACATGCTATTATTTAACATGCCATAATTAAATTTTAGCCAACATATGCATATCATTTAATCCAGCATAAGCATATGCATTCGGTATATCTTTTGTTCATAATGTTTGCGAGTACATTCCAACGTACTCACTGGCTTGTCCCTGGCTATTTTATTGGCCAGACCTGGAGGAGGACGAGCTTGTGGAAGGAGATTGCGCTAGCGAGCCCGACGCTTAGAGGTGCCCCAATCAGTCAACCTGTGATCTTGGAGTCTACCACATGTATCATCCGCTGTGTTTCCGCTACACCAATAAAATAGCCAAGCCTCACACTGACGTTTGACTTTATTTTATTGTACCAGTGTTGTACCACCACCACACCACTGTGTTATTCCACCACCGTAGTATATTGGCAAGCTTGTAATAAATTGTTGAGCACTCTGGCTCAACCCTTGTGTAATATTATGTATGTACTGGATATCTGTATCAAGGAAGTCCACCAGTTGTTCTGATCTTGGGGCTGGTGTGACTTGAGGCTATTCTGTGATTTATCTCAGAAATGGGCCTGACAGATATGCCTTTAGAAGGCTGGGCAAAACAACGACACTGGATCAAAAGGCGCAGGCCTCCTGCCTAGGTGCCTCCTATCTACTCCTGGTCGTCGGTCTCCACATAGTAGTAGGCTCCACCGGTAGGGTAGTAGTAGTCGGCGGGTTCAGCTGGCTCCGGGGCTCCGTCATCTGGTCGCAGAAAACGGGTATGGGGAAAAAGAGGTAGCAAAGCAACCATGAGTACTCATCCAAAGTACTCGCAAGACTTACATCAGAACTATGCTAAGTATGCATCGGTTTCAAGGGGAAAGGGCTGTATCTGTGGACTATACTGCAGAATTGCCAGAACAGGGGGGAAGGCCTAGCCTATCGAAGACTAACATCTTGCAGCGTCTTGCAGCATTAGAAGAGTGCAAATTAGAAACATAACATAAGTAACAAGCATGTAATAGCAAAGCCCAGAGATCCTTCCTCGGCTCCCTGTGAGAAAGCGATCCCGGAGCTTACAGTTAAAGTAACATGTATCTAGTTCAAGTTGTAGTAGATCAGGATACAACACTGAGCGTCCTGTTACCGTGGACACGGCTATTCGAATAGAAAACTTCCTTGCAGGGGTGCACTACTGTTACCCAACACGCTCGATTACATCTGGCCGGACACACTTGCTGGGTAATACCCGGCCTCGGGTAATCGACACGCCATAGACCAACCTAGACTCTCTAGAGAGGTCAAAACGCCAGTCTAAATCATAAGTGCGAAGGGGTCTTGGGCCCATCGCCCTCTGCACTCCTGCACGTTGCGAGACTAGCCGAGGCCCAAGCGCGACTGTGGAAACACCACAGACGTAACCAGCTCACCCCAACAATCAGTCCGCATCTCTGAACTGTGACATCTGGATCGCTTTCGGAAGGAACGTACGACGTAGAGGGCCCCATTAAACCATTATCCCGCGTGGTGGTAGTGCGCATAGGCCTGTGGCCAACTCAGATCAAATACCCAAATCCGTTAGTGAATTATTAGGAGCTCGGGGACACGAACAGGGCTCAAGGCTCACCTCCGACACCCTGTCGCACCGACTTGGTAATCCGCGGTCCAACGACCAAGGACCAGGCCCACCACTCTCCTAGGTGGTCTCCACCTGTCCTGTCGTTCCGCCACAATAATCTCTCGCGGGTGCCCTCCTGGCTAACCCGACTTCCCAAAGTACTGAGGTAAAGGTCAAAGTACCCGTGTGTCCATCACATCGTGGGGAATCCGAGGAATCACCCTGATGGATTCCCACTCGACGTAACTGTCAAGGTGAACTTGGAGGAATCACCCTCGAAAAGTTCACACTTGATGGGCTGTACGACAGAGGCATCATCGGAGGTGGTGAAAGAGGAATCACCCTCGATAACCCACAACTGACTAGCTACGCTACAGAGTTAGCATCAGGAGTGAGGTAGGAGGTATCACCCTCGGCACTCGATGGTAGCTCTGCAGAGTCGTACAACTAAGGGGAGTGTGCGGTGCTGTGTCGGTCTCTGAACATCGATCACATTGATCGGGGCACCGGTAACAAAGCGGGGCAACAAGGACAAGGGTGAGGGGTCACTGATGGACTACTAACCAACCTCTACTAAGCATTTAGGATAGCAGGTAAGGAATCAACAGCAGTTACAAAAATAGGCTATGCATCAGATTAGGAGCAATCAATTACAGTAGCAAAATCTAATGCAAGCATGGGAGAGAAAGAATGGGCGATATAGGAATGATCAAGGGGGTTTTGATTGCCTGGAAGCTCTGCTGAAAGGGACTGGTTGTCAGGGGCGTAGTCGTACTCGGCAGCAGCGTCAGTCTCGGGGTCAACCGGAGAGAAGAGGGGGGAAGAAACAATAAATAAAAAGCAAACAATGCAACATAGATGCATGGCATGGCAGTATGTTGTGCTAGGGGTGGCCTAATGCAGCACTACACGTTTCAGACGGAGCGGGAAAATATCTAGGGATATTGTCCTGGCTGTAGTCATCTGTCACACAGATGAATCGGAGGGGAAGGTTCCATGTTTGCAGTGTTGTGGGCATGTGACAGCTACATGGAGGGCATATTCGGGTTCGTCTCGTTTTTCTGATCAACTTTCATGTAGAAAACTTTTTCATCCGAGCTACAGATTATTTTCTATGATTTTTCAAAGTTTTAATCATTTTCTGAAATTTCTGGAATTAATTTAATTATTAAATTCGAATTATCCAAAACAGTAACCTGTGACGTTGATACGTCTCCAACGTATCTATAATTTTTTATTGTTCAATGCTGTTATATTATCAATCTTGGATGTTTTTATAATCATTTACAGAATTATATATCATTTTTGGAGACTAACCTATTAACTTAGTGCCCAGTGCCAGTTGCTATTTTCTGCCCTGTTTTTGTTTTACAGAAAATCAATACCAAACGAAGTCCAAATGCCACAAAACTTTTTTGGAGATTTTTTTCTGGACAAGATAAACACTAGAAGCTTCGGGAGAGGGCCAGAAGACCCAGGAGGTGGCCACGAGCCACCAGGGCGCGCCTGGGGGGGGCAGGCGCGCCCTGGTGCCTCGTGGGCCCCCCTTTGCTCCATTTGACCTAATTCCACCACTATAAATTCAGTAAAAATCAAAAACCCTCAAGAGAGTCCACGAAATACTTTTTCCGTCGCCGCAAGTTTCTCTTCCAGAGAGATCCCATCTGGGGTCCTTCTCCGGTACTCCGCCGGAGGGGGAATCGATCACGGAGGGGTTCTACATCAACCTTGCTGCCCTTCCGATGATGCGTGAGTAGTTTACCACAGACCTTCGGGTCCATAGGCAGTAGCTAAATGGCTTCTTCTCTCTTTTTGATCTTTAATACAATGTTCTCCTCGATGTTCTTGGAGTTCTATCCGATGTAATTACTTTTTGCGGTGTGTTTGTTGGGATCCGATGAATTGTGAGTTTATGATTAGATTATCCATGAATATTATTTGAGTCTTTGTTGCACTCTTTTATGCATGATTATTATAGCCTCATATTTCTTCTCCGATCTATTGATTTGGTTTGGCCAACTAGATTGATTTATCTTGCCATGGGAAGAGGTGCTTTGTAATGGGTTCGATCTTGCGGTGCTCAATCCCAGTGACAGAAAGGGACATGACACATTTGTATTGTTGCTATTAAGGGTAAAAGGATGGGGTTTATTCATACGTGAGTTTATCTAGTCTACATCATGTCATCGTTCTTAAGGCGTTACTCCGTTTTTTATGGACTTAATACACTAGATGCATGCTGGATAGTGGTCGATGTGTGGAGTAATAGTAGTAGATGCAGGCAGGAGTCGGTCTACTTGTCTCAGACGTGATGCCTATATACATGATCATTGCCTTGGATATCGTCATGATTATTTGCTTTTCTATCAATTGCCCAACAGTAATTTGTCTACCCACCGTATGCTATTTTCTTGAGAGAAGCCTCTAGTGAAACCTATGGTCCTCGGGTCTATCTAAATCATATTGCTAAAACCCTAAAAATATTGCTGCCATTTTCTTTTATTTATTTTATTTTGTATTTTTGTTTCAATCTATCTATCTATGACATACAATTTAATCTTGCAATTGACCGCCGAGATATTGACAACCTCTCGTTTGCGTTGGGTGCAAGGATTTGTTGTTTGTGTGCAGGTGCTGCTAATGAGGTGTTGCGTGATTCTCCTACTGGTTCGATAACCTTGGTTTCATAACTGAGGGAAATACTTATCTCTACTGTGCTGCATCATCCCTTCCTCTTCGGGGATAAAACCAACGCAAGCTACAAGTAGTAGACGTCAGCATGATGTCAGGGTGACGTCATCGGTCAACTCCAGCTAGTCCAGGTCAAACCTGACCATTGGGACCCACATGTCATACACAGAGAGCTAATTAGGGATTAATTAAACTAATTAAAGATTAATTAGAGGGTGGGCCCCATCTATCAGTGGCTATTTAGTAATTAGATTAATTTTAATTATAAATTAGATGAATGTCATTCACAGAAGTTAATTAATTTAACTAATTGAAATGATTAACTATGTGGGGCCCTACTGTTAGAGACTATTTAACTAATAGTTTTAATTAACAGAGTAATTAGCAGTTTATTTATTTATAAAAATGTTTTAAATAGTGCGGGGCCCGCATGTCAGTGGCCCAGGCTGCCCAGTCAGCAGTTGACCTGGTCAACTGGGTCAACGGGGCCCACTCGTCAGTGGCACAGGCAGGGCCACGTGGCGCCAGGTCAGCTCCAGCGACCGGAACATTGCCGGCGACCACATTTTGCGGCGGCGCGCGACGGGAGGTGGCCAGATTTCGCCCACAGAGCATGGGAAGGGGCGTGCATGGGTGCGTTGGAAAGAGCGTGCGACGGCGAGTCGATCTGCGGCGGTGGCGTGGCCGGAGGAGCACTGTAGCGACGACGGCGAGCTCACGAGCGGGCGCCGGAGTTCGGGACGATGCGGGTTAGCAGTAGCAGCTCGTATGCGGACGAACTAAACGGCCTGGGAGGCCTTATGCGATGCGGTGAGCACTACGGTGACACACACGGGGCCTAAAGGTCATCGGGGACATGCCGGCGACGAGCTCGAGCGGCGAGGAGTTCGGCCATGACGAGGGAGCTCGTTAGAGCGCGCGTTTGACTGCGAGAAGAGAGGGGCAAGGGAGAGGTGCTCACTGGGCTCCTGTAGGTGAGCTAAGCGGGCGCGGGGGAGGCTCGGAGTGGCCGGAACGACGGCGGCGATCTACGGTGGTCGGAGACGAAGACGAGGACGTTGGAGACGAAGCAGGAGCTTCCGGCTCTAGCTGGTCGGTGCAGAGGACGCAGTCGAGGCCGGCGAAGCGATCTGGCACGGTGGCGAAGCGAGGCGGCGGCGGTGGCTACGCGGGCGAGCTCGCAACGGCGACGGCCGCGTCGGCCATGGAGGGGGACGAACGAGGGAGAGGGAAAGGAGTGGCTGGGGGTCGTCCTGGGACTCGAGGGCTTCGCCCTTATCCACCAGGAGCGGGCGCGGCGACGCGCTGTCGACCAGAGGGAGGGGGGCCTGGCGCGGGCGTGCGCGCGCGGCGACAGCGCGACGGAGGTTGAAGGAGGCGCCGACTGGGCTGGGCTATGCACTGTGCACTCACAGCCCAGCAGCACAGTAGGCTGTTTCTCTTTTTCTTTTTATTTTCTATTTCTTATTTTACTTTCTGTTTTGCCTTTTCTTCCCACACCTTTTAACTTTTGAAAAATGTGTAACCTTGACAAATAATTACTATGCATTATTAAGCCCTGTCATAAAAAGGTTTGGAGGCAAAATGATTACATTTAATGTTTTGATTAAATGAAATGGGTTTAAATGCTACTGTTTTGGTACTGTTTTTGGATGTTAGAGTCATCTAGGGAATTTAGGTGATGTTGTTTTCCTGAACATTATTTATAATGGAATATTTCCAAAATTATGAACTATTTAGTTTTCAAATTTGAACAACTTTTATTTTTACTTCGTATTTGAATTTTGAATTTGAGTTGAAATTTGAAATGAGATATGACTCAAATGATGATCAAGCACTGTTATACATGGTGACTTGGCATGATCAAGAGGTGATCACTGTAGTTAATACATGGGGGTGTTACATACGATGCATTCAGACACAAATCCGCCCTCCGACGCTACGGTATACTGGGCCGACCGGATGGGGCAGGGCTCTCGTTGGTGAGGTGGTGATGGTGTGCTCCGTCATCGGTGTTGGTTCATGGGGTGACTACTCCGGCCTGCAGCAACGACTTTGCTGCGGATTGATCTTCGCGAGGATTTTCTCTCTTCAGATCCGGTGGTTACCTTCGGCAGTGAGATGCAATCTATGGACACTACACCACGATACCGCAAAGACGACATGCATCTGTTGGTAAAAGTGAGCATCGCCGACACTTTTTTTGTCCCAAACTATACCGACACATAGTACGTTAGTGTTATATAACCTCATGACACATTATCTGTCGTGGAAGCACTACCAGAGCACCGACGTCATTTCTGTCGGCAGTTACAACCTTTACTAATTATTTGTGTGTCGCTGATTCGTAGGGACATAAAAAGTGTCGGGGTTGTTTGCTTTCACCCCCCATCCGAAAAATATGGCGCGGAAAGAGAGCCACGCGCGCGCGATGGGAAACACCCGAGTCGGACCAGACCAGTAAAAGAAAAGAAAAAACACACTCGTTCGATCCCCAATCTCACCCCTCTCTCTCACCACTCACATAGAACCCTATTGCGCCGCCGACCCCGACCTAAACCTAACCCGACTGCGCTGCCGCCCCCGACCTGCGCGCCGGCGCCTGCCTGGTGGTCCCCTCGAGCCACATCATCTCCGACCCCGACCTCCCTCCGCGCAGCGCACCATCCGCCCAGGAGCAGCAGTGCCATCAACCGCCACCGGACAGGAGCAGCGGCACCGTCCACCGGTAAGGAGAAGCAGCGCCGTCGGTTGCCGAGGATCCACCGTTGTTTTTCCTCCACCGGCGACCTCTGTTCCTGCTGATTTTCTTTCCTACGCCTCGCCTACAGAATTCAAGAGGTAACCTTCTGGTAAGTGAGTGGTTTCTCATCGCCCCTTCCCTGCCCCACCTCCAGATCCGGTCGCTATAGGTAAGCTGGGTCAGTGGTTTTCCAGTACGTGCAGGTAACTAACCGGATCCAACCATGAATCTGTTGGCCTCTTCCATAAATAAATCTATGGTTGTTCTTGTGCGTGCTTTATCCACAAATTTGGAGCATGTAACAATTTCTCGGCCGAGGCATTACAAAGGAGAGGGATGCGTGTCATTCTTCTGTTAGAATTGTAATTATGTTTCCCTTTGTGAGTGGCATATTTTATTTTTCATTTTTTTCTTTTCTTATTGCACGGATGCCATCTTTCAAAGCCTTGTAGCTAAATCTGATTATATGTGGGCCTATGAAGTCACAAATGTGATCTATATGTCCTAATTATGTACAAATGTAGTGATGCGTCTAAATCAGTAATGTACTAACAATCAGTCAATCTTCATATCTAGGTAGTGGAGGCAAGTCAAAAATTTATGTCGGTTCTGTTACAGGAACAGAGGATAGTCCTCCTAAGATGCCTAATGCTACAATTTGTAATGTCATTATAAACATTGGATGCATCAGACTGCCATAATACCTTGTTTCTATAAAAATATTGATAATAAATAAGGGCACAATATGGTGATAGTAAATCTGGGTTATGGAAGAACATTGAATATTTGGTTTCTATATTTATATATGTATAGCAACACCCTGATTATGCAAATAGTATCAAATCCCGAGCCTTAATCATGGCAGCTAGCAGAAAATGTGTAGTTTAGTTTGCAAGAACATACATGTGAATATTATTCCAGCAAGAATGCTAGCTGCTAGCATATATCCATCCCAGGTACTTTGCGGATAGGCCAGCGGCGAGCCTTGTTTCTTATTTTTAGATTTTCCCTTGTGCTGCGTTTGGATGTCCGTATTGGGCTGTCGAATTGGATTTGGTATTGGGCTAACCCCAATACAGAGGTTTGGATGTACTCTGAAACAACGCACTCAAACGGAAACGAATACGTGGGCATTTTCGCTCGCACGCGCCCACCCACCGCGCCAATACGGAGGCCTGGACCTCCGATTTCGCCTAAATTGCGTCGCTCCCGCAAAACAAAACGCTTTGTCAGTTTTTCTTTCCTCCCTCCATCACGAGACACAGGGTTCGAGAGAGGAGACCGGCGCCTGGCAGATCGATGGCGGCGCCCTCGCAGATCCACCACGGCGGCGTAGGTATGGCCGTCACCTCCCCTTCCCTTCTTCCTCTGCCGCCGTCCCTTCCCCTCCTCCGGCGCTACCCCTTCCCGTTCTCTCCGGCCCTGCTCACCGTGGCTAGATCGCATCTGAAGCGAACGGCGGCAGTCTCCTCCGGCGTCGGCCCTTCCTTTCCTTTCCAGCGGTGCGGTGGCCCACTGCTGGTGCACATCTCCTCTCCCTCAGACCACCTCCTGGGCCGCCCCTTCTTCTGTGGCTCGAGCCAGCCCCTTCTTCATCCACCCTTCTTCCCTATCTCCAGGCAGCCTGCTCTGTTTCTTCTTCTTCCCAGCCCTTTTGTCAATGATTTGCTGACCACTGATGTATCCTCTTGTTGCAGGTTGGATTAAAAGTTGGAAGCCCTCTAGGCCGACCTGAGGTATGAATATGATGCAATTTTGTGAACTATGGTTGTGGTGGTCTGATGCATATGCTTATGTCTTATGATGGATTTGATGCATGCTTATGTGTGATTTGATGCATCCTGATCATGCAATTTTGTGAACCTTCAATGCTTGTGGTGGTCTGATGCATATGGTCATGTATTATATGTTGAATGATGCATGGTTATATTGAAATTAGCCCAAAGTTAACATGATATATGTGCATTGTAGCTGCATCATGTCACAAATGGATTTGATTGCTTCCATTACCGAAGAGAACAAAAGAAGAAAAAGGAAAAGGATCATCTTGACAGTGATGTACGTTGAGTTAGTTTGTCTTGGCCTAGCTTATCTTAGTACACAGAGAGTACCGAAGAGTTTGGGATGCTTTAGTGACGACGAGCTTCGATATGTTCATAGGAAGTACTTGCTGAAAGAAATGTACAATGGGTCAGAAGTAACTTGCTATGATGAGTTGCGCTTAACCAAAAGGAATTTTCATGATCTTTGCACGATGTTGCGTATGAAGTGTGGTCTGAAAGATAGCGTATATGTCACTGTAGAAGAAAAGGTTGATATGTTCTTGTTGGTGGTTGGACATGGTATTAAAATGAGAGTGTTGCGTGGCACTTACAAGCGTTCTTTAGAGACTATCAGTAGGCACTTCTCGAATGTGTTGACAGCCATTCTTTCCCTAAATGGGGAGTTTATCAAGCTTCCTGATCCTTCTATTGAACCTCCGGATGATTACAAATGGAAGTGGTTTGGAAATGCCTTGGGAGCACTAGATGGGTGTCATGTTGATGTTTCTGTCATTGCGGCTGACGAAGGGAGGTATAGGAACAGAAAGCAAGAGATCACCACTAACATGCTAGGTGTTGTTGACTGGAACATGAAATTTCTTTATGTTCTACCTGGCTGGGAGGGATCTGCATCTGACTCCAGAGTGTTGCGTGGTGCAATGAGAAACGATCGTCAAGATGCATTTGTTATACCTCATGGTATGATTGTTTCTCTTGGCATTTCGTTTCTTTTCTGTGTTAATGTTACCTAAATCTAATTGGTACACCATAGGAAAATACTACTTAGTGGATGCTGGCTACACCAATGGACCTGGATTTCTGGCTCCATTCAGATCGACTAGGTACCACTTGAAAGAGTGGGTTTCAAGTCAACAACAACCCCAAACTGACAAAGAGTTGTATAACTTGCATCATTCTCGTGCTAGAAATGTTGTGGAGAGAACATTTGGCCTATGGAAGAAAAAATGGGCCATTCTACGAATTCAATCTTTCTTTGACATAAAGGACCAGGTAACAAGTGTCCATATGGTGTTGAATAACATATGGACTGTATGGCATGCTAATTTAAATATAAATCATTGTAGATTCGAATTATTAATGCTTGTTGTGTGTTACACAACTTTGCAAGGGATAGGCAGCATATGATGGATGATTTATTGCTACAAGAAGTTGATGCTGACCTAGCAAATTTGGAACATGAGCCCGTGGACGACGCTGACTTGATTACATCTGTTCAAGTCACTAATGAATGGACCAACTTTAGGCAACAATTATCGCAAGATATGTATGCTGAATACCTTCTCAGGCATGCTGAATTAGAGATGGCATAGTTAGTTGATGGTGGATTAGTTAGTGGATGTGCCTAGGTGGTGGTTGTCTCATTTTGTGTAGTGCCTAGGTGATGATGGTAGCTTGTTGATTCTCTTTTGTGTGATAGCTTGGCTGACCATGATGATGCCGTGTGTGGTCTTTTGTACATGCTTCATATTAATATTAATATATATGATGGCTTTTCTCGAAATTTTTGTGTGGTCTTTTGTACATGCATCATCTTCATATTAATATATATGATGGCTTTTCTCGAAATTTGCACTCTCATTCAGCATTTATTTGATCCAAAATACTTTTTTTCCTTTGTGCAAAATTGTTTTTCTTTGTAGCAACATGGCTAAAGGAACTGCTCCTGGAAAGAGGAATTATGTCACATGGGATGATGAGATGGACGCTGCCATGCTTGAGGTACTTGTTCATCATCACAACATGGGTGACCATTCACAAAATGGATGGAAAGCACATGTGTACACTGCAGCTATCAAGAATGTGAAGGAGAAGTGCAATAAGGATATCGCGAAGGAGAACATATTAGGAAGGCTTACGACTTTCGACAAGCAATTTGAAGTCATTAACAAGATCCTTTCTCAAAGCGGTTTTGGTTGGGATTGGGTCAATCATAAGCTATCCATTGATAGCGACGATGTGTGGACTAAATATTTGGAGGTAACTTCTATACATTTGCATTGTTTTAATTATTTTTTCATATGTAACAAAACAGGGCAGCAACTTTACTCTTCTCTGATGGGTGTATTGTGCAGGCTAATAAGAAAGAGAAAGTATTAGCTTCTTACAAGACCAAAGTAGTTAAGCACTGGGAATCCATCTCTACCATATATTCAAAAGATCATGCGGATGGTGAAGGTGCCAAGACAGGTGCTGAGACTGCTACAGATCTAGAAGAACCAATTGAAATCTCTCCAGAAACGGTACCAAAGAGACAACGAACAGGTGATGCCATTATGTGCATGATTGGAGAAATGAGGACTACTTTTAAGGATGCTTTGAAGACAACTGATCCACTTCCATTGCCAAAGGTTACTACTCCTTCTGAAATACTTGCTGCACTTGAGTTGATAAAAGAGTTGGCAGAAGCAGACATGTTGCGCTCTTACGGAAAGTTGATTCTTAATGAGCGCTTGTTTGAAGCTCTAATGGAGTTGCCCATGCACATGAGGAAAGCTTGGCTGCTATTATTGCCTTGAAGTTGTGATAGTTATGATTCCTGTGTGTCTTGTTAAACTTGGACCTATCTGAACTATTTGGTTTGTTACATTTGGAACTATGTAATGTTCAACTTCAACTTATTTGAACAATTGTGATGTTACATTTGGAACTATGTGTCGTTGAGAATTTGAGACACCTATTTAAACTATATGTGTTGTACTATGTTGGTGTAAAATTATTTTTGATTGTTTTTGTGTCAATATTATATGATGTCATCCTCGATTTCTAGAATAATTGATGATAATTTTTACTATATAATCATCCAATTATAGTCATACAACTACTGTTTTAATGCATATAGTAATGTTGCTATGCAATTCCAGTGTTTGACATCCAAACACAATTCTGTATTGAAACCTCAGGACGATTCCGTGAGCCAATTCGATATACATCCAAACAACCAAATTCGTATTCATGTCCATTACAATTTCCTGTCTGAATTGGAATTGAAACCAATACAATACAGAGGCCTCCAATACAGACATCCAAACGCAGCGTTGATGTATTCTCCTTGTTGAATGAATAGTTTTTGGCATCCTGGCATGCCACCATTCTACTGGTTGGATCTTGGTTACCAATTAATATTCAGGACATGGCTCTCGTTTAATTGATTGATTTCCTTGTTGCGAGCAGATGGTTGCTGATGACGATGGTATATATTTAGGATGATGATGACGGTGACGAGCCATTGATGCTCGAGGATGAAGCAGGATGAGCCGAGGTCCTCAAAGCCTGTCCCTGACGCTGATGGGTGGACCGTTGTGCCGCCTAGGCGTGATCAGCCTGGGCAATAGTTTAAGCACATGAGAAGCAAAACTTGGCGCTGTTTGGTCTGAAGGTAAAGAAGTGTCATGGTTTTTTTCTATATCGTTGCTGCTGAGTCACCCTTTTACTAGTGGAAAATGCCATGTAGTACTATATGCATCTTTAGCTTTGGAGCGCACACACACACTGGAGACTTGCTCCGCTGCAGCAGGGAGGGAGGCCCCTAAACTTAAACATCTAGTTTACTATGCCCGGTCTCTGCAACTGAAAGCATGGTGATTAGCCTAGTGTGTCTTGTTAGTTAGTGCGACACTAAGTAACCATCCATCCGTTGACAGTTATGCACAAGTCATTGGCTAGGAACCAATTTCTTCTTTAGTATCAAAATAATCATATGTTTGTTTGATGCAACTTAGCCTTCCTGATTATGGATGTATGGACGGGTATGTATTTTGCCCTATAAGTATATTATACCACACAGTGAAATGCCTATTCACTTTAGAAGTGGAACACATGACCAGATAATAATGTAGAATATAAGTGACCATGCATTCAGCTAGCGTTAACGTCATGTGTTGTTATTCCTTTTGACTGAGTCATGTGCACCTCTGTAAAGTAATATAAGATGTTTTAGATATAAAACATCTTATATTACTTTACAGAGGGAGTATTTAGTTGGCTAGGCAGTATCTTTAGTTTTCTGCTTGCATTCATACATGTGAATTAGATAGATACATGTGCTTGTCAAATATATATTGCCAATTAATATGCCTGCAAGTCTTGCGCTAAAACGAATGGTTTACGTACCCAAGTAAGCTGTCGATGCTCCGTTCTAACCTGCCTAGGTTCTATTCTTTTCTGGTTGTTTGTGAAACCACACTACCATATGTCATGGGTTTGATTTGCTTTACTTTACTGCTTAATTTATTGATGTGATGCTACTGGATTGGACTCCCAAGTTCTCTAGCCTAGTTCCTCTTAAGTAATCTTCTTCTTTTCGTGTAATGTAATTAACTGTGAGCTCATTTCTGGTTTGCAGGTAGAGTTGGAATCCCTCCAGTCCAACTCCAGGCAGGAGGTCGGTTGGAATTGGATCAGGATCTGGATCAGGAAGCAACCAAGTCGCCTTTTGATCAACTACAACAACAACAACAATCAATGGTGGTAATAAACAACAACTCTCCTCCCTCTGCCCTTTCTGTATCATCGCATTAATTCTAGCCAGTTTATAGTCCGATGCAAGTGGTCTCGCTATCTTGTTCTTGTTGTTTGGTAGGGAACTAGGAATTGTGCGTAAATGCAGTTATCTTGTTTTGTTGTAGACTTGTGATCCCTCTTTGGCCTAGATGTTCTAGTCGTTGTCCCAACCGAAAATGGAGTCCCATGCAAGCCACATCAACATCAATTATTATTTCTTGCTTTTGTTTTCATTGTTTAAGCGTTGTTTGTCCTGTTTACATTGATATATCAATTTGAATGCATCTCTTTTGTCGGTTGCTCCTCTGAGGTTTTTATTGAATGAGATCGATGTTGCTTGCTTATAGAATAAATTTCAGGTTTATTTATTGATTAAACGGTCTAGCTTATCTGGTACAGTAGAAATTTCTCTTTACTTTGACCCTTGCAGACCACGCGATCGATGCTTATATTTGTTGGTTCTAGGGACTAGACTTGTTTGTATGTAGCTGTCTCTGTCTGTGTACAATAGAGTATAAGTGGAATGTAAACTCATCAAACAGAATGTAGCTTCACTGGTTGGTTGCTTATATATCAACAAGTGGGTATATTTTATCTTTCTTCTCTAATGCTCGTGTTCTAAACCCTCCAACTAAATGCAGCTTTGCTGGTTGCTTATTTGAGGTTTTTGATTGTGTCATATCATCTTGTCGCGTAGCGTGCTACTATATATGAGACCACCACTGCCGATATATATATTGATTGTAGTAGTTGTTTTCTTATTCAGGCATTGTTCATCAAATCTACCAGTTCGGTCCAGGATAAATAAATACTAAACCATCATCAAGCTGCTGCTCAGTTGATACTAAACTAGATGAAATTAATGGAGTGTTTTATAAATAAGTTGTTGTTCTATTGCTTATAATCTTCATGTGATTTTTCCTCATTCGTACTTTCTTTCTTTTTCCACTTGATTGTATGTCTGACCTTGGAATAATATGATATTTATTTTCCTGCTTGATTTGGTGCAGCAGGCACCCGGCTCCATGGACGAGGACGACTGGGACCCCAACCCCAAGCCGACGACCCTGACCTCGACTCCCTACACAAGGTTATGGCTCTGCCCCTCTTGACTCTGAGGTTTCCCCCTAGTTTCTCGCTGCTCTGCTCTAGCATAGTTTCTGTTCTGGTTGGTTGTGAACCAAACTGCCATGCTAAGGCCTGTCCGGGCTTTGGTTGTCGGCACTGCATTGGCCTGGGCTCCTAGGTTCATGCTTGTGGAGGAGCATGACAGAGATTCTGTAATTTTGGAACCAAGGGTGACCCTGCTGTTTTGGACCCGTGATACCTAGTTCAACTTTGTTTTACTTCTTGGGTCTGGTTTACTGCTTGATTGATGCCACTCTACTTCAACCTATTTCTTTCTTGTGGTCTTCCCTGTACGAGGCTAGTTCAACTATGCATGGTTTCAATTCATCATATCATATTTGGTAATGCTGCATGATGTGTGTGTGTATTGTACATCTTCTGAAACATATGAGTTCTTTTGTAGGGATAAATGGTAGAAAGTAGCAAGTCCACAAGTTGATCGAAGATGTTCTCGTGATTGCTTTTGTTGAGAACAGGGTTGACACATTTTGTTCATATGGAAGTTGATTTGGCTTGGCGATTGAAGAGTTGGTCAGGGGTGGTTTTCCATAATATTCTATAGCAGTCCCGTGATCAAGCACATGGTCTCTTAGGAACTTTGGCCATTATGTTTGTAACACGCCTCTCTTGTATATCTGACTTGTATCCTTAATGGTTGTAGCTAACTTGAGTGAAGAAAACTACTGAATATTCCATATATGTTGAATGAATGCATTGATCAATGGTATCTTTTGCTGAATATAAGAGTGCAATTGTCTGTATATGTATTGTGTATTGAACATGAATTGAATATTATGAATGTAATTTCATTCATAATATGGTGCATTTGCATTTGTGGTGAAATGTAGAGCCCTGGCAGCAAATCTGTCGGCAGAAGTATCGGACGTCGCATAATCTGTCGGCATAGCGTACTTACAGACAAACTGTCGGCGTAGTATGGATGTCACACAATCTGTCGGCATAGCACACTGTTAGATGATCTGTCGGCATAGAATAGTCTGTCGGTGTAGAAATGTCTGTCGCCATAGGTCTCACCAAAGCTGACATACTATTTGTCGGCATATATTTATCTGTCGGCAAAGACCTTTCTCGGCAGGACTATAGGCGACAGCTCCTTTCTGTCGGCAAAGGTCTTTGCCGATACTAAATGTGTCACCTTAGGTGGTCTATACCGATAGATTATTTGACGCTGCTTTGAGTGTCGTGGTGTAGTGGGATGACTTGACGCAAGGGTATGGGTGTGCAGTGACGGCGGGCATACATCGCATGTAGCTGTTGGGATCGAGGAAAAGTGGTGGAAACAACACATGAGTGACTTCGATGATGGTGCTTCTTGAGCATCCGGTCTCGAGCTCCGGGTGAAAACCTAGGTTGACCCGAGTTGGTTATACGTGACATTGGCGATGTTGTTGCATCATTACCTTATTGAAGGCATTGTTTGAATATGCTCAGATTGGTTTTTCAGGGTGAAAATCTAGAACTTGGCCTTGGTGGTTCGGTCCGGTGATGGCGTCGCTCCCTCCTGAAGGCGTTGCCATTGAAGAACCTCGTCATCCGTGTGGGGTCATGAGATAATTGATGCGGATAAGGTATTTTTTTCCTCGCTTAGGTATAACTTCGGTCTTATATGACTTTGCTATTTGCTGACTATTTTTCGTGTTGTGCATTAGTGTTGGCTGTGTGCATCCTAGATATGCAGAGGCCAAGTGTGTCCTCTTGGTGCTTCATATTGAGTCGATAAAATCCACCTTTTGTCGAAAAAAAAACTTACCAGTTATCACGAATGAACGGAAACAATGTATCGAGAGCTTTCGAAATCTAAGCGAGACAAAATACTGAAAACGACCGCGCGCTGCCGTCCTCTGAAACGTTCGCTCCGTCAAACATTGTGCAGCGCCGGCCGGCCGGCAACAAAAGGTTACCGCGTCACATGCCCTGGGCTCTAGCTAGAACGCGGGGAACTTGACCTGGTCGGTGCAGCGGCCCTGCATCGGCACCGCCGGGCAGGGGACGGGGCTGGTGCCGGCGAGGTCGACGCACTGGTACAGCTGCGTCTCGTTGCGCGCACTCCGGTTGCACTCGATGCCGGGCGCCGACCCCGTCGCCTCCCCGATGGCGTCCCGGATGCTGCCCACGCAGTAGGTCCTCTCGTCCGACGGCACGATCCCGGCGTCGAGGAGGATGCGGGTGAGGTTGAAGCGGGCCTTGTACCGGAGCGCCGCGAGGAAGTAGGTGCTGGTCCATGTTGGAGCAGGTGCCGTGCCTGCTCCACTAGTGGCTCCAGAAGGCCGTGCTGCCGTTGCCCCTGCACGACAGCGTCCCCCAGTTCCGGTCCATGTCGCTCTTCAGGTCACTGATCTGCGCAGCGCATTCACCGGCAGATTAGTAGATTACAGAGGGAACTTCTGGAGATGAAGAGTGGCGTGCGGTTATACGCACCAGCGACGGGTTGAAGGTGTCGGTGGCGTTGCAGAAGTCCGGCCAACACCTGGTCCTGTTGGCCTCGCCGGCGGGGCGGCACGCGGCGTAGTTGGGCCACAGGCCGTGGATGCCGAAGTCCGCCGCCGGCTTCACGTTGCCCGGGAAGCAGCAGCCGCCCGTCGTGTCGCAGAACGAGCCGGGCCACTGCATTCAGGAACGGTCAGCCTTTGTTCAGAGTTCATAGTTCAGACACACACACTGACACACGATCGAGCAATAAAATGTTCAGAAAAAATTAGTTAGTTTACCTGCTGGACATGGTAGAAGAAATCGAAATCGGTGGCTGAGGCGAGAAGGAGAGGGAGCAGGAGGACGGCGAGAGAACAGTAATGGAGTCTCATGCTTGCTCTGAGTCTGATGCTCCCAGACTTTGCACTAACTGCATTTATAAGCACAGGGCGAGGATCACTCGCATATATCAGGACCGTAACGACATGGCGAATTGGGCAGGGCACCGACCGAAAAGTGCGATCCTAAAGTAGTATAGTAAGATTAGTTTGGACTAATGTTCATACGGCATCACCTAATAAGATCCTACGCGGGATCAGAGAAGTTCAGAACGAGCGCTGCAGCGCTGCAGGATCCCAACTCGACCATATGGGCACGAGATTCACGAGCACCAAAAGCTGGCACTTCCAAAATACTTTTAGACCATGGGCCATAATTGACCGGGTTCGTTGAGAAATTAAGACAAAGTTCAGAGTTTGATGAAAGAGCCAGATCTGTGCTATGAGCCTATGATCATGGGACTTCCCCGCCGCCTCCCGAGCACGTCCGTCTTGCTCCGTCGCTGTGCATGTCTCAGCCACTCCTCCTGTCATTCCTAACGGTGAATCGACGGTTGTGCTGACGGAATACGCGCCTCCCCTGCCTGGAAGCTTGACGCCGTTGGTTTCGGTCCCCCATGCAAGCGGTGCCCATACTCCCCGTGATCCTGTCGCGGCTGAGCTTGGGATAACATATTACGCCTTGCCTGCGGACGCTGATGCTGCTGCTTCCGAGATTGCCGAGCCCATGATTGATAGAGAGCCTGTGGTTTTGGCTGCGGCAAGGCCAGCTTCCTCTGTTGGACGCATGCTCACGGACCTGCCGTCTGTTGTCGTGGTTGTTCCCGCTTCGTCGCTGGTGCCTTCCTCTGATCCCGTCGAGAGTCTCGAGACGTTGACTCTTGACGTGGCAGCCGTCGTGGAGCAGGGTGCCACTGCCAAGTCTGGCCCGCCCGTGACCTCCTCTCCAGCCACCCCGCTTGTGGCGGCCACGCAGGACCGGCCCATTGGAGCCTCCTCACTCATTCAGCAGTTCATGGGCCTGGTTGGAGAGCCTGTCTCCCCTAGGCTGCTTAGGGGGCCAACCTTCAAGCCCCTCGCGACTCCAAGGCACAAAATTGTTCCTGTGGAGGCGGAGGCACTCAGACGCAGCCGCCGCCTCGCCAATCGCCTACCGGAGTTGCAGGGGTCATCTCTCACTCTAGCGAAGAAACTGGTCAGCCGCCGCCTCGGGGTCGCACTCGACGAGCCTGACTCTGACCCCGTTGACCTGTTGGCATGCTACGCGAGATGTTTCCAGGCCCCCCTCAGCGCTGCCCAGATTCAGGCGCTCATCGAGCTCGCCTCCAGTGCTTGCGGTGGAAAGAGGGCTGCTCGTGCCGCGACTACCTGAGTTCGGTCTGGTAACTCTCTATTTCTGCTGCTGTGTGTCGTGTTTGTTTCCAATGAATTGCTGCAATATGCTGGTATGGAATGTCAGGGGTCTCAATTCGATCGCTAGAAGAGCTGCTGTTCGTGCGTTTGTTAGGCACAATGCTGTCAGTATGATTTGTTTGCAAGAAACGAAGATGTCTACCTTTGATTCGAGTCTTGTCTCTGAAATCTGTGGTCCTAACTTCACTGGCTTTGCTTTCTCTCCCTCTGAAGGCGCTAGTGGAGGTTTGCTCATTGCTTGGACTGATGACTTGACAGTTAGCTCCACCCAGTGCTCTAAATCCTTCATCTCTGCTAAATGTACAAATGTTGCAACTGGGATCTCTTGGCATCTCATCAACGTGTATGGTCCTCAGGCTCATGTGGACAAGATAGCATTCCTTGCTGAACTGCAATTGATGTGCCTGAACTCTGTTGATGCTCTGGTTATCTTGGGTGACTTTAATTTGATTGCTTCTGCTGCTGATAAGAACAATAGCAACATTCATAGGGGATTGCTCAATGCCTTCAGAAACTTCATTAATGTGCTTGAGCTGAAGGATATGTATCTTCATGGCCGTAGGTATACTTGGAGTAATGAACAGTTCAATACTACTCTGGTAAAATTGGACAGGGTTCTTTACAATCAGCCATGGAACACTGCTTTTCCCAATGCCATACTCCAAGGTCTCTCCTCTGCTGCCTCAGACCACTGCCCTTTGCTACTCACTTGCAACTCTGACATAAAGCCCCAGAGACGTTTCAGATTTCAGAATGTTTGGACTAAGCTTGATGGTTTTATGGAGACTGTTAATTATGCTTGGGATAATGCTGTGACAGCCTCTGACCCCTTTCAAAACTTGCACAACAAGCTCACCCTTACTGCTAAGACGCTCAACTCATGGGCCTCCTCTATATTCTCGGATATAAAGCTCAGGACTCTCATTATTAATGAGATCATATATCAGTTGGATGTTGCTAGAGATTCCAGAACCCTATCCTGGGAAGAGCACACTTTCAGGGGAAAGTTGAAGATGATGCTACTTGGGCTGGCTGCTCTTGACAGATGTATTTGGAGGCAGAAATCTAGGTATTTAGGGTTGAGAGAAGGAGACTGCAACACCAAGTTTTTTCACATGAAAGCAACATCCAGAAGGAGGAAGAACACTATCCCCAGTCTGTGCATTGATGGTGTTGACATTGCTGATCAAATTAAGGAGGAATGTATCTGGTCCCATTTCAACAATCTGCTTGGTACCTACCAACCGAGATCTGCTGCCTTGAACTTCAATGCTCTCGGTTTTCAACCTTGTGACCTTTCTCACCTGGACAACAACTTTACTGAGAAAGAAATAAAGAATGCTATTTTTTATCTTCACCCTGAAAAAGCTCCCGGGCCTGATGGATTTACTGGGCACTTCTTCAGAAGTTGCTGGGACACCGTGAAACCGGATCTTTTGGCCGCTTTCTCTCACTTTCAGAACCTCAACTCACAAAAACTGTTCCTTCTTAACAGTGCCATCATCACTCTATTGCCCAAGCATGCCGGTGCTAGCAGACCTCAAGACTTTAGGCCTATAAGCCTTATACATTTCTTTGCCAAGCTTGCTGCTAAGATTCTTGCGACGAGGTTGCAGCCTCAGATGGATAAGCTTGTTTCTCAATGCCAAAATGCTTTCATAAAAGGTAGAAGTATTCACGACAACTTCGTGTATGTGCAGTCCATGGCAAAGGTGCTCAGACAAAAAAAAATACCATCGATTATGTTCAAGTTGGATTTGGCCAAGGCCTTCGATTCTGTGTCTTGGGAGTTCCTTCTCAGCCTGATGGAATTCAGAGGGTTTGGGCCGAACTGGAGGGAGTGGATTTCTGCTCTCTTCCTTACTTCCTCCACCAAGGTCTTGGTTAATTCGGCACTCACCGATCAGATTCTGCATCGCAAGGGGCTTAGACAAGGGGACCCCCTATCCCCCCTTCTTTTTGTCTTGGTGGTTGATTGTCTTGGTAGATTGATGGATACTGCACAAGCTCATGGTGTCCTAGCCCCGCTTGGTACACAGACTGTTAGACATCGTGCTTCCATTTATGCCGATGGTGTGATTATCTTCAGCAAACCACTACTCTCTGAGATTGAAGCCGTCTCTGAAATTCTGAACCTTTTTGGCAATGCCACTGGTCTAAAGACTAATATGGTTAAGAGCAAAATCATTCCTATCCAGTGTGAGCACATCGACCTCTCGGACATTCAGGCTGCCCTGGGATGTCAGCTTGATAGTTTCCCTTGTACTTACCTTGGGATGCCGCTATCTGATAGGAGGCTCAAATGGCAAGATTTGCAGCTTCTCATTGAAAAAATTATGAAGAAAATTGATGGGTGGAAGGCTCGGTGGATTGCTACTCCTGGGCGTGTCACACTTGTAAGATTTGTGCTCTCCGCCATGCCCATCTTCCAGTTGTTGGCAGTGGCGCAACCCAAATGGGTTTTCAAGCAGATTGATAAATTGCGAAGGGCTTTCTTATGGGCTGGTTCAGACTCGGTCAGTGGAGGAAAATGTTTAGTGAAGTGGTCGCTGGTTTGCTCTCCCCTGGAGCTTGGTGGGCTGGGAATTCATGACTTATACAGACAAAGCAAGGCTTTGAAGGTCAGATGGCTTTGGCAGAATGCTTGCTGTCCTGACAAACCTTGGCATGGGCTACCCCTACCTATTGACAAGGAGGTCAAGAATCTTTTCTGTGCATCTACGTACTGGGAGATCGGCAGCGGTACTCGCATATCTTTTTGGCATGATCACTGGCTTGATGGGATCTCTCCTTCATCCGCTTATCCCAAACTTTTCAATCATAGTAAAAGGAGAAACATCTCTCTTTCCCAGGGTCTAAACAACAGATTTCGGGTCAGCTTGGTTAAGCCAAACCCATGCGGTGAAGTGATTGCTGAGTATTTGGACTTTTGGCAACGTGCTGACCGGGTGGTGCTCTCCCAAGCCGATGACAAAATCATTTGGAAATGGACCTCCAACAAGGTTTACTCTGCTAATTCTGCATACCATTGCCAGTTCATTGGTCGGATTCACTCCCCTCTCTCACAGCTAATTTGGAACATCAAGATACCACAAAAGGTGAAGTTCTTTGCGTGGCTTGCCATTCAAGGTAAATGCCTAACTGCAGATAACCTTTCAAAAAGAAATTGGCCACACAACCCTGTCTGTCCGCTTTGCTGCATTGGTCTGGAATCTTCTATTCACCTTTTTGGAACATGCCCGTTCACTGCTGCTGTATGGGGTTTCTTTCTGACCAAATTCAGATATCGCTTTGACCTCAGACCAAGCTATGATACTAGTTCTCTGATCAAATGGTGGCTACACACTCTGGACAACATTCCCTTACATCGACAGAAAGAATTCTCAGCTCTTTGCATGCTCATCTGGTGGCAGGTTTGGAAAGAAAGAAATAACAGGATTTTCAATGGCAAAGCCACTGACTTCATGGGAACCTGTAACATGATAACTGACGAGTTGCACACTTGGTTTCGGGCTGGTGTCAAAGGCGTGAATTGGCTGGCACAGTAGCATAGTTCTACTCCCCTGTTTCTTTTTTCCTTTCATACATATGTAAAGCTCTTGGCTGAGGGTATCAACAATTCTGGTACACTTTGCTTTCCTGTAACTCTCGGATGGATTAATCCTCTTAATGAAAGAAAAACAGCATCTGGCTGTATTTCGTCAAAAAAAACCTATGATCATTGGTCCCTTTACAATTTGGCAGCAATATTGTATACTGCAGAATGGATGTGGTAGGTTGTGCTTACAGCTTTTACTGGAATACTCTAGTTGATGTGCTTACTCTAGTTGATATGCTTTGTTTACTAAAATCATGACACTTATTTTGGAACGGAGGGAGTAGTTAGTTAGACAAGTGGATATCTAGATTGCACTGTCGGTAGGGTTGGTTTTGCACAGGAATTTCTTCACAGCGTTACAGAAAGAAAAGGTTTCCTCCCCTTGATCTTCGCGAGCGATTCGGGCGGATGGCGGTGCTTCATTATTGAAAAGTGAACATGCCTATCACTCGCCCCATTTTTGAAGAAAAAAATGTTCATGAATTTAAAAAAAAATGTTTATGTGTTTACGAAAAAGTTCATTTATATAAAAATAAAATGTTCATGTACGACTAAAAAAAGATCAATTGAGAAAATGTTCACATATATTGAAATGGTTCCCATGTATTTGTCACCCAAAGGTAGTAGAAAAAATTAAAGTATAAAAAATTAAAGTACCAAAAAATCAAGAAATTGAGATAAATAAAACTAAAATAAAATGGATAATAGAAAAGAAACAGGTAAATTGAAACATAGAAAGAAACATAAAATAGTAAGAAAAAAATTAAGGTAAAATGGGCCGGCCCAATAAAAGAATAGAGATAAAAGGATTGGAGGGAGAGGGGGGTCACAGGTGCGGCCCACGTGCCCGGATTGATGTGGGGGATAGTTTGGTCTGTCCCAAATCCGGTGTACCTAAATAGTTGATCCCTACTAACTCTAATTATTTGAACATCATCATGCTTGTCAGTAAATCCATTTGGGACGAGAGGAACGCTCGCGTCTTCCGGGGACGCTCATCTCCGACGTTCATCCTCCTTCACGCGATCAAGAATGAAGCTAAACTTTGGGCTCTAGCTGGGGCGAAGAATCTGGGCCACTTCATGACGGGAGAGTAACGGCTTGTAATTTTTCGGCCTAGGGCCGGTGACCTTAAAACTTTGTACTATCTCCTTCTTAATTAATGAATGAGACAAATCTTTTGCCTCCGTTTCAAAAAAAATAAAATATTTGAACATGCAATCATGCCATCATGCACGTAAAGACTTATCTTAACATGCACCATGCCGAAAGTGTCCTTCTGCTCCTGGGTGCAATTGCACCCTGTATGGACAGTGAAATATAAAAATTAGTAAAAAAAAATAACAATACTGATTTTTTGTTGTTGTGATAAACATTGTTGAATGTTTCACCTTCGTGCAAAGTTTCATGATGAAATTTTATTCATGGAAGTCTGGGGAAAAACAAAATCAGTGCTCCAAAATGCTTTAAAAATACCACTTTCAGAGCATTGATTATTTATTTTGCAGAGCACTAAGAATATGTTTTTCATCAGAAAACTTTGCAGGAAGCTAAAACATTCAACAATGTGCGTCAATTTTGTTTAATTTATTTTCTACTTTTAGCATTTTACTGTTCATCCAGGTGCATATGCACCAAGGAGAAGAAACAATGCGTCTGCACCATGCACGCTACTCATACTAAGGTAAACATTATACAATAATACAATACAATAAATTATATGTATTGTAGTTCCAATTCTCTTATTGTTAATCCAAATACTAATGTCTCGTACAACCGAATCTCATTGCAATAATGGGGTATCATCTCTAGTCTCCCATGCAAATGGGCTGGGTTTGAGCGACTCCAGATGGTCCAGACAAATGAACTAGATTTTGGGGGGGGGGGGGGGGGGGGGGGGCGTTGGGTGTATATATCCGGACGGACTATTGTGCTATTCTTCAGTGGTATGACATCTCCATGTGGCGACTTCATCAATCGTGTTATTTTCGAATATTGTGCTATCCGGTTCTTGCCGGCCAATGGCGACGATGTCTGTGGGTATCGTTATCCTCGGAGGTGTCATCAGGGAGATATGTGCATCCTAAACTCCGGATCAAGATCTTCGGGCGAAATTCAAGATCTTACTGTAGGTTCAGGTGGTGGCATTGTCTTCGGCACCGTATTCCCTCTTTGGGGCACCGTCTTGAAGATTCACTCTTGCGCTTCCTTGTGGCTGGGCATGCACGACATCATGGTCTGCAGGTGCCCGACTGATAGTATCGGAGTGGTGTTGCAACTTGTGTGGCGATGATGGTGGTGGCAAGAAGAGCAAGGTCACAACTTGTCTTCTCTGTCGACCGTTTGGCTGGTCCCGCGTGAAATCGGAGTTGTGGCATAGCTTGGTGACGCGGCGGCAATGATATTGTGCAATAGGAAGATGGGGCTTTGTTGGTTCAAGGCATGTTACTTTCTCCTACAAGGTTCGGTATCGAAGTTGGAGTTGTCTGGTCCTCGGCGCCTTTTGGTTGATTGTTTGTCATAGGCCGGTGGGGTTCACGTGCGTCGTTTGGTCCGAGTTAATTGGTCGTCCATGGTAAAGTTGGAGTCGTTTGTTCTGGGAGTAGTGACGACGATGACACTTTGCACGTGCCCTCAACAGTGTTTTTCTTTCTTGTGGGTAGCCAGGCCGAGTGCCCTGTTTTGACTTTTGTGGGCGTGTTGTGACGGTTTTGGCCTAGTTTTCGGTACTTAACCGGACAACTCTCGTTTTTCTTTTTTAATTAACCGAGATGCTTTGGGGTTGACTAAAAACTGAAAAGGCTTTCGCCCCGACTTAAAAGATAACTCATAGATAAAAATCTTATTCGCCTATGTTTCAAAAAAAAAACTTATTCGCCTGATCAGATCAGGAATTAATAGCAAATGTTTCCACGTCCAAAACTGGGGACTAGGCATGGCACAATTTTAGCTGAACATATAACAACAGAATGATATGAGTACACCCATCAAATAATCCAGCCGCGGCCGTGCAGGCGACCGGCCGCTTCGAGCCAATAATCAGGAGCCGCACCACACCCTCCCCGGCAACGCAGACCCAACAAGCTAGAGTTCAGTTTAATCAGAAGGCCGGCAACTGGACCCTGTCTTTGCAGTTGCCCTGCACCGGCACCGGGCAGTCGATGAGGTTCTCCCCTGAGCGGTCGACACACTGGTACACCTGGTACAGCTGCGCCTCGCCGGCGACGCCCCGGTTGCACTCCAGTTTCGCCGCGAACCCGGTGCCTTCCTTGATGGCGTCATTGATGCTACTCAGGGAGTAAGTCTCGCTGTCCGACGGCACGATCCCGGCGTCGGCGAGGATGGCAGTGAGGTTGTGACGGGCCTTGAGCCCGAGCGCCACCGCGAAGTAGCCGTGCTGGCCCAGGCCGGAGCAGGTGCCGTGCTTCTCCCACTCGTGGGTCCAGAACTCGATGCTCTTCCCGCCCTTGCACGCCAGCGTCGGCCAGTTGGCGTCCAGCTCCTTCACCAGGTCCTTGATCTCCCAGAGCTGCAGGGGCTCGCTGTTGCAGAACTCCGGCCAGCACTTCTTCTTGCCCTTGGTCACCATCTCGATGACGCCGTCGAGCACGCCTTGGGTCTTGCACTTGGCGTAGTTGGGCCACATCCCGTGGATGCCGAAGTCCGTCGCCGGCTTGCCGGTGTCCGGGAAGCAGCACCCCGTCTTCGTGTCACAGAACGACCCAGGCCACTAGAAAAAAATTCGCACGTCCGAAAACAAGACGACGATCATCGTTAGGTTCATCGCTTTTTTTTTTTTGGAAGGAATCACACAAATTTTAACATTGCAATGCATACCAACATGGAACTGTACAAGATGCGATCTACAGATTGGAAATTGATCATGGATTAGTAGTACTATTGTTACTCACTTGCTGAACAAGGTAGAAGAAATCGAATTCTTCCGCCGAGGAGACGGCCGCGAGAGAAAGCAGTTGCAGAGCCGAGAGCACAACAACAAGCTTCATCTTCGCCTATCAACTTTGATGTGTAGTTGCAGCTAGATCGCGGCTACTTATATAGCACGACGCAATGTAACAATTTCTTCTTTTTTATATGAACGAGATGTAACAACTTCATGCAACAGGCAACAAGTTTAGCGTAGATGCAATCGGAGTCCGAATAGGACAAGCAAGTGCAAGTAGGTGACTAGTCCTGATCCAGTAGTCAGTTAATTAGGAGCCCGCCTCGTTTTGCAAAAAAACAAAGTCGTTAATTTCATCATAATCGATGGTTCATTGGATCGCTTCCTTCCCCACTCAGGGCAACTGCAGGAGTAACGGATCTGAGTGAAGTGAATAATGCAGTAGAACAGTTGGAGGGAGCGGCGATCAACGTGACGTTCATCGGGACATGTTGTTTTCTGCGACAGACATCTACTTCCTCCCGTTTCTAAATATAAGTCTTTTTTAGAGATTTCAATATAGACTATATACGGATGTATATAGACATACTTTAGAGGGGATTAGAATCTCTAAAAAAACTTATATATAGGAACAGAGGGAGTAGTTTTGATTGAAAGAAAAAATGGAATTGAGTAAGGAGCACGAGGTTGCAACTTGCAACGGAGCGGTGGCACTTTGTTATGTTGTGGGTTGGAGAAGACCAATTATTGGCATGCACTTTTTTTTTGACAAACTATTGGCATGCACTTTTTTTTTTTTTGAGGATCACACGGTCATTTTATTGCTCTATAACAGGAAGTACAATAGAGGGATCCCATGGCTGGAGTAGCCATAGGAATCGACCATGTTCGAGTGATAAAGCACTTTTTACAAGATTGCGAGGGCTTCGGACAGGGTTTCGAGGGCGAGGGACGCCGTCTTATTTTCGGCCGTGAGTGCTCTGTCGGGGTCGCTTGAGGCGGTGATTATCCCATTTGGGCCCGGCATTTTATGCTTCATGTAGCCGTAGTGCGGTAGTGCTTGGAATTTGGAGAAGGCGTCTCGTCCCAGGAGGGCGTGATATCCACTCCTGAACAGGACGATGTGGAACGTAATCTCTTCGGATCGATAATTATCTGCAGTTCCGAAGACCACATCCAAGGTTATCTTTCCACTGCAGCGTGCCTCTCGCCCAGGTATAATGCCTTTGAAGGTGGTGCTACTCTGTTTGATGCGCGATTTATCGATTTGCATTCTGTCCAGAGCACAACAACAAGCTTCATCTTCGCCTATCAACTTTGATGTGTAGTTGCAGCTAGATCGCGGCAACTTATATAGCACGACGCAATGTAACAATCTCTTCTTTTTTATATGAACGAGATGTAACAACTTCATGCAACAGGCAACAAGTTTAGCGTAGATGCAATCGGAGTTCAAATAGGACAAGCAAGTAGGTGCCTAAACCTGATCCAGTAGTCAGTTAATTAGGAGCCCGCCTCGTTTTGCAAAAAAGAAACTCGGAAATTTCATCATAATCGATCGTTCATTGGATCGCTTCCTCCCCCCACGCAGGGCAGCTGCAGGAGTAACGGATCTGAGTGAAGTGAATAATGCAGTAGAACAATTGGAGGGAGCGGCGATCGACGTAATGTTCATCGGGACATGTTGTTCTCTGCAACTGACATCTACTCCCTCCGGTCCGAAATATAGTGCGTCCTCGGTTCCCGCGCTTCAACTTTGACCATAAATTTAACCAACGACACTGACTACGGCGGGAGCAAAAATTATACCAGTGTATTCATATTCGAAAGAAGTTTTCAATTATATAATTTTTGCTCCCGCCACAGTCGGTCTCGTTGGTTAAATTTATGGTCAAAGTTGAACCTCGAAAAGCATGGGCGCACTATATTTTGGAACGGAGGGAGTACTAGTTTGAAGAAAAAATGAACGTGAGTAAGGAGCACGAGGTTGCAACTTGCAACGGAGCAGTGGCACTTTTTCTTTTGACAGTAAATAAGCAGTGGCACTTTGTTATGTTGTGGGTTGGAGAAGACCAATTATTGGCTTTTTTTTTTTTGAAACGTTTAACAACGGCGGACCGGCCGAAAACTGCGCCGGCCGTTTGCGCGTCGTGCCATCGTGCACAATCTAGTGGCCCGAGTTGCTCTCGCACAAGTTTGACCAGTCGCCACGCAACCTCCCTCAGCGCACGTGTGCCTGGGCCCGCCACCACCCTTTCCTTTTTTTTCTCTCTGGTTCTCTTCTTCCTCTCGCCCTTTCCTTCTCTTTTTTGCGCACGAGCGCTGGAGGAGACCACCGCGCTACCACACACATATCCGGTCTCCACTGCCATGCCGAGATGCTGCAATTTGTACGTAGCGGAGCTGGAACCACACTCTCGCAGAGCTGCAACCGTGTGTCCAAGAAGTTGGGAGCCCATTGACACACCGGACGTCCTTTTGCTGCAACCATCGGCTTACGGAGCTTCAACAGGCGTGCGGCAGAGCTGGAACCGTGCCCGACAGAGCTGCAACCTTAGGCAGAAGAAGCTGGAGCCCGCCGACGCACTAGTCTTTTTTTTGTTGCAACCGTCTACATTTTTGCTGGAAGTGACTGCGCGATTTGCTGGGACCGTTCATGGCGACTTTCTTTTGCACGGCGGCGACGAATGCTACAACTATGCGACGACGAAGGTTGCAACCGGCGCCAACAAACGCTACAATCGTTTTGACAGAAGCTGCAACCAGACGACGGCCGGCGACGACGGTGCTACAACTGCTGGACGGCGAGCTGCAACCACACGACGGATGGCCATGACGATGCTACAACTGCGAGACGGCGAGCTGCAACCAATGGTTGGCAGTGTTGCATCCCAACAACGACGGCGACTGCAGTCTCTTTTGCTGGAAATGTCGCCACGGCGGAGCTGCAATTGGCGCCATGACTTTTTTGCTGGAACAGTCAGCGCGGAGTGCTACGACGGTGCCGCGCGGATGCTGCAACCTAGCGACGCCGCCGGCGCTACGAAGGCCCTCACTTTTTGGTGGGATGGCACTGACCTCGTGCTTCAACGAAACGTGGGCTGGGCTGCGACGGCGCCGGACTTCGCGACCGCGATGGCGGCGAGACTGTGCGGTTAGGGAGGAAGGAGAGCTTGTTGGGCGGGGAGCGCTCGACACGGAGATGCGAGTCGAGGAGAGAGACTCACGGGAGAGGAAGATCAGACGGCCCTAGCGCACCTGATCAGACGGCTGCGCATTTGGGCCGGTCGACCGGCACCTATCACCCCCTTTTTTTGAGAAACTATTGGCATGCACTTAGTTCCGACAAAATGTAATCTAGGAATTTTCTATTTGACGCTTAAGTCATCCACTGCAGCGGAGTGACTGGATTTAATGGGCTGGTCCATCTAGCTCCACCAATCTATTCTGATTTTGCGATCTTGCATCTGTTTTTCTTTATTTTTCAGTTTTGGTGTTTTTGGTTGGATTTTATTACTCTTTTTAATATTCTTGATTTTTAAACTCGTGAACATATTTTCAAATTATTTTATTCAGTTTTATGTTTTTACAAAGTTTTCGAATTTTTTGAAATCTGTGACAATTTTTTCAAATTCGCACATTTTTTAAAAAACTCGTGAATATTTTCAAATCTCTGAAATTTTTACAAATCGGTGAAATTTTCTCAAAATTTTGAGATTTTTCAAATTCATGAACATTTCTCAATTTTTTGAATTTTTTTTGAAATTGGCAAAAAAAAAAAATTGTGAATATTTTTAAAATTCATGAACTTTTTTCTAAATTTATGGATATTTTTAAATTTTGTGAACTTATTGCAAACTTGTGAACATTTTTTGATTTCACCATTTTCAGATGTAGAAAAGCGGATTTTTTTTTTGTAAACTAGTAAAGCAACAACAGCTGGCATGGGGAGCGTGCCTGAGCAAGCGATCCGGCTGCCGCGGGCGAGCAACGTGGGGCAAGGAAACGTCAATTTTTGGGCCACGGTACCGTACGCTCGTGTGCGAGCGGCAGTGGGGCAACATGGCATTGAAGAGGATGTTCCCTTAGAGTACTAATCTTCTATATCTAAATAGTTAGTCCTCATTAACTATTTCTCTCAACATGCAAGCATGCCACATCATCGCACAACATGCATGAGAAAAAGCCCACCCCACTACCATATGTGTCTCAACATGCATGAGAAAAGGCCCATCCCCACTACCATATGTCTCTCAACATGCAAGCATGTCACTTCATCATGAAACATGCATGGAAATAAGACCAATCTCAACATGCAACACATGCATAAGAATTTTCATTCTATTATTCTATTTATATTTAATAAATATTTTACAACTACGCGGTGATCAAACATAATAAATTATATGTACTTTCAGTTTTAGCCTTTTATATTATTACTTCAAATATTCATGTTTCATACAACGAATCACATTGAAATATGTTGCAAAATATTCCCGCAAAAAACGTGCGGGGTATCATCTAGTGTTTAAAATGTTTAAGCCCTTTAAGAGCAACTCTAGCAAAGTCGTCATATGGGCAGACTCCATATTTGGAGCACATTCCATATGCATTTGGAGGTTGCGGAGGCAAAGCGCAAACTTGGATTCACCAAAAAGGCGGCCTTCATATTTTTCATACATGTACGTCCCACCTGTCATTGACTATAAACTAATTAGCTAATAGCTGCCGCGGCGGCTGGACCCCCATGTCTGGCCTAGTTGTGGCCACTGCCACAACCAGCACCACAACTAGTGGGGCGGGGTCACGTGGGAATGCGGCAATGCGGGCCATGAGGGCCCGAAAATGCGCCTCAGTGGCCACATCTCACGCCGACATTGCGGGTCGCGATGGCCCGGAAAATGGCCTCGCCGCGGTCGTCCCAGGCTAACCATGCATCCACGACGATGGCGGGAGCGGGCGCATGGTCCCAAATCTAATGCTCCCTTTCTGCTTCCTCCTGCCGCAACTCCTCCTTGGCTACATCGTACTTGTCCCAAATGGGGTGAGCGGATCGACTTTTTCTCCTCCTCATCCCCAAAAATGAAGATGAGGAAAAGCTTCTCCGGCAGCACCATTGATGACGAAGTGGGTAGTGCATTAGAGGTGAGCGAGAGGGAAAAGGGAGGCGCCGGAGAGAGGATTGGATAAGCGAGAGTGGGGAGGGTGTCGACCTTTTATAGGCCACTGCAAGTGCCATTAAGGAGGCAATTGGGAAGGCGGTAGGCGACTGGCAGAGGGCGGGCAAGGGGCGTGTCTCCCGGTGAGAAACGATGTCGCAACCTGTTCGCACACCTCCCGTTAATCACATGGCTCCTCCCGGCCTGCTCACATGCAAGCGAGGAGATGATGCCACGTGGCGGCAATTCGACAGGCGCCACGAGAATCCGAGGGAACGGTTGTGGCATTAATGGTTGAGCGTCTGTCGCTAGTAGTGCGTGGGAGGTCGGACTGCTTCAAACGCATCACGCGAAGAGGAAGAAGCTAAAACTTCCCTCCCGTGCTGACAGTTGGATTTGGAGCTAGCTGTAAACGAGCCCTCCACCGCCTCCAAATATGGAGGTTGGGAGGCCACATATGGAGGGCACTCCAAAAATTATGTCGATTATGGCGTGGATGACGACTCTTCTATAGTGGTTTTTAGCCTCCTGCCTCCATATTAGCGGTTACTATGCAGTTCGGAGGTTTTTGGCGACTAAGACAGGAGCTGTCGGAATCAATGGCAGGCGGAAAATTTCTACATATCGATGCATCGGTTTTTGATTTTTTGTTTTCTACCTAAGGGTCCGGATCCATTATAAAAGTTTGCCAGAAGTACAAAACATCCCAAACATAATTAAACTAGATGAAACCCCGCGCGTTGCTGCGGGACTTCTCGAATTTGCCCTAAAGTCAACATTGGGTTGTGACTGCAATAAAATAGATAACGCGATCCTATATTAGTAAAGGAAGCATGGGAGTCATAAGAAGTCAAACAACATATGTATGAAATCTCACACGTGAATTGTTTTCGTGTGGAAACTATTATATCCAACAAATGACTCGGAAAGAAACACTAATTAGGTTGTCGGTCTAACCCATACCTCCAGAGAAACTACTCAAGGATCATTTGACTTACCTCAAGATAACTCAACAGTTTCATTTTGTATGTTGAATTGCACATTGTGCATACTTGTGAACTTTATTTCCTACAACAGAATAGTAATTTTCTGCAAAACAATGTTGACAGAATGATGCAAGGAGTGAATACCTTATATTGCAACTTAGGTTATCCTCCGTATCAAAAGTAAGATTCAATCTAAGAGAGACCGGAAAGAAACATAATTGCTCAAGTGAAACATCATTGGGTATTACTGGACACTGGAAATAAAACTTACAACATAATAGAAGATGGTCTCTCAAAACAATTTAAATAACATAAGCCCGGGCATCTCAGTTCTCACGTGAATTCAGTGCAACACTGCCACCATAATAATTTCTCTCATTTAAAATGTTGATCTCTCCAAATGGTGATGCTTTGTTGCACAAAGTGATAAAAAAAGTTTAGCTAGGTGTGAAAATTCCATACCAGAGTAACAATCGACTTAGAAACCCAATATCTTGGCTTCAGTTAACTGAGATATCTCCAACTTGTGTGGAGCATGAGAACTTCCATCTTCACTTATAACCTTGAATAAAGAATGAAAAAACAGAGGCTATTTTGATGCATACAAAATATCCATGGAGATGCATTTTTCCTCTTTGACCTTCCATCTCATCAGGCATGAAAGAATCAGAACGCAGAAAGAAATTACGATGCAAAAACCGAACAAATCTGCGGACTCTAGAGTAGACACACATCAGGGTGCGTGTAACGCAGCAGGTCCCGCGCATGCGGTGAACGTCGCACGGCCAGCAGCAGCAACAGGGCACGGCCGGCAGCAGCACCGCACGGCCACCACGGCCACGTGCACGTACATGGCCAGCAGCAGCAGGAAACGGCCAGCCACGTTCGCATGCACGGCCAGCAGCAGCAATAGGGCACGCCCACCTCGCTGCCGGCACCCGCGCAAGCCGCCCACCTCGTCGCAGCATCCGCGCCGCCGGCGCTCGCGCATGTCGTCCACGTCGCCGCCGGCGCTCGCGCACGTCGCCGCCGGTAATGGTTGGCCCGGTCCTCTCGGTCGTCTAAAATTCATTCACCGGCGGACATGACCGGACCGTGTCCACCCTTAGGCGGAAGAACGGAGCCATGTCGAGGCAGTTACACTCCCAGCATAGACAGCGACGACTTGGTGGATGGCAGCGTCAGACAATTAAATCATTTGTACCTCCAGAGCCACGGATAACAGATCCCATGAGGAAATAAGAGAAAAATCTGATTGAAGATCAAATGCACTATATCGAATAGAACAGCAAAAATTGATGGAGAAAACTTACAGTTGTATGAACCTCGGATGAGCGACACGAATACGAATCTGCTCCTCCTACTCCTCATAAACCTCGAACAGAGGGCAAGATCTGTTCGTCCTCCTTCTCAGAGATCTCGAAAAACTGAAAGCAATCAGGCAACAAAATCTCTCTCAGAATTTGAATTTTGTAGGAACACACTGGAATATTTAGGAATGAGGAGAGAGAGGGAGACAGAGAGAGAGAGAGGAAGAAGAATCAACATGAGGAAGAAGAGAAGATTGAAGATGAAGGGGCATCCGAAGAAAATGTTTGTCATGTGCAATGAGGAGATATAATGGGTGAGGTCAAACAACTCGTGGGAGCAAGGAGTAATTAAAAGATGGGAATGGGGTGATCATCACCCGAAAATTAATTATTTCTTTGGAGGTGGAGCGACATAAGGTGGCTGCTGGCCTTCGACTGCTGTAGAAAAGCTACACTTTTTCACAGGGAGGGAGGCTGGGCTTTGACCGGCTGCTATGTCTGGATACGAAAGCACTGATTGGAAGGGAGCTGCTGACATGGTACATGTGTTGAGGTGGGATAGCTGCATGTCTAAGAGAAATAGGCTAGTGGGGATGAACTATTTAAGTATTACTAGATGATACCCCGCGTGTTGCGGCTGGAATTTATAGCAATTAATTTCGAAGGAAACAAATGCCAACTATATTATACTTATGTGATAGCAAATAATGTACTAATATGGAAGTGTCATGTATGCATTATCAGCGCATCAAATGTTGTTTCGACCATTGAGGAAAAAAATTGAAGTCACCTAACAAAGGGTAACTAATAACAACTTAACCTCTCATGTGCATACCTGAGGTTAGGATAAAAGGTTTCAATTTCGTAATATCATCTCAACCAATTAGATTTTTTTTTTGAAACTATGACATTTTTTATAGCAAATTCGAAAACTATACGACCTAATTCAAAAAAATCAAAACTATGACCCCGTCGGCCTCTTGTTGGCCGAAGAGGGCCTTTTCGGTCAAACGTAAGCCGAAGTGGGATTTTCGGCCTGCCGTTGGCCGAAGACGGGCGCAGCTGGGCCAAAGAGTGGGCGTCGGTGGGCGGGCGACCGAAGAGGCAGTTTTCGTCCTACCACCGGCCGAAGAGGTCTTCGGCCATCCCGTGACCGAAGAGGTCGGGATAAGGCCGACCCGGTCGTCTCCTTCCTCTGGTCGCCAGTTCTTCCTCTCTCTCTCTCGTTCTTCTCTATTTATCTCGCTACCCCGCGCCGATCTCCTCCCTTTTCCATCCATTTTCGTATCCAAGCCGCAGAAACAGTAGATCGTACCAATCCCCGGCGGCCTACGGTCATTTTTTTTCCTATGAGTGTTTTTGTGCGTACAAGTGAGGATGAGCCATGGTGGGGTGGAGGAGGTGCGGTTGGGGAGGAGGTGGTGGTGAGGAGGAGGAGCGGCTGTGGAGGAGGAGGTGGTAAGGAGGAGGTGCGGCTTGGGGGGTATCCGGAGTTGAACCTCCAGTCGTCGAGGGGGCGGCGGTGGTGTTGTCCGGTGGTGCAAGTACTCCGCGAGGTGGCCGGTGCCGCTGAGTTGAAGAGAGGAGCAAGAAGTCGCGGACACACGCGTCGAAGGTATAACCATGTCGTCACAAATTATCTCTGAGTTGGACAGTTTAGTTAGTGTAGATAAGTCATATTGCGTACTTCTAGTGTTAATTTGTCTATGGTGGCATTTTAGCGGATAGTTAGTGTAGCGGGTAATAATTGTGTTCGTTGTGATTAATGAGAAGATGGCAATGTCTGACAGGTGAAAATGTCTGAATCAGTAAATTTGACTGTTTACTACGGCCCTGGTAATGTTCGATATAATGAGTTGGGGGTTGATCTTAGCGAGTATAAAAATGGCGTCATGACACTTGCAAACCCGGACAGACTGGACATTAGACAGTTGAAGTACTGGTTGACTACTAGTTTTGGGCTGGATCCTGAAGTATGTTCCGTCAGTATTCATGCATTGTGGACCAAATCCTGTAAAAATGTCAAGTGGGAGTTGATGCCGATAGATAGGAGGCAGCATTGGTTGACGCTGTTAAGTCGTTGCCGAGACCGAAGAATCCACCCATATGCCCTAGTGCAACCTATGGCGAAGGAGGAGAATATCGTACAACTCCACGTGGGATATGAACCCGGCCAGGGCAGTGAAGTGGCTAACGAGATTTGTTTATCCGGGTCACAGCCACTGGATGTGGATGGTAGCCAACCCGAGAAAGAGTCAGACTACGTGCCACACAATGTGTGTGGTCATGATACTGGGCAGAGTAGTCAGTTGATAATATTAGCTGGTTCTGGTTTTGCTGATGGGGATGAGGAAGAGGAGGAAATGCAGAGGATGATGGAGGAAGAGGACGAGGATGGATTGGCGGAGGATCTGGATTCTGAAAATTCCGAGGATGAAGTGGAGATACCGATTCCTTCTGCATGGGATCAGGACATATCCACCGGCCTTATGGTCAACGATGGCCATGAGACTCCATGGCAGTATAATCTGAACCAAGTCCAGATAGGGGCTATGTTTGATACAAAGAAAAAATTGAAGTATGCGGTGATCAAGTGGGCTATGTCTACGCAGAGGGTTTTTCGGACACACATATCAAGTCCAACAAACTATACCGTGAAATGTGTTGAAATAGGTTGTCCTGGGAAGGTGCACGAGCACGTGACGAAGTATAACATTCACTGGGTTGTGACCGATGTCGTCCCACATAATTGTGTGAGGAAAAACCTTCTGGTGAATCATCCAAACCTGACTTCAACTCTCATTGCGCAACTCATGTATACTGAGATAGTGCAGAAGAAAGATATGGAAGCAAAACACATCCAGACAGCAGTGAAGGTCAGATGGAATTATGACATTCCTTATGGGAAGGCTTGGAGGGCTAAGCAGAAGGCTATGGAGGAAAGGTTTGGGACGTTCATCGACTCATATGATAATGTTGTCCGTCTCCTTGACATACTGAAGGAGAGGAATCCCGGCACTTATGTAACGTACAACACACGAGGTTGCCGAGTATACCAGATTTCAAGGTGTTGAAACGAGTATTCTTCTCTTTCGCTATGTGCATCGAAGCTTTCCGGCATTGTCCTCCTGTGATGTTTGTGGATGGTACATTCCTGACTGGTCAGTACAAAGGGCAAATCCTGACTGCTATTGGTGTGGACGGGAACAATCAAATCATCCCACTTGCCATGGCATTTGTGGAGGGTGAGAACTTTCCGAGCTGGGTATGGTTCTTCCGGCAAGTGAAAAGTGCCATCGTGAAGGACCGACCAAACGTGTGTGTCATTCATGACAGACATGCTGGTATATTGAAGGCCGTGAAGAGACTAAGGAATCCAACAGAAGACGAACGAACACCTTGGAAGGACTTGCAGAGCCGGTGGTGCATGCGCCATCTTGGGGCTAATTTTTTCTCACAGTTCAAGAACAAGCGGTTGATGAACTTGTTCAAAAAATTATGCAAGCAGAACCAGCAGCGCAAATATGATTTTATTTGGTCAAAACTAGATGAGTTTACTAAGAAGCAGGTCTGTGCCAGGAAGAAAATGGAAGAAGATCAGGTTGCATTAGCAACAATCATCGCGGAGGTAGAGCAGCCAGTAGGTCTTTGTGACTTGCCAGCAATTGACGCTCCTTGTACTAAGAGAAAGAAGGGGAGGGCAATAAAGAGTTTTTCTCAGTGGATAGAGAAAGAGCCTCCCGTGAATTGGTCTTTGCTGCATGACACGCATGGAGCTAGGTATGGCCACATGACAACCAACCTTGCAGAGGTGTATAACTTTGTACTCAGAGGGAATAGAGCATTGCCACTCACAGCTATTGTGGAGGCTGTATTCCATGGCACTTTGAGATATTTCAGAGAAAGGCACGAGTTAGCAAAGAAGCATATTGCAGATAATCACAACACACCTTATTGTAGCCGTGTCATGGAGTACATGGCAAAGAAGATAGAGAAAGCAAAGAAGCACACTGTCAGACTCATAGGTAATCAGGAAAGGAGGTATGAGGTTCAGCTTCCTACCGATGGTTTTGGTTCTGCAAATGAGGTGAAGACACACGAGGTAAAAATTGGAACGGAACTTTATCCAACGTGTGAGTGTACATGCAACAAACCGAAGTTGTTGCACCTGCCTTGCTCACATGTGTTGGCTGCCTGTGGCCAGATTGAGTTGGACGCCATCTCCTTCGTGTCCCCATACTATTTAAAAGAGGCAGTACTCAATGTCTGGACCGGTGAGATGACAGGGTTTAGAGTCGTCGGCAATTTTAACAAGGTAAACGACGATGAGAGAGTATACATCCCGGATCCAGCTCTTCGGCGAACAAGCAGGGGTAGACGTAAGGTCCGTCACATCCGAAACGATATGGACCAATCTGAAGCTGGTGGAGCAACCAGACAATGTTTGCTATGCGCAGCTTATGGGCATAGGATGAAATATTGTTCCGACCTCATGAAAGACGGTGCTTCCACATCGACGAGTGCGACAACAGGAGCAAGAGGCGGACGTGGTCGAGGCAGTCGAGGACGAAGGGGAGGACGAGGAAGAAATAACTCACAAGCTATATAATTTGTGAGGACTAGGTGATACTTATTATTATGTGTCGGACTACGAGAAAATGTCGGACTATGTTTTAATTTGTAATATGTCTGGGTTATGTTTTAATTTGTAATATGTCTGGACTATGTTTTAATTTGTAATATGTTTGGACTATGTTTTAATTTGTAATATGTCTGGACTATGTTTTAATTGCATGTTAGATTTGTTGTTTTAATTGCAGATATGTCTTTGTATCCGTTGCTTGATGGTAAGATTGATAGAGGTCACCGGGCTGCACTTATGCAAGCGGGCAAGAACTTAGACGTGTTGGTCACTCGCACCCCAAAATCTAACTGGATGATACACCCTTTATGGGTTAATAGGTATGTGTACATATAATGTCTTACATGTTTGACATACTTTTGATACTCGCTAACTGTATGCTACATTCTCTTTATTTTGTAGGTTAAGTTGGGCTGGACTTCTACCCTTGGCACGGCTGGTTGAGGGTACATTGGATGAGTGGGTTGAACATCCGGACTTAGATGAGGAAGGTGAACCAATGCAGTTACGCAAGAGGCAAGTGAAACGATTCTCTTACGACAGGTCACTCCTTACCTGCTTAGTAGATAGATGGAGACCAGAGACACATACGTTTCACTTTCCCTGAGGAGAGATGGCGCCTACTTTACATGATGTGTCTTACTTGTTGGGATTACCTTTGGCCGGTGCTGCCATAGGTCCTTTAGAGGCAGAACCTGGCTGGCTAGCACTGATGCAGGCACGTTTTCTAGCTGCGTTGCCAACTGCTCTGGCCTTAGACGACGATCCTCACGGGCCTTGTTTTAGGTGGTTGAGCCAGTTTTCAGGTAACCTTCTCAGTGAGCTGAACATATTTTGTTTTCATAGTTGCCCTTACTAGATAGTTGACACAATCGTATGGTTTCTATACAGATTGTCTCGTTAGGATACCCCGGAGTTCAGTTGTCAGAGGCACAGATTGATCGATCCCTAGAGGCATATATTCTTTGGTTGTTCGGCAAGATGATGTTCACGGAGAACCACGTGACTACTGTCGATGCGCGACTCATCGGTATTGCACGAGAGATAGCTGACGCACGTTGCCCTGGGGACATTGTGCAGAGGAGTTTTGGTTCTGCTGTGTTAGCAGCTACGTACAGAGGCTTGTGCAAAGCTTGCTCGTTGAATTCTAGAAAATCAGGTATGGTTGGATGTCCACTACTGTTGGAGCTCTGGTCATACGAGAGATTCCCTATTGGACGACCCTATGTATACGTTGATAGACCTTTTGGGATGGAGGACATAGCAGGGGCTTACGTGCCTGCTATCGGCGATTTGCCTACTGTGGGATCTGTTTGGGCATGGAGAGAGGTACTTCTATATTACGTAACAATTTATTCGATTAATTATTTCCATGCAAAAGTATTACTAATGTTTATTTGTTGTCATGTACAGAGACAATTTGCGCATACCCAGATCAGGGGCTGCTACCCGTCCTTCACGGCGCAGTTTGATAGTTTGCACGAGGATCAAGTTATCTGGGAGCCATACTCGCATCAGGCTATATCATCCAGGTATCCAGTTGGGATATCTGGAATGTGCACTAGAGATCAGCACTATTGGATGACCAAGGCCAGAGTGGTGTTCGACGTGACGGTTGAGGAGATGGCTCTTCATAGGGTGATGAGACAGTTCGGTCTATGTCAAGAGCCTGAAATTCCAGTTATTCCACACATACCAGAACACGTGCACAAGTAAGTAATTGTATTTTAGTTCTCAACACTGCATTCCGAACATAGCTAACCATGTAACACGCATGTCAATCTCAGGTATAGCCGCGTAGGAGGAAACAAGTCCATGGCTGTTTGGCTTCAGAGCATTAGCCCTTACGTTCAGGAATGGGCTACCGCGCCGACAAATATCTGGGATGAGGTTCGGCCCTTTGACTGGGACAAGTTCGGGTTGTATCTGCGACGTTACCGGCATACAACGAGGATCTACTTGGTTCCATCAGCTGCTCCTGATCAGATGGACGCCCCTCTCACCAGTGATATGTACCCAACTGCCTATGTTGTGGGAACCAGACACCACGCGGTATGTGCCATGGTTCTCATATGTGTAGTTTTATCATAACCTGAACATATACAATTGGTTAACTCTTCATGTATAGAGTGACTTGACAGTCGAGGCGCGAGAGGAGGTTTCCGCTTTAATGCGGAGGGTTGAGAGGGGGGATACTATTCCACAGCCAGAGCACCTCTCATGGTTGATGCGTTTTGATGAGAAGCTACGAGGGATTTACGCAGCTGTTACATGTAGACGATCTTCGGATGTTGCAGTTCCTCGTCCAGCACATCATCCGCCACGTCCCTCTGTGCAGCGTTCAGAACCACGACACTTTGTGCAGCGTTCAGAACCATGCCACTCCGTGCAGCGTTCAGAGCCACCTCCTTCACAACAAGGGAGCGCTTCCTGGCATCAGCCACCTCCATCACAACCAGGGAGCTCTTCTTGGAATCAGCCATCTCCTTCTCAACTAGGGAGCTCTTCCTGGCGTCATCAAATGGAACTAGGTAACACTACTTTGTACATTCTTTTAAACATTGTAGGTTCGCAAATCAATTTTACATGTTTTACTATACTGCAGGCGGCAACCAGTCGCAACAGTTCATGCATTCAGTACAGTCACCCATACTTAGTGGTGCTGGATGTGGATTAGAGGGCTACGACGATGACGATGACCAAGCTGCAAACACTTATGGCTTCTCTCAGACAGTGTTTCACACTCCACCACCACCACTGACGCATGAGACACAGACAGTGACAGATGAGGTTATCTATGGTCGTGGTTACCGTGAGCCTCGCCCACCGCCTCAGCGCTTATCGCCTTGCGATCCTCGCCCGAGGAAGACCCAGATTCGTCGTCGTCCCCAACAGTGATATGGTTATCTATGTATGAGTCATTATCTATGTTAGTTTCAGACTTTTCTCATGTGTGAGTCATTATCTATGTATGAGACATGCTTCATGTATGTGTTACTATCGCACTTGCTTCTATCTGATCAGGAGACATATATCGTTCTATGTATGCGAGAGACATATTACTATTAATTCCAGTTACATTTCCAAAGAGACTGCAACAGATAATTAAGATACAAGTACATCTGAATTAAACGGTAGGGCTGAACTTAAAAAATACAGCTTACATACTACATGAAGGCATCATCGTCATCCTCCGTCGATGCATCACTCTTGCCCTTCGACGATGCGGTACTCTTGCCCTTCGACGATGCAGTACTCTTGCCCTTCGACGATGCGGTACTCTTGCCCTTCGACGATGCGGTACTCTTGGCCTTGGTGCTCGGCATGAAGATATCATCTTCGTCTTCGCTGTCGGCAGTCCATAAATAAGTATGCTCTGCTGCAATCTTTAGGTAAGTTGCACTCTTATGTTGTTGCTTCTTCCACCTTCCATGCAACCTGAGAAGTTCTTTCCGTATCTCCTCACAGGTCCTTGCAGGCCACCCACACCCACTTAATGCGTGACCCAACTCATTCAGTACAGTGTCACTACTGATGAGTTCGTCCGTGGAATTATCCTATTGTCTATCTTGAAATCGCTGGCTAACCTCAGAAGACATTGGCTCATCCTAGGGTGAAAGCTAAGATCAAAAGGATAACCAGACATCTTGACGAGACTACACTGGACTACTTACCCACCTTAGTGTGGAGGGGGTTTTATAGGTTGAGAAGAGAAGATGGCGGGAAAGAATGGCGGGAAAGGGTTGGCGGGAAATAATGGCGGGAAAGAGTTGGCGGGAAAGAACGGCGGAAAGGGTTGGCGGGAACATATGGAGGGAAAGGGTTGGCGGGAAAGAACGGCGGGAAAGGATTGGCGGGAACATATGGAGGAAAAGGGTTGGCGAGAAAGTTTATTTTTTCAATGTCTAAGACGGGGATGGTTGTACAGGATTCATAGGTCAAATTGCAAAAAAAATAACACTTCGGCCTAACAAAAGCCGAAGAGACGTGCCATGCAACTTCGGCCTACCGTTTACGCGAAGAGGTGGGCCCCGGAGGAGTCTTCGGCCTAAGGATGACCGAAGTACACTCTTCGGCCTAAGGATGGCCGAAGACAGCATTTCGGCCCTGCTCCGCCTCTCTTCGGCCAACAGTAGACCGAAGACCCTTCTTCGGCCTAAAGGAGGCCGAAAAGGCTCTCTTCGGCCAACAAATGGCCGACGGGGTCATAGTTTTGATTTTTATGCGTTGAGTCATATAGTTTCCGAATTCGCTATAAAAAACATGATAGTTTCAAAAAACAATCAACCAATTAGATGTTCACATAAGATGCTACAATCTGGGCCACATTTTAGATATCACACATTTACAGATTTCCTGAATTACATAACAATAAGATGAGTACATTTATGTTCTGCACATGCATAAGTATAATTTGGGGATCACTAAATGTTCTTTCTGAAGTACAACCAGAAACCTCCAAACCTGAATAACAGAGACATGACAGGAAGCCCTCAAATGACAGAAAAAGGGAAACTCAGAATCCCAAGTTTGTTCTCGCCCTGCAATTCAGTCTAAATGTTGCCAGAAATATTTGATGGATACCATATGAAACAAAAAGAAAATGCTATCAGTAACTATTTGGGGAAAGAGGGATCACACTTGAAACCAAATCCTCATTAATTTGTCTATCTGTGTCCTCTTAATCTTGTTTATTGTTACTCCTTATGCTTGCTATGCTATAACACTTGAAACCGAAAATGGTAGTTTGAGCTTTGCTGACAAAAAATAATCTGCAAAGAATAGGCGATCATAGATTTTTTATTATAAAAAAAGCATCAAGATTAGATAATTAAATGGGTGCTCCGCTTTACTTGGTCTTTGATGTGTGAAGTAACCATCAGGAGCTAAGGGAGACCTAGTCTGCAGAAAAAGTGCAGAAAATCTAGGCAAGATAACATAGTCTACTACCTTTGTCTAATGGAAAAAAGGAAACAAACTGAAGGGTTCCTTTGAGAAGATTGCACATCAAAGATATGTGTGGTGTTGAACTAAAATGTAGTGTGCGGAATTTGGTCTATGCATTATTTGGTGTAAAAACAACATGTGAATCAAATTTCATCTCATTTTTAGCTTCTTTCTGAGTTCACACGAAAGAATTAAAATTCAATCCCTACTTGACTGGATAAATCCACACATAAATCAGTAAGTAAAGTCACTATTTGTTGATTTAAATCTTCAGTACAAATGCCTATCGAAATAAATAAACTGAAACTCATCTTTTTCAGAATAAGGTAGGCTCAACAAATTCAAGCAAGATGCATTTGGTTAAGATCACAACACACACACTATTGTACCTATAAATTATTGTCCAATAATAGAACACAAAGCAATGCAAAGCAAAGGCATAGAGACTATCAAGTTTCATTTTGGAGAGAAGGGCATATTATGAGGTTGAGGGCACAATAGCTAAACAGGTCAGTTTCTGAATTCATTCATACGATTTGGGTTAGTTTGTTGATCCTCTTAGAAGAGACTCCTCACGTTTTCTTTCTGTAGCTATAGTAATCCCATAGGAAATTGCTTACTTTCTGATGAATAAGTTAACCAAACTTTGCACTTCTGCAGAAGGGAAAACCATAGTACATCCGTCAGGCAACAACATCAGTGCAACTACACTTACAAAGTAATGCATCTACATAATATTTTTTCCAATCCCTCGGTGCCCCAGATCCATAAACAAAATTGAAGGGTGGATGTCAAGCTAATTAAAGACTGAGCAGTGAGCCCCTACCTTGGTTACCATCGGCTGAAGGTCGGAGACAGGTCAACAACGTTGTGCTGTGGCAGCACCTTCAGGAGGCCAAGGGCGCCGTGGGACGGTGGGAGGTTGAGGATGGGCATGGCAGAGAGAGGAGGCTCCAGTTGGGCGGATCCACATGCGCTGGAGGTTGTGCCGCCGACAGGGGCGCGAGAGTCGCCGCGCATGGAAGTGGCTCAAGTTGGACGCGCCTAGGCTGCAGGGTAGTGGCGGCGTCCCGATGCGTGCGCTGGTCCACTCGTCGTGGATCTGCTTCCCTGCCCGGCGTCGCCACCACCGAGGCTGAAAAGAAAGCAACTACATAGTTCAATTTCAACAACAGGTGGTACGATTCTGGTGGAACCAACCAAAACCTATCTCTCCAATGGCGTCGGAGCTCCCTTGGCAGGTAGAGACAGAGACGGGAGGTAAGGACTGCGGCTCCGTGGGAGTTGTCTCGACGACCCAAACGGGTGCTGGGGAAGACGCAGAGATCGGCTCCCAACCGTGGCCCCAACCGTCGGGGAGAAATTGATGTTCTTTTTTCTAGCGGAGATGGTGGTCGATCCAGAGGCGGAGGACGAATTTTTTTTTAAGACGTGGCGAAGTCTTAAGAAAAAAATTCTTTCGATGCAAATTAAAGAGTTAATACACATTACAAACGCTAAACCAAATACAATGAAAATGTAGGCATGTTTCAATAGAAAAACAACCTAAAACATATCCATAATGAAGCTTTCAATAGTGGGAGGAGACATTCCCGTCGACGACGAGGTGCCTACGGTGACTTCGTAAATTTCAAGATGATATGCCGGCTCAGTCTCTCGGAGGTGCTCATAGGGTAGGGTGTGCGTGTGTGCGTTCATATGGGTGAGTGTATGCGCGCGTATATGAGCACTTGCGTCTGTACTGTGTTCAAAAAAATGGTGTCTGGAAGACCCACGCAAAGAAGCTATCTCTTGCGCTGTCGCCCGCTAGGCTCCTAGCCAGGTCCCGGCTGGAGCTGCCACTGGCGCTACTGTCGCTTGCTGCCCCCGGCCTCTAGGCCCCCAGCTTGCTGCCACCGTTTGCTTGCCCTGTCGTGGCTGCCTGCCTAGTCCTGTTGACCTAGCCAGCCGCCGTTGGCTACCCCGTCGCGATCACTCGCCTCATCCTAGCAACCTGGCCAGCCGCCATTGGCTACCCCGTCGCGATCACTCGCCTCATCCTAGCAACCTGGCCAGCCGCCATTGGCTACCCCGTCGCGATCACTCGCCTCATCCTAGCAACCTGGCCAGCCGCCGTTGGCTGCCACGTCGCGGTCACTCGCCTTGTCCTGGCGACTTGGCCAGCCGTCGCCACCGCCGCCACGCGAGTTAGGGTTCGTCGCGTCGGGCATCGGATGGAGTAAGAAGTGGGTGGAGACGCGTCTCGATTGGATCGTGCGTTCTCTACCTCGACGCCTCGACTTGTTGCCGCTTTTTTTTTTCTTGAGATAAGATCGGTTGCTGCTTTGTAGGTGTCTCTCGATCGATTCCTTTCCACGCCCAACTAGCTGGATGTGTCAGCACATCTCATCTTCTAGTGTAAAACTGCTACCGATCAAAACCAACTAGTGAGGCAGGGAGCCGTAACATACATACGTATAAATTTATTTTTACTCAGAATCAAGGTATGGCGGCTGCCATACCTTGCCCACCGGAGGGCTCCGCCAGTGGGTCGATCGGTTTATTTTCTTTCGGGTTGCAGAGGGGTCTGTGGCTTTTACGGCTGGATACGGAGAGACGGCTGGACGTTCGGTCTGTATTTGTTGTCGCTGGTAACGGAACGCATCGAGGTGACGACGTGGCATGCTTTGGTAACTGAACGCACCGAGATGATGACATGGCATACTTGCTGATGTGTATGGGTTGCATGGCAAGATAAATAACATAGTGAGACATTGAGGTGGACACTTTGCATGTTGAGAGAATTGGGACCAACTTTTTAAGAATGTAAGATAGATTACATTGAGATAATTTCAGCTATGTCTTATAATGGTATGGTAGTTGCGGTGTGTTCGGGGTGGTTTGGAGCTCCAATCCACAACGTCTTGGTTTCGGTGACTAGTGATTTCATGTACATCTATCCTTTGCAGGTGACAAACGTCTCCTCTCTATACTTTCTGCTTGCTGGCAGAGTCAGCGCTCCTCAGTCCGGAGCGAAAGGGTAAAGGATCCTCACATCCGACAATTTGGTGGTGATGGTGCGACCAAATCTGGTGGTTTCTTTGAGGTGGTGCGTGTTCGCTTGTCATCGGCGGCCTTGACTGTGTCTTGCGCTGGTCCGGCCTCTTGTGCTTCTCAGTGGCTTGCCGGAATCGTATAATAGTTGCACCAATGGTGCTTTTTAGCGTGCTCGGCTTGTTTTGTTGTGTTTTTGTTTGATGAGTATGTATGCGTATGTCTTCAATACTCTATATCCTTAGACCGTGTGAATTTATTTACAAAGCAAGGCGAAAGCCTCTTTCAAAATCAGATGCTGTAAGGCTGGTCATAGTGGGAGTAACTTAACTAGTAACATAACGCACCCAAGACAAGTTTGCTTGTGTGGCAAGTAATTAATGAGGAGAGAGATGTTTGTGGCAACATAATGCAGTACGAGGCAAAATGAATCTACAACCTAATAAATCCAACCATCTATGGTACTACTTTTATGATATTTTACACTATGAAGGTAGTAACGTAACATAGACTAGTGTCATATGCATGACACTAGTGTAACTTACTCCCAGTGTGACTAGCGTAACCGACACATTAGAGCATCTACAGTCGGGCTCCCCAAATCCACCCTATACACTCAGGCGGACGGTTCGGTCACTGAACTGGTCACAAAATCCCGACACGAACGGGCTACTCATACCGGCCCTATACGCCCAGGCTGAGTGGCACCCCTCATATGCAGCCTAAATTTGGGGCGGATATGAGGAGGCCCAAACGCGCTCGGGCGCGTCTGCCACATCGGATCCAATAGGCAGGACCCACCATAATTTGCACCAAATTGACCAAGTCCACCGCCCTCCTCCCGGGTCTGTCTACCATTTCCCGCGCCTAGCCATCGCCGTCCTCCACCCTTGCTCCCCCATCCGCACCGCCACACCACCCGCCGCCCTAGATGTCGTCGCCTGGTACCCCGTCCCCCACCTCCGCCACAGATTTTGCCTCGGCGTCGTCCGTGGCGCCGAGCTGCAAACCAGAGAATGTCTCCCGAAGGGAGCGGCGATGGAAGCAACACAAGAGGGAAGTGGCGGCGCAGGGAGTTCCAGACAAGGATGTTGTGGACCTCGAGGAGGATGTGTACGTACCCTCCGCTGCGCCTGGTCGCCCCACACCCGTCTATCCAGCTGCCGACAATGAAGCCACCGCCTGCCCCACCAGCGACTGACATTGATCCGATGGCCGATTGAAGGATTCCAGACGGATTTACGGAACCACAGGGGGCGGACGACGAGGTATGCAACTTGCCGCAACTCCAACAGACGCGGACAAGCACGGGCAGCGCCGGTGTCCGATGTGCACATGTCCTGTTCAACGGAATGTCCCAGCAGGAAGGGCTACAAATTTTGCTCCATTTTGTATACCTTTGTTAGTTATATTTGCTATGCCCTTGGATAAGTTAGTTGCATATATGCTATTATTTTGCTTTGTTTTTGTTGCATTGTTGAATTGTTGAATTATGATTAATTCGTGATATATGATCCATGTGTATGAATTGCAAGGATTCAAGGGTTTCGATTTAAAGAGTGTGGATGCCCGGCGGCACTTATGAGGGGCGCGTCTGTGGATGTTTAAGGAGGGCAGATTTGCTAAATCCGGTAGATGCTCTTACCCCCACCAAGAAGACGATTTTTTTTTTGTAACTAGCAACGTATTAAGAGCAATTTCGAAAATTAGCAGGCCTAACACGTATATTTCAAAAATAGCACCCCGTCGGTCAACAGTAGACCGAAAAGGTAGTTTTCGGTCAACCGATGACCGAAGAGGCCTCTTCGGCGTTCCGTGGGCCGAAAACATTGTTCGGTGGGCCGAAGACTGGGTTGTCGGTGCATCTTCGGTCAGCCCGCGACCGAAGAGGTCTTCGGCCAACCGTTGACCGAAAACGGTGGATAAGGCCGCCGCCCGAACTCTTTCTTCTTCCTTTCTCTCTGTTCTTTCTCAGTTCGAGCTCTCTCTCTCATTTTCTCTGTGTACCTCGCCCCCACTCCCCGATCTCTTCGTTTCTCCAGCTATATTCAAATCCAAACCACAGAAACGGTAGATCATAGCCATCTCCAGCAGCCTACGGTCATTTTTTATCCAATGGGATTGGTATTTGTGTGTACAAGTGAGTTGTAGTCATGGTGGTGTGAGGAGGAGCAGCCATGGCCAGTTGAAGAGGAGGAGGTGGTTTGGCTGGGCAGCAGGAGGTGGCCGCCGAGGGGGTGGCGTTGGTGTTGTCCGTTGGTGCAAGTTCTCCGTGAGGTGGCGACACGCGTCGAAGGTATAATCCCGCGTCACATTTTTTTTAGTGTTAATTGGTTTGTGCTGTCATTTTAGCGGTTAGTTAGTGTAGCAGGTAATAATTTTGTTCGTTATGATTAATGAGATGGAAGTGTCTGACAGGTTAAAATGTCTGAATCAGTAAATATGACTGTTTACTATGGCCCTGGCAATGTTCGATATAATGAGTTGGGGGTTGATCTTAGCGAGTACCAAAAATGTGTCATGACACTTCCAGACCCGGACAGAGTGGACATTAGACAGTTGAAGTACTGGTTGACGACTAGTTTTGGGCTGGATCCTGGGGTATGTTCCGTCAGTATTCAAGCATTGTGGACCAAATCGTGTAAAAATGTGAAGTGGGAGTTGATGCTGATAGATAGGAGCCAGAAGTGGTTGACCCTGTTAAGGCGTTGCGGAGACCGAAAAATCCACCCATATGTCCTAGTGCAACCTGTGGCGAAGGAGGAGAATACCGGACAACCAGAGGGGGGGTATGAACCCGGGCAGGACAGTCAAGTGGCTAACGATATTTATTTATCCGGGTCACAGCCAATGGATGTGGATGCAAGCCAACCCGAGGAAGAGCCAGATTACGTGCCACACAATTTGTGTGGTAACGATACTGGGCAGAGTAGTCGGTCGCTAATATTAGCTGGTTCTGGTTTTGCTAATGGCGATGAGGAAGGGGAGGAAATGCAGAGGGTGATGGAGGAAGAGGACGACGATGGACTGGCTGAGGATCTGGATTCTGAAAATTCCGAGGATGAAGTGGAGGTACCGATTCCTGCCGCATGGGATCAGGACCTATCGACCGGTCTGACGGTCAACGATGGCCATGAGACTCCATGGCAGTATCATCTGAACCAAGTCGAGATAGGTTCTATGCATGATACAAAGAAGAAATTGAAATATGCGGTGGTAAAGTGGGCTATGTCCACGCAGAGGGTTTTCCGGACACACATATCAAATCGAACAAACTATACCGTGAAATGTGTTGAAACAGGTTGTCCTGGGAAGGTGCACGGGCACGTGCCGAAGTATAACATCCACTGGGTTGTCACCGATGTTGTTCCACATACTTGTGTGAGGAAAAACCTTCTGGTGAATCATCCGAACCTGTCTTCAACTCTCATTGCTCAACTCATGTATACTGAGATAGTGGAGAAGAAAGACATGGAAGCAAAACACATCCAGACAGCAGTGAAGGTCAGATGGGATTATCTCATTCCTTACGGGAAGGCTTGGAGGGCTAAGCAGAAGGCTATGGAGGAAAGGTTTGGGACGTTCTTGGACTCATATGATAATGTTGTGCGGCTCCTTCAAGTATTGAAGGAGAGGAATCCATTAACATTCATGGAATCAATCCTATGAACAAAAGGAGTACACAATATGTAGTTGTCATCAAAGAGCTGTCGCGACATGACATACATTTGGTGATAATTCAGACTGAAGATACCACGACTATAAAAACAACTGTCAACAAGTTCCCTCTGAGTTTCACTCAGATCCTCAAGAGCTACAAAAAAACAATTTCACAAATTTAGCATAACAGCAAAACGTATAAGTTGAAACAAAACTTTAAATCACTCAAAAAAAAACTTACCAACACAGGGTAAAGGGAACAACATAACACCATCCCGATGAAAATCAACACTACACCATGTTCCATAGTGCTCAAGCCTAACAGTCATCATGTCACGATGACGGAGACCATAATCATTCACAAGTTCCTCCCAGGAAGGACCATGGAATTTACTGCTCACCCGACCATGTGTAAACAGAACATGGTATAAGTTACCCTCACTGTTGTGAAGAGCAAGATCAATATCTGTGTCACCCCTCCGAATAGCTAAAGATCTGCACTCCTCAATGTACCGAGCAAGATGTGATCTAACACTGCACGGAACATACTACAAAAAGAATGGAAGCAAACATCATAATCATATAAACAAAGGCATTAGAAATCATTCCAACCTAAACAATATCAACCATATGCCACAATCAGATAAACAAGATATAGAATCTTACAACACGCCTTGAACAGCGACGATCCAGCACCACAGTGAAGACAGACGCACAAGAATCAAAGGAAGAACAAGGGCCACCTGGAGCTCGGCAAAAGGGGCAAGCCATTATCTGCAAAGAAACGGTGACCAAAATAAACACTACACTTGCCTGCTCACCCACCTTGCTGAGGGGGTTTTATAGGGTCAGAAGAGAAGATGGCGGGAACGAAACTGGCGGGAAAGAAGGGCGGGAACGAAACTGGCGGGAAAGAAGGGCGGGAACGAAACTGGAGGGAAAGAAGGGCGGGAACGAAACTGGCGGGAAAGAAGGGCGGGAGAGAATGGCGGGAAAGAAGGGCGGGAACGAAACTGGCGGGAAAGAAGGGCGGGAACGAAACTCGCGGGAAATAAGGGCGGGAACGAAACTGGCGGGAAAATGCACTCTTCGGCGAAGGAAATACCAAAAAAATAGAGTTTTCGTTCTGCAGAAAAACGAAACTGGCTTCGGTACCGAATGCATGGATGATTCGGCGAAGAAAATGCACTATCCGGCCAAGGAAATACCGAAAAGGACTCTTTGGTCAACGGAAAACCGAAATAGGTCACATGCAACTTCGGTCGACTGCTAACGTAAAGTGCATGGACTCTTTGGTCAACGGTTGACCAAAGAGTACTCTTCGGCCAACCAAAGACCAAAGAGTCCTCTTCGGCCCAGCACAGCAGGTTTTCGGTCAGGCAATGACCGAAGAGGAGTCTTCGGTTTTCTGCTGACCGAAAAGGCCTTCTTCGGTTAACTGTTGACCGACGGGGTGCTATTTTTGAAATATACGTGTTAGGCCTGCTAGTTTTGGAAATTGCTCTAAATACGATGCTAGTTACAAAAAAAAATCTCCAAACTCAAGGTCCCATCTCAAAACAACAACAAAATCCCAACTCGGTGCCGTGACATACTGTGTTTCATCTTTTGACTTCGTTCAGAATTTGTGGAGCAAAATCGAAAGACAAGATTAAAAGTCTTTATTCGCCTGATCATATCAGGAATTATAATAGTAAAACGTTACGTCGATGTCCAGAACTCGGGACTCTGACGGAATTTTAACTGAACCAATAACAAACACAAAGGTACATCCATCACGTAACCCAGCCGCGTGCCGTGCAGGCGGCCGGCCGGGCCGCGTCGAGCCAATCAGCCGCCGCACCACACCCCGACGGACGACGTCAACGGATGTTCAATTAGAATTCAAAAAATTAATCAGAAGGCCGGCAGCTGGACCCTGTCTTTGCAGTTGCCCTGCATCGGCAGCGGGCAGTCGATGAGGTTCTCCCCGGCGCGGTCGATGCACTGGTACACCTGGTACAGCTGTGTCTCACCGGCGACGCCCCGGTTGCACTCCAGGTTCGCCGTGAACCCGGTCCCCTGCTTGATGGCGTCCCTGATGCTGCTGAGGAAGTAGGTCTCGCTGTCCGACGGCACGATCCCGGCGTCGGCGAGGATGCCGGTGAGGTTGTGGCGGGCCTTGAAGCCGAGCGCCGTCGCGAAGTAGCCGTGCTGGTCCAGGTTGGAGCAGGTGCCGTGCTTCTCCCACTCGTGGGTCCAGAACTCGATGCTCTTCCCGCTCTTGCACGCCAGCGTCGGCCAGTTGGAGTCCAGCTCCTTCAACAGGTCCTTGATCTCCCAGAGCTTGAGGGGCTCGCTGTTGCAGGACTCTGGCCAGCACTTCTTCTTCCGCTTGGTCACCATCTCCAGGGCCCCGTCGAGCTCGCCGCGGGTCTTGCACTTGGCGTAGTTGGGCCACAGGCCGTGGATGCCGAAGTCCGTCGCCGGCTTACCGGTGTCCGGGAAGCAGCACCCCTTCTTGGTGTCACAGAAGGACCCGGGCCACTAGAAAGTACGTACGTCCAAAACACAAGATGCCGATCGTCAGATTCATCGATTTTCTGGAAGGAATCAGCCAACCCTAACTTTGCAATCTGTACAAGAAACGATCTACAGATTGGAAATTGATCATCGATTACTCACTTGCTGGACAAGGTAGAAGAAATCGAATTCCTCGGCGGAGGAGACGGCGACGAGAGAAAGCAGGAACAGGGCCGAGAGCACAACGACAAGCTTCATCTTCGCCTATTAACTTTGAGATGTGATGAAGCTGCAACTATCGCGCGGCTACTTATAGCACGACGTAATGTAACAACTTCATGCAACACGCGACAAGTTTATACAATCGTATGTTACTATAATAATAAGATGAGATATTCGGACGGAATACGCATCGATCGGTTGGAATATGCCGTCGGTTGATCGGGCTCAGTTTCGAGGAAACAACGTGCAAGCAAGCAACAGAACATGTGCTCGTCTACACGCAGATATATAAACATGGCGTAGATGCCATCGGAGTGTAGATAGATTCCTGATCCCAATAATTCTACATCTACGAATAGATTACTAAGGCTTACGAAACCTTCCATACAAATCCTCTCGCCCCCCCTGATTTTCACCGGGTGTGGGTCCCAGCCGCTAATCTTAGCCCAATTAAGTACTTCCACGTCAGCTTTTACGTAAAAGCCTCACGTAAACTTTCGTAGGTGTAGCATTGCTCTTCCTGATCCTCATCCAATCGTTCAGATTAGTAGAAAAAAACATCAGACTTCTTTTTCGGAGGAATCGTTGGAAATTTTTATGGTTGAAAATCGTCGGAAATGTCATCATAGTGGTTGATGGGTCGCTTCCTTCCCCACGCAAGGCAATGAATCTGAGCGAATAATAATGCTGTCCAATGTGGTTTTTTTAGGTGCAACTGACATTATTAGATGGAAAGAAAGAAAATATCAATGTGAGTCGGGAGGACGAGGTTTCAATGGAGCAGTGGGCACTTTTTTATGTTGTGGTTTTATTTTTTGTATAGTATGCTTTATGTTGTAAGTAGGTAGGGGAAGACCAATTTCCGAATTATTGGCATGCACTTAGTTCCAACCAAGGACTTCTTTGAATGTTTAAGGTCAACAGCGCGTAGGGCGGGGGGGACAAGCGCTGGCCGGATCAATCGGAGCTTCTGAATTTCGATGCATCGCTGATGCCGCACTGAAAGTTACAGCAAGAGTAACATTCTTACTTGCAATTTTCGGCAATTACTTGTATAGATGGCCAGGATCAACGCCCGCCGGGAATGGAACATGGTCGTAGTGGTAGTCCAACAAGAGTTTTAGTGGTTTCTCTTGGCGAGTGGTGTGGCGCAACCGCGCTCAGCGCTTGTAATCCTCATTTTCACTGAAACATCTCTATCTTAATATACAGATGCAGATCTATCGTATGTGGTGAGCAACCTAAACAAGATCTCCTGCAGGTTCTTGAGCAAAAAAACACCTTTGGATTGTCTTTGTTAAAAATGGTGAAGTAGAAACGTTTTAATAGCTACTATAATGACATAGGAACATCAAGTCAAGATGGCCGAGTTGGTCTAAGGCGCCAGTTTCAGGTACTGGTCCGAAAGGGCGTGGTGTCAAATCCCACTCTTGACACTCCTTTTTTGTTTCCACTCTCGTCAGGCACGCGTATTAGTTTTTCCTTTTCTTCTCTTGAACTAATAAGAACAAATAACTCCTCTCCGAAGTTACACGCTTCTTGTTTTCCTGAACTGCCATCGCTTCCTCTGCCAAGATTGCCTCGGAGGAGTCTTTTCTTCCTTGTTTTGTGCGAGGAGTTCAGGTGTCAAAGCAAACAAGTTAAAACTCCTTCAGCTCCCTTCTCCATGGCCGGAGTCCCTGAACCGTGTCCCGTGTACAGTGTACAGAAGTAGGAACGCATCAATGAGCAGCAGAACGCAGCAATGCCACTTCTCAGGATTCAGGAACGAATCAAATGCTATAGTCTACTCTCTACATAACGTACATTGTACAGCAACATTCATTTTGGAGTTTGGACCTAACTGACTGCTAGAAAAGTAGTCTGAACTTGCTGCAGAAAAATCTTTCGCGCCTCGTCAGTGCAGTTTCAGACTTCCGGGTCAGAGCATCTGTGTAGTGCCGTGAAGCCAACAAACTCCAGAAACAGCACGTACCAGAAGATGGCCTTCCATTGCTCTGTAACTCTGTAACTGCATTTTCTCCGTTCTGATTAATCAATGAAATGCGGCCCTAGGGCCATATTTTCGTCAAAAAGAACCTGAGCTCCAGTTCGGAGCATCTGCGTACCGTGAAGCCGACCATCTCACAGTACACCACGCGTCAAAAAGTAGCCTCATGCAGAGGATTGAGGGATAAGGCTACTTGGAAATTTACATCCCTATCTAAGCAAAAGAGTGCAAGATTATACGGCGCGCCTTCTCTTTCGCTGTGGTTTCATGAAGTTTGGACCATGATATCCGACTTTGTTTTTTCTGATGACTGGCTGCAGATAAACCTAAACTCCAGCCTTTGGAATGGCACCGCTTCAGTGTGCAAGATCGATGGACATATATCATGCGTGACATATGGTCTCAAAGAAAGGCCATGGCGTCCCGCCTCCCTTAGTCGTGTTTTTATCGTGGGATGTTTGGGACAAGAGAAGGGCAAGAGTGTTTCACCGACGTACTTAGTGCATCTCTAACTCTGACTCTCAAGCCGTCTGCATCCGTCTGAACCTTTTCATCCAACGTGATACTTCATCGGTCCACGGACCGGTCCGGACGTCCGTTTTGCCGCAAATCAGGGGGCTTTGTAGGCGTCTAGATCGCTGTCACGCACGTGTCGAACACCCCGGCCCGGACCCACCCAAGAATCTCTCCAATGGAAAGCGGTCACCGCGCATTCATGTCGGTCTGCGCTGCTCTATGAGCGCCAGCGCCGCATTCATGCCTACCTAGAAGCGGATGCGACCTCTCACTAGAGCCGACATTGAAGCGGCGCGTCGGTCGAGAGCATCGTCCGGTCTCCGCGCCTGTTCCAATGCCGAAGAAGTGTGATCAGACGAGACTGAACGACTGTGCACCGCATTCATACCGGCTCTCGTCTATCCACCTGCCGGCATTAAACTGGTGAGGAGACCGAGAAATCTACTCCGGCGTCTGCATTGACACACCACGCCGTGTGTCCCGACCCCGCCGTGCGAAGCATATCTGAAATCTGAAAAATTCGTTTATGCCACTGAGCTCATCCAGTGCTACATCAAAAGAACCGCCCAAATTCTCGTCTTCAAGCTGGATTTCACGAAGGCATTTGATTCTATCACCTGGGACAGCCCGCCGAAAATTATGGAAGTGCGCGAGTTCCCGTCTCACTGGTGCGATTGGATGGATCTCATCTTCCGGTCCTCTTGATCAGCAGTCCTCCTCAACGGAGTCCCAGGGAGGTGGTTCGAGGTGCGGCGTGGGCTGCGTCAGGGCGACCCGCTCTCCCCGTACCTTTTCCTCCTCGTCATTGATGTTCTTCAACATTTGATCATGCGAGATGGGGGTTTGCTGCACCACATTGTCGACGGCGCGCCTCTGGTGGTGCTCCAGTATGCCAAGGACACCCTCATCTTCATGAGGGCGGATCCCGTGGCGGGCCTGGCGGCTACACAGCTCCGGACCATCCAAGACATGTTTGCCACGGCGACGGGCCTCGTCATCAACTTCCGGAAAAGCACCCTTCTTGCCATGCATGTGGACGCTGAGGTTTTGGAGGGTGTCGTGGTGGCCTTCCAGTGCGTCGTGGGTGCATTCCCGCAGGCCAATCTGGGTTTATCCAGCGACAAGCTCAAGCTGGAAGATTTCGTGCCAGTGATCGCTAAGATGGACCATTATCCCTCCGGATGGAGCGCCCGTCTACTCTCCCGGTCGGGCGCCTGCTGCTGATCAACGTTGTCATCGACGCCATCCCCACCTATGCCATGGTCGCTATGAAACTTCCACTTGTGGTGGTCGGTTTGCTCGACGACCTGCGTCGGGCGTTCCTTTGGAACATCGCGGATCGCGCCTCCGGTGCCAGGGGGGTCGCGCGACCTCGCCACGCAAAATGTTTGCCTCCGGCTCAAGATGCTTCACCGGCTGCATGTTGCCCTTGCGTCGCGTTGGGTGGCGTGGTTCTGGTCCGAGCTCAGTGGCCTCTCTCCTCTCGCCTCTAGCGCTTCTGCTCCCGCTGGCGTGCACTAGCGTGCCCGTTAGTGCCTTCTCCCAGCCTCCCGCGCTCTCACGCGTCTCCGTCGGGATGGAGGAAGACTTGTTTCTGGCAGGATCACTGGCTTCCCTGTGGCCCGCTCGGGGGCGTCTTCCCTGCGCTGTTGTCTCACACCAACCGTCCGGAGGCGACGGTTTGGCAGGTCTGGCAGCGAGGCATTGACGCGGTGCTCGTCCCGCGCCTCTCGCAGGTCGCCACCAGGGAGATGGTGGAAGAGCTCGACCTGATGCGCAACTGCCCCGCTGCAATGCGCGGCAACGAGCGGCGTGTCTCCCTCTTCTTGGCCCCCACGATGATTTCTCTTCGAGGGCGGCGTACGCCCTATTCCACCTTGGCGGGGCGACCACGCCCGCCGGTGCCTTCGAGCTTCGCTGCACCCTCCAGGGTCAAGTTCTTCACTTGGCTTCTGTCCATGTCCAGGATCCACACCCGCGACGTCCTTCTAAGGAATACCATCATCACCGCTTCAGAGGCCAGCTGTCTGTGTTGCTCGGTGTCGCTCGAAACGGCTAATCAACTCTTCTTCACTTGCAGGTTTGTTGTTCGCTTCTCGCAGTGTCTTGGGCGCTCCATGAGCAACACCGAGGTCCACAACCTTCATCTTTTCGACGTGGAAAACACAGGAAGAAGAGAATTATTCAGTTAGAGCAAGATGAGGGTACAATTATAGGACACGAGAACATAAAATTGTACATCACCGAGTTCTACAAAAAACTTTTGGGGCACATAAGCAGAACTTTGTGTCATTCGAGGAGCAAATGATTGGAGATTTGCCGCAACTAGGAGCTGACGAGAATGAGATTCTATCAGCACCGTTTTCTGAGAAGGAGGTGTTTGAGGCGATAGCGCAAATGAAGAATAATAAGGCGCCGGGTCCGGATGGCTTTCCCGCTGAATTCTACAAGCGGTGTTGGGAAATCATCAAAGGGGATCTATTACCCATGTTCCATGATTTGTTTAATGGCCAACTACAATTATTCCATCTTAACTTTGGAACTATTACGATGTTGCCAAAGAAAGAGGAGGCAGTTCGCATTGAGCAGTTCAGACCGATATGTCTGCTTAATGTGAGCTTCAAGATTTTTACAAAAGTTGGTACTAATAGACTCACGCAGATCACATACTGTGGTGCAGCCAACTCAGAAGGCGTTCATGCCGGGTCGACATATCCTGGAGGGTGTTGTCGTTCTTCACGAAACCTTGCACGAAATCGAAGAAACTAGATGGAGTTGTCTTCAAAGTGGACTTCAAGAAGGCGTGCGATATGGTTAAATGGCCATTTTTACAACATGCCTTGCATATGAAGGGTTTTGATGCGGCTTGGAGGAAGCAGGTAGAATCTTTTGTACAAAAAGGCAGCGTTGGGATAAAGATCAATGATGACATTGGTCGTTATTTCCCAACACAGAAGGGATTGAGGCAGGAAGGTACAATGCATCCAATCTTGTTTAACTAGATAGGGGGCGCGGCTTGCCGCGCATTGCCCGCCGAACGGCGGCCCAGACGATATTACATTGAGATGTTAATGGAGATTACCCTAACATGTTGTAAACATACATCAAATCTGAATGTAAAATGAATGTAGTTACATGTGGGTATCACTTTGGTTGGCATATATAGAGAGATGATATGATCATAATACATGCGTGATAACAAGTCTTGTGGAGCTACAAAAGTGCGGGATCTTCAACTGACAGAGGTTTGATGTAGAGTAGCATAGCAGTGGGGATCCATGTGGATACACACAGGAATTACTCTATTTCGCATACACAGGGAGCTGATATGATCGCAATACAATACCAGATAAGCAATGCAATAAATATGATTCATATGACAATACAGTGGTTACAATTTCTCAAATAAGACAGTTCATTCCTCAGAGTAACCTGATAATCCCAGCATATGGAACACGAATGTGAAATAAATTGACCTGAATAAAACACAAGAAACAATCCACAGGGGACCCAAGAGGTGCAACAGATGCAAATCAGGGTCTGAGAGACGATACTGGTACTGATTATGTTCAACGATTCATAAGCAGCTGGAATATAAAGTAGGTGAGTGATGATGCGAACAGTGTATCAATCGCTCATCTATCTACAAAGGTAATAACCCTGACATAAGTACTTGCTAGCCTCTACACACGGATATCGCTGTGCCCGAAACTGAAACAACAGGGCTGAAAGCGCTTCACAGGCATGACCAGCCACTCGACTTCTCATTTCACTTCGGGGCATCGAGTCCAGGGCATGTATGGATACATCGATCTTGTATCCTGGACAGATGCAATTGACAAGGACTAAGCACAGGATATCATACAAACAAATGTAAACCTAGAAATGAAGTTGCAAAGAGCGAGCTCAAATCATCCGAACCTGACAAAAAGACGGCTTTTAACCAAGTGGCCTGATAGTCCGATGGATAGCAACATGACTGTGATGGCAGCCATTGTTGCTCATAAGCAACCAAATCATGTGGCGGTAAGTGCCTGCGAGCCGACGCTCAAGCAGGGGAATCGCTCGTACAGGCATACTGGTAAGGAACCGTCAATTTACAGCGACATTAACCAAAAGAGGTGGATCTCCAAAAGTTGCTTCGCCTCCTGAAACACCATGAAGAACAACAGGGAATCAACCATGAGAACGTGAGACAACACCGGTCATAAGAAGATCCAAAAGAAATCACAAAAAGGAATGCCTTATGCTTACCCAGGCAATGTTTCTACTTCTTCTTAACCCGCTCGCTCGCATTGCTTCGAGCATCGGCAGGTAGGGATGGTTGAGACCTGAAAACAGCACGGTGAATTAAACAGTGCTGCAGTGGAAGCAAAACACCTGGATACAAGTAAAGAAACAGCAGGCACCTCTTTGTATTGGAAGTCTGATCAGGCAATGGCAGGTCATCTTTCTCTGTGGAAGAGCCAAGCTGTGGCGATTTCTCCTGCTCAGTGATAGACCCACTACCCTGTGAGAGGAAACATGCATAAATAAATAAGCATGGACAAGAAGGAGATACTTGCAAAGACAAACAATCTGGAAGTTACCAAGTTATCATCATCTGCATCAACAAGGTCACTGGCAATTGGATCAGATATCACAGTGGTAGTTGAGACAGGTACTTTGTCTTTAAAAAGAACACGTTGAGACTTTGGTTTAATCTCGGATGCCACACCGCTGTGAAAATTAGAGGAAACACATATGAAATACAACGGCGCATCACCAATTCAAAAGAAAAATGTCAAGCTCAGTGTAATTGCACGGACCAGTCACACTTGGCTTCGTGACAGAAGGAGGCGACGACAAAGAAGGCAGCAGGGCCTGACTCTAACGAGAAGAACAAAAAAGGATTAAATAACAGGAAAAAACAAAGAAATGGAGTAAGTAACCAATCCAGAAAAGCAACCGTGAGAAGAACGGGGCTGAACCTCGGGAGTGTTAGCGATTGAAGGCGGGGGTGTGGAGCTGCCGGGCGGTAGACTGCTGGACGATGCACTTGGCACTGCCAGAGGAGGACTGTCATTTGGCAAAGAGGCTGAGCTAGTTGCTCCAGTTGTAACACTTGAGGCCCGATACGCCATAGAAGACTGTGGCTGCTTTCCAAGAGGTGTGTCAATCCTAAGCACTTGGAAGGACAACTAATCATCATCACTGGTGAAACACTTACTTGATATGGAGACAACGAAATGGAACTTCCTTGATATAACAGCAGAGAGCTCTCGTGGGATGACAGGGTCCCCACGGGCAGACTGGACAATCTCTAGAAGTGGAGCAATAGGTGATCGCCCATGGCGCTCTTCCCACTCTGTCAAAGAAGACAAACTCAGCCTCACCAGGTTCATTGACCTCGGCATCATCATCTCTTGCAACGTAACAAATCCGGTACCTTCAAGGCAAGGCAGAGATGCATCTCAATAAATGTAACGAACTGAAGCGGATAGCTCATATGGTAGCAGGCAAGGTTTTGTGAAGACACAGTTACCTTGGTATTGCATCTATTCCAGCACAAGCTGGATCTGAACATCTGTAGGCAGCACCGTCTAGAAGAGAAGACTTGTGACAGGTAGTGCACGAAGAGAACCACCAACGCTGAGAAGGAGTAAGTCTGCTGAGAACGGCCGTGCAAAAGTGTTGGCGCTGCCTCTCGCAACACCTTCTTCTTTCTTGTGGTTGTCTCTCACACCTCACGCATGAACTCAAGAAATGGAGACACAAGTGTTTTTGGCCTCGGCTGCCTCACGCAGCCCGAGCTTTTCTCTCTTTCTATTCCCTTGTCTCTACTCCAAAACAAAATAACTACAGCTTATATACACACACGCACACCTAGCCAGCCATCACGTCCGGCCACCACGCATGCACTAACCGGCCACCACACTCGGCCACTACCCCAACTACCTACATCACTAACCAACTACATACATGCATGCCCATACCCAGCGCCTGGCCTGCATCCTCCTAACGGCCAGCCACCACACCTGTATGGCATGCAAAGCACACGTACATAGCTAGGTACTAACAACACTAACAGACTCTCGCTAATTCTACGCCTCAGCTCCGAGCCTCCAACTGGTTTGTCCAGCGCTCCAGCCCCTTGCGCGTCCGGCCGATTCTCACGACTATGCTGCATCGCACAGCACCGCGGCTTCACACCGCCATCGGCATCTCACCATGGTCGCGGCATCACACGGCAGTCCGGCATCTCGCCTCCTCCACGCACTCGACGAAAGCTTCGACGACTAGCTACTCCTAGACCATCTAAGTTACATGCATAACGAAAGCAAACTAAAATGCTGATACAATAATATCAAGATTAGTTCTAACAAAAAGAACCGGGAATCCTATAATAAAGCAGAAAAAGCATCAGATAGGAGTATTCAAAGACCAATCTTCATTGAACGGGAAAAACAACTGGGCAAATTAATTACCCGATTATCAAACATATCCAGATCAGCCAGCTCTCGTACTGTCTTTGTTTCTAAGTTAACCTGCGCATGCAGCTGTCTGCCCGGGTAAATTGATATGCTGAATAGTGTTAGATGTGTGTTTGGTGTGTTCTCTGCGGTACTACCGCCCGAGTGCGGTACTACCGTCCGAGGCGGTACTACCGCTCTGAGTGCGGTACTACCGCTTGTAATACCTCACATGTATATGTACTGGCCTTTGGCCCACAGTTAATACTAGTTGCTCATTATCCAACATGGTATCAGATGCCAGGTTCCTCCTCCACCTCCACCGTCGCTGCCGCTAGAGCAACTCCGGCCGACGTCTCTGCCCCGCGCGGCCGCGGCTGCTCCTCCCCGTCCTCTACCCCGCGCCGCGCCGGTCGTCGGCCGCCTCTTCCTCGCGCCAGCCCGGTCTCCGGCCGCCCCTGCTCGCGCCGGCCGGCCCCTGCTCGCGGACGACCCGGCCGCCCCTGACCGCGCCGGCTCCGGACGCCCCCGTCCGCCAGGCCCCCCCCCCTCGCCCGGGCTCACCTCCGCGCCGTCCCGCGCCCGCCCTCCCTGCTCCTCCTCGCTCGGCAGCGATTTGGTCGATCCCGATCCCGATTCCGCGGCGTTGCGCGGTACTACCGCTGGCAAGCGCGATACTACCGCCCGAAGCGGTACTACCGCCCGTTACTGCCGCTCTACTTCCGCTTGAAGGCCAGGCATACCAGAAGACTAAAAATAAGCGGAAGTGCCCACGGCACTGGACCGCGGAAGTACCGCACAAGCGGTACTACCGCTTAGCATAGCGGTACTACCGCCCTGCGCAGCGCGGTACTACCGCTGCACAAGAGCGGTACTACCGCTGAGAAGTGCGGTACTACCGCGCACTCAGGCGTCATGTCTTCGTCGGGCTATGTGGCTGTTCCTCGGTGCTCGGTGATCTTCGATGGCACCAACTATGCTGAGTTTGTGGGTTTCATGCGCATCCACATGCGCGGTCTTCTCCTGTGGGGCGTTCTCTCTGGCGAGGTTCCCTGTCCGCCTTGCCCTGTTGCACCTGTGGCTCCTACCCCGCCGGTGCCGCCTGTTCTTGCTGCTGATGCTTCTCAGGCTGATCGGGATACAGCCAAGGCCCTTGACGATGCTGCGGTTGATGCTTATGATCAGCAGGTATCTGCCTACTCAGATGCTCTTGCTGTTTACCGAGATGATCTGTCTGCTTACACTCAGTGGTGCAACGATGATGCTCGAGCTGCTGCTGTTCTCACTGCGAGTGTCTTACCTCAGTTTGCGTCTGAGTTCATGGGTCTCGGTCCTGTTGCTGCGATGTGGTCCTATCTTTGTCAGCGATATCAGCCATCTCGTGATGCTCTCTACTTATCTGTGGTGCGTCAGGAGCACGCTCTTCAGCAGGGTGACTCTTCTGTCGATGAGTTCTACTCACAGAGCTCTGCCATCTAGCGCCAGCTTGACTCTCTCCGGACGGTTGTTTGTGGTACTTGCCGTTGTTGCCAGACTGTGCGGTCGGACTTGGAGTTTCATCGCCTCCATGAGTTCTAATCTCGCCTTCGTCCAGAGTTTGAGCCTCGGCGTGCTCACCTACTTGCTCGTGGTCGTGTTCCTATTTCGGAGGTGCTTGCAGAGCTTCGTGCTGAGGAGACACGCCTCCGTTCTGCTGGTCTGCTTGTGGTTCCCACTGTTCTTGCTGCCCGAGCTCCTGTGTCGTCTGCTCGCCTCACCACTCCACCGCTCCTGCCCACACCTTCAGGGGGGGTGGGTCGCCCTCCTTATGCTGAGAAGGGCCGGTCGCGCCATGACACCTTCTGTGGCTACTGCTCCAGGCCAGGTCACCCAGAGTCTGAGTGTCGCCAGAAACAGCGAGACCAGAGGCGATCTTCCAGTGGGACTCATGCACCTTCCTCGACTCCGTCACTCACTGATCAGGACATTGTGCGGCTCAAGCGCCTCCTGGCTTCCTCCGGCTCTTCCTCGACGGGTTCTGTTGCCGCTGTGACTGCCATCACAACTCTGCCCCCGCCGGAGCATACTCAGTCAGGTACATCCTCGTGGGTTCTAGATTCTGGAGCTTCTTTTCATATGTTTTCTGATTCCTCTGCTTTATCTTCTCTTCGACCTCTTGATTTTCCTCTTAATGTTCTCACTACCGATGGCACACCTCTTCCTGTTGCTAGTCGTGGCATCCTTTCCACTCCGTCTTTTTCGGTTCCTAGTGTTTCTCATGTTCCTCGTCTTACCATGAATCTCTTTTCCGCTGCCCAACTTACTGATTCTGGCTGTCGTGTCATTCTTGATGCCGACTCTTGTTCTGTTCAGGATCGTCGCACTCAGGCTCTGGTTGGCGGTGGCCCTCGGCGCCGTGAGTCTGAGGGCCTTTGGGAGGTTGACTGGCTTCGTGTTCCTTCCGCTGCTACAACATCCGCCAGCTCTCATGCTCTTGCTGCCTCCTCTTCTACGTCCTTCCAGCAGTGGCATCATCGACTTGGTCACATCTGTGGCTCTCACTTGTCCTCATTAGTACACCAAGGCGTCTTAGGGTCTGTCTCCGGTGATGTTTCGTTGCATTGTGATGGTTGTAGGCTTGGCAAACAGACTCAGTTACCTTATCCTACCAGTGAGTCTGTATCTCAGCGTCCTTTTGACTTAGTTCATTCTGATGTATGGGGTCCTGCTCCTTTTGACTCGAAAGGGGGTCATCGCTACTATGTTCTGTTTATTGATGATTTCTCTCGCTACACTTGGCTTTATTGTATGAAATCTCGCAGCGAGGTTCTCCCCATATACAAGCGTTTTGCTGCCATGGTTCGCACTCAATTTTCCACGCCTGTCCGTATCTTCCGTGCTGACTCAGCTGGAGAGTATATCTCTCACATGTTGCGTGGTTTTCTTGCGGAACAGGGTACTCTTGCCCAATTCTCTTGCCCTGGTGCCCATGCTCAGAATGGTGTTGCTGAACGCAAACATCGCCATTTGCTTGAGACGGCTCGGGCGATGATGATCGCCGCCTCTCTTCCACCCCATTTTTGGGCTGAGGCCGTTTCCGCATCCACCCACCTCATCAACATTCAACCTTTGGCTGCCTTGAAGGGTGGTATTCCTATGGAGCGTCTCTCTGGTCGCTCTCCTGACTACTCCGCTCTTCGTATGTTTGGATGCGTGTGCTATGTTCTTCTTGCTCCGCGAGAACGAACCAAGTTGACTGCTCAGTCCGTTGAGTGTGTTTTCCTTGGCTACAGTGATGAGCACAAGGGCTATCGCTGTTGGGATCCTGTTGGTCGCCGTCTGCGCATTTCACGTGATGTGACGTTTGATGAGTCTCGTTCTTACTATCCGCGTCCCTCCTCCTTGAACTTTTCCGTGGAAGATCTTTCCTTCCTTCTCCTTCCCGACACATCTCCATCTGTGCCTCCTGTTCCTCCCTCTCCCCCGGTGAGTCCCCCTCCACCATCCCCTCCCTCCTCCTCCTCTCCCTCGTCACCACCATCCCCTCCCTCCTCCTCTCCCTCGTCTCCACCATCCCCTCCCTCCCCACCCTCCTCCCCAGTCTTTCGACCTCACTCCCCGTTTCCTCTCCACTACATTCGTCGTCCTCGTGCTGTGGATGATCCTACTGATGTGCCCTCTACTTCCAGTGCACCTCCTCTCACGCCTCCGCCGGTCCATAACCTCCGTGTTAGGCCTTGTCCCCCACCTGATCGCTATTCTCCTGACCGGTATGGTCTTTCTGCCACTGCTGAGCCCACCACCTATCAGGCTGCCATGACTCAGCCTGAATGGCAGCTTGCGATGGCCGAGGAGCTTGCGGCGCTTGAGCGCAATGGCACGTGGGATCTGGTTTCTCTTCCCTCCGGTCTTCGTCCCATCACCTGCAAGTGGGTCTATAAGATTAAGACTCGCTCCGATGGTTCCCTTGAGCGATACAAAGCTCGTCTTGTGGCTCGTGGCTTTCAGCAGGAGCAGGGACGCGATTATGATGAGATATTCGCTCCTGTGGCCCACATGACCACTGTCCGCACTCTCCTTGCTGTGGCTTCTGTTCGTCATTGGTCTGTATCTCAGCTTGATGTCCAGAACGCTTTTCTCAATGGTGAGTTGCGTGAGGAGGTTTATATGCAGCCACCACTGGGGTACTATGCTCCTGATGGTATGGTCTGCCGACTTCGCCGCTCCCTCTATGGTCTTAAACAGGCCCCTCGCGCCTGGTTCTCGCGGTTCGCCTCTGTCGTTACTGCCGCTGGCTTCTTGCCCAGTGATCATGATCCAGCACTGTTTGTCCACACCTCTTCTCGTGGTCGGACTCTTCTCCTTCTATATGTGGATGACATGATCATCACTGGTGATGATTCTGAGTATATTGCCTTTGTTAAGGCCCGCCTCCGGGAACAGTTTCTGATGTCTGATCTTGGTCCTCTTCGCTACTTTCTTGGGATCGAGATTTCTGAGACCTCTGCAGGCTTCTTCATCTCCCAGGAAAAATATATTCAGGATCTTCTTACTCGTGCCGCTCTCGGTGATGAGCGCACTGTTGTGACTCCTATGGAGCTCAACGTTCAGCTTCGTGCTTCTGATGGTGACCCTCTTCCTAATCCCACTCGCTATCGCCACCTCGTTGGGAGCCTTGTCTATCTTGCTGTTACGCGTCCTGACATCTCCTATCCTGTCCACATTCTCAGTCAGTTTGTTTCAGCCCCCACCTCTGTCCACTATAGTCACCTCCTCCGTGTTCTACGATATCTTCGTGGCACGATCTCTCATCGCCTTTTCTTTCCCCGCTCCAGTTCTCTCGAGCTCCAGGCCTACTCTGATGCTACGTGGGCTAGTGATCCCTCTGATCGACGCTCGCTGTCTGCTTACTGTGTCTTCCTTGGTGGCTCTCTTATTGCCTGGAAGACAAAGAAACAGACTGCGGTTTCTCGCTCGAGTACAGAGGCTGAGTTGCGAGCGATGGCTATGCTGACGGCTGACGTGATCTGGTTACGATGGTTACTTGATGACTTTGATGTGTCTGCTACTACATCGACTCCCTTACTGTCAGACAGTACCGGTGCTATCAGTATTGCGCGTGACCCGGTGAAGCATGAGCTCACCAAGCACATCGGTGTGGATGCCCACTTTGTACGTGCTGCTGTGCAGGATCAGACACTGGCTCTTCACTATGTGCCCTCTGAGTTACAGTTGGCGGACTTCTTCACGAAGGCACAGACTCGAGCGCAGCATGGCTTCTTTCTCTCCAAACTCAGTGTTGTTGATCCACCATGAGTTTGAGGGGGGGTGTTAGATGTGTGTTTGGTGTGTTCTCTGCGGTACTACCGCCCGAGTGCGGTACTACCGCTCTGAGTGCGGTACTACCGCTTGTAATACCTCACATGTATATGTACTGGCCTTTGGCCCACAGTGAATACTAGTTGCTCATTATCCAACAAATAGCAGTGAAATTGTCACGCAACCTACAGCTCAAGCACAGAAAAGAATTACAATCAGAAATATGGATGACCTAGGCGCTAAACCAAATCAAGAAAAGTAAACAGAAACAAGGACAGAAAACAAATATTGATTGATAGTAGCAGTTATCAGAAAATGGTTAAAAGGATCTGAATTTGCAGCGATCAGACTGCATGTGCATGCGGAAAAAGATTGGACACGAAAGAAGGAACAAACTAAATCACCTGCTGCGGAAGTCACGTATATCAGGAAGGTCTTCATTGATGTACCATCGGCAGGCAGCACTGCCGCTAACACCCCTATGGCCTGTTAAAGGACAAGTCCAAGATCATTCATATGATACCGAGAAACCAATGTGGGTAGCTAACATCACATGTGTCAATCCAGGTAAGCAAAATGAAAGCTTCTCACCATCATAAGTTTTCACCAATGTACCAACAAGGATGATTATGACAGGCTCAGTGCTGCCGAGCTCCATAACCTCATCACCTTCAAATGCCAGGGCCGCTTCTCCCGACAGTATGACAGTGATCTGATGTCCCCTGTGCAAAATAGACCAACAATGGGTAGGCATAAGGTAATAGTGATGGAACTCACATAGTCAAAAAGACAAAGAAAATAAGAGGATCATACGTTAGATCTTTCAAGTGGATAACTCTCTTAGTGGAAGGCTCAGGTCTGCTTGCACTAACATACTGAACATCCTCAGAAACCCCGGTAATCAACCCAATGACATCTAAACAATCGAAGAGAAGCTATCGTAAATCTCTCGCCAAGTCAAAAGGACAAAAGATGATCGGTTGCAGAATTACCTGCGAAGCGCTCAGTAATATCTGTAGGCCTGGGAAGCTGAGCTATTGGAGTTAATGCGTACATACAGAAGGGGAAATCTGCCTCCATTCCAGTTCTCTCCACAAGTTCAGTGCGCCTTGTAAACTTGATCATTGAATGACCTTCTACTGGCCTAAAAACATATTTCCTTGGGAACACCAGGAACTTGCGAATGTCTTATATCTTTCCCTCTTCGATACGATCAATGAAGTTATCAACATTCTTTTCTGGGATCTCAGCATACATGTGATTTCCCTATCAATCAAAGGACCAGAATATAAGAAGCCATGTAAACAAAGTTCTGGAGATTACCCTGGAACACGACAACCATAAAGAAGGAACATGGAGACCATACCTGTGCATCCAAAAGGACCATATCTGTATGCTTGATAGGGCCATGATCAGTTCCACCACGATGTTGCCACAACCTAGAGACATAAACACGAATGCGCCAAATGGTGTTGTCCTGGCGAAGTTGGGACAAAGGGCTAAAGTCCATCTGCAAAAAGAATAACAGGATGATATGAGCAAGTGTCAAGAAGAACGTGCCATGACCTATCAGCACTATCCCACGTAAATTTAGTAGGGAAATCACAATATGTTAATCCCACGCCCTCTTTGTACTCTAGGTTAGCTTTGAACCACTCAGTGAGCATTGTTTTCTTAGCAAATGGGAATTAGCGATTGTCTCTAGTTTTGCTTGGGCACTGAAACTAATAAAGTTCATATTTGTCAAATGAACAACCAAACGTTCAACAGAGGGAACCTTTCCATGTATAATAAACCCATATATCCACCACAAACCACTATACTCACATATATACCTACAGCCTCGATATTCTTTAATCTCCTACACCCCATCGGAGCTAGCAACATGGTCATCACTGTTCTCAGCATTGGCTCTTTCTAAGACCACTTCTGAAAAGTCTGGCCCTGTAGTGACATACTTAAAGAGATATTTCATAACCTGAGTTTTGTTACACCACGCAACATTTATATGCCCTTGAATTTTTTTAAGCAAAGCCATGTTATAAGGCACAACATGTCTATTATCAAGGTAATGACCATTTTTAAACACATGGTGCCCATTGTCACGATGCCTATACAGAGCGAATCCATTTTCATCTATAGTCGTCATATCCTGAAAACTCTTGGGAAAATGCTTAGAGCACACGCCCTTTTTCATGCAAACACACCTATCATCCATGTCGCCACATGGGCCATGCATCATAAATTCAGAAACCAATGCATACCCCAAATGATCAACAAGAGGGTCTGGGATCTCAGCACACACAAAGGAGTCAATGACATCTGTACTAACCTTTAAATGATCTCCCTTCAACCAAACAAGGATATGAGCATGTGGCAGTCCTCGTTTCTGAAACTCAATGTTGTATAAAACTGCAAAGGGAAACAACAGCAAGTCAGATAGAATAGAGGAACCCCTATACGTAAGCCAGAAAAGCTCAAGCCGCAGCCTACTGTAAAGGAGGGGGGGGGGGGAACAGTACCAGCCTTTATAGGACCGCAGGCACGGCCTGACTTAATTTCATCTAGATATTCATTAAGTTTCAGGCTAAAGACCCTAACAATAATGTCAGCCCTGTCACATGGCTTTTGTCCAGGTTCTAACAACAAAGCCTCAGCAATCTCAAGCCACTTTGGATTACATGTAAAAGTAGTAAAAATATCAGGGGCCCCATGTACTCGACAAATTGCAAGACCGTCCTGAAAGCTCTCCAGAAAGTAGCGTCGACCACCGGTATGGCTTGACGGTACAATAGTTTTTTTTTCAACAGTCCAACCATCGACACAGCCCTAGCCCACTGCATCCGTAACACCCTGCATGTGCTCACATCGAAGATCAACCTGGTGCCTAAGTATGTACCAAAGCCGCTGCTCATCGATGCACGCTCGACAGTCAACAACAATTTGTGAAGACAAAGGTCCATAACATAAGTAAGGATTTGGTTGTTCCGGTCGATAGTGACAAGTATAACAGTAATAGTCCTGCATGGTAACCTTACCCCTGGTCTTTTCCCCGGCCCGCAACCCTTTATGGAACATCAATTTGGAAACCTCTCTCATCATAAGGGAACAAGAGTGGATACTGCAATGGCATGTAGGCCGGTTGTAAAGAATTAATTTGTTGTAGCCCTTCAATCCTATCATGTATCATGATATCTCGACAAGATGCATCAAAAGTAAAATCACCAACAACCAAGGCCGCCAACTCATTAGTAGTGGGCAGATTATATTGTGGTCCATCACCATCACCAGGCGCAATGATCCTAATAGCTATAGGTTCAGCCGGATGCTCCTCTAACCTCTCCTTAGCCATCCTAAACTTCTTAACCAAAGAATTGTTCTGATCAAGCATATCTTTTAAAGCCTCTACAATAGAACGATCTAACTGTCCTGAGGAAGTACCATCTAAATTCACCGCATTCATCCTATGGTCAATTTCATTAGCGGTGTCATAAATATACATTTCAGCAAATTTAGGTGGATCATCTTTCGATGGCAGAAGAGAACCAATACGATGATGTACCTGACCACAAATTTTGTAAAGATTAGGACCCCGCGTGCCCTCTAACGAACGATCAATAGTCGCCCCCATAGATGTAAATGCAAACATGCAATTGTATTGTCGTATTTTGCTAGAAACTGTTTAGAAACACGATCACCATCATAAGATAACAAACGATTCAATAAAGCAGGTGGCTCTCTGAAAGGTTTAACAATGACTTTTCCACCTTTGCAACAAAGGTTATAAACGATTTTACGTTGGACCCATGAAGAAGATGACTTGGCCCTCTCCTCACACCAAAAAGAGGCTTTGCAATGAGGGCACTGGTACTCAGGAGGACCATGGTAGCATCTGTCCTTATAAGAAGCTACAGGAAATAAAAAACTCAAGGGGTCGCCATCACAGGAAAAGGATAAAGCGAACTTACCATCAACCTAACAGCCAGTACCTTTGAGACTGTCAACAACCTCAGCAGGAAACCCGGTCCAGTCAGCTGACAACTTTGTTGGCAGACCATCTTTAAACCCAAGATCTACACGCATGTTGTTGTGAGAAACAATCCCCGAAAAAACCCCACTAAACGAAGTAAAGAAGGAACCATGACTGGGCAGACCAGCACCTGTAACGCCATGGCGACGAAGGGCCCTAAGTAATTTTTGCCTTTTCCGATTTCCAGCCGACATGGCAGAAGTGAGCAGGGGGAACCAAGCATCCCCTAGGAAACCGACAGAACCAACGCAAATGAACAGATGCAGGCTAAACTAAATGTAAACAAACAACTACACAAGACAACATACTCTTTCTTTTACGAACACCCCGAGCATCAACAATAGGAGCATGCAAAACACGGCGACGATGAGCCATCACCAACTACGAGCACACATGAATGCAAGTACTGCATGTTAAGATAAAACAAAGGTAAAGCCAGTGGACATAAACAAAGAGAAATATCCAATAGGAGCAGGCAAGACAGCACATCTAATTAAAGAAACCTCAATTCATGCATACGAAGCAGTGTTTATTACAAAGATACCCAAGGGAACATATAGTGACTCTGACACAGCCTATCTAACACTTTCCTAGCCAGACCTTAGAACCCATACATCGAATTAACCAACTGTGAATACAGCAGCTGCAGCTGGACGCTTGCATTTACACCAGCGGTGTTGCCCTGCCCACCTGCATGTACCAAAGGCCAGGCAAACCGAGCAAGCGCGCCTGCAAGCACCATAGCCGACTGTGCAACACCTTTATATGCTAACATGCTCTCATAATTGTAATCTGCAATAACAAACCCATACATCCCTTGTAAAAACCGGACCGCCTGAAAAGCAGCCTGATCATATAAAGAGGAGCAGCCGTCAAACAAACTACCCCAGAAAAAATGTGTTTGACAGCGTACTATATCATCCCTAATAAGAACATCGATCTCAACTCCTCCAAGCAGAGAACCATCGGATGCCACCTCTCGAACGTAGGAATGGAACGGCAATCGACAGTAGGTCGCAACAGCCTCAAAGAGAGGCACACAAGAAGAACGCAGAATAAACATGCCTGTAATAATTAGCCATTAAGGAACAACCGAAAAAATCCCAACACACACCATACAAAGGGACAAACGCATGAGCCTATTAGATAAAGCAAAACAAGAATAATCGCATAACAAGCAACAGGAAATTGAGCAGGGCATAGCTTACCATGTGAATTAAACAACAGCCCCACCAGTCAGCAGGTTCCAGCAACACGACAGACTCAAAGAACTCCCTTGTAAACTGAAACAAGCTGTGAAACAGAAAGTAAAAAAACAGGAAACAAAATCAAGGCATAGCAGAAAAAACAAAGATAACCATATGCAGAAGCAGTCAACCCTACAACCGAGAAGTGCAAACAATCCCTAAAGCAAAGAAGCAACATACCAAACATATACGAAAGTGCAAAAGGAAAGACAAGTTGACCAGATGAACACAGGAAACATGAAATGCATCTAGGAGCACATGACCACCATGCAGAAGCACAAGATGCAGCCCAAAAAGCATGGTCTTCAGAACCGCTGAATCTCTAACCCAAAAAACAACAGCAAACACACGCCAGCGAGCCCAGACCCACCATTCTCTTCCCAATCAACAATGTGAGCCATATAACCCTCAAGACACATCAACATAAGCAACGATCAATCAAAACAAGCCAGGACCAAATCATACTAACCCAGGCAGACCACCGACCAACAGAAGACAATGAACACGACATGCTTCTCATTCTTTTCCAAAAGGCCACAGGACCAATCCAAAGGTAGCAGACCGATCCAAAAGCCACATGATGCAGCAGACAAATCCAAATGGCACATGCCCGTTCTTGACCACAACCCAACCAACCCATGCTAACAGAAAGGAAAAACCCCAACCTTAGCAAGATCCAAAGAAGCAGGAAAAGGCACACACACCTGTCACCCACAAGCAAACAAACAAGGCAAAACTGAGAACGACTAAAATCCAACCAGAGACAAAGATATGCACTGGCTTGGCACACCAACATAAGACAACAAAGGAGTACACCGATTTGCCACCCTGCGCACCTACCCCAACCACATGCACACCACACCGAGCTCAACAATACATGAATACAGGCACGCGACCATCAACCTAAATACAAATGCAGATAGAAACCTAAAAGCAAAGAAAAGGGAAAGAGGGGTCGACCTGCAGATCCGTGGAGCAAGACGGGAAGACCAGCACGGACCCGTTGACGAACAGGCAAGGAGACCAAGCAGGAGCTGCCACAAAGAACAGAACATGCCACAAATGTCAGAAGCACACCTCGGCTGAAGCAGACGACACAAATCGGGCCAAAAGGAAGACCTACCCACAGATCGACGAGCGGCGCAACGGATCCATGTCAGGCCCCTGACTGAAGTTCAGACAGTGCGATCAATTCTTCAGTTATCAGGGCGTACCGATTCGCGTGATGGGTTGAACTGCACCGTCGGATCGTCATCCTACAGCCAGCCACTCGCGTACCGCTTCGTGCCTGGAGGAGCTCTTCCCCGTTGTCGATCGTAGATCCAACGGCTGTCAGCCTTCGTCTAGTCATTGTTACCTTTCCGTCACCTTTGCCTGTAGCTTATCTCTTTTCTGTTTTTACTTTCAGTAAATTGTAATGGCTTATAAGCCCAGGATTAGCCCGTGAGGGGCAGCTAAGTTGTATAGGGGTTGAACCCTAGGCCGCCGTGTTCCGGCTGGCTCGCTATCGTCCGCTGTGGCGGCGCAAACCCTAGCAATTCACCTTCGCGATTCCCCTCTGAATTTCTTGTGTTCCACTCTGAATTCGACTAGTGACCTCGCTCTGTAGTTCGGGTCTAACAATTGGTATCTAGAGCCAGCGATCCTCGGAGGCGTGTGAGATCTGGATCGAAGTAGGTTGGGGCCTTGGCCTTGGTAAAATTCCTCTTTCGTCTTGATCTCCGGCGGCGGCGTACTCGGGCGGCGTTGGTGGCGGTAGACAGCTCGGGTGTTGGAAGCGGCCGGGCAGTGGTTGCTGGAGAACTCTTCTCCGGTCTAAAATCCCACCCAACCCACCCTTCTTGAACACCAGCGGCGGCGTGGCGTGGCGGCGGTGCTGGCGGCGGCAGGAACGTCTACTTCAAGCTCCGGTTGCAGCTCTGCTGTGGTAAAATCCCCTGCTTGTGGTGTTCGTTCAGTTCTTCTTCGAATTGGTGTCGAAGCTCCTTGCTTTGTGTAAAACCTTTTCGATCTGATGGTGAAACCTTCGGAATCCCAAGCTACGGATGAGTTGGAAATGGATTCACTGCAATTGGACATCAAGGCCTTGCAGCATGACAGAGATCTGGACAGAAAGGAATTTCAGGAATTTCAGTCTGCTGTCAACAAAAATTTCGCAGATGTGCAGAAATCTTTGCTTGAGATGCAGTCTTCCCTTACCCACCTCATTACTGCCCTTACCACAAAGGAGCAACCACCGAACACACCCCCAGCTGGTCAAGGCAGTGTTCACCAAATTACTCCCCAAGCTCCTTTGAGAAACCCTGCAGAACAAGTTCACACACCCAACACCTTAGGTTCTGCAGTACTCCATGATGTTCAGACTGGCAAGGAATTAAATCTAGATGGAACTCAGAAGCAGCCCTACAGACATCCTAATTTTGGAGCTACCAAGCAGCAGCCAGTTGCTCAGGAAACCAGAGCACACCCTGTTTTGCCTGCTCCTGCTGACAATCAACTGGTGGATCTGGAACAAGATGGAGAAATCTGTGAAGGGGGTCACAGAAGGACTCAAAAAGCCCAAACATTAGTAAAGCCTGCTAAGATGAACATTCCAGAGTTTGAAGGAGAAAATACTGATTCATGGATTCAGACCATGGATATGTACTTTGATGCTGCTAGGACACCAGCTGAAACTAAAACAGAAATAGCAGTTTCTTATCTCAAAGGGCCAGCAATGGAGTGGTGGAGAGGCACTGGTTACATTGCTGCTACAATGCCTTGGTATAGATTTTGCAGATATGTGGGAGATAGATTTTCAGAAACTTCCATCTGTGATAATGTCAGAAACTTTCATGCTCTCATTCAGACGGGTTTTGTCAAAGAATATGTCCTGCAATTTGAACACAGCATGAACCTTATGAGAAGAGATAATCCAGCTCTGCCTGATTCTTATTACATGAATAGTTTCATATCTGGCCTCACTGATAGTATACAACATTATATTCAATGTCATGAGCCTCCTAATTTGCAAAAAGCCATTTGGTTGGCTAGGAGATTGGAACAAGCTCAGCCCCCAAAAAGGCCTGTTTTTCAACAACAACAACAACAACAACATCTGCCTGTGAGAAGACAAGTGCAATTTGTTCCCAACAGACCTCAAAACATCTCCCCCTCAGCTGTTATTGAACAGGCCAGACAGAAGGGAGTTTGCTATAAATGCAATGAAAAGTGGTTTCCTGGACATAGAAAAGTGTGTAAAATGAGCCAGCAGAACCAAGTGCAAGCACTCCAAACTCAAATACCAGATCATGCTGATATCATATATTTCACAGATTATGATGAAGATGGGGATGATCCTCCCCCTGAACCCCCAGATCAACAGCTGCAAATTTCAATGCATGCTGTAATGGGTTTGAGCATCAAGAAATATACCTTCACAGTAGCTGTTCACATCAACAACTGCACGGCAATGGCATTAGTGGACAGTGGTAGTACTGCCACTTTTATTTCTCCAGATTTGGCAGAGAGGGCTAAGTGTGTGTTGCAACCTACAACTAAAGTAAGAGTGGTAGTTGCTAATGGGGGCTATTTATGGACTGACAGTGTGGTCAAGGACTGTATATTTAATATTCAAGGAAATGAATTACAGTCTGACTGCAGAGTTCTTCCATTGCAAGGCTATGATATGATATTAGGAGCTGATGGGTTATGCAGAGTCAGTCCTATTCTCATGGATTATGAAGAAATGTACATGGACATAAAGTTACCAAATGGACAGAGAGTGACATTGCTAGATGAAACCCTTCCTTCTCATGTGGAAGTGACCAGTGCTTGCAACTTCCATAGAGTCTTAGAGGATGTTGTGGGTGGAGCGTTTCTGTTGATCAAACCTTCTGCTCTTGAAGAAACCTTAAAGCAAGGCCCACCTAAAAACATCCAATCACTGTTGAAGGATTATAAAGATGTTTTCCAGGAAATTCCAACTCTTCCTCCAGTTAGAGCTTGTGATCACAAAATTCCCTTGGTCCCTGATGCAAAGATTGTGAACATTAGGCCTTACAGGCTACCTCATCACCATAAGAATGCGATGGAAGGTTTAATCAAGGAAATGATTAGTAAGAACATAATCAGGGACAGTACTAGCCCTTATTCCTCCCCTGCTTTGCTAGTAAAGAAGAAAGATTCCAGTTGGAGATTGTGCAATGATTTCAGAAAAATTAATGAGCAAACTGTTAAAAACAAGTACCCCTTCATGTCATTGAGGATTTACTGGATGAGTTGCATGGAGCTAAAATATTCTCAAAGATAGACTTAACAAGTGGATATCATCAAATCAGAATGAATGAAGCTGATATTCCTAAAACTGCTTTTGCTACTCACATGGGACACTATGAATATCTAGTTATGCCTTTTGGGCTGACCAATGCTCCTGCCACTTTTCAAATGTTGATGAATACCATTCTAGCCAAATATCTGAGAAAATTTGTACTTGTTTTCTTTGATGACATCCTCATTTTTAGTGAAACTGAGGAAGAGCATATTGAACATTTGAAACAAGTCTTTGAGACTCTGAGGAAGAACCAGCTGTATGCCAACTATAAGAAGTGCATCTTTGGTCAGTCCCAGGTAGAGTACCTTGGTCACATCATCAGCAAGGAGGGTGTTGCTACTGACCCAACAAAAATTACTTCTGTGGTTAATTGGCCAGTCCCTACTTCAGCCACTGAACTAAGAAGCTTTTTGGGCCTCACTGGCTACTATAGAAGATTTGTTCAAGACTATGGTTACATTTGCAAGCCCCTATTTCAAGCACTTAAGAAAGATGGCTTTGTGTGGGGAGAGGAGCAACAATCTGCTTTCAACACTTTGAAACAGAAAATGACAACAGCCCCTGTTCTTGCCCTCCCTGACTTTTCCCAGCCCTTTGTAGTAGAAGCAGATGCTTGCCACTATGGAATTGGAGCTGTACTAATGCAAAATGGGAGGCCTCTTTCATATTTTAGCAAAACTTTGGGACCTAGAGCTAAGACATTGTCTACTTATGACAAAGAAGCCATTGCTATTTTGGAAGCTCTCAAGAAGTGGAAGCATTATTTTGCTGCCTCTTCATTGATCATCAGAATAGATCAAGAAAGTTTGAAGTACATTCAAGAGCAAAAATTAACTGAGGGCATCCAACACAAGTTGTTAATCAGACTTTTGGGCTACAACTTCTCTATAGAATACAAAAAAGGAAAAACCAACAAAGTTGCAGATGCTTTATCCAGAGTTAAGTACCAGCTTAATGCTATTGCTGGAACTGCTGTTCACCCAGTATGGGCTACTGAAGTGATTGAGAGCTATAAAGATGACCCTAAATGCAAAGAGTTGTTAGCCCAACTAGCTCTTTCTTCGGACAGTTCCTCCAAATACAAACTCCAGCAAGGCCTTCTCAGATATAAAAACAGAATTGTTGTGGGCAACTCCCCATCACTCAAAACAAATTTACTCACAACTTTTCATAGCAGCGAATTGGGTGGTCATTCAGGTCAGAGAGCTACATATCAAAGGCTGAAATTGCTGTTTTATTGGCCTGGTATGAAATCTGCTGTTAAACACTTTATTCAAGAGTGTCCTGTTTGCCAGATCAACAAACCAGAACATTGTAGGTATCCTGGATTGCTACAACCACTCCCTACACCATTATTTGCTTGGACACACATTTCCATGGATTTTGTGGAAGGCCTACCCCTGTCTAATGGCAAAGATCTGATCTTAGTAGTTGTTGACAGATTTACTAAGTATAGCCATTTCATTCCCTTAAAACACCCTATTACAGTCAAGTCTGTGGCTACTGCATTCATTGATAACATCTTCAAATTGCATGGTCTTCCATGTGTCATTGTCACTGATAGAGACAAGATTTTTACCAGCCACTTATGGCAAGATCTCTTTAAAAGACTGGGAGTCAAACTTCACATGAGCACTTCATATCACCCACAGACTGATGGACAGACAGAGAGGGTGAATCAGTGCCTCGAAAATTATCTAAGGTGCATGGCCTTCCATCAACCCAAGAAGTGGTGCTATTGGCTCTCACTAGCTGAGTGGTGGTATAACACCTCCTTTCATACTGCCCATAAGATGACCCCTTTCCAAGCTGTTTATGGCAGGAAGCCCACAATGGTTGCAGAGGCTGCCCTCTTTCCTGATATAGACTCTCCTGACAACCCTTTCTCTGTCTCACCAGAAGATACTGCAGCTATCATCAAGGAACATTTGCTCAAAGCAAAAGAGAGAATGAAGTTCTTTGCTGATAAAAGATCTGATAGGTCCTTCCAACCTGGTGATATGGTCTACTTGAAAATCCAACCATACAGACACACTTCACTCAGCATTCATCGACATTTGAAGCTTCATTCAAAGTATTATGGGCCTTTCAGAATTTTGCAGAAGATTGGTCATGCTTCTTACAAGCTCCTTTTGCTTGAGGGATGTCAGCTTCATGATACATTTCATGTCAGCCAGCTCAAGCAACAACTGGGCCCTAAAGCAGTGCCAAATCCCAATTTACCACTGTTGAACCCCGATGGTTCAGTTCTCCTGGAACCTGAACAGTTACTGGAACGAAAACTGGTCCCTCGCAAGCAAGGAGATATTGAAATTCCCATTGTTCGATGGCTAATTAAGTGGAAGAATTTGCCGGTGGAAGAGGCAACCTGGGAAGACTCTGGGTTCATTCAAAAAGTTTTTCCAGCCTTTCATCCGTGAGGACACGTCTGATCTCAATTCTTCAGTTATCAGGGCATACCGATTCGCGTGATGGGTTGAACTGCACCGTCGGATCGTCATCCTACAGCCAGCCACTCGCGTACCGCTTCGTGCCTGGAGGAGCTCTTCCCCGTTGTCGATCGTAGATCCAACGGCTGTCAGCCTTCGTCTAGTCATTGTTACCTTTCCGTCACCTTTGCCTGTAGCTTATCTCTTTTCTGTTTTTACTTTCAGTAAATTGTAATGGCTTATAAGCCCAGGATTAGCCCGTGAGGGGCAGCTAAGTTGTATAGGGGTTGAACCCTAGGCCGCCGTGTTCCGGCTGGCTCGCTATCGTCCGCTGTGGCGGCGCAAACCCTAGCAATTCACCTTCGCGATTCCCCTCTGAATTTCTTGTGTTCCACTCTGAATTCGACTAGTGACCTCGCTCTATAGTTCGGGTCTAACAATCCAGGCCCAGCGACGAGGAGAACAATGGATCTGCAAGCAATAGATACCCAAGATCCAAAACTGGTCAGCCATGACAAATCCAATGCAGAAAAGGGGAAAGAAGGGACGAGGAGAAGAGAACCACCTTAACCAGTGTCACCACGGCGCGACACCATCGGAGACCGCCGGCGACCAACCCTAGCGACGACTCGCGGACCAGGAAGCAGGACGGCGGAGAGGAGAGAGCACCGAAACGAAACGAAAGGAGGGGGAGGAGAAAAGGCAGGCGGCGACGCAAGATAAGGGAGGCCACCCACCCACCACCCTCCATGCCGCCGAATAGTGCCGGGCCGCGCGTACGAATCACAGCTGGGCAGCTCACCCGGCGGGCCACAGCACAAACCCGGCGACGAACAACGGTTGGGCACGTCGATGAGGTAGCCCCCCGCGGCTCCCTCGCCCCGACGCAGAAACCGCCCGCACCCAAACGCTCACCCACATCGAGGAGAACCCCCCGCGACACCGTGTCTAGGCCCAGCTATAGATGACAGGGGCGAACGAGAGGAGAGCAAGAACGATTCAGAACTGGAGCCACCGAGCGGGCAGTATCACGACACATCAGCAAGGACCCACAAATCGGACGGCCAGCATGGAGATCGATCTGGGAGCTCCCTTATTCCGGCATGAATCGGGAATTGAGATATCATGGCCGATATGTTGACAGTCATAATTGGTCGGGCCAAAGAGGACGGTCAGCTGGGTGGGCTTATCCCTCATCATGTGGATGGTGGCGTTTCCATTCTGCAGTACGCTGATGACACTATTATTTTCATGGAACGTGATTTGGTAAAGGCTATGAATATGAAACTGATTTTATGTCTCTTCGAACAACTATCTGGTTTGAAAATCAATTTCAATAAGAGTGAAATGTTCTGCTTTGGACGCGCCAAAGAAGAGCAAGATAATTATAGGCAGTTGTTTGGGTGTGAATTGGGGTCTCTCCCGTTTAGATATTTGGGAATGTCAATTCATCACCGAAAGCTTACCAACAAAGAATGGAAGCACAGAGAGGATCGATACGAGAAAAAGCTTAGCTGCTGGAAAGGCAAGCTTTTTTCATATGGGGTCGGCTATGTAGGGGAACGCAGCAGAAAACAAAAATTTTCCGACCTACGTACCAGCCCAGGATCACTATGGAGACTGCATACAAGGTTTGATCTTTTTCGTTACCGACTCGTAGCGCAGCGGAAGTAGAGTCGATGACGAACGGCGGTGCAGATACCCGCAGCTAGGATTTACAACCTCCCAACCGCGAGGATGTACTCCCACGTCAGCTCACCGGACGGATCTCCGGGCAGCCCTTCGGGAGGCATCGGGACAGTCCCTCGGATAGTCCCACCGGACGGATCCTCGGACAGCCCTTAGGGAGGCCCCTGGACAGTCCCTCGGATAGTCCCACCGGACGGATCCTCGGACAGCCCTCCGGGAGGCCTCTGGACAGTCCTTCGAATAGTCCCACCGGACGGATCCTCGGACAGCCCTCCGGGAGGCCTCACGGACAGCCCTTCGGGCGGGTCACTCGGACAGCCCTTCGGGAGGACACCCGAAACTCAAACTGTAACTCGGACAGCCCTTCGGGAGGCACTCTCGAACTAAGACCGAAACTACGATCTCTCTACAGAGTTGCACACATACGGTGTCATCTATCCGGCAGGGCTTCGCCGTCCAGAACTAGTTCCCACCGGAACCCAGACAGCCTTTCGGCTCTACGAAACTATTTCGCTGGGAGGGAGAGAGAAGCCAGAAATGTCATGGCATGTGTATGTGAGAGCAAGGATGAAGCATATGGGGCTGCCTCCTCCCCTCTATTTATAGGAAAAACAAGGGGTAGGATGGGCATATCCAAAATGCCATGTCATCCCAAAATATCTTGGGAAGATATTTGTGGAAAGCCAACTTCCAACCATATCCATAAATCTGATTTCACTATTCACGACGACATTTTTCAGCGTCCGGTCGAACTGAAAATATTTATGTGGGCTTAGAACAATTCCAGTACCCACTAAAATAAGTTTCAATGCGATCCGGAACAATTCCGGTTTAGTGATTTTCATCTGCGAAAAGCATCTGAAGCGGTTCCGGCAGCTCCGGAACATTTCCGGTTTTTATCCCGGAAAATTCCAGAAAGTTTCCAGAACGATTCTGGCACCCTCCAAGAATTATCAGGCATGTGCCGAAACCAATCTGACTTTATGGTATCCTCTGAAACAACTTTTCAGTTTTACCGGAACTATTCCGATATCCTCTCCGGAACGTTTCCGTTTCGTCCGAAACTTTTTCGGTGAATTTCTCTCAGACTCCTCGTCTAGTATTCAGCAGATAGATGACCCTTAAGCGTGTGACCCTATAGGTTCGGTGAAGTATAGACATGACCCGGAACACTTTCCGATCAATGATCAACATCGGAGCCGTGGACACCCATATTGACCCCTATACCCACACGAATGAATATTCGAGTGAACCTCCAGTTGCCGTGTGCTATTCCTGTTGCTTCGCGATATGTTACAAATACCCGAGGTGAGAAAACATCGGCATCCTCGTGGATCAACACTTGTCCACAATGCCAGTTACCTCGTTACCGGTTTTGTTCTCTTTTCTCGTTTCTGTGTTCCGGCATCCCCGTGATCAAATCACAAAGTGTCTGGCCAGACGATGATGGATACCGTAACACCGAGAGGGCCCAGAGATATCTCTCCATCGTCGGAGGAGCAAATCCCAATCTTGAGCTATCAAGTTACTTGACATACTTTTCCATGAACCCGTAAGCCGCCGTAATAGCCACCCATTTACGGATGACGTTTAACAAACCCCAAAGTTCATGAAGCAAGCATGAAGAAACTCGATACTCTCATGGTCTAAGGAATCATGCAAACATTAACCATCTCTGTGTTATTAACCATTAACTAATGACGAATGTATCTCATAGCATAACATCAATTCGGGTCGATTCAACACAAGTGTTCTACCAACAATTGTGCCCTCAAAATTGCCGGCATAGTCATGCCCATGATCAGGAAAACAGGATCATCATGCAATACTTGAGCCAGTCATAGAGGCTTGACTAGGAATACTTTTTACCGTTTATTATCCCACACGTGCACATGAGTTTCCCTCCAAGCCTCGTTTTATTTGCAGACTCGAGAATCATTGCAGTTATAGCATGGAACATAAACATAATTATGAACAAGGAGATAATCAATAACATTTATTATTGCCTCTAGGGCATATCTCCTACAGACTCCCACTTGCACTAGAGTCAATAATCTAGTCAATGCTAATGCACTTTACACCTATGGCATACTGGTGTAAAATATGCTTCGCATGTGGTATAGCCTGATGTCCAACGGATCTGACGACTTCAGCTCCGTGTGTAACTTTGCATATCCCCGCGTTTTCACGCTTTCACAAAATTCATATTTTGTGTGGGCTTGGCTTTGCATATGTGTGAATCATTGGTCGAAACCTGATTCCTCAGACTGAGCTATGGAGCAGCTATCTGCAATAGTGTCCCATAGACCAAAGCCATCTTGGAACCCTACTAAGTTCATGAATGAACTATATGATTCAACAACTTCTTTGTCACTTCTTAAGTGTCAACATACTTAGCCTTTGTTATAGAATTCGCCACAGTATCTTGTTTGGAACAATTTCCAACTACCGTGCCACCATGATGTGTATCACAAAACCCTCAACTTAAATCGAAAATCGCATGGAGCATCGATGAAGACTGTATCGATGTAACCTTTTACAATGAACTCTTCATGATCTCCACTTGCGAGAAACCATGTCATCGGTACTGCTCTAGTACTTAATGACATCTTTCACTGTTGTCCCATGATCAGTACTTTGATCACTATGGTATCTATACTCGCAACAACTTTGGAGTATTGGACATATCTGGTTGTTTTTACATACCATGGAATACATGATTAATCCAAACACAAGAGTGTGTGGAATCACCATCATGTATTTTGCTCATCAGTGTTTTGAGACACCGAGTCTTGCAAAACCCTTTCCATGTGACTTCGGCAAGAATCACTCCTTGGGGTTTTAAATGCTAAAAGGTTTTAGCACCTTGTCAATATGTATTCATAGCTTAGCCCCATTAGGTAAATCTATCTCCATAGATCATCATGCCTAATATTAAGGCTATTTAGCCTAAGCACTTCATCGAAAAACTATTTTCAAATGAAGTCCTAATTCGTGTCAAGAAATTTATTTCCAATTAACAATGTGTTAAGTACACAAGGTTTTTAGAAATATTATTATGCTCCCACTTACTTTCTTGAATCACAAGCATCTTCGATACCCATTTGATGAAGTCAAAAACCCTTTTGACCATTCCATCAAAAACGAAGATTCCAACTCCACTTTGCTCTCTTCTGTCCATCGCTGGAACTCTGAAGTTTGCATACTTACTAGCATCCTCTGGATCGACAAATTACTTTGGACTGTATCACATACAAGTCCTAGGTTTCATTCCCATCAGATGGAAATCCTTTTGTCATCCATGTTTCATATCTCATGATTGAAATATGTATTAATTGCTAGTTCAACCCGAACCGACTTCAAGCATCGCTACGGTGAGACAATCTCATCGTAGTCAACTCTTTGAACTTGTTTTTGCAACAAGTCGAGCTTTATGGATAAAACATTTTTATCCGTATCAGTTTTTAGTTCCATAAATATCCGTTAGACTCTAAGCCTTCCGAAAGGTGTATCAAGATTTTAATCTTGAAACATTGATATGGAAACTATCTCAGATTGTATTGGCATTTAGCCAATTCCGGAGTCAGGGCCCATCATCGCTTCCTTATGTATCGTAGGTATACTGTTGTCCAACAACAATATCTCGTTTGCGCACCTGAGAGGTTTGCACGAGCCTTGCCTACGTGGTTCAGCTGCAAGTTCGACTGAAGTCCATACATTTTATTGTAGAGACTTCCGTATCAGTCGCAGTAGGAAACTCCGGAATCACTTCCAAGGTTTCTTTCCTTTGATCTGATGACGAAGATACTGGTTATCTCGTCGAGTTGCACTGTCCTCCCACTCGCCTTTTGTAAGAACTATTCTCTTTAAAAGCATACCGTTTTGCGGCAAAATCCTTTGCCTCGGTATAGTGGTGGGGAATACCCAATGACTTGGGATAACCTTACAAAGTAGCACTTGCCTGATTTGAAATAGGTTTGTAACCTTTTACACAAGCCCCATATTCCAAATGTTAAGAAAAGATATAACATGGTTGGGCGTACCATACCATGGCATCATTTCAACAGACCCGATGGAGCTCTTTTCAGTGTAAAAGCCGCAGTCTCTAAAGCATCACTCTTTTAAAAGGGGTAATGGCAAATTTATTTATGTCATCTTTGATCTTACCATGTCATGAATGGTTCGATTACATCTACACAGACTCTCCACTTGCAGTGGTGTTCCGGGAGGTGCAAGTTATGAAACCCCTTTCACAACTCATCAGACATTCGCTAAACTTGTAACTCAAATATTCCTTTCTGCAATCGAATTGTAGAAACATAATTTTCTTGTTACAATAACTTCTACTTCATTTTTGAAAACCTTATGAATGAATTCAAAAGATCCAGACTTACGTCTCAACAAGTAAATATCCATATATCTACTTGAGTCATTTCTGAAGATAGATAACTCCACTACTTGCAACAACATTTATTGGACTACACACATCATAATGTATGATCACCAATATGTTTTTTGCTTGTTCCTTATGGTCTGTGAATGGTATTTCAGTCACTTCACTTTTCAGAGGAAAGTTGCAAGTGTCAGATGATTCAAAATCAAACGACTTCAAAATCCATCACAATGGAATTTTCCATGCGGGTTTCTCCAATGTGACCAAATGCAGTGCCACACTTGTGTGGTATTCTTTTAGTCTTGCGACATTTAGCGTCAGTGTTATGGATGTATCATCATCAATATTCATAACATACATCCCATCTTGTATGGAAGCATGGCCCTTCATGTTATTCATAACTCCGAACATTAAAAGTTCTCTTATGAACAACCTTCTTGCAAGATACTTTATGCAATGGGCTAGAGTGTGTAAAACTCTAAAATGATTTATGAAAGTAAATACAGAGGTAATGTATTATTATCAATATTCATAACATACTTCTCATTCATAATGAAAGTATGGCCCTTTTGTTATTCATAACTCCGAACATTAAAAGTTCTCTTATGAACAACCTTCTTGCAAGATACTTTATGCAATGGGCTAGAGTGTGTAAAACTCTAAAATGATTTATGAAAGTAAATACATCGGGAATACACCTATGGAAGGCATAGTAACATTTACTATGTTCCCTGCGTGTATCTAAACCTCATTCCTGGCTAGTCTTTCAGGCCATAGTAGTTCTTACATCAAGTTGCAACAGAATGCAATCGAGCGGGTATCTTTGTGATTAACTCACAATACCCAAGAATTAGTGATTAACATGTTTAACCATAATTCCCAAGAACTATATCTTTGACCACCCTTCTATACATCAAAAACCTGTATGACATTCATACATGAGCTGGATATTCCAGTCTCCTTTCCTTTTGCCTTTATACTTCTAATAGTTTTAACTTTCAGTATTTCTTCTACTCTCAGAAGAAGCACCCAACTTAAGAGTGGCGTTAGCCCCGGACTTCCTAGGCGTGAAAGTTTCACTAACACCCTTCGGACACTTCCTTTCTCTTTAAGTTGTCGTTTTATTCACCATCATCATATGACAGGCGTTCTTCTGGTTCCCCTCTTATCAGTCAAATGCCTAGTAAACACTTTTACTAATAGTTTGCAAACAAACATGGCTTTAGATATCTCATATCTTTCAGCCTTTGTTTGTATCTGAAAATTAATTTTCAGTTCCATGAATATCACATAACTATCCCACAACTTTCGAAGTTCGGGTCTCATGGAAGCAAACATATTTCACTTGACCGTAACGGAATTTTAGCTTTTGGATCGAAGGACGAGAGTCATATCATCCATAGCATTAGCGGGAGAATACCGAAAGTATGCGATAGGACAAAGTCCTTCTCGGCACTCTTGAGGACAATCCTCACATTACGTTACCAACCGTAAAGTTTTAACCAGATATTTAACAGCTATTCAATTTTAATAGGGAAGGTGGAAACGCGAGCCATTATTCTACTTATTATGCAAATCACACTTAGACAGTGTTCAAGATTAATTGCACTGAGAATTAAACAAGGTAATTCTACAGTGCGCTCCCACTCAAATCAATATCTCTCATAATTGATTGTGAGTGATTCAAGATCCAAATTTCAATTCAACGCCAAGGATGCATCCATCTCAAGTGACGAGAATTTCATTTGGTAGGCCAACTTGCCAATCACATCTCTATGTGATTCTTGTTCATCTTTCGATGCGTGTGTTCCGAGCTCATGACTTTCATGCCTGAACGTCAAGACAACCAAGTGATCTTGCTGCGAGGTCTCAACTCACCCGCCTCACACATGTCTAATCGTTTGTACCCATGCATCCATGTGATACCCCGAAAAGAAAAGTGCCGTGACGGTGCTACACTTGGGAGAACACTAACTACTTGATATTTTTGTGAGAGATCACCCTAATAAAAGCGACTACCGCGCAATCAAAAGGGTGCATCATAAGGGATAAACATCTCAGGCAATTCATAATAGCATGATATGGTATAGCCCTTTCTGACGGAGAAGTCTTGTATTTCTTCGTCTCCGGCATTCGCGTCGGTGTTCACCTTTGCGAATATTGCCACCACCTTGTCGATGCACCAGATAATATTGCTATCTCTATAGCTAATAAAATAAGTGCATTACTTAAGGTTGACACGCAGGTCATTAAAGTGACAATCATATGGCTCCAGCCATCATGCCGAATCATGACACGCAGGTCATGTTAACAAATTTACATCATATAGCCATCTCATACATAATCAAATTAATATGAGCACTGCTATACCACATCACATGCACATGCAAACCATCCTGCAAAACCAAGTTAGACGCCTCTAATCGGTTTATGCAAAATTTCATTTTACGTGGCTTCTAAGGTTTCGAACAAACCGAAGCTACCTACGTCCATCATCAAGCATGATAATCCAAGTCGCTAGATTAACATTCCAGGGTGTATGAAACACGAGATAATAAAATCTCGAGCCCCATACTAAACTTCGTCATACGCGTGACCCCCGTGCAGATCACATCTGCATTGCCCTTTCGTCTGCAAAATTTCATCTTTCTTTTTAACTACGGTGGAATTCAATGAACTGTTAGCACTTCGTTGATCAATCAGGATCGCGGATTGCCAGAACATTGAAACTCCACCATACTGTTATCAAGATCAGAAATATGCAAATTCGAGGGAAGCAACAAGAACATCGGGTAACAGACTTCATCTGCTACCCGCACAAATAATTTTCAGCAATAGATCTCATCTACTACCTAATTATATTGTGCAACACCCATACATCTCTATGTATTCTAGATCGCAACCTGCATCTACGCATAGCACGGCTCTTGATGCCACTGTAGGGGAACGCAGCAGAAAACAAAAAAAATTCGACCTACGTACCAGCCCAGGATCACTATGGAGACTGCATACAAGGTTTGATCTTTTTCGTTACCGACTCGTAGCGCAGCGGAAGTAGAGTCGATGACGAACGGCGGTGCAGATCCCCGCAGCTAGGATTTACAACCTCCCAACCGCGAGGATGTACTCCCACGTCAGCTCACCGGACGGATCTCCGGGCAGCCCTTCGGGAGGCATCGGGACAGTCCCTCGGATAGTCCCACCGGACGGATCCTCGGACAGCCCTTAGGGAGGCCCCTGGACAGTCCCTCGGATAGTCCCACCGGACGGATCCTCGGACAGCCCTCCGGGAGGCCTCTGGACAGTCCTTCGGATAGTCCCACCGGACGGATCCTCGGACAGCCCTCCGGGAGGCCTCACGGACAGCCCTTCGGGCGGGTCACTCGGACAGCCCTTCGGGAGGACACCCGAAACTCAAACTGTAACTCGGACAGCCCTTCGGGAGGCACTCTCGAACTAAGACCGAAACTACGATCTCTCTACAGAGTTGCACACATACGGTGTCATCTATCCGGCAGGGCTTCGCCGTCCAGAACTAGTTCCCACCGGAACCCAGACAGCCTTTCGGCTCTACGAAACTATTTCGCTGGGAGGGAGAGAGAAGCCAGAAATGTCATGGCATGTGTATGTGAGAGCAAGGATGAAGCATATTGGGCTGCCTCCTCCCCTCTATTTATAGGAAAAACAAGGGGTAGGATGGGCATATCCAAAATGCCATGTCATCCCAAAATATCTTGGGAAGATATTTGTGGAAAGCCAACTTCCAACCATATCCATAAATCTGATTTCACTATTCACGACGACATTTTTCAGCGTCCGGTCGAACTGAAAATATTTATGTGGGCTTAGAACAATTCCAGTACCCACTAAAATAAGTTTCAATGCGATCCGGAACAATTCCGGTTTAGTGATTTTCATCTGCGAAAAGCATCTGAAGCGGTTCCGGCAGCTCCGGAACATTTCCGGTTTTTATCCCGGAAAATTCCAGAAAGTTTCCAGAACGATTCTGGCACCCTCCAAGAATTATCAGGCATTTGCCGAAACCAATCTGACTTTATGGTATCCTCTGAAACAACTTTTCAGTTTTACCGGAACTATTCCGATATCCTCTCCGGAACATTTCCGTTTCGTCCGAAACTTTTTCGGTGAATTTCTCTCCGACTCCCCGTCTAGTATTCAGCAGATAGATGACCCTTAAGCGTGTGACCCTATAGGTTCGGTGAAGTATAGACATGACCCGGAACACTTTCCGATCAATGATCAACATCGGAGCCGTGGACACCCATATTGACCCCTATACCCACACGAATGAATATTCGAGTGAACCTCCAGTTGCCGTGTGCTATTCCTGTTGCTTCGCGATATGTTACAAATACCCGAGGTGAGAAAACATCGGCATCCTCGTGGATCAACACTTGTCCACAATGCCAGTTACCTCGTTACCGGTTTTGTTCTCTTTTCTCGTTTCAGTGTTCCGGCATCCCCGTGATCAAATCACAAAGTGTCTGGCCAGACGATGATGGATACCGTAACTGTTGGAAATATGCCCTAGAGGCAATAATAAATTGGTTATTATTATATTTCCTTGTTCATGATAATCGTTTATTATCCATGCTATAATTGTATTGATTGGAAACTCAAATACATGTGTGGGTACATAGACAACACTGTGTCCCTAGTAAGCCTCTAGTTGACTAGCTCGTTGATCAAAGATGGTTAAGGTTTCCTAGCCATTGACATGAGATGTCATTTGATAACGGGATCACATCATTAGGAGAATGATGTGATGGACAAGACCCAAACTGTAAACGTAGCATTTGATCGTGTCAGTTTATTGCTATTGTTTTCTGCATGTCAAGTATCTGTTCCTTTGACCATGAGATCATGCAACTCACTGACACCGGAGGAATACCTTGTGTGTATCAAACGTCGCAACGTAACTGGGTGACTATAAAGGTGCTCTACAGGTATCTCCGAGGGTGTCTGTTGGGTTGGCATGGATCAAGACTGGGATTTGTTACTCCGTATGACGGAGAGGTATCTCAGGGCCCACTCGGTAATACAACATCACATTGAGCCTTGCAAGCAAAGTGACTAAAGAGTTAGCCACAGGATCTTGTATTACGGAACGAGTAAAGAGACTTGCCGGTAACGAGATTGAACTAGGTATAGTGATACCGACGATCGAATCTCGGGCAAGTAACATACCGAAGAACAAAGGGAACAGCATACGGGATTAACTGAATCCTTGACATAGAGGTTCGACCGATAAAGATCTTCGTAGAATATGTAGGAGCCAATATGGGCATCCAGGTCCCGCTATTGGTTATTGATCGTAGAGGTGTCTCGGTCATGTCTACATAGTTCTCGAACCCGCAGGGTCTACACACTTAACGTTTGGTGACGATTAGTATAATTGAGTTATTATGTTGGTGACCGAAAATTGTTCGGAAGTCTCGGATAAAATACCGGACATGACGAGGATCTCCGGAAGAGTCCGGAGGTAAAGATTGATATATGTGATAATAGTGTTTCGATCTCCGGAAGAGTTCCAGAGTTCACCGGAAGGGGTTCCGGATGTTTACCGAAGTGTTCGGGTGCAGCAACACTTTATATGGGCCAAGGGATAAAAGCCCACGAGGTATTGGAAAGTGCAAAAAGTAGTTTTGCTGCCGCGTAAGCGGTACTACCACTTGTGTGAAGCGGTACTACCGCCCAAGCGGTACTACCGCTTGTGTGAAGCGGTACTACCGCCCAAGCGGTACTACCGCTTGTGTGAAGCGGTACTACCGCTTGTGTGCGGCTGTGCACGGTTCGGCAGGGATCCGAGTTGGACTCTTTCCCTGCGGGCCAAACCGACCTTGTGCGGGCAAAACCGACCTGGAGGAGGCTTTTACTCCAAGTTTAGACCCCAAGGCTCAACATATAAATAGAGGGGCAGGGCTAGCACACGGGACACATCAAGATTTCCCCAAGCCGTGTGCGGCAACCCTAACCCTCTAGATCCTCCGTCATAATCTCCGTAGTGCTTGGCGAAGCCCTGCAGAGATCGTTCCTCACCACCATCACCACGCCGTCGTGCTGCTGGAACTCAACCACTACTTCATCATCGCTCGCTGGATCGAGGAGGTGAAGGCGTCATCAAGCCGTACGTGTGTTGAACGCGGAGGTGCCGTCCGTTCGGCACTAGTTCGTGATCGGATCGAGGGACGACTTGCGATTTGGATCGCGGAGACGTTCGACTACATCAACCGCGTTTCTTAAACGCTTCCGCTTAGCGATCTACAAGGGTATGTAGATCCACTCTCCCTCTCGTAGATGCTCATCACCATGGATAGATCTTATGTGTGCATAGGAAAAATTTTGTTTCCCATGCAACGTTTCCCAACAGTGGCATCATGAGCTAGGTCTATGCGTAGATGAGATCTCGAGTAGAACACAAACGAGTTGTGGGCGTGGGTGTATACATATTGCTTGCCGTTACTAGTTGATATTTGATTCGGCGGTACTGTGAGATGAAGCGGCCCGGACCGACATTACGCGTACACTTACGCGAGACAGGTTCCTTCAACTAACATGTAACTTCGTTGCATAAAGATGGCTAGCGGGTGTCTGTCTCTCTCACTTTAGTTGAATCGATTTCAATGAAGAGGGTTCTTTTAGAAGATCAAAAAGCAATCACTACATCACGTTGTGGTTTTGCGTAGGTAAGAACGGTTCTTGCAAACCCGTAGCAGCCACGTAAAATTTGCAACAACAATTAGAGGACGTCTAACTTGTTTTTGCAGGGTATGTTGTGATGTGATATGGCCAATTACATGATGAGATATATGTGATGTATGAGATGATCATGTGTTGTATAGAATATCACGACTTGCATGTCGATGAGTACGGCAACTGGCAGGAGCCATAGAGTTGTCTTTAATTATTGTATGACCTGCGTGTCAATCATTAAGCGCTATGTAATGCTTTACTTTGTCGCTAAACGTTAGCAATAGTCGTGGAAGCAACAGTCGGCGCGACAACCTTATGGCGACACGTTGATGGAGATCAAGATGATGGAGATCATGGTGTCATGCCGGTGACGATGGAGATCATGCCGGTGCTTTGGAGATGGAGATCAAAAGCACAAGTTCATGGCCATATCATGTCACTTATGATTTGCATGTGATGTTAATCCTTTTATGCATCTTATTTTGCTTAGGACGACGGTAGCATTATAAGGTGATCCCTCACTTAAATTTCAAGATAAATTGTGTTCTCCCCAAGTGTGCACCGTTGCGAAAGTTCGTCGTTTCGAGACACGCCGTGATGATCGGGTGTGATAGACTCTACGTTCGCATACAACGGGTGTAAGCCATGTTGCACGTGCGGAACACTCGGGTTAAACTTGACGAGCCTAGCATGTACAGACATGGCCTCGGAACACAAGAGACCGAAAGGTCAAACATGAGTCATATAGTAGATATGATCAACATGAAGATGTTCACCATTGAAACCACCTCAACTCACGTGATGATCGGACTTGAGTTGGTGGATTTGGATCATGTTACACTCGAATGATCGGAGGGATATCAATTTGAGTGGGAGTTTTTTAAATAATATGATTAACTAAACTCATTATCTAGAACAATAGTCTAAGTTGTCTTTGCTATATTTATGTTGTAGATCATGGCTCGCGCAGTAGCACCCCTGAATTTTAATGTGTTCCTAGAGAAAGCTAAGTTGAAAGATGATGGAAGTAACTTTGTGGACTGGGCCCGTAATCTAAGGATTATCCTTACGGCTTCCCAGAAGGCTTATGTCCTTGATGCACCGCTTGGTGATCCACCCGCTCCAGTTGAGTCTCTAGACGTTGTGAACGCCTGGCAGGCTCGTTCTGATGATTACTCAATAGTTCAATGTGCAATGTTGTATGGCTTAGAACCGGGACTTCAAAGACGTTTTGAACGTCATGGAGCATATGAGATGTTCCAGGAATTGAAGTTTATCTTTCAGAAGAATGCCCGGATCGAGAGATATGAGATCTCCGATAAGTTCTATGCTTGCAAGATGGAGGAGAACGGGTCTATCAGTGATCACGTGCTCAGAATGTCTGGGTACTCCACCCGTCTGGCTGAGTTAGGGATGCCCCTTCCGCCAGAGGCTATCACTGACAGAGTTCTTCAATCATTGCCACCTAGCTACAAGAGCTTCGTGTTGAACTATAACATGCACGGGATGAACAAGTCAGTCGCCGAGCTGTTTGCGATGCTGAAAGCCGCTGAGTCTGAAATTCAGAAGGAGCATCAAGTGTTGATGGTCAATAAAACCACTAGTTTCAAGAAAAATGGCAAGGGTAAGAAGGGTAACTCCAAGCAGAGTGGCAAAGCAGTTGCTCCTCTCGTGAAGAAACCCAAGGCTGGACCCAAACCAGAAACTGTGTGTTTTCATTGCAAGGGAACTGGACACTGGAAGCGGAATTGCCCCAAGTATTTGGCTGACAAGAAGGCGGCCAACAACAAACAAGGTATATATGATATACATGTTATTGATGTGTACCTTACCAACTCTCGTTGTAGTGCCTGGGTATTTGATACCGGTGCGGTTGCTCATATTTGCAACTCAAAACAGGAACTGCAGAATAGACGGAGGCTGGCAAAGGACGAAGTGACGATGCGCGTGGGAAATGGTTCCAAGGTTGATGTGATCGCCGTCGGCACGCTCGCTCTTCGATTACCATCGGGATTAGTGATGAACCTAAATAAGTGTTATTTGGTGCCTGCGTTAAGCATGAACATTATATCTGGATCTTGTTTATTGCGAGACGGTTACTCATTTAAATCAGAGAATAATGGTTGTTCTATTTATATGAGTAATATCTTTTATGGTCATGCACCCGATGTGAGGGGTTTATTCTTATTGAATCTCGATAGTAATGATACACATGTTCATAACATTGATGCCAAAAGATGTAGAATTGATAATGATAATACCACTTTCTTGTGGCACTGCCGTTTAGGTCATATTGGCGTAAAACGCATGAAGAAGCTCCATGCTGATGGACTTTTGGAGTCACTTGATTTTGAATCACTTGACACATGTGAGCCATGCCTCATGGGCAAGATGACTAAAACGCCGTTCTCTGGAACAATGGAACGGGCAAGTGACTTATTGGAAATCATACATACTGATGTGTGTGGTCCGATGAGTATTGAGGCGCGCGGTGGTTATCGTTACTTTCTCACCTTCACTGATGACTTAAGTAGATATGGGTATATTTACTTAATGAAACATAAGTCTGAAACATTTGAAAAGTTCAAACAATTTCAGAGTGAAGTTGGGAATCATCGTAACAAGAAGATTAAATTCCTACGATCTGATCGAGGAGGAGAATATCTGAGTTATGAGTTTGGCAGTCACTTAAGACAGTGTGGAATTGTTTCACAATTGACACCGCCTGGAACACCACAGCGTAATGGTGTGTCCGAACGTCGTAATCGAACCTTATTGGATATGGTGCGATCTATGATGTCTCTTGCCGATTTGCCACTATCGTTTTGGGGTTATGCATTAGAGACAGCTGCATTCACTTTAAATAGGGCACCATCGAAATCCGTTGAGACGACGCCATATGAACTTTGGTTTGGCAAGAAGCCAAAACTGTCGTTTCTTAAAGTTTGGGGATGTGATGCTTATGTCAAAAAGCTTCAGCCTGAAAAGCTGGAACCCAAAGCGGAGAAATGCGTCTTCATAGGATACCCAAAAGAGACAGTTGGGTATACCTTCTACCTCAGATCCGAAGGCAAAGTGTTTGTCGCTAAAAATGGAACATTTCTTGAGAAAGAGTTTCTCTCGAAAGAATTGAGTGGGAGGAAGATAGAACTTGATGAGGTTGTTGAACCTTTACTTCAACCTGAGAGTAGCGCAGCGCAGAAAGTCGTTTCTGTGGAGCCTACATTAGCTGAAGAGGAAGTTAATGATGATGATCATGAAGCTTTGGATCAAGTTGCTATCGAACCTCGTAGGTCGACAAGGACGCGTACTGCTCCTGAGTGGTACGGCAACCCTGTCTTAGAAGTCATGTTGTTAGACAACGATGAACCTACGAGCTATGGAGAAGCGATGATGAGCCCGGATTCCGAGAAGTGGTTAGAGGCCATGAAATCCGAGATGGGATCCATGTATGAAAACAAAGTATGGACTTTGGAAGTATTACCTGAAGGGCGTAAGGCCATTCAGAACAAATGGATCTTTAAGAGGAAGACGGACGCGGACGGTAATGTCACCGTCTATAAAGCTCGACTTGTGGCAAAGGGTTTTTCACAAGTTCAAGGAGTTGACTACGATGAGACCTTCTCACCCGTAGCGATGCTTAAGTCCGTCAGAATCATGTTAGCAATAGCTGCCTTTTTGATTATGAAATTTGGCAGATGGATGTCAAAACAGCGTTCCTTAACGGTTTCCTTAAGGAAGAGTTGTATATGATGCAACCAGAAGGTTTTGTTGATCCAGAGAATGCTGACAAAGTTTGCAAACTCCAGCGATCCATTTATGGACTGGTGCAAGCATCTCGGAGTTGGAATCTTCGTTTTGATGAGGTGATCAAAGCGTTCGAGTTTATACAAGTTTACGGAGAAGCTTGTATTTACAAGAAAGTGAGTGGGAGCTCTATAGCGTTTCTAATATTATATGTGGATGACATATTGCTGATTGGAAACAATATAGAAATGCTGGAAAGCGTAAAGGAATATTTGAACAAGAGTTTTTCAATGAAGGACCTAGGAGAAGCTGCTTTCATATTAGGCATCAAGATCTATAGAGATAGATCGAGACGCTTAATAGGACTTTCACAAAGCACATACCTTGATAAGATTTTGAAGAAGTTCAAAATGGATCAGTCCAAGAAGGGGTTCTTGCCTGTTTTGCAAGGTGTGAAGTTGAGTAAGACTCAATGCCCAGTGACTGCAGAAGATAGAGAAAAGATGAGTGTCATCCCCTATGCTTCAGCCATAGGGTCTATCATGTATGCAATGCTGTGCACAAGACCCGATGTCAGCCTTGCCATAAGTATGGTCGGAAGGTTTCAAGGTGATCCAGGAATGGAACACTGGACGGCGGTCAAGAATATCCTGAAGTACCTGAAAAGGACTAAGGACATGTTTCTCGTTTATGGAGGTGATCAAGAGCTCGTCGTAAAGGGTTACGTCGATACAAGCTTTGACACTGATCCGGATGACTCTAAGTCTCAAACCGGATACGTGTTTATTCTTAATGGGGGTGCGGTTAGCTGGTGCAGTTCCAAGCAAAGCGTGGTAGCTGATTCTACATGCGAAGCGGAGTACATCGCAGCCTCGGAGGCGGCGAAGGAAGGTGTCTGGATGAAGGAGTTCATGACAGATCTTGGAGTAGTGCCTAGTGCGCTTAACCCAATGACTCTGTTTTGTGATAACACTGGTGCCATTGCTCTAGCCAAGGAACCAAGATTTCACAAGAGGACCAGACACATAAAACGACGTTTCAATTCCATCCGCGATTACATCAAGGAGGACGACATAAATATTTGCAAAGTACACACGGATCTAAATGTTGCAGATCCGATGACTAAACCTCTTCCAAGGGCTAAACATGAACAACACCAGAACTGCATGGGTGTTCGATTCATTACAATGTAAATCACATAGTGATGTGAACTAGATTATTGACTCTAGTGCAAGTGGGAGACTGTTGGAAATATGCCCTAGAGGCAATAATAAATTGGTTATTATTATATTTCCTTGTTCATGATAATCGTTTATTATCCATGCTATAATTGTATTGATTGGAAACTCAAATACATGTGTGGGTACATAGACAACACTGTGTCCCTAGTAAGCCTCTAGTTGACTAGCTCGTTGATCAAAGATGGTTAAGGTTTCCTAGCCATTGACATGAGATGTCATTTGATAACGGGATCACATCATTAGGAGAATGATGTGATGGACAAGACCCAAACTGTAAACGTAGCATTTGATCGTGTCAGTTTATTGCTATTGTTTTCTGCATGTCAAGTATCTGTTCCTTTGACCATGAGATCATGCAACTCACTGACACCGGAGGAATACCTTGTGTGTATCAAACGTCGCAACGTAACTGGGTGACTATAAAGGTGCTCTACAGGTATCTCCGAGGGTGTCTGTTGGGTTGGCATGGATCAAGACTAGGATTTGTTACTCCGTATGACGGAGAGGTATCTCAGGGCCCACTCGGTAATACAACATCACATTGAGCCTTGCAAGCAAAGTGACTAAAGAGTTAGCCACAGGATCTTGTATTACGGAACGAGTAAAGAGACTTGCCGGTAACGAGATTGAACTAGGTATAGTGATACCGACGATCGAATCTCGGGCAAGTAACATACCGAAGAACAAAGGGAACAGCATACGGGATTAACTGAATCCTTGACATAGAGGTTCGACCGATAAAGATCTTCGTAGAATATGTAGGAGCCAATATGGGCATCCAGGTCCCGCTATTGGTTATTGATCGTAGAGGTGTCTCGGTCATGTCTACATAGTTCTCGAACCCGCAGGGTCTACACACTTAACGTTTGGTGACGATTAGTATAATTGAGTTATTATGTTGGTGACCGAAAATTGTTCGGAAGTCTCGGATAAAATCCCGGACATGACGAGGATCTCCGGAAGAGTCCGGAGGTAAAGATTGATATATGTGATAATAGTGTTTCGATCTCCGGAAGAGTTCCAGAGTTCACCGGAAGGGGTTCCGGATGTTTACCGAAGTGTTCGGGTGCAGCAACACTTTATATGGGCCAAGGGATAAAAGCCCACGAGGTATTGGAAAGTGCAAAAAGTAGTTTTGCTGTCGCGTAAGCGGTACTACCGCTTGTGTGAAGCGGTACTACCGCCCAAGCGGTACTACCGCTTGTGTGAAGCGGTACTACCGCCCAAGCGGTACTACCGCTTGTGTGAAGCGGTACTACCGCTTGTGTGCGGCTGTGCACGGTTCGGCAGGGATCCGAGTTGGACTCTTTCCCTGCGGGCCAAACCGACCTTGTGCGGGCAAAACCGACCTGGAGGAGGCTTTTACTCCAAGTTTAGACCCCAAGGCTCAACATATAAATAGAGGGGCAGGGCTAGCACACGGGACACATCAAGATTTCCCCAAGCCGTGTGCGGCAACCCTAACCCTCTAGATCCTCCGTCATAATCTCCGTAGTGCTTGGCGAAGCCCTGCAGAGATCGTTCCTCACCACCATCACCACGCCGTCGTGCTGCTGGAACTCAACCACTACTTCATCATCGCTCGCTGGATCGAGGAGGTGAAGGCGTCATCAAGCCGTACGTGTGTTGAACGCGGAGGTGCCGTCCGTTCGGCACTAGTTCGTGATCGGATCGAGGGACGACTTGCGATTTGGATCGCGGAGACGTTCGACTACATCAACCGCGTTTCTTAAACGCTTCCGCTTAGCGATCTACAAGGGTATGTAGATCCACTCTCCCTCTCGTAGATGCTCATCACCATGGATAGATCTTATGTGTGCATAGGAAAATTTTTGTTTCCCATGCAACGTTTCCCAACAGTAACACCGAGAGGGCCCAGAGATATCTCTCCATCGTCGGAGGAGCAAATCCCAATCTTGAGCTATCAAGTTACTTGACATACTTTTCCATGAACCCGTAAGCCGCCGTAATAGCCACCCATTTACGGATGACGTTTGACAAACCCCAAAGTTCATGAAGCAAGCATGAAGAAACTCGATACTCTCATGGTCTAAGGAATCATGCAAACATTAACCATCTCTGTGTTATTAACCATTAACTAATGACGAATGTATCTCATAGCATAACATCAATTCGGGTCGATTCAACACAAGTGTTCTACCAACAATTGTGCCCTCAAAATTGCCGGCATAGTCATGCCCATGATCAGGAAAACAGGATCATCATGCAATACTTGAGCCAGTCATAGAGGCTTGACTAGGAATACTTTTTACCGTTTATTATCCCACACGTGCACATGAGTTTCCCTCCAAGCCTCGTTTTATTTGCAGACTCGAGAATCATTGCAGTTATAGCATGGAACATAAACATAATTATGAACAAGGAGATAATCAATAACATTTATTATTGCCTCTAGGGCATATCTCCTACAGGCTAATCCTGATAAATTCCGTGCTTACAAGTATGCCGATGTTCCTATTGTATTTCTTTGAGGTACTTGTGGGGTTACGAAAATGAAAGCGCGGGTTATCTCCCAGAGGGGGGGTGAATGGGAGATTATTAGAAATTCGTCAAACTCTGATGAATTTGACGAAGATCAGAGTGAAGAAATAGAAACGCAAGGAAAACTAAGTCATCACAGAATCAGAGTACATGCGAACAGAATATATAAGGGTGAAGAACATGCAATCATACAATCATACACGCATGAAGAATATGAACTGAGGAAATAAACGATAGCATGATCAAATACTTCAGTTCAAATTCGTCAGAGGATAGATCACAAATTCTTCAGCAGCGGAATAAAGTAAGGGAGGGTGAGGAATTTGAAACCAGGTTGGCTCGGTGAAGACAATGGAATTTGGTAGACCAGTTCCAGTTGCTGCATCAACTGTACGTCTAGTTGAGGCGGCTGAGTCACAACTCAGAGAACACTTAATCCTCACCGTATTCCTCTTGAGCTAAGGTCACTTAGACCTCGCCCAATCACTCGTGGTAAGTCTTCAAGGTAGACTTCCAAAACCTTCACAGACTTGTTCACCGGCACGCCACAATTACTCTTGGGTGCTCAGAACATGATGCCTAACCGTCTGGAGGAATGACAGTCCTCAAAGGTAACAAGCGTCGGATCACACAGATCAATCTCTTCAGTGATTCTCAATCACTTAGGCTCTGGTTGGGTTTTTTCTCACTTGGGTTTTTCACAAAGTCGTCAGAGGATGGGTTGCTCTCAAATGACAAGTGTCAAGTTCTCTCGGAGCAGCCAACCAACAAGTGGTTGTGGAGGGCGGCTATTTATAGCCAGGGGCCAACCCGACATAAAATGTCATAAATGCCCTTGTTTGATTCGACCGTTGTCAGGATAAGGATCCACTCGACAGCTGGCACGCGGCGCAGCAACGGTCTGAAAATTGAACTCTCAATTTCGTCGGGGCACTCAATTTCCTCACTTTAGGCAGATCGCACTGGCGAACTCCTAACTCCTCAGCCTGACAAAATTCGTCAGCGACCAGATGAACTTCGTCACTGTCGCTAGCAAATGCGTCAGCTGTACTGGAGATTTCCAAAGGCTTCACTCGAAGCGGCTTGTGTGTATAGGTTTGAGAAGTTTTGAGCATCACTTTGGAAATGTGAAATATGTTTCACCTAGACCCCCTTTAACAGTACGGTTTTTCCTATGACTCAAATAAGAAGAAAAGAAACTACAAAAACCAAAGTCTTCAAGCTTCAAAGTCTTCACATCAATTTCTTCAAAGGCCGTACCAATTTCATCACCAAATTCTTCACTTGAAGAAATCTATTTTTAGGGGTCGTCTTCCATGTGTTAAACCAAATCTTCAGGGACTCTGTCTCCTGTGTATACTCACAAACACATTAGTTCCTCAACCTATTTGTCTTCAATACTCCAAAACCATTAAGGGGGCACTTGATGCACTTACAATCTCCCCCTTTTGGGTGATTGATGACAAATTGGTTAGGCTTTCAACGGGAGTAAAAAATAATTGAAGAGTAAGTACAGAGTTTGAAGAAATTGATTACAAGATATTGAGGAACTCCCCCTGAAGATGTGCATATGAGGAATTTGCTTTGGATTGTAAATGCACATGGCAGGTTGAAATTGTGGAGATCTCCCCCTATATCTTGGAATCCAATCATGCATGATCATAAGATACTTGAAGAATATGAATGCATGATGAAAATTGGTGTCTGACGAAATTGTGCATGCATGATGAACAGATATATTAGGATCAGAGCACGCATAATAAATGTAGCAAAAGAGTCAAACGGCCAACAGTTATTTAAGTTACAACTCGTCAAAGAGCGAATCAAATGAAGTCCAAGAGTTGCAACTCGGCAAAAACAGCCCATATAACGACCCGCTTGAAGACTAACTCACACTTCTCCCCCTCTGTCATCAGATGACCAAAAGGAGACAAGGTGAGGACTAACGCCCCGGAAGAAAATCAACGAGGAGATGTCGAGGGAGCGCCAGCGGTGTTGGGGTCGCGTGATGCAGAAGGACCAGCCGCAGTGTCTTCAACAGCTTCATTTTCATCAGTCCCGCGCGATGAAGACTCTGAACTTGGCATGAGGGGAGGAACTTTGGTATTCTTGAACTTCTTCCTTGGCAGTTCTGCCTAGTCAAAGTTCATCTGGAAGTCCAAATCAGCAAGTTCTTCATCGGTCTTGAGGTGTGAAAGGATGGCCCATAATCTGTCAAAAATCTCATGAAGATGATAGCGGTTTTTTGCGGACTGCGTTATGCCTCACAGTCATGTTGGCTTGTACAGCAGCAAACTGACGCTTAACCCATCTGTGATTCCTGTCCACTTTCTGGTGAAGACTGATGAGCAGCTCACGGTCCGTCATGACACGTGGTGCTTCAGGTGAAGAAATTGGCCTTGAAGCTTTTGCAGCGGTGTCCTGGCTGGCAGTTTCATCAGCATTGGAGCTGGAGATTGGTTGACGAAAATGTCCATCCAGAGGACGTAAGCCTTCATCTATGGGAGTCTTGCCCTTGCCAGGAACTGAGGAGATGGTGCTCTGAAGAACTTCTACTTCAGGCAAATAGCTCAAGTGATTCTGACGGTCAGCCTTGTAGTGAATAGCAGATCGGGATCTGATGAATCTCATGATCCATGGAGGATATGGCTTCAGATCAAAAGGCGACTATGCCACTGTGACCAAAGTCCTCAGAAGGAAATCATGAATGTTGATGGGAGTGCCATGAATAATATGGAACAGCAAGTTCTTCATAATTCCCACAACTTCTTCAGTGTTGGAGTTGTGACCCTTAATTGGACTGAGGGTTTTGGACAGAATGCGAAAAACGGTCCTTGGCACATATAGCAAATCCTTCACTAGGAAGGTTGTCCTAGGAGCATCTCCTTCAGCCATTGGCTTCATCGGCACCTGCATCAGGTGGTCGGGCAGCTCAGGTTCTTCATATATTCTCTTTGCTTCGTCTTGGGGTGGATCGACGGGTAGAGCACGAAGAAGTTCTTCAATAGGTGCTTTATAATGAGTGTCTTCACTCATCCATTCCAGAGCCAATGTAGCAATGTCTTCAGCCTCTCCAGAGAAATGCACAGTGGAATAGAACTGAAGAATGAGTTCTTCATTCCAATCGCACACGTCAGAGCAGAAGCTGAGCAATCCAGCATCGTGAAGAACAGCCAGAACTGGCCGAAAGCACGGTAAAGACTCCATATCCACGTGAGGAATATGGCGATGCGGAAACACTTTGTTCTTGTCGAATAGCAATGAAGCATAGAAGTTCATCTGCATCCTTGTCCAGAATCGCAGTCGCCTGATCTTGGCTGAGGCATATGGGGACTCACCTATGAAGAAATTCTTCTCTTCGAAGAATTTGGCATTATCGAACTGAGGCCGCCTGAGGGTTCTGTCAATCTTAGGCATCACTGGCCCCGGGTGAAGGTTGTGCATCTTCTTGCGAACGTCAAACACTGGTCGTGGGGACCCAGTGGAATCATTGGGATCGGTGACAGCAAGGGACTTGGCAATTTCCTCAGCAGTTGCAGTGGGAACAGTATCGGTGTCTGCTGAAGGAATTGAGTCTGCATGAGGGGATGTATTGACGACATCAACCGCTGGCCCATCTTGAGCAATTTCATCAGCTGTTGCAGCTGGTATTTCTTCAGGTATGCTCTGGAGCGGTGATGGTTGTTTTTCCTCAGAGCCCGTATGAATTTCTTCAGTGACGGCGGGTGACTGTGGCACTTCCGTCAGAGGTGTGGTGAGGGGCGAATTTGGATGGAAGGCTTCCCAAAAGTCATCAATGATCGGAGGGGTTGTAGCACCATAAATATCCACATCCTCTTCTGTTTCTTCACTACTTCCAGACGAAGCAGTGTCATTCTCTTCAGTCATCGGAACCTGTGAGGGCTTCCGTGACACGACTTGGTGAAGTGAAGCATCATCTTCGACTTCAATTTCTTCATCCACCTGCTCTGTGGTAGCAGCAGAGTGGGTTTCAGTGTCATCTGCATCAGCCTGAGGAATTTCGTATTCCACCCCATACGGAACTATTTGAAGATCATCATCGGTAGGAGCTGGGGGCACTGATGAGATTGGTATAGCATCAATTGGAACATCTGAAGACATTGGAGTCGTCTTCACTTTCTTCACAGTTGTTGTGTTGGTTGGTGGGGCTGAAGTTTTTCTTTTCTTTGCTTCCTTCTCATCAGCCTTGGTTTTCTTCACTTCTGATGCAGAAGGAAGTGTGATATGCTTCACGGGTGAAGTCGCTGGTGGAGCTGCTGCTGGGGAACTGGATGGTTCAATTTCTGCAGGGTCGACTGATACAGTCGCCCTTGCAATTTCTTCAGGAACAACATCGTCAGTTGCCCTATCTTGTACTTGCAGAGATAATGGCACAGTCTCACTAGCTGGGGCTGTTGGTGGTGAAGCTGAAGAACTTGTGGGTGACACTGTACCAAACTTGGCTGCCTCACGCTTGTTGTGGTCTTCAACAACCAGGTTGGTTGCAGCGATGAATCTGTCACGCACACCACAACAGTGACTTGACTGGCGTTCAAATTCTTCAGACAGCTTTTGGATCTCAGACTGCAAAGACACAAGCTGCTGAGGAGAAATTGAAAGCATGTTCTTCCGTAGCTCCTTCTCTTTCTGCAGCTGCTGTTTCCTCACCAGTTTCGCCTGAGCAATTTTATGCTTCTCATTCAAAATGAAAGCTAATAACACATGACTCGGACCAGGAGGCAGATTCAATTCGTTAAGGGGCGTGTCTGGCTTGGTGCACCAGATGTCAATGAAGTCTAAAAGCTTCTTGGGGTCCAGCAGCATAGGGACTGAAGAATTATTAGCAACTGCTGCTTGCTCTTGCTTTCATCTGAGGAACTCAGCAAGCTCATCTTCGTCAGCCAGCCCTTGTTCGTCAGCCTGAGGCACGACGGCCTTGCTCTTGGGACTTGGCCTAGTTCCACGGCCAGTTGTTGCCTTTTTCTTCAGCGTGGGCAGTGAAGACAATGGTTGCCCACACGCCGAGGCACTTGATGCAGCGATTGAGGCTGTTGGAAAGCCCTCGGTGCGCTGGCAAGATGCGAGCACGACCGGTGTTGAAGCTTTTGCTGCTGCCATTGAAGGACTTGTAGCAGGAGGAGGCACTGAAGATTTTGAGATCTTAGGTGCTGAAGCCTTTGAAACAGCTGGCTGGGCCACTGAGGGCTTTGGGACAGTCGGCTTCGGCTTGGAGGCAGGCTTCTTTTGCATTGCCTTCTTCGGAGTACTGGCACTGCCACTTGCACCCGCTTCAGCTGAGGCCTTTGCGGCCTTGTTGAATTCATCAACGGCCTTTTTGGCCTGTTTCTGCAACTTTGCTTGTTGCTTTGCCCATTCTTTGGGGAATTCTTCATCCCTTCGGATGCTTGTAGGATGAGCAGTTTGGCCTTCAACAAGTGGTGGTTGTTGCACGGTGGCTTCACGGCAAAATCCTTCATGTACTTGGAGGTGACGAAATTGTAATCCCTCCACTGATATGTCCAGTATCTCTTGATCTTTTGCATGCGCATTTTGCGCTGCTCCTTTGTTTCCTTTCCATGTGTTTCCTCATCTGAAGTGCAATATCCATCATACAGATCGTCAGGAATCTCAAAGGCAGTATGTTCCTCTTTCCGCTTGCCTCCCTTCTGAGGCCTTTTCCCATCAGCCATTTTCTTCAGCTGAGGTTTTTGAACTTTTGAGGACTCTGAAGAAGTTTGAAGGTTTTCCTCAAGCAATGCTGCAAATGAATTAATTTGATGAGAACCTAGTGATTCGTCGGCAGACATTGTACCTGTGAATATAGTATAGTTGCGAGGAAATAGGGAAGAGTCACATGCGTTCTCAGAGATTTTTCAAAATAAACCAGGTGAAGAAATTGACCCTTATCGTCTTGACGCATTTCACTAAGTGTTCTTGACAAAGGTTCTAGAGTTGTATAGATTGAAGCAATTGCACAATTGAGGAATCTTGTTGTTAAGTGTAACTTAGGTGAAAATACTCAAGACTGGCCAGAAGGAAGTGCTGAAGAATTCGAAGAGTGGTAAAAACAGCACTTGAAGATTTTGTGGCGGTAAAGAGATCAAACTTGGGCGGTAAAAATAAATTTTAATTACCCCAAGGATGAACTCGACAAACTGGACGACGAGGAGATGGAAATCGTCAGTTCAGATCTTCCGTTCCCTAACTTGGCGACGAAAGACGGCTACGGCGGTGGCGGAGGTGAAGAAATCCGCGGCCGGCGCGAGTACGACGGCGAAGAAGTCGAGGCAGTGAAGCTCTTCCTCTCCGGCGACGATGAGATCCAGCGGCGGCGCTAGGGTTTGAGAGCGACAGGGGCGCGAGAGTGAAAGGAGTTGAGGTTGACGGGGTCAAGCCTTTATATAGGTGCGGTAAAAACTGAGTGGCCCAAAAAATTTGGACGGATAAGCCCCTGGCGATTCGCATCTGAGTGACACGCATCACACATGCATTTTCATTTCAATCCACGCGTGCGAAGCGCGGGATGAAGTTACTGTGGCAACTGCCAAAAATTGATTAGAAGATTTTCAAAATGTGTTCGCAATTTCTTCAGCTGTCAAGGACACAGTGAATACTTTGAACAGTGTCAAGTAGAAGGCATATGAAGAGATTGTGAACAGAGTGGGTTGAGCTTAGCACAGAGGGGAGCGGGTCCGATCACATCCACATAGATGACGAAAAACTCTGAATGAAGAAATAGCTATATGTGGATGTTGTTGAGGACATGAAAAGCTCAAATCAAGATAAGCAGTGAAGAATAACCTCAAATGACGAAATTGAAAAGATTGACGAAATTGCAAATGACGAACAAATCAAATTTGAAGAACGTCAAAAAGAGGTGGTGGCGTTACCCACCGTATTAGAACTATGATGATTTCAGACACCGCGTACAATTATCGTAGGGTTCTGAGAATCAAGTTCTTCATTAATTTCTTCACACTTAGAGGGTTAGTCTTCATTGATTGAAGAAAAACGTTACTTCGTGTGTCGTGCATCAAAGTCATCAAGAATGCATAAGCGTTAGGATGTGTGTCCTTTTCAAAGGACATTCGAAGATTCTAAGATGTTTAGCTCACACCGCAACATGCAAAACCTTCTCTCATCCAAGGGCTTTGTGAAGATATCTGCAAGCTGGTCTTCAGTCTTCACGTGGTCGATGACGATGTCTCCCTTCAGCACATGATCACGAAGAAAATGGTGACGAATCTCAATATGCTTCGTCCTTGAGGGTTTGCTTCATCCATAGTAACTGAGAGCAGCAGGCGCCAACAGCAATGTACTCAGCCTCGGCAGTAGAAAGTGAAACACAGTTCTGCTTCTTCGAGGACCAACATACAAGAGATCATCCAAGAAAATGGCATGTGCCTGATGTTGACTTGCGATCCACTCGATCACCAGCATAATCAGAATCGGAATATCCAGCAAGATCAAGTGATGAGCCCTTGGGATACCATAATCCAAGCGTTGGGGTGTGAGCCAAATATCGAAGAATTCGTTTCACAGCCTGGTGGTGTGATTCCTTCGGTGACGCTTGAAAGCGGGCACACATGCAAACGCTAAGCATAATATCTGGCCTAGATGCACATAGGTAAAGCAGCGACCCAATGATGGAGCGATATACCTTCTGATCGAAATCTTTACCATTTTCGTCTGTGTTGAGTTGGCCATTTGTTGGCATTGGTATCTTGAGGCCTTTGCAATCTTGCATTCCGAATTTCTTCAGGCAGTCTCTGAGGTATTTTTCCTGAGATATGAAGATGCCATTGGGTTATTGACGAATTTGAAGCTCGAGGAAGAATTTCAACTCCCCCATCATAGACATCCGATATTCTTCTTGCATCATATGAGCAAATTCGTCACTGTATTTCTTGTTAGTGCAACCAAAGATAATATCATCAACATATATTTGGCATATGAACAGTTCACCATCATAAGATTTAGTGAAAAGAGTAGGGTCAAGTGAACCGGGCTTGAACCCCTTTTTCTTCAGGAATTCCTTCAGTGTGTCATACCAAGCCCTCGGGGCCTGCTTGAGGCCATAGAGAGCCTTGTTGAGTCTGAAGACTTTGTCAGGATGCTTTGGGTCCTCAAAACCTGGTGGTTGAGCAACATATACTTCTTCCTCAAGCTTACCATTGAGGAATGCACTTTTCACATCCATTTGATATAAGAGGATATCATGATGGTTAGCATATGCAAGCAATATATGAATGGCTTCAAGCCTAGCAACAGGTGCATCGATGTTGTCGAGGATCTTCTCAATCTGCACTTCATTCACCACTCGTGGATGTGCTGGATGAGGGCCTTGTTGTTGTTGTTGCCGTGCAGAGTCATCAGCATCATTTTCGTCAGGATGTTCATTTTCTTCACGACGAGGAACAACCACTTCTTCATCAGCAGCTATTTCTTCACTGGGCACAATTTCACCCGTGCCCATCAGCTTGATAGATTCCTCAGGTGGCATTTCATCTAGCACAGGAGGCAGGTGCTCTCTTTGCGAGCCATTAGTTTCATCGAACCGCACATCTACAGTTTCAACAACCTTGTGGTGGAAGGAGTTGAAGACTCTGTAGGTGTGCGAGTCCTTTCCGTAACCAAGCATAAAACCTTCATGTGCTTTCGGTGCAAATTTAGAATTGTGATGAGGATCTCTAATCCAACATTTTGCACCGAAGACTTTGAAATAACTCACATTGGGTTTCTTGTCAGTGAGGAGTTCATATGAAGTCTTCTTGAGGAATTTGTGAAAATATATCCGGTTGATGATGTGGCATGCAGTGTCAATTGCCTCAGGCCAGAAGTGACGAGGTGTCTTGTATTCATCAAGCATAGTGCACGCCATCTCGATGAGGGTTCTGTTCTTGCGCTCCACGACTCCATTCTGCTGAGGAGTGTAGGGAGCAGAGAGCTCATGAGTAATACCAAGTTCATCAAGATAGTCATCGAGGCCTGTGTTCTTGAACTCAGTGCCATTGTCACTCCTGATGTGCTTGATCTTGAGACCATAATTCGTCATGGCCCGATTGGAGAATCGTCTGAAGACATTCTGAACTTCAGTCTTGTAGGTAATGATGTGCACCCAGGTGTAGCGAGAGTAGTCATCAACAATGACGAATCCGTAGAGAGATGCTGCATTGGTTAGTGTGGCATAATGTGTGGGACCAAACAAATCCATGTGAAGTAATTCAAAATCACAAAGCATTGAGACAGACATGAGGTTGAATCCAAGGGACTCGACAAGCATCACCTTTTCCATGTGTCGATCCTTTGAAATGGCAACCTTACCTAGACCCAATACCTTGCTTTTTTCCTTTGTCAGCGTAAGTGATATGCTTCAGATGAGACGGAGTAAGGGGAGCATCAGTGAGGAGATTCCTATCTCCAGTCATATGATTCGTGCAGCCACTGTCCAAGACCCATTCAGTGGCTGAAGGTGTTTCATCCTGTAGGAGCATTATTCTGACTTACAAATTCATATGCTTCAAAGTGAAGAATATGATGATGATCAATTTCATCAGACAATTTCATCAATGAGTAATATCTAGCAGCATAAGGGATGTGTGAAATGAAACATTCATTCCAACATGATTAGCCTGCATCCCAACAGGCGTTTTGTTAGGTCTTCAGCAAATTCATCAGACATTTAGTTGCCTGAAGACCTGACCCTGCAGAAGAGATTAGTTCTTCTTCTTAACCACCCACATATGAATGGGTGGCTGAGAAGCAATGTGACGAAGTGCATTGATGGAGAATTTAGGCATTGAAGAATATGCATTTCTCTTCACAGGAGGGTTATAGTAATTGAATGAATAGGCGGAGAAATTCTTCAATGATTTGTGAACATAGTGGTTCGAAGAATAATGCTCATATTCATCAAATTGCTGCTTGTTTCCCTGCGAAACAGAGACATTAGTGCGACCATAAGTGGGTCTGCATCCATTTGACGACTTTGATCCCTGTGAAGAATTTGCCCTGGGAAGTTTCTTCTTCATCGGTGGTGTCATGATGACATTCACCTGAAGATTTTCCAGAAGGCTTTTAGGAACCCAGATTTTCTTCACAGGTGGACCGTTCCTGCAGTTAGTACCAATGAATCTGGCAAAGACTTCACCATTCTGATTTTTGAACAGATTATAATTGGAGTCAAATGACTCATCTGAAGAATCACAAGTATAGCCAGATAAAGAGGATGGGTCTACTGGAGGTCCCTTTGCAGCAACCCATGTGGTTTTGGGATACTGCTCAGGCTTCCGATACGAACCATCAGCGTTGAGCTTTCTCTCAAAGGCAATACCCTCTTTCCTAGGGTTCCTGTGAAGAATTTGCTTTTTGAGCACGTCACATAGGGTTTGATGCCCTTTGAGGTTTTTGTACATGCCAGTGACATATAATTCCTTCAGCCCTGCATTTTCATCAGTATCACCGGTGGCTTCCTTGGATGAGGGGTTAGTGGCCATCGTAGCAGTTGAAGCAATTGCAAGCACAGAAGCATTTGAACATTCAGCTGAAGAATTAGCATTATCACGTTCAAGGCATTTTAAGCATGGTGCAGCAAATTCTTCCTGACCGGTACTGATCTGTTGAGCGAGGAGTGAATCGTTTTCTTTTTGAAGATCATCATGAGACGCTCTCAGCTTCTCGAGATCTTGTTTCCTTTGAAGAAATTCATAGGACAGCTTCTCATGTTCAACTGAGAGGGACACATGACGACTTTCAAGTTCGTCATATTGAGACTTAAGCCTTCTGAGATCCTCAGACAAGGCTTGACTACGATCCATTTCCTCGTCCAACAGGTCATCGCTTTTGTCTAGCAGTTTTTTAATCTTTTCCATGGCATGTTGCTGTTCAGTTGCAATTTTAGCAAGTTTCTTATAGCTTGGTTTAGATTCACACTCAGAGTCATCATCACTGCAGGTTTCAAAGTAAGCTTCTCGTGAGGTTACCTTTGCGCCTCGATCCATGAAGCAATAGGTGGGAGTGTAGTCATCAGCACAGTCATCATTGTTGGTGGAGATACCATTATCCTCAGTGTTGAAGATGGACTTGCTGACGTACTCAATAGCGAGTGCAAGGCTTGCCACACCAGTGTCTGACTCCTCCTCAGATTCCTCAGCTTGCTGATCATCAGATTCTTCTTCAGAATCCATTTCCTTCTCAAGGAATGCACGAGCTTTGCTAGAACTAGATTTCTTGTGAGATGAGGACTTTGATGAAGACTTTGAGGACTTTGATGAAGACTTTGAGGACTTCTTTTTCTTCCCATCAGACTCATCATCATCCCTGCTCTTCTTCTTCTTCTGCCAAAGAGGGCAGTCGGTGATGTAGTGGCCTGACTTCTTGCATTTGTGACAGGTTCTTTTGTTGTAGTCTCGAGCAGACGCTTCTCCAGTGTTCTTCGAGTCATACTTTGAAGATTTTCCGAATCTGTTCTTCTTGGAAAACTTCTGGAACTTCTTCACCAGCATAGCCAGCTCTCTGCCAATTTCCTCAGCACCGTCAGAACTGCTCTCATATTCCTCTTCTTCTTCTTCAGATGAAGAAATTGCCTTGGCTTTTGCTTTAGCCTTCAGAGCGCGGGGGCGACCATAGCTGGGTCCATACATGTCTCTCTTCTCTGCTTGCTGAAATTCATGTGTGTTGAGCCTCTCAAGAATGTCAGCAGGATCTAGTGACTTGTAATCTGGGTGCTCTTGAATCATCAGTGCCAAAGTGTCGAAGGAACTGTCCAGAGACCTCAGCAATTTCTTCACCACCTCATGATCGGTGATGTCAGCAGCACCAAGAGCTTGAAGCTCATTGGAAATATTAGTGAGGCGGTCGAAGGTTTGCTGCACATTTTCATTGTCGAGTCTTTTGAAGCGATTGAAGAGATTGCGCAGAACATCAACTCTGGAGTCACGTTGAGTGGAAACACCCTCATTCACTTTTGAAAGCCGGTCCCAGATAAGCTTCGAGGTTTCCAGTGCACTCACTCTGCCATACTGTCCTTCGTTGAGATGACCACAAATGATGTTCTTCGCTTGAGAGTCCAGTTGCTTGAATCTCTTCACATCAGCAGCATTGATACTTGGTGAAATGGTGGGGACGCCGTTCTCAACGACGAACCAGAGATCATTGTCAATAGCCTCAAGATGCATTCGCATCTTGTTCTTCCAGTAGGGATAGTCTGTGCCATCGAGGATGGGGCACGCAGCGGAGACCTTGATCATACATGCGGTCGACATAACTAAAACTCCAGGTGGTTAAACCAAAATCACACAGAACAAGGGAGCACCTTGCTCTGATACCAATTGAAAGCGCAGGTTATCTCCCAGAGGGGGGTGAATGGGAGATTATTAGAAATTCGTCAAACTCTGATGAATTTGACGAAGATCAGAGTGAAAAAATAGAAACGCAAGGGAAACTAAGTCATCACAGAATCAGAGTACATGCGAACAGAATATATAAGGGTGAAGAACATGCAATCATACAATCATACACGCATGAAGAATATGAACTGAGGAAATAAACGATAGCATGATCAAATACTTCAGTTCAAATTCGTCAGAGGATAGATCACAAATTCTTTAGCAGCGGAATAAAGTAAGGGAGGGTGAGGAATTTGAAACCAGGTTGGCTCGGTGAAGACAATGGAATTTGGTAGACCAGTTCCAGTTGCTGCATCAACTGTACGTCTGGTTAAGGCGGCTGAGTCGCAACTCAGAGAACACTTAGTCCTCACCGTATTCCTCTTGAGCTAAGGTCACTTAGACCTCGCCCAATCACTCGTGGTAAGTCTTCAAGGTAGACTTCCAAAACCTTCACAAACTTGTTCACCGGCACGCCACAATTACTCTTGGGTGCTCAGAACATGACGCCTAACCGTCTGGAGGAATGACAGTCCTCAAAGGTAACAAGCGTCGGATCACACAGATCAATCTCTTCAGTGATGCTCAATCACTTAGGCTCTGGTTGGGTTTTTACTCACTTGGGTTTTTCACAAAGTCGTCAGAGAATGGGTTGCTCTCAAATGACAAGTGTCAAGTTCTCTCGGAGCAGCCAACCAACAAGTGGTTGTGGGGGGGCGGCTATTTATAGCCAGGGGCAATCCGACATAAAATGTCATAAATGCCCTTGTCTAATTCGACCGTTGTCAGGATAAGGATCCACTCGACAGCTGGCACGCGGCGCAGCAACGGTCTGAAAATCGAACTCTCAATTTCGTCGGGGCACTCAATTTCCTCACTTTAGGCAGATCGCACTGGCGAACTCCTAACTCCTCAGCCTAACCAAATTCGTCAGCGACCAGATGAACTTCGTCACTGTCGCTAGCAAATGCGTCAGCTGTACTGGAGATTTCCAAAGGCTTCACTCGAAGCGGCTTGTGTGTATAGGTTTGAGAAGTTTTGAGCATCACTTTGGAAATGTGAAATATGTTTCACCTAGACCCCCTTTAACAGTACGGTTTTTCCTTGACTCAAATAAGAAGAAAAGAAACTACAAAAACCAAAGTCTTCAAGCTTCAAAGTCTTCACATCAATTTCTTCAAAGGTCGTACCAATTTCATCACCAAATTCTTCACTTGAAGAAATCTATTTTTAGGGGTCGTCTTCCATGTGTTAAACCAAATCTTCAGGGACTCTGTCTCCTGTGTATACTCACAAACACATTAGTTCCTCAACCTATTTGTCTTCAATACTCCAAAACCACTAAGGGGGCACTTGATGCACTTACAGAAAAAGATTGGACTTTTATCGATCACGCTTCTTCTGGCAGAGCGATGAGACTAAATCAAAATATAGGCTGGCAAAGTGGGACATAATCTGTAGACTGAAGGAACAAGGGGGTTTAGGTATAGAAAACCTTGAGATAAAGAACATATGCTTACTCAGTAAATGGTTATACAGAATTTCTGTTGAGGACGAGGGGGTATGGATACAGTTATTGTGTAACAAGTATCTACACTCCAAGACTCTCGCCCAAGTAACGGCGCAACCGAATGACTCACCTTTTTTGGAAGGGGCTGATGCGGACAAATGTTGCCTTTTTCAATAGGACCAAATTTATTGTTGGGAACGGCAAGTCAACTAGGTTTTGGGAAGATACATGGCTAGGGGACACGCCGCTGGCCATACAGTATCCAACCCTCTACAATATTGTACAACGAAAAGAGGCTTTTGTTAGTACAATTCTAGAATTTGTTCCCTTAAACATACATCAGAAGGTCGCTAGTGGGGGAACGATGGGATAGATGGCTACATCTTGTGCGCATGTTGATTCAAGTCAGCCTTTCTGATGAGCGAGGTACACTACACTGGAAACTTTCGGTGTCAGGGGTATTCTCAGTGAAGTCTATGTATACAGACTTGATAGACACTGGTCCAATCCCAAAATCACAATACATTTGGAAAATCAAGGTGCCCTTAAAGATAAAAGTTTTTATGTGGTTCGTACACAAAGAAGTGGTCTTGACTAAGGACAACATGGCAAAACGTAATTGGGAGGGTAGTAAACGATGGTGTTTCTGTGATCAAGATGAATCGATCCAACATCTGTTTCTAGACTGTCCACTTGCCAAACTACTGTGGCGTACAATGCATGTGGCATTTAACATCAGTCCACCAGATACCATAAACACTAATTTTGGGACTTGACTAAACGGGGTAGAACCTAAATTAGCGGTGCATACTCGAGTCGGAGTGTATGCATTACTTTGGGCTATATGAAACTGTCGGAATGACGCGATTTTTAACAGACAAAACATTACAAAATTTTTGCAGGTTATCTATACAGCAACTGGCTGGATCCATATGTGGTCGTTACTCAGCCGTGCGGAAGCCAAGGAGCATATGGCTTATGGGTGCAACTGATGGGAGACGGTAGTATGGGATACCTACAACCGGTTTGGATGGCGGTCCAATAATAGGATAGGTCTATAGGCATCTAGTCCTATTTTTTGCCGGTTGTGGCTTTGAGTTCTCCTTTTTGTTATCTCTTGATGAGTTTTTGTATCGTATTACATACTTGTTGGATCTTTTGGTTAATAAGATGGCTGCATGCATCACTTCGATGAAGAGGCCAGAGGTAATCCTCCTTTTCTAAAAAAAATCTTTTCGACATGGCGCTGGCAGTCGGTGATGCTTCGCCGGTCGCATTCTTGCTCCTCGTGAGGCCACGCCCTCTCTCGCGGCGACCATGACGAACTGCCGTTACGATACGGTGCTCTGGAGAACAAGGTTTAGAACCGATCACCAGGGCCACGTTGATTTGTGGCTGCGCAAGCGGCTTGTGTCATGTTCGCCCCACCCCCCCTCCCCCCGGCGGACCTATAATGGCAGGCTTAGGGGTGCTACAGTTCGAAGTTTATATAAAACATCATCATAATCTTAACAAATAGTCTGAAAATAGTAACAGCTTGATGGATATTTAGTGTTAAGTATATAATAAGATTTATTTTACAATTTTGGAGGCCCATGGCACCCCTTAGATCCGCCCCTGCCCCCCCCCCAACACACACGCCCAACACGTAACTCCCCCCGGGCCATCTGCCAAAAATGTCGCCCGTAACTGCCATGCTGTGTAAAAACTGATCTGGGTATTTGACCCACGGTAATATATACTATATGATTTAGGTGGGGGAGGCCAATTGAAAAAAGTGTCGAGTTAGTTGTAAGTTTTCATAATTGCATTTTCAGCTCCTAAATATATTTTGGTTGTTCACCGTAGGTCCTATGTCATGTCGATCAGATTTGACTTACACGTGTCGCAGGTTGACCGCCGTTACACAACCAATATTTTGCAGGAATTTTTTTTTGCAGACTTCTATTTTCTAATTTTGGCCCTTCTCTCGTGATTTTGCACAATGTCATTCTCGTCATCATCTTTTAGTCTCGCCTTCGCACAACGGGCCTAGATGTCAGTCCCCTCGAATCTATGAATGTGACCCCATCCTGAAGACTATCACGCAAAACACCCCCAAACACCCCACCTAAATTAACATTTATCTTCTAATTCCTAGGCTCCTTTCTCATGATTTTACCCAATGTCGTCCTCGCCGTTGTCTTTCAGTCTCGCCTTCCGATCTTTGACCATGGCCTCACAAGCGTTCCGTCCTAAAGGCTAGCACACATGGCATAAAAATCCCATAAATTTATATCTTCTAATTTCGTGACCCCTCTCATGATTTTGCATAGTGTTACTCTAGTTGTCATCTTTTTTCCGCAGTGGCCCTTCATCTCACTACCCTCCGATCCCTGCCTATGGCCCCTCAAGTGCTTGTTGGAATTATTACCCCACTAGTGGAGGGTATGTTAAACCAACATATAACATTGGTTTCTCCACAAACCATCAAGAGTTTAAGAAGAGAACACCTACATGTTTAGAGCAACTCTAGACGAGACCTAAAAAATAGAGGAGTATCCGGCCAAGTAAAGTTAGTGAAGTAAACTTTTACTACTCTATAGGTGGCCGCACCTAGCCGATCCCCTAAACTTAGTGGAGTAAAAAAAATTGCATAAGTTTTGTGTCAGCTGCATCAACTTCAAACACTTAACAATATATATCATCAAACATGCATAACTCATCCAAACAAGCATATAGTTTCATAACATAACCGTTAACAAGGATATAATTAAAACATGCATAGTTCATAAAAAAAACATCACTTCACCGATCAAGTTTGATCCAAAATCACATACATAGCATGTGTTATGTTGTAGATCGAGGCCAACCAATGGCATGCACGAACTCAAACAACGTCCTCGCCGAAGAAATCACCACCGCCACCACCGCACACATGGCCACCATCACCACCACCACCACCATCCTATATCGGCCACCATCACCACCATCTTCAACTTGATGTCACGTCCATGGAGTTGTTGTAGTACTCCGCAATTCTCTCTCAAAACTTGTCCTTGGTTTGATCCGTTCCAACCGATGCATCCATGAAGATGTTTATCCAAGCATAGCATAGAGCAATATCTTCACCTTGATTGTAGTTGTGAGTTCGTGACCTTGACATCTTCGTGCTTGCTTTGGTCACCTCCTCAAGTTCTTCTTCATCGGCCACCTCCTCATGATTCCAAATCAAATCGTAATTGAGATCGTCTAGCCCAATCATAGACGTGGACTCCAATGACGTCAAGAATTCGGCCGTGTTCATCTCCACACTACGACAACAAAACCAACAAACTCCATCATCATCGGCCACCAACAATCACCGTCAAATTCATCGGCCGAAATGAAAAAAAGTTTCTTTACCTTGTTGGCATTTCCTCGAGCACTTGGCGGCCACGGCCCTTTTTGCCGGCTGGACGCGCCGAAGCAGTGGCCATAGGTGTGGCCGGAGACGCTGCACGAGGAGCCGGACGTGGACGGGGTGCCGGAGTGGCCTTCTTCTTCTTCGCGGCCTCCTCGGTGAGGGCCGACGCCGCGGCCGTTGGTTTCCTAGCTCTATTGCCGTCGGCGGGAGCAGCGGGAGAGCGACCATCCGTCGTCGGAGAGGCAGTGGCCACCCCGGCGGCCTTGGTCACGGTTGGAGCCGGTGCTTGTGGCTGATGAAGATTTTTCATCCCCAACCTCTTTTTCGGTGTGGGTGACGGCGCGAGGGTGGTTTCTGGCGGCGACAAGCCGCCGGCGGTGGCCGGCGGGGTGGCGGAAGGTCTTGACTACCCATTCCGGTGGCGGGGGCGGTCATCGGTGGCGACGGCGGTGCGTAGGGGTGGCGGTGGGAAGGACGCAGCCACGCAGGCGGGACAAGTTTACTCGGGTGCGCGGGCGCCGAGTATCTTTAGGTGCTGCGGGGGGATTTTCGACGGAGAAGTAAAAATTTTACTCCCTTATAGAATTTAGGGGATCGGCTAGGTGCGGTTTAGTGGAGTAAACCAGAAAATTTACTCCACTGTGCTTTTTTGGGATTGGCTAGAGTTGCTCTTACTGTGAATGAATGCTGGTGCTAACTTTTTTTTTTGAACACAGTACAGACGCAAGCGCTCATACATACGCGCATACACTCACCCCTATGAACGTACACACGCACACCCTACCCCTATAAGCACCTTTGAGAGACTGAGACGGCATATCATCTTGAGATTTACGAAGTCACCGTAGGCGCCTCGTCGTCGACGGAAACGTCTCCTCCCACTGAAAGCGTATCGCCGGAAATCCTGAAATAAATCCAGGAATAATGCGAGCACCATGACTTGAACCCTGGTGGGCTGGGATACCACTGACCCTCTAACCATCCAACCACAGGTTGGTTCGCAATGCTGGTGCTAACTTGGACCGTCGATTAGGCGTCGCTTAAACAGAAAGTTTACTAACATACTATATCCATTATATACTGGAGTATACGAACAAAACAAACAAAGAGCAAGAGAAAATTAAACTTCAACAGGAAAAAACCATGCTGGGAAGTGTAGTCCATCGTCTTCCCACGGCAGCGCCGCAGCTGACCTGGGCAGTAACTGTGTGATCGTCATGTCTTTCATGTTGTACACGACACAATCTTGGAGAGGGTCATGCGGCGACATCTCAAAGTGCTTCACGAAATAGATGCAATCTTCTCGAGCTCCATCACCTGCTCTGGCAGATCTGGAGCACGGCGAGCCGACGAAGAGCGCTTGGCCGTCCAAGCTATAAACCATTTTCCACCGACCAAACCGTGGCCGGCCGTCCGTCAAGTCCGCCTCAAACACCTCGAAGCCACACGTCCGTTCCATCTCCTCGTTGTAGACAAGGCTGGTTATGCTGATCCAACGCTTCACCATCAACAGTTTGCCATTGGATTCGACTAGGTATCGACAAACCTCGCTATCGTCTTGTAGTTGTAGGTCCATCAGATGATCTCGTTCCCACGGATCCCGTCGAGGACCATCCTGTATCCACACTATGCCGCTTCTCGCTTCTGGTTTGACCAAAGGTGACGATGGATTGTCGAGGCGGCCGGTATCTATTCCGAGGGCGACGAGCCCCTCTTCCTTCGAAAGGGCGTAGACCTTCCCTCGAAATAAAGCAATGTCCGCCGTGGAGTGGTCATGCTGCATCACGAGCCATGAGTTAATCTCGCCGGCGGGCCGGCGGGTAGAAACAATGACTTTGCCATTGTAGAGCTGCACGGCGACGACGAGGTTTTGATAATGAGATGATGGGTCGTGCGCCGTGGACATCACCACCTTATAGATCTTGTCTCGGTGATTGACGTGGTAAACCTGCAGGAGAGCGGCTAGCTCGGGGAGAGGAACCATGGCGCTGGAGAAGGCGTCCATGAGGGAGCACCGCCCGTCGTCATGCACGAGCAGGAACATGTTCTCCCCGGCGCTATAGCAGCTGGCGCCGGCAGGAAGGCGCACGCGGTGCGCCGTGTTATTGGCGACGTCCAAGAGGGTGCCGTCGCCAAAGGCGAGCCAGGGAAGCTGCGGCGGAGGGGCGGGTAGCATAGCGGCGCTGGAGCGGCACGGAGACGGACGCGGTCGACGAGGGACGGGAGACGATGGAGTACGATGTCCAGGAGATCCGGCGGCAGATCGGGCCATGATTTACGCTGAGATTTCCAAGCCGCCATGGCCGTGACTATTGACCGTGTCGCTGGGTCGGTTCGATGAGCTTTTGCGGCTCGGGTCTGTTTTTTGTTTTTGTTTTTTTTAACACAATACAAACGCAAGCGTTCATATGTACGCGCATATACTCACCCCTATGAACGCACACACGTACACCCTACCCGTGTGAGCACCTCCAAAAGACTGGGCTGGCATGTCATCTTGAGAGTTTACGAAGTCACCGTAGGCGACTCGTAGTCGACGGAAACGTCTTCTACCACTGAACGTGTATCGCCGAAAATTCTGAAATAAATTCAGGATAAATGCGAGCATCAGGATTTGAACCCTAGTGGGCTGGGAATACCACTGTCCTCCTAACCATCCAACCACAGGTTGGTTCGCGCGACTCGAGTCTGATAACATGTAACTCTACTGTCGTACAAGTCTGACACGTCTAGCCCTAGTTTATAGGATCACAACCGCAGCCCAGGTCTGCGTGCCTAATCTATCGGGGCTTCTCTCTTATGTATAGCTTTTGTACCTTGTTGTAATACACAAGAGGAATTAATCCAGTATTCTACTTGGTATCAGACACCAGGTTCTCGCCATGGCCGAAGATCATGCCTCCTCCTCCTCTGCTGCAACTAGCTCCGCCTGCTCGCCGAGCTCCATCTCCGGCACCTCCTCCGGCACTGTCGCCGGCACCACCCCGGCCACCTCTCCTGCCACCTCGGCCCCCTTCATCTTCGGCACCCACCCATCCTCCTTCTCTGGTACTTCAGCCCACACTGGTTCCCAATTCGCCCCCCTCTTCTCCTCTGCCGTGCCGCCGCCGGTGCCACCCGCTCGCAACCCTATCTTCAACAACCACATCTCTAACCACATCAAGTTTCTCCTCACCCTGCCGATCACAACTACCACAAGTGGTCGCGTGGGTGATCTAAATGCTCTTATATTTCTTTACGAAGGGAGTAATATTTTGCACGGGCACGTCCGAGTACGGCTCGTGCGCGGTCGTGCCATGTCATGCTTCCAAAACTTTAGTTTTTTTCATAACATAGGCATTTTATTTTATTTAAATGACCATGGCAACTATGGCCGTCTGTGGCGAATTCGTCAATCTCAAGATAATGTGCCGGCTCAGTCTTTCGAAGGTGCTCATAGGGGTAGGGTGTGAGTGCGTGCGTTCATAGGAGTGAGTGTATGTGCATATGTATGATCGTTCGTGTCTTACTGTGTTAAAAAAAACCTTTATTTTGATGCACCGTGACATGTTCTAAGAATTTTTGTCTTTGTACACATGACAATGTTTTTCGAAAATAGTTCCTTATGGCAATTGTAAATAATTGTTCCCATGACAATTTTTGTAGGAATATTTTGAAATATCCCCATGGAAAAATTTAGATATTTTTTTCCAACTTTGATGATTACAAAATTCACCCTTGTGGTAAGTTAAGCTTTCTCCAACAATTTGCCACGTGATCATTTACAAATTTTTCAACAATTTGCCATGTTGGCAATATTTTCGAGAACTTTTTGTAGAGTTTTTTTTTCTGGGGGATAGCAGTTATTTAGAGCAAAATCATGGCAACTTTTTTATGTATCTGAATCCTTGATGTAGTGATAATTCAAATTAGGTGTTGTTTTTTAAGATGACAATTTTTTGGATTTTTTGCAAAATGATGATCAGGCTAGGAGGCATACTAAATGGGCTGCCTGGGCCTAGTTCGCCCTGTGGTAGTTCCGCCAGCGAACGAAACAGTTCGAGGGGAACGATCGTTGGTTTTCTTTTCTTTTTGGTTTTCTTTTTTTTTCGGTTTTTTGTTTTGGCCTTTTCCCTTCTTGCTTTTTTTCTTTTTGTTTTTCTTTTGCATTTTAAATGTCGCGATTTTTTTGAAAACCAATGGATTTTCCTTTTTAAATCAATGAACTTTTTCCAAATTCAATGAATTATTTCCAAATTCTGCGAACTTTTTTTAAAATCGATGAATTCCTTTTCAACTTCGATGAACTTTTTTAAAATTATGAACTTTTTTTCAAATCCGATGAACTTTTCTCAATTTCGATGAACTTTTTCCAGATTCGATGAACTTTTTTTCAAATTCGATGAACTTTTTTCAAATTCGATAAACTTTTGTTCAAATTCAGTTAACTTTTTTTAAAAAATCGTGAACTTTTATTCAAAATCCGTGAACATTTTTGAATTCACAAACTTTTTCATTTTTTGTGAATTTTTCATTTTTTTCATATTAATCAACGGTTGGCTGTTTTTTTTAAGGGTAGGGACCTATAAACGCGATCGATGGAGTGAATCCACCAGGATCGATCAAGCGCTCGCCTATATGGGCCGGCACACGGGACGATGGTGCGTGGGCGCCAGCTTAGGGAACTGGCGCCTACAACGCCAATTAGGAGCTCCCCGATCGTTCGCTGGTGCCTCCTACCCTGCGGAATGGCAGCCAGTTATTACGGTCCAAGAATATTAATTTTGGATTATGCTTACTTGCACATAATAGAATATAATAATGCAATTCATTACTATAAATTATTTTAGTATTCGTAAGCTTACAATTGGCGTCTGTGGTGGAGATCAAGTTCTTGATGTCACAGTGAGAGTTTATTCCAATGAAACTTAAGCATGAACAAAATAGGATAGTAGATCGGTTGGTGTCGTATGGTCGAACTGACGATACCACTGCGGTATGGTTGCAAGTAGGACCAGCATGTATTGAGGAGCTTCTGCATCTCGATTGTAACCCATATAGCTCTTTGTAGACCTGATGCAGGAAGCATGGTATTGGTAGCTGTAGTGCTCGGGTATTATCAAAAATAAATAAAAAAATTGTAGTGCTCTGGAGCAGACAATCAGGAAATACGTGTAATTGATCCATGTGTTGGGACAACTTTCGATTCAATAGCTAAAGCTTACGATTGCTACAACTTGTTTTCATGAGAAATTTGTTTTAGGATCAGATTCAGTCACAGCTCAAAAGTTGGTGATAAAAGCAAGACAATGCAAGAGTTGGTATGCAGCTGTGCAGTGAGTATCTTGTTTTTAATTTGTGGTTAGTATGTAGGTGTACCTTATGCAACACTTACTCTGTACATGTCCATTTGTCAGGAAACCAGAAAATAAGATCAGCCGCTCAACAAGGACAGATTGCAAAGGTCTTATCCGGATGATCTGAACTGACAACAATGGATGGTATATCTGTGAACATCGAAAGAATTGGTCGGTGTATCACTACTCACGAGCAGAAGAGGAGTGGGGTTACTTGATTCTATGAAAAAGGATGACCTAAATTTCAAGCACAGTATCAAGGATAGTGAATCTGGAAGGTTTGGACTCCGCCAAAATGTAAAATCTTTGTCTGTCTAGTCCTTCTTTAAGGAGGTTGTTTGGCACCATATAAAATGCGGGTTGTGGTAACATGTAACAGACTCCTGTCATCCATGTAATGAAAATGGCAAATATTTTGTGCCAGATTTTTTCTAAAAAGCTGTCAAATGGTTCACATCTCTCCATCCATCTACACTGATCGGCGTCAGGGTTCAAGACGGCGCAGTTTTCCACTTGTCGGCGCCGAGAGAATTGGCAACGTAAGATCAGAGTGACTGAGGTCTATGAAGATATCGCTACGACACAGAGACATATGAGACCGTAGCTTTCACAATAATTGGGCCTGCTTTCTTAATTGATCCAGCAAAAGTAGTGCCCACTGCTGAACCCATCGTCCTGCTGATTCAGGCCTCTGCCACTACATTCTCTTCAGCTCCAGTTTTCTCTGCGGCGATCTTAAAATTTTGTTGTTCCATGGTGGTAGGAATCTGTAAATGACTAAATTCCTATGTAGCAGTGTTTCCTAAGAAAATACACATAATCAGCAGTGTATACAGGAACGGATTGCACTACATTAATTACAGTATTTCTGAGGAAAAAAGCAAAGTATAACCAGCTGTGACCTTTGAAGATGGCGAGTAGTATGATCTTGTAGATGAGTTGAATCGAAATGTTCTTAGTCACTAGCGTCGACATGACACCCTGACGGAACCTGAACCTGAAGCTCAAGTGGATCAACCCGCCGGGCTTGCTCAAATAGTCAGACTTGGTGTGAACCAAGTGGTGTTTGACAACTGTGGTGCTACTGTTGCTGCTGATAATCAGTTCTGTCGTAGTAGCAATGAAAGCAAATTAATTTCTGAAGAATTGCGCGCTTGCTTGATGGATCAGTAGCAGAGTACTGGCAATGCTTGACCGAATTCATTTCTACTTGACCAGTTCGTTAGCAAGTCCATTCTTGGAGCCGTATCAAGTTGCCAACCCAGTAAAGCACGTGTCAATCTGTCACTAGCCGTGCGGCCGTGCCTACATTCCTGAGATTAATTTCAGACCTGCATGATAGCTCGAGTATAGTTTTATTTCCTACTACGAGAAGTGCTTGAGTTGCCTTCTTCGGGCCCTGTCCGGCAGAAAAACTTCTAGAATCGGTCCACCATCATTAAAAATGTCACTCTTAGTGTTTAAGGAGATACTAGTACAAATTGAAGTACACTATTCATAAATGAAGCTTGACATTTGAACGCCTCATAAATCATAACTAAGACAAGTACTTCTATAGTCAGTACTACCTACCTCATGAGTCATGCTACTCCAACTAGAGTACTTTGTATGTAGGAAATCATCATGAGTAAATGGAGAAATACAGATAGTAAAGCTATGATCCATATTATCATGAAGAGTTGAAGCAAAAGTAATTTTTTTGCAGGTAACAAAAATGTAATTAATCAGCTTGATATATGGAATCTTCTATTTGTCACTTTGCTGATTTCTGAAGTAAGCTTTAATACCAGTGGCATAATATCCAGGGTTAGTTTCAATCATGCAGACGGGAGCATCAGCCAGCAAGTTGATCAAAACAAAAGAGAAATGGACAGCGCAGTGACATTTCACATGACCCAACATGGATAACTCATCTGTCGAATGTGGGTTCTGTCTAGTCGGGTGGGCCTGAAATGTCACGAGCCCATAACTCGCCGAATTTTTTTTGAACAATAACTCGCCGACTTCAGTAAGGCTGTCGGGAGTAATGATGGTACAAGCAAAGACGCCAGACCGATCGAGGTTAATGACCGTTGTCAAGGAGATCAAGGAGTTGTTACAAAATGAAAGGGAGATTGTGATTATGCACATTAGTAGAACTCAAAATAAAGCTAGCCATTGTTTAGCTGCATATGGGCGATGTACACCTCGTATAGCAATTTGGTTGCGAGGGCGTACAGACGATGTTATCAGGCTTTGTAAGGATGATGCACCAATTTAAGTAATACAATCCCCTTTCCCCCGCAAAAAAAAGAAAAGAATTCAGTAAGGCTGTCGGGAGTATACATTCTCATCTTGACCTCTTCTATGCCTACCCAGTGCTGAATTTTTTGGCGCATCCTGTGGGCTCAGGTGCACTGTTCCAATGTGTTGAGTCCTGCTACCGTGTGTAGTGTATGAGACCATGAACTCTTTTCTTCGTCCAGCTATGAAATATAAATTATTCTAAATGTGAAAGTATGAACAGTGGAGTGACAGACATAATCTGAACACCTCAGATGTTTTCTAGCGTTCACACATTTCCGGGATATTATTTCTTTTGGGTGCCTAGTAGGAGTGGATGTGGTGTATTTCATGTGATGTTTTCTATACAATCCAAGTGGAAGTCATGTGCTCTGAACTGAACCAAGTAGATACGTCAATATCCGTTTTCATAACATGTCGTTTCCATGGTGTGATTTCGGTTGACGTGTCGCGGCCACGGCATTGCCACGCTATCCTCCAGGCGCCGCATTCAGATTGTGCCAGCATGGCACGACACGTCTGGACAGCAGCATCGAGAGAGATACATCACGTACGTTTTCATTGTGGACACGGGAGACCCTGTCTAGAATCGTCGATGAACCCTAATCCTAACACGCTTAGTTGACCTTCTTTAAGTGATCCATTTTATCATTGTTGCGGCCATACTCCATCGGGATGGGCCTGAGACTGTAACTATTTATGTGGACGCATGAGAAGATGTCATCGGCGAGACAACGGCCGGCCGGCCGGCCCAACCCAATGATGGGTGCCACAGGAACGAGGACGTGACCTGAGCTCGGGTCGAGACGGGAGATTCATGGCAATGGCTCGCGTCTCCATGGCCCCGCCCCACGCGCTGAGAACGGCAAGCGAACTCGATCAGACGCCACCATCAGATATGGACAGATGCATGGACACGCACACGGCGGCCGCCGGACCGACGAGCCCGAGCGCGACGTTCCTCGGACGGGTGCAACGCACACGTTGACCGGCCTGGCGCGCGCCCATGCACGGACTTTGGAGACGAGCCGGTTAATTCGACCATGGACCAGCTTGGTTAGAAAGACCCGCCTCTTCTCACTACACATGCATGCATGCACTGCCTGCTCGTCGTGGCATGGACGGTGTCACGGAGAGCAGGGATGGGTGTGGCCCGAGAGTCGCCGGCGGTTTAGCTCGTACTACTAGCAGCCAGGCGCCGTGAGCCCATGACGGACGCCGTCCTTTGTCCTGGAAGACGGACGCATGCATGTACGCCATCGCGTTGATTATGTGCACAAGGCCGCCGTATAGCGACCCAACGACAGGGCCGGCGCATAGTGTGATTCATTCACTGCACGCGTCATGCACGGACTCCATCTTCTTCATGGCTCCGGCCATCTTGGTGTTCATGTTTGTTATGGGCCATTGTTGCCTCCATCCTTCTTCAGTTGGATCACTCACGTACGAGTGCGACCGACCACGCTTGCCTTTATTTCCACCGGAACAGCTGGCCTACAGGGTACATGACTCCGTCCACTGCACCGGCTGTGTGTCTTTCCGTCGTCTATCTATGTCAAATCTTGGCCATCGAGTTGGTAGCGCATGCGAACGGAAAAGATCGATCAACTGCGTGCGAGGGCGCGGCCTAGGCGATGGACGCGCGCTCTGACTTGTTTTCACCGATCTATCTTGTCCCAATTAATCTGGTCAAATGCAGTTAAACCTAAATTACTACTAAGTCTTTGAATTAATCAATCACTACTAACTGCCGCCGTGCTACCAATTAACTTGGAGGAGACCTGTGAGCCTGTGAAGTCGAAACCTGTAGCCATCAGCTCGACGACTTGAGCTGAATTCCCCGACGCTGATGTGCAATCTAGCTGCCGATCGAGTCATTATTAATTAGGGTAGCGGCTTCATTAGTCAAACCTAACTAATTAAGGTAGGGGTAGGCTAATGCTGCTTCGCCATGGCTTCCTGAAAGACGCATGTCACACTGGGAGGTCAGATTAACATTTTTTTTTTGAACATAAACAGGGCCTCGAAGGCCCCAGATGCTTTATTAAACGGTTTTGCTAAATCATATCTAGATGTGACATAAGTATTGCACATCTAAGTCCTATCTCATTGATCTTACATGGAGATTCGTGTGGATATTTTCTTTTCCTTTTTCTTTACCTTTTTATGCTTCATTTAGTCATTTAGATGTACAATAACTATGTCACATCTAAATGTGTTCTAGACACACCCTTTATTAAATGTCAAGCGGCAGAACGGAGCATCTTACAGCTAGACCCAAAAGGAAACAGGAATTACAAACAGGTCCCTGGCAAATACAAGGAGGACCCCAGAAGGTGAAGGAAAAACGCAATCGGGTCCAAAGTAGTTCCCGTGCAGATCGAAGATCGCCGGCTCCGGGGACAGGACCACTTGGTCCGCCGATCTCTCCATGGTTGGTCATCATGAACTCTGCAGAGAAACTACACTGCCTCCCTTTCGGCAACATGGCCGGGAGGAATGAGAAGAGCCGCCTTTCGGCCATAGGAATCAACAGATCGCCGGAGAAGACCGGCAAGCCAGCGCGGGCGCCGTAGCCTCTCCAAGTCCACTGTTGGTGATGCGCACTGTCCCCATCTGCATCTTCTCTCCCACCTTTCTCCTTTTGAAGATCATGCAAAGAAGACACAGGCCAGAATACCTCCTCTTGAGCAGGGACGGACACGAACCTCGCCGGAAGCTGTTATCCGACGAGACGAAGCACCAACGGCGCAAGCTGGGGTTCCCCACCTCTATTCCGGCCGCCACCGCGACTGCAGGAAGAGAGCTGGATGAGCGCCCCAACAGCAGCACCAGGCACCACCATCGCGAGCTTATTCAAAGGGGGATCGCCAGATCCGCCATCTTCTCCATCCCTCCACCACGGAGGCACTGCAGAAGGCAGCGGCTGCGGCTACCAGACGCCGCTCGCGGGCTCCGGAAGCCTTCTCCCCATCGGCATAACGCCAGTCACCGGCAGGACGCCAAACTCCCCTAAGGAAACTCCAAACCTAGCTCTACTATTTACAGGAAGGCACCAAGCACCTCTCCCATCACTTCCCCAGCCAGCGACGCCGGCGGCGAAGCTCCGGGATCGGGCCGGCCCTGAGCTCACGCAGCTGCTTTTCGCCTCTCTCAAACAGTAACTGGGAGAGGGGAAAGTGAACTTCCCAGTGGGTCAGATTAACATTGAAACGAGTCAGCAGACATACTAGCACGTAAATGTCGACGATTATCTTGGCCGTGTGAAACCTAGGTAGCTGACCTGTCTCCCGAGTTTCCGGCCTGGTTACTTAATTTCTCGTTTCAGTTATGGATGTGCCGTGCGAAACTGTGGGTTCTGCAAGCATTCTGCCGTTCCCAAAATTGTGGGTTCATGATCGAGTACGGTGCATCACTGAGTACTCTTGGCGATTCTTCTCCAATTTGCTTTAAACGGTGTTTAGGGGTGCATGCAGATGCAGGAGCTATTACAAATTACAGTGGCATTTAGTTTTGTGCTACAGTGAGAGAGGCTCTTTCGGCTAGGTGACCATTCACACGAACCATGACCGCCCGTACAGTGCAGAGAGGATTGGCTACTTAGCCGGTGAGTACGGTGCAGAGTACGAAGGTACTACTACGTCTGAGCTGGAGAAGCGAGTGGTGCCTTCGCTTCCGTGCTCTCGTCTCATGGATCCCAGCAGCACCAGTAACAGCACGCGCTATGACCAAGTCTTCATGCTCCACCCTCGGATCGAAAGGCAGGTCGTCGTCTTGACAGGCAGCGTTCCTCCACCGACATCTGAACGTGCCAATGGGCTGGCCAATGCTTAATGAGCAGGAGCTTGTCAGCACTTAAGGGTCACTACTGTTAAGACCGTACGATCGGCCTAACTAACGAGTAAAGGCTATCCACGTAACAGAACGATCGACCACACACTACAAACACGATTCGATCTGTCCGACACTCGCTCAGTAAAAATGGAACCACTCTGGTGAAGCTGTTCCGTGTAGAGATAGAGATCGTACTTCCACGTTCATAACCATTGTGGTCATGGATCATAACTGTGTGGTGTAGAGATAGAGATCGTGCAGGACTGCATATACTACATTGTAGTACATGCGGACACAAGCAGACAAGCATCAGTGCTTTGCTATGCAGGAGTAGCAAGCACGTGCGATCGCCGATCGGTGGATAATCTTGTAAAACATGGTGCAGTGTGTCCGCCGCTGGTTTCGCGGAATGCGCAGGCGTCTCTCGGCAGCCGGCCGGGTTTAATCGTCAGGCATGGCCATGGTACCGTAGCAGGCGTCTAGGGCCAGGCCGCGTCATTTCTCCGGATGGGGACGGGACTGGAGATCATCAGAGCACATGCGTGTACGCATATCTCGGTTTGACCCAGTCCAGCAGAGCTATAGCTCGTACTTCCACGTTCATGCGATATCGCACTGTCGTGTGTGCTACGAATAGCATTCAGAGCCTTCAGACGACATGGAGGCAATAGAGGCCTACGGGTAGTGGACCTACGACCGTGAGCAGCAGCAGTACTGTGGCCTTGCGCGACCAAGCTCTCCTCCTTTTCCTTGTGCCATGTGAGACGAGTAAATAGCCGTGACAAAAATCTAGGACATTATCAAAGATGATGTCTATGATGGTGATCAACAAGTTCTCAAATCTGCATGCGGAAAACTTCCACTGGCTCAACTCGGCAAATATCGCCCTCATCCCTAAGAAAGATGGCGCCGAAGACATCTCGGACTTCAGACCCATCAGCCTGATACATGCTGTTGCAAAGCTTATTGCCAAAATCCTTGCAACACGGCTGGCCCGTCACATGAACAATATCGTCTCCATTGCGCAAAGTGCCTTCATCAAAACAAGGAGTATCCACGACAACTTCCTGTATGTCCGGAACTTGGCCAGGAAATTCCACCGCAAAAAAACTCCTATGCTCCTCTTCAAGCTTGATATTAAGAAGGCTTTTGACTCGGTAAAATGGGATTATTTATTGGAGCTGCTGACCTACCATGGCTTCCCGAGTCGATTCAGAGGGTGGGTTTCGGCCCTCCTTTCCTCGGCCTCCTCCAGGGTATTGCTCAATGGTATTGCCGGCGATCCAATCAAGCATGGATGTGGCCTTCGACAGGGTGATCCACTCTCGCCGTTGCTCTTCGTACTTGCCATTGACCCGCTGCACCACATCTTGGAAAAGGCCACCACTCAGGGTTTGCTACACCCGCTAGGCAGCCACTTCACGGGCATTAGGGTTCATTATATGCTGACGACGCGGCGGTTTTTTGCGCCCCTATCAAAGAGGATGTCAGTTTCATTGCCAACACGCTCTCCTCCTTCGGTGAATCAACGGGGCTGGTCACCAACTGTGCGAAGAGCTTGGTTGCCCCCATCCAGTGCGCAAGTCTGGACCTCGATGACATTCTACAACACTTCCCGGCTTGCCGCTCATCATTCCCAATTCGCTACTTAGGCCTTCCGCTTGCGATTCGACGGCTCAAAAGGATCCATCTACAGCACCTCGAAGACAAAGCGGCCGGGAAGCTTGCACCATGGAGAGGGAGACATGTGGCTATTGCGGGCCGAATGGCCTTGGTCAAAGCGGTTCTCACGGCGGTGGCCATCTACCATATCACCCCACTGGACCTCCCGGTGGAGGTGCTACAGAAATTGGACAGCCTGCGGAGAGCCTACCTTTGGGCTGGAACCGACACCGTGTCTGGCGGCAAATGCAAAATTAACTGGGAGCACGTTTGCAGGCCCAAGCAGTTTGGGGGCCTGGGAATCCTCAATCTGAAAAAGTTCGCCACCGCGCTCCGCCTTAGATGGCTTTGGCTGGAGTGGGATGACCCGCCAAGGGCTTGGTGTAGTACTGAGCTCCCTTGTGGAAAGGAAGATCGAGACATTTTCGCGGCTGCCACTAAGGTCACAATTGGTGATGGCTCCAAGGCCAAATTCTAGGAATCATCTTGGTTAGATGGCATCCGTCCCAAAGACATCGCCCCAAAAATCTTCGAGCTTTCAAGGAAGAAGCGTGACACCGTTGCTTTGGCCCTCAGGATGATAACTGGGTAAATTGGATTGACACAAGCGCAGGATTTTCTCTAGTCCATCTCGAGCAATTCATTGCTCTGTGGTACATGCTCTTGCCTGTCAACCTCCAACCTGGTGTCCCGGACACCATCCTTTGGAAGCTCTCCAGTGATGGGTCTTACTCTGCCAAGACGGCCTACTTGGCTCAATTTGCTGGACTTGTTCAATCCAACTTGCAAACCATTGTCTGGAAGACTTGGGCCCCCCCAAAATGTAAATTTTTTGCATGGTTGGTCACACAAAATAGGATCTGGACGGCGGACAGACTGCAACGTCGTGGGTGGCCAAACTGTGATCGTTGCCCACTTTGCAATCAAGTGCAAGAGTCTGCGGCGCATCTTCTGTTCAAGTGCCGCTTCTCCATTCGGGTCTGGAAGGAGGTCCTTGCATGGTTGCACCTTGATGTCGATACTGCCCATTGGTTGAACTATGGCACAGTGAGGTTTTGGTGGGATGGGGTCCTCGCCAACAATGCGCAACCGAGGAAAGCCTTGGCCTCCGTTCTCCACCTTGTAAGCTAGGAGATTTGGAAAGAGCGAAATGCGCGTGTGTTCAGGACCAAGGCGGCGCCTGTGGCGGTGATAGTGCGAACTATTAAGGAGGAGGCGTCTATCTGGGCTCTGGCGGGCGCCAAACATTTGTGTAATTTGATGCCGCGAGAGTAGGCCTTTGCCCTTTTCCGCTTTGGCGGGGCTGTGATGTACTTAAGCATACTCTTCTCCTTATTCAATGAAAATGGCAAATCTTTTGCCTCGTTTCAAAAAAAAAATCTATAGCAACGCCGAACCTGCAAGGCTACAGGATTCCAAATATAGCATTTCGGGAAAGATATTCCAACGTATTTACCAAACTATCCATTATTATCATGGTCAACCGATGTGGTTATATCCAAGGTTCAAAACATCAAAGAAATTTCAGTGGGTACCGAAATATTTGTAAACCCAAAATCTCTGAAATTTATATATGGACGCCAATATCTGGCTGACGGACGCCATGGAGGTGGTCCCTCCCAACGATTCATTCGCCTCGGAGAAACGATTGAGTGAACTGAATCGTTTGCTAGGGCAAAACCCTCCCAACGACCCCCCCCCCCCCCCCCCCCCGCGGACAATCGCTAGAACATTCAGTTGAGCCAAAAAAAGCCCATTTTTCTAACACAGTATAAAACTTAAAGACTACTATTTGGACCTCATTTCAAGTAGCTAAAAAACAAACAAAACAAAATACATAGCAGCCTACTGTTTTGATAGAAATGTCATGACAAGGAAAAATTGTTTGAAAAAATCTCATACGGAAAAAGTGGAGAACACATGAAATTTGCAACTTGCCATGCTCTAGATGATAAAAATTGACATGCCATGCTAATTTATGAACTATAAAAAAAATCATGGCTGTGAAAAAGACTTGTCATAGGAATAGACATAGGAATCACCATTTTTTTCAAATTGACATGCTAGCTACCAAGGCCATGCTCTAAAAAAACATCTAATGGTGGCATGCTAGCTTCCTTGGAATAGACATAAAATTACCATTGGGACATGTCGAAAAACATTCATACAAAAATGACATGGGACTAGACTTGTTGGAAAAAGTTTAGCACAAGTCCAGAATGACCATATATATCAAAATTAAAAAATGGTTATAAGACAAAAGAAAATTGGCCATGATCTAATTATTAACATTGCCATGCTCTCAAGAATATAAAAACGCCATGCTACCTAAATTAAAATTGACATGGTCTATTTAATAAAAATGCCATGGTCTAATTATTAAAACTGTCATGCCCTCAAGAAAAAGAAAAATGTCATGTTACCTAGATTAAAACTACCCTGGTCTACTTAATAAAAATGACATTGTCTAAATATAAAATTGCCATGCTCTAAAGAAAATAAAAATGCGATGCTCTACTTAGTAAAAATAACATGATCTAATTACTAAAATTGCCATGGTAGCTAAAAAATTATCATAGTATAATTAAATAAAATTACCATGAACTAAAGAGTAAAAATGCCATGCTACCTAAATTAAAATTGCCATGGTCTACTTAATCAAAATGCTATGGTATAATTACTAAAAAAGGCCAATGGTGCCTATAGTAAAATTGCAGAAAGCAAACGATTAGGAACAAATTGTTCTCTAAAAAATGACATGCTCTAAAGAATAATTTTGGCATGAAAAATAGTGCCATGAAAAAAAGTTGTTCTGATCTAAAGAATAATTTTGCCATGGTTACATAAATTGAAAATTGCCATGGTCTAATTTGAAAAAATTCATCCTCTAACTAATAAAAATGTCATGGTACCTAAAACTAAAACTACCATGTTCTCAATAGTAAACATGCCATGGTTTGGTTACTAAAAATGGCATGTTGCCTATATTAAATTTGCACATGAAAAAAAATGTCTGAGTCAAAACAGTGATACGATGTTGTGGTAATTATCTACGAAATTGGCACGAGAAAACAAGTTGCACTATGAACAATTAAAAAACAATCATACAAAAAAGATGCCATGCGATCGTTTCAAAAATATTCATACTATTGTCCCATAGGAAAAAGAGATGTATACACTTTGCCATACAAAAAAGTTGTCATCACAAACATTATGGAGCTACCCATGGCAATAAATTAAGTTTTTTTTGCCATGTCAATGAAAAAAAACAAGATTTAGAGACATGGTATTATATAGTTGAGTTGACATGGCCCTATATTCTGCAAAAAAAAATCATCATCAATACCAATATAAAATGACCCAATGGGGGCAGATCCAACAAATCTCGGCCATCAAACCAGGTTAATCAAATGACCCAGGCTGCTCCAATGGTGAGGGCTCAACACGTGTACCATGCAGTTAATATCTTACCAAATATCAATTTCAATGCTAATCATATAATCAACACGCAAAAAATATCCTACCTAATATTTGTGTGCAATTAATATACTGCCTACTATCACGTATGAATTTACTAGTACTATAAGAAAACATTTCACTTATATACTACTATAAGAAACCAATTCTACAAATTGCCATAGGGATAAAATATGCCATGGCAAAAGTGTAAAATTATTGCCATGGCACCCATCATACTATAAGAAACATATCAATTATATATTGGGTAAAATCGTGTCCCACCTGGTGCGCCATACAGGAAATGGCTGCCGTGGGAAGAGAGGACCGCACGAAATTAGCATCCCGCAATAATCGCCGTTACAGCCGGATTCTGCACACGCCGTCCGACTACACTCATCGCAGGGATCTAGCCGGACGGTAGGTCGTGGTCATGCCCTCCGCTCCTGGCCCCGTCCTTGGCAGCCATGCGGCTTAGCCTGCGGGAACCTCCGGAGGCAACAAGAGGGTAGAGGGGGGAGGGGGAGGCTGAACGCAAGGGATCCCACCAATGGCTAGTTGATGGTGGCATTTGGTGCGAAGGGTAAGTTCCCACCGAACAACTGGGGTTTTCTAACTTGGCAACTGAGAGTGCATCAAGATTCGTCGTGTTTTTTATCCAACGGCCGTCAAGTAGTTCGCTAGGCATGTCTAAAAGTCTAACGTTCCCCAAATAGGATTTCTGATTATATATTTCTTTGGCAGACTAAGGGGCAATTTGGGATAGACCAATCTCCCAAAGAATGTCTAACAAGGGCATGAGCTACTGTACTGAAGTTCTTTAATATGAAGAAAACATGATCAGATCCATGTCTCGAGTAATTATTCCTTTGAAGGATGTGGGAGCACTAGCCTTCTTAGGGCATCCGTGGCCTCGCGCCCCCCGTGTCGTCCCATAGATTTGCGGTATCCGCGCTCTGGCTGCTTTGCGGCCTTACACCGTTTGATCTCATTAACTTGTTCATCACCTCCCTAAGAGCATTGGCGGTTGATGACCTATGGACCGCGGATGCCTATAGGCCCCCTTCGTGTAGTGTCTTTTGTGTTGCCTCTGCATGCATGTTTCCTGTGCTGGGTAAAATCGTGTCCCACCAGGTGCGCCACACAGGAAATGGCTGCTGTGGGAAGAGACGACCGCGGGAAATAAGCATCCCGCAATAGCCGCCGCTACAGACGGATGCTGCACATGCCGTTCGACTACACTCATCGCAAGGATCCAGTCGAATGGTAGGTCGTGACCATACCCACCGCTCCTGGGCTCCTGGCAGGACCTCCCCGCCGCCCCGTCCTTGGCAGCCACGCGGCTTAGCATGCGACAACCTCAGGAGGCGACGAGAGGGTAGAGTGGGGAGGCTAAACGCATGGGATCCCACCGGTGGCCAGTCGATGGTGGCAGTTGGTGCAAGGAGAGTACGCGATTGTGGATCCGGTTTTTTCCTATTTATTAGTTGGCTTTGTTTTCTTGGTATCGGAAAATCTGAATTATGTGATAGTACAAACACGAAAGTATTATTAGTACAAAAAACCCTATTGCCCCCCCCCCCCCACCCCCCACATTTTTTTCAACTTGATAGGAATATCTATCTCTCCTATGACAAGCTGACAACCCTTCATCTTCCCATAGTTTATGTGTCAGTTTTCAATTGCAACTATCACCAAGCTTCAACAAATCGGAGCTGATTGTGAGAAACATGATGCAGAGGCAACGAAGCAGAATCGCAGTGGGTACGAGCGTACGAGGTCGAGGAGGCGAGCATGGCAAGTGGCGTCGAAGGCGCTGGGTGGACCATGACGTAGCCCACCCGGCCATGGTAATAAAGCCCGCCGCAGCGCAAAATTCTCCACGGCGGAGCAAGGATTGGTGCGGTATGTGGTACCACTGCTGATTTGGGTTTTATTAGAGCATCTACATCCGCAACCTGCAAATCCGGCACCTCAAACGCCCGGAGATGCGACCGGGCGCGTCTGCGGTCACTGACCAGTCACCTCTCAAATTTTCACTAGCCATGTCCTTCATTTTTTACCTATACGTCCAGTCACATGCATGTGATTGGTGGAGATAAAGTGAGAGAAAGAAAAAAAAAACAAAGAGAAAAGATGGGCCAAATCCTATATGGCGGATGCAGGACCACTGACCGGACACGCCCGGGCGCACCTCATACTCATCCCATATATGAGGGCAATATGAGGAGTGCCGGACAGCCCGGGCATTTAAGGAGGCTATGAGGGGTCCCGTTGGGTCGACTTTTTCCTTTTTTTTCTTGTCCGGTCAGTGGTCATGCGTCCGCCCGGTCAATATGAGGAGTCCGGCTATAGATGCTCTTATGTCTTGTATTTTCGTGTTCTCAGTCATCAACAAGCAGCACTGTACGTAGCACGATCATTAGAGGCCATTGGGAGGCAAATCTAGCTCCGACGGAGGGCTCATGCACAACATCCAAGGTTGCTCCTGAATCCTCGGATCTCTGTGCTCTTTGGAACGCCCGTAGATGAGATCGAGCAGCGAGAACTAGGGTCATGCACGCACGCACGTGCCCCCCACGTACGTAGTACGTATGCACATGCGCACTGGGGTGTGCAGTACTTCTACATCGAATGGGTATCGGTTTCAATGCATGCACTCCCATTATGAAATGGCCGACCACGTCAATAATTTGCTGCCATGTCGTGTTGAAACTAAATGGACGGACACGGCCACACGAGCCGTCCGAATGTATCATGTTGATGATTTGACAGCAAAGATCGATACATGCGCCACCCGATTGTCGGGCCGGCGCTTCGCGGGATCGACAGGCCAGGCTAGCCGGCCAAGCTGCTGTTCGCGACGGGAACGATAGACAGATCGACCTGTAGGGCGATCTCGGACCACAAGAAAAGGTACGTGCATAACCTCCTGGCCAATGGAATGTCGAAAACTCCTAGTGTAATGTAGTGATGCGTACGTGCTATGGCAAGGGCAACTTGCATGTATCCACCCCTCCCCGGCGTCGCAAGCCGGTGGCAACGCGTGGTCTAGGCCGCGCGCGCGGCGCCGGTGGCATGTATGTGAACCCTGCATCCCCAAAATTCCATCGGTGGTGGTGACGGATCGACGTGCATGGCACCTTCACGTAACCACATGCTACATGATCGAGCCGGGAGCGCGACCTCCGCCCACTTCGTTCGCGCCGCTCGATCGCCGGGGGCGCGGGAGCCACGAGATGCCGCGCGCGCGCCAGGGTACGGCTGGAGCGCGACCTCCGCCGATTTCGTTGCCGCACCGGCGCCCCATGCATGGAGCATGGGATGACGACGGCGCCGACGGACCGACCGGCCGCGGGCACTGTCACGTCAGACAGCGTAGTGTGTTGATTCCCTTGACAAAACCGATCGACTGGCATCATTGGATTTGGGAGGCGCGCCATCAATTCTGGGCTGACTTAATCGCGTTGCAGAATGATTTCTGCCGGACGATTTTATGACGAGGAGAGGGATGTCTGAGCTGACTTTCTACACCTCCACAGCAACGATCGCTGCCTCACTATACTACTGGTTGTTACTTCACTGCTTATTGTGGTCGTTACCATCGATAACTATTGTATGCTCTGTGGTGTGTGATCTATCTATATCTCAAATTATCAATCATTTTATTCGTTTGTTAAATACTTTCTTTTATCAAAATTCGTTTTTAGATGTGCAGCTGCCAAAATACCTACGGGGTGTGGTGAATGTGGCCACTACGAGGCCGGTTGTTTCACTATAAATTTACAGCTCGGGACAAAACAATGCAAGGGCACAAGTGTACAAGCAGCAGTCACATTTCAAACTTGATGGAAGGAGAACACGTGATGGGAGGAGAGCTCGTGCTCGAAGACTAAATCTTGGTACACTACCATCAGTGGGGTTTATGGTTTTCAACACAGCGATAAATTCATGGTGCTTTGGAGTCTCGCAGGGCACTTAATGAAGAGACATGACATGTCGGCCAGACTGTCTCGAGCCCAATCTGCCGTGGCCTACGGTAGACTAGGGATCACACGATGCACTGTACATGCGGGGCCACACCACATAGGCTGGCAATGGCGCTGCCCCTTTTCCTCCTCTCTTTTGTTCTTTCCCACGGGCCTGATGCCCTCGGCCTGGTTAATTAACCCTGCAATCACGAGCGGCGACGTACGTTCTGTGATCGGTGTGATCATCACAGACATAAAGTGCAATTCCAAGCTGTCACTAATCAAACGGTCCATGCATGCATGCATGCATGCATTAGTGATCACTTGCATCATGCACTTTTGCTAGCTCACAGGTTAATCATAAGTAAATGGCGATGGCCACGTACAGTATACACTCAAGAACAAAACCAGATCACAAGACGTGCTACGCCTACAGTGCCACTCCCTCCGAGAAGACCAGGCAACAGCGCTGGGAGCAACTACGTACTAGCATGTTGGCGGTATTGATGATGGTTACAGCTAAAAAATCCGCCGTAAGCCCGTGTCTGTACGGCATCAGTACAGTGACACGGCGCTGCTGCTGCTTGTATTCCAAGTGCATCTGGTCCATCTCGTCCTCATCGAATGAGCTGCATGCCAAGTGCATCGGTCGACCTCGTCTTCATCTAATGTGCCACCATCGATCAGCTACGAGTGGGGGAGAACGAACCTCTCCCATGAATGCAGAAACATGGAATAAGTGTCAAGGATCGATGGGACCATCAGTTGCGACTAATCAAAATGGATCGTGAGATGAAAACGGGTCGTACGTGCGTCCAGCTCGTTGTAATAACAAGGGCCATGGGCCATGCATGCACCGTGTCATTGTCAGGAGCGAGAATATTGGCAACCACAATCCTACGATCAATCTAAAAGGGCTCTCATAAGAAGAAGAAAAATCCAGTTGATTAGATTTTTTTTTCTAGAATTCTTGCAAAAGAACCTTACAATCCAAAGCAGCCCTAAGAGAATTCAGATGGATTTTAGGCCATTCGACAATTAACGAAGTTTGCATGCGTTCCTGACAATGAGCTTCTCCTTGAGACTTATTTCATGTTTCTGCATTTCAAACTATCACATAGTCACTATGAACTCAGGGCCAAAAAGCTATCTCAGGTACAAACTATCACATAGTCACTATTTCATGCGATCCAACGAGGCCATTACCGGTTAATTCTCAAGTCTAAACATATGGACAGTTATCCTTGAGATAGCCTTTCAAGATACGGAGCAAAGTATATCCCAACATATGTGTCGAGCGACACAACGTCATACATGTTGCAGTTTCGTACATAAAATGGGTCGCTTGTGTGCATTCTAACGATGGAAACGCCGAGATCGTCATTTTTTTTCTCCACTATCTGAAAATAAATAGGCATCCCTCTTTAGTACATATTTTCCTCATTGAAGGCAATATATTTAGGTTGTGTATGGATTAAAATGCAGTCCATAGCTAGCTATGCTGAATCGACGCTAGCTGCACATACTTTCCATGCATTCAAGGCTTTGGATGCCATGGCATGAGTGTCTCAAGGGCCATAAGCAAGAGCAAAAAGAGCTAGGGCCATACATGCATGGACGCAATGCAACATGGCCGTTTGGCAATTTGGGCGAGCAGGGCGTCCATGAATGGCACCCTCTTTTAGTCCCCTTTCAGTTATTTTTTACAGCCTGTAGACGAAGTGCATGCAGTGCAAAGCATTATTGCTATCTGGGAGTCAAGCCCCTCACATGCCGTGTATTCAAGGGCTGACAGGCTCCTGTATATTTTTCCAAAAAAAAAACATTTAACGTATACGGATCACTCCCTTATTATAGTAGCTTGATCCTACTACATGTGGTGCTTGTACGCTTTGGAAAGAAAATTGGGCGTCCACTCCATGAGCCGGCCAGTTGGATACGTACGTAGTCCGCAGTCACAATCATCCGGCAATGATCGTAAATCCGGCAATAATTGAGGTGCCAAATGACAAGATGTTAGAGATTTCAGGGCAAGCAAGGGCATGTACTTGGTCGTGTCGTGGCACAACTAAAACGGAAATTTGGCTGTGCACTTTGTGACCTTTTGCTTCGCATTATGATTACAGACATTGTTCTAACGATCAGAGGAATGTAAAAGTACTAGTAGAAAATGTATGTCCACATTAGCATGGAGGGAGCAGGGAAATAACCTTTGCAACCAGATATGCAGGACTATATACACGCATCCATCAGAAGGGCCTTTTGTAGTCCGAGCTCCATGGAGGCCGAAATTTTAAGAAATTCAAAATTCAAACATTTCGGTTCCAATTTTTATTTAAAACGAATATGCACTTATACCAGGATGTAACGTATATGTGTGTAAAAATTCACGATGAAATGCCTTAAATTGCGAGCTGCAACAAAAAAATCATGGACTTTGTGAATGAACAGTGCATGTGCTGAAAACCACATATTTGTTTTTGTAGCTCTTATTTTAACGTATTTCATCACAAAAATTTACACACAAGTCTACGGGTATATGTGTATTTTTTTTAAACTAAAAAGTTTGACTTTTGATTTTTTTTTCTTTCAAAATTCAACCTCCATGGATATCGCCGCCGAAAATACTTCTTTGGATAGGTTGCATACTTGCATTGGGTGTGAACTAATCCTTCATAATCCTCTCATGGCCCTCTGCTCTATCCCGATTTATGTACAAGCGGCCGAACTATGATCCTAGTCTTGGTCGCCGTGTGTCCTCGTTGACGATCACGACAATGACCCTTTTAAAATCATCATCGTCTTCTTCTTCCTCTGATGATGAAGAGGCACCGAAGAACATCTCTCTCAACCTCTTCATCTACACTATGCGATATTCTAGGTTGAATTTGATTGAAAAAATAATAAAACACAATGAAAGAAGCAAAAAAAAATGCACCTAGGCAATTCGTCAAATACCTTGCGTATGGAGCAGGTGAGAGCCTCGGTCGGCCGTGTTGAGGCTATGCCGAGGCTACGGGTGGACGGCGAGGCTACGAGGCAGGCTGCAGCCTTTCGAAGAGGAAGATTCTACCCAAGCCATGTTCGTCGTTTGCTGAACTGCCGTGTTCTGAATTTCACTGGCGTGGCCACGATTCCGGCATCGCCTGGCTCCTCGCGGGTGCTCTACGGCATCTTGGTCGTCCTCCAGCTTCATTTTGGACAAAACCAGGCTCGGCGTTGGGCTTTTTCGTCCACAAGAGCGAGACAGCGACAATCACAATATGGGTTTATTCCGGCGACCAGCAAGCGAATCGAAGTGGGCGAGGGGCGTGGGGCGGGATGACGACGGAGGATAAATGTGGACACATGAGGCAACACCGGCGTGGATATAGGAGAATGGTTGAGAAAAGCCGTCGCGTTCGGAGGGGCAATTTTTTTCTTGAGAAGTTTGCTTCGGCCGCTGAAATTTAAGAGCTGGCCGATGACTCTCCTAAAACTTTTAGGCAGTTAAATCAAATGAGGGTTTGGCTAGATACGGCTTAACTCCATAAAAAAATCTTTTGACGAGTTAAGCCCTTAGATAGATTTTCCTTTAATTAATGTCTCTTATATTTCCTAGGCGGTTCTATCGCTAGTTATGGGAAAATGCATGTGACCAAATATATTCATTTGATAGTTTGTCCAAGGTAAATTAAGTAGTCATGTAGTCACATGCACATGTGTGGACGTGACCTTTTTTTATTACAAAGTAGTCATGCAAACATCCTCAGAGCACCACGTATCTGAATTTAAGCTATCATACAACACCGACCCAGTACATAAGTCATCACAAATGTCTCGCTATCAGTATGTACATTGTCGGCTTCCACTAAAAAATATATTATTATTTTCTAGGAAAGAAACACCTAAAGAGATACACGTAATTCGCCTCTTCATGGGCTAAAATTTAACACGGGCAATTTTACAAATTTATTCATACAAATCCAAAATAATGTTTACTGTGGCCACCAAATGCATTCAAGTACTACAAAAATACATATTATTGTCTAAAATGCATTCATCTACTACTTCATAGTCGATTTTACAAAAAGGCTAATATAGATCTAGATAAGCTCACTGTGATGTATTATTTTGTTCGTCTTGTCCGCAAAAACAAAAAATAGCGATTGTCCTCAGATTTTTTTGAAAAATACAAAAATATTGCACATATCTAGATGCCAAATCAATGGTAGAAAAAAAAAACTAAGTCGAATTTGAGATTTGATCAATTGGTACCAACTCCACAGATCACCCAAGGGAAAAATCGTTGTCATGTAATGGACCTCTCTGAGGAAGCAAAAAAAAAAATAGAGAGAAGTAAAATGAAACTATTTCATCTAACTATTTTTTTTTCTTAAAGACAGATACGAGACAACATAGAGCTCTGAAGATTAAACTACTCACTAACTTAATTAGTGATAGATATATATGACAGGTACCAGAATGTCACATACTCCCTCCGTCCGCGAATAAGTGTACATCTAGTTTTTGTTCCAAGTCAAAGTTTTAAAATTTTGACCAACTTTATAGAAAATAGTAGTAACATATATGACATCAAATTGGTATATTATGAAAGTACATTTCAAAATGGATCTAGTGATACTAATTTAGTGCCATTAATGCTGCTATTTTTTCCTAGAAAGTTGGTCAAAATTTTAAAACTTTGACTTAAGACGAAGGCTAGATGTACACTTATTCGCGGACGGAGGGAGTACTGGTTAATTAGTGATACAAGATATGAGATGACATGTACTAATTGACATATTGACTTTATTGGCCACACTTTGCAGCTTGCAAACACGGATCTACTTCAAAGTACAAAACCCAAAACCCATGGACATATTACCAAGTCACAGTGACAGCAGTAAATAACAGGAGCACTAGCTACCACAACCTCCCTTCTTTTCCCTAAATGAAAACTATGCAGATCCTAAGTAAACAGGAGACCAAGGAAGCTAATTGCCATAGCCACCGAGGTACTACTACTAGAGGATCTATGTAGTTTTCGTTAGGTGGGCATGCAGTGAACACACTCCTCACATCAGTAACGCAAGCTAGGGTAACATCGACCTTAATAACTTGGCACGGTAGAGCTAGCTAGAACGGGTAATCCATGGCGGGGACGCCAAGCAAGCCGCCTGCGTAGCCATGGTGGTCGTTGTTGTTATTGTCGTCGGCGAACAGCCACGTCTCTATCGCGTTCAGCTGCGTCTGATCCGGCGCCAGGACGGCCGGCTTCCTCTCGTAGTCGAACGCGGACCCCAGCGCACGGGCGGCGGCGCCGCTGCCGTAGGAAACCTCGGACGCCGACGAGCCGGAGGGGCTGTCGGCCGCGGCGACGGGGGCGCCGGCGCTGCGACCCTTGCTGGCCCACCCGTCGAGCATCCGCGAGATGTTCGCGGTGGTCAGGACGTACGGCCCAGCCGCGGAGGGCGAGCACTGGGACAGCGACGCGCCCGACGAGCTTGAGGCCGCCGGGCTGCCGCTGTCGGCGCCGCCTGCGGCAGACCCATTGACGCCGTCGGCCACGTCGGGCTGCTGCGGCTTGCTGTCGTCGAGTGTGGTCAGCGCCTCGCGCAGCGCGCGGCGCGCCATGTTGATGTCCGTCTGCAGCCGCCTCTCCCACTGGCCCTTGGAGGAGGAGGCGGGCCTCTGCGCCGCCGGCTTGGCCGCCGCGTCGCCCCCCGCCTGCAGCTTGCGCTTGAGGTGCGTGTTCCAGTAGTTCTTGATGTCGTTGTCGGTGCGCTCGGGGAGGTAGGAGGCGATCGCGGCCCACCTGTTCCCGAGCAGCGCCTGGAGGTGGACGATGAGCTTCTCCTCCTGGTCGGTGAAGTTGCCGCGCTTGATCCCGGGGCGCAGGTAGTTGGTCCACCGGAGCCTGCAGCTCTTGCTACACCGCATCAGACCTGCACATCGATCGATCCAGCATATACACCAGAGGGATTCAGTCCACAAATAACCATGCGATCCACACAAACGAAGGCAAGAAGAAGATGGATGGATGCGTACCGGTCCTGGTGGGAACGGCGCGCCAGTTGCCGGGGCCGTGCTCCTGGACGTAGGAGACGAGCACGAGGTCCTCCTCCGGCGTCCAGGGGCCCTTCTTGACGCCCTCCTTGTCGCAGCACGGCGGCCTCCCCATGCTCTCGCCCGCCCCTCCGCTTGCTACCTCGGCCACACCGAACGAGCTGAATGAAAGAAAGGGACCGAGGGGTCGGTCGCCTTTTGCTGCAGGCGCGGGGCGGACAGGGACAAGAAGCTTAGCCACCGGCGCCGTATACGAGCAGGATCGCGTGACGCAGGCTGCTACTACGCTACAAAGGGAGTGAGGTGAGGAGAGGAGACTGAGGTGTAGACGAAGCCTGTGGAGTGCTGGAGTGGGTTGAGGACAAGGGTCCAGAGCAGGGGTGCGGTGTAGGTGCGTATATATACACGGTTACGCGCGGTGGTCACGCCCAAAGCAAAGCACAGCGCTGACCTTGTTGTTACCTGGCCGGTTTAGCTCCCTGCTAGCTGATTTACCACGGCCAGGATATCGAGACAGCTAGGCTAGTAGCCTGGCAGCCATGGCTCCTTCCTTGAGGAGTCAAAATGTAGAGAGAGATGAGGTGCGTGCAGAGGGAGGAAGAAAGGGAAAGGAGCCAGGGCTAGTGATGAGAGGGTGCATTTACTCTGGTCTCGTGGCAAAGTCAGCCTGGTGGTGGGGCGGTACCCTGCGGCTGCTACACTGTGCATGCCGCCTTGCGATGGTTGCCGCGTGCATTAATCGCCCGCCCGCTGTGCGTGGCACCATATGGCATGTTGCGACCTACATGCCACGCCATGGCCCGTTCCCTCTGGCTGCCGTCTCCCAAAAGGAAATGGATTTTTTTTCTTTAAGAAAGTAAACTTGTAGTAAAAAAAAGATAAACTTGTAGTAGTAGTAACCGCAGATGATCAGTTAGCGGCGTCATGAGCCACGGCCAAAGGCCAACTCGGCGCGTGTGCTAAGCATGTTTGTTTGCGTGCATGCATGCCAAGCAAGAGCACTTCTGGTGTCCATCCATGCAAACCTTTGACTCTTTCTGGGTCTGGGTCTGAGCTGACATCTCGAAATCAAACGCTTTTCCAAACAAACGAACAAACAGACTCTGGTAGCTAGCGCCCCTTTCCATCGCGCGCGCGTCACGGACAGCGCTGGAATCAAGGCCGCCTCCCGCCGGAGTTACTCCAGATCGCGCGGCGCCACCGCGGGCATGCAGCACGGCAGCAGGGTCCTACTTTGACCGCCCGCACCCACCGGTCGTCGCCATACGCATGCACACGCATACGCATCGGTAACTTCTCCGGAAGCATTCAAAGTAGCCTTTTCCGCCGGCGTTTAACCTCCTCGCTCGGTCGATCACCTTTGTGACGAGAGCGCGAGCAGTGAGCATGCGGCGCAGGGGGGCATGAGTAAAGCGGAGCAGCAGTGGGAGTGGAGTAATGGCCGGGCCGGCTCGTCTGCGCCTTGGTACTTTAAGCTGCGCCATTGGTACCATGCATGCATCCAAAGTTAATGTGGACGAGGGTGCACTGTGCATCGTGAAACCAACCAGGCAGGCTCACCAGCTCAGAGCAGTAACGCGTGACAAAGGACGTCCGGTCGATCGGACGCTGGACGGCCCGGATGCATGCAAGTGTATTCATGAGGCCTGCTATGTAGTCAGTACTCTACGTGCTCGGTGCGTAGTATAGCGGCCGGTGGAAGTAGCAGTGGCACATGCGTCGCCTAGCTGCGTGTCAACAAGGTCAACGAACAGGAGTAAAGGTACTCCCTCCGTTCCGAAATATAATGCGTCCTCGGTTCCCGCGCTTCAACTTTGACCATAAATTTAACCAACGACAATGACTGCGGCGGGAGCAAAAATTATACCAGTGTATTCGTATTCGAAAGAAGTTTTCAATTATATAATTTTTGCTCCCGCCGCAGTCGGTCTCGTTGGTTAAATTTATGATCAAAGTTGAACCTCGGAAAGCGTGGGCGCACTATATTTTGGAACGGAGGAAGTATGAACAAAAAAGTCAACACCATGTCTACGGACACAAGTAGTACAAGACCTCGCTTGCGCTTGGTGTAGGCGTCTAGGAGTAGCCTTGCGTTGTACTATGCCCTCTGCGGTTGTCCCATAGCAAGGACATGATTATTTGTGTACCACCGGGAATTTTGCCAGTAGCTTTCAGGTGCACATCACTCTGAACCCGGTTTAACAAGTGTACGTATCAAATTATCACATGTTCCTAATCCCGTTCAGCAAGTAGACCGAGCGTCAATGGCAAACAAATTCTTCAACAAAAGGATGTCCCGGGCTCAACATCGATTGATGTACACAATTGTTTGTAAACTTATTGAATATTCAATTTACAATGCAAAGTCTAGGGGACTCACAGCATCTACATGCGGACTTTGCAAATCCGGCCCCTCAAACGCCCGCGGACGCGTCCGGGCGCGTCCGCAGACACTGACCGGGCACCCCTTAAATAATGCAATCCACATCGGGACACCTCAATTATCATATCTCAAATCCATACAAACTCATGCAACTACGTCGATGCATTACACACATCGGCCGGCAACTCCGTCCGGCTAATCTATCACTACTACATGCCATCGGACTATCAAAATTTGGCACGTTTGGCTATGGTGGAGGTCATCCACAGCTGCCCTTGCCCTTCCCGGCGCCCTTGCTGTCCTCCTTCTCCTCCCTCTGTGGCAGTCCGGCCATGGCACGGACCGCCCGATTCTGTTCTCGGGCGAGGGCGGCGTGTTCCTCCGCTGATGTTTCTTCAGAATGCGGGTGCAGATGGCTTCCTCCTCTACGGTCGCCCGCGCCGCCGCATCAGCCGCCTCCGCGGCCGCCATTTCGGCCGCGATACGGGCCTCTGCGACCCTCATCCTCTCCTTCCCACGGCGGGCTGCCCGTTTCCGGTGGGACTCATAGTCTGCCCGACCAGTGATGGGGAAGGAGAGATTTTCCGGCCCCCGGGACCGCGATGATCCAGCCCTAGAGGACCCGAGCGCACGTTGAGCCGACGCTATGGAGTCGCGCCGGACAGATCTGTCCGTCGGCCGGGCGCTGTCCTCCCGGGAGCGGCGGAGTGCAATGCGGACCGCCATTGCCTCCTCCAACCCGCACGTGATGACACCGCAGTCGATGGATCCGGACTGGTTGGAGTCAGATCCGCTGCCCGCCATGCCGGAGCCGGCCGGAAATCGACGGAGATGAGTTAGGGTGGCAGAGGGAGTGGAGGGGAGAGGAGTGTGAAGTGGCTAGGGTTTGGTCCGCGAGAGGATGGGGACGAATATATGTAGGGTCGGGGCGGGCCAGCGCGGGCCAGGCCGACGTGGCGGGCGCGCCCGGGCGCCCCCATATCGGCCCCATATTTGGGCTGGATATGGGGGTGCCGGTCAGCCCGGGCATTTGAGGCCCGTTTGAGGAGCCCGGCTGGGTCGAAATTTTGTGACCGATCAGTGACCGGGCGGCTCGCCCGGGCGTATGAGGCGGGTTTGAGGCGCCCGGCTATAGATGCTCTCATACCTCGGATTTTTAACATGAGAGTACACTTTACTTTTTCAAAAATAACGCAAGAGTATACGATGACATTTATCCTGTTGTGCATCCCCAGTGATGGATGATCGTGTCATACAGCCCCTAACATTGCCTTTGCAGTAAGTGTGGTAAGCAGATACATGCATCAACCTATCAGAGCATCTACAGTCGGACTTGGCAAATTCGACCCCTCAAACGCCCGCGGATGCGACCGGGCGCGTCCGCGGACACTGACCGGTCACGTCTCAAATATTTAATTCTACAACCGGATATCTCAAATTAGAAATCTCAAATCCATATACTATTACATGTAACGTAAAACCTAATCTAAGCCGAGCTCGCCCGGTTCCGCCGTGGCCATGTACAGCGGCCGGCTGCGCTCCCCAGAGTGTTGGTCCGGTCGCCGGCAAGGTAGAGTAGGGCATGGGACACGAGCCGGCTCACGGGACTCAAGGCGCCGCCGTCTTCCATGCCCTACTCTTCCTCGTCGGAGCCCGTAACCCGGACGGTGCTGGTGGACGTCAGATCGATGATGGATCCGTCGTGGGACGAGCCGGTGACATCCACCGCGACGCGGTTGCGGCGCCCGGACTGGTGCACCACACGGGGCGCCGGAGAATGGGACTCCGCCTCGCCAACGTCCACCGCCGCCTCCCGCGCCCGCTGCCTCGCACGGCGGGGCACACCACGCCATGTTTGCGTCCGACGACGCCCATGGTGCGTCCATGACCTCGGCGCGCCAACGGAGGGGTTGCGTGTCCGCCACCGCGTTCGGACGCCAGACGGACCGCACCGCTTTCGGTGAGGCAGCGACGGCACACCTAGCGCAGGATCCATGCCCCATTTGGGCGGACGCAATGGATTCCCGACGGAAGGAGTCCAAGCATTGCCTCGCACGGGCCTCCCCCCGAGAGCGGTGGAGCGCAAGCCGGACTGCCATCTCCTCCTCGGGGCCGCGTGGGATGAGCTCAGGGTCGACGGATCTGGAGGTGAAGGACTCGGATCCGCTGCCGCCATGCCGGAGATGGCCGGAGATCGCCGGAGGTGAGCTTGGGTAGCGGAGGGGAGTGGGGTGAAGTGGCTAGGGTTTGGTCCGATAAGCGGATGGGGGGGAATGTGGGGTCGGGTGGGCCAGTGTGGGCTGGATCAGACGTGGCAGACGCGCCTGGGCGCCCCCATATCCGCCCCATATTTGGGCTGGATATGAGGGGTGCCGGTCAGTCCGGACGTTTGAGGCCCGTTTGAGGCGCTCATCTGGGTCGAATTTTCGTGACCGGGCCGTCCGCCCGGGTGTTTGAGGCGGGTTTGGGGTGCCCGGCTGTAGATGTTCTGAGCGATCATCTTGAAGTAGTGCATAGGATTCTGAGGTACTTTAAGGAACTCCTGGAAGGGGATTGTTATTTGAGAGTAACATGCATCTCATGGTGGATGGACACTGTGATGCAGATTGGGCAAGTTGCCAGATAATCGTAGATCTACCTCGGGATTTGGTGTCTTTGTTGGTGGGAACTTAGTATCACGGAGAAGTAAGAAGCAATTTGTTGTGTGCAGGTCAACTGCCGATGCAGAATATAGAGCTATGGCTCAACGGCTAAGTGAGATGCCGTGGATAAGAAATTTATTAGAATAACTAAAGATATTGAAGACTGGTTGCTTGAATGTGTAGTGTGATAAATAAATCAGCAATCAACATAACAAACAACCCGATGCAACATAATAGAAACAAGCATTTGGAAATAGACAGATTTTTCATTAAAGGAAAAGCTAGATGTTCGGATCATCAAGATAGAGCGTGCGAGTTTAGGTCAACAGATTGCAAACTGCTTGACTAAAGGATTGAGAAACTAAAGAATGCAATCTGGTGTGTGACAAGAGGTGGCTGATAGATATCTATCACACCTCTCGAGGGGGAGAGGGTGTTGAATGAGAGGCCCATGTGGCCCATGGCATCTGGGCCAGGTGGCATAGGCCCATATAAGGAAGATTACGGCTTAGAACACAGGTCTGAGGAGCTTCACGCTGACTGAGCCACAGCGTCGCCCAGAAGCTATCGATTGGGAGTTGGTGCGCTCCTCTCCTTGATCCTACATTTTCTCTCTCCTAAACCTCAACATTTATCTTATGTGGCATCGCCAAGATAGCAACATTTTACACGTCCAAGTCATATTTCAACAGGGCGTCCACTGATAGCGGCAAACCCAGGTACTGGATTGGATTTTTTTAAGAACGTACTCAAGATGTTTATCCCCAACAAAAGATCCGTTCCCTCCATCCAATCGAATTCCCCTCAAGAGGCCTCCCCGAAGATGCGCAACGGCTCAATTGCCGCATCGACCTCGCGGACAGAAGGCCGGAGAAGGAGCTTGACATTTGGAAACCCTCGCGGACATCACTAAACCAAAAAACAACCTTCTATTGAACCCGAGACACTCGGATATAATGTATCATCTTGCAGGTTTCTTCAATTACTCCAGACAGGGATCTGATCATGTTTTCTAGACATTCCTTGGCAAATCGGTATCCACTGAAATTACTGTTTTTTTTAAAAAAAAAACATTGATATTTTGAACCTTGGATATAACCACGTCGACTGACCATTCATAATAATGGATCGTTTGTTAAATATCCTTGTGATAGTCGCAAGCTAGTCCTGAACCAAAGGGATACGTTGAAACATCTTTCCGGCGGTTCCTGAAATGCTGCGTCTGGAATCCTGTAGCCTTGCAGGTTCCGCGTTGCTACTGATTTTTCTCACGGCTATTTACTCGTATCACATGGCACAAAGAAAAAGAGGAGAGCTGGTCGCACAAGGCCACTAGATCTGCCGCAGTACTGCTGCTGCTCACGGTCGTAGGTCACTACCCCGTAGGTATCTAGAGCCTCCATTGACGTCTGAATGCTGGGGTACTCGTAGTAATACACACGACAGTGCCATATCGGCATGAACGTGGAAGTACGAGCTAGTATATATTGTAGTACTCTCTTCATTTTTATTTACTCTCCATATTAGGTTTGTTTAAAATCAAACTTTATACACTTTTAATAAGTTTATAGAAAAATATATTAACATATACATCACCAAATCAATACCATTAGATTCATCATTGCATATATTTTCACATCATATATATTTTTATTGTAAATGTTCATAGTGTTTTCTATAAACTTTGTCAAACTTTATAAAGTTAACTTTAGTCAAAACTAATATACGGAGTAAATAAAAATGAGTGAGAGTAGCTCTGCTGGACTCGGTCAAACCGAAATATGCGTACACGCATGTGCTCTTATGATCTCCAGTCCCGTCCCCATCCGGAGAATTGACGCGGCCTGGCCCTGGACGCCTGGCACGGTACCATGGCCATGCCTCACGATTAAACCCGGCCGGCCGGCTGCTGAAGGAGTATACACCTGCGCATTCCGCGAAACCAGCGGCGGACACGCCATGTTTTACAAGATTATCTACCGGTCGCCGTGCTTGCTAGTTGCTACTCCTGCTGAGAAAAGCAATGATGCCTGTCAGCAGCTTGTGTCCGCATGTACAATATATATGCAGTCCTGCACCGATCTCTACACAACACACGATAAGGGCAACTCCAACACATGACACCAAATGGTCCGGTCGCGTCCGTTTGGAGGTAAACGGACAGAACAGGCGGCCCAACGCGCGGAAGCAAACGGACGAATGTCCGTTTTCGGTCCGCTATCGACTCATTCCCGACCCAATTTTGGGCCGCGTTTGCGGCCGAACGGACACGCACAGACGGCGCGTGGCGCGTGCGCATGTCCTCCCCTGGCCCGCCCGTCGGGGACACATGCTTCCTTTTTTCTATTCCCCTCCACCCTCTCCAGCCGCACCCCTCGCCCCACTCCCCCTCGTCCCAAGCCGCTACCGCCGCCATTTTTTCTCGGCCGTGCGCTGTCCAGCACGGCCGCGAGCCTGCCCCCTCCCCTTGTCGCAGCCCTCGTTCCCTCGACGCGTCGAGCTGTCCTACCCCGGCCGCCTGATTTCAGCGCATCCGGCGGTCGGATTTGGAGCGGATCCGGTCGGATTTGAGCTCCCCCCCGGCTGCCGGAGGCCTTGCCGTGCCATGGACTGGCCGGGTACCGGACCGCACAGCCCCGGCAACGTCCCCAGGCCGCATGCAGGTATCGACTCCGCCTCTAACCGCTCGGATCTACCGCGTCGCCGGTTCACCGGCAAATACACCAACGGCCGTCTCCGGGCTCGGTGCTGGCCCAAAGGTTCGTCGACGCACCGTTGCCGCTCGTAAAGTGCGACGACTGTCCACGGAAGGTCGTGCGTCGCGTGTCTACGACGCCGGAACATCCCGGATGGGTGTTCGTTAAGTGCAAAAACGATGGGGTATGTGCTAGTTTAGCTTCGGTTGTGCTCTCGGATTCAATGCATTTTGCTTATACTCAAATTTTTATTATGTAGGAAGGATGCAACTTTTGGTATTGAGAAGAAGAATACATCGATATATTGATAAAACAAAATTTGATAGATGTTTGTGCACTTCTTGCTAGAATAGAGGGTAGAGATGAGACTAGATGCGAAGAAGCAACGTCTACTTCTTTACACTCGAAGAGAAAAGAAGCATGCAAGATCGAGAATCCGTAGATCAACAATGAATGCACCGAGAAGATACTAATCCAGCTTGCGGGAGCAGTTATGGAAATTGGATATCTTTTAAAATGTCTTCTTGTGGTTCTTGTTTTCTTTGGTCTTGCTATTCTAGTCAAAATTTGGTGAATGTACTCCAATGTATCAAAAAATCGCTGATGAAAAAAAAGAAAATGCGGCCAAAAAAATGTATACGGATGCTACTTGTGGTCTGCGTTGGTATTTCCCCGAAGAGGAGAGGATGATGCAGTACAGTAGAGATAAGTATTTCCCTCAGTTAAGAACCAAGGTTATCAATCCAGTAGGAGAACCAAGCAAAATTCCGTTAAGCGCACGTGCACACAAAACCAAACACTTGCACCCAACGCAAATAAGAGGGTTGTCAATCCTGTTAGCGGTTATTTGCAAGGATTAAATCTTATCGAGGTAAATAGATAAACTTGTTGGGGAACGTTGCATGGGAAACAAAAAATTTCCTACGCACACACAAGATCTATCCATGGTGATGAGCATCTACGAGAGGGAGAGTGAATCTACATACCCTTGTAGATCGCTAAGCGGAAGCGTTAAGAAACGCGGTTGATGTAGTCGAACGTCTCCGCGATCCAAATCGCAAGTCGTCCCTCGATCCGATCACGAACTAGTGCCGAACGGACGGCACCTCCGCGTTCAACACACGTACGGCTTGATGACGCCTTCACCTCCTCGATCCAGCGAGCGATGATGAAGTAGTAGATGAGTTCCGGCAGCACGACGGCGTGGTGATGGTGGTGAGGAACAATCTCTGCAGGGCTTCGCCAAGCACTACGGAGATTATGACGGGAGAACTAGAGGGTTAGGGTTGCCGACACACGGCTTGGGAAATCTTCATGTGTTACGTGTGCTAGCCCTGCCCCTCTATTTATATGTTGAGCCTTGGGGTCTAAACTTGGAGTAAAAGCCTCCTCCAGGTCGGTTTTGCCCGCACAAGGTCGGTTTGGCCCGCAGGGAAAGAGTCCAACTCGGATCCCTGCAGTACCGCGCACAAGCGGTAGTACCTCTCACGAGCGGTAGTACCGCTTGAGCGGTAGTACCGCTTCACACAAGCGGTAGTACCGCTTCACACAAGCGGTAGTACCGTTTAAGGCAGCAGCAAAACTTCCTTCTGCACTTTCATACCTCGTGGGCTTTACCCCTTTGGCTCATATAAAGTGTTGCTGCACCCGAACACTTCGGTAAACATCCGGAACCCCTTCCGGTGAATTCCGGAACCCTTTCGGAGATCAAAACACTATTATCACATATATCAATCTTTACCTCCGGAGATCCTCGTCATGTCCGGGATCTTATCCGGGACTCCAAACAACCTTCGGTCACCAACAAAATAAATCAACTATACTAATCGTCACCAAACGTTAAGTGTGTAGACCCTGCGGGTTCGAGAACTATGTAGACATGACCGAGACACCTCTACGATCAATAACCAATAGCGGGACCTGGATGCCCATATTGGTTCCTACATATTCTACGAAGATCTTTATCGGTCGAACCTTTATGTCAAGGATTCAGTTAATCCCGTATGTTGTTCCCTTTGTTCTTCGGTATGTTACTTGCCCGAGATTCGATCGTCGGTATCTCTATACCTAGTTCAATCTCGTTACCGGCAAGTCTCTTTACTCGTTCCGTAATACAAGATCTCGTGGCTAACACTTTTAGTCACATTGCTTGCAAGGCTCATTGTGATGTTGTATTACCGAGTGGGCCCTGAGATACCTCTCCGTCACACGGAGTAACAAATCCCAGTCTTGATCCATGCCAACCCAACAGACACCCTCGGAGATACGTGTAGAGCACCTTTATAGTCACCCAGTTACGTTGTGACGTTTGATACACACAAGGTACTCCTCCGATGTCAGGGAGTTGCATGATCTCATGGTCATAGGAACAGATACTTGACATGCAGAAAACAATAGCAATAAACTGACACGATCATATGCTACGTTCGTAGTTTGGGTCTTGTCCATCACATCATTCTCCTAATGATGTGATTGTTGGAAATATGCCCTAGAGGCAATAATAAATTGGTTATTATTATATTTCCTTGTTCATGATAATTGTTTATTATCCATGCTATAATTGTATTGATTGGAAACTCAAGTACATGTGTGGATACATAGACAACACTGTGTCCCTAGTATGCCTCTAGTTAACTAGCTCGTTGATCAAAAGATGGTGAAGGTTTCCTAGACATGGACATGAGATGTCATTTGATAACGGGATCACATCATTAGGAGAATGATGTGATGGACAAGACCCAAACTATAAACGTAGCATTTGATCGTGTCAGTTTATTGCTATTGTTTTCTTAATGTCAAGTATCTGTTCCTATGACCATGAGATCATGCAACTCACTGACACCGGAGGAATACCTTGTGTGTATCAAACGTCGCAACGTAACTGGGTGACCATAAAGGTGCTCTACAGGTATCTCCGAGGGTGTCTGTTGGGTTGGCATGGATCAATACTGGGATTTGTTACTCCGTGTGACGGAGAGGTATCTCACGGCCCACTCGGTAATACAACATCACAATGAGCCTTGCAAGCAATGTGACTAAAGTGTTAGCCACGAGATCTTGTATTACGGAACGAGTAAAGAGACTTGCCGGTAACGAGATTGAACTAGGTATAGAGATACCGACGATCGAATCTCGGGCAAGTAACATACCGAAGAACAAAGGGAACAGCATACGGAATTAATTGAATCCTTGACATAGAGGTTCGACCGATATAGATCTTCGTAGAATATGTAGGAACCAATATGGGCATCCAGGTTCCGCTATTGGTTATTGGCCGTAGAGGAGTCTCGGTCATGTCTACATAGTTCTCGAACCCGCAAGGTCTGCACACTTAAGGTTCGGTGACGTTTCGGTAGAATTGAGTTATGTATGATTGGTGACCGAAAGTTGTTCGGAGTCCCGGATGAGATCCCGGACATCACGAGGAGCTCCGGAATGGTCTGGAGGTAAAGATTGATATATAGGAAGTCCCGTTTTGGCCACCGGAAAAGTTTCGGGTATTTCCGGTAGTGTACCGGGAGTACCGGAGGGCCATCGGGAGGGGCCACCCATGCCGGGAGGCCACATGGGCCTGAAGGGGGTTGCACCAGCCCTTAGTGGGCTGGGCAAACCAGCCCTACAAGGCCCATGCGGCTAGGAATAAGTGGGAAAGGAAAAACCCCAAAGAAAAGGGAAGGGAGACCAAATATGGAAGGTGTCCTATTTGGACTAGGATTGAAGTGGAGGAGTCCACCTCCTCCACCTCCAAATTTCGGCCAGCCCTTGAGGGTTTGAGGCTGCCTCCTCCCCTCCCTCCCTCCTATATATACTAGAGGATTTAGAGGAGAAAAATAACCCTAATTGCCACGTGCTCCCTCTACTTCATCTAGATCGGTTTCTCCTCTAGTCTAGTTTCAGCGGTGCTTAGGCGAAGCCCTGCCGGAATTGTTCCACCACCACAGCCGCCGCGCCGTCGCGCCGCCGGAGAACTCTTCTACCTCTCCACTCTCTCTCTTGCTGGATCAAGGAGGCGGAGATCGTCATCGAGCTGTACGTGTGCTGAACGCGGAGGTGCCGTCCGTTCGGCGCTAGATCGGAAGGACCGTGATCAGGATCGCGAGACAATTCATGATTTGATCGCGGGACGGATCGTGATGGGATCGTGGGACGGATCGAGATTGGATCGCGAGATGGATCGTGATGAGATCGCGGGACACTCGGCGATTTGGATCGCGAAGACGTTCGACTACATCAACCGCGTTTCTTAACGCTTCCGCTTAGCGATCTACAAGGGTATGTAGATTCACTCTCCCTCTCGTAGATGCTCATCACCATGGATAGATCTTGTGTGTGCGTAGGAAATTTTTTGTTTCCCATGCAACGTTCCCCAACAGTGGCATCTGAGCTAGGTCTATGCGTAGATGAGATCTCGAGTAGAACACAAAGGAGTTTGTGGGCGTTGATATTCAGATTGCTTCCCTCCTTAGTCTTTTCTTGATTCAGCGGTATTGTGGGATGAAGCGGCTCGGACCAACCTTACTCGTCCACGTACGAGAGACCGGTTCCATCGACTGACATGTAACTTTGTTGCATAAGATGGCTAGCGGGTGTCTGTCTCTCCCACTTTAGTTGAATCGGATTCGACAGAGGCGGTCCTTGTAGAAGGTGAAATAGCAACTTTTATATCACCGTTGTGGTTTTTGCATAGGTAAGAATCGTTCTTGCTAGATACCCGTAGCAGCCACGTAAAACATGCAACAACAATTAGAGGACGTCTAACTTGTTTTTGCAGGGTATGTTGTGATGTGATATGGCCAATTACATGATGAGATATATGTGATGTATGAGATGATCATGTGTTGTATAGAATATCACGACTTGCATGTCGATGAGTACGGCAACTGGCAGGAGCCATAGAGTTGTCTTTAATTATTGTATGACCTGCGTGTCAATCATTAAGCGCTATGTAATGCTTTACTTTATCGCTAAACGTTAGCAATAGTCGTGGAAGCAACAGTCGGCGCGACAACCTCATGGCGACACGTTGATGGAGATCAAGATGATGGAGATCATGGTGTCATGCCGGTGACGATGGAGATCATGTCGGTGCTTTGGAGATGGAGATCAAAAGCACGAGTTCATGGCCATATCATGTCACTTATGATTTGCATGTGATGTTAATCCTTTTATGCATCTTATTTTGCTTAGGACGACGGTAGCATTATAAGGTGATCCCTCACTTAAATTTCAAGATAAACTGTGTTTTCCCCGAGTGTGCACCGTTGCGAAAGTTCGTCGTTTCGAGACACGCCGTGATGATCGGGTGTGATAGACTCTACGTTCGCATACAACGGGTGTAAGCCATGTTGCACGTGCGGAACACTCGGGTTAAACTTGACGAGCCTAGCATGTACAGACATGGCCTCGGAACACAAGAGACCGAAAGGTCGAACATGAGTCATATAGTAGATATGATCAACATGAAGATGTTCACCATTGAAACCACCTCAACTCACGTGATGATCGGACTTGAGTTGGTGAATTTGGATCATGTGACACTCGAATGACCGGAGGGATGTCAATTTGAGTGGGAGTTTTAAGTAATATGATTAACTAAACTCATTATCACGAACATAGTCAAAGTGTCTTTGCAAATTATGTTGTAGATTACTAGATCGCGCTGTAGCTCCCTTGAATTTTTATATGTTCCTAGAGAAATAGATTTGAAAGATGATGGTAGCAGTAATGCGGACTGGGTCCGTGATCTGAGGATTGTCCTCAAATTGCTGCACAGAAGGCTTATGTCCTTAATGCACCGCTCGGTGCACCACCCCCTCTAGCGTCGTCTGTAGATGTTGTGAACATCTGACAGGCACGTTCCGATGACTACTTAATAGTTCAGTGCGTCATGCATTACGGCTTTGAACTGAGGCTCCAAAACGTTTTGAACGTCACGGAACATATGAGATGTTTTAAGAGCTGAAATTGGGATCTCAGACTCGTGCCCATGTTGAGAGGTATGAGACCTCCAACAAGATTCTTTGCCTGCAAGATGATGGAGAATAGCTCAATCGTTGAGCATGTGCTCAAATTGTTTGAGTGCTACAATCACTTGAATCGAGTGGGAGTTGATCTTCAGGATAAGATAGTGATTGATATAGCTCTCCAAGTCACTGTCACTAAGCTACTAGAGCTTCGTGATGAACTATAAAAGGCCAGAGATGATGATCCCTGAGCTGTTCGCAATGTTTGACACCGCGAAGGTAGAAATCAAGAAGGAAGCATCAAGTGTTGATGAAACCACTAGTCTCGAGAAGGGCAAGGGCAAGGAGGGATACTTCTGGATGGCAAGCCAGTTGCTGCTCCAGTGAAGAAACCCAAGGTTGAACCCAAACCCGAGACTAAGTGCTTCTATTATGAGGAGAACGGTCGCTGAAGTGGAACAACCCTAGATACTTGGTAGATAAGAAGGTTAGCAACGTCGACAGAAGTATATTTGATATACGTATTATTGATGTGTACCTTACTAGTACTCCTAGTAGCACCTGGGGATTAGATACCGGTTCGGTTGCTAAATGTTAGTAACTCGAAATTAAAGCTACGGAATAAACGGAAGCTAGCTAAGGGTGAGGTGACGATGAGTGTTGGAAGTGTTTCCAAGGTTGATGTGATCACCATCGCACGCTCTCTCTACCTTCAGGATTAGTGATGAACCTAAATAAATGTTATTTGGTGTTTGCATTGAGCATGAACGTGATTAGATCATGTTTATTGCAATACGGTTATTCATTTAAAAAGAAATAATGGTTATTCTGTTTACATGAATAATACCTTCAATGGTCATACACCCAATAAGAGTGGTTTATTGAATCTTGATCGTAGTGATACACATGTTCATAATATTGATGCCAAAAGATACAAAGTTAATAATGATAGTACCACATACTTGTGGCACTGCCGCTAAATGTCATATTGGTGTAAAACGCATGAAGAAACTCCATGCTGATGGATCTTTGGACTCATTCGATTTCGAATCGGTTGAGACATGCGGACCATGCCTCATGGGCAAGATGACTAAAACCCCGTTTTCCGGTATGATGGAGCGGGCAATTGACTTATTGGAAATGATACATATTGATGTATGCGGTCCAGTGAGTATTATAGTGTGCGGTGAATATCGTTATTTTCCTACCTTCACTGATGATTTGAGTAGATATGGGTATATTTACTTAATGAAACACAAGTCTGAAACGTTTGAAAAGTTCAAACAAAATCAGAGTGAAGTTTGAGATCATCGTGACAAGAAGATAAAATGTCTACGATATGATCGTGGAGGTGAATATCTGAGTTACGAGTTTGGTATACAACTTAAGACAATGTGGAAGTTGTTTCACAACTCACGCCACCTGGAACACCATAGTGTGATGGTGTGTCCGAACGTCGTAGTCATGCTCTATTGGATATGGTGCGAACTATGATGTCTCTTATCGATTTACCACTATCGTTTTAGGGTTATGCATTAGAGACAACCACATTCACTTTAAAAGGGGCACCATCTAAATCCGTTGAGATGACACCGTATGAATTTTGGTTTGGCGGAAACCTAAGCTGTCATTTCTTAATGTTTGGGGCTGCGACGCTTATGTGAAAAAGGGTTTTCACCTAATGAGCTTGAACCCAAAGCGAACAAATGCATCTTCATAGAATACCCTAACGTAACAGTTGGGTAAACCTTCTATCTTAGATCCAAGCACAAAGTGTTTGTTGCTAAAACGGGTCTTTTCTCGAAAAAGAGTTTCTTTCGAAAGATTGAGTGGGAGGAAGATAGTACTTGATGAGGTTGTTGAACCTTTACTTCAACCTGAGAGTAGCGCAGCGCAGAAAGTTGTTTCTGTGGAGCCTACGTTAGTTGAAAAGGAAGTTAATGATGATGATCATGAAACTTCGGATCAAGTTACTATCGAACATCGTGGGTCGACAAGGACGCGTACTGCTCCTCAGTGGTATGGCAACCCTGTCTTAGAGGTCATGTTGTTGGACAACACCGAACCTACGTGCTATGGAGAAGCGATGATGGGCCCGGATTCCGAGAAATGGTTAAGACCATGAAATCCGAGATGGGATCCATGTAAGAAAACAAAGTATGGGCTTTGGAAGTATTACCTGAAGGGCGAAAGGCCATTCAGAACAAATGGATCTTTAAAAGGAAGACGGACGCGGACGGCAATGTCACCGTCTATAAAGCTCGACTTGTGGCAAAGGGTTTATCACAAGTTCAAGGAGTTGACTACGATGAGACTTTCTCACCCGTAGCGATGCTCAAAGTCTGTTGGAATCATGTTAGCAGTTGCTGCATTTTTCAATTATGAAATCTGGCAGATGGATGTCAAAACATCGTTTCCTTAACGGTATCCGTAAGGAAAAGTTGTATGTGATACAACCGGAAGGTTTTGTCAGTCCTAAGGATGCTAAAATATATGCAAACTCCAGCGATCCTTCTATGGACTGGAGCAAGCATCTCGGAGTTGGAATATACGCTTTGATGAGGTGATCAAAGTTTTTGAGTCTATACAAAGTTTATGAGAAACTTGTATTTACAATAAAGTGAGTGGGAGCACTATAGAATTTCTGATAAGTATATGTGGTTGACATATTGTTGATCGGAAATGATGTAGAATTTCTGGAAAGCATAAAAGGTCGTTTGAAAAGAGTTTTTCAAAGGAAGACCTAGAATGAAGCTACTTAAATATTGGGCATCAAGATCTATAGAGATAGATCAAGACGTCTGATAAGACTTTCAATGAGTACATACCTTGACAAGATTTTGAAAGAGTTCAAAATGGATCAGTCGAAGAAAGAGTTCTTGCCTGATTTGTAAGGTGTGGAGTTGAGTGAGACTCAAAGCTCGACCATGGCAGAAGAAAGAGAAAAGACGAAGGTCGTCCCCTATGCCTTATCCATAGGCTCTGTATAGTATGCCATGCTGTGTACCGCACCTAATGTGTGCCTTGCCATGATTCTGTCAAGGGGTACAAGAGTGATCCAGGAGTGGATCATTGGACAGCGGTCAAGATTATCCTTAGTAACTAGAGGACTAAGGAAATATTTCTCGATTATGGAGGTGATAAAGAGTTCGTCGTAAAGGGTTACGTCGATGCAAGCTTTGACACCTATCCAGACGACTCTAAATAGTAGTCAGGATACATATAGTGGAGCAGCCATTTGGAATAGCCCCAAGTGGAGTGTGGTAGAAGTGTCTACAGTATGACATAGAGATTTGCAAAGTACACACGGATCTGAATGCCGCAGACCCATTGACTAAAGACCTCTCTCACATGCAAAGCATGATCTGATCGAACCCCATAACTCATTGGGTGTTAGATTCATAACAATGTAAATCACATGATGATGTGAACTAGATTATTGACTCTAGTGCAAGTGGGAGACTGTTGGAAATATGCCCTAGAGACAATAATAAATTGGTTATTATCATATTTCCTTGTTCATCATAATCGTTTATTATCCATGCTATAATTGTATTGATTGGAAACTCAAATACATGTGTGGGTACATAGACAACACTGTGTCCCTAGTAAGCCTCTAGTTAACTAGCTCGTTGATCAAAAGATGGTGAAGGTTTCCTAGCCATGGACATGAGATGTCATTTGATAACGGGATCACATCATTAGGAGAATGATGTGATGGACAAGACCCAAACTATAAACGTAGCATATGATCGTGTCAGTTTATTGCTATTGTTTTCTGCATGTCAAGTATCTGTTCCTATGACCATGAGATCATGCAACTCACTGACACCGGAGGAATACCTTGTGTGTATCAAACGTCGCAACGTAACTGGGTGACTATAAAGGTGCTCTACAGGTATCTCCGAGGGTGTCTGTTGGGTTGGCATGGATCAAGACTGGGATTTGTTACTCCGTGTGACGGAGAGGTATCTCAGGGCCCACTCGGTAATACAACATCACAATGAGCCTTGCAAGCAATGTGACTAAAGTGTTAGCCACGAGATCTTGTATTACGGAACGTGTAAAGAGACTTGCCGGTAACGAGATTGAACTAGGTATAGAGATACCGACGATCGAATCTCGGGCAAGTAACATACCGAAGAACAAAGGGAACAACATACGGGATTAATTGAATCCTTGACATAGAGGTTCGACCGATATAGATCTTCGTAGAATATGTAGGAACCAATATGGGCATCCAGGTTCCGCTATTGGTTATTGGCCGTAGAGGTGTCTCGGTCATGTCTACATAGTTCTCGAACCCGCAGGGTCTGCACACTTAAGGTTCGGTGACGTTTCGGTAGAATTGAGTTATGTATGATTGGTGACCAAAGGTTGTTCGGAGTCCCAGATGAGATCCCGGACATCACAAGGAGCTCCGGAATGGTCCGGAGGTAAATATTGATATATAGGAAGTCCCGTTTTGGCCACCGGAAAAGTTTCGGGTATTTCCGGTAGTGTACCGGGAGTACCGGAGGGCCATCGGGAGGGGCCACCCACGCCGGGAGGCCACATGGGCCTGAAGGGGGTTGCACCAGCCCTTAGTGGGCTGGGCAAACCAGCCCTACAAGGCCCATGCGGCTAGGAATAAGTGGGAAAGGAAAAACCCCAAAGAAAAGGGAAGGGAGACCAAATATGGAAGGTGTCCTATTTGGACTAGGATTGAAGTGGAGGAGTCCACCTCCTCCACCTCCAAATTTCGGCCAGCCCTTGAGGGTTTGAGGCTGCCTCCTCCCCTCCCTCCCTCCTATATATACTAGAGGATTTAGAGGAGAAAAATAACCCTAATTGCCACGTGCTCCCTCTACTTCATCTAGATCGGTTTCTCCTCTAGTCTAGTTTCAGCGGTGCTTAGGCGAAGCCCTGCCGGAATTGTTCCACCACCATAGCCACCGCGCCGTCGCGCCGCCGGAGAACTCTTCTACCTCTCCGCTCTCTCTCTTGCTGGATCAAGGAGGCGGAGATCGTCATCGAGCTGTACATGTGCTGAACGCGGAGGTGCCGTCCGTTCGGCGCTAGATCGGAAGGACCGTGATCAGGATCGCGAGACGATTCATGATTTGATCACGGGACGGATCATGATGGGATCGTGGGACGGATCGAGATTGGATCGCGAGATGGATCGTGATGAGATCGTGGGACACTCGGCGATTTGGATCGCGAAGACGTTCGACTACATCAACCGCGTTTCTTAACGCTTCCGCTTAGCGATCTACAAGGGTATGTAGATTCACTCTCCCTCTCGTAGATGCTCATCACCATGGATAGATCTTGTGTGTGCATAGGAAATTTTTTTGTTTCCCATGCAACGTTCCCCAACAGTGGCATCTGAGCTAGGTGTATGCGTAGATGAGATCTCGAGTAGAACACAAAGGAGTTTGTGGGCGTTGATATTCAGATTGCTTCCCTCCTTAGTCTTTTTTTGATTCAGCGGTATTGTGGGATGAAGCGGCTCGGACCAACCTTACTCGTCCACGTACGAGAGACCGGTTCCATCGACTGACATGTAACTTTGTTGCATAAGATGGCTAGCGGGTGTCTGTCTCTCCCACTTTAGTTGAATCGGATTCGACAGAGGCGGTCCTTGTAGAAGGTGAAATAGCAACTTTTATATCACCGTTGTGGTTTTTGCGTAGGTAAGAATCGTTCTTGCTAGATACCCGTAGCAGCCACGTAAAACATGCAACAACAATTAGAGGACGTCTAACTTGTTTTTGCAGGGTATGTTGTGATGTGATATGGCCAATTACATGATGAGATATATGTGATGTATGAGATGGTCATGTGTTGTATAGAATATCACGACTTGCATGTCGATGAGTACGGCAACTGGCAGGAGCCATAGAGTTGTCTTTAATTATTTTCGCCGTTTTTGCTTTACTTTATCGCTATGAGTTAGCTATAGTCGTGGAAGCAACAGTCGGCGCGACAACCTCATGGCGACACGTTGATGGAGATCAAGATGATGGAGATCATGGTGTCATGCCGGTGACGATGGAGATCATGCCGGTGCTTTGGAGATGGAGATCAAAAGCACAAGTTCATGGCCATATCATGTCACTTATGATTTGCATGTGATGTTAATCCTTTTATGCATCTTATTTTGCTTAGGACGACGGTAGCATTATAAGGTGATCCCTCACTTAAATTTCAAGATAAAATTGTGTTCTCCCCGAGTGTGCACCGTTGCGAAAGTTCGTCGTTTCGAGACACCACGTGATGATCGGGTGTGATAGACTCTACGTTCGCATACAACGGGTGCAAGCTAGTGTTGCACGTGCGGAACACTCGGGTTAAACTTGACGAGCCTAGCATGTACAGACATGGCCTCGGAACACAAGAGACCGAAAGGTCGAACATGAGTCATATAGTAGATATGATCAACATGAAGATGTTCACCATTGAAACCACCTCAACTCACGTGATGATCGGACTTGAGTTGGTGGATTTGGATCATGTTACACTCGAATGACCGGAGGGATGTCAATTTGAGTGGGAGTTTTAAGTAATATGATTAACTAAACTCATTATCATGAACATAGTCAAAGTGTCTTTGCAAATTATGTTGTAGATTACTAGATCGCGCTGTAGCTCCCTTGAATTTTTATATGTTCCTAGAGAAATAGATTTGAAAGATGATGGTAGCAATAATGCGGACTGGGTCCGTGATCTGAGGATTGTCCTCAAATTGCTGCACAGAAGGCTTATGTCCTTAATGCACCGCTCGGTGCACCACCCCCCCTAGCGTCGTCTGTAGATGTTGTGAACATCTGACAGGCACGTTCCGATGACTACTTAATAGTTCAGTGCGTCATGCATTACGGCTTAGAATTGAGGCTCCAAAACGTTTGGAACATCACGGAACATATGAGATGTTTTAAGAGCTGAAATTGGGATCTCAGACTCGTGCCCATGTTGAGAGGTATGAGACCTCCAACAAGATTCTTTGCCTGCAAGATGATGGAGAATAGCTCAATCGTTGAGCATGTGCTCAAATTGTTTGAGTGCTACAATCACTTGAATCGAGTGGGAGTTGATCTTCCAGATAAGATAGTGATTGATATAGCTCTCCAAGTCACTGTCACTAAACTACTAGAGCTTCGTGATGAACTATAAAAGGCCAGAGATGGAAATAATGATCCCTGAGCTGTTCGCAATGTTTGACACCGCGAAGGTAGAAATCAAGAAGGAAGCATCAAGTGTTGATGGTTAGTGAAACCACTAGTCTCGAGAAGGGCAAGGGCAAGGAGGGATACTTCATGGATGGCAAGCCAGTTGCTGCTCCAGTGAAGAAACCCAAGGTTGAACCCAAACCCGAGACTAAGTGCTTCTATTACAAGGGAACTGGACACTGGAAGCGGAACTGCCCCAAGTATTTGGCTGACAAGAAGGCGGCCAACAACAAACAAGGTATATATGATATACATGTTATTGATGTGTACCTTACCAACTCTCGTTGTAGTGCCTGGGTATTTGATACCGGTGCGGTTGCTCACATTTGCAACTCTAAACAGGAACTGTGGAATAGACGGAGGCTGGCAAAGGACGAAGTGATGATGCGCGTGGGAAATGGTTCCAAGGTTGATGTGATCGCCGTCGGCACGCTCGCTCTTCGATTACCATCGGGATTAGTGATGAACCTGAATAAATGTTATTTGGTGCCTGCGTTAAGCATGAACATTATATCTGGATCTTGTTTATTGCGAGATGGTTACTCGTTTAAATCAGAGAATAATGGTTGTTCTATTTATATGAGTGATATCTTTTATGGTCATGCACCCGATGTGAGGGGTTTATTCTTATTGAATCTCGATAGTAATGATACACATGTTTATAACATTGATGCCAAAAGATATAGAATTGATAATGATAAAACCACTTTCTTGTGGCACTGCCGTTTAGGTCATATTGGCGTAAAACGCATGAGGAAGCTCCATGCTGATGGACTTTTGGAGTCACTTGATTTTGAATCACTTGACACATGTGAGCCATGCCTCATGGGCAAGATGACTAAAACGCCGTTCTCTGGAACAATGGAACGGGCAAGTGACTTGTTGGAAATCATACATACTGATGTGTGCGGTCCGATGAGCATTGAAGCGCGCGGTGGTTATCGTTACTTTCTCACCTTCACTGATGACTTTAGTAGATATGGGTATATTTACTTAATGAAACACAAGTCTGAAACGTTTGAAAAGTTCAAACAATTTCAGAGTGAAGTTGAGAATCATCGTAACAAGAAGATTAAATTCCTACGATCTGATCGAGGAGGAGAATATCTGAGTTATGAGTTTGGCAGTCACTTAAGACAATGTGGAATTGTTTCACAACTGACACCGCCTGGAACACCACAGCGTAATGGTGTGTCCGAACGTCGTAATCGAACCTTATTGGATATGGTGCGATCTATGATGTCTCTTGCCGATTTGCCACTATCGTTTTGGGGTTATGCATTAGAGACAGATGCATTCACTTTAAATAGGGCACCATCGAAATCCGTTGAGACGACGCCATATGAACTTTGGTTTGGTAAGAAGCCAAAGCTGTCGTTTCTTAAAGTTTGGGGATGTGATGCTTATGTCAAAAAGCTTCAGCCTGAAAAGCTGGAACCCAAAGCGGAGAAATGCGTCTTCATAGGATATCCAAAAGAGACAGTTGGATATACCTTCTACCTCAGATCCGAAGGCAAAGTGTTTGTCGCTAAAAACGGAACATTTCTTGAGAAAGAGTTTCTCTCGAAAGAATTGAGTGGGAGGAAGATAGAACTTGATGAGGTTGTTGAACCTTTACTTCAACCTGAGAGTAGCACAGTACAGAAAGATGTTTCTGTAGAGCCTGCATTAGTTGAAGAGGAAGTTAATGATGATGATCATGAACCTTCGAATCAAGTTGCTATCGAACCTCGTAGGTCGACAAGGACGCGTACTGCTCCTGAGTGGTACGGCAACCCTGTCTTAGAAGTCATGTTGTTAGACAACGATGAACCTACGAGCTATGGAGAAGCGATGATGGGCCCGGATTCCGAGAAGTGGTTAGAGGCCATGAAATCCGAGATGGGATCCATGTATGAAAACAAAGTATGGACTTTGGAAGTATTACCTGAAGGGCGTAAGGCCATTCAGAACAAATGGATCTTTAAGAGGAAGACGGACGCGGACGGTAATGTCACCGTCTATAAAGCTCGACTTGTGGCAAAGGGTTTTTCACAAGTTCAAGGAGTTGACTACGATGAGACCTTCTCACCCGTAGCGATGCTTAAGTCCGTCAGAATCATGTTAGCAATAGCTGCCTTTTTCGATTATGAAATTTGGCAGATGGATGTCAAAACAGCGTTCCTTAACGGTTTCCTTAAGGAAGAGTTGTATATGATGCAACCAGAAGGTTTTGTCGATCCAGAGAATGCTGACAAAGTTTGCAAACTCCAGCGATCCATTTATGGACTGGTGCAAGCATCTCGGAGTTGGAATCTTCGCTTTGATGAGGTGATCAAAGCGTTCGAGTTTATACAAGTTTACGGAGAAGCTTGTATTTACAAGAAAGTGAGTGGGAGCTCTATAGCGTTTCTAATATTATATGTAGATGACATATTGCTGATTGGAAACAATATAGAAATGTTGGAAGGCGTGAAGGAATATTTGAACAAGAGTTTTTCAATGAAGGACCTAGGAGAAGCTGCTTTCATATTAGGCATCAAGATCTATAGAGATAGATCGAGATGCTTAATAGGACTTTCACAAAGCACATACCTTGATAAGATTTTGAAGAAGTTCAAAATGGATCAGTCCAAGAAGGGGTTCTTGCCTGTTTTACAAGGTGTGAAGTTGAGTAAGACTCAATGCCCAGTGACTGCAGAAGATAGAGAAAAGATGAGTGTCATCCCCTATGCTTCAGCCATAGGCTCTATCATGTATGCAATGCTGTGTACAAGACCCGATGTCAGCCTTGCCATAAGTATGGTCGGAAGGTTTCAAAGAGATCCAGGAATGGAACACTGGACAGCGGTCAAGAATATCCTGAAGTACCTGAAAAGGACTAAGGACATGTTTCTCGTTTATGGAGGTGATCAAGAGCTCGTCGTAAAGGGTTACGTCGATGCAAGCTTTGACACTGATCCAGATGACTCTAAATCACAAACCGGATACGTATTTATTCTTAATGGGGGTGCGGTTAGCTGGTGCAGTTCCAAGCAAAGCTTGGTAGCTGATTCTACATGCGAAGCGGAGTACATCGCTGCCTCGGAGGCGGCGAAGGAAGGTGTCTGGATGAAGGAGTTCATGACAGATCTTGGAGTAGTGCCTAGTGCGCTTAACCCAATGACTCTGTTTTGTGATAATACTGGTGCCATTGCTCTGGCCAAGGAACCAAGATTTCACAAGAGGACCAGACACATAAAGCGACGTTTCAATTCCATCCGCGATTACATCAAGGAGGACAACATAAATATTTGCAAAGTACACACAGATCTGAATGTTGCAGATCCGATGACTAAACCTCTTCCAAGGGCTAAACATGAACAACACCAGTACTGCATGGGTGTTCGATTCATTACAATGTAAATCACATAGTGATGTGAGCTAGATTATTGACTCTAGTGCAAGTGGGAGACTGTTGGAAATATGCCCTAGAGGCAATAATAAATTGGTTATTATTATATTTCCTTGTTCATGATAATTGTTTATTATCCATGCTATAATTGTATTGATTGGAAACTCAAGTACATGTGTGGATACATAGACAACACTGTGTCCCTAGTATGCCTCTAGTTAACTAGCTCGTTGATCAAAAGATGGTGAAGGTTTCCTAGCCATGGACATGAGATGTCATTTGATAACGGGATCACATCATTAGGAGAATGATGTGATGGACAAGACCCAAACTATAAACGTAGCATTTGATCGTGTCAGTTTATTGCTATTGTTTTCTGCATGTCAAGTATCTGTTCCTATGACCATGAGATCATGCAACTCACTGACACCGGAGGAATACCTTGTGTGTATCAAACGTCGCAACGTAACTGGGTGACTATAAAGATGCTCTACAGGTATCTCCGAGGGTGTCTGTTGGGTTGGCATGGATCAAGACTGGGATTTGTTACTCCGTGTGACGGAGAGGTATCTCAGGGCCCACTCGGTAATACAACATCACAATGAGCCTTGCAAGCAATGTGACTAAAGTGTTAGCCACGAGATCTTGTATTACGGAACGAGTAAAGAGACTTGCTGGTAACGAGATTGAACTAGGTATAGAGATACCGACGATCGAATCTCGGGCAAGTAACATACCAAAGTACAAAGGGAACAGCATACGGGATTAATTGAATCCTTGACATAGAGGTTCGACCGATATAGATCTTCGTAGAATATGTAGGAACCAATATGGGCATCCAGGTCCCGCTATTGGTTATTGGCCGTAGAGGTGTCTCGGTCATGTCTACATAGTTCTCGAACCCGCAGGGTCTGCACACTTAAGGTTCGGTGACGTTTCGGTAGATTTGAGTTATGCATGTTGGTGACCGAAGGTTGTTCGGAGTCCCGGATGAGATCACGGACATCACGAGGAGCTCCAGAATGGTCCAAAGGTAAAGATTGATATATAGGAAGTCCCGTTTTGGCCACCGGAAAAGTTTCGGGTATTTCCGGTAGTGTACCGGGAGTGCCGGAGGGCCATCGGGAGGGGCCACCCATGCCGGGAGGCCACATGGGCCTAAAGGGGGTTGCACCAGCCCTTAGTGGGCTGGGCAAGCCAGCCCTATAAGGCCCATGCGGCTGGAATAAGTGGAGAAGGAAAAACCCCAAAGAAAATGGATGGGGAAACAAATAAGGAAGGAGTCCTAATTGGACAAGGAAAAGTGGAGGAGTCCACCTCCTCCTCCCTGGTTCGGCCGCACCATAGGGGGAAACCCTGGTGTGCCAGCCCCCTCCCCCTCCCTCCTATACATACTAGAGGGGAGAGAGGGCCAAACACCCTAAGCCACGGTGCAGCCCTCTCCCCCCGTAACTCTGCAGTTTTCTCCTCTAGCTGATTTTGACGGTGCTTAGGCGAAGCCCTGTCGGAATTGCTCTACCACCACCACCACCACGCCGTCGTGCTGCTGGAGTACTCTTCTACCTCTCCGCTCTCTCTTGCTGGATCAAGACGGCGAAGATCGTCATCAAGCTGTACATGTGCTGAACGCGGAGGTGCCGTCCGTTCGGTACTTGATCGGGACGGATCGTGATTGGATCGCGGGACGCTCGGTGATTTGGATCACGAAGACGTTCGACTACATCAACCGCGTTTCTTAACGCTTCCCGCTTAGCGATCTACAAGGGTATGTAGATTCACTCTCCATCTCGTAGATGCTCATCACCATGGATAGATCTTGTGTGTGCGTAGGAAATTTTTTGTTTCCCATGCAACGTTCCCCAACAGTGATCCCGTTATCAAATGACATCTCATGTCTATGGCTAGGAAACCTTAACCATCTTTGATCAACGAGCTAGTTAACTAGAGGCTTACTAGGGACACAGTGTTGTCTATTTACCCACACATGTATTTGAGTTTCCAATCAATACAATTATAGCATGGATAATAAACGATTATCATGAACAAGGAAATATAATAATAACCAATTTATTATTGCCTCTAGGGCATATTTCCAACAAAACTAAACTACTAATTAAAATAAAAGTAAATAAATTGCAGCAACGTATTTTTAGGTTTTTTATATAATAAAGATAGACCCGGGGACCATAGTTTTCACTAGAGGCTTCTCTCTTGAGCACATAAACATACAGTGGGTCAACAAATTACAGTTTGGCAATTGATAGAAAAGCAAATAATTATGACGGATTCATGGCAATGATCGTGTATATAGGCATCACGTTCGAGACAAGTAGACCGACTCCTGCCTGCATCTACTACTATTACTCCACCCATCGACCGCTATCCAGCATGCATCTAGGGTATTAAGTATGAAACAGAGTAACGTCTTAAGCAAGATGACATGATGTAGAGAAGCAAATTCAAGCAATATGAATAAACCCCATCTTTTTATCCTTAATGGCAACAATAAAAATACGTGTCATGTCCCTTTTTGTCACTGGGATTGAGCACCGCAAGATTGAACCTATCACAAAGCACCTCTCCCGTTGCAAGATAAATCAATCTAGTAGGCCAAACTAAACCGATAGATCGGAGAGAAATACAAAGCTATAACAATCATGTATAAAAGAGTTCAGAGAAGACTCAAATATTTCTCATGAATAATTTGATCATAAACTCACAATTAATCGGATCGCAACAAACACGCCGCAAAAGAAGATTACATCGGATAGAACTCCAAGAACATCGAGGAGAACATTGTATTGAAGATCAAAGAGAGAGAAGAAGGCATCTAGCTACTAGCTATGGACCCATAGGTCTGTGGTAAACTACTCACACATCATCGGAAGGGCGGCAAGGTTGATGTAGAAGCCCTCCGTGATCGATTCCTCCTCCGGCAGAGTACCGGAAAAGGCCTCCAGATGGGATCGTGGAAGGACATATGCTTGCGGCGGCGGAAAAGTTTTTTCTCTTCTGGCTCTCTAGGGGTTTCCCAATATTTGTGAATTTATAGAAGTGGAATTAGGTCAAACGGAGTCATGTGGGCCCCACAAGGTACTACGAAGGGCCCCCCCGGGGCGCGCCCTTGTGCCTTGTGAAGCCTCCGTGAGGCTTCTGGCCTCCTCCCAAAGCTTCCCAGGTTTCTTTTGTCCAGAAAAAATCTGCAAAAAGTTTCGTGGCATTTGGACTTCATTTGGTACTGTTTCTCTGAAAAGCCAAAAACAAGCAGAAAACAGCAACTGGCACTAGGCACCGGGTTAATAGGTTAGTCCCAAAAAATGATATATAATTGCATATAATTGCATATAAAAACATCCAAGATTGATATTATAATAGCATGGAACAATCAAAAATTATAGATACGTTGGAGACGTATCAAGCAACCCCAAGCTTAATTCCTGCTCGTCCTCGAGTAGGTAAATGATAAAAACAGAATTTTTGATGTGGAATGCTACCTATCATATTTCGTCATGTAATCTCTCTCTTACGGTATGAATAATAAGATCCAAATGATTCAAAGTAATAGTCTATAATTTGATATAAAGACATCAATACTCAGGCATACTAGCAAACAATCATGTCTTTCAAAATAAAAATGCTAAAGAACATTATCCCTACAAAATCATATAATCCTGTCATGCTCCATCTTCTTCACACAAAGTATTTATCATGAACAACCCCGGTTTTAGCCAAGCAATTGGTTCATACTTTTTAACGTGCTTCAGCTTTTTCAACTTCCACTCAATACATGAGCGCAAGCCATGGATATAGCACTATGGGTGGAATAGAGTATGGTGATAGAGATAAATAGGATAAGTCAAAAATGGAGAAAGTCTCACATCAACGAGGCTAATCAACGGGCTATGGAGATGCCCAACAATTGATGTCAATGCGAGGAGTAGGGATTGCCATGCAACGGATGCACTAAGAGCTATAAGTGTATGAAAGCTCAACATGAAAACTAAGTGGGTGTGCATCCAACTTGCTTGCTCATGAAGACCTCGGGCATTTCAGGAAGCCCATCATCGGAATATACAAGCCAAGTTCTATAATGAAAAATTCCCACTAGTATATGAAAGTGACAAAATAGGAGACTCTCTATATGAAAAACATGGTGCTACTCTGAAGCACAAGTGTGGAAAAAGATAGTAACATTGCCCCTTCTCTCTTTTCTCTCATTTATTTTTTCTTTTTCTTTTCCCTTTTTTTTCTTTTTTTTTCTTTTTTTTTCTTTCTCCTTTTTTTTCATGGCTCCTTTTCGCCTCTTTTTTTTCTATATATTTTTTTCGTCCGGAGTCTCATCCCGACTTGTGGGGGAATCATAGCCACCATCATCCTTTCCTCACTGGGACAATGCTCTAATAATGATGATCATCACACCTCTATTTACTTACAACTCAAAATTGCAACTCGATACTAGAACAAAAATATGACTCTATATGAATGCCTCTGGCAGTGTACCAGGATGTGCAATGATGCTAGCGTAACATGTATAAAAATGATGAACGGTGGCTGAGCCACAAATACTATGTCAGCTATATGATCATGCAAAGCAATATGACAATGATGATGTGTGTCATGAAAAAAAGGGAACGGTGGAAGTTGCATGGCAATATATCTCGGAATGGCTATGGAAATTCCATGATAGGTAGGTATGGTGGCTGTTTTGAGGAAGATATAAAGAGGCTTATGTGTGATAGAGCGTATCATATCACGGGGTTTGGATGCACCGGCGAAGTTTGCACCGACTCTCGATGTGAGAAAGGGTAATGCACGGTACCGAAGAGGCTAGCAAATTGCGGAAAGGTGAGAGTGCGCATAATCCATGGACTCACATTAGTCATAAAGAACTCACATACTTATTGCGAAAGTTTATTAGCCCTTGAAGCAAAGTACTACTACGCATGCCCCTAGGGGGGAGGTTGTTAGGAGTTAACCATCGCGCGCCCCCGACCGCCACACAAAGGAAGTCAATCAATAATAATTCATGCTCCAACTTCTTAGCATAACGACAGATCATACGTGCATGCTTCGGGAATCACAAACCTTAACACAATTATTCTTACTAAACCACAATTATCTACTAATACCTCCCACATATTACCATCTTAATATCGCAAAACTATTGCAAGGAATCACATTTATCATATTTAGTGATCTACATGAAAGTTTTTATTATATCTCTCTTGAATACCTATCATATTAGGACCAAATTCATAACCCGTGCATATTACCATTGCTATCATGAGACTCTCAAAAATATATAAGTGAAGCATGAGAGTGCAACTATTTCTTTAAAATATCATCACCGCCGTGCTCTAAAAGATATAAGTCAAGCACTAGAGCAACTGCCTAGCTCAAAAGATATAAGTGAAGCACATAGAGTATTCTAACAAATCACGAATAATGTGTGTCCCTCTCAAAGAGGTGTGTTCAGCAAAGATGATTGTGACAAACTAAAAAGTAAATAAAAGCAAACAAACTATTTCACAAGACGCTCCAAGTAAAACGCATATCATGTGATGAATAAAAATATAGCTCCAAGTGAGTTACCGATAGATTGTAGACGAAAGAGAGGATGCCTTCCGGGGCATCCCAAAGCTTAGATGCTTGAGTCTTTATTGAATATTACCTTGGGGTGCCTTGGGCATGCCCAAGCTTAGGCTCTTGCCACTCCTTATTCCTTTGTCCATCGTAGTCTCACCCAAAACTTGAAAACTTCAGCAAACAAAACTCAACAGAAACCTCGTGAGATCCGTTAGTATAACAAACAAATCTTTAACTTTAGGTACTGTAGTAAATTGATTCATATTTAATATTGGCATAATGCTACTGTACTTCAACTTCTCCATGACTCATACCCCCCGATACGATCCATAGATTCATCAAAATAAGCAAACTATGCAACAAAAACAGAATCTGTCTAAAACAGAACAGTCTGTAAAGATCTATTTAAAATTCATACTTATGTAACTCCAAAAATTCTGAAAAATTAGGAACGCGTGGGAAATTCATATCCCAATACTGTGTAAAAATTTCAGATTTTTCTGACTCTCCATTACAGAATTAAAAATCCAGCGCTGGACGCAAAACTTTCTGTTTTCCAAACAGCATCAATTATACTATCTTCCAAATCATCCCAAAGGCATTAGTTGGCACAAACACTAATTAAAACATAAAAACATAATAATAACAGAAGCTATAATCATGCAAACACTCAAGAACAGAATAAAAATTTATTGGGTTGTCTCCCAACAAGCTCTTTCTTTATAGCCATTAAGATAGGCTTGAGATTTCAATGATGCTCACATGAAAGATAGTAATCATCATGAAGCATGTGAAAAACATATTTAAGTCTAACATACTTACTATGCATAGGAATTTTATAAGCAAACAAATTATCAAGACAAGCAATATCTAGCATATGCCAATAAGAAGAATGGAGCATTAATAATTTCAACATAACGAGAGGCAATTTAGTAACATGAAGATTTCTACAACCATATTTTCCTCTCTCATAATAATTACATGTAGGATCATAATCAAACTCAACAATATAGCTATCATAAACAATATTCTCTTCACGATCCACATGCATAAAAGTTTTATAATCTTCCAAGATAGTGTTATTAATATCAACTAAAGTCATGACCTCTCCAAGCCCACTTTTATCAAAAAATTCATAAGATTGAACACTCTCCAAAGTAGTGGGATCATTATTACCTAAAGTTGACACTCTTCCAAACCCACTTTTAATAGTATTGCAAATTTTATTATCAGTAACATTTTCATCATGAGGCTTAAATAAATTTTCAAGATCATAAGAAGCATCATCACCCCAATCTTGATCATTGCAATAAGTAGTGGACATAGCAAAATTATCATCCACAAGCTTGTAGATTTGCATATTATTAGCACAATTCACATTAATAGAATTTATAGTAACATCATTGCAATCATGCTTTTCAATCAAGGATCTATCATGAATCACTTTATAAATTTCTTCTTCTAACACTTCATCACAATTTTCAGATTCATGATTTTCAAGCAAAACTTCATAGAGAAAATCAAGAGCACTCAAATCACTAGCAATTGGTTCATTATAGTTAGATATTTTGAAAAGATTAGCAAGTGGATGAGGATCCATAGTGATCTTAAATTTTTGTTTTACTTTCTGTTCTTGAGTGTTTGACATGAAGGCAATAAAAGCAAGCAAGCAAGAAAATAAAAAAAATTGTGTTTTTGTAAAAAAAAATTAGAAGTGGGGGAGATGAAAATGAGAGGCAAATGCAAATAAAAGGAAAATAAGATAAATTCAAGTGAATGATAATTTGTGCGAAGGTACTTGGTAATTTTGATGATGTCTCCCCGGCAACGGCGCCAGAAATTCTTCCTGCTACTTGTGGTCTGCGTTGGTATTTCCCCGAAGAGGAAAGGATGATGCAGTAGAGTAGAGATAAGTATTTCCCTCAGTTAAGAACCAAGGTTATCAATCCAGTAGGAAAACCAAGCAAAATTCCGTTAAGCTCACGTGCACACAAAACCAAACACTTGCACCCAACGCAAATAAGAGGGTTGTCAATCCTCTTAGCGGTTATTTGCGAGGATTAAATCTTATCGAGGTAAATAGATAAACTAAACTACTAATTAAAATAAAAGTAAATAAATTGCAGCAAGGTATTTTTAGGTTTTTTATATAATAAAGATAGACCCGGGGACCATAGTTTTCACCAGAGGCTTCTCTCTTGAGCACATAAACATACGGTGGGTAAACAAATTACTGTTGGGCAATTGATAGAAAAGCAAATAATTATGACGGATTCATGGCAATGATCATGTATATAGGCATCACGTCCGAGACAAGTAGACCGACTCCTGCCTGCATCTACTACTATTACTCCACCCATCGACCGCTATCCAGCATGCATCTAGGGTATTAAGTATGAAACATAGTAACGCCTTAAGCAAGATGACATGATGTAGAGAAGCAAATTCAAGCAATATGAATAAACCCCATTTTTTATTCTTAATGGCACCAATACAAATACGTGTCATGTCCCTTTCTGTCACTGGGATTGAGCACCGCAAGATTGAACCCATCACAAAGCACCTCTCCCATTGCAAGATAAATCAATCTAGTAGGCCAAACTAAACCGATAGATCGGAGAGAAATACAAATCTATAAGAATCATGCATAAAAGAGTTCAGAGAAGACTCAAATATTTCTCATGAATAATCTGATCATAAACTCTCAATTCATCGGATCCCAATAAACACACCGCAAAAGAAGATTACATCGGATAGAACTTCAAGAACATCGAGGGGAACATTGTATTGAAGATCAAAGAGAGATAAGAAGCCATATAGCTACTAGCTATGGACCCATAGGTCTGTGGTAAACTACTCACACATCATCGGAAGGGCAGCAAGGTTGATGTAGAAGCCCTCCGTGATCGATTGCCCCTCCGGCAGAGTACCGGAAAAGGCCTCCAGATGGGATCGTGGAAGAACAGAGGCTTGCGGCGACGGAAAGGTTTTCTCTTCTGGCTCTGTGGGGGTTTCCCAATATTTGTGAATTTATAGAAGTGGAATTAGGTCAAACGGAGTCACGTGGGCCCCACAAGGTACTACGGCGCGCCCCCCGTGGGGCGCGCCCTAGTGCCTTGTGAAGCCTCCGTGAGGCTTCTGGCCTCCTCCTGAAGCTTCCCAGGTTTCTTTTATCCAAAAAAAATCTCAAAAAAGTTTCGTGGCATTTGGACTTCATTTGGTATTATTTCTCTGAAAAGCCAAAAACAAGCAGAAAACAGCAACTGGCACTAGGCACTGGGTTAATAGGTTAGTCCCAAAAAATGATATATAATTGCATACAATTGCATATAAAAACATCCAAGATTGATACTATAATAGCATGGAACAATCAAAAATTATAGATACGTTGGAGACGTATCAACGGACGAGATGCGACCGAAGATGCGGCCGCGCGTTGGACGCCCGGCCGACGCAAACACAAATCCGGGCGGACACGGCCCCATTGCCACCCCCAAACGGATGAAATCCAGACAAAACGGACGTCCGTTTGGGGTCGTGCGTTGGAGTTGCCCTAAGAGCATCTACAACCAGACCTTCGTATTCGCCCGGTCTTGTCCGAAATGCAAAATTGTCACTCAACCAGATCTGGCAAATTCGGCCTAAACACCCTGACTAACTGGCACGCCCCACACACGGTCCATATCTGGAGTGGATATGGGGACACCTGGACGTGCCCGCCACATAGGACTGACTGCAAGAGCCCACACCAATTCGCATATCTATGTTTCCCCCTGATTGCCCGACCAGCCCCTTCCTCTTCTCTTTTCTCCCTCATCCACACAGCGGCCACTATAGCGCCACCGCCATCATTGCTCCGTCGTCGTCCCCAATCGACAGCTTCGCCATCGGAGGCCCCAACTGTGACGCCCCCGACTTAATCGTGCACTAATCATACACGCAAATGAACACGATCAAGCCTAAGGACTCACTTGAAGATATCACAACACAACTCTAAACACAAATAAAAGTCTTACAAGCTTTATATTACAAGCCAGGGGCCTCGAGGGCTCGAATAAATAAGCTTGAGTCATACAAGCATGAGCGAAAGCATCAGATATCTGAGTACACACATAAAAGTTAAACAGATAAGCCTTAAGAAGGCGGGGCAAAACAACGACACTGGATCGAAAAGGCGCAGGCCTCCTGCCTGGGTACATCCTATCTACCCCTGGTCGTCGGTGGTCTCCACGTAGTACTCTCCACCAGAGGGGTAATAGTAGTAGTCGTCGGCTGGGGCAGCTGGCTCCTGGGCTCCATCATCTGGTCGCATCAATCGGGTATGTGGGAAAAAGGGGAAGCAAAGCAACCGTGAGTACTCATCCAAAGTACTCGCAAGACTTACATCAGATCTATTCTACTTATGCATTGGTTTCAAAGGAAGGGCTGTATCAGTGGACTGGACTGCAGAAATGCCAGAATAGGTGGAAAAGGCCTAGCCTATCGAAGACTAGCATCTTCAGTGTCTTGCAGCATTAGAAGAGTGTAGATTGGTACATAAATATAGTAGTAGCAATAAGTAGCAACAATGCCCAGAGATCCTTCCTCGACTCCCTGCGAGAAAACGATCCCGGAGCCATCATATCCATAGCATCTCAAGTAACCATTTCTAGTTGTATAAGATCGGGATATTTTCCGAGCGTCATGTTACCGTGGACACGGCTATTCGAATAGATATACTTCCCTGCAGGGGTGCACCAACTTACCCAACACGCTCGATTAACTCTGGCCGGACACACTTGCTCGGGTCATGCCCGGCCTCGGTCTATCGACACGTCGTAGCCCTACCTAGGCTCAATAGAGAGGCCAGCACGCCGGTCTACATCCTAAGCGCTCAGGGGTCTTGGGCCCATCGCCCTTTGCACTCCTGCGTGTTGCGAGGACGGCCGGGAGCAGACCTAGCCCCCTTAATACAAGCGCAGGCTTTCGCGGTCCAACCCGGGCGCATGCCGCTCAACTGCTGACGTTTGAAGAACTTCGGCTGATACATACGAAGCTGAGTGCCCATACTTATTCCCGCGTGGTGGTTAGTGCGATAAGGCCAGAGGCCTACTCGGATTACATATCCTAACCCTTAGTGTGTTGGGAGCTCGCGGTGACAATCAGAGACCCACGATCATGTGACCCCGTCGCCCCGTCTCGTGGACTTACGGCAAGGGCTAGGAATGCCCGGCCGTGCCACGTAATTATCTCGCGGGTACCCTCATGGTCAACCCGACTCCACATCACTCGCGGGTAACCCTCGGGGCCGACCCGACTTTATTAGGTATCAATAGTAAAGTCAAGGTAACCGTGTGTCCGTCAGATCAAGAAGGAACCCGAGGAATCACCCTCATTGGACTCCCACTCGATGTACCCATCAAGGTGAACCCGGAGGAATCACCCTCGATGGCATTCACTCTTGCGGGGTTGCACGACAGAAGCTTCATCGGATGTAGTGAAAGAGGAATCACCCTCGGTAACCCACATCCGACTAGCTGTACTACAGAGAAAACATCGGGAGTGAGATAAGAGGTATCACCATCGGCACTCGTTGGTAACTCTGTAGAGTCGTACAACTTAGGGGTGTGCGGTGATGTGCTGGTCTCAGCCCGTCGATCACATCGAACGGGGCACTGGTAACTAAGCGGGGCAACTAGGACAAGGAAGAGGGCCACAGATGGTTTACTAACCAACCTACACTACGCATTTAGGATATCAGGTAAAGTATCAAAAGCAATTTACAAAAACAGGCTATGCATCAGAATAGGTATTAGGAACAAATAACTGTAGCAATTCTAATGCAAGCAAGGGGGAGAAGGATTAGGCGATATAGGCATGCTCAGGCGGGGTAGCTTGCCTGGAAGCTCTGCGGCAAAGGAGGGGTCGTCAACGGTGTAGTCAGACTCTGGAGTAGCGTCGGTCTTGGGGTCTACCGGATAAGAAGAGGGGGGAGAAACAATAAATAAAAGATAACAGATGCAACACAAATGCATGGCATGGAAATATGCAGTGCTGGTGGTGACCTAATGCATTGCTACACGTTAGAGACGGAGCGGGAAAATATCTGGGGATATTTTCCCGGCTACAGGCATCTGTCAGACAGATGAACCAGAGGGGAAGGTTCCGTGTTCATCATGCTAGAGGCAGGTGACAGGTAAGTGGGTGGCATATTCGGATTCGTTGGATTTTTCTGATCAACTTTCATGTAGAAAACTTTTTCATCCGAGTTACGGATTATTTTCTATGATTTTCCGAAGTTTATATCATTTTCTGAAAAATCCTGGAATTAATTAAATCCGAAAATGCACAGGAAAATGCTGCACCGGGTGCACCAGAGGGGCTAACAGGTGGGGCCAGAGGCTGAGTCAGCAGTTAACCCAGTCAGCGTTGACAGGTCAACTGGGTCAAGGGGCCCACTTGTCATTGACTGAGGGCCATCCCAGTCAGCATTGACTGGTCAACTGGGTCCAGTGGGGCCCAGTTGACAGTGACTGTTAGGCTAAAAATTGGGTTAGTTTAATTAACTAAGTCAATTAGCATAGTGGGCCCATTATGTCAGTGACTGAGTTAACAGTGGGCTAATTAGCAGTTAATTAGTGCCTAACCTAAACACTACAGTGCCATGACCCACTGTCAGTGGCTGGTTAGTGTGCTAATAGGCTTCTAATGAGCTGACGGCGGGACCCACCGGAGTTTAAACCCATCGGCGCGCGCAGAGGGACTCCGGCAAGCAAGCCGCACGGCGGTGACCGGCGGAACCGGGGCTTCCGGCCACCATTTGGTCCGGCACGGCGATCTACGAGTCGAGCACGACACGCTGCGTCGAGCTATGCTAGCGGTACGAGCTGGGGAGGTCGGGATCGACGGCAACGACGAGCTCCCGCGGCGGCCGGAGCTCGGGCTCACCGGCAAAACAAGATAGAGGGCACGGGAGAAGGGGGAAAAGGGGTCGAGGAGGACCGGGTGCTCACTGTGAGTGCGCTGGCGAGCTCGTGGGGGCACGGGGTGGACCGGAGGTGGCGGATCGACGGCGGCGGACGGCGTGGCCGAAGGTCGAAGCCGACGGCGATGGCGGTGTTGCAGGGCTCCCCCTCTCGCGTGACTCGACGGAGAGGACAAGGGAGTCGAGGCGCAGCTCCTGAACAGCAAGTGATGGCTCGAGGAAGCTCCGGTGCATGCATACGGCAATGGCGCAGCGGCGGCAGCGCTCGTTGAGCTCCAAATCGAGGGAGAGGGCGAGAACGAGGAGGAGTGGGGCTAGGGTTAGATGCGGGGGTGGATGGGGAGGCCGAGGGCGGCCTTATCCGCATCGGAGACCGGTGGATGGGCGACGCATGCGGCGTCAAGGATCACGGCGGCTCCGGCATTGCCATGGGAGAGGGAGCAGGTGGGAGGTAGGTGGTGACTGTAGGAGGTGGGCTGGGCCACTGTTGCTAGTTGGGCCGAGGTGCACAGGAGGTTTTCTCCTCTTTTTCTTTTCTGAAAAAGGAAATAGCTCCTGTTGAAAAAATCTGAGCTAGCAAATGATTTTTGCTGTGAGTGAAACTTGGCACATAAAGTGTTGACAATATTGTGAGGCTGCACAAAAAGTTTGGGGCCAACTGGAGAAGGTTAAACATTTTTAGAAATTGGAGGGGCCCAATTAAATACTGCTGGACCACTCAAATAATTTGCAGGGGCATTTTTGGAATCCAAAAGAGGTAGGTTTCAACATGACAAATATTTAGGGAATATTTGCCAAATAATGAACTATTTTGATTGCATGACAGATGAAGTAAATATTGGACATGCATTTCAAATGGGAAATTGGCTATGATTTTAGACAAGTGGCAAAATGGTTTAGTGATCATGATGACATGGCCACAATTAGGGGAAGATCACTGTAGTATGATACTGGGGACGTTACACCAACCCACACCATTGCCGACCATGCCACAACCGGCCAAGGTCGCCGCCACTGGACGCCACCCCGGTACGTCCAACTCCTCTGGATGTACACCTCGTGCTCTATATGTTCGCTGAAATGTCCGAGCCGGTTTTTTATTCTTTGGTCACTTCTAGGTCATCGATGGATTCGTCGTGGAAAGATGGCTATAGAAACACCAACCTTGATAAATTCATATTCAACGATTTCATCGATTCGTCGGATGCAAACGACGAAGATGCTGAAATAATGATGATGATGAGCATCCAAGAGGAGATGGAGAAGGCAGAGGAGCACGTACTCAACTTCAAGGGTTCCATAAGGGGTCGGAGAGTTATTCCCTCGGGATAGGATTGCGGTGCTGGCTTCTGTACGTGGACTACTTCACAATGGACCCAACATACCATGAAGGTTTCTCTCGACGTTGCTTCCGAGTGAGCAGGAATTTGTTCTTGTGCGTAGTGAATGTCGTGGAGAAGGTTAACGACAACTTCAAGCTTTTTTTTTAGAGTACGCCTAGGTTCACCATATTTTTATAGAAGGCGGAAATCAATTACAAGAGACTATAACATGCTGCGAACAACAAGTATAGTTGAAACTCCACACTCCATCACGACAAGTACAAACACAACGGGAAAGGGCCTGCCCTAAGCCAATGATCTAGCCGCGTCACAACAAAAGTCGGTCGCCTCAAAGAGCAACAACTCCAACCGGAATTCCCTTGCCAACGCACTACCCACCCATGAATGCCTAAGAGGAGATGGCAAGTGGATAGTGGGACTCAGTCAGCCCTGAGAAAGCCATCGTCTTGGAATCACCGGCAGCTGCATAGATAGCGCTCACGAAGATCGACTCGGGCAGCAACAAGCACCGGAGAACCACTAACAGAACCTCCAGGCCAGGTCTCCACAAGCGATGCTCTCAACAGAGTAACGACGCCACACCGCCGCCGTCACCGGTCCTGCAACGAACAAGGCTTTTGCCTGAAGACCACAATCCGATCAAGGAGGGGAGATGCCGACACACCTCGGCGACGCCTCCAAGGAGGAAAACGACACCCACGAGCGCCGTCGCTGCCAGCTCCAAGAAGACGAGCAGGATTTTCATCCGAACCGTCACACCTCTCCCACCCCCATCAACAGATTGGCCAAACTGTCAGAGTCACACCGCCGTTGTCGCAACACCTCTCCACCGTGTCTAGACCACCGCAATACAACTTCAAGCTGAGGAAGGATTGTTGCGGACAAATTTCTTTCTCTCCTCTGCAGAAATGCATGGGAGCTCTCAGGATGCTTACGTACGGTAAGGCCGCAGATGCAATTGATACTAAAATCCGGATTAGGGAGACCACAGTCTTGAACACCACGGTGCAATTTGCACGCATTGTGGTGAACGTTTTTGGACTGGAGTACCTGAGAGAGCAATTGTGGAGGACACAGAAAAAATGTTGGCAATTGGAGCAGCAAGAGGATTCCCAAGTTGTTGGGTTTAGTTGATTGCATGCACTGACAATGGAAGAACTTCCCAAAAAGTTTGCGTGGGCAATACCAATGTCATGTCAAAGAAGTCACCATCATACCTGAAGCAGTGGCATCGATCTGAGGTTGGGTTACCACCAGATCCGAGTTTGTGAAGAGGATATTCCGAAGATCGCTTTCGTTACTCGATATGGCTTATGCGAGTACACCGTCATGTCCTTTGGCTTAACCAATGCTCCAGCTACGTTCTCCCGATTGATGAATTATATCTTCATGGAATACCTCGACAAGTTCGTCGTGGTTTATCTGGATGATACCCTGGTATATTCCAAGAATAAGGAAGAACATGCTGAACATCTTCGTCTTGTTCTGGAAAAGTTTCGAGAGCATCAGCTATATGCCAAGTATTCCAAGTGTGAATTCTGGTTATCCGAAGTGACCTATCTTGGTCATGTGATTTCCAAGGATGGTATTGCTGTCAACCCAGAGCGAGTTCAGGCTATTCTTGACTGGACTCCTCCGAAGAATGTTAAGCAAGTCAGGAGTTTTCTCGGACTCGCCAGCTATTGCCGCTGTTTTGTCGAGAACTTCTCTAAGATTGCCAAGCCTCTGACTAATCTGCTTCACAAAGGCGTTAAGTTTGAGTGGACAGAAAAATGTCAGGAAAGTTTCCAAAAAGCTATGGGAACTCATATAACCTGGAGCACATCTTATCACCCCCAGTTCCAAGGTCAAGTTGAATGAGTTAACCAAGTGCTTGAAGATATGCTACGTGCTTGTGTCATCTCATTTGGCAAGAAGTGGGAAGAATCTCTCCCGTATGCTGAATTCTCATACAACAACAGATATCAAGTTAGCTTGAAGATGGCTTCCTTCGAGGTATTATATGGACGTAAGTGTCGAACCCCTCTGAATTGGTCAAAAACTGGGGAACGACCGCTCATCGGTCCGGATATTATCCAACAAGATGAAGAGCAAGTCCGTATTGTCCGGGAAAATCTCAAGGCGGCCCAGCCCCGTCAGAAGAGCAACTATGATCGTAAACACTGGGGATCGATCTATCAACCTAGTGAGCAAGCTTATCCGCGTGTCACTCCTATGAAGGGCACTCATCGCTTTGGAATCAAGGGCAAGTTAGCTCCTCGCTACATTGGCCCCTTCCGCATTCTCGCCAGACGTGGATGGGTGGCTTATAAATTGGAATTGCCGCCACAGTTCTTGTTGGGGAACGTTGCATGGGAAACAAAAATTTTCCTACGCACACATAAGATCTATCCATGGTGATGAGCATCTACGAGAGGGAGAGTGAATCTACATACCCTTGTAGATCGCTAAGCGGAAGCGTTAATAAACGCGGTTGATGTAGTCGAACGTCTTCGCGATCCAAATCGCCGAGCGTCCCGCGATCCAATCACGATCCTTCCGATCTAGTGCCGAACGGACGGCACCTCCGCGTTCAACACACGTACGGCTTGATGACGCCTTCACCTCCTCGATCCAGCGAGCGATGGTGAAGTAGTGGTTGAGTTCCAGCAGCACGACGGCGTGGTGATGGTGGTGAGGAACAATCTCTGCAGGGCTTCGCCAAGCGCTACGGAGATTATGACGGAGGAACTAGAGGGCTAGGGTTGCCGGCACACGGCTTGGGAAATCCTGATGTGTCCCGTGTGCTAGCCCTGCCCCTCTATTTATATGTTGAGCCTTGGGGTCTAAACTTGGAGCAAAAGCCTCCTCCGGGTCGGTTTTGCCCGCACAAAGTCGGTTTGGCCCGCAGGGAAAGAGTCCAACTCGGATCCCTGCCGAACCGTGCACAGCCGCGCACAAGCGGTAGTACCGCTTCACACAAGCGGCAGTACCGCTTGGGCGGTAGTACCGCTTCATACAAGCGGTAGTACCGCTCGGGCGGTAGTACCGCTTCACACAAGCGGTAGTACCGCTCCGGCGGTAGTACCGCTTCACCAAGCGGTAGTACCGCTTACGCGGCAGCAAAACTACTTTTGCACTTTCCAATACCTTGTGGGCTTTATCCCTTTGGCTCATATAAAGTGTTGCTGCACCCGAACACTTCGGTAAACATCCGGAACCTCTTCCGGTGAACTCCGGAACCCTTCCAGAGATCAAAACACTATTATCACATATATCAATCTTTACCTCCGGACTATTCCAGAGATCCTCGTCATGTCCGGGATCTTATCCGGGACTCCGAACAACTTTCGGTCACCAACATAATAACTCAATTATACTAATCGTCACCAAACGTTAAGTGTGTAGACCCTGCGGGTTCGAGAACTATGTAGACATGACCGAGACACCTCTACGGCCAATAACCAATAGCGGGACCTGGATGCCCATATTGGCTCCTACATATTCTACGAAGATCTTTATCGGTCGAACCTCTATGTCAAGGATTCAGTTAATCCCGTATGCTGTTCCCTTTGTTCTTCGGTATGTTACTTGCCCGAGATTCGATCGTCGGTATCACTATACCTAGTTCAATCTCGTTACCGGCAAGTCTCTTTACTCGTTCCGTAATACAAGATCTCGTGGCTAACACTTTAGTCACATTGCTTGCAAGGCTCATTGTGATGTTGTATTACCGAGTGGGCCCTGAGATACCTCTCCGTCATACGGAGTAACAAATCCCAGTCTTGATCCATGCCAACCCAACAGACACCCTCGGAGATACCTGTAGAGCACCTTTATAGTCACCCAGTTACGTTGCGACGTTTGATACACACAAGGTATTCCTCCGGTGTCAGTGAGTTGCATGATCTCATGGTCAAAGGAACAGATACTTGACATGCAGAAAACAATAGCAATAAACTGACACGATCAAATGCTACGTTTACAGTTTGGGTCTTGTCCATCACATCATTCTCCTAATGATGTGATCCCGTTATCAAATGACATCTCATGTCCATGGCTAGGAAACCTTAACCATCTTTGATCAACAAGCTAGTCAACTAGAGGCTTACTAGGGACACAGTGTTGTCTATGTACCCACACATGTATTTGAGTTTCCAATCAATACAATTATAGCATGGATAATAAACGATTATCATGAACAAGGAAATATAATAATAACCAATTTATTATTGCCTCTAGGGCATATTTCCAACAGTCTCCCACTTACACTAGAGTCAATAATCTAGTTCGCATCACTATGTGATTTACATTGTAATGAATCGAACACCCATGCAGTTCTGGTGTTGTTCATGTTTAGCCCTTGGAAGAGGTTTAGTCATCGGATCTGCAACATTTAGATCCGTGTGTACTTTGCAAATATTTATGTCGTCCTCCTTGATGTAATCGCGGATGGAATTGAAACGTCGTTTTATGTGTCTGGTCCTCTTGTGAAATCTTGGTTCCTTGGCTAGAGCAATGGCACCAGTATTATCACAAAACAGAGTCATTGGGTCAAGTGCACTAGGCACTACTCCAAGATCTGTCATGAACTCCTTCATCCAGACACCTTCCTTCGCCGCCTCCGAGGCTGCGATGTACTCCGCTTCGCATGTAGAATCAGCTACCACGCTTTGCTTGGAACTGCACCAGCTAACCGCACCCCCATTAAGAATAAATATGTATCCGGTTTGCGACTTAGAGTCATCCGGATCAGTGTCAAAGCTTGCATCGACGTAACCCTTTACGACGAGCTCTTGATCACCTCCATAAACGAGAAACATGTCCTTAGTCCTTTTCAGGTACTTCAGGATATTCTTGACCGCTGTCCAGTGTTCCATTCCTGGATCACTTTGAAACCTTCCGACCATACTTATGGCAAGGCTGACATCGGGTCTTGTGCACAGCATTGCATACATGATAGAGCCTATGGCTGAAGCATAGGGGATGACACTCATCTTTTCTCTATCTTCTGCAGTCACTGGGCATTGAGTCTTACTCAACTTCACACCTTGCAAAACAGGCAAGAACCCCTTCTTGGACTGATCGATTTTGAACTTCTTCAAAATCTTATCAAGGTATGTGCTTTGTGAAAGTCCTATTAAACGTCTTGATCTATCTCTATAGATCTTGATGCCTAATATGAAAGCAGCTTCTCCTAGGTCCTTCATTGAAAAACTCTTGTTCAAATATTCCTTTACACTTTCCAGCATTTCTATATTGTTTCCAATCAGCAATATGTCATCCACATATAATATTAGAAACGCTATAGAGCTCCCACTCACTTTCTTGTAAATACAAGCTTCTCCGTAAACTTGTATAAACTCGAACGCTTTGATCACTTCATCAAAGCGAAGATTCCAACTCCGAGATGCTTGCACCAGTCCATAAATGGATCGCTGGAGTTTGCAAACTTTGTCAGCATTCTCTGGATCGACAAAACCTTCTGGTTGCATCATATACAACTCTTCCTTAAGGAAACCGTTAAGGAACGCTGTTTTGACATCCATCTGCCAAATTTCATAATCGAAAAAGGCAGCTATTGCTAACATGATTCTGACGGACTTAAGCATCGCTACGGGTGAGAAGGTCTCATCGTAGTCAACTCCTTGAACTTGTGAAAAACCCTTTGCCACAAGTCGAGCTTTATAGACGGTGACATTACCGTCCGCGTCCGTCTTCCTCTTAAAGATCCATTTGTTCTGAATGGCCTTACGCCCTTCAGGTAATACTTCCAAAGTCCATACTTTGTTTTCATACATGGATCCCATCTCGGATTTCATGGCCTCTAACCACTTCTCGGAATCCGGGCCCATCATCGCTTCTCCATAGCTCGTAGGTTCATCGTTGTCTAACAACATGATTTTTAAGACAGGGTTGCCGTACCACTCAGGAGTAGTACGCGTCCTTGTCGACCTACGAGGTTCGATAGCAACTTGATCCAAAGCTTCATGATCATCATCATTAACTTCCTCTTCAGCTAATGTAGGCTCGACAGAAACAACTTTCTGCGTTGCGCTACTTTTAGGTTGAAGTAAAGGTTCAATAACCTCATCAAGTTCTATCTTCCTCCCACTCAATTCTTTCGAGAGAAACTCTTTCTCAAGAAATGCTCCGTTTTTAGCGACAAACACTTTGCCTTCGGATCTGAGGTAGAAGGTATACCCAACTGTCTCTTTTGGGTATCCTATGAAGACGCATTTCTCCGCTTTGGGTTCCAGCTTTTCAGGCTGAAGCTTTTTGACATAAGCATCACATCCCCAAACTTTAAGAAACGACAGCTTTGGCTTCTTGTCAAACCAAAGTTCATATGGCGTCGTCTCAACGGATTTCGATGGTGCCCTATTTAAAGTGAATGCAGCTGTCTCTAATGCATAACCCCAAAACGATAGTGGCAAATCGGCAAGAGACATCATAGATCGCACCATATCCAATAAGGTTCGATTACGACGTTCGGACACACCATTATGCTGTGGTGTTCCAGGCGGTGTCAATTGTGAAACAATTCCACACTGTCTTAAGTGACTGCCAAACTCATAACTCAGATATTCTCCTCCTCGATCAGATCGTAGGAATTTAATCTTCTTGTTACGATGATTCTCAACTTCACTCTGAAATTGTTTGAACTTTTCAAATGTTTCAGACTTGTGTTTCATTAAGTAAATATACCCATATCTACTTAAGTCATCAGTGAAGGTGAGAAAGTAACGATAACCACCGCGCGCCTCAATACTCATCGGACCGCACACATCAGTATGTATGATTTCCAATAAGTCACTTGCCCGTTCCATTGTTCCAGAGAACGGCGTTTTAGTCATCTTGCCCATGAGGCATGGCTCACATGTGTCAAGTGATTCAAAATCAAGTGACTCCAAAAGTCCATCAGCATGGAGCTTCCTCATGCGTTTTACGCCAATATGACCTAAACGGCAGTGCCACAAGAAAGTGGTATTATCATTATCAATTCTACATCTTTTGGCATCAATGTTATGAACATGTGTATCATTACTATCGAGATTCAATAAGAATAAACCCCTCACATCGGGTGCATGACCATAAAAGATATTACTCATATAAATAGAACAACCATTATTCTCTGATTTAAATGAGTAACCGTCTCGCAATAAACAAGATCCAGATATAATGTTCATGCTTAACGCAGGCACCAAATAACACTTATTTAGGTTCATCACTAATCCCGACGGTAATCGAAGAGCGAGCGTGCCGACGGCGATCACATCAACCTTGGAACCATTTCCCACGCGCATCGTCACTTCGTCCTTTGCCAGCCTCCGTCTATTCCGCAGTTCCTGTTTTGAGTTGCAAATATGAGCAACCGCACCGGTATCAAATACCCAGGCACTACAACGAGAGTTGGTAAGGTACACATCAATAACATGTATATCATATATACCTTGTTTGTTGTTGGCCGCCTTCTTGTCAGCCAAATACTTGGGGCAATTCCGCTTCCAGTGTCCAGTTCCCTTGCAATGAAAACACACAGTTTCTGGTTTGGGTCCAGCCTTGGGTTTCTTCACGAGAGGAGCAACTGCTTTGCCACTCTTCTTGGAGTTACCCTTCTTACCCTTGCCATTTTTCTTGAAACTAGTGGTTTTATTGACCATCAACACTTGATGCTCCTCCTGAATTTCAGACTCAGCGGCTTTCAGCATCGCAAACAGCTCGGCGACTGACTTGTTCATCCCGTGCATGTTATAGTTCAACACGAAGCTCTTGTAGCTAGGTGGCAATGATTGAAGAACTCTGTCAGTGATAGCCTCTGGCGGAAGGGGCATCCCTAACTCAGCCAGACGGGTGGAGTACCCAGACATTCTGAGCACGTGATCACTGATAGACCCGTTCTCCTCCATCTTGCAAGCATAGAACTTATCGGAGATCTCATATCTCTCGATCCGGGCATTCTTCTGAAAGATAAACTTCAACTCCTGGAACATCTCATATGCTCCATGACGTTCAAAACGTCTTTGAAGTCCCGGTTCTAAGCCATACAACATTGCACATTGAACTATTGAGTAATCATCAGAACGAGCCTGCCAGGCGTTCACAACGTCTAGAGACTCAACTGGAGCGGGTGGATCACCAAGCGGTGCATCAAGGACATAAGCCTTCTGGGAAGCCGTAAGGATAATCCTTAGATTACGGGCCCAGTCCACAAAGTTACTTCCATCATCTTTCAACTTAGCTTTCTCTAGGAACGCATTAAAATTCAGGGGTGCTACTGCGCGAGCCATGATCTACAACATAAATATAGCAAAGACAACTTAGACTATTGTTCTTAGATAATGAGTTTAGTTAATCATATTACTTAAAAACTCCCACTCAAATTGACATCCCTCCGATCATTCGAGTGTAACATGATCCAAATCCACCAACTCAAGTCCGATCATCACGTGAGTTGAGGTGGTTTCAATGGTGAACATCTTCATGTTGATCATATCTACTATATGACTCATGTTCGACCTTTCGGTCTCTTGTGTTCCGAGGCCATGTCTGTACATGCTAGGCTCGTCAAGTTTAACCCGAGTGTTCCGCACGTGTAACATGGCTTACACCCGTTGTATGCGAACGTAGAGTCTATCACACCCGATCATCACGGCGTGTCTCGAAACGACGAACTTTCGCAACGGTGCACACTTGGGGAGAACACAATTTATCTTGAAATTTAAGTGAGGGATCACCTTATAATGCTACCGTCGTCCTAAGCAAAATAAGATGCATAAAAGGATTAACATCACATGCAAATCATAAGTGACATGATATGGCCATGAACTTGTGCTTTTGATCTCCATCTCCAAAGCACCGGCATGATCTCCATCGTCACCGGCATGACACCATGATCTCCATCATCTTGATCTCCATCAACGTGTCGCCATAAGGTTGTCGCGCTGACTGTTGCTTCCACGACTATAGCTAACGTTTAGCGATAAAGTAAAGCATTACATAGCGCTTAATGATTGACACGCAGGTCATACAATAATTAAAGACAACTCTATGGCTCCTGCCAGTTGCCGTATTCATCGACATGCAAGTCGTGATATTCTATACAAAACATGATCATCTCATACATCACATATATCTCATCATGTAATTGGCCATATCACATCACAACATACCCTGCAAAAACAAGTTAGACGTCCTCTAATTGTTGTTGCAAATTTTACGTGGCTGCTACGGGTTTGCAAGAACCGTTCTTACCTACGCAAAACCACAACGTGGTGTAGTGATTGCTTTTTGATCTTCTAAAAGAACCCTCTTCATTGAACCGATTCAACTAAAGTGAGAGAGACAGACACCCGCCAGTCACCTTTATGCAACAAGTGCACGCAGCGGTGAAACCAGTCTCGCGTAAGCGTACGCGTAATGTCGGTCCGGGCCGCTTCATCTCACAATACCGCGGAATCAAGTATCAACTAGTAACGGCAAGCAATATGTATACATCCACGCCCACAACTCGTTTGTGTTCTACTCGAGATCTCATCTACGCATAGACCTAGCTCATGATGCCACTGTTGGGGAACGTTGCATGGGAAACAAAAATTTTCCTACGCACACATAAGATCTATCCATGGTGATGAGCATCTACGAGAGGGAGAGTGAATCTACATACCCTTGTAGATCGCTAAGCGGAAGCGTTAATAAACGCGGTTGATGTAGTCGAACGTCTTCGCGATCCAAATCGCCGAGCGTCCCGCGATCCAATCACGATCCTTCCGATCTAGTGCCGAATGGACGGCACCTCCGCGTTCAACACACGTACGGCTTGATGACGCCTTCACCTCCTCGATCCAGCGAGCGATGGTGAAGTAGTGGTTGAGTTCCAGCAGCACGATGGCGTGGTGATGGTGGTGAGGAACAATCTCTGCAGGGCTTCGCCAAGCGCTACGGAGATTATGACGGAGGAACTAGAGGGCTAGGGTTGCCGGCACACGGCTTGGGAAATCCTGATGTGTCCCGTGTGCTAGCCCTGCCCCTCTATTTATATGTTGAGCCTTGGGGTCTAAACTTGGAGCAAAAGCCTCCTCCGGGTCGGTTTTGCCCGCACAAAGTCGGTTTGGCCCGCAGGGAAAGAGTCCAACTCGGATCCCTGCCGAACCGTGCACAGCCGCGCACAAGCGGTAGTACCGCTTCACACAAGCGGCAGTACCGCTTGGGCGGTAGTACCGCTTCATACAAGCGGTAGTACCGCTCGGGCGGTAGTACCGCTTCACACAAGCGGTAGTACCGCTCCGGCGGTAGTACCGCTTCACCAAGCGGTAGTACCGCTTACGCGGCAGCAAAACTACTTTTGCACTTTCCAATACCTTGTGGGCTTTATCCCTTTGGCTCATATAAAGTGTTGCTGCACCCGAACACTTCGGTAAACATCCGGAACCTCTTCCGGTGAACTCCGGAACCCTTCCAGAGATCAAAACACTATTATCACATATATCAATCTTTACCTCCGGACTATTCCAGAGATCCTCGTCATGTCCGGGATCTTATCCGGGACTCCGAACAACTTTCGGTCACCAACATAATAACTCAATTATACTAATCGTCACCAAACGTTAAGTGTGTAGACCCTGCGGGTTCGAGAACTATGTAGACATGACCGAGACACCTCTACGGCCAATAACCAATAGCGGGACCTGGATGCCCATATTGGCTCCTACATATTCTACGAAGATCTTTATCGGTCGAACCTCTATGTCAAGGATTCAGTTAATCCCGTATGCTGTTCCCTTTGTTCTTCGGTATGTTACTTGCCCGAGATTGGATCGTCGGTATCACTATACCTAGTTCAATCTCGTTACCGGCAAGTCTCTTTACTCGTTCCGTAATACAAGATCTCGTGGCTAACACTTTAGTCACATTGCTTGCAAGGCTCATTGTGATGTTGTATTACCGAGTGGGCCCTGAGATACCTCTCCGTCATACGGAGTAACAAATCCCAGTCTTGATCCATGCCAACCCAACAGACACCCTCGGAGATACCTGTAGAGCACCTTTATAGTCACCCAGTTACGTTGCGACGTTTGATACACACAAGGTATTCCTCCGGTGTCAGTGAGTTGCATGATCTCATGGTCAAAGGAACAGATACTTGACATGCAGAAAACAATAGCAATAAACTGACACGATCAAATGCTACGTTTACAGTTTGGGTCTTGTCCATCACATCATTCTCCTAATGATGTGATCCCGTTATCAAATGACATCTCATCTCCATGGCTAGGAAACCTTAACCATCTTTGATCAACAAGCTAGTCAACTAGAGGCTTACTAGGGACACAGTGTTGTCTATGTACCCACACATGTATTTGAGTTTCCAATCAATACAATTATAGCATGGATAATAAACGATTATCATGAACAAGGAAATATAATAATAACCAATTTATTATTGCCTCTAGGGCATATTTCCAACAGTTCTTTCACATCCACGATGTCTTTCATGTGTCGCAAGTTCGTCGTTGCTTCAAGGATCCACACCGTGCAATGGATCATGAAATTCTTGAATTGCAAGATGATCTCTCTTATAAGGAGCATCCGATCCGCATTCTTGATCAAGCTAAACGTCGAACCCGAATCAAGTTCCTTAAAGTGCAGTGGTCGAATCATACTGAAGATGAAGCCACTTTGGAACATGAAGATCGCCTACGGGAAGAATACCCCTATCTTTATCCTTCTACCTCCTGAATTCTCGGGACGAGAATTTCTTTTAGCGGAGGAGAATTGTAACACCCCTGTGTAAATGAGCTACAATGATCTTCATATTAATGCTAAGATACTTTGGTTTGCAAGGAATGATCACAGTGAAATCATATCTCATTTGAAACTCCTTCACTGAATTCAAATTCAATTTGCAAGTGGAAAATGAAGTTGCACAAAAGTTGCTGCAAAATAGTTCATCATTTGGCAAAAATTCCATAACAATTGATTGTTAATCAAAACAACATCACCACTAAGCTAAGATGGACTATAGCAAATAAAAACAGTGCCATTTCAGCATTTAACAATGCCAATTTAATTGTGAAAAATCCATTTGGATTCAGTTGCCTCTCAAACTTTTTGTGACAAGTGCAGAAAAATGCAATGCTATTTATGAGCAAAGCTCCACATTTTTGCAAAGTCATTTGATGACAATTTAAAATGCAAGCACTGGCTGAGGTATTTAACAGAAGTGGGGAAAAGAAAAAATACTAACTCACTACTGTGCACTTCGGCCTGTTGGAACAGTACAAGGCCCAGCCCACCAAAGGCCTTCTCTTCCCTTTGTACAGAGGAGGAGACAGAGCCATGGTGCTGTCGGCCATCCACGGCGCCTGGGACGCCGATGCTCGACGTCTGGCGCTACAGAGCTCGTCTAGGAGTGGATAAGACCATCCCCGACGCGGTGGACAAACCCTAGCACCCACTTTCCCCTCCACTCGCTCGCTCTCGTCCTCGCATCGCTCGGCCGAACCACCACCGCCATGGCCATCGCCGTCGTCGCGGCCACTGGCCTCCCCGTGGCCTGAGCTCATCTCCAGGAGCTCCGTCACGCTCGTACGCATCGCCCTCCACCACCGGTTCGAGCTGAAGCCTCCCCGAGCTGCCGCAGTCGTCGTCTCCGTCGACTACATCCGCCACGACCTCGCCATCGATCTGCCGCTCCAGGCCACCTCCGGCCTCCTCGACCACGCCCCCGAGCTCGTTGTGAGCTCCACCGTCGATCCCCCTCCTTCCCCCCTTCTGTTTCCCCGCCGTAGGCCGCTGCCCCACCGCGGCCGAGCTCCGGGCGAGCTCGCGGCCGCCGCGCCCGTGGCCGCGCTTCCACGCGCCTCTGGCCACCTGGCCGCGCCCCTGCGCTGCCGGCGCGTGCGCCCGCCGCGCCCTAGCCTCGGCCGCTCGCGCCCGCTGCTCTCTGACTGCGCCCTTGTTCGTCTCCTACGGCTGCTGCCCGCGCAGCTGCTGCTCTGTTCGCTGCCGCAGCCGCTGTTGCTACTTTGCTGCGGCCGCTGCCGGCTGCCGTCGCAGCCGCCCGCGCCTGCCTGTTCCTACCCGCGCCGCGGCCACCCCGCGCTCGTCGCGACCGCTGCTGCTCGCGGCCGGCCGGCCGTGCCCCGGCCACGGCCTCGCCCTTGCCGTGTGCGCGCGTGCGTGGACGGCCACACCGTGGTGGCCGGCTGTGCCACTGTCCAGTGGGCCCGGCCCCTTTTATTTAGTAGCTAACAAAATAATTAACCCCCCTAACACTCACTGACAGCGGGCCCAGGCCACTAACTAAATCGATTAAGTTTTAATTAAAAACTGTTAACTGTACCTGTGTGTATGACACGTGGGACCCGCTGACCCTTTGACTGGTCAACGTGGACCCAGTCAACTGCTGAGTCAGCAGTTGACTGGCCCCACTGTCAGTCACACTGGTCACTGCTGTGTACATTTCAGTCGGTGCACTTAGCATTTTACTGTTCTGGATAATTTGAATTTAATAATTAAAGAAATCCAGAAATTCCAGTATATTAGTAAAACTTTGGAAATTCGTAGAAATTAATCCGTAAGTCAGATGAAAAAGTTTTATATATGAAAAACATTTAGAAAAATGAGATGAATCTATTGGTGCCCTCCTTGCAGCTGTCACATGCCTCTAACACTACAAACATAGAACCTTCCTCTCCGAACCGCCTGTCCGATAATTGCCTAAAGCTGGGAAAATATTCCCAGATATTTTCCCGCTCCATCTGTAACGTCTAGCACTGCATTAGGTCACCCCCAGCACAGCATATTGCCATGTCATACATTGTGCTGCAATTGTTTGCCTTATATTTATTGTTTCTTCCCCCTCTTCTCTCCGGTAGCCACCGAGACCGACGCTGACGCCGCTGGTTACGACTACACCGCAGACGACCAGCCCCTTTCAGCGGAGCTTCCAGGCAAGCAAAACCCCCTTGATCATTCCTATATCACCCATTCTTTCTCTCTCGTGCTTGCATTAGATATTGCTACTGTGTTCGATAGCTCCTATTTTGATGCATAGCCTGTTTTTGTAACTATTGTTGATACCTTACCTGCTATCCTATATTGCTTAGTATAGATTGGTTAGTGATCCATCAGTGGCCCCACATCCTTGTCCGTGTTGCCATGCTTTGCTTCCGGATGTTTCGATCAACGTGATCAATGTGCAGAGACCGACACATCACCACACACCCCCTTAGTGCCGAGGGTGATACCTCCTACCTCACTCCTGATGATATCTCTGTAGCGTAGCTAGTCGGTTGTGGGTTACCGAGGGTGATTCCTCTTTCACCACCTCCGGTGATGCCTCTGTCGTGCAGCCCCTCAAGTTTGAACCCATCGAGGGTGATTCCTCCAAGTTCACCTTGACGGTTACATCGAGTAGGAATCCAACGAGGGTGATTCCTCGGATTCCCCCTTGATGTTATGGACACACGGTTACCATGTTTTTACCTCAATCCCTTGTTAAAGTCAGGTCTACCCCGAGGGGTACCCACGAGAGATGTGAAGTCGGGTTGACCGTGAGGGTACCCACGAGATAATTACGCGGCACGGCCGGGCAGGCAGACCACCCTAGAGAGGGATGGGCCTGGCCCTTGCCGTAAGTCCGCGAGACGGGGCGACAGGATCACTGATCATCACCGCGAGCTCCCAACACACTAATGGGTTTGGATATATGATCTGAGTAGGCCTCTGGCCTTTTCGCACTAAGTGAGGGTGTCCTGGACTAGGGGGTACTCGGGCCGCCGGCCTATCTCTCGTAGGTCGGGCTGGTGGGCCGCTCTCTACTCGTCGATGGAAGGCCGGATTGTGGGCGACCCCGTGAATCAGAAGGAAACCTCCGAAGACTTGGCGTCTCCTCCAAGGAATAATTGGCGTGGCCGGCATGATTATCCCCTGATGGTAACCGACTATATGTAACCCTAGGACCCCCTGGTGTCTATATAAACCAGAGGGTTTAGTCCGTAGAGGATCATCATATCCATTGCCTAGGGTTTAGCCCATCCGATCTCGAGGTAGATCAACTATGTAACCTTCATACAAACATATCAATACAATCAAGCAGGACGTAGGGTATTACCTCTTTGAGAGGGCCTGAACCTGGGTAAATCGCTGTCTCTACGTTCCCTGTTACCCATTGATTCCTAGACCTACAGTTCGGATCCCCTACCCGAGATCTACCGGTTTTGGTACCGACATTGGTGCTTTCGTTCCCGGCCAGCTCTTCGCGTTCGGCAGCGTCGTGCTACACGCCGACCCGGCCGGTCACCTTGGCCGGGTAAACAGCTTCACCCCCGATCAGGAGATCAGGTTCGGAAACTTAGAGTTCGTCGCCGACTCCCGGGGAGATCTTATCCTCACGGGGTCCTCAGCCTCGCCTGAACAACCCACAAATCCTGAAGCACCGACTTCGAGTACGGCCAACCCCACTACTGAGACGGCCGCCACTACGGATCCAGCCTTGAGCCCGGACCTAGTCTCCGCGCTCGGCTGCCGAAGATCAGCCTCGGCCGAACATGACTACGGGACGAATTCATACGCCCCCGTCACGGCCATACTACGGGTCGACCCCGCAAACTGCCAGAGCTTGGAGCCGACAGATCTCTCGTTATTGAACGGGATACTAGATCGGATCCAGGCCCTGGGAATCACCGACGGCCAGTCCTCGGTCTACGATCAGATCGGGCTTAAAACCGATGATAGGGAAATTCACGCCCCTGCCACCACTCACTTGGTTGCCACTATCGAAGGCCCCACGAAGGGCCGCCCCTTCCCTCAGAACCGAAAGCGCATGAGGTGCCAGTTTCCGACCAGCAGGCTTCATCCTCCAGCTCGGCAGCCGAACTCCGTTCCGGAGAGGGTTTAGAGCCGAAGTCTGGTTCAGCATGCAATTCTGGATCCACGCAACCCGCACCCAGCCAATTATCCAGAGCTCGGCGCATTGGATTCCACGTCAATCCAGGACGCGGCCGCCAAAACTCCGGATTCCCACTCCGCTGGGATCAAATTTTTTATCCCGCCGACCCCCACATTGAGTACTGTCCAGATAACTCCGGACGGCCTGACATATGGGACTTAATGTACGTTAAGCAGCAGCCCGGAGAGACAGTTCGACACTTCTGGGCCAGATTCCTAATCATCAAAAATAAGATGACGGACGGCTGCAACAAGGACATTCTGGAGATCTTCCAACAGAACTGCCGAGACGAGGGCGTCTTAAACGCCCTCGCCCGCTGTAGGGTAACGCAGTAGAAAACAAAAAATTTCCGACCTACGCACCAGCCCAGGACCACTATGGAGACTGCATACAAGGTTTGATCTTTTTCGTTACCGACTCGTAGCGCAGCGGAAGTAGAGTCGATGACGATCGGCGGTGCAGATCCCCGCAGCTAGGATTTTACAACCTCCCAACCGCGAGGATGTACTCCCTCGTCAGCTCACCGGACGGGTCTCCGGGCAGCCCTTCGGGAGGCCTCGGGACAGTCCCTCGGATAGTCCCACCAGACGGATCCTCGGACAGCCCTTCGGGAGGACCCTCGAAACTCGGACGGTCACTCGGACAGCCCTTCGGGAGGACCCCCGAAACTCGGACAGTAACTCGGACAGCCCTTCGGGAGGCACTCTCGAACTAAAACCAAAAATACGATCTCTCTACAGAGTTGCACACATACGGTGTCATCTATCCGGCAGGGCTTCGCCGTCCAGAACTAGTTCCCACCGGAACCTAGAGAACCTTTCGACTCTATGCAACTCTTTTCGTGGGAGGGAGAGAGAGAGCCAGATGAGCATGGCATGTGTATGAGAGCAAGCATGAGGTTTGGAGAGCACCCCTCCACCTCTATTTATAGGAAAGCCAAGGGGTAAAGTTGGCATTCAAAAATACCAAAAGTACCCCCACTTTATGTCATACATAAAAAGAATAAAGCAAAAAGGGGTGCCATGTGGAGCTCCAAGGAGCTCCACCTCCCTTGGCCGGCCACCCCTTGGGGGCCCCCAATGAGGGGCTTCCTTGGCCCCCAAGCCCTTCTAGAAGCCTTTTGGGAAATATCCCAAAAGGTGTTTTCCAAAAAATATCCATAAAGCACTTTCACTATTCACGAAGACATTTTTCTGCGTCCGATAAATCCCAAATTATTTCTGTGTGCCTAGAACAATTCCAGTACCCACTAAAACAATTTTGAACGCATTCCGATACAATTCCGGAACAATGTTTTTCTTCAGCGAAAAGCTACCATAGCGGTTCCGGCTGCTCCGGAACATTTCCGGTTTTTCCTCCGGAAAAATCCCAGAAGTTTCCAGAATGATTCTGGCACCCTCCAAGAATGTCCAGACATGTGCCGAAACCAATTTGACTTAATGGAATACCCTGAAACAACTTTTCAGTTTTACCGAAACTATTCCGATGTCCTCTCCGGAACGTTTCCGTTTCGTCCGAAACTTTTTCGGTGATTTTCTCTCAGACTCCTAGTCTAGTATTCAGCAGATAGATAACCCTTAAGCGTGTGACCCTATAGGTTCGGTGAAGTATAGAGATGACCGGGAACACTTTCCGATCAATGATCAACATCGGAGCCGTGGACACCCATATTGACCCCTATACCCACACGAATGAATATTCGAGTGAACCTCCAGTTGCCGTGTGCTATTCCTGTTGCTTCGTGATATGTTACAAATACCCGAGGTGAGATTTATTGGCATCCCCATGGATCAACACTTGTCCACAATGCCAGTTACCTCGTTACCGGTTTTGTTCTCTTTTCTCGTTTTCGTGTTCCGGCATCCCTGTGATCAAATCACATTGTGTCTGGCCAGACGATGATGGATACCGTAACACCGAGAGGGCCCAGAGATATCTCTCCATCGTCGGAGGATCAAATCCCAATCTGGAGCTATCAAGTCCCTTGACATACTTTTCCATGAACCCGTAAGCCGCCGTAATAGCCACCCATTTACGGATGACGTTTAACAAACCCAAAGTTCATGAAGCAAGCATGACGAAACTCGACACTCTCATGGTCTAAGGAATTATGCAAACATTAACTATCTCTTTGTTATTAACCATTAACTTATGACGAATGAATCTCATAGCATAACATCAATTTGGGTCGATTCAACACAAGTGTTCTCCTAACATTGTGCCCTCAAAGTTGCGGCATAGTCATGCCCATGATCAGGAAAACAGAACCATCATGCAACACTTGAGCTAGTCTTAGAGGCCAGACTAGGAATACATTTTACCATTTATTATTCCACACGTGCATATGAGTTTCCCTCCGAGCCTCGTGGTTATTGCAGACTCGAGAACCATAGCAGTTATAGCATGGAACATAAACTTAATCATGATCATGGAGATAAACAATAACATTTATTATTGCCTCTTGGGCATATCTCCTACAGACTCCCACTTGCACTAGAGTCAATAATCTAGTCAATGCTAATGCATTTTACACCTATGGCATACCGGTGTAAAAATGCTTCGCTTGTGGTATAGCCTGTTGGAGACGTTCTAAGTGTAACTCCAGCGCTAGTCATCAGGTAGGGTCATCAAATGTCGGTGGACATGTTCATATATTTCCATACACAACTTTCGGGATGCTGGCCCTCCAACCGTTGTCATCAAATGTTCGAACCATTTTAAACGGATCAAGCATAAGAACAGACAAAATTAATGCAAACGGATTTAAATTTATTTAATTTTGAAATACCATGATCATACAAATTAATTTAACAAATTCAAACTAAATTTTAAAAAACTATACGCTCCATGTAACTTAATATAAGACATTTTTTGACACTTACAACATCTCAAAAGATGTCTTATATTAAATTACTGAGGGAGTACTAAACTATGCGACGGTGACCTCGTAGACATGGTCTTTGAGGCCACCGGCACCTCCGTTGTCGGGCGAATCGCCTTCATCACTGTCGCCGGCGTCGTCCTTCTAGCGGCGGAATCACTGTGAGGCTTTGCGAAAAACCTGCTTGGAGGAGTCCGTGTTGCGCCGCCCGCCCTTTCCTTGGAGCCACGCGAAGCGCTCGGACTCGGCCAACCCCACTTGGAGGAGCTCGTTGCGCGGTTGGGCCAGGGGGTCTTCTTGGTGGTCCTGGATCAATCGAGGGCCCTAGCCTCTACCTAGTGTGGGGTCCGCGAGCAACCAGGCCGACGCAGCGTCGATCTTCGTGAACGCCGCTAGGCGAGCCGCGTAGCGCCGATCCGGCGCTCAGCCTCGGCGAGACACTTGTTGGCCGTCAAGGAGGACGCGCCGCCGCAACTGAGGTAGTAGCCAAGGCAGTGTTGCAGCTTGGAGGTGGGCGAGGAGGACGGCTCCTCCTTCTTCATGGCGACTGGGCGCCACTAGATGACTTGCTGGCGACGCGATAGTGATGGAGGCGCCTAATCCTTGCTTTGGCGTTTGATCTGGACGCCGCGGCTGCGTTGCGAAGATGGCGGATCCTCCTTCGCACAACGCTCCATTAGGATGTCCAAAAAAAGGGCATAGGGGACGGTGGCGTGGGCGCCGGACCATCGTCGATGATTGACCGTGCTAGCACAATCTCTATCTACCACACCTACTCGTCATCCGTAGCGGTGGCCTCGGCGAGGAGGGACAGCTTCCGCTCCACGTCGCCTGAGGAGATTGGCTCCAGCTTCACGTCAGAGGGAGCTATGGACCCCGAGGGGCCCGCATACCGTGGGCGGCGGTGCCGGCATCCAAAGCTCCCCTGGATCCGGAGGAGTGTGTCGGGAACCACTTGGAGCCATCGACTTGCCCATCACTATGGCATGTGGTGTATGTGTGCGGATTTGAAAAGGGAGAGACGGCGGTGTGGTGGTGTAGGGTTTGTGTCCACGATCCGCCGACTTAAATAGCAGGGTAGATAGATCGGCGCTGCTTCAATGCGGACATTGGCCAAAGTAGTCTTCTCGTTGGCCATGCCAGTTAGCCCGTATGAATGCGGGTAGGAGATTGTCGTGTCACGTACGCTCTGACCGGCATGAATCCAGAGCGCATGGTTCTAGAGCAAAAGAGAGAGAAGAGGGTTTTGGTGAGTCAGTGTACCCCAGTTTATTTTCGGTTTGGGAGATTTTGGATGTCCGGACAGGTTCAAACAAATTTGGTGACAACCATTGGATGGTCAAAAATATTTAAATCGCCTGTTTTAAACATTTATGGGCGATTTGGTGAACCGGGTTGGAGTTTCTTTGCCTAACTCTTCGGATCCAATCCTATAACTTACACGGATCGGCTTCATCAGAGTGGTTCCTTTTTTTACCGAGTGAGCTCAAACGTGCTTGTAATGTGGTAGATCGTTCCGTTATGTGGATAGCTTTATAGTCCGCGCATAACTCTTTACGTTCATACGTAAGAAAATGTAGTTAGTTAGGCTAATCGTATGGTGCTAACAGTGGCAACTCTTAAGTTCTGAGAGCATCTACAGCCGGACTTGGCAAATCCGGCCCCCTATACGCCCGCGGGCGTGTCCGGGCGCGTCCGCGGACAGCGCCCGTCGGCCTCTCGTATGTTGCGCCACACATCCACATACCTCAAATGCGGATCCTCAAATCAATGCAATCCATGCACGTCGATCATACGATACAAATTGTCCGAATTCAACAGTTCGAAACGAAGCAAAGCAAATCATAGTTAAACAAACCGGACAAGCCAAAATAAAATCAATGTCCGAGCTTTGACCAACAAGATGTCCTCAAATCTTGAGAATGCCGGACCTCTTGCCTTCGCCGTCTTGGCCTTCTTCTACTTCTTGCTCGGATTGAGATCAGATGTTGTCCCAACTTCAAATGCGATGGTGTCCTCCAATTCATACTCTGGTTCGGTTGGATCTTCATTCTCATTGATCATGTTCGACAAGAACACCTCCTACATGGTTTGCAATCGTGCGAAATGAACTAGTGGTTGTGTACGCAAAAATTTGATCAGACAGGAGCAAAGAAAACATATCGACTCTTGTTCGGTCATTCCATCGAGCATGTCGAGGGTAGCCCGGGCGCCGCCGGTGACCGTGCTCATCCGCGCCCGAACGAGCTGCGGCGAGTCACATACATCAACAGGCAACTTCTGCGTCACCGGAAAGCTGTCCGAAATGGCCCAGCCGGCCGTTGGACCCTCCTCATCTGTCCCAACGGGGTCGGACGGCCATATTCGCGTCGGCGCATGGATGGATGGGGTGTGGGGGGGGCGTGGCGGGGGAGACACCTCCTCGACCATGTCTGAACCTCCCTGCGACGCCGCCGCCTCCCTCTCTCGCTGTCGGCGTCGCCGCCACTTCCGAGCGACGTTCTCTGCCTTGCAAGACGGAGCCGAAGAAGGGACGCCGACGGACGAGGCGGACTGTGTCTCAGTGGCGGCGGTCGGGGACGGGCTCGATGACATCTCCGGTGGTGGATCGGGACCGATGGTGAGGATGGGGAGCAAGGGTGGACGACGGCGATGGCTCGGGCGCGGGAAAGGATGGAGGGCGGCGGGAGGAGGAGGAAGGGTTTGGTGGATTTGGTGCAATTTGGGGTGGGGTCGGCTTGTCGGGTCCGACGTGGCGGGCGTGCCCGGGCGCCCCCATATCCGCCCCATATTTGGGCTGGATATGAGGGGTGCCGGTCAGCCCGGGCGTTTGAGGCCCGTTTGAGGCGCCCGGCTGGGTCGAAAAATCGTGACCAGTCAGTGACCGGGTTGCCCGCCCGGGCGTTTGAGGGGGGTTTGAGGCGCCCGGCTGTAAATGCTCTGACAGTCATTAAGTATTGGTCAGCCCAGTGGCACGTTCAAATGTCGGTGGAAGAATGCTATGTGTCAAGACGAGGCTAATTTTTGTGTTTTGACCCTTTGCGCGTAGTTTAGCCGGATCTGACCCCGGTTCGAAAGCATTTCGGGATCTGACCCTTTTCCTACCGCCAGGGCCCAAGGCGGTAGGGTTGCACATCCTACCGCCAAGCATCCCAGCGGTAGGTTAACGACAGCCTCCGTCAACCAGCCATTTGCGGGCTGACGTGTCCTAACGGCACTACCATCGGGGTGGACGGCGGTAGGGTACCTAAAGCTACCGCCACCCCCCGCGACGGTAGCGTGTGCCAGGCCTGCGCGGGCGCCAGCGTTCTGTAACAGAAAGCAGGCGTTTATTAGCGGTAGGTTTTCACATCCTACCGCCACCTCCCGCGGCGGTAGGGTGCGCCAGGGTTCTGTAACAGATATTCAACATTTTTTTGCGGTAGGTTTTCACACCCTACCGCCGGGTGCTCTGGCGTAGGCTGTGAGAACCTACCGCCACAGCCCCTGGTGGTTGGGTGCTCTCTCACTTATATTGTTAGAAGAACTTGACCATTTGAATTACAAATATGACATATCAAATAGGTTATGAAAATATGATGATCTCACACATTATAGGTAACAAATCGACAACACCAAATAGGTAGGTAGCAAATCGACATATCAAATAGGTTCAACATAGTAAAATAGGTAGCAATAAGACAACACCGAGTAGTTCAACATGGCAAACAAGCTCTCATTCACAACTAAGCGAGTTAAACACGACCATATCACTAGTTCCTCCCCCTCTTGGCGGCACGCTCCTCGTTTCTCTTCGAGCGGGTTTCGTCCGGCTTCTTTGGGCGACGGCGAGGGTGCTCTTTATGAAACGGGCATGGACTCTTCCAATCCTTCTTCGGCTGTTTCCCCCTCTTGTCCTGGGTTGGCTGAGTGGGTGGAGGTCCTTCTTCGTCGTCGTACTCCTCCTCATCACCTCCTTCGTCGTCACCTCCTTCCTCTTCTCCCTCTTCCTCCTCATCCTCTTCTCCCCGATCATCTTCTCCCTCGGCCTCCTCAACAATGCGAGACGACGAGGCAGCATGGCTAGAGGAACCTTCGCCGGCGTGGCTCGATGAAGCGAGGGCACGTGTTGACCCACTAGGAGCATGCACGTCAACCGAGGCAGCGCACCCAAGCATGCACGCTAGCTTGCGGCAACGGTTAATGATCTTCTGCAATAACAAATATAGAAGAGAATGGCTTGGATCAGGTTTAGGGTTACAAATAAATAAGAACATGGCATGGATCAAATTTGTGGTTGCTCGAACAGAATGCTTGAGGCTCAAAGTTACCTTCATCGCTTCCCTCAGCTTGCCGTCACCCTCCACGGTCCCGGGGTCACCAACTTAGCGCATTCCAGCCATCAAAAATGTTTCTGTTCAGCTCCGCAACCTGCAAATGTAAGGATCATGAATAAGTTAGCGAGAATGACCATGTCAGCATCATCCAACTGCCGGCTGGAAACAATAGAACAAAACTTACCACTCTGTTCATCAGGGGTGCATACTCCCTGAAATCACATTGCATATCTCTGAGGCTTCTCCTGTAGGCTTCATCCTCAGAGTCCTCAGCCTCCTCAAGTGATGCGATGTCCGCGGCCGTCCACTGTGGCCTCAGGCGCAGACGAAACTTAACGCCATCGTCATACCAATTCATGTGCCTATCGTACACATTCCAGTCAATCCCTGACCTCTCCCCGTCTTTGCGAAACCTCCTCTCGTCCCACATTTTCATGTAAGTCTCGTGCTCTTTGACCCAGTCCACTAAGGACTGGCAATGCTGCCTACCCTTTCTGTAGAGGGCATAACAAACAATAAAACATAAAAGACCATAAGAACGTCAAACTGAACGAAAACACGGTAAAAGAGATGGCATCCCATACCAGTGAAGGTCGAAACCACCGGTGTCGTGGGGGCGTGCCGATGGTGTGTGTTGCAATACGCCAAATTGCGTGGCCACGCGCTGTGGTAGGTGCCATTCGACGGCGTACACGCATATCATTGGGACAATGCACCGGTAGAGAAGGCGGTCCTGATAGCACATCTCATTCAGGTCGAAACCCCAATCTCTATTGTGGTACGGCCACCAGTTAACCTACAGAAAGACTGTTTAGCAACCGTGAACGTGGCTACATTAAAAAACTAGCTCGCTCGTTGGTATACCTGATAAGATGTCAGGTTGTCCAGCTCGTTGGTGAAGGCCTTGTACAATGCACTACCCTTGCCTGAGAAGATTTTAACCTTGTCCCAAGAGTAGGCGACGGTAGGGTATCGAGCACTGTCGCCATCTTCGCCATACTTCGTCCATGGAGTCCGACTCAGTTTCTCAGGACGACCAACCGGCAGCCGCTCCCAACTCCAAATCGAGAGGGCCCAGACACATCCACACATCCCAGACGATTTTTCGGTCCTCTGCATTGCGTCGTCTAGCTACAAACAACAATTGATGATCAGATGACACAGTTTAAAGCAGCACACACATACGTCCATAAACGAATGTTGAGATATCTCTCTTACCAAGCGGTATAGGTACGCGAGGTCGGCAGACCCCCAGCTGTACCCTGCATCCCAGTCGGCCAGGAAGTCGAGATACATCCATAGGGCATTGTCCCCCGAGCAGTCTGGAAACACGACCTCTGTGAGAAGAAACCACAAGTAGGCCCTCGCATACTACTCCACGGTCCTCGCATCCACATCTTCCGGGCATACGGCCCGGTGGGTCAGGAGCCAGGGCAGTGATACATCGGATGTTCGGTTATCCTTCATGGGAGGGCCGCCGCCGATGAGGGCGTTAACCCTGTCCGGCCAGCTCTTCCTCTCCACGCGCCCAATGAGAGCATGGCCCTCGATCGGTAGGACCATGATCATGGCGAAGTACTCAAGGGACACCATCATCTCACCACATGGGAGATGGAAAGAGTGCGTCTCAAGCCGCCAACGGTCCACCAACGCTGTGAGAGATGTGTGGACAAGCGTCGGTGATACGTCTCCGTCGTATCTATAAATTTTGATTGTTTCATGCCATTATCCTACAATTTCCACATACTTTTGGCAACATTTTCTATGATTTCTTGGACTAACATATTGATCCAGTGCCCAGTGCCAGTTCCTGTTTTTTGTTTCGCAGAAAATCCATATCAAACGAAGTCCAAACGCGAAACAAAAGAGAAACAGAGAGAGAGATCCAATCTCGGAGGGGCTCCTGCCCTCCGGGACCCATGGTGGCCATGGACCAGAGGGGAAACTCTCCTCCCATCTAGGGGGGGAGGCCAAGGAAGAAGAAGAAGGAGGGGGGCTCTCTCCCCCTCTCTCCCGGTGGCGCCGGAACGCCGCCACGGCAATCATCGTGACGGCAATCTACACCAACAACTTCGCCGCCGTTAACACCAACTCTCTCCCCCTCTATGCAGCGGTGTAACACCTCTTCTCCCCGCTGTAATCTCTACTTAAACATGGTGCTTAACGCTATATATTATTATCCAATGATATGTGGCAATCCTATGATGTTTGAGTAGATTCGTTTTGTCCTATGGGTTGATTGATGATCGTGATTGATTTGAGTTGTATGTTTTATTTTGGTGCTGTCCTATGGTGCCCTCCGTGTCACGCAAGCGTGAGGGATTCCCGCTGTAGGGTTTGCAATACGTTCATAATTCTCTTATAGTGGGCGGCTAGAGCGACGGAAGCTTACACCCGAGTAAGGGGGTTGTTGCGTATGGGAGTAAAGAGGACTTGTTACTTAATGCTATGGTTGGGTTTTGCCTTAATGATCTTTGGTAGTTGCGGATGCTTGCTAGAGTTCCAATCATAAGTGCATATGATCCAAGTATGGAAAGTATGTTAGCTCATGCCTCTCCCTCATATAAAATTGCAATAATGATTACCGGTCTAGTTATTGATTGCCTAGGGACAAATCCTTCTCTTGTGTTACAAAAGCTTTCTACTAAACAACTAAATTTTATTATCTTGCAAATTACTCGTAGTTTTATTCTTGCAAAGTAATCCTAGTTATATTCTTGCAAAGTAGTTCTAGCATTACACCTACAAAGTACTTCTAGTTTCATACTTGTTCTAGGTAAAGCAAACGTTAAGTGTGCGTAGAGTTCTATCGGTGGTCGATAGAACTTGAAGGGAGTATTGATTCTACCTTTAGCTCCTCGTTGGGTTCAACACTCTTATTTATCGAGAAAGGCTACAACTGATCCCCTATACTTGTGGGTTATCAAGACCTTTTTCTGGCGCCGTTGCCGGGGAGCAATAGCGTGGGGTTGATATTCTCGTGTGTGCTTGTTTGCTTTATCACTAAGTAGATTTTATTTTCTGTTCTAAGTTGTTTTATATCTTTAGTTATGGATATGGAACACGAAACACCAAAAAAATAGTTGTACTTGCTACTCATGGAGATGGGGAACCTCCTAAAACCCTCGATGCTAGTTATGTGGAAAATATTAAACACTACTTTGATAATCCTGATAAATCCCCATTCAACTTGATAATGGGAGATACTTTGGATCAACGGGAATACTTTAGGGATTATTGCTTATCTCAAAAAGGGAAACTCTTATGGGATCAAATTGATAGTTTGCAATGGTATGCTTGGAATTTATGCTTAAGATATGATTATACTTGTTGCTCGAAGATGAAAGCTAAACACCTTCCCTTTCGATGTGAATTTAATGATAATGAAACCTTGGCTTCTTATGCTAATGGTGTATATGATTACTATGATGTGGAACAAATAGAAGAATTTGTTGCTTTTAAGGGTGCTTATGAAATTGAATCTTTGTTTGAAAAGTATGAAAATTATGATGATGCTGTTTACAAATCTCAAAATTATGCTATACATAAATATTGCTATGAGAATTATGAATACAATGCCTATATTGATGAATTTATTGAGAAAGTCTCCGCTGCCCAAGAAGAGACTAATATTTTGCAGGAACATATGGAAAAAGAAATGGCTGAAACTGTGAGCTCATTAGATGAAAAAGATGACGAGGAGAGTGAAGAACAAAGGGAGGAAGAGCGGATTAGCTACCCGTGCCCACCTTCTAATGAGAGTAACTCTTCAACTCATACATTGTTTAATTTCCCTTCGTGCTTACCGAAGGATGAATGCTATGATCCCTTGGATTCGTTTGAAATATCCCTTTTTGATGAAATTGATGCTTGCTATGCTTGTGGCCTTGATGCCAATATGAATGATGCTTATGGTGATGAACTTGGTATAGTTCTTTATGTTAAACATGAAATTGTTGCTATTGCACCCACACATGATAGTCCTATTATCTTTTTGAATTCTCCCAACTACACTATATCGGAGAAGTTTGTGCTTATTAAGGATTATATTGATGGGTTACGTTTTACCGTTGCACATGATGATTTTGATGAATATAATATGCGTGTGCTTGCTGCTCCTACTTGCAATTTGTGACACCCTGGTTTTCACTCCTTGTTTTTTTCCTTCGCGGGATTTGGCTCCCGTCTTTTTTCGATGTTCTTCGATTTTCTCTCGCTCTTGGGTATATGAAGATGGTCATTTAGCCTTGCCTCTCCTATCTGACCAGAGATTCTATCCAGTCCAACCTAGCCACCCAAGATTTTGCCACCGAAACCCTACTCTCCGATCCACCGGAAGGGAAACCCTAATTCCCTCCGTTACAAAGGAACCCCAATTTCCTTCGATCTGTTGCCTCCCAAACTTTTCCCAGTGATCATCCCACATCTAAAAACCCTGGATATGCGAAAATATTGCCAAGTCATTTGCAATATTTTTCATTTAAAATTAATTCCTTTTTCTGCTAGTTAAAGGAATTAAATCCAGGAAAATATCTTTCCATCTCCAAAGTTCATGAAAACTTGTGGAGATATTCTTTGTGATCATATTGAGCTCCAATAAAAATATTGGCCATAATTAAATAAGGGAATTTGCCTTTTCCTATTTAAAGCCAATATTGCAATTTGGGCACTTTCCAAAGGAGCTACTATTTTGGTAGCCAGGAAAAATTCCAAATAATTTGTGGAGCTTCTCCTATCCATATCTTAACCATTTCCATCAAGATCCCAACTTCCATAGTTCACTTTTGAGTGCATCATCCAATTCTTGTTTCTGGATTTATTTTGAGGTTGTGAAGCAACCATATTTTATATTGCTTCAAAAATTCTCAAATTAATCCAGGACCTCACATTCCATATATTATGTGAGTATGCCAAAATTCACATCATTTCATCTAGCCAATTGCTCCCAAAAATTCCATCTAGTTTCTGTCCAGATCTAAGCTTTGTGAAGGAAGTACCACTTTGGCATTTCCAAATGAGCTGAAATTTTCCCAGTACCTCCATATGTCCAAATAACCTCTCCCCAGTAAAATTCAGTTCATTTCACTAAGCCATTTGAGTGCAGCTTCAAAGTCAAGTTTCTGGCCCAAATTTTGCATTACAAAGGAAGTATATGCAAATGAGGTCCAAATTGCTTCAAATTTTGTCAGCACCTACTCCTTCCTACCCTATCTCATTGTGACAAGGATAAAACTCCTCTCCCTCATCCATTTCTCCAGAAATGTCGACCCAAGTTTGCTGTTGGAATCTTATTCTGCAAGTTTCTCTCACCCCAGAGCTATCCAGATGATCCCAGCCACATTTCTCATCTATATGATCAATGCCTTCCGTGTTTGACAAGATTTGGCACCCAGAGGAGGGCCAGAACACGACATGACCGTGGTGACCGCGTGAGCTGCACGCAGAAACAGTGCACCACGTGTTCGTCGCGTTGGGCAGGCCAGCTCAGGCCGCCGTAGCTTGTCCATTCGTGCCGACCTGACTCCCCATCGTCCACTTCCTCCTCTCGGGTCATCTCCCCCTCCGTCCTCTTCCTTCCTGAGCCGCGACAGCCGCCATTATTGCCGCCTCTGTTCATCCACAGCCGCCGCCGTATAACTCCAACCGGAGCTCTCCCGAAGCTGCTTCTGGCTTCTCCACTCTCCCTGAACCCTTGCCGATATCTCCTCCTTCCTCTGCGTGTCGCTGGAACTCCAGGATGCCGATAAGGCCGCCACGGCGGCTGTGCTCATCCGAGCGCCCCGCCCGCCTATAAATAGGTCGCTCCCGAGTCCCTCGAGCTCACCAGCCCCTCTGCAACCTCCTAGCACCCGCCCCACCTCGCAGCCGAGCTCGAGGAGCTCTCATTCCCGCGCATCGCCGCCATGGCCGCGGCCCATCTCGGCCTAAATTCCATCCACCCTGCGCCCCTCCTCTCCTTCCAACACCACCAAGCACCCACCACCATCCCACCGCAGCTCTGCCGCACCTGGGTTTGCCTCTGGAGGGACCAGCTGCTCGGCCCCAACCTTGCCGTGGCCGCCGTCCGCCGGGGCCGATCGTGTGCTCACCTCCGACCTCCCTGAGCTCACCGGTACCCGGAGCGCCGGAAACGGTGGCCGGAGTCAGCCGGGCGAGCGCCGGCGCCGGCGACTCCCTCTGCTCTGTTGCGTCTGTCGGGGGAGGAAGAAGAAGGGTGGGAGGAGAAGGAGAAGTCAACGCGGGGCCCAGCTGTCGGCGAGTGAGTGCGTGCCACATTGGATTAAGTCGAAACGGTTTTTCACAGAATACACTTTCATGTTTTGAAAACGTACTCGGGCGCATTTCTCGGCCAGAATACATTTTCTCTGCAGAGAAGGCGTATTTTCTGGAATGCGCTTTCACTTTTCAGCCGCCGGCCGAAACCTCTATTTTGCGGACGTTCACTCGTTAAGCGCAGAAACGAACAATTTTCTGTTTGTTTTCCGTCTAACAAACGAACGGCCGTAACTCCGCAACCGTGACTCCGATTTAGGTGATTCCAACACCCACGTCTTCAGTTCATCGAGCCCGTTCCGATGACATCAGTTTCACCATGTTTACACTCTCTGAAAATACCCCTTTTCCCCTGCCCTATATCCAGCCCCTCCGAGAGGGAACCCTTTCCGGCGATTTTTCCGCGAGGTGATCGCACTTCTTCCCGGAGTATTCCTCGACCCCCAGGCAAGCCGACCATCTGATATATGCCCTAAAGCATTGCTCTGTGTTATTCTTGCGTGTTTAAATTAGTATGCTTATGCTTGTATGCGTAGTGGTGAGCTGTATGTGACGCTGATGAACCCTTGCTTGCCTTTCTTTGATAACGGCACGACCCGTGTGTTCTGAGCTGCTTTCGGCCGTCCGGGGTGGATGCCGACTTTATGTTTCTCTTTTCAACAACTGGCCCGTGTTCTGAGCTGCTTTTCGGCCGTCTCGGACAGCTGTTGAATTTCTTTCTGTAGTGGTGGCCCTATGCTCTGAGTTGTTCTTCGGCCGTCTTAGAGAACCGCTACACTCTTTTTATCAACACCGTCTCATGCTCCGAGCTGCTTTTCAGCCGTCTAGAGCCGGGGTTGAGTTATTCCAGCAACGTCCCAGATCTGAGTTGTAAAGACCGTTCTGGTGGCTACTGGTTTATTTGCCGGTTTCATACAAGGGTTCAGACGGTTGTCACTTACAGCTAAGACTTGTTAAATAATTAAACTCCTGCTAGGTTGAACTTGCTATTTACATTACTCGTTAATGCTCGTCTTGTTATTGCACTAGTGACTCATATGTAACAATATGGAGATAGGTTGTTATGTTTTCATCGTGCATTATTGTGGTTATCGCAATGATTAAGAAATGTGACTTAATAATGACAACCTCCTCCGTCGGCTGGATCGAGTCATAGTGTCACCTATCCGGACTTATCCGTGCAGCCACATTTGCCGGTATGGGACGGCCTTGACTTGGTCTAACCTCGTGCTCTTTTATCGGTACCACCAATTAGGGAAGGTTATGCGTGCGCGCTATCCTGGCCCGGTAGGCGGCGATAACCTTGTGAGCCCAGTTGTTTGTTTGCGCGCGGTCCCTGTTTGGGACAGTTTTGTTTGGCCACGACGATGGCAGGTGTCACGGGGTGACACAGGGGCCACCCAGGACATGATCCTGGGAGGGTATGATTGTCGGTGGTATGGTAGAGGAGTCACGGGTTAGGCAAGTTTTGTTGGAGCATCACCGGTCCACCCGAATGGGAACATGTACTAAAGTACGAGGCCAGGAGCTCCATGGTGTGGGTAAAGTGCGCAACCTCTGCAGAGTGTAAATCTATTCGAATAGCCGCGTCCTCGGTCATGGACAGTTCGTACTAGGCCACTATTTGGTCTGTGTCGAGTCTGGAGGAACAAACCATATGACGTTAATAATGAACCAGAGAATGGTAAGGTTTGTCAGACTTGCAATACAGAGGCATGGACATCAGATGATGTCAGGTATATGGGATGTTAGCCACGCGATGGCTATGCGATGAGTGGTCGGATGACCACAAGATTTGGATTGGATCCTAAGATTATTCGGAGTATGGATTAATTACTTAATATGTTGTATCTTCGTCATACTGCAGTTACTTTGAGAGTTATCATGCTAGATATTCCTGTTATGATATAATATTGCTGAATAATCCTGTTATAACATGGTAATTACTATTGCTAGATAGGTACGCTATGCCATGATAATTAATGTTGCCATGATAATTAATGTTGCTCTAATAACAAGTGCATGCTTGAATGCCATGGATTGCATAGCTTGGTGTATATGTTGGTTTGGTTTGCTTGCGAGTACATTCAAAAGTACTCAGCGGCCTTCAATGTGGCCAGGTTCACCTAAAGATTCGACGTCCCCTAGCGAGGAGCCGGAGTATTCGCGGGCTAGAAGAGTAACCCAGTCAGATCCCATGTGGATTGGAGCCGCACCAAGACCATGCTACCTTAGATAGAGCCTTTCCGCTGCCATCACCCTTGTAATATATCATGTAAGACTGATATATTTCATTAATAGAAATGTGTGTGTTCATGATACTTGTTGTAAAAGCGCATGCCAGAGTGATCTCCTGGGCTGGTATGTGCGGCGACCGTCTGACTACAGTGGTATTCAGGCGGGGTGCCACAACGGATGGTATCAGAGCCAGACTGACAGTAGGTTACCCTAGCCAGACCTCATTGCCTTTTTGATTAGTAGGAAGCCCAGATGGATTTCAGCCATCTTTGTCAGACAGGCACGGCTACTATTGATCATAAGGCAACCCCCCCTAGGTTTTTGGCTCCATCAGACCCCAACTCTCGTGGCCTTTGCCTCCGGTGGGAAATGTCCGCATCAGGCAATGACCCGTGAGCCCTTAAACCCCTAGGTAAACCAGATATCCCCACCTTGCTTGCTAGCCATGGCATTTCTCTTCTCAAATCCAGTTTCCTTTGGGAAATGCTTGCAAATTCCATCTTTCCCCGATAACCCTAGGATTGTTGACTAAGCCACTTTGGGCTATGGTTGTGCGTCGAGTTTGATGTTCCCTAAGGAAGTAGTAGGAGCTTGACACCAATTGCTACCAGGAGCATTGTGTGGTTTTGCTTCTAAATCCTTAGAGGTACATCGAGTGCGCTATACTAGTTATACTAGTGAATCTTCGGCCACATGTGTAAGGTCCGCAAAAATTTGAGCTTTATTTGCTTTTTGGTTTCTCGCGGTTTTGCTTCTTTTGTCGGTTCCGCTCTTTTTGCTCCGACTGGATCCATCCGCAAGAGTTGCCTAAGAAGACCAGCATACAACTTGGATAATACCCAATAATCCAAAGTCAGCAAGAGTCAAGCCAAGTCAACTGCCCGATATTCAGAACATTATCACCGGATCTGTCAAGAATAATGAATGGGTCAGAAACCGAATATGCATGCAACAAACAAGGCCAGAACATACCTGAGAGAGTTTGCCTCAGAATGGATCACACCTAAGGGGTAGTCAGATGAGCTATCAGTAATGAACACCAGTGGGGACAAATAATTCCGTCCCCGACACAAGGATTTTATTTCAGTCAGTGGGGTGAACCTTGAGTCTTTTCTAAATGGACTCAAGAATCATTTATTACCCACAGAAGACATATTTCAAGGAGGTGAAGATGCTGAGAGCAACAACAAGAATCTGGTATGTTGATACAAATTTCCAAGCATATTCTGGAATTCTTCAATGAATATACAAATTTTCTGGGCATGATGAACAAGGTCTGCGAGAAATATGGATGAGTTCATGACTGCCCTGAATCAATGAGAATTCCAAACACGTGGGAGTACAGCTAAACCAAATGGATTATCCGTCAACTACTTACTACCGGCAACACTTGGTTCGAATGAAAAAGGTATTTCGGATTAATTGTCAACATGAAGTCTGCATCAATTGTGCAACCTCTACATCAACAATGATCAGATCAGCAGAAGGACAAGCGGTGTGCATGACCAATGGAATATCTTCTATCAAGGTCCGACTGTTTATCATAGTACAAGGCTTTTGGTACAAGGAACCCAGCCTTCCTCCGCAAGCTATCGAGAGAAGAGCTTACGACGCAAGACTCCCAACCTTCCTCGCTACACCACTGGGTGAGAAAATCTCCTGGAGTACGACACTCCCATCTCCCTAAGTGTGCTACCGCGGAAAGCTTCCAGCATAAGGTACCTGACCTTCCGCGGTAAGCCACATGAAGGAAAGCTTCTGGGGTACGATACCCAGCCTTCTTCAACACGCTACCCTGGCAGAAGCTTCGAGTGCAAGGAATTCAGCTTTCTTCAGCATGCCATCGTGCCCGCAACAATCTTGTCAGAAGCACGAACTAGTCCAGACACACGTCTGCCTCAGAACTCAGTGGATATGAAAGGATCTATCCTACCTCTGCATATGTTGTGAGCATGCAGTCAAGGGGATCAGTTCATGCGAGCCACTCGTACACGGGAATGACTGTGCTCAAGAGAAACATTGGCCCCATACTTCAAAGAAGGATATGAACACAGCAATCCCTACGAGATATGCAAGAGTAAGTTGTGAGTACAAGCCCAGCAAGCTAGAATACGACCAAGGAGCCATGATGGTAGGTCACGACAAGTTCCCCAAAAGGAACCCCCAAGAACCAGGAAGTCTTGAATAAACAATCTTCGCGACGGTCAATGAAGTAAAACTTCACAGACAAGGTGATATTGCCAATCCTTGTCGGACTCTTGCATATACGGCCACAACAATGCAGCCAGCATGCCATACTCATCATGAATATGGGCCATCAACCCAGATAGGAGATTACCGTCTATGATTACTTTGTGACCGTGCCCGACACTTCAGTGGGGAACCCCCTAAGAACGAAGTCAGAATGCGAGAGACGGGAAGAAAGCATCCGTATAGAACCCACAGCCAGATTGAGCATTCGGACAAGGCAAAAAGAGAACCACTCCTCGCCACTCCAGGCCATATGAGCATGTGAGTCCGGTACCCGGAAAGGATGTCTCGCCCTTGGCAGTCAGTGTACGAAGTACCGCAATAAAACCGAAGCACCTAGTCCCAGGACATGGAAACCAGACTATTTGTCGATACTCGGAGCTACCCACCAACCCCAGCCAACAAACTACCAGCACAAAGGGTTTGCCTGACAGGAAAGAGAAGGATTCAATGCAGCCGTCTGAAAAAGACAGCACCTGAGCCATCAAAAGAGGCAGTTAAAAGGTCAGTAAACAAGTGAAGACAAGATATCTGATGGATCCAAGTCGCACACAGGTGGGTCCCCTTCACCGGGAGGTAAGCCCGGAAATCTCGAGGACGAGATTTTATTAAGGGGGGTAGGTTTGTGACACCCTGGTTTTCACTCCTTGTTTTTTTCCTTCGCGGGATTTGGCTCCCGTCTTTTTTCGATGTTCTTCGATTTTCTCTCGCTCTTGGGTATATGAAGATGGTCATTTAGCCTTGCCTCTCCTATCTGACCAGAGATTCTATCCAGTCCAACCTAGCCACCTAAGATATTTTCTCAAGATTTTGCCACCGAAACCCTACTCTCCGATCCACCGGAAGGGAAACCCTAATTCCCTCCGTTACAAAGGAACCTCAATTTCCTTCGATCTGTTGCCTCCCAAACTTTTCCCAGTGATCATCCCACATCTGTTAACCCTGGATATGCAAAAATATTGCCAAGTCATTTGCAATATTTTTCATTTAAAATTAATTCCTTTTTCTACTAGTTAAAGGAATTAAATCCAGGAAAATATCTAGCCATCTCCAAAGTTCATGAAAACTTGTGGAGATATTCTTTGTGATCATATTGAGCTCCAATAAAAATATTTGCCATAATTAAATAAGGGAAATTTCCTTTTCCTATTTAAAGCCAATATTGCAATTTGGGCTCTTTCCAAAGGAGCTACTATTTTGGTAGCCAGGAAAAATTCCAAATAATTTGTGGAGCTTCTCCTATCCATATCTTCACCATTTCCATCAACATCTTAAGTTCCATAGTTCAACTTTTGAGTGCATCATCCAATTCTTGTTTCTGGATTTATTTCGAGGTTGTGAAGCAACCATATTTTATATTGCTTCAAAAATTCTCGAATTAATCCAGGACCTCACATTCCATATATTATGTGATTATGCCAAAATTCACATCATTTCATCTAGCCAATTTCTCCCAAAAATTCCATCTAGTTTCTGTCCAGATCTAAGCTCTGTGAAGGAAGTACCACTTTGGCATTTCCAAATGAGCTGAAATTTTCCCAGTACCTCCATATGTCCAAATAACCTCTCCCCACCAAAAGTCAGTTCATTTCACCAAGCCATTTGAGTGCAGCTTCAAAGTCAAGATTCTAGACCAAATTTTGCATTACAAAGGAAGTATATGCAAATGAGGTCCAAATTGCTTCAAATTTTGTCAGCACCTACTCCTTCCTACCCTATCTAATTGTGACAAGGATACAACTCCTGTACGTCATCCATTTCTCCAGAAATGTCCACCCAAGTTTTCTGTTGGAATCTTATTCTGCAAGTTTCTCTCACCCCAAAGCCATCCAGATGATCGCAGCCACATCTCTCATCTATATGATCAATGCCTTCCGTGCTTGACATGATTTGGCACCCAGAGGAGGGCCAGAACACGACATGCCCGTGGTGACCGCGTGAGCTGCACGCAGAAACAGTGCACCACGTGTTCGTCGCGTCGGGCAGGCCAGCTCAGGACGCCGTAGCTTGTCCATTCGTGCCGACCTGACTCCCCATCGTCCACTTCCTCCTCTCGGGTCTCGGGTCATCTCCCCCTCCGTCCTCTTCCTTCCCGAGCCGCGACAGCCGCCATTATTGTCGACTCTGTTCATCCACAGCCGCCGCCGTATAACTCCAACCGGAGCTCTCCCGAAGCTGCTTCTGGCTTCTCCACTCTCCCCGAACCCTTGCCGACATCTCCTCCTTCCTCCGCGTGTCGCCGGAGCTCCAGGATGCCGATAAGGCCGCCACGGCGGCTGTGCTCATCCGAGCGCCCCGCCCGCCTATAAATAGGTCGCTCCCGAGTCCCTCGAGCTCACCAGCCCCTCTGCAACCTCCTAGCACCCGCCCCACCTCGCAGCCGAGCTCGAGGAGCTCTCATTCCCGCGCATCGCCGCCATGGCCGCCGCCCATCTCGGCCTAAATTCCCTCCACCATGCGCCCCTCCTCTCCTTCCAACACCACCAGGCACCCACCACCATCCCACCGCAGCTCTGCCGCGCCTGGGTTTGCCTCTGGAGGGACCAGCTGCTCGGCCCCAACCTTGCTGTGGCCGCCATCCGCCGGGGCCAATCGTGCGCTCACCTCCGACCTCCCTGGCGTGCGTGAAGCCCCGGGATGGATGCAGTGCTCTTCCTGAGCTAACCGGTAACCGGAGCGCCGGAAACGGTGGCCGGAGTCAGCCGGGCGAGCGCCGGCGCCGGCGACTCCCTCTGCTCTGTTGCGTCTGTCGGGGGAGGAAGAAGCAGGGTGGGAGGAGAAGGAGAAGTCAACACGGGGCCCAGCTGTCGGCGAGTGAGTTTCTGCCAGGTTGGATTAAGTGGAAACGGTTTTTCAGAGCATACGCTTTCATGTTTTGAAAACGTACTCCGGCGCAGTTCTCGGCCAGAATACGTTTTCTCTGCAGAGAAGGCGTATTTTCTGGAATGCACTTTCAATTTTCAGCCGCCGGCCGAAACCTCTATTTTGCGGACGTTCACTTGTTAAGCGCAGAAACGAACAGTTTTCTGTTTGTTTTCCGTCTAACAAACGAACGGCCGTAACTCCGCAACCGTGACTTCGATTCAGGTGATTCCAACGCCCACGTCTTCAGTTCGTCGAGCCCGTTCCGATGACATCACTTTCACCATGTTTACACTCTCTAAAAATACTCCTTTTGCCCCTGCCCTATATCCAGCCCCTCCAAGAGGGAACCCTTTCCGGCGATTTTTCCGCGAGGAGATCGCACTTCTTTCCGGAGTATTCCTCGACCCCCAGGCAAGCCTACCATCTGATATATGCCCTAAAGCATTGCTCTGTGTTATTCTTGCGTGTTTAAATTAGTTTGCTTATGCTTGTATGCGTAGTGGTGAGCTGTATGTGACGTTGATGAACCCTTGCTTGCCTTTCTTTGATAACGGCACCACGCCAGTGTTCTGAGCTGCTTTCGGCCATCCGGCGTGGATGCCGACTTTATGTTTCTCTTTTCAACAACTGGCCCGTGTTCTGAGCTGCTTTTCGGCCATCTCGGACAGTTATTGAATTTCTTTCTGTAGTGGTGGCCCTATGCTCTGAGCTGTTCTTCGGCCGTCTTAGGGAACCGCTACACTCTTTTTATCAACACCGTCTCATGCTCTGAGCTGCTTTTCAGCCGTCTTGAGCCGGGGTTGAGTTATTCCAGCAACGTCCCAGATCTGAGTTGTAAAGACCGTTCTGATGGCTACTGGTTTATTTGCTGGTTTCATACAAGGGTTCAGATGGTTGTCACTTACAGCTAAGACTTGTTAAATAATTAAACTCCTGCTAGGTTGAACTTGCTATTTACATTACTCGTTAATGCTCGTCTTGTTATTGCACTAGTGACTCGTATGTAACAATATGGAGATAGGTTGTTATATTTTAATCGTGCATTATTGTGGTTATCGCAATGATTAAGAAATGTGACTTAATAATGACAACCTCCTCCGTCGGCTGGATCGAGTCATAGTGTCACCTATCCGGACTTATCCGTGCAGCCACATTTGCCGGTATGGGACGGCCTTGACTTGGTCTAACCTCGTGCTCTTTTATCGGTACCACCAATTAGGGAAGGTTATGTGTGCGCGCTACCCTAGCCCGGTAGGCGGCGATAACCTTGTGAGCCCAGTTGTTTGTTTGCGCGTGGTCCCCGTTTGGGACAGTTTTGTTTGGCCACGACGATGGCAGGTGTCACGGGGTGACACAGGGGCCACCCAGTGCATGACCCTGGGAGGGTATGATTGTCGGTGGTACGGTAGAGGAGTCACGGGTTAGGCAAGTTTCGTTGGAGCATCACCGGTCCACCCGAATGGGAACATGTACTAAAGTACGAGGCCAGGAGCTCCATGGTGTGGGTAAAGTGCGCAACCTCTGCAGAGTGTAAATCTATTTGAATAGAGGCGTCCTCGGTCATGGACAGTTCGTACTAGGCCACTATTTGGTCTGTGTCGAGTCTGGAGGAACAATCCATATGACGTTAATAATGAACCAGATAATGGTAAGGTTTGTCAGACTTGCACTACAGAGGCATGGACATCAGATGATGTCAGGTATATGGGATGTTAGCCACGCGATGGCTATGCGATGAGTGGTCGGATGACTACAAGATTTGGATTGGATCCTAAGATTATTCGGAGTATGGATTAATTACTTAATATGTTGTATCTTCGTCATACTGCAGTTACTTTGAGAGTTATCATGCTAGATATTCCTTTTATGATATAATATTGCTGAATAATCATGTTATAACATGGTAATTACTATTGCTAGATAGGTACGCTATGCCATGATAATTAATGTTGCCATGATAATTAATGTTGCTCTAATAACAAGTGCATGCTTGAATGCCATGGATTGCATTGCTTGGTGTATATGTTGGTTTGGTTTGCTTGCGAGTACATTCAAAAGTACTCAGCGGCCTTAAATGTGGCCAGGTTCACCTAAGGATTCGACGTCCCCTAGCGAGGAGCCGGAGTGTTCGCGGGCTAGAAGAGTAACCCAGTCAGATCCCTGTGGATTGGAGCCGCACCAAGACCATGCTGCCTTAGATAGAGCCTTTCCGCTGCCATCACCCTTGTAATATATCATGTAAGACTGATATATTTCATTAATAGAAATGTCTGTGTTCATGATACTTGTTGTAAAAGCGCATGCCAGAGTGATCTCCTGGGCTGGTATGTGCAGCGACCGTCTGACTACAGTGGTATTCAGGCGGGGTGCCACACAATTATTATGAGAGAGGAACTATATCTCCACCTCTCTATGTTTCCAATACGATAAAACTGCAAGAAACTATTTATACTATGCATTGGCCTTTACTTGATGTGCATAAATTGTTCTTTTATGACATGCCGATGCATAGGAAGAAAGTTAGACTCCGTTGTTCCATGATATATGTTGCTTTGTGCTCACTACTAAATTACAAATCATTGTTAATTAGAATTGGCTTTGATATACCTTACGATCCGGGTGGAGTGATTACTTGAGCACTTTATGCCTAGCTTAATGGCTTTAAAGAAAGCGCTGCCTGGGAGACAACCCGGAAGTTTTAGAGAGTCATTTTATTCTATTGTGTGCTTTTAAAAAGTTTTTAAACAAAAAAATATATAGAAGGGAACCTAAAACTTTTTCAAAAATAAAAGTGAAAGTGAGAAAGACGAGCATCGTTGAAGTGGGAGCTAGCCTTGAACTTTGTTCATGCCCATGGAAACTTTGTGAATCTTGATTATAGAAACTTTTCAACAAAAATAATTATCCCCTTGTACAAATCCATTGTATTATAAAAATAATGTGCCATGTTGTTAGAACATGTGCTGCCCCCATGTTTGGTTTTGGTAATTGATGACAATCTCTATGGACTAATGGTTGCCTTGAGTTATATTTGAAGGGTTTGTCCATAGGCTTGACTTGTAGACCATTTGTTGGTCTCAAGGTGATTTGAAGAAGAATATGTGATGACCAAGGTGCTATTCAAGGATTTATCCAAAGATTGGTCATGTTGATCAAGACTAAAATATGAAGAGTGATTCAAATTGATCAACACACAAAGCGTAGAAGATGTACCGAGCGAGATCAAGTGATCTCATGGTATGGTAAGCATTGTCCATTACGCTTTGTGTACTAACCCATGTTCTATGCAAGAGTTCTTTGTGGGGTTAGGTTTGTTTCCATGGGCGTGCATCAAAAGGAAGATTTCATACAACCCATGGAGGATGACATCAAGTGGTGATCGTCATCAAGATTGCGGTGTGCAAGTTCAAGTGGAGCATCACGAAGAGATCACATGCTTGAAGCTTGCCGTCCATTGTGGTGACAATGGACTTGTGAAGATGTGCTGAAGAGTGGCTCACCCATAGTGGAGTATGGGGGAGCAATCTACTAGTCTTCATCGAGCCGACGCAATCAAGAAAGGTGGTCCAACTTGAGGAGGTCAAGATCGTCATCATCTAGCTCAAGTGGACTTTGCGCAAGGCAAAGGTTTGCCCTTGATAGGTTTTCTATTTTACCGGTCTCATGGTAGTAGTTGGGAGACCGGGTTATAGGATCGATAGCCGTACTATCAAGGGGGGCTCTCAAGTGAGTAGCTTTATCATATCTTCGTAGAGAGCTCAAACCATTGCATCCTTGCATCATATTTCTTGGTTTGTGTTTGGTGTTTCTCTTTGTGAGTCTTTGAGCTTTTGGTCATCTTCATGACAAGCTCGAGGTCATCGAAAACGGAGTTCATATATGCATCTTCTATGATGTTTTCGATGTTGGAGTTTATGCCGGTTCTTCATTCATAGAGGTTTCTCATCTCTATATCATTGGTATTTTCTCTACTGCCACTTCTTAATATAACAAGCTTGAGTTCGCTGTTGGATAGTATTTGTCGTCCTCTATCCAACAAGCTTGAGTTTGCTCAATTCGGAGCTCATTTGCAGAAGTTATGGCAGTTCAGGGTTTATTGTTTGTCTGGGCAGTTTACCTGTCACCAAAGCGGTAGTACCGCTCGGGACCACGGTAGTACCGCTTGACACGGTACTACCGCCCCTACTACCGTTGCACTACCGTGATTTCTACTGGCATTCTTTTTCGTTTAGCGGTAGTAAAGCGGTAGTGGAGCGGTAGTACCGCTTGACACGGTACTACCGCCCCTACTACCGCTGCACTACCGTGTTTTCTTCTGGTGTTATTTTTCCCTAAGCGGTAGTGGGGCGGTAGTGGAGCGGTAGTACCGCTTGTTGCGGTACTGCCGTTCCAGTGCTACCCCACTTCCTCTGTTTCCTCTGTCCTGCGAAAGCTTAAGCGGTAGTACCGCTTAAGTTGAGCGGTAGTACCGCTTGGTGCGGCACTACCGCTCCAGTTTCTTGTTGTTGCCTGCTGCTTTTTGAATTACTACCGCCCGAGCGGTAGTACCGCTCTGTGGAGCGGTAGTACCGCTCTGTGCGGGCTGAGACAGGTAACGGTTGGATTTGGGGTGGCCCTATAAAAGGGGTCTTCTTCCCCAACGGTTTTCTTATCCATTGCAGCTCTCTCTCCTCCCATTGTTGACCTTCTAGAGCTTTGCTAACTCTCAATCCCTCCATGGTTTCTTGCTAGTTTTTGGGGGAAAAGAGAGAGGAGATCTAGATCCACATTTCCACCAATCACTTTCTCCTCTAAGTGAGGGGAACCCCTTGGATCTAGTTCTTGGAGTTCTTCGTGTTCTTCTTCGTTCTTCCTCTCATTTTCCTCCATAGCTTTTGTTGCTTTGGTGGGATTTGAGAGAGGAGGACTTGGGCACTCCGTGTGCCCTTGCCATTGCATTAGTTGCATCGGTTTGAGTTCTCCACGGTGATACGTGGAAGTTAGTAGTTGAGAAGCTTATTACTCTTGGGTGTTTGAGCACCCTAGAGCTTGTTCCTCTTGGGTGCCTTGGCGCCCTAGACGGCTTGGTGGTGCCTCGGAGCTCAATCATTGTGGTGTAAAGCTCCGGGCAAGCGTCGGGGTCTCCAATTAGGTTGTGGAGATCACCCCGAGCAATTTGACGGGTACCGGTGACCGCCCCCAAGGGTTGCCAAAGTGTACGGGTTCGGTGACCGCCCTCAAGGGTCCCATTTGTACGGGTTCGGTGACCGCCCTCAAGGGTCCCTTAGTGGAATCACGGCACCTTGCATTGTGCGAGGGCGTGAGGAGAATACGGTGGCCCTAGTGGCATTGTTGGGGAGCATTGTGCCTCCACACCGCTCTAACGGAGATTAGCATCCGCAAGGGTGTGAACTTCGGGATACATCGTCGTCTCCGCGTGCCTCGGTTATCTCTTACCCGAGCCCTTTACTTATGCACTTTACTTTGTGATAGCCATATTGTTTCTAGTTATATATCTTGCTATCACTTAGTTGTTTATCTTGCTTAGCATAAGTTGTTGGTGCACATAGGTGAGCCTAGTCGTTTTAGGTTTTGTGCTTGACAAATTAACCGCTAGGTTTATTCCGCATTTGTTCAAGCCTAAACCGTAATTATTTTAAAGCGCCTATTCACCCCCCCCCCTCTAGGCGACATCCACGATCTTTCACATGTAATGCCTTTGGGATGATTTGGATGATAGTATGGTAGATGCTGTTGGAAAACAGAAATTTTGCGTCCAGTGCTGGAATTTTGTTTTTTTGCTGGGTGTCAGAACCTTCTGAATTTTTTACACAGTATTATGAATTGCCCACGTTGTACTAATTTTTAAGATTTTTTGAAGTTACAGAAGTATGACTATAATTCAGATATTTACAGACTGTTCTGTTTTAGACAGATTCTGTTTTTGTTGCATAGTTTGCTTATTTTGATGTATCTATGGATCGTATCGGGGGGTATGAGTCATGGAGAAGTTGGAGTACAGTAGCATTATTCCAATATTAAACATGAATCAATTTACAACAGTACTTAGAGTTTAAAATTTAATTGTTATACTAACGGATCTCACGAGGTTTCTGTTGAGTTTTGGGTGAGACTACGATGGATAAAGGAATAAGGAGCGGCAAGAGCCTAAGCTTGGGGATGCCCAAGGCACCCCAAGGTAATATTCAAGAAAGACTCAAGCGTCTAAGCTTGGGGATGCCCCGGATGGCATCCCCTCTTTCGTCTACAATCTATCGGTATATCACTTGGAGCTATATTTTTATTCATCACATGATATGTGTTTTACTTGGAGCGTCGTGTGCTTTTTATTTTTCTTTTAATAATGTACCATGCTGGTATGAGATTGTCCTTGGTTGATTTATAGAATGCTCTTTGCACTTCACTTATATCTTTTGAGTATGGCTTTATAGAATGCTTCGTGTGCTTCACTTATATCATTTGAAGTTTGGATGCCTGTTTCTCTACATATAGAAAACCGTTATTTGTAGAATGCTCTTTTGCTTCACTTATATTTATTAGAGCGTGGGCAAGTCTTTTGTAGAAAGAATTAAATTCTCGTACTTCACTTATACCTATTTAGAGAGTCAACAGGAATTGGTCATTCACATGGTTAGTCATAAAATCCTACATAAAACTTGTAGATCACTGAATATGATATGTTTGATTCCTTGCAATAGTTTTGCGATATTAAGATGGTGATATGTGGGAGGTACTAGTGAATGATTGTGGTTTAGTAAAAAAATGGTGTTAAGGTTTGTGATTCCCGAAGCTTGCATGTATGGTCTGTCGTTATGCTAAGAAGTTGGAGCATGATTTATTATTCATTGTCTACCTTATGAGTGGCGGTCGGGGACGAGCGATGGTCTTTTCCTACCAATCTATCCCCCTAGGGGCATGCGTAGTAGTACTTTGCTTCGAGGGCTAATAAACTTTCGCAATAAGTATGTGAGTTCTTTATGACTAATGTGAGTCCATGGATTATACGCATTCTCACCTTTCTGCAATTTGCTAGCCTCTTCGGTACCGTGCATTCCCCTTTCTCACGTGAGAGTTGGTGCAAACTTCGCCGGTGCATCCAAACCCCGTGATATGATACGCTCTATCACACATAAGCCTCCTTATATCTTTCTCAAAACATCCATCATACCTACCTATCATGGCATTTCCATAGCCATTCCGAGATATATTGCCATGCAACTTCCATCATCATCATATACATGACTTGAGCATTCATTGTGATATTGCTTTGCATGATCGTAAGATAGCTAGCATGATATTTTCATGGCTTGTCCATTTTTTGATATCTTTACTACGCTAGATCATTGCACATCCTGGTACACTGCCAGAGGCATTCATATAGAGTCATCTTGTATAGTTTTTTATCGAGTTGTAAGTAAATAAAGTGTGATGATCATCATTATTAGAGCATTGTCCCAGTGAGGAAAGGATTATGGAGACCATGATTCCCCCACAAGTCGGGATGAGACTCCGGACGAAAAAAAAGAGGCCAAAAAGTGCCCATCAAAAAAATGAAAAAACAATGAAAAGAGAGAAAAAGAGAGAAGGGGCAATGTTACTATCCTTTACCAAACTTGTGCTTCAGAGTAGCACCATGTTTTTCATATAGAGAGTCTCCTATGTTGTCACTTTCATATACTAATGGGAATTTTTTATTATAAAATTTGGCTTGTACATTCCGATGATGGGCTTCCTCAAATGCCCGAGGTCTTCATGAGCAAGCAAGTTGGATGCACACCCACTTAGTTTTCAGTTTGAGCTTTCATACACTTATAGCTCTTAGTGCATCCGTTGCATGGCAATCCCTACTCCTCGCATTGATATCGATTGATGGGCATCTTTTGTTTCATGCCATTATCCTACAATTTTTACATATCCTACAATTTTCACATACTTTTGGCAACATTTTATATGATTTATTGGACTAACATATTGATCCTGTGCCTAGTGTCAGTTCCTGTTTTCTGCTTGTTTTTTGTTTCGTAGAAAATCCATATCAAACGAAGTCCAAACGCAAAACAGAGAGAGAGAGATCCAATCTCGGAGGGGCTCCTGCCCTCCGGGAACCATGGCGGCCATGGACCAGAGGGAAAACTCTCCTCCCATCTAGGGGGGAGGCCAAGGAAGAAGAAGAAGGAGGGGGGCTCTCTCCCCCTCTCTCCCGGTGGCGCCGGAACGCCACCGGGGCAATCATCGTGGCGACGATCTACACCAACAACTTCGCCGCCATCAATAGCAACTCTCTCCCCCTCTATGCAGCGGTGTAACACCTTTTCTCCCCGCTGTAATCTATCCTTAAACATGGTGCTTAACGCTATATATTATTATCCAATGATATGTGGCAATCCTATGATGTTTGAGTAGATTCGTTTTGTCCTATAGGTTGATTGATGATCGGGATTGGTTTGAGTTGTATGTTTTATTTTGGTGCTGTCCTATGGTGCCCCCCGTGTCGCACAAGCGTGAAGGATTCCCATTGTAGGGTTTGCAATACGTTCATAATTCTCTTATAACGGGCGGCTAGAATGACAGAAGCTTACACCCGAGTAAGAGGGTTGTTGCGTATGGGAGTAAAGAGGACTTTTACTTAATGCTATGGTTGGGTTTTATCTTAATGATCTTTGGTAGTTGCGGATGCTTACTAGAGTTCCAATCATAACTGCATATGATCCAAGTACGAAAAGTATGTTAGCTCATGCCTCTCCCTCATATAAAATTACAATAATGATTACCGGTCTAGTTATCGATTGCCTAGGGACAAATCCTTCTCTTGTGTTATAAAAGCTTTCTACTAAACAACTAACTTTAATTATCTTGTAAATTACTCGTAATTTTATTCTTGCAAAGTAATCCTAGTTATATTCGTGCAAAGTAGTTCTAGCATTACACCTACAAAGTACTTCTAGTTTCATACTTGTTCTAGGTAAAGCAAACGTTAAGTGTGCGTAGAGTTGTATCGGTGGTCGATAGAACTTGAAGGGAATATTGATTCTACCTTTAGCTCCTCGTTGGGTTCGACACTCTTATTTATCGAGAAAGGCTACAACTGATCCCCAATACTTGTGGGTTATCAGTCGGCGGCACACGCTTGAACTGGAGCACGAAACCCAACAGCCCGGCTCTCCTGTAATACGGCTCGTAACGACGGTCGTGCTGCATCTGAGCGACCTTCGTGTGGCCCCTCATACGTAATGGCGGAAGCATCTGTCAATGTGTAGATGAAAATAGTTAGTAACTAACTTTTGGAAAGCCAAAATTTTGATGCTAGACGTTGATCATTGTTATTACCACTTCGTTCTTGATGTAACGGGCGCGATGACCGTTATCGAATGCCGGGTCAAGCATCGTGTAATTAGTGCCGACCGCCGGACCAAGGGGGGCCCTCCTGAAACCACAACATTTAGTTATCAACATATAATCATCAAATGTATCATATTTAACCATTCAACTCACATCAATCATATAATATTCAACAATTGTAAAAAAATACTATAAACATGAACTAGGGTTCATCTTCAAACTAGTTAATCAATTCTTTCAATCCATCATATCACATTAACCAATCATATTCAACCATTCAACTAACATCAATCATATCATATTCAACAATTGTAAAAAAAATACTATAAACATTAACTAGGTTCATCTTCAAACTAGTTAACCAATCATATTCAACCACATCACCGCATCAATCATATTCAACCACATCAAACATCAATAAATAATTCAAAAAAAATTAACATGAACTAGGGTTCATGTTGATACTATATAGAAACATGAACTTGGATTCATCTAGTACATTGAAATAGGGTTCTATCGAATTCAATTATATTCAACCACATCATCAAACATCAATGAACAATTAAAAAAATTATGAACATGAACATGACTAGGGTTCATCAACTATATAAAATAGGCTTCTATCATATTCAACAACATCAAACATCATATTACTCCTAACTAAACAAACCTAAAAATAACAAAAATCAAAATCTACTAGATGAAATAGGGTTCACCTTGTACCAAATAATGCATCGAATCGAAAGCTTTTTAACTAAAACGAATTGGAGGGATTGAGAGAGCTTACTTTTCTCGTTTCGGAGCCATCTCGATCCGCAAAAACGGTGGAGAAACGAAGAAGATCGGAGGGAGGGAGTGGAGGGGATGAGAGAGGAGGCGCCTTTCTGTTCTTGCGGCGCGAGGGGAGAAGATGAGGGTTGGGGTTCGTGGGGGGCCCCGCGCCCCGGCCCCCACAGGCTTTTAACTGTTAATCACCTACCGCCAGGGTCTTTGGCGGTAGGGTTGCATAGCCTACCGCCGAGTCGCCTGGCGGTAGGGTGGACGGCAGGAGACGGTAGCCGTTTACCAAGGTTGACGTGGATGAGTGGGCTACCACCGTGGCCTTCGGCGATAGCCTGTTCTACCCTACCGCCTTGGGCCCTGGCGGTAGGAAAAAGGGTCAGATCCCGAAATATTTTCTAACCGGGTCAGATCCAGCTAAACTACACGATAAAAGTCAAAACACGAAAATTAGCCTCAAGACGACGACCTGCCTTAAGATCCGAGTGCTGTCCTCTCCTCTCCACCTCAGCTGCTCAGGGTGCCAAGACAAGACCTGGTCAGAGCGCGTGTTGTCACTGCTGCTGGGATCCACGAGAGCACGAAAGCGAAGACACCAGCACTCGCTTTTGCAGCTCGGGTGTACTACCTTCGTACTACTCTGCACCGTACGTACTGACGGACCAAGGTTTAACACAGCACTGTACGAATGGATCATCAAGAGTACTTTTTTTTTAAACTTTCGACCTATTCATTTTCAATCATGACGGTACAACGAACACCAGAAATAATAAAAATTACATCCAGATCCGTAGACAATCTAGCGACGACTACAAGCACTGAAGCGAGCCGAAGGCGGGCAAAACTTGTAGTAGTTGGGAAGTCGTCGTGGTAAGGCCCCATAGGACCAACGCAACAGAACAGCAACCGCCGCTGATGAAGAGTAGCGTAGATCGGAAGGATCCAACCTGAAAACACATGAACGTAGATGAGATACGACAAGATCCGAGCAAATTCACCAAAAACAGATCCGCCGGAGACACATCTTCACACGCCCACCGATGATGCTGGACACAATTTTAGAAAATCATGCATTACTACCTTACTCCAAGGCAGCACGTAGCAGAACCCACAGTTTTGCACGGTACGTACGTACATTCATAACTGAAACGAGGAATCAAGTGGCCAAGCCGGAGACTCGGGAAAGATAATCGACATTACGTGCTAGTATGCCTACTGACTCGTGCCAATGTTAATCTGACTTCGCAGTGTGACATGCGTCTATCAGGACGCCATGGCGAAGCAGCATTAGCCTACCTTAATTTGTTCGGTTTGACTAATGAAGCTGCTGCCTTAATTAATAATGACTCGATCGGTAGCTAGATTGCGAATCAGCGTCGGGGAGGTCGTCCAGCTGATGGCTACAGGTATTGACTTCACAGGCTCGCAGGTCTCCTCGGAGTTATTGGTAGTACAGCGGCAGTTACTGACGAGTGAGTAGTTTCGATTTATAGTTGCATTTGTTGACCAGATTAACTGGGACATGATAGATTGGTCAAAACAAGTCAGAGCGGGAGTCCATCGTCTAGGCTGCGCACAATGGATCTCATCCATTCGCATGCACTACCAACTCTTTTTTTTTTACATCTATTAATCTACATATATGTAGTTCTTCTAGAAGACAGCCACGAGTCCAAAGACACACCCGGTGCAGCGGATAGAGTCATATACATACCCTGTAGGCCAGCTGTTCCGGTGGAAATAAAGGCAGTCGTGGTCGGTCGCCGTCGTACGTGAGTGATCCAACTGAAAAAGGATGGAGACAACATTGGCCCATAACAAACATGAACACCAAGATAGCCGGAGCCATGAAGAAGATGGAGTCCATGCATGACGCGTGCAGTGAGCACACTATGCACCGGCCCTGTGGTGCTTCTCGTCGGGTCGCTATACGGCGGCCCTGTGCACATAATCAACGCGATGGCGTACATGCATGCGTGCGTCTTCCAGGACAAAGGACAGGGTCCGTCATGGGCTCACGGCGTCTGGCTGCTTGCTAGTACGAGCTAAAGCACTGCATCAGCCGGCGACTCTCCATGCCCCGACGAGCAGGCAGTGCATGCATGCATGTGTAGTGAGGAGAGGCGGGTCTTTCTAACCAAGCTGATCCATGGTCGAATTAACCGGCTCCTGTGCATGGGCGCGCGCACGGCCGGTCGACGTGTGCGCTGCACCCGTCCGAGGAACGTCGCGCTCGGGCTCGTCGGTTCGACGGCCGTGCGCGTGTCCATGTCTCGTGGTGTCGTCTGATCGAATTCGCTCGCCGTCCTCGACCGGAGCTCAGGTCACGTCCTCGATCCTGTGGCACCCATCACTGGGTTGGGCCGGCCGTCGTTTCGCCGACGACATCTTCTCATGCGTCCACATAAATACATAGTTACTGCTTACTATTAGATTGGAACCTTTTGTTAATATCCTGTTCAGTAGACACCAGAATGCTTTTATCAAAAAACGTGATATCATGGATGGGATTATGTCCCTACATGAAATCCTCCACCATACTTATGCTAGAAGAAAATCTGGGATTGTTCTTAAACTAGACTTTGAAAAGGCATACGACAAAGTAAACTCGGAATTCTTGCTGGATTGCCACAAAATGAGAGAGTTTCACCCGCAATGGATTGAATGGGTTAGAAAAATCCTAGTAGGAGGCACGGTTAGTGTGAAACTTAATGATGAGATTGGTCCCTACTTTCAAAGCTCGAAAGGGGTACGTCAGGGGGATCCATTCTCCCCTTTCCTTTTTAATCTTGCTGCGGACTGCCTGACTAAAATGGTACTTAAGGCTCAACAAAATGGCTTGTTTAAAGGTTTAGCGGCTGACCTGATTCCAAATGGGGTAGCCATTTTACAATATGCGGATGATACAATTTTATGCTTTGAAGATAATCCTAGAAATGCTCTTAATATCAAGTTGCTCTTGTATCTTTTTGAAATCATGTTTGGGCTGAAAATCAATTTCTTGAAAAGTGAGATTTTTTTGGTTCGTGCTGATGATGAAACTATGCAAATGTACGCCGAGATGTTTAACTGCCAAATAGGTTCTTTCCCTATTAAATATCTAGGAATGCCCGTTAGCTATGCTGGTTTGAAATGCAGTGATTGGCTATTTGTGGATGATAAATTCATTGATCAATGTGAGAATTGGATTAGTGAAGTGCTCTCTATAGGAGGAAGACTTATAAAAGTGAATTTTGTGATGTCACATGTCCCAACTTTTTACATGTCTTTGTTCTTGCTAAATAAAACCACTTTGGAGAAGTGGGACAAACCTAGAAGAAAATTTTTCTGGCATAGTAAAGGAAAAAAAAAGGGGTTATCATATGGTAAAGTGGAGTCATATTTGTAGATCTAAAAAGAAAGGGGGCCTTGGGGTGAAGGACTTGAGAAAACAAAATATAAGTTTGCTGGTGAAATGGTGGTGGAAACTTGATAAAAATAAGGGACTTTGGCAAGATATTGTTAAGGCAAAATACTTGAAAAAATCCTCTGTTGCTATGGTAAAATCAAAAGTTAGTGACTCGCCATGTTGGAAATCTCTTTTGAAAGTGAAGGATTTTTATATGATGGGCAGAGGGATCAAACTGAATAGTGGGGATGTGGCTAGACTCTGGTTGGATGAATTGGAGGGTAGGATTCCTTTTAAAGATAAATTCTCTTTGCTGTTTAAAATATGTGTTGAACAAAACTGTACTGTTGACAAAATTGGGTCCTTGAACCAGATTTCTTCTTTTAGGAGAAGGATGTCCCCTGAGATGATGAAACAGTGGGAAGAATTGAAAAATGATGTGTTAATAATAAGACATAATGAACTCCCTGATGAGGTGTATTGGAAACTAGACAGTTCAAAAAAGTATACCACAAAATCTATGTATAGATGGCTGGAGAGAGACCTTGGTGGTTCTAATTTCAAATGGATTTGGGATGCCCAATTACCTCTTAAGATCCAAATTTTCTTGTGGCAAGTATGTCAGAATGCTATTCTAACTAGAGACAACATGAAAAAAATGCTATGGCCAGGGAATCCTTGCTGTTCTTTTTGTGATCAGTTGGAAACATCTCAGCACTTGTTGTTCTTGTGTCCCGTTTCTAGAGTGGTGTGGAGAACTGTTGGTTCTCTACTAGGAACTGAATGTTGCCCCAATTCTGTTTGGCAGTACTATACTTGGGTATATAGCTTTATGCCTGGCTTCGATAGATTGTACACTGTTGGATTGGCAGCTATATGTTGGGCCATTTGGCTGACTCGGAACCATGCCACATTTGAACACAAATGGATTAACACTCCATTTGAGATTGTGTTTACAGCTTGTGCCTTTTTGATTTATTGGGCAGGTTTGCAGAAGCCTGAGATGGGTGAGGTGGTGAAGAGGGGCGCGGAGATGTTGAAGGAGAATGCCTCCCAGATGATGCTGCTATGCGGTCCGCCGGCCCCAACCATGGGCGGTCACGGCGATAACTGAAGAAAAGCTGCTGCAGGTCTCGTATATCTCGTTTTTGTTCCCAGAACGTCGCTGCGATTTGGAGCTCTTGCCAGAAGATAACAGGCGTGCATTGCCCTTCGTTCCTGTTTGATGTTCTGGGTCATGTTGGTAGTCCTTTTGTGAACTACAGACGATATGCCTGGGCCTGTTGATGTCGTCTGTAATATTTGCCATACTTGATTAGGTGCTCTTAGTGCGGTTTTGGGTGACACCAGGTTTTCGCCCCATGATCTGACGTTCCTGATGACAGACGCAAATAGTGGGTTTCCTGGTGTTGCTCCGAACTCGCTTTTCCTCTTTCCCTAGCCCTGCTAGTTTCAGTTCATGAGACATTGTATTTCCATTATGAAAGTAATGGAAAGGGGGAAGCCCGGTTCGAAAAAAATAAATAAATAAATACATAGTTACTGTTTCAGGCCCATCCCAATGGAGTATGGCCGCAACAATGATAAATGGATCGCTTAAAGCAGGTCAACTAAGCGTGTTAGGACTAGCTAGGGTTCCTCGACGATGATTCTAGACAGCGTCTCCCGTGTCCACAACGGAAACGTTCGTATGTCTCTCGGACTCTCGGTGCTCTACTGTCCAGATGTGTCGTGTCTGATTGCGGCGTCTGGAATATAGCGTGTCAATGCCGTGGCCGCGACACGTCAAAAGAAATCACACCATATATAGGAACCACATGATTAGAAAACGTATATTGACCTGCTTGGTCCGGAGCACATGAATTCCACTTGGATTATACAGAAATGCTAGAAACCATATGATGTGTTCAGATTATGTCTGTCACTCCACGGTTCGTACTTTGACATTTAGAATGATTTATATTTCATAGCTGGCTGAAGAAACGAGTTCAGGGTCTCACACCCCACTGTACTCAACACACAGGAACGAACAGTGCCCCTGAGCCCACGGGAAGGCGCAAAAACTACAGGATTGCTTGCTGAGGTCTGCTTCGGTATAAGGGCATTCTGCTTATACGGTGCTTAACGTATGCCGCGCCGTATGCGCGCGTCGCCCCGCGTCGCGTACAGCCGAGCCGATACGCCCCCCACCCCTCCTCCCCCAGCCGGCGCATGCAAACACACACACACACACACACACACACCCACGACCTAACAATCCGCCCGGCGTTCACGCGGCCCGATCCAGCATCGCCCTGGCCGATCGCCGCCATTGCCCGCCGGTTGCAGCCCACGGTTGCCACCCCCATCGCACGTCCGCCGTCGCCGCCGGCATGAGAGCACGGTCGACGTCCCCCATCGCACGACCGCCGCCGCCGCCGGTTGCAGAACACGGCCGGCATTTCCCGGCCTCGCCACTGATCTCGCTTCCATCCGCATCGTCGAAGTTGTCGCCGTCCGCATCACGCCGTCATCTGGCCTCCGTCCTCGTCGTCGCCGTCCTCAATCACGCCCGAGTCACGTACCTCACGGCCCAGCCCCGCGACATCGACACCCGCCAAACCCTAGGTTTCTCATGACCCAGTACGAGCCGCCGGTGCATCTAGTTTGATTTTGAATTGAGATATAATTTTTTATTTTAAATTATGCAGTGTTGGTAGTGAGGTTATTCAATGGAGGAAGAAACAGGATTTACGGATGCGCTCTTGCAGACGAGTGAGTGGTATGGTAGCGATAGTGTCGGTCGTACCGATAAGGATCGCAATACTGAAGATGATGATAGCAGCGACAATGAATCGTGGTCGTCATACGATAATTTACCTAAGGAGGACTTTCAAAAGAACGAGGATGGTGCTTGCAGTGAAAACGTAATTGACGTGTACATTGATTTCGTCTGATGAACAACCATATGGGCACTTTCACGTGTATGTTGTTTTTATCTGCGGGAAGATATTGATGTCCACAATGAGGAAAATATTTTTCAGGAATCTTTCGCCGATAACTTAAGTCAGGTTCGTTCAATGTGCTTATGTGTTATATTGTAGGATGATTTGGATGGATCTAGTGGTGATGATGGCCATGAGCATGACGATGCAGCTGATATGGACATTGAGGAGGCTGAAATCCAGCAACAGGCACTGCAGACACATTGGAAGGTTATGGTTATGACCTTTGGATCACAATGGGAGGCTTACACGTTCTATAATAACCACGCTAGAGAGCGTGGATTCAGTATCAGAAAAGATAAGTGATACGTCTCCAACGTATCTATAATTTATGAAGTATTCATGCCATGTTTATTATAGTTTTGTATGATTTTGGTGCAATTTTATATGGCTTTTATATAATTTTTAGGGACTAACATATTGACGTAGTGCCCAGTGCCAGTTGCTGTTTTCTGCTTGTTTTTCGTTTTCCAGAAAATCCATATCAAATGAAGTCCAAATGCAGCGAAACTTTTTAACGATTTTTTCTGAAAGGAAATGGATCTAGGAAGCTTCGGGGAAGCAGCAGAAGAGCCACAGGGGCCCCACGAGCCACCTGGGCGTGCCTGCCCCCTGATGGAAATATGCCCTAGAGGCAATAATAAAATGGTTATTATCATATTTCCTTGTTCATGATAAATGTTTATTATTCATGCTAGAATTGTATTGACCGGAAACTTAAATACATGTGTGAATACATAAACAAATACCGTGTCCCTAGTGAGCCTCTACTAGACTAGCTCGATGATCAAAGATGGTTAAGGTTTCCTAACCATAGACATGAGTTGTCATTTGATAACGGGATCACATCATTAGGAGAATGATGTGATGGACAAGACCCATCCGTTAGCTTAGCATATGATCGTTCTCTTTATTGCTACTGCTTTCTTGAATGTCAAATACATGTTCCTCAGACCATGAGATCATGCAACTCCCGGATACCGGAGGAATACCTTGTGTGCTATCAAACGTCACAACGTAACTAGGTGATCATAAAGATGCTCTACAGGTATCTCTGAAGGTGTCCGTTGAGTTGGCATGGATCGAGACTGGGATTTGTCACTCCGTGTTTCGGAGAGGTATCTCTGGGCCCTCTCGGTAATGCACATCATAAGAAGATTGCAAGCAAAGTGACTAAGGAGTTAGTTACGAGATGATGTATTACGGAACGAGTAAAGAGACTTGTCGGTAACGAGATTGAACTAGGTATGGAGATACCGACGATCGAATCTCGGGCAAGTAACATACCGATGGACAAAGGGAATTACGTATGTTGTCATTGCGGTTCGACCGATAAGATCTTCGTGGAATATGTAGGAACCAATATGAGCATCCAGGTTCCGCTATTGGTTATTGACCGGAGAGGTGTCTCAGTCATGTCTACATCATTCCCGAACCCGTAGGGTCCGCACGCGTAACGTTCGTTGACGATATAGTGTTATATGAGTTATGTGAATTGGTAACCGAATGTTGTTCGGAGTCCCGGATGAGATCCCGGACGTCACGAGGAGTCTCGAAATGGTCGAGAGGTAAAGATTTATATATGGGAGGTCATATTTTGGGTTCCGAAAAAAGGTGCAGTTTTTTCGGTATTGTACCGGGAAGCTTCCAGAAGGTTCCGGAGGATTCCGGAGGGGTCCGGAAGTCCACAAGTGGGTCCACCACGTCCCAAAGGGCTGTCATGGGCTAAGGGGAGGCGCCCTGGCCTTATTGGGCCAGGCGCACCAAGTCCTCAAAAGCCCACGCAGCTAGGGAAGGAAAAAAGGGAGAGTCCTAGTAGGAATAGGATTGGACTTTGGAGTCCAAGTCCACGTGTGTACTATTCATGGTTACTGTTCACGTGGCACTATTCCTTCTACTCCAAGCCCCTACACATATATAAATAGAGGAGAGGGGGCGCCCCAAAGGACACAACATTGTCTTAGCCGTGTGCGGCGCCCCCCTCCACAGTTCCGTCCCTCGGTCATATTTTGGCAGTGCTTGGGCGAAGCCCTGCGGAGATAGCATCACCAACACCGTCACCACGCCGTCGTGCTGCCGGCACTCATCCACTACCTCGCCGTCTTGCTGGATCAAGAAGTTGAGGACGTCACCGAGCTGAACGTGTGCTGAACGCGGAGGTGCCGTACGTTCGGTGCTCGGTCGGTTGGATCGTGAAGTTGTTCGACGACATCAACCACGTTGTTCTAATGCTTCCTCTTACGGTCTACGAGGGTACGTAGACACACTCCCCCTCTCGTAGCTATGCATCTCCATGGATAGATCTTGCATGTGCGTAGAAATTTTTTGTTTTCCATGCAACGTTTTCCAATAGTGGTATCAGAGCCAGGTTTATGCATAGATGATATGCATGAGTAGAACACAAAGAGTTGTGGGCGGTGATCGTCATACTGCTTACCACCAACGTCTTATTTTGATTCGGCGGTATTGTAAGATGAAGCGGCCCGGACCAACCTTACATGTCCACGTACATGAGACCGGTTCCACCGACAGACATGCAACTTGTTTTGCATAAAGGTGGCTGGCGGGTGTCTGTTTCTCCTACTTTAGTTGAATCGAATTTGACTGCGGCCGGTCCTTGTTGAAGGTTAAAACAGCAAACTTGATTAATCACCGTTGTGGTTTTGTGCCGTAGGTAAGAACGGTTCTTGCTAGAAGCCCGTAGCAGCCACGTAAAACTTGCAACAACAAAGTAGAGGACGTCTAACTTGTTTTTGCAGGGTATGCTGTGATGTGATATGGTCAAGACATGATGTGATATACGTTATTGTATGAGATGATCATGTTTTGTAATTTATCGGCAACCGGCAGGAGCCTTATGGTTGTCTCTTTATTGTATGAAATGCAAGCGCCATGTAATTGCTTTACTTTATTGCTATGCGTTAGCAATAGTTGTGGAAGCAATAGTTGGCGAGACAACCACGACGCAACGATGGAGATCAAGGTGTCGAGCCAGTGACGATGGAGATCATGACGATGCTTTGGAGATGGAGATCAAAAGCACAAGATGATGGCCATATCATGTCACATATTTTGATTGCATGTGATGTTTATCCTTTATGTATCTTATTTTGCTTAGAACGACGGTAGCATTATAAGATGATCCCTTCACTAAATTTCAAGATAAAAGTGTTCTCCCCGAGTATGCACCGTTGCTAAAGTTCGTCGTTTCGAAGCATCTCGTAATGATCGGGTGTGATAGATTCTACGTTCACATACAACGGGTGTAAGCCAGTTTTACACAAGTAGAATACTTGGGTTAAACTTGACGAGCCTAGCATGTACAGACATGGTCTCGGAACACTGGAGACCGAAAGGTCGAACATGAGTCATATAGTAGATATGATCAACATGAAGATGTTCACCATTGATGACTATCCCATCTCACGTGATGATCGGACATGGGCTAGTTGATTTGGATCATGTATCACTTAGTTAACTTGAGGGATGTTAATTTAAGTGGGAGTTCATTAGTAATTTGATTAATTGAACTTAATTTATCATGAACTTAGTCTTGATAGTCTTTGCAAATTATGTTGTAGATCAATAGCTCGCGTTGTAGCTCCCCTATTTTTGATACGTTCCTAGAGAAAGCTTAGTTGAAAGATGATGGTAGCAATTACACGGACTGGGTCCGTAACTTGAGGATTATCCTCATTGCTGCATAGAAGGATTATGTCCTTGATGCACCGCTAGGTGATGGACCTGCTGCAGGAGCTGCTGCAGACGTTGTGAACGCCTGACAGGCTCGATCTGATGACTACTCGATAGTTCAGTGTGCCATGCTCTACGGCTTAGAACCGGGACTACAAAAGCGTTTTGAACGCCATGGAGCATATGAGATGTTCCAGGAGCTAAAATTGATATTTCAAGCTAATGCCCGGGTTGAGAGATATGAAGTCTCCAACAAGTTCTTTAGCTGTAAGATGGAGGAGAACAGTTCTGTCAGTGAACACATACTCAGAATGTCTGGGTACCACAACCACTTGACTCAGCTGGGAATTGATCTTCCGGTTGAGAGTGTTATTGACAGAGTTCTTCAATCACTGCCACCAAGCTATAAAGGCTTCGTGATGACCTATAATATGCAAGGGATGGAGAAGACGATTTCCGAGCTCTTCGCGATGCTGAAATCAGCGGAGGTAGAAATCAAGAAGGAGCATCAAGTGTTGATGGTTAACAAAACCACTAGTTTCAAGAAAAAGGGCAAGGGAAAGAAGGGGGACTTCAAGAAGAACGGCAAGCAAGTTGCCGCTCCCACGAAGAAACCCAAAGCTGGACCCAGGCCTGAAACAGAGTGCTTCTACTGCAAAGGGACTGGTCACTGGAAGCGGAACTGCCCCAAGTATTTGGCGGATAAGAAGGATGGCAAAGTGAGCAAAGGTATATTTGATATACATGTTATTGATGTGTACTTCACTAGTTCTCGTAGCAGCGTCTGGGTATTTGATACCGGTTCAGTTGCTAATATTAGTAACTTGAAGCAAGAGCTGCGGAGTAACAGAGACTAGCTGAGGACGAGGTGACGATGTGTGTTGGAAGTGTCTCCAAGATTGATATGATCACCATCGGCACGCTCGTAATACCTTCGGGATTAGTTTTAGACCTCAATAATTGTTATTTGGTGCCAGCGTTGAGCATGAACATTATATCTGGATCTTGTTTATTGCGAGACGGTTATTCATTTAAGTCAGAGAATAATGGTTGTTCTATTTATATGAGTAACATCTTTTATGGTCACGCACCTTTTGTGAATGGTCTATTCTTGTTGAATCTCGAATGTAGTGATACACATATTCATACTATTGATGCCAAAAGATGCAAAGTTGATAATGATAGTGCAACATACTTGTGGCACTGCCGTTTAGGTCATATTGGTGTAAAGCGCATGAAGAAACTCCAGGCGGATGGACTTTTGGAATCTCTTGATTATGAATCATTTGATACTTGCGAACCATGCCTCATGGGCAAGATGACTAAAACTCTGTTCTCCGGAACAATGGAGCGAGCTACTGATTTGTTGGACATAATACATACCGATGTATGCGGTCCGATGAATGTTGAAGCACGCGGCGGGTATCGTTATTTTCTAAACTTCACAGATGATTTGAGTAGATATGGGTATATCTACTTGATGAAACACAAGTCTGAAACATTTGAAAAGTTCAAAGAATTTCAGAGTGAAGTAGAGAATCATCGTAACAAGAAAATAAAGTTTCTACGATCCGATCGCGGAGGCGAATATTGGAATTACGAGTTTGGCCTTCATTTAAGAAAATGTGGAATTGTTTCACAACTCACGCCACCTGGAACACCACAGCGTAATGGTGTGTCTGAACGTCGTAACCGTACTTTATTGGATATGGTGTGTTCTATGATGTCTCTTACCGATTTGCCACTATCGTTTTGGGGTTATGCATTAGAGACAGCTGCATTCACGTTAAATAGGGCACCGTCTAAATCCGTTGAGATGACACCGTATGAACTGTGGTTTGGCAAGAAACCTAAGCTGTCGTTTTTTAAAGTTTGGAGATGCGATGCTTATGTGAAAAAGCTTCAACCTGATAAGCTCGAACCCAAAGCGGAGAAGTGCGTCTTCATAGGATACCCTAAAGAAACAATTGGGTACACCTTCTACCACAGATCCGAAGGCAAGGTCTTTGTTGCCAAGAATGGGTCCTTTCTAGAGAAGGAGTTTCTCTCGAAAGAAGTGAGTGGGAGGAAAGTAGAACTTGATGAGGTAATTGTACCTTCTCTCGAATTGGAAAGTAGCTCATCAGAGAAAACCGTTCCCGTGATGCCAACACCAATAAGAGAGGAAGATAATGATAAAGATCATGAAACTTCAGATCAAGTTACTACTAAACTTCGTAGGTCGACCAGAGTACGTTCCGCACCAGAGTGGTACGGTAATCCTGTCCTGGAAGATATATTGTTAGACAACGGCGAACCTACGAACTATGAAGAAGCTATGATGAGCCCGGATTCCGACAAATGGTTTGAGGCCATGAAATCTGAGATAGGATCCATGTATGAGAACAAAGTGTGGACTTTGGTGGACTTGCCCGATGATCGGCAAGCCATTAAGAATAAATGGATCTTTAAGAGGAAGACAGACGCTGATGGTAATATCACTGTCTACAAAGCTTGACTTGTCGCGAATGGTTTTCGACGAGTTCAAGGGGTTGACTATGATGAGACTTTCTTACCCGTAGCGATGCTTAAGTCTGTCCGAATCATGTTAGCAATTGCCGCATTTTATGATTATGAAATCTGGCAAATGGATGTCAAAACTGCATTCCTTAATGGGTTTCTTAAAGAAGAAGTTGTATATGATGCAACCAGAAGGTTTTGTCGATCCTAAGGGTGCTAACAAAGTGTGCAAGCTCCAGCGATCCATCTATGGACTGGTGCAAGCATCTCGGAGTTGAATATACGCTTTGATGAGGTGATCAAAGCATATGGTTTTATACAGACTTACGGTGAAGCCTGTATTTACAAGAAAGTGAGTGGGAGCTCTATTGCATTTCTAATATTATATGTGGATGACATATTGTTGATTGGAAATGATATAGAATTTCTGGATGGCATAAAAGGATACTTGAATAAGAGTTTTTCAATGAAAGACCTCGGTGAAGCTGCTTATATACTGGGCATCAAGATCTATAGAGATAGATCAAGACGCTTGATAAGACTTTCAATGAGTACATACCTTGACAAGATTTTGAAGGAGTTCAAAATGGATCAGTCAAAGAAGGAGTTCTTGCCTATATTGTAAGGTGTAAAGTTGAGTAAGACTCAAAACCCGACCACGACAGAAGATAGAGAGAGAATGAAAGTCATTCCCTATGCCTCAGCCATAGGTTCTATAATGTATGCCATGATGTGTACCACACCTAATGTGTGCCTTGCCACGTGTCTGGCAAAGGGGGTACAAGAGTGATCCAGGAGTGGATCACTGGACAGCGGTCAAAATTATCCTTAGTAACTAAAGGACTAAGGAAATGTTTCTCGATTATGGAGGTGATAAAGAGTTCGTCGTAAAGGGTTACGTCGATGCAAACTTTGACACCGATCTGGATAACTCCGAGTAGCAAACCGGATACGGATAATGGAGCATTCATTTGGAATAGCTCCAAGTAAAGCGTGATAGCAGCATCTACAGTATGACATAAGGATTTGCAAAGTACACACGGATCTGAATGTTGCAGACCTGTTGACTAAAAAAATCTCTCTCACAAGCAAAACATGATCACACTCTAGTGAACTCTTTGGGTGTTAATCACATGGCGATGTGAACTAGATTATTGACTCTAGTGAACTCTTTGGGTGTTAATCACATGGCGATGTGAACTAGATTATTGACTCTAGTGCAAGTGGGAGACTGATGGAAATATGCCCTAGAGGCAATAATAAAATTGTTATTATCATATTTCCTTGTTCATGGTAAAGGTTTATTATTCATGCTAGAATTGTATTGACCGGAAACTTAAATACGTGTGTGAATACATAAACAAATACCGTGTCCCTAGTGAGCCTCTACTAGACTAGCTCGATGATCAAAGATGGTTAAGGTTTCCTAACCATAGACATGAGTTGTCATTTGATAACGGGATCACATCATTAGGAGAATGATGTGATGGACAAGACCCATCCGTTAGCTTAGCATATGATCGTTCTGTTTATTGCTACTGCTTTCTTGAATGTCAAATACATGTTCCTCAGACCATGAGATCATGCAACTCCCGGATACCGGAGGAATACCTTGTGTGCTATCAAATGTCACAACGTAACTGGGTGATCATAAAGATGCTCTACAGGTATCTCCGAAGGTGTCCGTTGAGTTGGCATGGATCGAGACTGGGATTTGTCACTCCGTGTTTCGGAGAGGTATCTTTGGGCCTTCTCGGTAATGCACATCAGAAGAAGATTGCAAGCAAAGTGACTAAGGAGTTAGTTACGGGATGATGTATTACGGAACGAGTAAAGAGACTTGCCGGTAACGAGATTGAACTAGGTATGGAGATACCGACGATCGAATCTCGGGCAAGTAACATACCGATGGACAAAGGGAATTACGTATGTTGTCATTGCGGTTCGACCGATAAGATCTTCATGCAATATGTAGGAACCAATATGAGCATCCAGGTTCTGCTATTGGTTATTGACCGGAGAGGCGTCTCAGTCATGTCTACATCATTCCCGAACCCGTAGGGTCCGCACACTTAACGTTCGTTGACGATATAGTGTTATATGAGTTATGTGAATTGGTAACCGAATGTTGTTTGGAGTCCCGGATGAGATCCCGGACGTCACGAGGAGTCTCGGAATGGTCGAGAGGTAAAGATTTATATATGGGAAGTCATATTTTGGGTTCCGGAAAAAGGTGCGGTTTTTTCGGTATTGTACCGGGAAGCTTCCAGAAGGTTCCGGAGGATTCCGGAGGGGTCCGGAAGTCCACAAGTGGGTCCACCACGTCCCAAAGGGCTGGCATGGGCTAAGGGGAGGCGCCCTGGCCTTATTGGGCTAGGTGCACCAAATCCTCAAAAGCCCACGCAGCTAGGGAAGGAAAAAAGGGAGAGTCCTAGTAGGAATAGGATTGGACTTTGGAGTCCAAGTCCACGTGTGTACTATTCATGGTTATTGTTCACGTGGCACTATTCCTTCTACTCCAAGCCCCTACACATATATAAATAGAGGAGATGGGGCGCCCCAAAGGACACAACATTATCTTAGCCGTGTGCGGCGCCCCCCCTCCACAGTTCCGTCCCTCGGTCATATTTTCGCAGTGCTTGGGCGAAGCCCTGCGGAGATAGCATCACCAACACCGTCACCACGCCGTCGTGCTGCCGGCACTCATCCACTACCTCGCCGTCTTGCTGTATCAAGAAGTCGAGGATGTCACCGAGCTGAACGTGTGCTGAACGCGGAGGTGCCGTACGTTCGGTGCTCGGTCGGTTGGATCGTGAAGTTGTTCGACGACATCAACCGCGTTGTTCTAACGCTTCCGCTTACGGTCTACAAGGGTACGTAGACACACTCCCCCTCTCGTAGCTATGCATCTCCATGGATAGATCTTGCGTGTGCGTAGAAATTTTTTGTTTTCCATGCAACGTTTTCCAACACCCCCCCAGGCGCGCCCTGGTGCCTCGTGGGCCCCCTGTGGCACCTCTTTGCGTGATTCCAACGCTGAGAAATCATATATATTCAGAAATCCCCGAAATTTAACCTAGATGAGTTTTTACGCCGCCGCAAGCCTCTATACCAAGGAGATCCCATCTGGAGCCCTTTTCCGGCACCCTGCCGGAGGGGGGAATCATCACCGGAGGCATTCTTCATCATCCCGGCGGTCTCCATGACGAGGAGGGAGTAGTTCACCCTCGAGGCTAGGGGTATGTACAAGTAGCTATGTGTTTGATCTCTCCCTCTCGTGTTCTTGATTTGGCACGATCTTGATGTACCGCGAGCTTTGTTAATATAGTTGGATCATATGGTGTTTTCCCCTTTATATCTTGTTGTGATGAATTGAGTTTTTACCTTTGAGGTTTCACTATTATCGGATTGAATACTTTTATGGATTTGAGAACACTTGATGTATGTCTTGAATATGAATATCCGTGGTGACAATGGGGTATTATATTGATTCACTTGATGTATGTTTTGGCACTCAACTCGCGGATTCCCGAGGTGACATTGGGGTAATCTATGCATAGGGGTTGATGCACGTTTCCATCCTACTTTCTCCGGTAGAAATCTTGGGGCACTCTTTGAAGTTCTTTGTGTGGATTGAATATTATGAATCTGAAGTTGTTTGATGCATATCGAATAATCAACTCACGGATACTTGTGGTGACATTGGAGTATCTAGGTGACATTAGAGTTGGTTGATGCGTATCATATGGTGTTATTTTAGTACGAACTCTAGGGCCGTTTGTGACACTTATAGGGATGGCTCAATAGATTGATCGGAAAGGATAACTTTGAGGTGGTTTCGTAACCTACAACAATTTCTATCTTATGTTCTCCGCTAATAGGAACTTTGGAGTGATTCTTTATCGCACGTTGAGGGATTGTTATATGATCCAATTATGTTAGCATTGTTGAGAGATTGCACTAGTGAAAGTATGAACCCTAGGCCTTGTTTTCAAGCATTGTAATACCGTTTGTGCTCACTTTTGTTACTTGCTACCTTGCTGTTTTTTTTTATTTTCAGATTCAAAAAACATATATCTACTATCCATACTACACTTGTATCACCATCTCTTCGCCGAACTAGTGCACCTATACAATTTACCATTGTATTGGGTGTGTTGGGGACACAAGAGATTTCTTGTATTTGGTTGCAGGTTGTTTGAGAGATACCATCTTCATCCTACGCCTCCCACGGATTGATAAACCTTAGGTCATCCACTTGAGGGAAAATTACTACTGTCCTACAAAACTCTGCGCTTGGGGGCCCAACACGAGTCTACAAGAATAAGTTGTGTAGTAGACATCAAGCTCTTTTCTGGCGTCGTTGCCGGGGAGGTGAGTGCTTGAAGGTATATCTTTAGATCTTGCAATTGAATCTTTTAGTTTCTTGTTTTATCACTAGTTTGGTTTATAAAAGAAAACTACAAAAAAATGGAATTGAGGTTGTCTCATATTATTCGTCTTTATAATGTCTTTCTTGAAAATGATGGAGCGGAAAATTGTGCTCAATTGATAGAAGAAGAATTCAATAAAATGTTTGGCATAAAATATTTGAATGATGAGCATGATTGCAATGTTGTTAGTATGAATTCTATGAATATCCAAAATACTAAGGATGATTGCACTAGTCATGACAAAAATGTTTCTTATAAGCATGTAAATTTTTGTGGAGTGCATAAAGTTTATGAAGACATGCCTTATAGGGATGATAGATTTTGCAAGAAGCATAAACATGATAGAACCAATTTTTTTCTCAAAGTGATAGATGAATTTGCTACAAAATTATGCTCTCTTCATCCCATTACTTGTGAACTTTGCAATAAAATTGGTCACCTTAATTTTCAATGCATACTTTTTCATGATCGAATCATGGCCAAATATTGTAATGACTTGACCGCCCTTGAACTATATAATGAGCTTTATCTATTTTTGGGGTGTGAGGAATTGTCACATAAAAATAGTTGGTTTGAAGTATTCATTCTCTCGGATGACATTGAAACTAATCTAAAGGAAATCTATATGATTTCTATGGTAAATTGCAATGAGAATGCTTATATTGCCAACTATAGAAAGACGGGAAAACCAATAGAATATAAAAGGAACACTAATTAAAGGTTAAAGATTTCCACTTTCCCTCCTATTGTCTCTCATGATGAAATAGGTGACGAGGAGGAGCTTCCTATTCAACCAATCTCATCAATAAGAAGCTCGAAAAAATTGATTAAACCCACACATGATGTGGTGAAGGTATCCCTCCCAAATAATGTTGCTCCTATTATTGTTGTGCCTCATGAGAGTGAATCAAAAATAATTGTGGAAGATGATATACTTGATGATGATATTGCTTCTTTGTCTTATGGTACAATGTCCGAAGGAACTATTGAGGATGATTTTATTATGCCTATTACTCATTATGATGATTATGATTGGGAAAATAATGATACTTCTTATAATCTTGAAAATCTTTTTGGCACCAACTTAGAAAATTGCAATGATAATAATTGTTATACTATTGGTCCTATTCATACTATTGATGATAATAGTGATTATGCTAATGATATGCCAAGCCACAAGCTTGGGGATGCTATGTTTGATGAGAATGACATGTTTGAGAATTTATTTGCTGCAATTAATGTTTGTCCCAAGCTTGGGGATGCTATGCTTAATGAAGATGATCTTTTTAGTCCCCCTACTTTGAATGATCAAATTTGTTATGATGATTGCGTGCCTCCTATTTATGATGATTGCAATATTTATGAAAGTGGGTTTGGAAGAGTGTCAACTCTAGATAATAATTATCCCACTATTTTGGAGGGTGTTCAATCTTATTTTAATAATGATAAAAGTGGACTTGGAGAGGTCATGACTTTATTTAATGTTGAATCCACTACTTTGGAAGAGGTTTCAATTGATTATGATGAGAACAAAATTGCTACATATGATGATTATTGTGATGATACTTATGTTATGAAAAAGAGTGATGATTATTATTATAATACCTGTCGTAATTATGAATACCCTTTTACTGAACATTACTCTTTTAATGTGGAATTAATTTTTAGTATTCAAGTATCATATGATACTCCCACTATTATGAATGAGAAGAAAATTTCTTGTGTGGAAAGTAATAAAAATTCTATGCTTGTAGGTCCTGAAAAGAATGCTTTCTGTGATAGTTATATTTTTGAATTCATTCATGATGCTACTGAAAATTATTATGAGAGAGGATCATACGCTTGTAGGTGTTGCAATAATATCAAGTTTTCTCTCTATGTGTTGAAAGTTTTGAAGTCATGCTTGTTTTGCCTTCCTATGCTAGTTGATTCTTGCTCCCATAAACTATTTTCTCACAAAATCCCTATGCATAGGAAGTGGGTTAGGCTTAAATGTGCTAGTCATATGCTTCATGATGCTCTCTTTGTGTTTCAATTCTTTACTTTTATGCGAGCATCATTGAAATCATCATGCCTAGCTAAAAGGCATTAAAGAAAAGTGCTTGTTGGGAAACAACCCAATACTTATCCCTACTGTTTTTGAGTGTTCACATGATGAATCTACTGTAGTAATCATGTTTTATATGTTTTCTTTCAATAATGTGCCAAGTAAAGCCTTTGGGATAGTGTGGATGCTTGTTGATTTGATTCTGTGCAAAAACAGAAACTTTTGCGTCCAGTGCTGGAATTTCTATTCTGTACTGGAGAGTTAGAAAATTCTGAAATGTTTACACAGTATTGGGTTACAAATTGTTTATGTTGTCTTAATTTTTTAGAATTTTTGGAGGTACATAAGAATGGTTTTTAAATCGCTCACTACATGCTGTTCTGTTTTTGACAGATTCTGTTTTTAGTGCATAGTTTGCTTGTTTTAGTGTTTCCATAGCTTATATTGAGTAATATAAATTATGGAAATGATAGAATACAGTAGGCATTATATGAGAACAATTATGAATCTTGTCTTGACAGTACCTAAGTGGATGATTTATTTTTATCATACTAACCTATCTCACAAGTTCCGTTAAGTTTTGTGTGATTGAAGTTTTCAAGTTTTGGGTGAGATATCGATATGAGGAGAATAAGGAGCGGCAAGACCCTAAGATTGGGGATGCCCAAGGCACCCCAAGTTAATATTCAAGGAATACTCAAGCGTCTAAGCTTGGGGATGCCCCGGAAGACATCCCCTCTTTCGTCTTCAACATTATCGGTAACCTTACTTGGAGCTATATTTTTATTCGTCACATGATATGTGTTTTGCTTGGAGCGTCATTTTATTTTGTTGATATTTGCTTTATGTTATCAATAATATTGTTTTGTATCTTTTAGTTCAATAAAATGCCAATTATAGCCTTTACCATGCTCAGTTTGCAAGTTCATGTGTTGCTGTTTGAAAACAGAAAGTTTTCTGTTATGTCCAGAATATTCCTGAATAGTCAGAACATGATAAAAATCTGAAATTTTTACAAAGTAAGCATGCATAATTTATATGTCACGTGGTAATTTTTCAGAATTTTTGGAGTTAGGTAAGTATGAATTTTAAATCCCCCTTTACAGACTGTTCTGTTTTGGCAGATTGCTGTTATAGTTGCATTGTTTGCATATGTTTGCTTGTTTAATGATTCTATTTGAGGATAGGAGTATTAAATATGCAGAGGCATTTAGTATGCAATGTTAAATTATAATTTTAGTGATTTGCTACAGTAGAGAATGTTAAGGTTTTGAGTTGATTTATACTAACTTATCTCACGAGTTCTTGTTGAGTTTTGTGTGGTTGAAGTTTTTAAAGATTTAGGAGAAGCCATGATATGAGAGGAATTAAGGAGACACAAGAGCTCAAGCTTGGGGATGCCCAAGGCATCCCAAATTAATATTTCAAGAAGTCTCAAGCATCTAAGCTTGGGGATGCCCCGGTAGGCATCCCACCTTTTTTCATCAATAATTATCGGTCAGTTTTGGTAGAGCCTAAGTTTTTGCTTCTTCACATGAGATGTGCTATTCTTGGAATGCCATTTTATTTTGTTTTCTTTGCCATTTGAATAAAATACTTAAGATCTGAAATTTTTAAATGAGAGAGAGTCCTCACATAGCTACCTATTTACTTAACTACTCATTGATCATCACTTATATCCCAAGAGTAAATTGTTGAATGAATTGAATATCATAAAGTTGAAATTTATATGCTTCATATGCTTGTCCCATGGGGAGTAGTGACTTCACATACATGAAGTATAAGTGGTAAAATTTATTAAAAGTTAACAAACATAGCATTGGTCACTTGAACAATTCATGAAAGAATTTTGAAGGAAGAGAAATTTCACATATAAATATACTATCTTGGACATCTTCTATGATTGTGAGACCCCATTAAATATTTTCAAGCTTGATCAAGTAGTTGACGTTGGACAAGGAAGACAACGTAATGAGTTATGTTTGTTTATATTCACATAGAAGTTATATTGTCATGGATCCTCTAACATGTGGTGCTTGCTTAGGATCTTTTGCTAGCCAAAAATTCGTACTAAGTAGAGATACTACTTGTGCATCCAAAAACCCTTAAACCCAGTTTCTTGCCATGAGTGTCCACCATATCTACCTATGGATTGAATAAGATCTTTGCGTGATTCCAACGCTGAAAAATCATATATATTCAGAAACCCCCAAAAGTTAACCTAGATGAGTTTTTACGCTGCCGCAAGCCTCTGTACCAAGGAGATCCCATCTGGAGCCCTTTTCCGGCACCCTGCCGGAGGGGGGAATCATCACCGGAGGCCTTCTTCATCATCCCGGCGGTCTCCATGACGAGGAGGGAGTAGTTCACCCTCGAGGCTAGGGGTATGTACAAGTAGCTATGTGTTTGATCTCTCCCTCTCGTGTTCTTGATTTGGCACGATCTTGATGTACCGCGAGCTTTGTTAATATAGTTGAATCATATGGTGTTTTCCCCTTTCTATCTTGTTGTGATGAATTGAGTTTTTACCTTTGAGGTTTCACTATTATCGGATTGAATACTTTTATGGATTTGAGAACACTTGATGTATGTCTTACATATGAATACCCGTGGTGACAATGGGGTATTATATTGATTCACTTGATGTATGTTTTGGCACTCAACTCGCGGATTTCTGAGGTGACATTGGGGTAATCTATGCATAGGGGTTGATGCATGTTTTCGTCCTACTTTCTCCGGTAGAAATCTTGGGGCACTCTTTGAAGTTCTTTGTGTGGATTGAATATTATGAATCTGAAGTTGTTTGATGCATATCGAATGATCAACTCACGGATACTTGTGATGACATTGGAGTATCTAGGTGACATTAGAGTTGGTTGATGCGTATCATATGATGTTATTTTAGTACGAACTCTAGGGTCGTTTGTGACACTTATAGGGATGGCTCAATAGATTGATCGGAAAGGATAACTTTGAGGTGGTTTCGTACCCTACAACAATTTCTATCTTATGTTCTCCGCTAATAGGAACTTTGGAGTGATTCTTTATCGCACGTTGAGGGAATGTTATATGATCCAATTATGTTAGCATTGTTGAGAGATTGCACTAGTGAAAGTATGAACCCTAGGCCTTGTTTTCAAGCATTGCAATACCGTTTGTGCTCACTTTTGTTACTTGCTACCTTGCTATTTTTTTTATTTTCGGATTACAAAAACCTATATCTACTATCCATACTACACTTGTATCACCATCTCTTCGCCGAACTAGTGCACCTATACAATTTACCATTGTATTGGGTGTGTTGGGGACACAAGAGATTTCTTGTATTTGGTTGCAGGGTTGTTTGAGAGATACCATCTTCATCCCACGCCTCCCACGGATTGATAAACCTTAGGTCATCCACTTGAGGTAAAATTGCTACTGTCCTACAAAATTCTGCGCTTGGAGGCCCAACACGAGTCTACAAGAATAAGTTGTGTAGTAGACATCAATAAGGTGAAACGAGGGAAAGGTCTTTCAACAGCTATACGGTACAGGCGGTACATTTGCTCCAGGGCAGGAAAACAGCAGAGTAAATTCTTAAACCCGGAGGGCCGCACCCGCAGGCTAAGACCCGAGACTCGGTGCGAGTGTGGCGCGCATTTGGTCGTGAAGTTGGACAAAGCACGTGGAGTTTGGTTCGTGGCGGCTTTCATGGATGATCACAACCATTTGCTGGCTAGACCAGACGAGGTGGCATTCCTGCGGTCACATAGAGTGGTAGGAGATCACCAGAGAGCTGAGATCTTGGCGATGGAAGCAACTGGGATCAGAAAGCATATCATCGTCGATAACTTCATTAGCAAGTATGTTTTGTACGATAAGTGCGGCCTTGTGAGGCGAGACGTCTTGTAACATCCCCAGATCTCAACCCTGTCATTAAGCTAATTAATTAGCTATGTCATCATGATCATCCTAAATAAATTGCATTTAGAAAATAACCCAACTTCAGGTTCAAATTCAAAATTCAAATGCAAGTCAAATTATTACTTCTTCCAATAATTAAACAAAATAGTTCATAATATTGCAAAAATTCCCAAAGCAATTATAAAAATAAAACCAACATTATTTAAATTCCCAAATTGACCCTAGCAACCAAAACAGTGGACCAGCAGCAATTTAATTGACATTTTCAATTTATAAAATAGATAAACAATTCCAAAAATCCTGAAACTTTTTGTGACAGCCCAGAATATTACCTAGTATTTAAGTGCCAAGTTTCATGTTCACCAAAAATCATTTGGTACTAAAAGAAAATAGAAAACAGTGCCAGAAAATGTAAAACAGAAAAAAAGAAAAGAAAAAGAGAAAACCTACTATGCACTAGAGCCCACTATCTACAGTGCTCGGCCCAGCCCACGCCTGTCACCTTCAACCTCCTGCTCACTCCCCTCGCTGTCGACCGCAGACGCGCGCGCGCGCCCTGGCCCCCCCCCCCCTCGCCGCTGCTCAACATCGAGCGCTACAGACGCCGCGGGCGCCTACAAGTCGTCGTCCGCAACCCCCCGACAAACCCTAGCCCTCTCTCTCTTCTCCCCCACGCCGTTCCCTCTCTCCCGCAAAGCGCCCGAACGAGCCGTCACCGCCGCAGCTCGCCCACGCGGCCACCGTGTTCCCCGCGTCTCCTCTCGGTGTCCATGAGCCCCGCCTCCATCGGCCACGCCCCCTCGTCGAGCCACACGACTCCGGACGTCCTCGAACGCCGTCCCCGGCCTCTTCTTCCTCCTACGGCCACCGCGACCTCGCCGTCGATTCCGGCCACCTCGCGCCTTCCCCGAGCCCGCTTAGCTCACCTACAGGACCCCTGTGAGCCTCGCACTCTTCTCCCTCTCTCTCCCGTGCGATTCTGTCACCATAGTCGTCGTTGCCGCCTCGCCCGAGCTCGCTGCCGCCGTTCATGTCGCCGCCGTGCTCACTACCGCTGCCGCTCGCGTCCGAGCACCGTGTCGTGCTCGTGGCAGCCCCAGGAACCCGTACATGCCCTCAGCGCCGCCAGCCGTGCCCCGTAGCTCCGTCCCGCGCAACCACCGATTCTGGCCGTCGCCTTCGGTGCTCGCCGCCATCGCTATTGGCCGCCTCCGGCCACGGCACCACCGCAGAACGACGCGCCTCGCTCTCCTCTTTCGAACGTGCCATCGCACGGGCCCGGAGACCCTTTGTAGACGAAATCCGACACAACCCCGTCGCTCGCCGCCGCGGATTTGATCGCCAGAGCAACTCCAGCGCCGGTGTCCGACGTGGCCGCCGCGTGGCACCTCCTGGGCCACTAACCAGTGGGTCCAGTTGACTGGGTTGACCCAGTCAACTATGCTTACTGGGCAGCCCAGTCACTGACAGGTGGCCCCCACGATTAATATAACATTTTTATAAATAATTAATCTGTTAATTAGTCCGTGTCACTCACAGATGGGGCCCACCCTCTAATTAATCTTTAATTAGTTTAATTAATCCCTAATTAGCTCACTGTGTATGACATGTGGGTCCCAGTGGTCAGGTTTGACCTGGACCAGCTGGAGTTGACCGATGACGTCACAGGTCACTGTTTTGGATAATTCGAATTTAATAATTAAAACAATTCCAGAAATTAAATAAAACTTTGAAAATCATATAAAATAAACCGTAACTCGGATGGAAATAATTTATATATGAAAAATGATCAGAAAAATCAGACGAATACGAATACTCTACCCACATACCTGTCAGCCCTCTCTAACAAGGTGAACATGGAATTTTCCCCTCCGATTCATCTGACCGATAATCACCCGGAGCTGGGAGAACACTCCCGGATATTTTCCCGCTCCGACCAAAATACCTAGCACTGCATTAGAACACCCCTAGCACTGCATATTGCCATGTCATGCATTTGTGTTGCATTGTTTGCCGTGTATTTATTGTTTCTTCCCCCTCCTTCTCTCCCGATAGACCCCGAGACTGCCGACGACACTGCTGAGTACGACTACGTTATCAATGACCAGACCCCTTCAGCAGAGCTTCCAGGCAAGCAAAATCCCCTTGATCATCCAGATATCGCCTACTCTTTCTCTCTTATGCTTGCATTAGAATTGCTTCTGTTGTTGCTCCGATAGCTCCTATTCTGATGCATAGCCTGATTTCGTCGCCTGCTATTGATACCTTACCTGCTATCCTATGATGCTTAGTTAGGTATGCTATATTTCATCAGCTGGCCCTTCACCCTTGTCCGTTTGCGATGCTTGTTATCGGGCCGTGATCACTCTGGGTGATGATCACGGAAATGTTACAATACTGCAATACTTTAAACTGTTAAAGTCGGGCCGGCTCCAAGAGTGCCCGCGAGATAATGGAACAAGATGGGTTGAACCCAAGGGTACTCGCGAGTGATATTGTGGCGGAACGACAGGGCAGGCGGAGACCACCTAGGAGAGAGGTGGGCCTGGTCCTTGGTCGTAGTCCGTGGATTACCAAGTCGGAGCGACAGGAATCCTGTTCGTCTCCGCGAGTTACTAAACACGCCTAACTGAAAGCACATTTGCTCCCTTGGTGGTTTTGGTAATTTATGCCAACATACATGTTGTTGGACTAATGCTTTTATCTAGTGAATTTCAGGTAAGTTCAACAATGGCGTGGCGTGGACAAGAGGACGTGGAACCCCTTCAAAATGCTAAGGACAAGGATTGGCAAAAGATCAAGACTCTACATTTTTGGTTTAGTGATCCAAGATCACATTGAGTTCATAGGAAAGCCAATACTATTAAAAGGGGATGAGGTGTTGCTTAATGGTCTTTTTGCTCAAGTGCTTAGTGACAGTATTCCTAAACCCTCAACCACTCTCTCTACCCAAATATGTCCTAAACCTAAAGTCCAACTCGGCCCCACCGATTTTTCCTATCCGGCCCCACCGAGTTGATCCAAGACTTAGCCACTGCCAAACCCTAACAAATCGGATCCACCGAAATGGATCTCAGTCCCACCGAGATGGCCTTGCCAACTCTCTGTAATCGTTTGCATTTACTTCGGTCTCACCGAGTTTGCAAATCGATCTCACCGAGATGGCTTGCCAAGTCTCTATTGCCTTATTGCTTCACTTCGGTCCAACCGAGTTGATGCAATCGGTGCCACCGAGATGAGGTTTGCCCTAAGCCATTGCACTTCGGTCCATCCGAGTTGTCCGTATGGGTCCCACCGAGATTCCTAAGGTTCATATCTAATACACAGTTCGGTGCTACCGAGATGATTGTTTCGGTGCCACCGAGTTGGGTCAAAAGTGTGTAACGGTTGGATTTTGTGTGGAGGCTATATATACCCCTCCACCCCATCCTTCTCAGTAAGGAGAGCCATCAGAACGTGCCAACACTTCCACCATTCATTTTCTGAGAGAGAACCACCTACTCATGTGTTGAGATCAAGATATTCCATTCCTACCATTTGAACCTTGATCTCTAGCCTTTCCCAAGTTGCTTTCCACTCAAATTCTTCTTCCACCATAGCCAAATCTGTGAGGAGTGTTTGAGTGCTGGGAAGACTATCATTTGAAGCACAAGAGCCAGGAGTTCATCAACAACACACCGTCTATTACCTTTTGGAGAGTGGTGTCTCCTAGATTGGTTAGGTGTCACTTGGGAGCCTCCAACCAGATGTGAAGTTGAACCAAGAAGTTTGTAAGGGCAAGGAGATCACCTACTTCGTGAAGATCTACCCCGAGTGAGGCTAGTCCTTCGTGGACGTAAGCCATGGTGGAATAGACAAGGTTGCTTCTTCGTGGACCCTTCGTGGGTGGAGCCCTCCATGGACTCGCGCAGCCGTTACCCTTCGTGGGTTGAAGTCTCCATCAACGTGGACGTACGATAGCACCACCTATCGGAACCACACCAAAAACCACCGTGTCTTCATTGCGTTTGATCTTCCATACTCTACCCCTTTACTTTCCGTACTATTGCATGCTTTACTATTTCCGCTGCTCAATCTCTAGCTATGCATGTGTATAAAGTATTGGAGTGATCTTAACTTGTGCCAAAATCTGCCTAAATTCCAAGAGAAATTAAAAACTGCAACTTTGGCTTGTTAGGAGTCTATTCACCCCCCCCCCCTCTAGACCTGCCTCCTCGATCCTACACTAACGGATTTGGGTATTTGATATAAGTTGACTACGTGCCTATACGCACTACCACCACGTGGGATAATGGTTTAATGAGGCCCTCTACGTCGTACGTTTCTCCCGAAAGCTCTTCAGATGTCATAGTTCAGAGATGCGGGCTGATTGTTGGGGTGCGCTGGTTACGTCACTTGTGTATACAGTGTCGCGCCTGGGCCCCGGCCAGTCACGCAACGTGCAGGAGTGCAGAGGGCGATGGGCCCAAGACCCCTTCACACTTAGGATTTAGACCGGCGTGCTGACCTCTCTGCTGAGCCTAGGTAGGTCTACGGCGTGTCGATTACCCGAGGCCGGGCATTACCCAGCAAGTGTGTCCGGCCAGATGTAATCGAGCATGTTGGGTAACAGTAGTGCACCCCTCCAGGGAAGTGATCTATTCGAATAGCCGTGTCCACGGTAACAGGACGCTCGGAGTTGTATCCTGATCTACTACAACTATGAATGAATACCGTTACAATGTTAAACTGTTACTACCGCTCTCGGGATCACTTTCTCGCAGGGTAGTCGAGGAAGGATCGCAGGGCATTGCTAATATATACTTATTATATGCTGATGTGTTCTATTCTCTTCGGATGCTACAAGATTGCTTCAAGATGCTAGCCTTCGATAGGCTAGGCCCTTCTCCCTCTGTTCCGGCATTTCTGCAGTTTAGTCCAAAGATATAGCCCCATTCCTTTGATACCGATGCATACTTAGTATAGTTCTGATGTAAGTCTTGCGAGTACTTTGGATGAGTACTCACGGTTGCTTTGCTGCCTCTTTTTCCCCTACCCGGTTACTGCGATCAGACGACGGACTCCAGAAGCAGGAGATCCCTGGAGGCACCTACTACTACGTTGAGCCCGCCGACCATGAGTAGTTCGGAGGCCCTAGGCAGGAGGCCTTCGCCTTTTCGATCAGTGTCGCTGTTATGCTAGCCTTCTTAAGGCAAACTTGACTAACTATGTCTGTACTCAGATAATATTTGTTTGTATGACCTATGTATTCGGGTCCTCGTGACCCCTGGTTTGTAATATGGAGATTTATGTTTAAATTTGTGTTTAGAGTTGTGTTGTGATATCTTCCCGTGAGTCTATGATCTCGATCATGCACGTTTGCGTGTATGATTAGTGCACGGTCGAGCAGGGGCATCACACGTCTACAACCTATGCTGCAGAGAGAAAATGAAATTGATTGCAAAGGGTGATGCTGACACGACAATCGGCATTATGAGGAGCAGAAAGGAGAAGGATCCAGACTTCTTCTTTGAGTACGTGCTCGATAAGGAAGGCCGGTTAAAGAGCATGTTCTGGTGTGATGCACAGTCTCGGCGGGACTATTAGTTGTATGGAGATGTGACTGTGTTCGACAGCACATACAAGATGAACAGATATGGTATGCCCTTCGTCCCCTTTGTTGGTGTAAATAATCACCGTTGCACCACTGTGTTTGGTTGCGCCATTGTGTCTGACGAGACTGAAGCTACGTACGTGTGGCTGCTCCAGACATTCTTGAAAGCCAATTGTCAGAAGAAGCCAAAGTCAGTCATCACCGATGGAGACGCTGCAATGATCCGAGCTATTCGGTTTGTCCTTCCAGATGTGTTACATCGTCGTTGCTCATGGCATGTGGAGAAAAATATGCAGAAGCACCTGAATTACAAGTCACTGAATGAGTTCAGGTCACTATTGTACTACTCCACCTCTCCTGCTAACTTTGAGGCGAGATGGCTCACTTTTGTCAATAAATGGAAGACTGATAAAACAGAAGAGTGGCTGAATAGGATGTACAGGAAGAGGAGTCTGTGGGCAGCATCATATCATTCAGATGGATTTTTTCTTGGTATGCGCAGTAATCAGAGGAGTGAAAGTCTGAACTCTTGTCTTCACCTTCACCTGGACTACGGTATGACTATTGTTGATCTAGTAGTGCATTATGAGAACTGCATAGTTCGACTATGTGAGAACGAGGCGCATGACGACTGTCGCTCTAACCAGTCAGTAACACCATCTGAAACTGAGTATAAGGACATTGAGAAGCATGTTGCCACTGTACTCACTCATGCCAATTTTTATATTCTTCAAGAAGATATGAAGAAGATGGGAGAACTGGAGATTTTTGAGACGCTAGTGGGAGTTGACTGTCACACCTTCATTGTGACATGGAAAAATAATTGCAAATTTCAGTTTAGAGTTAAGTATCGACCTGGAAACTCAGAGGAAACTATAGAATGCAGTTGTGGACGAATGGTTCGGAAAGGGTTGCCTTGGAAACACATTCTATATGTACTGGTTTATCTGAAAATATCTAATGTACCTAAGTGCTGCATTCTTAAGAGGATGTCGAAAGTTGCGAGAGGTGGGCTGCCTGCACAGTGCAAGAGTGACATGTTTGGCTGGGGTTGGTCAGGGTCAGAGCAGCGTGCTCGGTATAGTCAACTCAGTATAACAGGTGCAGAAGCTTTCCATGTTGCCTCAAATGATTCATTCTGTTCGATGAGTTGATGCAGTGTCTGAATAATATAATAGCGAAGAAAAAGGTCCCCGATGATGAAGCTGTTGGTCGTAGAAGGTATGTGCATGACGAGGCACGTGAGCCGGAATGAGGTGTCGATGTTATAGGTGATCCTGTGAAGGTTTCCACGAAGGGTGCACCTAAGAAGAGCAAGACAGGGCGGTCAAAGAATGATCCAAACGTTACAAAAAATGGAAGACCAAAATCTTTTTCCGAGAAAAAAACTGGTCCTCTTTGCGGCCTATGTCGCGAAGAGGCTCATAGACGGCAAACAAGCAAACTGAATGAAAAGTAAGTTTTACATTTGAGCTGTCTGTTTTTATCGTATATTGTTCTTAAAAATTGTCTGACGAGTTGTTTACATTTTGCTGTGTAGGTACCAGGCTTAGAGATGGAGTTTCATTCATCGAAACAAGGCAGAGAGTTAAAATTCGCATGTTATTCAAATGCTAGACATAATATATATGTGTGAGACAGTTTTATTGAAGTCTTTTGAGACAATTTTTTCAATGTTTTATTATGTCTTTTGTGTGAGACAAAATGATACATGTGTATCCAACTATTATTGCTGCTATTTTGTGAGACGAAACGTTATAAGTGTGTGCAACTACTATTGCTATGTTATATGTGTGTGAAACTATTATTGTTGCTATGTTAATCTGCACCAGTTTGTATTACTGCTGTTATTATTATCAGTTTGTGTAGCACAACATATATAATCAAAATAACAGTGTCGTTGGCGGCGGTGATGTTTTTTTTTCCAAAAAAAAGGCCAGTCCGTCCTGGGTCGGCGCTAACGGGGGGCCCAGCGGCGCGACGGGGAACAACAGGGCAAGCAAAGGCAGCAGGCGATCGTGTGAGCTTATGAGGTGACGGCGACGCGGGTATTTAAGCCGGTCGGTGCGTCCCTCAACTGGCGAGGTGGGACTAAACTGGTGAACCGTCGTCGGGCATAGGCAGGAGTCGCGACTGAGCGGGCCGCTGGGCGCAGCGCGTGGGTCGGCCCAGTAAAGGCGCGGGTGGGGGAGTGTTGGCCGCCGTTCGTACGTCGGCCCAGTAACGATACGCGTCGGCCATGTGGGCGGTGCACGCCGCGTAGTTTTAGTCCCACCTCGCCCGTTGAGGGACGCAACCACCGGTTTATATACCCAGCTCGCCGCCCCCTTCGTAAGCTTACTTTCAACCCCGCCTCTGACTGCCCTGTTGTTCGCCGCCGCTGGGCCGTCCCGCGGCCGAAAGGCCGTCCCTTTCGCCACCTGGCTTGATCGGGACGGTTCTAGTAATGCTTGCGTGGGCCCGGCGGCTGCGGGGTTTTTATTTTTTTATTTTTTAGATTTTCAACATAGATTAATTTTTGTGTTAGATTAAACTTATGACAATAGTCATAACAACAGTAATACATTACAAAATATATATCACAATTCACGCTTAATCAATGAAACTATAGAAGAAAGAATTTTAAAGTGCCATGTCTCATATCCTTTAAACAACTGACAAGTGGCATAACGAATAAACTCAAAGTGCCATGTCGCATTACAATCCAACAAAGTAACAAGTACCCAACAACGGTAGGGAAACCTTCTGCGGGACAAAAACCCTACCGAATGCTAATACTTATGCCTTCTCCATGATTTTAACAATTTTCATCTTCACCTTATCTAATGTGTTGACCTCTGAAAATAGAATTTCCGTGACAATACGTGGCCTGGACGCATTAATCTCTTGCTGGTCAAATTCAAATGTCCAGCGATCTCCGTCCCAGTGTTCTATGCACCTCAGTACAAATAGTCCACATGACACTCTGGAATAAACACGCGTGGTTAGCTTAGGATGTAACATGCAATTGCTTGTAATAATGGTATCAAGTATGAACTTAAGCATCCGTTTGTCTTGGCATTTCGTACTCATTTATTGGCCATGATGACACATCTGGAAACTTTTTTGCTCCAAGAGTTAAGTTGGCCTCCATAATATCTTTATCGATTTCAGCTCTCTGAAACAAATTAATGAAACTAGATTAAATGCATGTCCCAACAATTTTGTTCATGTGCGTACGAAAATACAAGTTTACCAGTGTCTTAATCATATTGCGAACTCTGAGGCTAATTGCACCATTAGAATTAGAGTCAAGAACTTGAAACTCCTCCTTCACGGTGTGCATCACAATGGTTATCCAATGATTGTCGTTAACGTGCATAGGAAAATATGCCTATATAATAATAAAATTATCTTAGTGTAATTAAACACTGTTGCATAACCAAAACTAATAAATATGAAAGCAATACCTTCTCCCGAGCGAAATACTCATCCATCACTCTCGTGACGACTTTCGTTTTCTTTGTAAGCTTCTCTGATATTTTATTCTTTACCGACTTAGTCTTTCCTTTAGCCCTATTTAAAAGAAAATTGGGACACCACGTTGTTGATATGTGACGATCAGGAAAACCACAGGACGCTAGGTGTTTACAATATGTATTGATGACCTGCGAACAGTATCATACATTTTCTCAGAACTTCCGCACTAGAAATGACAATTGTAGTAAAAAAACTCATACTTACAGCGCCATTCAACCATTTATACGTGAGGACGGCATGAAGCATTTCTGACGTGCATATGTCCTCATCTGGTGGCAACACATTAACCACAGTTCGGCGCGCATGCTTCTTTGACGATGCGAGAGTCTCAACAAAAACTTTGGCTGCCTCTATGTGCTCCGGAGTCATATTATCTGAACTTGCTAAAATTGAATGTGGTGAAGCAAATAGACCTAGAGCAATGTAATTACCCTCAGTTAAATAATTACAATAATTACATAACACTTACATTGACAATAAAGTAGTATTTGACTTACTTTTTTAACACGTTTCCTGCGAGTGGCCTGCTCGTAGGGGGGCTAAAAATATTTTGAAGGATTTCGCTTGCGCTTACCTTCATTCTCCTTACTGCCACTAGCCTTAGCTTTGTTGCAGATTGTCCGCAAACTTTCAAAAGTTTCTTCGGACTTTGATGGAGACAAACCACCCGTAGACTCGCCGGATATAGCACCATTTTGCGGGGTTCGGGACATAAACGGGAAGTCTTTTGTCGGTACAGAAGATGACGAAGACGGAGATTTTCCATTCTCCAAAATAATGAAAGGATCATTAGCTTCACCTTTACCCGGTGTAGTGGCTAGAGCACCAGTGTCATCAACGGGCGCGGAGGTGCCATTCATACACGTTAAGGATGCTTCTTTTTTCTCCTCCGTGCGTACATGCAGAGTACCAGTTGATTGAACTTCCGTCCAATATTTTGCCTTGTACTTGCCAAGTTTCGTAGCTTTTTGCCACTCTATGCCTTTTCTATAATTTTCTCGGTGAAAAAACCCTAAAACACCGCCCGGTCATGACGCAACGTTCGTTTGGTGTCCGAATTCATTCCAATCTTGCGTGGGGGCCTACATTGGGCAAGCCAACTCACTTGCAAAATTTGGGGTCATTCTGAAGATGAACAAAAATTGACCTTGTTCTGCGGAGGCCGTTCGGGTAGGACCGAAGGGCCCTTCTCGAAGGACCTTTTTTTACATCCTTCAAATGGACCCAAATTTTTTTCATAGGCTTGTACCAACATGAAAAGCATGCATGCCAAGTTTAGTACCTTTTGGCCACTGTATGCCTTTTCTATAATTTTCTCGGTGAAAAAACCCTAAAACACTGTCCGGTCGTGACGCAACGTTCGTTTGGTGTCCGAATTCGTTCCAATCTTGCGTGGGGGCCTACATTGGGCAACCCAACTCAGCTGCAAAATTTGAGGTCATTCTGAAGATGACCAAAAATTGGCCTTGTTCTACGAAGGCCGTTCGGGTAGGAGCCAAGGGCCCTTCTCGAAGGACGTTTTTTTTCGACATTCTTCAAATGGACCCAATTTTTTTTCATAGGCTTGTACCAACATGACAAGCATGCATGCCAAGTTTCGTAGCTTTTTGCCACTCTATGCCTTTTCTATAATTTTCTCGGTGAAAAAACCCTAAAATACGGCCCGGTCGTGACGCAACGTTCGTTTGGTGTCCGAATTCGTTCCAATCTTGCGTGGGGGCCTACATTGGGCAAGCCAACTCACTTGCAAAATTTGGGGTCATTCTGAAAATGACCAAAAATTAACCTTCTTCTGCGCAGGCCGTTCAGGTAGGAGCGAAGGGACCTTCTCGAAGGACGTTTTTTTACATCCTTCAAATGTACCCAAATTTTTTTCATAGGCTTGTACCAACATGACAAGCATGCATGCCAAGTTTCGTATCTTTTTACCACTCTATGCCTTTTCTATAATTTTCTCAGTGAAAAAACCCTAAAACACCGCCCGGTCGTGACGCAACGTTCGTTTGGTGTCCGAATTCGTTCCAATCTTGCGTGGGGGCCTACATTGGGCAACCCAACTCACTTGCAAAATTTGGGGTCATTCTGAAGATGACCAAAAATTAACCTTGTTCTGCGGAGGCCGTTCGGGAAGGAGCGAAGGGCCGTTCTCGAAGAACGTTTTTTTCGACATCCTTCAAATGGACCCAAATTTTGCGTCGAGGCCTTCCATGCGCATGCACACACGCTGCCAAAATTAGGTGTCACTCCATGCATGGCATGGAGTACACCGTGTAGAACGAGGACCGACCGGGTCTGCTAGTAGGGATAGTGTCGAGGCGCTTTCTCGGATTAACATTTCAAAAAAGTTGGCCATTTTTTAAAAAGTTACGGACATTTTTTTTGTTTGCCCGAACATTTTTTGAAATGCATGAACAGTTTTGCAATTCATCATGATTTTTTGAATCCATGAACTTGTTTAAAATTGGGGAATAAATTTTGAAATTGGCAAATAATCGTGAACATGATAATTTTTGCCGACATTTTTTCCTAATTGCGATTGTTTCTAATTTGCAAACACTTTTTAAAAATCACAAACATTTTTTCAAACCGTGAAAAGTTTATGATTTCCCAAACATTTTTTCAATTCACAATCATTATATGATTTCTCGAACATTTTTGTTCAACAATTTCAAATGTTATCAAAATTTTATGAATTTTTTTACCGCGCCGAAGCATTGTTGTATCGGGAATCTTTTTCATTTTTTCTTCATTTTAGTTTCTTAATTATTTTAATAAATTTCATATAATGTTCGAAATATTTAGACAACTCATATTACTCAAACACCAAAATTTCATTCAAACTTAGTTATATCATACATTGTTTTTGAACGAAATTTAAAACACATAAAATTAACCCTAAACTACGTCGTCGTCATCCATCGCCGCGAGATTGATGACCTCCCCGCCCATGCCGCCGCCGCCTTCGCCGCCATTGTTGCTGCTGTCGCTGCTCAGGTCGTCCAAAAACCCGTGGTCGTCGTCGTCGTCAGCCGCCGCCAGCACAGCGGAACTGCGGATCGTCTCCATCAAGCCCGGCGTGTCCGCCGGGTCCTCCGGGTCTCTCATCTCCGACAGCGTCACGAGGCAGGGCTCCGTCGACGTGATGACGGCGGCGAGGAAGCCCGAACTGTCGTCGGGGTCCCCTTCCTGCCGCAGCGCCTCCACTTCCGGTGGTATCTCCACGGCCGGCGCGAGCGGGGGTGGGGCGACCGGCATGGACGGGGGTGGGGCGACCGGCGCGGGCGCGGCATTCGCGGAGGACGTCGTGCCATTAGCGGCCCTCCCAGAACTACCATTGTAGGATCGAAAGTATGTCTAGAGGGGGGTGATTAGACTACTCGACCAAATAAAACCTAACCTTTTCCCAAATTTTAGTTGTAGGCAGATTTTAGCAATAGTACATGTCAAGCATCACCCTACACATGCAATTCTAAGAGTATAGCAGCGGAATGTAAGCAATTGCATATGTATGTAAAGGAGGGATTGGAGATTTCAAACGCAATGAAGACACGGTGGTTTTTGGCGTGGTTCCGATAGGTGGTGCTATCGTACGTCCACGTTGATGGAGACTTCAACCCACGAAGGGTAACGGCTGCGCGAGTCCACGGAGGGCTCCACCCACGAAGGGTCCACGAAGAAGCAACCTTGTCTATTTCACCATGGCTTATGTCCACGAAGGACTAGCCCCACTCGGGGTAGATCTTTACGAAGCAGGCGATCTCCTTGCCCTTACAAACTTCTTGGTTCAACTCCACAGCATGTTGGAGGCTCCCAAGCGACACCTAACCAATCTAGGAGACACCACTCTCCAAAAGGTAATAGATGGTGTGTTGTTGATGAACTCCTTGCTCTTGTGCTTCAAATGATAGTCTTCCCAGCACTCAAACACTCCTCACAGATTTGGCTATGGTGGAAGAAGAATTTGAGTGGAAAGCAACTTGGGAAAGGCTAGAGATCAAGGTTCAAATGGTAGGAATGGAATATCTTGATCTCAACACGTGAGTAGGTGGTTCTCTCTCAGAAAATGAATGGTGGAAGTGTAGGCACGTTCTGATGGCTCTCCTTACTGAGAAGGATGGGGTGGAGGGGTATATATAGCCTCCACACAAAATCCAACCATTACACACTTTTGACCCAACTCGGTGGCACCGAAACGATCATCTCGGTAGCACCGAACTGTGTAAAAGATATGAACGTTAGGAATCTCGGTGGGACCGATACGAACAACTCGGATGGACCGAAGTGCAATGGCTTAGGGCAATTCTGATCTCGGTGGCACCGATTGCATCAACTCGGTAGGACCGAAGTGAAGCAATAAGGCAACAGAGAGTTGGCAAGCCATCTCGGTGAGACCGATATGCATAACTCGGTGAGACCGAAGTGAATGCAACCGATTACAGAGAGTTGGCAAGGCCATCTCGGTGGGACCGAGATCCATTTCGGTGGATCCGATTTGTTAGGGTTTTGGCAGTGGCTAAGTCTTGGATGAACTCGGTGGGGCCGAGTTGGACTTTAGGTTTAGGACATATTTGGGTAGAGAGAGTGGTTGAGGGTTTAGGAATACTGTCACTAAGCACTTGAGCAAAAAGACCATTAAGCAACACCTCATCCCCTTTTAATAGTATTGGCTTTCCTATGGACTCAATGTGATCTTGGATCACTAAACCAAAAATGTAGAGTCTTGATCTTTTGCCAATCCTTGTCCTTAGCATTTTGAGGGGTCCACGTCTCTAGTCCATGCCATGCCAATCATTGAACATCCTGAAATCTTAATCTTGAATGGACATTAGTTCAATGAGATATATGTTGTTATGAATTACCATAACCACCAAGGGAGCAAATGTGCTTTCAATCTCCCCTTTTTGGTAATTGATGACAACATATAGATCAAAGCTTTGACAGATGATTAAGTGAATGAAATACATCGTCGCTTTGAGAAGTGTGTGATAAGCAAGAGCTCCCGCTAAATTTGTGCATTATTAAAAATTTGCGTTTGAATGCAAATGCACAATCTATTAGGCTCATGGGTTACTCTTCCATGTCACATACATCTTGGTGGAGCGCGCAAAATGATATGATTGGAAAGGTAAGCACGCATCACCAACATAAGGAATGATACATAAATGAATGATCATACAGATAATGATAGAGATAAACACGAATCATCACAATAGGCATAGTATGATCAAACATCATGATAAGCGTAAACAGAATATCTCACAGACACTGTAGCAAGCACACACATAACAAAGTATCAACGAACAAGCAAACAAGTAGCAAATGAACTCGAGAGAAAAACCAACGAAACACTCTCTCTCGAAGCCTATGATCTATACAAATTCTCCCCCTTTGGCAACAAGTACCAAAAAGTTCGAATCGTATAGCACTAGTCGACTCTAGGCACGGTCCTCCGAAGCTCCTGAAGGCGATCTTCTGCTGGCGGCTCCGGTGTGCGTAGACGGCGTTGAGATAAGAGCGTCCGCGAATGCTTCTGCTGATGACTGCTGGACTGGAGGAGTGGAGACCTGCTGTGGTACTGTGGCTGTGGCGGCTGGTGCAGATACTGTGGTCTGTGGATCCACTACTGGCACTGCAGCTGACCTGGCAGCCCTAGGCACTTGCTGAAACTGCTCTGTGGTCGGTCTCTCATCTTCACTGTCATCTGATCTGGCTTGCTTGACAGCATCTACATCTCCTTGCAGCTGTTCCACTGTGGTCTGAATCTCAATCACTTTGACATCCAAATCATGAAATTTGGTCTCAATGATCCGCTCAAAACTAGCCTGGGTCTGGGTGAGGTTGGCCAGACTTCGCTCAATCCTCAGAGTGGCCTCAAGCAGATATTGCATTTGATCCTTTGGTGTCTTGAGATTCGCAATTGGAGCATTGGGAGCTGCTGCTTCCTGAGCTGCTTTAGCTTCTTGGGCTTTGCGGATTTCCTCTTGAGCTTGTGCAGAAGTGGGATGCGAAGAATCCATCACTATGACGTTGTCCTCAAACTCTGGACGGAGTGGCAAATGCTCTCGATCAAGAAGATACGTGCTGGTTCCAACCTTGGAATTGATCAACAACTGAATATGTGGAGCATAACCACACGATCTCTTCTGATCTGCTGATGTCCTCTTGATAGTCTCAACTATCAGGCTCATCACCTTGAATTTCTGAGGAGTATCAAATAAGTGCAGCAAGTTGATGGAGTGGCCACGAATCATCTTATCATCGCCTGACTTGGGTAACAAGGTGTACCGGAAGATTGTGTTTGAGGTGGCCAGACCTGGTAGCAAATGCTTCACTGATCCAAGCTTATGTGTTTCAAGGTCCTTCTGAGGAATTGCAGTGTACATGTTGGCCATGGAGTTGTGATCCATCTTGAGCTTGGCATATATGTCAATATCATCATCCTCTTCCTTGGGTGCACCAAGAAGATTTGCCCACTCTGAGATGGTTGACTGGTATCTTATACCCTCAGTCATCCACACAATGCGGCCATCTGGATAGAAGTGTGCAGTAGAGTAAAATTGCATGATCATCTCGTCATTCCACTTGGTCAACTTCTTTCCAACAAATTCGTCAACTCCTGCAATTCTGAAGCTTTCATGGACGTGGGGGAAATAATCCTCGTTCTCATCGATGTATTCCCAATCCACCCACTTCATGTCACTGACTATGGGCTTCTTGTCAAGCAATACTGTCTCATAAAAGTCATGTTGTTCACGGGTGTGAAAACGATAATCACAAGCAGTCCTTCTTCTGATAGCATAAGGATCTGACAATCTCCATTGACGCAGTCCTTTGTCCTTTCTCAACATCATGTTCTCAGCTACTGGGTGTGCGTTGTCATGGTCTGGTATCTTTGGCTTCAACTTTCTGAGCACTAGAGGCTCTTCATCAACATTTGATTCAGGCACTGGGGCCTTGTTCTTCTCTGCAGCAGATATGTTCCTGGTTGATCTCTTGGGTGCTGGTGCCTTAGGCTTTGACTTGGGAGGTGCAGCAGTCTTGATTGCATCAGACATGAGCTTCTGTGCTTTTGCAGGGGGTGCAGCAGCTGGCTCATCCTCCTCCTCTTCTTCCTCCTCATCAATCATCATGGAGGGTCTGCCAATCACACGGGCAATAGTTTTTCTTATCCTCTTTTTCTTAGCACCTGCAGCTGCCTCGCTAGGCTCTTCAAGAGTGAATTGTATGGACTGTTTTGGCACTTTCCTTACAACTGTTCTCTCTTTGACAGATGTAGGCTTGGAGCTGTACTCTTTAGCTAGCACTACTCTCTTCTTCTTGGTTGCTGTCTCATTGGCAACAAAATCCTCATCCTCACTATCTGAGGTTTTCTTCTTCCTTGTTCTGGTTGCAGCTTTAGGAAGATCTGGAGAGCTTCTCTCTCCCTCATAGAAACTTTCATTATGGCTTGATCCTTCACTCATCTCTGCCTGTTGTTCAGACCTGTTCTGCCGGTCACTGCCACTAGACATCTTGCTGAGCTGACCCTGTGAATAGATGGGTATGGGTAGAGTAGATGAGTCATCACAAAAAGCAGATAGTTTTTCATAAAAATGAGTTCAAACTTTAGTTCAAGGTTTTCACAGAATGCAGTTCGGATGGACCAAGTTGGTAATCTCGGTGACACCAAAGCACACTATAGAGACATGGCACGCCATTTCGGTCAGACCGAGATGGGTTTCGGTGGCTCCGAGATGCTAGGGTTTCACTGAGACGTTACTTTCGGTCTTACCGATTCGCACAACTTGGTGGCACCGAGATGTACTAGTGCTATGGCCAGAGCCAAATCGGTGGGACCGAAAATTCCTATTCGGTCGGTCCGAGATGCGTTCGGCGGAAACCTAACCCTAAATTTTTTGCTCGAATCTCGTTCAAACGAACTAATCTGGTGGAAACAGGATTGCATTCGTGGCAAGATTATAGGCAATCCAATCATGCATTGAATCGGAAAAGGGAAGCACGAAAGGGATCGAAACTCACCCTAACTCGGTGGAGTTTCTCTACGGCGGCAACGGCGGTGGAGATTACCGTTGACGGCGACGGAATCCTGCGGCGAGGGCGCGCTGGAGACGACGGTGACGATCCGAAGACCAAAGGGGCGGCAGCAATGGGGCGCGGGCGCGTGACGTTTGAAGAAATTTTCAACCGCACGGTTCGCTGGGAATATCTACCCATTCGCTGTCGGTGGCACCGAGTGGAACAAATCGGTAGCACCGAGACGTGCAACTGCTTGCAGTTACAGCAACTCGGTCCAACCGAGTTGGTCTAATCGGTAGCACCGAGATGAAAGCCTAGATCAGTCTAAATGCTTTCGGTTCGACCGAGTTTGAGTAGGGTGGTCTGACCGAAATCAATTAGAAGGTTTTGGAGGTTCAGCCCTTTCAGATCGGTGGCTCCGAGTGCTCCTCACCCGGAGGGTCCGAAAATGACTTGTTCAATTTTTGTGATGCAGCAAGAATAGAATTTGAGACAGGAAAGCATAGATAGCTAGAGAAGGTTCTTAGGCATTCTTGTACATCCACTTGGCTAGAAAAACCAAGACAATCAAAACAACAAATGGATGTCCTCGAATGATGAAAACATGCAAATCAACATGCTCACACAATAAGATAGCAAATGAAATATGTGTCAAACATGCACAACCAATTCTAGCATCTATCAAGCAATGGCGATGACTAGGTCATCTATATATGAGTATATTGACTTAGGAGCCAAATGAGAACATTTGATCATAGGTCATACTCATCGTTTAAGCACAAGTTGGGTTACCACTTTTACATAAAGCATTAATGTGTTCACACCATTAGAGTTGCTTTAGCTCAATTTTTAGTGCAAAGCTCCCCCTAGATGCGATATCCCCCCTAAGAGGGTTGAACTAACCTTGGGTTTTGTCGATGATGACTTCATGTAGATGTTGAAGATGTGGATGCTCAATGTTGATGTAGACCATCAAAAGTTGGGAGCAATCCTTTGGAGTTTTGTGCTTTCAATACCTACATGGGTTAGTCCCACACAAGGAACATACAAGGATATCCATAGACATAGAGTGAACTACACATATGATGATGTCCATGAATGCATTGATTACCTTGTCCCTTGCCTTACCAACAAGAGGGTTTGTGACTCCATGAACTAGTGCAAAATGTGGAAGTTGGTTGCACAAGTCCTTGCCATAAAGAATATGAGTGAAGTTTGTTGGCAGAGTCACCCTCAAGAACTCTCTAGTTCTTCTTCTTTTGGACCCACATCAACTTGATGGGAATCCTTGGAGTTGTAGTAGCACTTGATGAAGTAGAACTTGATGAAGTCTTGGGAACCCACTTGACCATGGCTTTAGGAGCTTCTTCAAATGAATCAGTATCTTCTTGAAGCTCGTCCTTGCCTTTTAGCTTGTGGTCTTGTGGTGGAAGGTCTTCTTGAGCTCGTGTTCCCTTAAAGGAAGTAGGATCATACTTCTCTTGTTGAGGAACAAACTTCGTCTTGGGGTATTGACCTTCTTCCCACTCAACTCCATCGGCATTGAACTTTTGTTCAAAACCAACACCTTGGTTCTTCCGGTGCCTTCCTTGCTTGCGTACAATTTCCTCAAATTGTTTACTCCCGGCAAGACTCTTGTAGACACCTTTTTCTATAATTCCGTTCAATAGCATATTTTCTTGCTCAAGTGTAACTTGGCTAAGAGAATCATTAGTGGAATCAATAGAACTACTAGAAGCAACAACATTGGATTTAGCATTGTTATTGTTACTACTAGAGGTAGAACCATTTTTACCCTTGTTGCTAGTTTGCTTAGGTTTAACTTGTGGCATAAAGGTAGACAAGAGTAAACATTTGGCAAGATATGAAGAACTCTTCTTTCGAAGATCGTCATTGATAGCTTTAAGAAACTCATGCTCTTGCTCTAAATTTAGCTTCTCGAAGCGTAGCTTCTCATGAGTTCTTAGAAGTTCTCTATGATCCTCTTGAGTTGTTTCATGAGCTAACTTAAGAGCATTTAGTTCTTTAGTTAGGCGCTCAATCTCCTTCATAGCATTGTCACTCATTTCCTCTTGACTATCATGATTACTAGCATTTTTATTATAGCTCACATCACTAGCCCTATCAACAAGTAAATCATCATCACCAAGCAAATCATCTTCATCACTATTAAAATCAAGATACTCGGGGTGTGATACCTTAGGGCATTTTGCCATGAAGCATCTTCCAATTCCTTCATTTGGTGAGTCAAATAGATCGTAGGAGTTGGATGACACAAGTGCAAGTCCGGCAACACCTTCATCTTGACTATAGTCGGAGTTGGAGTGATAACTTCTCTCGGATTGGTTGTCGGGGTCGGAGCCGGAAACCCATTCACCAACATGAGCTTGATGTCTTCTTCTTGTGTAGCTCCTTGATGACTTGTCCTTCCTCTTCGAATCCTTACTTCTTCGAGAGTGTCTTCGTTCATAATAATCATCTCTACTCCTTCTCTCTTTACGAGGTGATTCATCTCTTCTATGTCTTCCTCTTGGTGATTCGTCTATTTTCTTGTAGGGAGCCGTACACTCATTGGAGTAGTGTCCGGGCTTTCCACAATTGTAGCAATTACGGTCACGACTTGATGATCTTCTCTCATAATGTCTTGAGCTAGAGCTTCTTTCTTTCCCTTTATTCTTGTAGAACTTGTTGAACCTTTTCGCCATTAGGCTTATCTCTTCATTGGATACTAGCTTGTCACTTGGAGTTGTTGGAGCATCGATTGAGGCTTTGTAAGCACCACTTGACTTGTTGTGCAGCTCCTCTTTGTCCTTAAGCGACATTTCATGAGCAATGATCCTTCCAATGACTTCCGTGGGCTTGAGATCTTTGTAATTTGACATCATTTGGATCAATGTGCAGACGGTATCATATTTTCCATCCAAAGCTCTAAGTATCTTTTTGATGATGAATTTGTCGGTCATCTCTTCACTTCCTAAGCCGGCAATCTCATTTGTGATGAGAGCAAGCCTAGAGTACATCTCTGCGACTCCTTCACCATCCTTCATCTTGAACTTGTCAAGTTGGCTTTGAAGCACATCCAATTTAGATTCCTTGACGGACTCGGTACCCTCATGCATATCAACCAAAGTATCCCAAATTTCCTTTGCATTCTCGAGGCGGCTGATTTTGTTGAATTCCTCGGGACATAGACCGTTGAATAGAATGTCACAAGCTTGAGCATTGTATTGCAACATCTTCAATTCTTCCGGGGTTGCTTCACGATCCGGTTCCTTGCCATCCTCAAAGAAGTCACCTTGCAAGCCAACACGAACAACAGCTCAAACGGCAGGGTTATGACTAAGAATATGCATTTTCATCTTATGTTTCCAACTAGCAAAGTTTGTACCATCAAAATATGGACCTCTACGGTGATAGTTACCCTCACTAGACGCCATACTCTCCTAGGTTGTGAAACCAAGGCTATGGTCACCAAAGCTATGGAAATCAAGGCTTACGGAGACCAAAGCTCTGATACCACTTGCAGGATCGAAAGTATGTCTAGAGGGGGGGTGATTAGACTACTCGACCAAATAAAACCTAACCTTTTCCCAAATTTTAGTTGTAGGCAGATTTTAGCAATAGTACATGTCAAGCATCACCCTACACATGCAATTCTAAGAGTATAGCAGCGGAATGTAAGCAATTGCATATGTATGTAAAGGAGGGGATTGGAGATTTCAAACGCAATGAAGACACGGTGGTTTCTGGCGTGGTTCCGATAGGTGGTGCTATTGTACGTCCACGTTGATGGAGACTTCAACCCACGAAGGGTAGCGGCTGCGCGAGTCCATGGAGGGCTCCACCCACGAAGGGTCCACGAAGAAGCAACCTTGTCTATTCCACCATGGCTTACGTCCACGAAGGACTAGCCTCACTCGGGGTAGATCTTCACGAAGTAGGCGATCTCCTTGCCCTTACAAACTTCTTGGTTCAACTCCACAGCATGTTGGTGGCTCCCAAGCGACACCTAACCAATCTAGGAGACACCACTCTCCAAAAGGTAATAGACGGTGTGTTGTTGATGAACTCCTTGCTCTTGTGCTTCAAATGATAGTCTTCCCAGCACTCAAACAACTCCTCATAGATTGGCTATGGTGGAAGAGGGATTTGAGTGGAAAGCAACTTGGGAAAGGCTAGAGATCAAGGTTCAAATGGTAGGAATGGAATATCTTGATCTCAACACATGAGTAGGTGGTTCTCTCTCAGAAAATGAATGGTGGAAGTGTAGGCACGTTCTGATGGCTCTCCTTTCTGAGAAGGATGGGGTGGAGGGGTATATATAGCCTCCACACAAAATCCAACCGTTACACACTTTTGACCCAACTCGGTGGCACCGAAACGATCATCTCGGTAGCACCGAACTGTGTAAAAGATATGAACGTTAGGAATCTCGGTGGGACCGATACGAACAACTCGGATGGACCGAAGTGCAATGGCTAGGGCAAACCTCATCTCGGTGGCACCGATTGCATCAACTCAGTAGAATCGAAGTGAAGCAATAAGGCAACAGAGAGTTGGCAAGCCATCTCGGTGAGACCGATATGCATAACTCGGTGAGACCGAAGTGAATGCAACCGATTACAGAGAGTTGGCAAGGCCATCTCGGTGGGACCGAAATCCATTTCGGTGGATCCGATTTGTTAGGGTTTTGGCAGTGGCTAAGTCTTGGATGAACTCGGTGGGGCCGGATTGGAAATTTCGGTGGGGCCGAGTTGGAATTTAGGTTTAGGACATATTTGGGTAGAGAGAGTGGTTGAGGGTTTAGGAATACTGTCACTAAGCACTTGAGCAAAAAGACCATTAAGCAACACCTCATCCCCTTTTAATAGTATTGGCTTTCCTATGGACTCAATGTGATCTTGGATCACTAAACCAAAAATGTAGAGTCTTGATCTTTTGCCAATCCTTGTCCTTAGCATTTTGAGGGGTCCACGTCTCTAGTCCATGCCATGCCAATCATTGAACATCCTGAAATCTTAATCTTGAATGGATATTAATTCAATGAGATATATGTTGTTATGAATTACCAAAACCACCAAGGGAGCAAATGTGCTTTCAACCAGCGACCGAGCCGGTTCCACCGGCCGCCGGGGTGATGGACGACATCGTCCCGGGGTGCAGCGGGGCCCGGCACTGCGTAGCCAGCGGCTCTAATGTGCCACGTACCCGGCAGACACGAGGGCGGCACCAAGATGTTGTACCGCTGCAGCTTCAACGCCTCGGGTATGCCGATGCTCGACGGCCACCAAACGCGAGAACTACCGGCACCGGACTGTAGGGGAACGCGATAGAAAACAAAAAAATTCGGTACAGCGAGCACTCCCAGGACCACTAAGGAGACTGCATACAGGGTTTGATCTGATCATTACCGACTCGTAGCGCAGCGGAAGTAGAGTCGATGTAGATCGTCGGTGCAGATCCCCGCAGCTAGGATTTACAACCTCCCAACCGCGAGGATGTACTCCCTCGTAGGACAGCCCTTCGGGAGGTGGTCGGACAGTCCCTCGGACGATGTCACGGACAGCCCTTCAGGAGGACCCTCGAAGCTTGAACGCTAACTCGGACAGCCCTTCGAGAGGACCCTCGAACAGCCCCTCGGGCTAAAGATCGAAACTATGACCTCTCTACGGGGTTGCACACATACGGTGTCAGCTATCCGGCAGGGCTTCGTCGTCCAAAACTAGTTCCTACCGGAACCTAGACAGCCTTTCGGCTTTACGAAACTATTTCGTGGGAGGGAGAGAGAAATCCAGATAATGCATGGCATGTGTATGAGAGCAAGGGATGAGTGTGGAGAGCTCCTCTCCACCTCTATTTATAGGAAAGCCAAGGGGAAGGGTGCCTCCAAAAAATACCAAAACACCCATGCATTAGGTCACATATGATGGGTATTAAGGGCATAATGGGAGGCCATGTGGAGCTCCAAGGAGGAGCACCACCCTTGGCCGGCCACCCCATGGGGGACCCCCCAAAAGGGGTTCCTTCCCTTGCAAGCCTCTTCCATCTAGAACTTTGACTAAAGTCCTAAAAGGTGGCTATCCAAAATAGTAACCATAAAGTGATTTTCACTATTCACGGAAACATTTTTCCGCGACCGTTAAATCCGAAAATATTTCTGTGGGTCTTAGAATAATTCCAGTACCCACAAAAATGATTTTGGACGCGTTCCGAAACAATTCCGGATTAGTGATTTTCATCTGCGAAAAGCAACCAAACCGGTTCCGGCAGCTCCGGAACATTTCCGGTTTTTATCCCGGAAAAATCCCAGAAGTTTCCAGAACAATTCTGGCACCCTCCAAGAATTTCCAGGCGTGTGCCGAAACTAATTTGACTTAATGGTATACTCTGAAACAACTTTTCAGTTTTACCGAAACTATTCCGGTGTTCTTTGTGAAACGTTTCCGTTGTCTCCGAAACTTTTCCGGTGACTTTCTCTCAGACTCCCTGTCTAGTATTCAGCAGATAGATGACCCTTAAGTGTGTGACCCTATAGGTTCGGTAAAGTATAGACATGACCTGGAACACCTTCCGATCAATGATCAATAGCGGAACCGTGGACACCCATATTGATCCATATACCCACACGAATGAATATTCGAGTGAACCTCCAGTTGTCTTGTGCTATTCCTGTTGCTTCACGATATATTACAAACACCCGAGGTGAGATTTATCGGCATCCCCGTGGATCAACACTTGTCCACTATGCCAGTTACCTCGTTACCGGTTTTGTTCTCTTTTCTCGTTTCCGCGTTCCGGCATCCCAGTGATCAAATTACAATGTGTCTGGCCAGACGATGATGGATACCGTAACACCGCGAGGGCCCGAGAATATCTCTCCATCGTCGGAGGAGCAAATCCCAATCTTGAGCTATCTCGTTCCTTGTCATACCTTTCCGTGAACCCGTAAGCTGCCGTAATAGCCACCCAGTTACGGATGACGTTTAACAAACCCCAAAGTTCACGAAGCAAGCATGAAGGAACTCGATACTCTCATGGTCTAAGGAATTATGCAAACATTAACCATCTCTGTGTTATTAACCATTAACTTGTGACGAATGTATCTCATAGCATAACATCAATTTGGGTCGATTCAACACAAGTGTTGTACTAACATTGTGCCCTCAAAATTGCCGGCATAGTCATGCCCATGATCAGGAAAACAGGATCATCATGCAATACTTGAGCTAGTCTTAGAGGCATGACTAGGAATACTTTTTACCGTTTATTAAACCACACGTGCACATGAGTTTCCCTCCGAGCCTTGTGGATATTGTAGACTCGAGAATCATTGCAGTTATAGCATGGAACGTAAACATTCATTACAAACTCGGAGATACAAAATAACTGTTCTTACTGCCTCTAGGGCATATCTCCTACACGGACATGGCGAGCGTGGCGGGGAAGGGTGGGGGAGGTGAGGGGGAACATGACGGGAGAGAGTGCGGGTGAGGTATGCCGGGCCGCGGTGCTTCTTATAGCGCGGCGAGGGAGGTGGATGGGCGGTGGAGGCCGCTGGCCGGCCATTATGGCCGTGTTAATGGAGCGCCGTGGGAAGGCGCGCGCGTGGGCATCCGCGCCGGTGGTTATGACGAGCGAAGCGACGCGACGGCGGGCGGCAGGCGACGCGTCGGCGGGCGGCGCGTTTCGACGCGTCGGCGGACGACAGGCCCCTCGGGAGGCGTGATTGACGCGCTGACCGGCCCGTCTCAAACGCCCGCGACGCTGCGGTTTCGGCACTTCACAACGGCACGCGGCGTGATCGACGCACGATTTGTTTTTAGTCCGATCCACGTGCGAACGACCGGGCGTGCGCGCGGGGTCCCACCGGACTGATGTCATGGGCCCACCACGCCCACGGGCTCGGCTCGGCGCGGTCACGCGGCTCGGCGCCCCCACGGCTCGGCGCGTATTCGTACGAAGGCGGGGCATGGGCAGGCGGGCTGTTTTTTTTTTAATTAAGACCATCATGCCCTTCATAACGAAGGGGTATCGTCTAATCTCAGCCCTTGATGAGTTTAGGGGGGGTGTACCGAAGCAGAAGTGTTGCTTGCTTGGTAGGCATGAACCTTAAATGATTTGGGAGCAGAGAAGAGGTCAAGATGAGAATGTACATACGCCCGACAAGCCAATTGATTCGGCGAGTTATGGGCTCGTGACATTTCAGGCCCAACCGACTAGACAGTACCCACATTCAACAGATCAGTTATCCAGTTAGCTCATGTGAAATGTCATAGCGCTGTCTATTTCTCTTTTGTTTTGATCAACTTGCTGGCTGATGCTCCCAAGTCCCAACTGTCCGCGTGATTGGAAAAGAACTCTGGATGTTTCGCATGGTACCAAAGCTTACTCCACAAATCAGAAAAGTAAAAAATTTCCCCATATATCATGCTGATTAATTACAATTTTGTTTCAGCTATTTATGATAGAATCTTTACTATCTGCATTTCTCCATTTACGCATGATGATCTCTCCTTGCCTTGGTAGACTACTCTAGTTGGAGTAGTACGATTTGAGGTAGGTAGTACTGACATACTCTTTGAAGTACTTGTCATAGTTATGATTTATGAGCGTTCAAATGTCAAACTTCATTTAAGAATAGTAGTGCACTTCAATTTGTAGTGTATCTCCTTAAACACTTTGAGTGACAGTTTTAATTAGTGTGGGACAATTCTAGAAGTTTTTTCTGCTAGATAGGGCCAGAAGAAGAAGGCAACTCAAGCACTTCTCATAGGAAATAAAACTATACTCGAGCTATCATGCAGGCCTGAAATTGGTCTCAGGAATGTAGGCACGGCTATAGACAGATTTGACATGTGCTTTGCTGGGCTAGCAACTTGATACGGGTTCAAGAATGGACTTGCTAGCGAACCGGTCAAGTAATGAATTCAGTCAAGCATTACCACTCTGCTACTCATCCATCAAGCAAGTGCGCAATTCTTCAGGAATTAATTTTCTTTCATTGCTACGACGGGACTGATTTTCGTCAGCAACAGCAGCACACCAGTTGTCAAACACCACTTGGTTCACACCAAGTGTGACTATTTGAGCAAGCCCGATGGGTTTATCCACTTGAGCTCAGGCTCAGGTTTCGTTATGGTGACATGTCGAGGCCGGACTTCAGAGAAACTTATCAGAAGGGGATGAGCCATCTACTAAGCACATTTCGAAGATCATAGTTCCCATCTTCAAGGGACACAACTGGCCATGCTTTTCATTTTTCGAAGATGCTCTGGAAACGGGAGATGATGAGAATGTGGCAGCAGGCCCTGAATTATCAGGGTGATGGATTCAGCAGTGGGCGATACATTTGCTGGATCAATTAATAAAACAGGCCCAATTACTGTGAAAACGATGAGCGTGTATGTTTATGTGATACCAAGATCTTGATCGACCTCAGCTACTAACTTACGGGCGGCATATCTAAAAAAAGACCTTCAATGACCTCAGTCATTATGATCTTATGTTGACAATTCTCTCGACGCGGACAAGCGAACGATGGCAAGAGATTGAACCGTCTTGAACTCTAACGCAGATCAGTGGATATGGATAGAGAGATGTGAGCCATTTGGCAGGGTACTTCTAACCGGCATAAAATATTTGCCATTTTTCATCAATGAAAGACAGAAGAGAAGGTGTGCTGCATGTTCTTAATTAGCTCTCTTTGCTCCCTCAAAAAAAAAAAAGCTCTCTTTTGCATAGGGGGGAAATGCCACAATTGGGCCGGATATGTTCTTAAAGGAGGCCCAGTCGTGTAGCAGACCGTATGACCTCATTTCCTGATCAGCACAACATCCTCCAGCTGGATACAATGGGCTAAGAGACAAGAGACGATACTGATTTTTGTATTTGGAACTGTTTTTGTGGTAATTCAAATAGTAAGATATGTTCCTTACTTGAGGCGAAACAGTGGGGTAAAACACCACTCCAAAAAAAAAAAATTCTTTTTCAGCAACACTTTGAGACAAAAGAATTGATACTCGTTACAGCAAAAATGTAGAAAGGAAATGCTACTCTTTTCATATTTTGCTCCGATGATCATGATTGGTTTTGTTCTTACCGTTGATACTGGAGCTCCATCACCCTGTGACAAGTATAACAAGATACTACAATAGCCAATATTCGTGTTTAGTTTTCAGTCTTTGTGCAGATGTGAAGTATGCCTATATGAAGATTGATTTACAACAAGAGTTACATATAATGCACAATAATTAACTCACAATGGAAATTTATACATAACCTTTCATAGGGTCTGCATTTCAAAAATCTTTGTTCTTTAGTGTGTCTACATAGATTAATATTTATGGAAGTAATATGAGATTACTTATGTCACATCACTCTATTTAGTAAAAAATCTTGATCTCATAATTCACATTTTGCAATCTTTACAATTATACTCCAAGTATAGTGTCCATTGCAATTTTTCATCTCAAGATCATATATGTACTATGAGAGCAAAGTTATTCTGTTTATGTATCATCATGTGCGCGGGGTGTTATTTAGTTCCATAGAATTTTGGCAACAATAATCGACACAAAAGACTCTTAGAAGAAAAAAAAAATCCGAAATAATTGTATTTTCCCAGAATTTGTACAAAAGAACCCTACAATCCAAAGAAGCCACAACATGAGAATTCAGATGGATTTTCAGGCCATTCGACAATTCTACTGGATCGATGGTAAGCCACCGGATGGACCGAATGCACTTGGCATACAAGCAGCAGCGCCGTGTCACTGTACTGATGCCGTATAAACACTGGCTTACGGCGTACTCCCTCCATCCCATAATATAAGAGCGTTTTTGACACTACGGTGTCAAAAGCGCAAACGCTCTTATATTATGGAAAGCTGTAGCCATCATCAATACTGCCAAACATGCTAGCTAGTACTTGTACCGAGCACTGTTGCCGGGTCTTCTAGGAGTGGGTGGCACATCTTGTGATCTTGTTTTGTTCTTGTTCTTCTTCTTCTTCTTTGCGAGGAGATCTTATTTTGTTCTTCACTATATACTGTACGTGACCATCATCACCATTTCGATCTGCATGCTCTTGGGTACTTTTTGATTAATCTGTGAGCTAGCAGAAGTGCATGATGCAAGTGATCACTAACGCATGCATGCATGGACCGTTTGATTAGGGGGTGTATGGTTTCCTGGGTTGCATGTGGCTCGCACCCGACATGGAAAACTTGGGTCGTTTGGTAGGCTGCATGGCCTCTTCAGCCTGGCCCGTGGATGCAAAAGGACGCCCCTCAGCCAGGACGAGGGGCGAACCAACCTGTGGTTGGATGGTTAGAGGGACTGTGGTATCCTCAGCCCACCAGGTTTCAAATCTTGGTGCTCGCATTTATTCCTGAAATTATTTCAGGATTTCCGGCGATGCGCGTTCAGTGGGAGAAGACGTTCCCGTCTTCGACGAGGTGCCTACGGTGACTTTGTAAATTTCAAGATGATATGCCGGCTCAGTCTCTCGGAGGTGCCCATAGGGGTAGGGTGTGCGTGTGTGCGTTCATAGGGGTGAGTGTATGCGCGTGTATATGAGCGCTTGCGTCTGTACTGTGTTAAAAAAAAAAGCCAGGACGAGGGAAACGCAAGTTTTTCGCATATCTCGCATGCAGGCTATCGCTCGTTTACTTTTCTTCTGTCTTTCTTCTCTTCGCCACATCGACCAAGCGCCGCCGCCGCCGTCCTCGACCAATAGCCGCCGCCGCCTTCCTCGACCAACGATCGCCGTCCACCTCGTCAAGCCCCGCAGTCCTCCGCCGCCGCCGTCCTCGACCAAGTGTCACCGCCGCCGTCGACCAAGCGTCGCCGCCCTCGTCAAGCCGCCGCACGCCAGATCCTGCTGCCTCGCGCCGCCGCACGCTGGATCCCCGCCGTCTGGAGCCGCCGAGCTTCGGATCCCGTCGCCCCGCGCTGCTACGTCATCGAGTGCGTCATGATTCAGTTCAAGTATGCGAGATAGTTACTGGAGCAGTGCAGTTTTGGCCATGACTGCCGGCTCGTGCGCTGGAGATTACGTGCTAGCCATCTCCTCTGTCGCTGTAGTAGCAAACGATGATTAGGCAAGCCTAGCGAAATTCAGAAGATGGCCATCTCCTCTGCACGAGGTGCAGCCATATCATGCAAGTTAACCAAACACCCATCTCTTCTCATCCTTGCATCAGCCCAACCAGGCCGAGCTCACCCAGGCCCCCTCCTGCAATGCAGCCTGACAGCTTGGAACTGCACTTTATGTCTGTAATCACACCGATCAGGGAACGTACGTCGCCGCTCGTGATTGCACTGCAGGGTTGGTTTTTCATTTATTACAGGGTTTTCCTAAAAAAATATTACAGGAATAAGGGCATTTCCAACGCCGACCCTCAACCAGCTCGCATACGTCCAAACCGCACGGTCCGGACGTGTTTTGCCATCCAACGCAGGCCTGTATCGGTCAGCCGACCGGTCCGAACGCACTTTTTCCCGCAAATCGAAAGCAAAGTTGGGGGGCTTTGTTGTAGTCCGGACAGCAGCCACGTAGGACTCCGACACCTTCGGCCCACTGAATGCCCCTCCTGGTCCCAGTTTCTTCCAATCCGCCCCTTCTCCCCCATGTTTTGCATCCGCACCCTACTCCTCCGACGCCGCCATTGTACCTCTCCGGGCGCCGCACATGCATTGCCGAATCTCCGCAAACAACACCGACGTGCCCCGCTCGCCTTTTACGACAACGCCGTCCACCCAAGACCCGTCCGTAGTCAGGTACACTCCCCCACCCCCCCTGACACCACGCCCGGCAGGCGAAAGCACATTGCGCCCTACGACATGCACATCATCCTACAATGCAATGTGAAGTCATTATCGTATCGATGCTACGCCATTCAGACCACCGTCACCAAGTTTTGTGATGCGGTTGCTCGGCTGGAGGCAAGGTGACCATTGCGCGCGGCAGTGGATGAGATCGTAAGTTTTGCTTCTTCTTGTTCAACTTGTTGATTGAATCATTCATTCACTCAATGTTGCTCTACATATTGTGTAGCACATACGTGTTGTCGTGATGTACCACGGGATAGAGGGACGGTCATTTACGTACATACACTGTTGGATAAAGCTGAAAGGGGCAGTATGTGTGCGATGACATGATCCATTCATGAAAAACTTGTTGAACATCCGGTTAATCACGTTGAATTTGAACTATTGTAGTACTAGACTTATTTGCATGCTATGTATGGTTGATTTGTGCTATTTTCTATCCAAACTTTGATGAATTACGTCGGGTTTGATGAATTTCGTCCAGTTTGCTGAAACCCGGCTTGAAATGTACGCGGATAGCGCTGGATGGCCGGATCTCATATCCATGTCCGCGGACTGGTCCCCTGTCCGTGGACAGATCCAGGAGCAAATTTGCAGGTGGAGATGCCCTAACCAAGCCAATGGCATCAGACCCGCGGGAAAGAACAAAAGAAAGAAGGCGAAAAGGAAAAAAGGGTGCTCCTATTCATCGACCTACCCGCTCAATACGGAGGAAACACACACCTCCCGCTCCCTCGCACGTGTTTTTAGTCCGGCCCATGTGCGGGGAGGGACGCCTTTGTTTTTTTGTCTTTTTTTCAGCTTTTTTTTCATATAATTCGGGATTTAAAAGAAGTTCCAAATTTTTAAAAATAGTGAACTTTTAAAAAGATTTGAGAAGTCATAAAATATTTGTGAATTCAAAATATGTTCATGATTTTGGAAAATATTCATGGATTCAAAAAATGATTGTGATTTTGAAAAAATGTTCGCATATTCAAAAAATGTTCATGATTTTGAAAAAATAGCGTATTCAAAAATTGTTCATGAACTTGAAATAATATTCGCAAATTCAAAAAATGTTCATGATTTTTTAAAAAATTCACCAAGTTCAAGAAATCTTTGAGAATTTAAAAATTGTTCCAAAATTCAAAAAAAGTTCATCGATTCGAAAAATGTTCAAGAATTAAAAAAAAATGTCCGTGAATTCCAAAAATTGTTCCCAAATTTTGAGAATGTTCACCCATTTAAAAATGTTCACAGTGTCAAAAAAATATTCGCAAATACTGACCGATCGCTTAAGGTAGATCACATAAACTACAAGATTTATCCCAAGAGATTATTAATCACTGGAATAAAACGACGGGTGTATAGTGAGGCAGCGACGGATGGTGTGGAGGTGGAGAAAGTCAGCTCGGACATCCCTCTCCTCGCCATGAAACCGCCCGGCAGAAATCATTCCGGAACGCGATCAAGTCAGCCCAAATTGATGGCGTGCCTCCCAAATCCAGTGATGCGAATCGATCGGTTCTGTCAGGCCGGCTACAAGGTACGACCCCAAACGGACATCCGTTTGGTCCGGATTTCGTTCGTTTGGGTAGGGCAATGGGGCGGCGTCCGGCCTCTTTTGTGGATGCGCTGGCCGTGCGCCCAACGCGCGGACGCATCTGATCCGCCACGGCCGGGTGTCCCCCTATACCCATAAATTTTTTGTTGGCATTTAAACATTTTTTTATTTCCTCAAACACATTTCGATACATACATTCACCAATTCTTCGCTACGAGAGCAAGACCAAAGAAAACAAGAACCGCAATTAGACATTTTAGAAGATGTTCAATTTTCATAACTGTTCCCACTAGTTGGACTAATATCTTCTCTATGTCTTCATTGTTGATCTGTGAATTCTTGAGCTTGACAACTTCTTTCTTCTTCGATTCTAAAGAAGTAGACGTTGCTTCCCCTTTGGTCTCTTCTTTAGTCTCATCTCTAGTTTCAATTCTAGCTAGAAGTGCACGGACATCTAGCTAATTCCGTTCGATCAAAAGATCGATGTAGTCTTCTTCCCAATACCAAAACTTGCATCCCTCCTGCACATAAATTTGAGCAAACAAGCTACCAAATTGCGTCGAATCCGAGAGCAAAACCGAACCAAGAGAAGCAAGTACCCCATCTTTTTTGCATTTGACGAACAACCATCGTGGATGTTCCGACGTCGTAGAGACGCGGCGCACGACCTGCCGCGGGCAGTCATCGCACTTTATGAGCAGTAACGGTGAGCCGGCAAGCCTCTGGGCCAGCGCCGAGCCAGGGGCAACGGACGGCCGTGGCTTTGCAGGTGAACCGACGACGGGGGTAGATCCGAGCGGCTAGAGGAGGATGTTGGAAATATGCCCTAGAGGCAATAATAAATTGGTTATTATTATATTTCCTTGTTCATGATAATCGTTTATTATCCATGCTATAATTGTATTGATTGGAAACTCAAATACATGTGTGGGTACATAGACAACACTGTGTCCCTAGTAAGCCTCTAGTTGACTAGCTCGTTGATCAAAGATGGTTAAGGTTTCCTAGCCATTGACATGAGATGTCATTTGATAACGGGATCACATCATTAGGAGAATGATGTGATGGACAAGACCCAAACTGTAAACGTAGCATTTGATCGTGTCAGTTTATTGCTATTGTTTTCTGCATGTCAAGTATCTGTTCCTTTGACCATGAGATCATGCAACTCACTGACACTGGAGGAATACCTTGTGTGTATCAAACGTCGCAACGTAACTGGGTGACTATAAAGGTGCTCTACAGGTATCTCCGAGGGTGTCTGTTGGGTTGGCATGGATCAAGACTGGGATTTGTTACTCCGTGTGACGGAGAGGTATCTCAGGGCCCAGTCGGTAATACAACATCACATTGAGCCTTGCAAGCAAAGTGACTAAAGAGTTAGCCACAGGATCTTGTATTACGGAACGAGTAAAGAGACTTGCCGGTAACGAGATTGAACTAGGTATAGTGATACCGACGATCGAATCTCGGGCAAGTAACATACCGAAGAACAAAGGGAACAGCATACGGGATTAACTGAATCCTTGACATAGAGGTTCGACCGATAAAGATCTTCGTAGAATATGTAGGAGCCAATATGGGCATCCAGGTCCCGCTATTGGTTATTGATCGTAGAGGTGTCTCGGTCATGTCTACATAGTTCTCGAACCCGCAGGGTCTACACACTTAACGTTTGGTGACGATTAGTATAATTGAGTTATTATGTTGGTGACCGAAAGTTGTTCGGAGTCTCGGATAAGATCCCGGACATGACGAGGATCTCCGGAATAGTCCGGAGGTAAAGATTGATATATGTGATAATAGTGTTTTGATCTCCGGAAGGGTTCCGGAATTCACCGGAAGGGGTTCCGGATGTTTACCGAAGTGTTCGGGTGCAGCAACACTTTATATGGGCCAAAGGGATAAAGCCCACGAGGTATTGGAAAGTGCAAAAGTAGTTTTGCTGCCGCGTAAGCGGTACTACCGCTTGGTGAAGCGGTACTACCGCCCGAGCGGTACTACCGCTTGTGTGAAGCGGTACTACCGCCCAAGCGGTACTACCGCTTGTGCGCGGCTGTGCACGGTTCGGCAGGGATCCGAGTTGGACTCTTTCCCTGCGGACCAAACCGACCTTGTGCGGGCAAAACCGACCTGGAGGAGGCTTTTACTCCAAGTTTAGACCCCAAGGCTCAACATATAAATAGAGGGGCAGGGCTAGCACACGGGACACATCAAGATTTCCCCAAGCCGTGTGCGGCAACCCTAACCCTCTAGTTCCTCCGTCATAATCTCCGTAGCGCTTGGCGAAGCCCTGCAGAGATTGTTCCTCACCACCATCACCACGCCGTCGTGCTGCTGGAACTCAACCACTACTTCATCATCGCTCGCTGGATCGAGGAGGTGAAGGCGTCATCAAGCCGTACGTGTGTTGAACGCGGAGGTGCCGTCCGTTCGGCGCTAGTTCGTGATCGGATCGAGGGACGACTTGCGATTTGGATCGCGGAGACGTTCGACTACATCAACCGCGTTTCTTAAACGCTTCCGCTTAGCGATCTACAAGGGTATGTAGATTCACTCTCCCTCTCGTAGTTGCTCATCACCATGGATAGATCTTGTGTGTGCGTAGGAAAATTTTTGTTTCCCATGCAACGTTCCCCAACAGAGGACTCGACACGTGCATGCGGCGCCGAGGTGCTGCCGGGGCTGTGTGGTCCGGTATCCGGCCAATCCATGGCAAGGCGCAGCCGCTGGCAGCCGGATGCGGCAAATCCGGGCGGCAGGATGCGCCAAATCCCGCCGCCGCAGATCTACCGGTTGGCCGCCCGCGCCGGGCCGAGGGGAGCACCAAGCCGGCGGCTGTGGTACGAGGAGGAGGAGGAGGAGGAGAGTGGGCCCGGAGAGCGAGGTAAAGAAAAATGGCCGGCGGGGCTATGGGGGAGGGTTTGCTCGGGGGGCGGCGCACGGGGGGAGGGGGAGAGAAAAAGGGGGAGCCTGTGTCCTCGACGGGCGGGCCAGGGGAGGACATGGGCACGTGTCTCGCCCGTCCGCCCATGTCCGCTTCGGCGCAAATGCGGGCCAAATTTGGGCCGGGGATGGGGCGAAAACGGACCAAAAACGAACAAATGTCCGTTTGCTTCCGCGCGTTGGACCGGGTTTTCTGTTCGTTAACCCTTAAACGAACGCGGCCGGACGATTTGGGGTCATGCATTGAAGTTGGCCTCAAGGGAATCAACACGCCACGCTGTCGACGTGACGGTGCCCGCCGCCGGTCGGTCGGTGCCGCCGCCATCCGTTGCTCCGCGCACGAAATCGGCGGAGGTCGCGCTCCAGTCAACGTACCCTGGCGCGCGCGTCCTCCCGTGGCTCCGCGCTCGAGCCGAGTCCGAGTCCGTGTGGCCGTGTCACGCGGGGTGTCGGTCTCGCACGTGTCATGCACGTCGGCACGTCACTAGCATGGAAGGAATTTTGGAGTCAGGGATGGTTGCCATTGTTCACATACGTACTGTACGTTGTAACTGCGTAGACGCGAACCAACCTGTGGTTGGATGGTTAGAGGGACTGTGGTATCCCCAGCCCACCAGGGTTCAAATCCTGGTGCTCGCATTTATTTCTGGATTTATTTCAGGATTTCCGGCGATGCGCATTCAGTGGGAGGAGACGTTCCCGTCGATGACGAGGTGCCTACGGTGACTTCGTAAATTTCAAGATGATATGTCGGCTCAGTCTCTCGGAGGTGCTCATAGGGGTAAGGTGTGCGTGCGTGCGTTCATAGGGGTGAGTGTATGCGCGTGTATATGAGCGCTTGCGTCTGTACTGTGTTCAAAAAAAAAAAAAAAACTGCGTAGGCACCACTACAGTCTACAGTGCGAGTTATGGATCGACGTTGTTTGTGGATGCATGCAATTGGCCAGGGGGTCATGCACGCACCATGTTCTTGTGGTTCGAGATCACCCTACCGGTCGATCTGTCATATAAGCAGGCCGATGTGCTCCTACCTGCTGGGCACTGCCAATGTGCTTCGTTGCCTCCCTGTCATGCCTGTCTCACTATCACAGCTAGCTCCGATTTGTTGAAGCTTCGTGATGATTGCTGTTGGAAAAACTGACATATAAGCAGGCCGATGGGAAGATGGACAAAGCCGTGAGAAGGGAGACAGACATTTGTATTGAAAATTGAAGTTTTTTTGGGGCCGGTAGAATTTTGTACAAATACACCAAACAAAAGTGATAGAGTGTTCAGCTGAACAAACATTTTTGTGCAACCTTTGTTGCTGCAATGGTCATGCACATACTAAACTTTTTTTTAAAGGCAAAAGATTTGCCACATTTATTTAAAAAGGAAGTCTTCAATAAAAGTACCTGTTTGAGGGCCACCCTGGGAGAACAAAGTCTACTCTTCCGGCATATTATTACACAAGTCTTTGGCTCCTGCATTCACCCAATTACTAGCCTTGCTACGAATTATTGTGAAGGCAATGGCCGGTGTAGCGTATTTAATATCGAAGACCTCACATTGCGCTTATTCCATTTTTCCCAAGCCACAAGCATTGCAAGCGATGCCATGGCCCTACAGCGACATCGACTACCTTGCACAAAGTCATACCACCACGATTCGATGTTGTTGAAACCCTTCCACGAGGATGGATCAAAAACCGGGGGAGGAGGTAGGGGGGTGTCAATCTTTAATCTGTTCAAATCTAGAAGGGAAAGCGGAATGCAAATAACACATATGGTTGCATAGAGGCCCACAATTGGGCCTTCTGTGCTTTGCCAGATGGTCCACAGTCCAAAGCCGTACATAACTTTGAAAAGATTGATTGTTAGATAAAGACTTAATGTACAGGATTATTGACTTAGATATATTCTAAAAAAAGTATTATCAACTTGGATAGAATGGACACCCCCTTTTATTATTATTATTATTATTATTATTATTATTATTATTATTATTAATGGAATCACTTTACAAAATGTAAAATAGTTATCTCTTATATATTTCTTTGGGCCTTACTATTTTCATTAAAAAAAGATTTTTTTAGGGGTGAAAAAAAGATATGTTCGAATCCTGAATGGGACAACGAAATGCAAATAACATATGGTTGCATAGAGGGCCACAATTGGGCCTTCTGTGCCTCGCCAGATGGTCCGCGGTCCAAAGGTGTACATAACTCTGAAAATATTGATTGTTAGATAAAGACTTAATGTATAATTATTGGCTTGGATATATTTTATCCAGTATATGAAGAATGGACACTCCCTTCATTATTATTTATGGGATCACTTCACAAAAGGGAAACGCTTCGTTTCAGTCGGTGGACCGCACACGAGCGTCCGTCACCTCCTCCATGCGACTCGTGTCTTTGCATGCCCGTTTCTGTATCTTTCTGCAACATCATGTGTGTTACGAAATTGCCTTCCGTAATAGCACCCATGTTGCAAAAAAAAAGTTAACACTGCAAAATTTTCTTCCGCAACAACACCCATGTTGAAAAAAATGAAGACAACAAAAAATACAACATCACATATGTTGCAAAAGGTTTCTGCAACATGAGCTCTGTTGCAAAAGGGTTATGTATGACTATCCTTTTGCAATTATGAGGACGGTGTTGGGCGTTGGATGATTTCAGATCTAACGGTTGTTGGGGCGACGGTTCTTTAGGATCCGCCGGCCGACGCGTAGCACGCCCCTTTATAAAAAATGTAAAAAATGTTAAATTTTCTCTTATATATTTATTTGGGCCTTACTATTTTCCTTGAAAAAATAGCAGATCAGCAGATCCACTCATCATCTAGGCAGACCACTCACAAGCCCACCGGAGCCTAACCCAACCCAACCCAGCAACCAAGCCCACCCACCCATTGGCCCCCGAAGCCGCGACTCCGAAGGGCATAGGCGCGAAAAATAGCATATTCCCAGCGCGCGTCATCTCCCTTCCCCGCCAAAACAATCCGAAAACCGACCAGATCGGCCACTATTTCTTCCCTCCAATGCCGAAACCGTCTGCCCCTCCCGCCCCCGATCCCGCTTCGCGCCAATTCCAGCCACCAACCCACCGCCGGCGGACCAGGGTGGGGAGACGCACCACGCACACACAGCCTGATTGCCTGACGGACGCGCGCGAGACTCTGCCAGACGCCCCGCCTCCACCTGCCTCCCCGCCCTCGCCGGTCGCCGGACGCCCAGCTGCCCAGGAGGCTCCTCCGCTCTGCCTCTCCGTCGCACCCGCGGCCTGCCCGTCTCTCGGCGCCAGCCGTGCTAGTTCCGCCACTGCCGGCAGCCATGGACATGTCGACGATCGCCGCCCGCCTCGGCCTCTCCGGGTCCCGCCCCGTCGTGCGCAAGGCCGCTGAGCTCCGCCGCCTCTGCGACATCAACTTCGACTCCTCCGTCCTCGGCATCGTAAGCCTCCCGTACCGCCCTTTCAACCACTTCCTCTCCCTCGATCTCTCTCGTGTACGTGTCTCTGATGTTGGTTTCGCGCAGGGGGAGGTGTGCAAGGCCATCATCTGCCTCGAGATCGCTGCGACCAAGTGAGTTTGACTTGCCCTCTAAGTGCTCGACGAATTTCCCATTTCGAGGATTCTGTTGGTTGGTTAAAGGCATTACTGATCCGTTTGCTTTGTCTGTGATTGTCCAGGTTTCAGGTGATATTTGATCGGTCAGAGGCGGTGCGGATGAGTGGGATGTCGGAGAAGGCATACATCAGATCATTCAACGCGCTGCAGAATGGGCTTGGCGTCAAGTATGCCACTTTGCACTTCTGTTCCACTAATTGATACACGCAAATGTGACGAGCCTTGATGAATTGAGCGATTTCTTCTTGTAGGACGACATTGGATGTGCGTGAATTGGGCATCCAGTTCGGCTGTGTCAGGTTGATACCTTTTGTGCAGAAGGGATTGGCGCTGTAAGTCTGCTCCCTTTGCTAGTTCTGTTGTACTGCAAGGCTAACTTGCTGGAGATGTCTGGATATGCAATTGGCCTGGGATGCAAAGTTTTGGATGCTCGAAGCCTCAAATGATGTACTGATGGTAACATTGTATGCTTCAGGTACAAGGAGCGTTTCTTGGCTGCATTGCCTCCTTCTCGCCGCTCAAGCACGGACTTTGGTCGGCCAGTGTTTACTGCAGCAGCATTCTATTTATGTGCAAAGAGGCATAAGGTGACAACTGACAACAGAATCAATAAAAATGGTTCACTTTGCATGTTTGTTTGTGGCACATAATCATTTGCTGCTTCTAGTACTGAATATTTTCTCAATTTCCCTGCAGCTCAAAGTTGACAAACTGAAGCTGATTGACCTGTGTGGTACATCTAGCTCCGAATTTACAACGGTAATGGACTTGAATTGTATTTTCTTTGCATACAGTTGTCCTTTCCTTCCTGCACCTCGTATATATGCTAGTGTCTGCTAAGTTTGTCATCACAAACATGTTTAGATTGGTGCTACCCATTATCCTGTTTTGACTGTTATTTGTGCTGGTTGCAGGTTTCAACATCCATGGGAGACCTTTGTTTTGATGTTTTTGGGATAGCCAAGGAGAAGAAGGATCCAACCTCCATCAAAGGGAATAGAGGTATCTGCGCATGCTCTAATATTGATGCAATAATTCTTCATACATGATATGCTAAAAGCTTGTGGATTGGTTGGTTTCCATTTATAGCAGCAGCTTGTAATTTGCAATTGTTGATGCAGAACTGCTGGATGTTTTGCCTAGCAAAAGGAAACATGAGGATGACAGCGATCACTCTGATGAATCGTCAGGGGACGACAATGATGACGAGCTAGATGTACGAACCCGCTTAATGTCGCTTGCTTTTCAAGTATTATACTCTAACTGTTACTTCTGAAATTCATGACATAATGCTATAGTTGTTTGGTACTCCTGCTTGATTAAACACAAGGCACTAATGAAGTGTGATCAGATGCATCTGCATAACATGCAACATAGACTCTCAGCTAGTAATTGTTATAGCATCTCGTTTGCCAGACATGTTGACACTGGTTTTTCGTCACATAAGTTTGCAATTTGTTATTCTGCGCATTTTTTTCTTCATATCCTTGTTGTGGCTGCTGCCTGATCCTTTCAATTTCAGCTACCAACTCACAAAAGCCACAAGAAGATGGAGAAACAAGCGTACAATCAGTGGAAGTCTTCGGTTATCTCCACCAATAAGCAAACCAAACCAGGTTAGTACTTGGGACTTGTTTTTTTTTTTTTTGCGAGAAAGTACTTGGGACTTGTTTACATCGCGGTCTAGGCCACTCGAAACCTCACACCACCCATGAGCTAAATTAATTACCTCTCTGCTCTGTGTTAGACCCTACTAAGCCCAGGAAGCAAGCTCAGCTGAACTTCAAGAAGAAACTGCCAGACGCCGCCTTGGAAGTGCCGCCACCAGCTAACTAAATGAACATGGAAGGATTGGAATAGCTGAAGCCTGAAAGCCTGGGAGTTGGGGTGTTTTGTACAATCATAGAGCTAGTCCTTGATGCAAAAAGTGCACTTCTGGCTGCACCCCTCGTCGTTTTTGATATGTTTGTAAGGCGCTGACATGGTACAAAGTGTTATACAATCAGGGGATGCTCTTCTGCAAATGGCGGTGGCATGCTTGTTTAATTATGTGCACGGTGTAGGAATCTCTTGACAGTCGCCCGTTTACATGCCGTCACCAACCACCGGCTCGTCAGGCCTCCAGTTCCGCTGTGATTTGCGTTGCGTTAGGTACGCGCAGGTCCGAGTGCTCGCGTACTAGACGATCATTTCATTTCGAATTGGGAGGATATTTCTGCCTTGTCTTTTGGATAGAAAAGTGCGTGCTAGATATATATACGTAGAACCAAACATCCTAAAAAAAAGATATATAGAACCACAAACGGCTCTCGACGAAGTGCATGCTGCTTCCACTACCTACCAGGAGGTAGCATTTTCGGGTCGTTGGGTTTGCGATTTTGTAGGGCATTCGGATAGTTTTCAGCCGTTTTTGGACGCTTGGATCGTCCCTTTTCACGCCGTCACCGGTGGCCACTCACGCCTCCTTTGGTGCTCTGTAGTGCTCGGCGACGAGGCAACTGGGACCTTTTCCGTTGCGCTGCCAAGATATTTGCATCGCCCGGACTGCAAAATGCAGGCTGGGTACTAGTTTTTTTTTAGCACTCTTTTAAAAAGTGTGCGTTGCGCAAACTTAGAAAACGAATGGTGCTAGGGTTTTTTGCTCGGTGGGTCCACCACGTTTTCAGGAAAACCTAAGGGCGACCGGGAAGGCGATTGCTAGGCCGCCGCTAGGGTTAGGGTTTCTTGAGCGGGGGTGAGTGTTGATCCCCGGTTGCTTCCTGGTCAGCGACGGCGCCGTCCTGTGAGGCAGATCGGCGACGTGGTGCTTCAGCTCCTGTGGCTACAGCCATGGCGGAGCGATCGGATAAAAGGGGGGGGGGCTACCCCGAGGAAAGAGGCCACCCCGGCAAAGAAGTCGGCGACGACGGCAATGGCGGGAGGAACGAGCAGGGGTTCTTCTGCATCCCCGGCTGATGGCAAGACCTCGGCAGAAGCTGCCAGCCTTTCGGAGAGCTTCGACGGCCTGGTTCTGACAGATAAGGAGAAGCAGGGTTTCATCTTTGCGGAACTGGCAGCGGAGCAGATTAGGGCCCCAAGGTGGTCGGCGTGGGGAAGAGGACTGAAACATGCCACTGAAAGACTCTACTGAGACAAAAAGATGGGCTGTCAAAAAGGTAGAGGAGGTAGGATGGGCAGTTGGTCAGATCTAGTATGGATCGTACATGGACGATAGTTGGAGAGCCGCCTGGGCAAGGTCTTCTCACCGCGGCCGTTCAACCAAACTGCGCTGGAACGATCGATGCAACGGGCCTGGGGTCTGCACAGGGAAGCCAAGTTCAAGGACATTGGCGGAAACAAATTTGTTGTCAGATTCGGTAGTGAAGGGGATTGGAGGCATGCACTGAATAATGGACCATGGCAATTCGATTTTCATGTGCTGGTACTCAAGGACTATGAAGGGGATGTTCATCCATCTGAGATGGTCTTTGACACGGTGGAGATGTGGGTGAGGGTGCCGGATCTGCCTCTGGACAAGCGAACTGAAGCTTTTGGCATGGCTCTTGGGGACTGGTTAGGAGAAGTGGTGAAGGTAGATGTGGAGAAGGATGGATTCGCCAGAGGGAAATATCTCCGTGTGCGGGCTAAGATCTCTATTTTTTAGCCCATTGTGCGTAAGTTCAGGCTCAGGACCTCACTGGAGGATCTTGAGGGGACATGGTTCGAGTTTACTTACGAAGAAATTCCTCACTTCTGTTTTGATTGTGGGCGTCTAGTGCATGCGAACGGAATATGTGAGAAACCTGTTGATGCTTCGAGTCAATGGGGTTTGTGGCTACGGGCATCACCAACTAGGTCCTCTTCGGCGCAGAAAGAAAATCCACAGATGACAGTCAATAGCGCGATGAGTAGAGACACATCCAGGAATGATGATAGTGATAAAGCAAGGTGTCAGCAAGGTTATGGAAGAGATGCACCTATTAAGAGGAATTTACATAGAGACTTTAATATGTCGGCTGATTCACACACTGGTGTGAGGCAGAAGGCGGACCTCAGCGAAGTCTCCAGCCCTAACAAGGGCGGCGGTAGGACTGCTGATGGGAAGGGAAAGGACCTGCGAGATAAACTGGAACAGAAGAAGGAGCAAGACCTGCGGCATGAATTAAATAACCGTTTTGTAGGGACACAACGGGAAGAGAAGCGCTACTCTGGCTACGCTCGCGATAATGGGCGTCATACAGAACAGCAGCATGGGGAGAGGCACCATGCAGATGCACGACGCGAGGGAGAGCGCCATGCAGATGCTAGACGTAATGGAGAGCGCCATGCAGACTACCAGTTTGATTATAGAAGGCATGCAGGTGGTGGCTATGAGGAAAGACAGCATGATCAGAGAGGACGAGGGGACATGCTTGGCCACGTCCCATCCCGGTCGGCTGGTAGGACAAAAGGGAGATATGTGAGGAAACTGAGGCCTCATGATGCTGAAACAAGTACACCTAGACAGGTTTATCAAGAGAAGGACTTAGGAAGAAAGAGAAGGCCGAAACAATTGTGGGTGGCTAAGGGTGACCCGGACGGGCAGATTCACCATGATACGTTCATTCGCGACACGAGGCAGCGGACGTCTACAGTGTTTGATCGTATCTCAGAACCAAAGGATGCATCGGCGGACCCTGAGGACCAGGGCCGTCGGGACCAATGAATTGCCTGGCCTGGAACTATTGAGGACTGGGGTTGGACTCGACAGTGGGCGAGCTTCGAGACCTGATTAGGTCGTACAACGCAGCGGTGGTGTTTCTGAGCGAGACCAAAAAAACGGCGAGAGCGATGGAGAGACTCAAGTGGAGTCTTGGGTTCAGAAACGGTGTGGCAGTGGATTGTGTGGGTAGAAGTGGAGGATTAGCTTTGTGGTGGAGAGATCATCTGCAGGTTACAGTGAGGCCCTGGTGCCAATATTTCATTGATGTAGAGATTGTGCTTGATGGAAAGACATGTAGATTCACTGGTTTCTATGGGGAGCCACGCACAGAGCTTCGAAAGAAGTCGTGGGATGCTATCAGATATCTCAGAGGCCAGGACAACCTTCCATGGCTGTGTGCAGGTGACTTCAACGAAGCGATGTTTCAAACAGACCAACGGGGGGGGGGGGGGAGCAACTTGAGAACATTTTCACAGATGGAGGATTTTAGGGACTGCCTGGCTGACTGCGGCCTTGTGGACCTAGGATTCTCGGGGTACCCCTACACATGGGATAACAAGCAAGATGGAGATAGAAATGTTCATGTCAGGCTAGACCGAGGGACATGCAATGATGGGTTCTTGGCCATGTTCGTGGAGACTACCGTGGAGCACGTTGTCACGGAAGAGTCAGACCATGTGGCCCTACTGATCCGCGCTTTGGAGACAGCTCCGATGCGTGGTCAAGGAGGAGAGAGGCAGTTCCGATACGAAGAAGCGTGGACGAGACATGAAGCTTATGAAGGAATGGTTTCAGAAGCTTAAGAGGCAGCATGGTCGGGCGAGCTGGGAATTACTGCAACATGCAACAAGCTGGGCAAGCTAACAGTGAGCATGCAAGAGTGGGCCAGGATTGTTTTTGGCTCTATTAGACGCCAGATAAAGAAACTTAAATCGCAGCTCCAAGATGCTAAGTATAGGGCGCTTGGTTCTGGACTCTCACAGGAGGTCCGTGACCTGGAGGAACAATTGCGCGAGATTTATGCTCGCGAGGAACTGCTATATAGACAGAGATCACGGATTGACTGGCTTGCTGCAGGTGATCAAAATACTAAATATTTCCAGGGGCGTGCAACTCATCGTAAGCGGAAAAATACTGTGAAATCACTAGTTAAGGAAGATGGCTCGCGGTGTACGGTGGATGAAGAAATGAGAGAGATGGCGGCAAATTTCTATGCCAAACTGTTCGCATCAGAGGGTTCGGCGGGAGCTAATGGGTTGCTGGAAAACATTGTTCCAATGGTGTCGGAGGAGATGAACAGCAAACTATGTGCACCCGTGTTTGACAATGAGATAGAAGCGACACTATTTCAAATGGGCCCCACTAAAGCACCTGGCCTGGATGGGCTGCCAGCACTATTTTACCAACGACACTGGTCTTTGGTCAAGGATGATGTGTGCAGGGCAGTGCGAGATTTCTTGGGTGGTGTGGCGGCGCCTGACGCGTTTAATGCGACCGTCATAGTCATGATTCCTAAAGTCAACTCACCGGAGTTGCTTTCCCAGTTTAGACCGATAAGTTTGTGTAATGTGCTATATAAAATTGCATCTAAGGTCCTTGCTAACCGGTTGAAGGTAATCTTGCCAGTGCTAATCTCAGAAGAGCAAAGTGCTTTTGTACCTGGGCGGCTCATCACGGATAATGTCTTGGTAGCGTATGAGTGTGTACATGCCATACGAACCAGGAAACGCAAGAAACCTTTATGCGCGGTCAAACTGGACATGATGAAGGCATATGATAGAGTGGAATGGATTTTTTTGGAGCAGATGTTGTCAAGGTTTGGCTTTGATCCGGGGTGGATTTCTATGATTATGCGATGTGTGACGTCTGCAAATTTCAGGGTAAAGTTAAATGGGGGCATGTCAATGCCCTTCACGCCATCTAGAGGGCTCCGACAGGGAGATCCATTGTCTCCATATTTATTCATGTTTTGCGTGGAGGGATTCTCAGCTTTGTTAAGAAAGGCACAGGAGGAGGAGTTGATAAAAGGGGTCTCCTTTGGGTGCACTGGCCCCCAAGTGACACACCTTTTGTTTGCAGATGACAGTATAGTGTTTCTTCAGGGAACAAATGGAAGCCTCCAGGTACTCAGAGATATTCTCACAAGGTATGAAGTGGCCTCGGGTCAGAAAGTCAATTTGCAGAAGTCCTCAATTTTCTTTGGGAAGGGCTGTTCGGACGATGACAAGGTGGCGTTGAAGCAAGCGTTAGGTGTTCAAACAGAGGCCCTTTCGGAGAGGTATTTGGGGCTGCCTACTGTTGTTGGGAGATCAAAGTATGGGACTTTTAAATATGTGACAGAGGCTGCGAAAGGTAAAGTTGCAGGGTGGAAGGGCCAAGGACTGTCTAAAGCAGCCAGAGAAGTGCAAGTTAAATCTGTCTTACAAGCCACACCTACGTTCACCATGAGTTGTTTTCACCTCACGAAGAAGATGTGCCGGAACCTGACTTCCATCTCTTCGAAATTCTGGTGGGGTGCAACGAATGGTGAGCGGAAAGTGCATTGGATAGCGTGGGACAAAATGTGCATAGCGAAGAGAGATGGTGGGATGGGCTTTAGAGACCCAGAAGCGTTTAACCAGGCCTTATTGGCCAAGCAGGCATGGAGGATTGTCCAACACCCAGAGTCACTATGTGCAAGGGTTCTTAAAGCTAGGTATTTTCCTGAAGGATCAATAATGAATGCAACGTGCCCATCTGGTGGTTCTTACACATTTAGAAGCATTATTCATGGACGAGAACTTCTACGGCAAGGGTCTATTTGGCGCATTGGCAATGGAGCAAGTGTGAATATTCACCACAATCCGTGGATTCCATGGCAAGGTAGCCTGACACCACTTGATGCAGATTATGTGCATGGTGTCATCAAAGTTCGTGATTTGATGGTGCAGTCTAGGAGTGATTGGGACACACACATAATAGATAGCATGTTCTCCACTGAGGATGCCAATGATATAAAGCAAATAGCTATTGGGGGACCTGAGATGGATGATTATTTAGCATGGAATCATACTAAGAACGGGTAATTTTCGGTTCGACCAGCTTATCACTTGAAGATGGCCATGAATAGGGCGAAAATTGGACAGCCAAAATCGTCGCTGTCAGTGGCATGAAACAAAGGATGGCTTGGGCTTTGGGATACAAGTGCTCTGAACAAGGAAAAAAATTCATGTTTGGTGGCTGATTAGGAATGGTCTGGCTGTCGGATCGGAGCTGCATAGGCGTCGGATCAAGCCTGGTATTTTCTGTCCGGTGTGCAGCAGGGAGGAGACGATCTTTCACAGATTTTGGAGCTGCCCACATTCGGTACTGTTTTGGAAGCAACTACGCTCGGAAAAGGGAATTCCGGTGGCGATCCCATCGGTCCACATCGATTCCCAGAGCGAGGTGGTGAGATGGCTGCTGGGTTGGTTTGCAGATGCATATGAAGATGAAAAGGAGATAATGGTTCAAGCGACATACGGACTTTGGCTAGCCCGGAATGAAACAAGGGAAGGGAAAAAGATTTCCGAACCACATGAAATAATAAACTCGGTGCTTGCATATGTCAATGAGTGGAAAGTGATTCATGGAAGTAGGGAGAAGCTGCACAAGCCGGTGATCAAACAGAATTGGGTTCCACCGGATGAGGGTTGGGTCAAGGCAAATTTTGATGGAGCTGTTTACAAACAAGGAGCAAAGTGTGGTGTAGGTGCAGTACTACGGGACCACTCAGGAGCTTTTAGAGCTGCTTCTTGTCATTTCTTTGATGGTGTCTCTGATCCGGAGATTGCTGAAATTTATGCATGCAAGAGAGCTCTTCAAGTGGCGTCCGAGCTCAATACGACAAAGCTTCTGTTGGAGACGGATTGTGCTACTCTAGCCAAAATGTTGAGTGTGCAGGAGAAAAATCTCTCAGCAGCTGGACCCCTTGTGGAGGAGATCAAGGAGAGGATGAAGATGTTCCAAGAAGTGAAAGTGTCATGGGTAAGGCGTAGTGCAAATTCTGCCACGAATAAGTTAGCAAAAGTAGGAATAAGTGATGAACTGTGTAAGGTTTGGTTTGCTGTTCCCCCAGATTGTATCCTGGGGATTGTATCGGACGAGATTCCTAGCTTCGTTTAATTAGTCAATAAAGCGGCAGTATTTGATCCCCAAAAAAAAAAGAATCGTGCTAGGGCATGTGCAAAAGTCATCCTGGCAGGGAAGCCAACGCTCTCTCGTGACCCTGAAGCATATGCGAAACTAACAACAGTTCACGATGGTGGGTGGACGAACTGATTGTATGGTCTAATTCTTTTTTATGGGCACCATGGTGGGCAATGCCAAATATGGAGGCTCACGGGCTCGTCTTGGAGCGTGCTCCAAACATTACGGCAATCGAGGGCGGAATGGCGACTTTGCTAGAGTGTTCTTTTTGGTCAAAATCGTCATAATGACGGTTATTATGGCGATCGACCGATATGGAGACTCTGCTAGACTTGCTCTAAGCCCGCCATAGCCCTTGTAAAAAAACTGACAACAAATTATGTAGTACAAAAAAGTGTATTTTCTTGTATTTGATATTTCGTTCTATCTCTTGCTCTCTCTAGGATTTTCTTCTATTTCCAAGATTGAATAAGTGATGGAATAGGAAAAACAATGCGATATCGCAAATTTGCAATGACATTGCCGTTTAGGATTTTTACAAGATTGGGAACTACTCCCATCATTTGAAAGTGTAGGGCGTACTTTGACGGTTAATTTAATTTGTAAAATTCTTGTAATCAATAGTATGTGTTTTCAATCATATACATACTATTGAATTAATTATTGTTCAGAACATATATTTGAAGAACCAAAATACACCCACTTTTTAAAATGGAAGGCGTAATTCGACCTACCAGTTAATTCTGTCTTATTCCATCACATAAAAGCATAGGAACTGATGAAACACATGAATATTTGAAGAGTTCGACCCGATGGAAGTTGGATGACGCTACGCGTCAACCGATTGATCCTGGGCAGGGATCGCTCGAGTCACCGGCGTCATACCAGTCTCACATAGCTGTCGGATCAGACTGCCACCATCGGAACATGGACGACATTGCAGAGACGTGTCTCGTGTCTCTACCAAGCTGCAGGGAATGACGAGAGAGACATTGTTGTTACGGAAACCAACCACCATTGCAACATGGCCGTTGTTGCGGAAATGATGCCCTTTGAGATCCGGTTTGGTTAGCAGAAGGTTACCGTGCCTTTTTCCCAAGGAGTGACCCCGGGTTATCGAAACCACGAGAGTATGTGCACTATGACAAAGAGTTTGACAAGTTATTGATAATGAATTAAATTCCAGTTTACCCGCAAAATAATAATAATTACATTTCAGTTTTTCAACCTAACCTTTAACAACCTTTTTGGGTGTAAACACTAGTGTTAAAAACAGGTATGAGTATGAGGTCTTATTCTCTTAATTAACCTTATATTTATGCGTGGAATCTTATCTTGATAATAAACATAGCTCTGCAAGACAACCGCTATGACGTGTTTGCGACGCGATGATGTGGGGGATGGGTATGGGTATGAGGTCTTGTTCGATGCACAACATGCATCAAAAGTCAGTTGTCCAACCGATGGTCCTTACCGTCGCCCGAGGTTACCTCAATTATTAAGAATAAATATTCAGACAAAAGCATTAGGTGTTTAATGACTACACCTCATTCGTCCCCAAGGAGTAGCTTTCCGCTACCGTACCAACCCCTTCTCTCATTGCTGTTTCGGATAGCGTTCCACTCCCTCCTCGCTCTTTACCTTCTCCTTGATCTATCTACGAAATCCTGGGTACCTGCAAGGCCTTAGAACGAGAAGAAGACAAGAGACAACTCGGTTGCAATCAGACACATACAAATAATCTTAAATACGCAAAGTCATTACAAGGATCCCTTGCACAAATACATAGGTTTGCAAGGTCTTGCCTCAACTCATTGCCTTACCGAATTACTCACACATGACGATCGGATCACAAGATGAACTCATTGAAGAAGACATAAAGATGAATGATTAATCGATACTATGTCTTACAATAGTTGCCGGATGCGATACACCGATTAAAAGTATGACTAACTTGGAGAGAATGATTGCGATGATGATGATGATGATGAATTGATGATGGCGGCTATGGAGATGAGATGGGAAATGACTGCGTCTAGGGTTGGAAGATTGGTTCTGCTTCTCCGTTTCGAGAATGGTGCTCTCCCTGATGATATTCTGGCGTCGACCCCTTTATAGAAGTTGGTCAGGTGGACCATCTGGAGTCAGCGGTGAGTGGTACGAGCGGCGGTACGAGTGGGGCACTCGTACCGTGTGCCATATTGCGCTCTGTTAAACCTGTCGCGCCTCGTGTTGACTTGCCTTTGCTAGCAAACTTTGTATTTCCTTGTATACGATGATAACCTTCCATGTTTAGGTCCTTTTCCTACAGAAACACATTAAACAAAGGATTTCATGATCTCTCACATTCATTAGTCATTAGTGACAATATCGGAGTGATTTTTTTCAAAAGTTCTCGGATTATTCGGTTTAAACAATGATGTGATGAGCGCAAAAATATCACTCATCATGAAACATAACCGCTGTTGCAACCTGACCGCTGGAGCAGAAGCGCGTTGCGTAGCATGCTGTCGCCCCTTGGTAGCAACTGGTTTCTTGCTCCCGCGGGAGTTATTGGGATTCCCCCAAGTGTAAGTGTCGGTGTAAAAACCGGCAGACCTCGGGGTAGGGGGTCCCGAGCTGTGGATCTCGGATAGAGGGTAACAGGAAAAGGGAGATGATGTTTTACCCAGGTTCAGGCCCTCTTGATGGAGGTAAAACCATACATCCTGCTCTTGTTTATATTAATGGAGATGTATCAAGTACAGAGTTGATCTACCTCGAGATCGTAAGATATGATCTAGTCCTAAGGCTAGGTGAATGAGATTGTGTTGAACTCCCTTCTAAGGGCTAAACCCTTTGGCTTATATACATGCCAAGTAGGTATCTAGGGTTACAAGGTCGGTATCTAGGCATGGAGGCGGCGGGAGAAGTCTTGGAGTATACGCCAAGTCTTCGGCAGATGTAGTCTTGCAATTTCTTCTCGTGTGCATCTTCCGGAGTCCATCTTGATAAGAATGAGGGCCCGCTGGCCCAGCCCGAGGAATATGGGCCGACTAGGAGGGTACCCCCTAGTCCAGGACACCGTCAGTAGCCCCCGAATTGGTCTTCTACGCCGAGGATGATCTCTTCAACGGAAATAACTTCGGATCCGAAGTCCTTGGCTTGACAGACAAGTTGCCTTTTCGCCATTCCAGATCTCTTAACCGTCTTTCCGAGGAACAGTGTCTTGGAAACGAGGTTCAACCAAGTCCTCTCCCCATCCGGGGTCGTGAGTTTACTTAACCTTGAAGGCTAGCCACCTAGGTGTGAAAAGTACCTTATAGCCTGACAACTTTATCGAAGCGACGCTACCCACGATGGGTCAGGCAGTTACTGCCCACCTCAAATCGTGGTTCGAGGCCACCCTTTTACTGATGCGTCCCATCGAGATGGAGATCGTGCCCGTATTCTCAGGGATATCATCAACATTTTGTTTCCCCCCATGCGTACAACGACATTTTTTGCGAGGAGAGGTGACGTTTTTACCGGCGCGGCAAGGGGACTCTTGGCCTTTCAGCAGCCTATAAGAGTAAAAGGCCAATAGAGCCAGTATTCACGCTTCCATTTTCCCCGCCTGCTGCCACCTCCGCGCATCCGTGCTTCCCCACTCAGCCATGGTCGACACCCTCAAAGGGCACTGGGGGGCTCCATCGTGACGGAGGGCATGCTCCATGAGCTGTGGAGTGCGGGGTATATCCCCGCCAACGTCACCACCCGTGCTCCCGACGCCGACCAGCAGGTGCCCGCTCCTAACCCGGGGGAGCGGGTAGTCTTCATCCCACACCTTATCAGGGGTCTGTGGTTCCCGCTGCACCCCTTCGTGCACGGGGTGATGTTCTACTACGGGCTCGACTTCCACCATATGGCCCCGAACTCCATTCTCCACCTCGCCTCCTTCATCACAGTGTGCGAGGCCTTCCTCTGCATCGAGCCGCACTTCGGCCTATGGCTGAAGACCTTTGGCGTTAAGCCGAAGTCCAGCGGCTCCGATCTGGTGGAGTGTGGAGTTGCCATGGTCAGCAAGAACTAGGGCGTCGCCTGGTTCAAAGGCACCTTCATCGAGACGGTCAAAGAGTGGCAGTGGGAGTGGTTCTGTATCACTGAGCCGCTCGCCGCCGGCCAGACCGAAGTCCCAGCCTTTTTGGCCGGGCCCCTAAGGAATCTCAAGTCCTGGAGGGAGAAGGGCGTCACCTGGGGGAACCCCGTGGAGGTGGAGGCCCTGATCCAGAAGATCAAGTGGTGGTCTGCCGAGAGGGACCTCCAATTAGCCGAAGTGGTTAACGTCATGCTCCACCGCCTCATCCTCCCGCTCCAACTCCGGGCCACCCCGATGTGGGAGCGTAAATCCGGAGATGCGGGGCCCGTGCTCAACTTCTTCTGCTCCTCCTTGGCCGGCATGTGGACGCGGCTCTTCAAGCTTGTAGGAGATATGCTCTAGAGGCAATACTAAATGTTATTTTTATCACCATGTTCATAATTATGTTTATATTCCGTGCTATAACTGCTATGGTTCTCGAGTCTACAATATCCACAAGGCTCGGAGGGAAACTTATGTGCACGTGTGGAATAATAAACCGAAAAATATATTCCTAGTCATGCCTCTAAGACTAGCTCAAGTATTGCATGATGATCCTGTTTTCCTGATCATGGGCATGACTATGCCAACAATTTTGAGGGCACAATGTTAGAAGAACATTTGTGTTGAATCGACCCGAATTGATGTTATGCTATGAGATACATTCGTCATAAGTTAATGGTTAATAACACAGAGAAAGTTAACGCTTGCATGATTCCTTAGACCATGAGAGTATCGAGTATCTTCATGCTTGCTTCATGAACTTTGGGGTTTGTTAAACGTCATCCGTAAATGGGTGGCTATTACGACAACTTACGGGTTCATGGAAAAGTATGACAAGGGACTTGATAGCTCAAGATTGGGATTTGCTCCTCCGACGATGGAGAGATATTCTTTGGGCCCTCTCGGTGTTACGGTATCCATCATCGTCTGGCCAGACACAATGTGATTTGATCACAGGGATGCCGGAACGCGGAAACGAGAAGAGAGAACAAAACCGGTAACGAGGTAACTGGCATAGTGGACAAAGTTGTTGATCCACGGGGATGCCGATAAATCGCATCTCGGGTGTTTGTAACATATCGCGAAGCAACAGGAATAGCACACGGCAACTGGAGGTTCACTCGAATATTTATTCGTGTGGGTATAGGGGTCAATATGGGTGTCCATGGCTCCGCTATTGATCATTGATCGGAAAGTGTTCCGGTCATGTCTATACTTCACTGAACCTATAAGGTCACATGCTTAAGGGTCATCTATCTGCTGAATACTAGACAGGGAGTCTGAGAGAAAGTCACCGGAAAAATTTCGGAGACAACGGAAGAGTTCCGGAGAGAGAACACCGGAAGGGTTTCGGTAAAACCAAAAAGTTGTTTCTGAGTATACCATTAAGTCAAAATGTTTTTGGCACATGCTTGGAAATTCTTGGAGGGTGTCAGAATTGTTCTGGGAACTTCTGGGATTTTTCCGGAGGAAAAAACCGGAAATGTTCCGGAGCTACCGGAACCGCTTTGGTTGCTTTTCGCTGATGAAAATCACTGATCCGGAATTGTTTCGGAACGCGTCCAAAATTATTTTAGGGGGTACTGGAAATGTTCTAGGCCCACATAAATATTTTCGGATTTAACGGTCGCGGAAAAATGTTTTTGTGAATAGTGAAAAGCACTTTATGGTTGCTTTTTGGAAAGCCACCTTTTTGGGCTTTGTCCCAAAAGATCTAGGGGATGACATGGATGGATGTGAGCCCCTTTTTTTGGGGGGGGGGGGGGTACATGGGGTGGGCAGCCAAGGGGGCTCCTCTTACCTCCCCATTATGCCCTTTATGTGTGACATAAAGCATGGGCATTTTGGGTTTTTCATGTGCCACCCTACCCCTTGGTTTTTCCTATAAATAGAGGTGGAGAGGCACTCTCCACACACACTCTTTCTCTCATACATTATGCCATGCAATGATCTGGCTTCTTCTCTCCCTCACACGAAATAGTTTCGTAGAGCCGAAAGGCTGTCTGGGTTCCGGTGGGAACTAGTTCTGGACGGTGAAGCCCTGCCAGATAGCTGACACCGTATGTGTGCAACCCCGTAGAGAGGTCGTTGGTTCGATCTTTTTGCCCGAGGGGCTGTTCGAGAGTGCCTCCCGAAGGGCTGTCCGAGTGACCGTCCGAGTTTCTGTGAGTGCCTCCCGAAGGGCTGTCCGTGACACCGTCCGGGGGACTGTCCGACCGCCTCCCGAAGGGCTGTCCGAGGAGCAGACGAGGGAGTACATCCTCGTGGTTGGGAGGTTGTAAATCCTAACTGCGGGGATCTGCACCGATGATCTACATCGACTCTACTTCCGCTGCGCCACGAGTCGGTAACGATCAGATCAAACCTTGTATGCATCTCCATAGTGATCCTGGGCATGTTCGTAGTGCGGAAATTTTTTGTTTTCTGTCCCGTTCCCCAACAGTGGCATCATGAGCCGTGCTATATGTAGATGCAGGTTATGATCTAGAATACATAGAGATGTATGGGTGTTGCACAATATAATTTGTAGTAGATGAGATCTATTACTGAAAATTATTTGTGCAGGTAGCAGATAAAAATCTATTACCCGATGATCTTGTTGCTTCCCTTGAATTTGCGTAGTCCTGATCTTGACGGCATGGTGGAATCTCACAAAGTTCTGGCAATCCGCGATCCTTTCATGCTGATCCTGAGTATGCTGATTGACAGATCAACGAAGTGCTTCGGTGTCTTTGGGTTCCACCATAGTTAAAGAAAGATGGATGTTTCGCAGACTAAAGGGCAATGCAGATATGATCTGCACGGGGTTCTTGCGTATGACGAAGTTCAGTATGGGGCTCTAGATTTTATTATCTCGTGTTTCATACGCCCCGCAAAGTTAATCTAGCAACTTGAATAATCATACTTGATAATGAACGTTGGTAGCTTCGGTTTGTTTCGAAACCTTAGAAGCCACGTAAAATAAAATTTTGCATAAACCGATTAGAGGCGTCTAACTTGGTTTTGCAGGATGACATAAGATGTGCATGTGATGTGGTATAGCAGTTCTCATATTTAATTTGATTATGTATGAGATGACTATATGATGTAAAATTAATTAACATGACCTGCGTGTCATGATTCGGCATGATGGCTGGAGCCATATGATTGTCACTTTAATGACCTGCGTGTCAACCTTAAGTAATGCACTTATTTTATTAGCTATTGAGATAGCAATATTATCTGGTGCATCGACAAGGTGGTGGCAATCTTCGCGAAGGTGAACACCGACACAAATGCCGAAGACGAAGAAAATAAAGACTTCTCCGTCAGAAAAGGCTATACCATATCATGCTATTATGAATTGCCTGAGATGTTTATCCCTTATGATGCACCCTTTTTGATTGCGCGGTAGTCGCTTTTATTAGGGTGATATCTCACTTAAAATATCAAGTAGTTAGTGTTCTCCCAAGTGTAGCACCGTCATGGCATCTTTCCTTTCGGGGTGCGCCATGTCCACATGGGTATGAACGATTGTACGGGTGTAAGGCGGGTGAGGTCAGACCTCACAGCGAGATCACTTGGTTGTCTTGACGTTCATGGCAGGATCGTCCTGAGCTCGGAACACACGCATCGAAAGATGAACAAGTGTCACATAGAGATGTGATCGGCAAGTTTGCCTACCGATTGAAATTCTCGTCATCAGTGATGTCCACATAAATGGCGTTGAATTGAAATGCGGGTCTTGTATCACTCACAATCAATTATGAGAGATATTGATTTGAATGGGAGCGCACTGTAGAATTAACTTGTTTAATTCTCTGTGCAATTAATTATGAACATTGTCTAAGTGAAATTTGCATAATAGTTGTAGAATAATGGCTCGCGTTTCCACCTTCCCTATTGAAATTGAATAAGCTGTTATTTATCTGGTTAAACTTTACGATTGGTAACGTAATGTGAGGATTGTCCTCAAGAGTGCCGAGAAGGACTTTGTCCTATCGCATGCTTTCGGTATTCTCCCGCTAATGCTATGGATGATGAGACTCTCGTCCTTCGATCCAAAAGCTAGAATTCCGTTACGGTCAAGTGCAATTTGTTTGCTTCCATAAAGACCCGAACTTCAAAGTTTGGGATAATTATGTGATATTCATGGAACTGAAAATTGTTTTCAGATGCAGACAAAGGCTAAAAGATATGAGATATCCAAAGCAATGTTTGTTTGCAAAGTATTAGTAAAGTGTTTACTAAGCATTTGACTAATGAGAGAGGGATCCAGAAGAACGCATGTCTTGTGATGAAGGTGAATAAAAAAACAACTTAAAGAGAAAGGAATTGTCCAAAGGGTGTTAGTGTGACTTACACCCCTAGGAAGTCCGGGGCTAACGCCACTCTTAAAGTTGGGTGCTTCTTCTGAGAGTAGGAGAAATACTGAAAGTTAAACTGTTAGAAGTATAAAGGCAAAGAAAGAGAGAAGACTGGAATGTCCAGCTCATGTATGAAAGTCATACAAGTTATTGATGTATAGAAGGCTGGTCAAAGAAATAGTTCTTTGGAATTGTGATTAAACTATTAGTCACTGATTCTTGGGTATGGTAATTAAAAGTTGATCACAGAAATACCCGCTCGATTGCATTCTGTTGCGACTCGATGCAAGAACTACTATGGCCTAAAAGACTTGCCAGTAATGAGGTTTAGATATGCGCTGGGAACATAGTAAAAGTTGCTATACTCGGTACATTACCTATGTATTTATTTTCATAATTCATTTTAGAGTTTTTATACACTCTAGCCTATTGCATAAAGTATCTTGCAAGAAGGTTGTTCATAAGAGAACTTTTGATGTTCGGTGTTATGAATAACATAAGGGCCATACCTTCATTATTAATGAGATGTATGTTATGAATATTGATAAAAATATATTACCTCTGTATTTATTTTCATAATTCGTTTTAGAGTTTTTATACACTCTAGCCCATTGCATAAAGTATCTTGCAAGAAGGTTGTTCATAAGAGAACTTTTGATGTTCGGTGTTATGAATAACATAAGGGCCATACTTTCATTATGAATGAGATGTATGTTATGAATATTGATAATAATATAATACATCCATGACACTGACGCTAAATGTCACAAGACTAAAAGAATACCACATATGTGTGACACTGCATTTGGTCACATTGGAGAAACCCGCATGGAGAAATTCCATAATGATGGATTTTTTAAGTCATTTGATTATGAATTATCTGACACTTGCAACTTTCGTCCGAAAAGTGAAGTGACTGAAATACCATTCACATGCCATGAGGAACGAGCAACGAACTTATTGGTGATCATACATTATGATGTGTGTAGTCCGATAAATGTTGTTGCTAGTCGTGGATTTGTCTATCTTCAGAAATGACTCAAGTAGATATACGGATATTTACTTGATGAGACATAAGTCTGGATCTTTTGAAGTCATTCAAAAGGTTTTCAAAAATGAAGTAGAAATTATTGTAATCAAGAAAATTATGTTTCTACAATTAGATTGCGGAAATGAATATTTTGAGTTACAAGTTTAGCGAATGTCTGATGAGTTGTGAAAAGAGTTTTCATAACTTACACCTCCCGGAACACCACTGTGAGTGGAATGTCCGTGAAGATGTAATCGAACCATTTATGACATGGTAAGATCAAAGATGACATAAATCAATTTGCCATTATCCCTTTTTAAAGTAATGCTTTAGAGACTGTGGCTTTTACACTGAAAAGAGCGCCATCAGATCTGTTGAAATGACGCCATGGTATGGTAACCCCAACCATGTTATATCTTTTCTTAACATTTGGAATATGGGGCTTGTGTAAAATGTTTACAAACCTATTCCAAATCAGACAAGTGCTACTTTGTAGGTTATCCCAAGTTATTGGGCATTCCCCCACCACTATACCGAGGCAAAAGGTTTTGCCACAAAGAACGGTATGATTTTGAAGAAAATGGTTTTTGCAAAAAGGTGAGTGGGAGGACATTGCAACTCGATGAGATAACAGTATCTTCGTCATCAGGTCAAAGGAAAGAAACCTTGGAAGTGATTCCAGAGTTTCCTACTGCGACTGATACGGAAGCCTCTACATGAGATGTATGGACTTCGGTCGAACTTGCAGCTGAACCACGTAGGAAAAACTCGTGCAAACCTCTCAGGTGCGCAAACGAGATATTGTTGTTAGACAACAGTGTACCTACGATACACAAGGAAGCGTTGATGGGCCCTGACTCTGGAATTGGCTAAATGCCAATATAATCCGAGATAGTATCCATATAAATGATTCAAGATTAGATCTTGATAAACCTTTCGGAAGACTTAGAGTCTAATGAATATTAATGGAACTATAAACTGATACGGATAAAAATGTTTTATCCATAAAGCTCGACTTGTTGCTGATAACAAATTCAAGGAATTGACTACGGCGAGATTGTCTCTCCGTAGCGATGCTTAAAGTCGGCTCGGGTTAAACTAGCAAATTAATACATATTTCAATCATGAGATATGATACATGGATGCCAAAAGGATTTTCCATGAGATGGAAATAAAACCAAGGACTTGTATGTGATACAGTCCAAAGTATTTTGTCGATCTAGAGGATGCTAGTGAGTATGCAAACTTCAGAGTTCCAGCAATGGACATAAGAGAGCAAAATGGAGTTGGAATCTTCATTTTTGATGAAAAAAATCAAAAGAGTTTGATTTCATCAATAGATAATGAAGATGCTTGTGGTTACAAGAAAGTAAGTGGGAGCAAAATAATATTTTTGAAAACCTTGTGTGCTTAACACATTGTTGATTGGAAATAATATAAATTTCTTGACACGAATTAGGACTTAATTGAAAATAGTTTTTTGATGAAGTGCTTGGGCTATGTAGCCTTGATATTAGGCATAATTATCTACGGAGATAGAATTGCCTAATAGGCTAAGCCAAAAATACATATTGACAAGATGCTAAAACAGTTTAGCATAAGAACGCCAAGGAGTGATTCTTGCCGAAGTCACATGGAAAGTGTTTTGCAAGACTCGGTGTCCTAAAACACTGATGAGCAAAATACATGATGGAGATTCCACACACTCTTGTGTTTGGATTAATCATGTATTCCATGGTATGTAAAACAACCAGATATGTCCGATACTCCCAAGCTGTTGCGAGTATAGATACCAAAGTGATCAAAGTGCTGATCATGGGACAACAGTGAAAATGTCATTGTGTACTAGAGTAGCACTGATGACATGTTTTCTCGCAAGCAGAGATTATGAAGTGCTCGTTGTAAGTAATTACATCGATACAGTCTTCATCAATGCTCCATGCGATTTTCGATTTAAGTTTAGGGTTTTTGTGTAATACACGATATGGTGACACAGTAAGTTGGAATTGTTCCAAACAAGTTACTGTGGCGAATTCTATAACAAAGGCTAAGTATGTTGACGCTTTAGAAGCGACAAAGAAGATGTTGAATCATATAGTTCATTCATGAACTTAGTATGGTTCCAAGATGGCTTTGGTCAATGGGACACTATTGTAGATAGTTGCTCCATAGCTCTGTCTGAGGAATCAAGGTCCGACCAGTGATTCACATATATACAAAGCCAAGTCCACACAAAATATGAATTTTGTGAAAGCGTGAAAACGCGAGGATATGCAAAAATACACACGGAGCTGAAGTTATCAGATCCGTTGAACATCAGGCTACACCACAAGCGAAGCATATTTTACACCAGTATGCCATAGGTGTAAAGTGCATTAGCATTGACTAGATTATTGACTCTAGTGCAAGTGGGAGTCTGTAGGAGATATGCCCTAGAGGCAATAATAAATGTTATTTTTATCTCCATGTTCATAATTATGTTTATATTCCGTGCTATAACTGCTATGGTTCTCGAGTCTACAATATCCACGAGGCTCGGAGGGAAACTTATGTGCACGTGTGGAATAATAAACCAAAAAATATATTACTAGTCATGCCTCTAAGACTAGCTCAAGTATTGCATGTTGATCCTGTTTTCCTGATCATGGGCATGACTATGCCAACAATTTTGAGGGCACAATGTTAGAAGAACATTTGTGTTGAATCGACCCGAATTGATGTTATGCTATGAGATACATTCGTCATAATTTAATGGTTAATAACACAGAGAAAGTTAACGTTAGCATGATTCCTTAGACCATGAGAGTATCGAGTTTCTTCATGCTTGCTTCATGAACTTTGGGGTTTGTTAAACGTCATCCGTAAATGGGTGGCTATTACGGCGGCTTACGGGTTCATGTAAAACTATGACAAGGGAATTGATAGCTCAAGATTGGGATTTGCTCCTCCGACGATGGAGAGATATTCTTTGGGCCCTCTCGGTGTTACGGTATCCATCATCGTCTGGCCAGACACAATGTGATTTGATCACAGGGATGCCGAAACGCGGAAACGAGAAGAGAGAACAAAACCGGTAACGAGGTAACTGGCATAGTGGACAAAGTTGTTGATCCACGGGGATGCCGATAAATCGCACCTCGGGTGTTTGTAACATATCGCGAAGCAACAGGAATAGCACACGGCAACTGGAGGTTCACTCGAATATTTATTCGTGTGGGTATAGGGGTCAATATGGGTGTCCACGGCTCCGCTATTGATCATTGATCGGAAAGTGTTCCGGTCATGTCTATACTTCACTGAACCTATAGGGTCACACGCTTAAGGGTCATCTATCTGCTGAATACTAGACAGGGAGTCTGAGAGAAAGTCACCGGAAAAGTTTCGGAGACAACGGAAGAGTTCCGGACAGAGAACACCGGAAGGGTTTCGGTAAAATCAAAAAGTTGTTTCGGAGTATACCATTAAGTCAAAATGTTTTTGGCACACGCCTAGAAATTCTTGGAGGGTGTCAGAATTGTTCTGGGAACTTCTGGGATTTTTCCGGAGGAAAAAACCGGAAATGTTCCGGAGCTGCCGGAACCGCCTTGGTTGCTTTTCGCTGATGAAAATCACTGATCCGGAATTGTTTCGGAACGCGTCCAAAATTATTTTAGGGGGTACTGGAAATGTTCTAGGCCCACATAAATATTTTTGAATCTAACGGTCGCGGAAAAATGTTTTCATGAATAGTGAAAAGCACTTTATGGTTGCTTTTTGGAAAGCCACCTTTTTGGGCTTTGTCCCAAAAGATCTAGGGGATGACATGGATGGATGGGAACCCCTTTTTGGGGGGGACCCACATGGGGTGGCTAGCCAAGGGGGTTCCTCTTACCTCCCCATTATGCCCTTTATGTGTGACATAAAGCATGGGCATTTTGGGTTTTTCATGTGCCACCCGACCCCTTGGTTTTTCCTATAAATAGAGGTGGAGAGGCACTCTCCACACACACTCTTTCTCTCATACATTATGCCATGTAATGATCTGGCTTCTTCTCTCCCTCACACGAAATAGTTTCGTAGAGCCGAAAGGCTGTCTGGGTTCTAGTGGGAACTAGTTCTGGACGGCGAAGCCCTGCCGGATAGCTGACACCGTATGTGTGCAACCCCGTAGAGAGGTCGTAGGTTCGATCTTTTTGCCCGATGGGCTATTCGAGAGTGCCTCCCGAAGGGCTGTCCGAGTGACCGTCTGAGTTTCTGTGAGTGCTTCCCGAAGGGCTGTCCATGACACCGTCCGGGGGACTGTCCGATTGCCTCCCGAAGGGCTGTGTGAGGGACTGTTCGAGGAGCAGACGAGGGAGTACATCCTCACAGTTGGGAGGTTGTAAATCCTAGCTGCGGGGATCTGCACCGACGTTCTACATCGACTCTACTTCCGCTGCACCACGAGTCGGTAACGATCAGATCAAACCTTGTATGCATCTCCATAGTGATCCTGGGCATGTTCGTAGTGCGGGATTTTTTTTGTTTTCTGTCGCGTTCCCCAACAAAGCTGCCCAAGGACAAGATCCCTAAGGAGGGGGAGGACCTCGGCTTCGAGGTCGGCTACGACGCCCCGCCGGTGAGTATACGTTCATATTTTTCTCCTGTTAGGTGAGACAGATGTTAACGAATCGCCTCTCTTCGTATTTGCAGAACTGGATAGTCAAGATGCAGCAGATGCGGTGCTCAGCACTGCTGCCAGAGGAGGAGAGATCCCCCTGCTTACGGCGCTCCTAGTAGAGGAGCCGCACGTGGTGGTCCCCAATGGGTCCAAGCCCCAAAAGGGCAGGGCGGGTCTTCGGAATCGGGAGACCTCGATCACCCGATCCGAGGAGACCCACGCCTCCTCCACCCATGAGAGCGACGGGGGGAGGACGAGGAAGAAGAGAACCCTCCCCCAAAGGGGAAGAGGGCGGCGCCGGAGGACGCCGAAGCTAAACACCCCAAGAGGTTGAAGAAGACCCGGACGAGGCAGCCGTCAAGGCCACAACGTCGGGGAAGGCCATGCTCTCCGACGAGTTGGGAGATGATCCCCTAACGACGGGGCGGAAGAAACCGGCACCCCGAAGGTCCGTTATCATCTTTTGTGTTTGATTTTACATCAAGTCTTTCTTGCAGGACTAAATTTGCACACGTATTTTTCCACAGCCCACAAAGGGCACGCCTTAGCGACTCCTCCAGCGGGTTGCCGCCCACCAGCGGGACATCGGACCGCGCTCCCCCAGCTCAAGAAGGGCTGGGGGAGGTAACATTGACTCCGGCCCCTCAGGTTGACACGGCGGGGGCCGAGGAGTCGGTCGTCATGGCCGAGGTTGATACCTTGACCCCACAAGGCCAAGGCGACGGGGTCCCCGAGGTCACCCAGGAAGGGCTGGGCCAATCGGTGGCCCAGCCGGAGTCTGCTCCGGCTCCACCGCCACAGCTGGATGCTACTTGTAGTCTGCGTTGGTATTTCCCCGAAAAGGAGAGGATGATGCAGTACAGTAGAGATAAGTATTTCCCTTAGTTAAGAACCAAGGTTATCAATCCAGTAGGAGAACCAAGCAAAATTCCGTTAAGCGCACCTGCACACACAAGAGCAAACACTTGCACCCAACGCAAATAAGAGGGTTGTCAATCCTCTTAGCGGTTATTTGCAAGGATTAAATCTTATCGAGGTAAAAAGATAAACTAAAACACTAATTAATATAAAAGTAAATAAATTGCAGCAAGGTATTTTTAGGTTTTTTATATGATAAAGATAGACCCGGGGGCCATAGTTTTCACTAGAGGCTTCTCTCTTGAGCACATAAACATACGGTGGGTAAACAAATTACTGTTGGGCAATTGATAGAAAAGCAAATAATTATGACGGATTCATGGCAATGATCATGTATATAGGCATCACGTCCGAGACAAGTAGACCGACTCCTGCCTGCATCTACTAGTATTACTCCACTCATCGACCGCTATCCAGCATGCATCTAGAGTATTAAGTTAATAAAAACAAAGTAACACCTTAAGCAAGATGACATGATGTAGAGAAGCAAATTCAAGCAATATGAATAAACCCCATCTTTTTATCCTTAATGGCAACAATACAAATACGTGTCATGTCCCCTTCTGTCACTGGGATTGAGCACCGCAAGATTGAACCCATCACAAAGCACCTCTCCCATTGCAAGATAAATCAATCTAGTAGGCCAAACCAAATCGATAGATCGGAGAGAAATACAAAGCTATAACAATCATGCAAAAAAGAGTTCAGAGAAGACTCAAATATTTCTCATGAATAATCTGATCATAAACTCACAATTCATCGGATCCCAACAAACACACCACAAAAGAAGATCACATCAGATAGAACTCCAAGAACATCGAGGAGAACATTGTATTGAAGATCAAAGAGAGAGAAGAAGCCATCTAGCTACTAGCTATGGACCCATAGGTCTGTGGTAAACTACTCACACATCATCGGAAGGGCAGCAAGGTTGATGTAGAAGCCCTCCGTGATCGATTCCCCCTCCGGCAAAGTACCGGAAAAGGCCTCCAGATGGGATCATGGAAGAACAGAGGCTTGCGGCGGCAGAAAGGTTTTTTCTTCTGGCTCTCTGGGGGTTTCCCAATATTTGTGAATTTATAGAAGTGGAATTAGGTCAAACGGAGTCACATGGGCCCCACAAGGCAACACGGCGCGCCCCCCTGGGGTGCGCCCTGTTGCCCTGTGAAGCCTCCGTGAGGCTTCTGGCCTCCTCCTGAAGCTTCCAAGGTTTCTTTTGTCCAGAAAAAAATCTCCAAAAAGTTTCATGGCATTTGGACTTCATTTGGTACTGTTTCTCTGAAAAGCCAAAAACATGCAGAAAACAACAACTGGCACTGGGCACTGGGTTAATAGGTTAGTCCCAAAAAAATGATATATAATTGCATATAAAAACATCCAAGATTGATACTATAATAGCATGGAACAATAAAAAATTATAGATACGTTGGAGACGTATCAAGCATCCCCAAGCTTAATTCCTGCTCGTCCTCGAGTAGGTAAATGATAAAAATAGAATTTTTGATGTGGAATGCTACCTATCATGTTTCATCATGTAATCTCTCTCTTACGGTATGAATAATAAGATCCAAATGATTCAAAGCAATAGTCTATAATTTGATATAAAGGCATCAATACTCAGGCATACTAGCAAACAATCATGTCTTTCAAAATAAAAATGCTAAAGAACGTTATCCCTACAAAATCATATAATCCTGTCATGCTCCATCTTCTTCACACAAAGTATTTATCATGCACTACCCCGATGACAAGCCAAGCAATTGGTTCATACTTTTTAACGCGCTTCAGCTTTTTCAACTCCCACTCAATACATGAGCGCAAGCCATGGATATAGCACTATGGGTGGAATAGAGTATGATGGTAGAGATAAATAAGAGAAGTCAAAAATGGAGAAAGTCTCACATCGACGAGGCTAATCAACGGGCTATGGAGATGCCCATCAATTGATGTCAATGCGAGGAGTAGGGATTGCCATGCAACGGATGCACTAAGAGCTATAAGTGTATGAAAGCTCAACATGAAAACTAAGTGGGTGTGCATCCAACTTGCTTGCTCATGAAGACCTCGGGCATTTGAGGATGCCCGTCATCGGAATATACAAGCCAAGTTCTATAATGAAAAATTCCCACTAGTATATGAAAGTGACAAAATAGGAGACTCTCTATATGAAAAACATGGTGCTACTCTGAAGCACAAGTGTGGAAAAGGATAGTAACATTGCCCCTTCTCTATTTTTCTCTCATTTTTTTCATGGCTCTTTTTCGCCTCTTTTTTTTAGAATGATCTCATGGACCTCATCCCCACTTTTTCGAGGACTCATTAGTCTCCATCATTCTTTCCTCACTGAGACAATGCTCTAATAATGATGATCATCACACCTCTATTTACTTACAACTCAACATTACAACTCGATACTAGAACAAAAATATGACTCTATATGAATGCCTCTGGCAGTGTACCAGGATTTGCAATGATGCTAGCGTAACATGTATAACAATGATGCATGGTGGTTGAGCCACAAATACTATGTCAGCTATATGATCATGCAAAGCAATATGACAATGATGATGTATGTCATAAAAACGGAATGGTGGAAGTTGCATGGCAATATATCTCAGAATGGCTATGGAAATGCCATGATAGGTAGGTATGGTGGCTGTTTATGGAAGATATAAGGAGGCTTATGTGTGATAGAGCGTATCATATCACGGGGTTTGGATGCACCGGTGAAGTTTTCACCAACTCTCGATGTGAGAAAGGGCAATGCACGGTACCGAAGAGGCTAGCAAATTGCGGAAGGGTGAGAGTGCCTATAATTCATGGACTCACATTAGTCATAAAGAACTCACATACTTTTTGCGAAAGTTTATTAGCCCTCGAAGCAAAGTACTACTATGCATGCCCCGAGAGGGATAGATTGGTAGGACAAGGTCCATCGCTCGTCCCCGACCGCCACTCATAAGGTAGACAATCAATAATAAATCATGCTCCAACTTCTTAGCATAACGACAGATCATACATGCATGCTTCGGGAATCACAAACCTTAACAAAATTATTCTTACTAAACCACAATTATCTACTAATACCTCCCCCATATTACCATCTTAATATCACAAAACTATTGCAAGGAATCAAATTTATCATATTCAGTGATATACATGAAAGTTTTTATTATATCCCTATTGAATACCTATCATATCAGGACCAAATTCATAACCCGTGCATATTACCATTGCTATCATGAGACTCTCAAAAAGATATAAGTGAAGCACGAGAGTGCAACTATTTCTTTAAAATATAACCACCACCGTGCTCTAAAAGATATAAGTGAAGCACTAGAGCATCTGCCTAGCTCAAAAGATATAAGTGAAGCACATAGAGTATTCTAACAAATCACGAATAATGTGTGTCCCTCTCAAAAAGGTGTGTTCAGAAAAGATGATTGTGAAAAACTAAAAAGCAAACAAAAGCAAACAAACTATATCACAAGACGCTCCAAGTAAAACACATATCATGTGATGAATAAAAATATAGCTCGAAGTGAGTTACCGATAGATTGTAGACGAAAGAGGGGATGCCTTCCGGGGCATCCCCAAGCTTAGACGCTTGAGTCTTCCTTGAATATTACCTTGGGGTGCCTTGGGCATCCCCAAGCTTAGGCTCTTGCCGCTCCTTATTCCTTTATCGATCGTAGTCTCACCCAAAACTTGAAAACTTCAGCACACAACACTCAACAGAAACCTCGTGAGATCCGTTAGTATAACAAACAAATCTTTAACTTTAGGTACTGTAGTAAATTGATTCATATTTAATATTGGCATAATGCTACTGTACTCCAACTTCTCCATGACTCATACCCCCCGATACGATCCATAGATTCATCAAAATAAGCAAACTATGCAACAAAAACAGAACAGTCTGTAAATATCTATTTAAAAGCCATACTTATGTAACTCCAAAACTTCTGAAAAATTAGGAAAACGTAAACAATTCATATACCAATACTGTGTAAAAATTTCAGATTTTTCTGATGCTCCAGTACAGAATTAAAATTCCAGCACTGGACGCAAAACTTTCTATTTTCCAAACAGTATCAATTATACTATCTTCCAAATCATCCCAAAGGTATTACTTGGCACAAACACTAATTAAAACATAAAAACACAATCATAACAGAAGCTATAATTATGCAAACACTCAAAATAGAAAGTAAAAATTTATTGGGTTGTCTCCCAACAAGCTCTTTCTTTATAGCCATTAAGATAGGCTTGAGATTTCAATGATGCTCACATGAAAGATAGTAATTTAAACACGAAGAGAGCATCATGAAACATGTGAAAATCACATTTAAGTCTAACATACTTCCTATGCATAGGCATTTTATAAGCAAACAAATTATCAAGATAAGCAATATCTAGCATATGCCAATAGGAAGAATGGAGCATCAATAATTTCAACATAACGAGAGGTAATTTAGTAACATGAAGATTTCTACAACCATATTTTCCTCTCTCATAATAATTACATGTAGGATCATAATAAAACTCAACAATATAGCTATCATAAACAATAATCTCTCTATGATCCACATGCATAAAAAAAATTATAATCTTCCAAGATAGTGGGATTAACATCAACTAAAGTCATGACCTCTCCAAACCCACTTTTGTCAAAAATTTCATAAGATTGATAATTCTCCAAAGTAGTGGGATCATTATTTCCTAAAGTTGACGCTCTTGCAAACCCACTTTTAATAGTATTGCAAACATTATTATCAATAACATATTCATCATGAGGCTTAAATAAATTTTCAAGATCATAAGAAGCATTATCACCCCAATCATGATCATTGCAATAAGTAGTGGACATAACAAAATTATCATCCCCAAGCTTGTAGTTTTGCATATTATTAGCACAATTCACATTAATAGAATTTATAGTAACATCATTGCAATCATGCTTTTCAATCAAGGAGCTATCATGAATCACTTTATAAATTTCTTCTTCTAACACCATCACAATTTTCAGATTCATGATTTTCAAGCAAAACTTCATAGAGAAAATAAAGAGCACTCAAATCACTAGCAATTGTTTCATTATAATTGGATCTTTTGAAAAGATTAGCAAGTGGATGAGGATCCATAGTGATCTTAATTTTTTGTTTTACTTTCTGTTCTTGTGTATTGACATGGCAATAAAAGCAAGCAAGCAAATAAAAATATTTTTGTGTTTTTGTAAATTTTTAGAAGTGGGGGAGATGAAAATGAGAGGCAAATGCAAATGAAAAGGCAAATAAAATAAATACAAGTGATTGATAGTTTGTGCGAAGGTACTTGATAATTTTGATGATGTCTCCCCGACAACGGCGCCCGAAATTCTTCCTGCTACTTGTAGTCTGCGTTGGTATTTCCCCGAAGAGGAGAGGATGATGCAGTACAGTAGAGATAAGTATTTCCCTCAGTTAAGAACCAAGGTTATCAATCCAATACGAGAACCAAGCAAAATTCTGTTAAGCGCACCTGCGCACACAAGAGCAAACACTTGCACCCAACGCAAATAAGAGGGTTGTCAATCCTCTTAGTGGTTATTTGCAAGGATTAAATCTTATCGAGGTAAAAAGATAAACTAAAACACTAATGAAAATAAAAGTAAATAAATTGCAGCAAGGTATTTTTAGGTTTTTTATATGATAAAGATAGACCCGGGGGCCATAGTTTTCACTAGAGGCTTCTCTCTTGAGCGCATAAACATACGGTGGGTAAACAAATTACTGTTGGGCAATTGATAGAAAAGCAAATAATTATGACGGATTCATGGAAATCATCATGTATATAGGAATCACGTCCGAGACAAGTAGACCGACTCCTGCCTGCATCTACTACTATTACTCCACTCATCGACCGCTATCCAGCATGCATCTAGAGTATTAAGTTAATAAAAACAGAGTAACGCCTTAAGCAAGATGACATGATGTAGAGAAGCAAATTCAAGCAATATGAATAAACCCCATCTTTTTATCCTTAATGGCAACAATACAAATATGTGTCATGTCCCCTTCTGTCACTGGGATTGAGCACCACAAGATTGAACCCATCACAAAGCACCTCTCCCATTGCAAGATAAATCAATCTAGTAGGCCAAACCAAATCGATAGATCGGAGAGAAATACAAAGCTATAACAATCACGCATAAAAGAGTTCAGAGAAGACTCAAATATTTCTCTTGAATAATCTGATCATAAACTCACAATTCATCGGATCCCAACAAACACACCGCAAAAGAAGATTACATCGGATAGAACTCCAAGAACATCGAGGAGAACATTGTATTGAAGATCAAAGAGAGAGAAGAAGCCATCTAGCTACTAGCTATGGACCCGTAGTGTCGGTGTATAAAACATGGGTATTTTATACCCTGACTTATGCACAGACAGTAGCAGCCTCCTTGCCGGACGAGGCCTTGCCGGGAACTGCCAAGACCAAGACTCCAAGACCAGCCGAAGAAGCTACCAGGGAGAAGCTCAAGGCTCGACACTCAACCAACACCAAGGGTGAAGAAGATTCCTCGCCGGCAAGCATAAACCGGCAAGGTGAAGACCCGGCAAGCTCCATGCCGGCAAGCTTATGCCAACCCTCCAGCGCTCCACCTGACGTGTGAGGTGTCGACCGCGCAGGTTGGTTGGTGAGGCTGTCGGGCACGTGTCAGCTTGCTTGGAGAAGATTTGCCTCTAATGACACCCGTCCAGGAGGCGTGTCAAGATAATACGAGGTGGCTGGGCAAGCGGTGCAGAAACCTTGCCGGGACTGCCTCTCCGCCTGACACCTAACGGCGCAATAAATGCCTTTGTCCTAAACTGGCAGAGTTAGGTACGATAGCACTGTTTACTATCTAGTCACACTGTAATTACTATTTTGCCACTGTGGTAACCCCTTGAACTATAAAAGGAGGGCCAAGGCAACAGTTTAGAGGATTCGGACTATTGGAGATTCACACAAGCACCTCTCGCGTAGCTGCTCTCCCCACACCTTGCCGGGGGAAGCGCTCCTTGTACTGTGATTCCACACCGCTAATACACCAAAAGCATGAGTAGGGTTTTACGCTCCTCAGCGGCTCGAACCTGGGTAAAATCCCTCGCGCTCCATTGTTCATGCTCTTTGTGCACGCCGATCCTGCCCGCCGAACCACAAAGGGGCTGCATGGCCCCATAGATGGTCGTACCCCGACATCTTTGGCGCGCCAGGTAGGGGCGGAGAGGCGTTTGTGCGAACCTTGATCAGCGGACCGCGCGTCTTCTTCATCTTCATCGTCAACTTCTTCACCGTCCTCCTCGTCATCGATGGCGCCCAAGAAGAAGGGCATCACGATGATGGCCACCTCGCACGCGTCCGCAGACGGCGCGGGCGGCGCAGCCAATGCGGGCGGCGCGGGCACTGCGGTCGGCATGACCAGCGCGGGCGGCGCGGTCATTACGCCCACCACAGTCGGCGCAAGGGACGAGCACGACGGAGCCGGTCGACGTCCTCGGTCCTCTGGGGAACGGAGCCGCGACGGCGCAGGCGGAGCGGGCGGACCCCTTCCTCCTCCTCCTCCTCCTCCTCGCCGCGACGACGAACGCAGCCGCCGGGGCGGCAACGCCCGGGTTGGCGCGAGCCGAGACCCCGCTGCAGCGACGTCCAAGGACGCTGCTTCAGGACGAATGCCGCGCCCCTCACACGATGGGCGCGGTACGACCCCGAGCGGCGCCAACGACTCCGGACAGCGGCGCCCTCATGGCAAGGCGCCCGTGGACCAAGCCCCAGACCCTCAGGCACCGCCTCCGCCACGGTGACCCGCTGCTGATCATGTGCCACGACAGCAGAGCCGCGATAGCGCTCCTACTGGCTCTGCCAGGAGTAGAGCGACATCGCGCTCTTCGCTCCCAGCCATGCCAGCCACAGCGGCGGAGGCAATGGCGCGGGCTCAGATGTTGCTGAACTTCCCTCCGGCAGCGGAGAAGATGGACGAGTGGAGAGTCACCATCCAGAGCTTGATCGGATTTGCCGAAGCTAGTAAATCACAGCAAGCGGGACCCTCGCTGCGTCCGCGACCGGCGCCGGCATCCCCAGCTGGTGGCCGCGCTGATGGAACTACGCTAACGGTGCAGTCTCCGCCGCGGCAACAGCCTCAACAGCAACAACGCCAACAACCGCGACAAGCCCAACAATCTTTTGGGCCCGACGAGATGTCGATCGCATCTTCGGACCCACGAGCACGGCGAGATCAGTGACAAGTACTGCAAGATAGGCAAGCTGAAGACGCCCGCACCACCATCGAACGGCACCGCGAGGCACGACATCAATCCGACGCGCGTAACGGCCCCGTCGCTGATGAGCCTGCGCCGGGGGTCGGCGGGTACCTACCTTACGAGGTTGGGTGTCCTGCCTTCACTCGTGAGCTGCGGCAAGTCCGGTGGCCGTCCGTTCGAGCCTTCAAGCCGGAAGTGCCGGAAAAATACGACGGCAAGCTAAACCCGACAGAGTTCCTGGGCATCTATACGATTGCCGTACAAACTGCCGGAGGAAGAGATGAGAAAATCCTCGCCAACTACTTTCCGTTGGCACTGAAACCCAACGTGAGGTCTTGGCTGATGAACTTGCCGGAGAACTCCATCTCTTCGTGGTCGGACCTCTGCAACTAGTTCGTTGGTGCCTTTACCGGGGTCCACAAGACTCCTGGACAGCCCAGTGTTCTCCAGGTGATCCCACAAAGAGACGGTGAAACCTTGCGCAAGTACATCCAGAGATTCAGCCGTGTACACCGCAACATTCCAGACGTCCACCCCGCAGCCGTGATTGCCGCCTTTCACACGAATGTGCGCAATCGGAGGATGCGGGAGAAGATGAACGTCAAGTTGCCCAAGACCGTCAACGAACTCTACACGCTGGCGGACAAGTGTGCACGTGCCGAGGAAGGAAGAAGGCTTCCCGGAGAGGACGCTAGCGCCGAAGTGGATTCTGAGGACGATGATGCTACCACCCCGGGGAAGAAGGGCCGAAAGCGCAACAGGAAGCGCAAGGGCAAGACTGTGATGGCCGTCGAAGGTTCCGGCAACTCTGAGCCCGCCAAGAAAGCCAAAACAGAGAGTCCCGGCAAGGAGGCAGCTGCATGTGCCGCTTGTCGGGAGGCGGCGGCAAATGAGAAGGCCGGCAAATCCGATGGGCCGTACTGCAAGATCCACCGCACCAAGGGCCATGATCTCCAACAGTGCCGGCAGGTCGAGTACCTTGTCGAGAAACAGAAGGCTGAATACGAGAAGCGCGACAAAGAAAAGGGTCAAGATGGTGCTGGTGGGTCCGGCAAGAAAGGCCGCGGTGGTCGAGGGGGCCGCCGCGGCAAGGCCAAGCAGCAAAAGGAGAAGCCTGCTAGGGTCCGTGAAAAGAAAGAGGGAGATGGTGGAAGTGGAGAAGAAGAAGATGACGATGAGACCAGCGAGCAAGATTTCCAGAACGCGACTGACGCCATGTGCGTTGACGGAGGCGCATCTTTGCACTCATCCCACCGCCAACTTAAGCAGTGGGCTCGTGAAGTTAACGCGGCAGAGCCGGCAATGGGCTCTCAAAAACCACTCAAATGGTCGCACACGCCTATCATCTTTGATGCTGAGGACCACCCTAATCGCATAACCGCGGTCGGGTGTTTGCCGTTGTTGGTCTCACCAACGATTCGCAACCTCCAAGTAACAAAGATGTTAGTTGACGGTGGGGCCGGCCTGAACCTGATCTCTCCGGAAGTTATCAAGAGGCTGCAGATCCCCGATGAGGAACTCGAGAAAACGGGCACGTTTCAGGGAGTGAACCCGGGAAGAAGCCAGCCCAAGGGAAAGATCACATTGCCGGTGACGTTTGGCGGGGAACTGAATTACAGGACGGAAAAGATTGTCTTTGACGTCGTCAAGACCCCCCTGCCGTATAATGGAATTCTTGGCCGCCCAGCCTTGGCAAAGTTCATGGCGGCATCTCACTACGCTTATAACTCATTGAAGATGCCGGGGCCGATGGGTGTCATTTCCATCAACTCCGACAAGAAAGATGCAGTCATTTGCGTCGATAAGATGTACAGGGACGCGGTTGCAGCAGAGGCGGCCAAGGCGCCAGCTTCCGGGAAGCGCACCTCTTCGGAGTGCTGCGCACCCGTTGAAGACTTGCCGGAATGCTCTGCCAGTAAGAGATCCAAGGCCACTGCACCGGCAACCAAGAAGGTGCTGGCGAAGGAGGACGGCGCCAACGGTACCTTCACCATCAGCGCCACTCTTGACAGCAAATAGGAAAGTGCGCTCGTTACCTTCCTGCGGGCGAATGTCGATGTGTTCGCGTGGCGACCGTCTGACATCCCCGGCGTTCCCAGGGAGGTAATTGAGCACCACCTTGCCATTTGTCCCCACGCTCGGCCCGTCAAACAGAAAGTCCGGAAGCAAGCTTTGGAGCGGCAGCAGTTCATTGCCGAAGAAATCAAGAAATTCAAAGCAGCAGGCCTGGTCAGAGGAGTGTTACATTCCATGTGGTTAGCGAATCCGGTGGTGGTGCGCAAGGCAAACGGGAAGTGGAGACTTTGTATAGACTACACTGATATCAACAAAGCTTGTCCAAAAGATCCTTTCCCATTGCCGCGCATCGATCAAATTGTGGACTCCACCTCTGGCTACGATCTACTCTCCTTCCTTGATGCCTATTCAGGATACCATCAGATATTCATGGCCAAGGAGGACGAGGAGAAAACCGCATTCATTACTCCATGTGGCACGTACTGCTTCGTGCGTATGCCTTTCGGATTAAAGAGTGCCGGTTCCACGTTTGCAAGGGCAGTCCAGATTGGTTTTGAGCCCCAGCTGCATAGGAATGTAGAAGCCTACATGGATGATATAGTGGTCAAAACCAAGGACAAATCAACCCTCATTCAGGACTTGGAAGAGACATTTGCAAACCTGCGCAAGATTAATCTGAAGCTCAACCCCGAGAAGTGTGTATTTGGCGTCCCGTCCGGCAAGCTTCTCGGATTCTTTGTGTCTCAGCGGGGAATTGAGGCAAATCCCGACAAGATCAAGGCAATTGAGCTGATTCAAGCACCGGAAAGCGTCAAGGATGTGCGGCATCTTGCCGGTTGTGTTGCTGCTTTGAGTAGGTTCATTTCAAGATCTGCCGAGCGTGCCTTGCCATTTTTCAAAATTTTGAAAAAGGCAGGTCCAATGAAATGGACTCCAGAAGCGGAAGCCGCGCTGCAAGACTTGAAAAGATACCTCTCCTCTGCGCCGACACTAGTTGCGCCTAGACCACAAGCGCCGTTACTGCTATACATAGCAGCAACGAACCAAGTGGCCAGTGCTGCATTAGTGACACAGAGGGAAATCAATGACGAAGAAGCAACCACGGCAAGCCCATCCGGCGACAAACCGGAATCTTCACCGGTAAGGTCTGGCGCCGACAAGACAGATACAACGCAAGCAAATGAAGCTGGTCAGCAAGTGCTGCCGAAGAAGAAAATGGTGCAGCGACAGGTGTATTTCGTTAGTTCCCTTCTGCAGGGGGCTAGATCGAGATACTCTGGAGTGCAGAAGTTGCTTTTCAGCCTCCTTATGGCCTCGAGGAAGCTGCGTCACTACTTCCAAGCACACGAGATCACCGTTGTCACTCGCTTCCCGCTGCAACGCATCTTGAGAAATCCAGAGGCAACCGGTAGGGTAGTGGAGTGGGCGTTGGAATTGTCAAGCTTTCCACTCAAGTTTGAAAGCACTTCAATGATCCAGAGCCGGGAAAAACGACACGGCTGGTGGTGAGAAACGGCTTATCGCGGAACCACAGGTTCTTGCCTCGGGAGCAAGCGCTCCCATGGCCGAAGAGAAGCCTTTAGTCCTTGTCGTCGAGCCACAGGCTCCGGCATGGGCACAGCAGATAGTCCGTTTCCTTCAAACAGGAGAACTCCCCGATGAGCAAGAGGAAGCTGAGAAAGTAGCCCGCCAGTCAAGTATGTATCAGTTTGTGGATAGCATCCTGTACAGAAAATGACCGAACGGTGTGAAATTGAAGTGTATCTGCCAGGAAGACGGACTAGAGCTGTTGGCAGAGATACATGGAGGCATATGTGGTTCTCACATAGGATCAAGAGCACTTGCCGGCAAGGCTTTCCGGCAAGGCTTCTATTGGCCCACCACCCTCCAGGATGCGACTGAGCTAGTAACCAAGTGTGAAGCGTGCCAGTTCCATTCAAAGAATGTACATCAACCAGCTCAGGCTCTCCAAATGATCCCTCTCTCCTGGCCCTTTTTGGTCTGGGGGCTCGATATCTTGGGCCCCTTCCCCCGCGCTGCCGGGGGCTTCGAGTACTTGTACGTCGCCATCGACAAGTTCACGAAGTGGCCAGAAGTGGAGCCAGTGAGGAAGGTGACAGCGCAATCAGCCGTCAAGTTCTTCAAATGATTAGCTTTCCGTTTCGGGGTTCCTAACATGATCATCACCGACAACGGCACGCAATTCATGAGCCGCACCTTCATGCAGTACATTCAAGACCTTGGCAGCAAGATCTGTTTTGCGTCTGTCGCTCACCCGAGAAGCAACGACCAAGCGGAAAGGATGAATGCTGAAGTGCTGCATGGTCTCAGGACAAGAACTTTCGACAAGCTGCACAAGTGCGGAAAGCGCTGGATTGATGAGCTACCGGCGGTTCTTTGGTCACTCAGGACGACACCAAATCGAGCTACCGGCCAGACACCCTTCTCCCTAATCTATGGTGCAGAGGCGGTGCTCCCCACGGAACTCATATATGGGTCACCTCGAGTGCTCGCTTATGATGAAGCCGAGCAAGAGCGGCTGCGGCAAGACGACGCGTTGCTCCTTGAGGAAGATCGTCTTCGGGCGGCTGTGCGAGCTGCACGCTACCAGCAAGCCTTGCGCCGCTATCATAGCCGCAAAGTGCACGCCCGAAGCCTTGAGGAAGGCGGCCTTGTTCTTCGGCGTGTTCAGTCCGCCAAGGGATCAAACAAGTTGACACCAAAAGTGGGAAGGCCCTTACCGGGTAGTACGAGTCACCAGGCCCGGCGCAGCCCGGCTGGAGACCGAAGATGGCACCCCAGTGCAAAACTCATGGAATATTGAGCATCTTCGCAAGTTCTACCCGTGAGGCGCGGTTGCCGGGACATCTCCCGGCAACCCCTTTTGTATGAGCCTTGTCGGCCAGACATGTAACCCTTTGTACAAAGCCAGGCGCAGATCCTGTGCATAATAAAGCTAAGTGTTTCGCAACTCCTCATACATATTCATTTATATGTCGATGCACGTAATGTTGTGATTTACACTTTAGTTTGTATGAGATGGCTAATGAACCGTCAAGGTTCCCAAAACCCTCTTTTCTCTTCTTTCTTTTTCTTAAAAGAACAAGGGAATCCCGCGCGCAGGTTTCCCGGGGGGAGTGGAGATGGGTACCGTATCTACGTTCGAAGCGATCATTTCATGCAACAAGAGAAACGACGCAGAGAAAAGCTAAGTTGGCAGATTTAAAAAAAAATCCTTAGTTACATTCACGTTCTCCCTCGAACAATTTTGCGCTTTGTATGAGAAACCTGCACGCGTGAGGAACCTTGTCACGATCAGTCCGCGCCCTAGGTTGCCTCGAGTCCGCTCGGCAAACTTGGCGGCTGCATTCTGGCCCGGCAAGTCACCTTGCCGGCAGCGGCACTTCCAGCAAGCTGCTAAGGACCCGTTCCTCGAAGCGCTCGCGGCAAGTGTGCGCACCGGCAAGCTCCCGATAAACCGTAGGGAACACATTCATGCAAAGGCAAATGAAACGAGGGAAACGGCGTGCATGCGTTCAGGCAGCACAAGTTATATTACACCACAGAAATAGCGCAGGGCTAACAAGAGATTAAATGTATCTTGTACATGGCAGAGTTAGCTCAGTCGTGGATATAGCGGCAAGCTCAGTCTCAACGGTTACCCACACTGGGCCGTTGCAGCATCCATCAACACGCAGCCATAGACCGGGCAACTGGCGGCCTTCCATCTCTCCAGCAAAGGGACGAGGAAGTCGCAGCCGACTCCGCGGCTGGTCGCGCAACTCCAAGACGAACTCCTCTGCCGTGTCCACCGTGTGGCCTTCTGCCGGCGGAGGAGGAGCCGAAGATGGAGCGGCAGGCGCCCCGCCACGGCCACTTCGACCGCGGGCTCCGTGTCGCCCACGACCACGGGCCGCGGCCCCTCCTTGGGCACTGAAGCTAGCCTCCGCGGCCGAAGCTCGGGCATGGAGTCGGGAAGAAGACCTCACCGCGGCGGCCGGGGCACGACCGCGACCTCTTCCCCTCACCATGGCGTCGCCGAATGCAAAAGAAGAAAAAGATATGAGAAAGGGGCAGCAGTTGCTGGACGAGGAGGCAAAAGGAGATGAATGAGCATCGCATCCCGCACCCCCCTTCTTTATAGGAAGGATGCGGGAGCTGGCCCTTCACCGTCCTCGGGCGGCCGCCCAACCTCCCCAATCCACCGCTCTGCACTCATGGACAGGCGCACTAACTCCGGCGACCGTCCAAGTTAGCCAATCCCGCGTTCTGTGCCCATTACCAGGCGCACCACTCCAACGACTGCCCCTCTTCGCCAATCCACTGCCCTGCATGCATGCAGACGCGCGTGACGGAGGGGCGCAGAAAAAGGAGGAGTAAAGATAGATATAATAGTTACTCCTCGCCACGCGTAGCCGCGCGCCGATTCATGACTAGCCCGACGGCAAGGGTTGCCGAAAGACGGCCGAGGACGCGCCCAAGTCCAGATTAGTGAGGAAGCAAAGAAGATCATCATGACCAAAATTATAACGACGGTTTCCCGCCGCGTGTCTGTGCATTACTTGGGCCTAGCCCAATGACGCTTCGGACGCGCGTATGGCCCAGGCCTGGCGGCTCCTGTCGGTGTATAAAACATGGGTATTTTATACCCTGACTTATGCACAGACAGTAGCAGCCTTCTTGCCGAACGAGGCCATGCCGGGAACTGCCAAGACCAAGACTCCAAGACCAGCCGAAGAAGCTACCAGGAAGAAGCTCAAGGCTCGACACTCAACCAACACCAAGGGTGAAGAAGATTCCTCGCCGGCAAGCATAAACCGGCAAGGTGAAGACCCGGCAAGCTCCATGCCGGCAAGCTTATGCCAACCCTCCAGCGCTCCACCTCGCCGCACAGGTGTTCGCTGATGCGTGAGGTGTCGACCACGCAGGTTGGTTGGTGAGGCTGTCGGGCACGTGTCAGCTCGCTGGGACAAGATTTGCCTCTAATGACACCCGTCCAGGAGGCATGTCAAGATAATACGAGGTGGTTGGGCAAGCGGTGCAGAAACCTTGCCGGGACTGCCTCTCCGCCTGACACCTAACGGCGCAATAAATGCCTTTGTCCTAAACTGGCAGAGTTAGGTACGATAGCACTGTTTACTATCTAGTCACTGTAATTACTGTTTTGCCACTGTGGTAACCCCTTGAACTATAAAAGGAGGGCCAAGGCAACAGTTTAGAGGATTTGGACTATTGGAGATTCACACAAGCACCTCTCGCGTAGCTGCTCTCCCCACGCCTTGCCGGGGGAAGCGCTCCTTGTACTATGCTTCCACACCGCTAATACACCAAAAGCAGGAGTAGGGTTTTACGCTCCTCAGCGGCCCGAACCTGGGTAAAATCCCTCGCGCTCCATTGTTCATGCTCTTTGTGCACGCCGATCCTCCCCGCCGAACCACAAAGGGGCTGCATGGCCCCATAGATGGTCGTACCCCGACACGTAGGTCTGTGGTAAACTACTCACACATCATCGGAAGGGCGGCAAGGTTGATGTAGAAGCCCTCCGTGATCGATTCCCCCTCCGACAGAGTACCGGAAAAGGCCACCAGATGGGATCGCGGAAGAACAGAGGCTTGCGGCGGTAGAAAGGTTTTTTCTTCTGGTTCCCTGGGGTTTCGCAATATTTGTGAATTTATAGAAGTGGAATTAGGTCAAACGGAGTCACGTGGGCCTCACAAGGCAACACGGCGCCCCCCTGGGGCGCACCCTATTGCCTTGTGAAGCCTCCGTGAGGCTTCTGGCTTCCTCCCGAAGCTTCCAAGGTTTCTTTTGTCCAGCAAAAAATCTCCAAAAAGTTTCGTGGCATTTGGACTTCATTTGGTACTGTTTCTCTGAAAAGCCAAAAACATGCAAAAAAACAGCAACTGGCACTGGGCACTGGTTGCATATAAAAACATCCAAGATTGATACTATAATAGCATGGAACAATCAAAAATTATAGATACGTTGGAGACGTATCACTGGAGACCCTCGTACCCAGCACCCAGGTATTGGAGCCTGAGGTCGTACCACCCTCACCTCGCGCTCCAGGGCGGGTTAGCGCGGGGTGGACTGAAGAGATGGAGGCAGCCTTGACGGGCTCCTCCCTCAAGGAAGAGCACCGCGCGTTGATTGGCGCGGCGCTGCAAGGATTCCGGTCCACAGAGGCCGGAATGCGTGTGGCCTTCAAGGGCCTCATCACGAGCTTCGAGGTAATATTTCTGTCTTTACACGAAAGAGGGTCCTCTCTGCTTTAGATTTACTTTATTGATCCTTGTAACTGTCCGAAGACATTCGTTACCTGGCGTTTAGACAGCCAAGCCAGTGAGTAGCCCCCAAGCCCAACCCCAGTTTGGCAAACTGGTGTTGGGGTCGAAGTATAAGTGCAGAGGAAAGAATAGCCCCCAGGACTGATATAGACAGGATGTGTGTCTGAGGTGTCAATGAATTGATTATGGGGCTCACAAGAAAGTGTTTGTGCAGGTTTCAACCTCGGCCCCAGGCTCTATCTCCGAGGAAATCACGGAGATGAGCCGGAAGCTCGAGAGTTACGAGAAGGACCTCGACCTGATGAACAAGCAGGTCGAGCAGTCTCAAGGTAATCGACTGATGCTTTTCATATTGGAATGAGAGTTCAAGTAATTATATTTTGCGAAGTGGAACATGACGCCGAACTATTTGAATGACAGAGGCTGTCGCCGAGCTTGAAAGGCTTAAGGCCGAGCTCTCGAAGGCTCGGCAGGAGGTCGAGCAGCGTAAAGCTGCTGCAGCCAAAGCAGAGGAGGACCTAGCCACCGAAAAGGTGGCTAGGGGGAAAGACCAGGCGCGGGTCCTGGAGGTCGAGAAGACTCTCAAGGGTGTGTATCTCGAACGCGATTCCCTTGAGAAAAAGGAGAAAGAGACGGGCGAGGAGCTGTGAAAGCTACGTCTGTCTTATGCTGAGCTCCAGACCCGGGGCCGGGCCGACCGCCAGGTGCTCCAACAAGTGGAGCGGATAGCCGCGGGTAAGCCATATTTACTTCAATGTGTATTTGGCAGCAAAGGGTTCGTCGAGCTCACCCAGCTATGGCGATCCGCAGAGGTCTTCGCCGATCTCCCGAAGAGTGCGGTAGACGCCGGCCTTCATTTCGGCCAACTGGAGGGCCACGAGGCGGAGAAGGCGTTCTGGAGTCAGTTCTAGGAGTCATCGCAGCCGCAGTTGCTCAATCATCGGATGAAGCAACTAGCGGAACTTCTTCGGATGGCGAGGCCGGCGCTACAAGATCTCTGCATCAATTTGTGGCCCACGGAGGTGTTGCCAGCCAGCTTCTTCGGGCTCCTGGTGCGACTTCAAGAAGCCGTCCCGCAAGTCAACCGCTGGAAGCGATCCGCATGTCTGGAAGGAGCGCGGCGGGCGTATGCCTGCGTGAAAATGCACTTCTGGAAGGTTGAGGCGGAGGTTGTTGCTGCGGGCCCCCATGAAGGGAAGGCGCGCACCGCGGAGCAGTTTTTTGCCGAAGTGGAGGAGGGCGCCCGTGTTATCGAGGCCATGTGTCCTCAGGACAAGTTGTATTTCTAGGTAGCACTTCAGAATGCCGAAGTGTGTGTGATGTATAAAAATTATCAGTTGTTTAATGAGTATGGCTTAAGTTCCTCTCCTTTTTTTTAAGATTCCTCCTGTTTGACTGTGTTTAACTGAAAGTGGCCTATCGTCGGCTTCAACCCCTTCGCACAATATACAAAGGGTGCCCCGTTTAGGCATTCATGACCCTTAGCCAACATCTCGGTTCCTTGAGGAGGTATGTGCACATAGGGACTAGGCAATCGGACTATGGTGGCTTTATAACCTTCACTTAGTCATAGGAGTTTGACGGTGGGGATTGATGATGAGCCCCTGGTGAGTGAAGTGGTCAGCTTAGTCAGCCGAGGTCTATGACCTGCCCACTTTGGCTAATTCGAGGAAGAAGCCCTTCGTTTAACACGGGTGATCTCTAACGACACGTCGCTTGACGCGGTCTTCGGATGGCCGACCAGCTTGTGCTTACCTAGATAGTCAGTTTTCGGCTTTCTCCACTGAGGCGCTCTGCCAGTTAAACTAGCGGCACTATCACAGTGGTTCTCCCGTTACACCCTTAGCCGAATTTGTCGGGAACATAAGGGGTACATGTAGGAGCCGGGCAACCCAACTATTGACCAAAATCTAGGTTCGAAACTGATGCATATAATGCAACATCCGAGATGCCGAGTACTTCGGACATGTGTTTCAGGGTGTAAAATCGAGGCCCTTTAACAATTGTACCTTAGAGATGTTCTCCTAGTTCATGGGCGGTGCTTGTAAGAAAATACATTTAAAGACCTTTATGGGCACGATTTCTTTATTTCAAGTAGCCAAGCTTTACATGCCGAACTTTTGATGAAAGGAACTAAGCAAGATACAATGCGAGTAAATATAATGAGGCAGAAACTAAAAGAAAACAGGGCGGATCTTGTCATCGGGTCTATGAGCCCGGGCCGCATCCTGCCGCACGTCTACGTCTCCGTGCTGTTGACCAGTTCGTCCTCGTTGATAGCGGGGGTTGATATTGGTAGCATGCAGCTTCGGCCAAGTATGCGCGTGATGCGTTCATTGGTCGATCCCTTCGAAGAGGTCTGCAACTGTTAGTTGTGTGGTTAAACCCACATGGGCATGCTAGTGTTGGCTGGCTCTTTGATAGAACCCTGCCGACATGTGAGCCCGAGGTTTCGTCGCTGCTCAGTCTAGCCGACCCGACGTTTCCATTGTCTTGGCTCCTCGGCGACCCAGGGAATTTTTAGTGCGAAGTTGTGCACCCTGGGGACGTAGTGCCCCTTCCAAGGGAAGCACGTGAGGAACCCGTACCCCTATTTAGGGTGGGGAGGTGCCTGTCCAAGGTCAACTGGTGCAGCCCGCGTACGCTTCGAAGAGCTGGGGGTGCGTTTACCACCACGGGCGGCCTCCTCGGATGCCTGCACCTCGGCTGCGAAAGCCGCGGTCTGCTCCTCCATCCGGAGAGAGCGTTCGGTGTTACCATTTACTGTAATAACACCGTTGGGTCCCGGCATTTTGAGCTTGAGATAAGCGTAATGCGGGACTACATTAAAGCGGGCGAATGCGGTGCGTCCTAGGAGTGCATGGTATCCACTGCGAAAAGGTACGATGTCGAAGATTAACTCCTCGCTCCTGAAGTTCTTGGGTGATCCGAATACTACCTGCAGGGACACGGTTCCGGTGCAGCGAGCCTCGACCCCTGGTATTACACCTTTAAAGGTGGTGCTGCTAGGCTTAATCCGAGATGAGTCAATCCCCATCTTCCTTACCGTGTCCTCGTAGATCAAGTTGAGGCTGCTCCCTCCGTCCATAAGGACGCGCGTCAGGTGAAAACCGTCAACGATCGGGTCCAGGACGAGTGCAGTCGATCCGCCATGCCTGATGCTTGCCGGATGGTTGTGTTTGTCGAATGTGATCGGGTAAGCCGACCACAGATTGTACTTTGGGGCCACAGGCTCTAACGCGTAGATGTCCCGAAGTACGCGTTTCCTCTCCCTTTTAGGGATGTGGGTAACGTAAATCATGTTAACCTCTGTTACCTCATTACGAAACTTCTTCTAGCCTCCATTGTTTGGCCGCCGAGGTTCATCCTCATCTTCGCTGCGATTTTGGGTTTTATTTTGACCCTCTGTCGCTATCTTGCCAGCCTGCTTAAAGACCCAGCAATTCCTGTTGGTGTGGGTTGCTGGTTTGTCTTGAGTGCCATGAATTTGGCACGGTCGATCCAAGATCTTGTCCAGCTGGCTCGGTCCATCCTTGTTCCCTTTAAAGGGCTTTCTTTTCTATCCGGACCGAGGTCCGGTGAAGCCTGCATTGACTGTTGCGTCTTCTGTGTCACTTCCGCTGTTTCTATGCATGCGCTTATTTTTGTTGCACTTAGGTTTGTCGTTGGCGTCGCGAGTCTCCGAGGTCCCCGCCTCACCGTCATGTGTACTGCGGGCCAGCTAATGACCCACAAGTATAGGGGATCAATCGTAGTCCTTTCGATAAGTAAGAGTGTCGAACCCAGCAAGGAGCAGAAGGAAATGACAAGCGGTTTTCAGCAAGGTATTCTCTGCAAGTACTGAAAGTAGCGGTAACAGATAGTTTTGATAGCAAGATAATTCGTAACAAGTAACAAGTAGTAATGGTAACAAAAAGTGCAGCAAGGTGGCCCAATCCTTTTTGTAGCAAAGGACAAGCCGGAACGAACTCGTATAATAAGCAAAGCGTTCTCGAGGACACATGGGAATTTCATCTAGTCACTTTCATGATGTTTGTTTGATTCGCGTTCGCTACTTTGATAATTTGATATGTGGGTGGACCGGTGCTTGGATGCTGTTCTTACTTGAACAAGCCTCCCACTTATGATTACCCCCTCTCGCAAGCATCCGCAACTACGAAAGAAGAATTAAGATAACTCTAACCATAGCATGAAACATATGGATCCAAATCAGCCCCTTACGGAATAGCGCATAAACTAGGGTTTAAGCTTCTGTCACTCTAGCAACCCATCATCTAATTACTACACCACAATGCCTTCCCTTAGGCCCAAAGATGGTGAAGTGTCATGTAGTCGATGTTCACACGACACCACTAAAGGAAGCAACAACATACATATCATCAAAATAGCGAACGAATACCAAATTAGCAAGATTACTTATGACAAGACTTCTCCCATGTTCTCAAGAACAAAAGTAACTACTCACAAATCATATTCATGTTCAAGATCAGAGGAGTATTGAATAGCATTAAGGATCTGAACATATAATCTTCCACCAAATAAACCAACTAGCATCAACTACAAGATGTAATCAACACTACTAGTAACCAACAGGTACCAATCTGAGGTTTTGAGATAAAGATTGAATACAAGAGATGAACTAGGGTTTGAGATGAGATGATGCTGGTGAAAGGACCACGATGTCGCCTAGAGGGGGGTGAATAGGCGTTTTAAAAGCTTTTACGGATTTGGCTATATCCTAATGCGGAAATAAACTAAGTGGATACTTTTCAAGTACAAATCCTAAATATACTAAGCTCACTAAGTGCACCAACAACTTAGGATAAACAAGATGAGAACAATGAGGATATGAGTAAGCACAAGTAAGTTACACAAACTTACACAATGTATATCACAAGATATGGAAATGAATAATACACACAACCACAAGTAAGCAATACAAGCTTACACAAATTGTATCACAATATATGGAATTGAATGATACAAGCAAACTCAAGTAAGCACTACAAGCTTACACAAGTTATGTCACAAGATATGGAAATGAATGTTACAAGCTAGCAATTCACACTAAGCACAAGATATATCAATAGTAGCAAGTATGAATTGCGGAATATAAAGTGAAGGCCTAAATAATCTCTACAAGGGAATAGCCAACACAATACAATGAGGACAACAAGATATAGTGAATGCACGGTCAAGTGACCAAAGTAAACCACAAGTAAGGAGTTAGGGTTAGGGATAACCAAAGTCACGGAGACGAGGATGTATCCCGATGTTCACTTCCTTGGAGGGAAGCTCAAGACTTGCTCAAATCGAAAATTCCTTTGGTCACAAGAGGGAGAGGGAGCGGATCTATCTTTTGATTAGAAAATCTCTCAAGAACTCTCACGAATCTCTCCGTGATCTAAGATTTGGTGTAGGAGAAGTGAGAGGGAGCCACTTGTGTTCTTGGGGCGATTTGGGTGAAGTGGTCAACCCTCTACCAGATTGGTAGAGGGGTATATATAGCAAGCCAAGAAAACTAGCCGTTTTTGAGTAAGTGACTGTGACGGGCCGGACATCCGGGCAAGGGCCGGACATCCGGCGGCTGAAGAAAAACAACACGAAGAACACAGGCGTAGTAGAAAACCAGGGGGCTCGGATATCCGGGGAAGGCCCGGACATCCGGCCAAGCTTCAGGCCCCGGATATCTGGCCAAGTGCCGGACATCCGGCGGGCACAACCACCATATACGCACAGGTTCTGGACTCAGCGAGCCGGATTTCCGGGAGGATCCCGGACATCCGGGGCGTCCCGGGAGCCCGGACATCCGGCCAAGTCCCGGATATCCGGCCAATAAAAAACAGCAGGAACCCCAAAACTGAAACATGCATAACTTTTTCATACGGACTCCGATTTTGATGATCTTGGGCTCGTTTTGAAGCTATGGAAAAACTCCAGGTCCTCACATAGAGAACCACCCAAGATAAACCAAAATGAAAGGTGCAAAGTATGCAAAGGTTAGATCATATACTTTGGAGAACCTAGTTGTCTATGGATTTCTTTGGTATATAGGATATGAGTGGAATTGTGTATAGAAGATGTTGACTTGAGCAAATCCATCACGAACCCCTTTGATCCCCTCTTAATAGTGCGGGATCCCTATAACTCAAGAATCATAAAAGAGCTACACTACATAGCTATCGAGAATCCATTCTTGAGTGTATATGTTTCTTCGGTGGTGATCACTCCACAACACTAACGCCAAAGGAACTAATACCTTTGACTCGAGCCTTTCACTTGAGCTTGATGTTGATGTTTCTTCTTGGCTCAAGTTGAAGGCAAGACATTGGTCAAGTCTTCAAGTAGCTCTCCCATACACAATGTGGGAAGCTTTGCTTTGTATTCATCTTCACTTGTTCATCATGTGATCATCCACAAGCTTCAAGCATGTAATCCTTCGGGATGGTTATCTTGAACTTGCCCTTGTCAACCATGATCATGAACACTTGATGCCATCCTCTCATGGACACTTGGAATCTCTCTCTCGTTGCGACCCCATGAGAATAACCTAACCCTCATAAACATAGACAACACAAAGTATGGGTTAGTACACAAAGTGCAATTGACAATTTCTTATCATACCACAAGATCCTATGTGATGCATCGTTTGCGCTTGTGTGTTGACCATTTAGAGTTCGATACTTTGATCTTTATCTTGGTCAACCTTTATCTTTACTCAATGCTTAATCTTGCTGTCTTGAAGGCCATATTGAATTCTTCACTATGCTTCATTTATTCAAGACATGCTTACCAATATCTCAATTATCACATGACCATATAGAGTTTATCCATGAATACCATATTGGTCATCACTTGCTCTTTTTCATGTTCCAACATAATCTCTTGAGAGGCACAATGAATTCTTCACTTGAATTACTTGCTTCAAGACATAATCATCCATGACTCAACATATGAGCTCATCATGATCCTATCTTCAAGCCATATGTAGAATTCTTCTCTTTAACCATTCTCTCAAGATCTTGATCCATCATGGCTCAACCCATAAGCCTAAGCATGAAAACCGCTGAGATCCTTCAATGAACTCCATATAGATCACATCTTGTTCATCACATGGAATTCATCTTGATCATATTTGATTCAATCATTGAGCTCAATCTTGATGCACACTATATGTATATGGCATTCATTCCGAATCCATTCAATCTCCTTCTTGCATCGCCCATGGAACAAGCCTTCATATATAACTTGATGCCATTGTTTCTTCATAGGAATTGTCATTCATTATCAAGTCTCAATGCATATATTTGTGTTGATGGATTTCATCCTTCAATTCATCCAGTATTCTTCATGCATTGCAACTAGAAATTTCCTTCACATGTATATCTCAATGCAAACATTAGTCCATAAGGATTGTCATTAAATACCAAAACCACACATGGGGACTACATGTACTTTCAATCTCCCCATTTTGGTAATTGATGACAATCTCAACAAGAGGGTTTATATAATGATTTTTTAAACAAGCATGTAATTTATCCGAGGATAAATTGTATACTTGGGTTGATTTTGATAGCATCAAGTTTCACAAAGAAACTTGATGTTTATCAAAATCGGTTGTACTAACATCAAAACACTACACAAGCATTTGATGTTAGTAGGACCACAATATATAGAGCAAGCTCCCCCACAATATATGCATGTGTGAATGAACTTTGAATTTCATTGCATATATTGGTTGATATAAACTAGGTGGAGTTTTCCCTATATACTCATTCATGCAACAAGCACATATAACTAGGGTAGATATGCACAACAAGAACTCTAAAAGAGTATCTTAAACCCTCTAAACTACTCCCCCATTGGCAACAAATGCCAAAATGGAAGACAAAACATCTAGAAGACCAATATAGTTTGAGTTCCTCCTTGATGTGTGCATATCACAAAATGTGAGTGAAAACAAATGCACATATTCAATGATGAACAATTGGAGGAGCTCGGAATCTATAGAATGCAGCCATATACGAACATATGAAAACAAGCATTAGACACGTGAGGAAAACATTCAAAAGATCCAAAGAACATATTTTGGATAAGATATAATAGGAATATCCAGCGTGATCATCATGTCAAGCATTGGTCCAAAATACATTCAAAACACATGACTGCGCAAGATTATATGCAAAATATAGAAGCACTCACGTCACAACCTCTTACCGAAGCCACCATAAGAATAAAAGGGAACAAACAAAGTGGCCGGCAAGGAATAAATGATATCAAGAAAATATATGAACTTTCTTATGTATAAAAAATTCTAAGTGGCCAATAATAATGATGATATGTATCCACAAAGAAACTTGCATACATAAAATAGACGCAATTGATAAGAACATGATATCTACAAGTGAATCCATTATTATACAACTGTGATCCTAGCATAAGAGCGAGGCACATGGCACAAAGCACATGGCACAAATTGATCTCATTTGCATAACAATGAACTACTAAGTAAGATAGCAAATGCCACAAGCAAATATAGTGTTTTTGCAATTTTATCAAAATTACACATGAGAGAACATTTGAGGAATTGATATGCAATAAATTGCTTAATTGGCATATTTTGGGATAGGTGAATCATGAATATGATTTTATAGATCCCCACTATATGCTTCTTCTCAAATGTCCCACAATTGCAATAAAGTGACTTTTTAAGAACATGCAAGAAGCACAACTTTTAACAAGTACTAATCATGCCATGATGCAACCTACACAAGGTTGACCCCATTTCTATATATGTGCATGAAGTAAATACTTGTTACCGAGATAGCATTGGTATGGAGTCGTAGATCAATAAAATGTCCAAGCTTGGCTCTAATTTCCTCATAGTGCCACCACCTTCATGAATAAGCCACGCACCCAATGCTTCTGAAATGTACTTAAAACAATTAAGTACAATATGGTCCCCAAACTTATTGGGTCCGAAGTAGTTAGCATAACTACAAAACATAGGGTAAAACCACTTAAATATGTGTATATCGATATGAATTTGAATTTCATGCACATCTTAGCTATTAAGAATTTGATGGATTTACCATATATATATTGGATCAAATAAAGCAAACAAGGCATGCGAATTTACACATAGTAAATATGCATGCACAAGCCTACCAAAATCCAGGGAGATACAAATTGGACAAATGAACACATAACCGTTAATACTTCCAATAACATCACTAGTCATTCATATTGTCCAAAATGAATCAAAGTGACAAATCAACATATGATAGCACACAAAGTTCAACATAGGAACTAAGGAAAACCAATGAGCATATAAGATATGCATTGCACACATACTCGTAGGAATATCTCACTCAAGTAGATATAGGACACTATAAACAATGAGATAACAAACTCCCATAACTCCATACAAACCAATAAGATAAACTCGAACAAAATGGTATTTCGAGTTATTATTCAGTGTAGAAACCAAATAAGTACATGATCATCTATACTAACACAAGTATAACATGAGAGTTTAGAAATAAACACAATGCTTGGATAGCATATTATTAACATTCCAATTAGATAGATCATCATGCAAAGCAACAATTGGAATGGCTTTAATCAAACGATTTTCCAAATATGATTTTTAAGATAACCATGGGCAAAACCGCACAAGAATACCATACTCAAACAAAGCATTGCATGCCACAGGGATATAAGATAATCTCAAATATAAATTCTAAGTGGCAAACCTCTATTGTTAATGTTCACACGAGAAGTGATATGCACAAAGTATATCACTCCCCCATAATGTGATAATCCATGTTTTATTCATAGGAGGCAAATGAAATCCAATTAAAAAAAAGTTTAACGAATAGTTATTTGAATTTCACATGAGTGTGACATACCACATAGTAACTAGATAATCTCATAGTAATCATACTAGATGCTATCATGCATATTTACACATTCTAGGTTTGTGATGTGCACATAGCATATCACTCCCCCATAATGTGATGATTCATTAATATCTTAAAAGAGCCAAATAAGATTCACCGAGAATCAATAAAGGCTCGAACCAAAGCACACAAGTATATGAAGTGTACTGCAACCTAATCATGCTAGATAACACATATCAAGCATACTCTAGGAAGCACATCATATACAATCACATGTAAGATACAAAACCTAAACATGCAAGGGGCTAGTAACTTTCAATGTAGACAGAATAAATATAAGTTACCACCACGAAGAGCATTGGAATGACAAATATGATGATAATACTTTTGACTTGGCTTGAACCTCAATAGATGATGAAAATCACTTTTCCCATGAACTAGCCAAGTCTCCAATGCCCTCCACACACCTATTGGTCAAGTTAGAGCTTGATGGTCCCCAATCAAGTTGGGTCCTAAGAAATTAGTCACAATAGGCTTGGCAACCCAAATGGTGTTTTCTTTAATCAAACCACTTTGGGTGCCCACAAACTTGGCAAACAAATTGCCAACATTATCCTTCCTAAGTGAATAACGATCATTGATAATTGGAGACTTAGAGACATTACCGTTGGGACACGATGAAGATATGTGTCCCTTCTCACGGCAAATATAGCAACATGTGCTCCCCTTTCTCTTCTTATTTACCTTCTCAACTTGGGGAACATTATCTTGGTTAAGCATGGGAAGAGGCCTTTCATTATCTTGAGATTGAACTTGAGGCCACTTCCCTTGATGCTTCACACTTGAAGCCTTCTTCTTCAATGGACAAGATCTCACATGGTGTCCAACATTCTTGCACTTGAAGCAAATAATGTTGGCCGAATTCTTGACTTGATCTTGTCCCTTCTTCTTATTCTTGGACTTCTTCTTGTTGGAGATGAAATCAAGTCCTATTTTGTCTTGAGGGTCCTTTTGCACACTCAAGATATTATCACAACATTTTTCCAAGTCTTTCTTCAAACTAGTGACTTGGGCCTTGAGCTCTTTATTTTCCTCTACAAGGTTAGTATTAACAAAATAACTAGAGGAAGTAGAAGCTTCATTGTTAGAGCAACAAGGCATGGTGAGCAATTCATCACAAGATGTATCAATATCATGTAGAGAGGAATTGCTAGGACTAGCACATGGCAATAAGGCATTTAGAGTAGAAGATGTGCTAATATCCACATGAGACTCACACGATTTTACCTTGGTGACCATAGCCTCATGAGCTAACTTTAGCCCATCATGAGAGATTAGAAGATTCTCATGAGTGACCAAGAGCTTTTCATGACATTCTTCCAATTTCCAATAATTGCTAGTTAGCAAATCAAGTTGAGTCCTTAGCTCAACATTTTCTTTCAATATCGATGCTTCACACAAGATAGAGTTAGTAGCACAAGCATCATTATCAATATGAGAGGAGCATGTAGAAACTAGAGACTCCGCATGAGTAGCTTGAAGTTCCTCATGAGACTTAGAGAGTTTGGTGAGCTCTCCTTTGACATTTTTGTAGCCAAGGTCAAGGTGCTCAAAATCCTCTTTAACTTTACAATGAGTAACTTCAATCTCTTCTTTTAAAGACCTCAAGTCACTAAGAGATTGATGAGACTTAGCAAGTTCATGTTCAAGTTGTTCACTTTTCGCTTGCTCGTTAAGAAATAAATCATTACGTTTTTCAAAGCAAGCAAGAACATCTTGGAACCTTTTATAAGTGTTATTTTTAGCTCTATGAAGAATTTTCCCAATCTCATAGAGATTTTGAGTCAAGTCGTCATCATCTTCCTCATTACAACTATCATCATTATCACTAAGAGAAGATGATACCTCGTCATTACCTCTTGCCATGAGGCACATGTGAACAAAGGGGGTTGATGATGATTCTTTTGGAGAAGAGGGTTCTTCATTAATCAAGCGTGCCTCATTTTTCTTGATTTCCTCTACATGGTTAGTTTCACAGAGAGAACTAGAGAGAATCAAGGCATTTTGAATATGACAACACAAACGACCAAGCATATCATCACAAGAATTTATGAGTGAATCATTAGATGATATGCATGGACTATCTACACAAGAATGTATGACGTTTTCGGTGTTAGATATGCTCGTGTCCATGGAACCTACAATACTAGCATTTCCATATGACGGATCATCAATGATGAGCTTGACACCATCACTCCACGAGATATCTCCACTTACCATGTCATTACCCTGTGACATGTCACATGTTGATGAAGTGGAAGATGTTGAAGTGTCCAAGCAATCGGAGGTGGAGGCAATGGAGAGCTCTTCCATCACTTCCTCCCAAATAGCATTGACTCCCACAAGGTTGGACCCACCATATGTAACTTCAAGTTTGGTCCAAGCCTCATGAGCCAACGAACAAGTCGAGATTGACTTGAACACCTCGAAGGTTATAGCTTGGTGAATGACACTTAAAGCTTCACTATCAAGATGCATATCCTCAAGTGACGGAGATTGTCCATCCTTTAGATTTGAATTCCCTACAACAACAATCCACAAAGCATTTGGACCCATGGCCCGAAAGTGACAAAGCATGCGTAATCTCCACATAATGTAATTTGTGCCATTAAAACAAAATGTGTCATCGTGCACTAGCTCACTAGTCGACATCGGTACTCTCTAGGCGGTGAAGCCTAATAAGGAGAGACCTAGATCTGATACCAATTGAAAGGACCACGATGTCGCCTAGAGGGGGGGTGAATAGGCATTTTAAAATCTTTTACGGATTTGGCTGTATCCTAATGCAGAAATAAACTAAGCGGATACTTTTCAAGCACAAATCCTAAATATACTAAGCTCACTAAGTGCACCAACAACTTAGGATAAACAAGATGAGAACAATGAGAATATGAGTAAGCACAAGTAAGTTACACAAACTTACACAATGTATATCACAAGATATGGAAATGAATAATACACACAACCACAAGTAAGCAATACAAGCTTACACAAATTGTATCACAATATATGGAATTGAATGATACAAGCAAACTCAAGTAAGCACTACAAGCTTACACAAGTTATGTCACAAGATATGGAAATGAATGTTACAAGCTAGCAATTCACACTAAGCACAAGATATATCAATAGTAGCAAGTATGAATTGCGGAATATAAAGTGAAGACCTAAATAATATCTACAAGGGAATAGCCAACACAATACAATGAGGACAACAAGATATAGTGAATGCACAGTCAAGTGACCAAAGTAAACCACAAGTAAGGAGTTAGGGTTAGGGATAACCAAAGTCATGGAGACGAGGATGTATCCCGATGTTCACTTCCTTGGAGGGAAGCTAGTCACCGTTAGAGAGGTGGATGTTACCACGAAGGCACACCAACGCCACGAAGGCTCACCCTATTCTCCTTGAGATATCACCACGAAGGCGATTCCCAACCACTAGTGGTAGACCTTGAGGTGGCCTCCAAACCTTCACAAACTTTCCGGGGGACAAATCACAAGTTGATTCCTCACCGGAGCACTCCTACCGCCTAGGAGTCTTCAACCTCCAAGAGTAACAAGAACAAAGGGGAAATGCTCAAGACTTGCTTAAATCGAAAATTCCTTTGGTCATAAGAGGGAGAGGGAGCGGATCTATCTTTTGATTGGAAAATCTCTCAAGAACTCTCACGAATCTCTCCGGGATCTAAGATTTGGTGTAGGAGAAGTGAGAGGGAGCCACTTGTGTTCTTGGGGCGTTTTGGGATGAAGTGGTCAACCCTCTACTGGATTGGTAGAGGGGTATATATAGCAAGCCAAGAAAACTAGCCGTTTTTGAGTAAGTGGCTGAGACGAGCCGGACATCCGGGCAAGGGCCGGACATCCGGCGGCTGAAGAAAAACAACACGAAGAACACAAGCGTAGTAGAAAAACAGGGGGCCCGGATATCCGGGGAAGGCCCGGACATCCGGCCAACCTTCAGACCCCGGACATCTGGCCAAGTGCTGGACATCCGGCGGGCACAACCACCATAAACGCACAAGTTCTGGACTCAGCGAGCCGGATTTCCGGGAGGATCCCGGACATCCGGGGCGTCCTGGGAGCCCGGACATCCGGCCAAGTCCCGGATATCCGGCCAATAAAAAACAGCAGGAACCCCAAAACTGAAACATGCATAACTTTTTCATACGGACTCCGATTTTGATGATCTTGGGCTCGTTTTGAAGCTATGGAAAAACTCCAGGTCCTCACATAGAGAACCACCCAAGATAAACCAAAATGAAAGGTGCAAAGTATGCAAAGGTTAGATCATATACTTTGGAGAACCTAGTTGGCTATGGATTTCTTTGGTATATAGGATATGAGTGGAATTGTGTATAGAAGATGTTGACTTGAGCAAATCCATCACGAACCCCTTTGATCCCCTCTTAATAGTGCGGGATCCCTATAACTCAAGAATCATAAAAGAGCTACAATACATAGCTATCGAGAATCCATTCTTGAGTGTATATGTTTCTTCGGTGGTCATCACTCCACAACACTAACGCCAAAGGAACTAATACCTTTGACTCGAGCCTTTCACTTGAGCTTGATGTTGATGTTTCTTCTTGGCTCAAGTTGAAGGCAAGACATTGGTCAAGTCTTCAAGTAGCTCTCCCATACACAATGTGGGAAGCTTTGCTTTGTATTCATCTTCACTTGTCCATCATGTGATCATCCACAAGCTTCAAGCATGTAATCCTTCGGGATGGTTATCTTGAATTTGCCCTTGTAAACCGTGATCATGAACACTTGATGCCATCCTCTCATGGACACTTGGAATCTCTCTCTCGATGCGACCCCATGAGAATAACCTAACCCTCATAAACATAGACAACACATAGTATGGGTTAGTACACAAAGTGCAATTGACAATTTCTTATCATACCACAAGATCCTATGTGATGCATCGTTTGCGCTTGTGTGTTGACCATTTAGAGTTCGATACTTTGATCTTTATCTTGGTCAACCTTTATCTTTACTCAATGCTTAATCTTGTTGTCTTGAAGGCCATATTGAATTCTTCACTATGCTTCATTTCTTCAAGACATGATTACCAATATCTCAATTATCATATGACCATATGGAGTTTATCCATGAATACCATATTGGTCATCACTTGCTCTTTTTCATGTTCCAACATAATCTCTTGAGAGGCACAATGAATTCTTCACTTGAATTACTTGCTTCAAGACATAATCATCCATGACTCAACATATGAGCTCATCATGATCCTATCTTCAAGCCATATGTAGAATTCTTCTCTTTAATTATTCTCTCAAGATCTTGATCCATCATGGCTCAACCCATAAGCCTAAGCATGACAACCGCTGAGATCCTTCAATGAACTCCATATAGATCACATCTTGTTCATCACATGGAATTCATCTTGATCATATTTGATTCAATCATTGAGCTCAATCTTGATGCACACTATATGTATATGGCATTCATTCCGAATCCATTCAATCTCCTTCTTGCATCGCCCATGGAACAAGCCTTCATATATAACTTGATGCCATTGTTTCTTCATAGGAATTGTCATTCATTATCAAGTCTCAATGCATATATTTGTGTTGATGGATTTCATCCTTCAATTCATCCAGTATTCTTCATCCATTGCAACTAGAAATTTCCTTCACATGTATATCTCAATGCAAACATTAGTCCATAAGGATTGTCATTAAATACCAAAACCACACATGGGGACTACATGTACTTTCAGCTGGTGAAGATGTTGATGAAGATTGGTCCTCCCATGATAAGAGGATCATTGGTGATGTCGATGGCTTCGATTTCCCCCTCCCGGAGAGCAAAATAGCTCCTGCCCAGGTTCCGCCTCGAGACGGCGGCGCTTCATCCCGAAAGTCTTCTCCTTATTTTTTCTAGGGCAAATGGCTTCATATAGCAGAAGGAGGGGGCCAGAGGCCAGCTGTGGGCCCCATAAGGCATCAGGGCGCGCCCAGGGGGGCCGCGCCCTGTTGCCTTGTGGGCAACTGGTGGGTCCCCTCTGGTATTTCTTTTCTCCAGTATTTTTTATATATTCAATAAAAAATCTCCGTGAAATTTCAGGTCAATTGGAGCTCTATAGATTAGGTATCTCTGATGTGGCTATTTCAAGTCCAGAATTCTAGCTGTCGGCATTCTCCCTCTTGATGTAAATCTTGCAAATTAAGAGAGAAAAGGCATAAGAATTGTACCATAAAGCAAAATAATGATCAAAAACAAAATAAATAATACTTGGAAATCATGATGCAAATTGGACGTATCAACTCCCTCAAGCTTAGACCTCGCTTGCCCTCAAGCGAATAGTCGAAATCGATAATCATGACCATATGTTTAGAGAGAGAGACGTCGATAAAAATAAAATACGGACATGGAGCATCATGATCTTTATTGTAACAACAATATATCATCATAAAACTTCTCATGAAAAAGTGACAATTCATCCACAAGTTAAAGTATGAACCATAAACCAAATTGAAAACTAACAAACTATGATCTCAGTCACTGAAGCAATTGCAATTCATCATATTGTCAGAAAGAGTCTATGTAAGAGCTTTGATTAGCAAGTTCACATACTCAACTATCATTTAGTCTTCTATGATTGCTGACACTCACGTCATACTTATGGGGTAAAAGTTTCAGTCGAACACATAGAAAGATAGGGGCTTATAATTTCGCCTCCCAATGTATTTACCTCAAGGGTAATGTCAACAATAATAACTCATGATCACCTACATTCAACTGGATATATATGCATGGATCAATCCCCACCACATGATGTTTGCCAACAGAAAAAATAAAAACGGAATAGAAGAGAATACTATTGACTCTTGCATGAAAGTAAGTACATAAAGTAAAAGATAGGCCCTTCGCAGAGGGAAGCAGAGGTTGTCATGCGCTTTCGTTTTTGGATGTGCGAGCTCTTAATGTAAAGGAACGTCACTTTATATTGCCCCTTGTGATAGCAACCTTTATTATGCAGTCTGTCGCTTTTATTGCTCCACCATCACAAGATCGTACAAAGCTTATTTTCCCTTACAATAAAAGTTCATACATATTTAGGAGCAATTTTTATTGCTTTTGCACCGATGACAACTTACTTGAAGGATCTTATTCAATCCATAGGTAGATATAGTGGACTCTCATGGCATGAAACTGGGTTTAAGGGTTTTTGGATGCACAAGTAGTATCTCTACTTGGTGCGGATTTTTGGCTAGCAAAGATAGGGGGCAAACACCACATGTTAGAGGATCCACAACAATATAACTTCTTTGTGAATATAAGCAAACATAACCCATTACGTTGTCTTCCTTGTCCAACGTCAACTAATTGACATAGAATATTTGATGGGGGCTCACAATCATAAAAGATGTCCAAGATAGTGTATTTATATGTGAGACCTCTCTTCCTTTATTACTTTTTCATGAATTGCTACAATGACCAATGCTATATTTGTCAACTTCCAACAAGTTTTATCAATTATACTTCTTTTATGTGAAGTCATCACTCCCCATGGGATTAGCATATGATTTTATTCTTTCTTTATTTCTAAGATTGGATCAAGAAAAGTAAAACAACTCAACTCAAACTACTCTTTATTATATAACTTTCACACACGATTACATAGATAGATAGATCACAAAGCAAGCACTCGAAACTAAATCATACTAAAATTTTATTCCTCGAAATCACGAAATAACTAAGGATCGAACTCAGATAGATAATGATGATGAAAATGTGATGGTGATACGATACCGGGGCACCTCCCCCAAGCTTGGCACAAGCCAAGGGGAGTGCCCATACCCATGTACTCAAGTCTCCTTCTTCGATGATGGTGGTGACGATGAGGTGGGCTTGTCCTTCCACTTGAGGACACGAATTTCTTCTTTTAATTTGTCATTCTCTCTTTCGAGATCCCAAATTTTGCGACGTAGTTTATCCGAATCTTCCTGCACATGATGAAAAGGGGTGAATTGAACTTTAGGAACCTTCACCGTGTCAGGTAAGCTGGACCTCTTGAATTCAATGTGCATATCTCCTGGTTGAGGCAGTGGGGGATCCTCATCCTCTTCGCTGGAATGACCTTGCTTTTCCCTCAAATCAGCATCTTCCTCTTCATCATTTGTCCAACCATAGGGATCAGTGTCCCCATAGACTCTAGGGTTTGCGACAATATGAGAAACGTAGCTTTCCCCGTCTGAATCCTGAGATTACATGGCGCTCGACCTCGAGAGTCTGACAGAAAATAGCACTAAACAAGAACAGAGGAGAAACTTGCGATGCGGTGGTCAAAACATACGGGAGTATATATAAAGAATTTTTATCTTGCAAAACAAGCATACGGGAAGAAAACGGAGTCAGGAAGGCGCACGTGGGGCCCACAAGGCATCACGGCGCACCCCAGGGGGGCGCGTCCTGTTGCCTTGTGGGCGACACGTGAGTCCCCTCGATTGTTTCTTATTTTTGTAATTTTTCTAATATTCCAAAACTGATAGAAATAATTTTTATGGAATTTTTGGAGTCGGTTTACTTACCGTATCACATACCTACCCCTTTTCAGGGTTCTGGAGCGTTCCAGAAGGACTCTTTGATGTGCTCTTCCGGTGTAATTGTTTCAATAATATTAGTTTCAACATTAATGGGAGTACCTGAAATATAGACTTCTTCGATGATATATGGCCCTTCCCATTTAGAGAGAAGTTTTCCTGCGAAGAATCTCAAACGAGAATTGTATAATAGAACAAAATCACCTATTTTGAATTCCCGTTTTTGAATTCTTTTGTCATGCCATGTTTTAACTTTTTCTTTAAACAACTTAGCATTATCATAGGCTTGGGTTCTCCATTCATCTAAAGAGCTAATATCAAATAACCTCTTTTCACCGGCAAGTTTAAAATCATAGTTAAGTTCTTTAATTGCCCAATATGCTTTATGTTCTAACTCAAGGGGTAAATGACATGCTTTTCCATAAACCATTTTATACGGAGACATACCCATAGGATTTTTATATGCAGTTCTATAAGCCCATAATGCATCATCCAGTTTCTTAGACCAATTCTTTCTGGATCTATTAACAGTCTTTTGCAAAATTAATTTTATGTCTCTATTAGTTAATTCAACTTGACCACTAGACTGAGGATGATAAGGAGATGCAATTCTATGGTTAACATCATATTTAGCAAGCAACTTACGGAAAGCACCATGAATGAAATGTGAACCACCATCAGTCATTAAATATCTAGGGACTCCAAACCTCGGGAAAATAACTTCTTTAAGCATTTTAATAGAAGTGTTATGATCAGCACTACTAGTTGGAATAGCTTCTACCCACTTAGTAACGTAATTAACAACAACTAAAATATGAGTATACCCATTGATTTAGGAAAAGGTCCCATATAATCAAAACCCCAAACATCAAATGGTTCAATTACAAGTGAATAATTCATAGGCATTTCCTGACGTCTACCAACATTACCAATTCTTTGACATTCATCACAAGAAAGGACAAACTTACGTGCATCTTTGAAAAGAGTAGGCCAATAAAAACCAGATTGTAATACCTTGTGTGCAGTTCGGTCTCCCGCATGGTGCCCTCCATATGCCTCGGAGTGGCACTTACGTAGGATTTGTTCCTGTTCATGCTCAGGTACACAATGTCTAATAATACCATCTACTCCTTCTTTATATAGATGTGGGTCATCTCAAAAGTAATGTCTTAAATCAAATTTTTTTTTCTTTTGTTGATATGTAAAGCTAGGTGGTATGTATTTAGCAACAATGTAATTAGCATAGTCTGCATACCAAGGAGTATTACGAGAAGCATTTATCACAGATAATTGTTCATCAGGGAAATCATCACTAATAGGAAGTGGGTCATCAAGAACATTTTCCATTCTAGACAAATTATCTGCCACGGGATTCTCAGCTCCCTTTCTATCAATAATATGCAAGTCAAATTCTTGTAGCAAAAGAACCCACCTAATAAGTCTAGGCTTAGCATCTTTCTTTTCCATAAGATATTTAATAGCAGCATGATCAGTGTGAATAGTAACTTTGGAATCAACAATATAAGATCTAAATTTATCACATGCAAACACAACTGCTAAAAAGTCTTTATGAGTAGTAGCATAATTTCTTTGAGCACTGTCAAGAGTTTTACTAGCATAATGGATGACATTTAATTTCTTATCAACTCTTTGTCCTAGAACAGCACCAACAGCATAAGCACTAGCATCACACATAATTTCAAAGGGTAGGTTCCAATCAGGTGGTTGAACAATAGGTGCAGAAATTAAGGCTTTCTTAAGTACTTCAAAGGCTTCTACACAATCATCATCAAAAACAAATGGAACATCTTTTTGCAAGAGATTGGTAAAAGGTCTAGAAATTTTAGAGAAGTCTTTTATAAACCTTCTATAGAAACCAGCATGACCAAGGAAACTTCTTATACCTTTGATATTTTTAAGACATGGCATTTTCTCAATAGCATCAACTTTAGCTTTATCAACTTCAATACCTCTTTCAGAAATTTTATGCCCAAGGACTATACCTTCATTCACCATAAAGTGGCACTTCTCCCAATTCAAGACAAGATTAGTTTCTTCACATCTCTGCAAAACTCGATCAAGGTTGCTTAAGCAATCATCAAAAGAAGTTCCGTAAACGGAGAAATCATCCATGAAAACCTCAACAATCTTTTCACAAAAGTCAGAGAATATAGCAGTCATACATCTTTGAAAGGTAGCAGGTGCATTACATAAACCAAAAGGCATACGACGATAAGCATAAGTTCCAAAAGGACAAGTAAAGGTGGTTTTCTTGATCTTCAGGTGATACAGGTATTTGAGAGAAACCAGAATAACCATCTAGGAAACAAAAGTGTGTATGCTTAGACAATCTTTCTAACATTTGATCAATAAAAGGCAAGGGGTAATGATCTTTTCTAGTGGCTTTATTTAATTTCCTGAAATCAATTACCATCCTATAACCAGTTACAATTCTTTGTGGGATAAGTTCATTTTTATCATTAGGAACAACGGTAATACCTCCTTTCTTAGGAACACAATGAACAGGACTTACCCATCTACTATCAGCTAGGGGATAAATTATACCTGCTTCCAGAAGCTTTAATATTTCAGTTCTTACCACATCTTTCATTCTAGGATTCAACCTTCTTTGATGGTCAACAACGGGTTTGGCATCTGGCTCTATATGAATTTTATGCTCACATAAAGTGGGACTAATGCCCTTAAGATCATCAAGAGTATATCCAATAGCGGCACGGTGCTTCCTCAGAGTTTTAAGTAATCTCTTTTCTTCATGCTCTGAAAGGTTAGCACTAATAATAACAGGATATATCTTCTTTTCATCGAGATAAGCATATTTAAGAGTATCAGGTAATTGATTTAATTCAAACACAGGATCACCCTTGGGTGGAGGTGGATCTCCCAAGGTTTCAACAGGCAAATTGTGTTTCAGGATAGGTGCTTGTTTAAAGAATAATTCATCTATTTCATTCATATGCATGTCATTCTCATGCTCAAGCAAATATTGTTCTAATGGATCAGTAGGAGGCACAGCAATAGAGGCAAGACCAATAATTTCATCATTACTAGGCAATTCTTTATCATGAGGTTGTCTACGAAACTTAGAGAAATTAAACTCATGGGACATCTCACCAAAATTAACACTAACAATTTCTTTAGTGCAATCAATCTTAGCATTAACAGTATTCAAGAAGGGTCTACCAAATATAATGGGACAAAAATCATCTTGTGCTGATCCAAGAACAAGAAAATCAGTAGGGTATTTGATCTTACCACACAAGACTTCAACATCTCTAACAATCCCAAGTGGTGAAATAGTGTCTCTATTTGCAAGCTTAATAGTAACATCAATATCTTCAATCTCAACAGGTGCAATATCATTCATGACTTCTTGATAGAGAGTAAACGGAATAGCACTCACACTAGCACCAATATCACATAAACCATGATAGCAATGATCTCCAATTTTAACAGAAATAACAGGCATGCCAACTACATGTTTGTTTTTATCTTTAGGGTCTGGCTTAGCAATTCTAGTTGCTTCATCACAGAAATATATGACATGTCCATCAATATTATAAACCAAAAGATCTTTAACCATTGCAACACTAGGTTCAACTTTAATTTGTTCAGAAGGTCTAGGTGCTCTAATATTACTCTTATTAACCACAGTTGAAGCTTTAGCATGTTCCTTAATCCTAACAGGGAAAGGAGGTTTATCAATATAAGAAGTAGGCACAACTGGATCAACATGGTAAACAATTGTTTCTTCTTTAACACCAACAGGTTCTTCTTTCAATTCAATAGGTGGATGATATTTAAACCATTTCTCCTTAGGGAGATCAACATGAGCAGCAAAAGATTCACAAAAGGTAGCTACTATCTCAGAGTCAAGTCCATATTTAGTACTAAACTTACGAAAAGCATCAGTTTCCATAAAAGATTTAACACAATCAAACTCAAGATTTATACCTGACTCATTACCTTTGTCGATTTCCCAATCTTCATAATTGCGTTTAATTCTTTCAAGAAGATCCCATCTGGATTCAATAGTTCTCTTCATAAAGGAACCAGCAGAAGAAGTATCAAGCATGGATTGATCATTATGAGAAAGCCGAGCATAAAAGTTTTGAAGAATTATTTCTCTTGAGAGCTCATGATTGGGGCATGTGTGCAACATATACTTAAGCCTCCCCCAAGCTTGAGCGATACTTTCTCCTTCACGAGGCCAAAAATTATATATATAATTCCGATCACGATGAACCAAATGCATAGGATAAAATTTCTGGTGGAATTCCAGCTTCAGCCGGTTCCAGTCCCATGTTTCAGTATCATCACATAGCCTATACCATGTCAATGTCTTTCCCTCCAAAGATAAAGGGAATACTTTCTTCTTAACTCCATCTCTGGATAAACCTGCAAGCTTAAACAATTCACAAATTTCATCCACATAGATCAAGTGCATATCAGGATGTACCGTTCCATCTCCTGCATAAGGATTAGCTAGCAGTTTCTCTATCATACGGAATTTCATAATAAATATTTTCAGTAGGTTCAATAGGTTGAGGAGCAACTCTTATTGCTTCCGGTCGAGGTGAAGATACCCCGAACAAGCCCCTCAAAGGATTACTTCCCATAGTGACAAGTGACAATAAATTTCAGCACGTAATATAAATGTTTCCTTACCAAATTTCACTCACCAAAGGCGCTTCACTCCCCGGAAACGGCACCAGAAAAGAGTTTTGATGACCCACAAGTATAGGGGATCAATCATAGTCCTTTCGATAAGTAAGAGTGTCGAACCCAACGAGGAGCAGAAGGAAATGACAAGCGGTTTTCAACAAGGTATTCTCTGCAAGTACTGAAAGTAGCGGTACCAGATAGTTTTGATAGCAAGATAATTGATACGTCTCCAACGTATCTATAATTTTTTATTATTCCATGCAGTTATATTATCAATCTTGGATGTTTTTATATGCATTTACAGCAATTATATATCATTTTTGGAGACTAACCTAGTAACTTAGTGCCCAATGCCAGTTGCTGTTTTCTGCCCTGTTTTTGTTTTACAGAATATCAATACCAAACGAAGTCCAAATGCCACGAAACTTTTTGGAGATTTTTTTCTGGACATATACAACACTAGAAGCTTCGAGAGGAGGCCAGAAGCCCCAGGGGGTGCCCACGAGGCACCAGGGCGCGCCTGGGGGGGCAGGCGCGCCCTGGTACCTCGTGGGGCCTACAGAGCTCCGTTTGACCTAATTCCTCCACTACAAATTCCCAAAAAAATAAGAAACCCTCAGGGGAGTCCACGAAATACTTTTTCCGCCACCGCAAGTTTCTGTTCTCGAGAGATCCCATTTGGAGGCCTTCTCCGGTACTCCGCCGGAGGGGGAATCTATCATGGAGGGGCTCTACATCAACCTTGCTGCCCTTCCGATGATGCGTGAGTAGTTAACCACAGACCTTCGGGTCCATAGTTAGTAGCTACATGGCTTCTTCTCTCTTTTTGATCTTCAATACAATGTTCTCCTCGATGTTCTTGGAGTTCTATCCGATGTAATCACTTTTTGTGGTGTGTTTGTTGGGATCCGATGAATTATGAGTTTATGATCAGATTATCCATGAATATTATTTGAATCTTCTCTGATCTCTTTTATGCATGATTATTATAGCCTCGTATTTCTTCTCCGATCTATTGATTTGGTTTGGCCAACTAGATTGATTTATCTTGCCATGGGAAGAGGTGCTTTGTAATGGGTTCGATCTTGCGGTGCTCAATCCCACTGACAGAAAGGGACATGACACGTATGTATCGTTGCTATTAAGGGTAAAAAGATGGGGTTTATTCATACGTGAGTTTATCTTGTCTACACCATGTCATCGTTCTTAAGGCGTTACTCCGTTCTTTATGGACTTAATACACTAGATGCATACTGGATAGCGGTCGATGTGTGGAGTAATAGTAGTAGATGCAGGTAGGAGTCGGTCTACTTGTATTGGACGTGATGCCTATATACATGATCATTGCCTTGGATATCGTCTTGATTATTTGCTTTTCTATCAATTGCCCAACAGTAATTTGCCTACCCACCGTATGCTATTTTCTTGAGAGAAGCCTCTAGTGAAAACTATGGCCCCCGGGTCTATCTAAATCATATACTAAAACCCTAAAAATACTTGCTGCACTTTTTCTTTATTTATTTTATTTTTGTATTTTTGTCTCAATCTATCTATCTATCACATACAATTTAATCTTGCAACTTACCGCCGAGGGATTGACAACCCCTTGTTTGCGTTGGGTGCAAGGATTTGTTGTTTTGTGTGCAGGTGCTGCTAACGAGGTGTTGCGTGATTCTCCTACTGGATTGATAACCTTGGTTTGATAACTGAGGAAAATACTTACTCTACTATACTGCATCTCCCTTCCTCTTCAGGGAATTACCAACGCAGCTCACAAGTAGCAGGAAGAATTTCTGGCGCCGTTGCCGGGAAGACATCATCAACATCTATCAAGTACGTACGGATAAAACTCTCATCTCGTTGCATTTACTTTATTTGCATTTGCCTCTCGTTTTCATCTCCCCCACTTCTAAAAAGTTTTTATAAAAATACAAAAATATTTTCCGTTTGCCTTTTTCTTGTTTGCTATCTTTGCTTGTGTTGCCATGTGCCTTCTATTTGCTTGCATCTTCGCTTGCTAAAAATCTATTGATATGGATCCTCATCCACTTGCTAATCTTTTCAAAAGACCCAAATATGTTGAACCAATAGCTAGTGAGTTGAGTGCACTTGATTTCCTCTATGAAGTTTTGCTTGAAAATCATGAATCTGAAAATTGTGATGAAGTGTTAGAAGAAGAAATTTATAAAGTGATTCATGATAGCTCCTTGATTGAAAAGCATGATTGCAATGATGTTACTATAAATTCTATTAATGTCAATTATGCTAATGATATGCAAAACTACAAGCTTTGGCATGATAATTTTGTCATATCCACCACTTATTGCAATGATCATGATTGGGGTGATAATGCTTCTTATGATCTTGAAAATTTATTTAATCCTCATGATGAATATGTTATTGATAATAAGGTTTGCAATAATATTGAAAGTGGGTTTGGAAGAGTGTCAACTTTAGGTAAAAATAATCCCACATATTTGGAGTGTGTTCAATCTTATGAAATCTTTGATAAATGTGGGTTTGGAGAGGTCATGACTTTAGTTGATGTCAATCCCACTATTTTGGAAGAGTATAAAAAATTTATGCATGTGGATCATGAAGAGAATATTTTATATGATAGTTATATTGTTGAATTTGATTATGATCCTACATGTAATTATTATGAGAGAGGAAAATATGGTTAAAGAAATCTTCATGTCACTATATTATCTGTCTTTGTGTTGGAATTATTAATGTTTCATTCTCTTTATATGCCTATGCTAGGTGTTGCTTGTCTTGATAACTTGTTTACTTATAAAATTCCTATGCATAGGAAGTATGTTAGACTTAAATATGTTTGTCACATGTTTTATGATGCTCTCTTTGTGCTTCAATTATTGTCTTTGACGTGAGCATCATTAAGATCTCAAGCCTATCTTAGTGGCTATAAAGAAAGAGCTTGTTGCGAGACAACCCAGTAGTTATCTTTGATTTTTCCTTATTGTGTGTTTTAATATTTATGCTACTGTTAAGATTGTGTTTTTATGTTTTTAATTAGTGTTTGTGCCAAGTAAAACCTTTGGGATGATTTGGAAGATAGTATAATTGATGCTGTTTGGAAAACAGAAAGTTTTGCGTCCAGTGCTGGAATTTTGGTTCTGTACTGCAGAATCAGAAAAATCTGAAATTTTTACACAGTATTGGTATATGAATTTTCCACGTTGTCCTAATTTTTCAGAATTTTTGGAGTTACAGAAGTATGGCTTTTAAATAGATTGCTACAGACTGTTCTGTTTTTGACAGATTATGTTTTTGATGTTTTGCTTGCTTGTTTTGATGAAACCCGGAAAAGTTTCGCTAACCGCTAGGCAATAGAGTCAGCTTACGGGGTGGGGCAATCCTGAGCAATTGCAAGAATGGGGTTCATTGATATTCCTGGTATGGATTGAATCGGGGGGTATAAGCCATGGGGAAGTTAGAATACAGTAGGTATAATGCAAAAATAAAATATGAATGGGTTTGCAACAGTACTTAAAGTGGTGATTTATTTTGGTATACTAACGGATCTCATGAAGGTTTTGCTGAGTTTTGTGTGATTGAAGTTTTCAAGTTTTGGGTGACATCACGATGGATGAAGGAATAAGGAGTAGCAAAATCCTAAGCTTGGGGATGCCCGAGGCACCCCAAGGTAATATTCAAGGAAGACTCAAGCGTCTAAGTTTGGGGATGCCCCGGAAGGCATCCCCTCTTTCTTCTACCAACCATCGGTAATTTTACTTGGAGCTTTATTTTTATTCGTCACATGATATGTATTTTGCTTGGAGCGTCTTGTATTATATGAGTCTTTGCTTTGTTTGCTTTTTAGTTTGCACAATCATCCTTGCTGAACACACCTATTTTGAGAGAGCCACACGTTCATCATAATTTGTTAGAATACTCTATGTGCTTCACTTAAATTTTTTAAGCTAGGCAGTTGCTCTAGTGCTTCACTTAAATCTTTTTGAGCACGGCGGTGGCTAAATTTTGAAGAAATAAACTCTCATGCTTCACTTATATTATTTTGAGAGTTGACAAGATTAAAATTTTGAAGAAATAAACTCTCATGCTTCACTTATATTATTTTGAGAGTTGATAAGATTGAAATTTTGAAGAAATATTTGCACTCTCATGCTTCACTTATATCTTTTTGAGAGTTGATGAAAGTAACGGTAATTTGCACAAGATATGAATTTGGTCCCAAAGTGATGAATATTCAAGAGGGATATAATAAAAACTTTCATATAGATCATTGGATAGGATAAGTGTGATTCCTTGCAATAGTTTTGCGATATGGAAATGATAATATGTGAGTCATGTTAGTGAGTAATTGTGATTTAGTAAGAATATTAGTGTTAAGGTTTGTGATTCCCTATGCATGCACGTTAAGTCAATAGTTATGCAACGAAATTATATCCTACTTATGGTGCATTATTCGGTGTTAGTTATGTTCAATGCATGTTTATGACCGTTTTTGTTTTTTGGTTGGTTGCTTCTCAATCTTTTGCTAGCCTTCATTTGTACTAAGCGAAAATACTGCTTGTGCATCCAAACTCCTTAAACCCAAGTTGTGCCAAATGAGTCCTCTATATCTACCTATATGCGGTATTTCAATGCCGTTCCAAGTAAATTTGCGTGTGCCAACTCTAATTTTCAAAATATTTTTTCTGTTTTGTTTGCCCGTACCGCTCATGAAGCAGCAGGGGGTGGCCAATATTTTCCATGCTAGGTGTGTTATTCTCACGATGAGTGTTTATTCACTTGTCATTGCACGAGAGAATGGCTGGTAATAGGGATGCCCAGTCCCACAATCAAATCAAAAATTAACAACAACAAAATTCTTGGAAAGTGTTGGTATGGAGGGCACCCGTGGATACGGCTAGCCATGGAATGTGAATGTGGCGCCCCCGGCCCGACCGTGCACTAATCATACACGCAAATGCACACGATCAAGCCCAGGGACTCACTGGAAGATATCACAACACAACTCTAGACACAAAAAATAATAATTCAAGCTTTATATTACAAGCCAGGGGCCTCGAGGGCTCGAATACATAAGCTCGTGTTACACAAGAGTCAGCGGAAGCAACAACAGTATCTGAGTACAGACACAAAGTTAAACATGGTTGCCTTAAGAAGGCTGAGCAAATCAACGACATATGATCGAAAAGGCGCAGGCCTCCTGCCTGGGAGCCTCCTAAACTACTCCTGGTCGTCGGTCTCCACGTAGAAGTAGGCATCATCGAGGTAGAAGCAGTCATCGACGGGATCAGCTGGCTCCGGGGCTCCGTCATCTGGTCGCAGCAATCAGGTATGGGGAAAAAGAGGTAGCAAAGCAACCGTGAGTACTCATCCAAAGTACTTGCAAGACTTACATCAGATCTATTCTATGTATGCATCGGTATCAAATGAAGGGGCTGTATCTGTGGACTAGACTGCAGAAATGCCAGAATAGAGGGGAAAGCCTAGCCTATCGAAGACTAGCAACTTGCAGCGTCTTGCAGCATTAGAAGAGTGCAGATTGCTAACATATAATAAAGCAACAAGCATGTAGTAGCAAAGCCCAGAGATCCTTCCTCGACTCCCTGCGAGAAAGCGATCCCGGAGCTTACATATTAATTTAACGTGTATCTAGTTCAAGTTGTAGTAGATCGGGATACAACACTGAGCGTGCTGTTACCGTGGACATGGCTATTCGAATAGATAACTTCCCTGCAGGGGTGCATTACTGTTACCCAACACGCTCGATTAACTCTGGCCGGACACACTTTTCCGGGAAATGCCTGACCTCGGCTGATCGACACGACGTAGTCCTACCTAGGCTCCGCAGAGAGGTCCCCGCCGGTCTACATCCTGAGTGCTCAGGGGTCTTGGGCCCATCGCCCTTCGCACTCCGGGTCGTTGTGCGACGAGCCGGGACGAGCACCACCTCATCCTGGATGGCACTGGCCCGACAGGCCCACAATGCTGAACTGGACATTTGACAGAGCTTTTGGCTGATACATACGGCGCCGAGGGCCCCATTAAACCATTATCCCACGTGGTGGTAGTGCGTATAGGCCAGTGGCCAACTCAGATCAAATACCCAAATCCGTTAGTGTGTTGGGAGCTCGTGGTGACGATCAGTGCTCCTGTCACCCCGTCTCGAGGACTTGCGGCAAGGGCCAGGCCCATCCCTCTCTAGGGCGGTCTCTGCCTGCAAGGCCGCGCCTCGTAATTATCTCGCGGGTACCCTCCAGTTCAACCCGACTCTCAGGAGACTGCCGGGAACTCAGGTCCACCTCTACCGGGGTGGTACCGCCTATCCCTTCAGTCCCGCAGAAACAGTACAAAGGGGCAACAGTGTAAGGTAACCGTGTGTCCGTAACATCAAGGGGGAAATCTAAGGAATCACCCTCGATGGATTCCCACTCGATGCTACCGTCAAGGTGAACTCGGAGGAATCACCCTCGATGGATTCACACTTGAGGGGTTGCACGACAGAGGCGTCATCGGAGGTGGTGAAAGAGGAATCACCCTTGGTAACCCACAACCGACTAGCTATGCTACAGAGATATCATCAGGAGTGAGGTAGGAGGTATCACCCTCGGCACTCGATAGTAGCTCTGTAGAGTCGTACAAGTAAGGGGTTGTGCGGTGTTGTGTCGGTCTCGGCACGTTGATCACATTGATCGAGTCACCGGTGGTAAAGCATGGCAACAAGGACAAGGGTGTGGGGCCATTGATGGATCACTAACCAGACTATACTAAGCATTTAGGATAACAGGTAATGTATCAACAGCAGGTTACAAAATCAGGCTATGCATCAGAATAAGAACAATCAAATACAGTAGCAAAATCTAATGCAAGCATGAGGGAGAAGGAATGGGCGATATAGGAATGATCAAGGGGGTTTGCTTGCCTGGAAGCTCTGCTGAAAAGGAAGAAGGGTCGTCGGTGACGTAGTCGAACTAGGAGGCCACGTCGGTGTCGGGGTCTACCGGAGAGAAGAGGGGGAGGAAAGAGATAAATACAAGCATTCAAATGCAATCACTATGCATGACATGCCTAAATGATATGCGGGGCTGATATATTGCACCTCTAACTATTTCAGATGTTTTAGGAATTTATTTGGAATTATTTTACCGAAGTCATGCACTATTCATCTATCAGAAACAGGCCAAAAGTTCCATGTTCATCTACTTAGAGGACTCTAACATGAATACAAATGACATATTCGAATTCGTTGGATTTTTCTGATCATTTTTCATATATAATTTATTTTCATCCGAGTTACGGTTTATTTTATATGATTTTCAAAGTTTTAAACATTTTCTAGAATTGTTTTAATTAATAAATTCAACAGAAAAGGAAATATGCATCAGCATGATGTCAGGGTGATGTCAGCAGTCAACTTTGACCATTGACCGGTCAAATATGACAGGTGGGGCCCCTCTGTCATAGACTTTATTATTTTGACAGCAGATTAACCTAACTAATTAACTAATTAGCCAGTGGGACCCACTGTCAGTGACTGTTTAATTAACAGATTTAATTAACAGGTTAATTAGCATTTTTATTATTTATAAAAACGTTTAAATTAAGTGGGGTCCACATGTCGGTGACCCAGTCTGCCCAGTCAGCAGGGTTGACCTAGTCAACCCAGCCAACGGGACCCACTGGGCCCACTATCAGCGTCTTAGGGGGGTCCACGTGGCCGGCCACGTCATCGCTGTCGCCGGAGCAACTCTGGCAACCAAAACGCGCGGTGGCGCGTACGAGTGGTGGCCGGGATTCGCGCACAGGGGGTCTCTGGACCCATGGCTGGGCTCGTTGGACGCGGCTCGACGTCGCGCGCATGATGGTGCATCGGCTGGTGCCGGAGACAACCGGAACGACGCCGGCGACGAGCAGAAGCGGCGCCGGAGTTCTGGCTCGAGCGGGCGCGCGGCTACAGCTCATTTTCGAGCGCACTAAGCGGCTGGGCGGCACCTACTGCTCACCAGGAGCTCACTAGGGCGGGCAGACGAGGCCACGGGGGCTCGGGAGCGCGGAGCTCGCAGCTATGGCGGCGGCCGGAGCAGCGGTGATGGCAGAGGCCAGCAGCAGCAGCTAAAAGAGCAGCGGAGAGCGGGGAGAGATGTGGCGCTCACCGTGGGGCACACGGTGGCCGGCGAAGGGCTTAGGAGCACAGGGACGAGGTGGATCGAGGTGATGCAGTGGCGGCGACCCGAGGTAGACGACGATGGCGATCCGGCGATGGAGTGCTCCCTGGCTCGAATGAGAGGCAGGTGAGGACGTAGCGGTCGTCGGCGGCGCTGCTGGACAGGGGGAGACGGCGGAAGGAGCTCGGTGGCCGCGCTAGGGCACGGCCATGGCGACGGCGACGTTCGGGTGCGGTGGGAGAGAGGGAGAAAGAGAGAGGGAGAGGCCAGGGGGAAGCCAGGGGAGGACAGGGCGCTGCCCTTATCCCTCCACGACGACGGCAGGGGCGCGATGTCGAGCGGCGAGAGCAGGGGGCAGGCTGCAGGAGCGCGCGCGCGTGCTGCATTGTCGACAGCGAGGAGAGAGAGTGAGCAGGAGGAAGGAGAGGACAGGCGCGGGCTGGGCTGGGCCTGTAGCCACTTAAGCCCGTAGGCACAATAGCTTAGGCCATTTTCTTTTTTTCTTTTCTCTTTTCTCTTTTCTTTACTCTTTAACATTTTATTTTAATAGCAAACGAGTTTAGAAAAATGTGAAACGTGCCAAATTAAATACCCTGAAATATCCTGCACTGCCACAATGGGTTGGGATTTAAATGAATTCATTTGAATTTTGCAAAATTGAAAATGAATTAATGATGCTGTTTCGGGGTACTGTTTTAAATAGGTTAGGGCCATTTAAATAATTCAATTAATGTTGATTTTATTTTTATAATTGCTTTGGGAATTTTAGCAATATTATGAACTATTTTGTTTAATTATTTGAAGAAGTAATAATTTGACTTGCATTTGAATTTTGAATTTGAACTAAAAGTTGGATTATTTTCTAAAAGCAATTTATTTAGGATCATCATGATGACATGGCAATTTAATTAGCTTAATGACATGGTTAGGATCTAGGGATGTTACAGTGAAAGAATGGTGGAAAGGAAATAAACTTTACTTTCTGTTTGGGAACCGCCTATGATGTGTCTAGCATGGAAAATATTGGGAATTCTCGGTCGTTTTCGTTGACAGGAAAAGCATGCCTCTCAAAATATTTTTATCTCTCTAATTTAAGCTTTGAGCTCTAGCACATTTGACAAATCTCTGCTTCCCTCTGCGAAGGGCCTATCTATTTACTTTTATGCAATTTTTATTTTCTTGAGTCTCCATCTTCTCTTATAAAGCACCAACTAGAGAGCACTATTGTCATACTTGTGCATTGTGTGTAGCTAATATTTGAGTGTGTTTCATGAATGGATCAATGACTGAGCATAATGGGATAGGGATAACTTTCTTTAGCGTTGATATTTTGAAAGACATGGTTGCTTGTTGGTATGCTTGAGTATTTATATCTTCATGTCAAACTATAGACTATTGCTTTGAATCATTCAAGTCCAATGTCCATGCAACAAAAGAAAATAATATATGATGAATATGATAGGCAGCATTCCACATCAAAAATTCTGTTTTTATCATTTACCTACTCGAGGACGAGCAGGAATTAAGCTTGGGGATGCTGATACGTCTCCAACGTATCTATAATTTTTGATTGTTCCATGCTGTTATATTATCAATCTTGGATGTTTTATATGCATTTCCAGCAATTATATATCATTTTTGGAGACTAACCTATTAACTTAGTGCCCAGTGCCAGTTGCTGTTTTCTGCCCTGTTTTTGTTTTACAGAATATCAATACCAAACGAAGTCCAAATGCCACGAAACTTTTTGGAGATTTTTTTCTGGACATATACAACACTAGAAGCTTCGAGAGGAGGCCAGAAGCCCCAGGGGGTGCCCACGAGGCACCAGGGCGCGCCTGGGGGGGCAGGCTCGCCCTGGTACCTCGTGGGGCCCACAGAGCTTCGTTTGACCTAATTCCTCCACTATAAATTCCCAAAAAATTAGAAACCCTCAGGGGAGTCCACGAAATACTTTTTTCGCCACCGCAAGTTTCTGTTCTCGAGAGATCCCATCTGGAGGCCTTCTCCGATACTCCGCCGGAGGGGGGAATCGATCACGGAGGGGCTCTACATCAACCTTGTTGCCCTTCCGATGATGCGTGAGTAGTTTACCACAGACCTTCGGGTCCATAGCTAGTAGCTAGATGGCTTCTTCTCGCTTTTTGATCTTCAATACAATGTTGTCCTCGATGTTCTTGGAGTTCTATCCGATGTAATCACTTTTTGCGGTGTGTTTGTTGGGATCCGATGAATTGTGAGTTTATGATCAGATTATCCATGAATATTATTTGAGTCTTCTCTGATCTCTTTTATGCCTGATTATTATAGCCTCGTATTTCTTCTCTGATCTATTGATTTGGTTTGGCCAGCTAGATTGATTTATCTTGCCATGGGAAGAGGTGCTTTGTAATGGGTTTGATCTTGCGGTGCTCAATCCCAGTGACAGAAAGGGACATGACACGTATGTATCATTGCTATTAAGGGTAAAAAGATGGGGTTTATTCATACGTGAGTTTATCTTGTCTACATCATGTCATCGTTCTTAAGGCGTTACTCCGTTCTTTATGGACTTAATACACTAGATGCATGCTGGATAGCGGTCGATGTGTGGAGTAATAGTAGTAGATGCAGGTAGGAGTTGGTCTACTTGTATTGGACGTGATGCCTATATACATGATCATTGCCTTGGATATCATCATGATTATTTGCTTTTCTATCAATTCCCCAACAGTAATTTGTCTACCCACCGTATGCTATTTTCTTGAGAGAAGCCTCTAGTGAAAACTATGGCCCCCGGGTCTATCTAAATCATATACTAAAACCCTAAAAATACTTGATGCACTTTTTCTTTATTTATTTTATTTTTGTATTTTTGTCTCGATCTATCTATCTATCACATACAATTTAATCTTGCAACTTACCGCCGAGGGATTGACAACCCCTTGTTTGCGTTGGGTGCAAGGATTTGTTGTTTTGTGTGCAGGTGCTGCTAACGAGATGTTGTGTGATTCTCCAATTGGACTGATAACCTTGGTTTCATAACTGAGGGAAATACTTACTCTACTGTACTGCATCTCCCTTCCTCTTAAGGGAATTACCAACGCAGCTCACAAGTAGCAATAATTCGTAACAAGTAACAAGTAGTAACGGTAACAAAAAGTGCAGCAAGGTGGCCCAATCCTTTTTGTAGCAAAGGACAAGCCGGAACGAACTCGTATAATAAACAAAGCATTCTCGAGGACACATGGGAATTTCATCTAGTCACTTTCATGATGTTTGTTTGATTCACGTTCGCTACTTTGATAATTTGATATGTGGGTGGACCGGTGCTTGGGTACTGTTCTTACTTGAACAAGCCTCCCACTTATGATTACCCCCTCTCGCAAGCATCCGCAACTACGAAAGAAGAATTAAGATAACTCTAACCATAGCATGAAACATATGGATCCAAATCAGCCCCTTACGAAATAGCGCATAAACTAGGGTTTAAGCTTCTGTCACTCTAGCAACCTATCATCTAATTACTACTCCACAATGCCTTCCCTTAGGCCCAAAGATGGTGAAGTGTCATGTAGTCAACGTTCACACGACACCACTAAAGGAAGCAACAACATACATATCATCAAAATATCGAACGAATACCAAATTCACATGATTACTTATGACAAGACTTCTCCCATGTCCTCAAGAACAAAAGTAACTACTCACAAATCATATTCATGTTCAAGATCAGAGGAGTATTGAATAGCATTAAGGATCTGAACATATAATCTTCCACCAAATAAACCAACTAGCATCAACTACAAGATGTAATCAACACTACTAGCAACCCACAGGTACCAATCTGAGGTTTTGAGACAAAGATTGATTACAAGAGATGAACTAGGGTTTGAGATGAGATGGTGCTGGTGAAGATGTTGATGAAGATTGGTCCTCCCATGATGAGAGGATCGTTGGTGATGTTGATGGCTTCGATTTCCCCTTCCTGGAGGGAAGTATCCCTGGCGGAATCGCTCCGCCGGAGAGCAAAATAGCTCTTGCCCAGGTTCCGCCTCAAGACGGCGGCGCTTCGTCCCGAAAGTCTTCTCCTTATTTTTTCTAGGGCAAATGGCTTCATATAGCAGAAGGAGGGGGCCAGAGGCCAGCTGTGGGCCCACAAGGCATCAGGGCGCGCCCAGGGGAGGGTCGCGCCCTGTTGCCTTGTGGGCAACTGGTGGGTCCCCTCTGGTATTTCTTTTCTCCAGTATTTTTTATATATTTAATAAAAAATCTCCGTGAAATTTCAGGTCTATTGGAGCTCTGTAGATTAGGTATCTCTGATGTGGCTAATTTAGGTCCAGAATTCCAGCTGTCGGCATTCTCCCTCTTCATGTAAATCTTGCCAATTAAGAGAGAAAAGGCATAAGAATTGTACCATAAAGTGAAATAATGATCAAAAACATAATAAATAACAGTAGGACATCATGATGCAAATTGGACGTATCACCAGCCAAATGTCCTCTCCCGCGCAAAAGCGGGTCATGAGTGAGGTGAGGGCTGCCATGGTCCTCAGTTTGTCCTGGCTGAGCTGGCGGGCGAGCCACTCATCTCGGATGTTGTTTTTGAATGCAGCGATGGCCTCGGCATCTGAGCAGTCTATGATCTGGTTCTTTTTAGTAAGAAACCGATTCCAGAATTTCTGAGCTGATTCGCCGGGCTGCTGAGTGACACGGCTGAGGTCATCGGCGTCCGAAGGTCGGACGTAGGTTCCTTGGAAATTTGCCCTAAAGGTGTCTTCAAGAGCCTCCCAGCTTCCAATGGAGTGGGGCGGCAGGCTATTCAGCCAGTGCCTCGCCGGCCCCTTTAGCTTGAGCGGCAAGTACTTGATGGCGTGGAGGTCATCTCCATTGGCCATGTGTATATGGAGAAGAAAGTCTTCAATCCATACAGCTGGGTCCATGGTGCCATCGTAGGATTCTATGTTGATGGGTTTAAACCCATCGGGGAACTGACGTTCCATTACCTTATCTGTAAAACAGATCGGGTGGGCTGGTCCTCGGAACCGAGCGGTGTCGTATCGGGCGTCGGGAGAGAACCGAGTATGAGTTTGATCTCGGGCGCGGCCGTTCCTGTCCAACCAGGGGTCGTAGCCATCATGCCCGGCCGGAGCGCGTCCTCTTGATCCATAAATGGACCGGGGTGGCGCCCGGTTTGCCTCTATCCGACGTCAAACGTCTTGAGGGTCAAGATAATCCACAGGACCTTGCCATGACGGCGTGGGGCTGGTTGGGTGTGGAAATCCTCCCGCGCGGGCCTGTCGCGCCCTCAAGGCGGGCGGTCAGGTGCCTCGGCGGTTAGTTCATCATCGAATTCAGGCAGTAAACGCCTGCGTGGATAAGATTTAGGCGGACTGCGGCGCCGTTCTTTGAGGTCTTGCTCGGCCGAAAGTATTTCGACCCACTTGTCGTTTAGCGCATCCTCGTTAGCCTGCAGCTGCTGTTGCTTGCGCTTCATGCTTCGAGCGGTGGCAACTAGGCGCCGCCGAAAGCATTCTTGCTCAGCAGGGTCTTCGGGGACTATGAAGTCCTCGGTGCCGAGGCTTACATCCTCCTCGGATTCCGGCATGTAATTGTCATCGGCCCCTTCAAAAAGGTCGTCGGGCTCTGAGTCCCTGGGGATGACTTCAGGGTCGACGTGGTGTTCTGGGGAGGCTTGAGGGTCTTCCCTTGGATCTTCCGCATCGTTGGCCGCTGTGTCGGCGGCAGGGTTGTTCCCGCTGGGCTTCCCGTTAGCACTCCTTCTGCGTCTTCGCCTACGCCTTGGGGGGAGTTGGGAGTGTTGACCATGTACACATCATACGTAGATGTTGCTTTCCACCTGCCGGTGTTAGTAGGCGGCAAGGTGTTGCACGTAGGGCTACCGACATCTTCATCCATGTCGGTTGCCTCATCGTAGTCTAGCATATCAGTTAAATCGTCGACAGTGGCGACTAGATGGGTGGTGGGTGGGATGTAAATTTCCTGATCGTCGGCTTTAAGTCCGATCTTATCATAAACCGAGGCGTTCGAGATTGACAAACTTTGGATCCGGTCAAGCATCTCATTAAGGTGAGATAGCTCCTCAGGGTTCACGGTCTGGCCATAAGCCGGATTGACTCGTAGTGCCACGCTTGATGCGTCTTCGGCCATGCAAGGGGGCGCGGTGGATTCTAGATCCGCCGCCAAGATTGATTTTAAGCCCGACGCTGCGTCCAAGGCCGAGCTTTGATCTATATCGGAGTCGGGTACCGTGACACGGTTGTCCGAGGCGGGGGAGGGGAGTTCCTCCGTAGCCCCCGGCGGTGTTGGGGGTACGATTCGTGGTCTTCAAAGGAGATCCGTTCCGAGGTCGAACCTCTGGTGTTTGCCAGACCCGAAATCCGGCCGGGGGTCCAGCCTGATAAGACAAGCATGCCGCGGGAGTCCGCGGTGTACTCCAGTCCTCCGAAGGTAACGATCTGATTGGGGGCGTAGTTCTCGACGGTGGCCAGGTGGCCTGTCAAGTCGGCGCAGAAGATCATGCTGCCGAATACAAAAAGCTGGCCGGGGACATAGGCGTCCCCACAGCCATTGCCGCAGTTGATCTGCAGATGAGCCATCGATCCTTTGCGATCACACATCAGAACTCTCAATGAAAGCACCAGTGTCGGTGTAAAAACCGGTAGACCTCGGGGTAGGGGGTCCCGAGCTGTGGATCTCGGATAGAGGGTAACAGGAACAGGGAGACGATGTTTTAGCCAGGTTCGGGCCCTCTTGATGGAGGTAAAACCCTATGTCCTGCTCTTGTTTATATTAATGGAGATGTATTAAGTACAGAGTTGATCTACCTCAAGATCGTAAGATATGATCTAGTACTAAGGCTAGGTGAATGAGATTGTGTTGAACTCCCTTCTAAGGGTTAAACCCTTTGGCTTATATACACGCCAGGTAGGGTATCTAGGGTTACAAGGTCGGTATCTAGGCGTGGAGGCGGCGGGAAAAGTCTTGGAGTATACGCCAAGTCTTCGGCAGATGTAGTCTTGCTCTTTCTTCTCGCGTGCATCTTCCGGAGTTCATATTGATAAGAATGAGGGCCCGTTAGCCCAGCCCGAGGAATATGGGCCGACTAGGCGGGTACCCCCTAGTCCAGGACACCGTCAGTAAGGGTGAAGCAAAATGGCAGCAAGTACTTCCCTCGGTTATAGAACCAAGATTATCAATCCAGTAGGAGTCTCCCAAGCTAAAAAGTCAACAACACCTGCACACACGACAAAACACACTCGTCCCGAACACAACAAGAGGGTTGTCGATCCCCTTGTCTTGCTAGTTACAAGTTTACACACAAGTGATAGAGATAAATAGTAGCAAGGTAAAAATGGCAAAATAGAAGTAGCAATTGTGTAGAAGAATTCAGTAATGGAAAATAGACCCAGGGGGCCATAGGTTCACTAGTGACATCTCTCTCAAAAACAGGCAAATGGCATGGCAAACAAACTACAGTTGGGCAGCGATTAAATGACAATATTTATATTTATGACTATGATCATTCATGGTATAATCTCGTATAGCTAGTATGTCTGTGATAAGTAGACCGCTAATCCAACTGCATCTGCTACTAATACTCCACCCCAAAACCGCTATCCAGCATGCATCTCAAGGTATTAAGTTGGGAAGAAATAGAGTATCACAATAAGCAAGATGACATAATGTAGACAGGAAGACGTCAATCAATATGACAAAACCCCGTCGTTTTATCCTTAGTGGCAACAATACAATATGTGTCTTAACCCTTTTTCACTGGGTTAGATCACCGCAAGATTGAACCCACTACAAAGCACCACTCCCTCCGAAGAAAAATCCATCGAACTTGGCCAAAGAAGATAGATAGATCAAAGAACATGCAAAGCTATTTAATTATACAACAAGAACACCTAAAAAAATTCAATTGATTTCAATGAACAATCTCATCATAAAGTTACAATTCATCATATCCCAATAAAACACACCATCGATTACATCGAATTGATCCTGATCATGTGAGGCAGTTCACGGGAACATGGTATTGAAGATCCAAGAGAGAGAGAGAGAGAACCATCTAGCTACTACTATGGACACTAAGGTCCTAATGGAACTACTCACACATGGTCATGGAGGCAGCAAGGTTGATGAAGAAGACTCCGGCAATGGCTTCCCCTTCGGCAGAACTCCGGAATAAGCCTCCAGATTGGATCTTTGCGAAACAGGAACTTGCGGCGGTGATAATTTTTTTCTAAAAATACGGCGAAGGGTTTCGATATTTATAGGGATTTATAGAGGTGGAACGGAGGTAAGGCGGTTCTCGTGGGCCCCACATGTCCTCGTGGCGCGCCCTATGGCCAGGGCGCGCCACCTGGCCATGTGGGCCCATGGTGGGTCTTCTCGTTCATCTTCGAAGCTTCTAGGGTCCTTCGTCATCCAGAAAAAAATCGTCAAAAAATGGCATCGTGTTTTGACCTTCCTAAATATTATTTCCTGTGAAACCAAAAACAAGCAGAAAACAGGAACTGACATTGGGCACTAAATTAATAGGTTAGTCTAGAAGAACAATATAAATTGCTATAAAAAGTATATACAAGTGGTAATATAATAGCACGAAACAATAAAAAAATTATAGATACGTTTGAGACGTATCACTCGTGTGTGGGATGTTATACGCACCAGCCGTTGGTGTCCCCTCGCAGGTCGCCACCCCTGCCCGCTGCACTGGTCACCGACCATGGGGACACTTCTCCATCACCGGGAGTCAGACACGCGTGTGTGGCAGCTAGTTTAAAGGGGGAGGAGGATGTCCCTCTACGGCAAGATTCAGTACTTGGGGAAGCACGTCCATGGAGACCTGGTGTGTCTGGCAGACGATAGAGAGAGTTGCGAAGCAGATAGATACCGAAGCCAGCTGAGCTGGTTTGATCTCCGCCGTCGCCCAACTGGCTCGCCCTCTCAGTGGATGGCTCCTTCTTCCTGGAGGACGGTTCCGCTGGAGCGGGTATGATCCTTCGTGATAGCAACTTTGGTGTTATCTCCGCAGCTCGTCACGTGCTCTTCTTCTGCAATGATGCACTGGAGGCGGAAATGCTAGCAATGCGAGAGGTAATGTGATGTAGGGTGGAACCCTAATTTGATGATCTTTCCACACTTGGAGGGGGAAAAGAGAGGAACAACAAAATCAACCAAGGGAAATCACTCAAACAAACCCAAATCACATCCACAAGGATAGCATACATGAGATCCACAAGTATACAAGGACAATCCAAGGAAACAAGCACAAGGTAAAGTTCTTCCCACTCCAAAGGAGGTGAGGTCTTGGTGATCTAGGTAAGATCCTTCTCCCTTAGGAGGTCTTGATGATCCTATGATGGGGATCCTTCTCCCTTAAGAGGTCTTGATTCCCCAAGAGGAGATACAAGGAGCAAAGCTCTACTCTATGTCTCAAAATACTTTGCTAACCCTAGAAAGGATGAGGAGGAGGTCTATTTATAGTCTAGGACGAAGTGAGGATGAGTGGATGAGATTACACGGCCAGATGGACAAGTCACGCTGTGCAGGGGCCGGATGTCTGGCGGTTCATGCGGGTACTGGATGTCCGGCCCTGGCGCCGGATGTTCGGCCTGCGGGCGGTCCAGTTTCTGTAATGGGCGCCGGATCTCCGGGCAGAGGCCGGATGTCCGGCCTGGTCGGGCCGGATGTCTGGGCCTCTGGCCGGATGTCCGGGCCCTGTAGCATCTACACGTCTAGGCTGCTGCTGCTGTGCATTTCTTCAGGGGCCGGATGTCTGGCCGTTGTAGGCTTTCAGCGGTCTTCCTCTTCGCGCACGTCCGTCCGTGTACTTGTCGACTTGGCCTTCGTTTTGAGCATTCCCGAGGCGGTCTTCTTCATACCTGATCACACATAGCACTTCGGCTTGAGGTAGTAGCCATGACTCACTCGAGTCAAATGGAAGTTCACTTAGGAGAGATGTCACCTCGGTTTCGAGAGCTCTTGCACGTGCTCGTGTCATAGGTCCACTTGGCACTTGAGGAGACGTAGGTAGGTCCATGGGGATGACCGTGGGATGCTCCACATCATCTCCCCCTCCCCTTGAAAAAGATCCGTCATCGGATCGGAATCCACATCACCATGGAAGGGAGATAAGTCCTTGATGTTGAATGTGTCGCTCACGTTGTACTTGTCGCGAGGGATGTCGATCTTGTAGGCATTGTTGTTGAAGCGTGCGAGCACCTTGAAAGGTCCGTCGGCTCGAGGTAGTAGTTTGGACTTGCGCTCGTTGGGGAAGCGGTCTTTGCGAAGGTGTAGCCACACAAGATCGCCGGGGTTGAACACCATGGGCTGCTTGTTGATGTTGACCTTGGTCGCGAGTCGTTGTACTTGGCGTTCGATCGCATACCTTATATCTTCGTGCATCTTCTTGAGGTAGCTCGCTCGTGCACTTGCGTCCATGTCGATGCGCTCTTGTAGAGGTAGCGGTAGAATGTCCAATGGAGACAACGGATTGAAGCCATAGACGACCTCGAAGGGGGACTTGCCGGTAGTAGGGTGGCGTGCTCGATTGTAGGCGTACTCAGCGATGGGCAAGCATTCTTCCCACTCCCTTATGTTCTTCTTGATCAACACGCGAAGGAGTGTGGATAGCGTCCGGTTGGTGACCTCCGTTTGGCCGTTAGTTTGTGGATGATATGCCGAAGAGAAAAGTAGCTTGATTCCGAGCTTGGCGCATAGGGTCTTCCAAAAGTAGCTTAGGAACTTGACGTCACGGTCCGATACAATCGTCTTGGGCACTCCATGCAATCTCAAGATTTCCCTACAAAAGAGATTTGCAACATGTGAAGCATCGTCTATCTTGTTGCAAGGAATGAAATGTGCCATCTTAGAGAAACGGTCCACAACAACATATACCGAATCTTTGCCGTTTTGTGTTCGAGGCAAACCAAGCACGAAATCCATACTAATATCTTCCCATGGATGATATGGAATAGGAAGAGGCATATAAAGGCCATGAGATTGAGCTTTGGACTTAGCTTTGCGACATGTAGAGCACCGGTTGGTGTAGCGAGAAACGTCTCGAAACATCTTTGGCCAAAAGTAGTTCTCGGAGAGCGTAGCGAAGGTCTTGTCTTGTCCAAAATGTCCCATGAGTCCTCCACCATGAGCTTCTTGCAAAAGTAGCAAACTAAGAGAAGACTCGGGAATACAAAGTTTGTTAGCTTTCATAAGGTAACCATCCTTCAAGTAATATTGCTCGCAAGTTTTATGTGGTAAACATTTGGCATAAGGAATCGAAAATGATGCATCATGCGCATACAAGTCTTTAATGTGCTCAAATCCTATAACATTCAACTCAAGTTGGGTAACCAACATGCACTTGCGGGAAAGAGCGTCCGCCACAACATTTTCCTTACCTTTGATATACTTGATAACATAAGGAAATGACTCAATGAACTCACTCCATTTAGCATGACGCTTATTCAATTTTGTTTGTCCCTTAAGGTACTTAAGCGTTTCATGATCCGTATGGATGACAAACTCACGTGGACGGAGATAATGTTCCCACACATGCAAGACTCTCACTAAAGCATAGAACTCTTTGTCATAGATGGGGTAGTTAAGTTGCGCGCCGGAGAGCTTCTCACTAAAATATGCAATAGGCCGCCTCTCTTGCATCAACACACCGCCAATACCATTACCACTAGCGTCACAATGCACTTCAAAAGTTTTGTCAAAGTTGGGTAATGCAAGTAATGGAGCATGTGTAAGCAAGGTTTTAAGCTCATGAAATGCGGCATCTTGAGATGGACCCCAAACAAATGGTGCATTCTTCTTACTCAATGCGTGCAATGGTGATGCAATGGTGCTAAAATCCTTCACAAAGCGACGATAAAAGCCGGCTAAGCCAAGGAAACTACGCACTTGAAGCAAATTGGTTGGTTGTGGCCAATTCTTAATAGCATCAATTTTAGTTTCATCCACTTGAACATCCTTAGAGGAGACAACAAAGCCCAAGAAAACAAGCTTATCAACACCGAAAGTGCATTTTTCCATGTTAGCATAAAGTCGCTCGTCTCTAAGAACTTGCAATACGTCTCTAAGGTGTTTGGCATGGTCTTCAAGAGTTTCACTAAACACAAGGATGTCATTAAAGTAAACCACAACACAAATGCCAATATATTTGCGAAGAACATAATGCATCACACGCATAAAAGTGCTAGGAGCTTGCGACAAACCCATAGGCATGACTAACCATTCATACAAGCCAAATTTGGTTTTGAAAGCGGTTTTCCATTCATCACCTTCTTGCATTCGTATTTGATAGTAGCCACTTTTAAGATCAATTTTTGAGAAAATGGTGGCTCCACTAAGTTCATCAAGCATGTCATCAAGGTGTGGAATGGGATGTCTATATCTAACGGTGATAGCATTAATGGGACGGCAATCGGAACACATGCGATAAGTACCATCTTTCTTAGGCACAAGAATGACCGGAACGGCACAAGGGCTCAAGCTTTCGCGTACATGCCCATTCTCCATGAGATGTTGCACTTGCCTTTGGATCTCTTTGGTCTCTTCGGGGTTGACGCGGTAAGGTGCCTTGTTCGGTAGAGGTGCGCCGGGGATGAGGTCGATGCGGTGTTCGATTCTGCGAAGTGGAGGAAGTCCGGGAGGTAGCTCATCGGGAAACACGTCCGTGAATTCCTACAATAAATGAGATAATACCAAAGGAAGATGTTGTGAAGTATTAGTCCGCACCACTTCATCTTTGCACACAAGCACAAAGTGAAGAACACTTGATGGGCTCTCACTCACATCCCTCAAATCTCTTTTGGTGGCTAAAAGAACTAGGTCTCTCTTGTCGCTCATCGTGGAGTCGCTCATTTTTGGCTTGTGGCGCTCACTCTCTTTTTGGTGGTTCACTCGCTCACTTGTCTCTCCACGATGGGTAGATGCTTGCTTGTCCGCGATGACTTGACTTGGTGTCATAGGTCGAAGAACGAATTCCTTGCCCTTCATATTGAAGCTATAGTGATTGGTCTGTCCGTTGTGGATGACGCCGCGGTCGAATTGCCAAGGTTTTCCAAGGAGGAGATGGCATACGGACATAGGAACCACATCACATTCCAAGGTATCTTCGTAGGTGCTGATATTGAAGGATACTTGGACGGTGTGTTCCACTTGAATGGTGCCGGAGTCGCTAAGCCATTGGACCTTGTATGGCGAGGGTGCTTCTTCTTGACCAATTGGAGCTTGGTACATAACTCTTCACTTGCCAAGTTGTGGCAACTTCCGCCGTCGATGATGACCTTGACGGAATGTCCTTGGATACCCGCTTTGGTATGGAAGATGTGGCAACGTTGGTCTTCATCTTGATGTTGTTGAAGTGTCAAGACCTTGGAGACAACAAGAGCGGGGCTCGAATCATTGTCGCAAAACACTTGATCATCTTCTTCTTCATTCACTTGTCCATGCATTGCCACGTGCTCCAGTGCTTCCATTTCTTCTTCACTCATAGAGTCGTAGGTGCCATCGGCGTTGAGGATCATAGTGTGTCGTGTGGGGCACTCGAACGACTTGTGGCCTCGGCCCTTGCAAGTAAAGCACTTGATGTCACTTGTCTTGTCGTTGGCATCCGTAGGAGTTGTTGATGACGAAGCTCTTGGCTTGGAGTTGCTTGTAGTAGTAGGAGGACGACTTGAAGATGTCGAAGGGTTCTTGTGGCTTGACTTGTCACCGGTACTTGGTGTAGCACGAGTCGTTGGAGGAGGTGTCGTAGTCGTTGATGCTTGAGTGTACGAACTGTAGGTCTTGGAAGAGTACTTGGAGTACTTGTAATCATCTTGCACTTGACGCTCCGCTTTGGTGGCTTGGTGCACTAGCTCGAGGAGGTTGGAGTATGGTTGAAAGTCCGCAATTTTCTTGATTGGATAGTTGAGACCATTCAAGAAACGCGCCATCGTTTGTTCATCATCTTCCTTGACGTTGGCTCGTATCATTGCAATCTCCATTTCTTTGTAGTATTCTTCAACCGACTTGGTGCCTTGCTTGAGGAGTTGAAGTTTCTTGAAGAGGTCACGGCTATAGTGTGTAGGCACAAAGCGAGCTCTCATGACATCCTTCATTTGAGTCCACGTTATGATAGGTGGTTCGCCTTTCTCTTGGCGTCTCTCGACCACTTGCTCCCACCAAATGAGAACATAGTCTTGGAACTCAAGCGATGCCATGGCTACCTTTTCTTCTTCATCGTAGTTTTGTAGACGGAAAATCTTGTCCACCTTTAAGGCCCATGAAAGGTAGTCTTCGGGGTCGTTGCTTCCGGAAAACTTGGGCATGTTGAACTTGAGCTTTCCGTAGCGTTGTTCATCATTATGCCGATGTTGTCGTCGTTCTTGTCGTGGAGGTGGGTCGTCATCCCCGTTCTCTTCTTGGTCGATGCGGTTGGATTGACGTTGGGGACGAGGTACTCTTGCCCGGTTCCTCCTTTCTTGATTCTGTTCATGGTGTGTGACTTCTTCTTGGTGACGTGCCTCTTCTTCCTCACGCACACGACAGTTGTGCTCGTTGAGGGCATGAGTGGCTTCGCGGAGGGCACGTTGTGCTTCGAGGGCTTGTTGTTCACGGCGTTGTTGCTCTTGCCGAAGTGGATCACCGTCTTGGGCGTCTTGTTGTTGACGTCGTGGAACTTGCTCTTGGTGCGTGTCGTCTTGAACTTGGTGGCGTTGACGTTCGCACTCTCGAAGTCGTTGTTGCAAACCATTGCCATGTAATGGATTTTGGCGAGCTTGACGTTCTTGTCGAGGATGTAGACGAGCTCGAGGAAGACTTGCATCCGATGAGGAATCCGAAGAATGGCGTCTTGACCGTGTTTTCCTAGTCGAGGACGAAGTTGAGGAAGCGCGGTCAATCATCATGGCACGAAATTCGTCCATTTGTGTCGTAAGCTTGGCGTCGAGGTAGTCCCTTGTTCGCGTTTCGGAGTGACGCAAGTCGGTGGCGAGTTGCTCGATGCGATCGCCCAAAGCTTCATTTTCTTGATGCAAGGCTCGTTGTACCCTAAAGAGATGGCTCTTGGAGACGTAGTCGTTTGGTGCGTCGTGCTCATCGAAGAGGGGAGACAAAGATGTACTTGGCCTATCCATCATGATCAAGTAGAGGTGAGTAGGAAGTGAGAGAACAAAACCAAAGTTACCTTTTCCGAAGATTGAAGATGTATCGAGTATCACTCAATGTATTGCTATGATAGTAGAATTGGTACCGGGTTTGTTTCTCACACCTACACAAAAGGCTTATGGAGTAGCTTGGTTAGGATGGTGGCACAAAATAATTGCAATTTGCAAGCAAGATATCAATAATGTTGAAAAAGATCCACAAGTTCGCAAGTGTAACGAGTAGACCAATAGCAATTAGTAGGACACGGAAACACACGCACTGATAGATAAATGAGGTCGTGCAACCAAGGAATGAGCTCAAAATGTGGAATCCACGGAAAATGCTCTTGTTGCACAACACTAGAGAGACACTAGCACGCTTGCTCAATAGGCGGATACGAACTTGTGCACAACCTATAAGAGACAAAACGTATGGCTTTCTACTCACTTATGCTATGTATGTATGATTCCCGGTGAACTTGTCACAATGATCCAAGATGATCAAATATGCTATGCAATGTGGCGATGCTATGGCTATTGTTTACAAGCTTGTTGCTCTTTCTCTTTTGCTTAAAAGCTTCTTTTTCTTTTGATGGTTTCCTTTGGCCACTTACGCGAAATGCTCGTACGAAGATAGCAATGATGTATATGCGGGAACAAAATTGTGGCACAAGAGGTGATATGTGTATGTATGCACGCTATGATAGCTATGCGGATCGGTATCACTAAAGTGCACAAGTAGCGTTGACCGGCAATACTCAAATGGCTAGTCTCGTAGGAAAGCTACGCAAAAGATGGTCTCGGGGTTTCACAATGCAATGGCAAGGATATGAACAAGTTGTCGTCGATGTTACCGTCCTTGCTTACGGTTAGGGTGTCACAAAGGTGGAGTTGGTGTTGTCGATGACAAGTTCCGTGGCGATGATGAGCGGCGGTGATGTCGATGTCGACCCGTTCCTAAGTAGCCGAAACACGTTAGGAAACGGAAAACCCGCGACCCAAAATCTTAAAAGGCACAAAGTGGTGGTTCTGGAAATCGGTGGTGGAGTGCCTCAAGTGGTTGCGGAAGAAACGGTGGAAAAAGGCGAAAAATTGAAGAAATTGTGAAGTGTTGGCGTGCTGATTCCCAGGGGCCGGATGTCCGGGCCTTCTGGCCGGATGTCTGGGGCGCCGAATGTCTGGGCACTCGGGTCGGATGTCCGGGCTGCTGGATCCGTGGATGAACTCGAAGAACAAGTGGATAGAAGAAAATTTTGGGGCAAAATTCGGACGATTTTGTGGATGAAATTGATGGAGAAGATGGGGGAAAGCTAGATCCACTCGAAACCAAGCAAATCCATGGATCAAAATCAACAAAACATCATCAAACCAACAAATCACAAAAAATTTGGTAGGGCTATTTTTGTGGGGAATTTTTGAAATCGGGTAAAAATCAAACAAAATTGAGCTAGAAAACGAGGGGAAAGACTCCAAAGTGTGAATAAACGTGGCTCTGATCCAAGATGATGTAGGGTGGAACCCTAATTTGACGATCTTTCCACACTTGGAGGGGAAAAAGAGAGGAACAACAAAATCAACCAAGGGAAATCACTCAAACAAACCCAAATCACACATCCACTAGGATAGCATACATGAGATCCACAAGTATACAAGGACAATCCAAGGAAACAAGCACAAGGTAAAGTTCTTCCCACTCCAAAGGAGGTGAGGTCTTGGTGATCTAGGTGAGATCCTTCTCCCTTAGGAGGTCTTGATGATCCTATGATGGGGATCCTTCTCCCTTAAGAGGTCTTGATTCCCCAAGAGGAGATACAAGGAGCAAAGCTCTACTATATGTCTCAAAATACTTTGCTAACCCTAGAAAGGATGAGGAGGAGGTATATTTATAGTCTAGGACGAAGTGGGGATGAGTGGACGAGATTACACGGCCAGATGGACAAGTCACGCTGTGCAGGGGCCGGATGTCCGGCGGTTCATGCGGGTGCCGGATGTCCGGCCCTGGCGCCGGATGTCCGGCCTGCGGGCGGTCCAGTTTCTGTAATGGGCGCCGGATTTCCAGGCAGAGGCCGGATGTCTGGCCTGGTCGGGCCGGATGTCCGGGCTCTGTAGCATCTGCACGTCTGGGCTGCTTCTGGTGTGCATTTCTTCAGGGGCCGGATGTCCGGGCCAGGGGCCGGATGTCCGGCCGCTGTAGGCTTTCAACGGTCTTCCTCTTCACGCACGTCCGTCCGTGTACTTGTCGACTTGGCCTTCGTTCCGAGCATTCCCGAGGTGGTCTTCTTCATACCTGATCACACATAGCACTCCTGCTTGATGTAGTAGCCATGCCTCACTCGAGTCAAATGGAAGTTCACTTAGGAGAGATGTCACCTCGGTTTCGAGAGCTCTTACACGTGCTCGTGTCATAGGTCCACTTGGCACTTGAGGAGACGTAGGTAGGTCCATGGGGATGACCGTGGGATGCTCCGCATCAGAATGGCCTTGGCAATTCAACGCTCTAATCTCCCTATTTTGGTGCAGTCCAACTTGGTGGGCGCTCTCTCTTCACTGTCAAATTCTCCCTCGCCAAATCGTCTTGTGGTCACTTGTTACAGGAGATTAAGTTGCTCATGTTGGAGCATGAGTTTGTTCCAGTTAAGATAGCCCGATCTCAAAATAGGGTTTCTCATTGTCTTGATAATTATGCTTGCACGGCTCGCAGTACCGCTTGTTGGTTACAGCGAGGGCCGCGCCTTTTATTCTAGATCTTGTTTCAGCGGACTGTAATCCTAGTGCTTTGGGATAAAACTCTTTTACCCTCGCAAAAAGAAGGTCATACTAAATTTCTTATGGTAATTCTACTGAGCGAACGTGCTCCAGGGATTCCGTGCACCACTTGATTCGACGAGCGATCGCACGCGTGCCATGATCACAACGATGCATGATGTCGATTGCATTGTACATGCGGAGGAGTCGCGCGATATCCAAATGATCCAGAAACAGTAAAATCGAAAAAATATGAAAACAAATTCAAAAAATTCTGATTTTTGTGTGGCAAACATCAAGAAATATTTTGAGTGCTTGCAAAGTTTCTTCATGGAATTACATCCGTGGAAGTCATGACAAAAAGAAACAAAATTGATGCTCCGAAGATGCTACTTTCAAAAGCATTTTGAAGCACCGATTTTATCTTTGTTGCCAGGACTTCCAAAAATGTGATGTGATGATGAGAATTTGCAAGCACCCGAAACATTTCTTACATTAGGACCGTTTGATTATTTTTTTTTCGATTTTACTGTTCATCCTAAGAGCATTTGAGCGCAGATTAGGACTTTCCTAGTAATTTCTTTCTATTTTTTTGTGGAGTATATATAAAATTCACAAGGAATCACGAGGCCGGATGGCACCGGGCACGCGCGAGCCCGTGGAGGGATCCAGGTCGGACTGGATAAACTAGGCGCTGGGCCAGCGGCGCCACGCCGCCCACCCGCCCCTGGGTCCAGAGGCTCGTGCCCACCACGGCACCACGCCCGCCACGGCGCCAAGGTGGGAAGTCCACGCAGCAGCACGCGCGGCCGAATGGTGCCGCCCACGCGCCCCGCCCCATCGCCATCCTCCTCTCCCCGCCCCACGGTTCGGCTACACTAGACGACGTCCCCAATCACACGGCAGGTCGCTTTCTCCCTCCGCCCCCGGCTTCTCCCCGTTGGACGATCCGTCCGTCGTCCTCCCCTACTTAGCTTCCCCCTCCCGTCTCTCCCTCTCCCTCTCTCCCCCTTCCCTCCCAGTCTCCCACCCCTTTCCCTCGCGCGATCGCGGAGAACCATAGGTAGAAGAAACCGTCGAAGAGCAGCTCTTTGGGCTCGCACTCCATAGCCTCAGCCCTTCCCCGCTTCAATTGGAGGTAATCGTCGTGATTTATTGCGTTTTGGTGCTGGGTCGGGCCGTGGAGGAACTGACGGAGTACGTGCTTTGTTTTACAGTCGCAGGGGGGAGGCACCGGATCGAGCTTTCCGGTCAGCATGGTGCCCAGGGACATGGTGAATGCCCCCGCCGAAAGGCTGCACGTCCAAGGGTGAGTTCTGGGGCCTGTGATTTTATTTTATTTTCAGTCTTGGGGAGAGGAACAAGAAAATGAACTGGCCTGGAGATGGAATTCTAGAGCGATTTTTACCATGTAGAATTGGCTCGAGCACGATCTTTTTCAATAAAATCATGGCGAGTGGTATGGAAATACTGAAATAGAGGAAGCGAGCACAGGTTTTTAGCCCTGAACAATCATTGTTTCTGAAATTATACTCGCAAGTTTTAGCATCCATTCCACCTGTGGAAGAGGTAACTCGGTGTGGCTTCTTCTTATGTTCTGATTTCGTGTACCACAAATTTAATGTGTGCAATAGTTAGACAATAGTGTTCACCATGGTGTCTTATGATCCTGGAAACTCTTACCACTTCACGGCGAACCACTGCAAAGATAAAACTGCTCCACACAATTCTGATACCACCTGACTGGATTCTTCCGCTGATGTTTGAACATTGCGCAGGTCTGTTGTGAACAAGAAGTGTGAGAAGAAGGTGCCAAAGAAAATCCACAAGTCGGAGAGGGAGAAGCGGAAGCGAGGCACGCAGAATGACCTCTTTAATGAGCTGGGAGCTATGCTAGGTATGTGTATATCTTACCAGTACAAAGCAGCAAGCTGCAACAACATGATTTCTGCTGCCACTACCGCATTTGGAAGTTTCGTTATATGAGCTTGCGGGGTGGTTATCTCTATGTAAAATTTAGCATGCTGGTAGAGCTCTCTGGTCATCCAAATGCTAGGCCTGATTTTATTAGAATAATAAAGCGAGATCACAGATTTAACATCTAGCAAATAGCTTGTAAGCACACAATAACCTGAGTTTTGACCTTTGACTATGCAAGACAAATTTACATCGAGTGCATATATGTCATGACCTTCTCCCCATGTGTCTGATTAGTTTGTATCAAATCTACAGCTGCATCCTTTTGGATATGCATTTATACTTTCTAAAACAATGCAAACATCTCCTTTTCAGAACCAGACAGGCAGAACAACGGGAAGGCATGTGTATTGGGTGACACTACACGGATACTCAAGGATTTAGTTTCACAAGTGGAATCTCTTCGGAAGGAGAATAGCACACTGAAGAATGAATCTCATTATGTAAGATCTTTTGAATAGAGCAACTCTACTCAGCAATTTGATGATTTGTGTCTATTATATCATGGACATGAAAATCTTAGTACATATTCTTGTGCCGAGATTCCTTTAGAATAGGAAACCAATCCCATCCGTTAACATTTATGGCTTCATGCCAAGTAACATCATTTATGAACAAATAGGAACTAATTTACACTATTATCACTATCTACACTTCCTCATCACTTCATCACTGATGCATTTCCTACTTTCCTCATGATATGAAACAGGTTGTGCTGGAGAGAAATGAACTCCGTGATGATAACAGTATGCTTCGCAATGAAATCCTGGAGCTTCAGAACAAGCTTAGAATGCATCTGCAAAGCAACCCTATTTGGAGCCAGGATACTGCAAGATCAGCCGTTGCAGTACCTTATCCCACAAGCGGAGTGTTCCCCGTACAGCATTCGCCGCATTCACCAGTCATCAGCGGGACAGTGCTTTCTCTGCAACCTGTAACCACTGAGCAATGCTATGCCGCCCCACCGCGAGAGCTGCAGCTCTTCCCGGAAGTTTCATCTGCATCCACTGAAGACAGCGAACTGTCACAAGACCAGGGGATTTCCAATAGTGTTACACGGCCCCTGGCACGGTACCCAACACTAGCGGTGATGTCGCCAGTAAACGAATTCCCAATCCTTCCAAGGATGGGAGAGGAGCAACAATATAGTAGTGGCACCAGTGAGGAGGTTTAAGTACATAACACAATTTGCTTCACCGTTTGAGAAGTTTCTTTAGTGTGAGTGGAGCGACTGTGCAACAGATACATATGCAGATGTGCATGTAAACTCCAATCTGTCTCCGAACCTTGATTTTAACTGGTTAAATAGGTGATAATAAAAAATGGATTACACCTGAATCTTGTAGTATTTGATAATTGCACATGTATGGATTGCTCTCAGCAAAAATCAGTCGAGATTATACCGCTGTTAGTCACCTGTGCAGAAGTATATTTTTGCATCGACAGTCCAACATCAGTTGGTGGTCGTTGCTTCAATTCAGCAAGGTTAGATATCTGAGGAAGACACTTGAATGGAGCTGCAGCCCGCTTCTTTCCTGTCCATGACCATTTTCTGCCCTTGTGAATCCCTGACCTGTGCTATTTCATCCCAACGGCCTTCCAATGCGTATGCGTTTGATAGCAGAATGGTATCTGACGGATGATATTTGCCCATGGCGTCCAACCGTGCCTGCACCGTCCTCCCCAGCTCGACATTGCCATGAACTCTGCAGGCTGCAAGCAAAGTTCTCCATCCCATAGCGTCGCCATGGGACGACAAACTCTTTATAAGCTCATAAGCTTCATCCAATCGCCCCGCCTTTCCCAGGAGGTCGATGATGCAGCCATAGTGTTCGGTGTGGGGAGATAGGCCATATCGCCTCACCATGCTCTCAAGGTGCTTCTTCCCTTCAAACACTAACCCGCCATGGCTACAAGCATTCAGCACCGCAAGAAAGGTAACCTCGTTAGGAGCGACACCGTCTTGTTGCATTGAGCGAAACAGGGATATCGCGGCATCAGACTGTCCATTAACCCCCAACCCCATGATCATCGCAGTCCATGCCATCACATCCGTGTCGCGCATTGCATAAAAGACTGCAATTGCCTCCTTGGAGTACCCACACTTGAAGTACATATCCACGAGCGATGTTCCTAGTGCAGTGTCAAGCTCAAGGCCAAGCTCCAGCGCAAGCTCATGGATGCGACGACCGGGTACGATTGCCCCCGATGCTCCACACGCAGAGAGCACACCCACAAGAGTCCCTGTGTTTGGTTTCAGTCCCTCCTGTCTCATCCTATCCACCAAGCCCATTGCCTCCTCAATTTGCCCGGCCTTTGCGCAGCTATCCACCATGCAATTATATAGCACCAAGTCCCTCCTCGTCGCCTCTTCGAAGACCTTCTTTGCACATCCAATCTCCCCTTTCCTAGAATACATCCCCTCCATTGTTGCCGCCACCCTGACATCCTTGCAGAACCCTGTCTTGACGCTGAACCCATGAACTGACTCCCCTTGCCACCCGCAGGCAACCAAGGCGACGACCGCCGTCGCACTGACATCCACACCACAGCACCTCATAGCACTGAACATCTCCACGGCCGCACTGATCTCCCCGGCCCTGGCATAGCTCCCAATCATCGTGTTCCATGACACCGTATCCCTATCAGGCATTTCATCGAACATCCTCCGCGCGTCCCCCATGTTCCCGACGCAGCAATAGAAGTGGCACAGGACGTTCCCCAGGCCCACGACGCCTAAGAACCCGTACCGCAGCACGAGCGAATGAACCTGCCGCCCGAGCGAGGCCGCCGCGTCGTCGCGGGGGTTCTTGGCGCAGAGCGCGATGAACGGCTGGAAGGCGAACTCGTCCAGCGCGGGGAGGCGCGAGCGCGCGGAGGCGAGGACGGCGAGGGACGCGGAGGCGGCCGAGGAGAAGGAGGGTGACGCGGAGAGGGAGCGGAGGAGGGCCGTGTGGTGGAAGAGGGTGGGGCACGGAATGGCGGCGAAGAGCGAGAGCGCGTAGGGGAGCGGCGCGAGCGGGGAGGCGAGGAGCCTGGCGGTGGGGAGCGCGTGGTGCGGGAAGAGCGAGGCCTTGAGCATGGCCGCGTGGAGCTGGAGGAGGTGCGCCGGCCGCGTCGCCGACCGGAGCAGCGCCGTGATCGTGGTGACCAGCGGCTTCCCAGGCGACGGCGGCGGCATGGCTCGGCCGGGCGCGCGCGCGGACGCGCGGTGCGGTGTTGTGTGTGTGTGTGTTTTTTTTGGGGGGGGGGGTTTGAGTGCGCCCGTTCGCTGCTTCGAGTTCACGGCCTTATTACGCGGGGTGGGCCGCATGGGTCTGCCTCGCCGTTAAAAGTCCACTAGGGCTTGCATAAGCAAAGAGGACAAAGGTTCCAAAGCCCGGCCCATAAAACCGAACTAGGTTTAGCCCTCCCCTATATAATATCGCCTCTTCCTCTCGGCCGCCTCTCTCCACTGATCCCCTCACCCCCACCGGCGGCGCACAGCTCGACGACCCGCGCGATCCTGCGGAGGCGGCAGCCATGGTGCACGTCAACTTCTACCGCAACTGTAAGCCCCCCCCTCTACCCACTCCCCATGTCGTCGTAATGTGCGCTGCGTATGCTCAACGCCGTCTCTCCTGGCCGATCCAAATTTGCTTTGCTAGTTTCATGAGGTAGCATCTGTTGGTTTCTGTTATAGGATTGCAAATGCTTAGTTTCGTTCCCGTTTCTGGTTTTGATCGGATGAACTAGACGCTTTGTACCCGGTGGCGAAGATTTGTAGACTAGCTTGGTAGCAGATTTGGTTCCGAAACTAGAGATTTTGGTTACATTCTGATTTGTAATTGAAATTTATCGTCTTAAAACTTAGATATTTCTGTTATCTTCTGATACATCACTCGGCTTAGGCTAATGCGGCTTCCTTGGCGTATAGTTTAGTCTTTGATGTGAGATAATTAGCACGAGTTGTGCTTTTAATACATAGTATTCGTCTCCTGCTTGACGTTTACGTGTTTAAGCCATGCCATTTCCACTCGATAATTCATTGTGTTGTGTGCTTGTGTTGTATCTGATTGTTGATTTTGGGTGCTACAAGTATCTTACGATTTTGTTGTGGTGCAGATGGCAAGACCTTCAAGAAGCCAAGGCGTCCGTATGAGAAGGAGCGTCTTGACGCTGAGCTGAAGCTGGTTGGGGAGTACGGTCTGCGGGCCAAGCGTGAGCTCTGGCGTGTGCAGTACGCCCTGAGCCGTATCCGAAATGCTGCGAGGGAGCTGCTCACCCTGGATGAGAAGAACCCCCGCCGTATCTTTGAGGGTGCAGCGCTCCTCCGCCGCATGAACCGCTACGGTCTTCTCAGCGAGGAACAGAACAAGCTTGATTACGTGCTTGCCCTCACTGTTGAGAACTTCCTCCAGCGCCGTCTTCAGACCATCGTCTTCAAGAATGGCATGGCCAAGTCAATCCATCATGCTCGTGTCCTTATCAGACAGCGCCACATCAGGTTAGCTATCCACACTTACCCTTCCCTTGCATGCATGTTGAAATTTACAGGGCTACTAGTTAATCCTATCATGCAATATCATTCAGTACTCACCTGGGAATCAGTAGTACACAATCAGATCTTGGTGTACATTTTGGCTGGTGGATCTATACTGATTGTAGAACACATGACTTGTGCCTATTCATTTTGTTGTTTTTTGATCTTTGCAGTCTTATTTTAGAGAATGCAATATTTCTGGCCATTATTTGTACATTTTGGTTGGTGGATCTATACTGATTGTAGTGTTCATTTTGGATGGGACATATGATGAGAAACTGTATGCACACTCATGACGGTCGTCTAAGACACTTTGTGTGTAATGTTGCAATCATATTTTCCCTGATGTCCCTTGCTTTTGTTTCAGTCTAAGGTATGCTATCCATGATGGATCATTTTGTGTGAACCTGATCTTTGTTGTATAGTCGCTTGTCTTGTTGTAATCATGTCCTCGTTTAATTTTGAGCTTTGCAATCTTATTCTGGGAAAATAATGCAATCTAAAAATTTCATAGTTTCAGAATGTCTGTTCAAATCTATTAAGGTTATGGTTGATTTACTCTTCCATGGTTTAGTTGCTAATTAATTTATCTTTTTTGGGCAATGATTTGTAGATCATGCTTGATAATTGTGTGGTTGCCTATTTCTGTTGGTTTATGTTAGGCAGTTTGTTTCCAGAATTTTTTGCCAATATTTGTACATTTTTGGCTGGTCAATCTGTACTGATCGAAGGATACATGACATATGATGAGAAACTGTATGTCACTCACGACGGTCGTCTGAGACACTTTGTGTGTAATGTTGCATTCATATATTCTCTGATGTCCTTGCTTTTTGAGCTTTGCAATCTTATTCTGGAAAATTAATTCAATCTGAAATTCTTAGTTTCAGAATCTCTGTTCAAATTTATGAAGGTTATTGGTGAACCCTTCCATGGTTTATTTGCTAATATATCTTTTTTGGGCAATCTTATTTTGAGTGGATTGATCAATACTTACGGAGTTATTTTCCAATTAAGTCTTTTGTAGTTTTGTAAAAATATCTACAGTACATGTTTTTGATGGCACAGTGAGGAGTTACTATATCTACTGAGGTTGGAAGACCAATGACTCTTTATGTCCTTTTCATTCTGAGTGCCCTATGGCTGCAAACCTCTTTATTTTGATTGATATATGCTGTTTTCTTCTTCAGCTTGATTTTGTGTTGGTCTTTGTCTACCAGCCTTTTCATTTTCTTCTCTGAACAGTTAGCTTTTGTGAATGAACATGTCTGCGTAACCTTGGCATAAATTTTGTTTATCTACTGAGGTTGGAAGACCAATGACTCTTTATGTCCTTTTCATTCTGAGTGCCCTATGGCTGCAAACCTCTTTATTTTGATTGATATATGCTGTTTTCTTCTTCAGCTTGATTTTGTGTTGGTCTTTGTCTACCAGCCTTTTCATTTTCTTCTCTGAACAGTTAGCTTTTGTGAATGAACATGTCTGCGTAACCTTGGCATAAATTTTGTTTATCAGCTCTCTGAATTTCCATTTGTTGATCTGAAGGTTTGGTCAACATAATTCCTTGTTTTAGTTTAATATAATTTCATCACTCTTGAGATCCTTGTATATTTTAGATGTGATGCATATATAATGATCAGCACTTGGCGTTTCTTGAGTGCTGTTTTTATCCTTTGATGATCTGACTGTTGTATGTGTTCCCCCACAGGGTTGGAAAGCAGCTCGTCAACATTCCTTCTTTCATGGTGAGGGTTGACACTGAGAAACACGTCGACTTCTCACTCACGAGCCCCCTGGGCGGTGGACCTGCTGGAAGGGTGAAGCGGAAGAACCAGAAGAAGGCCTCAGGCGGCGGTGGTGATGACGGCGAGGAGGAGGAAGACTAAGAGCTCAGCCTTGCCCCGCATAACTTTCGTCGCAGAAATGTTGAGATCGCCTCGTGGAACTTGCAAAAAGAGATTTGGAACTTTTGATTCGAGCTTAGAAACTTAGTGGTGCAGAGCTTTCGTTGCTTTTACTCAGAATCTTGCTGTGGCTGTCAGTTCTAAAACTAGACTTGTTGGTTTTGCTTGGTTAGTAACCACCGGGTGAACAAGTGAACTCTGTGAAGCTGCTTCATTTTTTGTGAACTAGAGGTATCTTGGTATCTTGGTATTACAGGTCTGGTGTTGAGTTATTTTACCTGTCTTGTCCTTGCTCTGTTTCTCTTTTGCCTGATGGGTTTACTAAGTTCCAAATTCTAGTGAATGTTAGGGTTTTCGAAATTTATGGATGAAAATAATATTCCAAATTCTAGTTTTGTGGACGTTGGTACACGTTTGACTGTTGATCTAAATTTATTTCCTGTAGCGACAGAACCTTGTCCAGCGGGAGGGCACATATTTGTGCCGACCGAACCTTGTCTTTGGGGTTGCAGTAGTATAGAGCAAATGACTGTCTTTCATCAGGAGGTGACATATTCCTCGATAGCGAGGTAGTGTCATGTATTGTGTTTCCCAACAAATTTCTCACACGTATTTTAATAAAATATTTCGTCATAAATTTGATTAATAAAATGTGAGTTTTATGGTGTATAATTAATTACTATTTATTAATTAACTAAATTAAATATCAAGGTTTTTATTTTACGAAAAAGTGTACGAAGGTGAGTTGGTTGATTAGAGCTATGTAGTTTTCCTTTTAGCAATGGGCAGGGAGGCAAAGGTCATAGAAGTTGCCTATATAGCAAATGTGATCCATCACTACATAAAGAACCTATAAATAAATAAAATTACAACGTTGTAAACCTGACCTATTTTTTCTTCAGAAAACATAATCCAGTCCTAATACAAATGACGACCTTGTCGGAGACACTCGGCTCACCGTCTTTGAAATCAACCTTGCCAACACAGGGCAAAAGGAAAGGGGGCCTCCCTTTGGTTTAGGAAAGAGCACTCGGAGACCACTATTCAGCCGGGTAAATATCTGGTGCTCCGAGAGCATCTAAGCTCAAGTGCTCCCGTGCGAGCTGGGCCGTTGGATCGAGATCCAATGGTCATCTAAGGAGCCCTTGAACCTGTGCATAATTAAGGTCATCTAAGGCGCCCTTGAACCTATGCATAATTAAGGGACTCCAGGAGGGTCTTTTTACAAATGTGACAGCGCTCTCCTCGCATGGGAGCATCTGAGCTTAGATGCTCCCAGAGGACCAGATATTTTCTCCTATTCAGTCGATCTTCAGCTTTGACGATGAAGGTCGATGCAACGATATAAGATGGACGAAGAACCTCCAAGTCAGCTTTGTTTACACCACGAAACGTTAGATCTGAGTGGGCCAAACGTAGATCCACGCATGTTTTCTCTTTCCTCTCCATGACCACAAAAGATGTGAGGAATGAGCCCTGCATATGCACGATCCAGCCGTCCGTCGAGCTTATTAGGGTCTCCCATCGGATCCGCCACACAACCAACGTTCTCCGTAGAAAACAACCAAGCTAAGGAGCGAGCGCCTCCAAACGCCGCTAGAGAGCGCTGGAGTGAAGCGCCACAACGGCATAGCGCCGCAAATAGTGAGGCCGTCGGATGAGAAAGGGAGAGGAGCCCGAGCACCCTCGACGAGTCTCAAGGAGGGGAGAGAAAGGGAAGGGGGAATGAGCCTGCTTCCCTGTTTTCGAACCTATCATTGCTTATTAATTGTCTTTTTTTTTGCAAAAATCATTCCAATTTTTTTTGCGAAAATCATTGCTTAATTGTCTTAGCAACTCGTAGCGTGTTAGATGATTGATTAGCACCTTTTTTTGCAACGTAAAAGGAGCTTTATTTATGAATGAATAGTAGTACAATCGCTTGCCAGCAAGCTAATCAGAGTATTTGGAGGCTCATGTAACCACAAGTCAGTACGGAGTTCCACTCTCAACCTATAGGCCAAACGATCCGCGGTCCTATTCTGCGCACGTCCAATATGAAGACAAACAAGTCTCCCTCATCAAATCTTTGATCTCGTGCACCAGATGACCCAGGTATGATCTATCCATATTCTTACAATTCAACATCTTCACCATCGCCTCACAATGTAAATATATATGCTCCAACGCCACTTTAAGTCCTTCTCTCGCTGCAACACACTCTGCTTCCAACGCATTAGTGCAACGTGGGATATACCAACACGCCGAAGCAATATGATTACCCCTGATGTCCCGTGCCACCATGGCCGCACCAGCTGTATTATCACATGTGTTAAAAGACCCATCAAGGGAAATCGCAACCCAACGTCTGGAGGTGGAGGCCAAGGTTTGAACTGCTTGACGCAGACTTCTCTTTGTGAGGTTTGAACTGCTTGACGCAGACTTCTCTTTGTGACACAACAAAAGAACCATCTGGTGCTACACATCTTTTCCCTTTGAGAAGATCATGTCCCTTGTCATTTTTAATTTGTTCCAACGACAACATATAACTTTGCAAGAATACCTTAGTGGCTTCCACCGAGGCCGGGACCTTGTCATGCAATGCATCATTACGCATATGCCAATTCCTCCAGATTATCATCAACACTCTGGCTCGCCCCTCCTCAGATAGTGTAACCAGCAAATCGAAGAGCCATTCACTATCAATGTTTATAATTGATTCTTTTGCTGGTATAGGCCAAACTGTTCCCATGACATCCCATACAGCGGCTGCCGCAGGGCATGCAATAACAGCATGGAAACCATCCTCCATCACACGCCCACATCTCTGACACTGGTCATTTACCGCCAAGTGTTTTGCCTTCTTAACTTGGCGAGTAGGTAAACCCTCATTTCACATTTTCCAAACACATATCTTCATTTTTTGTGGTACATCAATCTTCCAAAACATACGCCACACCAGTCGGTCACCATCAGGTCGTGTACTTGTTGCCTCACCACCTTGTTTTTGAAGGAATTCTGTTACTGCAAGGTGGTATGCACTCCATCTTTGTCCAAGTGCCACGCAAGGAAATCCTCATCTAGTCTGTGGGACACCTTTATCTTCAAAATATTCTATACATCCGGCGTGATCATATACTCATTCAGACGTGCTTCATTCCATGAACCATCCGGAAGGAGAAACTAGTCCACTCTGACGAACCTGCAATTTCCACGGTCCCCAAGTGGCTTAAGGGAACTCCCCTGGGGATCCATGGATCCCTCCACAACATTTTTACCATTGCCTATTCTCCAGATCATACCCTTTTTCAGCGGTTCAAGCCCATACTCAATTCCTTTCCATACAGAAGACACATTACCTGTGAACACTGTGTCAATTAAGCCGCCACGTCTGAAATATCTTGCTTTTAGCAATCTCGCACATAAACTATTTGGTCTATCAATCAATCTCCATGCCTGACATGCAGGTAGAGCTTGGTTAGACAGCCTCATATCACGAAAACCAAGGCCGTCTTGATTCTTAATTAATTTTTCCCATGCAATCCAATGCACCTTTAATAATCATGGGCACACTGAGTAGGCAAGCTAGTGCATATTTACCTTAAATAATAAGAAATCAAGGAGTTGAGTTTTTTTTTTTGAGAAATGGTTTAGTTAATTAAGCTCGTGGTTTGCGTGGATAAGGATGTGCTTAGCTAGAATCCACTGCACAGCTTAAATCAGAAAGTTTCCACGAGTGTCATTCCTTTCGCTAGAAAGTGAAAATTTTACTCCTTCCGATCCAAATATAAGATGTATTGGCATGTTTGATCAAGTTTGTGTAGAAATAATATCAATATCTACTCCCTTCGTCCCATAATATAAGAGCGTCGTAGTGTCAAAAACGCTCTTATTATATTATGGGACGGAGGTAGTACAAAACTTTATTTGTGTAATATTATTACGCAGGAACATTAATAATAGTATCAAAGAAAAATCTAAGAGCAGTTGGCTAACATTTTAGAAGATGCCTGGCGACCCTAAAAAAAAAGAAAAAAAAAAGAAGATGCCTGGCGATCGGCATCAGACTCACGTGTCACGCGTGCTCTTCTATTTAGCATGCAGATCTCTTCTTCTGTACTTTGCTCTGAATTCTCGCACCTGCCCGTCGCCATGCCGTCGTCCATGTACGCCGCACCGCAGGCAAGCGCAAGCAACGGCGTTGATAATGGCGACGGCAAGCCACACGTGCTTGTTGTCCCTTACCCGGCGCAGGGCCACATGCTGCCTCTCCTCGACCTCGCGGCGCTGCTCGCCGCGCGGAGCCTCGCGCTCACCGTGGCCGTCACGGCAGGCAACGTCCAGCTCCTCGCGTCGTTCCTCGCCGCGTGCCCGTCCGTCGCCACCGTCGTCCTGCCGTTCCCTTCCTCGCCCTTCCTCCCGGCCGGGTGCGGCGAGAACACCAAGGACCTCCCGGCCGACCTCTTCCGGCCGTTCATGGCCTCCCTCGCGGCCCTCTCCGCGCCGCTCCTCTCTTGGTGCAAGTCCCAGCCCCACGGCGTGACGGCCATCGTCTCCGACCTGTTCACCGGGTGGACGCTCCCGCTCGCCGAGGAGCTCGGCGTGCCGCACGTGGCCTTCTCGTGTGCCAACGTTCACTACCTCGCCACGACACACTCCCTCTGGCGACGCATGCCAACGAGGCGCCGCCTCGACGACGCCGACGAGACTGTCACCTTCTCGGAGGTGCCCGGCTCGCCTAGCTTCCCGTGGCGCAGCCTACCGTGGCTGTTCAGGATGCATGTGCCCGGCGACGAGGTGTCCGAGACGATCCGGCGGATCTTCCTGTGGAATATAGAGAGCTCCTGCTTCGTGGCAAACTCGTTCGCGGCGCTCGAGGCGGCCTACTTGGAGCGTCCGCTCCCCGACCTGATGGCAAAGCGGGTTTTCACGGTGGGCGCGCTGTCGGACGCCGTGCGCAACTGCGACGAACGTGGCGGGAAGTCGGCGGTGGCCCCGGCGAAGGTGGCCGCGTGGCTGGACGGGTTCGACGACGGCGCCGTCGTGTACCTCTGCTTCGGGTCGCAGCAGGCGCTGTAGCCGGCGCAGGCGGCGTGCGTGGCCGGCGCTCTGGCGCTGAGCTCGGTGGCTTTCGTCTGGGCGGTGAGGAGCGGCACCGTCGTGCCGGAGGGGTTCGAGGCCGCAGCCGCGGCGGCGTCACGGGGCATGGTGATCCGCGGGTGGGCGCCGCAGGTGGAGATCCTGCGCCACCGCGCCGTGGGGTGGTTCCTCACGCACTGCGGGTGGAACTCGGTGCTCGAGGCGACCGCGGCGGGCGTGGCGATGCTCACGTGGCCGATGGGCGCCGACCAGTTCATCAACGCGTGGGTGCTTGCGGAGGCCGGCGTGGCGGTGCCGGTGGCGGAGGGCGCCGACACCGTACCCGACGCTGGAAAGATGGCGCGCGTCATGGCAGCAGCTGTCGCGGAGGAGGGGGAGTCCGTGAGAGAGCGTGCGGCGGAGCTCGGCTGGAAGGCGGCCGCCGCGGTAGCGAAGGGCGGAACCTCGTACGATGATTTGGAAGAGTTGGTGCGTGTGCTCAGTGACGTCCACTAGTACAATACGTGCGCATATTCCTTGTATTTTCCTTTGGTTGTAGATGATGAATGCTGTTGATGTTTATTACTGTTGATGTTTCACACTCGCTGCTCTGAATCTTGTTTAGTAGCTCAATTTTTTTGGGCGCTGTTGATGCGTTGGTGCCATCTCGATCTACTGTATGTCTCTTCCGCAGAGTTTTATGTTTTGTTATTCTAGTGCTTTATTTTACACACTCTGGATTTGCTTATGGATTGATCAACTGAATTAGATTGTAAAACATCCGCTTTTGAATGAATTTTTTACTCCCATTTACTTTGTGCAGAACGGCAAAGCTTGTACCAGATTAGCAGTGGCTAGTGGTCAATACGTCGGAACAATGATCTCAAACGAAAGCTGCAATCTACACATGCGACATGTGAGGTTGAAACTCGTACTTCCTCCGTCTCAAAATAAGTGTCTCAACTTTGTACAAGGAAGTATGTTAGAACGATGACCTCAAACAAATGCTGCAATTTGCACATGTGACATGTCAGGTCGAAGCGCCACGACCCCGTAGGTGCTGCGTGCCTACTGACCCCCAAACTCTCGCAAGCGTCTAGATTGAGGTTTCCGAACACCGTAAGTGTCCCGCATTTGTCCGCGGACCAGTCCGGGTGTCCATTTTTCCGTAAACCGGAGGCAAATCAGGAGGGGCTTTACGGGAGTCCGGAGACCAGCCAAAGTGTTGCATATTTGCAGCACTTGGTGCCCTATTTTGGAGGTGTTGTGAATTTGAAGTATTTTTTTAGAATATAGGATATTTATTGGAGCACTTTTTTAGCCCTTGGTGATGTAAAAAGTGGTCCTGCCTATTGGAGATGCTCTTACATTTGACTGAGAAGCGAATGCTTTCAACAGTAAACTTCGCACGGTTGATTCATCCACTGAAGCATAAGATGACCTGACAAAAATATGATGCAACGAAACAGGTCACGTAACCTGTTGTCCCATCACCATTTTAACCACAAAGATCTTGCAAATTAACTAATCATCGGTGCCTAGGATTGCAGGATGGTGCGCACGGGGAGCAAACTCTCCACGAAGACGCCTCTCATCCGCTGCCCGTTCTTGTGCTGGAATACCAAGAAAGCACCGTCGTCACTGCCGCCGCCAACGTCGTAGGAGCATAGAGACCCGTCGGCGCACTTCATGATCAGCAACCTGCTGCCGGTTACGAACAGCGGCCTCGGGATGTACCGCGCGCTGCCGTCCAGCTCGAACCTGTACCTGAGGACCCACTCGATCGTGCCGGCCGCTGTCGCCGAGCACCCACAGCCACAGGTCCATGTTTACCCCGCCTTCGCCGCACGACTGCCCACCGGGTACCAGCGACGCGCAGAGCCGCCCCTCGAGCTCGGAGAGCGACGCCACCGCGTCGTCGACCACGGGGAGGTCCATGGGGTGCAGCTGGTAAGTCGATAGGTCGAAGCTCATGACTACTAAGCACCCGAAGAAGTCAACATTGTAGTACACCACGCCGTGGATGTGCACGCCGCGACCGATCGGGCAGAGGCTCACGTTCCACACGCCCACCTCCTGCCACCGGTGGCTGAGGCCCTCGCCGCCGCGGCCACCGAGGGCGCACACCTCGCACGTCACGTGCGGGGGGCTGGAATAGGGCAGGCGGACGTCGAGGCGCATCACCTTGTTCGCCGGTCGAGGGGCAGCCGCCGAGGCAGTACCAGGGGAGATCGTCGGCTCCCGTCCGCGTGGAGGGGTCGCGGTCGTCGCGGTCACCGCCAAGATGGTAGCAGTCGCCGGTAGCCGGGTTGACTAGCTCGGCCCCGCCGAGTCCGTTCCGCAGGCAGGCGAGGGAGCCGCAGCAGTTCTGCACGCCATACCCCTCCCTGGGCTCTGCCGCATACCGGCGCAGCGCCAGCCTCGCTGTGCTGTTTCCGTCGACGATGGCGGCCGGGAAGCGGGCGCCGCCGTCGAAGAGGAGGATGGAAGGGTCGCTCGCGCGCGCGGCTGCGGCATGGTCACGCAGGAAGGAGGGGCTGGCGATCATGGAACGCCATCTCTTGCAGACGACCTTGCACCTCATGGCCGAGGAGGGCGGTAGGAGGGTAAGGATCTTGTACATGGTCAAGTCCGGGAGGCGCTCCGCGGCGTCGTCGTCGGACTCATCACCGTCGACTGGCGGCATCGGTTCGTCCTCGTCCATGGCGGTCGGCTCGATCTAGGAGGCCGGTTAGGGTTCCTGTGTGGTCGGGCTGCCGAAGCCGAACTCAACTCCGAGGGATCGATCGATCATCGATATGGTTTTAACACCAGCGCACGTGTGGTTTTTTTTTCAGGAAAACCAGCGAACGTGTTGTGGTTTTTTTTTAGGCAATTTTTTTTTTGAGAACAAGGAGCTGCTTTATTCATGAGAACAACACAACATACACACAACATGGACCCCAGGAAAAACGAAAACAGCCTCCACTTCCAACGCTGGCCACCGCACAGGACTGTACCGCCATCTCAGGAACGAAGAACTCGCCGGGGACGACGCCAAGCCATCTTGCCGCCCAGGGAACCAGATGACCCCCATCTTGAAGTTTTGCTGCCGCATGAACCACCCGACGCCGGGCGGGATCTTATATCGATGAACAACCATCGGCGGCGGCAACGAGAGCCACCCACCAGGCGAACCTTGACCAGAGAGCACAGCACCCTCCGCACGAGGCCAGAGAGGAAGAAGAAAACCATCGTCGTCTCTTCCGAGGACCACACACCAGCAACTCCAGGAAGCATCCCCACAAGCACGGGACCTGCCTCCGCACCGACGATGGGGAAGACGTCAGCACGACGACGGAGAGGGAGGGGACAACATATCTCACAAGGCCAAGACGGCGACACCGTTCGCCACCCAGCCCAAGAGCCGAAGAACTCGAGCAGTCCAGAGACCCCCGAGGAGCAAAATCATCCCACAGATCGCCGCTGCCACCGACGAACCTGGGATCCAAACCACCGCTCGATCCGTAGATCAGCGGGAGAGCAACGCCGTCGCCTCACTAGGAAGGATACAGGCCCGTGACGCGACACTTTTTGTGGCCCATTTGGCCCGCCGCAAGTAGTCAAGTAGAGCACACGCACAGCTTCCCCTGCGCTGCACGGCTCTGTTCCCTTCCTCACGACGTAACTGAAGCCGTCTTTGTACTCTTCTTCTTCCCCAGATCTTCCTCTACTCCTCGTTTCTCTCCCTCCCACACGGCAGCATCGTTACCCACCTAACTCTCTACTCTTACCGGTGGAATCTCACTCACTTTCCCCGCTCAGATCTAAAGCTCGTACGGTACGGCGGCCTCGACTTCCCCCCCTGGGCTTTTGAAGTTCAGATATTTTAGTTTCCGTCTAGTTTCGGTCGTGCAGCGAGTGCCTTGCTGGAGCTACTTTAGCTGTAATTTATATGCGGAGAATCTCCGAATTGTTTGAATTTTTTTTGTCAATTGGTATGGTAGTCTCGGTTTCTTGCGTCGTAGCAACTCAAATTGTCTCATAATTTGCTACGGATGCATCTCAACTGCTATTTGTAATGTTGGAATATGCCCTGCTCATGGCCTTCTTTGTAGTTCCACTTCCCATAATTTTGGTCATGGCTTATGAACAACCTTCGGCATGCACTAGTTTTGTACTCTTTTATGCTTGCTATTGATTTTGTTCCCTGTGTGGGTATGCGTGTTTTTTGGAACTAATCAGTCTTATTTGTGTAACACTGCTATTTGTTGCTCATCCTCTGACAGCGAAATGGTGATCCTTTGTGCTGGCCACCCTGCTCCTTCGGTCCATTCTGAATTTCTGTCTCGATGGTTATCGCTCAACAGCCCCAAAATGCCTAACGCTCTGAGCTCAACCGGAAGGAAACTCAGAAAACAAAACAGACATCAACGGGTGATTACTTTTGCAAAAAGTTCTTCGTTACAAGGTATGTACCATAAGGAATTAAGCTAACCATCTCGTTCAGTAGCTAAATTAGATTTCGCCTGCTTTTGGATGCTGGAAATTTAGAGTAGTTCCTTTGGAAGCAATATAATCTTGGGAAATTTCACAGTGAATCATGTGCTCTTAATGGGAGTAAACGTTGTTTCTGTATTTACTCAAATCTTTGGACACTCACACATGGTGACATGCGTTCTGAACGTCCACAACTGAATAAGCCGCCCTCTGTCCAATTTTTTCTTAATATATGCCTGCTGTGATGATTTAAATTGTGAATTCGTCACTGAACCTAAACCTTTTCTTGTTAATATTCAGATCATAAAATGGCTGAATTGCTGCTTTCATTTTATTTTCCAGATTCAGTGGCCTCTGTAAAGCCATCTCGTCTTCTGCCGACAGTGGAACCAAAAACATTTCCCAATAGTGTCCCTGATGAGATACTATCAAAGCTCACATTGGAAGACTCTGATGCCTTTTACATACTAGAGCTGTGCACAAGTAGAGAACTTAGTTCCTCTTTGCTAGATAAGAACTCCGCAATCTTAATCTGTTTAATTGATGTTGACGGTGACTCCTTGTTACAAAGAGTACCAGCAATCTATGGGGACCAACCTGCACATGGCACCAAGGCATCACAATTTCTCTCCTTTCAAAGTGGTTCAGTTGATATCATCACCTTTAAAGGTCCCAAATTGCAGACAATCAAAGAAATCTGGATCGGCCTTGAATCAGGTACACTATCCACCTAGCTGTCTGTTCTGCGCACATATGTGCCTGGTGCTTACTAATACTAGTGTACCATTCATTTTCACAATATTACCGTTGAAGATCAGGTTCATGGAGATTAGATGGTTTAAGTTTGAAAGTGATCCATGGAGCACGGAATACACCTGAAGATCTTGAGGGAACGCTTGAGCTCAAGTTCAGCGGTTTACAGTACACGTTCGACAAGCTCGGTGCGCTGCTTGGTGAGGATGGAGCTTCAGTAGTGGAAGCAAGGCCAATTGCTGTGACTGACCTGTCAGGAATTAGCATTTCTGATCTTCAAGAGGGGCAGCTATCCTCAGAAAGGACAGCCTCAAGCATTAAGGAATTGAAGGAAGATGGACTGAGGGAGTACGCTGATCTCAAGCAATCCTTGCTGCTTTACGACATATCTATTGTTATAACAGGTTTCTCTGCCTTCACTCTGGCTTCGAATGATGGAGCCGCCTACTCGTTCCTCGTCGGCGGGATTGGAGGGTTCCTGTATCTATTGCTGCTCCAAAGATCTGTGGACGGGTTGCCGGCAATTAGTTCTCCTTCAGAAACGAGCAGTTCAGAGCCCACTGTGAATTTCAGCGGTGTAAGAAGGCCATGGTTGATATTGTCGATTGTAATGGTTGCTGGGGCTGTTGCACTGAAGTACGGTGCTGGTGGTGACAGCTTTGAGCTAACTCCGACTGAGCTCTTTGTTGGCGCCGCAGGGTTCCTGGCAAACAAAGTTGCTGTTCTTCTGGCAGCATTCAAACCCTTGCAAAGTAATTTGGAGAGTGACGATGGATCCTTGGACTGAGCTTCTTGAAAACATTGCTCTGAATATACTAGCATAGTGTAAAAAGGTGTAAAATGTAACAAGAAGTAGCATTTCATAGTATCTCGACAGCATTCAATATCTGAAGCTTTGCATCGAAAGTGCAGGGGACAAGCTCAGGGGTAGAATAGAAGAGTGTATGCTTGTCACTTGAGCCTATTGGTAACTTCATTCCATCAGCATGCCCAAGCACAGAAGTTCATCTCTTAGCATCCTTTTGAGACAAGAACAAAAGGTCTGGTTGATAAAATCCTAAAGTACATTTCTGGCCATTGTAATGCTACTCAAACTCGTATTGATCAGCTCGAGCCTACGGAAACTTGAGTACTTGGCTGCATTCGAAGGCATGTAGACCGTGACACCTGGAGATGCCAGATACCTCAAATGGTTCAAATGTTCATACAGGTGAGATGGCTTGGTTACTAACTCCAAACTTATGATAGTTCTAGCATTGAGATATGCTATATTTTTGTAAATAAATTAATTGACTGTTCCGGGCAATTGGGCTGCTAGATATTACAATAGACATGTCTGTATTTAAAATTAGAGTTATAATTTGTTATATGTTGAATTTTCTTATGATAGCAAATACTCACTCCGTCCCATAATATAAGACGTTTTTGCAAGCTATGTTATATTGTGGGACGGAGGGAGTATGTATTTTCAGTATGTAAAATTAATATTTGTGAATTATACTTGAAACTGAAAAATGATATTGGTGATGTATTTCACGAATATCAGTTTCAGACACTGAAATGAGAAGATTCACAAATATAATATTTCAAAAGTCTGATTTCACTCAATTAAAAAACCCACTGATTTCAAAAAATTGATTTGAAATAATCATTTTTACATTTTTTAGATAACCCGTTTCACGTTTTTGAAATAACAAGTTTCACATAGTTCACACTGAAATCTGCTTTTTATATATGAAAAGTTATTTCACTCATTTAGAAAAAATAATGATTTCACTCAATTCAAAAACAAATTTCACACATTTGAAAAACCTAATTTTACTCATTTCAAAACATAGATTTCAGTCATTTCAAAGAACTGGTTTCATCCGTTTCAATTAAAAGTAATTGTTTTCAAAAGCTAATTTCACTCATTTGAAAAACTAATTTCAAAAAATCGATTTGGCATGAAGCTTGATTCGATGGGGATTGGTGTTGCTTCGGTTCACCGTGTTATGGTTCTGCTTCAGTACATCATTTTTCCTGTAGCGGGGGGATTGGCCCTTTGAGCCAAACGACGGCAGCGGTTTTCCACGGCGCTTCATATTCCCTGAAGTATCTCCCTTAGCATCCAAACTAGGTAGGAAGTGCGGCTTGCCGCACCCGGCAGCGGTGCTGCCGGGTATAGTCATATCCAACCCGATAATACAGTCATTGAAGCATTGCAAATATAAAAAATAGCATAATGTAGTTGTGTTTATCAATCTAAAACCCGCCTTGGCACGCGGTGCCTGACTCAACTCATTGCCCGAGCATGTAAACAAAGTACATAGTGTTGCGAGAATAGTGGCCAAGAATGGATAATTTTAATGCATGAAAGCATGAAATTGCTTTTATAGATAACATAATAGTGTCCAATATAGGGAGTTTGCCTTGTCCAACCCTATGTTCCAGCACACATATCTAAAATTATGCATCTGTGCCATAGCCACAAGAAAGTAATACTAATTTGGGGTGCGCTACCTGTCTCAGGCTGATCCAACATTTGATATTTCGTAATGAAAGAGGTAGGAGCAAGCAGAATACATGCATCTCATAGAAAATGGCACTGTAGTACCAAGTAGATTACATATGGTGGTAGGTTTTCTTCATTCAGTTCAAAGATACACTGATACACCAAAAGCAAGCCATAGTGACATTCCAGGATAACAGATTTATATGGTTCTTCTATGTCATATAGTGATAGCAGTACATTATATAGTAGACTAAATAAAAAGATGGCTTTGTTTGAACGCCTTGCCATCTGGCTCACCCTGCGTGTTGCGCTGCAAGGATCTGCTGATGGAGATTCATATACCAGTGTGTTTAATGGACAGTGAGAATATAATTTATTACCTGAAAATTTATGAATAGAATTTAAGCACCACATGTTTCCTCATCACGGGTGCTATAAAATAAAATGTCCATCATGTATGTTATAATTCCTCATTAAGCGGCCGATTGAAAAGAAATTCACAGGATTCTGCCCTCATGAGTAAATCTAAATACTTTTTAGTGCACATTCAGTATTTTGCGAGCAAAAGTTCGATCTTACACTGCAAATTTTGAGCTTTGTCAATAGAATTAGAAAACAGAACAACAAGTGCTAATTACTTACTCTTATTCAATTAGAGCAAAATCTGGTGAGATTTGTCCTGAAAATAAGTAAGAAAAACATAGAAAATGGCATTAAATACAAACAGAATCATAAGACCATTGCTCTAAGAAAAACATGGACATCTGAAAGGATCGATATGGTTGACTAGAGGGGGGGGTGAATAGGCAACTACCAATTTTTAGCTTTTCTTTAACAAATTAGGGTTAGCAACAAAATAGGTTGTCTAGATATGCAACTAGGTGAGCAACCTATATGATGCTAACAATTACGACACAAGCAAGCAAAGGATACAATACAAGTATATCAAGCACAATGTAAAGGTAAGAGATAACCACAAATGGAGCCGGTGAAGACGAGGGTGTGTTACCGAAGTTCCTTCCCTTTGAGAGGAAGTACGTCTCCGTTGGAGCGGTGTGGAGGCACAATGCTCCCCAAGAAGCCACTAAGGCCACCGTATTCTCCTCACGCCCTCACACAATGCGAGGTGCCGTGATTCCACTAGTGGTGCCCTTGAAGGCGGCAACCGAACCTTTACAAACAAGGTTGGGGCAATCTCCACAACTTAATTGGAGGCTCCCAACACAACCACGGAGCTTCACCACAATGGAATGTGGCTCCGAGGTGACCTCAACCGTCTAGGGTGCTCAAACACCCAAGAGTAACAAGATCCGCAAGGGATTAGTGGGGGGAATCAAATATCTCTTGGTGGAAGTGTAGATCGGGGCCCTCTCCTCCAAACCCTAGAGCAACGACAAGATTTGATGGCTAGGGAGAGAGATCGGGCACTTTTGAGCTTTGGAGCAACAATGGAGCATAGGAGGAAAAGAGGTAAGTCCACTTGGGGAAGAAGACCCACTATTTATAGGTGGGACAAATCCAACCGTTATCTTCCCCCAGCCCGCACTCAAGCGGTACTACCGCTCCTAGGAGCGGTACTACCGCTTGTGCGGTAGTTCCCGTTGTCCCGTGCGAGTAACAGAAAACAGGAGCGGTAGAACCGCTCCAAGCGGTACTACCGCTCATCGCAGCGGTACTACCGCTTAAGAAATCGCAGGACAGAGGAAACAGAGGTAGCAGGGTAGTACTGGAGCGGCAGTACCGCAGCAAGCGGTACTACCGCTCTACTACCGCCCCACTACCGCTTAGGGAAAAATAATACCAGAAGAAAATACGGTAGTGCAACGGTAGTAGGGGCGGTAGTACCGTGTCAAGCGGTACTACCGCTCTACTACCGCTTTACTACCGCTTAGCGAAAAAAGATGCCAGTAGAATTCACGGTAGAAGATCCGGTAGTACCGTGTCAAGCGGTACTACCGCAGTCCCAAGCGGTACTACCGCTTGGGTGAATTCAAATGGCCCAAAGGCAGATAGAAAGAATGCTCCATGTTGCGGGAAGGCTTTGTGGGTGCATATGGTTTGTGTACGTGTTGATTCCACCCATACCTTCCAATGCGGACCCCCTCTTAATAGTACTGGTTCCCTACGACTCAAATCCACCAAAAAGAAATCGTCGGAGAATAACCGTCTTCGCTCTTTATCACCGAGGGGAATAAACCGTCTCGTGCCACCTAATGAAATCTGAAATGCTCAAGGCACACGGTTAGTCCGCTAAAGCATTGTCATCAATCACCAAAACCATCAGAGAGAAATTTGCCCTAACAATCTCCCCCTTTTTGGTGGATTGATGACAACACCAGATTTGCATAGGAGATATCAAATAATACAATGCAAACCGAAACTCTACAAAATATAGATGAGCTCCCCCTAGATGTGTGCACTATTTAAATATGCTTTTGGAATGCAAAGCACACACATATAGGATCAACACTCCCCCTATATTTCATAGACAAGGCAATACTTGCAACAAACATAATATAAACTTTAATCATAGAAGCAAGTATAAGCATGCGAGCATGAAGACAATAGGGCGACAATATAACATAGCTCCACATACTAGAATAAAGACATAAGATGATAGCAACGAGATAAGTGTATGTCTTACACCATACAAATAAAGTTTCCAAGTCTCACACGAAAGCAACTAAGATAAAGGAGTTCACAAGCGAAAAATATGGCGAATGAAAAAAAAACGAGCTTGTGACTCGGCAACCCATGCAAATCCCCGGTCCTAGACTCTCTCCCCCTTTGGCATCGAGACGCCAAAAAGGCAAAGAGTAACTAAAGCGACCCGAGGTGGTAGCCCTACTCCGCAGCCTCCTCCGTGGAGTCCTCAGTCCTGTCATCATCACTGTCGTCCTCAGACTCCTCGACGATCTCCTCAGTCCGTCGGCGTGTAGCATCACGCTGGCCCCTCGTAGCAGCAGACGGAGCAGAGGTGCCAACATCATCGTCTGACTCAGTCCACGTGCCGTGCTCGGAGATCCATCTGTCCTCAGGCGTGATGGTCTTCTCAGAACCGCTGGGAGCATCAATCTCAAGCTTCCTCATCATCAAGATCTGGCGGCGGCGATCCATCTTCTCCCTGACATGGGCCTGATACATGCGGTGCTGGAGATCAGACTGGAAGCAGAACAACTTCTTTACCTTCCTCTTGAGCTTAGCAGCCCAAGATGGCTGCTCTGAAGGAGGAACATACTCAGGCTCATCACTGTCTCCGGAGTCAGCACCTGGAATCTCCACCTCTGGAACTGCACCCCAGTGCTCCTTCTGCCTCAGCTTGGTAACATCATGAGACACTAGAGGACCGGTCTCAAGGTTGTCAGTAGGAAACATCCTCTGCCAGGTATCCACAATCAGCTTGAAAATCATGGGAGCATAGATGGGTACCTTCCGCCCATAAGCAGCCGAGCGAAGCTCACTCCACATGACATGTGACACATCCAGCACACACGTCTTGCCCTTCTCCTTCTGGCACATGACCAACATGTCAACCAAATACCCATGTACCATGTCGAAGTTCCCAACACGAGGGAAAAGAGTGTTCCGGAGAATGCGATGCAGAATGTCTAGAAACGGAATCAGCTCCTTTGTTTCTCCCCTGCCAGTCCTCCTGAAGTGCATGTACGGCAGAAGCTTGTCCTTGTTGGAGGGAGACGACTTCAAGTGGGGGCGAAGCCCAAGAGAGTTGTCGATGCCATCATCTCCGTAGCCAAGGCTGTTCATGAAAGCCTTCCAGGTAGACTGCAGCTGCCTACCATGTGTCATCCAGGTGAGGGTCCTGGCATTGTTGGTCCCAAAGTGCACGGTGGCAAAGAATTGCGCCACCAACTCCGGATCGAAATCGTTGTTGAAAGTCATGACCTTCACGATGTCGAACTGCTCACAGAGTGCCAGAGCCTCACCAAAGTAAGCCATGTCAGACCTCATGTGCTCAATGTCAATGGACTTGGTCTTGACAAAAGTGTTTTTCTTCCCCTTGATCACATCATGATATGCAGCAGCTTGATCTCTGTTCCAGAACGGGCGCATCACCAAAGCAGGGTCTTGAGGGCGAGTGTAGGGATTGACCGAACGGTAAGCCCAATACTCATTGGCGTTCATTTCTGACACAGACTTGGCCTTCTCTTTCTGCTTCTTGGCAACAGACTTCTTGCTCATCCTTCTGGTAGGAGCTGGAGGAGCATCTTCTTCATCACTCGTGGTAAAAGCTTGCTGAGGATACTGAGTGCGTGCACGCTTTGGATTCTTGCGACGAGCTGCATGAGGAGCGGAGCTACTACCACCTGAACCAGACACACACAAACACAAGGGAAAGCAGGTGTAAAGACAATGCATAAGCCAAGAAATAAGAGCGAGAGAGAGGAACTAGTTGTAACAATTTAGAAGAAATGGATCTCAAACGGTAGTACCGTTCCTGTAAGCGGTAGTACCGCCTGTGAGACAAGCGGTAGTACCGCTGGTCAGAGGGCGGTAGTACCGCTTGAGCGGTAGTACCGCTTCTGACCGAGCGGTAGTACCGTGGTCTGCACAGGCGCACATCCGTGCCAGATCCGGTAGTACCGGAGACCCAAATCTTCGAAATTGTCACAAAAAGCACCTAACCTCCTATCTAGCAATCAAGCCTCGTCCTACTCATGCCACAATCTTGCCTAAGATTGGTTTTTCACCAAGCATTGCCCTAGAGCCTAGATTCAAAAGATAGAACCATAGGAACGAGAAACGAGGGCAATACCGGCGTCCATTGCACGAGGGAGTGGTGGGGATCGACTCCACCGGTCAGAATCGAGGAAGATGGCGCGGAAACGGCGTACCGGAGGCGGCCGCCGCGGCTGTTCTTCGCTGCAGAGAGAGAGAGAGGCGTGGGGAGGAAGAGACGAAGGGGTATGGGGAGGTAACTCCCCCCCCCACATAACCCTTCCCACGACCCTCTAAGCGGTAGTACCGCTCAGGAGCGCGGTAGTACCGCTTCGGCACGAAAACCAGCAGGAGGCCGGTAGTGCCGCTCTCAGCGGTAGTACCGTGCTATCGGGAGGTAGTACCGCTGGAAGCGGTAGTACCGTCCATTAACAGCGGTAGTACCGCTTGCAGCTCAGAAAACAGCCAAGATCAAATTTGGAGTGATGGCTTATGCAATTATAAGATGTTTTGAGATGAGATGGGCTTGGGTTGGAGACTCGAAAACCAGCAAATGGGAATGGACACTCCAAGGTTTAAAAGCCAATAAAATGAAAAGCAACCGAGGAGTGAACCAAAACACAACGAAACCCAAAAAGACTAGAAAAAGCAACGAGAATTACAAGAAAGCCAAAACCCTCCAAAAGAGAGGGTCGGTGGCCGAAGCCACCTTTGTTCGAGTCGAATGGTTTGGCACCGCGAAGATTTTAACCTTGGGCCCAAGACCAAAACTCATCTTTGAAGCACAAGTACCATCATGAATGGCTAATGTGAAAGATTTTGATTAATTTTGGCATAATAGGGGGAGGGAGAGTTCATTGAGAGAACAACACTCCCCCTAAATCCATGCCTACATCTAGAACAAGATAAACATGATGAGTGTGGTGGGATGTGACGAGGATCAAGCCACGTTGCTCGAATCAATGATATTTAGCTCATGCCTTAACTCGCGAAATCTTGCTTCATCCAATGGCTTCGTGAAAATATCCGCTAGTTGCTCTTGAGTGCTAAGATGAATAATATCAATCTCCCCTCGCTTGACGTGATCCCGAATGAAATGATGACGAATCTCAATGTGCTTCGTCTTGCTATGTTGCACCGGGTTGTAGGAGATTGCAATCGCACTTTCATTGTCACAGAAAAGAGGCACTTTGTCACAAATGACACCGTAATCCTTTAAAGTTTGCCTCATCCAAAGCAACTGAGCACAACAACTTGCGGCAGCTACATACTCGGCCTCGGTGGTGGAGAGAGACACACAATTCTGTTTCTTCGAAGACCAACTCACCAAAGAGCGACCAAGGAATTGACACCCTCCGGAAGTTGACTTCCTATCCACACGGTCTCCCGCCCAATCCGAATCCGAATAACCCATGAGATCAAAGCTTGCTCCTTTGGGGTACCATAAGCCAAAGTTTGGGGTATGAGTCAAATATCGAAAGATTCGCTTGACGGCCACATAGTGACTTTCCTTAGGCGCGGCTTGAAACCGTGCACATATTCCCACACTCAACATGATATCCGGTCTAGATGCACAAAGGTAAAGCAAGGATCCAATCATTGAACGATATACCTTTTGATCCACCGCTTTACCATTGGGATCTATGTCAAGTTGGCACTTGGTGGGCATTGGAGTCTTGGCCGGCTTGACATCATTTAACTTGAATCTCTTGAGCATGTCTTGGGTGTATTTGGCTTGGTTGATGAAGGTTCCTTCTCTTGTTTGCTTGACTTCGAATCCAAGAAAGAACTTCAACTCTCCCATCATAGACATCTCAAATTTCTCGGTCATTAGTGCGGCAAACTCATCATTGAAAGCTTTGTTAGGAGAACCAAAGATAATATCATCAACATATAGTTGGCATATGAACAAATCCCCTTTAACCTTCTTAGTAAAAAGAGTGGGATCGATTTTCCCAATTTCAAACCCACGATCTTGCAACAACTCGGTAAGGTGCTCATACCACGCACGTGGGGCTTGTTTAAGGCCATAGAGTGCCTTATCGAGCTTATATACATGATTGGGGAACTTGGGATCCTCGAACCCCGGGGGTTGTTTGACATACACCAACTCATTAAGAGGACCATTAAGAAATGCACTCTTCACATCCATTTGTTGTAATTTAAAATCATGATGAGAAGCATATGCAAGCAACATACGAATAGATTCAAGACGAGCAACGGGAGCAAAGGTTTCACCGTAGTCGATACCCTCGACTTGGGAGTAGCCTTGTGCCACCAATCTTGCCTTGTTTCGAGTGACAACACCGTTCGTATCTTGCTTGTTCTTGAAGATCCATTTGGTTCCAATGACATTATGATTCTCCGTTGGCCTTGGCACCAATGTCCACACTTTGTTGCGCTCGAAGTTGTTGAGTTCATCATGCATGGCTTCAAGCCAATCCGTGTCCTCGAGCGCCTCATGTACCTTTTGGGGTTCAACATACGAGACAAACGCGTGATGCACACAAAAGTTTGATAATTGTTTACGAGTGGTTACCCCTTTCTTTAAGCTTCCATAGACATTTTCCAGGATATGTCCCTTTTTCTCGAGTTTGGAAGCAATCTTGGCGGCACGACGCTCCAATAGCTCCTCCGGAGTCACTTGAGGAGGATCATCTCGAGCATCATCTTGAACTTGCTCTGTGTTGTGATCTTGATCTTGGGCATCATTTGGTGCATCACTATCATCTTGAGGTTGATCTTGCCCTTGATCTTGATCACTTGGTTGAGGGCCTTCGGTTTGTTCTTCGGAAGCGTGTGGGTCATGTGTCGGTGATGGTTCCACTTGCGTAGAACATTGTCCTTCTCCTTCCACCACAAGGGGTTCCTCAATGGGTAGGATTTGGCCCACACCCATTCTTCTTATGGCTTGAGGAGGAATTTCATCACCTACATCACAAAGACCACTTTGCTCCACTTGGGAGCCATTATTCTCGTCAAACTCCACGTTACACGTCTCCTCAATGAGTCCATTGGACTTGTTGAGAACACGGTAAGCATGAGAGTTTGTAGCATAACCAACAAATATGCCCTCTTGAGCTCTAGAATCAAATTTAGACAAGCGAACACCTTTCTTGAGAATGAAACACTTACAACCGAACACCCGGAAGTATTTGAGGTTGGGCTTGTTGCCGGTAAGTATTTCATATGGAGTCTTGTTCAAGCCTTTGCGAAGGTAGAGCCGATTGGATGCATGACAAGCGGTGTTGATGGCTTCGGCCCAAAAGTTGTATGGAGACTTGAACTCCGCCATCATGGTTCTTGCCGCGTCCATCAACGTCCGGTTCTTCCTCTCCGCTACACCGTTTTGTTGAGGGGTATATGGTGCGGAATATTGATGCTTGATCCCCTCATCACTAAGAAACTCATCCAAGGTGTAGTTCTTGAACTCGGTGCCGTTGTCGCTTCTAATGATCAATATCTTTGCATCATGTTGACGTTGAGCTTCATTTGCAAAGTCGATCACGGTTTGTTGGGTCTCGCTCTTCCTCTTGAAGAAATATACCCAAGTGTATCTTGAATAATCATCCACAATCACCAAGCAATACTTTCTTCCCCCAAGACTATCAAAGGATGGCGGTCCAAAGAGATCCATGTGAAGGAGCTCCAAGGGCCTCTTCGAGTAGATGATAGTCGTGGGTCGGTGAGCCGTCTCATGTAGCTTTCCTTCGATACAAGCACTGCAAGCACGGTCTTTGGCAAAGCTCACATTTGTTAGTCCTCGGACGTGGTCCCCTTTGAGGAGACTTTGCAAAGATCTCATATTGACGTGGGCTAAACGGCGATGCCAAAGCCATCCCACGTCAACTTTAGCCATTAGACAAGTCGCGGTCTTAGTGGGTCGCTCCGAGAAGTTAACCACATAGAGACCGTTCTCGACATGCCCAACAAAAGCTACTTTAAGAGTCTTGCTCCACAAAAGGGCCACGGTATCAATATCAAAGAACGTTGCAAAGCCCATAATAGCAAGTTGACGAACGGAAAGTAAATTGTATGCAAGGCTCTCAACAAGCATGACCTTCTCAATGGACAAGTCCTGTGAGATGACCACCTTGCCGAGACCCAATACCTTTGACATCGAGGCATCACCATATTGAACATGGGTGGGCATAGATGAACTTGCTTGAACGTCCACCACCAAGTCCTTGCTTCCGGTCATATGATTTGTCGCTCCACTATCAAGCAACCATGACACTCCACCGGAAGCAAACTCCTACATAAGATTAATGCTTGGTTTTAGGTACCCATTCTTGAATGGGTCCTTTCATGTTAGTAACAAGGATCTTAGGAACCCAAATAGACCATTCAATGTACTCATAAGAAGAACCAACAAATTTGGCATAAACATGCCCATCACTAGCACGGCATAAAACATAAGAAGGGTTAAAATCGCCGGCTTTGTTGGGATGGGTGATCTTGCCCCTTTTGACATTACCACCCACCGCCTCGTTCTTCTTCTTCTTAGGAGCACCCTCTCCCTCTTTCACAAATGTATCTTTGAGAGGGAGAGCTTGCTTGGTCTTGCTTTTCTTGTTTGACTTCTTCTTCTTCGACTTGGGTGTAAATCCAAGCCCCTCCTTGGCCACAACTTCCTTTTGATTGCTCAAAAGTTCGTTGAGGTTTTTCTCACCTTGTATGCACGACACAAGGCCTTTCTCGAGTTGCTCTTTCAACTTGGCATTCTCCTCAACAAGATGTGCATGCTCACAACAAGGGTTAGTTGCACGAGCATTATCAATTAGAACAAAAGGAGGACACGTGGCAATTTCTTTAGTTAGCTTCACTTGGAGTTGATCATGAGACTCCTTGAGTGTAGCATGAGCACTTTTCAAGGCCTTGTGAGCCTTGTCAAGTAAGTCAAACTCCTCTTCGAGTCTAGCATGGCCAACCCCAAGTTCGGCTTTCTCATTTTTAAGCATATTAGCAAGAACTTGAGCATGATCACGATCTTTCTTTAATTTAGCAAGATCTAGATTGTGTGTCTCCTCAAGAGCCACTCTATGACCTTGCTCTTCCTCAAGAGCAATAGAAAGATCGGCAATCTCATCGGCATAATCTCTACTATGCCCTTCCAACTTGGAGATTGTCTCTTCATGAGAATCTATGATTTCATTTGCCTCACCTAATTGTTCCAAGAGAGTCACAAAGTGCTTCTTGGTCTCACCTTTGAGCTTGGCCATGAACTTGTCAAATTCATTTTCTTCCACCTTTGCCTCCTCACTTTCTTCCTCACAATTCATCAAAGAAGGAGTGGAAGAAATGCTAGTTTTGATGTTGGAGGTTACCTTGTTGGTGGCCTTGGCCATGAGGCACTTGTGGGTGATGATGGAGTTATCGTTGGGGGAGTCGAAGAGGGACACCTTTGGTGATGGAGAGGTGGCGATGGCGACGGAGGCCGTAGCAACCCCTTCACCATTTGCATCTTCATCGTCATCGGAGTCGTACTCTTCTTGCACCACCAAACTCTTTTGAGGCACCTTCTTGGTGAACTTGTTTTTGCTTGGGAAGGACTTGCCCTTGTCTTTACGGATGAGCTTGCCACCATTTTCCTCCCTATTCTCATACGGGCAATCGGCGACGAAGTGACTCACATTACCACAGTTGTAGCAAGTCCTCACACGTTGACTTTTGCCTTTAGAGCCATTAGTCTTGTTTCTTGAAAAGTTGGGCTTGGAGTTTCTTTTGTTGCCCCAAAATTGTCTTGACGCAAGAGCCATGTGCTCGTGGTAAGCGTATTTGGTGTCTTCGGGACAATCTTCATCCTCATATTCTTCTTCTTCTTCCTCTTCATGAACTACCTTGGCCTTCAAAGCAAGGTTGGGCTTCTTTGAGCGTTGAACACGAGCAAGTGCGTTGTCGGCAGTCTTGTTCAAAATGTTCATAGCAACAAACTCATCCAACACATCACTGGAGGACAAGGTGTGGAAGTCCGGTCTTTGACGAATCACGGAGGACATGCTCTTGTTGTAAGGCATAATGGCCTTGAGGAATTTGCGCTTGATCCAATTGTCATCCGTGTCCTTGCTCCCGTGATCTCGGAGTGAGACCGCAAGAGTAGTCAATCTCCGGTAAAGCTCACGAGGATCTTCATCTTCATTCATAACAAACTCATCGGCCTCATCAAGAATAACCTCAAAGTTGGAGCGTTGAATGCTCGAGCTTCCCTTGTACAATGAATTGATATGCTCCCATGCATCTTTGGCAAGAGTGAATGGGCGCAAATGAGGAAGCTCTTCGAGAGGCATGGCGGCTTGAAGAATGAACAAGGCGGATGCGTTGAGTTGGTTGTCCACTTCTTCTCTTGGGGACAAGTTGCTTGGGTCATGCGGATAATAGCCTTGTTCAATGATTCTCCAAAGTTGAGTTGAGCTATAATTCAAATGAGACTTGATACGAAACACCCAATTAGCGAAGTTAGTCAAATCAAGCTTAGGAGGAGGACCATGATTGTTTATATGAGGCGAGGGGACCGGTCCTCCATAGACTGGGGGAGGGGGAACCGAGGTGTGTGTTCCCGTCCCATTCTTACCATGAGGGGAAGATATATGAGTGTCTTTAGCCGTTTCCTTGCCGGAATTGGCCTCCGATGCCGATGCGGCGGGATTAACCACAAGCAACGGATCGGGAGGAGACTTCAACCCCTCAAGGAGCTCTTTCATCATGGACTTAACCTCGGCCGTCATAGACGTCTTTAGTGAAGCCATAGCTTCATTCAAAACGTCTATAGTGACCGTGGTCAACTCCACGGCCTCGGGAACATTCCCAACACGCTCCCCGTCGTCAGCCATACTCTTCGGGTGGTGAAACCCTTAATAAAGAGACGAGGCTCTGATACCAATTGAAAGGATCGATATGGTTGACTAGAGGGGGGGGGTGAATAGGCAACTACCAATTTTTAGCTTTTCTTTAACAAATTAGGGTTAGCAACAAAATAGGTTGTCTAGATATGCAACTAGGTGAGCAACCTATATGATGCTAACAATTACGACACAAGCAAGCAAAGGATACAATACAAGTATATCAAGCACAATGTAAAGGTAAGAGATAACCACAAATGGAGCCGGTGAAGACGAGGGTGTGTTACCGAAGTTCCTTCCCTTTGAGAGGAAGTACGTCTCCGTTGGAGCGGTGTGGAGGCACAATGCTCCCCAAGAAGCCACTAAGGCCACCGTATTCTCCTCACGCCCTCACACAATGCGAGGTGCCGTGATTCCACTAGTGGTGCCCTTGAAGGCGGCAACCGAACCTTTACAAACAAGGTTGGGGCAATCTCCACAACTTAATTGGAGGCTCCCAACACAACCACGGAGCTTCACCACAATGGAATGTGGCTCCGAGGTGACCTCAACCGTCTAGGGTGCTCAAACACCCAAGAGTAACAAGATCCGCAAGGGATTAGTGGGGGGAATCAAATATCTCTTGGTGGAAGTGTAGATCGGGGCCCTCTCCTCCAAACCCTAGAGCAACGACAAGATTTGATGGCTAGGGAGAGAGATCGGGCACTTTTGAGCTTTGGAGCAACAATGGAGCATAGGAGGAAAAGAGGTAAGTCCACTTGGGGAAGAAGACCCACTATTTATAGGTGGGACAAATCCAACCGTTATCTTCCCCCAGCCCGCACTCAAGCGGTACTACCGCTCCTAGGAGCGGTACTACCGCTTGTGCGGTAGTTCCCGTTGTCCCGTGCGAGTAACAGAAAACAGGAGCGGTAGAACCGCTCATCGCAGCGGTACTACCGCTTAAGAAATCGCAGGACAGAGGAAACAGAGGTAGCAGGGTAGTACTGGAGCGGCAGTACCGCAGCAAGCGGTACTACCGCTCTACTACCGCCCCACTACCGCTTAGGGAAAAATAATACCAGAAGAAAATACGGTAGTGCAACGGTAGTAGGGGCGGTAGTACCGTGTCAAGCGGTACTACCGCTCTACTACCGCTTTACTACCGCTTAGCGAAAAAAGATGCCAGTAGAATTCACGGTAGAAGATCCGGTAGTACCGTGTCAAGCGGTACTACCGCAGTCCCAAGCGGTACTACCGCTTGGGTGAATTCAAATGGCCCAAAGGCAGATAGAAAGAATGCTCCATGTTGCGGGAAGGCTTTGTGGGTGCATATGGTTTGTGTACGTGTTGATTCCACCCATACCTTCCAATGCGGACCCCCTCTTAATAGTACTGGTTCCCTACGACTCAAATCCACCAAAAAGAAATCGTCGGAGAATAACCGTCTTCGCTCTTTATCACCGAGGGGAATAAACCGTCTCGTGCCACCTAATGAAATCTGAAATGCTCAAGGCACACGGTTAGTCCGCTAAAGCATTGTCATCAATCACCAAAACCATCAGAGAGAAATTTGCCCTAACAACATCAAATGAGAAGGATGAGACATCACTGAAATTATAATTTATAAATTGCAATAAAGAATAACAATCAACACACAGTTTGTTGTATCATGTCCACCTTCATTGTAGATAAATATGTAATTTTATAGCTATTGGATTCAATAATGCATGTTCTTCAGTACAAATGGATAAGCAACATGTGAAAAGAAATATTCCCAAGCGGGAGCAAAAATATCAGATTTGCCAAGAGCTAACATATTAAATTGTGAAAACGGTATACGGATGGAACCATTAAAAACATGTGAAAAGAAATATTCCCAAACGGGAGCAAAAATATCAAACTCACTTAATTGTAATTCTCACATGCAGACCGGCAAAGAAGTTATGGCCAGAGATGGAGGTGACACAGAGGAGAGGCAAGATGAAAATGCGAAGGCCTTCCTTGATGATTGTGACGCCCCCGACTCGACCGTGCACTAATCATACACGCAAATGCGCACGATCAAGCCCAGGGACTCACGGGAAGATATCACAACACAACTCTAGACACAAAATAAAATAATACAAGCTTTATATTGCAAGCCAGGGGCCTCGAGGGCTCGAATACATAAACTCGAGTTACACAAGAGTCAGCGGAAGCAGTAGTATCTGAGTACAGACATAATTAACAAGATTGTCTTAAGAAGGCTGAGCAAAACAACGACATCTAGATCGAAAAGGCGCAGGCCTCCTGCCTGGGAGCCTCCTAAACTACTCCTGGTCGTCGGTCTCCACGTAGTAGTAAGCTCCGTCGGGATAGTAGTAGTCGTTGACGGGGTCAGCTGGCTCCGGGGCTCCGTCATCTGATCGCAGCAATCGGGTATGGGGAAAAAGAGGTAGCAAAGCAACCGTGAGTACTCATCCAAAGTACTCGCAAGACTTACATCAGATTTATTCTATTTATGTATCGGTATCAAATTAAGGGGCTGTATCTGTGGACTAGACTGCAGAAATGTCAGAATAGAGGGGAAGGCCTAGCCTATCGAAGACTAGCATCTTGCAGCGTCTTGCAGCATTAGAAGAGTGCAGATTGGCATATAATAAAATTAATAAGTATATAGCAGCAATGCCTAGAGATCCTTCCTCGACTCGCTGCGAGAAAGCGATCCCGAAGCTAACATATTAATTAAAGTAACACAGGTATCCAGTTCTAGTTGTAGTAGATCGGGATACTCTCCGAGCGTCCGTTACCGTGGACACGGCTATTCGAATAGATAACTTCCCTGCAGGGGTGCACCAACTTACCCAACACGCTCGATTAACTCTGACCGGACACACTTTTCCTGGTCATGCCCGGCCTCGGCTGATCGACACGACGTAGTCCTACCTAGGCTCCGCACAGAGGTTCCCGCCGGTCTACATCCTAAGCGCTCAGGGGTCTTGGGCCCATCGCCCTTTGCACTCCGGGTCGTTGTGCGCAGGGGGATACCAGCGCCACCTCTGCCTGGATGGCGCGATCCGGCCCGGCCACAATGCTGAACTGGACGTCTAACAGAGCTTTCGGGAGAATCGTACGACGCTGAGTGCTATCCCGCGTGGTGGTTAGTGCGAAAAGGCCAGAGGCCTACTCAGATCTCATATCCAAACCGTTAGTGTATTGGGAGCTCGCGGAGACGATCAGTGATCCCGTCGCCCTGTCTCGTGGACTTACGGCAAGGGCCAGGCCCATCCCTCTCTTGGGCGGTCTGCCTGCCCGGCCGTGCCACGTAATTATCTCGCGGGTACCCTCACGGTCAACCCGACTTCACATCTCTCGCGGGTACCCCTCGGGGTCGACCCGACTTCAACAGGGGACTAAGATAAAATCAGGGGTATCCGTGTGTCCATAACATCAAGAAGGAATCCGAGGAATCGCCCTCGTTGGATTCCTACTCGATGTAAAATGTCAAGGTGAACCTGGAGGAATCACCCTCGATGGGTTCACACTTGAGGGGTTCCACGACAGAGGCATCATCGGAGGTGGTGAAAGAGGAATCACCCTCGGTAACCCACAACCGACTAGCTATGCTACAGGGATATCATCAGGAGTGAGGTAGGAGGTATCACCCTCGGCACTCGATAGTAGCTCTGCAGTCGTACACCTAAGGGGGTGTGCGGTGCTGTGTCGGTCCCTGCACATCGATCACGTTGATCGAAACATCCGCAAGTAAAACATGGCAACACGGACAAGGGTGCGGGGCCACTGATGGATCACTAACCAACCTATACTAAGCATTTAGGATAACAGGTAAGGTATCAACAACAGTTACAAAAACAGGTTATGCATCAGAATAGGAGCAATCAATTACAGTAACAAAATCTAATGCAAGCATGGGAGAGAAAGAATGGGCGATATAGGAATGATCAAGGGGGTTTTGCTTGCCTGAAAGCTCTGCTGAAAGGGGCTGGTCGTCAGGAGCGTAGTCGTACACGGGGGCAGCGTCGGTCTCGGAGTCTACCAGAGAGAAGAGGGGGAAGAAACAAGAAATATAAAGCAAACAAATGCAGCACAATGTATGACATGGCAATATGCTGTGCTAGGGGTGACCTAACGCAGTGCTACACGTTACAGACGGAGCGGGAAAATATCTGGGAATATTTTCCCGGCTTTAGGCAATCTTTGGACAGACGATCCGGAGGGGAAGGTTCCATGTTTGTAGTGTTGGAGGCATGTGACAGGTATGTGAATGGCATATTCGGGTTTGTCTTATTTTTCTGAGCGTTTTTCATATATAAAACATTTTCATCTGAGCTACGGTTGAATTTATATGAATTTACGGAGATTTAAACAAATTCTGGAATTATCAGATTATTTTAAATTCGAAATTAAACAGTGCTGATACTATTTATACTCACACTGAGCCAGCCACAGTCAATGACATGTGGGGTCAGTCAAAGCACAGTCAGCAGTCAACACTGGCAGTTGACTTGGTCAAACTGACAAGTGGGGCCAGCTTGTCATAGACTGAATATTTTAAACAACAGATTAATCTAACTAATTAACTAATTAGCTAGTGGGACCCACTGTCAGTGTCAGATTAATTAAATAGATTAAGTTTATTTTAAAAACCGGATTAACTAAAACGTGGGGGCCACATGTTAGTGACCCAGGCTGCCCAGTCAGCAGGGTTGACCAAGTCAACCCAGCCAACGGGACCCATGGGGCCCACTGGCAGAGACCCAGTGTGGGCCCCAGGCCAGCCACATCGGCGGGGCTGGCCGGCGTTCAGCCGTCGGCGCCAAAAAAACACGGCGGAGGCTCGGGAGAGAGTGGAAAGCGAGGGAGAGAGGGGAGGAGTGAGGCCAGGAGAGGGCAGGGCGCTGCCCTTATCCACCCACGACGGGCGCGGGGCCGCGCTGTCGAGCAGAGCGAGGTGAGGGGGCGGCTGCGGGAGCGCACGTGCGGGCGACAGCGAGGAGAGAGGGGGAGCAGGAGGTGGGAGACGGCGCTGGTTGGGCTGGGTCTTACTTTGGACTAGAGCCCATGCACAGTAGAGTTTAGGTTTTAACCCTTTTCCTTTTTTTGTTTCTTTTTAAACAGACAACATTTGCATTTATTTAAGCCACCAAAACATTTTGCAAAAATGTGGATCCTGACCAATTAAATATGTTGCAATATTTGGCACAGTCATAAAAAGTTTGGGGACCCAAAGATTCCAATTGAATTTTCCACAAGTGAAAAGGCATTTAAAATGCTTCTTTTTGCACTGTTTTAATTGTTATAGCCCATATTAGCTTTGAAAAGATATTGTTTTCCTTAACAAATATTAGTTAGGGAATAATAGCTAAATGATGGACTATTTTGCAACCACTTTTGTGCAACTTTATTTTCCACTTGCAAATTTAATTCAATTCAAAGGTGGAGTTTGAAATGAGATATGAATTCAAAGGTAATCATGCATTGCAAACCAAACTGATTAAGCATAATCATGAGGATCCCTGTAGCTCATTACACAGGGGTGTTACAATGATCCACTTCTTTCTCTGATGGCATGGCGAGGAAGCTCCTCAACGTTGCAGTAGTAGGAGGAGGCGCAAGGGGGCGAGCTGCCTTGTCGATATAGGCTGATGGATTGAGTAATCAGGCTAGCGAGACACTGAACAACAATACCCTAGGATCATATCAACTCCTTGGTTCAGCTGGTCCCTCACACGCTCTTCTTGGCCATTCTCTGGATTTAGCTGTACAAAACAATGGCATTACTGAAACATATTTGTACACCAAACCCGAACTATCAATACAAAATCGTAGAAAAGCTAAAAGGACCAACTGAACAAATCACAAAAGGTACATATTACTCTCACCTGAAATGAACTACATTGAAGCATTCAGATCAAAAATGAACTCTAACATCATGTGAAATTACAGGAGATAACAAAATAGTAAAATGATGTTTGGAGCTAGGTGCAATCGAATAAACCTGCAAACAAAACAACTCGGAGAAGCAACATTATTTGAAACCTCAAAAGGCATTCAGCAATATAAACAGGAGTCTCCAAACTCCAGAAACAGAACACCCAGAAATGAAAGTACAAAAATGACCCCAGCGTCTATAGTATAATGTTGCTTCAAACATAACAAATGCTTCTCTTATTTCGTTTGTTTTCACACATAAATACAAACTTCATTTATTCATGAGTACTCACACAAGAGCACTCACAACAAATCACTAATCAAATGTGACATGCTAATCCAACCCAAGAAATTTGTGCAATTGAACCACAGTATTTACAAATGAGAATCAGATCTAAATTAGCCATGCACACACATAACAGGGGAACATGGGATTAACATCAAACCTGCAATCAGCCGGACATAAGAGCCTCCTCTCTAAACCATTCCCGCCTCTGCTCGCCGTACAGTAATCGCATCCAGAGAGATTAATTAAATTTCTAGTGTCAACTGATGGCCAATACAACTTCCGTAACTCCCACATCTTTCGGAGTCTCGATCTGGTGACAAAGGCATTACAAAAAAGTTAATTTGATTCGTATTTGAACATAGTTTCCGAAAATACTACTTTTGCTATGTATAACTTATATTTTATTAGTTAAAATCATGGTTAAGATATGACCCTAAATACAAGGGGACAAATAAACCAGGACGGAGGTAGTAACTAAGAACTAAGAAACGACCGAATCACAACACACAAACAAACAAAGAACAGTCACTATCATACCCATTTGTTAGGGCATATTTCTCCCTTGGTAGTTTTGGTGATTGATGACAATGCGCTTTGCGGACTAATCGTGTGCATTGAGCATTTCAGATATTTCATCATATGGCACAAGACGATTTATTCCCCTCGGTGATTCAGAGTGAAGACGGTTTATTTTCGGCGGTTCTTTTTCGGTGGAATTGAATCGTAGGAAAACCGTACTATTAAGAGGGGGTCCGCTTTGGAACGGTTAGGGTGAAATCAAACACGTACACATTCCTTTTGCACCCTCATTCCCTTACCGGCAACGTGGAGTGCCAACTGTTTTCAGGGCAGTTTTTTAGCACACGAGCGGTAGTACCGCGAAGTACCACGGTAGTACCGCTTGGCGGTACTGCCGCTGTGTACTTCCGCGGCCAGTACCGCTTGGAAGTTTGCATCTGTGCTTGTCTCTGTTGCTCAGGTGTAAATAGCGGATGTAGGGCGGTAGTACCGCTTGGGCGGTACTTCCGCTGACTACTACCGCGCTAGTACCGCTTGGAGTTTTTGCTCCGTGCTCGAATCGGTTGCCCAATTTGCCTAAGCGGTAGTAGAGCGGATGTAGGGCGGTAGTACCGCTCCTGCGGTACTTCCGGCCCTACTTCACTCCACCTCCGTAGTTCCCTCTGGTACCAGCACTCGTCACGGTAGTACCGTGAGAGGGAGCGGTAGTACCGCTCCGACGGCACTACCGGCCTTTGTTCTGTGAACTGTTGTGTATTGATTCCGGAACTACCGCCCAAGCGGTAGTACCGCTCCTTGGAGCGGTAGTACCGCTGAGTGCGGTCTGCGGGCAGATAACGGTTGGATTTTCCCCATCTATAAATAGGGGGTCTTCTTCCCCAAGACCTACTACCTCTTTCCTCCCTATGCTCCATTGTTGCCCCAAGCTCAAAAGTGCCCGATCTCTCTCCCTAGCCAATAGAACTTGTTGATTTTCTAGGGTTTGGAGGAGAGGGCCCCGATCTACACTTCCACCAAGAGATATTTGATTTCCCCCACTAATCCCTTGCGGATCTTGTTACTCTTGGGTGTTTGGGCACCCTAGACGGAAGAGGTCACCTCGAAGCCACATTCCATTGTGGTGAAGCTTCGTGGTGATGTTGGGAGCCTCCAATTGAGTTGTGGAGATAGCCCCAACCTTGTTTGTAAAGGTCCGGTTGCCGCCTTCAAAGTGCACCGCTAGTGGAATCACGGCATCTTGCATTGTGCGAGGGCGTGAGGAGAATACGATGGCCCTAGAGGCTTCTTGGGGAGCATTGTGCCTCCACACCGCTCCAACGGAGATGTACCTCCCCCAAAAGGAGGAAACTTCGGTAACACATCCTCGTCTCCACCGACTCCACTTGCGGTTACATCTTACCTTTACTTCGTGCAAGCTTACTTTGTGTTTCTCTCATGTACTTGCTTGTATTGTGATTATTGTGCTAGTCATATAGGTTGTCCACCTAGTTGCATATCTAGACAACCTATTTTCTTGTTAAGCCTTAATTTGCTAAAAGAAGTTAAAAATCGTTAGTCGCCTATTCACCCCCCCCTCCTAGTCCACCATATCGATCCTTTCAATTGGTATCAGAGCCTCGTCTCTTTATAAGGGCTTTACCGCCTAAAGAGTATGGCCGACAAAGAGGTGGGGCAGGAAGAGATCCTCGCGGCCATGGAGACGACCGTGGTCACACGAGATGTCTTAAATGAGGCCATGGCCTCACTTAAGACATCGATGGTGGTCGAGGTCCAAGCCATGTTAAAAACTCTCCTTGAGGACTTGAAAAACCCTACCGCTCCCGTGAAAGTAGTTGATTCTACTTCCATGGAAACGGATGCCGACTCCGTCAAGGAGACGGCTAATAACTTAAAACCTACCTCGTCTCAAGGAAAGAATGGGTCGGGCTCCCATGCCGCGGTTGCCCCTCCTCCGGCCTATGGTGGACCGGTCCCCTCACCTCATATAAACAATCATGGTCCTCCTCCTAAGCTTGATTTGACTAACTTCGCTAATTGGGTGTTTCGTATTAAGTCTCATTTGAATTCTAGCTCAACTCAACTTTGGAGGATCATTGAACAAGGCTACTATCCGCATGATCCAAGCAACTTGTCTCCAAGAGAAGAAGTGGACAACCAACTCAATGCATCCGCCTTGTTCATTCTTCAAGCCGCCATGCCTCCCGAAGAGCTTCCACACTTGCGCCCATTCACTCTTGCCAAAGATGCATGGGAGCACATCAACTCCTTGTACAAGGGAAGCTCGAGCATTCAACGCTCCAACTTTGAGGTCATTCTTGATGAGGCCGATGAGTTTGTTATGAATGAAGATGAAGATCCTCGTGAGCTCTACCGGAGATTGACTACCCTTGCGGTCTCACTCCGAGACCATGGGAGCAAGGACACGGATGATAATTGGATCAAGCGCAAATTCCTCAAGGCCATTATGCCTTTCAACAAGAGCATGTCCTCCATGATCCGTCAACGACCGGACTTCCACACCTTGTCCTCTAACGATGTGTTGGATGAGTTTGTTGCTATGAACATCTTGAGCAAGACCGCCGACAACGCACTTGCTCGTGTTCAACGCTCAAAGAAGCCCAATCTTGCTTTGAAGGCCAAGGTGGTTCATGAAGAGGAAGAAGAAGAAGAAGATGAAGAGGAAGGTTGCCCCGAAGACACCAAATATGCTTACCACGAGCACATGGCTCTTGCATTAAGGCAATTTTGGGGCAACAAAAGGAACACCAAGCCCAACTATTCCAAGAACCAGTCAAATGGCCCCAAAGGCAAAGGTCAAAGGGTGAGGACTTGCTACAATTGTGGGAATGTGAGTCACTTCGTCGCGGATTGCCCGTATGAGAAGAGGGAAGACAATGGAGGCAAACTTATTCGCAAGGACAAGTCCAAGTCATTCCCAAGCAAGAACAACAACTACACGAAGAAGGTGCCTCAAAAGAGTTTGGTGGTGCAAGAAGAGTACGACTCCGATGATGATGAAGATGCTAGTGGTGAAGGGGTCGCAACGGCTTCCGTCGCCATCGCCACCTCTCCATCACCAAAGGTGTCCCTCTTCGACTCCCCCAACGAGAACTCCATCACCACCCACAAGTGCCTCATGGCCAAGGCCACCAACAAGGTAACCTCCAACGTCAAAACTAGCATTTCTTCTAGTCCTTCTTTGATGAATTGTGTGGAAGAAAGTGAGGAGGCAAAGGTGGAGGAAAATGAGTTTGACAAGTTCATGGCCAAGCTCAAAGGTGAGACCAAGAAGCACTTTGTGGCTCTCTTGGAACAATTGGGTGAGGCCAATGATATCATCGAATCTCATGAAGAGACCATCTCTAAGTTGGAAGGGCATAGTAGAGATTATGTCGATGAGATTGCCGATCTTTCTATTGCTCGTGAGGAAGAACGAGGTCATAGAGTGGCTCTTGAAGAGACACACAATCTAGATCTTGCTAAATTAAAGAAAGATCATGATCACGCTATTGTTCTTGCTAAAGTGCTTAAAACTGAGAAGGCTGAACTTGGGGTTGGCCATGCTAGACTCAAAGAGGAGTTTCATTTACTTGACAAGGCTCACAAGGCCTTGAAAAGTGCTCATGCTACACTCAAGGAGTCTCATGATCAACTCCAGGTGAAGCTAACTAAACAAATTGCTACTTGTTCTCCTTTTGTTTTAATTGATAATGCTCGTGTAACTAACCCTTGTTGTGAGCATGCACATCTTGTTGAGGAGAATGCCAAGTTGAAAGAGCAACTTGAGAAAGGCCTTGTTTCGTGCATACAAGGTGAGAAAAACCTCAACGAACTTTTGAGCAATCAAAGGGAAGTTGTGGCCAAGGAGGGACTTGGATTTGCACCCAAGTCGAAGAAGAAGAAGAAGTCAAACAAGAAGAGCAAGACCATGCGAGCTCTCCCTCTCAAAGATACATTTGTGAAAGAGGGAGAGGGTGCTCCTAAGAAGAAGAAGAACGAGGCGGTGGGTGGTAATGTCAATAGGGGCAAGACCACTCATCCCAACAAAGCCGGCGATTTTAACCCTTCTTATATTTTATGTCGTGCTAGTGATGGGCATGTTTATGCCAAATTTGTTGGTTCTTCTTATGAGTACATTGAATGGTCCATTTGGGTTCCTAAGACCCTTGTTACTAACATGAAAGGACCCATTCAAGAATGGGTACCTAAAACCAAGCATTGATCTTATGTAGGAGTTTGCTTCCGGTGGGGTGTCATGGTTGCTTGATAGTGGAGCGACAAATCATATGACCGGAAGCAAGGACTTGGTGGTGGACGTTCAAGCAAGTTCATCTATGCCCACCCATGTCCAATTTGGTGATGCTTCAATGTCAAAGGTATTGGGTCTCGGCAAGGTGGTCATCTCACCGGACTTGTCCATTGAGAAGGTCATGCTTGTTGAGACCCTTGCATACAATTTACTTTCCGTTCGTCAACTTGCTCTTATGGGCTTTGCAACGTTCTTTGATATTGATACCGTGGCCCTTTTGTGGAGCAAGACTCTTAAAGTAGCCTGTGTTGGATATGTTGAGAACGGTCTCTATGTGGTTAACTTCTCGGAGAAACCCACTAAGACGACAACATGTCTAATGACTAAAGTTGAAGTGGGATGGCTTTGCATCGCCGTTTAGCCCATGTCAATATGAGATCTTTGCAAAGTCTCCTCAAAGGGGACCACATCCGAGGACTAACAAATGTTAGTTTTGTTAAAGATTGTGCTTGCAGTGCGTGTATCGAAGGGAACTTACATGAGACGGCTCACCGACCCAAGACCATTATCTCTTCAAAGAGGCCCTTGGAGCTCCTTCACATGGATCTCTTTGGTCCTCCAACGTTTGACAGTCTTGGAGGAAGAAAGTATTGCTTGGTGATTGTGGATGATTATTCAAGATACACTTGGGTATATTTCTTCAAGAGGAAGAGCGAGACCCAACAAACCGTGATCGATTTTGCAAATGAAGCTCAACGTCAACATGATGCAAAGATATTGATCATTAGAAGCGACAACGGCACCGAGTTCAAGAACTACACCTTGGATGAGTTTCTTGGTGATGAGGGGATCAAGCATCAATATTCCGCACCTTATACCCCTCAACAAAACGGTGTAGCGGAGAGGAAGAACCGGACGTTGATGGACGCGGAAAGGAACATGATGGCGGAGTTCAAGTCTCCATACAACTTTTGGGCCGAAGCCATCAACACCGCTTGTCATGCATCCAATCGGCTCTACCTCCGCAAAGGCGTGAACAAGACTCCATATGAAATACTTATCGGCAACAAGCCCAACCTCACGTACTTCCGGGTGTTCGGTTGTAAGTGTTTCATTCTCAAGAAAGGTGTTCGCTTGTCTAAATTTGATTCTAGAGCTCAAGAGGGCATATTTGTTGGTTATGCTACAAACTCTCGTGCTTACCGTGTTCTCAACAAGTCCACTGGACTCATTGAGGAGACGTGTAACGTGGAGTTTGACGAGAATAATGGCTCCCAAGTGGAGCAAAGCGGTCTTTGTGATGTAGGTGATGAAATTCCTCCTCAAGCCATAAGAAGAATGGGTGTGGGCCAAATCCTACCCATTGAGGAACCCCTTGTGGTGGAAGGAGAAGGACAATGTTCTACGCAAGTGGAACCATCACCGACTCAAGACCCACACGCTTCCGAAGAACAAAGTGAAGGCCCTCAACCAAGTGAACAAGATCAAGAGCAAGGCCAACACGATGATGGTGATGTCTCACCAAGTGGTGCTCAAGATCAAGTTCATGACCGTGAGCAAGCTCAAGACGACGCTCAAGATGATCAAGACGTAGCTCCTCAAGAAACTCTTGAAGAGCAAATAGAGCGTCGTGCCGCCAAGATTGCTTCTAAGCTTAAAAATAAAGGACACATTTTGGACAATGTCCTAGGAAGTCTAAGAAAAGGGGTAAGCACTCGAAGACAATTGTCAAACTTTTGTGAGCATCACGCGTTTGTTTCTTGTGTTGAACCCCAAAAGGTATTTGAGGCACTCGAGGACCCGGAATGGCTTGAAGCCATGCATGAAGAACTTAACAACTTCGAGCGCAACAAAGTGTGGCAATTGGTGGAAAGGCCAAAGGAGAATCACAATGTCATTGGAACCAAATGGATCTTCAAGAACAAGCAAGATGCACATGGGATAGTCATTCGCAACAAGGCAAGATTGGTGGCTCAAGGTTTCTCCCAAGTCGAAGGTGTCGATTACGGTGAAACTTTCGCTCCCGTTGCTCGTCTTGAATCTATTCGCATGTTGATTGCATATGCATTACATCATAATTTTAAGTTACAACAAATGGATGTGAAAAGTGCATTTTTAAATGGTCCTCTTAATGAGTTGGTATATGTCAAACAACCCCCGGGGTTCGAGGATCCAAAGTTCCCCAATCATGTCTATAAACTTGATAAGGCGCTTTATGGCCTTAAACAAGCCCCACGTGCGTGGTATGAGCATCTTACCGAGTTGTTAGAAGATCGAGGGTTTAAAATTGGGAAAATCGATCCCACTCTTTTTACTAAAAGGGTTAAAGGGGATTTGTTCATATGCCAACTATATGTTGATGATATTATCTTTGGTTCTCCTAACAAAGCTTTCAATGATGAGTTTGCCGCACTAATGACGGAGAAGTTTGAGATGTCCATGATGTGAGAGTTGAAGTTCTTTCTTTGATTCGAAATCAAGCAACGTAGAGAAGGAACATTCATCAACCAAGCCAAGTATACCCAAGACATGCTCAAGCGGTTCAAGATGGATGATGTCAAGCCGGCCAAGACTCCTATGCCAACCAAATGCCAACTTGACATTGATCCCAATGGTAAAGCGGTGGATCAAAAGGTATATCGTTCTATGATTGGATCTTTGCTTTACCTTTGTGCATCTAGACCGGATATCATGTTGAGTGTGGGAGTGTGTGCACGGTTTCAAGCCGCACCAAAAGATAGTCACCTTGTGGCTGTCAAAAGAATCTTTCGATATTTGGCTCATACCCCAAACTTTGGCTTATGGTATCCTAAAGGGTCAAGCTTCAAGCTCATGGGTTATTCGGATTCGGATTGGGCGGGAGACCGTGTGGAGAGGAAGTCCACTTCCGGAGGGTGTCAATTTCTTGGTCGTTCTTTGGTGAGTTGGTCTTCCAAGAAGCAATGTTGCGTGTCTCTCTCCTCCACCGAAGCCGAGTACGTCGCCGCCGCAAGTTGTTGTGCACAATTGCTATGGATGAGGCAAACTTTAAAGGATTACGGTGTCATTTGTGACAAAGTGCCTCTTCTATGTGACAATGAAAGTGCTATCAAGATCGCCTACAACCCCGTGCAACATTGCAAGACGAAGCATATTGAGATCCGTCATCATTTCATTCGAGATCATGTCAAGCACGGGGATATTGAGCTAGCTTATGTAGGCACCGGTTAACAACTAGCGGATATCTTCACGAAACCATTGGATGAAGCAAGATTTCGCGAGTTAAGGCATGAGCTAAATATCATTGATTCGAGTAATGTGGCCTGAGACAATGCACACCCCACCGCATTCTTCATTTTATCTTGTTCTAGATGTAGGCATGGATTTAGGGGGAGTGTTGTTCTCTCAATGAACTCTCCCTCCCCCTATTATGCATAAATTGACCAAATCTTTCACATTAGCCATTTTTTATGGTACTTGTGCTTCAAAGATGAGTTTTGGTATTGGGCCCAAGGTTAAAATCTTCGCGGTGCCAAACCATTCGACTCAAACAAAGGTGGCTTCGGCCACCGACCCTCTCTTTTGGGAGGGTTTGGCTCTCATGTGTTTTTCTTTGCTTTTATCTAGTCTTTTTGGTCCTTGTGTTTTTGGGTCCACTCCAAGTTTGCTCTCCGTTTTTTTTTTTCGTCTTTTGAACTTGGAGTGTCCCTTCCCTTTTGCTGGTTTTTCAAGTCTCCAACCCAAGCCCTCTCACCAACAAACATCTTAGAATTGCATAAGCCACCTCTTAAAAATTTGCTCCGTGCAGTTTCCTGTGTTGCAAGCGGTACTACCGCTGGGTTATGGACGGTACTACCGCTCCTACCACCGGTACTACCGCTGAGTGCAGTTCTACCGGCCTCCTGCCGTGCGTAGCACTGGAGCGGTACTACCGCTGTGTTGTGGGCGGTACTACCGTGTGAACGGTACTACCGCGCACATCAGCGATACTACCGCTTTGGAAGTTCGCTGAAGGGTTAAGTGGTGGGCACGGGGAGTTCTAACTCCCCCGTACCCTTTCACTCACCTCTCCCTCGAACTCTCTCTCTCAAGCGATCAGAACTGTTCCGGCCGCCGCCCCCGGCTCGCCGGTTCCGTGCCGTCTTCTGCATTTCCGACCGGTGGACTCGATTCCCACCATCTCCTCTCGCTATGGAACCCGGTATTGCCCCCGTTCTTCTCTCCATTGGTTCTAGTTTTTGAATCTTGGACTTAGGGCAATGCATGGCGTTTCTTCGATTTTTGTCCAAATCGAGGCTTGAGTAGGATGTAGTTTGACTGCTAGATAGGAGGGTAGGAACTTTCTGTCTCGATTTCGAAGGTTTGGATCTCCGGTACTACCAGATCTGACACGGTTGTGTGCCTGTGCAGACAGCGGTACTACCGCTAGGTCATGGACGGTACTACCACTTGCGCGGTACTACCGCCCACTGACCAGCGGTACTACCGCTCGTCTCCCAGGCGGTACTACCGTTGTCAGGCCGGTACTACCGTTTGAGATCCACCTCTTCTGAATCATTACAACTGGTTCCTCTCCCTCACTCTTATTTCTTGGCTTATGCATACCTTTTACACCTGCTTTCCGTGGTTTGTGTGTCGTGTTCAGGTGGTGGTAGTTCTTCTCGTCGCAAGAATGCCGATGCCCCTCGCAAGCCTGCAAAGCGAGGGCGTACTTATTTTGCCAAGGCCATCTATTCGGATGATGAAGAGGAAGAAGCTACCCAAGCACCACAAGCTCCCCGCAAGTCAAGAACTCAGCCGCAGAGGAATCAGCCCCAAAGAACCAACGTCAAGTCTGTTGCAAAGAAGGACAAAGCTCCTGTCAAGTCTGTGTTGGAGATGAACTCCGTTGAGTATTGGGCATATCATGAGCGCAATCCGTACGCTCGTCCTCAGGACCCATCTCTTGTTGGGAAACCTGTCTGGAACCGCGATCAGGCTGGTGCATATCATGATGTTCTCAAGGCAAAGAAGAATTTGGTTGTCAAGACCAAGTCCATCAATATTGAGCACATGAAGAAGTACATGAACTATTTTGGAGAAGCTTTGGCCCTGTGTGAGCAGTTTGACATGCTGAAGATCATGACGTTCAGCTATGACTATGATCCAGAGATGGTGGCTCAGTTCTTTGCCACCATCTACTTCGGGACTGATGATGAGAGGACAATGACTTGGATGATTCATAACAGGAAGGTAGTATCCAACTGGAAGACCTTCATGAACAGCTTGGGGTACAATGATGAGGGCCTTAGGACCCCTTTCGGTCTTCGTCCTCACTCGGAGTCTCAGGCTACCCACAAGTCCCAGCTGATTCCGTACATAAGAGTTACGGAGACTGGTCGCAAGGAACTGGTGCCATTCCTGGATATCATGCACCGCATCCTCAGGCAGACACTTTTCCCTCGTGTGGGAAACCTTGACATGGTACATGGCTACTTGGTTGATATGCTGCTGTTGTGCGAGAAGGAAAAGGGCACCAACTCTGTTCTGGATGTCTCGCACGTTATGTGGAAGGAACTCGTCAATGCTACCTATGGAGGTCATGTGCCCATTTATGCACCATTTATTTTCAAGCTAATTGAGGACACTTGGCACTCGTCGTTCCCGGGGGAGAGGTTTGAGTGTGGTTCTCTCGTGACTCATGAGGCTATACAGCTCAGGCAGAAGGAGCACTGGAGCGGTGGTGCCCCTGCTGCTGCTCCTGAGTTTCCACTCCCATCTTCAGATTCTGCTGAGTCAGAGGAGCCTGATTATGTGCCACCCACGGAGCAGCCGTCTTGGGCCGCCAAGCTCAAGAAGAAGATGAAGAAGCTTTTCTGCATTCAGGTGGACACTCAGAAGAAGATGTACAAGGCACATGTGGCTGCGAAGATTGCCCGACAGAGCCAGATCTTGATGATGAGGAAGATGGAGCTTGATGTGCAGAGTGGATCTGAGAAGAAGATCACTGATGAGGAGGATTGGATCTCCAAGAACTGCAAGTGGACTGATTCTGATGACTCCACTGGTGCCACGTCGGTTCGTCGTGCGTCTGCTCGTCGTGCTGCTAGGGCTGATGATGAGGAGATTGCTGAGGAGGGTAGCAATGATGATCCCGAGGAGTCCTCGGATGAGGACGCGGAGTAGTGCCACCACCTTGGGGCGGTAGTCACTCTTTGCCCTTTTGGTGTCTCGATGCCAAAGGGGGAGAGAGTTTAGGACCGGGGGATTTGCTTTCCTAGGGTGTTGCCGAGTCACAAGCTCATTTTATTTGCCTCGATTTCTCGCTTGTGAACTCTTTTTTCTTACTTGCTTTCGTGTGAGACTTGAGACTCGGTATGTATGGTGTGAGACATACGTTATCCCTTCCTATCTTTTATGTCTTTTTCGTAGTATGTGATGCTTTACTTATTGTGCCCTGTATCTTTACGCTCACATGCTCATTCTTGCAACCATGCCTAGTTTCGTATTATTGTTATTGCAAGTTTTGCCTAGTCTATAAAATATAGGGGGAGTGTTGATCCTAGTGTGTGTGCTTTGCATTCCAAAAGCATATTCAAATAGTGCACACATCTAGGGGGAGCCCGTCTATATTTTGTAGTCTTTGGGTTTGCATACTATTCCTTGATATCTTTTGTGCAAATCCCGTGTTGTCATCAATCCACCAAAAAGGGGGAGATTGTTAGGGCATATTTCTCCCTTGGTAGTTTTGGTGATTGATGACAATGCGCTTTGCGGACTAATCGTGTGCATTGAGCATTTCAGATATTTCATCATATGGCACAAGACGATTTATTCCCCTCGGTGATTCAGAGTGAAGACGGTTTATTTTCGGCGGTTCTTTTTTGGTGGAATTGAGTCGTAGGAAAACCGTACTATTAAGAGGGGGTCCGCTTTGGAACGGTTAGGGTGAAATCAAACACGTACACATTCCTTTTGCACCCTCATTCCCTTCCCGGCAACGTGAAGTGCCAACTGTTTTCAGGGCAGTTTTTTAGCACACGAGCGGTAGTACCGCGGAGTACCACGGTAGTACCGCTTGGCGGTACTGCCGCTATGTACTTCCGCGGCCAGTACCGCTTGGAAGTTTGCATCTGTGCTTGTCTCTGTTGCTCAGGTGTAAATAGCGGATGTAGGGCGGTAGTACCGCTTGGGCGGTACTTCCGCTGACTACTACCGCGCTAGTACCGCTTGGAGTTTTTGCTCCGTGCTCGAATCGGTTGCCCAATTTGCCTAAGCGGTAGTAGAGCGGATGTAGGGCGGTAGTACCGCTCCTGCGGTACTTCCGGCCCTACTTCACTCCACCTCCGTAGTTCCCTCTGGTACCAGCACTCGTCACGGTAGTACCGTGAGAGGGAGCGGTAGTACCGCTCCGGCGGCACTACCGGCCTCTGTTCTGTGAACTGCTGTGTATTGATTCCGGAACTACCGCCCAAGCGGTAGTACCGCTCCTTGGAGCGGTAGTACCGCTGAGTGCGGTCTGCGGGCAGATAACGGTTGGATTTTCCCCATCTATAAATAGGGGGTCTTCTTCCCCAAGACCTACTACCTCTTTCCTCCCTATGCTCCATTGTTGCCCCTAAGCTCAAAAGTGCCCGATCTCTCTCCCTAGCCAATAGAACTTGTTGATTTTCTAGGGTTTGGAGGAGAGGGCCCCGATCTACACTTCCACCAAGAGATATTTGATTTCCCCCACTAATCCCTTGCGGATCTTGTTACTCTTGGGTGTTTGGGCACCCTAGACGGAAGAGGTCACCTCGAAGCCACATTCCATTGTGGTGAAGCTTCGTGGTGATGTTGGGAGCCTCCAATTGAGTTGTGGAGATAACCCCAACCTTGTTTGTAAAGGTCCGGTTGCCACCTTCAAAGTGCACCGCTAGTGGAATCACGGCATCTTGCATTGTGCGAGGGCGTGAGGAGAATACAGTGGCCCTAGAGGCTTCTTGGGGAGCATTGTGCCTCCACACCGCTCCAACGGAGACGTACCTCCCCCAAAAGGAGGGAACTTCGGTAACACATCCTCGTCTCCACCGACTCCACTTGCGGTTACATCTTACCTTTACTTCGTGCAAGCTTACTTTGTGTTTCTCTCATGTACTTGCTTGTATTGTGATTATTGTGCTAGTCATATAGGTTGTCAACCTAGTTGCATATCTAGACAACCTATTTTCTTGTTAAGCCTTAATTTGCTAAAAGAAGTTAAAAATTGTTAGTCGCCTATTCACCCCCCCCCCCTCTAGTCGACCATATCGATCCTTTCACCATTAATTTCTCCATATGCACACATATAAAACAAACTATGAAGGAGTTGTCCAGGAATCAGTAGGCTACAGGAGTACATATAGCCAATGAAAGCAAAGAAGAAATACCTAACATATGGAGCAAGCCCATTGTATCCTCTCAAACAACGACACCTCACAGAGCATAGTCCAAAAGTTCAAATTATCGCCCCAGCTTCCTCAAGAAGAAACCAGCCAAAACACTACAGGTCGGACACAAGAGTTAGTGTTGCTACATAAATTGTTTGTGACCAACCAATGGACCAGAGGTAGAAAACAAACCTGCCCAGCGAAAAATTCGCATAAACACATGCTCATAAACAGTAATGTTTGCTCATGAATAGATAAAACTCTTTTTGAGATAAGCTACCTTTCCACTCTTCAGTGTCTTCCAAGCATATTCTTTAAGTTGATCACTTGTAATGTTACTCCCGGCCTCTATCATTACAGATCTCATCCATAGCAACACTTGCTGCAATATATGGTGAATGTTATCAGTTCATGCTCATCAAAATAGTAAATACATCATTTTCGAAGGACATGAACATATGTTATCTTCATTAGGACTTTTGCAATTTATTAGGAGAAATTTGTTTCAGGAGATCCATTTGGCAAGCACGAGTTGAGCATGATGCAGCAGAGAACACCCACCATGTAAAATAAAGATTACCTGATTAAGCAGGCCAGTGCCGCCGCAAAAGGAAGGTAAGGATCTGATAGAGCAGTTCCAACATGTGATCAAATAAACAACATTAGTTTAGTGTTAGATCCACATGATTGTTTGCTTTTCTATGATGGTAGACCTAAAATTTGCAAACATAAAACAGTATTGGTTAAGTACAATTGGTATCTTAGTCATCTCTATGAAGCAAGCTGTGCATAAAAAGCATGGTTAGTAAAATAGGAGGTAATCTAAACAATCGGTATTTCTGAAAGAAAGAGGTAGGAGCAAGCATACATAACAGTAATGGTTCAGTGCAGAACATCAACCGAATTACACGCAGTTTTGGCTGAAGACGATGCAAAAGGTGCAAACAACACATTATGGATAACAATTAGTGGCAATACATAATATCATCCAAGGATTGAAGCGCCTATGTGGTACTTCATGAAGGATAACAAAAAGGTAGTAGACCCCACAAACATATATAGGAAGTGATCAAAATACATAGCTTCATATAAGAATCCAGGAATCATACTTTAATTGGTTTTATATTGTGACCTTACAAAGAACACTTAATTTGCAAAGAAATTTCTAATAGAGTTGTAATAAGAAAATGAATTGAATTTGATATCTGCAGCAGGGTTCTTCGACAACTCCGCTACAATATCACAAATTTACGATCTGCTGGTTTTATTTTCAAAGTACTCAAACCAAACATACACAATTCATCAATAAAACAAAATAAACCTGAACCGGAGTAGAGCACATAACATATGCAAATATCCAAAAAAGAATATATACTAATCCCTGCTTACAACGTAGTCATGATAGTACATCTCACAAGGAGCTTACCATTCCAATGCCATGTTGTGAATTTAGCGCATTCATTTAATGTTGGGCTTGAACATGTCAAACCGTTTGACAGGAAGACTTGAACACCAAGATCCTACCAAAACACTTTCACATATCCATGAAAAAGAAGAAAGGTAGAACGGTGAGTGATAATTAACACATGTGCCTGCGACCTAAAAGTAAGAAAAGAAATACTAACTTCAGACAATCCTTGATTTGGTGGTGTTAAAAAGATCACAAAGCTTAAGTTGATATTTCTATAGCATCAGTTAGCAACCATTTCTGTAGAGCAATACATGACACTAAATATAGAAAAACAGCTACCACATGACAGTCCAGTGAATATAGGTATATAAATACTACAAAGAGACTGAAGAAGGAAGATATACTAAAAAGGAATGAGCTAACCAGGGCTGGGGCATCAATGTGGCAAAGAGATAATTCACCACCTGTAGGAACGAAATGGAGGAAGAAAAATATGAATCATGGTAAGGGGAGATGCTAGAGAGAGAGGATTTATAAGGAGCAAAAGTTCACCTGGGACCTAGGACCTTTAATTTGGCAGCCATGGAGAGACACCCCTAGGCGTGCAGCGAAGTCTTGCCCGATGCAGTTAAGAAGGAGAAGCCCCAAATTAGCTCATCCGCTACACCCAAAAAGAAGAAACAAGCAAAGAAAAATTTCAAGAACACGAACCTGTAGCATCACCACAGAAAGCCTTGGAATGCATAGATAGGTGGCGATCTAAACAACAACAGAGGCCTGCGCATAATTCGTAGTACAAAGCTATCATTCTTTATCTGGCCGATTACAGTACCCATTTAAAAAGTTTATTAAGCTAATCATTTGTTCGTTGCTAGAAGCTTGACTCTGATTGGGAGTTAAAAAAATTCTTCTTCTTTCTAGCAAATTCACCATTTCAATCATGCGTCAAACGGAAAATATTAAGCCGATCATCTATTCATGCTAGCAGGTTGATTGTGCTTCAAAAAAAAAATTAGTGGCTACCGAATCCGAAACATGAGAATTGGCTGCATACACACAACACAGATATCCTATATCCAGTTCGACGCACACACGGAAATTAACATGAACACTGGCCACCTAAACAACTCTCAAAGCTAGCATCATACCAATGCACCTAACCCGCTTTTACTCTAAAAGCAAGTCCATTTGTTGTTAGTTTAGCAGGCAAGGAGTCCCACCACAAGGCCTTCACCTGCAAGGCTGCAACAACGACCCAGACATCACTTTAGTAGATCCAATCGTACAGCAGCAAAATGTAAATATGGATGGGGCAAAGAAAAAGCGCAAGAGATAGGCCAAACCAGGATTGTTGACCTTCTCTGCGATGTAAATAGCAACGGTGACGGCGCTGCGGATAGTCGTCTCTGCATCCCGCTCTCCTCCTGCCGAGCGAATTGGAGCTATCCCCGTCGCTGCACCTTCGTCCTGCTACTGCCGGTGGCCGATGGTGGACGGAGTGCGTGGTCCTCACCGTCGCCAGCGGTGGCGTGCCCGGGAGGTCGTCGGAGAGGGTGCGCCTGGATCTGCCGGTCAGCGGGCGGCGCTGGCGAGCGCACCTTGGCCCGCCACTCCCCTGTAGCGTTGAGAGAGTGAGCGGAGGAGACCTCTACCGTCTCTGCGGCCAGCACACCTCCTGCTGATTCGTGAGGAACGGCGACGGCGCCACAGGCAGCTCGGCCACCTCGTCGCGGCCCATGCTCCTCCTCCTCTACCTGGTCGTATGGGGAGGCGAAGGGAGGCGCAGAGGAGCGTTCGTGGCTTGGGCTGGAGAGAGGGAGGACGAAGGAGGAAGAACGCGGGAGGGAGATGGCGCGCTGCGCTCCTCAAGTCTGACGGCGGCGCGAGAGAGATGCGAGGGAGAGAGAGGTGAGAGGAGAGACGTGACCTAGGTCTCACCCCCGATTGGGGATGAAGCAGCGAGTCGGGGAGAACCGCGTGGCAATGGGCTACCCGAAATCCCACAAATGCCCTCAGCGGGGCACCGAAATTTCAGGCGGTGTCACAACCCCGCGCCCATGAAAATCAGCACCGGACACGCCCACTTCTACGGCCAATGACAACGGTGGCCCACCGCGCCCGGGTCCCCCGTCATGGAGAGATAGGAAGGTAGCAAGAGTGAAAAACAGGAGGCCCTATTCATTGCTAGTCACATCAACTCTCATCCAACGGCCTGGATCGTTTCATCTCAAGATCGGACGGCCTGGATTCGTTTGGACAGCTAATCCGACGGCTCAGAGGCCAAGTGCCCTGAGAAGGCTCCATACTTGCCCAGACTCTAACAATGGGATGAAGCCTTACTGCCTTACATGTACTCCAATGGTGCCAAAACCACTGCTACATACCGGCACCGGTAGAAATCTCTTTGCGGGCGTGAGAGTATTATTTAGATCAAGCGTCCATGGACGCTTTACTTTAGGTAGTCAAAATAGGTCCTTTGTAGAAGAAAGGTATTGCTGATACGTAAGCTATGACGTATGTCAACCATCGTCTCTTCTTCTCGATGAGATCGACGTAAGCCAGCCAACCATCAACGAGCACTACTCCGAATGTTCTTTTACACGAGTACTGCTAGTTAACGGCGTGCAAAGGTAGACTATCAGTGCAAACATTGTCGTTCTCGATTAGCAACAGCTCTTGTTTTTATTGTTCTTTTTTAAGATAGCTTATCACATATGCCATGTGGTAGATTAACAATTGGTTTTTATTTTATGTTGAACTGATTCCCTCAAGGAACGTTAGCAGAGACGAAAAGTCTGATTCCATTTGTCACCGATGACGTCGCGACGATCCCCCTTTCGTTTCATCGGACACTCACCAGGACGATCTATTAGCATATATAGTATTATATACAACGAATAAAGTGAGAGTCCAGGTTCACTCTCTGTTTGTCTGCTGAGAAGGTTCGGTGCCAGATTGGAGTTCAGTCATGGGAAGGATCGACGCAAGTTCAGACACAATCCCCACCTGAACACCAGCCGTCGTTGCCTTGCGCCCCTATAAATCTCTGCTTCGTCTTCATCGTCTCCATATCAAATCATCCTGGTCTCTCTCTCTTCCTCGCTGTCTCACACACACATTCCAAACGCCCAAAATCCACACCACCGATCAGGAGCGAAGGATATCGTTGCCAACATGGTCGGCGCCGGAATCAACACCACCATGAGTCCCCGGAAGCCGCGGGTGGTGCTCTACCCGTCGCCGGGCATGGGGCATCTGGTCTCCATGATCGAGCTCGGCAAGCTCTTCGTGGCTCGTGGGCTGGCGGTCACCGTCGTCCTCATCGACTCGCCGCACGACACCAGCGCCACGGGTCCCTTCCTCGCCGGCGTCTCCACGGCCAACCCCTCCATCTCTTTCCACCGTCTACCACAAGTCAAGCTCCTTGGGTCTGAGCCGACGGAGATGCTGACCTTCGAGGTCGTCCGCCTCTCCAACCCGCACCTCCGTGACTTCCTCGCCGGCGACACCCCGGCCGTCATCGTGCTGGACTTCTTCTGCAGCGTCGTTGTCGACGTGGCCGCGGAGCTCGACATCCCCGCCTACTTCTTCTGCACCTCTGGGGCGCAAATCCTAGCTTTCTTCTTGAACCTCGCGGTTCTACACGGCAAAAGCACGAGGAGCTTCAGGGAAATGGGCCAAGAACTCGTGCACGCTCCGGGAATCACCTCGTTCCCGGCGACGCACGCCATTCAGCGGATCATGGATCGTCACAGTGCGGCCTACAAGGCATTTCTAAACATGAGCACCAACCTGTTCCGGTCCCAGGGCATCATCGTCAATACCTTCCGCTCGCTGGAGCCGCGCGCCATGGAGGCCATCGTGGCCGGACTCTGCGCACCGTCCGGCCTCCGGACGCCCCCAGTCTACTGTATTGGGCCACTGATCAAGTCGGAGGAGGTGGGCGTGAAGCGCGGTGACGAGTGCCTCGCGTGGCTGGACACGCAGCCCAAGGGCAGCGTGGTTTTCCTCTCCTTTGGCAGCCTCGGCCGGTTCAGCGCCAAACAAACGAGGAAGGTGGCCGCCGGGCTGGAAGCCAGTGGACAGAGGTTCCTGTGGGTCGTGCGGAGCCCGCCAAGCGCCAACTCGTCGAAGAACTCCGAGAAGCCGCCGGAGCCGGACTTGGATGCCCTCCTCCCGCAGGGTTTCCTTGAACGGACCCAGGGCAGGGGCCTCGTCGTGAAGTCATGGGCGCCGCAACGCGACGTACTGGCACACGATGCGGTGGGTTGTTTTGTGACACACTGCGGGTGGAACTCGGTGCTCGAGTCGGTCATGGCAGGCGTGCCGATGTTGGCGTGGCCGTTGTACGCGGAGCAACTGATGAACGCGGTGTTCCTGGAGAAAGAGATGGAGCTGGCTGTTGCGATGGAAGGGTACGACAAGGAGGTGGTGGAGGCCGAGGAGGTTGCTAAGAAGGTCAAGTGGATGATGGACTCGGACGGCGGGAGGGTGCTCCGGGAGCGGACTTTGGCGGTGATGAGGCGGGCGAAAGAGGCTCTACTTGAGGGAGGGGAATCAGAGGTGACGTTGGCGGGGCTGGTGGACGCGTGGGTCCGTGCTTGACGTTTTGAATTGACTGTGGGTATAAGCAGTGAGCGTGAATTCAATGTGTGATTTTAGTTTCATCCTTTTTCTTTTTGACTTGTAGTTTCATCCTTTTTTTTTTGACTTGTAGTTTCATCCTTTATATATGAACATGTACTTCCTATCCTCAAAAAAAAAAAAGTACTTCCTACCGACAATATATAGAGAAAATTCCTTATAAGACAATCAAAACTTTTATTTTTGCGGGGGCATATAAGACAATCAAAACTTGCCCATATGCTTACATATAACATTTTAAAAAATTGGTTTGAAATATCACTATCAATTTGCGTTTGTTACAAATTTACCACTACCGTCAGGTGACCAACCATTGACTGTGAAGCAGACAAAGACGTGTTAGATTTTCCTCACACAGGCCATCTCACTGAGGGACGAGCACTCGGGTAATCGTATTAACTGCTCTTTGATGCTATTTCGTTCAGCGCGTAGGCATGGAGCTAGCAGAATTGGTGGCCGGCTCAAGATAACTTGTCTCAGACGGCGCCGGACACCGTGGCGATCGGTTCGCTCGTCCGCTCCGAATCGGCAACAACGTTGCGCCGACCACAGATGTCAAACTGTCAATGACGCACTTGGTTGGACGTTGGATCCTGGTCCCAGGGTTTAAACGTACTAATAAGGTGTAGTGTTGTGTGTATCATCACCGGATCCGTGGCGCAATGGTAGCGCGTCTGACTCCAGATCAGAAGGTTGCGTGTTCGATTCACGTCGGGTTCAATACCCCGAACATTTAATCCTTTTTCATCTTCTTTTTCTCAGACATACTTTTTTGTGTGTTCGGCCCTTGGCAATTTTTTATCTCGGTGTAATCAAAGTGGCAGCATCGCCACGCCGGTGAACCATCTACTCTTTTTTGGTGTGTTTGGCCCTTGGCTTCACTTTTTTTTGAGACATACTTTTTTGGTGTGTTTGGCCATTGGCAAGTCTTTTTTTTTAGACATACTTTTTTGGTGTGTTTGGCCCTTGGCAAATCGCAACAGCAAACTGATGCCCAACTCCTTAAATCCCTATACTCCGAAGGCTCATGGCGCCGGTTGTCGTGGTTTTTAAATCTTACAGCAAGAGAGGTAGGAAAAAGGAGCTTCATCTAACGAGGCGCAGTGGGTGACACAAAGATCCCAGCCGGTGAGTCGTCGCATCTCAGCGAAATCAAAGTGGCAGCATCGCCACGCCGGTGAACCATCTACTCTTTTTTGGTGTGTTTGGCCCTTGGCTTCACTTTTTTTTGAGACATACTTTTTTGGTGTGTTTGGCCATTGGCAAGTCTTTTTTTTTAGACATACTTTTTTGGTGTGTTTGGCCCTTGGCAAATCGCAACAGCAAACTGATGCCCAACTCCTTAAATCCCTATACTCCGAAGGCTCATGGCGCCAGTTGTCGTGGTTTTTAAATCTTACAGCAAGAGAGGTAGGAAAAAGGAGCTTCATCTAACGAGGCGCAGTGGGTGACACAAAGATCCCAGCCGGTGAGTCGTCGCATCTCAGCGAAATCAAAGTGGCAGCATCACCACGCCGGTGAACCATCTACTCTTTTTTGGTGTGTTTGGCCCTTGGCTTCACTTTTTTTTTGAGACATACTTTTTTGGTGTGTTTGGCCCTTGGCAAGTCTTTTTTTTAGACATTTTTTTTTGGTGTGTTTGGCCCTTGGCAAATCGCAACAACAAAGTGATGCCCAACTCCTTAAATCCCTATACTCCGAAGGCTCATGGCGCCGGTTGTGGTGGTTTTTAAATCTTACAGCAAGAGAGGTAGGAAAAAGGAGCTTCATCTAACGAGGCGCAGTGGGTGACACAAAGATCTCAGCCGGTGAGTCGTCGCATCTCAGCGAAATCAAAGTGGCAGCATCGCCACACCGGTGAACCATCTACTCTTTTTTGGTGTGTTTGGCCCTTGGCTTCACTTTTTTTGAGACATACTTTTTTGGTGTGTTTGGCCCTTGGCAAGTCTTTTTTTTAGACATGTTTTTTTGGTGTGTTAGGCCCTTGGCAAATCCCAACAGCAAAGTGATGCCCAACTCCTTAAATCCCTATACTCCGAAGGCTCATGGCGCCGGTTGTCGTGGTTTTTAAATCTTACAGCAAGAGAGGTAGGAAAAAGGAGCTTCATCTAACGAGGCGCAGTGGGTGACACAAAGATCCCAGCCGGTGAGTCGTCGCATCTCAGCGAAATCAAAGTGGTAGCATCGGCCCCGCCGGTGAACCATCTACTCTTTTGAGACATACTTTTTTGGTGTATTTGGCCCTTCGCACACCAGACATAGTTTTTGGTGTGTTTGGTCCTTGGCAAATCGCAACAGCAAACTGATGCCCAACTCTTTAAATCCCTATACTCCGAAGGCCCGTGGCGTCGGTTGTCGTGGTTTTTAAATCTTACAGAGAGCTAGGAAAAAGGAGCTTCATCTAACGAGGCGCAGTGGGTGACATAAAGATCTCCGCCGGTGAGTCGTCGCATCTCAGCGGAATCAAAGTGGCAGCATCGGCCCCGCCAGTGAACCATCTACTCTTCGCAGATGAAAGCCTACTGTTTGTCAAGGCCAACACCGATGGAGCAAATGGGTTGTCCTCTTTGTTAGAGCCCTATTTTAAGGCCTTGGGTCAAAAGGTGAACCTTTCTAAGTCCACAAACTTTTTCAGTAAAGGATGTCCAAATAATTGGAAGGATGAAGTGAAAGATATTCTGAATGTTTCAAACGAGTCACTGTCTGAAAGATACCTGGGAATGCCTTCTGAGTTGGGAACAGTTAGAATGGAGCCTTTAAATTCTTGAAGGACCGGGTTTGGAACAAGGTAAATGGATGGTTGGAAAAGATTCCATCAGTAGGTGGCAAAGAAGTTCTCATCAAATCCATTGCATAGGTTGTTCCGGGTTACTCAATGTCGTGCTTTCGACTCCCACGAGGGCTATGTGAGCACATAAACTCTCTTATCCGTAAGTTTTGGTGGGGAAGTAACGATGGGAAGAGAAAGGCCAGTTGGGTTTCATGGAGCATAATGACTAGACCTAAATATTGCGGAGATCTTGGTTTTCGAGATATTGAGCTTTTAACTTGGCTCTCTTGGCTCGGCAGGTGTGGAGGGTCCTCATGGAACTAACTTCTCTCGGTGCACGGGTCCTTAAAGCAAAATATTTTCCGTCCTCTAGTTTTTGCAGGTCGAACTATGGAGTCCACCCTCACAGATATGGAGATCAATTTTAGAGGGAAGAGATACTATGACCCAGGGGTTAGTGGGACGGATTGGTGATGGGCAGACCACACATATCTGGGGCCAGAATTGGATACCAAGAGATTACAACATGCGCCCAATAGTGAGTCTAGTGGTTGATCCCCCTCGGCTAGTCAGCGAGTTAATCACAACCGAGGCGGAGTGGAACAATGATCTTCTTGCGCAAGTTTTCTTGCCAACAGACGCCGAGGCAATCCGATCAATACCACTCTGCACTAGACAGGTTGATGATTTTTGGGCATGGATTAACGAAAAGAATGACATCTTCAGAGACTGTTCTGCATATCGCATGTTAGTATCTACAAAACTTCGGCGTGAGGCTTGGTTGAAGGGCCGACCTAACTCCTCCAACTCTGAGGGTGAGATGAAGGCTTGGACGAAGTTATGGAAGATCGACGTACCATCAAAAATCAAAATTTTCCTTTGGAGAGTAGCCCAACAGTCTCTCCCTACAGCCGGCGTTCCGCGCCACAGAAACATGTCACATGTTAGCTTCTACGGCCTATGTAGATCGATTGATGCGTGGCGTCCTTCTTTGTTCGAATGTAATATGGCAAGATGCATATGGGCCTTGGAGGATCAAGACTTGGTGAACATAGTTTATGAGAATAAGGAACCGAATGCGAAGAGATGGATCTTTGCGCTGCTGGAGGCTCTTCCACACGACGACTTCACCACTATTTTGGTCACTTTGCGGGCGACATGGCATTCCCGTTGGAAAGCATTACATGAGCAAATTTTCCTGTCTCCTCAGTCAACCCATAACTTTGTGAAGAGCTATATCAGAGAACTAGCTTTGTGTAAACCAAAGCGAACCGTTGTGACCACTGAAGCAGCATCTACACCCCCGACCAGGCATTGGTCCCATCCTGCTCAGGGCTTCGCGAAGATTAAGGTAGATGGGTGATACGTCCCAAACGTATCTACTTTTCCAAACACTTTTGCTCTGGTTTTGGACTCTAATTTGCATGATTTGAATGGAACTAACCGGACTGACGTTGTTTTCAGCAGAATTGCCATGTTGTTATTTTTGTGCAGAAATAAAAATTCTCGGATGGACCTGAAAATTTACGGAGAATATTTTCAGAATATATAAAAAATACTGGCAAAGAGAATTACCAGAGGGGGGCCACCCAGGCGCCACAAGCCCAGGGGGCGCGCCTGGCAGGCTTGTGGGCCCCTGGAAACTCCAATTGACCTAATTCCAACGCTATATATACCTATTTGTCGAGAAAAAAATCAGAGAGAAAGAATCATCGCGTTTTACGATACGGAGCCGCCGCCACCTCCTGCTCTTCATCGGGAGGGCTGATCTGGAGTCCGTTCGGGGCTCCGGAGAGGGGGATTCGACGCCGTCGTCATCATCAACCATCATCCATCACCAATTTCATGATGCTCACCGCCGTGTGTGAGTAATTTCTTTGTAGGCTTGCTGTACAGTGATGGGTTGGATGAGATTTATGATAACCCACAAGTATATGGGATCAGTTGTAGCCTTTCTCGATAAATAAGAGTGTCGAACCCAACGAGGAGCTAAAGGTAGAATCAATATTCCCTTCAAGTTCTATCGACCACCGATACAACTCTACGCACACTTAACGTTTGCTCTACCTAGAACAAGTATGAAACTAGAAGTACTTTGTAGGTGTAATGCTAGAACTACTTTGCAAGAATAAAACTAGGAGTACTTTGCGAGATAATAAAAGTTAGTTTGTTTTAGTAGAGAACTTTTTGTAACACAAAGAGAAAGATTGTCCATAGGCAATTGAATATGACATGTGTGATAATTATTATATGCAATGAGGGAGAGGCATACGCTAACATACTTTCCGTACTTGGATCATATGCACTTATGATTGGAACTCTAGAAAGCATCCGCAACTACTAAAGATCATTAAGGTAAAACCCAACCATAGCATTAAGTAACAAGTCCCCTTTACTCCCATACGCAACAACCCCCTTACTCGGGTGTAAGCTTCTGTCACTCCAGCCGCCCACTATAAGCGAATTATGAACGTATTGCAAACCCTACAACGGGAATCCCTCACGCTTGCACGACACGGAGGGCACTATAGGACAGCACCAATTTAGCATACAACTCATATCAATCACACCATACCACAATTAACCCGTAGGACAAAAAAATCTACTCAAACATCGTAGGATTGCCACATATCATTGGATAATAATATATAGCGTTAAGCACCATGTTCAAGTAGAGAATTATAGCGGGAATAGAGAGGTTACACCGCTGCATAGAGGGGGAGAGAGTTGGTGATGACGGCGGCGAAGTTGTTGGTGTAGATCGTCGTCACGATGGTTCCTCCGGCGGCACCGGAAGAGAGGGCGAGAGAGCCCCCCTCCTTCTTCTTCTTGCTTGGCCTCCCCCCTAGATGGGAGGAGAGTTTCCCCTCTGGTCCATGGCCGCCATGGCTCCCGGAGGGGAGGAGGCCCTCCGAGATTGGATCTCTCTCTCTATTTCTCTTCTGTTTCGCGTTCTTGTTTTCTAGCCTTTCACCGTTTCTTAAATATCCGGAGATCCGTAACTCCGATCGGGCTGAAATTTTAACACGATTTTTTCCTCGATATAAGCTTCCTTGCGGCCAAAGAAGGACCCCAAACGACTTACGGGGTGCCCACAAGGCAACACCACGCGGCTGGGGGTAGGTCGCACCAAGATGCCTTGTGGAGGCTGTGGGCCTCCGTTTGCATTGATTCCACCTCCCAAAAATCACATATATTCCAAAATAGTTCTCCGTAAAATTTTATCGCGTTTGGACTTCGTTTGATATGGATTTTCTGCGAAACAAAAAACAAGAAGAAAACAGGAACTGGCACTGGGCATTGGATCAATATGTTAGTCCCAAAAATAATATAAAATGTTGCCAAAAGTATGTGAAAGTTGTAGAATCTTGGCATGAAACAATCAAAAATTATAGATACGACAGAGATGTATCAACATCCTGATACGTCTCCGTCGTATCTACTTTTCCAAACACTTTTGCTCTTGTTTTGGCCCCTAATTTGCATGATTCGAATGGAACTAACCCGGACTGACGCTGTTTTTAGCAGAATTGCCATGATGTTGTTTTTGTGCAGAAAATCAAAGTTCTTGAAATTGGATGAAACTTTCTGGAGATTTTTTATTGAATATATAAAAAATATTGGCATCAAGAACTACTGGAGGGGGGGCACCCAGTGCCCACGAGGCACCAGGGCGCGCCCTGGTACCTCGTGGGGCCCACGTGGCTCCGTTTGACCTATTTCCAACGCTATAAATTCAGTTTTCCAGAGAAAAAAAATAAGAGAGGAAGTTTTATTGCATTTCACGATACGGAGCCGCCGCCACCTCCTGTTCTTCATCGGGAGGCGAGATCTGAAGTCCGTTCAGGGCTCCGGAGAGGGGGATCTTCCGGCATCGTCATCATCAACCATCCTTCATCACCAATTTCATGATGCTCACCGCCGGGAGTGAGTAATTCCTTCGTAGGCTTGCTGGACGGTGATGAGTTGGATGAGATTTATCATGTAATCGAGTTAGTTTTGTTAGGGCTTGATCCCTAGTACCCACTATGTTCAGAGATTGATGTTGCTATGACTTTGCTATGCTTAATTCTTGTCACTAGGGCCCGAGTGCCATGATTCCAGATCTGAACCATTTATGTTTTCATCAATATATTTGTGTTCTTGATCCGATCTTGCAAGTTGTATGCACCTGCTATGTGTTATGATCCGCATACCCCAAGGTGACAATAATTGGGATTCTTTCCGGTGATTGCCGTAGTTTGAGGAGTTCATGTATTCACTAAGTGTTAATGCTTTGTTCTGGTTCTCTATTAAAAGGAGGCCTTAATATCCCTTAGTTTCCTTATGGACCCCGCTGCCACGGGAGGGTAGGACAAAAGATGTCATGCAAGTTCTTATCGCAAGCACGTATGACTATATACGGAATACATGCCTACATTATATTGATGAATTGGAACTAGTTCTGTGTCGCCCTAGGTTATAACTGTTACATGATGAATGTTATCCAACGAATATCACCGATCCAATGCCTACGAGCTTTTCATATATTGAATCTTGCTAAGTTACTATTGTTGCTGCTGCTATTACAATTACTACTGCTACTGTTGTTACCGTTACTGCTACTGTTACTATTATTGCTACTGCTATCAAACTATCATACTACTGTGCTACTGATCACTCTGCTGCAGATATTTAGTCTCCAGGTTTGGTTGAATTGACAACTCAACTGCTAATACTTGCGAATATTCTTTGGCTCCCCTTGTGGCGAATCAATAAATTTGGGTTGAATACTCTACCCTCGAAAACTGTTGCGATCCCCTATACTTGTGGGTTATCAAGACCTTTTTCTGGCGCCGTTGCCGGGGAGCATAGCTTTATTTGCTAAGTCACTTGGGATTTATATCTGTTGATCACTATGAAGAATCTGAAGGATACTAGAACCAAGATTGTTCTTCTAAGACGAGGGGAGGTAAGGAACTGCCATCTAGCTCTGCACTTGATTCACCTTCTGTTTTTAATAAACTTGCAACACCACAACATACTATTAATTCTGATATGTCGCAAGTTATTGATGATACCACTTCTGCTATGAATGATACTCATGATGATGCTAGTACTATGCTTGAGAATGTTGTGCCACTTGGTGAATTTCTTACTGAACAAATTGCTAAAGCCAAAGAAATTGAAAATGCTGAAACTCATGAGAATGATGATTCACCTGTTATGCCTAGCTCTCCTACTAGAGTTGAAACACCTGATGAACAATGTTTTGATAGGGAGACCGCTAGAGCCATTCTTGCTTGCAATGATAGATATGAAGTTATAAAATTAATTGCTGGTATGAAAGAAAAATCTATGAGAGAGAAAATGAAATATGATCCTAAATTTGCAACCTCTCCCATATTTGTTACTGATAAGGATTATGAATTCTCTGTTGATCCGGAATTGATTAAGTTGGTAGAATCTGATCCTTTTCACGGTTATGAAACTGAAACCGTTGTGGCACATCTTACTAAATTAAATGATATAGCCACCCTGTTTACTCATGAGGAAAAAATCCGCCACTATTATATTATTAAGTTGTTTCCTTTCTCATTAAAGGGCGATGCTAAAGATTGGTATAATACTCTTGCTCCTGGATGTGTGCGTAGTCCCCATGATATGATTTACTACTCTGAAAAATATTTTCCTGCTCATAAGAAACAAGCTGCCTTACAGGAAATATTTAATTTTGTGCAAATTGAAGAAGAGAGTCTCCCACAAGCTTGGGGGAGGCTTCTCCAATTACTTAACGCTTTGCCTGATCATCCTCTCAAGAAAAATGAAATACTTGATATCTTCTATAATGGACTAACTGATGCTTCTAGGGATTACCTAGATAGTTGTGCGAGTTGTGTTTTCAGGGAAAGGACTATTGAACAAGCCAAGGAATTATTGAATAATATATTGAAGAATGATAATGATTGGACACTTCCTGAACCACCGCCTAAACCCACTCCGAAGAAGAGGGGTATCTTATATCTCAGTCCAGAAGATATGCAAGAAGCAAAGAAATGTCAAAAAGAGAAAGGTATTAAAGCTGAGGATGTTGAATTTACCACCTATTGAAGAGATACATGGTCTTGACAAACCGACACAGGTAGTAGAGGTAAATTCTCTTATAAAATTTAATGAAAGTGATATTCCTTATAACAAACCGCCTAGTCAATGCTTGTATGAATTCGACAATTATATTATGAAGCAAGATCATTTTAATGCAAACGTTATGAAACAATTGAAACGAAACTCTTATATGATTGATCGCCTGAGTGACTTGTTATTTAGAATTGCTAATGATGTTAAAGGTGTTAGTAAACATGCATCTATGGTTCAAACTCAATTAGAACAAGTTGCCAAATCTCAAAGTGAATTGCTTAATGAAATGAACAACAATATGAATGATCATGCTGTTAGAGTAATGACTAGAGGGGGAAGAATGACTTAGGAGCCACTATATCCTGAAGGTCACCCAAAAAGAATTGAGCAAGACTCTCAAAGAATTAATGCTGATGCACCTAGTCCTTCCAAAAAGAAAAAGAAAAAGAAAAATGATAGGACTTTGCATACTTCTAGTGAACCCGAGGTAGAAAAACCCTTGGAGGATAGTAATGATGTTTCTATCTCTGATGCTGAAACACAATCCGGTAATGAACAACCACTTGATGATAATAATAATGATGATGTTCATATGGATACCCAACCAGATAATGATAAAGAACTTGATAATGATGTTGAAATTGAACCTGAAGTTGATCTTGATAACCCACCTACTAAAAATAAACGTTATGATAAAAAAGATTTCGTTGCTACAAAACATGGTAAAGAAAGAGAACCATGGGTCCAAAAACCCATGCCCTTTCCTCCTAAACCATCTAAGAAAAAAGATGAGGAAGAATTTGAACGCTTTGTTGAAATGCTTAGGCCAGTATTTTTGCGTACTCGTTTAACTGATATTATAAAGATGCCTCCTTATGCTAAATATATGAAAGACATTGTCACAAATAAAAGAAAGATACCTGAAGCTGAAATTTCCACCATGCTTGCAAATTATTCTTTTAAAGATGGAGTACCTAAGAAACTAGGAGATCCAGGAATACCAACTATACCATGCTCCATTAAGAAAAATTATGTCAAAACTGCTTTGTGTGATTTAGGAGCTGGTGTTAGTGTCATGCCTTTCTCCTTATATAAAAGACTTGATCTGAATAAACTCATTCCCACCGAAATATCATTGCAAATGGCTGACAAATCAACTGCCATACCTATCGATGTTTGTGAGGATGTGCCCGTCATAGTTGCAAATGTTACTATTCTAACAGACTTTGTTATACTTGATATGCCCGAGGATGACAACATGTCAATTATCCTTGGTAGACCCTTTCTGAATACTGCAGGGGATGTTATTGATTGCAACAAAAGCAAGGTCACTTTTCATATCAATGGTAATGAACATACGGTGCACTTTCCAAAGAAACAATTTCAAGTGAATGGTATTCATATTATTGAAAAGACTCCGACAATTACTATTGAGAGTTTCCAAATTCCTCTTCCTACTGTTAAAAAGAGATATGAAACTTTTATTGTTGGGGAGATGCATATCCCCGTTGAGGTAACTTAGTGTTATACGAAAGTTCTTCGGTTTCATGTCACTCGAAAATGGTTTGTTAATAAGACCTGATCAACCTTATTAATAGATTCTTTTTGAGAGGCATGTGGTCGATGAATTTAGTAGGCACAACCTTCTGTACCCACTCTTAGTTTGCTGTTATTTTTATTCAAATATAATAAAATGCCATGATTACTCTGTTTTCTGAATTACCCGTGCAATAAAAAAAATGCCCAAAAATAAAAGTGCTCAAAATGCAATAAAATTTTAACATGATTTTTTATTGAATATTTAAGAATTTTTGGAATAAAAAATCTTACCAGGGGGGTGCCCCAGGTGCCCACAAGGCACCAGGGCGCGCCACCCCCCCTGGCGCGCCCTGCTACCTCGTGGGCCCCACAGAGGCCCCCTCACTTATCCCTTTAGCTCACTTTGTATCCTACCTCAAGAAAAAATTCCTGGTAGCTCTCTCTCTCTCGTGTTCTTGCTCACAACACTGAAATTTTCGATCTCTTTGCTCGGAGCTCCGTTTCCAAAACTGTTTTGGGGAATTGCTCCTTGGTATGTGACTCCTCCATTGCTCCAATTAGTTTTTGTTTTAGTGGATTATATCTTGCATAATTAGCTACTGTTGGTGCTACAGAAAATGAGCTTGCATGTTGAATCCTTTGAGTTCCAAATAGTTTGAATGCTTGATATAGCCTCTAGACATCCATATGAGTAGTTGCTATCAATCTTGTGAAGTTTTATTGATATCATTTTGTGGTCCAAAAATTTTCAGAAATTTGTTCATAGGAAAATGAATTTTCTCCGGAGAAGTTCTTCGAGGAGGAGGTCCTCGGAGGCGTCATTAAGTGAAAGCTCGGCACGCCAAGCATATGAGGAACCAAGGACAAGTTCAGTACGAGGTGCCGAAGCAAAGGCATGTCGGTGGTCGTGCAACGAATTCATGTTGAGAGCAGGTATCAAAGAAGAATTTGACCAACACATTCACAATGCCGAGCTCTCCGCCTTCATTGCAGATAATCCACCACAGCATTACAATCTCACCCACTCCTTTACTCAAAACTTTGCTTATCATCCGCGCACTTCTAGAATTTTATTTCACCTCTATGACAATTCCTACAATATATCTCTAGAAGAATTTTGTGATGCATGTAAAATTCCATATTGGGGTTCGTTAGATGAACCGCCAAGATCTGATTATGAGTTGTTTCTTACTAGCCTTTGCAATGATGAAGATAGGGGAATCACGCAGGCTAGAATAGTTAGCATTCAATTTCCCGCTATCCGGTATTTTGCGCTTTTTAATGGTAAATGCGTTGTTGGTAAGCAAGACTGTAGTGCTCTTTGTACCCCTGATCTGAGTCTTATCCATACAGCTTTGACTGGTAGCAAACTTTATAATCTTGGGGTTGTTGCACGTAGGCTACAGCTTAATGCAGGTAATGGTGATCTGTATGGAGGAATTTATGCCTCCCGTTTAGCGGCAAGGTTAGGGGTGTCGCCTAAATTCAATGATCCCCTTTTGCCTTATAAATATTTAAATTTTGAAGCAATGCGAGAACATAGGTTCTTAAAGCGCAACGCACAGGGTTACGAATATAACTTAGTTTTTAATAAATATCACTCGGTGTATGTTGCTTTGCCTGCTCCTGCCCTCTTTGATTTTCAGAACAAACAGAGACATTTCCTTCATGAGAGTGAGGTGCACGAGTACAATGCGGCCGCTGAGGCTGCTCGTCAGGCTAAAGGGGCAGCTCAGAACCCCTCTACGAGCTACCATTTCGATCACTATCCAGGACAGCCATGGTAGTGGACCAAGCTAGGCAAAAGCCTAAGCTTGGGGGAGTACGTATTTCTCACCGACATTACATTCATGTTCACACTTTTTACTCCAGTTGTCGGTGTTCATACTTTTTCATTGTATAACCCATGTTAGTTTTATTTTCTCGCCTTCTTTTTGTGTGATTGAAAAACTTTGAGAAAATCCAAAAACATTCCTCATCTCTTTTCAGTTTATCTTTCTAGTTTATTTAGCTGTAGTCTCGTGATAGTAAGAGAAAACCCAAAAAGATTTCCCGTTTCTTCTTTTGCTTGTTGGGAGTTTTCCCGTGTAAATACTTTTCTTCTCTCGTTTTTTGTTTTCTTCTTTAATTTGCTTTCTTCAGAAAACTAAAAACTCCAAAAAAATATTTCAGTTTGTTTCTCTGAATTTCTTTTCTTTTCTTTTGTTGAGTCATTGCAAGGAGAAGACCACGATGAAAATGATGAGTGGCTCTCATATGCATTATTGTTGATTTAACAAAGAGCCCATATTACCTTGTCTTCTCCTTTGAATAAAATGCTTGCAGATTCCAGCTTAGTCCATGGCACACTTGCACTATTATTATTTTTATATCATTCGGTCGTGCAAGTGAAAGGCAATAATGACGATGATTTGATGAAGTGACTGTGGCAAGGAAAAGCGGGTATGAACTCAATTTGTTCTTTGTTTTTGTAAATATGTTTAACTCAGTATCCATGATTCAGCATATTATGATTAAACATGTTTGTGATGACAATTAGAGATTATAGTTGCTCATACCATGCTTAAGTAGCTAGGAGTGGATAATGATTTATCTTGAGTGTCAACATGCATTAAAATGTTCATGATGTAGTATGATGATACGGTATCCTCCTCTGAATGTTTCAAGTGGCTTGACTTGGCACATGTTCACGCATGTAGTTGAATCAAAACCAACATAGCCTCCACGATATTTATGTTCATGGTGTTTATATCCTACTCATGCTAGTATTCAATGATGATTATTCATAATGCATGGTTATGACCGTTTTCGCTCTCTAGCTGGTCGCTTCTCAACCTATTTGCTAGCCTCCGCCTGTACTAAGCGGGAATGCTGCTTGTGCATCAAAACCTTTAAACCAAAGTTATTCCAGATGAGTCCACTATATCTACCTATATGCGGTATTATCTTGCCGTCCTAAGTAAATTTGCATGTGCCAACTCTATTATTCAAACGAACATCTGTTTTGTGTGCCCGTACCGCTCATGGAGCGACAGGGGGCGGTCAGTATCTTCCATGCTAAGCGGGTTATTCTCATGATGAGTATTTACTCACTTGTCCTTGCACGAGAGGGGCTGGTAATCGGGATGCCCAGTCCCATCATTAAAAAAGCAAAATAATAAAAGAAACTCCCCCGGAAAGTTGTTAGTATGGAGGGCACCCGAGGATTCGGCTAGCCTTGGCTTGTGATTGATGGTGGAGGGGGAGTAAACTTTACTTTACCGCTTGGGAACCGCCGCTAATGTGTTTAGCATGGAAGATATTGAAAACTCTTGGTTGTGACGTTGACAGGAAAGGCATACCTCCCAAAATTTAATTACCTCTGATTTTAGCTTCGAGCTCTGGCACCTCTGCAAATCCATGCTTCCCTCTGCGAAGGGCCTATCTATTTACTTTTATGTTATTTTACTTTTATTGTTGAGTCATCACCTTCTCAAATAAGCACCAGACCTGAGAGCACTATTGTCATTCTCATGCATTGTGTATAGTTAATGTAGTGTGCATCATGACTGGATCTCTTCTACCATGAATTACAATGTTTAGTCGCTGCTTGAACTTTGGAGGTGCTCTGCATTTATGTTTTGCGGTCTCAGAAAGGGCTAGCGAGATACCATGTTATCATATTATATCATGATTGTTTTGACAAAGTGTTGGCATTTGAGATATTTTATTATTGCTCGCTAGTTGATTATGCCATCGATATGAGTGAATATAAATTCTAAGAGTTATCATTTGCGTGGTTAGTCATAATCTTTGCTGAAAACTTGGAAACTACTTAAGCATATATATAGACACAAGAACAAAAGAGTTTGTAAAAGTTTTTCTTTATCACTTTCAGTTTGTCAACTGAATTGCTTGAGGACAAGCAATAAGTTAAGCTTGGGGGAGTTGATACGTCTCCGTCGTATCTACTTTTCCAAACACTTTTGCTCTTGTTTTGGCCCCTAATTTGCATGATTCGAATGGAACTAACCCGGACTGACGCTGTTTTCAGCAGAATTGCCATGATGTTGTTTTTGTGCAGAAAATCAAAGTTCTTGGAATTGGATGAAACTTTTTGGAGATTTTTTATTGAATATATAAAAAATATTGGCATCAAGAACTACTGGAGGGGGGCCACCCAGTGCCCACGAGGCACCAGGGCGCGCCACCCCCCCCCCAGGCGCACCCTGGTACCTCGTGGGGCCCACGTGGCTCCGTTTGACCTATTTCCAACGCTATAAATTCAGTTTTCCAGAGAAAAAAATAAGAGAGGAAGTTTTATTGCGTTTCACGATACGGAGCCGCCGCCACCTCCTGTTCTTTATCGGGAGGCCAGATCTGGAGTCCGTTCAGGGCTCCGGAGAGGGGGATCTTCCGGCATCGTCATCATCAACCATCCTTCATCACCAATTTCATGATGCTCACCGCCGGGAGTGAGTAATTCCTTTGTAGGCTTGCTGGACGGTGATGAGTTGGATGAGATTTATCATGTAATCGAGTTAGTTTTGTTAGGGCTTGATCCCTAGTACCCACTATGTTCAGAGATTGATGTTGCTATGACTTTGCTACGCTTAATGCTTGTCACTAGGGCCCAAGTGCCATGATTCCAGATCTGAACCCTTTATGTTTTCATCAATATATTTGTGTTCTTGATCCGATCTTGCAAGTTGTATGCACCTGCTATGTGTTATGATCCGCATACCCCAAGGTGACAATAATTGGGATTCTTTCCGGTGATTGCCGTAGTTTGAGGAGTTCATGTATTCACTAAGTGTTAATGCTTTGTTCCGGTTCTCTATTAAAAGGAGGCCTTAATATCCCTTAGTTTCCTTATGGACCCCGCTGCCACGGGAGGGTAGGACAAAAGATGTCATGCAAGTTCTTATCGCAAGCACGTATGACTATATACGGAATACATGCCTACATTATATTGATGAATTGGAACTAGTTCTGTGTCGCCCTAGGTTATAACTGTTACATGATGAATGTTATCCAACGAATATCACCGATCCAATGCCTACGAGCTTTTCATATATTGAATCTTGCTAAGTTACTATTGTTGCTGCTGCTATTACAATTACTACTGCTACTGCTATTACCGTTACTGCTACTGTTACTATTATTGCTACTGCTATCAAACTATCATACTACTGTGCTACTGATCACTCTACTACAGATATTTAGTCTCCAGGTGTGGTTGAATTGACAACTCAACTGCTAATACTTGCGAATATTCTTTGGCTCCCCTTGTGTCGAATCAATAAATTTGGGTTGAATACTCTACCCTCGAAAACTGTTGCGATCCCCTATACTTATGGGTTATCAAGACATCCCCAAGCTTAATTCCTGCTCGTCCTCGAGTAGGTAAATGATAAAAAGATAATTTTTGATGTGGAATGCTACCTAGCATAATCTTGATCAAATAATCTAATCATGGCATGAATATTAAGATACAAGTGATTCAAAGCAATAGTCTATAATTTGATATAAAGATATCAATACTCAGGCATACCCACAAACAATCATGCCTTTCAGAATTAAAATGCTAAAGAACGCTATCCCTAGCCCGTCATGCTCAATCATTGATCCAATCATGATGTACACAACATTAACTATACTCAATGCATTAAAATGACAATAGTGCTCTCTAGCTGGTGCTTGAATGAGAAGGTGATGACTCAACAATAAAAGTAAAATAACATAAAGTAAATAGATAGTCCCTTCGCAGAGGGAAGCATGGATTTGCAGAGGTGCCAGAGCTCGAAGCTTAAATCAGAGATGAATACATTTTGAGAGGTGTACTTTTCTTGTCAACATCACGACCGAGGGTTCTCAATATCTTCCATGCTAAACACATTACAGGCGGTTCCCAAGCGGAAAGGTAAAGTTTACTCCCCCTTAACCATTCAAACATAAGCCATGGCTAGCCGAATCCTCAGGTGCCCTCCATACAATCAACTTTCTGGGGGAGTTTGTTTCATTATATATTCATTTTGATTACAGGACTGGGCATCCCAATTACCAGTCTCTCTCGTGCAATGACAAGTGAATAAACACCCATCGTGAGAATAACCCGCTTAGCATGGAAGATATTGACCACCCACTGCCGCTCCATGAGCAGTATGGGCACACAAAACATATGCTTATTTGAATGATTAGAGGTGGCACATGCAAATTTACTTGGAACGGCAGAGTAATACCGCATATAGGTAGATATGGTGGACTCATCTGGAACAACTTTGGTTTAAGGATTTGGATGCACAAGCAGTATTCCCGCTTAGTACAGGCGAAGGCTAGCAAATAGATTGAGAAGCGACCAACCAGAGAGCGACAACGGTCATAATCATGCATTACGAATAATTAACATTGGATACTAACATGAGTAGGATATAACTTCGTCGCATAACTATACATGCATGCTTCGGGAATCACAAACCTTAACACCAATATTCTTATTAAACCACAATCATTCACTAGTACACCCACACATTACCATCTTAATATCGCAAAACTATTGCAAGGAATCAAACATATCATATTCAGTGATCTACAAGTTTTATGTAGGATTTTATGACTAACCATGTGAATGACCAATTCCTGTTGACTCTCTAAATAGATATAAGTGAAGCATGAGAGTTTAATTCTTTCTACAAAATACCACACTCTAATAAATATAAGTGAAGCAAAAGAGCATTCTACAAATAACGGTTTTCTATATGTAGAGAAACAGGCATCCAAACTTCAAATGATATAAGTGAAGCACATGAAGCATTCTATAAAGCAATACTCAAAAGATATAAGTGAAGTGCATGAAGCATTCTATAAATCAACCAAGGACTATCTCATACCAGCATGGTGCATTATTAAAAGAAAGATAAAAAGCACACGACGCTCCAAGAATTTACTCATATCATGTGAACAAAACAAAAACCGAGACATACCGATAATTGTCGAAGAAAGATGGGATGCCTTCCGGGGCATCCCCAAGCTTAGATGATTGAGTCTCCTTGAATATTTACTTGGGGTGCCTTGGGCATCCCCAAGCTTGAACTCTTTCCTCTCCTTATTCTCCTCATATCGATACCTCCTCGATCTTCGAACACTTCATCCACACAAAACTTAACCAAACTTTTTATTAGAGCGGTTAGTACATATAACATCAAATCCCATCATGTCCTGCTGTAACATTATTGTATAATTATAATCAAACATTACTCACTGTATGCTATCACAATTCTATGGCTCCCAAGTCAATAGGGCTCAACAAGATTTCAAACATACGCAAATAAAGAAACTATAACAGCAATCTGTGAAAACAGGATAGTCTGTAAAGATGCAAATGAAACATATACTTCTGTAACTCAAAAAAATATGAAAAATTAGGAAAAAAGAAAAAAATTGCATATAAGTACTGTGTAAAAATTTCAGAATTTTTGCACGTTCCAGTAAGTTATAGAAATTCAAACACTACAGCAAAAGTTTCTGTTTTTGCACTGCACACACCAAACATGCAATTTAAACATCCTAAAGGTAAATCTTGGCACATTATTTTTATAATACAATGGATTTGTACAAGGGGATAATTATTTTTGTTGAAAAGTTTCTGTAATCAAGATTCACAAAGTTTCCATGGGCATGAACAAAGTTCAAGGACGTCCCCCATTTCAACGGTGTTCGTCTTTCTCACTTTCACTTTTCTTTTTGAAAAGTTTTAGGTTCCCCTCTATATTTTTTTGTTTTTAAACTTTTTAAAAGCACACAACAGAATAAAATGACTCTCTAAAACTTCTGGGTTGTCTCCCAGGCAGCGCTTTCTTTAAAGCCATTAAGTTAGGCATAAAGTGCTCATGCAATGGATCCACCTGGATCCCAAGGTATATCAAAGCCAATTTTAATTAACAATGATTTGTAATTTAATAGTGAGCACAAAGCAACATATATCACATAATGACGAAGTCTAACTCTCTTCATATGCATCGGCATGTCATAAAAGAACAATTCATGCACATCAAGTAAAGGCCAATGCATAGTATAAACAGTTTCTTGCAATTTTATCGTATTGGAAACATAGAGGTGGAGATATAATTCCTCTCTCATAATAATTGCAATTAGGATCATCAAGCACATGCATATTATATCCATCAAAATCATCATGTGCAATGGTAAAACGCAACCCATCAATATAATCCTTAATAAGCGCAAACTTCTCTGATATAGTGTAGTATGGAGAATTCAAAAAGATAATAGGACTATCATGTGTGGGTGCAATAGCAACAATTTCATGTTTAACATAAGGAACTATAGAAATTTCATCTCCATAAGCATAATTCATATTGGCATCATGGCCACAAACATAGCAAGCATCAAGTTCATCAAAAAGGGATATTTCAAACGAATCCAAGGGATCATAGCAATTATCATAGCATTCATCCTTCGGTAAGCATGAAGTGAAATTAAAAATGTATGAGTTGAAGAGTTACTCTCATTAGAAGGTGGGCACGGGTAGCTAATCCGCTCTTCCTCCCTTTGTTCTTCGCTCTCCTCGTCATCTTTTTCATCTAATGAGCTCACAATGTCATCAATTTATTCTTCCATAGATTCTTGCAAAACGTTAGTCTCCTCTTGGACAGCGGGGACTTCCTCAATATATTCTTTAACATAAGCATTAGAAGCATAGTTTTCATAGCAATATTTAAGTATGGCAAAAAAATTAGATTTGTAAAGAGTAGCATCACACTTTTCAATCAAAGAAGCAATTTCATAAGCACCCTTAAAATAAACAAATTCTTCAATTTGTTCAATATCATAGTAATTATAAACACCTTTGGCATAAGAAGATAAGATTCCATTATCCTTAAACTCACATTGGTACTGAAGGTGGTTTTTAGGGTTTTCAGAACAACAAGTAAAATCATATATTTCGCATAAATTCCAAGCATAGCATTCCAAACAATTAATTTGATGCCTTAAGAGTTTCCCTTTTTGAGACAAGCGGTGTCGCACAAAACATGCTCATCTAATGATTTTCCCTCAACTAAGCTAGTTGGGTTTTCAGCACGAGCACAAAGGAATCGAAGATGATCCAAGTAGAAAGCTTCAACAGTATGAAATATTTTGGGTGGTTCTTCAACCATTGGTTTAGCAAGTACAACTAATTTTTTTTGGTATTTTACGTTTCCTACCCATAACTAAAGATAGAAAACAAGAGCACAAAATAAAAACTACTTAGTGATAAACCAAACAAGCACACACGAGAATATCAACCCCACGCTATTGCTCCCCGGCAACAGTGCCAGAAAAAGGTCTTGATAACCCACAAGTATAGGGGAGCAGTTGTAGCCTTTCTCGATAAATAAGAGTGTCGAACCCAACGAGAAGCTAAAGGTAGAATCAATATTCCCTTCAAGTTCTATCGACCACCGATACAACTCTACGCACACTTAATGTTTGCTCTACCTAGAACAAGTATGAAACTAGAAGTACTTTGTAGGTGTAATGCTAGAACTACTTTGCAAGAATAAAACTAGGAGTACTTTGCGAGATAATAAAATTTAGTTTGTTTTAGTAGAGAACTGTTTGTAACACAAAGAGAAAGATTGTCCATAGGCAATTGAATATGACATGTGTGATAATTATTATATGCAATGAGGGAGAGGCATATGCTAACATACTTTCCGTACTTGGATCATATGCACTTATGATTGGAACTCTAGCAAGCATCCACAACTACTAAAGATCATTAAGGTAAAACCCAACCATAGCATTAAGTAACAAGTCCCCTTTACTCCCATACGCAACAACCCCCTTACTCGGGTGTAAGCTTCTGTCACTCTAGCCACCCACTATAAGCGAATTATGAACGTATTGCAAACCCTACAGCGGGAATCCCTCACGCTTGTGCGACATGGAGGGCACCATAGGACAGCACCAATTTAGCATACAACTCATATCAATCACACCATACCACAATTAACCCGTAGGACAAAAGAAATCTACTCAAACATCATAGGATTGCCACATATCATTGGATAATAATATATAGCGTTAAGCACCATGTTCAAGTAGAGAATTACAGCGGGAATAGAGAGGTTACACCGCTGCATGGAGGGGGAGAGAGTTGGTGATGACGGCGGCGAAGTTGTTGGTGTAGATCGCCGTCACGATGGTTCCCCCGGCGGCGCTCCGGCAGCACCGGAAGAGAGGGGGAGAGAGCCTCCCTCCTTCTTCTTCTTGCTTGGCCTCCCCCCTAGATGGGAGGAGAGTTTCCCCTATGGTCCATAGCCGCCATGGCTCCCGGAGGGGAGGAGCCCCTCCGAGATTGGATCTCTCTCTTTGTTTCTCTTCTGTTTTGCGTTCCTGTTTTCTGGCCTTTCACTGTTTCTTAAATATCTGGAGATCCGTAACTCCGATCGGGCTGAAATTTTAACACGATTTTTTTTCTCGATATAAGCTTCCTTGCGGCCAAAGAAGGACCCCAACCGACTTACGGGGTGCCCACAAGGCAACACCACGCAGCTGGGGGGGAGGTCGCGCCAAGATGCCTTGTGGAGGCTGTGGGCCTCCGTTTGCGTTGATTCCACCACCCAAAAATCACATATATTCCAAAATAATTCTCCGTAAAATTTTATCGCGTTTGGACTTCGTTTGATATGGATTTTCTGCGAAACAAAAAACAAGCAGAAAACAGGAAGTGGCACTGGGCACTGGATCAATATGTTAGTCTCAAAAATAATATAAAATGTTGCCAAAAGTATGTGAAAGTTGTAGAATATTGGCATGAAACAATCAAAAATTATAGATACGACGGAGACGTATCAATTTATCATGTAATCGAGTTAGTTTTGTTAGGGCTTGATCCCTAGTATCCACTATGTTCTGAGATTGATGTTGCTATGACTTTCCTATGCTTAATGCTTGTCACTAGGGCCCGAGTGCCATGATTTCAGATCTGAACCCTTTATGTTTTCATGAATATATTTGTGTTCTTGATCTTATCTTGCAAGTTGTATGCACCTATTACGTGTTATGATCCGTATACCCCAAGGTGACAATAATTGGGATTCTTTCCAGTGATTACCGTAGTTTGAGGAGTTCATGTATTCACTATGTGCTAATGCTTTATTCCGGTTCTCTATTAAAAGGAGGCCTTAATATCCCTTAGTTACCTTATGGACCCCGCTGCCACGGGAGGGTAGGACAAAAGATGTCATGCAAGTTCTTACTATAAGCACGTATGACTATATACGGAATACAAGCCTACATTACATTGATGAATTGGAGCTATTGTGTATCGCTCTAGGTTGTGACTGTTACATGATGAATGTCATTCAACATAATTATCCATCACCGATCCAATGCCTATGCTTTTCGCATATTGATCTTTGCTAAGTTACTTTCGTTGCTGCTGTAGTTACAATCACTACAAAACTGCTACTGTTACTATCTCTGTTACTATTTCTACTGTTACCACTGCTATAAAAACTATCATACTACTATGCTACTAAACACTTTGCTGCAGATATTTAGTTCTCCAGGTGTGGTTGAATTGAAAACTCAACTGCTAATACTCACAAATATTCTTTGGCTCCCCTCGTGTCGAATCAATAAATTTGGGTGAAATACTACCCTCGAAGACTGTTGCGATCCCCTATACTTGTGGGTTATCAAGACCTTTTTCTGGCGCCATTGCCGGGGAGCATAGCTCTATCTGTTGAGTCACTTGGGATTTATATCTGTTGATCACTATGAAGAATCTGAAAGACGCTAAAATCAAGATCGTCCCCTCTATGACCAGAGGAGGTAAGGAACTACCATCACACTCTGCACTTGATTCACCTTCTGTTTTGAGTAGGCTTGTGACACCGCCACCTGTTATTCATTCTGATATGTTGCAAGTTATTGATGATACTACTTCTGCTATGAATGATACTTATGATGATTCTAGTACTATGTTTGATAATATTGTGCCACTAGGTGAATTTCTTGATGAACAAATTGCTAAATCTAAAGAAACTAAAAATGATGAAACTCCTAAAAATTATGATTCACCTATTATTCCTAGCTCTCCTAGAATTGAAATGCCTAAGATACCTGATGGTTATGTTCTGGATGGAGAAATAGCTAGAGAAATTCTTGCTTGTAATGATAGAGATGATGTTAGAAAATTACTTGCTAAGCTTAAAGAAAAGTCTATGATGGAGAGAATGAAATATAATCCTAAGTTTGCTACCTCTCCTATCTTTGTTACCGATAAGGATTATGAATTCTCTGTCGATCCTGAGTTAATTACTTTGGTTGAATATGATCCTTTTCATGGTTATGAATCTGAAACTGTTGTGGCACACCTTACTAAATTGAATGATATAGCCACCCTATTTGCTCATGAGGAAAAGATTCGTTACTATTACATCCTTAAGTTGTTTCCTTTCTCATTAAAGGGTGATGCTAAGAAATGGTTTAATACTCTTGCTCCTGGTTGTGTGCGTAGTCCCCAGGATATGATATATTACTTCTCTGAAAAATATTTTCCTGCTCATAAGAAACAAGCTGCCTTACAGGAAATATTTAACCTTGTGCAAATTGAAGAAGAGAATCTCCCTCAAGCTTGGGGGAGGCTTCTCCAATTACTTAATGCTTTGCCTGATCATCCTCTTAAGAAAAATGAAATACTTGATATCTTTTATAATGGACTAACCGATGCTTCTAGGGACTACCTAGATAGTTGTGTTGGTTCTGTTTTCAGGGAACGAACTGTTGGACGGGCTGAAGAACTATTGAATAATATGTTAAGAAATGCCGATGATTGGACACTTCCTGAACCACCACCTAAGCCAACTCCGAATAAAAGAGGTATTCTATTCCTCAGTCCAGAAGATATTCAAGAAGCTAAGAAATCTATGAAAGAAAAGGGTATTAAAGCTGAAGATGTTAAGAATTTACCACCTATTGAAGAAATACATGGGCTCAACATCTCGACATAGGTAGTGGAGGTAAATTCTCTCACTAGATTTGATGAAGGTGATATTCCTTATAATAAATCTGCTAGCCAATGCTTGTATGAATTTGATAATTACATCATTAAGCAAGAACACTTCAATTTATATGTTAGCAATCAACTAAAAAGAAATGCTTTCATGATAGATCATTTGAGTGATTTGATGTTTAAAACTGTTAATGATGTTAAAGGCTTAAGTAAACATGCTTCTATGGTTCATACTCAGTTAGAACAAATTGCTAAGTCACAAAATGATTTGCTTGATGAGATGAATAATAAAATGAATGATCATGTTGTTAGAGTTGTTACTAGAGGAGGTAGAATGACTCAGGATCCCCTATATCCTGAAGGTCATCCTAAAAGAATTGAACAAGATTCTCAAAGATTTAATATTGATGCACCTAGTCCATCTAAGAAGAAAAAGAAAAGGAAAAATGATAAAACTCTGAAAAACCTCCTGAGAATCATAATGATGTTTCTATTTCCGATGCTGAGACACAATCTGGTAATGAACATCCACCTAGTGATAATGATAATGATAATGATGTTAATGTTGATGCTCAACTAGATAATGATGTAGAAATAGAACCTGCTGTTGATCTTGATAACCCACCTCCTAAGAATAAAAGATATGATAAAAGAGACTTCGTTGCTAGGAAACATGGAAAAGAAAGAGAACCATGGTTTCAGAAACCTATGCCTTTTCCCACCAAACCATTTAAAAATAAAGATGAGGAAGACTTTGAACGCTTTGTTGAATTGCTTAGACCTGTCTTTTTGCGCACTCGCTTGATTGATATGTTGAAAATGTCTCCATATGCTAAATACATGAAAGATATTGTCACTAATAAAAGAAAGATACCTGAAGCTGAAATTTCCACCATGCTTGCAAATTATTCTTTTAAGGGTGGAATACCTAAGAAGTTAGGAGATCCGGGAATACCCACTATACCATGCTTCATTAAAAGAAGTTATGTTAAAACTGCTCTATGTGATTTAGGAGCCGGTGTTAGTGTTATGCCTTTCTCTTTATATAGAAGACTTGATTTGAATAAGCTCACACCCACTGAAATATCTTTGCAAATGGCTGATAAATCAACTGCTATACCTATTGGAGTTTGTGAGGACGTTCCCGTTATAGTTGCAAATGTTACTATCTTAACAGACTTTGTTATACTTGATATGCCCGAGGACGACAACATGTCGATTATCCTTGGTAGACCCTTTTTGAACACTGCAAGGGCTATTATTGATTGCAACAAAAGCAAGGTTACCTTTCATGTCAATGGTAATGAGCATACGGTTTATTTTCTGAAGAAACAAAGTTCGGTGAATGGTATCAATTGTATTGAAAAAGTTTCGACAATCACTATTGGAGGTTTCAAATTCCCTATTCCAACTGTCAAAAAGAAATATGAAATTCTTATTGTTGGGGAGATGCACATCCCCATTGAGGTAACTTAGTGTTATACGAAAATTCTTCGGTTTCATGTTACTTGGAAATAGTTTCTTAATAAGACTTGATCAACCTTATTAATGGATTCTTGTTGAGGGGCATGTGGTCGATGAACTTAGTAAGCACAACCTTCTATAATCATAGTTTGCTCTCTGTTATTTGTAGTTGAATAAAATAAAATGCCATGATTATCCTGTTTTCTGAATTTTTCGTGCAATAAAAAATGGCCCAAAAATAAAAGTTCTCAGAATGCCCTGAAATTTAGTATGATTTTTTCCAGAATATTTAAGAATTTTTGGCATTGAACACACCTCAGGGGGGGTGCACATGTGAGCCACAAGCTCACAGGGCGCGGCCACCCCCCTGGGCGCGCCTGGTGGACTTGTGGGTCCCAGAGGAACCCACTCACTTATTCCAGCCACCCACACCCTTCTTCTTCCTTTGAAAAAAATCATCCTTGCTCTCAAGCCCGTGTTCTTGCTCATTGTGCTACAAATTTCGATCTCCTTGCTCGGAACTCCGTTTCCAAAACTGTTTTGAGGAATTGCTCCTCGGTATGTGACTCCTCCAATGCTCCAATTAGTTTTTGTTCTAGTGCTTTATACTTTGCAAATTTTTGCTGCTGTGGTGACCATGTATATGAGCTTGCATGTTGAATTTGTATGGTCCAAAGTAGTTTTAATGCATGATATAGCCTCTAGACACTTGTGGGAATAGTTGCTACCAATTTTGTTGAGTTTCGTTCACTTTTATTTTGAGTCACTAAAAATTTCAGAAATTTTCATAAAAGGAAAATGCTCAAGTGGAGGTTGAGAGGTTCCTGGAGCCGGAGTCCTAAGGAGGCTCCGAAGCCCAAGTATCACCTTCCTCGTGCGGCTGAGGTGCGGCCGTGCGAATGGCCATGCGACACATTCTTGAGGGATGCATGAATTTTCGATGATTTCTATTACTTGGCCCACAATGCTGGCCTCATCCCGTTCCTCGAAGATAAGTGTGAACGGTATCTTCTCCTCACTAATACTTTCGTGCAAAGTTTTCACTTTCATTCTAGGAGAGATATACACGTGGTGTCATTTAACCTATATGATATTCCTAAAGAGATGACACTTGAGGATTTTTGCCATGTGTGCAAACTTCCTCATGAAGGCAGCCCAGTAGAGCCACAACCTAGGGATGTCTCGGAATTTATCTCTGAGGTGACAGTAGGTGAGTCGAGAGGAGTTTCTGAGGCTAGGGTTGCTAGTTTACATTTTCCTGTTTTGTGCCATTATTCATTATTTGCCGGGAGGTGTTTGACTGGTCGGTGGGAGAGCGGAATGCTCAGCTCACCTGACCTTGCTATGTGCCATGCTCTTTACGCTGATAGAACCTTCAGTTTGGGTGCGATGGTCTCCCGGCGGTTGCACATTAACCACTCGAGGGGCGTTATTTATGGTGGTATTTATGCTTCCCGTCTCGCTAAACACTTTGAGATTCCTATCAGACACGACGAGATGGAAGAGAGGCTTTTACCCACTATGCATCTTGATTACGACAGCATGGTTGGGCACAACTTTATTAATTCTGGAGACGTTTGCTTTAGATATAACTTGGTATTTAGTCAGGGTACACGTGAGATTATTACTTTGCCTGCGCCTACTTTGTTTGATCTTTACAGGGGCAGATATACGCTACTTGTAGACTGCGTTGGTATTTCCTCGAAGAGGAGAGGATGATGCAGTATAGTAGAGTAAGTATTTCCCTCAGTTAAGAACCAAGGTTTTCAATCCAGTAGGAGAACCACGCAAAGTCCCTTTACAGCACCTGCACACACAAAAGCAAACACTTGCACCCAACGCAAATAAGAGGGTTGTCAATCCTCTTAGCAGTTATTTGCAAGGATTAATTCTGATAGTGATAGATAGCTAAACTAAAATACTAAATAAAATTAAATTAAATAAATCGCAGCAAGGTATTTTTGATTTTAATATATGATAAAAGTAGACACGGGGGCCATAGTTTTCATTAGAGGCTTCTCTCTCGAGCGCAGAACATACGGTGGGTAAACAAATTACTGTTGGCCAATTGATAGAAAAGCAAATAATTATGACGGATTCATGGCAATGATCATGTATATAGGCATCACGTCCGAGACAAGTAGACCGACTCCTACCTGCATCTACTACTATTACTCCACCCATCGACCGCTATCCAGCATGCATCTAGGGTATTAAGTATAAAACAGAGTAACGCCTTAAGCAAGATGACATGATGTAGACAAAGTAAACTCAAGCAATATGATTAAACCCCATCTTTTTATCCTTAATGGCTACAATACAAATACGTGCCATGTCCCTTTCTGTCACTAGGATTGAGCACCGCAAGATTGAACCCATCACAAAGCACCTCTCCCATTGCAAGATAAACCAATCTAGTTGGCCAAACCAAATCGATAGATCGGAAAGAAATACAAAGCTATAATAATCATGCATAAAAGAGTTTAGAGAAGACTCAAATATTTCTCATGAATAATTTGATCATAAACTCACAATTCATCGGATCCCAACAAACACACAGCAAAAAAAGATTACATCGGATAGAACTCCAAGAACATCGAGGAGAACATGGTATTGAAGATCAAAGAGAGAGAAGAAGCCATCTAGCTACTAGCTATGGACCCGTAGATCTGTGGTAAACTACTCACACATCATCGGAAGGGCAGCAAGGTTGATGAAGAAGCCCTCCATGATCGATTCCCCCTCCGGCAGAGTACTAGAAAAGGCCTCAAGATGGGATCGCGGAAGAACAGAGGGTTGCGGCGACGGAAAGGTTTTCTCTTCTGTCTCTCTGGTATATTGGGAATATTTGGGAATTTATAGCGCTAGAATTAGGTCAGGAGGGGCTACGAGGGGCTCACAAGCCTGGGGGCGCGCCCTCCGAGCTTGTGGCTCCCTCGTGGCTCCTCTGGTCTTCTCCCAAAGCTTCGTGGGTCTCTTCTGGTCCAGAAAAAATTAATCCAAAGTTTTTTTTTCTCGTTTGGACTCTTTTTGATAATGATTTTCTGAAAAGACCAAAACAAGCAAAAAACAGCAACTGGCACTGGGCACTGAGTTAATATGTTAGTCCCAAAAAATGATATATAATGGCATATAATTGCATATAAAACATCCAAGATTGATACTATAATAGCATGGAACAATCAAACATTATAGATACGTTGGAGACGTATCAAGCATCCCCAAGCTTAATTCCTGCTCGTCCTCGAGTAGGAAAATGATAAAAACAGAATTTTTGATGTGGAATGCTACCTAACATGTTTCATCATGTAATCTCTCTCTTACGGTATGAATAATAAGATCCAAATGATTCAAAGCAATAGTCTATAGTTTGATATAAAGACATCAATACTCAGGCATACTAATAAACAATCATGTCTTTCAAAATAAAAATGCTAAAGAACGTTATCCCTACAAAATCATATAATCCTGTCATGCTCCATCTTCTTAACACAAAATATTTATCATGCACTACCCCGATGACAAGCCGAGCAATTGGTTCATACTTTTTAACGCGCTTCAGCTTTTTCAAGCCCCACGCAATACATGAGGGCAAGCCATGGATATAGCACTGTGGGTGGAATAGAGTGTGGTGGTAGAGATTAATAAGGAGAAGTAAAAAAAATAAGAAGATAGTCTCACATCGACGAGGCTAATCAACGGGCTATGGAGATGCCCATCAATTGATGTCAATGCGAGGAGTAGGGATTGCCATGCAACGAATGCACTAAGAGCTATAAGTGTATGAAAGCTCAACATGAAAACTAAGTGGGTGTGCATCCAACTTGCTTGCTCATGAAGACCTCGAGCATTTGAGGAAGCCCATCATCGGAATATACAAGCCAAGTTCTATAATGAAAAATTCTCACTAGTATATGAAAGTGACAAAATAGGAGACTCTCTATATGAAAAACATGGTGCTACTTTGAAGCACAAGTATGGAAAAGGATAGTAACACTTCCCCTTCTCTCTTTTTCTCTCATTTTATTTTTTTCCCTTTTTTTCTTTCTTTTTTTTCTTCTTTTTTTCTCTTTTTTTTGTGGGCTCTTTTTGGCCTTCTTTTAATTTCCTCTCTGGGACAATGCTCTAATAATGATGATCATCATACTTCTATTTACTTACAACTCAAAAGAAAATTACAACTCGAAACTAGAAAAAAAATATGACTCTATATGAATGCCTCTGGTGGTGTACCAGGATGTGCAATGATACTAGCGTAACATGTATAAAAAATGATGAACGGTGGCTGAGCCACAAATACTATGTCAGCTATATGATCATGCAAAGCAATATGACAATGACGATGTGTGTCATAAAAAAACGGAACGGTGGAAGTTGCATGGCAATATATCTTGGAATGGCTATGGAAATGCCATGATAGGTAGGTATGGTGGCTGTTTTGAGGAAGATATAAGGAGGCTTATATGTCATAGAGCGTATCATATCACGGGGTTTGGATGCACCGACGAAGTTTGCACCAACTCTCGATGTGAGAAAGGGCAATGCACGGTACCGAAGAGGCTAGCAAATTGCGGAAAGGTGAGAGTGCGTATAATCCATGGACTCACATTAGTCATAAAGAACTCACATACTTATTGCGAAAGTTTATTAGCCCTCCAAGCAAAGTACTACTACGCATGCTCCTAGGGGGATAGATTGGTAGGAAAAGACCATCGCTCGTCCCCGACCGTCACTCATAAGGTAGACAATCAAGAATAAATCATGCTCCAACTTCTTAGCATAACGATAGATCATACGTGCATGCTTCGGGAATCACAAACCTTAACACCAATATTCTTACTAAACCACAATTATCTACTAGCACCTCCCACATATTACCATCTTAATATTGCAAAACTATTGCAAGGAATCAAACTTATCATATTCAGTGATCTACATGAAAGTTTTTATTATATCCCTCTTGAATACCTATCATATTAGGACCAAATTCATAACCCGTGCATATTACCATTGCTATTCATTAGACTCTCAAAAAGATATAAGTGAAGCATGAGAGTGCAACTATTTCTTTAAAATATAACCACCGCCATGCTCTAAAAGATATAAGTGAAGCACTAGAGCAACTGCCTAGCTCAAAAAATATAAGTGAAGCACATAGAGTATTCTAACAAATCACGAATAATGTGTGTCCCTCTCAAAAAGGTGTGTTCAGCAAAGATGATTTTGACAAACTAAAAAGAAAACAAAAGCAAACAAACTATATCACAAGACGCTCCAAGTAAAACACATATCATGTGATGAATAAAAATATAGCTCCAAATGAGTTACCGATAGATTGTAGACGAAAGAGGGGATGCCTTCCGGGGAATCCCCAAGCTTAGACGCTTGTGTATTACTTGAATATTACCTTGGGGTGCCTTGGGCATCCCCAAGCTTTGGCTCTTGCCGCTCCTTATTCCTTTATCCATCGTAGTCTCACCCAAAACTTGAAAACTTCAGCACACAAAACTCAACAGAAACCTCGTGAGATCCGTTAGTATAACAAACAAATCTTAAACTTTAGGCACTGTTGTAAATTGATTCATATTTAATATTGGAATAATGCTACTGTACTCCAACTTCTCCATGACTCATACCCCCCGATACGATCCATAGATTCATCAAAATAAGCAAACTATGCAACAAAAACAGAATCTGTCTAAAACAGAACAGTCTGTAAAGATCTATTTAGAAGCTATACTTATGTAACTCCAAAAATTCTGAAAAATTAAGACAACGTAAAAAATCCATATACAAATACTTTGTAGAACTTTCAGATTTTTCTGACACACCAGTACAGAATAAAAAATCAAATACTGGACGCAAAACTTTCTGTTTTCCAAACAGCATCAATTATACTATCATCCAAATCATCCCAAAGGCATTACTTGGCACAAACACTAATTAAAAGATAAAAATACAATCATAACAGAGGCTATAATTGTGTAAACACACAAGATCATAAAGTAAAATAAAAAAGTTATTTTATTCATTGGGTTGCCTCCCAACAAGCGCTATTGTTTTATGCCCCTAGCTAGGCATAATGCATAGTTTCAAGTGTTGTCATCCTTCAAATTAATTCCATAGGTGGCCCTCATTATAGATTTATAAGGTGGCTTAATTCTCTTTCTAGGGAAGTGTTCTATCCCTTTCTTTAATGGAAATTGAAATCTTATATTACCTTCTTTCATATCAATAATAGCACCTATGGTTCGTATGAAAGGCCTACCAAGTATTATAGGGCAAGAAGGATTGCATTCAATATCTAGGACAATAAAATCCACAGGCACATAATTTCTATTTGCAAGAATAATCACATCATTTATTCTACCCAATGGCTTTTTAATAGTGGAATCCGCTAGATGCAAATTAAGGGAACAAGGATCCATATCGGTGAGACCTAGCACATCACACAAAGATTTTGGTATAGTGGAAACGCTAGCACCAAGATCACATAGAGCATTACATTAATAATCTTTAATTTTGAATTTAATAGTAGGTTCCCATTCATCTTGTAATTTTCTAGGAATTGAAACTTCTAACTCAAGTTTTTCTACATGCGCTTTCATCATAGCTTCTACTATATGTTTAGTGAAAGTTTTATTTTGTTCATATGCATTTGGTGAATTAATCATGGATTGCAACAAGGAAACGCACTCAATTAAATAACAACTATCATAATTAAAGTCCTTGTAATCCAAAGTAGTGGGTGCATTACTATTTAAAGTTTTGACCTCTCCAAACCCACTTTTTTCATTTTTATCATTAAGATTATCACCCTCCAAGCAATTGGGACTCCTTCTATCTAAAGTTGACTCTTCTTTAGTCCCTTTTTCATAAAGTTTTATATTACTAAATAATGATTCAATAGGAGTGACACCAATCATTTTAATATCTTTATCATTACTATGATAGAAACCGGGTGGAATAGCTTTTTCTAAAAATTCTCGCTTGGCTCTCAACCTAGCGGTCCTTTCTTTACATTCATTAATGGAGACATAGATAGCTTTAATAGGCTCATTTATATCATGCTTGGGTGGCAAAATTTTAATTTTGAGATTTTCCACATCATGAGCAATTCTATCCATGTTCCTAGCCAATTCATCAACTCTATTCAATTTTTCTTCTATCATAGCATTGAAATTCTTTTGCGAATTAATAAATTCTTTAATATTACTTTCAAGATCATATGGTATCCTATTATTATATGGATTACCATAGGAATTACCATAATTATTAGAGGAATTTCCAGGAAACGGTCTAGGATTGAAATTACCCCTATAAGCATTGTTGTTGAAATTATTTCTAGAGACAAAATTCACATCAATAGTATCGTTATTTTGCTCAATCAAAGTAGACAATGGCACATCATTAGGATCAATATGAGAATTTTTACTAGCAACCAATTTCATAAGAGCATCCATCTTACAACTCAAAGTATTAATTTCTTCAACAGAATTTACCTTCTTACCAGTTGGAGTTCGTTCAGTGTGCAATTGAGAATAATTTGTCATAATATTATCGAGAAGTTTTGTAGCTTCTCCTAATGTAATTTCCATAAAAGTACCACCTGCAACAGAGTCTAGCAAATTTCTAGAAACAAAGTTTAGCCGCGCATAATTTTTTTGTATGATCATCCATAAATTTAAGCCATGTGTTGGGCAATTTCTTATCATTAATTTCATTCTCTCCCAAGATTGTGCAACATGTTCATGCTCAAGTTGCTTAAAATTCATAATTTGATTTCTTAAAGAAATAATCTTAGCAGAAGGAAAATACTTGGTAATAAAAGCATCCTTACACTTATCCCAAGAATCAATACTATTTCTAGGCAAGGACGAAAACCAAGTTTTAGCGCGATCTCGTAGTGAGAATGGAAATAATTTTAATTTGACAATATCATTATCCACATCTTTTTTCTTTTGTATATCACAAAGTTCAACGAAAGTATTTAGATGGGATGCAACATCTTCATTAGGACTACCAGAAAATTGTTCTTTCATAACAAGATTGAGCAAAGCAGCATTAATGTCACACGACTCCGCACTAGTGGCGGGAGGAGCAATAGGAGTACTAATAAAATCATTGTTATTAATATTAAAAAAGTCACACAATTTTGTATTTTCTTGAGACATCACGACGAAGCAAGCAAACTAGCAAACAAGCAAAAAATATATATTTTTGTGTTTTTGTAAAAAAAATTAGAAGTGGGGGAGATGAAAACGAGAGGCAAATGGAAATAAAAAGGCAAATAAAATAAATGCAAGTGGATGATAGTTTGTGCGAAGGTACTTGATGAATTTTGGTGATGTCTCCCCGGCAACGGCGCCAGAAATTCTTCCTGCTACTTGTAGACTGCGTTGGTATTTCCCCGAAGAGGAGAGGATGATGCAGTATAGTAGAGATTAGTATTTCCCTCAGTTAAGAACCAAGGTTATCAATCCAGTAGGAGAACCACGCAAAATCCCTTTAGCAGCACCTGCACACATAAAAGCAAACACTTGCACCCAACGCAAATAAGAGGGTTGTCAATCCTCTTAGCGGTTATTTGCAAAGATTAATTCTGATAGTGATAGATAGATAAACTAAAATACTAAATAAAATAAAAGTAAATAAATTGCAGCAAGGTATTTTTGATTTTAATATATGATAAAAGTAGACCCGGGGGCCATAGTTTTCACTAGAGGCTTCTCTCTCGAGCGCAGAACATACGGTGGGTAAACAAATTACTGTTGGACAATTGATAGAAAAGTAAATAATTATGACGGATTCATGGCAATGATCATGTATATAGGCATCACGTCCGAGACAAGTAGACCGACTCCTGCCTGCATCTACTACTATTACTCCACCCATCGACCGCTATCCAGCATGCATCTAGGGTATTAAGTATAAAACAGAGTAACACCTTAAGCAAGATGACATGATGTAGACAAAGTAAACTCAAGCAATATGATTAAACCCCATCTTTTTTATCCTTAATGGCAACAATACAAATACGTGTCATGTCCCTTTCTGTCACTGGGATTGAGCACCGCAAGATTGAACCCATCACAAAGCACCTCTCCCATTGCAAGATAAACCAATCTAGTTGGCCAAACCAAATCGATAGATCGGAGAGAAATACAAAGCTATAATAATCATGCATAAAAGAGTTTAGAGAAGACTCAAATATTCCTCGTGAATAATCTGATCATAAACTCACAATTCATCGGATCCCAACAAACACACCGCAAAAAAAGATTACATCGGATAGAACTCCAAGAACATCGAGGAAAACATGGTATTGAAGATCAAAGAGAGAGAAGAAGCCATCTAGCTACTAGCTATGGACCCGTAGGTCTATGGTAAACTACTCACACATCATTGGAAGGGCAACAAGGTTGATGAAGAAGCCCTCCGTGATCGATTCCCCCTCTGGCAGAGTACCAGAAAAGGCCTCCAGATGGGATCGCAGAAGAACAGAGGCTTGCGGGGGCGGAAAGATTTTCTCTTCTATCTCTCTGGTATATTGGGAATATTTGGGAATTTATAGTGCTGAAATTAGGTCAGGAGGGGCTACGAGGGGCCCACAAGCCTGGGGGGCGCGCCCTACCCCCCAAGGCGCGCCCTCCGAGCTTGTGGCTCCCTCATGGCTCCTCTGGTATTCTCCCGAAGCTTCATGGGTCTCTTCTGGTCCAGAAAAAATTAATTCAAAGTTTTTTTCTTATTTGGACTCTTTTTGATAATGATTTTCTGAAAAGGCAAAAACAAGCAAAAAATAGCAACTGGCACTGGGCACTGAGTTAATAGGTTAGTCCCAAAAAATGATATATAATGGCATATAATTGCATATAAAATATCCAAGATTGATACTATAATAGCATTGAATAATAAACAATTATAGATACGTTGGAGACGTATCAATATACCATCATGCCGGAGGACATTTACGCTTATTGGGGCCTGACACCACACTAAGTACCTGAGCCAGCACCTGTACCAGCACCCGCTCAGGAGCCTGTTTATCAGTGGGACCCTCAGCGGCCACTGTGGGATCCCCAGCAGCCTGGGTATTATCATGGACACGCAGACTTCGACCCATGGCCGTAGACCAACTTAGGCCAAAAGCCTAAGCTTGGGGGAGTATGTATTTCTCACTGACATTACATTCATGTACCACACATTCATTCCAGTTGTCGGTGTTCATCCTTTTTCTCATTGTATATCCATGTTAGTTTTATTTTCGCTTTCTTCTTGTTTGTTTGAAAAACTTTTAAAAATCTAAAAAATTAGTTGTAGTTTCTTTCTTATTTAGTTAATTCGTAGTATTAAAAGAAAACCCAAAAAGATTTCTCGTTTCTTCTTTTACTTGTTGGGAGCTCTCCCGTGTAAATAGTTTTTCTCGTTTTTCGTTTTCCTTCGTTAATTTGCTTTCTTCAGAAAAACTTAAAAACTCCAAAAATATTTCAGTGTGTTTCTCTGAATTTCTTTTCTTTTTCATTGAGTCATAGTAAGGAGAAGACCACGATGAAAATGTTGAGTGGCTCTCATATGCTTTATTGTTGATCTAACAAAGAGCTACCATTACATTGTCTCCCCCTTTGAATAAATGTTTGCAGATTCCAGCTTAGTTCACGGCACACTTGCACTATTATTATTATCACATCATTCGGTCATGCAAGTGAAAGGCAATAATGACGATATTTGATGAAGTGATTGCGGTGAAGAAAAGCTGGTATGAACTCTTCTTGTTTTTGTCTTTGTAAATATGTTTAACTCAGTATTCATGATTCAACATTATTATGAGTAAACATGTTTGTGATGACAATTAGAGATCATAGTTGCTCATGCCATGCTTAAATAGCTAGGAGTGGATAATGATTTATCTTGACTGTCAACATGCATTAAAATGGTTATGATGTAGTATGTTAGTATGGTATCCTCCTCTGAACAATTCAAGTGGCTTGACTTGGCACATGTTCATACATGTAGTTGAATCAAAACCAACATAGCCTCCACGGTATTTATGTTCATGGTGTTTATATCCTACTCATGCTTGTATTCAATGTTAATTATTCTCAATGAATGACTATGACCGTTTTCTCTCTCTAGCTGGTCGCTTCTCAACCTATTTGCTAGCCTTCGCCTGTACTAAGCGGGAATACTGCTTGTGCATCCAAAATCCTTAAACCAAAGTTGTTCCAGATGATTCCACTATATCTACCTGAAGGGGAACGCAGCAGAAAACAAAAATTTCCGACCTACGCACCAGCCCAGGATCACTATGGAGACTGCATACAAGGTTTGATCTGTTTCGTTACCGACTCGTAGCGCAGCGGAAGTACAGTCGATGACGATCGGCGGTGCAGATCCCCGCAGCTAGGATTTACAACCTCCCAACCGCGAGGATGTACTCCCACATCTGCCCCTCGGACAGCCCTCCGGGAGGCGGTCGGACAGTCCCTCAGACGGTGTCGCGGACAGCCCTTCGGGAGGACCTTCGAAACTCGAACGGTCACTCGGACAGCCCTTCGGGAGGACCCTCGAAACTAAGAAGATCACATGGACAGCCCTTCGGGAGGCACTCTCGAACTAAGACCGAAACTACGATCTCTCTACAGAGTTGCACACATACGGTGTCATCTATCCGGCAGGGCTTCGCCGTCCAGAACTAGTTCCCACCGGAACCCAGACAGCCTTTCGGCTCTACGAAACTATTTCGCTGGGAGGGAGAGAGAAGCCAGACAAGTCAATGGCATGTGTATGAGAGCAAGCATGAGCTGATTTTGGAGAGCTCTCTCCACCTCTATTTATAGGAGGAGCAAGGGGTAGAGGAAAGACCAAAAGGACCTTCCTAGGATCTTTCCACCACATGCCACATAAGGGTGTGTAGAAGATATCCACCATGAGGTGGAAGGACACCTCAAGGAGGGCCCCCCCATGCTATGGCCGAAATTTGCAGCCCCCTTGGGGAGCTCCACCTCCCTTTCACACACCAAAAGTGGTTTTCTTCTAGAAGAAAAACCCCATTTGCAAATCAGCCCAAAAAGTGCTTTTCACTATTCACGAAGACATTTTTCTGCGTCCGTTAAAACCCAAATTATTTTTGTGTGCCTAGAATAATTCTAGCACCCACCAAAACAATTTTGAACGCATTCCGAAACAATTTCAGAACAATGTTTCTTCAGCGAAAAGCAACCAAAACGGTTCCGGCTGCTCCGGAACATTTCCGGTTTTTGTCCCGGAAAATTCCCAGAAGTTTCCAGAACACTTCTGGCATCCTCCAAGAATTTCCAGGCGTGTGTCAGAACCAATTTGACTTAATGGAATACCCTGAAACAACTTTCCAGTTTCACCGGAACTATTCCGGTGTTCTCTCCGGAATGTTTCCGTTTCGTCCGAAACTTTTTCGGTGATTTTCTCTCAGACTCCCCGTCTAGTATTCAGCAGATAGATGACCCTTAAGCGTGTGACCCTATAGGTTCGGTGAAGTATAGACATGACCGGAACTCTTTCCGATCAATTATCAACATCGGAGCCGTGGACACCCATATTGACCCCTATACCCACACGAATGAATATTCGAGTGAACCTCCAGTTGCCGTGTGCTATTCCTGTTGCTTCGCGATATGTTACAAATACCCGAGGTGAGAAACATCGGCATCCTCGTGGATCAACACTTGTCCACAATGCCAGTTACCTCGTTGCCGGTTTTTGTTCTCTTTTCTCGTTTCTGTGTTCCGGTATCCCTGTGATCAAATCACACTTGTGTCTGGCCAGACGATGATGGATACCGTAACACCGAGAGGGCCCAGAGATATCTCTCCATCGTCGGAGGAGCAAATCCCAATCTTGAGCTATCAAGTTACTTAACATACTTTTCCATGAACCCGTAAGCCGCCGTAATAGCCACCCATTTACGGATGACGTTTAACAAACCCCAAAGTTCATGAAGCAAGCATGAAGAAACTCGACACTCTCATGGTCTAAGGAATTATGCAAACATTAACTTCTCTATGTTATTAACCATTAACTTATGATGAATGAATCTCATAGCATAACATCAATCGGGTCGATTCAACACAAGTGTTCTACTAACATTGTGCCCTCAAAGTTGCCGGCATAGACATGCCCATGATCAGGAAAACAGAACCATCATGCAACACTTGGGCTAGTCTTAGAGGCCAGACTAGGAATACATTTTACCTTTTATTATTCCACACGTGCATATGAGTCTTCCTCCGAGCCTCGTGGTTATTGCAGACTCGAGAACCATAGCAGTTATAGCATGGAACATAAACCTAATTATGAACAGGGAGATAATCAATAACATTTATTATTGCCTCTAGGGCATATCTCCTACAGACTCCCACTTGCACTAGAGTCAATAATCTAGTCAATGCTAATGCACTTTACACCTATGGCATACTGGTGTAAAAAATGCTTCGCATGTGGTATAGCCTGATGTCCAACGGATCTGACGACTTCAGCTCCGTGTGTAACTTTGCATATCCTCGCGTTTTCACGCTTTCACAAAATTCATATTTTGTGTGGACTTGGCTTTGCATATGTGTGAATCATTGGTCGAAACCTGATTCCTCAGACTGAGCTATGGAGCAACTATCTGCAATAGTGTCCCATAGACCATAGCCATCTTGGAACCATACTAAGTTCATGAATGAACTATATGATTCAACAACTTCTTTGTTGCTTCTTAAGCGTCAACATACTTAGTCTTTGTTATAGAATTCGCCACAGTATCTTGTTTGGAACAATTTCCAACTACCGTGCCATCATATTGTGTATTACACAAAACCCTTAACTTAAATCGAAAATCGCATGGAGCATTGATGAAGACTGTATCGATGTAATTACTTACAACGAGCACTTCATAATCTCTGCTTGCGAGAAAACATGTCATCACTACTACTCTAGTACTCAATGACATCTTTCACTGTTGTCCTATGATCAGTACTTTGATCACTTTGGTATCCATACTCGCAACAACTTTTGGAGTATCGGACATATCTGGTTGTTTTACATACCATGGAATACATGATTAATCCAAACACAAGAGTGTGTGGAATCTCCATCATGTATTTTACTCATCAGTGTTTTGGGACACCGAGTCTTGCAAAAACTCTTTCCATGTGACTTCGGCAAGAATCACTCCTTGGCGTTTTAAATGCTAAAAAGTTTTAGCATCTTGTCAATATGTATTCATTGCTTAGCCCCATTAGGTAAATCTATCTCCATAGATCATCATGCCTAATATTGAGGCTATTTAGCCCAAGCACTTCATCGGAAAAACTATTTTCAAATGAAGTCCTAATTCGTGTCAAGAAATTTATTTCCAATTAACAATGTGTCAAGTACACAAGGTTTTTAGAAATATTATTATGCTCCCACTTACTTTCTTGAATCACAAGCATCTTCGATACCCATTTGATGAAGTCAAAACCCTTTTGACCATTCCATCAAAAACGAAGATTCCAACTCCTCTTTGCTCTCTTCTGTCCATCGCTGGAACTCTGAAGTTTGCATACTTACTAGCATCCTCTGGATCGACAAATTACTTTGGACTGTATCACATACAAGTCCTAGGTTTCATTTCCATCACATGGAAATCCTTTTGTCATCCATGTTTCATATCTCATGATTGAAATATGTATTAATTGCTAGTTCAACCCGAACCGACTTTAAGCATCGCTACGGTGAGACAATCTCATCGTAGTCAACTCCTTGAACTTGTTATTGCAACAAATCGAGCTTTATGGATAAAACATTTTATCCGTATCAGTTTTTAGTTCCATAAATATTCGTTAGACTCTAAGTCTTCCGAAAGGTGTATCAAGATCTTAATCTTGAATCACTTATATGGAAACTATCTCGGATTGTATTGGCATTTAGCCAATTCCGGAGTCAGGGCCCATTAACGCTTCCTTGTGAATCGTAGGTATACTGTTGTCTAACAACAATATCTCGTTTGCACACCTGATAGGATTGCACGAGCTTTGCCTACGTGGTTCAGCTGCAAGTTCGACCGAAGTCCATACATTTTATTGTAGAGACTTCCGTATCAGTCGCAGTAAGAAACTCCGGAATTACTTCCAAGGTCTCTTTCCTTTGATCTGATGACGATGATACTGTTTATCTCGTCGAGTTGCACTGTTCTCCCACTCACCTTTTTGAAAGAACCATTTTCTTCAAAAAAGCATACCGTTCTTTGTGGCAAACCTATTTGCCTCGGTATTGTGGTGGGGAAATACCCAATGACTTGGGATAACCTACAAAGTAGCACTTGTCTGATTTGGAATAGGTTTGTAACCTTTTACACAAGCCCCATATTCCAAATGTTAAGAAAAGATATAATATGGTTGGGCGTACCACACCATGGCGTCATTTCAACAGACCTGATGGAGCTCTTTTCAGTGTAAAAGCCGCAGTCTCTAAAGCATCACTTCAAAAGGGATAATGGCAAATTTATTTATGTCATCTTTGATCTTACCATGTCATGAATGGTTCGATTACATCTACATGGACTCTCCACTTGCAGTGGTGCTCCGGGAGGTGCAAGTTATGAAACCCCTTTCACAACTCATCAGACATTCGCTAAACTTGTAACTCAAATATTCCTTTCTGCAATCGAATTGTAGAAACATAATTTTCTTGTTACAACAACTTCTACTTCATTTTTGAAAACCTTATGAATGAATTCAAAAGATCCAGACTTACGTCTCATCAAGTAAATATCAATATATCTACTTGAGTCATTTCTGAAGATAGATAAATCCACTACTTGCAACAACATTTATTGAACTACACACATCAAAATGTATGATCACCAATAAGTTTGTTGCTCGTTCCTTATGGCCTGTGAACGGTATTTTAGTCACTTCACTTTTCGGAGGAAAGTTGCAAGTGTCAGATGATTCAGAATCAAATGACTTTAAAATCCATCATAATGGAATTTTCCATGCGGGTTTCTCCAATGTGACCAAATGCAGTGCCACACATATGTGGTATTCTTTTAGTCTTGCGACATTTAGCGTCAGTGTTATGGATGTATCATATTACCATCAATATTCATAACATACATCCCATCCTAGATGGAAGCATGGCCCTTCATGTTATTCATAACACCGAACATCAAAAGTTCTCTTATGAATAACCTCCTTGCAAGATACCTTATGCAAAGGGCTAGAGTGTATGAAACTCTAAATGAATTATGAAAGTAAATACAGAGGTAATGTATTATTATCAATATTCATAACATACTTCTCATTCATAATGAAAGTATGGCCCTTTTGTTATTCATAACTCCGAACATTAAAAGTTCTCTTATGAACAACCTTCTTGCAAGATACTTTATGCAATGGGCTAGAGTGTGTAAAACTCTAAAATGATTTATGAAAGTAAATACATAGGGAATACACCTATGGAAGGCATAGTAACATTTACTATGTTCCCTGCGTGTATCTAAACCTCATTCCTGGCTAGTCTTTCAGGCCATAGTAGTTCTTATATCGAGTTGCAACAGAATGCAATCGAGTGGGTATCTTTGTGATTAACTCACAATACCCAAGAATTAGTGATTAACATGTTTAACCATAATTCCCAAGAACTATATCTTTGACCAGACTTCTATACATCAAAAACCTGTATGACATTCATACATGAGCTGGATATTCCAGTCTTCTTTCCTTTTGCCTTTATACTTCTAACAGTTTAACTTTCAGTATTTCTCCTACTCTCAGAAGAAGCACCCAACTTAAGAGTGGCGATAGCCCCGGACTTCCTAGGCGTGAAAGTTTCACTAACACCCTTCGGACACTTCCTTTCTCTTTAAGTTGTCTGTTTTATTCACCATCATCATATGACAGGCGTTCTTCTGGATCCCTCTCTTATCAGTCTAATGCATAGTAAACTCCTTTACTAATAGTTTGCAAACAAACATTGCTTTGGATATCTCATATCTTTTAGCCTTTGTCTGTCTCTGAAAATGATTTTCAGATTCCATGAATATCACATAACTATCCAAACTTTCGAAGTTCGGGTCTCATGGAAGCAAACATATTGCACTTGACTGAAACGGAATTCTAGCTTTTGGATCGATGGACAAGAGTCACATGATCCATAGCATTAGCGGGAGAATACCGAAAGCATGCGATAGGACAAGTCCTTCTCGGCACTCTAGAGGACAATCCTCTCATTACGTTACCAACCGTAAAGTTTTAACCAGATATTTAACAGCTATTCAATTTTAATTGGGAAGGTGGAAACGCGAGCCATTATTCTACAACTATTATGTAAATAACACTTAGACAGTGTTCATAATTAATTGCACTGAGAATTAAAAGAATTAATTCTACAATGCGCTCCCACTCAAATCAATATCTCTCATAATTGATTGTGAGTGATACAAGACCCCCATTTCAATTGTTCGCCATTGGTGTAACACCACTGATGACGAAAATCTCAACCGGTAGGCCAACTTGCCAATCACATCTCTATGTGATTCTTGTTCATCTTTCGATGCGCGTGTTCCGAGCTCATGACGGTCATGCCTGAACGTCAAGACAACCAAGTGATCTTGCTGCGAGGTCTCAACTCACCCGCATCACACTTCCCTAATCGTTTGTACCCGTGTGACACGGCGCACTCCGAGAAGTTAGGTGCCGTGACGGTGCTACACTTGGGAGAACACTAACCACTTGATATTTTTGTGAGAGATCACCCTAATAAAAAGCGACTACCGCGCAATCAAGAAGGGTGCATCATAAGGGATAAACATCTCAGGCAATTCATAATAGCATGATATGGTATAGCCCTTTCTGACGGAGAAGTCTTTCATTTCTTCGTCTTCGGCATTCGCGGAGGTGTTCACCTTCGCGAAGATTGCCACCACCTTGTCGATGCACCAGATAATATTGCTATCTCTATAGCTAATAAAATAAGTGCATTACTGAAGGTTGACACGCAGGTCATTAAAGTGACAATCATATGGCTCCAGCCATCATGCCGAATCATGACACGCAGGTCATGTTAATCAATTTACATTATATAGTCATCTCATACATAATCAAATTATAATGAGCACTGCTATACCACATCACATGCACATGCAAACCATCCTGCAAAACCAAGTTAGACGCCTCTAATCGGATCATGCAAAATTTTATTTTACGTGGCTTCTAAGGTTTCGAAACAAACCGAAGCTACCAACGTCCATCATCAAGCATGATAATCCAAGTCGCTAGATTAACATTGCGGGGTGTATGAAACACGAGATAATAAAATCTCAAGCCCCATACTAAACTTCGTCATACGCGTGACCCCCGTGCAGATCATATCTGCATTGCCCTTTCGTCTGCGAAATTTCATCTTTCTTTTTAACTACGGTGGAATTCAATGAACTGTTAGCACTTCGTTGATCAATCAGGATCGCGGATTGCCAGAACATTGAAACTCCACCATACTGTTATCAAGATCAGAAATATGCAAATTCCAGGGAAGCAACAAGAACATCGGGTAACAGATTTCATCTGCTACCCGCACAAATAATTTTCAGTAATAGAACTCATCTACTACCTAATTATATTGTGCAATACCCATACATCTCTATGTATTCTAGATCGCAACCTGCATCTACGCATAGCACGGCTCTTGATGCCACTGAAGGGGAACGCAGCAGAAAACAAAAATTTCCGACCTACGCACCAGCCCAGGATCACTATGGAGACTGCATACAAGGTTTGATCTGTTTCGTTATCGACTCGTAGCGCAGCGGAAGTAGAGTCGATGACGATCGGCGGTGCAGATCCCCGCAGCTAGGATTTACAACCTCCCAACCGCGAGGATGTACTCCCACATCTGCCCCTCGGACAGCCCTCCGGGAGGCGGTCGGACAGTCCCTCGGACGGTGTCGCGGACAGCCCTTCGGGAGGACCTTCGAAACTCGAACGGTCACTCGGACAGCCCTTCGGGAGGACCCTCGAAACTAAGACGATCACATGGACAGCCCTTCGGGAGGCACTCTCGAACTAAGACCGAGACTACGATCTCTCTACAGAGTTGCACACATACGGTGTCATCTATCCGGCAGGGCTTCGCCGTCCAGAACTAGTTCCCACCGGAACCCAGACAGCCTTTCGGCTCTACGAAACCATTTCGCTGGGAGGGAGAGAGAAGCCAGACAAGTCAATGGCATGTGTATGAGAGCAAGCATGAGCTGATTTTGGAGAGCTCTCTCCACCTCTATTTATAGGAGGAGCAAGGGGTAGAGGAAAGACCAAAAGGACCTTCCTAGGATCTTTCCACCACATGCCACATAAGGGTGTGTAGAAGATATCCACCATGAGGTGGAAGGACACCTCAAGGAGGGCCCCCCCATGCCATGGCCGAAATTTGCAGCCCCCTTGGGGAGCTCCACCTCCCTTTCACACATCAAAAGTGGTTTTCTTCTAGAAGAAAAACCCCATTTGCAAATCAGCCCAAAAAGTGCTTTTCACTATTCACGAAGACATTTTTCTGCGTCCGTTAAAACCCAAATTATTTCTGTGTGCCTAGAATAATTCTAGCACCCACCAAAACAATTTTGAACGCATTCCGAAACAATTTCGGAACAATGTTTCTTCAGCGAAAAGCAACCAAAACGGTTTCGGCTGCTCCGGAACATTTCCGGTTTTTGTCCTGGAAAATTCCCAGAAGTTTCCAGAACACTTCTGGCATCCTCCAAGAATTTCCAGGCGTGTGTCAGAACCAATTTGACTTAATGGAATACCCTGAAACAACTTTTCAGTTTCACCGGAACTATTCCGGTGTTCTCTCCGGAACGTTTCCGTTTCGTCCGAAACTTTTTCGGTGATTTTCTCTCAGACTCCCCGTCAAGTATTCAGCAGATAGATGACCCTTAAGCGTGTGACCCTATAGGTTCGGTGAAGTATAGACATGACCGGAACTCTTTCCGATCAATTATCAACATCGGAGCCGTGGACACCCATATTGACCCCTATACCCACACGAATGAATATTCGAGTGAACCTCCAGTTGCCGTGTGCTATTCCTGTTGCTTCGCGATATGTTACAAATACCCGAGGTGAGAAACATCGGCATCCTCGTGGATCAACACTTGTCCACAATGCCAGTTACCTCGTTGCCGGTTTTTGTTCTCTTTTCTCGTTTCTGTGTTCCGGTATCCCTGTGATCAAATCACACTTGTGTCTGGCCAGACGATGATGGATACCGTAACACCGAGAGGGCCCAGAGATATCTCTCCATCGTCGGAGGAGCAAATCCCAATCTTGAGCTATCAAGTTACTTAACATACTTTTCCATGAACCCGTAAGCCGCCGTAATAGCCACCCATTTACGGATGACGTTTAACAAACCCCAAAGTTCATGAAGCAAGCATGAAGAAACTCGACACTCTCATGGTCTAAGGAATTATGCAAACATTAACTTCTCTGTGTTATTAACCATTAACTTATGACGAATGAATCTCATAGCATAACATCAATCGGGTCGATTCAACACAAGTGTTCTACTAACATTGTGCCCTCAAAGTTGCCGGCATAGACATGCCCATGATCAGGAAAACAGAACCATCATGCAACACTTGGGCTAGTCTTAGAGGCCAGACTAGGAATACATTTTACCGTTTATTATTCCACACGTGCATATGAGTCTTCCTCCGAGCCTCGTGGTTATTGCAGACTCGAGAACCATAGCAGTTATAGCATGGAACATAAACCTAATTATGAACAGGGAGATAATCAATAACATTTATTATTGCCTCTAGGGCATATATCCTACACTACCTATATGCGGTATTACTCTGCCGTTCCAAGTAAATTTGCTTGTGCCACCTCTAATCATTCAAATAAACATCTGTTTTGTGTGCCCGTACCGCTCATGGAGCGACAGGGGGTGGTCAATATCTTCCATGCTAAGCGGGTTATTCTCAGATGAGTGTTTATTCACTTGTCATTGCATGAGAGGGGCTGGTAATTGGGATGCCCAGTCATGTAATCAAAATGAAAAATATATATAATGCAAACAAACTCCCCCGGAAATTTGATCGTTTGGAGGGCACCCGTGAATTCGGCTAGCCATGGCTTGTGTTGGTATGGTGGAGGGGGAGTAAACTTTACCTTTTCGCTTGGAAACTGGCTATAATGTGTTTAGCATGGAAGATATTGAAAATTCTCGGTCGTGACATTGACAGGAAAAGCATACCTCTCAAAATTATTTTCATCTCTGTTTTAAGCTTCGAGCTCTGGCACCGCTGCAAAATCCATGCTTCCCTCTGCGAAGGGCCTATCTATTTACTTTTATGTTATTGTACTTTTATTATTGAGTCATCACCCTCTCATTCGAGCACCAGTTGGAGAGCACTATTGTCATTTTTATGCATTGAGTATAGTTAATGTTGGGTGTGACATGACTGGATCTCTTCTACCATGAATTGCAATATCTAGTCGTTACTTGAACTTCAGAGGTGCTCTGCATTTATGTTTTGCTGTCTCAGAAAGGGCTAGCGAGATACCATGTTATCATATTATATCATGATTATTTTGACAAATTGTTGGCATCCGAGATATCTTATTATTGCTCGCTAGTTGGTTATGTTATTGATATGAGTAAATGTGAGACCTAAGTGTTATCATTCATATGGTTAGTTCATAATCTTTGCTGAAAACTTGGATGCTAGTTAAGTATATATACAGACAACAAGAACAAAAGAGTTTGTAAAAGTTTTTCTTTGTCACTTTCAGTTTGTCAACTGAATTGCTTGAGGACAAGCAATGAGTTAAGCTTGGGGGAGTTGATATGTCCCAAACGTATCTACTTTTCCAAACACTTTTACTCTGGTTTTGGACTCTAATTTGCATGATTTGAATGGAACTAACCCGGACATGCAGATTATATAAAAATACTGGCGAAGAGAATTACCAGAGGGGGGCCATGATACGTCCATTTTGCATCATGTTTTCCTACTGTTATTTATAGTGTTTTTAATCAATATAACACTTTGTGGAACAATTCTAATGCCTTTTCTCTCTTAATATGCAAGATTTACATAAGGAGGGAGATTGCCGGCAGCTGGAATTCTAGACCTGAAAAAGCTATGTCAGAGATACCTATTTTGCACATCTCCAAATGAGCTGAAATTTCACGGAGATTTGTTTTGGAATAAATAAAAAATATTGGAAGAAAGAAGTAACAGAGGGGGCCACCCAGGTGCCCACGAGGCACCAGGGCGCGCCACCCACCCCCCAGGCGCGCCCTGGTGGCTTGTGGGGCCCCTGGCCAGCCTCCGGTGCCCATTTTCTGGTATATAAGCCCATTTACCCTAGAAAAAATAAGGAGAAGAATTTTGGGACGGAGCGCCGCCGTCTCGAGGCGAAACTTGGGCAGGAGCACTTTTGCTCTCCGGCGGAGCGATTCCGCCTGGGATACTTCCCTCCGGGAGGGGGAAATCGAAGCCATCGACATCACCAACGATCCTCTCATCGTGGGAGGACCAATCTTCATCAGCACCATCTCATCTCAAACCCTAGTTCATCTCTTGTATTCAATCTTTGTCTCAAAACCTCAGATTGGTACCTGTGGGTTGCTAGTAGTGTTGATTACATCTTGTAGTTGATGCTAGTTGGTTTATTTGGTGGAAGATTATATGTTCAGATCCATTATGCTATTTAATACCCCTATGATCTTGGACATGAATATGATTTGTGAGTAGTTACTTTTGTTCTTGAGGACATGGGAGAAGTCTTGTCATAAGTACTCATGTGAAGTTGGCATTCGTTCGATATTTTGATGATATGTATGTTGTTGATTCTCTTAGTGGTGTCATGTGAACGTCGACTACATGACACCTCACCATCTTTGGGCCTAAGGGAATGCATTGTGGAGTAGTAATTAGATGATGGGTTGCTAGAGTGACAGAAGCTTAAACCCTAGTTTATGCGCTATTCCGTAAGGGGCTGATTTGGATCAATATGTTTAATGCTATGGTTAGATTTATCTTAATTCTTCTTTCGTAGTTGCGGATGCTTGCGAGAGGGGTTAATCATAAGTGGGAGGCTTGTTCAAGTAAGAACAACACCCAAGCACCGGTCCATCCACATATCAAATTATCAAAATAGTGAACGTGAATCAAACAAACATGATGAAAGTGACCAGATGAAATTCCCATGTGTCCTCGAGAACGCTTTGCTTATTATAAGAGATTGTTTCGGCCTGTCCTTTGCTACAAAAAGGATTGGGCTACCTTGCTGCACCTTAGTTACTATTGCTACTTGTCACTTGTTACAAATTATCTTGCTATCAAACTACTCGTTATCGATAATTTCAGTGCTTGCAGAAAATACCTTACTGAAAACCGCTTGTCATTTCCTTCTGCTCCTTGTTGGGTTTGACACTCTTACTTATCGAAAGGACTACGATTGATCTCCTATACTTGTGGGTCATCAGGCCACCCAGGCGCCACAAGCCCAGGGGGCGCGCCCACCCCCCAAGGGCACGCCTGGCAGGCTTGTGGGCCCCTGGAAACTCCAATTGACCTAATTCCAATGCTATATATACCTATTCATGGAGAAAAAAAATCAGAGAGAAAGAATCATCGCGTTTTACGATACGGAGCCGCCTCCATCACCAATTTCATGATGCTCACCGCCGTGCGTGAGTAATTTCTTCGTAGGCTAGCTGGACGGTGATGGGTTGGATGAGATTTATCATGTAATCGAGTTAGTTTTGTTAGGGCTTGATCCCTAGTATCCACTATGTTCTGAGATTGATGTTGCTATGACTTTTGCTATGCTTAATGCATGTCACTAGGGCCCGAGTGCCATGATTTCAGATCTGAACCCTTTTATGTTTTCATGAATATATTTGTGTTCTTGATCCTATCTTGCAAGTTTTATGCACCTATTACATGTTATGATCCGCATACCCCAAGGTGACAATAATTGGGATTCTTTCCGGTGATTACCGTAGTTTGAGGAGTTCATGTATTCACTATGTGCTAATGCTTTGTTCTGGTTCTCTATTAAAAGGAGGCCTTAATATCCCTTAGTTTCCTTATGGACCCCGCTGCCACGGGAGGGTAGGACAAAAGATGTCATGCAAGTTCTTACTATAAGCACGTATGACTATATACAGAATACATGCCTACATTACATTGATGAATTGGTGCTATAGTGTATCGCTCTAGGTTGTGACTGTTACATGATGAATGTCATCCAACATAATTATCCATCACCGATCCAATGCCTATGCTTTTCGCATATTGATCTTTGCTAAGTTACTTTCGTTGCTGCTGCTGTTACAATCACTACAAAACTGCTACTGTTACCGTCTCTGTTACTATTGCTACTGTTACCACTGCTATCAAAACTATCATACTACTGTGCTACTAAACACTTTGCTGCAGATATTTAGTTCTCCAGGTGTGGTTGAATTGACAACTCAACTGCTAATACTCACAAATATTCTTTGGCTCCCCTTGTGTCGAATCAATAAATTTGGGTGAAATACTACCCTCGAAGACTGTTGCGATCCCCTATACTTGTGGGTTATCAAGACCTTTTTCTGGCGCCGTTGCCGGGGACTCTATCTGTTGAGTCACTTGGGATTTATATCTGTTGATCACTATGAAGAATCTGAAAGACGCTAAGACCAAGATCGTCCCCTCTATGACTAGAGGAGGTAAGGAACTGCCATCACACTCTGCACTTGATTCACCTTCTGTTTTGAGAAAGCTTGCGACACCGCCACCTGTTATTCATTCTAATATGTCGCAAGTTATTGATGATACTACTTCTACTATGAATGATACTTATGATGATGCTAGTACTATGCTTGATAATACTGTGCCACTAGGTGAATTTCTTGATGAACAAATTGCTAAATCTAAAGAAACTGAAAATGTTGAAACTCCTGAAAATTATGATTCACCTATTATTCCTAGCTCTCCTAGAGTTGAAATGCCTAAGATGCCTGATGGTTATGTTCTGGATGGAGAAATAGCTAGAGAAATTCTTGCTTGTAATGATAGAGATGATGTTAGAAAATTACTTGCTAAGCTCAAAGAAAAGTCTATGATGGAGAGAATGAAATATGATCCTAAGTTTTCTACCTCTTCTATCTTTTTTACCGATAAGGATTATGAATTCTCTGTCGATCCTGAGTTAATTACTTTGGTTGAATCTGATCCTTTTCATGGTTATGAATCTGAAATTGTTGTGGCACACCTTACTAAATTGAATGATATAGCCTCCCTATTTGCTCATGAGGAAAAGATTCGTTATTATTACATCCTTAAGTTGTTTTCTTTCTCATTAAAGGGTGATGCTAAGAAATGGTTTAATACTCTTGCGGTGGAGGTAAAAACCTTAGTCATGTCTTTCTGGGAGTAGTTCTTGCGTATGATTATGATATCAGTGGTTGCAAACCCTCGGCTCAGAACCTCGGGCAAACTTATATAGAGTCCGTCATGCAACAGGTTCATTGGCTGGTCATAAGTGCTACTGAATTGCATATTGAATACCGACAGTTTCATGTCCATTATGGGTGAAAACAGAGGGTTCGCTCGACTGCCGCTTCACGTTGCCGCCGCCTCATTGATTGGTCGTGACGGCCTTCTTTCGCGTCGGCGGGTCCTTTTCGACGACAGTGGTGGGTCGTGGGAGCGCAAATCCGCCGCGCCCAGCAGGGGGGCATGGCGGCGGCAGTAGGAGCGTCGGGAGTGGAGGATGCGGCCATGACGAGGAGCACCGGAGCGGCGTCGGCGGTCGCAAGGTAGGAGGAGCCGTCCATGGGCCTCCGGTGATGGTCAGGCGGGCGACGGGCGTTGGGAGGCCAAGATGAGGGCGCGATGCGGGAAGATTCAGTGTGACGGTTGGATGCTCGTGCGCAACGTGATTTGTTTTGCGGCAGCCACCCAGGTGTTGCAAATTTCCAGCACTTGGTGCTCTATTTTGCAAGAGCCCTAAATTTGAAGTATTTTTTTCATAGGGCATATATTGAAGCAATGTTTTTGTCCTCTTGTGATGTAAAAAGCGGATATGCCCTACTATAGGGCACATATAGGATATGCTCTTACTAGCTTCTAACTTCAACTCTCCTATGCACTATGAACTCGACTTAAAAATGCAGGTCCACGTTGATCGTTTTCAGCACAACATGATTCTTACAACAGCAACAATTATGCCTCCTTTGGTTCGTAGGAATTTTTGTAGGATAAGATTTTCAAAGGAATTTTTTTAGAGCCCTTTGGTTTGTAGGAATGCATCCTATTCCTACTTAGGATAGGAATCAATCCTTCATATTTCAAAGGAAAAAAATTAGGCTAGACTCAATAAAAAATATTTTATCCTATGCATTAAATGACATCTCTTTTACTATAGGAATTGAGATACATGCCATCTCACTTCCTATGATTTTTCTATTCATATGATATTCCTATTCTATAAAAAAAGGCCTTGGAGCATTTTCAGGCGGAGCTAACTCATTGGTGACTTAACCCAATGTAACATCCCCAGATCCTAACCCTGTCATTAACCAAAATAATGTGCCATGTCATCATGATCATCTTAATTGAATTGCATTTAGTAAATAATTCCACTCTCAAACCCTAGTCAAATTAAAAATTCAAATAGTAAGTGAAATTTGAAAATGCTACAAACAAGGCTACAAAATAGTTCATGTTTTAGCAAATAATCCATATGCAATTATGGTGGAAGAAAACTATATCACTTGTTTGCTTATTCTGAGACTAGCAACCAAAAACAATGCCAAAACAGCCCATTTAATTCCTTTCCCATTTATGCAAAATTCAAATGAATTCAAATAAGCTCCAAACTTTTAGTGGCATTCACAAATATTGCATAGTATTTATATGACAAGTTTCATATTTTTCAAAATCCGTTTGGTGGCTCAACTTAACACCAAACAGTAACAAAAATAGAAAATATAAAATATAAGAAAAGGAAAAGGAAAAAGGGAAACTAGCTACTGTGCTAATGGGCTCTACCTAGCCACAGTGCAGCCCGGCCCATCTACAGGCCTTCCTCAACCTCACGTACAAGAGGGAAGCCAGGGCCATGGCGTGGCCACGGCGCGCCCGTCCACGTGCCCGATGGCGCTGTGTCTATCATCTAAGCACTCCAGGAGATGGATAAGAAGACCCCCGACCCTGTAGACAAACCCTAACCCGCGCTTATCCCCTCGCTCGTCCTCTCCCTCTCGTTTTCGCTCGCCCCGAGCTGTCATCGACGCACCGTCACCGTCCTCGCGGCCACTGGCCTTCCCGGCGACCGGGAGGATGTCCAGGAGCTTCCTCGTCGTCGACTCCTTCGCCTACATGCGTTCAAACAAGCCGGGCTTCGCCATACACTCGGCATCGAGCAGACTAACTGCCACGGCCGCCGCATCTCGTTGTCGAGCTCGTCGCGTCCGGTCATCCCCGCGCCTCCAAACCACGTCTACGAGCTTCACAGTGAGCTCCTCGGTCGATTCCACACCTTTCCCCCCTTCGATCCGTGCCATTTGGTGCCGTTGTTTGCCGTGGACCGGAGCTCGCCCGAGCTCCTGCGTACGCGTGCGTGCGTACTGCTTTGCTGCCGCCGCTGGCTACTGTTGCTCTCTACTCTTTTGCTGCTGTGCTGCTGCTGCTCCTGCTAGCAGCCGCCGCCGCCGCTGCCCCTGCTAAGCTGCCGCTGCTGCATGTGCTGCTGCTGCTCCTGCTGCGTTCTAGCTGCTGCTGCGCTGCCGCTGATGCTCCTTGCTGCGGCTGCTCGCTACCGCTGCTAGCAGCTAGCTACTGCTGCCCATGCCTGCCGTTGCCTGCTTCTGGCCGGCCGCGCCACGCCCTGGCTCCCAGCCGTGGCTGCGTGCGTGCGTGCCCAGCCAGAGAGGCCGTCTGGCTCTCTGCCTATTGGGGCCGGCCCCTGTTAATTAGTGGGGGCTAATCCCCCACTTTACACTAACCCCCTCATCTAATTAGATAAAAAAAGATACAAAAATAAAAATAAAAGAAATAATTAGTAAAATAATTAATTAGTTAATTAGTAATTAGCCTAATTACTCACTGACAGGTGGGCCCCCTAGTCAACCTTTGACCAGTCAACGGTTGACCAGTCAACTGCTGAGTCAGCAGTTGACTGGCCCCACCTGTCAGCTCCTGTATGCGCTGGCTGGGTGCACTTTGCTGTGTGCCCGTAGCAATTTCCAATTAGTATTTTTCGAAATTAAAAATAAAACCAGTAAATCCAGAAAATGATTAAAACTTTGAAAAATCACATAAAATAATCCGTAACTCGGATGAAAATAATTTATATATGAAAAATGATCAGAAAAATAAGACGAATCCGAATATGCCACCCACATACCTGTTACACCCCTCTAACATGGTGAACGTTGATATTTTGCACCAGGATCATCTGACCGATAAATACCTGGAGCTGGGAAAATATTCCCGAATATTTTCCCTCTTCTTTTAAAATGCTTAGGCTTGCATTAGAGCATGCCACCCACACATCTTGCCATGACATTGCATTTGTGTTGCATTTGATTGCTCTATTATTTATTGTTTTACCTCCGTTACTTTCTTTTCGGTAGACCCCGAGACCGCTGTTGATCCGGTGATCGACTACTTCATTGTCGTGGATCCGTTTCTGTCTGCAGAGAAACCAGGCAAGCAAAACCCCCTTGAGCATTCCTATATCGACTATTCCTTCTCTCCCATGCTTGCATTAGAATTTGCTACTGTAATTGATTGCTCCTATTCTGATGCATAGCCTGTTTTTTTGTAACTGCTGTTGATACCTTACCTGCTATCCTAAATGCTTAGTATAGATTGGTTAGTGATCCATCAGTGACCCCTCACCCTTGTCCCTGTTGCCCCGCTTTGTTACTGGTGCCCCGATCAATGTGATCGATGTTCAGAGACCGACACAACACCGCACACCCCCTTAGTTGTACGACTCTGCAGAGCTACTATCGAGTGCCGAGGGTGATACCTCCTACCTCACTCCTGATGATATCTCTGTGGCGTGGCTAATCGATTGTGGGTTACCGAGGGTGATTCCTCTTTCACCACCTCCGAAGAAGCCTCTGTCGTGCAACCCCTCAAGTGTGAACCCATCGAGGGTGATTTCTCCGAGTTCACCTTGATGGATACATCGAGTGGGAATCCATCGAGGGTGATTCCTCGGATTCCCCTTGATGCTATGGACACACGGTTACCCTAATTTTACTTCAGTTCCTGGTTGAAGTCGGGTCGACCCTGAGGGGTACCCGCGAGAGATGTGAAGTCGGGTTGACCGTGAGGGTACCCGCGAGATAATTACGTGGCACGGCCGGGCAGGTAGACTGCCCCAGGAGAGGGTTGGGCCTGGCCCTTGCCGTAAGTCCACGAGACGGGGCGACGGGGTCACATGATCGTGGATCTCTGCTCGTTTCCGCGAGCTCCCAATACACTAACGGATTTGGGTATTTGATCTGAGTTGGCCACTGGCCTATACGCACTATCACCACGCGGGATAATGGTTTAATGGGGCCCTCGGCGCCGTATGTATCAGCCGAAAGCTCTGTCAGATGTCCAGTTCAGCATTGTGAGCCGGTCGGGACAAGGTCATCCAGGACTGAGGTGGTGCTTGGACTCCGACCCGCGACACAACGACCCGGAGTGCAAAGGGCGATGGGCCCAAGACCCCTGAGCACTTAGGATGTAGACCGGCGGGGACCTCTCTGCGGAGCCTAGGTGGGACTACGTCGTGTCGATCAGCCGAGGCTGGGCATGACCGAGAAAAGTGTGTCCGGCCAGAGTTAATCGAGCGTGTTGGGTAACAGTAGTGCACCCCTGCAGGGAAATTATCTATTCGAATAGCCGTTTCCACGGTAACAGGACGCTAAGTGTTGTATCCCGATCTACTACAACTTGAACTGGATACTTGTACTACTTAATAATTTGATAGCTCCGGGATTGCTTTCTCGCAGGGAGTCGAGGAAGGATCTCTGGGCATTGCCACTATTACTTATTACTTGATGTTATACCACTAATCTGCACTCTTCTAATGCTGCAAGACGCTGCAAGATGCTAGTCTTCGATAGGCTAGGCCTTCCCCTCTATTCTGGCATTTCTGTAGTATAGTCCACAGATACAGCCCCTTCCCTTTGATACCGATGCATACTTAGCATAGATCTGACGTAAGTCTTGCGAGTACTTTGGATGAGTACTCACGGTTACTTTGCTACCTCTTATTCCCCATGCCCGATTGCTGCGATCAGATGGCGGAGCCCCGGAGTCGACTACTACCACCCCGATGGTGCCTACTACTACGTGGAGGCCGGCGACCAGGAGTTGTTTAGGAGGCTCCCAGACAGGAGCCCTGCGTCTTTTCGATCTAATTGTCGTTGTTTTGCTCAGACTTCTTAAGGCAACCTTATCTAATTATGTCTGTACTCAGATACTGATGCTTTCGCTGACTCTTGTGTAACTCGAGCTTATGTATTCGAGCCCTCGTGGCCCCTGGCTTGTAATATAAAACTTGTATTATTTTATTTTGTGTTTAGAGTTGTGCTGTGATATCTTCCCGTGAGTCCCTGGGCTTGATCGTGCGCATTTGCGTGTATGATTAGTGCACGGTCGGGCCGGGGGCGCCACACCCAACCCAACGAAATTTAGCATATCTCTTTATAGAAGTACACTGCTAGCCTAAGACTAAGGAAAAAACTGAACTCATTGCTTAGCAAAGCTGAACCCAGTGGCTGATAATCCTGGCTATGCCCACTCGCCGGACACGTCCTCCTGTGTGCATGGCTGAAGTCCAGCGGGATATCATAGCGCTGCATGACCAGCTCACCGGACAGTTTCGTGGTCGTGTACCCGATGAAGGTCTCCAGGCCTTGCTCTCGGAGCGTTGGTCGGTCGGCATCTGATGCGGTGCTACGCAAGTAACCCGTGTCACCTTCTGTTGATTGTAGATAAGGGACGATCAGTTGGACAGATGCTTCTTGCTGCTGCTTTGTTCAGATGCTACGATTGAGCCAGTAGATTTGTCGTTACTTTATAATGTACTCCCTCTATCCTAAAATAAATAAGAGTCGCTGATTTAGTACATTTAATACAAAGTTGTATTAAATCAACAACACTTATTTTGAAATGGAGGTAATACTTATAACTTATAAGCTATAGTGTCATTTGTACCATCACCGGATCCGTGGCGCAATGGTAGCGCCTCTGACTCCAGATCCGAAGGTTGCGTGTTCGATTCACGTCGGGTTCAATACCCCGAACATAATCCGGTTATTTTTTTTATTGTTCACCTTTTGCGTTTTGGGCCCTTGGCAAACGAAACAGCAAAGTGACGCCCAACTCTTTTAATCCCTCCGAAGGCCCATTTTGCAAATAAGCCCATGGAGAGTCGTGGCCCGCGCCGCTGCCTCCGAACCAAAACCCTCACAAGCCACTTCGCGAACATTCTCCTCCTCCTCTCCCCCGAGTCCCCGACCTCCCTTCCGCATCCACGCGAACGAAGCAGCGCGGGCGGAGAGCAGGCGAACCTTCCAGAACCCTCCGAGCCCCCCTCCGCGGCCCGTAGCCATGGCGACCGTCATGCAGAAGATCAAGGACATCGAGGACGAGGTACTTGACCGTGGCCTTCAGCCCTCCAGCGACCCACCGCGACGGCGGATGGATTTGACTCCTGCGATTAGTAGTGGCAGCGCTGTAGTCCGTGCGGGTTTAACTTAGTTTCGAATTGAAATTGTTCTATGCTGGTTCGCCGTGGCTCACTGCTTGTGCGGTTTGAGCTGTAAGCAGATTGGATTTGGGGCTATGTAAATTAGGTTTAGAAGTAGCAGGGGCTTAGTTTTTTCCTTGTAGTGTCGATTTAGAACTGTTTGTTTTCAGCTCGCTTTGCTACATCCTACATGTTTCATGTGGTGGAGCTGCGCCTAGCTGTTGCTACACTTGATTTGATAGGATGGATGCTAACTCAATACCCAGAGATTCTAGACATATGCTTAGTTGTGGGCTAGTGAGGCTTTGGTGGCATTCGGTCTCCGTGGCTGGTCTTCACTTTTTGGTTGCAGACTGAAATGATTTGCATCAAAAAATTCTTTGAATTGTGATGCATTTTGTTATTTTGTATAATACATATAAGCTAATCAAATAGTGGGCTTTAGGTTGATGATAGCTTTTTATCATCTGCCTGAGTAAGCGTGTCTTATCAAATGGGGCTTAGTTGATATAAATGGGTGCTCAGGTGTTAGGTGGAATGTTATGTGAGAAGGAGCATTTGTTTTGCTGACAAGTCATGCTCAAAGATGCTTGGAAACTGCTGCAGAGGGTACTGAATTAGTTAAGTTGTGGTTTATAATGGACTGGCAGGTTCAATCGTAATTCACTTAGTTTACCTTCCTCTGCTTGTTCGTGATTTGATTGATAGCTGTAACTGTTGAATTAGCTTGTTTATGGCTGTCATAAGAAGCTGCGGGTCTTTTATGTAATTATTATTAGGACTCCACTATACGAGCACATAGAGTGCTCACCGGCATCTTGTATGTCATGGTGATGATTTAGTACAGGTGTTACTTAATTGGATACTAATATGCTTCTGAAGTGATATGATATGTGCTTTGGTTTGTGGTCAACATTTGACGATAATTAAATCGTTGTCAAGTAGTGAGACACCGAAAATGTTATTTATATATGCATAATGTTGAGCTGCTCTTAGTGCTCTTGAAGGACTGGACAAGTGAGCACGAACGTTTCAAATAGTTGGCCAAATGCAAATTTATCCACTTTACGAACCCTGTGCTTATGTTTTTTGCTTCTCTTTTACGTGACAGATGTCAAAGACGCAGAAAAACAAAGCCACTGCACACCATCTTGGTCTTCTCAAGGTGATTTGAAGCTCCTATCTATTTATTTCAATTAACTGGAATCAATTCCATCATAGATCATGCTATTGTCTAGGAATCTGAAGAACTAGCTTACAGATAGTTTAGCCATTCACAAAAACGTATGCCTAAATGTTTGTGCTGCTGTTGCTACATATAACTTGCCTTACTTCATGTCCAGCCATATGGCGGTGCTGTCAGTTTTAATCTGGATCATCGGCATGACAGTGTAGATATTGATTTTATCAAATCCAATAGCATGGTCTCCGTTGTTTTGGATGAACCTTGATGCATAATGGTTGCATCTAGGCCGTGGCAATGCAATACTGTGGTTATATGCTGCACTATGTAAGAGCTTGCATGTAGTGTTGAGAAGTGCTTGAAATGGGGTCTCAGGCTCCATTCCCTCATCAAGCTGAATCATTTTATTCTTCTATAGGATTTGATAGTTATGAGCATGTTTTATGTTTAAGCTATTATTGCTACTTTTAGGAAATTTTCGCTGAGTTATTCCTTTGGTCAGGCTAAACTTGCAAAATTACGGCGAGAGTTGCTCACTCCTACAACCAAAGGTGGTGGTGGTGCTGGTGAGGGGTTCGACGTGACAAAAAGTGGAGATGCACGTGTTGGTTTGGTGGGCTTTCCTTCGGTTGGGAAATCGACATTGTTGAACAAGCTGACAGGAACTTTCTCAGAGGTCTGCTCTTGTGCTGTACTAATGTTCTTTACACTTTTCTGGACTATAATGTTATTCAATACTGATAGTAACACATTCTTTCTGCTCCTTGTCTGGTTCAAAAGGTTGCGTCCTATGAGTTTACAACTTTAACATGCATTCCTGGAGTCATTATGTACAAAGGGGCTAAAGTACAGGTATTCGTTTACTTTCAAAGAAAGCTACAAGTTGGCGTTTCTTGCCAGAGAATGTTTTTCTTTGTTTGTAATAGTCACTTCTTATTCAGCTTCTAGATCTTCCGGGAATCATTGAAGGTGCTAAAGATGGAAAGGGTAGAGGGAGGCAGGTAATATGTCCAGCTTTTGCTCCATTTTGCAGTGCAATTAATATTCATGGACACATGATCTAAACAAACATGTCACGATGTATCATACATGAATAGTTACATTATTTACAAGTTCTCGTTGCACTGTTAGTTTAATATTTATGTGAACATTTATAACCCATCTTTTGTGCGAATTATCTGAGCACCCACCTATTTTAGAAATCATCTGTGGCAGCAGTATGTACAAAAATGCATTGCCACTCTCTCCTGATAATTTTTTTTTATATTTAGGGGAAAAATGGGTATAGTGCACCATATAAATCATGCTAATTGTCATTTTAGCAATCAATATTGTGCTTTCACTTTCAAGCTCATAATGTACATTGTTATTACATAGGGCTGTGAAGTTACTTGGATATTCTTTTACATCTTGTGAGATCGTAAGAATAAATTTCCTTTGTGTCGTACCTTTTCAAAGCTATTTAATTTGTGGATTATTAAGTTTAATGCATGCTCTACTTACCATCTTTCGAAATAATTTCAGCCAAAATTCATGCTTTCAATACTGTAAAAGACTAAAAATTATTATACCACGAAGGGGCTTGCCCCTGTGTTATAACTTGTGCACACTTTTTTTATTCAGGACACTTTATGCACACCGCGGTCTAAGAATTTCCTGAATTATCCCCTGTTCTTATCTTTAAGGAGTTATGTCATGTCTCCTTGGCTTAATGATTGATACGATTTTCAGGTCATCAGCACAGCTAGGACATGTAATGTCATTCTGATTGTTCTTGATGCCATAAAACCCATAACTCACAAACGTCTCATTGAGAAGGAGCTTGAGGGATTTGGCATCCGGTAAGTCTCTATGTTGATACCATCTTGAGCACTTGTTGTCCTTCTCTTCCATGCTGAAATTGTCTGTCAGCAACCTAAATGGTTTTGTTTAGCTTTGTTGTGAATTTGGCATTATCCAATTACATGAGTGGCAACCGTGTCCACTGGGCATTGGCAATTCCAGATTCTGCATGTGATAATATTTGTCTTTGTAAGGTGTTTCTTTCTCAAACAGTCTTGTACTAAGGTGTTCCCATGGTGGGCTGTGTTTTTCCCTTCTCTTCTTGGTCACCTGCTCAGTTTGTTGAGACAAGGTTGATGTTTAACCTGTATGAGCTTTCCTGTATTAGGTTGAACAAGACACCTCCCAATATGACATTCAGGAGAAAGGAAAAGGGTGGCATCAATTTTACATCAACAGTAGCGAACACACACTTGGACCTTGATACAGTAAAAGCAATCTGTAGCGAGTACAGGATTCATAATGCTGATGTTTCCCTAAGATTTGATGCAACAGCAGATGACCTTATAGATGTCATTGAGGGAAGTAGAATCTACATGCCTTGCATCTACGTCGTCAACAAAATTGACCAGATCACAGTTGAGGAGCTGGATATCTTGGACAAACTTCCCCATTACTGCCCAATTAGGTGAGTCCTCACTTGGCTTCTTGATGTGTGGTTTCTCTTATCTATTTTTCCTTGGCCATTAAAGCACTTTCTTCTGTCTGTTACCTGCTGACAGTGCACATCTAGAATGGAACCTTGATGGACTTCTGGAGATGGTCTGGGAATACCTAGATTTGGTTAGGCTATACACAAAACCCAAAGGGCTGAACCCAGATTACGAGGATCCTGTGATCTTATCATCCAAGAGGAAAACAGTGGAAGACTTCTGCAACCAAATCCACAAGGACATGGCGAAACAGTTTAAATAGTGAGTACAGCCACATCTCCCGGCTTATTTGCTTCCTTGTAACCATTAATCTGTGAGGCTAATTGATCGGTAAACTTGCAGTGCACTGGTGTGGGGTTCTAGCGTGAAGCATAAGCCTCAGAGAGTCGGCAAGGTACGCATTCTTCAACCACTGTCGTGTTACATTGTGTCCTTTCTAGCACTAATTCTCAAGACCTCTGCAGGAGCATGAGCTTGAGGACGAGGACGTTGTTCAGATCATTAAGAAAATATAAGCTACACACCGTGGGGCGAGTGATTCTGTTTTGCTGGTCAGGAAGGAGTTCTCAGCTATGAAACTTTTTGAGAAGCAGCTACATTAGGGCCCGTGTTTCTTTCGCTAGCTCTGATGCCCACAGGCGGGCCCGCTGTTTGCATAAAAACCCAGTGTCGATCACAAGACAGAATGTGGACAGTTGTTTTTATTAGCTTGTGCCAAGTAGCCATATGTAATTGTGACTGATGCCTGTCATGCCACAACCGCCGAACACATGGAAAGATGCTTATCTATCTCGAGAAGATGTTAAGATGGTTCTTATAACGTCGCAAGTGTTTCAGTTTGGTTAGTTTATCAATTCCTATCTCCATGATAATTGGGCTGTTGATTGCTTTGTCAATGATGAACAAAAGTTGAGGATAACATGGTAAGTGTACTGGTTGTCATTACTATTGCCAGATCCTGTACCGTTTGGTTGTCTGTCGACCTGCATTATGATCCTTGACCATCTGGCAGCATCCTTGTACGGGGCATCGCTGTTGTGGTGCGAGCATGTGACGGTGCCTTGTCAAGTTGTGGGTGTACGCATGTTCGCTGGTATCAATGATTGGGACGTGTAGATCTCCTTTTGGTTTGACGCTCCTTCCTTATTTACCTGTGAGAATGTGGCTTTATCTGTTGATGTTTCCTGTGATCTCGGAGCATCCACTACCAGGAGCAGCTGATTTGACATGGAATGTCACCGTTGATCCATGTCTTATGGGTCATACGCGTCACATCAGTCTCCATTTGGCAGTACAAACAAAATGACTTTAAATGACTCGGTTCTATTATGAAAGTTCACCGGAAGTCTCCATGTCTTAGGGAGTAGATTACACAAGAATCTCGTGCGGATCAGTTACACAGTGCTGTGTGGAGCCGTTTTTCTTTAAATGACTCGGTTCTATTATGAAAGTTCACCGGAAGTACAAAACCAAATATAATAAAAATCACATTGAGGTCTCTAAACCATGCGTCGACCACTGCCGCCATCAAAAAGAGCTGTCAAAGGCCTGCTCTTATACCGGAGCCGGTCTGACCTTGTCAATGACAGTCGAAAAGTCTTTGTGCACGTGCCCCTACAGACCAGTGCCTTGGAGCCGCAGTCGTCGCCGTTGAACCCTTAAATCGGTATGAAGTACCTGATACCAAATCATACCGTCACTTACACGCCTAACCTCGCCGCTTCGAGGAGCTGGCAGGAATCTATGTTGGAGCTTTGTCTAATCCGTCCCGACGAACGAACTTGAGGAAGATCAGAGCCCGAAGACTGACTCGAAGAAGAAGTGCCTTCCCTATGAGGACTAAAAGCCTACCCTATCTACTGGCCGGAGCCGCGGCATCAGGATTCTCGTCCTCACCACCGGCCGCCGGAGAGGCAGGGGGAGGAGACGAATCCACGGGCTCGCTGGCGAAGATCAATGGGATGAAGTCTCCGTGCTAATTGCCTTGCGAGAGGGAAAAGAAAGACGTGTGTAGATGGATGAAATCAATCATGGAATCTTTTTCCTTAGATGTGGCAGACGCAGACTCACATGGTTTTCAGATAGAAAAGGTTCATATCATACGATTTTTTTCAGTGAAAGAAACGAGATGCTGCTGCATGCGAGGGCTAGAGTGGAAAACATCCTGAATCGCCTTCTCTGTCAGACCGGCACTAATAACTCAAGCGTAGACCAGAGAGGTCTCCTCTTCGGCGCTTACTTTGTTCGGAAAAAGATCCACATGCCGATGTCGATTAATTATTGGGAGCAAATAAAAGATCCACCTCCATGCAATAATTTTCTCGGCGAGGCGGCGACGAAGCCCTACCGTCTTCAAGGCGGCGTCATCTTCTCTTCCCTCCTGCCATCCGGTCACCTCTTTGATTCTTCTGCTAATCATCAGCTGATCCTTCTCCCCTCTCCCCTCCGTGCTCCCTGCACAATCCGTACCCTCCTCGGTCGTGCCATTTCCGTTTGGCCCAGTCGAATCCCCCCATTCTCCACCCCATCCGAGGCGGACAAGAACACGGCCGTTCCCTGTTCCCTAGATCTGCGTGGCGGCGGTGAGAGGCAGAGTCCGTCAAGAGGGCGCGCCCCCGCCGTCAAAACCCAATCTTGGCGGCTGGCTGCGCGTCGTCTTCTTCTTCTTCTTCCTGCGTCCTGTCGCGTGCGATAAGGGAAGGAGGCGCCGAGGCGGAGGAGGATAAGTTGGTTAGGGATGGTGCCGTGGGAAGGCTACGTGAGCGACGAGACCATGGGCACCTTCGCGCCCATCCTGCTCTACTGGGTCTACGCCGGTGGCTACCAGCTCGTCCTGCACCGCCGCCCGCTCGAGCGCTACAGGCTCCACACGCGGGCCGAGGAGGAGGACAAGAACCTCGTCACCCTCCCCGCCGTCGTACGCGGCGTGCTCCTGCAGCAGCTCGTGCAGGCCATCGTAGCCATGATCCTCTTCATGGTAAGCCTACAATTTCTTTGGCATTGCTGCTCTCGTTGCTGTATGTTCCTTCAGTGTTGATGTAAGCTGCCATGGATATTATCTATTTTGGCTTGGGCTACAGTTATTTTTATTTTCTATTTTTGCATTGCAGACCATTGGTACATTAGATTGCTACCATCACTATATGAATATGGTTAATTACTAGAAAATGCCCTGATAACAAGTTACTGAAAAACTCCAATAGAAAACCTTCAGAATGAAGTCGATTATGTTGTTTTTCTGGTGATAATTCTACCGAGTTAGGCAAGGAAAAAGAATATGCTGTCTTTTAAGAGCTTGGACACGTAGAAAATAACAAGATTTACATAATTACTGCACAAGTAATAGTTGGAGGCAGTTTCTTAGAGTAACATTTTTCACACAGGCAGGTCATTTGGTAAAGATTATTACTGCTGTCCTTGACACAGTGAATGTATATGTTCATTGTCTTCTGGCCTTGGCTCTATGGGGATTTCAAATAGAGTGGTTTTTTCTGGCTAACTAGTTAACTTTTCGATAAATTGTCTGCAGTTGAATTATTATTGCTTAAATACCTACCACCTGTCGGTCGATTGGCTTCCCCTGATTTAACATCTCTGTTTTAAAAACATTTGGCTCAATCCGGCTTCAACCAGCCATAATGTCATGTACAGAGTGAAACAGATAACCCATCTTACAGAGTGTTGCTAATCGCTGTCTCCTAAAAGATGTCATATTTACCGAATGTGGGATAACAGTCCATAATTTCTCAAAACAACATAATGAGCATTTACTCTTCACTCGCCTAATTCACTAAAAGTTCACATTATTCATCAAGTAAGAACAGCAGCTTGTAAACTCCTAAGAAGTAGTAACACATCAGCACATCACCGCGTTTGTATGCAATCTGCTCAGAAAGGTTATTTCATTCTGCATCATTTTAGCAGCATCCAACGAATGAATGGACCATCGCTTATAAACATTGCATGCTTGCAGAACTAAAAGCGAACTTTGTTCAGATGGCTTGAAATTACCGAAAATAAAGCTGCAGCATTGATATTATCCTAAAGATTCAGGCAGGCTTCGTAAATTCACTCATTTTAGCTATCTGTACTGCCATTGTTTGTGGATGGTGCCAACAATAGAACGGCTGTATGCTTGTGCTGGTCTGTTTATGTTGCATATGTCCGGTTGATGAGGACTTTCAATAGGTGTCGTTTGTTTTCAGTATTCTTACTGGACAACTAATTCATCATTTAACCCATCTAACCTGATTCTGTGGGATCATTTGCAGATTACTTCAGATAGTTCAACGGTTCTAGTCCAGCCATCTATGGTGGTTCAATCGTTTCAGTTCTTGGTTGCGATGCTGGTGATGGACACCTGGCAGTATTTCGTGCACCGCTACATGCACCAGAACAAATTCCTGTATCGACATATCCACTCACAGCATCACCGGCTGATTGTTCCTTACGCTATCGGTGCTCTCTACAACCACCCATTGGAGGGACTCCTACTGGACACTCTAGGTGGTGCTATGTCCTTCTTGGTCTCTGGTATGACGCCAAGGACTGCCGTATTCTTCTTCTGTTTCGCTGTGCTCAAGACGGTCGATGATCACTGCGGACTTTGGTTGCCATACAACATCTTCCAGCACTTGTTCCAAAATAATACAGCCTACCATGATATCCACCATCAGCTCCAAGGCACAAAGTACAATTACTCTCAACCGTTCTTCTCCATTTGGGATAGAATCCTAGGAACCCACATGGCCTACGACTTAGTGAGCCGGAAGGAAGGGGGGTTCGAAGCGAGGCCATTGCGAGACTAGCTTCGAACTCATTGAAGTGTATAGAACTCCAGCGACTCGGCGGGATATATGATGCTCTTCCACTGCCCTTCTTGTGATTGTCAGCTCACAGGGGCCATCTAACTTGTAGGATGATGAAGGTATTCAGTTCCGGTTCCTCTTTTTTTTCGCGTCTTGGTGGAAGCCATTCGGTACCGTAAGACGCTGAAGATGTCGCGTTGCTTGTTGTTTTTTCGGTTGTTCCTACAGTTGATCTAGTGTGCGTGTTTCTGTACGGGTATAGCCGGGTTACCTGCGAGTCTCTGATGGTTCTTTCTTGTGCAAAGCTGCAGTTTAATTACATCGCTATGCAGATAGTGTATTCGCAAATCAGTCACACTTCTGTATGTATCCAATTATTTATGTAACAGAATCTTTGGGCATGACTATGACCTTCAACCCCATATTTGGTTACTACTGTATAGTTTCTGTCTGATCAATCACATAGCAATCAGCTTTGATGGTATTCATATGTGCCAATTATTGAGATGTATGTAATCTTGATGAGAATTCAGGTCCAGCCTGTTGCATGTTTCAGAAACAGAAAACATGAAAGGAATGGGGGAAAATAAGAGTCCTGTTTTGTATGGTTCTTTAGTTTTGGCCATCTCGGAGTCTTATTGCCTGCTGGAGATGAAACGCCTCTTTAGTACGTAAGTATGAGACTGGCTGGCTATTCGTCAGTTGCCTGACAGAAAAATCATTTCAGTCGATTCCTCCGTTGCTGTCCTCCTCATCCTCTGATGTTTACCTGCCGGCCTAGCTCCCGTTCACGTTCACCGCCATACTACCACAGTCGACAGAACATGCCAAGCTCAGATGATGGCGACACCACCATGCGGCGGTTTGCTGCTGACGAAACCAGCTCGCTCGCCATGCCGACGCCGCTGGGGGGCGGTAGGCCTCGGGTGCCGCGTTCCTTTCACGTAGCAGCAAATTAAGTGAGTCCCCGGGAAAACCATGGCACCTGCCGAGCGCATCTCCTTCCCTGTACGTGGTGACGTTGCGAGAGGTGACACGAGTTGAACTTGGGATGGAGGCGAACCAACGACTTCGCCGGGCCGATGGTCGAGCGGGACCCGGGAACCGTGCGCGCCGGGGTGTGAGGAGAGCGCCACCGGGAGCGGGACCCGGGAACCGGCGCGCCGGGGTGTGAAACGAGGCGACTGACTGGTTGCCACCCACGTCTGCGGATCGATCGTGTCGTGAACCTCGACCGTTTTGGCATGCTGGATTGGATTCTAGCTCGCGCGTCGGCGTCGCAAGGTAGGTGTTGGGTAAGTAAGTAAGCTGTATATATAGCCGTGGCTGATCCGTAGAGACGAAGGGATGGCGACGAGGCCTGCTGTATATGTAATGCACGTTCCGTGGAAGATCAAGCACGCAGAACTTAACATATATAGTTTCAGGCAGCGACCTCGTCGCGCGCATCCGGTGGCTGTCACGTCTGGTGTCGCTTTAACATCGCCTGCATTCTGTTTGATTTGATTAGGATCTAGGCAACTGATCCGATCCATCACAGACACGCCTCGACGACATCGACCCACCAACAAGTTGCCCCCGCGCGGCGCGTCGGCTAGCTGCAGCAACACCTACCTGGCCCGCCGGCCGGGGAGCCTACCGGCGGCGGAGCGTCGTGCTGGTGGGAGGGACACCTTGGCATTTGGGATGCTCCGGCTGGCCGACACCTCGTCCATGTGGCCTCCTGCCTGCCACACTACTGATCATTGACACTCAGGCCATCCACGACTAGCTCAGGTTACGCCTCAGGGTAGTTGCCACGTCCGGTCCATCGACTCTTTTTCACGGAGAGCCGTGCTCAGAAATCCGTCGCCACGGCGGGTGTTGCAATTCTACCTACACCACGGCCAAAAGTAGTAGTAGTAGGCTCGCAAGAGAATCTGCAGTGGATGCCAGACAACAAGTGTCCATCATGTGTTTGTTGCAAACAAATGTTTCTTCCATCATCAGATTATTTAACCTCATAAATAAGCTTACATAAAGTAATCAACCAGGTTACATAAATAAGCTTACAGTCTTTCGCGCTATGGACCTGCATCCAGCTGAATTGATCCCCAGATACATGTGTGGATCATCCCTAGCTAGCAGCTTAATTAGTGTACTACTAGTGCTAGTGGATGATCGAATTACTATACCGAATAGTAGTACATGCTATGGTGTACACGTACGTGCGTAATACGATGAGGATCATCACTAGACGAATCGAATTTAGCTTGAAGAGGCTTAACTAGCGCTTGGGCTTGAACCCGTGGCCATTGTGCTGGTGCTCGTCGTCGTCCTCCTCCTCCGAGTAGAACTCGACGATCTCCGACAGGTCGTCGGCGGCCGAGCCGTCGGTGGCGGCCAGCCAGAGCAGGTGCTCGAACAGCAGCGCGTCCACGGCCACGGCCACCGCGCCGCCCGCGGTCCGCCGCCCCGCCGCGGCCACCAACCTTCGCACCGGCTCGGCCTCCAGCACCGCGGGGTCCACGTGGAACACGCTCCTCGCCTTCGCCGTCGTGCCGACCTCCACCCTCACGACGTCGTCGACGACGGGCGCCGACTCGAGACGCCGGTACCCGCCACCGTGGCCATGGCCGCGGCGGGAGGCGGCCGAGCGGAGGAAGGTGTAGCAGGAGGCGGCGGAGGGCCGCGGCGACGGGGCCTCCTCGTCGGTGAGCGCGCCGTGGTGGTGAGGCATTACTGCTGGGTTTCTTGCTCTTGGCCTACGGGAGGTAACCTGGCGGCCGGCCGGAGGCAAAGTGTTTGGCTTCCGTGAGTGAGCGAGGGAAGCGATCGGGGGCGTTGCGTTGCGTGCTGGAAGTCCTTTTATGTTGGACGGGGGGTTTGGAACTAACGGTCGAGTTACCACCGGGGGTTTCTTCGGAATGGATCCGGATCAAGAAAGGTGGCTTTTGCGTTTACTTTTGGTTTTCCTTTCACTTTCCCTCTCTCGATCAACATGGAGTCGTTGTTTTTGTTCCTAGAAACCTGCTTGATGTAATAATCCCTTCATATATATACTCCCCCGCCTTACTTCGATGTTAGCCTGATTTTTGCCTTCGTGAGAGCATCTACCACTACCGGAAAAAGGGACGTTGCCGACGGCCCCGACTATGCCGACGGGGCCGTCGGCATAGCTGGCGTAACGAAGCCGTCAGCATAACGAAGCCGTCGGCATAGGTCGTGATAAGCCTACGATGGCCGTCGGCATATATGTGGGCCCGGTCACCTGGTGGTTAACTGTCGTTTGACGCCGTCAAATATATGCCGACGGCCCTAACAGCGGCCGTCGGCATAGCGTTTGCCACGTCATCGATCCGCGGCACGTGCCACGTCATCGATCCGGGGCCGTCGGCATAGCTATGTATTTTTTTTTAAATTGAAATTTGATTAATTTAAATGTGCCTTATCTAAACATAAACATACATAGATACACCACGCGTGTCTGTTGGCCCCAGTTTGCCGCCCGGTCAACAGTGCCAGGGTTAGACGGGACGGGGTACTTGGGGGGGGGGGGGTAGCTATGCCGCCAGGTCTTGCGCCGGGCCCTCTTACACGTCTGGAAGTGTGGTGGCAGGTGCAAGCACCCGACACGCGGCTCCGTAGTGTGACCCCCCTCACAGACGTCGCTGCCGCCGTCGCACGGAGGGGGGAAACGGCCACGTCAGGCAGACACAGAGGGAATCTTGCGGTGGGTTGTGCCCGGACCTTGATCCGAAGTGTACCTATGGGCTGGCCTATCACAGCCAGGTGAAAATGTCCATCGGTCAAACCCCGTCCGGCGAAAGTCAAAGGCCTAGATCCGCCGGTCAACAGTGCCAGGGTTAGACGGGACGGGGTACTTGGGGGGGGGGGGGAGGGGGGTAGCTATGCCGCCAGGTCTTGCGCTGGGCCCTCTTACACGTCTGGAAGTGTGGTGGCAGGTGCAAGCACGCGGCTCCGTAGTGTGACCCCCCTCACAGACGTCGCTGCCGCCGTCGCACGGAGGGGGGAAACGACCACGTTGGGCAGACACGGAGAGAATCTTGCGGTGGGTTGTGCCCGGACCTTGATCCGAAGTGTACCTATGGGCTGGCCTATCACAGCCAGGTGAAAATGTCCATCAGTCAAACCCCGTCCGGCGAAAGTCAAAGGCCTAGATCCGCCGGTCAACAGTGCCAGGGTTAGACGGGACGGGGTACTTGGGGGGGGGGGGGTAGCTATGCCGCCAGGTCTTGCGCTGGGCCCTCTTACATGTCTGGAAGTGTGGTGGCAGGTGCAAGCACCCGGCACGCGGCTCCGTAGTGTGACCCCCCTCACGGACGTCGCTGCCGCCGTCGCTTTGAGGGGGGAAACGGCCACGTCGGGCAGACACGGAGCGGAGGGAATCTTGCGGTGGGTTGTGCCCGGACGTGGCCGTTTCCCCCCTCCGTGCGATAATACACATTTAAATTAATCAAATTTTAATTTAGGGAAAAAAATAAAAAAAATAAAAAAAAATAAAAAAATAATACATAGATATGCCGACGGCAAAGGAGTCGACATAGCTATGCCCCGGATGCCACGGATCGATGACGTGGCACGGCTCGAGCTAGCCGTCGGCATAGATATGCCCCGGATGCCACGGATCGATGACGTGGCACGGCTCGAGCTATGCCGACGGCTAAGCCGTCGGCATAGCCCCCCAACCTTATCCACTTTGCCTCTCCTCCTCTCCTCCACTCACCCCCGCCCGACCCGATCCCAACCCCCGCTCTCTCTCGCAACCGCCGCCGGCCGCCACCTCGATCCGCGTGCGTCGCCGTCGCCACCACCACCGCCGCGGCCGCTCACGCCCCTGACCACTCCGCCGCGGCCACTCCCGCCCCTTCCGCCGCGGCCGCTCCTGCTCCCGCCCTCGACCCCGACCACGCCCCCGGCCCCGCCCCGGCCGGCGCCCCCGCCCCGGTTGGCGCCCCCGCCCCCGACCCCGACCACGCCACCAGCCCCGCCCCGGCCGGCGCCCCCGGCGCCGACCCCGACCCCGCCGGCCCCGCACCCGACCCCGACCGCCTCCGTGGCCGGCCCGTCCTTCGCTGTCCCCTCCGACACCGCCTCCGTCACCACCTCCCCCGCCCCCCTGTTGCCTCCCCTCGGTGAGCTCCTCCGCCACCTGCTCCCCCGCTCCTCCGGCCGCTCCCCTGCTGCTGCCGCTGCCGCTGCTGCTACTACCTACTGCCATGTTAGATAGATAGATAGATAGATAGCGAATGTTAAAAAATCGATAGATAGCGAATTTTAGTAGATAGATAGATAGATAGATAGCGAATGTTAAAAAATCGATAGTTGGATGAAATGAATAGATAACAAGATAAAAATGTTGATGGTCCTTTGTTTTCAAGTATTTTCATGGGCCATGGTCCTTTGTTTTCGAGTAGCTAGGCGATTTTCACGTCACCAATAAAATATAAAAATGTTGATGCCAATTGCCTTGCGAAATATTTTTATGTTATTATTTTTGTCATCAAATAATGCTATATGAGATGGATGGTCTAATTTTTTTCCTTTGGTGGAATTTGCAGACTCTGTGAGTTGCATCTTGCTGAAGTGATCGTCGTCGGAAGCATTGGTCCTTGCGCATCCCTTTGTTGTTCGACTACTTCCTCTACACCCGAGGGTGAGCTAGGAATCCACCTCCTCCTCCTATACTTTGAACGTAGAATATATGAATCATATCCTACAATTTGAGATGTTGTTAAAATGCGATATGAGATGTGAGGTTCTAAAGTTTTCACTCGGTGGAATTTATAGGCTTTGTGGTGTCGCATCTCTCCGGAGAGATTGTCGTCGGAGCTGTTGGCCCCCGATCATCCCTGCGCTGATCGACTACATCCGAGGGTGAGCTACAAATCCTCCACCTCCTCATCCGCTCTTTTTTATGTCACTAGATTTAATTATCACGTCAAGTCGCGTAACCTAGGCGTCCCCCCGTCCGAAGGGTTGCATCGATAAATATGCATTCAATTGCATATTTATCACCGCAACTCTTTCGGATTGTCCAGCGTTTTCCACGGACAGCCCGAGGATGTGTAGATTGGGTACGTTCTCCATACCCTATCCCGTTCCGAGACAGGATTTTGACGGCGCCTCCCCGTTGTTCTTCGGAGCACATTTTCTCGGCTATTTGCCTATACGTGTATCTGGAGAACAGCAGGGAGGTGCTGCCAAAATTTTGTCTCGGAACGGGGTAGAGCATGGAGAACGTACTCAATCTACACATCCTCGGGTGGGATTAGGACCTATCTTTACCTATTAGAGATGTAGGTGGATTCAATGCCGTCAACGCGGTAAAAAATAAAAATTTGATGTGATTAATTTAAATGAATCCTTAATTTTGTTGTGTGGCTCCCAATAAAGCAGAGGATGGCGGATAATCAGTGGATGTACAGTGGTTTTATTCGTCGGAATCGAGTTACACCAGAGTGGGTCGCGAGAACCGATGTGTTTTTGAAGGAGATATTCCGTCGTCCAATGAGAATTATCCCACAATGCCCCTGTGCGAAATGTGAAAGACGTCTCCGTAAAAATCAGAAGGACATGTCTGAGTGTTGGAAATATGCCCTAGAGGCAATAATAAATTGGTTATTATTATATTTCCTTGTTCATGATAATCGTTTATTATCCATGCTATAATTGTATTGATTGGAAACTCAAATACATGTGTGGGTACATAGACAACACTGTGTCCCTAGTGAGCCTCTAGTTAACTAGCTCGTTGATCAAAAGATGGTGAAGGTTTCCTAGCCATGGACATAAGATGTCATTTGATAACGGGATCTCATCATTAGGAGAATGATGTGATGGACAAGACCCAAACTACGAACGTAGCATATGATCGTGTCAGTTTATTGCTATTGTTTTCTGCATGTCAAGTATCTGTTCCTATGACCATGAAATCATGCAACTCCCTGACATCGGAGGAGTACCTTGTGTGTATCAAACGTCGCAACGTAACTGGGTGACTATAAAGGTGCTCTACAGGTATCTCCGAGGGTGTCTGTTGGGTTGGCATGGATCAAGACTGGGATTTGTTACTCCGTGTGACGGAGAGGTATCTCAGGGCCCACTCGGTAATACAACATCACAATGAGCCTTGCAAGCAATGTGACTAAAGTGTTAGCCACGAGATCTTGTATTACGGAACGAGTAAAGAGACTTGCCGGTAACGAGATTGAACTAGGTATAGAGATACCGACGATCGAATCTCGGGCAAGTAACATACCGAAGAACAAAGGGAACAGCATACGGGATTAACTGAATCCTTGACATAGAGGTTCGACCGATAAAGATCTTCGTAGAATATGTAGGAACCAATATGGGCATCCAGGTCCCGCTATTGGTTATTGATCGTAGAGGTGTCTCGGTCATGTCTACATAGTTCTCGAACCCGCAGGGTCTACACACTTAACGTTTGGTGACGATTAGTATAGTTGAGTTATTGTGTTGGTGACCGAAGGTTGTTCGGAGTCCCGGATAAGATCCCGGACATGACGAGGGTCTCCGGAAGAGTCCGGAGGTAAAGATTAATATATGTGATAATAGTGTTTTGATCTCCGGAAGGGTTCCGGAATTCACCGGAAGAGGTTCCGGATGTTTACCGAAGTGTTCGGGTGCAACAACACTTTATATAGGCCAAAGGGGTAAAGCCCACGAGGTATTGGAAAGTGCAAAAGGAAGTTTTGCTGCTGCCTTAAGCGGTACTACCGCTGGTAAGGCAGTACTACCGCGTAAGCGGTACTACCGCTGTGAAGCGGTACTACCGCTCGTGAGCGGTACTACCGCTTGTGCGCGATACTGCTGGAATCCGAGTTGGACTCTTTCCCTGCGGGCCAAACCGACCTTGTGCGGGCAAAACCGACCTGGAGGAGGCTTTTACTCCAAGTTTAGACCCCAAGGCTCAACATATAAATAGAGGGGAAGGGCTAGCACACGGGACACATCAAGATTTCCCAAGCCGTGTGTCGGCAACCCTAACCCTCTAGTTCTCCCGTCATAATCTCCGTAGTGCTTGGCGAAGCCCTGCAGAGATTGTTCCTCACCACCATCACCACGCCGTCGTGCTGCCGGAACTCATCTACTACTTCATCATCGCTCGCTGGATCGAGGAGGTGAAGGCGTCATCAAGCCGTACGTGTGTTGAACGCGGAGGTGCCGTCCGTTCGGCACTAGTTCGTGATCGGATCGAGGGACGACTTGCGATTTGGATCGCGGAGATGTTCGACTACATCAACCGCGTTTCTTAACGCTTCCGCTTAGCGATCTACAAGGGTATGTAGATTCACTCTCCCTCTCGTAGATGCTCATCACCATGGATAGATCTTGTGTGTGCGTAGGAAATTTTTTGTTTCCCATGCAACGTTCCCCAACACTGAGCACCTTCGCACGCACGGATATATGCCAAACTTTGACATGCCGCCGATAAACTTTGCCGAGCGGGACCGTGGTAGAGAGGAGGTGATGCGACAACGCATCGGTGGTTATGCGGACGACGGGGTCAGAGACATGCTAGATGATGTCATTGCTGCAGAGATGGCACATGCGACACCTTCAGAGAATGAACCGGAGGAGCCGGAGGCAACCGCAAAGGCCTTCTTGGAGATCTTGGCCTCGTCAAAGAAACCTCTTTATGCGGGTGCCAAAGTCTCTCAGCTGGATGCCATCTCGCAACTGATGGCAGTCAAGGCTGAGTACGGCTGTAGCCAGAAATGCTTCGAAGCATTTCTGGGAGTATGGGCTAACAGCCTCCCTGAGGGTCATGAACAGCCGACAAGCATGTACGCCACGAAGAAACTCATGAAGGCACTCTCTATGGATTATGAGAGAATACATGTTTGTCCGAAGAATTGCCTTTTGTTTAGGCACGAGTATGCGGATGACAAGTACTGTAGGGAGTGCGGTTCCTCTCGGTACCTTGAGGTGGTCGGTGAGGATGGTGAGAAGAGGCAGCTAGGCATCCCTGCAAAGGTTCTTCGGTATCTGCATTTCATAGAAAGACTGCAGCGCCTTTTCATCACGGAGGAGTCTGCCAAAATGATGAAGTGGCACAAGGAAGGTATAAGGTACCATCCAAATAAAATCGTACATCCATCAGAAGGCGAAGCATGGAAGTCGTTCGATGAAGAATACCCCAAGGAGGCAGCCGAGGCTGGGAATGTCAGAATTGCCATATCAGGTGATGGGTTCAATCCATATGGTATGTCGTCCAATGCATACAGCTGCTGGCCCGTGTTTGTTATTCCGCTCAATCTCCCTCCCGGTGCCCTAATGCAACGCAAGACCATGTTCTTGTCGCTCATCATTCCGGGGCCTGAATACCCGGGGAAGAATTTGGGTGTGTTTATGCAGCCGCTGGTGGATGATTTGCACCATTCTTGGTACTTCCCGAGGTTGACATACGACCGAGATCTGCAGAGAAATTTCTTGATGAAAGTTTGGTTGCACTATTGCATGCATGACTTTCCCGGTTATGCCCTTTTCTGCGGATGGTGTACAAGTGGGAAGATGCCATGCCCAGTGTGCATGCAGGCTCTACGTTTAATTTGGCTGAAGAAGGGTGGCAAGTATGTAGCATTTGACCTGCATCGACAGTTCCTCCCTCCAGACCATCCAGACAGGGAAGACAAGAAGAACTTCACGAAAGGCCGGGTTGTCCATGAAGTAAACGAGATTCCAACGTTTTCGGGGGCAGATGTTCTTGCTCAGCTAAAAGCTCTCAAGCCTAAAGGCGAAGGCAAAGGCAAAGGCAAAGGCAAAGGCAAAGGCAAAGCCAAAGGAGAAGGCGAAGGCGAAGGCGAAGGCGAAGGCCAAGGCAAAAGCAAAGGCAAAGGCTTCGAGGGATATGGTGAGACACACAACTGGACTCACATTACCCCCTTCATGAAGCTTCCCTATTTCAAGGACCTCAAACTTCTTACAACATCGATGTGATGCACACCGAAAAAATGTCGTAGAGTCCCTTTTCCGCACGATCCTCAACATTCCTGATCAGACGAAGGATAACGTTAAAGCTAGAGCCGATCAACAGAAAATTTGTGATAGACCACGTCTAAACATGAAGCCTCCCACAGGCGGTCGAAGAAACTGGTTCAAGCCAGATGCTGACTTCGTACTTAAAAACCCAGAAAAGATGGAGGTATTGAAGTGGCTCAAACACATAGTGAAGTTCACTGATGGTTATGCATCGAATATAAGTAAGGGAGTCAATCTTTCAAGGGGCAAAGTGACCGGGCTCAAGAGTCATGACTATCATGTATGGATTGAGCGGATAATGCCGGTGATGGTTCGAGGTTATGTCCCCGAGCATGTCTGGCGAGTGCTTGCGGAGTTAAGCCATTTCTTCCGCACGCTCTGTGCTAAAGAAGTATGTCCCGAGGTGATTAGACAATTGCATAAGAAGGCACCGGAGTTGATATGCAAGCTAGAGAAGATCTTTTCGCCAGGCTTCTTTACTCCGATGACACATCTCATTTTGCACCTCGCGAACGAGGTATTGTTGGGGGGGCCTGTGCAGAATCGTTAGCAGTACGGCCCTGAGAGACAGAACAAGCATCTCCGACACAAATGTGGAAACAAAGCTAAGATTGAAGCTTCCATAGCTGAGGCAGTTATCCTAGAGGAGGTGTCAGACCTCAGGACATCGTACTATCCAGACCACGTTCCCACTCTGCATAATAAGGTGCCTCGATACAATATAGAAGAGCCCAAGTATAAACCCAAGCTCCATCTATTCAGCGGGCAAGGTGGCAGGGCTGGGGGCTCGAAATCTTATAACATGCCACAACAAGAGTGGGAGGACATCATGTTCTATGTCTTGCACAACATCAAGGAAGTTGAGGATGTGTGGATGAGGTAATACCACTACACCATTCCTTTATGTCTTGCACAACATCATGTTCTATGTTCACTTAGTCCCGGTCTAACACCGCTTTTCTTCTTTTAGTCAATTCGTTCGTGAGGAGTGGACGGGAATGATTCCTCCTACTGAGGCGGAGGAACTTACTCTTCTCCGGCATGGAAACCCTGGAAGGAAAAATTTTGTTGCTTAGTTCATGGAGAAAGTAAACTTTCACATTCCCCTATTAAATACCTAGTTCAACATTTATTAGTTTACCGAACTAATGCACCCAGCAATTTCAATTAAACTTGTAGGGACAAGATCTGAACATATCCATGGATGACGAATTGAGATGGGTTTCCATGGGTTTTGACCCTCGGGTCAAGACATGTGAAAAGTATGATGTGAATGGGTATCGCTTCCATACAGAGGAGCACCAGAACAGCCGGCCTGATCCCAAGACTATAAATACCGGAGTGTACACGCAAGGTCAAAATTCAATTGACTACAACGGAAGGGTAGAAAAAATATACGAGCTTACATTCAGCCGTGGGCGCGAAACCCTAAGTCTCCCTGTGTTCAAATGCCGATGGTTCGACCCAGTAGAGGGGCTGAGACATACGCCTTCCGTTGGTTTGGTCGAAGTTAAACCATCAACCGTGTATGCCGGAGCCGATCTCTTTATTGCGGCTACCCAAGCCACACAAGTTTATTACCTGCCTTACCCATGCCAGAAAGAGTACCTAAAGGGTTGGGAAGTTGTGTTCAAGGTGTCGCCACATGGTAAGCTACCGGACCCGAACGATGACGATTACAACAACATTAACCCCATGACATACGAGGGAGTGTTCTATCAAGAGCAACCTGATGATGATGTGGTCAGAAACGATGACGCTGACGCCTTGGGTGATGATGAAGTGGATCGAAACGATGACGATGCACGGAATGATGGTGAGACCATTGTTAATGAAAATGACATACTTTTGCTAGAAAAGTTAAACGAAGACGCTGACGGCGAGGAAGAGCCTCCACTTCCGTCAGACAACGAAGATGATATGCGTGATAGTGATGATGAGACCGATCGAGGAATCGGTTACAACAGTGATGATTCGTATGGGTTCTAGCAGATGTACGTTTCATGTCTTTTTTTTTCTATGGTTTGTTAATATGCCTTTTTATGCTTATTTATTAATGTGTTTTTTATTCCTTATTATTATGCTTTTTTCTTCATTATTAATGTACTAATTGTTTATTCTCTTTTCAATGCAGGTTCGCTAAACATGGGCAAGGGGAAGGCCGACGGCACGGGTTTCCTATTGAAGCTCACCACGATGACTAGTCGGAGTGGTCGACCCCGTACTCTCCCCCCCCCGACTACTTGAGGATGACTCCTCACAGGGAGGTCGAGGGAGAGGTGCCCCTAGAGGTGGAGGGGGTGGGGGGAGAGCCCCTAGAGGAGGACAGGGTCGGAGCCAGAAACAACGCTCCCTCACCGACTTAGGGGTGTCCTCCTCTACTGAGGTACCCTCCTCTAGTGAGGTACCCTCTGCCGAGGAGGAGGAGGAGGAGGAGGAGAAGGTTCGCGAGGAGGAGGAGGTTCAGGAGGAGGAGGAGGAGGAGGTTGGGGAAGGGGACGAGGAGGAGGAGGCAGGCGAGGAGGATGGTGGTGGCGGGGAGGATGGTGGTGGCAGCGAGGGGGTTGCCCACAATAAGGGGTGGCTGCGTGGTAATGCAAAGCTCCCTCCCCTTCCTGCTACCCAGGAGCAGAAGTGGCTCATTGAGCCCAAGGGGAAAGAGTAAGTGCCACTTAATCATAATTTAATTCTTTTGCTTGTACACATGCCAATATTTTCATTCTTTTGATTGTACACATGCTCATATTTTCATTCTTTCTATCTTTTGCAGCAACTGGATAATTCCTAAAGGGGCCCGTCTTCCAAACGGCGTCATCACCGTTTTGCTAAAGGAACACTGGCCGGGGTTGTTCCGTCTGGATCCAGTCAGGCAGCCTGAGCACTGGGTTTTGGCCACGAGCTGGGACCACTGGGAAGCGGCCCCCCACCCGGACCATACCATGTATGCTAAGGCCGTGATCACAAATTTTTGGGTAAGTTCTCTTCAGAAGCACGAGTCTTGAGTTTCGTTCGTAGTTTATCATCGAATGGTTTAACTCATGGCTTCTTCCATTCTGGTTTTCTGAATGATTGTAGAAATACTATCGAGTTCTTGAGGAGCACAAGTCCACTGCCGACGAGATCCTGCTGCGCCAAGCGAGGAAGAAGGCCCGTCAGATGCAGTACGAGGTGCGCTGGGTGGCCATCTCGCAATATCATCACGATGCTCTTGAGACAAAGATGATCAAGGAAGACGCGCAGAGGATGCATGTTACCTTGGAGAGGGAGGAGTACTTGGCCGTAAGTATAACAGACTTTTCATTCCGGCGTTTGTGGTAAATTTCATCGTTTCGTGTTGACATGCCATTATGCTTTCATTATGTAGGTGTGTCCTGCTTGGTGTTATGGAAAGGACGATGGATGGGCGGCATTGGTGGATCTGTGGCTCGGTCAGGATGCAGAGTGGGCTGCTAAGAGCAAGAAAAACCGGGCTAACCGATGGACCGACGGAACACATGGTCAGGGAAACCGGAACCACTTTAGCCACAAGAAAGTTCAGGTATATCTATTTACATGAAACATTCTTCTTCTTCTATTTACCGTCACTTTCTTATGTATCACTAACCTCTGTTTGGTGGTGCAGGAGGAGAAACTGAAGCGGCCGCTCTCTGACATAGAGGCGTGGCAGATCGCCCATACGCGGAATAAGTCCAAGGAGGGCAAGGGCGACTACTACGGCAAGAGCGGGGACAACCTGAACGCCTACAAGGAGCAGTATCTGAGGGTAAATCCTGGCACACCTGACCCCTTAAAGCAGGCTACAGACGAGAGGGCGGTGGTGGGCATAGGGCCGAAGCTTCATGGTCGGCAGGCGGTTCTGGATGCCGTGTGTACTCCTTCTATCTCCTTCACACGGCTCCGAGCTACCGACCCGAGCCTGAGCCAGCGAACGAGCACGACCAGTGCACAGTCACACTCCCTCCTAGCCTAGCAGACCAGCGTAAGTATTTTCCCTCTTATCTTCCTTTTTGCTCACTTTATTTTCCGCATTGAGATGTTTTATGAGTTCATCATGTCATATCGTAGGCCTACATGGAGTACACACGCCAGGAGACCATGGCGTGGCAGGTGAGAGTTGCAGCAGTCTAGGAGCACAGCAGTCGCATGATGACGGTTAGTTTAGCCTCTTTCATTTCACTTCCATATTTGCACTTTCATTTCTTCTGACCTTCGTGTTTGCTTGGTCAATTCACATGCAGCGCGTTTTTGAGAGCATGGCGGCCGACACGGTTCCTGTAATGGAACCACCACCACCACCTGCTGGACCTGCACCAGTGCTCCTTACCTTTGAGGAGTTTCTGGCACAGAACATGGAGACTCCAGTTAGTACATCCCCAAACTCATCAACCACTGCTTACTGTTTATTCAACACAATCTTATATCCCCTTAACATGTCTTTTCGAACATCCAGGGAACCGGTGGATCATCCGTTGGTGGTGGTGCCAATGATGGCATCACTCCCGAGTCACGGAGCCCGGTCACTCCGATCCACCGAGGTGGCGGTGGCGGTAGCGGTAGCGGTGCCGGTCGTGGCGGTAGCGCAGCCGCAAGCAGTGACGACCTCGACTTTGGCCGTCTGGGCGGTGAGGACCTTGGTAGTGGACCTCATAGGGCTTAAGCCCTTTGTATGCTCGTAGGACTTGTGTGCTTCTCCTTATGTTTTTGTTATTGTGATGATGATGATGATGTTATTGTGTTGATGATACTTATGTGATGACGATACTTATTGTGATGATGATGTTATATGTATATGTGCTATGAATTTGAATATATGTATATGTATATGTGCTGTGAATTTGAAATGAATTCAAACAGAAAACAGAAAAAAATAGACAGCATCTATGCCGACGGCTTTGCCGTCGGCATAGCCACCCGCCGAGGCACCAGTGGGCGACACGTGGCATCTATGCCGACGGCTAAGCCGTCGGCATATGTTTAAATCTAAGCCGACGGCTAAGCCGTCGGCATAGGTGCCACGTGTCACGCAACTGTACTCCCTGGCACCAGTATATGCCGACGGCCTGGCCGTCGGCATATGTTCAAATCTATGCCGACGGCTTAGCCGTCGGCATATGCTGGCGCCAGGGAATGCCAGCATTCGCCACATGTCAGAACTATGCCGACGGCTTAGCCGTTGGCATAGATTTGAACACATGCCGACGGCTTAGCCATCGGTATAGTGCTGACACGTGGCGCGTTTTTATTGGGCGTAACTCGACGACGGCGCCGTTTGCTGCCGTCATACGTACGAGTTTGCCGACGGCCCTACGGACACCGTCGGCATACGTACCTATGCCGACGGCTTTTCTATGCTGACGACAGGCCCAGGTACGCCGACGTATACGATGCCGACGGGTCTATGCCGACTGGCCGTCGGCATAGCCAGTAATCCCGGTAGTGTACAGCCGGGCACCCCAAACCCGTCTCAAAAGTCCGGGCGGACGGCCCGGCCAGTGACCGGTCAAAAAACAAACCGACCCAAACAAACGCCTCAAACGGGCCTCAAACGCCCGGGCTGACCGGCACCCCTCATATCCAGCCCAAATATGGGGAGGATATGGGGAGGCCCGGGTGCGTCCGCCACGTAGGACTGTCGGCCGGGTCCCACACGAAAACACTCCAAACCCGGCGGTTCAAAGTTTGTCTCCTCCATCAGATCGATGGCGCCGCTTCGGTGGGCTGCGTAGTGCCATAGCCCGGCTATTTAAGCCGACCGCCAGCACTGGAACCCTACCCGTCCATATTTCGCCCCTCCCGTCCGCCGTCGCCGCCACTTTCCAATCTTCATCCGCCGCCGCCGCCACTTTCCAATCTCCATCCGCCACCACTAGTAGCCATGCCCCCACACTGCCGGGTAAGGGCCCACCCATATCTAACGCCGGAGCGCCGGTTGCAGCTCCTTGAGCAGATCCGGGCAAGGCGCGGAGCTACCTCCGGACGCGGTGGATCCGGAGGAGGACTTGGAGGAGGAGGAGGAGGACGGGGAGGACGTGGGGCAGGAAGAGGGGGATGCTGGGGACGCGGAGCAGCAGACGATCCTCGATCCCCTCCGGCTGAAATCGGAGGCGGAGGCCAACCGCCATCGTCTGTAGGAGGCGGATGCGGAGCACGCCGCAGAAGTCGACGAGATGCTCGCGTATATGGATGAGGAGGAGCCGGAGCCCTCCTATGCGCCCATCTACCCGGTGCCCGACACCAACGTCGGGGACATCTCCGACGACGAACCGTAGTTAGGCTAGCGTGATGTGTAGGAAATATGCCCTAGAGGCAATAATATTGTATTATTATATTTCCGTTTGCATAATTAAGAGTTTATATTTCATGCTATAACTGCTATGATCCTGGAATATGTGATTCAGTGGAAAACTCATATGTACGTGTGGAATGATAAACGGTAAAGAATAGGTTCCTAGTCTCGTCTCTAAGACTGACTCAAGTGTTGTTCGTGATCATGTTTTCCGGATCTTAGGATATCGTTAAGTATAACGATAGTCCTAAAACAACATTGAGAGTATGACGTTAGAAGAATGATCATATTGAATCGACCCAAACTTGTTTGTTATGCTTTGAGATAATATTGTCTGAAATCAATTGTTATAACATGAAGTGTTAGCATGTGTTTTAGTTCCTCAGACCATGAGAGTATCCTAGTCACTTCCTACTGTACGGTGGACTTTGGGGTTGCTCAAATGTCATCTGTAACTAGGTGATCATAACGACAACTTATAGGTTCATCGGAAAGTTTGACAAGGGACTAGATAGCTCGAGAGTGGGATTTGCTCCTCCGACGATGGAGAGATATTCTTAGGGCCCTCTCGCTGTGACGGCATCCATCATCGTCTGGCCAAACACAGGTGACTATGTCACGGGGATGACGGAACACTTCAACGATAAAGAAGAACAAAACCGGTAACGAGAAGAACGGTATAGTGAGCATGTGCATGACTCAGGAAGATACCGATCGTCTCGGGTTTTGTAAAGTATCGCGAAGCAAAGGGAACATCACATGATAACCAAAGGTTCACTCGAATGACATTCGTGTAATCATAGAGATCGATATGGACGTCCACGGTTCCGCTATCGGCCATTGAACGAAGGGGTTTCGTTCATGTCTATGATTTACCGAACCTACGGGGTCACAAGCTTAAGGTAATCACGATCTGCTGAGTGTTAGTAGGACGAGAGTATCGAGGATTTATTTGTGGAATTGTTTCATTAATATTTATAATAGTTTCGAGAGGAAGCATAAGCGTTTTGGGGTCACCGGAAGGGTTTCGGAGTTTATCGGGCAATACTGGGTATTCCCGATAAATAATATATAGGTAGAAAATGTTTCTGGAGCTGTTAAATTAATAATAAAAGGCTCTAGTAATGATTAGAGGGTTTTTATATTTAATTTAATATCAACGAGCCTTAAAAGTCCTAGTGGTGGAAGGCAACTTGGGCAACCAAGGCCCAAGTGGAAGTGGCGGCCCCCTTTCCTATAGGGGAGGCCGAATTGGAGGTGTCCTTGGCCGGCACACCAAGCAGGGGCTTTCCCTCCTTGGTGGAAGCCCCTTCCTCACGTCTAACCTATATATACTTGAGGTATTGGCCCTTTTAATTTTTAACACAAGTTTTGGAGCCTCCTCTAGTTCATCTAGTTCTAATTCTAGTTGATCCTAGTTGATCTAATTAGAACTAGACCTAGTTCATCTAATCCTCATAATTAGAAGCCCAGTGTGGTTCTAATCTCCTCCCTCTAATTCTCCAGCGATGATTAGTTCTGGATGGCAAAGCGCTGCCGGATCATGAAGACCGTACTCTTGCAACCAAGTAGAGAGGCCGTGCTTTCGGTCTTCCGTTCGAGGGATCGTTCGAGGGCGGTTCGCGGGATCGTCATCAACGGTTCGAGGGACTCCAAGTACGAACTACACCGACTCGTCTACTTCCGCTGCACTCCGGAGTCGGTAATGATCGTGATCCAAACCGTTTATGCATCTTCATATTGTTCCTGGGTGTTCGTAGGGCGATTTTTTTGTTTTGTTTTCTACTACGTTTTCCAACATGATGTACGTGGTACGTAGGTTTTCTTTTGCATGGTTTGTATGGATCTAGAGGATGAAATATGAGAGAGTCGGATTGATGCGTCCATTTTGCATCATGTTTTCCTACTATTATTTATTATGTTTTGGGTCATTATTTCACTTTATGATACAATTCTTATGCTTTTTTTCTCTTATTTTGCAAGTTTTACATGAAGAGGGAGATTGCCGGCAGCTGGAATTTTGGACCGGAAAGGGCTACAACAGAGATAGGTATTCTGCACATCTCCGAATTAACTGAAAATTTACGGAGAATTGTTTTGGAATATATATAAAATATTGGCAGAAGAAATACCAGAGGGGGACCCACCAGGAGGCCACAAGCCTGGGGGGGCGCGCCCTACCCCCCCGGGCGTGCCCTCCGAGCTTGTGGGGCCCCTGGCAGGCCTCCGGGGCCCATCTTCTCCTATAAGATGCTATTTGCCCTAGGAAAAAAATAAGAAGAAGACTTTCAGGACGAAGCGCCGCCGTCTCGAGGCGGAACCTGGGCAGGAGCAATTTTGCTCTCCGGCGGAGCGATTCCGCCGGGGATACTTCCCTCTAGGAGGGGGAAATCAAAGCCATCGACATCACCAACTATCCTCTCAACGTGGGAGGACCAATCTTCATCAACATCTTCACCAGCACCATCTCATCTCAAACCCTAATTCGTCTCTTGTATTCAATCTTTGTCTCAAAACCTCAGATTGGTACCTGTGGGTTGCTAGTAGTGTTGATTACATCTTGTAGTTGATGCTAGTTAGTTTATTTGGTGGAAGATTATATGTTCAGATCCTTAATGATATTCGATACCCCTCTGATCTTGAACATGAATATGATTTGTGAGTAGTTACTTTTGTTCTTGAGGACATGGGAGAAGTCTTGTCATAAGTAATCATGTGAATTTGGTATTCATTCGGTATTTTGATGATATGTATGTTGTTGCTTCCTTTAGTGGTGTCGTGTGAACGTCGACTACATGACACTTCACCATCTTTGGGCCTAAGGGAAGGCATTGTGGAGTAGTAATTAGATGATGGGTTGCTAGAGTGACAGAAGCTTAAACCCTAGTTTATGTGCTATTCCGTAAGGGGCTGATTTGGATCCATATGTTTCATACTATGGTTAGATTTATCTTAATTCTTCTTTCGTAGTTACGGATGCTTGTGAGAGGGGTTAATCATAAGTGGGAGGCTTGTTCAAATAAGAACAACACCCAAGTACCGGGCCACCCACATATCAAATTATCAAAGTAGCGGACGCGAATCAAACAAACATGATGAAAGTGACTAGATGAGAATTCCCATGTGTCCTCGAGAACTCTTTGCTTTATATAAGAGACCGTTCTGGCTTGTCCTTTGCTATAAAAAGGATTGAGCCACCTTGCTGCACTTTATTATACTTATTACTTGCTACTCGTTACGAATTATCTTGCTACAAAACTATCAGTTACTACTACTTTCAGTACGTGCAGAAAACACCTTGCTGAAAACCGCTTATCATTTCCTTCTGCTCCTTGTTGGGTTCGACACTCTTACTTATCGAAAGGACTACGATTGATCCCCTATACTTGTGGGTCATCACGGATGCATAGCACCAAGTATGAGGTGTGACCGCTCAGTGCCCGCGGACGCGCCCGGTCGCGTCGCGTCCGCATGCGTTTGAGGGGTCGGATTTGCCAAGTCTGGTTCTGGATGCTCTGAAGCGTGCATAAGAACGAATTGTCCACATTCAAATATTTATTTATCTCATTTCACACATTTCACCTAATTAGAATACATTGAGATTTCTTGGCACACTGCGTCGCCACCCCTCCTCCGTTTGTAGGTCGTCATTTCCCTCCTCCCCCTCTGTGACGCCCCCGACCCGACCGTGCACTAATCATACACGCAAATGCGCACGATCAAGCCTAGGGACTCACGGGAAGATATCACAACACAACTCTAGACACAAATAAAATAATACAAGCTTTATATTACAAGCCAGGGGCCTCGAGGGCTCGAATACATAAGCTCGAGTACAAGCGTTAGCGGAAGCAACAACAGTATCTGAGTACAGACACAAATTTAATCAAATCTGCCTTAAGAAGGCTAGCACAAACAGCGACACTGATCGAAAGGCGAAGGCCTCCTGCCTAGGGCCTCCAAACTACTCCTGGTCGGCTGGCTCAACCCAATAGTATGTGCCTCCGGGACTCTCCTGGTAGTAGGCTCCTGTGGTGGCGTCTGGCTCCGGGACTCCATCGTCTGATCGCAGCAACCGGGTAGGGGAAAAAGAAGTAGCAAAGCAACCGTGAGTAATCATCCAAAGTACTCGCAAGACTGACATCAGAACTATACTAAATATGCATCGGTATCAAAGGAATGGGGCTATATCTTTGGACTTAACTGCAGAAATGCCAGAATAGAGGGGGAAAGGCCTAGCCTATCGAAGTCTAGCATCTTGAAGCAATCTTGCAGCATCAGAAGAGAGTAGAGCAAGATAATATATAATCAATCATATTTAGTAAAACCCTGAGATCCTTCCTCGACTTCCCTGCGAGAAAGTGATCCCGAGAGCAGTACTAACAGTTTAATATTGTATCAGTAACCATTTGTAGTTGTAGCAGATCAAGATACAACTCTGAGCGTCCTGTTACCGTGGACACGGCTATTCGAATAGATCACTTCCCTGCAGGGGTGCACTACTGTTACCCAACACGCTCGATTAACTCTGGCCGGACACACTTTCCTGGGTCATGCCCGGCCTCGGCTGATCGACACAGCGCAGCCCTACCTAGAGCTCAGCAGAGAGGTCCCCGCTGGTCTACATCCTAAGTGCTCAGGGTTCTTGGGCCCATCGCCCTTTGCACTCCGGGTCGTTATGCGACGAGTCGGGACGAGCACCACCTCATCCTGGATGGCACTGGCCCGACAGGCCCACAATGCTGAACTGGACATCTGACAGAGCTTTCGGCTGATACATACGGCGCCGAGGGCCCCATTAAACTATTATCCCACGTGGTGGTAGTGCATATAAGCCAGCGGCCAACTCAGATCAAATACCCAAATCCGTTAGGCGTATTTAGTAACTCGCAGAGACGAACAGGATCCCTATCGCTCCGACTTGATATCACACGGCTCGCGGGTGCTCTTGGAGCCGACCCGTCTTTAATGTTATTCTCTCGCGGGCACTCTTGGAGCCGGCCCGACTTTAACAATTTAATGTGTTGCAGTAATGTAAACATTTCCGTGATCATCGCCCAGAGTGATCACGGCCCGATATCAAGCATGGCAAACGGACAAGGTGAAGGGCCACAGATGAATCAATAGCATAGCTAACTAAGCATCATGGGACAACAGGTAGGTATCAACAACAGGCGACAAAATCAGGCTATGCAACAGAATAGGAGCCATCGGAGCACCAACAGAAGCACTACTAATGCAAGCATAAGAGAGAAAGAGTGGGCGATATTTGGATGATCAAGTGGGTGTTGCTTGCCTGGAAGCTCGGCTGAAGGGGTCTGGTCGTCGGCGACGTAGTCGTACACTGCAGTGTCGTCGGCAGTCTCAGGGGCTATCGGGAGAGAAGGAGGGGGAAGAAACAATAAATACACGGCAACAAATGCAACAGAGATGCATGACATGGCAATATGCTGCGATGGGGGTGACCTAACGCAGTGCTACACGTTGCAGACGAAACGGGAAATTAACTGGAACGTTTTCCCGGTTTCGGACATCTGTCGGACAGATGAACCGGAGGGGAAGGTTCAATGTGCAGTATATTGGAGGGGTGTGGCAGGTATGTGGATAGGATATTCGGATTCGTCATATTTTTCTGATCATTTTTCATATATAAATTATTTTCATCCGAGTTACGGTTTATTTTATATGATTTTTCAAAGTTTTAATCATTTTCTGGAATTAACAGATTTATTTTAAATTCGAAAAATTAGGCAGAATGGCTAGGTGCACCCGGTGCAGTGCACCAGAGGGCTTACAGGGGCTGACATGTGGGGCCTCGTTGACCTGAGTCAACTGCCCAGTCAGCCGGTCAACTGGGCCAGTTGACTGGTCAACTGGGCCCGCGGGTCGCACAGTCAGTGGCACATAGGGCGGCCCCCAGCCGAGCCACGTCAGCGCCACGTCGGCGCCGGAGCAGAGCGCGCCGGCAAGGCCATACACGGCGGTGACGGCCGGAACTTTGCCGGAATCGCGTTTCCGACGACCATTTGGTCCGGCGTGGTGACCTACGAGACGAGCGCGACGGGCTGCGTCAAGCTACGCTAGCGGTGCAAGCAGGGGAGGCCAGGTTCAACGGCAGCGACGACGGCAGTCGGCGGCCGAGGCACGGCCTCGCCGGCTAGGCTGCTACGGAACGCGGGGAAGAGAGAGGAGAGGTCACCGGGGACCGGAGGCTCACAGGGAGGGTAGCGGGCGTCTTGGTGAGGTCGGAGGTGGCCGAGGTCGAGCGGATCGACCGGCGATGAGCGGCGGATGCAGTCGGCGTTTCCCCTTGAACGCGGTAGCTCGAGGGCATCCGAGCTCATGCGGGTCCTTGTGTGCGAAGAGGGCGACGGTGGCGGTCCTCCTGGGCGTCTTGGCTGGCCGTGGGGAGGCCAGTGGCCACGGCGGAACCGACGTGCGGCGGCGGCGCTCTCGGGCGGGTGTTCTGCACAAGAGAGAGAGCACGGGAAGGGGAAGGAGAGGAGCCAGGGGGAGCGAGGGGGGCGTTGGGGTGGGCCTTATCCACCCACGGCGAGCGCGGGTCCGCTGTCGAGCAGCGGGAGAGGGGGGGCCAGCGCGCGCGGGCGCGATGCGGGCGACAACGCGACAAAGACGACGACTGTGGCCTATGTGGACTGGGCCGACACTGTTGCAACTAGAAGCCCGGCGCCATAGTACCTCTTTGCCTTTTTCCTTTTCATTTTTCTGTTTTTAGTTTCTGTTTTCTATTTTCTTTTAGTTCTAATTCAATTTTGTAAAGTATGAATCTTGCCCAATTAAATGCTAGGCAATATATCTCACTGCCAGAAAAAGGTTTGAAGCTTAAATGATTTCATTTGAATTTTAATTAAATAAAAATGGATTAAGCATTGCTGTTTTGGTACCGTTTTAGGATGTTAGAGTCATTTAAATATTCCAATAAATGTTGATCTTATTTTTATAATTGCTTTGGGAATATTTGCAACATTATAAACTATTTAGCTCCTGGATTTGAACAACTTTTAATTTCACTTTATATTTGAAATTCAATTTGAATTGGAATTTGAAATGAGATATGAATTCAATGATAATTAAACAATGCAAGCAAAGATGACTTGGCATAATTAGGTGAGGGTCACTGTAGCTTAATACATGGGGATGTTACAACTCTCCTCCTCTAAAAGAAATGCTCGTCCCGAGAATTAAGAGGTAGAAGGGAAAAGGTTGGGGTATTCTTCACCAAGACGATCTTCGCGTTCCCAAGTGGCTTCATCTTCAGAATGATTCGACCACTGAACTTTAAGGAACTTGATTGCCTTCTGACGGGTTCGACGTTCAGCTTGATCAAGAATGCAGATCGCATACTCTTTATAAGACAAGTCATCCTGCAATTCAAGCACTTCATGATCCACTGCTCGGATCGGATCTTTGAAGCAACGACGGAGTTGCGACACATGGAAAACATCGTGAACCTGAGAGAGATTCGGCGGCAATTCCAATTGATATGCCACTTCTCCACGTCTGGCGAGAATACAGAATGGGCCAATGTAGCGAGGAGCTAACTTGCCCTTGATTCCGAAGCGGTGAGTGCCCTTCATCGGAGTGACACGAAGGTAAGCTTGTTTGCCAGGTTGATAAACCATTACCTGGTGTTTGCGGTCATAATTGCTCTTCTGACGAGACTGAGCAGCTTTCAAGTGTTCACGGACAATGCGGACTTGTTCTTCAGCTTGTTGAATAATGTCCGGACCGATGAGTGACCGTTCCCCAGTTTCTGACCAATTTAGAGGGGTTCGGCACTTATGTCCATAAAGAACTTCAAATGGTGCCATCTTCAAGCTAGCTTGATAGCTATTGTTGTCTGAGAATTCAGCATATGGGAGAGATTCCTCCCATTTCTTACCGAATGAGATGACACAAGCTCGAAGCATATCTTCAAGCACTTGATTGACTCGTTCAACTTGTCCCTGGGACTGAGGGTGGAAAGCAGTGCTGAAGGACAGATGAGTTCCCATAGCTTCTTGGAAACTGTTCCAAAATCTTGAGGTAAAGAGGCTGCCACGATCTGAACTGGTCTCCAACGGAACGCCGTGGAGTGACACAATTCTGGAAACATACAAGTCTGCTAACTGACTAGCAGTGATTGTCTCCTTGACTGGCAGAAAGTGAGCAACCTTTGAGAATCGGTCAATGACGACAAAAATAGCATCATGACCCTTGTGCGATCTGGGAAAACCAGTAATGAAATCCATTTCGACTTTGTCCCATTTCCATTCAGGAATAGTAAGTGGTTGCAGAGTTCCAGCAGGCCTTTGATGTTCTGCTTTGATGCGACGGCAAACGTCACACTCAGCAACATAACGAGCAATGTCATGCTTCATGTCAGGCCACCAGTATCTCTGTCGAATGTCTTGGTACATCTTGGTGCTACCAGGGTGAATTGAGAGAGGTGTATTGATGTCTACTACACAGCTTATTCTTGTAGACTCGTGTTGGGCCTCCAAGCGCAGAGTTTTGTAGGACAGTAGCAATTTTCCCTCAAGTGGATGAACTAAGGTTTATCAATCCGTGGGAGGCGTAGGTTGAAGATGGTATCTCTCAAACAACGCTGCAACCAAATACAAGAAATCTCTTGTGTCCCCAACACACCCAATACAATGGTAAATTGTATAGGTGCACTAGTTCGGCGAAGAGATGATGATAAAAGTGTAGTATGGATAGTAGATATAGGTTTTTGTAATCTGAAAATATAAAAACAGCAAGGTAACGAAAAGTAAACGGGAATAAAAACAATATTGCAATGCTTAGAAACAAGGCCTAGGGTTCATACTTTCACTAGTGTGATCTCCCAACATTGTTGACATAGTTGAATCATATGTAAATCCCTCACGTGCGACAAAGAGTTCACTCCAAAATCACAAATAGCAGTGAACAAACGAAGAAATTGTTGTAGGGTACGAAACCACCTCAAAGTTATCCTTCCCGATCAATCTTATGAGCCATCCCCATTAATTGTCACGAACAGCCCTAGAGTTCGTACTAGAATAACACCTTAAGATACACATCAACCAAAACCCTAATGTTACCTAGGCACTCCAATGTCACCACGAGTACCCACGGGTTTGATTATACGATGTGCATCACACAATCTTAGATTCATCTATTCAAACCAACACAAAGAACTTCAAAGAGTGCCCCAAAGTTTCTACCGGAAAGTCAAGACGAAAACGTGTGCCAACCCTTATGCATAAATCCCCAAGGTCACGGAACCCGCAAGTTGATCACCAAAACATACATCAAGTGACTCAAGTGAATATCCCATTGTCACCACAGATATCCATATGCAAGACATACATCAAGTGTTCTCAAATCCTTAAAGACTCAATCCGATAAGAAAACTTCAAAGGGGAAACTCAATTCATCACAAGAAGATAGAGAGGGGAAAACTCCATATGATTCATCTATATCAACAAAGCTCGCGATACATCAAGATCGTGCCATCTCAAGAACACGAGAGAGAGAGATCATACACATAGCTACTGGTACAAACCCTCAGCCCCGAGGGTGAACTACTCCCTCCTCGTCATGGAGACCGCCGGGATGATGAAGATGGCCTCTGGTGATGCCTTCCCCCCTCCGACAGGGTGCCGGAAAAGGGCTGTAGATGGGATCTCTCTGGTACAGAGGCTTGCGGCGGCGTAAAAACTCATCTAGGTTAACTTTCGGGGGTTTCTGAATATATATGATTTTTCAGCGTTAGAATCACGCGAAACGGAGCCACGTGGGCCGCACGAGGTACCAGGGCGCGCCTGGGGGGGGGGGGGGGTGGCGCGCCCTGGTGCCTCGTGGGCACTGGGTGGCCCCCCTCCAGTGGGTCTTGGTGCCAATATTTTTTATTTGTCCAATAAAAAATCTCCAAAAAGTTTCAGCTCATTTGGAAAACTTTCATTTCTGCACAAAAAACACCACCACGGTAGTTCTGCTGAAAACAGCGTCAGTCCGGGTTAGTTCTAATCAAATCATACCAAAACCATATAGAATTGTTATAAATATGGCATGAATACTTCATAAATTATAGATACGTTGGAGACGTATCATGTATCATGAGCTTCTTTCATGACATCCGAACGAGAGTCCAGATTGTGCTTTCTGGGGACCACTAGGCGGCCTTTGAAGGGCAAGGCACCTTCTTCATCAACATGGTAGTAAGAAGAATTTCGCTTGGAGAGGTATTTCTTAACCTTTTCGACTTCAGAATCATATTTCTGCAAGTTTCTGATGGTACGCTCGAGGTCCGGTTCAACAACCAGGGTATTGAGATAACCCTGAGGAACAATGTGAAGGTTCAACTTACGAAGTTCTTCGTAGAGAAGGGGTTGTGCTTGCTGAACCGTGAGGTTGTTGCAATAAGACTTGCGGCTCAAAGCATCGGCCATTACATTAGCCTTGCCAGGGGTATAAGAAATATCCATGTCGTAGTCGGCTATTGTCTCGAGCCATCGTTGTTGACGGAGGTTCAAATATGGTTGAGTATATAGATACTTCAGACTTTGGTGGTCCGTGTATATCTCGCAACGATTACCGAGAAGGTAATGTCGCCACAGTTTCAGAGCATAGATAACTGCTGCAAGTTTGAGATCATGTGTTGGATACTTATCTTCGTGAGGACGCAACTGACGAGAGCCATAAGCAATCACCTTGCGCTCTTGCATTAGGACACAGCCTAATCCTTGACGAGACGCGTCACAGTAAATCACGAAGTCCTTTCGGGAATCTGGGGGTGCTAGCACTGGGGCAGAGGTCAACTTGTCTTTAAGTGTCTGAAAACTTTCTTGGCACTTTTCCGTCCACTCAAACTTCTTGCCTTTGTTGAGCAAATCAGTCAGTGGCTTAGCAATCTTGGAGAAGTTCTCAACGAAACGGCGGTAATAGCTGGCGAGACCGAGAAAACTTCTGACTTGCTTAACAGTCTGCGGAGGAGTCCAGTCAAGAATAGCCTGAACTCGTTCTGGGTTAACAGCAATGCCATCCTTGGAAATCACATGACCAAGATAGGTCACCTCAGGTAACCAGAATTCACACTTGGAAAACTTGGCATACAGTTGATGTTCTCGAAGTTTCTCCAGTACAAGCCGAAGATGTTCGGCGCGTTCTTCTTCATTCTTGGAATATATAAGGATATCATCCAAATAAACCACGACTAATTTGTCGAGGTAGTCCATGAAGATATAGTTCATCAATCGAGAGAAGGTTGCTGGAGCATTAGTTAATCCGAAGGAGATGACGGTGTACTCGTATGACCCATAAAGGGTAACAAAAGCAGTCTTCAGAATATCCTCTTTACGAACTCGGATCTGATGATAACCCAACCTTAAATCGAGTTTAGAGAACACAGAGGATCCAGCAAGCTGATCATACAGATTGTTGATTCTGAGAAGCGGATACTTGTTCTGAATTGTTGCCTGGTTGATAGGTCGGTAATCTTGAACCAACCGATTTGTTCCATCCTTCTTCTTAACAAAGAGAGAAGGTGCTCCCCAAGCAGAAGAACTGGGGCGTATGAAACCCTTTTTAAGTGACTTGTCGATTTCCTCCTTAAGTTCAAGGAGTTCATGAGGCGGCATCTTGTACGGGCGCTTGGCAATAGGAGTGGTGCCTGGTTTCAAGTCGATGACGAACTCGACAGCTCTAAGAGGGGGTATTCCTGGAAGTTCTTCTGGAAAGACGTCTGGAAAATCGCGAACGACTGGAACGTTCTCAATTCCTTCAAGAGGTGAAGCGTTCAAAGCATTCAGAGCACATATCTGGCTCTCGACATCCTGAGCTGTTCGGGCTGAGTATTTGACTGTCTGGCCAGAAGGGTGAGTGAGGTGAACTGATTCAGCAGCACAGTCAATCAGGGCTTGATGAGGACTCAACCAATTCATGCCCAGAATGACATCTATGGTAGAAACCTTGAGGGCCATAAGTGAAGCAGTGAATACTAATCCTCCAATTTCAATGTGGTTGTTGTGGGCTATCATCGAGGTATCCCATCTGGAACCCGGAGAGCTAACCATCAGTGGAGGGTACAAGTTTTCGAATGATAAGTCTTGCTTGCGTGCAAATGCTTCAGAAATGAAAGAATGCGATGCTCCTGAATCAAAAAGAACAGTAGCTGGGACTGAATTCACTAGAAGGGTACCCATCACAATTTTGGGGTCCCGTCGAGCTTCTTCAACCTTTACATGATTAACATGACCACGACTGAGTGCAGGCGGCCTAGCATTAAGGTTTCTGGGCTGACAAGCTCTTGTACTTTGCTTCTGGGTCGGGCGGCAGCTGGCAGCACGGTGCCCTGGCTGATCACACTTGCGGCATAAACCATCATTATGGGGAGTAGCCATAGTATTGGGCTGTCCACCCTGAACCGCTAGCTGTCTCGGCGGCGGAGGCAGACGAGGTGCAACATAAGACGGCCTTGGTGTTGGAGCTGGTCGGTGATGTACATTGTGCAGAATCCAGACTTGACGTTTCTGAGCAGGTTGACCCGAGGATGAGCCAACATCTCGAGTACGCTTGAGCGACTCCTGGTATTCAGCCAGAGCAGTTTCAACTCGGAAAGCTTGGCTGACAAGCGTCGCAAAGTCCACGCAATCATGGACAACAAGTGCGAGCTTTATATCAGGACACAGTCCTTCACGGAATTTCTCCTGCTTGCGAGCGTCAGTGCAGACGTCATCTTCAGCATAGCGGGATAAATCGAGAAATTTCCTCTGATATTCATCCACAGTCATTTTGCCCTGAGTGAGTTTGCGGAATTCCTTCTTCTTCTGGTCGATCAAACCTTGAGGAATGTGTCGTGCACGGAAGGCTGACTGAAATTCCTGCCAAGTGGTTACAGTTCCAGCAGGCAGCATATGCCTGTGGCTTTCCCACCATTGAGCAGCTGGACCCTTCAGGTGAAATGCCGCAAAGGTGATGTAACTGTCAGGGGCAACATTAGCTGACTCCATCTCAAACAGAATGTCACGAAGCCAATCATCAGCATCCATAGGATTGGTGGAGTTGCGGAAAACGGATGGATTGAGGCGCACGAAATCTTACAGTGAGATCGGTCCAGGCTCCTGATGAGCATCGTTGCGTTCTAACCGGTTCACCAGACTCTCATTGAGCTGACGGTTCAGTTCAAACTGTTGCATCATTGCGGCAATATAGGGTGGAGGCGGAGGATCGTCAGCCATGCTGCCAAAACAACAGGGGCAGTTTAGCAAGAACAACTGTATTGAATGAGGCTAATCATGATGTAACATGAGTAATGAACAAAGAGTGCATTAGATACAAATTAATAGCCATTAAAGACATACAGATCCATGCACGGAATTGGATATCAACGGACAACGCGAGTTCGGAGACACACGCAGCTAGACAAACTAGGCGGCGCACAGGCACGCGGTGAGAAATACAACAACGGGACATAGCAAAGGCTACATCAACGTCAGAGAAAACTACTGGGGCGAGGAATCTGTAGGGGACGACGCAGGGTGCCCTCGATAAAAGGACCCCGCGGTCCGTGAAAACTGTAAACCAGAACCTGGCCCTCAACTTGAAGAAGGGGGGGGGGGGGTAAATTCAGAACTCCGGGTGGATGTGATCACAAGAACCTAATGTTAGAGTTAGTAAAATCGTTAACCCGAAAAGAAGAGAGAACAGAGTCTCAGAGTAAGGAAGAGGAATAAAAGATCCTAATCCCATCCATTGGCGACGTGGGCCCGTAAGCCACACAGCCATGTTAGTAAAACAGTTTTTGGAGACTAGACTCAACTTCGGCCAAGGAGTTGAAAGGGGGGGGGGGTTCCTACAGGCAGTCGGCTCTGATACCAACTTGTCACGCCCCTGACCTGACCGTGCACTAATCATACACGCAAATGCGCACGATCAAGCCTAGGGACTCACGGGAAGATATCACAACACAACTCTAGACACAAATAAAATAATACAAGCTTTATATTACAAGCCAGGGGCCTCAAGGGCTCGAATATATAAGCTCGAGTACAAGCGTTAGCAGAAGCAACAACAGTATCTGAGTACAGACACAAAGTTAAACAAATACGCCTTAAGAAGGCTAGCACAAACAGCGACACTGATCGAAAGGCGAAGGCCTCCTGCCTAGGGCCTCCAAACTACTCCTGGTCGGCTGGCTCAACCCAGTAGTACGTGCCTCCGGGACTCTCTTGGTAGTAGGCTCCTGCGGTGGTGTCTGGCTCCGGGACTCCGTCGTCTGATCGCAGCAACCGGGTAGGGGAAAAAGAAGTAGCAAAGCAACCGTGAGTACTCATCCAAAGTACTCGCAAGACTGACATCAGAACTATACTAAATATGCATCGGTATCAAAGGAATGGGGCTATATCTTTGGACTAAACTGCAGAAATGCCAGAACAGAGGGGGAAAGGCCTAGCCTATCGAAGTCTAGCATCTTGAAGCAATCTTGCAGCATCAGAAGAGAGTAGAGCAAGATAATATATAATCAATCATATTTAGTAAAACCCTGAGATCCTTCCTCGACTTCCCTGCGAGAAAGTGATCCCGAGAGCAGTAGTAACAGTTTAATATTGTATCAGTAACCATTTGTAGTTGTAGAAGATCAAGATACAACTCTGAGCGTCCTGTTACCGTGGACACGGCTATTCGAATAGATCACTTCCCTATAGGGGTGCACTACTGTTACCCAACACGCTCGATTAACTCTGGCCGGACACACTTTCCTGGGTCATGCCCGGCCTCGGCTGATCGACACACCGCAGCCCTACCTAGAGCTCAGCAGAGAGGTCCCCACCGGTCTACATCCTAAGTGCTCATGGTTCTTGGGCCCATCGCCCTTTGCACTCTGAGTCGTTATGCGACGAGCTGGGACGAGCACCACCTCATCCTGGATGGCACTGGCCCGACAGGCCCACAATGCTGAACTGGACATCTGACAGAGCTTTCGGCTGATACATACGGCGCCAAGGGCCCCATTAAACCATTATCCCACGTGGTGGTAGTGCGTATAGGCCAGCGGCCAACTCAGATCAAATACCCAAATCCGTTAGGCGTATTTAGTAACTCGCAGAGACGAACAGGATCCCTGTCGCGCCGACTTGATATCACACGGCTCGCGGGTACTCTTGGAGCCGACCCGTCTTTAATGTTATTCTCTCGCGGGCACTCTTGGAGCCGGCCCGACTTTAACAATTTAATGTATTGCAGTAATGTAAACATTTCCGTGATCATCGCCCAGAGTGATCACGGCCCGATATCAAGCATGGCAAACGGACAAGGTGAAGGGCCACAGATGAATCAATAGCACAGCTAACTAAGCATCATGGGACAACAGGTAGGTATCAACAGAAGGCGACGAAATCAGGCTATGCAACAGAATAGGAGCCATCGGAGCAGCAACAGAATAGGAGCCATCGGAGCAGCAACAGAAGTAGTACTAATGCAAGCACAAGAGAGAAAGAGTGGGCGATATCTGGATGATCAAGGGGGTGTTGCTTGCCTGGAACCTCACTGAATGGGTCTGGTCGTCGGTGACGTAGTCGTACACTGCAGTGTCGTCGGCAGTCTCGGGGGCTATCGGGAGAGAAGAAGGGGGAAGAAACAATAAATACACGGCAACAAATGCAACAGAGATGCATGACATGGCAATATGCTGTGCTGGGGGTGACCTAACGCAGTGCTACACGTTGCAGACGAAACGGGAAATTAACTGGAACGTTTTCCCTGTTTCGGACATCTGTCGAACAGATGAACCGGAGGGGAAGGTTCAATGTGCAGTATATTGGAGGGGTGTGGTAGGTATGTGGATAGGATATTCGGATTCTTCATATTTTTCTGATCATTTTTCATATATAAATTATTTTCATCCGAGTTACGGTTTATTTTATATGATTTTTCAAAGTTTTAATCATTTTCTGGAATTAACAGATTTATTTTAAATTCGAAAAATTAGGCAGAATGGTTAGGTGCAGCCGGTGCAGTGCACCAGAGGGCTTACAGGGGCTGACATGTGGGGCCCCGTTGACCTAAATCAACTGCCCAGTCAGCCGGTCAACTGGGCCAGTTGACTGGTCAACTGGGCCCGTGGGTCCCACAGTCAGTGGCACATAGGGCGGCCCCCAGCCGAGCCACGTCAGCGCCACGTCGGCGTCGGAGCAGAGCGTGCCGGCGAGGCCATACACGGCGGCGACGGCCGGAACTTCGCCGGAATCGCGTTTCCGACGACCATTTGGTCCGGCGCGGTGACCTACGAGACGAGCGCGACACGCTGCGTCGAGCTACGCTAGCGGTGCAAGCAGGGGAGGCCGGGTTCGACGGCAGCAATGATGGCAGGCGGCGGCCGAGGCACGACCTCGCCGGCTAGGCTGCTACGGAACGCGGGGAAGCGAGAGGAGAGGTCACCGGGGACCGGAGGCTCACTGGGAGGGTATCGGGCGTCTTGGTGAGGTCGGAGGTGGCCGAGGTCGAGCGGATCGACCGGCGATGAGCGGCGGATGCAGTCGGCGTTTCCCGATGAACACGGTAGCTCGAGGGCGTCCGAGCTCGTGCGTGTCCTTGTGGGCGAAGAGGGCGACGGTGGCGGTCCTCCTGGGCGTCTTGGCTGGCCGTGGGGAGGCCAGTGGCCACGGCGGAACCGACATGCGGCGGCGGCGCTCTCGGGTGGGTGTTCTGCACGAGAGAGAGAGCGCGGGAAGGGGAAGGAAAGGAGCCAGGGGGAGCGAGTGGGGCGTTGGGGGGGGGCTTATCCACCCACGGCGAGCGCGGGGTCGCTGTCGAGCAGTGGGAGAGGGGGGGGCAGCGCGCGCGGGCGCGGTGTGGGCAACAGCGCGACGAAGACGACGACTATGGCCTATGTGGGCTGGGCCGGCACTGTTGCAACTAGAAGCCCAGCGCCACAGTACCTCTTTGCCTTTTTCCTTTTCATTTTTCTGTTTTTAGTTTCTGTTTTCTATTTTCTTTTAGTTCTAATTCAATTTTGTAAAGTATGAATCTTGCCCAATTAAATGCTAGGCAATATATCTCACTGCCAGAAAAATGTTTGAAGCTTAAATGATTTCATTTGAATTTTAATTAAATAAAAATGGATTAAGCATTGCTGTTTTGGTACCGTTTTAGGATGTTAGAGTCATTTAAATATTCCAATAAATGTTGATCTTATTTTTAGAATTGCTTTGGGAATATTTGCAACATTATGAACTATTTAGCTCCTGGATTTGAACAACTTTTAATTTCACTTTATATTTGAAATTCAATTTGAATTGGAATTTGAAATGAGATATGAATTCATTGATAATTAAACAATGCAAGCAACGATGACTTGGCATAATTAGGTGAGGGTCACTGTAGCTTAATACATGGGGATGTTACACCCTCTTAGTTGAATGGAGTGCAGGGAGGCCCCGATCTACTGAATGGAGTTCTCCCCTCCCCCCCTCCGCTTTGGGGATTTTAGTAGGTTGGTGGCGACGGTGACGATCTGGCAAATAAAGTTTTCTCGAGTCTCCTCATCTCAACAGTGTCGGTTGCGGTCGTGTAGATGGCTCAATTGGCGTAGATTCATGCTAGCCTCTCTGGCCGATGACGTTAGGGTTTGCAGGGTTTGTCAGCATGGTGGCGAGGGCAGTTTCCCTTTGCCTCCTATCGAATCATGTAGGTGCGGCCTCCGGACCCGGAGTGAGGCTTGTCAGCTTGTTTGGAGGTTGGGATCTTGGATCTTTCAGCGGCGACACCTTCGACGGTTTCTTCTCTATGGCGCTAGTCTGTTCTGACCGTGGCTTTGATGACATCTTGTCGACGATTAGCAATGATTGGCTGTCCCCAATGATGAGGGAGCAACTACAATAGAAAAGCAGCTTGTGGTGCAAAAATAGAAAAAATGGACCCGTTCCATTGGATGGGAGATTGATGGTCCAGATTCGGGCGGGGCGTTGTGTGCGCAAAATTTGCAAAAAAGTCCCTCTCTGATAGCTAATTTGGTCCCGGTGACCCTCCTCATTGAAACCCAAATCCCGTGGGCAGAGGCAGTGCATGAACCAAATCTTGTTCGAGGGCGGCGGCGGCGGCCGCCCAGATCCCTACTCCAAGTTGGGCGAGCACTCCTGGTAGAGGTGATGCTCCTTCTCCCGATGGCTCCTTGCCGTTGTGTGGCTGGCGGCCCAGAGGCGGACCAGATCGGAGCTCATCAGCAACTAACCTCCGCCCTGCAGCCTCCCTTCTGAAGCTCCTACAGCGGTGGGTTCGTCACCTCTCTCTCTCTCTCTCTCTCTCTCTCTCTCTCTCTCTCTCTCTCAACAGCTAGCGTCCTCCCCCTCGTAGGCGGCAAGCCGGTGGTGGTCTCCTAGGCTCCTTCCCGTCTGGCTCGTGCGACGAGGTGGTTCATTTTCCTGGTGAATAGATGCTAACTTTTATTTGCTAGTAAATTTGTGATGCATCCCAATTTTACTATCAAGTAGATTTATGCTGCATCTCTCTAGTTCTAATTTTTGTTCATGTCAAATCTTCTCAGTGAATGATGCATAATAACTTCGATTTGATGGTGTATTGCTACTGTAATAGGCGTTTTGGTACTCTAATTTGGAAGTTTTGTTTCAGTCATAAGTAATCTGGAGAATCAAGTAGGAAGATTGAGTCCGGTCAGATAATTTCAGCGTCTTGCAGTTTAGCACAATTCACTAAAAAGATTAATACTTGTAGTTCCGTATACAGAGTCAACAACTTGAAAAGTTGGAAAGAAAGTAAATTGATTCTGCTAGGTAAAAAATAAAATGAAATTTGTCCATTTATCAGCATATCAAAATTCTGGTTCATCGCTGAAATTGCTCCAGTTTAACAGAGAATAATAAGAAGTGTCCTAGTATATATGAATTATGATTCCCAAAGATGGTGGCATTGAGGGTCAACAATTTGTGTATCGAATACTAAGAGTCAACAATTGGAAGTGTCCTAGTATATATTTTGACACACAGACTGTTGCCATAGGTGGTGGGCTCCTCGTCTCCTTACAAACCGGCCTGTGCGACGTGGTGCAAACCTACAAGGCGTCATCATGGTGGTTAATTTCCCTGGTAAACAGATGTTAACTTGATTTAGCTAGTACATTTGTGCTCAATCTCAATTTTATTAGCTAGTTGATTTATGCTGCATCTCTACAGTACTATTTTCTTGTACTTGTTCATGTCTAACCTGCTCATGTGTGAATGATGCATATTGGTAACTTCATTTGATTATGTATTGCTACTGTTTGTGGTGGTTTGAAAGTCTATTTTGGTTTTTCTGTTTCACTGTTAGATAACGGGTAGATAATCTTCGATTTGAAGTTTAGGACATTTTACTGAAAACATTAGTATCTGTGGTTGTTCCATTCACAATATGCATTCATTGTGGTCAAATAGAATTTTCGTTTGGAGATTTATTTGTATACCGGCGCACACAATAATCCCAATAAACCCAACTGAGGTAGAAATCATCAGTTGTATGTTGCACATTAATAACCCTTGCTAAGGGAAAAATGTTGGACCTGCATTTCACATTTTTCCTGCAGCTTTGAGACCTTATTATGAGTTGTGAGCCACCAGAAAAGCAAGGTTCTTGCATGTTGTTTGAAAGATAAATGATCTCGGGCTCCATGAGCCGTGACAATTGATTTCTTGCTGTTAGTCTTCAATGTCGGTTTTCACTAAGACAGATTGATCATCAGAGATTCTATAACTCGTGACAAATTGTTGACCACTAGTATGCTGATGCACAAGTTGCATACCAGATAAGTACTATTCCTTTTCTTGGCGTAACTATAGAAGAATTGTCATTGTAGGCTGTGCCTGTAGTGATGATGTTATGGTAAGTGTAGAAATGACTAAGCGTACAGATTTGTTCATGCTTCACAATGTCAAGAATAGACATTGTTATGTGTCTATTATTATACTTGGTACATGGTTCACCGGTTATATTAGGGAGTGGCTCTGCTAATATTGTTCTTGTCGAACTCATGACCAGTTTTGAGTGATTAAAATGTCCAGTGACTTTGAGGGTTCAACACATCATTTTATCATACGATATGCTCTTTTTATTTGTACATACGATAGGTTATTTGAAAATGCCAAGTTTTATAAAGGATAGATTTCTAATAGGATAATTATGTAAATAATTGCATTGCCTAATCCCACCGGTTATTGTGAATCTCTAGAATGCATTAGAGTTGTTTTTCCGGTACAAGATAAATAATGTTTATATAATTTTTTCATTATTGGTAAGTTAGGATTATCCATAAAACATTTGGCTTGTCTGCCAATTGCAGTGTAGAAACATACTTTAGGTTGTCTTTTGCGATGAATGTGATTTCTTCTCTATTTTTCCTTCCATGTGGTATGTGCAACACACCGTCAGATGGTATTATTGATGCATACTTATTTGCTCAGCTCACGATTAAAAAGTTTTAAGTATGACTGTATGACAGATACATGGACTTGCGCTAACTGAATCGCGCTTGTTACGTATGATCTCTCTCAGGACAAAGAAGCTCGATGAACAAGAAGCACTGCATCTGGAGGCAGTTGTTGTGTGCCATCAAGATAGCAACGTCAATATTGTTCTTAATGGCAATGCTTGTTCAGCGATAATTATTATAGTCCTTTAGACTTAGCATAGCCCGTCATGTACCAAAGCTGATGCAATTTTCGCTAGCAATTCTTGTTGATCTTGTCATGTTATTGATAACTTGATATGAATTTCTTCTTGTGTTATGCCCGGGATGTTCCAGTTTGACATGTACTCAAAAAATGTGGCGGGGATAGTCCAGTTTGACATGCATTCAAGCATTTGTGCCTAGAATGGTCCATTTTAACATGTATACCCAATTTCCTGTTCCTGAGATGCTTCAGCTTAAACGTACTCACATATTAGTGCCGTTGATAGTCCAGTTTGCCATGTGGCTTAATTTTGTCATTTACTCAAATATCTTTGACATGCAATAAGTATGTGCAAAGGGAGGGAACAGGAGTGAACACTGAAGATATGGCAATACTATCTACTAAGAACCAAACGTTTGGACATGAAAAGTGGAGGTTGTTACTGCAAAAGTCTATTTGACATCTAACTACCATCAGGGGGGTTTTCATAAAATGCACATTAAGTGGCCTGAGATCCCTCCACTTGAATATGTACCATCGACAATGGATCCGATGGCCCAGATTCGCTTTTCTATTTTTGCACCACAAGCTGCTTTTCTATTGTAGTTGCTCCCCAATGATGAAGAGGCAACAGTGTAGTGTGCCATCGGCCCATTTGGGACGAATAAGACGATCGACCCTCCAAGGACCTCGATATATTTCTTTATTTTCAGAGGTGTCTATACTCTTAAGAGTTACGAGACTAGCATGTTAGAAAATGTTACAATTTGTACGAATAAAAAAGTTGTTAGTTCAGATACCATGTAGGGCCTAAGGGCATCTCCAATGCTGACCCCCAAACCGGAAACTGTATCTATTCGCAGAACAGTGGGGACCTGTCCACGGACACTGAGGCGGGAGCTGACCATCCAACCGTAGCCGCAAATGTCAGAGACATTTTGAATGACATTTAACAAAAATAAACAAGTTTGATGCAAATTTAAACAAACTAGACGAATTTCGTTCAAACTTGAATAATTTTTACATAAAATCGGATGATTTTCATCTAAACTGGAGCATATACATTACATTTTTGACATATTTCAACTAAACTCTATTCTAACCTAGTCTAAATGATCGCCGGCGCCCGTTTCCCACAACATGCCTTCCACATATCTGGCAGCAAGCTCGTCGGCCGGGCATGAGCCCTAGAAAATGAAGCCCCGCCTCCGCGAAGCAGGCAAACGGCTAATCGTCCGACGATGATGAGCCCTCCAAGCTTAGCTTCACCGGGAGGGGAGGAGTAGTGGCCTTCGTGGGACCCATGCACCGGCGGCCTCCCATGTTCTACTCTTCCCCGCTACCGACGGCGCTCGCAGACGTGTCACCTTCGTCGTCGTGGCGGTGGGACGCGTCCGCCTCGGTGATCTCCACGTAGAGGGCTACTTTCTTCGCCAACAGGACGAGGTGCCGCCATCGCTCTCGATGGATGTCACGGGCGGCGCTGTAGGACAGGAGCATCGCCTCCTGTTCGTCCGCGCCCGCCATGATGCCCGTGCGGTGAGTTGCTCCTCCACATGCCGATGTTCGTCGAGGAGGCGGAGGTTCTACCTCTGGCCGGCCTGCGCCTGCTGGAACGCGACCTCCCGCTCTTCCAACACCATGTCGGTGTAGTGTGCCCGCGCCTCGCCCATGGTGATGCTGGCATGGGCCGTCGAGGACGGTGGCAGCGGCTCGTCGTCCGCCACCTCTTCCATTGGCTCGTCCGCAGCGCTGGCCTCCGAAGAGCTCGTCCGTCTGCCGGCCTGCCAGCCAGCCACAATGCTGGCGATCTCCTTCTTCTGTTCGTTCGAGAGGCTCTCCCACAGGGCTTTGGAGCTCAAGGCCATGGCGGGTGCGGTGCCGAAAGGACATAGGGAGTAGAGGAGGTTGGATGCGGCTGTTGCCACAGCCGGGCCTGACGTTTAAAATAGCGGGCGGATGCCAGACCAAGCGGCGAGGAGGTTACTGGTGGTCGGCAAGCGGACGAACGGTTTCACATGAGGGCGCCGTAGTAGGTTCCTCGGGAGGCGGACGGACGGGTGTTGTTTGAATGCGGAGAGAAGGTGCGTGCACAGGGGAGCGGCGCGAGCGGTGCTCTCGGCTGGATAGCCGCTTCAATGCCGGCTCATGTGAGAGGTGGCGTCCGCTCTAGGTCGACATGAATGCGGTGATGACGCTCTGGAGTGGCGCTGACCGCTTCGGGTTCTGGTGGGCCAGGGTTGTCAGACGCGTGCGTGTCAGCTGTCTGGACGCCCGCAAAGAGCCCCCCAGTTTGCTTCTAGCTTACGGGATAAAGGACGTCCGAACCGGCCAGTAGACGGATACATGACCATGTTAGATGGCAAAACACGTTCGAACCGCGCGGTCCGGACGGGTGAGACGATTTAAGGGTCCGTGTCGAAGATGCCCTAGCTTCATATTTCATGAACGGGGCCTCCAATTACGTGGCTATGACCCTGCTGCTTCTAAATGGTTCAAGCATCTCGAATGAGATATCTCTAAATACACTATTTGCTTGAGACTCAAACTTATCAATGGGGATTAAACCATTGCCGAGGACCATTGCGCCGCGCAGAGAAGGAAAATCACTGTCCATCACGTGGAAAGATTTAGCAACGGCTCGAATATCTAGATCTAACAGTAGTTTATTGAAGACTGCCTAATCACTCGCACTAACGCAAGTATTTTAATCTGACAGGCATGCAGACGATAATTAATATGCCTCCTATATTCTCTTTGGAAGAAACCCTGTCGCCTTGTCACTAAAAGAAGGGATTAGCTCGATAGTTAAGCATCGAATATTAGCAGGTTCTCAAAAAAAAATAAAAAATTAGCAGACTGCAGACACTACGACGTGGTTGTTAGGTTTTGGCATTTTGAAGAAATATAATAGAAGTAATACTGATCAAGAAGCTTCTCGGAATGAGTGAAGTTAAAACTGGTCGTACGAGCCAAAATCTAGATGTTGTAATGCGAGTTTGATGAACGGACGCGGAGTCACGAACGGGCGTCCACTCACAATCCTCCTCGTGTTCTGGTGGCCGGCCGGTTGCCCAACACAACACTAGCTAGGTACGTACTTCCGTGACATGGTTTTTTTTTTTTCGAAAATATCAGATCTATTATAAAGATTTGCCGGAAGTACAAAGCATCCCAAATATAATAAAAATTACATCGAGGTCCATGCACAACCGAACGACCATTGCCACCGTCAGAACGAGCCGCCGACGCGCCGCTGTCACCGCTCCCATACTCGAGCCGGCTTGACCTTGTCGATGACAGCCGGGAAGTCTTCGTGCACGTGCCCCTAAGGACCAGCGTTCGGGTGCCGCAGTCGTCACCATTGAATCCTTGAATCGATCTGAAGAACCTGACACCAAATCTTGCCGTTGCGTACGCACGACGAGAAACCCTAACCTCACCGCTCCGAGAAGCTGGCAGGAATCTACGCCGGAGCTCCGTCTAATCCGTCCCGACGAACGAACTTGAGGAAGATCAGAGCCCGGAAGACTGACCCGAAGAAGAAGCGCCGCTATCCGTCCGAGCGTAGCCCTTGTGAGAATCAAAACCCTACCTATCTAAGCCGAGGTACCAGGAATACCCTCCCCGCCACCGGCCGCCGGAGCGGCAGGCGGAGGGGAGACGAATCCACAGACTCGCCGCTGGAGATTGAAGGAAAGAAGACTTTCCCCAGACGCCTTGCCCCGTGACATGATTCGGCGGTCCAAGTTTCATGTCTCATCACATTACCAGTCGTGGCAGCCTCACCTTGCATATGCTAATTATATATGATGGCCTTGATGTGTCGTACCTACGTAGGTGCACAATATTTGTTGTCTCATTTGGAGATCTGTTAACTTCAGCGTCGTGCAACCAGGCTTCAATTGCGTGCAATCAACTCCTCGGCCATTACACGGCACGCAGGAGTGTACAACAACTAAACCGCACTTAGTTTGTGCACGAAATTTTTGACAAGGTCTTGGCGAATAGGCTCGCAGTCGAGCTTCCCAAGCTCGTGGGCACTCATCAATGTGCGTTTGTCAAGGGACGATCGATTCATGATAATTTCATGTTGGTTCAAAGCACAGCGCGTCGTTTACATGCTCTTACGGAGCAAACTGTGATGCTCAAGCTTGATATTTCGAAGGCTTTTGATACCGTGCAGTGGCCCTTCCTTCTTGAGGTTCTTAGGAGAGTGGGCTTCGGTACAAAATGGACTGCGTGGATCTGTGGCCTCCTAGCTAATTCATCTACACGAGTCATGGTGAATGGGTGCCCTGGACGACCGATCTTCATCCGGAGAGGTATGAGGCAAGGAGCTCCTCTATCTCCTATGCTATTCTTACTCATCATGGAGCCACTTCACAAGATGGTGGACTTTGCGGCAAGACATGGACTACTTGCACCACTTGCGCATGCCGGTTGCCAGCAGAGGCTATCAATGTTTGCTGATGATGTGATGCTATTCATCAAACCTAGAGAGCTAGATCTCCATGTCTCTGCTACAATCCTCCAACTATATGGCGAGGCGTCCGGCCTTCATGTCAACTTGACGAAGTGCGCCGCCCTACCAATTCGGTGCAATGAAGAGACAATGGCTAGGGTTAGTCAGGTTCTTGGATGCCCGGTAGGCACATTCCCATGCAAATATCTTGGGTTTCCACTGACCATCAGGAAGCAAAGTGCGGCCCAGCTCAAGGGGCTCATGGATCAACTTGCCGGCTTCTTGCCGAAGTGGAAAGCTTCATCTATGCCCAAGAGTGGTAGGCTGATCTTGGTCTAGTCCGTGTTATGTGTGATTCCGATTCATGCTATGCTAGCTTTGGATATCCCCCAGAAAACCATCAAGGCGACGAACAAGATATGTAGAGGCTTTCTTTGGTGTGCAAAAGACCAGGCGAACGGAGGACAGTGCTTGGTAGCTTGGGAGACAGTATGCTCTCCAAAATGGGCAGGCGGACTGGGCGTTCCCAACCTCAGGTGGAGGAACATAGCTGTGCAAGCTAGGTGACCTTGGCTTCAACGTACGGACCACCAACGGTCATGGGCAGAATTCGACATATCGGTACCTCCTGAGGCGACACAGCTCTTCCAGGCAGCCTCACGTGCGACTGTGGATGATGGCACGTCGACCCTCTTTTGGGAGGACAGATGGTTTGATGGACTACGGATCCAGGAGGTGGTGCCGGCCCTCTACGACAGAGTCAGCACTAGCGCCAAGAACTCACAATCGGTCTACCAGGCAGTGGCGGATGGCACGTGGGTCTCGGACGTCGGGCCTGAGATGTCCGCCTCGGAGATCCAGGAGTACCTTACACTCTGGACGGCCGTACAACAAGTGGAACTCAACCAGGGCGTCTCAGATTCCATTACACGGGCCTGGGAGAAAGACGACACTTTTTCACCTCGATCGGCATATGCCGCGAAGTTCTGGGGAAGAGAGGTCAGCCCTATGGCCGCTTTCACTTGGAAGTCTAAGGCGCCGCTACAATGCCATTTCTTCGCCTGGCTAGCGCTCCAGAGCAGGTGTTGGATTTCAGATAGGCTTGCGAGGTGTGGACTGGACCACCAAGAGGCTTGCCCCTTCTGCGGGCAAGAACAAGAAACCATTGATCACATCCTCCCTCAACTGCGTTTTTGCGAGACAGATCTGGAGCATCGTATGCACCAGCCTTGGCAGGCTCGAGTGGATCCCTCATCAGCAGTCTAAGTTACTGCAATGGTGTGCCAACAAGCAGAATGCCGCGGCATGCACAAAGGACGTGCGAGCAATGTTACTACTCGTGCTCTGGGAGTTGTGGAAGCATGGGAACTCCATCGTGTTCGATGCATACCCTCCTTCTATGCTAAGGTTGGTCACGACAATCGTGCAGGAAGGCACAAGTTGGAAGCAAGCGGGGCTCTTCAAGGGAGACGTGGAGCTGGTGCTGCATGCATTAGCTAGGTGGGCGGACGAGAGGAGTTAGTCATGTATTAGGGTTACGGTGTGGAGTTGGTGTACGTGTAATATGTAACATCCAATGTGGAGGGGCTTCTTTTCCCCATCCTCTCTTCACTCGTGCGTATTCGAGAAAAAAAAAGTTTGTGCACGACATGTACTATTGCACTACGTTAATTAGTATGTACTCCCCCCTATATATCCGTTTCATAATATAGTGCGCAATTTGATCAAATTTATCAAAGGAAAATATCAAAACAAATACTCCCTCCGTCCCAAAATAAGTGTCTCAACTTTGCACTAACTTTGTACTAAAGTTAGTATAAAGTTGAGACATTTATTTTGGGACGGAGGGAGTACAATATAAGAATATATCTCATGCTGCATCTAATGGTATTTATTTGATATTATAATTCTAGATATTTTCCTTTATAAAATTTGGTCAAAGTTTGGCATTTTGAACATCTAAACCACACTATATTATGGAACGGAATACTAGAGGAGGGCAAAACATATATATCTTATAATAGCTATTGGCATGGTAAGGAGTCATTTTCAAAAAAATAATAATCTATGTATGTGTGTGTATGTAAGCATCTGTGTTTATACTGTGTTAAAAAAAGTGCATTTTTACTGCCTTAAATACCTACTGTATCCCTACGAGGCATTGTGACTTCGTCAATCTCAAGATGTGATGCTGTCTTAGTATCTCGGAGGTGCTTGTAGGGGTAGGGTGCGTTCGTTTATTGAGATGAGTGTTGTGAGTGTATGTGGACATCTGTAATGCTTGTTACACGCGTTTTTGCAACCGTCGCACACTCTTTCCTTCGCTTTGATTCTTGTTGGGCCGGCCCATTAAGAGTTTCTAAACGACAGCTTCATTCTTCCCAGGCCGGTTTTGGGAAGTGTGACGCCCTGACTTAATCGTGCACTAATCATACACGCAAATGCACACGATCAAGCCTAAGGACTCACTTGAAGATATCTCAACAAAACTCTAAACACAAATAAAAGTCATACAAGCTTTATATTACAAGCCAGGAGCCTCGAGGGCTCGAATACTTAAGCTCGATGTCATAAAAGCATCAGCGGAAGCATCAGGTATCTGAGTACAGACACAAAGTTAAACAGATAGGCCTTTAAGAAGGCGGGGCAAAATAAAACACTAGATTGAAAGGCGCAGGCCTCCTGCCTGGGTGCCTCCTATCTACTCCTGGTCGTCGGAGGGCTCCTCGTAGTAGTAGTATCCGGAGGGGTAGTAGTACTGGTAGTAGTCGTCGTCGGCTGCTGGGGCAGCTGGCTCCGGGACTCCGTCGTCTGGTCGCAGCATTCGGGTACGGGGAAAAAGGAAGCAAAGCAACCATGAGTACTCATCCAAAGTACTCAGCAAGACTGACATCAGATCTATTCTAAAATATGCAACATTATCAAAGGAAGGCTGTATATGTGGACTGATTTGCAGAAATGCCAGAATAGAAGGGAAAAGCCTAGCCTATCGTAGACTAGCATCTTCAGGGTCTTATAGCATTAGAAGAGTGCAAATTAGTTCATAAGTATAGTATTAGCACAAGTATCAACATCGCCCAGAGATCCTTTCTCGACTCCCTGCGAGAAAGCGATCCCGGAGCCAATATATTCAACCCATTTCTAGTTGTAGTAGATCGGGATATTTTCCGAGCGTCCTGTTACCGTGGACACGGCTATTCGAAAATATATGTTTCCCTGCAGGGGTGCACCAACTTACCCAACACGTTCGATGACTCTGGCCGGACACACTTGCTCAGTCGATGCCCGGCCTCGGACTATCGACACGTCGTAGCCCTACCTTGGCTCAACAGAGAGGCCAGCACGCCGGTCTACATCCTAAGCGCTCAGGGGTCTTGGGCCCATCGCCCTTTGCACTCCTGCGCATTGCGAGGACGGCCGGGAGCAGACCTAGCCCCCTTAATACAAGCGCAGCCTTTCACGGTCCAACCCGGGCGCGTGCCGCTCAGCTGCTGACGTCTGAAGAGCTTCGGCTGATACATACGACGCCGAGTACCCATATTATTCCCACGTGCTGGTTAGCGCAAAAAGGCCAGAGGCCTACTCAGATTACATATCCTAACCCTTAGTGCATTAGGAGCGCGTGGTAACGAGCAGAGACTCACGATCCTGTGACCCCGTCGCCCCGTCTCGTGGACTTACGGCAAGGGCTAATAATGCCCGGCCGTGCCACGTATTCACCTCTCGGGTACCCTCATGGTCAACCCGATAACATATCTCTCGCGGGTACCCCTCGGGGCCGACCCGTCTTTAATCAGTAACAGTAGTAATAAAGTACAAGTAACCGTGTGTCCATAACATCAAGCAGGAATCCGAGGAATCACCCTCATTGGATTCCCACTCGATGATCCCGTCAAAGTGAATCCATAGGAATCACCCTCGATGGTATTCACACTTGTGGGGTTGCACGACAGAGGCTTCATCGGAGGGGTGGAAGAGGAATCACCCTCGGTAACCCACCACCGACTAGTTGTACTACAGGGGCATTATCGGGAGTGAGATAAGAGGTATCACCCTCGGCACTCGATATTAGCTCTGCAGTGTCGAGCAACTTAGGGGGGGGGGTGTGTGGTGATGAACTGGTCTCAGCCCGACGATCACATCGATCGGGACACAGGTACTAAAGCGGGGGCAACTACAGCAAGGAAGAGGGGCCATAGATGGTTCACTACCATCCAACCTATACTAAGCATTTTGGATAACAGGCATGTATCAATTACAGTTACAAGGACAGGCTATGCATCAGAATAGGATTAAACAGTAGCAACAGCAAATTCTAATGCAAGCAGGAGGGAGAAAGAATAGGTGATATAGGCATGCGTGAAGGGGGGGTTGCTTGCCTGGAAGCTCTACGGCAAAGGAGGGATCGTCTGTGGGGTCGTCGGTCTCCTGAGCTGCGTCGGTCTCGGGGGCTATCGGAGAGGAAGAGGGGGAAGAAACAAATAAATAATGGCAAATAATGCAACACAGATGCATGGCATGGCAGTATGCAGAGTTAGTGGTGACCTAATGCATTGCTACATGTTGCAGACAAATCGGGAAAATATCTGGAATATTTTCCCGGCGTTTAGGCTAGTTTCGAAAAACTGAACCGGAGGGGACGGATCCATGTTTCGGTAGTTAGGAGTGATGGTCAAGCATTTTAACCACGTATTCGGATTCATCTCATTTTTCTGATCAACTTTCATGTAGAAAGTTTTTCGATCCGAGCTACGGTTGAATTTCTACGAATTTTCAAAGATTTAAACAGTTTTCTGAAATTCCTGGATTTATTTAATTATTTAAATCGTATTATCCAGAATAGTGATTGATGACGTCATCATGACGTCAGTGGGTCAACCGCATCTGTTCAGGTCAAACCTGACAGCTGGGTCCCACCTGTCATAGGCACAGAACTAAACAGAGTTAAATTAAAACTAATTAGGGTAATTATCAGCCTGGCCCCACATGTTAGTGTCTAATTAGGTTAATTAATTAAGTTTATTTAAAATCATTTTAATTAGACTAATTAGGCGGTTGGGGCCCGCGTGTCAGTGTCAGAGACTGCCCAGTCAGCCGAGTTGACTAAGTCAACTCGGTAAACTGGGGCCCCTGGGCCCACTGGCAGCGACCCAGGGGGCGCCAGCGTGGCGGCCAGCGAGGCGGCGGCCGACGGCAAGCCGCCGGCGACCAAATACGCGGCGGCGCGCTCGGGTGTTCGCCGGAAACGCGCTATAGGGCGCCATTTGGCGCGCGGCTAGGTTCGTTCGAACGAGCATTCACCCGCGCGTCGAATGGCGGCGACGGTTTGGCCGGAAACGGCCGGAGATGGCGACGGCGAGCGGCGGAGGCGGCGGCGTTCTCGGGTGGATCTCGGCAACGGCGAAAACGGGCATGGCAAGCGGCGGCGATAGGCGCAATCGACTCGTACGGTGGCGCTGAGCACAAATGCGAGCTCAGACGAGCTTAACGGCGACTTGACGGACGGCGACGAGGTCGTCCGCGGCCGCGAGCACGGCCACCGCGAGATCGACGGCTAGAGGTCGCGCGCGAGCAAAAGAAGAGGGAGAGGAGGTAGAGGAGCTCATAGAGCGGCTCAAGAAAGGCCCGTGGGGGTTTAGGAGCTGCAGCCGTGGCCGGAGTCAGAGGATCTCGCCGGCGACCCGAAACGAAGACGACGACGGCGATCTCGTCGAGCAGGGCTTCCCGGCTCCGATGACTGGCTCCAGACGACGTAGTCGACGATGACGAAGCAGAGGGACAAGGCGGCGAGGTCCAACGGCGACGGTGGCTGTGGGAACGGCGACGTGCGGCGGCGGATGCGCTCGGTGGAGGTGGGGATCGAGCGAGAGAGGAAGTGAGAGGAGGGGGCGAATGGAGGAGGAGTCCAGGGGGGAGGTATAGGGCTTGCCCTTATCCCCTCCGCGTCGGTGGCATCGCGGTGTCGGCGTTCGGCCAGCGGAGGCGCGCTCTGGCCACGGCGGAGGAGACACGCGAGGGAGAGAGAAGAGAGGAGGGAGAAGGGGCCGGCTGGGTTGGCTGGGCCGCACTGTGCACTCTGGCCTAGTCGGTCTGGCCTTTTTGCTTTTCTTTTCTGCCTTTTCTTTTTATAGTAGATTGCAAAAATAAAGGAGCTGCCAAAATACATTTTGTAAAATGTGAAAGTAGTCCACAAAATTACAATGCATTATTCTGCTCTGCCACAAAAAGGTTTGGGCAATTTTGGATTCCATTTGAATTTTTCAAAAATGGAAATGCATTTTTAAGTGCTGTTTTGCACTGTTTTAATGCTCTAGCCCAATTTAGGAAAATAGGTGATGTTGTTTTTCTTAACAATAAATTGTTTTGGAATTTTTGCTACAACATGTACTATTTTCCAGTAAATTTTGAGCAACTACAAATTTCACTTGCATTTGAATTTGAATTCAGTGGCAGAATTTGAAATGAGATATTAATCCAACATGATTACCATTGCAAATCTCAGATGACTTGGCATTAATATGGTGGATCATTGTAGCTCATTACATAGGGGTGTTACAATTCTCCTCCTCTAAAATAAATTCTCGTCCCGAGAATTCAGGAGGAAGAAGGGAAAAGGTCGGGGTATTCCTCCCGAAGACGATCCTCGCGTTCCCAAGTGGCTTCATCTTCAGTATGATTTGACCACTGCACTTTAAGGAACTTGGTAGTCTTCTGGCGGGTCCGACGTTCAGCTTGATCGAGAATGCGGATCGGATGCTCCTTATAAGATAGATCATCTTGCAAATCGAGCAATTCATGATCCACAACTCGGTGCGGAGATTCCTTGAAGCAACGGCGAAGTTGCGACACATGGAAGACATCGTGGATGTGAGAGAATTGTGGCGATAACTCCAATTTATAAACCACATGTCCACGTCTGGCAAGAATGCGGAAGGGGCCGATGTAGCGAGGAGCTAACTTGCCCTTGATTCCGAAGCGGTGAGTTCCCTTCATAGGAGTGACATGCAGATAAGCTTGATCACCAGGTTGATAGGTCAATCCCCATCGTTTGCGATCATAGTTGCTCTTCTGGCGGTCCTGGGCCGCCTTGAGATTTTCGCGAACAACACGGACTTGCTCTTCGGCGTGTTGGATAATATCCGGACCAATGAGCGGCCGTTCCCCAGTTTCTGACCAATTCAGAGGGGTTCGACACTTACGTCCATAAAGAACCTCGAAGGGGGCCATTTTCAAGCTTGCTTGATAGCTGTTGTTGTAGGAGAATTCGGCATGCGGGAGAGATTCTTCCCACTTCTTGCCAAATGAAATAACACAAGCACGCAGCATATCTTCAAGCACTTGATTCACTCGTTCGACTTGGCCTTGGGACTGGGGGTGATAAGCTGAACTCCAAGTAATATGAGTCCCCATAGCTTGTTGGAAACTATTCCAGAAGTGTAAGGTGAAGAGGTTGCCACGGTCGGAACTGATCTCCTTCGGAATACCGTGGAGTGATACAATCCTGGAGACATATAACTCTGCCAACTGACTAGCAGTGATCGTCTCCTTGACTGGCAGAAAGTGCACAACTTTTGAGAGTTGGTCGACAACGACAAGAATAGCATCATGACCTTTCTATGATCTGGGAAGACCGGTAATGAGATCCATTTGAACCTTATCCCATTTCCACAAAGGAATAGGGAGCGGTTGCAGAATCCCAGCAGGCTTCTGATGTTCTGCTTTAACGCGACGGCAAACGTCACATTCAGCAACATATCGAGCAATATCCTGCTTCATTCTAGACCACCAGTACCTTTGTCGGAGATCACGATACATCTTGGTGCTACCCGGATGAATAGACAGTGGTGTATCATGTGCCTCCTTCATGACCTTGTCAGTCATCAATTCGAACCGAGGTACCACAATACGGTCTTTGAAATACAAAGTTCCATCTTGAGCAAGCGAGAAATCCGTGTACTTTTCAAGGTGAAGATCTCTTTTCATCAGATCAACTTCAGCATCTTTAGCTTGCGCACGCTTAACAGCATTCAGAAGATCTAGCTGTATTACAAGGGTATTAAGAGAACCCTGTGGAACAATGTGAAGGTTCAGCTTGCTCAATTCTTCATATAGAGGAGGTTGAGCTCGCTGAATCATGAGGTTGTTATAATAGGACTTGCGGCTCAAGGCATCTGCCATCACATTAGCCTTGCTAGGGGTATATGAAATACCACAGTCATAGTCCGTAATCGTTTCCAACCATCGCTGTTGGCGGAGATTGAGATCCGGCTGAGTAAATAAATACTTCAGACTTTGATGATCAGTATATATCTCACATCGGTTACCGAGAAGGTAATGGCGCCACAGCTTCAATGCATATATCACTGCAGCAAGTTCAAGATCATGCACTGGATAATTCTCTTCGTGAGGACGCAACTGTCGCGAGGCATAAGCAATTACTCTTCGTTCTTGCATCAGGACACAGCCTAATCCTTGACGAGAGGCATCACAATAAATCACGAAATCCTTGCGAGAATCCATAGGAGCAAGCACTGGTGCAGATGTCAGCTTGTCCTTGAGGGTTTGAAAGCTTTCCTGACATTTGCTTGTCCACTCAAACTTAACGCCTTTGTGAAGCAGATTAGTCAGAGGTTTGGCAATCTTAGAAAAGTTCTCGACAAATCGACGGCAATAGCTAGCAAGTCCGAGAAAACTTCTGACTTGCTTGACATTCTTCGGGGGAGTCCAGTCAAGAATAGCCTGAACTCGTTCTGGGTTGACGGCAATTCCATCCTTGGAAATCACATGACCAAGATAAGTTACTTCGGACAACCAGAATTCACACTTGGAATATTTGGCATATAGCTAGCGCTCTCGAAGCTTTTCCAGAACCAATCGAAGATGTTCAGCATGTTCTTCTTTATTCTTGGAGAATACCAGAATATCATCCAGATAAACCACGACAAATTTGTCGAGGTAATCCATGAAGATATAATTCATCAGGCGGGAGAACGTTGCTGGTGCATTAGTCAAGCCAAATGACATGACGGTGTACTCATAAGAGCCATATCGAGTAACAAAGGCAGTCTTGGGAATATCCTCTTCGCGGACACGGATCTGATGATAACCCAACCTCAAGTCGAGTTTAGAGAACACTGATGATCCGGCCAGTTGGTCATACAGGTCATTGATCCGAGGAAGCGGATACTTGTTCTGAATGGTGGCTTGGTTGATAGGCCGGTAATCTTGGACCAATCGGTTCGTACCATCTTTCTTCTTGACAAAGAGAGAAGGTGCTCCCCAGGCAGAGGAACTTGGACGGATGAAACCCTTTTGAAGTGATTTATCGAGTTCCTCCTTAAGCTCAAGAAGTTCATGCGGAGGCATCTTATAAGGGCGCTTCGCAATAGGAGTTGTGCCTGGTTTAAGGTCGATGACGAACTCGACAGGCCTAACAGGGGGTACTCCTGGAAGTTCTTCCGGGAAGACATCCTGGAAGTCACGAACGACTGGAATGTTTTCGATCCCCTCAAGAGGCGAAGCGTTCAACGCATTCAGTGCATAAATCTGAGACTCGGCACTATGAATGACATGAGCCTGGTAAGTACCTATCTCATCCGAGGGATCCAGGAGTTGAACAGACTTAGCGGCACAATTGATCAAGGCGATGTGAGCCTTCAACCAATCCATTCCCAGCATGAGGACGATCTTGGAAGACTTCAAAATAATGGGAAATGCACGGAACTCCAACCCTTCAATTTCAATGGTAACATCGGGGCTGAACATAGAGGTTCGACAATGACCCGCGGGAGTGTTAACCACTAACGGATGGCGCAAATTTTCATGTTTAATGCCATGCATGAATGCAAACTCTTCTGATATGAAAGAATGTGATGCTCCTGTATCAAATAAAACAGATGTAGGTACTGAATTAACAGGAAGTGTACCCATCACAGTCTCTGGCTGATCCTGAGCTTCAGCCATGTTGACGTGATAAGCCTGCCCACGACCATATGAAGGTCTGGCATTATAGTTGCGAGGCTGATTAATACCACGGCCATTTCCACGGCCAGCAGGAGGAAGCACGAGCTGATTCTGATTCTGTGAGAAGTCTCTAGCACGGTGACCTGGATGGCCACACTTGAAGCAAAGCCCATTGTCAGGACGTGGAACTGGGGCTCGAGGCATTGGAGCCAAAGGCCTGAACTGTCTTGGCGGTGGAGGAGGCATACGTGGTGCAACATACGATGGCCTCTGAACAGGTACAACTGGACGGTACATGCTCTGAGGGATCCAAATACGGCGCTTCTGGGAAGACGAGCCCGAAGATGAGCCCGCTTCACGGGTGCGCTTAAGAGCATCCTTATGATCCTTCAGTCCCGTCTCAACCTGAATAGCCTTGTTCACCAAGGTGGCGAAGTCGGCAAAGTCTTGGACTAGCAGAGCGAGCTTGATGTCAGGGTTGAGCCCTTCACAGAATTTCTCCTGTCTACGTGCATCGGTAGCAATGTCCTCCTCAGCATAGCGAGATAATTCCAGAAATTCCCGCTGATAGGCTTCCACAGACTTAGTGCCCTGGGTGAGATTGCGGAACTCACGCTTCTTGCGGTCTATCACTCCTTGCGGAATGTAACGGGCACGGAAAGCAACCTTGAATTCTATCCAGGTGATAATGGTTCCAGGAGCTAAGGTCTGCCTGTGAGTGTCCCACCATAGTGCTGCGGGTCCCTTCAGGAAGTATGACGCGAAGGTGACATAGCTGGCAGGGTCCACATTCGCAGACTCCATCTCGAAAAAGATATTGTGGAGCCAGTCATCAGCGTCTAATGGCTGAACCGAGTTGCGGTAAATGGTTGGATTCAGGCGCACAAACTCTTGCAAAGTGATTGCGGCTGGCTGCTGGTTGGCATTGGGGCGGGGAAACTGATCCATCAGCCCTTGCATAAACTGACGATGCACTTCAAACTGTTGCATCATGGCTGCCATATAGTCGGGCGGTGGTGGATTGTTGGCACCACGGCCACGACCTGTGGGTCTAACCATCCTGCTAAAATTCAACAGGGGTAGTTTAGCAACGAGCATTGCAGAGGTATGAATTCATTCATGAAGTAACATGCACAGCAAAAGGAAGTGCAATAGATGCATCAACATAGTCATCATGACATACAGATCCATACATAGGTTTGATTACAGACCAGCGTTACAACGGCAAAAGGAAAAGCTAGACATCTAGGCGGCACGCAGGCACGCGGTGGAGGGCTACAACAACGTGACATAGCGATATGCTACATCAGCGTCGGAGAAAACCACTGAACCTAGGTAACTGCAAGTGACGACGCCGGGCACCCTCGAAGTGAGGATCCTGTGCTCCGTGGACACTCTGGTGCAGAACCTGGTCCCGAACTGGAAGAAGAGGACCACGCGGAGGAGTAAAACCTCCAACAGCAGGCCAGTCAAGACCTGGTGGCATCTCTGTCCTGCGCGGGTAAAGAATGTACTCTGGGTGCATCCGTGCACTGACTGCTGGCAGCAACTATGTCAGAGCGTCGTAAAGACGAGCACGAGTGGAGTGCAAATCGACAGCAAGAGCTCGAGCAGTGCGGTCCAGAGCCTGAGTGTACTGTACCAAAACCTGCGGGTCATAACGACGTGACACGTAAGGCGTACACTCAGCAGTGTAGTATCCAGTCTCATCCCCAACAGGAGCATAAGGGATGTATCTGAAGGCAGTATGCTCCAAGCGACTGTTGTGCTCTCCACGGAGACGGGCAATAGCAGTATAGGCAACATCATGGACTGCCATGTCGACAGTCACTCCAACACCGTGAAAGGTGTGCAACTCAGTGATGGAGAGGTCCTGCCGATCGTAGATGCGAACCTCAGCATGGTACTGCTCCTGGTTGAACTCGCGGTAATCCTTGTAAGCTGTGTACTTGGGATACCAGCGATATCCCAGCCTGGTCAAAAGATCGACCAAGATGGCCGGGAACCCAGTCACATCAACAGCCATGGTCAGACGGACAAGCTGTCTTGCGGGACGCGGCGGGAACAAACGATCCATCTGAAACAGAAGAAATTTCAAGATTGTCAAATGACAGTGTAAGAAGCATATGATAACTTGGAAAGGAAAGGTTAAACAAACCAATGGAAAAGAAAAGATGATTATCAGATTAATCAGTCCAAAGGAAAGAATTAGTTGCAGACAATCCAGCTCTCCGGGTGAATGTGAAAACGAGATCCTAACGTCAGAGTTAGTAAAATCATTTAACTCGAAAAGAAGAGGATTCAGAGTCCCAGAGTATAGGTGAGGAATAAAAGATCCTAATACCACCCATTGGCGACGTGGGCCCGTAAACCACACAGCCATGTTAGTAAAATCATTTTGCAAATTCTAGACTCAACTTCGGCCAAGGAGTTGGAAAGGGGGGTTCCTACAGGCAGTCGGCTCTGATACCAACTTGTGACGCCCCGACTTAATCGTGCACTAATCATACACGCAAATGCACACGATCAAGCCTAAGGACTCACTTGAAGATATCTCAACACAACTCTAAACACAAATAAAAGTCATACAAGCTTTATATTACAAGCCAGGGGCCTCGAGGGCTCGAATACTTAAGCTCGATGTCATACAAGCATCAGCGGAAGCATCAGGTATCTGAGTACAAACACAAAGTTAAACAGATAGGCCTTTAAGAAGGCGGGGCAAAATAAAACACTAGATCGAAAGGCGCAGGCCTCCTGCCTGGGTGCCTCCTATCTACTCCTGGTCGTCGGAGGGCTCCTCGTAGTAGTAGTATCTGGAGGGGTAGTAGTACTGGTAGTAGTCGTCGTCGGCTGCTGGGGCAGCTGGCTCCGGGACTCCGTCGTCTGGTCGCAACATTCGGGTACGGGGAAAAAGGAAGCAAAGCAACCGTGAGTACTCATCCAAAGTACTCAGCAAGACTGGCATCAGATCTATTCTAAAATATGCAACATTATCAAAGGAAGGCTGTATATGTGGACTGATTTGCAGAAATGCCAGAATAGTAGGGAAAAGCCTAGCCTATCGTAGACTAGCATCTTCAGGGTCTTGCAGCATTAGAAGAGTGCAGATTAGTTCATAAGTATAGTATTAACACAAGTATCAACATCGCCCAGAGATCCTTTCTCGACTCCCTGCGAGAAAGTGATCCCGGAGCCAATATATTCAACCCATTTCTAGTTGTAGTAGATCGGGATATTTTCTGAGCATCCTGTTACCGTGGACACGGCTATTCGAATAGATATACTTCCCTGCAGGGGTGCACAAACTTACCCAACACGTTCGATGACTCTGGCCGGACACACTTGCTCAGTCGATGCCCGGCCTCGGACTATCGACACGTCGTAGCCCTACCTAGGCTCAACAGAGAGGCCAGCACGCCGGTCTACATCCTAAGCGCTCAGGGGTCTTGGGCCCATCGCCCTTTGCACTCCTGCGCATTGCGAGGACGGCCGGGAGCAGACCTAGCCCCCTTAATACAAGCGCAACCTTTCACGGTCCAACCCGGGCGCGTGCCGCTCAACCGCTGACGTCTGAAGAGCTTCGACTGATACATACGACGCCGAGTACCCATATTATTCCCACGTGCTGGTTAGCGCGAAAAGGCCAGAGGCCTACTCAGATTACATATCCTAACCCTTAGTGCATTAGGAGCGCGCGGTAACGAGCAGAGACTCACGATCCTGTGACCCCGTCGCCCCGTCTCGTGGACTTACGACAAGGGCTAAGAATGCCCGGCCGTGCCACGTATTCACCTCTCGGGTACCCTCATGGTCAACCCGATAACATATCTCTCGCGGGTACCCCTCGGGGCCGACCCGTCTTTAATCAGTAACAGTAGTAATAAAGTGCAAGTAACCGTGTGTCCATAACATCAAGCAGGAATCCGAGGACTCATCCTCGTTGGATTCCCACTCGATGATCCCGTCAAAGTGAATCCAGAGGAATCACCCTCGATGGTATTCACACTTGCAGGGTTGCACGACAGAGGCTTCATCGGAGGGGTGGAAGAGGAATCACCCTCGGTAACCCACCACCGACTAGTTGTACTACAGGGGCATTATCGGGAGTGAGATAAGAGGTATCACCCTCGGCACTCGATATTAGCTCTGCAGCGTCGAGCAACTTAGGGGGGAGGGTGTGTGGTGATGAACTGGTCTCAGCCCGACGATCACATCGATCGGGACACAGGTACTAAAGCGGGGGCAACTACAGCAAGGAAGAGGGGACACAGATGGTTCACTACCATCCAACCTATACTAAGCATTTTGGATAACAGGCAGGTATCAATTACAGTTACAAGGACAGGCTATGCATCAGAATAGGATTAAACAGTAGCAACAACAAATTCTAATGCAAGCAGGAGGGAGAAAGAATAGGTGACATAGGCATGCGTCAAGGAGGGGTTGCTTGCCTGGAAGCTCTGTGGCAAAGGAGGGATCGTCTGTGGGGTCATCGGTCTCCTGAGCCGCGTCGGTCTCGGGGGCTATCGGAGAGGAAGAGGGGGAAGAAACAAATAAATAATGGCAAATAATGCAACACAGATGCATGGCATGGCAGTATGCAGAGTTAGTGGTGACCTAATGCATTGCTACATGTTGCAGACAAATCGGGAAAATATCTGGGATATTTTCCCGGCGTTTAGGCTGGTTTCGAAAAACTGAACCGGAGGGGACGGATCCATGTTCCGGTAGTTAGGAGTGATGGTCAAGCATTTTGACCACGTATTCGGATTCGTCTCATTTTTCTGATCAACTTTCATGTAGAAAGTTTTTCGATCCGAGCTACGGTTGAATTTCTACGAATTTTCAAAGTTTTAAACAGTTTTTTGAAATTCCTGGATTTATTTAATTATTTAAATCATATTATCCAGAATAGTGATTGATGACATCAGCATGACGTCATCATGACGTCAGTGGGTCAACCGCAGCTGTTCAGGTCAAACCTGACAGCTGGGTCCCACCTGTCATAGGCACAGAACTAAACAGAGTAAAATTAAAACTAATTAGGGTAATTAGCATCCTAGCCCCACATGTCAGTGTCTAATTAGGTTAATTAATTAAGTTTATTTAAAATCGTTTTAATTAGACTAATTAGGCGGGTGGGGCCCGCGTGTCAGTGTCAGAGGCTGCCCAGTCAGCCGAGTTGACTAAGTCAACTCGGTCAACTGGGGCCCCTGGGCCCACTGGCAGCGACCCAGGGGGCGCCAGCGTGGCGGCCAGGGAGGCGGTGGCCGGCGGCGAGCCGCCGGTGACCAAATACGCGGCGGCGCGCTCGGGTGTTCGCCGAGAACGCGCTATAGGGCGCCGTTTGGCGCGCAGCTTGGCTCGTTCGAACGAGCATTCACCCGCGCGTCGAATGGCGGCAACGGTTTGGCCAGAAACGGCCGGAGATGACGACGGCGAGCGGCGAAGGCGGCGGCGTTCTCGTGTGGATCTCGGCAATGGCGAAAACGGGCACGGCAAGCGGCGGCGATTGGCGCAATCGACTCGTACGGTGGCGCTAAGCACAAATGCGAGCTCAGACGAGCTTAACGGCGACTAGATGGACGGCGACGAGCTCGTCCGCGGCGGCGAGCACGACCACCGTGGGATCGACGGCTAGGGGTCGCGCGCGAGCAAAAGAAGAGGGAGAGGAGGTAGAGGAGCTCACCGAGCGGCTCAAGAAAGGCCTTTGGGGGTTTAGGAGCTGCAGCCGTGGCCGGAGTCGGAGGATCTCGCCGGCGCCCCGAAACGAAGACGACGACGGCGATCTCGTCGAGCAGGGCTTCCCGGCTCCGATGACTGGCTCCAGACGACGTAGTCGACGACGACGAAGCAGAGGGACAAGGCGGCGAGGTCTAATGGCGACGGTGGCTCCGGGAACGGCGACGTGCGGCGGCGGATGCGCTCGGTGGAGGTGAGGATCAAGCGAGAGAGGATGTGAGAAGAGGGGGCGAATGGAGGAGGAGTCCAGGGGGGAGGGATAGGGCTTGCCCTTATCCCCTCCGCGTCGGTGGCGTCGCGGTGTCGGCGTTCGGCCGGTGGAGGCGTGCTCTGGCCACGGTGGAGGCGACACGGGAGGGAGAGAGAAGAGAGGAGGGAGAAGGGGCCGGCTGGGCTGGCTGGGACGCACTGTGCACTCTGGCCCAGTCGATCTGGCCTTTTTGCTTTTCTTTTCTGCCTTTTCTTTTTACAGTAGATTGCAAAAATAAAGGAGCTGCCAAAATACATTTTGTAAAATGTGAAAGTAGTCCACAAAATTACAATGCATTATTCTGCTCTGCCACAAAAAGGTTTGGGCAATTTTGGATTCCATTTGAATTTTTCAAAAATGGAAATGCATTTTAAGTGCTGTTTTGCACTGTTTTAATGCTCTAGCCCAATTTAGGAAAATAGGTGATGTTGTTTTTCTTAACAATAAATTGTTTTGGAATTTTTGCTACAACATGAACTATTTTCCAGTAAATTTTGAGCAACTACAAATTTCACTTGCATTTGAATTTGAATTCAGTGGCAGAATTTGAAATGAGATATTAATCCAACATGATTACCATTGCAAATCTCAGATGACTTGGCATTAATATGGTGGATCACTGTAGCTCATTACATAGGGGTGTTACAGGAAGCTTTTGGAAGCTTCCAGTCTGAGCTTGTTTTTTGTCATTTTTTCTATATGGGTTTCTTCTGTTTTTCTCTTAGTTTATTTATTTTTATTTTTCCTTTTTTCCTTTCATTTTTTCTTTTTCTTTTTCAAATTCATGAACCATTTTTAAATCTGCAAACTTTTATAAATTTGTGATTTTGTAAATTTGCAAACTTTGTTTTTCAAAATCATGAATTATTTCAAGTGCACGGATTTTTTTTCAAATCCGTGAACTTTTTCAAATGCATGGACTTTTTTTTGAATCCATGAACTTTTTCAAATCTAGGTTTTTGTAATGCATGAACTTTTTTCAAATTCGTGAAATGTTTCGAACTCGTGAACTTTTTTGCGTTCACGATTTTTTTTCAAATCCCATGATTTTTTTAGACCTCGTGAACGTTTTTCGTGAACATTTTTTAAATCTGTGAGCATTTGATTTTTAGTTCCTGTTTTCTGAATATTCCATTTTTTCTTCTGAAAGTCAATGGTTCATGGTTGTGAGATGCCACCAGTGAAATTATGGATCCCAGTGCATTATTCCTTATGATCACAACCTCGATCAACCCTTTTTTCTTATTGTTTACACGCTGAACCGTTTCATTTACTTTCTTGCAACCACCACTTTCAACCACAAACTACATTAATACTTATAAATAGAAAGATTAGTCAGGTGGATACCCTTACTAGAAGCACTAGTAGAGAAATGGCTAGCCACAACTGTAGTTGGTGGCGCCCCATTTTCAATCAACGCCACCACTGTATTTTCCAAATAGTGGTGGTGTTGGCATATTTGGTACGACATTACTAAAACCATAGTGGTGGCGTTGAAAAATAGTTGAACGCCACTTGTAGGTGGGACTCACAGTTGGTACAAGACGTCATATAGTGGTAACGTGGCATAACAAGGAACGCCAACACTATTATGTTAGTTGTGGTGTGCCATATGTTGCCACGTCAGCACTATATGACGTGGGGTCTATTTTATGGAATTACTTTTATTTGTAATCATCTATTCTTAATTGATTAAAATGTGTTTTAGTAGTTATTAAACATTTTAGCCAAAAATCTAGGACTTACCTTTATAGAATTAATAATATTATTTTGTAAATGTGAATTTTTTATATTATATTGTAGTTTATTTTTCTTAAATTTAGAATATTGTAATTGGAAATGGTAACATTTTTATAATATATTCCGAGTCTTTTTATTTTCTTACCTTTTTATTTTTTGTAAATGGTGGTGAATTTTTTTATATTATAGTAGTCAAAAAATATTTTAGTTACTTTATGAAAGTTTGAATATTTGAATTGGAAATACTGACATTTAAAAAAATATTTAGTCTTTTAATTGTTTTTATTAAAGTAAAATGTTCTTTTTAATTTTATTAAAGCACTAGTATTATTTTTTGTCTTTTAATAAATTAAAAAATTTGTAATTACAGGCCAACTGGCCTATTGGGCCTAGCCCAAGAGTGCGTCGGAAGCACTAGGTCAACACGGAGGGGCATCAGACCCCCTCGTTCCAAATTCTCTCTCTGCCCAAGCTCTCTCTCTTCCTCTGTCGATCCCCTTTCGCTGCTGCTTGTCGCCGGCCGATTTCGGCCATTTACGGTCGTCTCCGCTACAGAGGTAAACTTCTATAGCTTCCCATCTCGCCGCCCTATCTCGTAGACCCACTTGTTTGGCTTTTTTGTGCTCAATGAGGTCATCCCGATTTGATTCCCAGGCTAGGGTTTCGGCACTGGCAAGGGAGACGACGGTGAGCTCTGCCTCAGCTACAAACGCGACAAAGTGAGCTCATGCCGTGGCTATTTCGTGCGTAGGGTTAAAGCCATGGCCGTGGCGATTTCGTGCTTAGGGTTAAAGCCATGGCCGTGGTGATTTTGTTTTTAGCAAGGGTTAAAGCCATGGCCATGGTGATTTTGTGTTTAGGGTTAAAGCCTATGGCCGTGGACTAGTGTTAAAGCTGCCATGTTAAACTCCAATTCATAGGACTTTGAAAACTATCTAAGTAATTACTTGTAGATCTTGCATCTAGTCTTGTGCATCTATTCCTAATAGGATGGGATGTGAACCAATATTTGTGATATCAAAAATGTTAGATATTGTTGGAGAGATGAGGTAAGAGCATATACACTACAACATTTCCACATTTTAAACCGTGGTTTCAAATAACTCATGGTGCTTAGTTAGATATTCTTTTGGCTATGTTAAAGTAGTGACCTAACATTGTCAGATATTCTTTGATTGATATTGTTGGAGGGATGAGCATATACACTACATGGTTTTGACAACTTCCAAATTTATAACTGAGTTTAAGATTGTACATTATTGGTGTCTTTCTCTGAAAGTAAATGGATAAAATAACAACCAAGTTGACTGAGTTCTAGAGTCTACATCAATATACCGAACCAAACAGTAGTATTGGCTATAAGTTAAAATTTTGTGAGTACAACAGAACTAAACCAATTAGTTCAAAGTACTAACCCATTTTATACTTACTGTTACTTACTATTCAGATATGGCAGGCAGGTTGCTTAACCTTGTTCAACGGTTTAGGTTATGAGTTGGAGTTGCATTTCTGCATTTATTATTTATGCTCATCTTATACTTATTGTTACTTATTATTCAGATATTGTTGTCATATGTCATATATTGTTGTCATATTGTTCAATTGTCATATGTCATATATTGTTGTCATATATAGTTCAATTGTCAAATGCCATGGTATAATGACATGAATAGGTACTAAACTTCATAGTTCAATTGTCATATGTTGTCATATATAGTTAAATTGTCAAATGCCATGGTATAATGACATGAATAGGTACTAAACTTCATAGTTCAATTGTCATATGTTGTCATATATAGTTCAGTTGGTCCTAGCTGTAGTTGTCATGTCTGACTTGTTATTATTTTGTAGTTGGTGCCGATGAGTTCCTACAGCAGCCACTACCGGTCTTCTTGCTACTTCATGGCGTATGCCGACGGAGGTGAATGGAGCACCAACCAGGTAAGATTCCAAACACATCCATGATCATTGCAAACACATGCATATATCTAACCATTCATGATGATTGCAAACACACATGCATATATAACGATTTCAAACATTTGACTTGATAGGGATACATACCTGATCCGACACCCGTTGAGGAGAAGGTATATGATGTGGACATGCTCAACCGCCAGCTCATAGAGTCTCATGAAAGTACCATCAAGGTCCTGAAGGAGGTGAATGCCTCGCTGAAGGTCGAGAGGGATCAGCTGATCGACGAGAAGGCTGATCTCTTCAACAAGACTTTTAGGCTGAGGGACCAGAGGGATCAGCTGATCAAGGAGAGGGATAAGCTTAAGAATGAGATAAAGCTCCTCAGGACCGAGAGGAATGAGCTCAAGATGGAGAAAGCTCATTTAAAGAAGAGGGAGAGAAGAATAGATACAAGATTTTTTAGTGGATGTTAATCCTTGATCAAGAAATGTGATCGACCACCTAGGCTAGCTATGGATGGTGTAGTTTGGTTGTTGAACAATTTGTGAAGTTGAACTAGTTTAGTTCTTGAACTACTAACTTTTGTAAAGTTGAACTAGTTAAGTTGATGAGTACCTATCTAGTTTGTGGAGTTGAACTAGTTGATCTAGTAGTATATCTTAAATTAGTTGATGATTTACATAGACGCATATAATATTTTTTATAAGTGAAAAAACAATTTGCTGACGTCGGGCCAACAAGGCACGTCAGTGGTAACATACACTTACTGCTGGCGTTGGCCACGTGACATGCCATCAATATCTAAAATACCGCCGACGTGTGCTCCAACGCCACCAGTAAATTTTGTCACTGGTGCCATATTGGTGGCGTTGGAACCCAACGCCAGCAAGGCCAATTTTACCATGCCATAGCTAGGCTTTTCTGCACTAATGGAGTGTTGCAGACAAAGTGAAGTGTCTTATTTGTGTGCAGGTACTGACCATTGACTGCAAATCAAGACTCCGCGGATTGATACCTTGATTCTCAAATGGGGAAAACTTATTGCATTCTACAAACCCTTGCACTTCGGGGCCCAACAAACTCCGTCCACAAAATAGTTAAGGATATCAGTACCAAAAAGCAAGGGTTAGCACGAAGCGAGTTTCCTCAGTTAAGAACTAAATCCATGGAGTTCTTTAACAAGCCCATTATCAGCACCCACACACAACAAGAAAACTTCTGTTGGTCCCCAACTTAGACTAGTGAGGTTGTCAATTCCACTATCTTTTCTAGTTACAAGCATTAATGTATGTTGTGGTTCAAACTGATTTTTTAATTGATGAAAGTAAAAGTTTAGATGGTAAAAGAATAGAAAACAAAGCAAACGAGATTGTATTTATGAGGAATAAAGGACCGGGATCCATAATTTCACTAGTGGTATCTCTCCTAAAGCAACATAGGTGAGGTGAACAAATTACAGTTACATATTGATTAAATTGTGGTGTTTATGAGTAACCATACATGTCATGATTGCATATAGGCATTACACTCTGATGTACGTAGACCATTATCCAACTGCATCTATATCGAATACTCCACTTCAAGGTACAAATTCATCATACATCTCAAAATATTAAGTAAAATAGAGTATTACAATAAGTAAGGTGAAATAATGTTGATAGTGTATTCTCTTTACCTCCCATTGATCAACGAGATAACTACACAACTATCGTTTTATGCTTAGTGGCAATAACGCAATACATGCCTTTTCTTCCAAGGTTAAACTCGTGTAGCATACACAACTCCCTCTTGGAGATCATTCATTGAAACATGGACAGTGCAAGATTAATAGATCGGAGAACATGTATGTATATAGATCATGCATAAAAGAACTCAAATAGAAATCCATATATAATCTGATAAAAAAATGACAATTCATCACACCACAACAAACACACCAGGAATTACATCAGATGGATCATAATCATGTAGGGCAGCTCATGTGATCTTTGTATTGAGAAACAAGGGAGAGGAGATGTCACATATCTACTGTTATAGACTCATAGTCCAAGGAGGACTACTCACACATGATCATTGGAGCAACAAGGCTGATGTAGATGATCCTAACATCAATTTTCCCCTCCAGTAGAGTACCAGAAAAGGATTCCAAATTGGATCACCTCGAAACGCATCCAAGCGGGGCGTAAAAATTCTCAACAAATATAGGCTTTTTGGGTATATATAGATCCAGGGGACCAACATTCGAGGAGATGATCACCAGGGGGCATACGACCATATGACGCGACTAGGGGGTGTGGCCCTGTGGCCCACACGCTTGGGGCCCCTGGCCTCCCCCGTCAGCTCTACCCTAGTGTCCTTCTGGTGTTGAATATTTGCAACATATTTTATTTGATTTTTTAGTTCTCGGAAAATAATAATTTTGAAATTTTCAAAAACATGAAAGCAACAGTTGACACTGGACACTATATTAATAGGTTAATCCAATAAAATTCTATAAAGAAGTGGCAAAACTGTGTATGGAGCACCCCTGATACTATTATTTTATAAATTATAGTCCACACCCCTGATATTATGGTATGTTGCTCTTAGGGGCACATGTTTGGAGTCCGAACTTGTGGCAGTTGGGTGTTGGTGCACCTGACATGCAAAAATAATTTAGTAATTCAAAAATAAAGTAAAAAAAATGAAAATTCTGGAAACATACATGACCAAATGTTGTACACGTATAAAAAGTTCCGTGAAGAAATACCGTCCAACGAATTCGGCGAAAACCAAAATCAAGACTATATGCAAGTTACTGTTCATTAGTTTTGTACTAGGAAATTTGTTATTTTGGCCTGAGGTCAATGGAAGTTTATTCATGTGCTAAACCTTTTATATGGATACAAAGGTAGGTCAACTTTGTTTCAAAAATAGTATCTAGATTTTTTTTTGAATTTTTCTATAATTAATACCAGCACCCGAGTGCATCAGGTATTACCCCACCTGTTTGGAGATATAAAGGTGAAACAACGTGTAGGAATATTCTAAACATCATGATAACATATATGATTCAGATCCGAAATGTTCCTACTTTTGGGCCCTAGTCAAAATATTACACACAACAAAGTTGCAAGAAACAATAGTCCAATAACAATAATATAACTAGAACCACTAATGTTGTTAGATTTAATGGGCTAGGCCCATAACAATTTTTGAAATCTCAAATAGCGGCCCATGAATAAAATGGCAAGAGGTGGTGCTAAAGTTTAGTCCCATACCGCTAGTTGAGGAAGAGTTGGACCTCTTTATATAGTGGGTTCTCTCCACCACTCTAAGTGGTGTGTTGAGAAGAGAAAGGGAAGACCACACGCGCGCGCTCGCTCGCCTCGCCTGGCCGGGCTCGGGCTCGGGCCGGGGCTGGGGCGGCACGTACGTGTGACATGCGCGTGAATGGTCCACCGAAATCCGGTCCGTTGCCTTGCGGGGCCGCGGCTTCCTTTTGCCGTTTTGTTTTTTTAAGTCTTGGCAAACAAGTTAATTATTTCTTGTCCGGTAAGTATACGACTTAGAAACCTAGTCGGTTTGAGATCGTGATCGCGATACGATACCATCTCTGGTCCTAATATATATACTGCTACCGGCCGCGGCCAAAAGACACACCGAAAACACCTAGGGTTTTGCCTCATCTCGCAACTTGCGCCACCACCCTGAACGTGCAGACTGCAGAGGGAAAACGAGCTCCAAGACTGTCAACATGGTGACCGCTAGCAATACTGATGGGTATGGTAATTTACCTATTATGCTTTCAGTGTTTCAATCATCTTCATGGTGGATTGATTCGGGTGCTAACGTTCATGTGTGTGCTGATGTCTCTTTGTTTACTTCTTATCAGGTCGCAAGGGATTCTTCCGTCCTAATGGGGAATGGGTCACATGCTTCTGTTCATGGCATTGGCACGGTGGATCTGAAGTTTACTTCGGGAAAGATCGTGCAACTAAGGAACGTGCAACATGTCCCTACTATGAACAAGAATCTAGTTAGCGGCTCCCTTCTATGTCGAGATGGGTTTAAGGTAGTTTTAGAGTCGAATAAAGTAATCATGTCAAGATTTGGACAATTTATAGGCAAAGGCTATGAGTGCGGAGGCTTGTTCCGCTTTTCTCTTTCAGATTTTTACAATAAGTCAGTAAACCAAATTTGTGCTAGTGTTAATGATGATGCAAGTGTTTGGCACTCTCGTTTATGTCATATTAATTTTGGTTTAATGTCTCGGCTATCCAGTATGAGTTTAATTCCAAATTTCACTGTTGCCAAAGGTTCTAAGTGCCATAGTTGTGTGCAATCGAAGCAACCTCGAAAGCCTCACACGGCTGCCGAGGAGAGAAACTTGGCACCTCTAAAACTCATACATTCTGATCTTTGTGAGATGAATGGTGTGTTGACAAAAGGTGGAAAGAGATATTTCATGACATTGATTGATGATGCGACTAAATTTTTCTATGTTTATTTGTTGCAAACTAAAGATGAAGCTATAGACTACTTTAAAATCTATAAAGCTGAAGTTGAAAATATACTAGAGAGAAAGATCAAGCGTCTTAGGTCCGATCATGGTGGAGAGTATTTTTCCAAATTATTTGATGAATTTTGTGAGGAACATGGTATTATTCATGAGAGGACGCCTCCCTATTCACCCCAATCAAATGGGGTTGCCGAGAGGAAAAATCACACGCTGACTGATTTGGTGAATGCCATGTTAGACACTGCTGGTTTATCTAAGGCATGGTGGGGGGAGGCTCTATTAACTTCGTGTCATGTCCTGAATAGAGTTCCTAACAAGAATAAAGAGAAAACCCCTTATGAGGAGTGGGTTGGGAGAAAACCATCACTTTCTTACTTGCGCACTTGGGGATGCTTGGCAATGGTCAATATTCCTATTCCTAAGAAACGCAAACTTGGACCAAAGACAATGGATTGTGTCTTTCTAGGTTATGCTCAACGGAGCATTGCTTATAGATTTTTAGTGGTTAAATCTAAGGTACCTGATATGCATGTTGATACTATAATGGAATCTCGTGATGCAACATTTTTTGAGAATATATTTCCTATGAAAGGTATGCATAGCATTGCTAAATTTTCTTCTGAGAAAATTCCTGAATCTAGTACATCTGATGAGTATTTCGAACAATCACATGAGGAAGTCCTTGAGAAGGATAATAATGAAGCTCCTATGAGGAGTAAGAGACAAAGGGTTGCAAAATCCTTTGGTGATGATTTCATTGTATACCTTCTGGACGATACTCCCAAGTCTATTGCAGAGGCATATGCATCTCCAGATGTAGAAGATTGGAAAGAAGCTGTTCATAATGAGATGGACTCAATTCTTTCTAATGGAACTTGGGAACTAACTGATAGACCATATGGTTGTAAACCTGTGGGCTGTAAGTGGGTATTCAAAAAGAAGCTAAGGCCTGATGGTACTATTGATAAGTACAAGGCACGTCTTGTGGCCAAGGGCTACACTCAGAAAGAAGGCGAAGATTACTTTGACACCTATTCACCTGTTGCTAGGATGACCACCATTCGGGTGCTACTTTCCCTGGCTGCCTATTATGGTCTTATCATTCATCAAATGGATGTAAAGACAACTTTCCTCAATGGAGAGTTGGAAGAGGAAATCTATATGGATCAGCCTGACGGGTTTCTGGTGAGGGACAATTGCAAGTTTGCCCCTAGTTGGAACCCACCCACGGGGTTTGCCCTTAGATTTGTCACAGGGCTCGCTCGAATGCCCTTCCGTGACTGCTCCGTGTGGTCAGCGCCGTTTGACCATGGTTTTGCGCCGTTTTGGACAACAGATACCCCTGGCCTTTCCTTACAGGTGGGACCCGCGTATGTATCGCATCTCATTTCCCCTCTCTCTCCCGAATCGGTTTGTAGAACCCTAGCACAGCGACGACGCAAGCAAACCCTAACCCTAGCTTTTGGCGGCGCGCATCCGAGCCCTGGTCGTGGTTTGTTCGATGTCGTGATAGATCCTCACCACATCTTCATCGGCTACGATGGTGAAGACCCGTAGCGCACGCGACGACGGCGAAATGGAGAGTGCGCCGTCGATGGAGAGGACTCCGCCGTCAATGGAGGAGAGGAGCCAACAGATCCCGGCTAGGTAAGTTCAACTGCTCCTTTTCACTAGTTCTTACTTGTGTTTTAGATAGATCTGCTGTGCGTGATGTTTTTCGGACGTTTGCTTGCATTCGTAGGATGGATCCAGCGTCCGTGTTTTCTCTGTCCATTAGAATGGAAACGGCTATTTTAGCAATGGGTGATACTAAGGATCAAGGCACAGGCTTTACTTTTCCGCTTGTGGTCGGGTCTACAAGCACATTCAACTCTTTTAGGGATGCAATATACGCAAAATATCCATGGGGTTTGTACGATGCTATTGAGTTTAGATTTTGGGACCAGGATAAATTTGCTTGGATCCCTCTGCAGTGTGATGATGAGCTAGCCCAGATGTTTGGATCAAATGCACTATGAAAAACTGCCAAAATTGAGGCCACTGTCATACAGAGAGCCAGACTAGATGCAACTCCTAGTACAGCAAAGCCCCCTGTCCCAAGAAACAAATCGAAATCTGCTGGTACTAGGTCAAGGAGCAGCAGAGCAGCTCCAAGTAGTAGCTGTCATCCACCAGGAACTCCTAGTGCAAATGTGCCACCTCAACCTGGTTCTAGTGACAGTCATGCTGCTAATACTTCCACTTAGATACCCACAAATCCTATAATTGAGGAGGCAGAGCCTGATGATGTGCTAGGTTTAGATGAAGAAGATGAGAGAATGTTCCCTGATCTACTTCCTAGGAGGAATGTGGAGCAGCAGGGTGAGGACTACATTCCAGCAGAGTTTTTAGATACAGATGAAGAAGAGGAACAGGAGAACATTGACATGGGATGTTTTGAGAATGATGATGAGGACATGCCTGAGATGTTGTATGACAGAGATAACCCAAGTCTAGCTGAAGGGGTTGTCTTTCCTTCTGCTGTGGATTGTAGAAATGTTGTAGCTACATTCTCCATAAAAAATGAAGTAGAGTACAAAATAGAGCATAGTGATCCATCAAGGTTCACTGTGTATTGTGCTTTTCCAAGATGTAGGTGGAGGCTACATGCCTCTCTAAAGAGAAACAACACTTTGTTTCAGGTACTAACAATTTGCATAATCATTGCTGACTATTTTGCAATTGCTGTTGTAACATAGTAATTATGATTAAATTTTCTATTTTGTAACTAATTTAAATTGTATGTGCAGATCAAAGTAAATCCTTATGAGCACCATTGTCCCAGTGTCAACAGAACTGAAAGATTGAGGGCAGCCAAGAGGAGATGGATTGTTGATGCTGTGTAGAACTGGGTAAGAGAAAATTCAAACATTGGTCCTACTGAATTGCAAACCAACTTGAAGAAAAAATATGGTCTAGAATTGCCTTACATGAGAGTTTATTATGGTAAACAAATGGATATTGACAACATTTATGGAAAGTATGAGGACAGCTTTCAACTTCTGTACACATTCAAAGCTGAAGTAGAGAGAGTTTCTCCTGGTAGTGTTGTAGAAATAGATAGGCACACTGTTCCCTTCAAGTTGAAGGGAAAGAGTTTTGAGAAGGAGTGTTTTAGAAGAGTCTTTGTTAGTTTCAAAGCTTGTTGGAGTGGCTTTTTAGCTGGAAGCAGGCCCTACCTTGCTGTGGATGCTACAGCTCTTAATGGAAAGTTCAGAGGGCAATTGGTAGCAGCATGTGCAGTTGATGCACATAACTGGATTTTTCCAGTGGCCTATGGTGTACTAGAGACAGAGTCCCAGGAGAGCTGGGCCTGGTTTTTCCAAAATTTGAAGAAGGTCATAGGACACCCTGAAGGACTTGTTATTCATACTGATGCCTGCAAAGGTCTAGAGTCAGCAGTGGATGTAGTCTTTCCAGGAGTAGAGCACAGAGAGTGCATGAGACATCCTGCAGCAAATTTTTCTAAGAAATTCAAGGGGAAATTTTATGATGAGCATTTGTGGCCATGTTCACTCACTTATAGCATCAAGAAGCACAATTACCACTTGAGACAGCTGTGCACAAAACCCAAAGTGCAGGCTTACCTTGAAGAGCACCATAATAAGATATGGGCTAGAGCAAAGTTTAATGAGATATGCAAGGTTGATTATGTCACCAGCAACCTTGCAGAATCATTTAATTCCAAAATTAAAAAACTGAAGGGCCTGCACATTGTAGACTTGCTGGATAAGATCAGACAATACATTATGGAGAAGTTTGGTCTTAGGAGCAGCATAGAACTTCAAAAATTCATGGGGCACATAATCATTCCTAGAGTTATGAAGATCTTGATGGAAAAGGGCAAAGGGTTGGATATGACTCTAGTGAGGAGAAGTCCAACTGAAGGAGAAGTCACTGCTGTAGACAAGGAGAAGAGAGAGTGGAGATACCCTGTTGATCTTGAAAAGGGTCAATGTAGTTGCAGGAAGTGGCAGATCACAGGCCAGCCATGCATACATGCTTTGTTCTTCATTACATCTTTGAGAGGAGATGCAAATGTCATAGATCAGTATGTGCATCACTATTTCTCAGTTGAAATGTTCAAGAAAACATATGCTGAAAAGATACCTTCACTTGAGGGAAAACAACAGTGGGATATTGTGGATCCAGGTTTCAGACTTTGTCCTCCTATTCAGCACAAAGTTGCAGCAGGAAGGCCAAGGAAAACAATAATCAGGGCAGCAAGTGAAGGGAAAGGCCTTGGAGTTAGGAAGAGGAAATGCAGAAGATGTGGAGGCTATGGACATTTCCTAAAGCACTGCAAAAATGCCATTGATCCTGCATTTGGAGAAGAGGATGCATATTGGGGGACTGCCAATGCTGAGGAGCCTATAGAGCCACACAATGCTGACCAAGGAGAAGATGATGCAGTTAGTGAAGATGAAATTGAAGAACCAGAGCATCCTGCAAGTGTAGAGCCTTCTCCAGAGCAGCCAGCAAGTGCAGAGCTTCCTCCAGAGCAGCCAGCTAGTGAAGATGATGTATCAAAAGAGCCTGCTACACAAGCTTCTACTGTTGCCAGTGCAGTTCAATGGTTTGTAATATTTGTAATGTTTTTCCTTTTTATGTATTGCACTGCAACTAACTAACTAACTTTCTTCCTTTTTCAGCACTCCTAAGAAGAATTGGAAAAAGCCAGCTATGAGAGGACCATCTCCCTGCAAGAAGAGGAAGATGAGCACTACTTCTACAGCGGCAAGCACACATGGGTCTGTGACTGGCAGCAATATGCATGAAAAAATTGCTGCAGCTCAAGAGGAAGTGCAGGCTGGTGTGCCCCAAATCCCAGCAAAAGTGACTAGAAGCAGAGCTAAGGAGATGCCAAACCCAGTAGGAAACACCAGGAGCAAAAGGGCCAAATCATGAGTGTTTTCATGTGTGAACTATCAGTTTGGGGACGATGTTTTATGAAATACTATTGTAATATGTCATGTGTGAACTATCTGTGGTTGATAGCTATGTGCACTGTGCACTCTAGTTTGTGAACCTGAATTTGGTACTATGTTGTCTGAAGTACTATGCAACTGAATTTGGTACTATGTTGTCTGAATAACTGTCTGTGGTTGATAGGTATTATCACTGAATATTCTCTCCCATGCTATACAACTGAATTTGTTACTATGTTGACTTATATCTTCAAATATGAGGTAGTACATTAACAAATGCATTGATACATCAGTGCATTCATAAATCATAAACTGCAAATGCATCAGTGCATTCATACATCAATGCATTCATACATCAATGCATTCATAACTAATCAAAATACATGAGCTACTACATTAACAATGAAACTATTTAATGTGCATTTTGTGCACACACTGACATTGCGATAGCTAGCAGACAAATTGTAACTATAGGGAAAAACAATGTCCAAATGCGCATCATTTCCTTTCTTTCCTTCAATTCTTTGGTCAGCACACAATTTCTCTTCACTAGATCAAGTGCTTGCTTCTCCAACTTATGACTTTTGATCCAACTAGCTTCAAGCATTGCATGCAAATCTTCAAAAGCAAGCCCAACTCTGGATGGAGGTGCAGGGTCAACCCAAACCACCCACTCACATTCATCTGGCAACTACATGAACAATTTCGATTAGATCCGATGTCGAGTGCTTCATCAATAATTCAAACCCGAGAATGTAAAATGCAATGCAAAATCTTACATCGAGGGGGCAAACAAAAATCGGCGACCGGTGCTAGCTCCACCCCACGACACACGACGATAAGGGATTAGGCCATGCCCTGGACAGCGATGCTTCGAGTGATGCTCTAAGACGGAAAAGGTGGAGTCTGGCATGTAAAACTCCGAGCTGTGCTGCACAATTCCTACCCCATCCACCTAATTTGACCAAAATCGGAGAAATCACCCCCAAATCAAGCTAACCCTAGAAAATGGGGAAATTTAACTCTACAAATTACAAATTACCTCTCCGGCGGTGGCCGGCGACGAGCTCTCCGACGACATAGCGGACATCTCAATGGCGTCCGCAAGGCCTGCACGGCGCCCCCTCGAACAGCTCCTTCCTTCCGCCTCCTCTCTTTTCTTCTGTCTAGCGCGAGGTAGCAAACGACTAAAAGGCTAGGGATATCGAATCAGGGGTAAAAATGTCCAAAACGGCGCAAAACCGTGGTCAAACAGCGCTGATCACACGGAGCAATCATGGAAGGGCATTCGAGCGAGCCCTGTGACAAATCTAAGGGCAAAACTGAGCAAGGTGGAAAAGTAAGGGCATACCCCGTGGGTGGGTTCCAACTAGGGGCAAAAATGTATTTGGCCCTAGAGTAATCCCACTCTCATTCTTAATAAGTTTGATGTTTAGAATCACATCGGCTTCTCCCAGATCTTTCATATCAAAACTCTTTGATAGAAAAGACTTGACCACATTGATCGCATCAATGTTTGTACCAAAGATCAGTATGTCATCCACATACAAACATAATATGACACTATTGCCCCCACCATAGCGATAGTAAACACACCTATCAGCCTCATTAATGACAAATCCTGCAGAAGTCAGAGTTCTTTCAAACTTCTCATGCCATTGCTTAGGTGCCTGTTTCAGACCATACAAAGATTTTAACAATTTGCACTCCTTTATCTCTTCACCCTTTACCACAAGACGCAATCTCACTATGTTGAGAAGGTCATGAGCCGGTTCGGCTTTATGGATGGCAAGCCTTCTTCAACACCTTATGATCCCAGCGTGACACTCAGAAAGAACAAGAAAGAAACGAGAGAACAATTAAGATACTCTCAAATTGTTGGTTCACTCATGTACTTAGCTAGCGCTACAAGACCAGATATCTCTTTTGCTGTGAGCAAACTGAGTAGGTTCATGTCCAACCCGGGTGATGATCATTGGCATGCACTAGAAAGGGTCTTGCGCTATCTGAGAGGTACTATGAGTTACAGAATTCACTATTCAGGGCATCCTGCTGTGCTAGAAGGATATAGTGATTCGAATTGGATCTCCGATGTTGATGTACTCTACGCCACAAGTGGGTATGTATTTACTCATGGAGGTGGAGCAGTGTCATGGAGGTGGCACAGTGTCATGGAGGTCTTGTAAACAAACCATATTGATGAGGTCAACTATGGAAGCAGAACTAACTCCTTTAGACACAGACACTGTTGAGGCAGAATGGTTGCGTGAGCTCTTGATGGACTTGCCTGTGGTTGAAAAACATGTACCGGCTATTCTTATGAATTGTGACAACCAAACGGTTATCACTAAAGTGAACAATTCTAAGGATAATGCGAAATCATCAAGACACGTGAAGAGACGTTTGAAGTCTGCCAGGAAGTTGAGAAACTCCGGAGTAATAACTGTTACGTATATTCAAATAGACAAAAACCTGGCAGATCCCTTTACAAAGGGACTATCATGAAATGTGATAGATATTGCATCGAGGGAGATGGGTATGAGACCCATAGATGTTACACCATAGTAGTAACCCAACCTTTGTGATCGGAGATCCCGTGAATTAGGACCTGGGAAGAACAAGCTATTGGTTAACAGAGGAGAGTAACTAGTGACCGTCTCTAAGTGAAGATGCAAAACTCTCAGAGCTGTAAGGCTCAGAGCTGTAAGGCAGGTTGGGAACATGCCTTAATGTGGTTCTATTGGCTATGATTAGCGAAGATGCTGTCCTACAGAGCAGCCTTGAAAGAACGCACCTATATGAGCTCCGATTGTAAACGTCGCAGTGTATGAGACTTGGGTGATCTCTAGTAAGCTCACGAAGAGACCAGGGAGTATGACGTATATGCTCCAAACCGCGGGGTAGCCTACTGGCAGCCAGGCACTGGTTAAGACTTTGAGTGAAACCTATTCACACAAAACTAGCAATTCAAGGCATATTCCATTGTCAAGTTGTGGACGGATGTAGCTTAAAGTTCTAGGCAGAAGTTCAACTTAACAGTCTCCGCTGAAACACTGGTATATTAAACAAGTAGTGAGAGAAGGCAAATCTCTAAATGGGTATTTGAGATCTGGTGGGGGATTGTTAGATTTAATGGGCTAGGCCCATAACAATTTCTGAAATCTCAAATAGCGGCCCATGAATAAAATGGCAAGAGGTGGTGCTAAAGTTTAGTCCCATACCGCTAGTTGAGGAAGAGTTGGACCTCTTTATATAGTGGGTTCTCTCCACCACTCTAAGTGGTGTGTTGAGAAGAGAAAGGGAAGACCACACGCGCGCGCTCGCTCGCCTCGCCTGGCCGGGCTCGGGCTCGGGCCGGGGCTGGGGCGGCACGTACGTGCGACATGCGCGTGAATGGTCCGCCGAAATCCGGTCCGTTGCCTTGCGGGGGCGCGGTTTCCTTTTGCCGTTTTGTTTTTTTAAGTCTTGGCAGACAAGTTAATTATTTCTTGTCCGGTAAGTATATGACTTAGAAACCTAGTCGGTTTGAGATCGTGATCGCGACACGATACTGTCTCTGGTCCTAATATATATACTACTACCGGCCGCGGCCAAAAGACACACCGAAAACACCTAGGGTTTTGCCTCATCTCGCAACTTGCGCTGCCACCATAGTCTACTCCATCCCAAACGCCGGCGTGCATCGGCGTGCGGGAGAGCAGGTCTCCGGAACCAGTTGTCCTTGCGATTGTAACATCCCCATGTAATAAGCTACAGTGATCACCCTTTTGATAATGCCAAGTCACCATGATTAAAAGTACTTGATCATCATTTGAGTCATATCTCATTTCGAATTCCAACTCAAATTGAAAATTCAAATTTAAAGTGAATTTAAAACTTTTTCATATCCAGGAACTAAATAGTCCATAATATTGCCAATATTCCCAAAGCAACTATAAAAATAAGACTCACATTATTTGAATTACAAAATTGTCCCTAACCTATTTAAAACAGTACCTAAACAGCCCCAATTAACTCTTTTCCATTTAAACAAAATTCAAATGAATTGAGTTAAATCCTAAACTTTTTGTGCCATCCCAAGATATTGTGTTAGAATTATGTGCCAAATTTCATACAAAACAAAATTCATTTGGTGGCCTAACTTAGTACAAAACAGATATAGAAAATAGAAAGCAAAAAAAAGAAATGAAAAAGGCCGAGACAACACTGTGCACTAAGAAGCCCATTGCTACAGTAGCCAGCCCACCTCCTCCTTTCTCCTGCTCACCAGGAGCACCGTGGACGCGCATGCCCCGTCCATGGCCGCGGATGGCCACGCGGCGTCCATCCCGTGGCTCCCCGACGAGGTTAAGGTCTCCCCCGAGCCCCCGGACAAACCCTAGACGCCACTCCTCCTCTCTCTCGCTCGCCCCTGTCCTCTCATCGACGTCCGAGCATGTTCGTCGACGCGACGTCGCCATTGGCGCGACCACCAGCCACCCAGCGCCACCGGAGCTTGTCCAGGAGCCTCGTCGACCTCGGCTACTTCATCCCCGCCTCTGGATCGAGGCCAAGGCACCGCCTCACCGTCGCTAGCCTCGCCCATCTCCGCCACGGCCGCCGCGGCCCTTGCCGTCGACCTCCACCACCGCGCCACCCCGGTCGTCCCGAGCACGTCCCCGAGCTCCTCTGTGAGCTACTCCGTCCGCTCCCCTTCTTTCCCCCTTCCTCCCCTTGCCGTAGACGCCGAGCGTCGCCGCCGCCCGTGCCGCGCAGCTCGCGCTCACCGCCTAGTGGCCGCGCCCTCGCGCACCCTCTGTCCGCTCCTGCCCGTGCCCGCCTTCGCCCAGGCCGCGCCCCTGGCCAAGCGCTCGCGCGCCCGCCCGCGACCTGGCCGCGCGCCTCGCCCGCCGCTCGCCCCGCTGCCCTGCAGCTGCTGCTCCCCTGCCCCGCCCGCCTGCAGCGCCGCCGCCCGCCGCCGCTCTCTTCCTCGCCCCAGGCCTTGCCTTGCTCGCCCGACCGCGCCCGGCCGCGCGAGGCCGCGCCCGTCGTTGCCTGCTGGCGCCCGTGGTCGCCGCGCCGCCTCCGACCGCGGCCGGCCCTCTCTGTGGCGCGCTCGCGCGCGTTGACCTCCCTCCAGTGGCCGGCTGGGCCACTGCCCAGTGGGGCCGGCCCAGATAGAAAAAAAGGAAAAGAAAAGGTTAAAAAAAAAGTAAATAAAAAAATAAAAAAATAAAAAAATGAGGCACTGACAGGTGGGCCCCATGAACAGTAGCCGTTGACCAGTCAAACTTTGACTGGGTCAACTGGACCCACCTGTCAGCCACTGATGCACATCACTCTCTGTGTACCCGTAGCATTTTCCTATTTTAGTTTCGAATTTAAATTAAATTCCAGAAATTCCAGAAAATGATTAAAACTTTAAAAAATCATATAAAATAAACTGTAACTCGGATGAAAATAATTTATATATGAAAAACGATCAGAAAAATATGACGAATCCGAATATGCCACCCACATACCTGCCACACCCCTCTAACCTACTGGACATGGAACCGTCCCCTCCGGTTCAGTGTACCGATAATCACCCGGAGCTGGGAGAACACTCCCGGTTAATTTCCCACTCCGACTAAACTTGCGTAGTGCTGCATTAGAACACCCCTAGCACAGCATGTAGACATGTCATGCATCCCTGTTGCATTGTTTGCCGTGTATTTATTGTTTCTTCCCCCTCCTTCTCTCCCGATAGACCCCGAGACTGCCGACGACACTGCTGAGTACGACTACCTCACCGACGACCCTGCTTCCTTTTCAGCAGAGCTTCCAGGCAAGAAAAACCCCCTTGATCATCATATATCGCCCATTCTTTCTCCCTTATGCTTGCATTAGAATTGCTTCTGTTGTTGCCCCGATAGCTCCTATTCTGATGCATAGCCTGATTTCGTCTCCTGCTGTTGATACCTACCTGCTGTCCCATGATGCTTAGTTAGCTATGCTATGTTTCATCAGCTGGCCCTTCACCCTTGTCCATTTGCCATGCTTGTTAGCGGGTCGTGATCACTTTGGGTGATGATCACAGAAATGTTTACTTATTGCAATACTTTAAACTGTTAAAGTCGGGCTGGCTCCAAGAGTGCCTGCGAGAGAATAATATTAAAGACGGGTCGGCTCCAAGAGCACCCGCGAGTGATATTGTGGCGGAACGACAGGGCAGGCGGAGTCCACCTAGGAGAGAGGTGGGTCTGGTCCTTGGTCGTGGTCCGTGTGTTATCAAGTCGGAGCGACAGGGATCCTGTTCGTCTTCGCAAGTTACTAAACACGCCTAACGGATTTGGGTATTTGATCTGAGCTGGCCGCTGGCCTATACGCACTACCACCACGTGGGATAATGGTTATGGGACCCTCGGCGCCGTATGTATCAGCCGAAGGCTCTGTCAGACGTCCAGTTCAGCATTGCGGCCGGGACGGACCGGCGCCATCCAGGACAGGGGTGGTGCCTGGCTTCACCCTGCACGCAATGACCCGGAGTGCAAAGGGTGATGGGCCCAAGACCCCTGCGCACTTAGGATGTAGACCGGCGGGGACCTCTCTGCTGAGCCTAGGTAGGACTATGTCGTGTCGATCAGCCGAGGCCGGGCATGACCCGGAAAAGTGTGTCCGGCCAGAGTTAATCGAGTGTGTTGGGTAACAGTAGTGCACCCCTGCAGGGAAGTTATCTATTCGAATAGCCGTGTCCACGGTAACAGGACGCTCGGAGTTGTATCCTGATCTGCTACAACTATGAATAGATACTGTTACAATGATAAATTGTTACTATTGCTCTCGGGATCACTTTCTCGCAGGGTAGTCGAGGAAGGATCTCAGGGCATTACTAAAATATAACTGCTATTATATGTTACTATACTCTACTCTCTTCTGATGCTGCAAGATTGCTTCAAGATGCTAGTTTCGATAGGCTAGGCCTTTCCCCCTCTGTTCTGGCATTTCTGCAGTTTAGCCCAAAGATATAGCCCCATTCCTTTGATACCGATGCATACTTAGCATAGTTCTGATGTCAGTCTTGCGAGTACTTTGGATGAGTACTCACGGTTGCTTTGGTACTTCTTTCCCCCATACCCGGTTGCTGCGATCAGACGACGGAGTCCAGGAGCAGGAGATCCCCGGAGGCGCCTACTACTATGTTGAGTCCGCCGACCAGGAGTAGTTCGGAGGCCCTAGGCAGGAGGCCTTCGTCTTTTCGATCGGTGTCGCCGTTTGTGCTAGCCTTCTTAAGGCAAACTTGTATAACTTTGTGTCTGTATTCAGATACTTTTGCTTCCGCTGACGCTTGTATGCCTCGAACTTATGTATTCGAGCCCTCGAGGCCCCTGACTTGTAATATAAAGCTTGTATTATTTTATTTGTGTTTAGAGTTGTGTTGTGATATCTTCCCGTGAGTCACTGATCTCGAGCGTGCACGTTTGCATGTATGATTAGTGCACGGTCGAGCAGGGGCGTCACAGCGATCCTGCACCGGGAGAGGACGAATTAGGTTTTGGGGAAGCGCTTTGCGCGACTGCTCAAATTCGTCATCACGGGTCGTCTTCCGTCCAAGTCGGGCGGTGCTACTCATCGTCGTCTTCATCGCTGTCAGCAGCAGATCGTTGCCAACATCGTCATCAACACCGTCGCCCCTACAACAGCTAACGAATAGTACGTCCATCGTCATTTGTTCATGTCTCTCTCTACAGCTACTGATTCGTGTGCGGTGCTGTTATGCGTGTTTTGTTGTTCCTCTAGTTTGCTAGATTATTACATGCTAGTCTCTGTTCTAGTCATGAATTATTTACTGGAATTAATCATGAACTTGCCTAATTTTCCAACAAATGTAACATCACAACACTATTACATCGGCTGAAAGAACACTATTACATGATTAGCACCACCCAATTCCCATCCATCTCATATGCCTACCCAAATCGCTCACACATGAACGGAAAAACATGATAGTGGCGATGGAGGAAGACATGGTGTCAACGACTGCGGAGGGGAGGCCTCGCAGGCAGAGGAGAAGGCAATCTGATCTGCCCCCGAAATGATGATCAATAGAGACATCGGCTCTCGCCATGGAAGAAAAATAAGCAAAAATAATAATTCTTAAGTGTTTTCAGTCGAACCCCTTATGTGATCATAACGGGAGCCTCACGAGGCACACCTAGGGCCAGCACACCCACACCCAGGCCCTAGATGGACGACCTGGGTGTGAGAGCCCCAAGTGTGGACCCTCCCAAGTTTTCTTTTGTGTGCCATTATTTTTCTTCTGAAACCTTGGAATATATTTTTTTTTCTCTAGACTTAAATTCCTACACATCCACAAATACAATTTTGGGTTTCTGCCAAAAGCAGTGCTAGTAACGATAATCTTTATTTATTAGGGTAAAGTTATACGTCAAATTATACACAAAGTGGCCAGAAAAATAGATACATTTTCACTGTATCACCTCCTCCAAATTAAATTATTACTTGTCACAAGTTTTTTTTTTGAAAAGGAGGAGAACCCCCGGCCTCTGCATCAGGACGATGCATGCAGCCATATATTATTAAAAGAGCAAAATCTAGCAGCCGAACACCATCGACCCAGGAAAAAAAAGCGAAAAACAAACCCTGAGGCCATATACCTCGCGACAGTAACTCCACCAGATAACCACTAACCCTATGATACAACACACGACATAAACGAAAAATACACAACTCCTAGGCTACCCCTTCAAGAAGGAATCGCCGCACGTGCGCCGATGATGGCGAGTCCACCATAAGGTTGAACTTCGAATTCTCATCCCCAAAGCAAAGCTTCAATCCACCACCTTCAGCAAGGACACGATGCAGGCGCGCGACAACATAGCCTGATCAGAGATCTTGTGTTTCCACCGGAGTGCATAAGCTGTCGTTGAACCTGTTTGTACCATCTGCCTTTATCCGTCTACCGACACCTCGATAGCTGGATACCTCTGGAGGAGACAACGGAAGACAAAGACGTCCCATACCGCCTGCCTCCCGCTACTGTCGCACCACCTTCGATCCAACAACAACAGGCTAAACTTGACACCTCTGCCAGAGCCGTCGTGCATCACCTGCCGGTAGCAGGCATGACTTGACGTCTCCGTATAAGACGTCGTGCGTAGCATCCGCCGTTAGCTCATCCACCGGTGGCTTCACCTGCCGACGACAGGCACCGCCCGACAACTCCGAGAGATGCTCATGTGTCACCTGCCGAGCCGCATCGAACCCGGTCTGTTGATGGAAGGGACGTCCCATACCGCCACCAGCCTCAGAAGGCCGTCACCATCTCGAGATCCGGACTCCGAGTCGCCCACACGACCCCGGAGTCCGCCGCCGTTGATGAAGAGGGGCCGCCGCCCCGGTTCCGGGCGCTACAGGGAGCACCCACCGTCGCGCCAGCTGCTGTCGTCGCCCATACAACGGCAACCGCCGCCGCGATCCCGCATCAAGCGCCATCGACGCCGGAGGAAGCTCCGGCCGCCACGCGCGTCCTGCGACGAGCCCGGACACGGGATCCCAAGATCCGCCGCCGCCGGCGCCGCCACAAGGATCCACCACCTGGCCTGTCATCCCTGGCGGAGGGGACGCCGCCACCACCATGGTCGGATCCGGGTGAGCCGTCGCCATCGCCACCGCCAAGACCGGATCCGGGCTGGCCGCCACCGCCACCGGCCACGCCCAGCCCCACCTCCATGTTCTAGCCACGTCCAGCCGACTGGCATGCCACGCCCAACCGATCCACCCGCACCGCCAAGCGCCGCCGCCGGGATCCGCCGTGCCGTCGTGCCATGGATCTGCAAGACACCGTCGCTGAAGCCGTCGTCCCGCGCCGCCCGGCATCGTGCGAGGAGAAGGGGATCCCCGCCGCCGCCTACGCCGACCGGATCGGCGGCGCACGCCGGCGGCGGCGAGGGAGGGAGCTGGAGGCGGCGGGCTAGGAGCGGTGGCGGGGGTTCGCCCCCTCGGTCGCTCGCGGGAGCGACGCGAGGGGGTTCACGTCGTAACCATATGGCCACACCTTGACCCGCAATTTAGCATCACATTAGAAAAACGCTCGTTACTCGTTTGTTGCTCCTGCAACGTCTCAGTTATCTTTGTGACCTAGCTGCATCTATACAGATACTAAGCTCCCTTGAATTGAAGCGCTAGTGCTTCGAGGGCTGTGGGGTCGCTAAGGGCCCCATGCGTAAGTGTGTGTTGTTTAGTTTTATTTCTTCTTCTCTTTTTATTTTTTTCACGTTTTAATTCATGAGCGCTTATCAAATTTGTATACTTTAAAAAACGTAAACATATTTTAATATTCACATTTTTTTAAATTCGTTAATATTGATTAAATTTGTGGATATTTGCTAAGTTCACGGTCATTCAAAGTTTGTGAATATTTTTAAAATTTGAATTTATTTTTAACTTGCGAACATTTTTGAAACTATGAATATATTTTAAATTCATGAATGTTTTCTAAAATTCATAATATTTTTAAAGTTTCTTAAACATCATTTAATTTAACTAACTTTTTCAAATAAAGGAAGATAGGTGATTTATTTCTGAGCTAGCAGTGGGGTGAGCGAAAGAAACTAAACACGCGAGAAGAGCAGAGAGCCAAACTAAGCGAGCAAGAGCTTCAGGTGCTGGCCCATGTGAGCATTATAGTAGCAATTCCATGGTTTTAGTGTGAAATAGGGGCTCTCAAGAGACTCAAACAATTACCACCGTCTGACACCAAGGCCAAAATGTGCAAAGACTTCACAACCATGCATCAAATAACTCCTCTCTCCTCTTGGAAAAAATATACGAACAAAAAAACACCACCAGTAAAAAATTAAAACACAAAACCAACACAGATAAAATCAAAACAAAACAATTGATCGCAATAATCTATAGATATAAAATAGTTAATTTCATGAGTGAAGAACGGCACGGCAAAGCGCGCGTTAGCCTCTAGTTTGTATCTAGTCGTCACTACAAGATGATAAGGTTTTTTTTTCAAGGAAGATGATAAGGTTTTGGTCAAACCTCACATCTACACGTATCAACGTGCGCGGGATTGCGGGGCCTGAAATGTTGACAATAGCAACATCTCAACATGCACGTGAATGTGTGTGGTTGCCGTGAGAAGCTTGCACAGACACGGCTTCGAAACATCTCTCTTTTATTTATTTAGCATTGCCTATAAATACAGGGCAGCTTCATCCAGACATCTACATCTGGAAAGCAAGCCAGTGCTAGAAAAGACCAAATCACATAGAGGTACATAGAGCTGGTGGTGAGTACCATGTCTTTCCTCACTATTTTTTGAGAAGATCTTTGTCATCCTATCTATTCTTCGGTTTAGAATATCATTTGTCTTCTCTAGCAGCATGATCAGAAATTCATATTATCCATTGTCTTCTCTCTTTTCATATTATTCACTATCTTCTCTTTTTTGTACTTAAGTGTTTCTTTTATATGCTCCAAACTAGTGCTACTTTTTGTTTTGCGAAAATCCAAACTAGTGCTACTTACAAACTTATAAAGGAAAAGTTGAGCTGAAGAGACCAGCTGTTGGATTGAGTTGTGGCTATGGGCTGTGGCTCTCGCGACCGCGACTGCGTCGGGTGAGCGCGCCGGCGGCGCAGCCCCGATCTCCTCACCCCGGCCTCCCCTGCAGCTGTAGACACCAGATCTGGAACCTCCTCTGCGCCTTCTCTCTCCTCCTTGCGAATCTCCACTGGGCGCCATGGCTCCTCGCTCCCAGTCCGCGGCCATGGCAACGGCGGCTGTCACTTCGTCCGCGCCGAGCGCGGGCGCTGTGTTGTCCCGCTCGGCTGAGCTCCGGCGTCCTCCTGCTTGGAGGTTCATGAAGGGGAACGGGGGCAGGATGTCCTCACCTGCGCGCCCCTCAAAGCTGACGGCGGCGCTCGCTCCGCCCGCGACGCTCACCGCCCCACCTCCGCCTGCCGGCGTCGCCGCGATGCCCACCCCCGACGCTGCGTGCGTTGGTGCATCTCCGTGCACCCCTGGCCAGGTGGATGGATCGATTGAGTCCCTGCCGCCTCCGCTGCTTGGGCGTCCCCCGTCCCCAGCTTCTACCGGCAAGGTGCCGTCCGTCCAGAATACAGCTGATGACATGCAGTTCCTGACTCCTACCGGCTCCGCTTCGTCGTCCCCGTCATCCCCGACTGCTGTTGAAGCCGCGCCGTCCCCAACTCCTGCCGGTGCTGAGCCACCATCTCCGACTCCTGTTGGCTCTCCTCGGCCTCCGTCGCATCCGGCGAGCCCCTGCCCCGCGCCCGGGGATGCGGTGGAGGAGGTGCTGGTGAGCACAGATGGGGATGCTGATGCTGAGTTGGTGCTGCGGATGCCTGGGTCGTGGGCCTCCCTCGCCGACGAGCAGAGTGATGACGACAACGAGGAGGAGTTGGCCCCGCGGACGCCGCTGGCTGCCAACATCTCGGCCATGGCTACTCAACCGGCTCTGTCGAGCATGGGGCACGAAGCTGAGGAGGCAAGCGGGGAGTGGCAAGAGGTGTTGCCCCGGCGTGGTCCGCGCCATACGTCGTCACCAGCCTCGATATTGCCCCCTCGCCCAATCCCGGCTTGGCTCTTTGGTAGATGTTGCAGATGCCTCGCCCCTGGACATCGTGCAGCTGTTTGCAGAGACCCTCTTCGATGCTCCTGTTGTTTGGAGAACGGTCACTGTATGCGCGAGTGCCGCAATCCTTGGCGTCCGCTCAGCTCGCTCGCATGCCTTGTCGCGCCACGGGTGTCCCGCCTTGGCGGCAAACATCGTCAAGCTCCAGCTGCATGTGAGAGAACGCTGGATTCCACGCTCCAGTCCAAGGTGCTTCGTCCTAGGTCTTGGGCATCGGTTGTTTCTGCTCCCGCTGGTTCAACAACCTCGTCTGATATGATGCCTCGGCTCCAAGGTTGTCTAGCGCGGATTGAGAGATTGCTTGAGCAGGCGGAGGCTGCTTTTAGCAGGCTTTCTGTCGTGTCAGCGATGGTTCAGATCGCTCCTACGCCGTGTCCTCTTGGTGAGGTCGGTGTTGGCTCCTCGGAGGATAAGGGAGCAGAGCTCTATAGTTGTTTCTCCCCTCGTGTTGGGGACACATCGTCAACGTTGTCCGCCTTGCCTGTTGTTTCATCTTCCATTGAGGGCGAGGTCATCGCTCTGGTCGATGCTCCAGTGCTGCAGATCATGCCCGAGCTTCAGGAGCTTTGTGCACGCCATGCTTTGCCTCTCTCAGTGGAGCATACTAATGTGGACTCGCCAACGACCTCGTGGGAGGGTCAGAATTTGCCTTTGTCATGGGAGCAGCAGGAGGTGAACTTGTCCGGGAACTCAGTGCTGGCTTCAGTGTCAACTCCACCTCTGCCGACTGATAATGCCGATGCTCTCTTCGCAAAAGAGCTTTGCGACGTGCTCAGCAGCTTGGAGGCTGCTCGCCCTGGATTTGGAAGGGCGATTGCTTGCCTCCTGACGGGGTCGACAATCAGGGGCAAAAGTAAGAAAGTGGGCGATTGCCCTCGGACCGTCATCCTGAAAGAGAAGTCACACAAGTGCAAAGGAAAGAAGCGTGGCGTCATAGGAAAGGCGCCTCCGGCTGCTTGATGCATCATCTTCTATCTCTTGGCGGGGTCGTTACCATGATTTTGGTGTTGCCCGTTGCCTTTCGTTGTGGTGTTCATGACCGGGGTTCCATCGTGTTTTTCAAGTGTTGGGATTGGATTGTGGGTTTGCAGTGGGCTTTCATGCTTTGTGAGTAGTCATCTTATGGTTAGTTTGTATCGGTTTTCGCCCGGTTTTTTGTAAGTTAACTGGGAAACTCTCTTCTTCTTAATTAATCGATGAGGCAATTCTTTTGCCTCCGTTTCGAAAAAAAAAAAGTGAAGCCTAGTTAATTGGGAACTGAAAATTCATTTCGCTGATGTGTTGACCAGGAAGCACTACTACTTGCAGGCGTTTGTCCAATTTCGTTTCCAACATGAGCAAGCCATGCGACGGCCCCAAGACGGAGTGGCCCGAGCTGGTTGGCCGTATGATCAAGGAGGCGGAGGAGAAGATCAAGGCGGACCGACCGGACCTCACCGTCGATGTTGTCCCAGTAGGAACTAGTGTGACAGGTGAGTTCAATGAGAACCGCGTCCGCGTCTGGGTTGACACGGTAGCGGAGGTTCCCCGGATTGGCTAAGCTGCTTATAATTAGCCTACAGGAATAAAGGCCCATGCAGGTCTCCACATCGTCTAGTTAATTGACCGAATAAATAAGCATGGGCACGGTCTGAAAAATGTATGGATGTGCTATGTCATGTTGTTCTGTTGTGAGTTGTAAGCATCAGTAATATTGTCGAGCCACTGTTTATTGTTTAAGAAATATAATCTACTTCGGCATTAGGACATGCTCTGTGAATTCTTCTTGAAGGCCAATGACATGCAGGGTACGATTTCTAATAAGTTCCGCGAGGCATGAAGACATAACCTTGTTACCTTCCCTTGCAGTTCCAGAATACACCTGTCATTCAAATCCGTTGGGCATATTTGTTGTTCTGATAGCTCTAATGCTCTATCAGGAAGTTGGATAGAGATGTCAGCAGTCATCTGGCTCTTGGTTAAAAGTCTAGTAACCACAACGGTTCTGTTGGTATAAGACGTCCTCTTTTTCCTAGACTCAACAAGAATAAAAGGTTGTTCATTCTTTGTATCATCGTTTTCTTGGGAAGAGACCCATGCAAATTTAAGGGAGTTTTATCGCCATTATGATTTCTAATATAAAGGATGTAATCTTTCATATGGTTAGTTCCAATTTTAGTAGCTTCAGTTTTAGTTGCTAGCCCATCCCAAGCAGCTTCAAATCATTTAACATACCCCACAAAGGAAAATCATCAAAGAGAATATTAATAACCATCAAAGAAGCTTTAAGCATAACTTCCTTATCAGACACACAACAAAAGAGTTAGGGGTAGAGGTTGAAAAGGGGCTACCTTACATATCCCTTTTCCTAGTAAGGTTATTTGCTTGAGAGATCACCTTATCCATATCGCACAATTGGGTGCGCTGACAAAGCCGAATGTTCTCCGCAACTCCACAATTATCAAGTGCATAAGGGGAAAAAATAGCCATCCTTAAATATACAGTATTTTTAAGGGATTGAACCAAGTAACCAGGGGATTAAGTAGCAAAGGTATAAGCTCCAGACTCAATTTCCATGACATGAGGTAAAGGAGGCCAATCGTGCACACTCAGTCTAAGATGATACTCCCTCCGTTCCAGAATATAAGGTGTATTGTTTTCCATGCAAGTCAACCATTTGAATATCTGACCAAGATTATAGAATAAAATAACAATATCTGCAATACCTAATATTTAAAATGTGAAACTACTTTTCATGATGGATCAAAGATATAAATTTCGTATTGTGGATATTGATATATTTTTCTAAAAACTCGATCAAACATGCACTCGTTTGACTTTTGAAAACTCAAATACACCATATATAAAGAAACGGAGGGAGTATATAAAAGTGCATCTTAAGCCCCATTAGATTTTGGTGATTAATGACAAACAATTAAGAGGACAAATGTTTTATCAAGTCTATTTCAGGAACTTGGTCCATATTGGTGAGTGAAACATCATTGGTGAATGCTAGTTTTTATGCTAACAAATGGTTGACCCTTTGAGCTCATAGTGTGTAATTTATAGGGGTTTAGTGGATCAAAGATTTATGTTGAGTTTAGGGGCAACTGTACTATCAAGAGGGGCACGTAAAAATTCACTACTACTGAACTCTATCTCAAGATCCTAAACCAAATCCCCAAGCTTTTCACACCATCCACTCAATTTCTTAAGTTTTCGGCTTCCTCGGTAGTTTCGAGTATTTCCTGTGTGACACTACCGGCTCTATGAGGAATGGGTGTTTCTGCTGGGCGAACAATGTTTCACTAAATTTTCTTTGGATGCCAAGATTTTTCTCGTGTACCATGGAGATTTTTCTGCGGTACCGTGTAGTTGTGTTTTTGATGATGCCATCTCTATTAGCTCTATCACCTCCAAGTTTTACTGTTTCCTACACTTCTGTGAACCTCTCGATTTGCTTCAACATATCGACTCAGTATAGGTCCGATTCATCCGAGCTTTCTATCTCCCGATACCTCTAAGTATTTGGTTTTTTGAGAGTCTTACTGGACAGATACCTCCGAGTACCGCACACTTCCACCAACATTTTGTTTCGCACCGGACCGCTCAAACCTAGAACACACCCAGTAGTACCATGAAAACTTGGGCTAGTTAATTTTTTAAGTGTAACAGTAAGTTTTTCGCTTTCTCTAGAAATAGAACCCCACAACTCTTGAGTGGTCGGCCAATTTGAGAGTGATCTTGAGAGTGTTTTCATGGTAGAAAATTGAGAGTTTGATGGCCAAGCTCCTCCCTTTCTTGGACCCATCCTTCGCACTCCATCTCTCTTTGCTTCAAGCATATGTTTGTGTGGGTGTGGGTGAGAGAGTTGATCGAAGATCTTTTCAGGACCTCATCCGACTTTGCTTTGCTTTTTAGTCTTCAAGGATGTGCACCTCCTAGACGATTAGGAGTCACTAGAGAGCCTTCAAGGCTGTGAAGAAATCAAGAGTTTGTACGAGGCTCGATGAGCACCTTGTTCGTGCAAGACTAACTCCGAGTGAGATTTAGTTGGAGACGTTGTCGAGACCTTTGTGGGAGACGTTATCGAGACCTTTGTGGCCGTAGGACTTTGCATCTGTACCTCCACCAATGAGGAGTAGGATAGGAATCTTGGAAAAACATCTCTGTGTCAACTGTATTTGCTATCTCTTTTCCCTTAGTCCTACTTTTCTTGCAAGTTTACCTTCCGAACTCATACTTTGTTATATACATGTTTGAGTAGGTTCTCCTAAGAAACCAAACACAAATGCTTATTACTTGCCAGCTACAATTTGACGATATAATTTTATGTGACTATTCATCCGCTCACCTCTAGTCCATAACACCCGGTCCTACAAAATCATAGGATGGACTCTGATGCCCACAAATGTAGGGGATGACAGTCTTCAATGGAAGTATATATTTTACCTTGATATGTATTTTACACGATGGGAGAGAGAAAATCTTGATAAGACTTTATCAGTTGAGGCATCAACCTCAAACACACCTATAACGAGAATTTATTTGATATAATTTGTTAGTATGGATTATGATTGATTATTGATATTGGTAATAGGTCCAAATAAGTAAATAAAAGTGGTGGTTACCTAGTGGTAGTCGAGAAATATGTAATAAAAGAGGGCAAAAGTATTAAAATAGCAGGCATGAGTAATATCTAAGCTTTTTTTGTATCTACATATGTTCATGTGACGAGAGCTAGAAGAGATCCCGGTCTATACGTCCACCAAGTCAAAAGGCGTGAAAGGTGATTCCCCTTTAGATCCCTTGTGCTTCTTGTTACTCTTGGGTTTGTGGGGAACCCTAGATGATTGAGCATCGCCCTGAGCTTCCGAGTTGTGGACATGTGCTCCTGAAAAGTTTGTGAGGGTTTGAAGTTCGCCTGAAGAACCACTGCTAGTGAAGAGATCTACGAGTGACGTTCATTGTCATGAGGGTGTTCATTCGTCTCCTTCTATCCAATAGAGATTAGTGTAAACCTCATACTACAATTTATCTCCAACACTTATTTCGTCTCCCAAGTTTTACTATGTGCTATTACTTGCTTGCTAGTTTTACCATTTGTAGCTTGCTTGCGTGTGTTAGCTCATCATCTAGGGTGTAACATTTGTTGAACAATTAAACAATTTCATGATTAATTTCAGAATATAAATCATATATAAAGCAACGATTCACATGTAAATTTCCATCATACTAGATGAATTAAACGGCATGGACAACAACATCACACACGTAGCAACCATAATTAAAGAGTGGATCAGATCTCGTCATACGTAATGATGAAGAAGTCGCCATGGCTGGTGCAGAAGTGATGTTGTTGAGATGTCGTTGGCGAATACTGGTCGAAACAGACAACCACGGAGTAGGGTGCGTGGCGCCGACTCACTTGGAAAATGGTCTGATGCCGCCATCACAATCTAAACAACTAGTTTTTCAACTCCTAGCCTTAACAACCAAGAAACCAAAAACAAAATGGCAAAATGAAGCTGCGCAGCGCTCCTGGACTGGATTTCAGATTTCGGCGAATTATTCACGCGCATCTCGCACGACCCGACAAGGCGAGGCAAGTGCGCGTGTGATGTTCTATTTCTCTCCTCATACCCATCACTTAGTTGTTCCTTCGTTGCATCGTCTCAAATATATTTGCAAGTTGGTTGTATTTTTATGTATTCACTGCTACAAGATGATAAGGTTTTGGGTCAAACCTTCATATCTACACGTATCAACGTGCGCGGGATTGCGGGGCCTGAAATGTTGACAATAGCAACATCTCGAACATGCACATGAATGTGTGGTTGCCGTGAGACGCTTGCGCAAACACGGCTTTTAAATAACCTTTTATTATTGTTTAGCATTGCCTATATATACAGGGCAGCTTCATCCAAGCATCTCCATCTGGAAAGCAGGCCACTGCTAGAAACGATCAAATCACACAGAGGTACATAGAGCTGGTGGTAAGTGCCATGTCATTCCTCCCTCTTTTTTGAGAAAATCCTTGTCATTCTATCTATTCTTCGTTTCGAATATATCATTTGTCTATGAAATTTGTCGCCCGTGCTCGCCGGCATCTCTTGCAAAATGATCATAAACCAATAGTATCCATTATCTTTGCTTTTTCTACTATATAAGAAACTGCTTATATTACATGTTCCAAGAGTTGAGCCTAGTAACTGATAATTCATTTGGCTGATGCTGACCACGAAGCACTATTGCTTGCAGGTGTTTGCCCGATTTCGCTTCCATCATGAGCAAGCCATGCGACGGTGCCAACAAGACGGAGTGGCCTGAGCTGGTCGGGCGCACGATCAAGGAGGCGGAGGAGAAGATCAAGGCGGACCGGCCAGGCCTCAAAGTCGTTATTGTCCCGGTAGGAAGTGTTGTGACCGCAGACGTCGATCTGAACCGCGTCCGCGTCTGGGTCGACACGGTGGCGGAGGTTCCCAAGATTGGCTAAGTTTGCTTAATTTGCCTACTGGGATAAAATCCCATGCAAGTCTCAACATCGTCCAGTTAATCGGCCGAATAAATAAGCATGGGTACCTTCTGAAGAAAAATAAATGTTGCGGGTGTTTCGCGGAAAATGTATGGATGTGTTATGTATTGTTGTTTTGTTGTAAGTCGTAATAAGCATCGTTAATATTGTCCGGCCCTGTTTATATTGTCTAATAAATATAATCTACTTTAAGTCTTTAACGGAGTGAAGTCTGTTTGGTACCTTTGGCAGAGTCATATCTTAACGTTTTAATCACTGAAATTGGCACGATCCTGGTCGATTTTGGCCTTATGGGAGTAAAATTCCAACACTTTTCACCCGCAAAAAAAAATCCAACACTTTACACTTGGAGAGATTGTGAGATATCGCAAAGGTGTTTCTAACAGATGAGATACCTATCGGTGCTTTGAGATCCGTATGTAACAGGGCTCATCCATATGTATAAGTATAACCCTGTATTGTGGCAACCCATCTTTTCGTATCTCCATTTATAGTCAAACAAATGTGCGTTGAATGGGGCCATGTCAACAACAAGTACTACTTCTGTCAGTGGAGTGTACGCATGCATGCAACATGTCTCCTCCCTCTTCCTCCCGAACAATCCATAGATTTTATTTTACCTTATAATTTTAGATGGTCACTGTCTTTCACATTAAAATTCTGTTATTGAATTTTTCATATATTCAAATTCCTTGCAACAAGATCTTTAGAACAAGATCAATCTTGAATATATTTAAACTAGCTTTAAAAATAACATGTTTCACATATTTCAAAAAAATTACACGTTTCATAGATTTCACTTAGTTCACAATACTACTTTCCATCATTTCATATATTTCAATTATTTCAAAGAATTGAAACATGTCTTGTTAATTCAAAATGAGAGAAATCGCTTTTTTGAAATGAGTGAACCAGATCTTAAACAACTGAAATAAGTGCTTTGAAATGGTAAATCATTTTTTAAATGAGTGAATTGCTTTTTTTTTTTGCTGAGTGAAATTGTATTTGAAAATTAGTGAATGTTTTCTCATCTAAGTGAAATTATTCTTCCGAAATGAGTAACACTAGTTTTTTGAAATGAGTGAAATTGTTTCCTTAACAAGGTGAAATGAGTTTTTTTAAATGAATTAAATCAGTTTTATGAAATGAGTGAAGCCAATTCTTTGAGCCGACTGAACTTGTGATCTGTTTTTCGAAATGAGTGAAATGTTCTTTTAATTGAGGAAATCAGTTTTTTAAAACTAGTGAAATATGGTTTTTAAAAGGAGTGAATTTAAAAAAAATGAGTGAAGTTTTTCTATGAAGCAAAACCATTTTTTGGAGACGAGGAACTCAGTTTTCTGAAATAAAATAAATGAGTGAAATCAGTTTTCAAACATGCGTAAAATCTATTTTCTAAAACAAGGGAAATCTGTGATATGAAACGAGTGAAATCACTTTCTGAAATGAATGAAACCAGGTTTTAAAAATGGGTGAAATATGTTTTTTGAGTGAGTAATTTTTTGATATAATTGAAGTGGCCCTTTGAAATAACTGAAGTGGGTCTTTCAAAATAATTGAAATGATTCTTTTGAAATTACTGAAATCGATAGTTCAAAATAATGGGATTTGGTCGTTTTAAAATAAATTATGAAATTGGTATTTTAAAATAATTGAAATGTGTATTTTGAAATAATTGAAATGTGACTTTTGAAAATATAATGTCTTTTGAAACAGTAGAGCAGGAATCACTTTTTATAAAATATTGAAACAATTGAAATCGCTTTAAAATAAATAGTTTAAAATTTTCCAACATTGATCTTGTTCTTTTAGGTCTTGTGACCACGGGATTCAAATATATAAAAAGTTTAAAAAATGGACATTTGAATCAAAAGATATCAATCATTTAATATATGAGGATGAAATTAAATGCATCTCTAACAACTCTCCCTCTCTCGGCATGCCCCCTCTCTCTTTTGTAAAAGGCTAACATTGTCTGACTTGTGCCAGGTCGTATTTCTAGGTATAGCTACGAGAAACGATTACCGTGTTTATACCCGAGGAGGCCACACCAATCTTGATGAATCTAACAGACCATGGATTCTCCACCACTACATAACAGTTCCCTTAGATTTACATTTTTCATGGGAGGCCAGCGACGCCCAAAGAGCCCCGAGCTACAATCCCAACACTTCCACAGCTAAGGCTGTCCGTAATGGGGAGTACCATATACTAGTATCATGCATATGATACTATTGTATGATACTACTTCCGTAATGCATAGTATCATAAGTTCGTATTTTAGATTGCCTTATTAATTGCCATGCATGACCCAAAATAGTACAACATTTAATATGATACGGTATCATGATATGAAACCACATCCTCTCTTTCCCCATTTAATTGTGTGACACATCATCAAAAAAGTCTAGTTGGCATGCATGATACCACTTATGATACTCCCATTACGACCAGCCTAATATCCTCAACATAGCAAGCAGCCACACGGATGAGGATTTGTAGCACCGAGGTGCTCCCCCCACTGATATCCACGCCTCACGTTACTTTAGCCAGATCAGGTCATTAAATGCTGAAATCATTTTACAATTTAGGGATACGGCCGGGATACATCTGCTCAATACCATCCCTAGTGGGTCCATCTTTAATTGATAGAACAGAAAGCCTGCTGTGAACCATGGAAGTGTTTTGTGAGAACCAGGTTCCATGGTGATAAATTCTTGTCATTTAATGAGCAAATGACCATGGCGTTTTGTACTCTTGAGAACCATGAAATAGTCTGTGACGTGAGAGGATTATTTGTGAGTTAGCTCACATATCACACATCACAAAAAAAAGTTAGCTCATATATCACAAATAATAACATAAATCTTTGCACACTTTCAGGAAAACATAACTGATAAATCACGTGTTTATAAGAACTAACACTGACATATCACATAGATCGCATATCATTAATAATATTAACCATAGTTGGCTGATAATTAGCTTGCTGAAGGTGTTGTTAAACAAAGATAACATTGCCATCTAACTAACACTGACTAGGAAAGTTGTCAGGCACACCTCTTGCAAGATCAGGCCTAAGAAGTTCAGTACATAGCTTTAATTGATAAGTGCACCTTCTATACAACCATTGAATAGAACGGGAGACTGCCGTTTAATATGCATTAATTGATAAGTGTACATCTAATATGGAGTGGTCAAATTGGCTAAGATCAATGATTAATAATCACAAATTCATGAGTTTCTGCACCGAATTATGTTTAGTGGACTTAACCCATTTCCAAGATTAAGCAAGTACTAAACCAAGTTTATTCCAGGGAATTATATGTATTCTATATAAACAAAAATCTCATCCCAGGATGATTTATGTTTCTTAAAATGAAAGAAAAACAATCATTCCACAAAATTCTGCCTTTCTAGGAAAACATAATTTTACGATACTAATTCCTAGAAAATTATGCAAAAAAATTGAATCTGCTTAAATTAAAATTGAGAACTTCATGATGATAATTCCAGGAAGCTTTATTATACTAGTCTTAGGATATTCTCTTTCTAAAAAATATGATAATTTCGTAATACTAATCATACTCATTCTACAAGACTTGTAATCAATGCCTGAGGAGATAGAAAAGCACGGAGTGGCTCAATATAAATTCCTGTGCAACCCGGCTTGTAATCAATGTCCGACATGTACCATCGTTTTAATGATCAATAGTGGCGGATTTTTTTCCTGTTATGCAATCAATTAAGTGAATTTTTTTTGGAATTATTATCATGAGGTTCTTGGTTTTTTCGCTTAAAATAAAAAATGCAATATCATTAAAAAATCTGGTATCTTTCACTAAGTATCTTAAAAATCTTGGTTTTCCTAGAAAGGCCTAATATCACGGAATTCGTGCAATGAAACTTCTAGGAATTAGTACCATAGAAAACCTTGGGATTTTCATTTTATTTATTTATAAAAATTTAACAATCCACTGTTTACTTAAATTATCCTGGCATGATTATCATTTATAGAAGACACATGGCTTCTTGGAATTAAATTTGGTTTCGCATTTGCTAAACCTTGAAAATGATTTTAATCCAATAGACACATACTATCTTTAAGTTGGAATAATATTGTAGTTTTAATCTTGGTACATATATTATTTTTTGTGATTTGTTGGTGATCCTAGTTAGCGTGTGAAGTATGATCCAAAAAGTGCAGATCAAAATCATCCGCACGCATGTGGGGCTGTAGAAATCAGGTTGTGCCTCTGTATGGGACTTCCAGGTCGATGACAGACGTTGATTACAAGCCGAACAGGCTGTAGGGCCATTCATATTGGGCCACATCCTGCTCATCCCGTTCTGGTGGGTCCACCTCGTACGAACGTACATCATTATACGAGAAGATTTATTAGAGGTACTTAAGAGATACATAACTTAATACAGAGCATTTAAGCCAGGTGATCCGAATCTATATGTAGGGGAATGGTGGTGATGTGGAGGGGTGGAGCACCTAGGTGCTCCTGTGTAATTCCCGCAGTCACACTGACTTTAATAGCACAGTAGGCAAATGGACAACAAATCACTTTCACCACCAGCAGCACTTACACCGCCTCTTCTCCCGGGACAAGGTGATCAGCTTCAGGTACGAAATGGGGAGGGACACGTGTTATAGCTGCAAGGGCATGGAGATGGAAGCCAACGCTTAGAGTAACAAAGGTAGATACCATAACAAACAGGGGCGGAGACAGGACACAGGCCTCAGGGCCTGGGCCTAGGGCGTGAGGCCCAACTTCTTTGCTGAATGTAGTGGTTACCCGACATGTGAGGTCCAAATTCAGGGCTGTTTCTGAAGGTGGCCCGGGGCCTGCTACCGGCCTGGCTCCGCCCTGGTAACAAACGCAGGTTACAAATTTATTTTTTTGAGATGCAAGCTGACCCCGTGCGCTCCGTCCCTAGCCCGGTAGCCCCACCCTTCTCTTCGTCTCTCAGCGTCCCGCCTAGCGTCTCCATATGGATATGGGAAACGTTTGTTTCCAGCCGGATGATTTCTTCCTCGCATAAACCGCTCCCTCTGCTCGACACGCGTCACGCTGGGCCGGTGGCGAACCAGCTCTCCGGGTCCGGGGACACCTCCGACCTCCACCGCCGCCTCGTCCTGGTCCAACTCCGCTCGTTGAAAGGCCCAGAGGACGTGCGCGCCGCGTTCAACGGCGTCGAGGCCGTCGCGCTCTGCATCATCCTGATGAAGGCGGTGGTGGTCTTCGAGACCGAAGCCGGCGCCGCGCGCGCGCTGCAGGACCCCGCCAAGGAGGCGATCGGACCGTGCACGGCGGTTCCGTCTCTAGACTTGGTCGCCGGATGCCATTTCATCCCCTACAAAATAATCAAGGTCTCGATTCTCGAAATCTCAAACTTTACGTGCTTGGCTAGGTAAACCTGTTAATCAAATCTGGGCTAACTTGGTTTGTGATTTAATCAGGTGTCGGGTCCTGCGGGGGCATCCGGCGCGCCGCCGCCGCCGGAGCCAAGCATGGAAGATCGCGCTCGGGCGTTTCAGGAGATGTGTGAGAGGAAGCCGATGATCGACTACGATGGCCCAGCTGAGTGGAAGACCTGTAGGGCCGGCATGACGAGCACCACGCAGTTCGCGCCGTCGGTGGACTCGTTGGTCTACGGGCCCGACGCTCGGAGGCGGCGGCTATCTGTGGATGGATGGCAGGATGGTCACCAGTGCCGGCCCTAGCCTTTTAGAGGCCTTGTGCGAACTTCTGAACTCCATCGCCGGCCATGGGCCCTTGCCTCGGCACGGCCTTGACTACCACGCCTATAGCTGATCGGCACTTAACGTCATGGCATTCGCCGCTCGGGCGCTGGTGTTGCTGCGACCGGTCGGGAACGATGAGATTTGTACAATGAGAAAATTCATTGGTTGCATGGTGCCTAATTAATGGAGTATTGCATGCTATTAAATGAGATTTTCGACTGCATGTATTAAACATCTCGCGCTGCTTAGATCAGGCACTAATTGCGGGCAATAAACAAGCGATATTAGCACGTTCTAGTTGGCTGATTTGGTGGCCAACAATTTCGCTCGCAGAGTTAATGCCCGAATAATCCCTCCTGGAGGGAGTACCTGACTCTGAATAGTTGTCTCGATTGGGTTTGTTGCCTTCTCTGTCCTTGTTTCTTCCCATAAAATGATTATATATTTACACTGATATGCACGCGGATGGGCGCCTGCTCGGGCTGGGCCCTAGGCGGCCGCACTCCTCGCCATGCCCCAGGGCCGGCCCTGATGGTCACGTACTACCATGCGGAGGGCGGCAAGCCGTGCGGCAGCGAATTCAATAATGTGTCGGTACGAGTCAAGCAAGAAGAAACACACCCAACCAAGATACTACGTGTCACGCCTCTCGAACCGCTCGTTTATGTTAATCAGTTCGGGCACCTATTTTGTGTTACTCCGACAGCAGGATCAAAGTAGAATCTTCAGGTCCTAGTAGCCGATCAACTTGTAAGGACTACTTATATGATGTTTGGGTTACGTTCACTACATCCTTGTTTATTTTTAAGTGGGTTTGTCTAAGTCACATCTAGATGTGGCATAATTATGTCATATCTAAGATGACATCATTTTCTTTTTCCTTTTTCCACAGCCCCCACCATCCCTCTTTTGTTCTTTATCGGTTAAAATTAACGACTGTGTTAGCTGCCATCGAGCCGGCCAGTCCTATTTGACGTCTAGGTTGTTCAATAGCGACCTAGCGCATACCCCCTCGCGCATCTAGTGCTCCGTACAGACCAGCCCATTTTCGGGTTTCTACCCCACTAGTTTTGGGTTTTTTTCATTTTCCTTTTGTTTTTTCTTTCTTTATTATTTTATTTTTCTAATTTTCTGTTTTCCTTTTTATTTTTTCTATTCCTTTCTTCTTCTTTTTTTATTATTTTTTTCATTTTGCCAACATCTATCAAATTCATGAACATTTTTTGAAAGCATGAATATTTTTTGGATTCAGGATCATTTTTATAAAATTGTGAACATTTTTCAAATTCGTAAACATTTTTGAATTCCTGAACATTTATTGAATTGTGCACATTTATTGAAACTCGTGAACTATTTTGTAAATCGGTGAAAAAAATTCGAAATATGGCAACAGTTTTTGTAATTGAAGAATTTTTTTGTTTTTGATGAACATTTTTTTAAATGCATGATAGTTTTTTGAATCATCAAACATTTTTGAACCGATGATTTTTTTTCAAACTTGGCAACAATTTTTGAAATTTGCAAACATTTTTTGAATTTTGTGAAGAGTTTTAAAAAATGATCATTTTGTTCAAAGTCACAAACATTTTTCTGAAAATCAGGTTTTTTTAATATGCGAACATTTTTGGAATCCGCAAAGATTTAATGATTTCCCGAACAATTTTTTGAATTCATGAACATTATATGATTTGTTGAACAATTTGTCAAAATTTACTTTTTTTTCTGGAATCCCAAATTATTTTATAGCAGAAAAAAAAAGAAAAAATATAAAATGAGAAAAACAGGGGCCCATGTGCTGGCCCAAACGGGCACGCGCGGGGAGTGGGAGGTGCGTGTTCCGCGTCTTCACGTCGCGTGGGTCACGAAAAAGGAGGTCCCCGTCGAGCTTTTGTCATACTAATAATCAGGCTTTTTTTAGGGGACTAACAATCGGGCTGGTTGTGTTGTCTACAATTTTCTAGATTGGCTGGGCTTTGGGGTTTTCTCTTCTTTTTAGGCCTGCAACATCACCTATTTTCTCTTTTACAACATTGATTGCTTTCTGGTTCTTGAACTGCATATTTTGGCTCAGCCCGTTTCTCTTTACTTCTCTACCTTTTGGTTATTTTTGTTCTTTCCAGTTTTTATTCTCTTTTTTACCTATTTTATTATTTTATTTTCATTCTTTCTTATATATATCTCAATGTTTTAAATAGCGGGCTATGCCAAATAGCGGCGGACCTCAAAATCAGCTATAGCGGAGCTATAGCGGGCTATAGCAGGCTATTTGTACATGAGACCATTTAGCGGCATCCTGCTGAAAAGGCTATAGCGGAGCTATCCGCTATAGCCGGCTATTTCAAACTATGATATATCTACTTTTCATACATCAACATTTTAAATATACAACAAACATTTCCTCAATCATGCAAAACATTTTTTTAATGCGCAGAACTTTTTTGTAATATATGATGAAAATTTTAATTACACGGTGAACATCTTTTATATACGGTGAATATTTTTCAAATATATGGCGAATGTTTTTTTCATAACATAGTGAACAATTTATAAAACAAGATGAACATTTTTTAAATGTACGCTGAATTGTTTTTGTAATATACATTGAACATATTTTCAGCAATAATTAAATGCATTTTCTGTTCATTTTGCTAAACACTCAATTAGTCGAAATATGACAGCGACATGTTATCTTCCAGTTTTTTCGTTGGCATTTACCTTTTAAGAATTCTTCTCATGTCAGCATTTTCGTGCTTCAAAAATGAACACCCAAACAATCAACACACGAATGAAACAGTAAATAAAAAAAATGAATAGTCAGCTAGAAGCAGTGAGAAAAATGAAGGAAGAACACATGCTAGAAACAGGAAAAAAGGGTAAAAAAGTTAATGGGCCACAAAACAGTCAGCCCGTCGTTAACCTCTCTTAGCGAAGGCTGGTCTTTGAAGCCACTAGACGTTAACAACAAGCTCTCCAAAAAATGACACCAGCCTTTTTGGGAAAAATATTACTAAAAAAGGTCTGGCAGTGTTCCTTTGCTTGTGAAGCAAACCTACAAGAAAAAAAAAGCAAACAAAAGCCCTATTTGTGAGTCGATGGTCAACTTGCAACTGACGTGAAAAAAGTCAGGCCCAATTACGAATCTGGGCAAAAAAAGGGTCAAGGCACAGTTGCATGTCGATGATGGACTTGCAACTCAGACAAAAAGGAGTCGGGCCCATTTTCTATTTACGAGTCAATGATGGACTTGCCACTAAGGCAAAATGGGTGAAAAAAGTATTAAGGGCCCAGTTGCAAGTAAGTCGGGTCGGTTCGAATCGATGGTTGACTTTCAGCTGGGAAAAAAGTCAGCCCTATTTGCGAGTCAAGGGTGGACTTGCAACTGAGACGGATAAAAAGTCAAGCCTAGTTGTGAGTCAAAGGGTGGACATGCAAATTGGGGGGAAAATTGATCAAAGAGCCCAGTTACATGTTAATGGTGGACTTGTAAATGGGTAAAAAAAGGTTTGGCTCAGTTGCGAGTTCATGATGGATTTGCAACTAGGATTAAAAAAGGGTCGAGCCGAGTTGCGAGTTGACGATGGACTTTCAATTGGGTCAAAAAAATATCGGTCCCAGTTACGAGTCATGGGTGGACTTGCAACTGAGTCAAAAAGGATCAAGGCCCCAGCTGAATGTCAATGACGGACTTGCAACTGAGAAGAAAGAAATGGTCGGACCTAGCGAGTTGTTGGTTGACTCGCAATTGCGGCAAAAAAAAGTATTAAGAGCCCAGTTGTGAGTCGATGGTAGTCTTGCAGTCGGAATAAGAGAAAGGGGTCGGGCCTGAGGGTGGACACACAATTAAATTCAGATTGGGCAAGTTGTATATGTCTCGGATGGACATGTAACTAGATCAATTGTGAGGCAAGTTGAATATTGTGAGTGAATATGAAACCGGAACAGATTGGGGTAGAGATCGAATGTGGACGTATAAATGAGTCGGACGAGTAAGAAGGTGGATACAATGCGCATCACATTGACAAAACAAATGATGACCTGTCCAGCCCATAGGCAAACAACACACAACGACACCTCATGCGCTATGGCAACAAACAACACGTCAGCGGGGCGAAAAAGGGGTGCTCCTATTTGGCGCAGTGCGCAGGGCGGGGTCTCCAAACAAAAATGCGCGGGGCGGGAAGTCCCAACTTTTTTATTTTTTCTTTCTCCTTTTGTTTCTTCTTCAAAATATTTCTGGATTTTAAAAAGTTCCAAAATTCTAAATAATTGCAAAAAAAAAATAAAAAAATCAAGATATCATAAATGATCGTGGATTCAAAAACAACTGTTCGTGATTTTAAAAACTGTTCAAGAAATCATAAAATGTTCATGATTTTGCTAAAATGTTTGCATATTCCAAAAGTTCGTGATTGTGAAAACAATTGATCAGGAAATCAAAAAATGTTCATTATTTTGCAAAAAATAATATGCGCGTTCAAAATATGTTCATGAATTTGAACAAATTTTTTGAGAATTAAAGAAATGTTGATGAATTTCTCAAAACTGTTCACAAAAATAGAAAAATGTACGTGCATTTTTAAAATTGTTCCAAAATTTCAAAAAATCATCGGTTCAAACAATGTTCGCTGATTCAAAAAATGTTCATGCATTTCCAAATAATGTTCGTCGGTGCCAAAAAAAATGTTTGTGAATTTCATTTTTTCCCAAAATTTCAAAAAATGTTTGCCGGTTCAAAAATTGTTCATAAGTTTCAAAAAAATGTTCACAAGTCATCTCAGCATCGTGGGGACTCGGCCCGTCGCCTAGGGGCACGTCGACGAGGCGAGCCATCATGTCTGCGGGTGTAACACCCCTGTGTAATGAGCTACAGTGATCCTCATCATTAAGCTAAGCTACTTTGGTTTGCAATGCTTGATCACTATGGGTTCATATCTCATTTCAAATTCCACCACTGAATTCAAATTCAAATTGCAAGTGAAATTTAAAGTTTCACAAACATGTCTGAAAAACAGTTCATGTTTTAGCAAGTATTTCATAATAAATATTTGTTAAGAAAAACAACATCACCACAATGCAAAAATGGGCTTTAACAAATAAAACAGTGCCAAAACAGCATTTTTAATTGCTATTCCATTTATGGAAAATTCAAATCAATTCAAATTTCTTCCCAACTTTTTGTGGCAGTGCCAACTAATGTAATGTAATTATGTGGCAAGTTTCACATTTTACAAAAATCATTTGCTAGCTAAAACTAAATGCAAACAGAAAGAATATAAGAAACAGAAAGAAATAAAAGAAAAGGGCCTCTGTGAACTGGGCCTAAGTGCACAGTGCACCGGCCCAGCCCACCTCTCTCTCTCTCTCCCTCCTCCCGCCTCTCTCTCTGCGCGTGTCGCCACGCCCGTGGCCGCGCGCGCGCGCCGGCGAAACGGCGACACGGCGATGCTACAGGCGCCGCCGAGGGGATAAGGACGCGCCCCTCGGCCTCGTCATCGCCCCCAGCCACTCATCCCCCTCTCTCCCTCGCTCGCTCGCTCTCTCTCACCCACACTCGAGCGTAGCCGTCGCCGTCGCCGCGTCGATCCCACGGCCACCGGCCGCCTCTCGCCTCGCCACCGTGTCTGCTAGCTCCGCCGTGCTCGACTACGTCTCCTGCGCCAAACATCGGGAGCCGGGGAGCCCTGCACCACCGGATCGGCGTCGTCTTCAACCTTGGGAGCCGCCGCCTTTCTTCTTCGATTCCGGCCGCCTGCTGCTACTAAGCCTCCCGCCGAGCCACCGTGTGCTCCTAGGTGAGCATCACGCCTCTCCCCCCTGTTTTCGCCTCGGTCCGCTGCCGCTAAGCTGCTGCTGCCGTCGCGCCCGAGCTCGCCGCCGCAGCCATGTCGCCACCGCGGCCACATCACCCGCAGCCCGCGTCCGAGCACGGCAACGTGCTCAGCACCTCCCCAGCAACCCAACGCCGCCGCCCGCTTGCCTTGCCGTGCCCTGCAACGCCGTTCCCGAGCTCGACCGATTCCGGCCGTCCGCCACGCTGATCGCCGCCGTCGCCACAGGCCGCTTCCGGCCATGCCACCGCCACCATTGGGTGCGGCGTCGAACGCACGTTCGAACGCACCTAGCCGCACCCCTCCCCGTGCCCTGTTGGCGATTTCTGGCGAGGTCCCGTGCGCCTCCGCCGCGTTTTTGGTCGCCGGCGGCGAAACGCACCCCTGGGTCGCTGCCAGTGGGTCCCAGGGGCCCGGTTGAACGCGTTGACCCAGTCAACGTGCTGACTGGGCAGCCCTGTGCCACTGACATGTGGGCCCTCACGCACTAATTAAGCTGTTTTTAAAATTAACTTAATCTATTAACTAATTGAGTCACTCACAGATGGGTCCCACTAGTTAATTAGATTAGTTAGCTAAATTAACCCCTGTTAATTAGCTCAGTCACTGACATGTGGGGCCCAGCCACTATTTCAGTGGATAAGGCCGGCGCAGTCAGCTGCTGAGTCAGCAGCTGGGCCCACCAGTCAGCCTCTGCTGACTGGGCAGTTGACTCAGTCAACCGGGCCCACTGTCAGCCACAGATGCACATCTCTGGGTACACTCTCTGTGTACCCATAGCATTTTCCTATTTATTTTCGAAATTAAATTAAATTCTAGAAATTCCAGAAAATGATTAAAACTTTGAAAAATCATATAAAATAATCCGTAACTCGGATGAAAATAATTTATATATGAAAAATGATCAGAAAAATAAGACGAATCCGAATATGTGATCAAAATGCTTGACCATCACTCCTAACTAGATGAACATGGAACCTTCCCCTCCAGATCCATATACTGATAACCACCAAAGCCGGGAAAATATTCCCAGATATTTCCCCGCTCCGTCTGTAACCCTTAGCACTGCGTTAGGTCACCCTCTTCTCTGTTTGCTGTGTTGCATATCGCCATGTCATGCATTGTGTTGCATCTGTTTGCTGTGTATTTATCTGTTTCTTCCCCCTCTTCTCTCCGGTAGCCCCCGAGCCCGACTAGACCCCTGAGGACTGCTACACCACCGACGACCCCTCTTTCACCGCAGAGCTTCCAGGCAAGCAAAATCCCCTTGATCATTCCTATATCGCCCATTCTTTCTCTCCCATGCTTGCACTAGATTTTGCTACTGTAATTGTTTGCTCCTATTCTGATGCATAGCCTGATTTTGTAACCTGCTGTTGATAGTTTACCTGTTGTCCTAAATGCTTAGTATAGAATGGTTAGTGATCCATCAGTGGCCCCGCACCCTTGTCCGTGTTGCCATGTTATGCTTCCGGATGTTTCGATCAATGCGATCGACGTGCAGAGACCGACACAGCACCGCACACCCCCTTAGTTGTACGACTCTGCAGAGCTACCATCGAGTGCCAAGGGTGATACCTCCTACCTCACTCTTGATGATATCTCTATAGCGTAGCTAGTCGGTTGTGGGTTACCGAGGGTGATTCCTCTTTCACCACCTCCGATGATGCCTCTGTCGTACAACTCCTCAAGTGTGAACCCATCGAGGGTGATTCCTCCAAGTTCACTTTGACGGATACATCGAGTGCGAATCCATGGAGGGTGATTCCTCGGATTTCCCCCTTGATGTTATGGACACACGGATACCATGTATTTACCTCAGTTCCTTATTGAAGGCGGGTAGACCCCGAGGGGTACCAGCGAGAGATGTGAAGTCGGGTTGACCGTGAGGGTACCCGCGAGATAATTACGTGGCACGGCCGGGCAGGCGGACCGCCCCAGGAGAGGGAGGAGAGGGATGGGTCTGGCCCTTGCCGTAAGTCCACGAGAAGGGGCGACGGGATCACAGATCGTGAATCACTGCTCATCTCCGCGAGCTCCCAATACACTAAGGGTTAGGATATGTGATCTGAGTAGGCCTCTGGCCATTTCGCACTAACCACCACGCGGGAATAGTATGGGCACTCGGCGTCGTATGTTTCAGCCGAAGTTCTTCAGATGTCAGCGACTGAGCGGCGCACGCCCGGGTGGGCCGCGACGGCCTGCGTGCGTATACAGGGGCTAGGTCTGGTCCCGGCCGCCCACACAACGCACATGAGTGCAAAGGGCGATGGGCCCAAGACCCCAGAGCGCTTAGGATGTAGACCGGCATGCTGACCTCTCTGGTGGGCCTAGGTAGGGCTACGGCGTGTCGATCAGCCAAGGCCGGGCATGAACCGATGAAAGTGTGTCCGGCCAGAATTAACCGAGCGTGTTGGGTAAGTTGGTGCACCCCTGCAGGGAAGTATATCTATTCGAATAGCCGTGTCCACGATAACAGGACGCTCGGAAAGTATCCCAATCTACTACTGATGTCTACTACACAACTTATTCTTGTAGACTCGTGTTGGGCCTCCAAGCGCAGAGTTTTGTAGGACAGTAGCAATTTTCCCTCAAGTGGATGACCTAAGGTTTATCAATCCGTGGGAGGCGTAGGATGAAGATGGTCTCTCTCAAACAACCCTGCAATCAAATACAAGAAATCTCTTGTGTCCCCAACACACCCAATACATTGGTAAATTGTATAGGTGCACTAGTTTGGCGAAGAGATGATGATACAAGTGTAGTATGGATAGTAGATATAAGTTTTTATAATCTGAAAATAAAAAAACAGCAAGGTAGCAAGTAACAAAAGTGAGCACAAACGGTATTGCAATGCTTGAAAACAAGGCCTAGGGTTCATACTTTCACTGCTACAATGTCTCAACAATGCTAACATAATTGGATCATATAACAGTCCCTCAACGTGCGATAAAGAATCACTCCAAAGTTCCTATTAGCGGAGAACATAAGATAGAAATTGTTGTAGGGTACGAAACCACCTCAAAGTTATTTTTTCCGATCGATCTATTAAGCCATCCCTATAAGTGTCACGAACAGCCCTAGAGTTCGTACTAAAATAACACCATATGATACGCATCAACCAACTCTAATGTCACCTAGATACTTCAATGTCACCACAAGTATCCGTGAGTTGATTATACGATATGCATCAAACAACTTCAGATCATAATATTCAATCCACACAAAGAACTTCAAAGAGTGCCCCAAGATTTCTACCGGAGAAAGTACGATGAAAACGTGCATCGACCCCTATGCATAGATTACCCCAATGCCACCTCGGGAATCCGCGAGTTGAGTGCCAAAACATACATCAAGTGAATCAATATAACACCCCATTGTCACCACGGGTATTCATATGCAAGAGATACATCAAGTGTTCTCAAATCCATAAAAGTATTCAATCCGATAATAGTGAAACCTCAAAGGTAAAAACTCAATTCATCACAACAAGATAGAGAGGGGAAAACACCATATGATCCAACTATATTAACAAAGCTCGCGGTACATCAAGATCGTGCCAAATCTAGAACACGAGAGAGAGAGAGAGATCAAACACATAGCTACTAGTACATACCCTCAGCCCCGAGGATGAACTACTCCCTCCTCGTCACGGAGACTGCCGGGATGATGAAGATGGCCTCCGGTGATGATTCCCCCCTCTGGCAGGGTGCCGGAAAAGGGCTCCAGATGGGATCTCCTTGGTACAGAGGCTTGCGGCGGCGTAAAAACTCATCTAGGTTAACTTTCAGGGGTTTCTGAATATATAGGATTTTTCAGCGTTGGAATCACGCAAAGAGGTGCCACAGGGGGCCCACGAGGCACCAGGGCGTGCCTGGGGGGTGGCGCTCCCTGGTGGCTTGTGGGGCCCCTGTGGCTCTTCTGCTGCTCCCCCGAAGCTTCCTTGGTCTGTTTCCTTCCAGAAAAAATCGTCAAAAAGTTTCGCTGCATTTGGACTTCATTTGATATGGATTTTCTGGAAAACCAAAAACAAGCAGAAAACAACAAGTGGCACTGGGCACTAGGTTAATATGTTAGTTCATAAAAATCATATAAAATCCTTATAAAAGTGGACCAAAATCATACAAAACTATAATAAACATGGCATGAATACTTCATAAATTATAGATACGTTGGAGACATATCAACTACAACTAGAACTGGATACTTGTGGAACTTAATTAATATGTTAGCTCCGGGATTCCTTTCTCGCAGGGAGTCGAGGAAGGATCTCTGGGCATTGCTACTACTTACTTACTACTATATAATATGCTAATCTGCACTCTTCTAATGTTGCAATACGCTGCAAGATGCTAGTCTTCGATAGGCTAGGCTTTCCCCTCTATTCTGGCATTTCTGTAGTCTAGTCCACAGATACAGCCCCTTCCCTTTGATACCGATGCATACTTAGCATAGATCTGATGTAAGTCTTGCGATTACTTTGGATGAGTACTCACGGTTGCTTTGCTACCTCTTTTTCCCCATACCCGATTGCCGCGATCAGACGCTGGAGTCCCGGAGCCAGCTGACCCCGTCGACGACTACTGCTACCCCGACGGAGCCTACTACTACGTGGAGACCGACGAACAGGAGTAGTTTAGGAGGCTCCCAGGCAGGAGGCCTGCGCCTTTTTGATCTAGTGTCGTTGTTTTGCTCAGCCTTCTTAAGGCAAACCTGTTTACTCGTTATGTCTGTTCTCAGATGATGTTGCTTCCGCTAACGCTTGTACCCAAGCTTATGTATTCGAGCCCTCGAGGCCGCTGGCTTGTAATATAAAGCTTGTATTATTTTATTTTGTGTCTAGAGTTGTGTTGTGATATCTTCCCGTGAGTCTCTGATCTTGATCGTCTGCATTTGCGTGTACGATTAGTGCACGATTGAGTCGGGGGCGTCCCAGCGGGGTTGCTCACCCAGCCCATGTGATTAGTCATCTCGCGATCAGGGAGAGCTATCCCGACTGCGAGGAGAATCATTGCACCTCCAGGGATGAAGATCCCGACTACACGACGAATCATCACAGTGATGGGGTGGAGACCCTCGTCGTAGCGGTGAGCAGTCGTCTTGTCCACGCGGCTCATCTCTGCGCCGACGCGGCGAAGCATCATCACGTGACAGAGGAGAATCATCTCTACATCATGGAGAGAAGTCATCACGCCAGCGTGTAGGCCCGTCTCGGTGCGGCGGGGATCGCTCTAGTCTTCCCTCCATCCGAGTGGTAGCCCTGCAGCCAGCCGTGTGACGAGGATGCGATGAAGCAACTATCGGTACTCGGCTCTCCGTTCCCCCGGGTACCTGAGTGCGAGACGTCAGTCGGTCACGAGATTGGGGGATGAGTTCATTATGCATGACTACTGCCTTCAAGAAGGTGGATAGTGCTACTTGTAATCTGCGTTGGTATTTCCCCGAAGAGGAGAGGATGATGCAGTACAGTAGAGATAAGTATTTTCCTCAGTTAAGAACCAAGGTTATTGATGTCTACTACACAACTTATTCTTGTAGACTCGTGTTGGGCCTCCAAGCGCAGAGTTTTGTAGGACAGTAGCAATTTTCCCTCAAGTGGATGACCTAAGGTTTATCAATCTGTGGGAGGCATAGGATGAACATGGTCTCTCTCAAACAACCCTGCAATCAAATACAAGAAATCTCTTGTGTCCCCAACACACCCAATACAATGGTAACTTGTATAGGTGCACTAGTTCGGCGAAGAGATGGTGATACAAGTGTAGTATGGATAGTAGATATAAGTTTTTATAATCTGAAAATAAAAAAAACAGCAAGGTAGCAAGTAACAAAAGTGAGCACAAACGGTATTGCAATGCTTGAAAACAAGGCCTAGGGTTCATACTTTCACTAGTGCAATCTCTCAACAATGCTAATATAATTTGATCATATAACAATCCCTCAACGTGCGATAAAGAATCACTCCAAAGTTCCTATTCGCGGAAAACATAAGATAGAAATTGTTGTAGGGTACGAAACCACCTCAAAGTTATTCTTTCCGATCAATCTATTGAGCCATCCCTATAAGTGTCACGAACAGCCCTAGAGTTCGTACTAAAATAACACCATATGATACACATCAACCAACTCTAATGTCACCTAGATACTCCAATGTCACCACAAGTATCCGTGAGTTGATTATTTGATATGCATCAAACAACTTCAGATTCATAATATTCAATCCACACAAAGAACTTCAAAGAGTGCCCCAAGATTTCTACCGGAGAAAGTAGGACGAAAACGTGCATCAACCCCTATGCATAGATTACCCCAATGTCACCTCGGGAATCCGCGAGTTGAGTGCCAAAACATACATCAAGTGAATCAATATAATACCCCATTATCACCACGGGTATTCATATGCAAGACATACATCAAGTGTTCTCAAATCCATAAAAGTATTCAATCCGATAATAGTGAAACTTCAAAGGTAAAAACTCAATTCATCACAACAAGATAGAGGGAGAAACACCATATGATCCAACTATATTAACAAAGCTCGCGGTACATCAAGATCATGCCAAATCAAGAACACGAGAGAGAGAGAGAGAGAGATTAAACACATAGCTACTAGTACATACCCTCAGCCCCGAGGGTGAACTACTCCCTCCTCGTCATGGAGACCGCCGGGATGATGAAGATGGCCTCCAGTGATGATTTCCCCCCTCCGGCAGGGTGCCGGAAAAGGGTTGTAGATAGTATTTCGAAGGTACAGAGGCTTGCGGCGGTGGAGTCCAAAATCTAGGGTTATTTCTAGGGGTTTCTCTATTTATAGGATTTTTCAGCGTTGGAATCACGTGAAGATGGGCTAAGATGGGCCCACGAGACACCACGGCACGCCACCCCCCTGGCGCGCCGTGGTGGCTTGTGAGCACCTCGTGAGGCTTCTGGTCCTTCCACGAAGCTTCGGGGGTCTCTTTTGGTCCAAAAAAATCATCAAAAAGTTTCGCTGCATTTGGAGAACTTTTATTTCTGCACAAAAAACAACATCACAGTAGTTCTGCTGAAAACAGTGTCAGTCCTGGTTAGTTCTAATCAAATCATACCAAAACCATATAGAATTGTTATAAATATGGCATGAATACTTCATAAATTATAGATACGTTAGAGACGTATCAGCATCCCCAAGCTTAATTCATGCTCGTCCTCGAGTAGGTAAATGATAAAAGAAATAATTTATGAAGTGTGAATGCTAGCATAGTGCATAAGTTTGATCAATGATAATTTCAATCACTTTTCCTAGCATCATAACAGCAACTCTTTCTTATAAAACTCATCATGATAAAGTAGCAATCAATTCACATGTTATGGTTCAAACAATGCATTCTCTTGAAACTTAACAACCCATGTTCTTAGTCACCAAACAATTGCAATTCAACTTAATTTCAACAAAGTCTAAGTAAGAGCTCCACACACTCAATTATCATATAGTCTTCTATGATTGCTAGTACTCAAAGCATATTTTTAGAACAAATAGCATCCATCGAACACAGAGAAAGATAGGGGCTTAATGTTTCGCCTCCCAACTTATTTATCATAGAGATAATTGTCAACAATAATAATTCATGATCAAATATATTTGACTGGGCATATGTGCCTGGATCTTTCCCCACCACATGATGCTTGCCAACTAAAGAATAATTGAGGTTGAAATGAGAAGGGATACTATTGACTCTTGCATAAAAGTAAATACATAAAGTAAATGCATAAAAGTAAAAGATAGGCCCTTCGCAGAGGGAAGCAGAGGTTGTCATGCGCTTTTTATTTTTGGATGTCAAGCCCTTAATGCAAAGGAACGTCATGTTATATTGCCCCGTGTGATAGCAACCTTTATTATGTAGTTCGTCGCTTTTATTTCTTTACCATCACAAGTTTGTACAACGCTTATTTTCCCTTGCAATAAAAGATCATACATATTTAGGAGCAATTTTTATTGCTCTTTGCACCGATGACAACTTACTTGAAGGATCTTATTCAATCCCTCGGTAGATATGGTGGACACTCATGGCAAGAAACTGGGTTTAAGGGTTTTTGGATGCACAATTAGTATCTCTACTTAGTACGAATTTTTGGCTAGCAAAAGATCCTAAGCAAGCACCACATGTTGGAGGATCCATAACAATATAACTTCTATGCAAATATACCCTAACATAACTCATTACGTTGTCTTCCTTGTCCAACTTCAACTAATTTGCTCAAGTTTGAAAATAATTAATGGGTATTCACAATCATAAAAGTTGTCCAAGATAATATATTTATATGTGAAAGTTCTCTTCCTTATAATAATCATTCATGAATTGCTTGTATGACCAATATTGTGATTGTCAAGCTTCAATAGATTTCACTTTCTAAACCCAATGTGAAACTACTACTAGGCATGATACAAGCATATGAAGCACATATAATTTCAACTTTATGATATTCAATTCTTTCACATTTTACTCATAGGATATAAGTGAAGCACAAGAGTAAATGACAAACTACTCCAAAAACATATAAGTGAAGATCAAATGAGTAGTTAAGTAATTAAGTAGCTATGTGAGGACTCTCTCTCATTTAAAAATTTCAGATCTTAAGTATTTTATTCAAACAGCAAAGAAAACAAAATAAAATGACTTTCCAAGGATAGCACATATCATGTGAAGAAGAAAAAACTTAGGCTCAACCAAAAGTGACCGATAGTTGTTGAAGAAGAAAGGTGGGATGCCTACCGGGGCATCCCCAAGCTTAGATGCTTGAGACTTCTTGGAATAATAACTTGGAATGCCTTGGGCATCCCCAAGCTTGAGCTCTTGTGTCTCCTTAATTCCTCTCATATCACGGTTTCCTTAAATCTTAAAAACTTCAACCACACAAAACTCAACAAGAACTCATGAGATAAGTTAGTATAAATCAATACAAAACCTTATCTTTCCCTACTGTAGCAAATCACTAAAATTATAATTTAACATTGCATACTAAATGCCTCTGCATATTTAATACTCCTATCCACAAATAGAAATATTAAACATGCAACATATGCAAACAATGCAACTATAACCAAAATCTGCCAAAACAGAACAGTCTGTAAAGGGGGATTTAAAATTCATACTTCCCTAACTCAAAAACTTCTGAAAAATTACCACGTGACAGTAAACTCATGCATTATTACTGTGTAAAAATTTCAGATTTTTATCATGTTCTGACTATTTAGGAATATTCTGGACATAACAGAAAACTTTCTGTTTTCAAACAGCAACACATAAACTTGCAAACTAAGCATGGTAAAGGCTATAATTGGCATTTTATTGAACTAAAATATACAAAACATGATTATTTATAACACCAAGCAAATATCAACATAATAAAATGATGCTCCAAGCAAAACTCATATTATGTGACGAATAAAAATATAGCTCCAAGTAAGGTTACCGATAATGTTGAAGACGAAAGAGGGGATGCCTTCCGGGGCATCCCCAAGCTTAGTTGGTTGGGTCTTCCTTGAATATTACCTTGGGGTGCCTTGGGCATCCCCAAGCTTAGGGTCTTGCCACTCCTTATTCTCCTCATATCGAATCTCACCCAAAACTTGAAAACTTCAATCACATAAAACTTAACGGAACTTGTGAGATAGGTTAGTATGATAGAAATAAATCATCCACTTAGGTACTGTAAATACAAGATTCATAATTTTTCTCACATAATTAATACTGTAGTCTATCATTTCCACAATTTATATCTCATAATATAAGCTATGGAAACACTAAAACAAGCGAACTATGCACCGAAAACAGAATCTGTCAAAAACAGAACACCATGTAGTGGGCGATTTAAAAATCATACTTATGTACCTCCAAAAATTCTGAAAAATTAGGACAACGTAAAAAATTTGTAAACCAATGCTATGTAAAAATTTCATAATTTTCTCACGCTCCAGTATAGAATAGAGATTCCAGCTCTGGACGCAAAAGTTTCTGTTTTTGCACAGAATCGAATCAACAAGTATCCACACTATCCCAAAGGCTTTACTTGGTACATTATTGAAAGAAAACATATAAAATATGATTACCACAGTAGATTAATCATGTGAACACAAAAAAACAGTAGGGGTAAATGTTGGCTTGTCTCCCAACAAGCGCTTTTCTTTAATGCCTTTTTAGCTAGGCATGATGATTTCAATGATGCTCACATAAAAGTATAGAATTGAAACATAACGGGAGCATCATGAAGCATATGACTAGCACATTTAAGCCTAACCCACTTCCTATGCATGGGGATTTTGTGAGCGAACAATTTATGGGAGCAAGAATCAACTAGCATAGGAAGGCAAAACAAGCATAACTTCAAAACTTTCAACACATAGAGAGGAAACTTGATATTAATGAGATATGTAAAAGCATATGATCCTCTCTCATAATAATTTTCAGTAGCATCATGAATGAATTCAACAACATAGCTATCACATAAAGCATTCTTTTCATGACCTACAAGCATAGAAATTTTATTACTCTCCACATAAGCAAATTTGTTCTCATCAATAATAGTGGGAGCAAATTCAACAAGATAACTATCATGAGATACTTGATTGGCATAATCCAATTGAAAATTAAAATCATGATGACAAGTTTCATGGTTATCATTATTCTTTATAGCATACATGTCATCACAATAATCATCATAGATAGCAACGTTGTTATCATAGTCAATTGAAACCCCATCCAAAATAGTGGAATCATCATTAAATAAAGTTGTGACCTCTCCAAATCCACTTTCATAATTATTACAATAAGATTCAACACTCTCCAAAATAGTGGGATCACTAGTGCCTAGAGTTGACACTCTTCCAAACCCACTTTCATCAATATAATCATCATAAATAGGAGGCATGCTATCATCATAATAAATTTGCTCATCAAAACTTGGGGGACTAAAAATATCATCTTCATCAAACATAGCATCCGCAAGCTTGTAGCTTTGCATATCATTAGCATCATGGATATTCGAAGAAAGCATACTAACAACATTGCAATCATGCACATCATTCAAAGGACTCACATTAAACATTTTATTAAATTCTTCCTCTAACAATTGAGCACAATTATCGGAATCCATATTTTCAAGAAAGACATCATAAAGGTAAAGCATTTGATGCAACTTCAATTCCATTTTTTTGTATTTTTTCTTTTATAAACCAAACTAGTGATAAAACAAGAAACTAAAAGATTCAATTGCAAGATCTAAAGATATACCTTCAAGCACTCACCTCCCCGGCAACGGCGCCAGAAAAGAGCTTGATGTCTACTACACAACTTATTCTTGTAGACTCGTGTTGGGCCTCCAAGCGCAGAGTTTTGTAGGACAATAGCAATTTTACCTCAAGTGGATGACCTAAGGTTTATCAATCCATGGGAGGTGTAGGATGAAGATGGTCTCTCTCAAACAACCCTGCAATCAAATACAAGAAATCTCTTGTGTCCCCAACACACCCAATACAATGGTAAATTGTATAGGTACACTAGTTCGGCAAAGAGATGGTGATACAAGTGTAGTATGGATAGTAGATATAAGTTTTTTATAATCTGAAAATAAAAAAACAGCAAGGTAGCAAGTAACAAAAGTGAGCACAAACGGTATTGCAATGCTTGAAAACAAGGCCTAGGGTTCATACTTTCACTAGTGCAATCTCTCAACAATGCTAACATAATTGGATTATATAACAATCCCTCAACGTGCGATAAAGAATCACTCCAAAGTTCCTATTCGCGGAAAACATAAGATAGAAATTGTTGTAGGGTACGAAACCACCTCAAAGTTATTCTTTCTGATCAATCTATTGAGCCATCCCTATAAGTGTCCCGAACAGCCCTAGAGTTCGTACTAAAATAACACCATATGATACACATCAACCAACTCTAATGTCACCTAGATACTCCAATGTCACCACAAGTATCCGTGAGTTGATTATTCGATATGCATCAAACAACTTCAGATTCATAATATTCAATCCACACAAAGAACTTCAAAGAGTGCCCCAAGATTTCTACCGGAGAAAGTAGGACGAAAACGTGCATCAACCCCTATGCATAGATTACCCCAATGTCACCTCGGGAATCCGCGAGTTGAGTGCCAAAACATACATCAAGTGAATCAATATAATACCCCATTGTCACCATGGGTATTCATATGCAATAAATACATCAAGTGTTCTCAAATCCATAAAAGTATTCAATCCGATAATAGTGAAACCTCAAAGGTAAAAACTCAATTCATCGTAACAAGATAGAGAGGGAGAAACACCATATGATCCAAGTATATTAACAAAGCTCGCGGTACATCAAGATCGTGCCAAATCAAGAACACGAGAGAAAGAGAGATTAAACACATAGCTACTAGTACATACCCTCAGCCCCGAGGGTGAACTACTCCCTCCTCGTCATGGAGACCGCTGGGATGATGAAGATGGCCTCCGGTGATGATTTCCCCCCTCCGGCAGGGTGCCGGAAAAGGGCTGTAGATGGTATTTCGAAGGTACAGAGGCTTGCGGCAGCGGAGTCCAAAATCTAGTGTTATTTCTAGGGGTTTCTCTATTTATAGGATTTTTCAGCGTTGGAACCACGTCAAGATGGGCTAAGATGGGCCCACGAGGCACCACGGCACGCCACCCCCCTGGCGCGCCGTGGTGGCTTGTGAGCACCTCGTGAGCCTTCTGGTCCTTCCACGAAGCTTCGGGGGTCTATTTTGCTCCCAAAAAAAATCGTCTAAAAGTTTCGCTGCATTTGGAGAACTTTTATTTATGCTTAAAAAACAACACCACGGTAGTTCTGCCGAAAACAGCGTTAGTCCGGGTTAGTTCTAATCAAATCATACCAAAACCATATAGAATTGTTATAAATATGGTATGAATACTTCATAAATTATAGATACGTTGGAGACGTATCAGATATCAATCCAGTAGGAGAACCAAGCAAAATTCCGTTACGCGCACCTGCACACACAAGAGCAAACACTTGCACCCAACGCAAATAAGAGGGTTGTCAATCCTCTTAGCGGTTATCTGCAAGGATTAAATCTTATCGAGGTAAATAGATAATCTAAAATACTAATTAAAATAAAAGTAAATAAATTGCAGCAAGGTATTTTTAGGTTTTTAATATGATAAAGATAGACCCGGGGGCCATAGTTTTCACTAGAGGCTTCTCCTTCGAGCGCATAAACATACGGTGGGTAAACAAATTACTGTAGGGCAATTGATAGAAAAGCAAATAATTATGGCGGATTCATGGCAATGATCATGTATATAGGCATCACGTCCGAGACAAGTAGACCGACTCCTGCCTGCATCTACTACTATTGCTCCACTCATCGACCGCTATCCAGCATCCATCTAGAGTATTAAGTTAATAAAAACAGAGTAACGCCTTAAGCAAGATGACATGATGTAGAGAAGCAAATTCAAGCAATATGAATAAACCCCATCTTTTTATCCTTAATGGCAACAATACAAATACGTGCCATGTCCCCTTCTGTCACTGGGATTGAGCACCGCAAGATTGAACCCATCACAAAGCACCTCTCCCATTGCAAGATAAATCAATCTAGTAGGCCAAACCAAATCGATAGATCGGAGAGAAATACAAAGCTATATTTAATCATGCATAAAAGAGTTCAGAGAAGACTCAAATATTTCTCATGAATAATCTGATCATAAACTCACAATTCATTGGATCCCAACAAACACACCGCAAAAGAAGATTACATCGGATAGAACTCCAAGAACATCAAGGAGAACATGGTATTGAAGATCAAAGAGAGAGAAGAAGCCATCTAGCTACTAGCTATGGACCCGTAGGTCTGTGGTAAACTACTCACACATCATCGGAAGGGTAGCAAGGTTGATGTAGAAGCCCTCCGTGATCGATTCCCCCTCCGGCAGAGTACCGGAAAAGGCCTCCAGATGGGATCGCGGAAAAACAGAGGCTTGCGGCGGCGGAAAGGTTTTCTCTTCTGGCTCTCTGATGGTTTCTGAATATTTGTGAATTTATAGGAGTGGAATTAGGTCAAACGGAGCCACGTGGGCCCCACAAGGCATCAGGGCGCCCCCCGGGGCCGCGCCTTGTTGCCTTGTAGAGGCTTCGCGAACCTTCTGGCCTCCTCTCCAAGTCTCCAGGGTCTCTTTTGTCCAAAGAAAATCTCCAAAAAGTTTTGTGGCATTTGGACTTTGTTTGGTACTGATTCTCTGAAAAGCCAAAAACAAGCAGAAAACAGCAACTGGCACTGGGCACTAGGTTATTCCAAAAAAATGATATATAATTGCATATAAAAACATCCAAGATTGATACTATAATAGCATGGAACAATCAAAAATTATAGATACGTTTGAGACGTATTAAGCATCCCCAAGCTTAATTCCTGCTCGTCCTCGAGTAGGTAAATGATAAAAACAGAATTTTTGATGTGGAATGCTACCTAACATGTTTCATCATGTAATCTTTCTCTTACGGTATGAATAATAAGATCCAAATGATTCAAAGCAATATTCTATAATTTGATATAAAGACATCAATACTCAGGCATACTAACAAACAATCATGCCTTTCAAAATAACGATGCTAAAGAAAGTCATCCCGACAAAATCATATAATCCTGTCATGCTCCATCTTCTTCACACAAAGTATTTATCATGCACTACCCCGATGACAAGCCGAGCAATTGGTTCATACTTTTTAACGCACTTCAGCTTTTTCAACTCCCACTCAATACATGAGCGCAAGCCATGGATATAGCACTATGGGTGGAATAGAGTGTGGTGGTAGAGGTAAATAAGAGAAGTCAAAAATAAGAAGATAGTCTCACATCGACGAGGCTAATCAACGGGCTATGGAGATGCCCATCAATTGATGTCAATGCAAGGAGTAGGGATTGCCATGCAACGGATGCACTAAGAGCTATAAGTGTATGAAAGCTCAACATGAAAACTAAGTGGGTGTGCATCCAACTTGCTTGCTCATGAAGACCTCGGGCATTTGAGGAAGCCTGTCATCGGAATATACAAGCCAAGTTCTATAATGAAAAATTCCCACTAGTATATGAAAGTGACAAAATAGGAGACTCTCTATATGAAAAACATGGTGCTACTCTGAAGCACAAGTGTGGAAAAAGGATAGTAACATTGCCCCTTCTCTCTTTTTCTCTCATCATTTTTTTTATATTTAGAACGGTCTCATGGACCTCATTCCCACTTTTTTGAGAACTCATTAGTCTCCACCATTATTTCCTCACTGGGACAATGCTCTAATAATGATGATCATCACACCTCTATTTACTTACAACTCAACATTACAACTTGATACTAGAACAAAAATAAGACTCTATATGAATGCCTCTGGCAGTGTACTAGGATGTGCAATGATGCTAGCGTAACATGTATAAAAATGATGAACGGTGGCTGAGCCACAAATACTATGTCAGCTATATGATCATTCAAAGCAATATGACAATGATGATGTATGTCATAAAAACGGAACGGTGGAAGTTGCAAGGCAATATATCTCGGAACGGCTATGGAAATGCCATGATAGGTAGGTATGGTGGTTGTTTTGAGGAAGATATAAGGAGGCTTATGTGTGATAGAGCGTATCATATCACGGGGTTTGGATGCACCGACGAAGTTTGCACCAACTCTCGATGTGAGAAAGGGCAATGCACGGTACCGAAGAGGCTAGCAAATTGCGGAAAGGTGAGAGTGCGTATAATCCATGGACTCACATTAGTCATAAAGAACTCGCATACTTATTGCTAAAGTTTATTAGCCCTCGAAGCAAAGTACTACTATGCATGCCCCTAGAGGGATAGATTGGTAGGACAAGGTCCATTGCTCGTCCCCGACCGCCACTCATAAGGTAGACAATCAATAATAAATCAGGCTCCAACTTCTTAGCATAACGACAAATCATACGTGCATGCTTCGGGAATCACAAACCTTAACACAATTATTCTTACTAAACCACAATCATCTACTAGTACCTCCCCCATATTACCATCTTAGTATCGCAAAACTATTGCAAGGAATCAAATTTATCATATTCAGTGATCTACATGAAAGTTTTTATTATATCCCTCTTGAATACCCATCATATCAGGACCAAATTCATAACCCGTCCATATTACCATTGCTATCATGAGACTCTCAAAAAGATATAAGTGAAGCATGAGAGTGCAACTATTTCTTTAAAATATAACCACCGCCGTGCTCTAAAAGATATAAGTGACGCACTAGAGCAACTGCCTAGCTCAAAAGATATAAGTGAAGCACATAGAGTACTCTAACAAATCACTAATAATGTGTGTCCCTCTCAAAAAGGTGTGTTCAGCAAAGATGATTGTGACAAACTACAAAGCAAACAAACTATATCACAAGACGCTCCAAGTAAAACACATATCATGTGATGAATAGAAATATAGCTCCAAGTGAGTTACCGATAGATTGTAGACGAAAGAGGGGATGCCTTCCGGGGCATCCCCAAGCTTAGACGCTTGAGTCTTCCTTGAATATTACCTTGGGGCGCCTTTGGCATCCCCAAGCTTAGGCTCTTGCCGCTCCTTATTCCTTTATCCATCGTAGTCTCACCCAAAACTTCAAAACTTCAGCACACAAAACTCAACAGAAACCTCGTGAGATCCGTTAGTATAACAAATAAATCTTTAACTCTAGGTACTGTTGTAAATTGATTCATATTTAATATTGGCATAATGCTACTGTACTCCAACTTCTCCATGACTCATACACCTGTAGGGGAACGCAGCAGAAAACAAAAAAATTCCGACCTACGCACCAGCCCAGGACCACTATGAAGACTGCATACAAGGTTTCGATCCAATCGTTACCGACTCGTAGCGCTGCGGAAGTACAGTCGATGTAGATCGTCAGTGCAGATCCCCGCAGCTAGGATTTACAACCTCCCAACCGCGAGGATGTTCTCCCTTGTCTTCTCGTCGGACATCCCTCCGGGAGGCGGTCGGACAGTCCCTCGGACGGTGTCATGGACAGCCCTTCGGGACGACCCTCAAAACGCGGACGGTCACTCGGACAGCCCTTCGAGAGGCACTCTCGAACAGCCCCTCGGGCAAAAAGATCAAACCTATGACCTCTCTACGGGGTTGCACACATACGGTGTCATCTATCCGGCAGGGCTTCGCCGTCCAGAACTAGTTCCCACCGGAACCCGGACAACCTTTCGGCTCTACAAAACTATTTTGCGGGGAGGGAGAGAAGAAGCCAGATCATGCCTGGCACTTGTATGTGAGAAAGGAGTGAGTCTTTAGGCAGCCCCCTCCACCCCTATTTATAGGCCAAGCCCAAGGGTGGCTTCTCCAAGAAGCCAAGGGGAAAAATACCAAAAGGCCCTCAAGGTGGCTTCTCCAAGAAGCCACCCAAAAAGCACTTTCACTATTCACGGAAACATTTTTCCGCGACCGTTAAATCCGAAAATATTTCTGTGGGTCTTAGAATAATTCCAATACCCACTAAAATGATTTTGGACGCGTTCCGAAACAATTCCGGATTAGTGATTTTCATCTGCGAAAAGCAACCAAACCAATTCCGGCAGCTCCAGAACATTTCCGGTTTTTATCCCGGAAAAATCCCAGAAGTTTCCAGAACAATTCTGGCACCCTCCAAGAATTTTCAGACGTGTGCCGAAACCAATTTGACTCAATGGTATACCCTGAAACAACTTTTCAGTTTTACCGAAACTATTCCGGTGTTCTCTCTCCAGAACTTTTCCGTTGTCTCCGAAACTTTTTCGTTGTCTCCGAAACTTTTCCTGTGACATTCTCTCAGACTCCCTGTCTAGTATTCAGCAGATAGATGACCCTTAAGCGTGTGACCCTATAGGTTCGGTGAAGTATAGACATGACCGGAACACTTTCCGATAAATGATCAACATCGGAGCCGTGGACACCCATATTGACCCCTATACCCACACGAATAAGTATTCGAGTGAACCTCTAGTTGCCGTGTGCTATTCCTGTTGCTTCGCGATATGATACAAATACCCGAGGTGAGAATCATCGACATCCCCGTGGATCAACACTTGCCCACAATGCCAGTTACCTCGTTACCGGTTTTGTTCTCTTTTCTCGTTTCCGTGTTCTGGCATCCCTGTGATCAAATCACATTGTGTCTGGCCAGACGATGGTGGATACCGTAACACCGAGAGGGCCCAGAGATATCTCTCCATCGTCGGAGGAGCAAATCCCAATCTTGAGCTATCAAGTCCCTTGTCATACTTTCCCATGAACCCGTAAGCCGCCGTAATAGCCACCCAGTTACGGATGGCGTTTAACAAACCCCAAAGTTCATGAATCAAGCATGAAGGAACTCGATAATCTCATGGTCTAAGGAATTATGCAAACGTTAACTTTCTCTGTGTTATTAACCATTAACTTGTGACGAATGTATCTCATAGCATAACAACAATTCGGGTCGATTCAACCACAAGTGTTCTACTAACATTGTGCCCTCAAAGTTGCCGGCATAGTCATGCCCATGATCAGGAAAACAAAACCATCATGCAACACTTGAGCTAGTCTTAGAGGCCAGACTAGGAATACATTTTACCGTTTATTATTCCACACGTGCATATGAGTCTTCCTCCGAGCCTCGTGGTTATTGTAGACTCGAGAACCATAGCAGTTATAGCACGGAATATAAACTTAATTACGAACATGGGGATAAATAATAACATTTATTATTGCCTCTAGGGCATATCTCCTATAGACTCCCACTTGCACTAGATTCAATAATCTAGTCAATGCTAAAACACTTTACACCTATGGCATACCGGTGTAAAATATGCTTCGCTTGTGGTATAGCCAGATGTCCAATGGATTTGACAACTTCAGCTCCGTGTGTATCTTTGCATGTCCTCGCATTTTCACGCTTTCACAAAATTCATATTTTGTGTGGACTTGGCTTTGTATATATGTGAATCACAGGTCAAACCTTGATTCCTCAGACTGAGCTATGGAGCAACTATCTACAATAGTGTCCCATTGACCAAAGCCTTCTTGGAACCATACTAAGTTCATGAATGAACTATATGATTCAACATCTTCTTACTCGCTTCCAAAGCGTCAACATACTTAGCCTTTGTTATAGAAATCGCCACAGTAACTTGTTTGGAACAATTTCCAACTACTGTGCCGCCATATCGTGTATTACACAAAACCCTTAACTTAAATCAAAAATCGCATGGAGCATTGAAGACTGTATCGATGTAATTACTTACAACGAGTACTTCATAATCTCTGCTTGCGAGAAAACATGTCATCAGTGCTACTTTAGTACTTAATGACATTTTTCACTGTTGTCCCATGATCAGTACTTTGACCACTTTGGTATCTATACTCGCAACAGCTTTGGGAGTATCGGACATATCTGGTTGTTTTACATACCATGGAATACATGATTAATCCAAACACAAGAGTCTGTGGAATCTCCATCATGTATTTTGCTCATCAGTGTTTTGGGACACCGAGTCTTGCAAAAACCCGTTCCATGTGACTTCGGCAAGAATCACTCCTTGGCGTTTTAATGCTAAACTGGTTTAGCATCTTGTCAATATGTATTTTTGGCTTTAGCTCTATCAGGCAATTTTATCTCGTAGATAATTATGCCTAATACCGAGGCTACCTAGCCTAAGCACTTCATCGAAAACTATTTTCAATGAAGTCCTAATTCGTGTCAAGAAATGTATATTATTTCCAATCAACAATGTGTCAAGCACACAAGGTTTTTAGAAATATTATTATGCTCCCACTTACTTTCTTGTAACCACAAGCATCTTCGTTATCCATTGATGAAATCAAACTCTTTTGATTATTTCATCAAAACGAAGATTCCAACTCCATTTTGCTCTCTTCTGTCCATTGCTGGAACTCTGAAGTTTGCATACTTACTAGCATCCTCTGGATTGACAAAATACTTCGGACTGTATCACATGCAAGTCCTAGGTTGCATTTCCATCACATGGAAATCCTTTTGGCATCCATGTATCATATCTCAAGATTGAAATATGTATTAATTGCTAGTTTAACCCGATCTGACTTTAAGCATCGCAACGGTGAGACAATCTCATCGTAGTCAACTCCTTGAATTTGTTATTGCAACAAGTCAAGCTTTATGGATAAAACATTTTATCCACATCAGTTTATAGTTCCATTAATGTTCGTTAGACTCTAAGTCTTCCGAAGGGTTTATCAAGATATAATCTTGAATCATTTATGGAAACTATCTCGGATTATATTGGCATTTAGCCAATTCCGGAGTCAGGGCCCATCAACGCTTCCTTGTGTATCGTAGGTATACTGTTTTCTAACAACAATATCTCGCTTGCGCACCTGAGAGGTTTGCACGAGTTTTGCCTACGTGGTTCAGTTGCAAGTTCGACCGAAGTCCATACATCTAATGTAGAGGCTTCCGTATTAGTCGCAGTAGGAAACTCTGGAATTACTTCCAAGGTTTCTTTCCTTTGATCTGATGACGAAGATACTGTTATCTCGTCGAGTCGCACTGTCCTCCCACTCACCTTTTTGCAAGAACCATTTTCTTCAAAATCATACTGTTCTTTGTGGCGAAACCTTTTGCCTCGGTACAGTGGTGGGGGAATACCCAATAACTTGGGATAACCTACAAAGTAGCACTTGTCTGATTTGGAATAGGTTTGTAAATATTTTACACAAGCCCCATATTCCAAATGTTAAGAAAAGACATAACATGGTTGGGTGTACCATACCATGGAGTCATTTCAACAAATCTGATGGTGCTCTTTTCAGTGTAAAAGCCGCAGTCTCTAAAAGCATTACTTTTAAAAGGGATACTGGCAAATTGATTTATGTCATCTTTGATCTTACCATGTCATAAATGGTTTGATTACATCTTCACAGATATTCCACTCACAGTGGTGCTCCGTGAGGTATAAGTTATGAAACTCTTTTCACAACTCATCAGACATTCGCTAAACTTGTAACTCAAATATTCCTTTCGGCAATCTAGTTTGCAGAAACATAATTTTCTTGTTACAATAATTTCTACTTCATTTTTGAAAACCTTATGAATGATTTCAAAAGATCCAGACTTACGTCTCATCAAGTAAATATCCATATATCTACTTGAGTCATTTCTGAAGATAGATAAATCCACTGCTAGCAACAACATTTATCGGACTACATACATCAAAATGTATGATCACCAATAAGTTCGTTGCTCGTTCCTTATGGCATGTGAACGGTATTTCAGTCACTTCACTTTTCGGAGGAAAGTTGCAAGTGTCAGATAATTCATAATCAAACGACTTCAAAATCCATCATTATGGAATTTCTCCATGCGGGTTTCTCCAATGTGACCAAATGCAGTGCCACACATGTGTGGTATTCTCTTAGTCTTGCGACATTTAGTATCAGTGTTATGGATGTATCGTATTACCATCAATATTCATAACATACATCCCATCCATGATGGAAGCATGGCCCTTATGTTATTCATGACACTGAACAACAATTGTTCTTTTATGAACAACCCTTTTGCAACAAACATTATGCAATGGGCTAGAGTGTGTAAAACTCTAAAATGAATTATGAAAGTAAATACAGAGGTAATGTATTATTATCAATATTCATAACATACATCTCATTCATAATGAAAGTATGGCCCTTAAGTTATTCTTAACATCGAACATCAAAAGTTCTCTTATGAACAACCTTCTTGCAAGATATCTTATGCAATGGGCTAGAGTGTGTAAAACTCTAAAATGAATTATGAAAATAAATACATAGGTAATACACCGATGGAATGTATAGTAACATTTACTATGTTCCCAGCGCGTATCTGAACCTCACTCCGGCCAGTCTTTTAGGTCGTAGTAGTTCTTGCATCGAATTGCAACGGAAAGCAATCGAGCGGGTATCTCTGTGATCAACTCACAATACCCAAGAATCGGTGATTAACATGTTTAATCATAATTCCCAAGAACTATTTCTTTGACCAGCCTTCTATACATCAATAGCTTGTATGACTTTCATACATGAGTTGGATATTCCAGTCTTCTCTCTTTTTGCCTTTATACTTCTAACAATTTTACTTCCAATAATTCTCCTACTCTCAGAAGAAGCACCAACTTGAAGAGTGGCGTCAGCCCCGGACTTCCTAGGTGTGTAAGTCATACTAACACCCTTCGGACATTTCCTTTCTCTTAAGTTGTTGTTTTATTCACCATCATCATATGACAGGCGTTCTACTGGATCCCTCTGTTATTAGTCAAATGCATAGTAAACACATTTACTAATAGTTTGCAAAACAAACATTTCTTTGGATATCACATATCTTTTAGCCTTTGTTTGTGTCTGAAAATGATTTTCAGTTCCATGAATATCACATAGCTATCCTAAACTTTTGAAGTTCGGGTCTCAAGGAAGCAAACATATTGCACTTGACCGTAACGAAATTCTAGCTTTTGGATCGAAGGACGAGAGTCACATTATCCATAGCATTAGCGGGAGAATACCAAAAGCATACGATAGGACAAAGTCCTTCTCGGCACTTTTGAGGACAATCCTCACATTACGTTACCAACCATAAAGTTTAACCAGATACTAAACAACTATTCAAATTTAATAGGGAAGGTGGAAAACGCGAGCCATTATTCTACAACTATTATGCAATTTTCACTTAGACAAAGTTCATAATTAATTACACAGAGATTTAAACAAGTTAATTCTACAGTGCGCTCCCACTCAAATCAATATCTCTCATAATTGATTGTGAGTGATACAAGACCCATATTGAAATTCAACGCCAAGGATGTATCCATCTCAAGTGACGAGAATTGCAATCGGTAGGCCAACTTGCCAATCACATATGTATGTGACTCTTGTTCATCTTTCGATGGGCGTGTTCCGAGCTCAGGACGATCCTCCGGAAAGTCAAGACAACCAAGTGATCTCGCTGTGAGGTCTCAACTTACCCGCCTCACACTTCTCTAATCGTTCGTACCCATGTATCCATGTGATACCCCGAAAAGATAGGTGCCGTGACAGTGCTACACTTGGGAGAACACTAACTACTTGATATTTTTGTGAGAGATCACCCTAATAAAAGCGACTACCGCGCAATCAAGAAGGGTGCATCATAAGGGATAAACATATCAGGCAATTCATAATAGCATGATATGGTATAGCCCTTTCTGACGGAGAAGTCTTGTATTTCTTCGTCTTCGGCATTCGCGTCGGTGTTCACCTTCGCGAAGTTTGCCACCACCTTGTCGATGCAATAAATAATAATGCTATCTCTATAGCATAATAAAATAAAGCATTATGACAAGGTTGACACGCAGGTCATTAAAGTGACAATCATATGGCTCCAGCCATCATGCCGAATCATGACACGCAGGTCATGTTAATTTACATTATATAGTCATCTCATACATAATCGAATTAATATGAGAACTGCTATACCACATCACATGCACATCTTATGTCATCCTGCAAAACCAAGTTAGACGCCTCTAATTGGTTCATACAAAATTTCATTTTACATGGCTTCTAAGGTTTCGAAGCAAACCGAAGCTACCAACGTCCATCATCAAGTATGATAATTCAAGTCGCTAGATTAACTTTGTGGGGTGTATGAAACACGAGATAATAAAATCTCGAGCCCCATACTGAACTTCGTCATACGCATGACCCCCGTGCAGATCATATCTGCATTGCCCTTTCGTCTGCGAAATTTCATCTTTCTTTTTAACTATGGTGGAATTCAACTAACTGTTAGCACTTCGTTGATCAATGAGGATCGCGGATTGCCAGAACTTTGAAATTCCACCATGCCGTTATCAAGATCAGAAATATGCAAATTCCAGGGAAGCAACAAGAACATCGGGTAATAGATTTCATCTGCTACCCGCACAAATAATTTTCAGCAATAGAACTCATCTACTACAAATTATATTGTGCAACACCCATACATCTCTATGTATTCTAAATCGTAACCTGCATCTACGCATAGCACGGCTCTTGATGCCACTGTAGGGGAATGCAGCAGAAAACAAAAAATTTCCGACCTACGCACCAGTCCAGGACCACTATGAAGACTGCATACAAGGTTTCGATCCGATCATTACCGATTCGTAGCGCAGCGGAAGTAGAGTCGATGTAGATCGTCAGTGCAGATCCCCGTAGCTAGGATTTACAACCTCCCAACCGCGAGGATGTTCTCCCTCGTCTGCTCGTCGGACAGCCCTCTGGGAGGCGGTCGAACTGTCCCTCGGACGGTGTCACGGACAGCCCTTCGGGACGACCCTCAAAACTCGGACGGTCACTCGGACAGCCCTTCGGGAGGCACTCTCGAACAGCCCCTCGGGCAAAAAGATCGAACCTATGACCTCTCTACAGGGTTGCACACATACGGTGTCATCTATCCGGCAGGGCTTCGCCGTCCAGAACTAGTTCCCACCGGAACCCAGACAGCCTTTCGGCTCTACAAAACTATTTTGCTGGGAGGGAGAGAAGAAGCCAGATCATGCATGGCACTTGTATGTGAGAAAGGAGTGAGTCTTTAGGCAGCCCCCTCCATCCCTATTTATAGGCCAAGCCCAAGGGTGGCTTCTCCAAGAAGCCAAGGGGAAAAATACTGAAAGGCCCTCAAGGTGGCTTCTCCAAGAAGCCACCCAAAAAGCACTTTCACTATTCATGGAAACATTTTTCCACGACCGTTAAATCCGAAAATATTTATGTGGGTCTTAGAATAATTCCAGTACCCACTAAAATGATTTTGGACGCGTTCCGAAAAAATTCCGGATTAGTGATTTTCATCTGCGAAAAGCAACCAAACCGGTTCCGGCAGCTCCGGAACATTTCCGGTTTTTATCCCGGAAAAATCCCAGAAGTTTCCAGAACAATTCTGGCACCCTCCAAGAATTTTCAGACGTGTGCCGAAACGAATTGACTCAATGGTATACCCTGAAACAACTTTTCAGTTTTACCGAAACTATTCCGGTGTTCTCTGTCCGGAACTTTTCCGTTGTCTCCGAAACTTTTCCGGTGAGTTTCTCTCAGACTCCTTGTCTAGTATTCAGCAGATAGATGACCCTTAAGCGTGTGACCCTATAGGTTCGGTGAAGTATAGACATGACCGGAACACTTTCCGATAAATGATCAACATCGGAGCCGTGGACACCCATATTGACCCCTATACCCACACGAATAAATATTCGAGTGAACCTCCAGTTGCCGTGTGCTATTCCTGTTGCTTTGCGATATGTTACAAATACCCGAGGCGAGAATCATCGGCATCCCCGTGGATCAACACTTGTCCACAATGCCAGTTACCTCGTTACCGGTTTTGTTCTCTTTTCTCGTTTCCGTATTCCGGCATCCCTGTGATCAAATCACATTGTGTCTGGCCAGACGATGGTGGATACCGTAGCACCGAGAGGGCCCAGAGATATCTCTCCATCGTCGGAGGATCAAATCCCAATCTTGAGCTATCAAGTCCCTTGTCATACTTTCCCATGAACCCGTAAGCCGCCGTAATAGCCACCCAGTTACGGGTGACGTTTAACAAACCCCAAAGTTCATGAATCAAGCATGAAGGAACTCGATACTCTCATGGTCTAAGGAGTTATGCAAACGTTAACTTTCTCTTTGTTATTAACCATTAACTTGTGACGAATGTATCTCATAGCATAACATCAATTCGGGTCGATTCAACCACAAGTGTTTTACTAACATTGTGCCCTCAAAGTTGCCGGCATAGTCATGCCCATGATCAGGAAAACAGAACCATCATGCAACACTTGAGCTAGTCTTAGAGGCCAGACTAGGAATACATTTTACCGTTTATTATTCCACACGTGCATATGAGTCTTCCTCCGAGCCTCGTGGTTACTGTAGACTCGAGAACCATAGCAGTTATAGCACGGAATATAAACTTAATTATGAACATGGGGATAAATAATAACATTTATTATTGCCTCTAGGGCATATCTCCTACAACCCCCCGATATGATCCATAGATACATCAAAATAAGCGAACTATGCAACAAAAACAGAATCTGTCTAAAACAGAACAGTCTGTAAAGATCTAAATTATGGTCATACTTCTGTAACTCCAAAAATTCAGAAACATTAGGACAACGTGGGCAACTCATATATCAATATTGTGTAAAAAATTCAAAAGGTTCTGACATTCCAGCGAAAATTATAAATTCCAGCACTGGACGCAAAAGTTTCTGTTTTCAAACAGCATCAATCATACTATCTACCAAATCACTCCAAAGGCATTACTTGGCACAAACACTAATTAAATCATAAAAATACAATCATAACAGAAGCTATAATTGTGCAAACACTCAAAAACATAAAGTATTGGGTTGTCTCCCAATAAGCTCTTTCTTTATAGCCATTACGATAGGCTTGAAATATTAATGATGCTCACATAAAAGATAAGAGTTGGAACACAAAGAGAGCATCATAAAACATGTGACAAACACATTTAATTCTAACATACTTCCTATGCATAGGCATTTTATAGGGAAACAAATTATCAAGACAAGAAGTATCTAGCGTATGCAAGGAAGAAGAACGAAGCATTAACAATTTGAACTTCAAGAGAGGTAATTGAGTAACATGAAAATTTCTACAACCATATTTTCCTCTCTCATAATAATTACATGTAGGATCATAATCAAATTCAACAATATAGCTATTATATAAAATATTCTCTTCACGATCCACATGCATGCAAAGTTGACACTCTTCCAAAATAGTGGGATTATCATCAACTAAAGTCAAGACCTCTCCAAACCCACTTTTATCAAAAATTTCATAAGATTGAACACTCTCCAAATATGTGGGATTATTTTTACCTAAAGTTGACACTCTTCCAAAATTATTATTGTAAATATTATTATCAATAGCATATTCATCATGAGGCTTAAATAAATTTTCAAGATCATAAGAAGCATTATCACCCCAATCATGATCATTGCAATAAGTAGTGCACATAACAAAATTTTCATCCCCAAGCTTGTAGCTTTGCATATCATTAGCACAATTGACATTAATAGAATTTATAATAACGTCATTGCAATCATGCTTTTTATTCAAGGAGCTACCAAGTATGGGTGCTATAGCAATAATTTCATTTTTAACATAAGGAACTATAGCAAGTTCATCTCTATAAGAATCATTAATATTGGCATCATGGCCATAAGAATAGCAAGCATCATATTCATCAACAGGGGAATTTCAATCGAATCAACGGAATCATAATTATCTATGGATTCATGCATATCATTATTTTCTTCCAAAGTAGCAGACATCCTTTCAATAAATTCATTGACATAGGCATTAGGAGCATAGTTTTCATAGCAATATTTAAGTATGTCAAAATTTTCAGATTTGTAGAGAGTAATATCATACTTTCCAATTAAAGAAGCAACTTCATAAGCACCCTTAAAAGCAACAAATTCTTCAATTTGTTCGATATCATAGTAACTATAAACACTCTTGGCATAAGAAGATAAGATTTCATTATCATTAAACTCACATAGGTAGGGAAGGTGATTTTTAGGGTTCTTAGAGCAACAAGTAAAATCATAAATTTCACATAGATTCCAAGCATAGCAAACTATTTATTTGATTCCATAAGAGTCTCCCTTTTTGAGACAAACGGTGACGCACAAAATGAGCATGCTCATCTAATGATTTTCCCTCAACTAAGCTAGTTGGGGTTTTAGCACAAGCACAAATGGATCGAAGATGATCCAAGTAGAAAACCTTAAGGTGATCCATAGTATCTTAAATTTTTGTTTCACTTTCTGTTCTTGAGTGTTTGACATGAAGGCAATAAAAGCAAGCAAGCAAGCAAACAAGCAAATAAAAATATTTTTGTGTATTTGTAAAAAAAACTAGAAGTGGGGGAGATGAAAAAGAGAAGCAAATGCAAATAAAAAGGCAAATAAAATAAATGCAAGTGATTGATAATTTGTGCGAAGGTACTTGATAGATTTTGATGATGTCTCCCCGGCAACGGCGCCAGAAATTCTTCCTGCTACTTGTAGTCTGCGTTGGTATTTCCCCGAAGAGGAGAGGATGATGCAGTACAGTAGAGATAAGTATTTCCCTCAGTTAAGAACCAAGGTTATCAATCCAGTAGGAGAACCAAACAAAATTCCGTTAAGCGCACTTGCACACACAAGAGCAAACACTTGCACCCAACGTAAATAAGAGGGTTGTCAATCCTCTTAGCGGTTATTTGCAAGGATTAAATCTTATCGAGGTAAATAGATAAACTAAAATACTAATTAAAATAAAAGTAAATAAATTGCAGCAAGGTATTTTTAGGTTTTTAATATGATAAAGATAGACCCGGGGGCCATAGTTTCACTAGAGGCTTCTCTCTCGAGCGCAGAAACGTACGATGGGTAAACAAATTACTGTTGATCAATTGATAGAAAAGCAAAAAATTATGACGGTTTCATGGCAATGATCATGTATATAGGCATCACGTCCGAGACAAGTAGACCGACTCCTGCCTGCATCTACTACTATTACTCCACTCATCGACCGCTATCCAGCTTGCATCTAGAGTATTAAGTTAATAAAAACAGAGTAACGCCTTAAGCAAGATGACATGATGTAGAGAAGCAAATTCAAGCAATATGAATAAACCCCATCTTTTTATCCTTAATGGCAACAATACAAATACGTGTCATGTCCCCTTCTGTTACTGGGATTGAGCACCGCAAGATTGAACCCATCACAAAGCACCTCTCCCATTGCAAGATAAATCAATCTAGTGGGCCAAACCAAATCGATAGATCGAAGAGAAATACAAAGCTATATTTAATCATGCATAAAAGAGTTCAGAGAAGACTCAAATATTTCTCATGAATAATCTGATCATAAACTCACAATTCATCGGATCCCAACAAACACACCGCAAAAGAAGATTACATCGGATAGAACTCCAAGAACATCAAGGAGAACATGGTATTGAAGATCAAAGAGAGAGAAGAAGCCATCTAGCTACTAGCTATGGACCCGTAGGTCTGTGGTAAACTACTCACACATCATCGGAAGGGCAGCAAGGTTGATGTAGAAGCCCCCCGTGATCGATTCCCCCTCCGGCAGAGTACCGGAAAAGGCCTCCAGATGGGATCACAGAAGAACAGAGGCTTGCGGCAGCGGAAAGGTTTTCTCTTCTGGCTCTCTGATGGTTTCCGAATATTTGTGAATTTATAGGAGTGGAATTAGGTCAAACGGAGCCACGTGGGCCCCACAAGGCATCAGGGCGCGCCCCCCTGGGGCCGCGTCCTGTTGCCTTGTGGAGGCTTCGCGAACCTTCTGGCCTCCTCTCCAAGTCTCCAGGGTCTCTTTTGTCCAGAAAAAAATCTCCAAAAAGTTTCGTGGCATTTGGACTTCGTTTGGTACTGATTCTCTGAAAAGCCAAAAACAAGCAGAAAACAGCAACTGGCACTGGGCACTAGGTTAATAGGTTAGTCGCAAAAAATGATATAATATTGCATATAAAAACATCCAAGATTGATACTATAATAGCATAGAACAATCAAAAATTATAGATACGTTGGAGACGTATCAGATAGCTGTCGGATGTCATCTGCTACGACCCCGTCATCAGGCTGCTGCATAGTATCAGCAAGTCTAGTCACCGCCCGGACATTGTTAATCGGAGTGCGAAGGATTCGGAGGTCGTTTGGGCCTCCGACTGCGAAATTGATGTTCATGTCCTGCCCACGCCGGACGATCGAAGGGTCCGCACGTCATGGATGAATGTTATCTGCCAGCTCCTGCTCACAGATGATTAGATTGTGCTCGAGTTGGTCCAGTCGCGCGCCCTGCCAGAGTCTTCTGGCGCGCGGCCTCGAGGGCCTTGTCAGCCGGCGAATCGCCCGAAATTGGGGTGTGAAGGAGCCGCTTAGCCGCCTCACGCTGCTCCCGGGTGAGAGGGTCCTCATCTGCTGCTTCATCACCGACTAAAGCGGATGGATCGGCCGCCGGCCGCCTGCAACTTGACTCAGGGGGTGGCATGCCAGCCATGAAGACTTCCGCCACGGGTGGCTGTGTGCAGCTCTCTTCTCCCTCGGAGTTGGAGATGCACTCTCCAAGAGAGGAAAAATGGACTCAGAGTCCATCATCCCTACAAGCTGGCTCGCGGAATGATGGAATTGAGGACGAGATTTGCCGGATCGCTTTTGATGATGACGCGGTACTAGCTACGCCGACTGGTGTGATGACGGGAGCTGCAGGCTCGGGACTCCCGAGGCGTTAGCCCGATAGTGAATGGTCCCGTGTGCCGGCAGATTAGCACTGTTCAGCGGGGTAACAGGATGCCACGCCAATCCATCGATGGGGAACACAAGCTCCCCGAAGCGGATGCTACCAGCCAAAACTATGGATGAAGCAAACTGCACCATATCGTAGATAGACGCTTGCCCCAAGGTGGGCGCCAACTATCGTGGATATAATCCTGACAATACTAGGGGGTAGGAATGTAGAGGCAATCGTATCTACTGAACGATGCAAGTGGGACTACGCTCAAGGAATTATACAGGTTCGGGCCCTCTGCGGGGGACCCTACTCCTATGGTGCTCTTAGCTTTTAGCGTAAGATACAATGTGTGGATGTTCAACCCTCAGCCCTCCTCGATTATATAGAGTGCGCTAGAAGGGGGTACATTATGGGCTAGTATTAATGTTGTTAATGGCCTCAGGTGTGGCTGACTGCTCCATAGCATTTACTACTGGTGTTGTATTTAACTAGATTATATATACCACCGTTGGGTAACTGCCATCATTAAGACGTCATGGACGAGAGGTATCCTAGGTAGCCGTTGACTGCTCCTTCGTCTCCCTTGCTGGCTGTTTGTCTTTGGTTGTCGGATGGCTCAGTATCCGACTGTAGGGACTTAGTGCGGTCCTGAGCCACCCTCCTTGTCCTTGATGGGCTGATGACAACGCCCCATGGCCCATGGTCTTCTGGGCCGTAACTCGGATGGGTCATGGGCCTTTGGTGGGCCATCCGTATACATGGGTCTACCCTGTATCTATAACCCCGACATGAAGCTTGCTCTCAAGAAAATATATGTGGTGTTTGCAGAAGCAATGGATCTAGAAGCCTATTGCACGCTCAAGGAGACTTATTACTCCAATGAGTTCCAAAAGTGTTGTGGAATACTATTGAGAGAATCAAAGTGTGATTGCAATTGTGGGTTGGATTTCGGTGCTCGACGAGCTATCTTTGGTCCGGGTTGGTCTGATCCATGCTCTCATTCAAAGCCCCAATCTAGCCAAGCTCAAATGCTCCCCCAAGATATGTGTTAACAAGGGATATAATATCATATCTGAGCATGAACACCCCCACCCCAATGCAGCCAAGCTAAAATCTTATATACCTAAGTAGTTGATCCCCATTACTTCTATTTATCTCAATGTGTATGCCACCTCATCAGTTATTTACTTTTTCCTCTTTTTTAAAAAATTACATACTCCACTAACTGGCATCTTTAATGCAAACTTGCCACCTCAGCATCCATGGAAAAAAAGTTCACCTCAATATACAAATATGCATGTGAAAATGTTTATTGTGCTACTTATATTTGGTAAATATTTTACACTATACATCAATTATATTAGCTTGATATTATCAATCAAAATATCTATGCTTCGTACAACCAAATTCATCAGAATATATGGCAACCAATTCTCGCTGTAACACGCAGAGTATCATCTAGTTTACATAATGAACATGTTGTCACTAACCTATTTCTCTCAACATGCAAAAATTCCAGCGGAACATGTAATCATGTATGGGAAAAAGGCCTACCATAACATGCAACCATGCATAGGAAAATGCCTATCTCAACATGCAACCTTTCTTAGAAAAATACCTATCTCGACATGCAACCATGCATGGAAAATGATTTAGCTATTTCCTATTATGCTACTTAAAATTACAAGTCTACAATAATTAAATACAAAAAATACCATGACTCTAAATATTCATGTTCCATATAAAATAATCTCATTAAAATATATTGCAATACATACTTTTAGCAACATGCGGGGTATCCTTTCTAGTTCACTATAAATCATAGACTTTTTTTATAGTGAATAGTGCATGTGCTAGACATAGAAGATTGTTTTTGTGTCGTTCACACAAAAACATATTTCATCATGAGAATTTACTAAAATTTAGTATACTTCCTGCGTACATGTGTATTTTTACCAAAATTTTGGAACTTCATAATCTGAATTTTTCTTTTCGATGTTTTCAAAGACCAGGCTCCAGCGGAGCAGCAAATTCACAGTTTTCTTATACTTCTCGTCAATAAGTAATAAATGTAAAAGAGGTGGCATTACTCACATTGTGCGCCCTATCAAATATAACACAAGTACACTGAACGCAAAGATTTTTTTTGTGCGCATTTAACTTGACATCGTTCTTATGCATGTATATTATAGAATATAAACGGAAAAAAAATCCCGAAAAAAGGGAATGTTTTCTTTTCGTTCGGGCCTTACTTGAGGCTTCAAACCTCAACCAAGAAAGAAAAAACCTCACCTCGAACTCGAAGGGCTGGATGGGCTGGACGGGAGGATCCTGGGCTTCGTGGCAAGTATGTTGGGCTGGACGTCTCTTCAGCTTTAGGCCCCAATATATATATATATTCACCTCCTTAGGGCTTTCGTCGTTGAACCAACCAGAAAAACGGTCATCTTCTCCAATTCGCCCCTTTTCCCTGCTTCGCCGTGCGCGTTGTTTTCTTCGGGCAAGCTCGCCGGTGTGCCTTCACCTCCTCGCAGCGTGAGAAAAATGGATCCTCCGCATCCCCGATTCGAGGTTCCTGCTGTCTTGCCCCTCAACTAACTAAACACGTCTCGAAGACGATGCTTTCTTGAAAATCTTGATGGTTCTTGATCTTGAATTCTTGCCGGCGACGATGGCCGGTGGTGACTTTTGCTTCTTCTCTTTTTGTTCCCTATCCTATCTGGACTTCGAATTGATCACGTTAGCTCGCCACTGTTTCTTGCTCCTAAACTAATTAAACACGTTTCGAAGATGACCCTTTGTTGAAAATTTTGATGGTTCTTGATCTTGAATTCTCGCCGGCGACGATGGCCGGTGACGTTTGCTGCCTCTCTTTCGGTGTCGCTCTCTCATCTGGACTTCTAATTGACGAGGATCCCCGTTAGCTCGCCACTGTTTCTTGCTCCTAAACTAATTAAACACGTTTCAAAGATGACGCTTTGTTGAAAATCTCGATGGTTCGTGATCTTGAATTCTCGCCGGCGACGATGGCCGGTGACGTTTGCTGCTTCTCTTTCGGTTTCGCTCCCTTATATGAGCATCTAATTGACGAGGATCCTCGTTAGCTCGCCATCGTTTCTAACTTGGTTCAGCATCGTATTTGACGTAGCTCCAGAGCTCGTCGAGGATCCCGACCTGCTGGAGCGGGCGGTGCTTCTGAAGGGCGTGACGAGGCACACGATCCCGAGCGATCTTGCCAACTTGTTCATCCCACTTGAGACGGACGCGGCAGTTCTCGTCCGTGATTGCGATGCCGGTGACTGCGCCGGCCTGGTGGTGCACGCCAACCCCGGCGACTGCGAAAAGGCCATCAATATGCAGGTGTCCCGCACGAAGAAAATCAAGATGCCGGACGGGGGAATTGATTATAATCCGGCCTCCGACGTGCTCTTCTACAGGGAGTGCCTAAGCGTCAGTTTTCGAGAAGGAGAGATCGAGAACCTCGAGGTGAGTTGCGCTCTTCGATTCCCGACCGATGTGATGTCAACTTCGGCAGTCTGCTATCAGTTACACCAATCAGTGGCACTTGCATTGCAGGAGAGAGCATTAGCCGGGCAGCGTGTGCTCGTTGGCGCCATCGACGATCACATTAGGAGGAGAGCGACGAGCAGCGGTCTCCTTCGTCCTCTCGTTCCACTCGTCTTTTTTTTTTTTTTTTAGAAAAGGAGGTTAAGACCCCCGGCCTCTGCATCAATCGATGCATACGGCCATCTTTATTTATTATTCAACATAGGTCTAACAGCACATATATGAAGCCACCCGAAGCCACCACTCATACCTACAAAATTCGATAATGTGGAGTGCTCTCACTCCCCATATCTAAAACCGGTGCCGTCGCCTATCCATTCACATAACGTATCGGAACCCACAGCCGGTGCAGCAAACCTAAAGCGTACACCACATGCACACGTTTTAGACGCCGCCATCATCATCGAACCGCTGACCCATCTTCAGGAGAGAGATCCGCATCATCCTTGCCAGTCCGTCCATCCGTCGACGCCACCACGGCGCCCAACGGCGCCACCGCCTCGCGCACGTTCGTCCAGACACGAAGATTCTGGAAGATCTGTCGTGCGTAGCACCTGCCGACCAGGCATGACACAGCGTAGCACCTGTCGGCTAGGCATGACTTGACATCTCCACCGAAAGCTCCGTGCAAGACGAAGCCGCTCCACCACCTGCCTCTGTCTTCCGGCTCTGCTCCACAAACGATGCTCCCAAGAGAGAAAACGACACCGCAGTACCGCCATCGTCCGATCTGGAAGACCAAATCCTAGGGTTTCCCCCGGAGCAGCACGAGTGGGTCGACAGTAGTTACACGACGATGCCTTCATCAAGGTAATGACGCAGAACGCCGCCATCGCCTGTCATCCGCTCGATTTTCACCGGCAACTATGTCTTCCCGGCTCGCAGCCGAAACTAGATGGCGGATCTCGAGATCTGACCATGCAGCCTCAGGCCGACCACCTCCGACAGAGGAGATGGCCACCACCGCCGGCGGCACCAGCCAGATCTAATCTGACCGGAGGCGCTGCCGACCAATCCAGACCGAATGGCGATCTCGCGCCGCCGGTCCCTCCAGACAGCGGGGCTGCAGCCTAGATCCCCGCCGTCCCCATCACCGGCGGCGCCCGGGCTTAGCCGGCGCACGTCTCCGGGGACGACGAGGTGGAGGAGAGGGGGGGAGGGGGCGGCGGCCGGAGCTCTAGGGTTGGCCCCCTGATCGCCCTGGAGGGAGCGATACGAGGGAGCCTTCACTTCCCCGGCCTCTGCACCAACCAGGGATGCATACAGTCATTTTAGTATGAGTACCAAGATAAACATGGTCCTCAGAATTTTTTTAAATGAGTATCAAGATATTTCTTGATGAGTGGTTCCACCACACACCAAGCTTAATCCTCAATAAATGGGGGAAAACCCCTGTGCATTACCTGTCAATTCTAGGAATTGAACTCGGGTCGTTAGGCTGCACAACCGCAAGCCCAACCACTAAGCCAAGGCTCTCTTTGTCCACTCGTCTACATTGAGGAGGATCCTTTTGTCCACCTGCGCTGCCTCTTCATCAGAGCGCCGAGAATCTCGGGAGGCGCCGGCGGGGTGAGCAGATTGGACGCGAAGCTGGGGGGCAGAGGAGGAGTCTGCGCCACGGTCGCCTACGAGGCGAGGTCGATCGCGCTCTTGGTGTACGACCACACAGACACCGCCGAAGCTGTGGCCAGGAGCTTGGTCAGCAGCTTCCCGGGTGTGAGAAGATTGACCACACTTTGGGCCATTCCATTCCACGTCTATAAATAGACAAGATTACAATCCTAGCCATAACTATTACAATCAATGTCATAACTATTGATTATTGTGGAGATCACAACAAATACGGAAACTCCACAATATGGGGATATGTCACGTTACGTGACATATCTGTCTAACACTCCCCCGCAGTCACAACGGGAGGAGGACGGACGTTGAGACTGGACCGAAAGTCCAGAAACAACGGTGATGGAAGACCCTTCGTCAAGATGTCGGCGAACTGGCGAGACGAGGGTACATGGAGCATGCGGACCTGGCCCAGGGCAACACGATCGCTAACGAAGTGGAGGTCGATCTCGATGTGTTTGGTGCGCTGATGCTGGACGGGGTTCGTGGACATGTAGACGGCGCTAACATTGTCACAGAACACAACCGTGGCGGGAGGAGATGGTCGATGAAGCTCATGGAGGAGTTGGCGAATCCAACTAGCCTCAGCGACGGCGTTAGCCACAGCACGATACTCAGCCTCAGCGCTAGAACGAGATACCGTGTGTTGCCGCTTCGAAGACCAGGAGACGAGGTTGTCACCGAGGTAGACGCAAAAACCCGACGTAGAGCGTCGAGTGTCGGGCAGCCGGCCCAGTCGGCGTCGGTGTAGGTGACCAGGGAGTCCGGCGATGACGAGTGAAGCTGGAGACCATGAGAAAGCGTGCCCTTAACGTAGCGCAAGATGCGCTTGAGGGCCGCCAGGTGCTGCGCGCGAGGGTCGTGCATATGAAGACACACCTGCTGAACGGCGTACGCGATGTCAGGGCGCGTGAAGGTGAGGTACTGAAGAGCCCCGGCGAGACTCCGGTACTCAGTCGGGTCGGTGACGGGAGCACCGGCGGTGGCGGCGAGCTTCGGTGATGTGTCGACCGGCGTCGTCGCAGACTTGCAGGCAGTCATGCCGGCTTTGTCCAGAATCTCTGCGGCGTACTTGGCTTGCGAGAGATGCATGCCAGAGGGGTCGCGGGTGACCGCGATGCCGAGGAAGTAGTGAAGGCTGCCCATGTCCGTCAGGGCAAACTCGGAGCGGAGAGAAGCCGTGATCCTATCGAGTAGGCTCGGCGAGGAAGCGGTGAGGACGATGTCGTCCACGTAGAGAAGGAGGAAGGCCGTGCCCTCCGTACACTGAAGAACGAACAGCGAGGTGTCCGAGCGAGAACAGATGAAGCCGGTCGAGGTGATGAAGGTCGCGAAGCGCTGGTACCACGCGCGAGGAGCCTGCTTGAGACCGTATAGCGAACGGTTCAGCCGACAGACGTGCTCGGGGCGGGTGGAGTCGATGAAGCCCGTGGGTTGTCGACAGTAGACGACCTCGGCGAGCTTGCCGTGGAGGAAAGCGTTCTTGACGTCGAGCTGGCGTGTCTCCTATTTAAGGGAGAGCGCGAGGGAGAGGATGACGCGGACCGTCGCCGGTTTGACAACCGGGTTGAACGTCTCGTCGAAGTCGACACCTTGCTCCTGGGAGAAGCCGCGAAGCACCCAACGTGCTTTGTAGCGGTCGAGGGAGCCATCGGGCTTGAGCTTGTGGCGAAAGACCCACTTGCCGGAGATGATGTTGGCGTTGCGAGGAGGAGGCACGAGATCCCAAGTGTCGTTGCCGAGAAGAGCACGGTACTCCGCGGTCATGGCATCGAGCCAGTTGGGATCCTTGAGAGCCGCACGAGCAGAGGTAGGAACCGGTGAATACATGTTGACAGAAACAGACAGGTTAAGCCGTTCACGGGGTCCGACATGGATGCCGGATGAGCTGCGCGTGCGGTGCACAGGCGGCGGCGGCGGTGGTGGTGGCGGCGGCGCAGGTGGCGAGGGAGGTGGGGAGGGGGCGGGTGGCGAGGGAGGTGGAGACGGGGCGCGCGGCACAGGTGGTGCCGGAGGAACGACAATAGGAGGAGAGTCGTCGTCGAGAAAGGCGTAGGTGGCAGCGGAGGGTTGCTGTGGTAATGCAAAGGGAAAAGTGGACTCGTCAAAAATAACGTGGCGGGAGATAATAATGCGATGAGTGGTAAGATCCATGCAGCGATAACCTTTGTGGTGAGGAGAATGACCAAGGAAAACGCAAGCGCTAGACCGTGGGGCAAGTTTATGAGGCATAGTGGAGGCGGTGTTGGGATAACAAAGACAGCCAAAAACGCGTAGAGACGAGTAATCGGGATGACTACGATGAAGTGCAAAGTAGGGAGAGGGATCGGTGATGGTTTTGGTTGTTAGACAATTGAGGACGTGAGTGGCGTAAGTGAGAGCTTCTGCCCAAAAGCGAGGTGGTAAACTAGCCTGAAATAGGAGAGAGCGCACTACGTCGTTAACAGTACGAATAATACGCTCGGCTTTACCGTTTTGTTGGGAGGTGTATGGACACGAGAAGCAGATGTGTATGCCGTGTACGGCGGCGAAGGAGTGGAGTTTGGCGCTGTCGAACTCACGACCGTTATCACACTGTATGGACGCAAGAGGCAAATTAAACTGAGTATGAGCAAAGGCGCGAAGAGAAGTAATCGCGGCGTAAGCGTCAGATTTTTGCCGTAGAGGAACAGTCCATAGAAAATGAGTAAAATCATCAAGAATAACTAGGAAATATTTATTACCAGAAATACTAGAAATTGGTGATGTCCAAAGATCACAATGAATTAACTCAAATGGGCGAGTAGTGCTAGTGGTGGAAGAAGAAAATGGTAACCGTACATGACGACCAAGTTGACATGCATGACACAAGGCACTATGAGTGTGTTTATTACACGGCAAAGAAATATGCTGCGAAAGACGACGATAAGCGTCATGACCGGGGTGACCGAGGCGACGATGCCAAACATCATGGGAGGCGGTGGTCGCGGTGAGGACACGGGGCGCCGGGCGCTGAAAGGAATAAAGCTCCCCCGTACTATTGCACCGAAGCAGCTCACGCCAAGTGAGAAGGTCCTTCACAGAAAAACCAAAAGGGTCAAACGCGACTATGCATTGATTATCTGTAGTAAACTGACGTACAGAGATGAGGTTTTGAATTATACGAGGTGTAACGAGGACATCACGGAGATGAAGAGGACGATTAGAGAAAAACGAAGGAAGAGAGGCATGTCCTGATGCGGAGACGGGAACGGAGGAGCCGTCTCCAACAGTGACATGACGAAAAATAGGGTGTGGAGAGAGAGAGGAGAGGATACCGGTGTCCTTGGAGAGATGGGCGGTGGCACCGCTGTCCATGACCCACTCAGGAGCGGGCTGCTGCAACGTCATGTCGTTGAAGTGCTGGGCGAGGGCGGAGGGATCCCACGTAGGTGACGACGCAGGGGCAGCGCTGTAGTATGCGGCGCCGTGTGGGGCGGCGCCGTAGGGAGCGCCATACGGGGCGCCGTAGGGGGCGCCGTGGCCGGCGTGGGGGGACGCCACATAGGCGCGAGGACCCGGGCGAGGGCGAGAGCCGAGGATGCTGTGGCCAGGGGCGGACTGCTGCATAGGCCACATCTGGATGGCGCCGGTCCATGGGTTGAAGGGGGTGGGCATAGGACGGGGCACCGCCGGCGGGCCGGTGGCCCTTGTTCTTCCCCTTGTTGCGGCCGTAGCCGCCATGGTGCGGGTTGGGGGCCGGTGTGGGAGGGCGCCATGGCTGTCCATCACCCGGCCCGGTAGGGGGGCCACCGCTTGGTGGAGGAGGAGCTGGCCCCCGGGCGACGAAGGCCGAGGCATTGGTGTTGGGGGAGCGACGCAGCATCTTCATCTCCTGGAGGAGCAGCATGTTGCGGAAGTTGAGGAAGGTGGGGAACGGCGTGAGGAGAGGGGCGATGTCGGCGACGCTGTCGAACCGATCGCTGAGACCCTTGATGACGTTGGTGACCAGGTCCGAGTCGGAGACCGGGGCGCCAACCTCGCCGAGGGCGTCGGCCGCTGCCTTCTGGAGCTGCAGGTACTCGGTGATGGAGCGGTCCTCTTGCTTGACGTTGCGGAATTCCTCGGCGAGGTAAACCTCGCGGGTCTGCTTGTTGTCGTTGAAGAGGCCGTGGACAGCCGTCCAGACCGTGTACGCGGTAGCGGCGGGGGCGTCGGCCGAGGTCGAGGTGGGCATGATGAGGTCGACGATGTCCATGGCCATGGAGCCATAGAGCCATCGAAGGACCGTGGAGTCGAGGCGGATCCACGTGGCATCGCCGGTAGGAGGCGTCTCGGTGGTGAGGTGGTCCTCGAGGGCGTAGGTGGTGACGGCGATGGTGAAGAAGGTGCGCCACTTGGGGAAGACGTTGGTCTTGAAGTCGAGGACGACCGGGACGAGCGAGCGAACGCTCTGGATGGCGGTGGCCTGCGCCCAGAGGTGGGCGTTGGGGTGAGGCGCGGCTTGTTCGGACAGCGCCATGGGAGGAGGAGAGGAGGAGCGGAAGCGATTTTCAGGAAGTTTTGGCTGATACCATGTGAGAAGATTGACCACACTTTGGACCATTCCATTCCACGTCTATAAATAGACAAGATTACAATCCTAGCCATAACTATTACAATCAATGTCATAACTATTGATTATTGTGGAGATCACAACAAATACGGAAACTCCACAATATGGGGTTACGTGACATATCTGTCTAACACCGGGCAGTGTCCAGCTGTACGACTCGTCCATGTTCCCATTGGCCGGCGCCACTGCTGGAGCAGCTGCAGCTGCCGGAGAGGAGCTAGGAGGTATGATCCCCCCCTTCTTTACTCGGCCAGAGTACATGGGGCGCATTGTTCAGATGCGAGGACTCGATACCCTGCACTCCGATGCCCGTGATATCGCCAGCTCCATCCATGGCCAGAACGACAGCGACTTGGAGGCCTTGATCATCTACAGGCGCCAGGGGCTTGATCGCTGTGTTCGGCACCTTGCAAGGTGCTCGTCTGCAGCTGCGTGAGTGAGACGATCACTGGATCAGTATATTCGGCCGGGAGGTGACCTGCGAGCTCGTCTGCGACCCCGCTTTTCACCGGTCCTCCAGCTCCAGCTCCAGCACCACTTGACGAGCTGCTCCCAGTCCGAGCCGCACCTTACCCAGGCATGCATCCAATTGCCATTCAGACAGTACACGACCTATACGAGGAGGAGAGGAAGACCTGTGCTCCTGATGATGTCAATGCCATTGCCGGTGTGCTTCTGAAGTTTGCTGCTCTTTCCCAGCCTGACCTTCTTCGGCTCGGCAGGTTTCCGGACAGGGCTGTGCTTCTACTGGGGATTCATCCAGCCAGAAACTGGGATTACCTTGTGGCGGCTATGAGCAGGTATGGTGGCCTTGACGAGCTGGTCCTCTGTCCGCCCAGCAGTGCTGCTCTCGTCATTTTCAAGTCCTGGAGCTCGGCGTCCAAGCTTCGTTGGGAGACTACTGACAACTGCTTGTGCTCCGGCTTCATCGAGGCTCGGCCGGTGCCAGGATGGGAGCGCGCTGCTCGGATCGCCGACGAGGCACACGCACTGCTACTCCACGTCGACGCGACCATCAGGATGTGGTCACCCCAGCAGGTTCATCACCATGTCTGAAACAAAGTATATCATTGACTAGGTAGCTATTCAGTGTTTTCTGTCTAATTGGTCATGCGAATTTGCGCATCGTTCAGTGTAAGTAAACTGCATATCCTTCGCCATGTCTCCACTATGCTTGGTTTATGTGGGTACCTGTCTCACACTGGCGATTGTTTGCTGCTACGGTGTAAATTGAATGTTCATTAGTATATCTTTTCATAACAGTCTTGATCAAGGTGCTTGTTTGTCTCGTTTTGTAAAACTTCTGCACCTGTCTCGGCTTTTGGCTGGGAACCATAAGGCGCACACAACAATTTTTATAGGAAGAACGCTGTATTTGTTGCCAAAATTAGTTGGCACAAGACAATAGAGCAGAACTGCCACTCCAACCGCAATCTGAGAGCTAAACATTGCGTGTCTCTCTTCATTGTTACCAAAGAACAGCGCAAGGATGCACGTTGCTTGTGTCTCTTCATTGATACCCTCTCTGTTCATCAATATAGGAGGTTTTAGACTGACCATACAAGTCTCTAAAACATCTTATGATAAGGGGCTTGCTAAATCTCAGTCGACAGAGATTTAGTGAAGTCTCAGTCGACATCCCAACCATTGGATCGTTTGTTTGCTTTAAGATTTGCGTAATTGATTGTCTGCTCTCAATTTGGCCTGTTAAGGCGCGACCAGCCTCTTTTTTCCTGTTGTTTTTGGGGCCCGGGAAGGGCTGTGCGCGGTGGGCTAGCGAGCGACTGGCCACCTTTTCCTTGTTTGTTTTTTTGTACAGTAGGAAACGTACTGGGGCAGCCCACTCTTCTATACACGACTACACCTGTACTTTTTCTTTCTTTTTTTATTTCCTTTTTCTATTTTAGTGTATCTATTTATCATTTTTATTTTATTAAACTTTTTACAAGTATTTTTTTACTTTTATTTTGTTTTGGAAATCTGTAACATCTACATTTTTTTAGAACCGACATTTTTAGCAGACATGAAGGATTTTTACTCTCACTTGTTGATGTCTTTTTTCTACATGGATTTTTATTTGTTTATTTGTATGTTGACTATTTCTGTTTATCATTTTTTTACTTATTTTCATTCATTTATTACCCAAAAATGTTTTCGTAATGTTTATATGCCCTTTTTTCTATGTCAGTTTGATAGAAAAAGATTTGCTTTTTATTTTTATTTTCAATAAAAAATCGTCTATTCCTTACGCACGGTGCAATTATCATAACCCACGTACGTAACTGCATGCATCTAAAATCACGTGCAACTGTAAGGGGTACAACACATCCGCAACTGTTTCGAAGCGTGTGTGGCGATGAGATCGAAGTGCATGATATGGGTAATTTTATGATTTAACTTTTTATTTTAGTTTTTTATTCTCTTTTTCCATCCACATCAAATCGAGGTCTAGTGGAATATTCATCTTTTTGTTGTTTTTTCCTATAATTTTGCCAGTGATGTGTATTTTCATTTCCCCTTTTTATTGCTCTTTCCAAACTTTTTTCAACGCGACTGCAACTAATTTGTGGTGTTTTGTCGAGGGAGGGGCAGTTGCATGTCTACCACTAGGCACACAATTGCAAGTGTCGCCCCTGAGTGCAACTGCAACTAATTTGCTGTGCGTTGCCGGGAGGGGGTAGTTGCATGTCTACCACTAGGCATGCAACTGTAAGTGTCACCCCCGACTACAACTGCATGTTTTCAACACGACCATAACTCAATGGTGTTTTGTCAGGGGAGGGGGTAGTTGTATGTCTACCACTAGGCACGCAACTGCATGTGCCGCTCACGACTACAACTGCATTTATGCAACGCTACTGTAACTAATTTATAGTGTATTGTTTGGGGGGACAGTTGCATGTCTACCACTAGGCACGCAACTGCAAGTGTCACCCACGACTGCAACTGCATGTCTTCGACGCGACTGCAACTAATTTGTGGTATTTTATCGGGGGAGGGGCAGTTGCATGTCTACCACTAGGCACGCAACTGCAAGTGTCGCCTCCGAGTGCAACTGCATGTCTATAACATGACTAGAACTAATTTGTGGTGCGTTGTCGGGAGGGAGGCAGTTGCATGCCTACCACTAGGCACGCAACTGCAAGTGTCACCCTGATACGTCTCCAACGTATCTATAATTTATGAAGTATTCATACCATGTTTATAACAATTTTATATGGTTTTGGTATGATTTGATTAGAACTAACCCGGACTGACGTTGTTTTCAGCAGAACTACCGTGGTGTTGTTTTTTATGCAGAAATAAAAGTTCTCAGAATGGACCCAAATTTTACGGTGATTTTTTATGGACCAGAAGAGACCGATGGAGCACCAGAGATGGACCAGGAGGTGGCCGAGGGCGCCACAAGCCTGGGGGCGCCCCCCCTAGGGCGTGCTCCCCGAGCTTGTGGGACCCTCGGGCACCCCTCTGACGTGATTCCAATGCCAAAAATTCCTATAAATACCCAAAACCCCAGAATTAAACCTAGAACTTCCACGCCGCCGCCGCAAGCCTCTGTACCGAAGCGATCTCATCCGGAGCCCTGTTCCGGCACCCTGGCGGAGGGGGAAATCATCGCCAGAGACCATCTTCATCATCCCGGCGGTCTCCATGACGAGGAGGGAGTAGTTCACACTCAGGGCTGAGGGTATGTACCAGTAGCTATGTGTTTAATCTCTCTCTCGTGTTCTTGATTTGGCACGATCTTGATGTACCGCGAGCTTTGTTAATATAGTTGGATCATATGGTGTTTCTTCCCTCTCTCTATCTTGTTGTGATGAATTGAGTCTTGCTCTTTGAGGTTTAGTTATGTTGGATTGAATATTGGATTTGAGATCACTTGATGTATGTCTTGCATGTGGATACCCATGGTGACAATGGGGCGTTCTATTGATTTCACTTGATGTATGTTTTGGTATTCAACTTGCGGATTCCCGTGGTGACATTGGGGTAATCTAAGCACATAGGTTGATACACGTTTTCGTCCTACGTTCTCTGATAGAAACTTTGGAGTGATTCTTTGTCGCGCGTTGAGGGATTGTTATATGATTCAATTATGTTAGCACTGTTGAGAGATTGCACTAGTGAAAGTATGAACCATAGGCCTTATTTCTAAGCATTGCAATACCGTTTGTGCTCCGTTTTATCACTTGCTACCTTGCTGTTTTTATATTTTTAGATTACAAAAACCTATATCTACTATCCATACTACACTTGTATCACCATCTCTTCGCCAAACTAGTGCACCTATACAATCTAGCATTGTATTGGGTGTGTTGGGGACACAAGAGATTTCTTGTATTTGATTGCAGGGTTGTTTGAGAGAGACCATCTTCATCCTACGCCTCCCACGGATTGATAAACCTCAGGTCATCCACTTGAGGGAAATTTGCTACTGTCCTACAAAACTCTGTACTTGGAGGCCCAACAACGTCTACAAGAATAAAAGTTGCGTAGTAGACATCAAGCTCTTTTCTGGCGCCGTTGCCGGGGAGGTGAGTGCTTGAAGGTATATCTTTAGATCTTGCAATTGAATCTTTTAGTTTCTTGTTTTATCACTAGTTTGGTTTATAAAAGAAAATTACAAAAAAATGGAATTGAGGTTGCCTCACATGCTTAATCTATATGATGTCTTTCTTGAAAATAAGGATTCCGATAATTGTGCTCAATTGTTAGAGGAAGAATTTAATAAAATGTTTAATGTGAGTCATTCGAATGATGAGCATGATTGCAATGTTGTTAGTATGCTTGCTATGAATATCCATGATACTAATGATGATTGCACTAGCCATGATAAAATCTCTGAAAAAAGGGTTTCTTATAAGCATGTAAATTATTGTGGTGAGCATAGATCTTGTGAAAACATGCCAATAAGGGATGATAGATTTTGTAATTAGCATAAATATCAAAGAACCCAATGGTTGCTTAAGATATTAGATTGTTATGCTAGAGAATTATGTTCCATTCTTCCCATTACTTGTGAACTTTGCAATGAAGGTGGTCATCTTAATTTTCAATGCATACAATTTTATTATCGAATCGCGTACAAATATTGTGATGATATGATCACCCTTGAGCATTATAATGAACTTACTCTATTTTTGGGGTATGAAGAAGTGGCAAATAGAAATAATTGGATTGAAGTATTAATTCCCTCGAAAACTTTTGAGCTTGATCTAAGGGAAATTTATATGTATTGTGCGGTAAATTGCAATGAGAATGTTTATCTTGCCAATTATATAAAGACGAGAAAACCAATGGAATATGAAGAGAATACTAATGAAAGGGAAAATATTTCCCAATACCCTCCTATTGTTTCTCATGATGAATCAGGTGACGAGGAGGAGCTTCCTACCCAACCAATTTCTTCAATAATAAGGTCGAAAAAATTGATTGAACCCACACTTAATGTGGTGAAGAAGAAGAATAAGAAAAGAAGGAGAAGCAAAGGTAAAAAGGTATCTTTCCCAAATAATGTTGCTCCTAATATTGTTGTGCCTCATGAGAATGAATCAAAAATAATTGTGGAAGATGATACACTTGATGATGATATTGTTTTTTGGTCCTATGGCACGATATCCGAAGGAACTATTGAGGATGATTTTGTTATGCCTATTACTTGTTGTGATAATTATGATTGGGAAGATAGTGACACCTCTTATAATCTTGAGAATCTTTTTGGCACCAACTTGGAAAATTATGATGATAGTGATTGCCATACTATTGGTGCTATTCATACTATTAATGATAAGAGTGATTATGCTAATGATATGCAAAGCCACAAGCTTGGGGATGCTATGTTTGGTGAGAATGACATGTTTGAAAATTTATTTGCTGCAATTAGTGTTTGTCCTAAGCTTGGGGATGCTATGCTTAATGAAGATGATCTTTTTAGTCCCCCTACTTTCAATGATCAAATTTGTTATGATGATTGCATGCCTCCTATTTATGATGATTGCAATAATTATGAAAGTGGGTTTGGAAGAGTGTCAACTTTAGATAATAATTATCCCACTATTTTGGAGGGTGTTGAATCTTATTATGATGACAAAAGTGGATTTGGAGAGGTCATAACTTTATTTAGTAATGATTCCACTATTCCGGAAGAGGTTTCAATTGATTATGATGAGAACAAAGTTGTTACTTATGATGATTATTGTGATGATACTTTTGTTATAAAAAGTAGTGATAATTATTGTCATAATTATGAATACCCTTTTACTGAACATTACTCTTTTAATGTGGAAACAATTTTTAGTATTCAAGTTTCATACGATACCCCCACTATTATGAATGAGAAGAAATTTGCTTATGTGGAGAGTAATAAAAAAATACTATGCTTGTGGATCATGAAAAGAATGCTTTATGTGATAGCTATATTGTTGAATTCATTCACGATGCTACTGAAAATTATTATGAGAGAGGATCATATGCTTGTAGGTGTTGCAATAATATCAAGTTTCCTCTCTATGTGTTGAAAGTTTTGAAGTTATACTTGTTTTGCCTTCCTATGCTAGTTGATTCTTCCTCCCATCAATTATTTTCTCACAAAATCCCTATGCATAGGGAGTGGGTTAGGCTTAAATGTGCTTGTCATATGTTTCATGATGCTCTCATTGTGTTTCAATTCTTTACTTTTATGCGAGCATCATTGAAATCATCATGTCTAGCTAAAAGGCATTAAAGAAAAGCGCTTGTTGGGAGACAACCCAATATTTATACCTACTGTTTGTGTGTGTCCACATGATTAATCTAATATAGTAATCATGTTTTATAGCTTTCCTTTCAATAATGTGCCAAGTAAAGCCTTTGGGATAGTGTGGATGCTTGTTGATTTGATTCTGTGCAAAAACAGAAACTTTTGCGTCCAGTACTGGAATTTCTATTATGTACTGGAGTGTGAGAAAATTCTGAAATTTTTACACAGTATTGGGTTACAAATTTTTTACGTTGTCCCAATGTTTCAAAAATTTTGGAGGTACATAAGTATGCTTTCTAATACGCTCACTACATGATGTTCTGTTTTTCACAGATTCTGTATTTGGTGCATAGTTTGCTTGTTTTAGTGTTTCCATAGCTTACATTGAGTAATATAAATTATGGAAATAATGTAATATAGTAGGCATTATGTGAGAACAATTATGAATCTTGTCTGGACAGCACCTAAGGGGATGATTTATTTTTATCATACTAACTTATCTCACAAGTTTCGCTAAGTTTTGTGTGATTGAAGTTTTCAAGTTTTGGGTGAGATAACGATATGAGGAGAATAAGGAGCGGCAAGACCCTAAGCTTGGGGATGACCAAGGCACCCCAAGGTAATATTCAAGGAAGACTCAACCGTCTAAGCTTGGGGATGCCCCGGAAGGCATCCCCTCTTTCGTCTTCAACACTATCAGTAACCTCACTTGGAGCTATATTTTTATTCGTCACATGATATGAGTTTTGCTTGGAGTATCATTTTATTTTGTTAATATTTGCTTGATGTTATCAATAATCATGTTTTGTATCTTTTAGTTCAATAAAATGCCAATTATAGCCTTTACCATGCTCAGTTTGCAAGTTCACGTGTTGCTGTTTGAAAACAGAAAGTTTTCTGTTATCTCCAGAATATTCCTGAATATAGAACATGATAAAAATCTGAAATTTTTACACAGTAAGCATACATGAGTTCTCTGTCACGTGGTAATTTTTAAGAATTTTTGGAGTTAGGGAAGTATGAATTCTTATTCACCCTTTACAGACTGTTCTGTTTAGACAGATTTCGGTTATAGTTGCATTGTTTGCATATGTTGCTTGTTTAATGTTTTTATTTGTGGATAGGAGTGTTAAATATGCAGAGGCATTTAGTATGCAATGTTTAATTATAATTTTAGTGATTTTCTACAGTAGAGAATGTTAAGGTTTTGAGTTGATTTATACTAACTTATCTCACAAGTTCTTGTTGAGTTTTGTGTGGATGAAGTTTTTAAGATTTAGGAGAAGCCATGATATGAGAGGAATTAAGGAGGCACAAGAGCTCAAGCTTGGGGATGCCCAAGGCACCCCAAGATAACATTCCAATAAGTCTCAAGCAACTAAGCTTGGGGATGCCCCGGTAGGCATCCCACCTTTCTTCATCAACACCTATCGGATAGCCTAAGTTTTTACTTGTTCACATGATATGTGCTATTCTTGGAGTGTCCTTTTATTTTCATTTTGTTTTCTGTTTGAATAAAATTATCAAGATCTGAAATCTTTATCAAGAGAGAGTCTTCAAATAGCTACTTATTTACTTAACTACTCATTGTTCTTCACTTATATCTTTTGGAGTAGTTTGTCATTCATTCTTGTGCTTCACTTATATCCTAAGAGTAAAATTGTTTGAATGAATTGAATATCATAAATCTGAAATCATATATGTTCCATATTCTTAGTAATATTTCACATTGGGTTTAAAAGTAAAATCTATTGAAGTTTGACAATCACAATATTGGTCATACAAGCAATTCATGAAAGATAGTATATGGAAGAGAACTTTCACATATAAATATATTATCTTGGACATCTTTTATGATTGTGAATACCCAGTAATTATTTTCAAACTTGAGCAAATTGGTTGAAGTTGGACAAGGAAGACAACGTAATGAGTTATGTTTGGGTATATTTGCATAGAAGTTATATTGTTATGGATCCTCCAACATGTGGTGTTTATTTAGAATCTTTTGCTAGCCAAAATTTCTGAACTAAGTGGGAATACTGCTTGTGCATCCAAAATCCTTGAGCCAAGTTTCTTCCATGAGTGTCCACCATACCTACCTATATACGGTATTACCCTGCCATTCCAAGTAAATTTGCATGTGCCATCTCTAAAACCTTCGAATAAGCATCAGTTTTGTGTGCCCGTACTGCTCATGAAGCAGCAGGGGGTGGTCAGTATCTTCCATGCTAAGCAGGTTATTCTCACGATGAGTGTTTATTCACTTGTCATTGCATGAGAGAGGCCGGTAATTGGGATGCCCAGTCCCGCAAAACAAAAACAGATATAATGAAACAAACTCCCCCATAAAGTTGATTGTATGGAGGGCACCCGAGGATTCGGCTAGCCATGGCTTGTGTTTGAATGGTTGAGGGGGAGTAAACTTTAACTTTCCGCTTGGGAACCGCCTATAATGTGTTTAGCATGGAAGATATTGAGAACTCTCGGTCGTGACGTTTACAGGCATGCCTCTCAAAATGTATTCATCTCTGTTTTAAGCTATGAGCTCTGGCACCTCTGCAAATCCCTGCTTCCCTCTGTGAAGGGGCATTCTATTTACTTTTATGTTATTTACTTTCATGTTATTTATTTTTGTTGAGTCAACTTCTTATTCCAACCTATTCTATAGTTGGCAAGCATCATGTGGTGGGGATAGATCCAGGCACATATATCCATATATTCAAATATATTTGATCATGATTTATTATTGTTGACAATTATCTCTATGATAAATGAGTTGGGAGGCAAAACATTAAGCCCTATCTTTCTCTGTGTTCGATGAATGCTATTTGTTCTAAAAATATGCTTTGAGTACTAGCAATCATAGAAGACTATATGATAATTGAGTATGTGGAACTCTTACTTAGACTCTGTTGAAGATAAGTTGAATTGCAATTGTTTGGTGACTAAGAACATAGATTGTTAAGTCTCAAGAGAATGCATTGATTGAACCATAACATGTGAATTGGTTGCTACTTGATCATGATGAGTTTTATGAGAAAGAGTTGCTGTTATGATGCTAGGAAAAGTGATTGAAATTATCATTGATCAAACTTATGCACTATGCTAGCATTCACACTTCATAAATTATTTCTTTTATCATTTACCTACTAGAGGACGAGTAGGAAGTAAGCTTGGGGATGCTGATACGTCTCCAACGTATCTATAATTTATGAAGTATTCATGCCATGTTTATAACAATTTTATATGGTTTTGGTACGATTTGATTAGGACTAACCCGGACTGATGTTGTTTTCAGCAGAACTACCGTGGTGTTGTTTTTTGTGCAGAAATAAAAGTTCTCGGAATGGGCCCAAAATTTACGGTGATTTTTTACGGACCGGAAGAGACCCACGGAGCACTAGAGATGGACCAGGAGGTGGCCGAGGGTGCCACAAGCCTGGGGGCGCCCCCCCCCTAGGGTGCGCCCCCCGAGCTTGTGGGACCCTCGAGCACCCTCCTGACGTGATTCTAACGCCAAAAAATCCTATAAATACCCAAAACCCCAGAATTAAACCTAGAACTTCCACGTTGCCGCCGCCGCAAGCCTCTGTACCGAAGCGATCTCATCCGGAGCCCTGTTCCGGCACTCTGCCGGAGGGGGAAATCATCGCCGGAGGCCATCTTCATCATCCCGGCAGTCTCCATGACGAGGAGGGAGTAGTTCACCCTCGGGGCTGAGGGTATGTACCAGTAGCTATGTGTTTGATCTCTCTCTCTCTCTCTCGTGTTCTTGATTTGGCACAATCTTGATGTACCGCGAGCTTTGTTAATATAGTTGGATCATATGGTGTTTCTTCCCTCTCTCTATCTTGTTGTGATGAATTGAGTCTTGCTCTTTGAGGTTTCATTATGTTGGATTGAATATTGGATTTGAGATCCCTTGATGTATGTCTTGCATGTGGATACCCGTGGTGACAATGGGGTGTACTATTGATTCACTTGATGTATGTTTTGGTATTCAACTTGCGGATTCCCGTGGTGACATTGGGGTAATCTAAGCACATAGGTTGATACACATTTTCGTCCTACGTTCTCCGATAGAAACTTTGGAGTGATTCTTTGTCGCGCGTTGAGGGATTGTTATATGATTCAATTATGTTAGCACTATTGAGAGATTGCACTAGTGAAAGTATGAATCCTAGGCCTTGTTTCTAAGCATTGCAATACCGTTTGTGCCCCGTTTTATCACTTGCTACCTTGCTGTTTTTATATTTTCAGATTACAAAAACCTATATCTACTATCCATACTACACTTGTATCACCATCTCTTCGCCGAACTAGTGCACCTATACAATCTACCATTGTATTGAGTGTGTTGGGGACACAAGAGATTTCCTGTATTTGATTGCAAGGTTGTTTGAGAGAGACCATCTTCATCCTACGCCTCCCACGGATTGATAAACCTTAGGTCATCCACTTGAAGGAAATTTGCTACTGTCCTACAAAACTCTGCACTTGGAGGCCCAACAACGTCTACAAGAATAAAAATTGCGTGGTAGACATCACACCCCCGACTGCAACTACATGTTTTCAACATGACTGTAACTTAGTAGTGTTGTGTTGGGGGAGGGGTAGTTGCATGTCTACCACTAGGCACGCAATTGCAAGTGTCTCCCCCAACTGCAACTGCATGTCTGCTTCACGACTGCAACTAATTTGTTGTCTTTTTATGGAGGAGGGGGAGGGGCAGTTGCATGTCTATCACTAGGCATGCAACTGCAAGTGTCACCACCGAGTACAACTGCATGTCTTCAACGCGACTCCAACTAATTTGTGGTGTTTTGTCGAGGACCGGAGAGGGGCGGTTACATTGTCTACCACTAGGCATGCAACTGCAAGTGTCGCACCTGACCGCAACTCTATGATGTTTTGTCAGGGGAGGGGTCGTTGCATGTTAGCCATTAGGCATGTAACCGAAAGATTCGTCCTCGACTACAACTCCGTGGTGTTTCATTGGGGAGGAGAAGTTGCATATCTGCCACTAGACACACAACTGCAAGTGTCGCCCCGACTTCAACTGCATGTTTTCAACGTGACTGCAATTTGGTAGTATTTTATCTGGAGGAGGGGCAATTGCATGTTCGTTACTAGGCACATGATACGTCTCCGTCGTATCTATAATTTTTGATTGTTTCATGCCAATATCCTACAATTTCCACATACTTTTGGCAACATTTTATATGATTTTCTTGGACTTGATCCAATGCCCAGTGCCAGTTCCTGTTTGTTGCACGTTTTTTGTTTCACAGAAAATCCATATCAAACGAAGTCCAAATGCGATAAAATTTTATGGAGAATTATTTTGGAATATATGTGATTTTTAGGAAGAAGAATCAACGCAAGACGGTGCCCGAGGTGGCCACAAGGCAACAGGGCATGGCCCCAGGGGGGTCGCGCCGTGTTGCCTTGTGACTCACTCGAACGTCGGTTGGGGCTCTCTCGCCGCAAGAAAGATAATTTCCGGATAAAAATCTCCTCAAAATTTCATCCCAATCGGAGTTACGGATCTCCGGGAATATAAGAAATGGTGAAGGGCCAAAAAACAGGAACACGAAATAGAAGAGAAACAGAGAGAGAGATCCAATCTCGGAGGGGCTCCGGCCCTCTGGGAGCCATGGCGGCCATGGACCAGAGGGAAAACTCTCCTCCCATCTAGGGGGGAGGCCAAGCAAGAAGAAGGAGGGGGGCTCTCTCCCCCTCTCTCACGGTGGCGCCGGAACACCGCCGGGGGAACCATCGTGACGGCGATCTACACCAACAACTTCACCGTTGTCAACACCAACTCTCTCCCCCTCTATGCAGCGGTCTAACACCTCTTCTCCCCGCTGTAATCTCTACTTAAACATCGTGCTTAATGCTACATATTATTATCCAATGATGTGTTGCCATCCTATGATGTTTGAGTAGATTCGTTTTGTCCTATGGGTTGATTTATGATTGTGATTGGTTTGAGTTGTATGTTTTATTTTGGTGTTGTCCTATGGTGCCCTCCGTGTCGCGCAAGCATGAGGGATTCCCGATGTAGGGTTTGCAATACCTTCATAATTCTCTCATAGTGGGCGGCTAGAGTGACAGAAGCTTACACCCGAGTATGGGATTGTTGTGTATGGGAGTAAAGAGGACTTGTTACTTAATGCTATGGTTGGGTTTTACCTTTATGATCTTTGGTAGTTGCGGATGCTTGCTAGAGTTCCAATCATAAGTGCATATGATCCAAGTACGGAAAGTATGTTAGCTCATGCCTCTCCCTCATATAAAATTGCAATAATGATGACAAATCCTTCTCTTGTGTTACAAAAGCTTTCTACTAAATAACTAACTTTTATTATATTGCAATTTACTCATAGTGTTATTCCCACTAAGTACTTCTAGTTTTATTCTTGCAAACTTATCCTTACACCTACAAAGTTGTTTTATTCTTGTTCTAGGTAAAGCGAACGTTAAGTGTGCGTAGAGTTGTATCGGTGGTCGATAGAACTTGAAGGGAATATTGATTCTACCTTTAGCTCCTCATTGGGTTCGACACTCTTATTTATTGAGAAAGGCTACAACTGATCTCCTATACTTGTGGGTTATCAAGACCTTTTTCTGGCGCCCTTTCCGGGGAGCAATAGCGTGGGGTTGATATTCTCGTGTGTGCTTGTTTGCTTTATCACTAAGTAATTTTTATTTTCTGTTCTAAGTTGTTTTATATCTTTAGTTATGGATATGGAACACGAAATACCAAAAAAAAGTTGTACTTGCTACTCATGGAGATGGGGAACCTCCTAAAACCCTCGATGCAGGTTATGTGGAAAACATTAAATACTACTTTGATAATCCTGATAAATCTCCATTCAACTTGATAATGGGAGATACTTTGGATCACCTGGAATACTTTAGGGATTACCGCTTGTCTCAAAAAGGGAAACACTTATGGGATCAATTAAAAATGTTGCATCGGTATGCTTGGAATTTATGCTTAAGATATGATTGTACTTGTTGCTCTAAGATGGAGGCTCCACACCTCCCCTTTCAATGTGAATTTAATGATAATGAAACCTTAGTTTCTTATGCTAATGGTGTATATGATTACTATGATGTGGAACAAATAGAAGAATTTGTTGCTTTTAAGGGTGCTTATGAAATTGAGTCTTTGTTTGAAACGTATGAAGATTGTGATGATGCTCTTTACAGATCTGAAAATTTGGCTATACTTAAATATTGCTCTGATAATTATGAATACAATGCCTATATTGATGAATTTATTAAGAAAGTCTCCGCTGCCCAAGAAGAGACTAATATTTTACAGGAATCTATGGAAGAAGAACTTGCTGACATTGTGAGCTCATTAGATGAAAAAGATGACGAGGAGAGCGAAGAACAAAGGGAGGAAGAGCGGATTAGCTACCCGTGCCCACCTTCTAATGAGAGTAACTCTTCAACTCACACATTGTTTAATTTCCATTCGTGCTTACCGAAGGATGAATGCTATGATCCCATGGATTCATTTGAAATATCCCTTTTTGATGAAATTGATGCTTGCTATGCTTGTGGCCATGATGCCAATATGAATGATGCTTATGGAGATGAACTTGCTATAGTTCCTTATGTTAAACATGAAATTGTTGCTATTGCACCCACACATGATAGTCCTATTATCGTTCTGAGTTCTCCCAACTACACTATATCGGAGAAGTTTGCACTTATTAAGGATTATATTGATGGGTTGTGTTTCACTATTACACATGATGATTTTGATGGATATAATATGCATGTGCTTGCTGCTCCTACTTGCAATTATTATGAGAATGGAACCACATCTCAAACTCTCTATGTTTCCAATACGATAAAATTGCAAGAAACTGCTTATGCTATGTATCGGCCTTTACTTGATGTGCATGAATTGTTCTTTTATGACATGCCGATGCATAGGAAGAGAGTTAGACTTCGTTGTTCCATGATATATGTTGCTTTGTGCTCACTACTAAATTATAAATCATTGTTAATTAAAATTGGCTTTGATATACCTTGGGATCCGGGTGGATCAATTACTTGAGCACTATATGCCTAGCTTAATGGCTTTAAAGAAAGCGCTGCCTGGGAGACAACCTGGTAGTTTTAGAGAGTCATTTTATTCTGTTGTGTGCTTTTAAAAAGTTTAAAAACAAAAAAAAATATAGAGGGGAACCTAAAACTTTTTCAAAAGAAAAGTGAAAGTGAGAAAGACGAGCACCGTTGAAGTGGGGGATATCCTTGAACTTTGTTCATGCCCATGGAAACTTTGTGAATCTTGACTTACAAAAACTATTCAACAAAGATAATTATCCCCTTGTACAAATCCATTGTATTATAAAAATAATGTGCCATGATTTACCTTTAGGATGTTTAAATTGCTTGTTTGGTGTGTGCTGTGAAAAAAACAGAAACTTTTGCTGTAGTGCTTGAATTTTGATAATTTACTGGAGTGTGAAAAAATTCTGAAATTTTTACACAGTACTTCTATAAAAAAAATTATTTTTTCCTAATTTTTCAGAATTTTTGGAGTTACAGAAGTATATGTTTCATTTGCATCTTTACAGATTGTCCTATTTTCACAGATTGCTATTATAGTTTCTTTATTTGCGTATGTTTGAAATCTTGTTGAGCCCCATTGACTTGGGACCCATAGAATTGTCATAGCATACAGTGGGTAATGTTTGATTATAATTATAAAATAATGTTACAGCAGGACATGATGGGATTTGATGTTATATGTACTAACCCCTCTAATAAAAAGTTCGGTTAAGTTTTGTGTGGATGAAGTGTTCGAAGATCGAGGAGGTATCGATATGAGGAGAATAAGGAGAGGCAAGAGTTCAAGATTGGGGATGCCCAAGGAACCCCAAGTAAATATTCAAGGAGACTCAAGCGTCTAAGCTTGGGGATGCCCCGGAAGGCATCCCATCTTTCTTCGACAATTATCGGTATGTCTCGGTTTTTGTTTTGTTCACATGATATGCGTAAATTCTTGGAGCATCGTGTGCTTTTTCTTTTTCTTTTAATAATGCACCATGCTGGTATGAGATAGTCCTTGGTTGATTTATAAAATGCTTCATGCACTTCACTTATATGTTTTGAGTATGGCTTTATAGAATGCTTCATGTGCTTCACTTATATCATTTGAAGATTGGATGCCTGTTTCTCTACATATAGAAAACCGTTATTTGTAGAATGCTCTTTTGCTTCACTTATATTTATTAGAGCGTGGGCAAGTATTTTGTAGAAAGAATTAAACTTTCATGCTTCACTTATATCTAATTAGAGAGTCGACAGAAATTGGTCATTCACATGGTTAGTCATAAAATCCTACATAAAACTTGTAGATCACTGAATATGATAAGTTTGATTCCTTGCGATAGTTTTGCGATATTGAGATCGTAATATGTGGGAGGTACTAGTGAATAATTGTGGTTTATTAAGAATATTGGTGTTAAGGTTTGTGATTCCCGAAGCATGAACGTATAGTCTTTAGTTATGCTAAGAAGTTGGAGCATGATTTATTATTGAGTGTCTTCCTTTGCGTAGAGGTCGGGGGCGCGCGATAGTAAACTCCTACCAACCTCCCCCCTAGGGGCATGCATAGTAGTACTTTGCTTCGAGGGCTAATAAACTTTCGCAATAAGTATGTGAGTTCTTTATAACTAATGTGAGTCCATGGATTATACGCACTCTCACCTTTCTGCAATTTGCTAGCCTCTTCGGTACCGTGCATTGCCCTTTCTCACATCGAGAGTCGGTGCAAACTTCGGCAGTACATCCAAACCCCGTGATATGATACGCTCTATCACACATAAGCCTCCTTATATCTTCCTCAAAACAGCCACCATACCTACCTATCATGGCATTTCCATAGCCATTCCGGGATATATTGCCATGCAACTTCCACCGTTCTGTTTTTTATGACACACATCATCATTGTCATATTGCTTTGCATGATCATATAGCTGACATAGTATTTGTGGCTCAGCCAACGTTCATCATTTTTCATACATGTTACGCTAGTATCATTGCACATCCTGGTGCACTGCCACATGCATTCATAAGAGTCATATTTGTTCTAGTTTCGAGTTGTAATTTTGAGTTGTAAGTAAATAGAAGTATGATGATCATCAGTATTAGAGCATTGTCCTAGTGAGGAAAATAAAAAAATAAAAATAAAAAAGGAGGCCAAAAAGAGCCCACGAAAAAAGAAAGAAAAAAAGAAAAGAAAGAAAAAGAAAAAAAGAGAGAAAAAGAAAAAAAGAAAAAAAATGAGAGAAAAAGAGAGGAGGGGCAGTGTTACTATATTTTTCCATACTTGTGCTTCAACGTAGCACCATGTTTTTCATATAGAGAGTCTCCTATTTTGTCACTTTCATATACTAGTGGGAATTTTTCATTATAGAACTTGGCTTGTATATTCCGATGATGGGCTTCCTCAAATGCCCGAGGTCTTCATGAGCAAGCAAGTTTGATGCACACCCACTTAGTTTTCAGTTTGAGCTTTCATACACTTATAGCTCTTAGTGCATCCGTTGCATGGCAATCCCTACTTCTCACATTGACATCAATTGATGGGCATCTCCATAGCCCATTGATTAGCCTCGTCGATGTGAGACTATCTTCTTCTTTTTGACTTCCCCTTATTAATCTCTACCACCATAATCTATTCCACCCATAGTGCTATATCCATGGCTTGCGCTCATGTATTGCATGGGGGTTGAAAAAGCTGAAGCGCGTTGAAAAGTATGAACCAATTGCTCGGCTGACATCGGGATTGTACATGATTTATATTTTGTGTTAAGAAGATGGAGCATGACAAGGCTATATAATTTTGTAGGGATAGCGTTCTTTAGCATTTTTATTCTGAAAGGCATGATTGTTTGTTGGTATGCCTGAGTATTGATGCCTTTATATCAAATTATAGACTATTGCTTTGAATCATTCGGATCTTATTATTCATACCGTAAGAAAGAGATTACATGATGAAACATGTTAGGTAGCATTCCACATCAAAAATTCTGTTTTTATAATTTACCTACTCGAGGACGAGCAGGAATTAAGCTTGGGGATGCTTGATAAGTCTCCAACGTATCTGTAATTTTTAATTGTTCCATGCTATTTTAGTATCAATCTTGGATGTTTTATATGCAATTATATGCCATTATATATCATTTTTTGGGACTAACCTATTAACCCAGTGCCCAGTGCCAGTTGCTGTTTTTTGCTTGTTTTTGTCTTTTCAGAAAATCATTATCAAAAAGTGTCCAAATGAGAAAAAAACTTTGGATTAATTTTTTCTGGACCAGAAGAGACCCACGAAGCTTCGGGAGAAGACCAGAGGAGACATGAGGGAGCCACAAGCTCGAAGGGCGTGCCCTGGGGGGTAGGGCGCGCCCCCCAGGCTTGTGGGCCCCTCATAGCCCCTCCTGACCTAATTCCAGCGCTATAAATCCCCAAATATTCCCAATATACCAGAGAGACAGAAGAAAAAACTTTTCCGCCACCGCAAGCCTCTGTTCTTCCGCGATCCAATCTGGAGGCCTTTTCCGGTACTCTGCCGGAGGGGGAATCGATCACGGAGGGCTTCTACATCAACCTTGCCGCCCTTCCGATGATGTGTGAGTAGTTTACCACAGACCTACGGGTCCATAGCTAGTAGCTAGATGGCTTCTTCTCTCTCTTTGATCTTCAATACCATGTTCTCCTCGATGTTCTTGGAGTTCTATCCGATGTAATCTTCTTTTGCGGTGTGTTTGTTGGGATCCGATGAATTGTGAGTTTATGATCAGATTATTCATGAGAAATATTTGAGTCTTCTCTGAACTCTTTTATGCATGATTATTATAGCTTTGTATTTCTCTCCGATCTATCGATTTGGTTTGGCCAACTAGATTGGTTTATCTTGCAATGGGAGAGGTGCTTTGTGATGGGTTCAATCTTGCGGTGCTCAATCCCAGTGACAGAAAGGGACATGACACATATTTGTATTATTGCCATTAAGGATAAAAAGATGGGGTTTAATCATATTTTCTTGAGTTTACTTTGTCTACATCATGTCATCTTGCTTAAGGCGTTACTCTGTTTTATACTTAATACCCTAGATGCATGCTGGATAGCGGTCGATGGGTGGAGTAATAGTAGTAGATGCAGGCAGGAGTCGGTCTACTTGTCTCGGATGTGATGCCTATATACATGATCATTTCCATGAATCCGTCATAATTATTTGCTTTTCTATCAATTGCCCAACAGTAATTTGTTTACCCACCGTATCCTATGCGTTCGAGAGAGAAGCCTCTAGTGAAAACTATGGCCCCCGGGTCTACATTATCATATATAAAAAACCTAAAAATACCTTGCTGCAATTTATTTACTTTTATTTTATTTAGTATTTTAGTTTATCTATCTATCACTATCAGAATTAATCCTTGCAAATAACCGCTAGGAGGATTGACAACCCACTTATTTGTGTTGGGTGCAAGTGTTTGCTTTTGTGTGGGCAGGTGCTGCTAAAGGGATTTTGCGTGGTTCTCCTACTGGATTGATAACCTTGGTTCTTAACTGAGGGAAATACTTATCTCTACTATACTGCATCATCCCCTCCTCTTCGGGGAAATACCAACGCAATCTACAATTAGCACCGGACGGCCTCGAGCCGGACGGGTTCCAGCCGGACGGGCTCCAGCCGGACGGGCTCTCCAGCCGGACGGGCTCCAGCCGGCCAGGCTCCAACAGGCTAGGGGCTGCTCCCCTGGCAAAGTTTCGAAATGATGACTGATACGTCTCCAACGTATCTATAATTTTTGATTGTTCCATGCTATTATAGTATCAATCTTGGATGTTTTATATGCAATTATATGCCATTATACATCATTTATTGGGACTAACCTATTAACCCAATACCCAGTGCCAATTGATGTTTTCTGCTTGTTTTTGCCTTTTCAGAAAATCATTATCAAAAAGAGTCCAAATGAGAAAAAAAACTTTGGATTAATTTTTCTAGACCAGAAAAGACCCACGAAGCTTCGGGAGAAGACCAAAAGAGCCACGAGGAGGCGACAAGCCTGGAGGGCGCGCCCCCCAGGCTTGTGGGCCCCTCGTAGCCCCTCTTGACCTAATTCCAACGCTATAAATTCCCTAATATTCCCAATATACCAGAGGGACAGAAGATAAAACCTTTCCTCCACCGCAAGCCTCTGTTCTTCCGCGATCCCATCTGGAGGCCTTTTCCGGTACTCTGTTGGAGGGGGAATCGATCACAGAGGGCTTCTTCATCAACCTTGCTGCCCTTCCAATGATGTGTGAGTAATTTACCACAGACCTACGGGTCCATAGCTAGTAGCTAGATGGCTTCTTCTCTCTCTTTGATCTTCAATACCATGTTCTCCTCGATGTTCTTGGAGTTCTATCCGATGTAATCGTCTTTTGCGGTGTGTTTGTTGGGATCCGATAAATTGTGAGTTTATGATCAGATTATTCATGAGAAATATTTGAGTCTTCTCTGAACTCTTTTATGCATGATTATTATAGCTTTGTATTTCTCTTCGATCTATCGATTTGGTTTGGCCAACTAGATTGGTTTATCTTGCAATGGGAGAGGTGTTTTGTGATGGGTTCAATCTTGCGGTGCTCAATCCCAGTGACAGAAAGGGACATGACACATATTTGTATTGTTGCCATTAAGGATAAAAAGATGGGGTTTAATCATATTGCTTGAAATTACTTTGTCTACATCATGTCATCTTGCTTAAGGTGTTACTCTGTTTTATACTTAATACCCTAGATGCATGCTGGATAGCGGTCAATGGGTGGAGTAATAGTAGTAGATGCAGGCAGGAGTCGGTCTACTTGTCTCGGACGTGATGCCTATATACATGATCATTGCCATGAATCCGTCATAATTATTTGCTTTTCTATCAATTGCCCAACAGTAATTTGTTTACCCACCGTATGCTATGTGTTCGAGAGAGAAGCCTCTAGTGAAAACTATTGCCCCGGTTCTACTTTTATCATATATTAAAATTAAAAATACCTTGTTGAAATTTATGTACTTTTATTTTATTTAGTATTCTAGTTTATTTATCTATCACTATCAGATTTAATCCTTGCAAATAACCGCTAAGAGGATTGACAACCCTCTTATTTGCGTTGGGTGCAAGTGTTTGGTTTTGTGTGTGCAGGTGCGTTTAACGGGATTTTGCTTGGTTCTCCTACTGGGTTGATAACCTTGGTTCTTAACTGAGGGAAATACATATCTCTACTATATTGCATCATCCTCTGCTGTTCGGGGAAATACCAACGCAGTCTACAAGTAGCAGGAAGAATTTCTAGTGCCGTTGCCGGGGAGACATCATCAAAATTACCAAGTACCTTCGCACAAACTATCATCCACTTGAATTTATTTTATTTGCCTTTTTATTTGCATTTGCCTCTCGTTTTCATCTCCCCCACTTCTAATTTTTTTTACAAAAACACCAAAAAAAATATTTGCTTGTTTGCTAGCTTACTTGCTTCGTCGCGATGTCTCAAGAAAATACAAAATTGTGTGATTTTCCAATCCTAATAATAATGATTTTATTAGTACTCCTATTGCTCCTCCCGCCACTAGTGCGGAGTCATGTGACATTAATGCTGCTTTGCTTAATCTTGTTATGAAAGAACAATTTTCTGGTAGTCACAATGAAGATGATGCATCCCATCTAAATACTTTCGTTGAGCTTTGTGATATGCAAAAGAAAAAAGATGTGGATAATGATATTGTCAAATTAAAATTATTTTCATTCTTACTACGAGATCGTGCTAAAACTTGGTTTTCATCCTTGCCTAGAAATAGTATTGATTCTTGGGATAAGTGTAAGGATGCCTTTATTACCAAGTATTTTCCTCCCGCTAAGATTTTTTCTTTAAGAAATCAAATTATGAATTTTAAGCAACTTGAGCATGAACATGTTGCACAATCTTGGGAGAGAATGAAATTAATGATAAGAAATTGCCCAACACATGGCTTAAATTTATGGATGATCATACAAAATATTTATGCGGGACTAAACTTTGTTTCTAGAAATTTGCTAGACTCTGCCGCAGGTGGTACTTTTATGGAAATTACATTGGGAGAAGCTACAAAACTTCTTGACAATATTATGACAAATTATTCTCAATGGCACACTGAACGAACTCCAACTGGTAAGAAGGTAAATTTTGTTGAAAAATTAATACTTTGAGTGATAAGATGGATGCTCTTATGAAATTGGTTGCTAGTAAAAGTGCTCATATTGACCCTAATGATGTGCCATTGTCTACTTTGATTGAGAAAAATAATGATGCTATTGATGTGAATTTTGTCTCTAGAAATAATTTCAACAATAATGCTTATAGGGGTAATTTCAATCCTAGACCGTTTCCTGCAAATTCCTCTAATAATTATGGTAATTCTTATAATAATAATAATAATAATAGGATACGTACTGATCTTGAAAGTAATATTAAATAATTTATTAATTCGCAAAAGAATTTTAATGCTATGATAGAAGAAAAATTGAATAGAGTTGATGAATTGGCTAGGAACATGGATAGAATCGCTCATGATGTGGAAAATCTCAAAACTAAAATTTTGCCACCCAAGCATGATATAAATGAGTCTATTAAAGCTATCTATGTCTCCATTAATGAAAGTAAAGAAAGGACCGCTAAGTTGAGAGCCAAGCGAGAATTTCTAGAAAAAGCTATTCCACCCGGTTTCTATCATAGTAATGATGAAGATACTAAAATGATTGGTGTCACTCCTATTGAATCATTATTTAGTAACATAAAACTTGATGAAAAAGGGACTGAAGAAGAGTCAACTTTAGATAGAAGGAGTCCCAATTGCTTGGAGGGTGATAATCTTAATGATAAAAATGAAAAAAGTGGGTTTGGAGAGGTCAAAACTTTAAATAGTAATGCACCCACTACTTTGGATTACAAGGACTTTAATTATGATAGTTGTTCTTTAATTGAGTGTATTTCCTTGTTGCAATCCATGATTAATTCACCAAATGCATATGAACAAAATAAAGCTTTCACTAAACATATTGTAGAAGCTATGATGAAAGCGCATGAAGAAAAACTTGAGTTGGAAGTTTCAATTCCTAGAAAATTACAAGATGAATGGGAACCTACTATTAAAGTCAAAATTAAAGATTATGAATGTAATGCTCTATGTGATCTTGGTGCTAGCGTTTCCACTAGACCAAAGTCTTTGTGTGACGTGCTAGGTCTCACCGATATGAATCCTTGTTCCCTTAATTTGCATCTTGCGGATTCCACTATTAAAAAACCATTGGGTAGAATAAATGATGTGCTTATTCTTGCAAATAGAAATTATGTGCCCGTGAATTTTATTGTTTTTGATATTGAATGCAACCCTTCTTGCCCCATAATACTTGGTAGGCCTTTTCTACGAACAATAGGTGCCATTATTGATATGAAAGAAGGTAATATAAGATTTCAATTTCCATTAAAGAAAGGGATGGAACACTTCCCTAGAAATATAATTAAGCCACCTTATGAATCTATTATGAGGTCCACTTATGGAATTAACTTGAAGGATGACAACACTTGAAACTATGCACTATGCCTAGCTAGGGGCATAAAACAATAGCGTTTGTTGGGAGGCAACCCACTGAATAAAATAAATTTTTAGTTTTACCTACTGTTCTTGTGTGTTTACACAATTATAGCCTCTGTTATGATTGTGTTTTTATCTTTTAATTAGTGTTTGTGCCAAGTAATGCCTTTCGGATGATTTGGATGATAGTATAATTGATGCTGTTTGGAAAACAGAAAGTTTTGCGTCCAGTGATGGAATTTTGATTTGTACTGGAGCGTCAGAAAAATCTGAAATTTTTACACAGTATTGGTATATGAATTTTTTACGTTTTCCTAATTTTTCAGAATTTTTGGAGTTACAGAAGTATGGCTTCTAAATATATCTTTACAGACTGTTCTGTTTTAGACAGATTCTGTTTTTGTTGCATAGTTTGCTTATTTTGATGAATCTATGGATCGTATCGGGGGGTATGAGTCATGGAGAAGTTGGAGTACAGTAGAATTATTCCAATATTAAATATGAATCAATTTACAACAGTACCTAAAGTTTAAGATTTGTTTGTTATACTAACGGATCTCACGAGGTTTCTGTTGAGTTTTGTGTGCTGAAGTTTTCAAGTTTTGGGTGAGACTATGATGGATAAAGGAATAAGGAGCGGCAAGAGCCTAAGCTTGGGGATGCCCAAGGCACCCCAAGGTAATATTCAAGGAATACTCAAGCGTCTAAGCTTGGGGATGCCCTGGAAGGCATCCCCTCTTTCGTCTACAATCTATCGGTAACTCACTTGGAGCTATATTTTTATTCATCACATGATATGTGTTTTACTTGGAGCGTCTTGTGATATAGTTTGTTTGCTTTTGTTTGCTTTTTAGTTTGTCACAATCATCTTTTCTGGACACACCTTTTTGAGAGGGACCCACATTATTCGTGATTTGTTAGAATACTCTATGTGCTTCACTTATATCTTTTGAGCTAGGCAGTTGCTCTAGTGCTTCATTTATATCTTTTAGAGCACGGCGGTGGTTATATTTTAAAGAAATAGTTGCACTCTCATGCTTCACTTATATCTTTTTTAGAGTCTAATGAATAGCAATGGTAATATGCATGGGTTATGAATTTGGTCCTAATATGATAGGTATTCAAGAGGGATATAATAAAAACTTTCATGTAGATCACTGAATATGATAAGTTTGATTCCTTGCAATAGTTTTGCGATATTAAGATGGTAATATGTGGGAGGTGCTAGTAGATAATTGTGGTTTAGTAAGAATATTGGTGTTAAGGTTTGTGATTCCCGAAGCATGCACGTATGATCTGTCGTTATGCTAGGAAGTTGGAGCATGATTTATTCTTGATTGTCTACCTTATGAGTGGCGGTCGGGGACGAGCGATGGTCTTTTCCTGCCAATCTATCCCCCTAGGGGCATGCGTAGTATTACTTTGCTTTGAGGGCTAATAAACTTTCGCAATAAGTATGTGAGTTCTTTATGACTAATGTGAGTCCATGGATTATACGCACTCTCACCTTTCCGCAATTTGCTAGCCTCTTCGGTACCGTGCATTGCCCTTTCTCGCATCAAGAGTTGGTGCAAACTCCGCCGGTGCATCCAAACCCCGTGATATGATACGCTCTATCACACATAAGCCTCCTTATATCTTCCTCAAAACAGCCACCATACCTACCTATCATGGCATTTCCATAGCCATTCCGAGATATATTGCCATGCAACTTCCACCGTTCCATTTTTATGACACACATCATCATTGTCATATTGCTTTGCATGATCATATAGCTGACATAGTATTTGTGGCTCAGCCACCGTTCATCATTTTTATACATGTTATGCTAGTATCATTGCACATCCTGGTACACCGCCAGAGGCATTCATATAGAGTCATATTTTTGTTCTAGTTTTGAGTTGTAATTTTTTGAGTTGTAAGTAAATAGAAGTATGATGATCATCATTATTAGAGCATTGTCCCAGTGAGGGAAAAAAAGAGAGAGGCCAAAAAGAGCCCACGAAAATAAAAAAGAGAGGCCAAAACGAGCCCACAAAAAAAATGAGAGAAAAAGAGAGAAGGGGCAATGTTACTATCCTTTTCCATACTTGTGCTTCAAAGTAGCACCATGTTTTTTATATAGAGAGTCTCCTATTTTGTCACTTCCATATACTAGTGGGAATTTTTCATTATAGAATTTGGCTTGTATATTCCGATGATGGGCTTTCTCAAATGCTCGAGGTCTTCATGAGCAAGCAAGTTGGATGCACACCCACTTAGTTTTCATGTTGAGCTTTCATACACTTATAGCTCTTAGTGCATCCGTTGCATGGCAATCCCTACTCCCAGGGGCGGACCCAGGATAAAAACTGACCGGGGGCACCCAGCTATAGAGAACTTACGATCATGCTTACACATATGAACCCAATTTCTTGCAATTCATAGGATATCTCAGCCAAGTTCTGAAAAATGACACTATCCGATAGTAACATGACAAGTTATCACTTAAGTGAACATAACTTACAAAATGACTGTATACCCCAGTAGTTCATTGTTGCTATAGAGAATATTCATCTCTAACATAAATGCCATTATGTACAAAGATAAAATATTTGTATTAGCCATTTAAATACTAATGGAGATGGTGAACACACAAAAGGATAAGGTATTAGATATTTAGATCATTACATTTCATTCCTACTTATTAGTGAAGTTCATCAACTCACGCTAATTTTTTTTATTTTCAGAATCTTTCGATTCATCATGACCACGGAAAGGTTGTCCCTCATGCAACAAGTATCAGCAAACATTTAACTGAATGAGATGCTCAATCTCTTCAATTTTCTATTGTCTATTCAAGGCTGCAGAGATTGATTGATCATGTTTTAGTAGATCACGCAATCGTTTAGTGCCCTGTTGTGAAAGGCTGAAAGGTGATTGCTAACATGAGTCACAAATTTCTCTGGCTTGTTCCAACTGTTGAAGCCTTCTACTACAAATGCATCGTGCCCATGGCAGCTGTCTTTAATGTTGTCCCTAAACAAATAGCAGCATAAGCAATAGGCTTTGTGCTCCTTCTCGCTGTACCGTGGCCAATTAGCATAATCATCAAACCAATCTGGATTGAATCTCCTTTTCTTCTTCCCAATTTGCGTGTATGGAAATTTTAACTTGCAAGGCTGATTGGATCCTCAAATTAAATACCTTCTTATTTCATCACGTTGGTTGGGTTGATAATCTGACATTCACTTCCTTTTAGCTGGATCCCGAGGAAGCTTGTTCAAATCAATTAGTTCAGGCACAGCAGAATTATGCATATGTGAGGTCTTGATGCCTTTCCACTACCTTTTGAACTGTTGGTGCTCGTAGGTCCCTTGGTGGTGCTGTTGTGGTGTTGACATTTGCTTACTTTCTTATCAAATAGTTCCGTCAGGCATAGTTGAGTACTTGTGCATTATCTTCCTCCCTCTTCCCTGTCAAATAATTCCAAATACTAATTGTAAAAGTTCAGATACAAAATATGCTAGCACACAAATAGTAATGTGCTAGTAACATGCCCTGGTTAGTAATCGAATGGCTTGTCAGATTGAATTGCATAAAAAACTCCCAAATCATAGAAATTGACCTACGGTCAGTGTGTCACTAATCCTATCAAAATGATTAGAACATGCCTACAGAGTAGTGGTACTACACTAGTACAAACCGCATGTTTGCATTTGATTAGACATGAATCACAGAAATCCAAATGAATAAAAATTATACAGTATCATAAATGGATCAACTGAAGAACAAACCTAGTTCCAAAGTTGGCCAGTTGGGGATGAGACTGATACAGACCTTCAGTGCCGCGTGCCGACGACGGGGCGGCGGCGGCGCAGCGGCAGCACCAGGGGCGCGCGGCGTACTCCGGACTGGGTGGCTGGCATCTGGCGGAGCTGCGGAGGGCGAAGCTGATGATTCGGTTTCTTCGTAATTGAAGTTCAATTCTCCAATACTTGAAGCGGCGTCCAATAGTCTGAAGCGGTGTCGTCTCGAATCGCGCTTAATCGCTGGGTTTTATTTTTATCTGGTGGAAATCGCTCAAGTAAATGCAGGGACACGTAAGCTGCTGAGAATTTAGCTTCGTTTTATTTTTTGCTGCCCTTTTTTCAAGCTGGCTCAAAAGGAGCGGGGGCATCAGTCTGCGCCGACTGGGGGCCTTGCTAGGCTAGCATCGGAGATGTATAGGTAGGACCGAAAATTGAGTGGGGTCCAGAGCCCCCACTCGCCATAGTGTGCGTCTGCCCCTGCCTACTCCTCGCATTGACATCAATTGATGGGCATCTCCATAGCCCATTGATTAGACTCGTTGATGTGAGACTATCTTCTTATTTTTTACTTCCCCTTATTTACCTCTACCACCACACTCTATTCCACCTATAGTGCTATATCCATGGCTTGCGCTCATGTATTGCGTGGGGGATGAAAAAGCTGAAGCGCATTAAAAAGTATGAACCAATTGCTCAGCTTGTCATCGGGGTAGTGCATGATAAATATTTTGTGTTAAGAAGATGGAGCATGACAGGATTATATGATTTTGTAGGGATAACGTTCTTTAGCATTTTTATTTTGAAAGACATGATTGTTTATTAGTATGCATGAGTATTGATGTCTTTATATCAAACTATAGACTATTGCTTTGAATCATTCGGATCTTATTATTCATACCGTAAGAGAGATTACATGATGAAACATGTTAGGTAACATTCCACATCAAAAATTCTGTTTTTATCATTTACCTACTTGACGACGAGCTGGAATTAAGTTTGGGGATGCTTGATACGTCTCCAACGTATCTATAATTTTTTATTGTTCCATGCTATTATAGTATCAATCTTGGATGTTTTATATGCAATTATATGCCCATATACATCATTTTTTGGGACTAACCTATTAACCCAGTGCCCAGTGCCAGTTGCTGTTTTCTGCTTGTTTTTGCCTTTTCAGAAAATCATTATCACAAAGAGTCCAAACGAGAAAAAAACTTTGGATTAATTTTTTCTGGACCAGAAAAGACCCATGAAGCTTCGGGAGAAGACCGGAAGAGCCACGAGGAGGCGACAAGCCTGGAGGGCGCGCCCAGGGGGGTAGGTATGCCTCCCAAGCTTGTGGGCCCCTAGTAGCCCCTCCTGACCTAATTCCTCCTAATATACCAGAGGGACAGAAGAGAAAACCTTTCCACCGCCGTAAGCCTCTGTTCTTCCGCGATCCCATCTGGAGGCCTTTTCCGGTACTCTGCTGGAGGGGGAATCGATCACGGAGGGCTTCTTCATCAACCTTGCTGCTCGTCCGATGATGTGTGAGTAGTTTACCACAGACCTACGGGTCCATAGCTAGTAGCTAGATGGCTTCTTCTCTCTCTTTGATCTTCAATACCATGTTCTCCTCGATGTTCTTGGAGTTCTATCCGATGTAATCTTCTTTTGCGGTGTGTTTGTTGGGATCCGATGAATTGTGAGTTTATGATCAGATTATTCATGAGAAATATTTGAGTCTTCTCTAAACTCTTTTATGCATGATTATTATAGCTTTGTATTTCTCTCCGATCTATCGATTTGGTTTGGCCAACTAGATTGGTTTATCTTGCAATGGGAGAGGTGCTTTTGTGATGGGTTCAATCTTGCGGTGCTCAATCCCTGTGACGGAAAGGGACATGACACGTATTTGTATTGTTACCATTAAGGATAAAAAGATGGGGTTTAATCTTTAATCATATTGCTTGAATTTACTTTGTCTACATCATGTCATCTTGCTTAAGGCGTTACTCTGTTTTATACTTAATACCCTAGATGCATGCTGGATAGCGGTCGATGGGTGGAGTAATAGTAGTAGATGCAGGCAGGAGTCGGTCTACTTGTCTCGGACGTGATGCCTATATACATGATCATTGCCATGAATCCGTCATAATTATTTGCTTTTCTATGAATTGCCCAACAGTAATTTGTTTACCCACCGTATGCTATGTGTTCGAGAAAGAAGCCTCTAGTGAAAACTATGGCCCCCGGGTCTACTTTTATCATATATTAAAATTAAAAATACCTTGCTGCAATTTATTTACTTTTATTTTATTTAGTATTCTAGTTTATTTATATATCACTATCAGATTTAATCCTTGCAAATAACCGCTAAGAGGATTGACAACCCTCTTATTTGCATTGGGTTCAAGTGTTTGCTTTTGTGTGTGCAGGTGCGTTTAACGGGATTTTGCTTGGTTCTCCTACTAGATTGATAACCTTGGTTCTTAACTGAGGGAAATACTTATCTCTACTATACTGCATCATTCTCTCCTCTTCGGGGGAAATACCAACGCAGTCTACAAGTAGCAACGACTTGTCTCCTTGAGCCTACCTGGGGGTCACCCCCCGACAGTAGCCTCCGAGCCTCCGGGCGACTCGGAGTCGGGCGGAGGATGTTCACTGGTGTCGTTGCAGAATCTACCGATGACAGCCGGCTGTGAGCTGCAGCCGGTGTGCTCACTTCCAGTGGGGGCGCGCCAACGCACCCACTGGGTGTAGCCTCCGAGCCTCCGGGCGACTCGAAGAGTCGGGCGGACGGTCTTTGCTTTTTCGTCTTGTATCGTGTGGTGCGGGCTGGCTGACGGGCGCGGAGCACCGCCAGGCGCGGACGCGGAGTCCGTCGGTAGTTGGGCGCGGAGCGCCGCCGGGCGCGGACGCGGAGTCCGCCGGCGGGTGGCCGCGGGGCGCCGCCGGGCGCGGACGCGGAGTCCACCGGCGGGTGGGCGCCGGGCGCCGCCGGGGGCGGACGCGGAGTCCGCCGGCGGGTGGGCGCGGGGCGCCGCCGGGCGCGGACACGGAGTCCGCCGGCTGGTGGGCGCGGAGCCCTGCTGTCTTTCCAGTGGGGGCGTGCCAGCGCACCCACTGGGTGTACCCTCTGAGCCTCCGGGTGACTTGAAGAGTCGGGCGGAGGGTTTTCGATGTTGTTAGAGTAGACGGTGGCGTCGAGGATCCCGATGGCAGCCGGCAGCGGGCCTGCGACCGGCGCGGCGTTTTCCTAGCGGGGCGTGCCGACGCACCCACTAGGTGTAGCCTCTGAGCCTCCGGGCGAGGGGGGGATTCCCACAGAAATGATCATGCAAAAGACAAAGTTAGCTAGTGTAGATATATCAAATATTTGGTTTTAGCAGTGCAAGTTATATGCAGAGGGGTGCCGACACGGTTTCGTTCGAGCCCCCTTCAGTCTTTTTCATGTCCCCCCGCTCTTTGGCTTTTGCTCTTGCCAGCCGGACAGCCGGGAGCCGGTCTATAGCTAAGGCGAAGTGTGGGCCGCAGGGTGGAGCATACAGTACTCGGACTCTGGGGAGCAGATTCGATCGAGCAGATACTCGCAAAGGAAAACGACCGGGTCGCCCAAGTCGTTTCTCCCCGGACATTTTTCGCGTGGGGTGACCTCTAGCCTTTGCTCTCGCTAGCCGGACAGCCGGGGTGCGCTCTGTAGCTGAGACGAAGAGTGGGCCTTCGGTACCGTACACACTACTAAGCCATCTTCAGGAAAAACGTTTCGGGCCAGCCGGCCAGCCTCCGGGCCAAAACTAACTGGCGCCGGGCTGAACAGCAATGCAACTGGAAAAAAGCGTAGGTGACCCCCGAGGGTCGCTCAGGGTTATCCTTTTTATGCGATGTGTAATGATATGCGATGGGAGCTCACATTGGTTTTCGTGTAGACAGGGCGGAGGTGTCCGCCGGCAGACGGCCCGAGCCTCCGGGCGGTCGAGGGGCGCCCCAGCCGGTTTCCTGACCGGCCAGGCGTCGAGGCGGATGGGCAGCCGGGTTGGCTTCCCAGCCGGCTTGGTGCAGCCGACCAGTCGTTGAAGCGGGCAGGCAGGACCGGCCCAAATGGCCAGGCAACAGGGCCGGAGGCAGCCGAGCCGGCCTGGCGCAGCCGGCCAGACGTCGGCAGGCAGGCGACGCGGGCACAGCCGGTCTTCTCTTTCCTTTTTCTAGCCGGCAGCAACTTCTTTTTTTTTTGCCGGATGGGCAGCCGACCCCTTTTCTTTTCTTTCCTTCACGTGGGCAGCCGGAGATGGCGGCTGGACAGCGGGAGCCGGCGGGGGCGTGCGGGCGGCGGCCGACTACGGCGCATAGCGCGGGAGCCGGCGGTGGGGGCTGATACGTCTCCAACGTATCTATAATTTTTTATTGTTCCATGCTATTATAGTATCAATCTTGGATGTTTTATATACACTTACAAGCAATTATATATCATTTTTTGGGACTAACCTATTAACTTAGTGCCCAGTGCCAGTTGCTGTTTTTTGCCTGTTTTTGATTTTTCAGAATATCAGTACCAAACGAAGTCCAAATGCCACAAAACTTTTTGGAGATTTTTTTCTGGACATAAGAGACACTAGAAGCTTCGGGAGAGGGCCAGAAGACAAAGGAGGTGGCCATGAGCCACCAGGGAGCACCCTGGTGCCTCGTGGGCCCACCTCTGCTCCGTTTGACCTAATTCCACCTCTATAAATTCTCTAAAATCGGGAAACCAACAAGGGAGTCCATGAAATACTTTTTCCACTGCCGCAAATTCCTGTTCTCGAGAGATCCCATCTGGAGGCCTTTTCCGGCACTCTGGCGGATGGGGATTCGATCACGGAGGGGCTCTCCATCAACCTTGTTGCCCTTCCGATGATGCGTGAGTAGTTTACCACAGACCTTCGGGTCCATAGTTAGTAGCTAGATGGCTTCTTCTCTCTTTTTGATCTTCAATACAATGTTCTCCTCGATGTTCTTGGAGTTCTATCCGATGTAATCACTTTTTGCGGTGTGTTTGTTGGGATCCGATGAATTGTGAGTTTATGATCAGATTATCCATGAATATTATTTGAGTTTTCTCTGAACTCTTTTATGCATGATTGTTATAGCTTCGTATTTCTCTCTGATCTATTGATTTGGTTTGGCCAACTAGATTGATTTATCTTGCAATGGGAGAGGTGCTTTGTAATGGGTTCGATCTTGCGGTGCTCAATCCCAGTGACAGAAAGGGACATGACACGTATGTATCGTTGCTATTAAGGGTAAAAAGATGGGGTTTATTCATGCGTGAGTTTAGTTTATCTACATCATGTCATCTTGCTTAAGGCGTTACTCCGTTCTTTATGAACTTAATACTCTAGATGCATGCTGGATAGCGGTCGATGTGTGGAGTAATAGTAGTAGATGCAGAATCTCTTCGGTCTACTTGTCTCGGACGTGATGCCTATATACATGATCATTGCCTTGGATATCGTCATGATTATTTGCTTTTCTATCAATTGCCCAAGAGTAATTTGTTCACCCACCGTATGCTATTTTCAAGAGAGAAGCCTCTAGTGAAAACTATGGCCCCGGGGTCTACCTTTATCATATATTGAAAATCCTAAAAATACCTTGCTGCAATTTTACTTTATTTATTTTATTTTGTATTTTTGTTAGATTTATCTATCTATCACCATACAATTTAATCTTGCAATTAACCGCCAAGGGATTGACAACCCCTTGTTTGCGTTGGGTGCGAGGATTTGTTATTTTGTGTGCAGGTGCTGCCAACGAGTTGTTGCGTGATTCTCCTACTAGATTGATAACCTTGGTTTCATAACTGAGGGAAATACTTATCTCTATTGTACTGCATCATCCCCTCCTCTTCGGGGAAATCCCAACGCAGCTCACAAGTAGCAGGAATAATTTCTGGCGCCGTTGCCGGGGAGACATCATCAACATCTATCAAGTACCTACGCATAAACTTTCATCTCCTTGCATTTATTTTGTTTGCCTTTGCCTCTCGTTTTCATCTCCCCCACTTCTAAAAAGTTTTTACAAAAACACAAAAAAGTTTTATTTGCTTGTTTGCTTGCTTGCTTTACCATTATGGCTAGTTCTTCGCTCGTTTCTATTACCCCTGAAATTGAAGTACTTAATTTTAAACAAAGGGGGGAAGAGAATTTAAAAGATGCTTGGTATAGGATTTGTGATGCTCATAATAGATCAACATGTAAGCAATCCACCACCATCCTTCTTCGCATTTTTTATGTGGGCTTTACTACTTGGTATAGATTTTTTACTTGATACTATTATCGGAGGGAATTTCTTGATGTGTCCCTCTATGGATGCTTTCAATGCTATGGGAAATTTAGTGGGATCACCACCTATCACTGTTAATGAAACAACTTTGACCTTGGAACATGTTATGCAAAGGTTAGAAGCTATTGAAAATAAAATACCTACTATTGAACATCTTGAGAATTTAGATAAAAAAATTCATAATCATATCACTCAATTTGGTTCTAAGGTAGGAATCACATTGAAAACCTTAAAGGAAAAGGAACCGGTAGTTAATGAAAGAATAGAACAAAGCCCCGCTAGAATCGATAAGATAGAAGAAATTATTAATAATTTGGGCTCGGCTTTTTCCTCCGTTAAGAATATTGATAGAACTCCTCCCAATAAAAATTGCAAGTTTATGTATGTTCCTAAAACCAATGGTGCTACTTCTAGTAAGGGAAATGAGGATCTTAAAATGATTAGCGTGCACCCCAATTTCATTGATGCGATTAAGGAACCTATTCATAAAAGTAAAATTCTTGATTTTGTGCCTAGAAGTGTGATGATGAGAACACCTACGTTAAATCCACTAGGAAAAACGGATGTGTGATTGAGGAATTGGAAACCAAGGATGACAACACTTGAAACTATGCATTATGCCTAGCTAGGGGCATAAAACAATAACGCTTGTTGGGAGGCAACCCAATGAATAAAATAAATATTTTCTTTTTATTTTTTATGTTCTTGTATGTGTACACAATTATGCTACTGTTATGATTGTGTTTTTATGTTTTAATTAGTGTTTGTGCCAAGTAATGCCTTTGGGATGATTTGGAAGATAGTATAATTGATGTTGTTTGCAAAACAGAAAGTTTTGCGTCCAGTGCTGGAATTTTAATTCTGTACTGGGGCGTATGAAAAATCTGAAATTTTTACACAGTATTGGTATATGAATTTCCCACGTTTTCCTAATTTTTCAGAATTTTTGGAGTTAGAGAAGTATAGCTTTTAAATAGATCTTTATAGACTGTTCTGTTTTAGACAGATTCTGTTTTTGATGCATAGTTTGCTTATTTTGATGAATCTATGGATCGTATCTGGGGGTATGAGTCATGGAGAAGTTGGAGTACAGTAAAATTATGCCAATATTAAATATGAATCAATTTACTACAGTACTTAAAGTTAAATATTTATTTTTTATACTAACGGATCTCACAAAGGTTTTGTTGAGTTTTGTGTGATTGAAGTTTTCAAGTTTTGGGTGAGATCACGATAGATGAAGGAATAAGGAGTGGCAAGAGCCTAAGATTGGGGATGCCCAAGGCACTCCAAGGTAATATTCAAGGAAGACTCAAGCAACTAAGCTTGGGGATTCCCCGGAAGGCATCCCCTCTTTCTTCTACCAACTATCGGTAATTTTACTTGGAGCTATATTTTTATTCATCACATGATATTTGTTTCACTTGGAGCGTCGTGTATTATATGAGTCTTTGATTTGTTTTATTTTTAGTTTGTCACAATCATCTTTGCTGGACACACCTATTTGAGAGAGCCACACGTTTATCATGATTTGTTAGAATACTCTATGTGCTTCACTTAAATCTTTTGAGCTAGGCAGATGCTCTAGTACTTCACTTAAATCTTTTTGAGCACGGTGGTGGCTATATTTTGAAGAAATATTTGAACTCTCATGCTTCACTTATATTATTTTGAGAGTTGATAAGATTAAATTTTGAAGAAATATTTGCACTCTCATGCTTCACTTATATCTTTTTGAGAGTTGATAATAGTAATGGTAATTTGCACAAGATATGAATTTGGTCCCAAAGTGATGAATATTCAAGAGGGATATAATAAAAACTTTCATGAAAGATCATTGGATAAGATAAGTTTGATTCCTTGCAATAGTTTTGCGATATGGAGATGATAATATGTGAATCATGTTAGTGAGTAATTGTGATTTAGTAAGAATATTGGTGTTAAGTTTTGTGATTCCCAATGCATGCACATAAAGTCAATAGTTGTGCAACGAAATTATATCCTACTTATGGTGCATCATTCGGTGTTAGTTACGATCAATGCATGTTTATGACCGTTTTCGCTTTTTGGTTGGTCGCTTCTCAATCTATTTGCTAGCCTTCATTTGTACTAAGCGGGAATACTGCTTGTGCATCCAACTCCTTAAAACAAAGTTGTGCCAAATGAGTCCACCATACTGATGACCCACAAGTATAGGGGATCAATCGTAGTCCTTTCGATAAGTAAGAGTGTCGAACCCAACGAGGAGCAGAAGGAAATGGCAAGCGGTTTTCAGCAAGGTATTTTCTACAAGCACTGAAATTATCGGTAACGAGTAGTTTGATAGCAAGATAATTTGTAACAAGTGACAAGTAGCAATAGTAACAATGAGTGCAACAAGGTGGCCCAATCCTTTTTATAGCAAAGGACAAGCCGGAACGATCTCTTATAGTAAGTAAAGCGTTCTCGAGGACACATGGGAATTTCATGTAGTCACTTTCATCATGTTTGTTTGATTCGCGTTCGCTACTTTGATAATTTGATATGTGGGTGGACCGGTGCTTGGGTGTTGTTCTTACTTGAACAAACCTCCCACTTATGATTACCCCCTCTAACAAGCATCCGTAACTACGAAAGAAGAATTAAGATTTCTCTAACCATAGCATTAAACATATGCATCCAAATCAGCCCCTTACGGAATAGTGCATAAACTAGGGTTTAAGCTTCTGTCACTCTAGCAACCCATCATTTAATTACTACTCCACAATGCATTCCCTTAGGCCCAAATATGGTGAAGTGTCATGTAGTCGACGTTCACACGACACCACTAAGGGAATCAACAACATACATATCATCAAAATATCGAACGAATACCAAATTCACATGATTACTTATGACAAGACTTCTCCCATGTCCTCAAGAACAAAAGTAACTACTCACAAATCATATTCATGTCCAAGATCAGAGAGGTGTTGAATAGCATAATAGATCTGAACATATAATCTTCCACCAAATAAACCAACTAGCATCAACTACAAGGTGTAATCAACACTACTAGCAACCCACAGGTACCAATCTGAGGTTTTGAGACAAAGATTGAATACAAGAGATGAACTAGGGTTTGAGATGAGATGGTGTTGGTGAAGATGTTGATGAAGATTAGTCCTCCCACGATGAGAGGATCGCTGGTGATGTCGATGGCGACGATTTCCCCCTCCCGGAGGGAAGTATCCCCGGCAGAATCTCTCCGCCGGAGAGCAAAAGTGCTCCTGCCCAAGTTCCGCCTCGAGACAGCGGCGCACCGTCCCGAAAGTCTTATCTATATTTTTTCTAGGGCAAATGGACTTATATACCAGAAAATGGGGGCCAGAGGCTGGCCAGGGGCCCCATGAGGTACCAGGGCGCGCTTGGGGGGGGGGCGTGGCGCGCCCTGGTGCCTCGTGGGCACCTGGGTTGTCCCCTCTGGTACTTCTTGCTTCCAGTATTTTTAATTTATTCCAAAATAAATCTTCGTAAAATTTTAGCTCATTTGGAGATGTGCAGAATAGGTATCTCTGACATAGCTTTTTTAGGTCCAGAATTCTAGCTGCCGGCAATCTCCCTCCTTGTGTAAATCTTGCATATTAAGAGAGAAAAGGCATTATAATTGCTCCACAAAGTATTATATTGATTCAAAACACTATAAATAACAGTAGCAAAACATGATGCAAAATGGACGTATCACATACCTACCTATATGCGGTATTTCCATGCCGTTCCAAGTAAATTTGCATGTGCCAACTCTAAATTTTCAAAATAATTTTCCGTTTTGTGTGCCCGTACCGCTCATGAAGCGGCAGGGGGTGGCCAATATTTTCCATGCTAGGTGTATTATTCTCACGATGAGTGTTTATTCACTTGTCATTGCACGAGAGAGTGGCAGGTAATAGGGATGCCCAGTCCCGAAATGAAAAAAATTAATATGATGATAATAATAAATTCCTTGGAAAGTGTTGGTATGGAGGGCACCCGTGGATACGGCTAGCCATGGGTTGTGAAAGAATGGTGAAAAGGAAATAAACTTTATTTTCTGTTTGGGAACCGCCTATAATGTGTCTAGCATGGAGGATATTGGGAATTCTCGGTCGTTTTCGTTGACAGGAAAAGCATGCCTCTCAAAATAATTTTATCTCTCTAATTTAAGCTTTGAGCTCTGGCACCTTTGCAAATATGTGCTTCCCTCTGCGAAGGGCCTATCTATTTACTTTTATGCAATTTTTATTTTTATTTTTGAGTCTCCATCTTCTCTTACAAAGCACCAACTAGAGAGCACTATTGTCATACTTGTGCATTGGGTGTAGCTAATATTGAGTGTGTTTCATGAATGGATCAATGATTGAGCATAATGGGCAAGGGATAACTTTCTTTAGCATTGATATTTTGAAAGACATGGTTGCTTGTTAGTATGCTTGAGTATTTATGTCTTCATATCAAATTATAAACTATTGCTTTGAATCATTCAAGTCCAAATGTCCATGCTACAAAATAAAAGAGTATATGATGAATATGATAGGTAGCATTCCACATCAAAAATTCTGTTTTTATCATTTACCTACTCGAGGACGAGCAGGAATTAAGCTTGGGGATGCTTGACACGTCTCCAACGTATCTATAATTTTTGATTGTTCCATGCTATTATAGTATCAATCTTGGATGTTTTATATACACTTACAAGCAATTATATATCATTTTTTGGGACTAACCTATTAACTTAGTGCCCAGTGCCAGTTGCTGTTTTTTGCCTGTTTTTGGTTTTTCAGAATATCGGTACCAAACGAAGTCCAAATGCCACGAAACTTTTTTAAGATTTTTTTCTGGACATAAGAGACACTAGAAGCTTCGGGAGAGGTTCAGAAGACAGAGGAGGTGGCCACGAGCCACCAGGGCGCGCCCCGGGGGGTGGCGCGCCCTGGTGCCTCGTGGGCCCACCTGTGCTCTGTTTGACCTAATTCCACCTCTATAAATTCTCTAAAATCAGGAAACCAACAGGGGAGTCCACAAAATACTTTTTCCGCCGCCGCAAGTTCCTATTCTTGAGAGATCCCATCTGGAGGCCTTTTCCGACACTCTGCCGGAGGGGGATTCGATCACGGAGGGGCTCTCCATCAACCTTGCTGCCCTTCCGATGATGCGTGAGTTGTTTACCACAGACCTTCGGGTCCATAGTTAGTAGCTAGATGGCTTCTTCTCTCTTTTTGATCTTCAATACAATGTTCTCCTCGATGTTCTTGGAGTTCTATCTGATGTAATCACTTTTTGCGGTGTGTTTGTTGGGATCCGATGAATTGTGAGTTTATGATCAGATTATCCATGAATATTATTTGAGTTTTCTCTGAACTCTTTTATGCATGATTGTTATAGCTTCGTATTTCTCTCCGATCTATTGATTTGGTTTGGCCAACTAGATTGATTTATCTTGCAATGGGAGAGGTGCTTTGTAATGGGTTCGATCTTGCGGTGCTCAATTCCAGTGACAGAAAGGGACATGACATGTATGTATCGTTGCTATTAAGGGTTAAAAAAATGGGGTTTATTCATGCGTGAGTTTACTTTGTCTACATCATGTCATCTTACTTAAGGCGTTACTCCGTTCTTTATGAACTTAATACTCTAGATGCATGCTGGATAGCGGTCGATGTGTGGAGTAATAATAATAGATGCAGAATCATTTCGGTCTACTTGTCTCGGACGTGATGCCTATATACATGATCATTGCCTTGGATATCGTCATGATTATTTGCTTTTCTATCAATTGCCCAACAGTAATTTGTTCAGCCACCGTATGCTATTTTCAACAGAGAAGCCTCTAGTGAAAACTATGGCCCCGGGTCTACCTTTATCATATATTGAAAATCCTAAAAATACCTTGCTGCAATTTTACTTTATTTATTTTATTTTGTATTTTTGTTCGATTTATCTATCTATCACCATACAATTTAATCTTGCAATTAACCGCCAAGGGATTGACAACCCCTTGTTCGCGTTGGGTGCGAGGATTTGTTATTTTGTGTGCTGGTGCTGCTAACGAGTTGTTGCGTAATTCTCCTACTGGATTGATAACCTTGGTTTCATAACTGAGGGAAATACTTATCTCTACTGTACTGCATCATCCCCTCCTCTTCGGGGAAATCCCAACGCAGCTCACAAGTAGTAGGGGCGTGCGAGGCAGCCGTCCGGAGGCGTGGCAGGGGGAGCCGGCGTGGCGCACACGGCGCAGCCGTCATGCGGGCGGGCGGCGAGGCCGGGGCGGCGCGGGGAAGCAGCCGGCGGAGCGAGGCAGTGCGGGCGGAGTCGGCGCGGGTGGACGCGCGCGGAGCGACGCAGTGGGCCGGGTGTGGGCGGAGCCGCGCGCGCGAGGATGGGGCGGCGCAGCGACGTGGCGGCCAGGCGTGGGCGAAGCCGCGAGTGAGGAGGTGGGGCGAAGGCCGGGCGGAGGTCGAGCGGGCGGCATGGAGCGGAGGCAAGGGAGCGGGAGCTCGGGCACCTAGCAGCTAGGGCTCGGGCGCGGGGGAGCGGGCGCTGCGGCGCGGACGCGGGCAAAGCGATGGGAGCCGGCGCGCGGGGCGGAGGCAGGGCGCGGTGGAGCAGGCGTCCGCGGAGGCACGGGCGTGGCGGCGCGACCGGAGGATGCGGCGCGGGGGGGGGCGGGCCGCGGGCGGGTCGCGGGTGGCGGAGCAGCCGGAGTCGGCTCGCGCGTGCGGATGCGGCCCGGGTCGAGGGACGGCCGGGGAAGGGGCGCGCGGCCGCGGTCGAGGCGCCGTGGACGACCGGCGCACGCGGCGCGTGCCGGAGCTGGCGGAGGGCGCGGCGGGCCGGCAGGGGGGGGGGCGGACGCGCACGGATGGAGCAGCGCGGCTGCGGCCGGCGCGGACGCGCACGGACGGAGCAGCGCGGCTGCGGCCGGCGCGGCGCAGGTGGAGCCGGCGGAGGCGGCACGGGGCAGGGGCGGCGCACGCACTGACTCAGAGGAGGAGGCGTTCGGGAGGAGGCCGCGCGCGCGCGGGCGCGGGGATGCGGCGGACACCGAGCGGCGCGCGGCTTGCAGCGCGCGGGGGCGTCTCCATGCTTTGCACGGCGTGGGCGAAAACAAACGAGGCGGAACCGGAGCCGGCCGGGGCAGAGTGGAGCGAGGTCGGGGCGAGCTCGAGGTGGCCGGCCGGCGCGCGCGGCCGCCGGACGGCTGCGTTCGCGCCGTCGCCGCCTGCGTGCACATGAGCCGGGCTAGCTAGCTAAGCTAGCATACACGTAGCCGAATCGATTGGCTTTGCTAGCTAGCTAGCTAGGCACGAGTGCGTGCATGTACAGGGACGGAGGTGGCCAGCATGCCTGCGCGCGGAGGTGTGGCCGAGGCGAGGCCGGAGGTGGACGAGGCCGACGGCGAGGGTGTGCCGCCACAGTGGTGATGACGAAGTGGGTCTCGCTCGGACCGCGGTTCCAGCAGCAGCTCGCCCCACGGTGGGCGCCAACTGTCGTGGTTTTCTCACGGCAGATGCTATATGATGGCTAGAAGTGTGGGGCGGCAAGGCTACGGTGGAGATCCGGGACGGGATTGGGCAACAGTACACGGTGGTTTACCTAGGTTCGGGGCCCTCGCGTGGAGGTAACACCCCTACTTCTGCATGTCTGATGTATATGGTAGTACATGGTTGCTCCTAGAGTTGTTTGGAGGAGGAAGAAGGAGGCTCTGAGCTCTCCTCTTCTTGTGTGAGTGTGTGAGGATGGGAGGGAGTGAGAGTGAATGGGCTCCCTGGGTCACCTTATAAAGGGGTGCCCAGGGGACAAGAGGTGGCCCACATGGCCTAACTATACTATTTGAGGTGACATATGACGTATGAACAGTGCATGCTGCTCATCAACAGTGCTCCACTGTAGAGCATGGCCGTCTCGTCCGCGCAGGTCTGATGGGACGTTGTGGTTGACTTCGCGGGGCTGCAGCCGGATGGCCTTGAGCCAGACGGGCCCTCCAGCCGGACGGGCTCCACCCGGACGGCTCCAGCCGGCCAGGCTCCGGCCGGCCAGGCTCCAGCAGGCCAGGGGCTGCTCCCCTGGCAAAGTTTCGAAATGATGACTTGTCTCCTTGAGCCTACCCAGGGGTCATCCCCCCGACAATGGGCGAGGTCCATTGAAAGCTATTCTTCCTGTATATTGACTCGGAATGTTGCCAATGTTTCCACGTCACTGCAGTCTGAGATCTCGCTTTTCTTTGACATAAAGCGGGACCAAAATGGTCGGATCATCTCACCTGGTTTCTGGGTGACAAGGGATAGATCCCATATGTATGCCTACGCGTTGTTCCTAGGGTAATACTATATGTGGGAGGCGGAGTTATTCGAAGTCTCGGATCTGGCGTGCCCATCGGCCGAGCGTGCCGAGGCGTGCCATGTGTGCGTGAAGTTCTGAACCCACTTTCCAAGGCTAGGTACCAGGCCCGAGGATTTTGCTTCTTCAAATATCAGCATGCATCCGTCGTGTGCTCATCGGCATAAGTATCGGAGGTTGACTCTTCGATGGTTGCGACGAGAGGGGTGGTGGGTGGGAACGAAAGTTCGATTTTCCCGACCCGGTTGTTTTCGAGGATTAGAAATCCTTGGATTCCATCATGCTCTACTTCGGGTTGATATGACTTCCATCCGAGATGTTTTCCCGGGTTCCGATCTGACATCGCTCCGGGGTTTTCGTGTGGCGCCGGATTCATTGCCTGGCTTCCCCACTGTGTCGCGAGTTCTGGTGAGAGGTACTCACTCTCATCTTGAGCCTAGTCTAACGCTGGGGTCAAGGGGGGTGTGCTTTGCTGTTTCTCGATCTGGTCTAACACCCAGGCTGAGAAATCTGGGTTATCGTGGGAGCCACGGGATGCCCTAAGCCGTCAGAACTAGGGATATGACAATGGGCTGGAGTCTCGATATGGCGTGAGTGGCCAACCGAGTCGGCAATGAAGGTGACGCCGTCGACGGCCAAAGCACGGTCAGGCACGAGGAGCGTGTAGGCGTCTTCCTGGTTGCCGATTTTGTTTGCCATCGAATCGCGACGGCTACATAGCAGGACCTGCATGGGCCACAAATGACGGAGTCCATTCCGGCGAATCTAGGGTAGGGAGTCCCGAGCTGATAGCCTTGATGTGATGGTAATAGTAGACGCGAGGTTTTACCCAGGCTCGGGCTCTCTCGAAGAGATGATACCCTACATCCTGCTTTTGTTTGCATTGATTGTAGATGGAGTACAGAGTACATGTTTGCCTACCACGAGATTGTCTATGATCCTCTACGTACCCTACCCCTTGGTCTATATAGATACCATGGGTCTAGGGTTACAGATATGTCGGTTACGTATATGGTAGATCATGCTATAGTTGACACCTAAGTCTTTTGGAGTATGCGCCAAATCTTCGGGAACCTTCCTTGTACACGACGTGGTTCTTCGGGATATGGCCCACCAACGACCATCATGGGGGTCCTCTGCCCGGCCCACCTGGCCGGGAGATGACGTGGTGTGAGTACCCCCTGGTCCAGGACACCATGAGTTGCGAGCGTGCGAAGCTCCTGCATGCAACTATACCATCAATGGTCATGATTACCATATGCGGTACTATCTTTGTGATGGTATCTATCCTCCGTGATCGTCCTTCGTCAAGACCATCTCCGAGCCAAGGGGTAACAAAAAATGTCACTTTGCCCAAAAACAAAATGGAGCTAGAAATGATGTGAAGAGGTCATTTAGAGTGCTCCAAACCCGTTTGTAGTTGTTCGCAAACCTACTAAACTATGGGCTCCAGAGACGTCATGGGAGGCGATGACAGCTTTGCGATCATGCACAACATGACTGTGAAGGATAAGAATGAGGGAGTTCGCCAAGGTCTGAAATTTCAAGAGACCATATGCAGCTTCCGGAGCAGAACCCGGCGACATTTGAGGATTTTCTGAGCAGATTCGCAATTGACGAACTAATGAGTAGCTTCAAAATAATCTAATTGAGCATTTGTGGGTGTTTCATATGGACAACTAGAACATGTGTCCAAATAAGTTGAATGTTTCAAAACTTTTTTGAATTATAATATATATATTTGAATTATTATTATTTTGCGGGAATATATTTGAATTATTGTTGCATCAGAATATCTATCTTTTAATTATCGAATAATTGTGCTATTTTTTTGACTATTTTTTATACTTCAGGCATAAAAAAGTAAGCAGAAGAACAATTGATGCATGTGGTTAGATGGCCGACTCCCGGTCCACCATTCATAGACATATGGAGATGTGTCCACAAGCATTTTATGTTGTTTATTTGGTAATCCCGGATGCCTCTGCATCTGAAAGATGCATACAGCCGTAAGGGCATCTTCAATGGTTGTAAGATAGTTGTTGGTAGACTTTGCCACATAGGATTTTTGATGATGTGTCATACAATAAATGCGGAAAGAGAGTAAGGTTGTATGTACATGAACCAACAACCATTGCACAAGCTTCAATGTAGAATGAGAGAGCACCTTATTTATTATCTCACATCCTATTGGGCAAACTAGATACAACCTATTGAAGTAGTTGTATGTTAAGGTGTTGATTGATGACATGGTATATTTTACCAACAAGCTAACAAACAAACTGTTGGAGATGCCCTAAGAACCAGCTTAGCGTAGGCGAGGGCGGACTGGCCTGCGAATGTAGCTGGGCAACTCTTACCGGCAGTCGTGCAGGATGTAGCGCAGCAGGAATTAGAAACACCATTGTTCGTTGGTGCACCCAGCCATTTTCCGCTTCCGCTGAGGGGGTAAAAGTAAAACAGTCATTCGTACCCCAGTCAAGGTCTTGACTGACCCCTGCTCCCTCGAAACTAGCACTGCTACAGAGAACTGCACACTGCCAGAACATGCAGGCCAGCGCTAGCTGGAGTAGGATTTAATTTAATTGTGAATAATCGCACCCATGATGACGCATCCTTGTACCCTGTGTCACGCTCGTGTACTCGTATCGATGTGGTGAAGTGGCGGGGTGGTCTTTGCGTTGCATAGGATGCCACCGTTGGTGGACGCTTTCGGCACTGACAGCCGTAAAAGGACCCATCAAAAGAGGTCGCCACTGAATCCGAGTCCCACTGTGCCCAGGTCCCAGCACCAGCACCTGCAGCAGCAGCTTTTGAATGAAAAGAAAAGGACAGTGACTGAGACTGCGCTCGACAAATTATCCGATTTAGATTCCGGCCCAAAAGGGCAGATGTACCGGGCGAGCCAGGCCATTTGTGTGTGACGCCGAGCTTCGATCACATCACGCACGCTCGTGCGTTGCACCCCATTTCACGTGGGATAGGAGCCGGATAGATGGATGCATGGATGGGCAGTGCGAGCACCCAAGCGACAGAGCCTATCTGAGTCTTCTACATTATTTTTTGCGGGTGCTCCCGACGGGTAATAAAGGGGATGAAACCATAAAAAGGAACTACAAGCAGCCTTAACCACGCTGATTTCCCTAATTCGGTGGTAGTTTCTTTGCCTTTTTTATTGTACTCCATCCATCTCATAATGTAAGACGTTTTTTGACATTACACTACGGACGGAGGGGTAGTTTTCTATTAGCCTGCTGTTGTTTCGGGCCTTTTTTTTTTACTGTTTTGACCAATTTGCTGAAGTTTAGCATGATTTGCCCCGTGTTTGAAAGTTTTTTCGGATCTAACCCATTTCGAGACGCCATCAACCATCGCGTCTTGCTTCTACCGAAGACGCCACGAAGTCCGGCGTCTGGCCCTGTCCCACCTCCCTGGTCATCCCGTTTGACCGTCCGACGTGGCAAATGTCGACCCCGACCCTAGACGCCAGGAACCTTGGCTTCTACCCCCTGAGAGATAAGTGGCCACGAGGAGAGTGTGTGGGCCCCACCCCACACACTCTCCCCAATCCCAATCTTCCACCCCGAGCAAGAAGAACAGAGAAGAGCTCCTCCCTCTCTCTCTCTCTCCCACCTCAAGGCTCACTCAAATCCCCTCCAAATTTGATTTTCTTCCGTGGATCTTTCTCTCCCTTGTTGTTTGAGGTAATCTCCCCCGGATCCCTAAATTTTGTTGGTAATTTCTTGTTATTTTAGTGGCATTTTGTAACCCTAGTTGGAACCTTAGTTTCTAGATTTCTCCAAATCCTTTGGTATTGGATAGCTTCCAATGACTTTGTTGATGTGGTAGTAGTATTGGGATATGCATGTTGTGAGTACAAATGACATGATTTATATGATGGTTGGTTAGGGTTAGGTTTTGTGTTAAGCAAATGACATGATATATTTAGGATATAAGTTTTAATGCGTCTTTGAAACAAGTCATTAGCAATATATAGTTGTCATTGATTCATTAGAGTTGCATTGTTTTTGAAACAATGCATTATAGTTGTCATTTATTCATCTTGTTTGTTGTCCTTTTTTAGATGGATGATAGACTTGTTAATGTTCATTATTTGGACAAAGCGGCATTTATGACCAAAAATGCAAGTGACAATGAGGAAGTGGTGGTATTCGACACAAGTCCTAGTTATGATGAGGTTGTTGTGAAAGTGAGAGATAAGTTAAATTGGATAGACCCCAATGATAAAGTTGAATTAATAGGAAGGTATGATGTTGGAGTGGGAACAAAATCTCGACTAAAGAATATGCCTATTATCTCCGAGTTGCATTGGGGGATATACAAGGGTAAAGTTGCGGCCTCGGAAGACATGTCAATTGAATTGTTTGCTACCAAGGTACAAGGTCCGCGGTTTGATATTGACTTGAACCGGCAAGTGTCCTCCCCATGTCATGTTATGAGCCCGAGTAGAAGTATGACTCGTGTTGATGATAGGGCCGAGGTTTATGGCTCCAATGCTTCTAGCTAACCACCACCTAGCCAAGAAAATGAAGTTGTTGGGAATACTAGTGAAAAAATTAATGAACAATATGATGATGGTCATGGTGATGTCCAATGTGGTCATGGTGATGATGGTGATGACGAGCACGAGGATGAGACTAATGGAAATGAGTGCCGTGAGAAGGAGAACAGGGAACGATAGAAGCGTGAGGCGGACATGGCATCCAAACATAAGAAGATGGCTCACGAGGAGGAGAGAGTTAGGAAGCTTGAAAGGGCTCGCCTTGCACTAGAGGATGGATGTAGTGATGATGATGAGCAAGAGGATGAAATTCATGGCAATGACATCGGTGACTTGGAAGCTTTTGTCAAGCAGCAGGACATGGACCGTGAGATTCCCTATGGTCATGCATATGTGTATGACTCTGATGATGAAGGTCCGGAGGAAGAAATGGACGAGGATGGATTCACGGAGAGAGAGAACCGTATACACACAGAGTTGTACGGTTTGGAAACAAGAACTCCATTGTTTTGTGATCTCAGGCTGGCCCACAAGGCGGTAGTTGATGGTGTCATGAGTAGGCCAATAGAGCCGACACCTTGCCCGGAACCGGGCGAACCAAGGGACGAGGATGAGGACGAGAATGCTTATTTGAAGAAAGGGTTGAAGTTTGTGAGTTTGCAGGCCTTCAAGGTATGGCAAAGTGACTATGCCATTAGGAACCATAGACCATATCTTGTTGGGCACTCGGACCAAAAAGTTCGTTACTCCATCCATTGTGACAAAGATGGATGCCCATGGGCGGTCCATGGAAGAAGAATTAAAACCGGGCAATGGGTGTTAAGAAGTTGTGTGTCTACTCACTGTGCAGGCTACCGTCGAAAAAGAAGTCTAAGACACATCGTCAGCTCACGTCTGAGTTTCTCGGGTTTAAATTAATGAAAGAAGTATCAAGTGATCCAACCGTGAAGGTGAAGCTCCTCATGACGACGGTGAAAAAAATGTTTGGATACAAAGTAAAGTATGGGAAGAGATGGAGGGCCAAGGCAAATGCTCTAAGGATGTTATATGGTGGTTGGGAAGAAGCATAAAATCGCCTCCCGCGGTTGTTGGGAGCGATTGCCCACAGGAACCCCGGCATGTATCATGTGGTCGAGGATGATGGCCATGGGGTGTTCCACCATGCCTTCTGGAGTTTCGGACAATGCATCACGGCCTTTAAGCATTGCCGTCCGGTTTTGTCTATTGATGGCTGATGCGCATCCAACGTATCTATCATTTATGAAGTATTCATGCATGTTTATTATAGTTTTATATGATTTTGGTGCACTTTTATATGGATTTTATATGATTTTCATGGACTAACATATTGACCTAGTGCCCAGTGCCAGTTGCTGTTTTCTGCTTGTTTTTTATTTTCTAGAAAATCCATATCAAACGAAGTCCAAATGCAGCGAAACTTTTTGACGATTTTTTTGGACCAAAAGAGACCCCCGAAGCTTTGTGGAAGGACCAGAAGCCTTACGAGGTGCACACAAGCCACCACCGCGTGCTTGGGGGCCAAGAGCACCGTGGTGCCTCGTGGGCCCATCTTCGCGTGATTCCAACGCCAAAAATTCCTATATATTCCAAAACCCCCAGAAATAACCCTAGAACTTGGACTACACTGCCGCAAGCCTCTGTACCAAGGAGATCCCATCCGGAGCCCTTTTCCGGCACCCTGCCGGAGGGGGGAAATCATCACCGGAGGCCATCTTCATCATCCCGGCGGCCACCATGACGAGGAGGGAGTAGTTCACCCTCGGGGCTGAGGGTATGTACTAGTAGCTATGTGTTTGATCTCTCTCTCTCTCTCGTGTTCTTGATTTGGCACGATCTTGTTGTACCGCGAGCTTTGTTAATATAGTTGGATCATATGGTGTTTCTCCCTCTTTATCTTGTTGTGATGAATTGAGTTTTTACCTTTGAGGTTTCACTATTATCGGATTGAATATTTTTATGGATTTGAGAACACTTGATGTATGTCTTGCATATGAATACCCGTGGTGACAATGGGGTATTATATTGATTCACTTGATATATGTTTTGGCACTCAACTCGCAGATTCCTGAGGTGACATTGGGGTAATCTATTCATAGGGGTTGATGCACGTTTTCATCCTACTTTCTCCGGTAGAAATCTTGGGGCACTCTTTGAAGTTCTTTGTGTTGGATTGAATAGTATGATTATGAAGTTGTTTGATTCATATCATATAATCAACTCATGGATACTTGTGGTGACATAGGAGTATCTAGGTGACATTAGAGTTGGTTGATGTGTATCATATGGTCTTATTTTAGTACGAACTCTAGGGCTGTTCGTGACACTTATAGGGATGGCTCAATAGATTGATCGGAAAAGATAACTTTGAGGTGGTTTCATACCCTACAACAATTTCATGTTATGTTCTCCTCTAGATAAGAACTTTGGAGTGATTATTTGTCGCACGTTGAGGGATTGTTATATGATCCAATTATGTTAGCATTGTTGAGAGATTGCACTAGTGAAAGTATGAACCCTAGGCCTTGTTTCTATGCATTGCAATATTGTTTGTGCTCCGTTTTATCACTTGCTACCTTGCTGTTTTTATATTTTCAGATTACAAAAACCTATATCTACTATCCATACTACACTTGTATCACCATCTCTTCGTCGAACTAGTGCACCTATACAATTTGCCATTGTATTGGGTGTGTTGGGGACACAAGAGATTTCTTGTATTTGGTTGCAGGGTTGTTTGAGAGATACTATCTTCATCCTACGCCTCCCACAGATTGATAAACCTTAGGTCATCCACTTGAGGGAAAATTGCTACTGTCCTACAAAACTCTGCGCTTGGAGGCCCAACACGAGTCTACAAGAATAAGTTGTGTAGTAGACATCAAGCTCTTTTCTGGCGCCGTTGCCGGGGAGGTGAATGCTTGAAGGTATATCTTTAGATCTTGCAATTGAATCTTTTAGTTTCTTGTTTTATCACTAGTTTGGTTTATAAAAGAAAACTACAAAAAAATGGAATTGAGGTTGCCTCATAATATTCGTCTTTATAATGTTTTTCTTGAAAATGATGGAGCGAAAAATTTGTAGGAGATATGCCCTAGAGGCAATAATAAATGTTATTGATTATCTCCCTATTCATAATTAGGTTTATGTTCCATGCTATAACTGCTATGGTTCTCGAGTCTGCAATAACCACGAGGCTCGGAGGAAGACTCATATGCACGTGTGGAATAATAAACGGTAAAATGTATTCCTAGTCTGGCCTCTAAGACTAGCTCAAGTGTTGCATGATGGTTCTGTTTTCCTGATCATGGGCATGTCTATGCCGGCAACTTTGAGGGCACAATGTTAGTAGAACACTTGTGTTGAATTGACCCGATTGATGTTATGCTATGAGATTCATTCGTCATAAGTTAATGGTTAATAACACAGAGAAGTTAATGTTTGCATAATTCCTTAGACCATGAGAGTGTCGAGTTTCTTCATGCTTGCTTCATGAACTTTGGGGTTTGTTAAACGTCATCCGTAAATGGGTGACTATTACGGCGGCTTACGGGTTCATGGAAAAGTATGTTAAGTAACTTGATAGCTCAAGATTGGGATTTGCTCCTCCGACGATGGAGAGATATCTCTGGGCCCTCTCGGTGTTACGGTATCCATCATCGTCTGGCCAGACACAAGTGTGATTTGATCACAGGGATACCGGAACACAGAAACAAGAAAAGAGAACAAAAACCGGCAACGAGGTAACTGGCATTGTGGACAAGTGTTGATCCACGAGGATGCCGATGTTTCTCACCTCGGGTATTTGTAACATATCGCGAAGCAACAGGAATAGCACACAGCAACTGGAGGTTCACTCGAATATTCATTCGTGTGGGTATAGGGATCAATATGGGTGTCCACGGCTCCGATGTTGATCATTGATCGGAAGGGGTTCCGGGTCATGTCTATGCTTCACCGAACCTATAGGGTCACACGCTTAAGGGTCATCTATCTGCTGAATACTAGACAGGGAGTCTGAGAGAAAATCACCGAAAAAGTTTTCGGACACCGGAAAAGTTTCGGACAGCGGAAAAGTTCCTCACAGAGAACACCGGAACAGTTTCGAAAAAACTGAAAAGTTGTTTCAGGGGATACCATAAAGTCAAATTGGTTTTGGCACATGCCTGATAATTCTTGGAGGGTGCCAGAATCATTCTGGAAACTTTCTGGAATTTTCCGGGATGAAAACCGGAAATGTTCCGGAGCTGCTGAAACCGCTTCAGATGCTTTTCGCAGATGAAAATCACTAAACCGGAATTGTTCCGGATCGCATTGAAAATTATTTTAGTGGGTACTGGAAATGTTCTAAGCCCACATAAATATTTTCAGTTCGACCGGACGCTGAAAAATGTCGTCATGAATAGTGAAAATGCTTTTTGGGATATTTATGGAAAAGTCACCTTTTGGGATATTTTCCCAAAAGGTTTCTAGAAGGCTTGGGGGCCAAGAAACCCTACCCCTTGGATTTCCTATAAATAGAGGTGGAGGGGCTGCCTCCACACACACTCCTTCTCACATACAAGTGCCATGACATTTCTGGCTTCTCTCTCCCTCCCAGCGAAATAGTTTCGTAGAGCCGAAAGGCTGTCTGGGTTCCGGTGGGAACTAGTTCTGGACGGCGAAGCCCTGCCGGATAGATGACACCGTATGTGTGCAACCCCGTAGAGAAGTCGTAGGTTCGATCTTTTTGCCCGAGGGGCTGTTCGAGGGTCCTCCCGAAGGGCTGTCCGAGTTTCTGTCCGAGTTTCGGGGGTCCTCCCGAAGGGCTGTCCGTGAGGCCTCCCGGAGGGCTGTCCGAGGATCCGTCCAGTGGGACTATCCGAAAGACTGTCCAGAGGCCTCCCGGAGGGCTGTCCGAGGATCCGTCCGATGGGACTATCCGAAAGACTGTCCAGAGGCCTCCCGGAGGGCTGTCCGAGGATCCGTCCGGTGGGACTATCCGAGGGACTGTCCCGAGGCCTCTCGAAGGGCTGCCCGGAGATCCGTCCGGTGAGCTGACGAGAGAGTACATCCTCGCGGTTGGGAGGTTGTAAAATCCTAGCTGCGGGGATCTGCACCGCCGATCGTCATCGACTCTACTTCCGCTGCGCTACGAGTCGGTAACGAAACAGATCAAACCTTGTATGCAGTCTCCATAGTGATCCTGGGCTGGTGCGTAGGTCGAAAAGTTTTGTTTTCCGCTGCGTTCCCCAACAGTGGCATCAAGAGCCGTGCTATGCGTAGATGCAGGTTGCGATCTAGAATACATAGAGATGTATGAGTATTGCACAATATAATTAGGTAGTAGATGAGTTCTATTACTGAAAATTATTTGTGCGGGTAGCAGATGAAATCTCTTACCCGATGTTCTTGTTGCTTCCCTGGAATTTGCATATTTCTGATCTTGATAACAGTATGGTGGAGTTTCAATGTTCTGGCAATCCGCGATCCTGATTGATCAACGAAGTGCTAACAGTTCATTGAATTCCACCGTAGTTAAAAAGAAAGATGAAATTTCGCAGACGAAAGGGCAATGCAGATATGATCTGCACGGGGGTCACACGTATGACGAAGTTTAGTATGGGGCTCGAGATTTTATTATCTCGTGTTTCATACACCCCGCAATGTTAATCTAGCAACTTGGATTATCATGCTTGATGATGGACGTTGGTAGCTTCGGTTTGTTTCGAAACCTTAGAAGCCACGTAAAATAAAATTTTGCATGAACCGATTAGAGGCGTCTAACTTGGTTTTGCAGGATGGTTTGCATGTGCATGTGATGTGGTATAGCAGTGCTCATTATAATTTGATTATGTATGAGATGACTATATAATGTAAATTGATTAACATGACCTGCGTGTCGTGATTCGGCATGATGGCTGGAGCCATATGATTGTCACTTTAATGACCTGCGTGTCAACCTTCAGTAATGCACTTATTTTATTAGCTATAGAGATAGCAATATTATCTGGTGCATCGACAAGGTGGTGGCAATCTTCGCGAAGGTGAAAACCAACGCGAATGCCGAAGACGAAGAAATGAAAGACTTCTCCGTCAGAAAGGGATATACCATATCATGCTATTATGAATTGCCTGAGATGTTTATCCCTTATGATGCACCCTTCTTGATTGCGCGGTAGTCGCTTTTTATTAGGGTGATCTCTCACAAAAATATCAAGTGGTTAGTGTTCTCCCAAGTGTAGCACCGTCACGGCACCTAACTTCTCGGAGTGCGCCGTGTCACACGGGTACAAACGATTAGGGAAGTGTGAGGCGGGTGAGTTGAGACCTCGCAGCAAGATCACTTGGTTGTCTTGACGTTCAGGCATGACCGTCATGAGCTCGGAACACGCGCATCGAAAGATGAACAAGAATCACATAGAGATGTGATTGGCAAGTTGGCCTACCGGTTGAGATTTTCGTCATCAGTGGTGTTACACCAATGGCGAACAATTGAAATGGGGGTCTTGTATCACTCACAATCAATTATGAGAGATATTGATTTGAGTGGGAGCGCATTGTAGAATTAATTCTTTTAATTCTCAGTGCAATTAATTATGAATACTGTCTAAGTGTTATTTGCATAATAGTTGTAGAATAATGGCTCGCGTTTCCACCTTCCCAATTAAAATTGAATAGCTGTTAAATATCTGGTTAAAACTTTACGGTTGGTAACGTAATGAGAGGATTGTCCTCCAGAGTGCCGAGAAGGACTTGTCCTATCGCATGCTTTCGGTATTCTCCCGCTAATGCTATGGATCATGTGACTCTTGTCCATCGATCCAAAAGCTAGAATTCCGTTTCAGTCAAGTGCAATATGTTTGCTTCCATGAGACCCGAACTTCGAAAGTTTGGATAGTTATGTGATATTCATGGAATCTGAAAATCATTTTCAGAGACAGACAAAGGCTAAAAGATATGAGATATCCAAAGCAATGTTTGTTTGCAAACTATTAGTAAAGGAGTTTACTATGCATTAGACTGATAAGAGAGGGATCCAGAAGAACGCCTGTCATATGATGATGGTGAATAAAACAAACAACTTAAAGAGAAAGGAAGTGTCCGAAGGGTGTTAGTGAAACTTTCACGCCTAGGAAGTCCGGGGCTATCTCCACTCTTAAGTTGGGTGCTTCTTCTGAGAGTAGGAGAAATACCGAAAGTTAAACTGTTAGAAGTATAAAGGCAAAAGGAAAGAAGACTGGAATATCCAGCTCATGTATGAATGTCATACTGGTTTTTGATGTATAGAAGGCTGGTCAAAGATATAGTTCTTGGGAATTATGGTTAAACATGTTAATCACTAATTCTTGGGTATTGTGAGTTAATCACAAAGATACCCACTCGATTGCATTCTGTTGCAACTCGATGTAAGAACTACTATGGCCTGAAAGACTAGCCAGGAATGAGGTTTAGATACACGCAGGGAACATAGTAAATGTTACTATGCCTTCCATAGGTGTATTCCCTATGTATTTACTTTCATAAATCATTTTAGAGTTTTACACACTCTAGCCCATTGCATAAAGTATCTTGCAAGAAGGTTGTTCATAAGAGAACTTTTAATGTTCGGAGTTATGAATAACAAAAGGGCCATACTTTCATTATGAATGAGAAGTATGTTATGAATATTGATAATAATACATTACCTCTGTATTTACTTTCATAATTCATTTAGAGTTTCATACACTCTAGCCCTTTGCATAAGGTATCTTGCAAGGAGGTTATTCATAAGAGAACTTTTGATGTTCGGTGTTATGAATAACATGAAGGGCCATGCTTCCATCCAGGATGGGATGTATGTTATGAATATTGATGGTAATATGATACATCCATAACACTAACGCTAAATGTCGCAAGACTAAAAGAATACCACATATGTGTGGCACTGCATTTGGTCACATTGGAGAAACCCGCATGGAAAATTCCATTATGATGGATTTTAAAGTCATTTGATTTTGAATCATCTGACACTTGCAACTTTCCTCCGAAAAGTGAAGTGACTGAAATACCGTTCACAGGCCATAAGGAACGAGCAACAAACTTATTGGTGATCATACATTTTGATGTGTGTAGTTCAATAAATGTTGTTGCAAGTAGTGGATTTATCTATCTTCAGAAATGACTCAAGTAGATATATTGATATTTACTTGATGAGACGTAAGTCTAGATCTTTTGAATTCATTCATAAGGTTTTCAAAAATGAAGTAGAAGTTGTTGTAACAAGAAAATTATGTTTCTACAATTCGATTGCAGAAAGGAATATTTGAGTTACAAGTTTAGCGAATGTCTGATGAGTTGTGAAAGGGGTTTCATAACTTGCACCTCCCGAAGCACCACTGCAAGTGGAGAGTCCGTGTAGATGTAATCGAACCATTCATGACATGGTAAGATCAAAGATGACATAAATAAATTTTCCATTATCCCTTTTAAAGTGATGCTTTAGAGACTGCGGCTTTTACACTGAAAAGAGCTCCATCGGGTCTGTTGAAATGACGCCATGGTATGGTACGCCCAACCATATTATATCTTTTCTTAACATTTGGAATATGGGGCTTGTGTAAAAGGTTACAAATCTATTCCAAATCAGACAAGTGCTACTTTGTAGGTTATCCCAAGTCATTGGGTATTTCCCCACCACAATACCGAGGCAAATAGGTTTGCCACAAAGAACGGTATGCTTTTTTGAAGAAAATGGTTCTTTCAAAAAGGTGAGTGGGAGAACAGTGCAACTCGACGAGATAAACAGTATCATCGTCATCAGATCAAAGGAAAGAGACCTTGGAAGTAATTCCGGAGTTTCCTACTGCGACTGATACGGAAGTCTCTACAATAAAATGTATGGACTTCGGTCGAACTTGCAGCTGAACCACATAGGCAAAGCTCGTGCAAACCTATCAGGTGCGCAAACGAGATATTGTTGTTAGACAACACTATACCTACGATTCACAAGGAAGCGTTGATGGGCCCTGACTCCGGAATTGGCTAAATGCCAATACAATCCGAGATAGTTTCCATATAAGTGATTCAAGATTAAGATCTTGATACACCTTTCGGAAGACTTAGAGTCTAACGAATATTTATGGAACTAAAAACTGATACGGATAAAATGTTTTATCATAAAGCTCGACTTGTTGCAATAACAAGTTCAAGGAGTTGACTACGATGAGATTGTCTCACCGTAGCGATGCTTAAAGTCGGTTCGGGTTGAACTAGCAATTAATACATATTTCAATCATGAGATATGAAACATGGATGACAAAAGGATTTCCATGTGATGGAAATGAAACCTAGGACTTGTATGTGATACAGTCCAAAGTAATTTGTCGATCCAGAGGATGCTAGTAAGTATGCAAACTTCAGAGTTCCAGCGATGGACAGAAGAGAGCAAAGTGGAGTTGGAATCTTCGTTTTTGATGGAATGGTCAAAAGGGTTTTGACTTCATCAAATGGGTATCGAAGATGCTTGTGATTCAAGAAAGTAAGTGGGAGCATAATAATATTTCTAAAAACCTTGTGTACTTGACACATTGTTAATTGGAAATAAATTTCTTGACATGAATTAGGACTTCATTTGAAAATAGTTTTTCCGATGAAGTGCTTGGGCTAAATAGCCTCAATATTAGGCATGATGATCTATGGAGATAGATTTACCTAATGGGGCTAAGCAATGAATACATATTGACAAGATGCTAAAACTTTTTAGCATTTAAAACGCCAAGGAGTGATTCTTGCCGAAGTCACATGGAAAGAGTTTTTGCAAGACTCGGTGTCCCAAAACACTGATGAGTAAAATACATGATGGAGATTCCACACACTCTTGTGTTTGGATTAATCATGTATTCCATGGTATGTAAAACAACCAGATATGTCCGATACTCCAAAAGTTGTTGCGAGTATGGATACTAAAGTGATCAAAGTACTGATCATAGGACAATAGTGAAAGATGTCATTGAGTACTAGAGTAGTAGTGATGACATGTTTTTTCGCAAGCAGAGATTATGAAGTGCTCGTTGTAAGTAATTACATCGATACAGTCTTCATCAATGCTCCATGCGATTTTCGATTTAAGTTAAGGGTTTTGTGTAATACACAATATGATGGCACGGTAGTTGGAAATTGTTCCAAACAAGATACTGTGGCGAATTCTATAACAAAGGCTAAGTATGTTGACGCTTAAGAAGCGACAAAGAAGTTGTTGAATCATATAGTTCATTCATGAACTTAGTATGGTTCCAAGATGGCTTTGGTCTATGGGACACTATTGCAGATAGTTGCTCCATAGCTCAGTCTGAGGAATCAGGTTTCGACCAATGATTCACACATATGCAAAGCCAAGTCCACACAAAATATGAATTTTGTCAAAGCATGAAAACGCGAGGATATGCAAAGTTACACACGGAGCTGAAGTCGTCAGATCCGTTGGACATCAGGCTATACCACATGCGAAGCATTTTTTACACCAGTATGCCATAGGTGTAAAGTGCATTAGCATTGACTAGATTATTGACTCTAGTGCAAGTGGGAGTCTATAGGAGATATGCCCTAGAGGCAATAATAAATGTTATTGATTATCTCCCTATTCATAATTAGGTTTATGTTCCATGCTATAACTGCTATGGTTCTCGAGTCTGCAATAACCACGAGGCTCGGAGGAAGACTCATATGCACGTGTGGAATAATAAACGGTAAAATGTATTCCTAGTCTGGCCTCTAAGACTAGCTCAAGTGTTGCATGATGGTTCTGTTTTCCTGATCATGGGCATGTCTATGCCGGCAACTTTGAGGGCACAATGTTAGTAGAACACTTGTGTTGAATCGACCCGATTGATGTTATGCTATGAGATTCATTCGTCATAAGTTAATGGTTAATAACACAGAGAAGTTAATGTTTGCATAATTCCTTAGACCATGAGAGTGTCGAGTTTCTTCATGCTTGCTTCATGAACTTTGGGGTTTGTTAAACGTCATTCGTAAATGGGTGGCTATTACGGCGGCTTACGGGTTCATGGAAAAGTATGTTAAGTAACTTGATAGCTCAAGATTGGGATTTGCTCCTCCGACGATGGAGAGATATCTCTGGGCCCTCTCGGTGTTACGGTATCCATCATCGTCTGGCCAGACACAAGTGTGATTTGATCACAGGGATACCGGAACACAGAAACAAGAAAAGAGAACAAAAACCGGCAACGAGGTAACTGGCATTGTGGACAAGTGTTGATCCACGAGGATGCCGATGTTTCTCACCTCGGGTATTTGTAACATATCGCGAAGCAACAGGAATAGCACACGGCAACTGGAGGTTCACTCGAATATTCATTCGTGTGGGTATAGGGATCAATATGGGTGTCCACGGCTCCGATGTTGATCATTGATCGGAAGGGGTTCCGGGTCATGTCTATGCTTCACCGAACCTATAGGGTCACACGCTTAAGGGTCATCTATCTGCTGAATACTAGACAGGGAGTCTGAGAGAAAATCACCGAAAAAGTTTTCGGACACCGGAAAAGTTTCGGACAGCGGAAAAGTTCCGCACAGAGAACACCGGAACAGTTTCGGAAAAACTGAAAAGTTGTTTCAGGGGATACCATAAAGTCAAATTGGTTTTGGCACATGCCTGATAATTCTTGGAGGGTGCCAGAATCATTCTGGAAACTTTCTGGAATTTTCCGGGATGAAAACCGGAAATGTTCCGGAGCTGCTGAAACCGCTTCAGATGCTTTTCGCAGATGAAAATCACTAAACCGGAATTGTTCTGGATCGCATTGAAAATTATTTTAGTGGGTACTGGAAATGTTCTAAGCCCACATAAATATTTTCAGTTCGACCGGACGCTGAAAAATGTCGTCGTGAATAGTGAAAATGCTTTTTGGGATATTTATGGAAAAGTCACCTTTTGGGATATTTTCCCAAAAGGTTTCTAGAAGGCTTGGGGGCCAAGAAACCCTACCCCTTGGATTTCCTATAAATAGAGGTGGAGGGGCTGCCTCCACACACACTCCTTCTCACATACAAGTGCCATGACATTTCTGGCTTCTCTCTCCCTCCCAGCGAAATAGTTTCGTAGAGCCGAAAGGTTGTCTGGGTTCCGGTGGGAACTAGTTCTGGACGGCGAAGCCCTGCCGGATAGATGACACCGTATGTGTGCAACCCCGTAGAGAGGTCGTAGGTTCGATCTTTTTGCCCGAGGGGCTGTTCGAGGGTCCTCCCGAAGGGCTGTCCGAGTTTCTGTCCGAGTTTCGGGGGTCCTCCCGAAGGGCTGTCCGTGAGGCCTCCCGGAGGGCTGTCCGAGGATCCGTCCAGTGGGACTATCCGAAAGACTGTCCAGAGGCCTCCCGGAGGGCTGTCCGAGGATCCGTCCGGTGGGACTATCCGAAAGACTGTCCAGAGGCCTCCCGAAGGGCTGTCCGAGGATCCGTCCGGTGGGACTATCCGAGGGACTGTCCCGAGGCCTCTCGAAGGGCTGCCCGGAGATCCGTCCGGTGAGCTGACGAGGGAGTACATCCTCGCGGTTGGGAGGTTGTAAAATCCTAGCTGCGGGGATCTGCACCGCCGATCGTCATCGACTCTACTTCCGCTGCGCTACGAGTCGGTAACGAAACAGATCAAACCTTGTATGCAGTCTCCATAGTGATCCTGGGCTGGTGCGTAGGTCGAAAAGTTTTGTTTTCCGCTGCGTTTCCCTACAAAATTGTGCTCAATTGATAGAAGAAGAATTCAATAAAATGTTTGGCATAAAATCTTTGAATGATGAGCATGATTGCAATGTCGTTAGTATGAATTCTTTGAATATCCATGATGCTAATGATATGCAAAGTCACAAGCTTGGGGATGCTATGTGTGATGAAGATGATATTTTTATTCCCCCTACTTTTGATGAGCAAATTTATTATGATGATGACATGCCTCCTGTCTATGATGATTATTGTGATGATACTTATGTTATGAAAAATAGTGATGATTATTATTATAATACTTGTTATAATTATGAAAATCCTTTTACTGGACATCACTCTTTTAATGTGGAAACAGTTTATAGTATTCGAGTTTCATACGATACTCCCACTATTATGAATGAGAAGAAAATTGCTTGTGTGGAGAGTAATAAAAACTCTATGCTTATGTATCATGACAAGAATGCTTTGTGTGATGGATATATTTTTGAATTCATTCATGATGCTACTGAAAATTATTTTGAGAGAGGAATATATGCTTCTACATATTTCAACAACATCAAGTTTCCTCTCTATGTGTTGAAAGTTTTGAAGTTATGCTTGTTTTGCCTTCCTATGCTAGTTGATTCTTGCTCCCATAAATTGTTTGATCACAAAATCCCTATGCATAGGAAGTGGGTTAGGCTTAAATGTGCTAGTCATATGCTTCATGATGCTCTCTTTGTGTTTCAATTCTTTACTTTTATGTGAGCATCATTGAAATCATCATGCCCAGCTAAAAAGGCATTAAAGAAAAGCGCTTGTTGGGAGATAACCCAATACTTATACCTTCTGTTTTTGTTTGTTCACATGATTAAGCAACTTTGGTAATCATGTTTATATGTTTTATTTTAATAATGTGCCAAGTAAAGCCTTTGGGATAGTGTGGATACTTGTTGATTCGATTCTGTGCAAAAACAGAAACTTTTGCGTCCAGTGCTGGAATTTCTATTCTGTACTGGAGCGTGAGAAAATTCTGAAATTTTTACAGAGCATTGGGTTACAAATTTTTTACGTTGTACTATTTTTTCAGAATTGTTGGAGGTACAGAAGTATGGTTTTTAAATCGCCCACTACATGCTGTTCTGTTTTTGACAGATTCTGCTTTTATTGCATAGTTTGATTGTTTTAGTGTTTCCATAACTTATATTATGAGATATAAATTATGGAAATGATAGACTACAGTAGGCATTATGTGATAACAATTATGAATCTTGTCTTGACAGTACCTAAATGGACGATTTATTTTTATCATACTAACCTATCTCACAAGTTCCGTTAAGTTTTGTGTGATTGAAGTTTTCAAGTTTTGGGTGAGATATCGATATGAGGAGAATAAGGAGTGGCAAGACCCAAATCTTGGGGATGCCCAAGGAACCCCAAGGTAATATTCAATGAAGACCCAAGCGTCTAAGCTTGGGGATGCCCCGGAAGGCATCCCCTCTTTCGTCTTCAACACTATCGGTAACCTCACTTGGAGCTATATTTTTATTCGTCACATAATATGAGTTTTGCTTGGAGAGTAATTTTTTCTTGTTGAGGTTTGCTTGATGTTATCAATAATCATGTTTTGTATCTTTTAGTTCAATAAAATGCCAATTATAGCCTTTACCATGCTCAGTTTGCAAGTTCATGTGTTGCTGTTTGAAAACAGAAAGTTTTCTGTTATGTCCAGAATATTCCTGAATAGTAAGAATATGATAAAAATCTGAAATTTTTACACAGTAAGCATGCATGAGTTCTCTGTCACGTGGTAATTTTTTCAGAATTTTTGGAGTTAGGGAAGTATGAGTTTTAAATCCCCCTTTACAGACTGTTCTGTTTAGACAGATTTCGGTTATAGTTGCATTGTTTGCATATGTTTGCTTGTTTAATGTTTTTATTTGTGGATAGGAGTGTTAAAAATGCAGAGGCATTTAGTAGGCAATGTTTAATTATATTTTTTGTGATTTGCTACAGTAGAGAATGTTAAGGTTTTGAGTTGAATTATACTAACTTATCTCATGAGTTCTTGTTGAGTTTTGTGTGGATGAAGTTTTAAGATTGAGGGAAACCGTGATATGAGAGGAATTAAGGAGACAAAAAATCTCAAGCTTGGGGATGCCCTAGGCATCCCAAGATAACATTCCAAGAAGTCTCAAGCAACTAAGCTTGGGGATGCCCCGGTTGGCATCCCACCTTTCTTCATCAACACCTATCGGTTAGCCTAAGTTTTTACTTGTTCACATGTTATGTGCTATTCTTGGAGTGTCCTTTTATTTTCGTTTTGTTTGTTGTTTGAATAAAATTATCAAGATCTGAAATCTTAAATGAAAGAGAATCCTCACATAGCTACCTATTTACTTAACTACTCATTTGATCTTCACTTATATCTTTTTGGAGTAGTTTGTCATTTGCTCTAGTACTTCACTTATATCTTTTTGAGCATGGTGGTGATTATATTTTGAAGAAATACATACACTCTCATGCTTCACTTATATTATTTTGAGAGTTGACAATAGTAATGGCAGTATGCTTAAGATATGAATTTGGTCCCAAGTGATGAATATTCAAGAGGGATATAATAAAAAACCTTCATGAAAGATCATTGGATATGATTAGTTTGATTCCTTGCAATAGTTTTGCGATATGGAGATGATAATATGTGAGTCATGTTAGTGAGTAATTGTGATTTAGTAAGAATATTAGTGTTAAGGTTTGTGATTCCCTATGTATGCACATAAAGTCAATAGTTATGCAACGAAATTATATCCTACTTATGGTGCATTATTCGGTGTTAGTTATGTTCAATGCATGTTTATGACCGTTTTCACTTTTTGGTTGGTTGCTTCTCAATCTATTTGCTAGCCTTCATTTGTACTAAGTGGGAATACTGCTTGTGCATCCAAACTCCTTAAACCCAAGTTGTGCCAAATGAGTCCACCATACCTACCTATATGCGGTATTTCCATGCCGTTCCAAGTAAATTTGCATGTGCCAACTCTATTTTTTCAAAATAATTTTCTGTTTTGTGTGCCCGTACCGCTCATGAAGCGGCAGGGGGTGGACAATATTTTCCATGCTAGGTGTGTTATTCTCACGATGAGTGTTTATTCACTTGTCACTGCACGAGAGAGTGGCTGGTAATAGGGATGCCCAGTCCCATAATGAATCAAAAATAATAATAACAAAATTCCTTGGAAAGTGGTATGCAGGGCACCCGTGGATATGGCTAGCCATGGATTGTGAAAGAATGGTGGAAAGGAAATAAACTTTATTTTCTGTTTGGGAACCGCCTATGATGTGTCTAGCATGGAAAATATTGGGAATTCTCGGTCGTTTTTGTTGACAGGAAAAGCATGCCTCTCAAAAATACTTTTATCTCTCTAATTTAAGCTTTGAGCTCTGGCACATTTGCAAATCTCTGCTTCCCTCTACGAAGGGCCTATCTATTTACTTCTATGCAATTTTTATTTTTATTTTGAGTCTCCATCTTCTCTTACAAGGCACCAACTAGATAGCACTATTGTCATACTTGTGCATTGTGTGTAGCTAATATTGAGTGTGTTTCATGAATGGATCAATGATTGAGCATAATGGGCTAGGGATAACTTTCTTTAGCGCTGATATTTTGAAAGACATGGTTGCTTGTTAGTATGCTTGAGTATTTATGTCTTCATGTTAAATTATAGACTATTGCTTTGAATCATTCAAGTCCAAGTGTCCATGCAACAAAAGAAAAGATTATATGATGATTACGATAGGTAGCATTCACATCAAAATTTCTGTTTTTAATTGCTACTTTATCATGATGAGTTTTATGAGAAAAAGTTGCTGTCATGATGCTAGGAAAAGTGATTGAAATTATCATTGATCAAACTTATGCACTATGCTAGCATTCACACTTCATAAATTATTTCTTTTATCATTTACCTACTCGAGGACGAGCAGGAATTAAGCTTGGGGATGCTGATACGTCTCCAACGTATCTATAATTTATGAAGTATTCATGCCATGTTTATTATAGTTTTGTATGATTTTGATGCACTTTTATATGGATTTTATATGATTTTCATGGACTAACGTATTGACCTAGTGCCCAGTGCCAGTTGTTGTTTTCTGCTTTTTTTTGGTTTTCCAGAAAATCCATATCAAACGAAGTCCAAATGCAGCGAAACTTTTTAACGATTTTTTTTGGACCAAAAGAGACCCCCGAAGTTTCGTGGAAGGGCCAGAAGCCTTATGAGGTGCACACAAGCCACCACCGCGCGCTTGGGGGGGGGGCAAGAGCGCCGTGGTGCCTCATGGGCCCATCTTAGCCCATCTTCGCGTGATTCCAACGCCAAAAATTCCTATATATTCCAAAACCCCCAGAAATAACCCTAGAACTTGGACTACGCCGCTGCAAGCCTCTGTACCAAGGAGATCCAATCTGGAGCCCTTTTCCGTCACCCTGCCGGAGGGGGAAATCATCACCGGAGGTGATCTTCATCATCCCGGCGGCCACCATGACGAGGAGGGAGTAGTTCACCCTCGGGGCTGAGGGTATGTACTAGTAGCTATGTGTTTGATCTCTCTCTCTCATGTTCTTGATTTGGCACGATCTTGATGTACCGCGAGCTTTGTTGTAGTTGCATCATATGGTGTTTCTCCCTCTTTATCTTGTTGTGATGAATTGAGTTTTTACCTTTGAGGTTTCACTATTATCGAATTGAATATTTTTATGGATTTGAGAACACTTGATGTATGTCTTGCATATGAATACCCGTGGTGACAATGGGGTATTATATTGATTCACTTGATATATGTTTTGGCACTCAACTCACAGATTCCTGAGGTGACATTGGGGTAATCTATTCATAGGGGTTGATGCACGTTTTCATCCTACTTTCTCCGGTAGAAATCTTGGGGCACTCTGTGAAGTTCTTTGTGTTGGATTGAATAGTATGATTATGAAGTTGTTTGATTCATATCATATAATCAACTCATGGATACTTGTGGTGACATTGGAGTATCTAGGTGACATTAGAGTTGGTTGATGTGTATCATATGGTGTTATCTTAGTACGAACTCTAGGGTTGTTCGTGACACTTATAGGGATGGCTCAATAGATTGATCGGAAAAGATAACTTTGAGGTGGTTTCGTACCCTACAACAATTTCATCTTATGTTCTCCGCTAGATAAGAACTTTGGAGTGATTCTTTGTTGCACGTTGAGGGATTGTTATATGATCCAATTATGTTAGCATTGTTGAGAGATTGCACTAGTGAAAGTATGAACCCTAGGCCTTGTTTCTAAGCATTGCAATACCGTTTGTGCTCCGTTTTATCACTTGCTAACTTGCTGTTTTTATATTTTCAGATTACAAAAACTTATATCTGCTATCCATACTACACTTGTATCACCATCTCTTCGCCGAACTAGTGCACCTATACAATTTGCCATTGTATTGGGTGTGTTGGGGACACAAGAGATTTCTTGTATTTGGTTGCAGGGTTGTTTGAGAGATACTATCTTCATCCTATGCCTCCCACGAATTGATAAACCTTAGGTCATCCACTTGAGGGAAAATTGCTACTGTCCTACAAAACTCTGCGCTTGGAGGCCCAACACGAGTCTACAAGAATAAGTTGTGTAGTAGACATCAATGGCACATTCTTGACCGGCCGATACAAGGGCACAATCATGGTAGCGATGGCGCACTCTTACAATGACAATGTGTTGCATGTGGCATTTGGTTTGGTGCCCTTCGAGCACCAAGACAACTGGGAGTGGTTCATGCGTCATGTTAGGGAAAATGTCTTTGGTGATAGAGAAGTGTGTATCATATCAGACCGGCACCACGGCATACTGAAAGCCATGGACATTTTTATTCCAGGGCTTCCAAAGCTTCACCATCGACGGTGCATGAGGCATTTCATAGGAAACTTTTACAGGGCATGTAAGAGCAAGGATCTAACCCATGTTTGTGTGGCCTTCACCACCGGTGCGTTCACCATTCGCTATGACAAACTCTACGAAGATGCGAACGAAGGAGGGAAAGAGTTCTTAACACGTAATTTTCTGGAGAAACGCAAGTGGGCACACGCTCATGATGAAGGAGGTTGGAGATATGACGACATGACCAACAACATGGTCGAATGTTTCAACAATGTGCTCAGAGGTGCCCGCCCATTGCCGGTGACTGCAATAGTGGAATATACTTTCTTCAAGCTTAACGAGTATTTTCTGATGCATTCAGAGGAGACCATGAAGTGGATTGGTCAAAAAATGGAATATCCCCCAAAGGTTGAAGAGTGGATGATGTTACAAGAAAGCAAGTCGTCGGCACAAAAAGTTAGGCTATTCAACACCTATGATATGATCTACCAAATCGATGAGCCAGGTGGGACTACAAGAGATGGTCACTCATATGGTGGTCGTGCATTCGAGGTGCACCTTAAGAGACGGTGGTGCCAGTGCGGGAGGCCTAGTAAGTATCATTGGTCGTGCTCTCATTTTTTGATGGCGGCGTCGTCGAGAAATATACATGTGTCTGATGGGGCAACCGTGAGGATGCATGAGTTCGATCTCGAAGCTACTAGGTTGACATGGGCTCCTCGATTCCAACCCTTCCCGGACCCATCACAGTGGCCTGACTATAATGGCCCGGATCTTAGGCCCGATCCTTTGCTCAAGGTTGAGCCCAAGGGTAGAATCAGACAGAAGCGGTTGAAAGGTGATATAGACGACCTAGCTGGATACACTGGTATGAACCAATTTGGTAGCGGGCATTTTATGGAGCCTCCAGAAACTAACAATGTGAGAACATGCTCTAAGATAAGGAAAACATCAAAGGAGGGCAATCCAACCACGAGTCAGGCAGGTGGTGGCAGAGGGGGTTCCGGTGGTCGTAGAGCGGGTACCGGTGGTCGTAGAGGTGGTTCCGGTGCTGGTAGAGGACGTGATGTTGGGAAACGTAGTAGAAAACAAAAAAATTCGCCCTACGATCAACCGGCAACAATATGAAGATGCATATAGAGTTTGGATCAACGATCGTTACCGACTCCGGGAGTGCAGCGGAAGTAGACGAGTCGGTGTAGATCATACTTGGAGTCCCTCGAACATCGATGACGATCCCTTGAACCACCCTCGAATGATCCCTCGAACGGAAGACCGAAAGCACGGCCTCTCTACTTGGTTGCAAGCGTACGGTCTTCACGATCCGGCAGCGCTTCGCCGTCCAGAGCTAATCATCGCCGGAGAATTAGAGGGAGGAGTTTAGAACCACACAGGGCTTCTAATTATGAGTATTAGAGGAGGCTAGGGCTTGCTCTAATTAATCAACTAGGACCAAGTAGAACTAGCACTACATGAACTAGAGGAGGCTCCAAAACTTGTATCTTCAAAAGAGCAAAATCCTCTAGTATATATAGGTTGGAGGGGAGAGGGAGGGATGCCACCAAGGAGGGAAAGTCCCTCCTTGGTGCGTCGGCCAAGGGAGGAGGAGTATGACTCCTCCCCCTCTCCCAATTCGGCCTCCTTCCTTAGGGAAGGAGGCACTTTCCCACTTGGGCCTTTTTTTTGGCCCAAGTTGTCTTTCCACCTCTTGGCCTTTTAAGGCCCGTTGATATTTAAATTAAATATAAAATGTTCTAAATACTTTCAGACCATTATATATATAATTTAACATCTCTAGAAACATTTTCCACCTATATATATATATATATATATATATTTATCGGTAATATCCGGTATTACCCGATATTCATCGAAACCCTTCCAGTGACCCCAAAACGCTTTCGGATCCTCTCGGAACTATTCCGAATATTAATGAAACAATTTCACAAATATATTCTCATTACTCCCGTCCCACTAACACTCAGTAGATCATGATTACCTTAAGCTTGTGACCCCATAGGTTCGGTAAATCATAGACATGAACGAAACCCCTTCGTTCAATGACCGATAGCGGAACCGTGGACATCCATATTGGTCCCTATGATTACACGAATGATATTTGAGTGAAACTTTGGTTATCATGTGATGTTCCCTTTGCTTCACGATACTTTACAAAACCCGGTGTGCATCGGTATCCTCCTGAGTCATCACCATGCTCACTATATCGTTGCTCCCGTTACCGGTTTTGTTCTTCTTTCTCGTTGACGTGTTCCGGCATCCCCATGACATAGTCACCTGTGTCTGGCCAGACGATGATGGACGCCGTCACACCGATAGGGCCCTAAGAATATCTCTCCATCGTCAGAGCAGCAAATCCCACTCTCGAGCTATCCGGTCACTTGTCAAACTTTCTGGTGAGCCTCAAAGTTGTCGTTATGATCACCTTGTTACAGATAACGTTTGAGCAACCCCAAAGTCCACCGTCCGGTAGGAAGTGACCGAGACACTCTCATGCTCTGAGGAACTAAAACACATGCTAACACTCCGTGTTATAACAGATGATTTCAGACGATATAATCACAAAGTATAATAGACAAGTTTTGGGTCGATTCAATATGATTGTTCTTCTAACGTCATACCCTCAATGTTGTTTTAGGACTATCGTTACACTTAGCGATATCCTAAGATCCGAAAAACATGATCACCAACAACACTTGAGCCAGTTTTAGAGGTGAGACCGGGAACCTATTGTTTACCGTTTATCATATCACACGTGCATATGAGTTTTCCACTGAATCGCATATTCCAGGATCATAGTAGTTATAGCATGAAATATAAACTCTTAATTATGAATAACGGAAATATAATAATATAATATTGTTGCCTCTAGGGCATATTTCCAATAGTCTCTCACTTGCACTAGAGTCAATAATCTAGCTGCATAGTCTTCAAACACCTATGGCTTATCTGGTGTTGCTCATGCTTTGCTTGTGGTAGAGCCTTTGTCATTGGTTTTGACATATTCAAAACACTGTAATATTTGTGTTAGTCTTGTCTGATTTGAAGGATCTCAATCCATCTTGCTTTGAGCTATAACATTTTATTCAAAATAAAATATTGTTGAACTCATTGCACTTAAAATCACACCAATTATATCAAGAATCTTCTTGATTGTATTCATAACATATTGTAATTGGTTTCAACATACTTTGGATCCACCCATTTACATCAAGACTCTTCTTGATTAGCTATATTCATAATATAATGTTTATGGGTTTCTTACAACCTTTTGTAACATCCAATTATATCAAGACATTTCTTGATTCAGACAATATTGAAACATCTAATGTTTTCAAAACACATATCTCTATCGTTATAGAATCAACAATATTGTTCATAAAATAATTCTAAGTAATTATCATAGCCCAATTATATCAATTATGAAGTTGATATTCATATATTCTCAATAATGAACTTTTACTTCATATTCTCAAAATAATACATTTATTATTTTGAGATCCCTGATATATGTTACTAATACTTAGTAAAACTCTTTGGCCCTTTTATATATTATAACTATCAAGATGAACTCATTCATCTACCCATGCTTATCAATTGATTCTCATAAGCATCGAGTTATATGACATTGAGAGAAACCATTTTCTCTATTTAAACCTTTTAAACCTTTGTCAAGATATATAAACTTATTTTAGCTCAATCAGAAATTTTGGTCTATCTTTATAGATTCTTTTATGCCCAATATTTTGCCCTACATTTTGTTTGTGCTCAGAAGCTTTATATTATTTCCATTCCATAATATGTCATATACATATGAGATCAGAAATAATATATAGCTCCCACTGAGTTTTATATATATACACAAAGTACTTTTATCATTTTGACAAGATCAAAATCTCAATGCCAGCTCACTTGTTATAATCTTCAAAAACTCTTTTGAAGTTTGCACATTTATCCGGTGTCCTGAGGATTTTAAAACTTCTCGGTTGTATAATTCATACATCCTTTCCTATTTAGGAAACTTGTTTTGATATCCATTCTATTTACTTCATACTCTTTGAAGTATCAACCAAGTTCTAAACTTGTTTATTGTATATGAAAATTAACAATTAAGTTCTAAACTTAATTGTATATGAATTTTCATTCCGGTGTGCATGGCTATGAGCTATTCCTTTGAGCTGGGCGCCGCCATCGCTTCCCTGTAGTGTGCTAGTTCATCTTCTTCCAAGATGAATATCTCATCGTGAAATTTCAGAAAATTCAACGATATTCCTGATTTGCATAATCCTGTTACAAGCTTTAGAGTTTCTACATCTAATGTAGTAACTTACGGTTTATTTTGCAGAAAATCTATCGGAACAACTTCCGGTTTGTTAATCCTGCTTATTACCATTAGAGATTCAATAATCCTTTCCAAGTTGTAACGTCCTCCCACTTATTTCTTGGACAAGAAGACCCTTTCTTGAAAAAGTGTTCATCTGTGACAAACACTTTGCCTTATTGAATATTTCAATGGGAGAAATCCAAATCTAGTTTTGAGATATCCTACAATTCAGCATTTATCAGTTTTATAAAGTCCATAACTCATATGGTTTCCATTAGCCAGACTAATATGCGGTGCTCTGTTTAATGTATATCTTGTTGTTTCAATTATACCCCAAATTTTATAAAAGCAGATCGGTAATAAAATAATTTTACAATTATTCAAATGTTTTGCTAAACTTATGACTCAGATAATTTTCTTCAATACTGAAGAATCACTTTATTTTCTGTCATAATGATCCTTATCTTCATTATAAAATATTTGAACTCTTCAAAAATAATAATTCTGAAACTCCTTTGAACTATTCAAATAATTCAGATTTATTTTAAGTAAATCATATTTACTCAAATTATAATGAAAACAATTATTCACCGCGCCTAGGTTATTCATCGGACCTCATACATCATTATGTATTCTCTTATTTGATTTCTCAATCAAGATAATTCTACACTCCATCTATATGAAGATTATTTTTCCGATATAACCAAGCAGTGCCACATTCAAGTGGAGATCATCAGTCTTCTCAAGACATTTAGCATTAATTTTATAAAATTTTAAATCAAGATTCATGAATAAACCATCAATATCTGAGGTAAATTCAAACATATTCTTATAACCACTTCAACAACTATTGTTCAATACTTTATAAGAATATCCATCACATAATCCAAAACATAATGTCTTACACAACTCCAGAACATAATAACTATTATTCGATCCTAAGATAAATCTTGAAGATAAACTAAAGCCATGACTTCATCGGTCTTGAGTAGCGATCCCATCACCATCTTAGATTAGCATCACATCTTTATTTCTTCTCAACTTGTGAGCTTTCTGTAGTCCCTGCATCGGATTGCAACCGAGAGCAATCGATCAGTATCAAATACTTGTGACATACAGAAACAAGTAAAACAACATTAACTTTGTATAACTATTATACCTTTATCGGAAGAACCGTTCTTTTTATCCGCCAAGTACTTCTTGCAGTTACGCTTCCAGTGACCCTTGTGTTTGCAGTAGAAACATTCAATCTCCTTAGTGGCTCCGCCCTTGTTCTTCTTCTAAGAGACAGTCTTATCGGCACCAGCAGATTTCTTCTTGGACTTGCCCTTCTTCTTGAAACTGGTAGTCTTGTTGACCATCAACACTTCTTTGTTCTTCTGCATACCAGCTTCCGCAGTTTTGACCATAGCAAACAACTCGTTTGCACTTTTTGCCATCCCGTTCATGTTGTAATTCATGATAAAACCATCATAAGATGGCGGGAGTGAACCAAGCACAATATCTGTACCAAGTGTTGGCGGAATTCCAAATTCCAGTGAAGCAAGTCTATCAACATAGCCAGCAAGCTTCACTATATGCTCACTCATTGAGGAACCCTCTATCATCTTGCACTCAATCAAGGCCTTGGTTAATTCAAACCGTTCGGTCCTTGCCTGCTTCTTGTACAGAACTTCCAGTGACCCAATTATAAATTGAGTGGTAGATCGTTCAAAACGCTTCTGTAGTTCAGGATCCATGCAAGTTAACATGAGGCACTGGACTGCCTCATAGTCATCACTATGAGCAGCATAAGCAGCAACTTCTTCTGGTGGTGTATCCTTTGCAGGAGCATCACCCAGGGGCTGATCTAGCACGTACTCCTTCTTAGCACTCCTGAGAACAAATCTCAGATTCCGGATCCAATCCGCATAGTTTCCACCATTTGTAGCCAACTTTTCTTTCTCAAGCATAGGGGCTAAGTTGAACATATTGCGAGCCATTTAATCTACAACGACAAACACACAAATAATTTCAGACACAATTCATAATTAATATGGCACTGGTGTTTAAACAAGTTTTAATTTAAAATGCACTCCCACTCAAACCAATATCTCTCATAATTGAAAGTGAGTGATTCAAAACCCTGATTTCATTCACACCCATGGATGGTAGCATCTCATATGATGTAAATTTCAACCGGTAGGCAATCTTTTGCTGATCATATCACCATATGACTCTTGTTCATCTTTCGATGCTTTGTGCTCCGAGCTCAGAACTTTTTTGCTAGAACTTCAAGAAAACCGAGTGTTTCTGCTGTGAAGTCCTACCTCACCCGCCTTACCCATCTCTTCTCATTTGTACTCATGGTAGCATGTAGTAATCCGAGAGGCCACATGTTATAGACGGTTGCAACAATAGGAAGAGCACCTTTTAACTTGATATTTACTGTGAGAGATCACCCTATTAATTGTCTACTACGCAATCAAAGGGTGCAAACAACAAAGGGATAAACATCTCAGGCAATTCATAATAGCATGATATGGTATAGCCCTAGGCGCCAGAAGTTCTTCATGATCGTCTTCAATCTCCAGTTGAAACGACGTGACGGCCAATATTTTGTTGCCGTGGCAACCGTTTCAAAAATGTTGCCATGGCAGCAATCTCAGAAAACGTTGCCGTGGCACCAAAATCTGAAATTCCGCCGTGGCACGAAATTATAGCTCCTCGTCCCGCGCCTGGTACACCTTCTCCTTGTCGGGGTCCTCCGTGTACGTCTTGCCACCGTCACCTGTAACCTATCTCTACGATATTTACATTAAGGTGGCAATCTCATGGCTCCAGCCATCATGTCGTGACGCGTAGGCCACTTAACATTACAACATATAACCATCTCATACATAAACTCATTATTATGATGAAGGCTATACCACATCACATGCAAATCCTGCAAAACCAAGTTAGCCGTCCTCTAATCGGGTTGGCAAATTTTAATTACGTGGCTTCTAGGGTTTCTGGATAAACCTAGATACCTACAAGCACATCATAAAGTGATAACCCTTGTTGCTAGATTAACTTTCGGGGTGTGTGAAAGAAGAGACTTAATTAAAAATCTCGTTCCCCCACACTAAACTTCGTCTGATACGCGTGATCCCCTAGAAGATCATCCATCTTCATCGCCCTCTTGCATACGCGACGGTTCACTATTCTTGACTATGGTGAAGCCCAAGGAACTGTTAGCAGATCGTCGACAGCCAGAGCTGAGCGATTGTCAGAACCTTGTGAAAAGCGACACCATGCCGTCAATGAATTGAACCGAAGCAACACTCAAGGGAAGCATAGCAAGAACATCACCCTCACAATCACATGTGATCTAGATCAAAACCTGCATCTACTCATAGAACCTGGCTCTGATGCCACTGTTGGGAAACGTAGTAGAAAACAAAAAAATCGCCCTACGATCAACCAGGAACAATATGAAGATGCATATAGAGTTTGGATCAACGATCGTTACCGACTCCAGGAGTGCAGCGGAAATATACGAGTCGGTGTAGATCATACTTGGAGTCCCTCAAACGTCGATGATGATCCCTCGAACCACCCTCGAACGATCCCTCGAACGGAAGACCGAAAGCACGGCCTCTCTACTTGGTTGCAAGTGTACGGTCTTCACGATCCGGCAGCGCTTAGCTGTCCAGAGCTAATCGTCACCGGAGAATTAGAGGGAGGAGTTTAGAACCACACGGGCTTCTAATTATGAGGATTAGAGGAGGCTAGGGCTTGCTCTAATTAATCAACTAGGACCAACTAGAACTAGCACTAGATGAACTAGAGGAGGCTCCAAAACTTGTATCTTCAAAAGAGCAAAATCCTCTAGTATATATAGGTTGGAGGGGAGAGGGAGGGCTGCCACCAAGGAGGGAAAGTCCCTCCTTGGTGCGCCGGCCATGGGAGGAGGAGTAGGACTCCTCCCCCTCTCCCAATTCGGCCTCCTTCCTTAGGGAAGGAGGCACTTTCCCACTTGGGCCTTTTTTTGGGCCCAAGTTGTCTTTCCACCTCTTGGCCTTTTAAGGCCCGTCGATATTTAAATGAAATATAAAATGTTATAAATACTCTCAGACCATTATATATATAATTTAACATCTCTAGAAACATTTTCCACCTATATATATTTATCGGTAATATCCGATATTACCCGATATTCACCAAAACCCTTCCGGTGACCCCAAAACACTTTCGGATCCTCTCGTAACTATTCCGAATTTTAATGAAACAATTTCACAAATATATTCTCATTACTCCCGTCCCACTAACACTCACAGATCGTTATTACCTTAAGCTTGTGACCCCGTAGGTTCGGTAAATCATAGACATGAACGAAACCCCTTCGTTCAATGACCGATAGCGGAACCGTGGACATCCATATCGGTCCCTATGATTACACGAATGATATTCGAATGAACCTTTGGTTATCATGTGATGTTCCCTTTGCTTCGCGAAACTTTACAAAACCCGGTGTGCATCGGTATCCTCCTGAGTCATCACCATGCTCACTATACCGTTGCTCCCGTTACCGGTTTTGTTCTTCTTTCTCGTTGACGTATTCGGGCATCCCCATGAGTAGTCACCTGTGTCTGGTCAGACGATGATGGATGCCATCACACCGAGAGGGCCCTAAGAATATCTCTCCATCGTCGGAGGAGCAAATCCCACTCTCGAGCTATCCGGTCACTTGTCAAACTTTCCGATGAGCCTGAAAGTTGTCATTATGATCACCTTGTTACAGATGACGTTTGAGCAACCCCAAAGTCCACTGTCCGGTAGGAAGTGACCAAGACACTCTGATACGTCTCCAACGTATCTATAATTTATGAAGTATTCATGCCATGTTTATTATAGTTTTGTATGATTTTGGTGCACTTTTATATGGATTTTATGTGATTTTCGTGGACTAACATATTGACCTAGTGCCCAGTGCCAGTTGCTGTTTTCTGCTTGTTTTTGGTTTTCCAGAAAATCCATATCAAACGAAGTCCAAATGCAGCAAAACTTTTTGACGATTTTTTCTGGAAGGAAACAGACCCAGGAAGCTTCGGAGGAGCAGCAGAAGAGCCACAGGGGCCCCACGAGCCACCTGGGCGCGCCTGCCCCCCCAGGCACGCCCTGGTGCCTCGTGGGCCCCCTATGGCACCTCTCCGCGTGATTCCAATGCTGAAAACTCCTATATATTCAGAAACCCCCGAAAGTTAACCTAGATGACTTTTTACGCAGCCGCAAGCCTCTGTACCAAGGAGATCCCATCTGGAGCCCTTTTTCGGCACCCTGCCAGAGGGGGGAATCATCACCGGAGGCCATCTTCATCATCCCGACGGTCTCCATGACGAGGAGGGAGTAGTTCACCCTCGGGGCTGAGGGTATGTACTAGAGCTATGTGTTTGATCTCTCTCTCGTGTTCTTGATATGGCACGATCTTGATGTATCGCGAGCTTTATTAATATAGTTGGATCATATGGTGTTTCTTCCCTCTCTATCCTTGTTGTGATGAATCAAATCTTTTCCGTTTGAGGTTTCGTTATTGTCGGATTGAATATTTCAGATTTGAGAACACTTGATGTATGTCTTGCATATGAATACCCGTGGTGACAATGGGGTATTATATTGATTCACTTGATATATGTTTTGGCACTCAACTCGCGGATTCCCGCGGTGACCTTGGGGTAATCTATGCATAAGGGTTGATGCACGTTTTCATTATCTTTTCTCCGATAGAAACATTCGGGTACTCCTTGAAGTTCTTTGTGTGGATTGAATATTATGATTATGAAGTTGTTGGATGCATATCGTATAATCAACTCACGGATAATTGTGGTGACATTGGAGTATCTAGGTGACATTAGAGTTGGTTGATGTGTATCGTATGGTGTTTTTTTAGTACGAACTCTAGGGCTGTTTGTGACAATTATAGGAATGTCTCAATAGATCGATCAGAAAGGATAACTTTGAGGTGGTTCCGTACCCTACAAACAATTTATATCTTATGTTCTCCGCTAATAGGAAATTGGGAGTGATTCTTTATCGCACATTGAGGGATGATTATATGATCCAATTATGTTAACATTGTTGAGAGATTGCACTAGTGAAAGTATGAACCCTAGGCCTTGTTTTCAAGCATTGCAATACCGTTTGTGCTCACTTTTGTTACTTGCTACCTTGCTGTTTTTTATTTTCAGATTACAAAAACCTATATCTACTATCCATACTACACATGTATTGTTGGAAATATGCCCTAGAGGCAATTAATAAAGTGTTTATTATCATATTTCTCCGTTCATGATAATGGTTTATTATTCATGGTAGAATTGTATTGACCGGAAACTTAATACATGTGTGGATAATAGACAAATACTGAGTCCCTAGTAAGCCTCTACTAGACTAGCTCGTTGATCAAAAGATGGTCAAGATTTCCTGACCATGGACATGAGTTGTCATTTGATAACGGGATCACATCATTAGGAGAATGATGTGATGGACTTGACCCAACCGTTAGCATAGCAAATGATCGTTCAGTTTATTGCTATTGCTTTCACTATGTCAAATACACGTTCCTCTGACCATGAGATCATGCAACTCCCGGATACCGTAGGAATACTTTGGGTGTATCAAACGTCACAACGTAACTGGGTGATTATAAAGGTGCACTACAGGTATCTCCGAAAGTGTTTGTTGAGTTGGCATGGATCGAGATTGGGATTTGTCACTCCGACTATCGGAGAGGTATCTCTGGGCCCTCTCGGTAATACAGCATCACAGAAGCCTTGCAAGCACCGTGACTAAAGAGTTAGTTGCAAGATGATGTATTACGAAACGAGTAAAGAGACTTGCCGGTAACGAGATTGAACTAGGTATTGGATACCGACGATCGAATCTCGGGCAAGTAACATACCGCCGGCCAAAGGGAACAACGTATGTTGTCATATGAGGTTCACCGATAAAGATCTTCGTGGAATATGTAGGAACCAATATGAGCATCCAGGTTCCGCTATTGGTTATTGACCAGAGAGTCATCTCGGTCATGTCTACATCATTCCCGAACCCGTAGGGTCCGCACACTTAAGGTTCGATGACGATATAGTATTATATGAGTTATGTGATTGGTGACCGAATGTTGTCCGGAGTCCCGGATGAGATCACGGACATGACGAGGAGTCTCGAAATGGTCGAGAGGTAAAGATTCATATATTGGAAGGCTATATTCGGACGTCGGAAAGGTTCCGAGTGATTCGGGTATTTTTCGGAGTACCGGGGAGTTACGGGAATTCACCGGGAGAAGTAATGGGCCTTATTGGGCCATACGGGAAAAGGAGAGGCAGGCCACGTGAGGAGGCACGCGCCCCCCTTGCCCAAACCGAATTGGACTAGGGGAGGGGGCGCAGCCCCCTCTTTCCTTTCCCTCTCCCTTCCCCCTTTCCTACTCCGTATGGGAGGTGGAATCCTACTAGGACTAAGGAGTCCTAGTAGGACTCCCCACTCTTGGCGCAGCCCCTAGGGCCAGCCTCCTCCCCTCTCCCTCCTTTATATACGGAGGAGGGGCACCCCTTGGAGACACACAATTGTCCCATAGCCGTGTGCGGTGCCCCGATCTCCGTTTTCCACCTCGGTCATATTTTCGGAGAGCTTAGGCGAAGCCCTGCCGGAATCACTTCACCGTCACCGTCGCCACGCCGTCGTGCTGACGGAACTCATCTACTACCTCGACGTCTTGCTGGATCAAGAAGGCGAGGAACGTCACCGAGCTGCACGTGTGTAGAACTCGGAGGTGCCGTACGTTCGGTACTCGATCGGTGGAGCTCGAAGGATTGTTCAACTACATCAACCGCGTTGTGAGACGCTTCCGCTAACGGTCTCCGGGGGTACGTAGACACACTATCCCCTCTCGTAGCGATGCATCTCCATGGATAGATCTTGCGTGAGCGTAGGAATTTTTTTGAAATTCATGCTCCGTTCCCCAACAGTGGCATCCGAGCCAGGTCTATGCGTAGATGTTTTTTGCACGAGTAGAACACAAGTGAGTTGTGGGCGTGGGTGTATACATATTGCTTGCCGTTACTAGTTGATACTTGATTCGGCGGTATTGTGAGATGAAGCGGCCCGGACCGACATTACGCGTACGCTTACGCGAGACAGGTTTCACCGCTACGTGCACTCGTTGCATAAAGGTGACTGGCGGGTGTCTGTCTCTCTCACTTTAGTTGAATCGGTTTCAATGAAGAGGGTTCTTTTAGAAGATCAAAAAGCAATCACTACACCACGTTGTGGTTTTGCGTAGGTAAGAACGGTTCTTGCAAACCCGTAGCAGCCACGTAAAAACTTGCAACAACAAAGTAGAGGACGTCTAACTTGTTTTTGCAGGGTATGCTGGTGATGTGATATGGTCAAGACATGATGTGATATAAGTTGTTGTATGAGATGATCATGTTTTGTAAAGTTATCAGGCAACCGGCAGGAGCCTTATGGTTGTCTCTTTATTGTATGCAATGCCAACGCTATGTAATTGCTTTACTTTACCGCTATGAGTTAGCAGTAGTAGTAGTAGCAATAGCCGGCGAGACGACCACGACGCTGCGATGGAGATCAAGGTGTCACGATGCTATGATGGAGATCAAGGTGTCAACACCGGTGACGATGGAGATCATGACGGTGCTTTGCTGATGGAGATCAAAGGCACAAGACGTTGATGGCCATATCATGTCACATATATTGAATTGCATGTGATGTTAATCCTTTTATGCATCTTATTTTGCTTAGGACGACGGTAGCATTATAAGATGATCCCTTCACTAAATTTCAAGATAAGTGTTCTCCCCTAGTATGCACCGTTGCGAAGGTTCGACGCTTCTAAGCACCACGTGATGATCGGGTGTGATGGATTCTTTCGTTCGCATACAACGGGTGTAAGCCAGTTTTACACACGCAGAATACTTGGGTTAAACTTGACGAGCCTAGCATATACAGATATGGCCTCGGAACACAAGAGACTGAAAGGTCGAACATGAGTCATATAGTAGATATGATCAACATGAAAGATGTTCACCATTGATAACTAATCCACCTCACGTGATGATCGGACGTGGTTTAGTTGATGTGGATCATGTTACACTTAGACAACTTGAGGGATGTTAATCTAAGTGGGAGTTCTTAAGTAATTTGATTAATTGAACTTCAATTATCATGAACATAGTCTAAATAATCTTTGCAATTGTATGTTGTAGATCAATGGCCCGCGCTGTAGTTCCACTGAATTTTAATGCGTTCCTAGAGAAAGCTAAGTTGAAAGATGATGGAAGCAACTATGCGGACTGGGTCCGTAATCTGAGGATCATCCTCATTGCTGCACAGAAGGCTTATGTCCTTGATGCACCGCTAGGTGTCGCGTCCCCTCCCTCGTCTGTTGACGTTATGAACGCCTGGCAGACATGTGTTGATGACTACTCGATAGTTCAGTGTGCCATGCTTTACGGCTTAGAACCGGGGTTCCAAAGACGTTTTGAGCATCACGGAGCATATGAGATGTTCCAAGAGCTGAAACTTGTATTTCAAGCTCATGCCCGGGTCGAGAGATCTGATGTCTCCGACAAGTTCTTTAGCTGTAAGATGGAGGAGAATAGTTCTGTCAGTGAGCATATACTCAAGATGTCTGGGTTGCATAACCGCTTGACTCAGTTGGGAGTTAATCTTCCAGATGATTCGGTTATTGACAGAATTCTCCAATCACTGCCACCAAGCTATAAGGGCTTTGTGATGAACTATAATATGCAAGGAATGGAAAAGTCTATTTCCAAGCTCTTCGCTATGCTCAAAGCTGCGGAGGTAGAAGTCAAGAAGGAGCATCAAGTGTTGATGGTAAAGAAGAGCACTAGTTTCAAGAAGGGTAAGGGAAAAAAAGGGGAACTTCAAGAAGAACGGCAAATCAGTTGCTGCTCCCACGAAGAAACCCAAGTCTGGACCCAAACCCGAGACTGAGTGTTTCTACTGCAAGGGGACTGGTCACTGGAAGCGAAACTGCCCCAAGTACTTGGCAGATAAGAAGGATGGCAACGTCAACAAAGGTATATTTGATATACATGTTATTGATGTGTACCTCACCAATGCTCGTAGTAGCACCTGGGTATTTGATACTGGTTCGGTTGCTCATATTTGTAACTCGAAACAGGAGCTACGGAATAAACGAAGATTGGCTAAGGACGAGGTGACGATGCGCGTCGGGAACGGTTCAAGAGTTGAAGTTCTCGCCGTCGGCACGCTACCTCTACATCTACCTTCGGGATTAGTTATGAACCTAAATAATTGTTATTTGGTGCCTGCGTTGAGCATGAACATTATATCTGGATCTTGTTTATTGCGAGATGGTTATTCATTTAAATCAGAGAATAAAGGTTGTTCTATTTTGATGAATAATATCTTTTATGGTCATGCACCACTTGTGAATGGTTTATTCTTGTTGAATCTCGATCGTGGTGATACTCACATCCATAATATTGATGCCAAAAGACGCAAAATTGATAATGATAGTACCACATATTTGTGGCACTGCCGCTTAGGTCATATCGGTGTTAAACGCATGAAAAAACTCCATGCTGATGGACTTTTGGAATCACTTGACTATGAATCATTTGAGACGTGTGAACCGTGCCTTATGGGCAAGATGACTAAAACTCCGTTCTCCGGAACAATGGAGCGAGCAACAGACTTGTTGGAAATAATACATACCGATGTATGCGGTCCAATGAGTATTGAGGCGCGCGGTGGATATCGTTATGTTCTCACGTTCACAGATGATTTGAGTAGATATGGTTATGTCTACTTAATGAAACATAAGTCTGAAACGTTTGAAAAGTTCAAAGAATTTCAGAGTGAAGTAGAGAACCATCGTAACAAGAAAATAAAGTTCTTACGATCTGATCGTGGAGGAGAATATTTGAGTTACGAGTTTGGCACTCACTTAAGACAATGTGGAATTGTTTCACAGTTGACGCCACCTGGAACACCACAGCATAATGGTGTGTCCGAACATCGTAATCGTACACTATTGGATATGGTGCATACACTATTGGATATGGTGCGTTCTATGATGTCTCTTACCGATTTGCCACTATCGTTTTGGGGTTATGCATTAGAGACAGCTGCATTCACTTTAAACAAGGGCACCGTCTAAATCCGTTGAGACGACACCGTATGAACTGTGGTTTGGAAAGAAACCTAAGCTGTCGTTTCTGAAAGTTTGGGGCTGCGATGCTTATGTCTAAAGGCTTCAGCCTGATAAGCTTGAACCCAAAGCGGATAAGTGCGTCTTCATAGGATACCCAAAAGAAACTGTTGGGTATACCTTCTACCACAGATCCGAAGGCAAAGTTTTCGTTGCTAAGAATGGATCCTTTCTAGAGAAGGAGTTTCTCTTGAAAGAAGTGAGTGGGAGGAAAGTAGAACTTGATGAGGTAATTGTACCTCCTCTGGATAGTAGTACGCCACAGAAAGAAATTTCTGTGACACCAACACAGACCAGAGAAGAAGATAATGATGATGATCATGAAACTTCGGAGCAAGTTGCTACTGAACCTCGAAGGTCAACCAGGACACGTTCCGCACCAGAGTGGTACGGAAATCCAGTCTTGGAGGTTATGTTGTTAGACAACAGTGAACCTTCGAATTATGAAGAAGCTATGGCGAGCCCGGATTCCGAGAAATGGCTTGAGGCCATGAAATCCGAGATAGGATCCATGTATGAGAACAAAGTGTGGACTTTGGTAGACTTGCCCGATGAACGGCGAGCTATTGAAAATAAATGGATCTTTAAGAAGAAGACGGACGCTGATGGTAATATCACCGTCTATAAAGCTCGACTTGTTGCTAAAGGTTATCGACAAGTTCAAGGAGTTGACTACGATGAGACTTTCTCACCCGTAGCGATGCTAAAGTCTGTCAGAATTATGTTAGCAATTGCCGCGTTTTATGATTATGAAATCTGGCACATGGACGTCAAAACGGCATTCCTTAATGGATTCCTTAAGGAAGAATTGTATATGATGCAGCCGGAATGTTTTGTCGATCCTAAAGGCGCTAACAAAGTATGCAAGCTCTAGCGATCCATCTATGGACTGGTGCAAGCATCTCGGAGCTGGAATACTCGCTTTGATGAAGTGATCAAAGCGTTTGGGTTTATACAAACTTATGGAGAAGCTTATATTTACAAGAAAGTGAGTGGGAGCTCTGTGGCATTTCTCATATTATATGTAGATGGCATATTGTTGATGGGAAATGACATAGAATTTCTGGAAAGCATAAAGGGTTATTTGAACAAAAGTTTTTCGATGAAGGATCTCGGAGAAGCTGCTTACATATTAGGCATCAAGATCTATAGGGATAGATCAAGACGCCTCATTGGACTTTCACAAAGCACATACCTTGACAAGATTTTGAAGAAGTTCAAAATGGATCAGTCAAAGAAAGGGTTCTTGCCTGCATTGCAAGGTATGAGATTGAGTAAGACTCAATGCCCGACCACGGCAGAAGATAAAGAGAAGATGAGTGTCATCCCCTATGCTTCAGCCATAGGCTCTATTTTGTATGCCATGCTGTGTACTAGACCTGATGTATGCCTCGCTATTAGCTTGGTGGGAAGGTACCAAAGTGATCCAGGAGTAGATCACTGGACAGCGGTCAAGAATATCCTGAAGTACCTGAAAAGGACTAAGGAAGAATTTCTCGGGAATAGAGGTGATAAAGAGTTCGTCGTAAAGGGTTACGTCGATGCAAGCTTTAAACACCGATCCGGAAGACTATGAGTCTCAGACCGGATACGTAAAGTGGGACAGTCGTTTTTTGGAGTAGCTCCAAGCAGAGTGTGGTAGCAGCATCTACATATGACATAGAGATTTGCCAAGAACACACGGATCTGAATATTGCAGACCCGTTGACTAAAACCTCTCTCACAAGCAAAACATGATCAGCCCTAGAACTGATTGGATGTTAATTACATGGAGATGTAAACTAGATTATTGACTCTAGTGCAAGTGGGAGACTGTTGGAAATATGCCCTAGAGGCAATTAATAAAGTGTTTATTATCATATTTCTCCATTCATGATAATGGTTTATTATTCATGCTAGAATTGTATTGACCGGAAACTTAATACATGTGTGGATAATAGACAAATACTGAGTCCCTAGTAAGCCTCTACTAGACTAGCTCGTTGATCAAAAGATGGTCAAGATTTCCTGACCATGGACATGAGTTGTCATTTGATAACGGGATCACATCATTAGGAGAATGATGTGATGGACTTGACCCAACCGTTAGCATAGCAAATGATCGTTCAGTTTATTGCTATTGCTTTCACTATGTCAAATACACGTTCCTCTGACCATGAGATCATGCAACTCCCGGATACCGTAGGAATACTTTGGGTGTATCAAACGTCACAACGTAACTGGGTGATTATAAAGGTGCACTACAGGTATCTCCGAAAGTGTTTGTTGAGTTGGCATGGATCGAGATTGGGATTTGTCACTCCGACTATCGGAGAGGTATCTCTGGGCCCTCTCGGTAATACAGCATCACAGAAGCCTTGCAAGCACCGTGACTAAAGAGTTAGTTGCAAGATGATGTATTATGGAACGAGTAAAGAGACTTGCCGGTAACGAGATTGAACTAGGTATTGGATACCGACGATCGAATCTCGGGCAAGTAACATACCGCCGGACAAAGGGAACAACGTATGTTGTCATATGAGGTTCACCGATAAAGATCTTCGTGGAATATGTAGGAACCAATATGAGCATCCAGGTTCCGCTGTTGGTTATTGACCAGAGAGTCGTCTCGGTCATGTCTACATCATTCCCGAACCCGTAGGGTCCGCACACTTAAGGTTCGATGACGATATAGTATTATATGAGTTATGTGATTGGTGACCGAATGTTGTTCGGAGTCCCGGATGAGATCACGGACATGACGAGGAGTCTTGAAATGATCGAGAGGTAAAGATTCATATATTGGAAGGCTATATTCGGACGTCGGAAAGGTTCCAAGTGATTCGGGTATTTTTCGGAGTACCGGGGAGTTACAGGAATTCACCGGGAGAAGTAATGGGCCTTATTGGGCCATACGGGAAAAGGAGAGGCAGGCCACGTGAGGAGGCACGCGCCCCCCCCCCCCTTGCCCAAACCGAATTGGACTAGGGGAGGGGGCGCAGCCCCCTCTTTCCTTTCCCTCTCCCTTCCCCCTTTCCTACTCCGTATGGGAGGTGGAATCCTACTAGGACTAAGGAGTCCTAGTAGGACTCCCCACTCTTGGCGCGGCCCCTAGGGCCAGCCTCCTCCCCTCTCCCTACTTTATATACGGAGGAGGGGCACCCCTTGGAGACACACAATTGTCCCATAGCCGTGTGCGGTGCCCCGATCTCCGTTTTCCACCTCGGTCATATTTTCGGAGAGCTTAGGCGAAGCCCTGCCGGAATCACTTCACCGTCACCGTCGCCACGCCGTCGTGCTGACGGAACTCATCTACTACCTCGACGTCTTGGTGGACCAAGAAGGCGAGGAACGTCACCGAGCTGCACGTGTGTAGAACTCGGAGGTGCCGTACGTTCGTTACTCGATCGGTGGAGCTCGAAGGATTGTTCGACTACATCAACCGCGTTGTGAGACGCTTTCGCTAACGGTCTACGAGGGTACGTAGACACACTCTCCCCTCTCGTAGTGATGCATCTCCATGGATAGATCTTGCGTGAGCATAGGAAATTTTTTGAAATTCATGCTCCGTTCCCCAACATGTATCACCATCTCTTCGCCGAACTAGTGCACCTATACAATTTACCATTGTAGTGGGTGTGTTGGGGACACAAGAGATTTCTTGTATTTGATTGCAGGGTTGTTTGAGAGAGACCATCTTCATCCTACACCTCCCATAGATTGATAAACCTTAGGTCATCCACTTGAGGGAAATTTGCTACTGTCCTACAAAACTCTGCGCTTGGAGTTCCAATAGAGTCTACAAGAATAAAGTTGCATAGTAGACATCAAGCTCTGTTCTGGCACCGTTGCCAGGGAGGTGAGTGCTTGAAGGTATATCTTTAGATCTTGCAATTGAATCTTTTAGTTTCTTGTTTTATCACTAGTTTGGTTTATAAAAGAAAACTACAAAAAAAATGGAATTGAGGTTGCCTCATATTATTCGTCTTTATAATGTCTTTCTTGAAAATGATGGATCAGAAAATTGTGCTCAATTGATAGAAGAAGAATTCAATAAAATGTTTGGCATAAAATCCATGAATGATGAGCATGATTGCAATGTTGCTAGTATGAATTCTTTGAATATCCATGATGCAAGTGATATGCAAAGCCATAAGCTTGGGGATGCTATGTTTGATGAAGATGATATTTTTAGTCCCCCAAGTTTTGATGAGAAAATTTATTATGATGATTGCACGCCTCCTATCTATGATGATTATTGTGATGACAAGTATGTGATACGTCTCCAACGTATCTATAATTTATAAAGTATCATGCCATGTTTATTATAGTTTTGTATGATTTTTGTGCACTTTTATATGGCTTTTATATGATTTTCATGGACTAACATATTGACCTAGTGCCCAGTGCCAGTTGCTGTTTTCTGCTTGTTTTTGGTTTTCTAGAAAATCTATATCAAATGAAGTCCAAATGCATCAAAACTTTTTGACAATTTTTTCTGGAACATAAGAGACACTAGAAGCTTCGGGGGGAGGCCAGAAGACCCACAGGGGCCCCACGAGCCACCAGGGCACGCCATCCCCCCAGGCGCGCCCTGGTGCCTAGTGGGCCCCCTGTGGCCCTTCTTGGCGTGATTCCAATGCCAAAAAATCATATATATTCAGAAACCCCTGAAAGTTAACCTAGATGAGTTTTTATGCCGCCAGAAGCCTCTGTACCTCCACGATCTCATCTACAGCCCTTTTCCGGCACCCTGCTGGAGGGGGGAAAGCATCACCGGAGGCCATCTTCATCATCCCGGCGATCTCCATGATGAGGAGGGAGTAGTTCACCCTCGGGGCTGAGGGTATGTACTAGTAGCTATTCGTTTGATCTCTCTCTCTCGTGTTCTTGATATGGCACGATCTTGATGTATCGCGAGCTTTGTTAATATAGTTGGATCATATGGTGTTTCTTCCCTCTCTATCTTTGTTGTGATGAATCGAATCTTTTCCCTTTGAGGTTTCATTATTGTCGGATTGAATATTCAGATTTGAGAACACTTGATGTATGTCTTGCATATGAATACCCGTGGTGACAATGGGGTATTATATTGATTCACTTGATGTATGTTTTGGCACTCAACTCGCGGATTCCCGAGGTGACATTGGGGTAATCTATGCATAGGGGTTGATGCACGTTTTCATTATCTTTTCTCTGATAGAAACTTTGGGGTGCTCCTTGGCTTTCTATGTGTGGATTGAATATTATGATTATGAAGTTGTTTGATGCATATCGTATAATCAACACATGGATACATGTGGTGACATTGGAGTATCCAGGTGACATTAAAGTTGGTTGGTGTTTGTCATATGGTGTTATTTTAGTATGAACTCTACGGTTGTTTGTGACACTTATAGGAATAGCTCAATAGATCGATCGGAAAGGATAACTTTGAGGTGGTTTCGTACCCTACAAACAATTTCTTTCTTATGTTCTCCGCTAATAGGAACTTGGGAGTGATTCTGTATTGCACGTTGAGGGATGGTTATATGATCCAATTATATTAGCATTGTTGAGAGATTGCACTAGCGAAAGTATGAACCCTAGGCCTTGTTTTTAAGCATTGCAATACCGTTTATGCTCACTTTTGTTACTTGTTACCTTGCTGTTTTTATATTTTCAGATTACAAAAACCTATATCTACTATCCATACTACACTTTTATCACCATCTCTTCGCCGAACTAGTGCACCTATACAATTTAGCATTGTATTGGGTGTGTTGGGGACACAAGAGATTTCTTGTATTTGGTTGCAGGGTTGTTTGAGAGATACCATCTTCAACCTACGCCTCCCACGGATTGATAAACCTTAGGTCATCCACTTGAGGGAAAATTGCTACTTTCCTACAAAACTCTGCGCTTGGAGGCCCAACACGAGTCTACAAGAATAAGTTGTGTAGTAGACATCAAGCTCTTTTCTGGCGCCGTTGCCGGGGAGGTGAGTGCTTGAAGGTATATCTTTAGATCTTGCAATCGAATCTTTTAGTTTCTTGTTTTATCACTAGTTTGGTTTATAAAAGAAAACTACAAAAAAATGGAATTGAGGTTGCCTCATATTATTCGTCTTTATCATGTCTTTCTTGAAAATGATGGAGCGGAAAATTGTGCTCAATTGATAGAAGAAGAATTCAATAAAATGTTTGGCATAAAATCTTTGAATGATGAGCATGATTTCAATGTTGTTAGTATGAATTCTATGAATATCCAAAATACTAATGATGATTGCACTAGTCATGACAAAAATGTTTCTTATAAGCCTGTCAATTTTTGTGGAGTGCATAAAGTTTGTGAAGACATGCCTTATAGGGATGATAGATTTTGTAAGAAGCATAAACATGATAGAACCATTTTTTTGCTCAAAGTGATAGATGAATTTGCTACAAAATTATGCTCTCTTCATCCCATTACTTGTGAACTTTGCAATAAAGTTGGTCACCTTAATTTTCAATGCATACTTTTTCATGATCGAATCATGGCTAAATATTGTAATGACTTCACCGCCCTTGAACTATATAATGAGCTTTATCTATTTTTGGGGTGTGAGGAATTCACACATAAAAATAGTTGGTTTGAAGTATTCATTCTCACAGACAACATTGAAACTAATCTAGAGGAAATCTATATGTTTTGTGTGGTAAATTGCAATGAGAATGCTTATATTGCCAACTATAGAAAGACGGGAAAACCAATAAAATATAAAAGGAACACTAACGAAAGGGTAAAGATTTCCACTTTCCCTCCTATTGTATCTCATGATGAAATAGGTGACGAGGAGGAGCTTCATATTCAACCAATCTCATCAATAAGAAGCTCGGAAAAATTTATTAAACCCACACATGATGTGGTGAAGAAGAAGAAAAGAAGAAAGAGTAGAGGTAAAAAGGTATCCCTTCCAAATAATGTTGCTCCTATTATTGTTATGCCTCACGAGAGTGAATCAAAAATAATTGTGGAAGATGATATACTTGATGATGATATTGCTTCTTTGTCTTATGGTACAATGTCTGAAGGAACTATTGAGGATGATTTTATTATGCCTATTACTCATTATGATGATTATGATTGGGAGAATAATGATACTTCTTATAATCTTGAAAATCTTTTTGGCACCAACTTAGAAAATTGTGATGATAATAATTGTTATACTATTGGTGCTATTCATACTATTGATGATAATAGTGATTATGCTTATGATATGCAAAGCCACAAGCTTGGGGATGCTATATTTGATGAGAATGACATGTTTGAGAATTTATTTGCTGCAATTGATGTTTGTCCCAAGCTTGGAGATGCTATACTTAATGAAGATGATCTTTTTAGCCCCAATACTTTGAATGATCAAATTTGTTATGATGATTTCATGCCTCCTATTTATGATGATTACAATGATGAAAGTGGATTTCGAGAGGTCACAACTTTATTTAATGATGATTCCACTATTTTGGAAAAGGTTTCAATTGATTATGAAAACAAAGTTGCTATCTATGATGATTATTGTGATGACATGTATGCTATAAAGAATAATGATAACCATGAAACTTGTCATCATGATTTTAATTTTCAATTGGATTATTCCAATCAAGTATCACATGATAGTTATTTTGTTGAGTTTGCTCCCACTATTATGAATGAGAAGAAATTTGCTTATGTGGAGAGTAATAAAATTTCTATTCTTGTGGATCATGAAAGGAATGCTCTATGTGATAGTTATATTGTTGAATTTCTTCATGATGCTACTGAAAATTATTTTGAGAGAGGAATATATGCTTCTACATACTTCAACAACATCAAGTTTCCTCTCTATGTATTGAAAGTTTTGAAGTTATGCTTGTTTTGCCTTCCTATGCTAGTTGATTCTTGCTCCCATAAATTGTTTGCTCACAAAATCCCTATGCATAGGAAGTGGGTTAGGATTAAATGTGCTAGTCATATGCTTCATGATGCTCTCTTTGTGTTTCAATTCTTTACTTTTATGTGAGCATCATTGAAATCATCATGCCTAGCTAAAAAGGCATTAAAGAAAAGCGCTTGTTGGGAGACAACCCAATATTTATACCTACTGTTTTTGTGTGTTCACATGATTAAGCTACTGTAGTAATCATGTTTTATATGTTTTCTTTCAATAATGTGCCAAGTAAATCCTTTGCGATAGTGTGGATGCTTGTTGATTTGATTCTGTGCAAAAACAGAAACTTTTGCGTCCAGTGCTGGAATTTCTATTCTGTACTGGAGCGTGAAAAATTCTAAAAAAATTACACAGTATTGGGTTACAATTTTTTTACGTTGTCCTAATTTTTCAGAATTTTTGGAGGTACAGAAGTACGGATTTTAAATCGCTTACTACACGCTGTTCTGTTTTTGACAGATTTTGTTTTCGATTCATAGTTTGCTTGTTTTAGTGTTTCCATAGCTTATATTGAGTAATATAAATTGTGGAAATGATAGAATATAGTAGGCATTATGTGAGAACAATTATGAATCTTGTCTTGACAGTACCTAAGTGGATGATTTATTTTTATCATACTAACCTATCTCACGAAGTTCCGTTAAGTTTTGTGTGATTGAAGTTTTCAAGTTTTGGGTGAGATATCGATATGAGGAGAATAAGGAGTGGCAAGACCCTAAGCTTGGGGATGCCCAAGGCACCCCAAGGTAATATTTAAGGAATACCCAAGCAACTAAGCTTGGGGAGGCCCCGGAAGGCATCCCCTCTTTCGTCTTCAACACTATCGGTAATCTCACTTGGAGCTATATTTTTATTCGTCACATAATACGAGTTTTGCTTGGAGCGTCATTTCCTTATATTTATATTTGCTTGCTGTTATCAATAATCATGTTTTGTACTCCCTCCGTTCCAAAATATAGTGCGGCCGCGCTTCCCGAGGTTCAACTTTGACCATAAATTTAACCAACGAGACTGACTGCGGCGGGAGCAAAAATTATATAATTGAAAACTTCTTTCGAATACGAATTCACTGGTATAATTTTTGCTCCCGCCGCAGTCGGTTTCGTTGGTTAAATTTATGGTCAAAGTTGAAGCGCGGAAACCGAGGACGCACTATATTTTGGAACGGAGGGAGTATCTTTTATTTCAATAAAATGCCAATTATAGCCTTTACCATGCTCAGTTTGCAAGTTCATGTGTTGCTGTTTGAAAACAGAAAGTTTTCTGTTATGTTCAGAATATTCCTGAATAGTCAGAACATGATAAAAATCTGAAATTTTTACACAGTAAGCATGCTTGAGTTCTCTGTCACGTGGTAATTTTTCAGAAATTTTGGGGTTAGGGAAGTATGGATTCTTATTCACCCTTTACAGACTGTCCTGTTTTGGCAGATTGCTGTTATAGTTGCATTGTTTGCATATGTTTGCTTGTTTAATGTTTCTATTTGAGGATAGGAGTATTAAATATGCAGAGGAATTTAGTATGCAATGTTTAATTATAATTTTAGTGATTTGTTACAGTAGGGAATGATAAGGTTTTGTATTGATTTATACTAACTTATCTCACGAGTTCTTGTTGAATTTTGTGTGGATGAAGTTTTTAAGATTTAAGAAAATCATGATATGAGAGGAATTAAGGAGACACAAGAGCTCAAGCTTGGGGATGCCCAAGGCATCCCAAATTAATATTTCAAGAAGTCTCAAGCATCTAAGCTTGGGGATGCCCCGGTAGGCATCCCACCTTTCTTCATCAACAATTATCGGTCAATTTTGGTTGAGCCTAAGCTTTTGCTTCTTCACATGATATGTGCTATTCTTGGAGTGTCATTTTATTTTGTTTTCTTTGCTGTTTGAATAAAATACTTAAGATCTGAAATTTTTAAATGAGAGAGTCCCCACATAGCTACCTATTTACTTAACTACTCATTTGGTCTTCACTTATATCTTTTTGGAGTAGTTTGTCATTTACTCTTGTTCTTCACTTATATCCTATGAGTAAATTGTTGAAATGAATTGAATATCATAAAGTTGAAATTTATATGCTTGTCCAATGGGGAGTAGTGACTTCACATACAAGAAGTATAAGTGGTAAAATTTATTGAAAGTTAACAAACATAGCATTGGTCACTTGAACAATTCATGAAAGAATTTTGAAGGAAGAGAAATTTCACATATAAATATACTATCTTGGACATATTCTATGATTGTGAGCCCCCATTAATTATTTTCAAGCTTGATCAAGTAGTTGATGTTGGACAAGGAAGACAATGTAATGAGTTATGTTTGTTTATATTCACATAGAAGTTATATTGTCATGGATCCTCTAACATGTGGTGCTTGCTTAGAATCTTTTGCTAGCCAAAAATTCGTACTAAGTAGAGATACTACTTGTGCATCTAAAAACCCTTAAACCCAGTTTCTTGCCATGAGTGTCCACTATATCTACCTATGGATTGAATAAGATCCCTCAAGTAAGTTGTCATCGGTGCAAAAAGCAATAAAAATTGCTCCTAAAATATGTATGATCTTTTATTGCAAGGGAAAATAAGCGTTGTACGAACTTGTGATGGTAAAGAAATAAAAGCAACGGACTGCATAATAAAGGTTGCTATCACAAGGGATAATATAACGTGACATTCCTTTGCATTAAGGGCTTGTGCATCCAACAACAAAAAGCGCATGACAACCTCTGCTTCCCTCTGCGAAGGGCCTATCTTTTACTTTTCTATATTTACTTTTATGCAAGAGTCATTAATATTCACCCCTATTCCGCTCTATTTATTCTTTAGTTGGCAAGCATTATATGGTAGGGAAAGATCCAGGCACATATATCCAGTTGAATATAGGTGATCATGAGTTATTATTGTTGGCATTATCCCTGAGATAAATAAGTTGGGAGGCGAAACATTAAGCCCCTATCTTCCTATGTGTTTGACTGAAATGTTTTGTTCTAAAAATATGCTTTGAGTGTCAGCAATCATGGAAGACTAAATGATGGTTGAATATGTGGAATTTGCTAGATCAAAGCTCTTACATAGATCCTTCCTGAAAATAAGATGAATTGCAATTGTTTGATGACTGAGAACATAGTTTGTTAGTTTTCAAGAAAGTTTATGGCCTATACTTTAAACATGTGAATAGCTTAGTACTTGATCATGAGAAGTTTTATGAGATGAGCTACTGATTATGATATATATTGATGCTAGAAAAAGTGATTGAAATTATCATTGAACAAACTTATGCACTATGCTAGCAGTCACACTTCATAAATTATTTCTTTTATCATTTACCTACTCGAGGACGAGCAGGAATTAAGCTTGGGGATGATGATACGTCTCCAACGTATCTATAATTTATGAAGTATTCATGCCATGTTTATTATAGTTTTGTATGATTTTGGTGCACTTTTATATGGCTTTTATATGATTTTCATGGGCTAACATATTGACCTAGTGCCCGGTGCTAGTTGTTGTTTTCTGCTTGTTTTTGGTTTTCCAGAAAATCTATATCAAATGAAGTCCAATTGCAGCGAAACTTTTTGACGATTTTTTCTGGAACATAAGAGACACTAGAAGCTTCAGGAGGAGGCCAGAAGACCCACAGGGGCCCCACGAGCCACCAGGGCGCGCCACCCCCCAGGCGCGCCCTGGTGCCTCGTGGGCCCCCTGTGGCCCTTCTTCGCGTGATTCCAACGCCAAAAAATCATATATATTCAGAAACCCTTGAAAGTTAACCTAGATGAGTTGTTACGCCGCCGGAAGCCTCTGTACCTCCACGATCTCATCTACAGCCCTTTTCCGGCACCCTACCGGAAGGGGGAAAGCATCACCGGAGGCCATCTTCATCATCCCGGCGGTTTCCATGATGAGGAGGGAGTAGTTCACCCTCGGGGCTGAGGGTATGTACTAGTAGCTATGTGTTTGATCTCTCTCTCTCTCGTGTTCTTGATATGGCACGATCTTGATGTATCGCGAGCTTTATTAATATAGTTGGATCATATGGTATTTCTTCCCTCTCTATCTTTGTTGTGATGAATCGAATCTTTTCCCTTTGAGGTTTCGTTATTGTCGGATTGAATATTCAGATTTAAGAACACTTGATGTATGTCTTGCATATGAATACCCGTGGTGACAATGGGGTATTATATTGATTCACTTGATGTATGTTTTGGCACTCAACTCGTGGATTCCCGAGGTGACATTGGGGTAATCTATGCATAGGGGTTGATGCACGTTTTCATTATCTTTTCTCCGATAGAAACTTTGGGGTGCTCCTTGGAGTTCTTTGTGTGGATTGAATATTATGATTATGAAGTTGTTTGATGCATATCATATAATCAACTCATGGATACTTGTGGTGACATTATAGTATCTAGGTGACATTAGAGTTGGTTGATGTGTGTCATATGGTGTTATTTTAGTACGAACTCTAGGGCTGTTTGTGACACTTATAGGAATAGCTCAATAGATCGATCGGAAAGGATAACTTTGAGGTGGTTTCGTACCCTACAAACAATTTCTATCTTATGTTCTCCGCTAATAGGAACTTGGGAGTGATTCTTTATTGCACGTTCAGGGATGGTTATATGATCCAATTATATTAGCATTGTTGAGAGATTGCACTAGCGAAAGTATGAACCCTAGGCCTTGTTTTTAAGCATTGCAATACCGTTTATGCTCACTTTTCTTACTTGTTACCTTGCTGTTTTTATATTTTCAGATTACAAAAACCTATATCTACTATCCATACTACACTTTTATCACCATCTCTTCGCCGAACTAGTGCACCTATACAATTTACCATTGTATTGGGTGTGTTGGGGACACAAGAGATTTCTTGTCTTTGGTTGCAGGGTTGTTTGAGAGATACCATCTTCAACCTACGCCTCCCACGGATTGATAAACCTTAGGTCATCCACTTGAGGGAAAATTGCTACTGTCCTACAAAACTCTGCGCTTGGAGGCCCAACACGAGTCTACAAGAATAAGTTGTGTAGTAGACATTAGTATGCTATAACGAATAATGATAAATATGAAACTTGTCATCATGATTTTAATTTTTCAATTGGATTATGCCAATCAAGTATCTCATGATAGTTATTTTGTTGAGTTTGCTCCCACTATTATGAATAAGAAGAAAATTGCTTATGTGGAGAGTAGTAAAATTTCTATGCTTGTGGATCATGAAAAGAATGCTTTATGTGATAGCTATATTGTTGAATTCATTCATGATGCTACTGAAAATTATTATGAGAGAGGATCATATGCTTGTAGGTGTTGCAATAATATCAAGTTTCCTCTCTATGTGTTGAAAGTTTTGAAATTATGCTTGTTTTGCCTTCCTATGCTAGTTGATTCTTGCTTCCATAAATTGTTTGCTCACAAAATCCCTATGCATAGGAACTGGGTTAGGCTTAAATGTGCTAGTCATATGCTTCATGATGCTCTCTTTGTGTTTCAATTCTTTACTTTTATGTGAGCATCATTGAAATCATCATGCCTAGCTAAAAAGGCATTAAAGAAAAGCGCTTGTTGGGAGACAACCCAATATTTATACCTACTGTTTTTGTGTGTCCACATGATTAATCTACTGTAGTAATTATGTTTTATATGTTTTCTTTCAATAATGTGCCAAGTAAAGCCTTTGAGATAGTGTGGATACTTGTTGATTCGATTCTGTGCAAAAACAGAAACTTTTGCGTCCAGTGCTGGAATTTCTATTCTGTACTGGAGTATTAAAAAATTCTGAAATTTTTACAGAATATTGTTTTACAAATATTTTACGTTTTCCTAATTTTTCAGAATTTTTGAAGGTACAGAAGTATGGTTTTTAAATCGCTCACTATATGCTGTTCTGTTTTTGACAGATTCTGTTTTCGGTGCATAGTTTGCTTGTTTTAGTGTTTCCATAGCTTAAAGTGAGTAATATAAATTGTGGAAATGATATAATACAGTAGGAATTATTTTATAACAATTATGAAACTTGTCTTGATAGTACCTAAGTAGATTATTTATTTTTATTATACTAACCTATCTCACAAGTTTCGTTAAGTTTTGTGCGATTGAAGTTTTCAAGTTTTGGGTGAGATATCGATATGAGGAGAATAAGGAGTGGAAAGACCCTAATATTGGGGATGAACAAGGCAACCCAAGGTAATATTCAAGGAACACCCAAGCAACTAAGCTTGGGGATGCCCCGAAAGGCATCCCCTCTTTCGTCTTCAACACTATCGGTAACCTCACTCGGAGCTATATTTTTATTCATCACATAATATGAGTTTTGCTTGGAGCGTCATTTTCTTATATTGATATTTGCTTTGTGTTATCAATAATCATGTTTTGTATCTTTTAGTTCAATAAAATGCCAATTATAGCCTTTAGCATGCTCAGTTTGCAAGTTCATGTGTTGCTGTTTGAAAACAGAAAGTTTTCTGTTATGTCCAGAATATTCCTGAATAGTCAGAACATGATAAAAATCTGAAATTTTTACACAGCAAGCATGCATGAGTTCTCTATCACGTGGTAATTGTTTGAGAATTTTTGGAGTTAGGTAAGTATGAATGTTAAATCCCCCTTTACAGACTGTTCTGTTTTGGCAGATTGCTGTTATAGTTGCATTGTTTGCATATGTTTGCTTGTTTAATGATTCTATTTGAGGATAGGAGTATTAAATATGCAGAGACATTTAGTATGCAATGTTAAATTATAATTTTAGTGATTTGCTACAGTAGAGAATGTTAAGGTTTTGAGTTGATTTATACTAACTTATCTCATGAGTTCTTGTTGAGTTTTGTGTGGATGAAGTTTTTATGATTTAGGGAAACCGTGATATGAGAGGAATTATGGAAACACAAAAGCTCAAGCTTGGGGATGCCCAAGGCATCCCAAGATAATATTCCAAGAAGTCTCAAGCATCTAAGCTTGGGGATTCCCCGATAGGCATCCCACCTTTCTTCATCAACAATTATCGGTCAGTTTTGGTTGAGCCTAAGTTTTTGCTTCTTCACATGATATGTGCTATTCTTGGATTGTCATTTTATTTAGTTTTTCTTGCTGTTTGAATAAAATAATAAGATCTAAAGTTTTTAAATGAGAGAGAGTCCTCACATAGCTACCTATTTACTCAACTAGTCATTTGATCTTCACTTATATCTTTTTGGAGTAGTTTGTCATTTACTCTTGTGCTTCACTTATATCCTATGAGTAAATTGTGAAAGAATTGAATATCATAAAGTTGAAATTATATGTGCTTCATATGCTTGTATCATGTCTAGTAGTAGTTTCACATTTGGGTTAGAAAGTGAAATCTATTGAAGCTTGACAATCACAATATTGGTCATACAAGCAATTCATGAATGATTAGTATAAGGAAGAGAACTTTCACATATAAATATATTATCGTGGACATCTTTTATGATTGTGAATACCCATTAATTATTTTCAAACTTGAGCAAATTAGTTGAGGTTGGACAAGGAAGACAACGTAATGAGTTATGTTTGGGTATATTTGCATAGAAGTTATATTGTTATGGATCCTCCAACATGTGGTGCTTGCTTAGGATCATTTGCTAGCTAAAAATTCGTATTAAGTAGAGATACTCCTTGTGCATCCAAAAACCCTTAAACCCAGTTTCTTCCCATGAGTGTCCACCATATCTACCTATGGATTGAATAAGATCTTTCAAGTAAGTTGTCATCGGTGCAAAAAGCAATAAAAATTGCTCCTAAAATATGTATGATCTTTTATTGCAAGGGAAAATAAGCATTGTACGAACTTGTGATGGTAAAGAAATAAAAGCGACGGACTGCATAATAAAGGTTGCTATCACAAGGGGCAATATAACATGATGTTCCTTTGCATTAAGGGCTTGTGCATCCAAAAATAAAAAGCGCATGACAACCTCTGCTTCCCTCTGCGAAGGGCCTATCTTTTACTTTATGTATTTACTTTTATGCAAGAGTCAATAGTATTACTTCTCATTTCAACCTCAATTATTCTCTAGTTGGTAAGCATCATGTGGTGGGGAAAGATCCAGGCACATATGGCCAGTCAAATATATTTGATCATGAATTATTATTGTTGACAATTATCTCTATGATAAATAAGTTGGGAGGCGAAACATTAAGGCCCTACCTTTCTTTGTGTTCGATGGATGCCATTTGTTCTAAAAATATGCTTTGAGTACTAGCAATCATAGAAGACTATATGATAATTGAGTATGTGGAGCTCTTACTTAGACTTTGTTGAAATTAAGTTGAATTGCAATTGTTTGGTGACTAAGAAGATAGGTTGTTAAGTTTCAAGAGATTGCATTATTTGAACCATAACATGTGAATGGAATGCTACTTTATCATGATGAGTTTTATGAGAAAAAGTTGATGTTATGATGCTAGGAAAAGTGATTGAAATTATCATTGATCAAACTTATGCACTATGCTAGCATTCACACTTCATAAATTATTTCTTTTATCATTTACCTACTCGAGGACGAGCAGGAATTAAGCTTGGGGATGCTGATACGTCTCCAACGTATCTATAATTTATGAAGTATTCATGCCATGTTTATTATAATTTTGTATGATTTTGGTGCACTTTTATATGGATTTTATATGATTTTCATGGACTAACATATTGACCTAGTGCCCAGTGCCAGTTGCTATTTTCTATTTGTTTTTGGTTTTCCGGAAAATCCATATCAAACGAAGTCCAAATGCAGTGAAACTTTTTGACGATTTTTTCTGGAAGGAAACAGACCCAGGAAGCTTTGGAGGAGCAGCAGAAGAGCCACAGGGGCCCCACGAGCCACCTGGGAGCGCCTGCCCCCCCAGGCGCGCCCTGGTGCCTCGTGGGCCCCGTGTGGCACCTCTCCGCGTGATTTCAACGCTGAAAAATCCTATATATTCAGAAACCCCCAAAAGTTAACCTAGATGAGTTTTTACGCCGCCGCAATCCTCTGTACCAAGGAGATCCCATCTGGAGCCCTTTTCCGGCACCCTGCCGGAGGGGGGAATCATCACCGGAGGCCATCTTCATCATCCCGGCGGTCTCCATGACTAGGAGGGAGTAGTTCACCCTCGGGGCTGAGTGTATGTACTTGTAGCTATGTGTTTGATCTCTCTCTCATGTTCTTGATATGGCACGATCTTGATGTATCGCGAGCTTTGTTAATATAGTTGGATCATATGGTGTTTCTTCCCTCTCTATCCTTGTTGTGATGAATCGAATCTTTTCCCTTTGAGGTTTCGTTATTGTCGAATTGAATATTTCAGATTTGAGAACACTTGATGTATGTCTTGCATATGAATACCCGTGGTGACAATGGGGTATTATATTGATTCACTTGATATATGTTTTGGCACTCAACTCGCGGATTCCCGCGGTGACCTTGGGGTAATCTATGCATAAGGGTTGATGCACGTTTTCATTATCTTTTCTCCGATAGAAACTTTGGGATGCTCCTAGAAGTTGTTTGTGTGGATTGAATATTATGATTATGAAGTTGTTGGATTGTAACACCCCCTTGTATTAGCAACAGTAATCACCTTTTTGATAAAGCCAAGTCATCATGTTGAACAGTGCTTGATCATCATTAGCATCATATCTCATTTCAAATTCCAATTCAAATATAAAGTGAAAATAAAAGTTGTTCAAATTTGAAAAACTAAAATGTTCATAATATTGCAAATAATCCAGAGGCATTTATAAAAATATAATCCACATTAATTGAATTAGTTAAATGACCATAACATCCTAAAACAGTAACAAAATAGCAACTTTTAATACCTTTTATTTAATTAAAAATTCAAATGAAAAGATGTGGACTCCAAACCTTTTATGGCAGTGCTAGTAATTGCATTGTATTTGTTTGGGCAAGACTCATGTTTTTCAAAATTGGAAAGGTGCAAAAAGAAAAGGCAAAACAGAAATAAAAGAGAAAACAGAAAATAAAATAAAAATAAAACAACCCCCCCCCTACTGGGCCTCGGCCCAGCTGGCCACCAGGCCGACCAGGCCGGCCCAGCCGCCCCTACATAACCCCCCGCTCCCCCGAACCCTAACCCGATTCCCCTTTCTCCCTCTGCCGCGCCCGACGCCGTCGCCGCGCTCGCCGTCCGTCGCCGCCGCCTCGTCCTCGTCCTCGTCGCCTCCCCGACCTCCTCCTCGCCGGACTCCGTCGAGCCTTGCCTGTGAACCCCTACAACGGGGGTGAGAACCCCGAACCCCGTGGCCGTTTCCTCCCTCTCCCCCTCCGTCCGCGCCGCTCGCCGTCGCCGCCCCCCCCCCCACGTCGTCCGACGCTGCCGCACGCGCGCCCGCCCGTGGCCTCCTCCCGCTCGCCTAGCCTCCCACGTCGCCGTTCTCCCGCGCAGCCCCGCCCGCGCTCTGCTCCCGCTCGCCTCGCCGCCCGCTGCTGGCCGCCGCGCTCCGCCGCCTGGCCCCGCCCGCTGCCGCCGAGCCCCTGCCCCGCTCGCCGCCTGCGCCCGAGCGCAGCTCGCCGTCGCCCGCCGCTGCGTGCCCGCGCGCGCGTTGACCCTCTACAGTGGCCCTGGGCCACTTACAAGTGGGGCCCAGCCCCTTTTAAAACGAAAAAGAAAATAAAAAAAGGAAAAGAGAATTAAAATAAATAAATAAATAATTAACTTAATTAATTTTGTTTAATTAAACTAATTATTTATTTAATTAGCCTAATTAATCTGTAATTAGTGTAATTAAACCCTAATTAGCCTAAACAGACAATGACAGGTGGGACCCGCTGGTCCTGCTGACCAGTCAACGGTCCCCGTTGACCGCTGACGTCACACCCACGTCATGATGACGTCACCCTGCACTGTTTTGGATAATTCAATTTAAATAATTTCAGAAAATGATTAAAACTTTGAAAATTAATATAAAATAAACCGTAACTCGGATTAAAATAATTTATATATGAAAAACGATCAGAAAAATATGACGATTCCGAATATGCACTCCGTTCATCTGTCACGTGCCTCTATCATAGCGAACATAGAACCGTCCCCTCCGTTTCATCTGACCGAAAAACGCCAGACTTCGGGAAAACATTCCCGGATGTTTTCCCCTTCACCTGTATCGCGTAGTACTGCGTTAGGTCACACCTAGCACCGCATATTGCCATGTCATGCATCCCTGTTGCATTGTTTGCCGTGTATTTATTGTTTCTTCCCCCTCCTTCTCTTCCGATAGCCCCCGAGACTGCCGACGACACCGCAGTGTTCGACGACGTCGCCGACGACCAGACCCCTTCAGTAGAGCTTCCAGGCAAGCAAAACCAACTTGATCATAAGATATTGCCCATTCCTTTCTCTCTTATGCTTGCATTAGTATTGCTTCTGTTGTTGCTCTGATAGCTCCTATTCCGATGCATAGCCTGATTTTATCGCCTGCTACTGATACATTACCTGCTATCCGATGATGCTTAGTTAGCTATGCTGTGGTTCCATCTGTGGCCCTTCGCCTTGTCCGTATGCCATGCTTGTCATCGGGTCGTGATCACTCTCGGTGATGATCACGGAACTGTTTACATTGCAATACTTAAACTGTTAAAGTCGGGCTGGCCCCAAGGGTGCCCGCGAGAGAATACTACTAAAGACGGGTCAACTCCAAGAGCACCCGCGCGACATGTCTTACCAAGTCGGAGCGACAGGAACCCTGTTCGTCTCTGCGAGTTACTAAACATGCTTAACGGATTGGGTATTTGATCTGAGTGGGTCGTTGGCCCTATACGCACTACCACCACGTGGGATAATGGTTATGGGTCCCTCTACGTCGTAGTATCAGCCGAAAGCTCTTCAGACATCACATCTCAGAGATGCGGGCTGGTTGGGGTGGGTGGTTACGTCACTGGTGTATTCAGTGTCGCGCCTGGGCCCCGACCACCCTCGCAATGTGCAGGAGTGCAAAGGGCGATGGCCCAAGACCCCTTCGCACTTAGGATTTAGACCGGCATGCTGACCTCTCTGCTGAGCCTAGGTAGGACTGCGTCGTGTCGATCTCCCGAGGTCGGGCATTACCCAGCAAGTGTGTCCGGCCAGATGTGATCGAGCATGTTGGGTAACAGTAGTGCACCCCTGTAGGGAAGTTAACTATTCGAATAGCCGTGTCTACGGTAACAGGACGCTCGGAGTTGTATCTTGATCCGCTACAACTACAAATGGATACTGTCACAATGATAAACTGCTACTACTGCTCTCGGGATCACTTTCTCGCAGGGTAGTCGGGGAAGTATCTCAGGGCTTTACTAAACTATGATCGATATATATTATCTTGCTCTCTTCTCTTCTGATGCTGTAAGATTGCTTCAAGATGCTAGTCTTCGATAGGCTAGGCCTCTCCCCCTCTGATCCAGCATTCTGTAGTTTAGTCCAAAGATATTTAGCCCCATTCCTTTGATACAGATGCATATTAGTATAGTTCTGATGTCAGTCTTGCGAGTACTTTGGATGAGTACTCACGGTTGCTTTGCTACTTCTTTTTCCCCATACCCGCTTGATGAAATCAGTCGATGGAGCCCAGGAGCCAGACGCCACCACTGGAGACTACTACCAGGAGAGTCCCGGAGGCACGTACTACTGGGTTGAGCCAGCCGACCAGGAGTAGTTCGGAGGCCCTAGGCAGGAGGCCTTCGTCTTTTCGATCGTTGTGTCGTTGTTTGTGCTAGCCTTCTTAAGGCAAACTTGACTAACTATGTCTGTACCCAGATATTATTTGTGTGTATGACTTATGTATTCCGGTCCTCGTGACCCCTGGTTTGTAATATGAAGATTTATGTTTAAATTTTGTGTTTAGAGTTGTGTTGTGATATCTTCCCGTGAGTCTCTGATCTCGATCGTGTGCATTTGCGTGTATGATTAGTGCACGGTCGAGCAGGGGCGTCACAAGTTGGTATCAAAGCCAGGTTTCGATCCTGGGGCCTGTGGGTTATGGGCCCACGTCGCCACTGGGTGGTATTAGGATCTTTTATTCCTCTTCCTTACTCTGGGACTCTAAAATTCTATTCCTTTCGGGTTAAATGATTTTACTAACTCTGACATTAGGTTCACGTGATCACGTCCACCCGAAGAGCTGGATTATCTGCACTTATTCCTTCCCATTGATCTGATTAGTCTGATAATCACATTTTCTTTTCCATTGGTCTGTTTAACCTTTCCTTCCAAGTTATAATATATTTCTCACGTTGTCATATGACGATCTCGAATTTCCTCTGTTTCAGATGGATCGTTTGTTCCCGCCGTGTTCCGCAAGACAGCTTGTCCGTCTGACCATGGTTGTTGATGCGACTGGGTTTCCGGCCATTTTGGTCGAACTTCTGACCAGGCTGGGATATCGCTGGTATCTCGAGTACACAGTTTACGAGGATTACCGCGAGTTCAACCAGGAGTAGTACCATGCTGAGGTTTGCATCTTTGATCGGCAGGACAACTCCGTCACTGAGTTGCACACCTTTCACGGTGTTGGAGTGACTGTCGACATGGCAGTCCATGATGCTACCTATACTGCTATTGCCCATCTTCGTGGAGAGCACAGCAGTCGCTTGGAGCATACTGCCTTCAGATACATTCCGTATGCCCCTGTTGGGGATGAGACTGGATACTACACTGCTGTGTGTACGCCTTACGTGTCGCGTCGTTATGACCCGCAGGTTTTGGTACATTACACTCAGGCTCTGGACCGCACTGCTTGAGCTCTTGCTGTCAAGTTGCACACCACTCATGCTCGTCTTTACGACGCTCTGACACAGTTGCTGCCAGCAGTCAGTGCACGGATGCACCCAGAGTACATTCTTTACCCGCGCAGGACGGAGATGCCACCAGGTCTTGACTGGCATGCTGTTGGAGGTTTTACCCCTCCGCGTGGTCCTCTTCTTCCAGTTCGGGACCAGGTTCTACATCAGAGTGTCCACGGAGCACAGGATCCTCACCTCGAGGGTGCCCGGCGTCGTCACATGCAGTTACCTAGGTTCAGTAGTTTTCTCCGACGCTGATGTAGCATATCACTATGTCACGTTGTTGTATCCCTCCACCGCGTGCCTGCGCGCCGCCTAGTATGTCTAGCTATTTAATTCTGCGAACTTATGCTGTCCGCGAGTAATCGACTCTGTGTATGGATCTGTATGTCTTAATTGACTACTGTTATGTATCTATTGCACTACTTGTTCATTATCGTGTTACATCGTGTTTGTCTCTAAACACTTGCAATTGCTTTTACTAAACTACCCCCTGTTAAATTTTAGCAGGATGGTTAGACCAGGTGGTCGTGGTCGTGGCAGTGCCCCCGAGCAGCCACCACCGCCAGACTATATGGCAGCTATGATGCAGCAATTTGAGTTGAACCGCCAGTTCATGGTTGGAATCATGGCTCAGTTCCCACAGCAGAATCAGAATGCTCAGAACCAGCCACCTGCCCCAATAACTCTGCAGGAGTTTGTATGTCTCAACCCAACTGTTTACCGCAACTCTGAACAGCCACTGGATGCTGATGACTGGCTTCGCGACATCGCCTACGAGATGGAATCTGCCAGTGTCGCCCCTGAAAACCTTGTCACCTTCGCGTCCTACTTCTTGAAGGGCCCCGCTGCTCAATGGTGGTCCACCCACAGACGTTCACTACCTGAGGGGACAGTCATCACTTGGCTCGAGTTTCAGACTACTTTCCGTGCCCGCTACATTCCTCAGGGAATCATGGACCGGAAGAAAAGGGAGTTTCGCAACCTCACTCAGGGCAGTAAGACTGTCGAAGCTTATCAGCGGGAGTTCCTTAACCTGTCCCGCTATGCTGAAGAAGACATTGCCACAGATGCTCGCAGACAGGAGAAATTCCGTGATGGACTCCACCCGGACCTCAAGCTTGCACTTGATGTTCATGACTTCGCCGACTTCGCCACTCTGGTGAACAAGGCTATCCAGGTTGAGACCGCTCAGATGGAGCATAGGGATTCAATCAAGCGCAATCGTGACATTGGCTCATCTTCAAGCTCAGGACAAAGGCGTAAGATCTGGATTCCCAACAGCATGTATCGTCCAACTGCCCCTGCGCTGAGGCCTTCCTATGCTGCACCCCGTCTGCCTCCTCCACCACCGAGGCAGCCGAGAGCTCAAGCTGCTCCACCACGTGCTGCTCCCCTTCGTCCTGAAGATGGTATGTGTTTCAAGTGTCGCAAACCAGGTCACCTTGCCAAGGACTGCCGCCAGAATCCGAATCAGTTGGCACTTCGTTATGCTGGCCGTGGAAATGGTCGTGGTAACAACCAGACCTGCAACTATAATACCGGGCCTTCTGCTTATGGACGTGGACAGGCTTACCACGTCGATATTGAAGAAGTTCAGGATCAACCTGATACTGTGATGGGTACACTTCTCGTTAACTCAGTACCTGCTTCTGTTTTATTTGATTCCGGAGCATCGCATTCATTCATGTCAGGAACATTTGCATTCATGCATGGCATACAATATGAAGAGATGCATACTCCATTGGTCGTTAAAACCCCTGGAGGCCGTTGTCAAACCTCCATGATGGCGCACAATATCCCTGTTGAAATCGAAGGATTGGAATTCCTTGTTTCACCCATCATTTTGAATTCTTCCAATATAGACCTCATCCTGGGAATGGATTGGTTGAAAGCTCACATTGCTTCGATCAATTGTGCCACTAAAGTCGTCCAACTCCTTCACCCCTCCGACGAGATAGTGAACTACACCGCCCGAATTACTCGGAATGCCGAAGCTCAAATATATGCTCTGAATGCTTTGAACGCTTTACCTCTTGAGGGAATTGAGGACGTTCCAGTCGTTCGCGATTTTCCGGACGTCTTTCCTGAAGAACTTCCAGGAATACCCCCTGTTAGAGCCGTTGAGTTCGTCATCGACTTGAAACCGGGCACCACTCCAATTGCTAAGCGCCCATACAAGATGCCGCCGCATGAACTCCTTGAGCTTAAGGAGGAAATCGACAAGTCACTTAAAAAGGGTTTCATACGCCCCAGTTCTTCTGCTTGGGGAGCACCTTCTCTCTTCGTTAAGAAGAAGGATGGAACAAACCGATTGGTCCAGGACTATCGGCCTATTAACCAAGCAACAATCCAGAACAAATATCCACTTCCCCGGATCAACGATCTTTATGATCAGCTTGTTGGATCCTCTGTGTTCTCCAAACTCGACTTAAGGTTGGGTTATCATCAGATCCGAGTGAGTAAACAGGATATTCCGAAGACCGCTTTCGTTACCCGTTATGGATCATACGAGTACACCGTTATGTCCTTCGGATTAACCAATGCTCCAGCAACCTTCTCTCGACCGATGAACTATATCTTCATGGACTACCTCGACAAATTCGTCGTGGTTTATTTGGATGATATTCTTATATTTTCCAAGAATGAAGAAGAACACGCCGAACATCTTCGGCTTGTATTGGAGAAGCTTCGAGAACACCAGCTTTATGCCAAGTTTTCCAAGTGTGAATTCTGGTTACCTGAGGTGACTTATCTTGGTCATGTGATTTCCAAAGATGGCATTGCCGTTAACCCAGAACGAGTTCAGGCTATTCTTGACTGGACTCCCCCGAAGAATGTTAAGCAAGTCAGAAGTTTTCTCGGTCTCGCCAGATATTGCCGCCGCTTCGTCGAGAACTTCTCCAAGATTGCTAAGCCACTGACTGATTTGCTTCACAAAGGCGTTAAGTTTGACTGGACAGAAAAGTGCCAGGAAAGTTCTCAGACACTTAAAGATAAGTTAACATCTGCCCCAGTGCTAGCACCCCCGGATACTCGCAAGGACTTTGTGATATACTGCGACGCATCCCGTCAAGGATTAGGCTGTGTCCTAATGCAAGAGCGTAAAGTGATTGCTTATGGCTCTCATCAGTTGCGTCCTCACGAAGATAAGTATCCAACCCATGATCTCGAGTTAGCAGCCGTTATCTATGCTCTGAAGCTGTGGCGACATTACCTCCTCGGTAATCGTTGCGAGATATACACGGATCACCAAAGTCTGAAGTATCTATATACTCAACCAGATTTGAACCTCCGCCAGCAAAGATGGCTCGAGACAATAGCCGATTATGACATGGATATTTCTTATACCCCTGGCAAGGCTAACGTGATGGCCGATGCCTTGAGTCGCAAGTCTTATTGCAACAACCTCACGATTCAGCAAGCACAACCCCTTCTTTATGAAGAATTTCGTAAGTTGAACCTCCACATTGTTCCTCAGGGTTATCTCAATACCCTAGTTGTTGAACCAGACCTCGAGGACCTCATCAAGTTTATACAGAAAGCCGACTCTGAGATCGAGAAGATTAAGCGTGATCTCAAAAGGAGAAAGCCCTCATTCTTCACTGTTGATGCTGATGGCACCTTGTTCTTCAAGAATCGCTTAGTGGTTCCTAGAATGGGCAATCTGAATCTGACCCCGCGCGTCATGAAAGAAGCTCATGATACACCTATGTCAATTCACCCTGGTAGTACCAAGATGTACCAAGACATTCGACAGAGATATTGGTGGCCTGATATGAAGCGAGACATTGCTCGCTATGTTGCTGAGTGTGACGTTTGCCGTCGCATCAAGGCAGAACATCAAAGGCCTGCTGGACTTCTGCAACCACTTGATATTCCTGAATGGAAATGGGACAAGGTCGAAATGGACTTCATTACTGGTTTTCCCAGATCGCAGAAGGGTCATGATGCTATCTTTGTCCTCATCGACCGATTCTCAAAGGTTGCTCACTTTCTGCCAGTCAAGGAGACAATCACTACTAGTCAGTTAGCAGACTTGTATGTTTCCAGAATTGTGTCACTCCACGGTGTTCCGTTGGAGATCAGTTCAGATCGTGGCAGCCTCTTTACCTCAAGATTTTGGAATAGTTTCCAAGAAGCTATGGGAACTCATCTGTCTTTCAACACCGCTTTTCTCCCCCAGTCCCAGGGACAAGTTGAACGAGTCAATCAAGTGCTTGAAGATATGCTTCGAGCTTGTGTCATATCATTCGGTAATAAATGAGAAGAATCTCTCCCGTATGCTGAATTCTCATACAACAATAGCTATCAGGCTAGTTTGAAGATGGCCCCATTTGAAGTTCTTTATGGACGTAAGTGCCGAACCCCTCTGAATTGGTCAGAAACTGGGGAACGATCACTCGTTGGAACGGACATTATTCAGCAAGCTGAAGAACAAGTCCGCATTGTCCGTGATCATTTGAAAACTGCTCAGTCTCGTCAGAAGAGCAACTATGATCGAAAACACCAGGTAATGGTCTATCAACCTGGCGAACAAGCTTACCTTTGTGTCACTCCGATGAAGGGCACTCATCAATTTGGAATCAAAGGCAAGTTAGCTCCCCGCTACATTGGCCCGTTCCGTATTCTCGCCCGACGAGGAGAAGTGGCATATCAATTGGAATTGCCGCCGAACCTTTCTCAAGTGCATGATGTCTTCCACGTGTCACAACTCCGACGCTGCTTCAAGGATCCTATCCGAGCAGTGGATCATGAAATGCTTGAGCTGCAAGAGGATCTTTCTTATCGAGAGTATCCGATCCGCATTCTTGATCAAGCAGAACGTCGAACCCGTCAGAAGGCAATCAAGTACCTTAAAGTTCAGTGGTCGAATCATTCTGAGGATGAAGCCACTTGGGAACGCGAAGATCGTCTTCGTGAAGAATACCCCACTCTCTTTCAGCCTACCTCTTAATTCTCGGGACGAGAATTTCTTTTAGAAGAGGAGAATTGTAACACCCCCTTGTATTAGCAACAGTAATCACCTTTTTGATAATGCCAGGTCATCATGTTGAACAGTGCTTGATCATCATTAGTATCATATATCATTTCAAATTCCAATTCAAATGAAATTCAAATATAAAGTGAAAATAAAAGTTGTTCAAATTTGAAAAACTAAAATGTTCATAATATTGCAAATAATCCAGAGGCATTTATAAAAATATAATCCACATTAATTGAATTAGTTAAATGACCATAACATCCCAAAACAGTAACAAAACAGCAACTTTTAATACCTTTTATTTAATTAAAAATCCAAATGAAAAGATCTGGACTCCAAACCTTTTATGGCAGTGCTAGTAATTGCACTGTATTTGTTTGGGCAAGACTCATGTTTTACAAAATTGGAAAAGTGCAAAAAGAAAAGGCAAAACAGAAATAAAAGAGAAAACAGAAAAGAAAATAAAAATAAAACAAACCCCCCCCTACTGGGCCTCGGCCTAGCTAGCCACCAGGCCGGCCCAGCCGCCCCCTACATAACCCCCTGCTCCCCCGAACCCTAACCCGATTCCCCCCTCCTCCCTCTGCCGCGCCCGACGCTGTCGCCGCGCTCGCCGTCCGTCGCCGCCGCCTCGTCCTCGTCGCCTCCCCGACCTCCTCCTCGCCGGACTCCGTCGAGCCTCGCCGGTGAACCCCTGCAACGGGGGTAAGAACCCCGAACCCCACGGCCGTTTCCCCCCTCTCCCCCTCCGTCCGCGCCGCTCGCCGTCGCCGCCCCCCCCTCGTCCGACGCCGCCGCACGCGCGCCCGCCCGTGGCCTCCTCCCGCTCGCCACGCCTCCCGCGTCGCCGTTCTCCCGCGCAGCCCCGCTCGCGCGCTACTCCCGCTCGCCTCGCCGCCGCTGCTGGCCGCCGCGCTCCGCCGCCTGGCCCCGCCCGCTAGCGCCCGCGCTCGCCTGCGCCTTCCCCCGCGCTCGCCCGCTGTCGCCGAGCCCCTGCCCCGCTCGCCGCCTGCGCCCGAGCACAGCTCGTCGTCGCCCGCCGCTGCGTGCCCGCGCGCGCGTTGACCCACTACAGTGGCTCTGGGCCACTTACAAGTGGGGCCCAGCCCCTTTTAAACCGAAAAAGAAAACGAAAAAGAAAATAAAAAAAAGGAAAAGAGAATTAAAATAAATAAATATTAATTAATTAATTAATTAATTAATTAATTAACTTAATTAATTTTGTTTAATTAAACTAATTATTTCATTAGCCTAATTAATCCGTAATTAGTGTAATTAAACCCTAATTAGCCTAAACAGACAATGACAGGTGGGACCCACTGGTCCTGTTGACCAGTCAACGGTCCCCGTTGACCGCTGACGTCACCCTGCACTGTTTCGGATAATTCAATTTAAATAATTTCAGAAAATGATTAAAACTTTGAAAATTAATATAAAATAAACCGTAACTCGGATTAAAATAATTTATATATGAAAAACGATTAGAAAAATATGACGATTCCGAATATGCACTCCGTTCAACTGTCACGTGCCTCTATCATAGCGAACATAGAACCGTCCCCTCCGTTTCATCTGACCAAAAACGCCAGACTTCGGGAAAACATTCCCGGATGTTTTCCCCCTTCACCTGTATCGCGTAGTACTGCGTTAGGTCACACCTAGCACCGCATATTGCCATGTCATGCATCCCTGTTGCATTGTTTGCCGTGTATTTATTGTTTCTTCCTCCTCCTTCTCTTCTGATAACCCCCGAGACTGCCGACGACACCGCAGTGTTCGACGACGTCGCCGACGACCAGGCCCCTTCAGCAGAGCTTCCAGGCAAGCAAAACCCCCTTGATCATAAGATATCGCCCATTCCTTTCTCTCTTATGCTTGCATTAGTATTGCTTCTGTTGTTGCTCCGATAGCTCCTATTCCGATGCATAGCCTGATTTTGTCGCCTGCTACTGATACACTATCTGCTATCCTATGATGCTTAGTTAGCTATGTTGTGGTTCCATCTGTGGCCTTTCGCCTTGTCCGTATGCCATGCTTGTCATCGGGCCGTGATCACTCTGGGTGATGATCACGGAACTGTTTACATTGCAATACTTAAACTGTTAAAGTCGGGTTGGCCCCAAGGGTGCCCGCGAGAGAATACTACTAAAGACGGGTGTATTGGGTGTGTTGGGGACACAAGAGATTTCTTGTATTTGATTGCAGGGTTGTTTGAGAGAGACCATCTTCATCCTACACCTCCCACGGATTGATAAATCTTAGGTCATCCACTTGAGGGAAATTTGCTACTGTCCTACAAAACTCTGCGCTTGGAGGCCCAATAAAGTCTACAAGAATAAAGTTGCGTAGTAGACATCACACTCTCATGGTCTGAGGAACTAAAACACATGCTAACACTCCATGTTATAACAGATGATTTCAGACGATATAATCACAAAGTATAACAGACAAGTTTTGGGTCGATTCAATATGATCGTTCTTTTAACGTCATACCCTCAATGTTGTTTTAGGACTATCGTTACACTTAACAATATCCTAAGATCCGGAAAACGTGATCACCAACAACACTTGAGCCAGTTTTAGAGGTGAGCCCGGGAACCTATTGTTTACCGTTTATCATATCACACGTGCATATGAGTTTTCCACTGAATCGCATATTCCAGGATCATAGCAGTTATAGCATGAAATATAAACTCTTAATTATGAATAACAAAAATATAATAATATAATATTATTGCCTCTAGGGCATATTTCCAACACGTGGAGGGGGTAGGAGTGGACAACGTGGTAGAGGTGGCGCTAATGGAGGTCCTAGAGGGGGTAGTAGTGTTGTTCGTAGATGTGGTTCCAGTGGTGGTAGAAGAGGACGGACGATTGATAACGGGTCAGCGTTTGATTACTTGCTTAATCCAAATGGTTGACAAAATATGAATGGTAAATATTTGTTCATTATTTTCTTGTTTTATTGTATTGTGTTTATTGCATCTACTTTGTTCATCTAAATTGCTAACAATTCTTCTTATCGTAGGCATGGCTTTATCCGGTTCCATGATGAGGCCGCCGTGCGCTAGCCAAGAGGATATGCCAAACAAGTGGGGGAAGGCAAGGTTGGACAAGACGAAGGAGAAGGATGTGAAAACCCCATCATGTTGGTGTGGAGATGAGTGCAAGGTGAAGGTGTCCACTGACCGGAAGAAGTCATGGACGGAAGGGAGAAGGTTTTTTGTGTGTCCCAACTATGCACATGATCGTGCGCGTCCAACTAACGCCTATGACATCCCACCGGTATGTTAGAAAAGTAGGCTATTATTCTCTATTTTGATTCTCCTTATATTACTAACAAAAACTAGTTTTGTATCACTACAAAAAGACACTTCCGTGATGATACCTCTTTGTCACAGTAGGTCACGTTTTCTGTCATGCATGTAGATCCGTGACGATTTTATGACAGAATCAAGATAGTCATACATGTGCTGTCGTAGAAGTGTTCCATGACAATAATGAAATTATCATCACGGAAGTGTCCACTTCCATGACGATAAATGTCGCGTCATGGAAGTGTTTTCGTCAAGGGTAACTGACACGTGGCATCCACCGTAACGGGTCGCCGTTAAGCTATCGGGTGTGGGTTTGGATCCGATAACCCGTTATCAGCCCGCACCAATGGCGATTTTCCACGTGTAAAATTCTCATTCGTCAACGGAACCACGTGTCAGCTCGGCGTTGGGACAGATGTCATCCATTCATTGGACGAGAGACGCCTATGATACGTCGACATGTGGCACGGCCCAATAGTGGCCCATTTAGGTTAGAAAGGCCGGCCCGTTTGACTTGGTCAAAAGTTAGCGGGCCGGCCCATGGAAAGCCTGTTAACGGCATGTTCGCATACAACCCATTTATGGCCCGGGTACTCATGGCCCGTTATGGCCTTTCAAAATTCGGCCCAGTAGCGACATGTGGCCGTCCCATATGATTCCAGCCCGTTGTCACTTTCGGCCCATCTATGGCCCGTGACATCTTTTAGCCCATATCAGGCCTTTTGTATCTCTGGGCCCATTGACGGCCCGTGGTGAATCTGGCCCATCATGAACAGTAAAGGGACAAATGCATTTTTGCCCCTAGTTGGGACCTATCCACGGGATTTTTCGTTACTTTTTGACTCTACTCAGTTTTGCCCTTAGATTTGCCTCCGAGGTCGCCCAAATGCCCTTTGACCGTTTGACCCATACTTTAAAAATTCATAAAAAATTCATATAAACTCAGAAGAATGCAAATAAGATATCAAATTGTTCAGATAAACATTACCTTTATGTGCATGTCATTTTCATTCAGGATAAAAGTATCGTGTAAACTACCCGAGGTTATTAACGTTATTAACATTATTAAAAATAAAAAGGTATAAACAATACTTTCTCATGAATAAAAATTACATACAAATGTAGGTGATGTTTTCTGAACATCCCGATATCTTATTTGCATTTTTCCGAGTTCATATCAACTTCTTCCGAAGATTCAAAATAATGGTCAAAGTCGTTTGAACATTCATAACAAGTTGATGTGAACTCAGAAAAATGCAAATAAGATATCAGGATGTTCAGAAAACATCACCTACATTTGCATCTAATTTTTATTCATGACAAAATTATTGTTTATACCTTTTTTATTTTGAATAATGTTAATAACATTAATAACGACGGGTAGTTTAAACGGTGCTTTTGTCTTGAATGCAAATGATATGCACATAAAGGTAATGTTTATCTGAACCTTTTGATATCTCATTTGCATTTTCCTGGGTTCATATGAATTTGTTATGAATTTTCAAAGTATTGGTCAAACGATCAAAGGGCATTCGGGCAACCTCAGGGGCAAATCTAAGGGCGAAATTGGGCAGAGTTGAAAAGTAAGGGCAAACCTCGTGGGTAGGTTCCAACTAGGGGCAAAAATGCAATTGTCCCAACAGTAAACTGCTTTGAGCCCATTAACGGCCCATGATTCAGTTGGGTCGTTTCCAGCCCATGTTTGATTTCGGCCTTCTAAGGGCCCATATATTCTTGGGCTCATTTCCGCCCCTCGATTACTTATGGTCCATTACTGGCCTGTTATGATAATGGGCCAAATTCAGCCCGTGGTAAAAATCGATCCGTTTGTGGCTCGTTAACCCGTTGGGCTGTTTTCATCCTGTCATGTAATTCGGCCCATTAACGACCCGTCATGCCTGTTGATAGAATTAACCCTGTGCTGTCTTCCGGCCTATTAACGACCCGTTATGGTCTGGGCCCATAAACGGCCGGTTCTGATTTTGGCCCGTTTACGGTCCAAATTGCGATCGGATTTGGCCCACGAATAGTACGGCCCATGGATCCTACGGCGCGTAGGAGGCCCATGGATCCTACGGCCTGTAGGAGGCCCATGAATCCTATGGCCCGTAGAAGGCCCATGGTTACCACGGCCCGTATGCGGCCCATGGTTATTGCGGCCACTAGCAAACCGAGGAAAGACTACAAGGAAATAAATAAGCAAGCAACTAACGCTAGGCTATTATGGCGATTGCACAAATTACATCCACTGGGCATCAAAGTTTGCCACCCATGCAAATATAGGGAACACCCTACACTATACAAAAATGGCTTGCTGTTTTCTTCAGCCGGTCGCTGCCCATTTAGAACAAATGATGTATCGCAACAAAAAAATTACAGCCATATTAGAAAAGGAGGGGTTGGCATAAAAGTAAATGCACAATCAGAAGTTCAGAAGCTCAGATGATTTGACCTGACTGGTACGTTTTCATGCTGTAGTGTCTGATGGAGCACCATAACCTTCGTTGTCATTTCTCCTAGGCTCCTGAACAACATAGCAAATGTCTGATAGTCTGGTTTCAAAACCATGCATATCTTGACGACATCGAACAATGGCTGTTCTTGTTTCACAAAAGGTCTCTGTTAGGGATTGGACTTGTGTCTGGAGCGCAGATATATCATTTTGTCAAGCTTGTAGATCTTGTTCATGAGGCAGTTTGGACGAGGTTGCCTTAACAACCAACCCAGTATTACACAGGAAGGTGCTTTTGGCACTGTTAGTGGAGAGATACTGACCCACTGCAGCAAGAGGTGACATTGTGGTTATGGTTGCCTCATCACCTTCAGGAGGTCGTGGCGGTGAGGACAACTTTACTTCTGTGGCAAGAGAGCATAGCTGCCATCTTGTGGAACCGACTCACGAAACTCTGTAACATAATGAAGATGAAATAATTGACTAAGTAAATAGTGCGCAAAGATGAAGTTTTTTTTAATAGAGATAACATATACCTTCATTGTTTTCCTAAGAGATTTCTCAGATAATCCACTTCCCTCATCTTCTCCAAGTGCTACACCGGCCTCGCTAACACAATGCAACAACTCCATGCCCTGCAAAATGAAGAACACGACAATTATCTTTCAAGTACAAGTAAATGCACTAGAAGTAGGTTCTAATTGTGCGGAGCATACCACTCGGTCGTGTAATTGTGCGTAGTCAAGTTGTGTCCCTTCGTTGTCTTTCATTTGTACATTGAAGTCCATATACCCGCCCTCACGATCCAACTCTTCCAATTGCGAACGCTTCCAACCAGGCTTTAGCTTGTACCGGTAACGTCCCGCAAGCCACTTCAGATGCTCTTGGTATATCAACTCATTATGGAGTCTTCTTTCATTCTCCACTAGGTCCGCTCTTTGATTCCACAAATCTATCCACTCTGAGTGCTTGATGTCCCAAGTCGAAACTTCTGGGTTATTCTTTCGATTAATTCTGCAAATTATGTACAAGTTGAAAGCATTAGCAAGCAATGTCTTTGATAATGCTCTACTATATATCCAAAGCTACAACTATCTCACCGATGCAGAGAGTGGTTTGTCTCGTGACTCTCATCCCTTGGTGTCGCTTGCCTTTTCCCAAATTGTCTTGCGAAACGGTCTGGGTAGTGCCACTCAACAGCATAGAAGCATATCAATGGGCACCTCGCCCGCCAAATCTTCTTGTCACGCGTGCACATCGCGTTCAGCCCAAAATCACACTCGGCATCATATGGCATCCATTCGACCTACAACACAAGATGATACTAGTTAAGTACATGGTTCCATCAAAAATGATGTGCTCTTATGTAAGTTATCGTTACCTGCTTATGAGTCAACATATCCAGCTCGTTGATGTAGCATTTGTATCGGGCAACCGAGCTGCCTGTGTACACATTCGCCCTCTCCCAACCGTAGGCGACGGTCGGCAAGCACCAAGGATCATCTCCATCCCTCCCTTCATGTGGGAGCCATCCAGGAGGAGCTGTCTTGTTTTTCTCGGGACGTCAAACGGGCATCTGCTCCCACATCCAAACCTGAAGGCACCAAACAAAGCCACCCATGCCAGATGTATCCTTCTTCCTACGACATGCCTCGTCGAGCTGCAAATTCAGAAATTGTTAGATAAGGACATAGGAATTGCAAATGCAAACAATTTGACAATTTGGTTACTAATTACCTGACGATATAAGTAAGCTAGTGCTCCATCACCCCAGCTATACTTACGGTCCCAGTTACTTAGTAGGTCCAAAAATATCCACTGGGCGTTATTACCGGTAGAATCTGGAAACACTACCCTCATTAACAGATACCACAGATAAGCTCGGGCGTGCTGCTGCACAACAACCTCATTGGCGTCCGGAGGGCATACTACTCTTCTCTCCTCTCGGAGCCACTGATGCAACACTTTCTCACTGTCAGGCTCGCCTTCTCGAGAAGGCACGGGGAAAACACCTGTCAATTGGCCAACATGATCTTGCCAATTAGCAGTTACGATGGTGTCGGTCAAAGCTTCTCCGTTGATAGAAAGGGCGCTGATCATCGCCATGTCCTCCAGGGTCACGGTCATCTCTCCACATGACAAGTGGAACGAGTGTGTCTTTAGCCTCCAACGGTCAAAAAGTGCGGTCATCGCCCCATGGTTGATCGACGGAGCGTGTCGCTTGAACTGAAGCACAAAGGGGAGAAGACCCAATCTCTCGAAGTATGGCTCATACCGCGCGTCGCACGGCCAGTCATGGGCACTATGACCCCTCATGCGCATAGGTTTTAGTTCTTGCAAAATAGCATCGCATTATGGTTAGTGGCTAGCAAAATGAAAGGTAATAATCAAGAATTCAAATATATTGCGCCTTATCAGTTGATTCTCAACGTCCCACGCATGATGCTCTTTGTCATACCCTTTATCAAGACCGTCATACCAACGTTCACCCGCCATCCTACAAATCAAGCGTGAACAAATGAAAACACTGTATAGCATCCTACATACCATATATTTGGCATACAACATCAACATCAAAGCATATCCAACAAAATGGCAAACATGTCATATACAACATGCCATTGTAGCCCATGTCATATAAAACAATCTATATATATATATATATATATATATACATTTGTCATATTGCCTAAAAACTCTCAATATTACAAATATCTCAATGACAACATAACAAAAACAATTATCTATATATGACAACATTATAAAATCTCAATATAGCATCCTAAGTATATGACAACATGTCAATGACAATCAAGCATACCAAATACATAAATTAATTAAAATTCTCTTTCAAGCAATCATCTATCTAAATCCTCATAGGAAAAAAATTAAAATGCCCAACCCTACCCCATACACATATCTTTTCTCAATCCTACAACATACACACATGCCTAAACTCTTCTAAAGCCTACCACATACCCACATGACCAAGCCATGGCCTTCCCTTTCTCAAAAAAGTGCCAACAAAATGAATCCTAGGGTTCCACCAAGTATGAATTAATGCCACAAGAATAAAAGGTTTCAACCAAAAATAATTGGAGGAACCGGTGGAGAATACCTTAAGGAAGATGGGGGGCTCAGATCCACACTTTTGATCAAGAAAATAAGCGATTTGGAGGTGATTTGGGTGAGGGGAGGAGAGAAGCAAAGCTTATGGCTGCCGCCACCGCGAGGAGGAAGACGCCTCATGTGTCTTGGCTGGGTTGGGCTGCACCCGAGACGGCTCGGGCCTGTTTACTGCTCTCAGGGGGTAAACGCCAAGGATCATGGCGTTTATCCCTTTGCCACATCGGACGGTCAAACGGGCTGGCCAGGGAGGTGGGCCAGGGCCAGACGCCGGAGTTCGTGGCGTCTTCGGTAGAAGCAAGACGCCATGGTTGATGGCGTCTCGAAATGGGTCAGATCCAAAAAAAACTTTCAAACACGGGTCAAATCGTGCTAAACTTCAGCAAATGGGTCAAAACAGTAAAAAAAAGTCCTTGTTTCGCATCTTTTTGGCCATTTCATCCCCTTCTCCAGTGGTTTGGCGGAAGTGGTTGCGTCAGGTCTGTACATGACTACTATCTTCGTCCTGGTTTACCAGTCTTTCTTGTATTTTAGATCATATTTTGATTTTAATTTTAACTAATAAAATATAAATTATACGCACCAAAAATTATATCATTGAAAACTACATTTAAATACAAATCCAACAGTATAATTTTTAGCGACATGCATTAACATTTTGCTAGTCAAATATGTGGTCAAATTCAAAACACGACGGAAATTGGTAAACTCAGACGAAGGTCTAACACGTAAGGGGAATTGATGTCTAGCATTGGTTGTCTTACTATCACAATCGAAGAAAAATGCACATATGAGGATACTTGAAAGTTATGAAGTTAGAACAACCATCCATTTTTTAAGAAACCAGCCAAGAGTCAACCAATAATGAGCAGAAAATTAGAATGTTATTATCTGCACAAATTCAATCAATCCAAGTTATCTGTAGAGGCAAGATTGCCATGCATACGAGAAAGTACAAAATACATGAAGTACAAAAGGAGAAGAACCTTGACAAATTATCCATGTGATAAAATTAACAAATAAAGCAATGGAAACACAAACAATACTCTGAAAAATTGGTGGGCAATTTGGAAACGTATATGCTTTAACAGAAGGTTCCTCACTCATTTGATGGCATCTTATTTGTTCTCGTCAAAATAGCAAGACAGAAGAGCTTAATTTTGATTAAAGCTTATTTGTTCCCACCTATCCAGTAGCAACTTCCAAAGAAAAATATGTGAACATATCCTTGATATAAACAAATTAATTTCCATCAGTAGTCACATCACATCATAGGCAATTTTAAGTAAAGGCTTACCTCATATGAAGAACTAGACCCTCTTTTCTCTTAATTAGTTGATGAATGGAATCATTTCTTCCAATCAACCTGGATGCTACAAAAATCAAGTAAAACCTAGTGCAAATTCATGTGTTGGAACTGATTTTGCCTCATCAGCAGGTGGGTTCCTTGGACCGTCGGTGAGCACCAATACATTCAAACCGTAGATTGGCGATATTATGCAGCAATAACTTCACTATTTCCTTCAACGCCTAAGCTAAAGAAATACATTTTGAGTAGGCAATAACTCTTATGATTGATTACATTGGACATGTAAGCTAAAAAGTTTTTGGGTCTCCTGAATCAGAGACTCTCATTTACTAGAAGCTATGAATTTCACTATCATGATGCAAGCTAAAACATTTTTAATCTCCCAAATCAAAGACTCTCAATTATATGGTTTCTCAGTTACATGTTTGGTTGTCCAATTGTAATTATGGTTTTCCAGGGCAAGATAAAATATAAGTAAATGTACAAAATAATTGTGCAACTCATAAAGACAAAATCATGGCACTCTTCAAACAGATAGGGATGATCCAATATAGCACTGACGATAGCAATTGTCAGGGCAAACACATAGAAATAGGTACTCCCTCCGATCCATATTAATCGACGTTAGTTTAGTACAAAGTTGTACTAACTTTGTACTAAGCCAGCGTCAATTTATATGGATCGGAGGGAGTACATGATTTGGGTAGATTCTGAACTAGAAAGAAATATGGTATTCTAGAAACTCGAAGGGATATTACATATGGTCAAAATATATGTCAAGACACTTCTTGCTTCAATAGTTCTAGGATAAAAACAAAAAGTCATAAAACCAACTATTTCCTAGTATTACACCTCAAGAACATCCTGATTAAAATCTAGTGGCAGCAACATGCCAAGGCAAGCAAATTTGTTAAAATGAGAGCTTATTTATTACCCAAGATGAATGGGGTTTGCATACGTTAGTTGAGCTATCCATTCAAATTTTAATCTCCAATAATTTCAAACTCAAAACTATGCATGGAAAACACATACTCAGACGATAATCAATCATGGAATATTTAACCTTAAAACCCTCGCTTTACATATGAGGTTCATATCCAGAGCTACAAGTAGACCTGCCCGATTCACTCCATGAACATGTATTTTTAGCATTATGCGAATAAATTCGAACATAAGGTGAGCTTACAATATAACTAAATCATGCTTTGCACCGTCATAGCAAAGGATCTTCATTCTCGATTAGGCACGTGCATCTGTTGTGTTGTTCACCCCACTCGTTCGGTTTCTATTGCGAACCGGGTACGGTGAGCTCATAATAGAGTAAAAAAATGCTTACATCGATATGTAGTGCATACCATGGAGTCAATATAAAAGCATAAACATCAAAAAATATAATATTCATTAGAAAATAAGGTCATAATATAACATGCATATGTGATTATAGGATGCAAACAACGAATAGGATACATGTACTCAAATGTAAAAGCTATTGAAGAAATATAGTGTTGTGTCATGAGGGGTTAAGTAAGGAGGGGGCAGGCCGATGGCAGCGTTCAGTGAAGCCATGTAATAACTATTTCATATCATACTGGTGTAGGCAGGGCTCTCCATTCTCAGGGTTGGCGTGACAAAGATGCTTACATGCGTCCCTCCACCCTCCAAGTAGATGCGACGCGGGCTACTCGTACTGCCAGAAAATCGGCAGGCCGCAACCCTACACGATGTTCTTGATATTTGGCTCCGCCCTCCTCACATGTGACACCAAGTACCGCATCGCCCCCTACGATGCAACGCCACCAACAACAAGGCAACACACATAAAAGTTCCTCAGCCTCGTCTTGTCGATGGTCACTACCATCATCATAGTCATGATTAGTGTTTACTTAGTGCAAGTGCTGGTGTCCCTCTTCTTGTGCTTCAGCGGGGTTGATATGGCTTTTGTCTCACCATCTACTATGATCTCGTTGTTGTTATCGTACGGTTCGATTAGATGGTCTGCTTTGATATGCTTAGGGTTAATTTGATGATGTATGCACTCGGATTTTTTTATGATGTATATATAACTGTTGAATGACTTTATGTTCGATTGATATTCGATAAAAAAGCCGGAAATCTAATTTGGCTCATGTGCTCACGTGCACCTAAAATCAGTATCATCGGTTGCACATTGCTTTCTTTTCCCCTGAGCTGCCGGGCACACTAGAAAACACCTCTCGCGTTGCTGCAAAATTTCTAATGAATTTCTAGAGATATGATCATGGTACACAAGCAGTGGAGAACATTAATCCAGTTCCATGCGAAGAATACTATACAAAAATGTCCCGAAAATTGGAACATATTAGATATTTATAATTAATATCTTAAAGTAAAAAGAACATGAAAGTACTATAGTACGTCTCCATGTACTGGTTGGCCAGTTATTCCTAGAGCTAGCAATGTATAAAGAGGCTGATCCCAGGGAAGGTCATGTTTAAACATTGTCCCCATGTGGCGAATACCGTGACGCAAGAGCTAGCAAAGTTTAGTTTCTGTAATAAAAGTTGTAATAATTGGGTTGATGACCCCCCGAGCTGCATTATCAACATCCTTGTGGATGATGTAATTATGCTCTAAATTAACAGAGCTAGACATGATGGTCTTCCCCCAAAAAAATTCATAAGGAAAATATTGATAAGAATATAGTAAGATAGAGGTAACTGAATGAGTAATTACAAAAAAAAGATGTGCTCTTAGTTGCCTCATATGAGAAATGGAAGCAGACAACATCTTCATCAACACCAAAAGGTTTGGTTTCAAAAAGTAAGCACTTGTTGTACAAGTCTTCATACTCCCAACAATTAATGGACGGAGAAACAAATGAATCATGAACTCGTAAGACATATGAGGGAGACCTTTGGGGACTGACGGGGAACAACAGTGGCACAGTCAGCTGTTGCACCCACGGAGTATCAAGCGAACATCTGCAGACGACAAAGTATTAAAGGTGACACATGCATTGCCGCGACGTTCTTCGATCATGAGTTAAGCCTCCTTTTTAACGCAATTTTATGCAGGCTATTATGGTTACTTGTGTTGTTGTGTGTTTCACTTGAGTTTGATTGGCTTTTAATTACACTAGTATTTTTTGTTGGCTTCGCTCTTATCCGGTGGAGATGGTATAAGGTGTGCGAGGTGGACTAAGTAGTTCTCACTAACACATAAATCAACATACGAGCACCACGTTCACCTCGAAGTGGACCTAAACGTAGCATACATCGACAATTCACTCCCTTGCATATAAGCCCATAAGCGACCCCCGAAGGCCTGACGCACCAGGAGTCAACGGTCCTAGAGATCATAGAATCTTAGAAGATGCGAGCTCACGCAACCAAGATCCAGATGTGTTCAACCACTGTCGGCCGGCGGTATCAGAAATTTGTCGGCGTGACCCATGGCAAGCAAAACACAAAGCGCTGGAAAATGGATGAAGACACGCGGTCGCATGAAGGTGATGGTGAAGAGCATGGGCGGATTCAGGCCCCAGGCAGAAGGGGCGGCGGCCTGGGCGTGAGGCCCATCTCCTTCGTATACTGTAGCACCGTAGCCACAGTAAAAGCTACAGTCAAGGAAGGCTGCCTGGGCCTTGGCCCAGTTCGCCTGGGTCCGCCACTGGTGAAGAGTAATGATCCACGGCCGACCGCTCGACCGTCTCGTCGGTTAATCTTTTATGGCTGGCGTGAAGAAGAAAGAAAGAATTACGATGGGGAACCTTCAGAATTAATAAAGTGGTGTTGATGGAGAACCTTTTGCATGAAAATAATCTGTTGGTGGGAGGGAAAAAAGATGATGTCAGCAAATGACACGACATCACCAAAACGTAGGAAAATTCAAATTCTATAGTGGGAGGCACATATTTAGAAATAGAAGATGCAGAAATGTTTTTTTTGACGGAGCTACGGCGGGCTTATGCCGGCCTGAACCATTTTCATTATCATAATTAAGACTGAGATACAAACACAACGGCTACACAAGTGTAGCACCCAGCACACACAAGAAGGAATAAGGGACAACAAAGAAGAACCAGGAAACAAGCTACGACAAGCAGCCAACACCAAGAACTGAGCACCCATCACCACTAGGCTAACCGAGAAGAGCAAGAGCTAGCTTTGTTGGATCAGTCGAAAGGAGATTCGTTGCCGAGAAGACGTAGAGAAGAAGTCACCAGCTGCCCTGTGATCACTCACACCTTGAAGAGCTAGGAAGTCGCAGCTACCATCGAAGGGCATCCCATTGCCTAGCCACGTCGCGACAGAGAGAGCCACTGACCGTGCCGAAGGGCAATGCTCCGCCGAGACAGCCCCTGCACCTCCTCTAGGCCACACCATGGCCACCATCACAAATAGAGGGAGCCAGAGCACTATGCAAAGCAACAAAACCTCACGCGCCGTCGAAGGGCACCGAACACCGAGACCTCACCGTCGCCACGAGCCCCCAAGAGAGGTCAACCAACAGCACCAGGATGACCAAGGCACCAGTCGCCGCCACAGATCACTTCCACCGCCACCACCGAGCATTCCAACCACCCAACAACCTCTACTACCCAGACATCAAGCGACCAACAACGGATTTCGTGGCTCCAAAAAACAACGCCCCCAAGGGGGAGAACGACATCGAGATGCCATCGTTGTCCGAACCAATAAAGGATCTAAGGCTTTCGCCCGGAGCACACGAATGAGTAGGCGGCAGCAGCTCCCCAATGACCCTTCAAGAAGGGAAGCGGCGCCCAAAGGCGTCGCCGTCATCGTTGCCGACAAGGTCGGCACAAGGCTTTCGCCTGAAGCATCCCCATCCTGGTCGTCTCCGCAGATGCCAGCGCTTGATTCCAGCAGCACCAGACCACCCCATCCTCATGCCATTCACGGCGAGCGTCCCCGCCAGGTCCAGCAAGAAGCTCCGAAGACACAGTCGCTCACCTCGAGCATCCGCACAAAAGGAGTTAGAGCAACCTTGGCTGCCACCAGCACCCAACCTCCCACCGCCGGCCACACGTCTCCACCACCGCCACATCGAGCCCCGCCGGCAGCATCCGTCGCCGACCCCCCGGCCGTGGCCATGGAAAACCGCCGCCCGAGCAAGCTGCTGCCACAGGAAAGACCGGATCTGGACGCCATGAAGCCTCACAGACCAAGCACAGCAGCTCACCTTCTCCACCTCGCTGACCGTGCCACCACACTGCACCGCCCAGCATCTCCGCCCCACCATCATCCTCCGGACACGGCCACCGGGAGCACCGGCAGAGCGAGTGAGCCGCTGCTCAAGGGGAGCCAGATCTGGGCATAGAGCTCCCCCAGATCGACGCGGCTGACCCGGACCACCGCCGCCCACGCCACCGTGCCGCTCGCGCCGCCTCCAATCGCCACCGCCACCGGCGCGCGACCCAGGCCGCATGCGAGCCCCCGCCGCCAGTGGAACGTCCCCGCGCCGCGCCACCCGAGCGAGAGGAGGAGAGCCGTCCCCGCCGCCGCTGGCGCCGCGCGGGCTCTGCCCGGCGACGCCCTCCGGCAGCGGCGGGAGGAGGAGGAGGAAGGGAGGGGGCTGCTGTGGTGGCGGCTAGGGTTCCTCCCGGGTCGCCCACGGGAGCGACACGGGAGGGGAGGGGGGGGGGGGGAGCTCCATGGAGCTCATTTTAAAAAAAACAAAGAAAAAGTGTCAATGTTTCACAAAAAATCACTCTAGAAGATGGCTTTCTCCATGATATATGATCTGAGGATTACGATGGTTGCTGATTTGTGAAACAAATAGCTACCTGCTTTGTGCGATGCCACTGGCTAGCCAGCTTTCTTGCGCAATTGCAATGGCGGAAATAAAAACATGCTAGTGACAGTGATGTATACCAGCAAACAGTGGTCGCATGAACTCAAGAATATCCGTCAATTAGCCGTTGTATCACCTTTTGAAATCGCTCACTAGGAATTAGTATAAAACAAATGGCTAAGCGGTCACGATCACACCACACCGCGGACAAACAAGACTTTCACCATCAGTATAGGTTGGTGTGCCGAACCCCTGACCTGGTGCTCGTTCAAATCCTACCAGTTAGGTACTCCCGCTACTTATTTTTCACGAGCACCGCTTGCTTTGCGTATCCATTCAAATTCTTGAGCTCTTCTTCCTTTTGGAAGCGGCCGGCGGGGACGGCTGTTTTGTTGCGCGGCGTCGTCCAAGCGTCAATTTATGTCAACCTTTATTTAACTTTCACTAACTCCTCTTTCCGTTGGCCAACGTCTGGAGTATTAAATTTACTCAACGTACGAACAACCATTTCTGCCGTATAGTACGTTCGATCGGGTGACATGCACCGTAGATATATGCATGCAACATGCATGCTTAAGGGCCTCTATGGTTCACGGGATTTTGAAAACGCGGGAATAGGAAAAGCAGAGGATTGAAGTGACATGTCCACATGAATCCATAGGATTAGAAAGGAGTGTTTGATGCTAAAGGAAAAGCAAAGGAATTGTAAAAATAGATTGAAGTGGATGTTAGATTTCCTATGAAATGTAGTATAAAAGATTCCATAGGAAAAATTCCTATGGGATTCAATCCTATGAATCAAAGGACACACGTAGGAAAAATTTCTAAGGATTTCAATCCTCCAAAAATCCTATAGAACTCCTTTGAATCAAAGAAGGCCTAAGTTTTGGAATAGTCAGTCAACATGGTTACTGTACTGATTAGGAATCGCATGTACTAGTATCCCGGTTAACCCTAATAATGGATTCGTGTCGAGGCTAGTATGTTAAGTACCTACAGTGCTCCAACAGCCCAAATTAAATCCAAGTTCCAATTAAGCTAGCGGTACATAGCAACATATAGGTGTACTATCAAATTTAAAGATGACTAGGTTTCTCAACCTTTTTTGGGGTGTGTGTGCATAGATGAAACGATTTCACAAGATTCCTGTGCTTCCCGCCACCTTCCACGAACAAAAAAAATTATTTTCTTGAAAACAAATGCACATGAATCTTCTAGCCAAACGTAGCCGGAGCGTGGCACCATAAACAGAGCACACGAACTCACCGCTAGCTGCCTCGTACATGGCACGAAGCACGTAGGCATTATGACGCGACAGTCATGAACACAACTCACAAGAGGAAAAGGAAAAATAAATGGGAAAATAATATAGAAGTACCCCCTCCGTTCCTAAATATAAGTCTTTGCAGAGATTTCACTATGAACCACACACGGATGTATATAGATGCATTTTAGAGTATAGATTCACTCATTTTGCTTCGTATGTGGTTCATAGTGAAATCTCTACAAAGACTTATATTTAGGAACGGAGGGAGTAGTACGTAAAAGCTTGGCTATACTGCCTGAAACACATCACGATACAGTTTATGTATGGAATGGGTAATGCTATCTCGTTTTGAGCGCGATGTCATCAACATATATGTGCATACTCCCGGTTAACCCTAAAGGAGTATCCTACGGTTAGTCTCTCCTTCGTCGATTTGTATCGATCGTGTTACCGATCCACATTAGGCAGCATCAATTTCTTGATTTAGATGAAATTAGTTAGGTCATTGATTTCTTCTTTTATCTTCTAGACAAGATGCATTGGCTATGTCATTTAGATTTAATTTTTCATCGATTGTGTTTGTATTTGTGTAGTCATGAAGACGAAAACAATATATAGGCCTTTTAAATAATTATAGGCACATTTGATCTTCTTGGTAAAAAAACAAATTTAAACTAATATAAAATGTAACCTTTTTGCATTGCTCCACTGATTGTAAGATCTATCGAAAGCATTCAGTATATTACTATGTTATCTTTCTTTTTCTGGTCGTCGTCTCTTGCCCCTTCACCCCCTTAAGTTCAAATCCTGGCTCCGCCCCTGGACCCAAGTCGAAGCCAAACATGAAAACATTACATACACTTCCTAGTTGAAGAGTAGAAACAATGTGTTTTTCAAACAAAAAAGTGAGTTTACATTACATTATTTCTCCTTAATTATTTGCGGGAACTAAAGTGTTTCTTGTGAATGATATTTTTTTGACATGACATGCACAAGTAAATCCCCTGACACAATCCAGATAGATATTTGTATTAGATAAATAAGAACTCGTTCAAACAAAAATTCCAACTTAATTGCCTAAAGGATTATGAAACCCACACTTTAGAGTTAAAAGCAAAAGTCCAAATTATAGACTTTTATGTCGAAATCCAAAGTCAGATGACCAAATAATTGACTCAGAAATACAAAGTTCCAAGTTAAAGCTCAACTTTTCCTTGTCAAAATTCAAATTCTTACTTAAGTTTTGTCAAATAAATTATAATATTCAAAAGAAACACATATAATGTTCTTTAGACACATTAGAGAACAAGACCAAATTATACCCGTGGACACGAATGTTGTTATATATGTGAGTGCATTAGTCCCCGTATTGGGCCTAATATTTGTCTTGCCAAATCTATACCTACTAATAAAGGAAATAGGTATTCTTGGTCTGTCATGCTATTTTGCAGAAAAATCCCAGATGTTTCTGATAATCAACCCGCACCCTAGTTTTAATTCAGATTTTCAATTCCGTGGAAAATCCCTTGATATTTCTGGCAATCAACACGCAACCCAGTTTTAAGTCAGATTTTCACTTTTGAAGGAAACCTCCTGATATTTGGGTTAATCAACCCATAGTACATATCAAATGATTTTAAAAAATACCATATCTTTTAAACCTCAACTCCAAATTTAACATGTTCTATATGAAATTTGATTAGAAAAATATGTAGAATCTGAATATAATGTTATTTTACATGTTAACCATTTTAAAATTTAATTTAGGGGTGCAAACTTAATCATTATTGCATGATCTGTCTTTCTTTCATACCGGTGCCGATCCGGATTGAAAATGAACACCTCAGCAAAACCAGGATAGGAGACGAAAGAAACCATCTATAGCCACACATGCACACCTCGCCCAAACCTCACAGAAAAAAAAAAATCAGATTTCTCATCTTATGCCGAGAGGGACGCCTTAGGATAGACAACATTCAAATGCGTCGTGATTGTGTGAGCATTGAGGCCACGGTCAGCGAGGGTGGGAATGAGGATAAGTGACAACACAGATGGGATGTCATGTGTTGAAATAAATTAGGTGGACCTATTGGGGTCTTCAGCCATGATTATGGGGTTAGAGGAGTGTGATATTTTTTTAACGCACGGGCCCTTTTAGTAGTCAAATCCTAAAGTATTTTGCTCCCCCATCTAATTACTACTACTCTCAAGCAAACTACCTTACACATCACCTACTATTACCGTCGTCTCCGCATGTAGGACTCCATCCTTAAATTATCACAACACTAGGCGGTGGAGTGTGCCCTTGGCGTGCCTCCTGAGGTGTTCTTGTGCGCTCATAGCCTGGCGATGAATATACACGTTTCTGCTTTGTTCCTTCGTGTCACTTATGTATGTGAAAATCAGTATCTCTTCATATTCTTTTTGGCTCATATTAAAATTGTGTTGGCATGTTAACCAGGACTTCTGATTTACAATTACTACAAACTATGAATAACATGAATAAAGCTTAATACACTGCTAAAGGTTCAATCACATATGAGCACCAAGTCAATGTTTGTGTCACATAACCTATCGTTTAAACAGAATACATTCCCAAAAACAACAAACAAATGACATGATTAATTCCCTTCAGGCTCAATTTGAAGCCATTGGCAGTCCAACATGGACGCTAATTTTTTTGTTGAGCAGTCACCGCAGGGGGGGGGGGGGGAGGTTCCCCACCTAAATGCATTACTCAAGAGGGCCACTATGTGGAAAGTTTATAGACATGCGCTAGTGCGCGAGGAGTGGTATTGACACCATGATATGGCGTTGGCCTTCCGTTGAGGCGCCCAAAATCTAGCGGTCCAGAGAGTAAAGTCATGTACAATGTTCTGGGCCGTTACATGTGCCGAGTGGCGCTCATTACGGAAAACCATTGTGTATGACCAAATGTCGTTGTCTAGACCGGGCGACGTGAGAATCTCCCAAATGTTGTCGATGGAGGCGGGCGTGCGTAGATCTAACATGACCCAGACCCACGCCAAGTCAGGGCAGGTGAGGAAGATGTGCATCATGTCCTCCAGGGGTGCACCACATCTTGTGCAGGTGGTGTCGAGGACGATGGTCTTACAGAAGAGATTCACCTTGGAGTTGAGTCCGTCCTTGAAGAGCAGCCAGCCGAACACCTACACCCAAGACGAGTTCATCTTTTTCATGAACAGATTATCGGACATTGGTGCTTTCATTGAGAGCCTGCTGGGTAGTCGCCGCGGTGCGATGGGAATTCAGATCGGCTCCACCGCGATCTACGCATCGGAACCGAGCTACATCGTCAACGTCGTTCTCTTCATCGCCGGCTCGACTGATCACCTCGGCTAGGCCGAGGACTAGGCTTCTCTTCGGATCGTCAAGATCGGACGGATGTCTTCATCATCATCAACTCCGATCTCATCCGGGATCATGGAAAAATCGTCCATGGTGCTCGGGGGTTCAACGTCAACATTGCCCTCGCGCGATCATGCAGTTTTTTCTGGACAGCGGATTCGTGTTCGCCGTCCCCGTCTCCTCGAGCGTCGATTTGATGATTTCTTCGGTGGAATTGTGCGGAATTGAGTCTAAAACAACCCTGTAAAATTTCATCGCATTCCGATGGAGGAATCTCCGGCAATCTCCGATATACCGGAGCCCTGTCGAGTCTAGACGGGAATCTGGATGAGTTTGGGGCGAGGAGTCCAGGAGATAGGTCGGACATCCTTTGGAAGATCCCACCGTTCATCGGCTGCGGAATTCCTATATCAATCACCCCTCAAAATTTCAGCTCGATCCGACGGTTCAAACTCCGGAAAACGTCCGATGAGTGCATCAATTTTTGGATCTATTTTCTGCGCGAAAACGAATCCGACCCGAATTCATCTTTCTTTATGAACGGTATATTGGACATCCTTTTTGAAGGGAATTTTTTATAGGGTATTGTGTTTTGTTTTCAAGCACGTGCCTGCAAATTTTAAGCCTTTTCTGAGGCGATCTTCGTCGTCGCGCTGGTGTCAAACCAGCCTGGCCACGTTGCTCCATGGCTGCCGACCTGCGCCAGCATCGACTGCGCTGTCGCTTCATCGAGCCGACGACAACCAACTCGGATCATCACCTCGGCGACCTTACGGATTGCACGGGTCGGGCGCGCCAGCATCGCCGCACGGTCACTTCTCAAGCCAGCATTGAGCGCATCACAAAGTTTCGACCTGCGTCGGCATCGCCGCGCCGTTGCTTCTTCGAGCCAACGTCCACCTCGCCGACCTGCTTCGATACCTCGGCTGGCATGGGTGTTGCAACGTCACCTTACCGACCTGCTCCGACACCTCGGCTAGACCGGGGACTTCGCCATCTCTTCATCAACCTACTCCGGAGACTTCGGCGTCACCAGCCGATCAACTTCGTCATCTCGGCTGGACCGGGGGCTTCGCCTCGCCACATCGACCGTACTGTGTCGCTACTTCGGAGTGCCGAGCTCCTCGCTCGACCACCTCGGGCTTGGGGTCTGGGACCTCGATCAAGCCGAGGACTATGCGTCTTCGTCCCGCCACAAGCCCACACCATGTCATCAACGACGAGAACATTAACCAACTAAGTCGCTTTCATGCTCAACTTTTTTAAATGTTCAATTTTTGTTCGGTTCGACCAAGCATTATATTTATGTCAAAATTGGTTTGTTAAAAACGAGGTTCGTTAAAACCACTTTCTTTACCCAAGTTAACTGGGGCTCTTAAATTTATATGAGTCATTTTTATAATAAATGTGTTTTCTTCTTGGTCGTTGCAAAGTCTTTTTCTACTACTCCTTTTTTCCGACGCGAGTGTGTGGTCAATAGCCGGGTAGCCTGGTTTCTCTCTAAAGCCGCTCAAGTTTAGTTCGCTAAACTGGCCTGAGAAGCACTCCGCCTTCGGGATAGGAGGTTGAAGCCGAAGGCTGACCCGCTTGAAGTCTGGAGATCGGATGTATCATGTTAAAACACGACAGAAGCACAAACTAATTTTAAAACCAATTTTCGGATTGGCACCAAAAAACTTGATTTAGTTCGGACGTCAAGTTTTTACATAAAGTTTTTTGGCTTTTCGAGCTTATGACACTTTTAAGCTATTTGTATGTTTTTCTTTCAGGAGGCGGGACATCCTCATGACCGAGGTGCTCTGCGTAATAATTCAGCTCGGCATCTTTCCTGCCGACCTACACCTCGGCGTTGGCGAAACGCACATGACATCTGGACTAGTTCCCGAGGAGATTCGATCCTCAGGTTGGTCGGCCACACCCAACCTGAGTCTCGGGGGATACTGTGTGTCTCCAGCATAACTCTCACAGTACAACGTCGGATGCCTTTAAAGCATCGGCAATATCAACAGGGGGCTGCGACTAGAGTCGAACCCATCCAAAGCCAAGATACTCCGAGGAGTCCTCGGCAAAACGTTCTCGGATATTGCTTTATATGCATCAGTTTCGAATTGTGTCTTCGGTCAAGAGTTGGGTTGCCCGGCTCCTGTGCTTGCCTCCTACGTTCCGCTTTGTTCGGCTAGGTGTGCAAAGGGAGAACCACTGCGATTGTACTTCCGATTTAACTGGTCAAGTACCTCAGTGGAGAAAGCCAAAAACTGACTGTCACAATGAGCGCAAACTGGTCAGCGATCCGATGACTGTGTCAAACTATAGATCGATAGAGGTTACCCCGTGGGCCTTTCATAAAATTGGCCAAAGTGTTAACGGCTTGACCTCGGCTGACGCCGAACACTAACCGGGGGCTAGTAACTGGCCTCCCAACTTTAAGCTCCTATGACTAAGTGAAAGTTATAAAGCCTGGATATCTGATTGCCTCCTTTCCGCTAACACAACCACCTCCGGGCACCGAGACGTCGGCTAAGGGTTGTCTTGTTACTGTGGAAACACCCTGCATAGCATCTACAAAGGGGTAGAAGCCGATGATGGGCCACTTTCAAATGATAAACGGTCACAAAGGAGTCAAAATAGCATATAGCATCAAAGCGTTTATATTCAATATACGAGTGCTGCCTTCCGTAATCATCGTTATAAAGCCAAATATATGCATCAATTTGACTTAAGATTTTGGCCAAGCTGGGTTGCCTGGCTCCTGTGCTTACCCCTTACGTTCCCGATTGTTCGGCTAGGGGGTAAAGGGAGCACCTCTGTGATTGTTACTTCCGGGTCATCCGGGCTAGTACCTCAGACTAGGTGAAGCCGAAAGCTAGCCATCTTAAGAATATAATTGGTCGGCAACGACGGAAGTGAAAATTTTGGTTCATTAAAGACCACAGAGTTCGGGAACTTTTCCCAAACTAAATCCTCAATATTTTCCTCCCACATTGATCGGTGTTGAGGTTTCACGATCATGGTCAACATGATAGCCTGGGAAAAGGAGCTTATAAAGGAACTATTTTTCCCAGAAGATGTTTCTTGCGTTAAATAGTAATATAACATATCTCTTCGCGTACCTTTGTTTATAAAATCATATGGCCGGATTGCCTTGTTTGCCGTAAATCTTTGCCCTTATAAAGGCTTTATAAAGTAGGACAAACACTCATCGGCTACTGGCCGAGGAGGTTGAAGCCGATGGTCGGTCAACAAAGTTTTGTACAATGCGGATCCGAGCATTAATGATGTAAAGTACTTGGATACATAGAATCATTACACATAAATTAGGATTAAAATCAATTTACTCCGGATATTGATCCTTAATTCGTCCACCCTTGCCCAAATTATGGCTCGGGGCTACTGGGCTTCGCGCTTCTCACGTAAAAGCCATCAACGGGTTACATCGATCCCCTGATCTGGTGTTGCCACCCGACCAGTGTCTCAGGGGCTACTGCATTACCTATTCAATGCAAACAATAAAAAAAGTGCAAAAAAGTTTCCAAGGAGATTACAATCCTCAGGTTGGTCGGCTGCACCCAACCTGAGTCTCGAGGACTATGCACACCGCGTTTCCATTCCTAAGTATGCGGCCGAGCTAGGAGTTGATCCTCAGGCCGATTTCGCGAATCGACCTGAGTCTCAGGGGCTACTGGGATCAGCGGTTTTGTTATATCCTTCAAGCGCATCCCGGATTTTAGGCCGGCACACACCTTGAGGGCTACTGGTTATACATCTCGGCAGAGAATAAATTGCACCAATCCACAAAAAATCAGCCCAAGTCCGAGGTGGTGCACCACCTCGGAAGCAGTTCGGCATAAAGCTCTGCTGCGAGTGGCTGGCTCCATAGAGAACTTTTTCGGCGTTAAGCTCGGATAACCTCCTTCAAACTCCTTCAAAGACGAGGTACTCTATGCCTCCTCGGATGCAGTCCGGCGTTGGAGCTCGGCTGCAAGAAGACACCTCGGATGCAGTCCGGCGCTGGAGCTCGGATGCAAAGAGGACATCGCCGCGCTGGAAACACTTCGAACCCGAGGTGTGGCGTAAAAAATAACAAGGCATTGATAAAGGCCGAGAACTTAAAGGACTCCTCGGATACCTGACGTATGAACTCTTCGGATACACCTCGGGGATCCTCAAGATCGGAGATGGGAAGATTTGTTGAACCAGTTTTCAAGACCGACGACCGAAGACGAAGAACAGTTCGGAAGAACCGAGGAGCGTCCCCAACTTGAAGACCGGTTCAGGGGGCTACTGACGGTGTCCTGGACTAGGGGGTACTCACCACATCGTCTCCCGACCAGGTGGGTTGAGCCGAGGACCCCCATGACGGTTCACTAATGGGCCACTTCGGGCAGCCCATGACGCATACAAGGAAGACTCTACAAGACTTGGTGCACAAGCCGAAGACTCTCCTAAACCCTAGGCCACCGGTGCATATATAAACCGAGGCCAGGCTAGTCAATAGATGATCTGATATTCATTAGAACAATCTCGTGGTAGATACATGTACTCTGTACTACACCCCATACGAATACAATCAAAAGCAGGACGTAGGGTATTATCTCTTCAAGAGAGCCCGAACCTGGGTAAAATCCTGTGTCCATGTTACCATCGCTCCAAGACGCCTAGCTTAGGACCCCTACTACGAAATATGCCGGATTTAGAACCGACAATGGGGACTCGGGACACCCAAATAAGATGGGTGTTTATGACGAAGAGATGGTAGGCGTTCTTGGTGGACAATGGCAACCCATGAGTGAGATACCTCTCATCGGCAGCGGCGTTTTGTTCGAAATCCCGCAGCAAAGACAACACAACAACAAGCTCGACAGAGGCAACCGCGGTAAGGCGATTCCAGAGGTTAGCTAGCAATCCAATCTGCATGACTTGCGAGACGAAAGTAGTGGTTTTGGTGGAGTGAGAGCATAAGTGGGGTAAGGCTATAGCGAGGGGTTGGGAGAAGATCCAAGTATCATGCCAAAAGAAGGTGGAGTGGCCAATATTGTTGAAGACAAAAGAATTTTTTGGAGGGGCGGGAGTTGGTGGCTTACAATTTCCAAAGGATGGATGGGTTTGAGGTTGCATCTGCGATGGCCGTAGAGTAGCAGAAGTGGTACCAACGTACCCATTGGAGATCCGGGTTCTAATTCAACTTGAAGGCAAATCTCATTAGCAGACAATTATTTTGGATAAACAAGTTTTTAATGCCTAGATCACCACAGCCTTTTGGTTTGTAAACATTTTTCCCAGTGATAAGACACTAAACCCCACTGCAAGTTTTGTTGGCCGTCCAGAAAAAAGGCCCTACGAATTGCGTCTAGCTCTTTCAGAACTTTTTTAGAAAGACGGAAAACAGACATGAAGTAGATTGGAAGGGAGTCTAAGTCAAAAGAAATAAGAGTTAACCTAGTACCTTCGGTAAGCAAGCCAACTGCCCATTGCAAGAGAAATTTGTAAAGGTTTGCGCGATGGGGTGGAAGATCGAGGAGGGGAGCTTAGTGTGAGAGAGCGGTAAACCAAGGTTGGTTTGAGGAAATAGGGGAACCGATGGCGTTGGCAATCTCAACGGCAGTGGAAGGGTCTGTATGAAGAGCTAACATGAGGGCCAGCTCTTTTGGAGCTTATGGGTGACTGCCAAAATAAGCTGCCCCTACCCAGCTTATTCTGGTAGCCCAACCAATTTTTTTCCAGAAGCCTACTAAGTAGGTTGGTTCTTGCTCTGAGTATGTAAGAGGCGACTAAGATTTGAAATAGGTTGGTTCCGGTTCCCGTTGTTGCAAAGAAGAAGGGCATGCTGGCTTCGTGTGGAAGGCAAGGATTTTTTTTACCCGGTGGAGGTGTTATCTCGGGACGGTAGATCCCAACACATTTTTCTCCTCTCCGCCAAGTGTCGGTGGAGGTCTTGTCTCGGGACAATAGATCCCAACACGTTTTTCTCCTCTCCGCCACGTGTTTCTCTCCCCTTCGCATTTTTTCTCTTGCCTCACGATTTCTTCCCTTTCTTTTTCCCTCGGCACAGTAAAAAGGAACGGGTGGATCACCCCCTCGCTCGCCCCTTCTCTCATGGTTATTGGGTTTAATTACTACCTTGTTAGCATATTAGTAACTCAATAGTACCTATCATCCTTATCACATCAGTACAGCTTTGTTATCATATTTATCAACTCTAACGCCCGTTGGCACTACTTAGCATATTATGTTGCGCACCATGTGTCGAGATTCCTAACCAGGGAATAGGCTTCCTCCAGAATTTTGTGCTATCGGTGGCATCGTCAATCGAGCAGCCATTAGACGCAAGTTGAAGCGGGTCGAACGATGACATGACCGAACATTTTATTTGACAATTGTGGTTTTCAAAATAAAATAAAATACAGTGGTCTTCAAATCAATACTAGAGCCTACTCTACCAATAGCAGTGCAATGTGATAATAGTAGCCACCACTACTGGGACGATGAGATCTACTGCACTGGTTCTCTTGTACCCTTTGCAATCTCTGCACGTGGGACAAAGTTTTCACACTCACGCTGTCACGCAGGAGGGGTGTAGGGGGGTCGTCGTCTCCCAAACAACACTTCCCTTTCACGCCATGGCCCCCCATCTTTAAAAAAAACCTCCACTCCACTCCCGAGAGAGGAAATTCCCCCACCCTCTTCCTCCCACTCACCCACACCACCGCCCACCCCGCTCTTCCAGTCTTCCTCGCTGTCTTCTTCTCCAGCCCTCCAGTTCGAAAATTCCCTCCCTCGCGCCCAAACTCCAAACCCTAGCCGGTCCGGCCCAGCCCTCCGCCCCGCCGGCTCCGTGCGCGGAACATGCGGGATCTGGGCCCATGGCGACCGGCCCCGATCTGACCTCCTCCTCCGCCGCCGCCGCCGCCGCCGCGTCGTCGGCGGCCAAGAAGGACCGCCACATCGTCAGTTGGAGCGCCGAGGTACGTACCGGTTGTGTTTTATTTGTGAGTCTCGCAGTTGCTGAATTTCGTGTGCGTTTGCTTGTGCTTTACTACTGGATTTTGGGATTTCTCTGGCTTGGCTTTGATTTGGGTCTTCGCTTCTGTAGCAGTTATTCCCCTTTTTGGTTTGGCAAGAAAATAAGAGGCGATTCTGGGCGTGTTTGGGGTATAATCCCCTTGCTGTCACACTTCTATTGTTGATTCTCGGACTTCATAGCCTAATTCCCCTTTTCCCCATGTTAACTGTGACGAATGCCTCTGCGATTCTATTCCATGGTTGTTAAATTGGTTTCTGATGCTTCCAACTTCTTTCCTGTAGGAGGATGACGTGCTTCGCGCTCAGATTGCGCACCATGGAACTGATAAGTATGGACTATTCCTGTTTGTTACCTATCCTCACTTGCAGTAAGGCTTCTCAAATTAATCACGGCGTTTTCTTTTGCAGTTGGACAGTCATAGCCACACAATTCAAGGATAAGACTGCCAGACAGTGCAGGAGGAGGTGTGTACCTCCCTCTTCCGATAGGGGGGGGGGGGGGGTTCTTTTGTTGTAAATTTTCTGGTTTCGTAATGTCATATCATTTGTTCAGTTCTACTTGTTTATGAGCAAAGCCAATTCCAGTTTTTTTCCGATTGAATTGTTGCGGCAGATGGTACAATTATTTGAATACAGAGTGCAAGAAAGGCGGCTGGTCTCATGAAGAGGACATGCTTTTATGTGAGGTGAGAACCTGATATGTTTCTAGCATTTTAATTACTAGGCGCAGGCACTGCTGCATCAAATAGTTAATTTTTTAGGACCAAATTTCATCTATGGGAGTAGGATGGTATGCTTCATGTCATGGTCCTCGACCTCATATGACATGAAGAAAGGGGATTGGAGATAGAAATCGAGTTCAGGACATGGACTAGAAAGGACAAATAATTGTCACCTTGGAGCTTAACATGTGTGCAGATTGGATCCTATCCTTGATTGCGTACCTATGGGAATACGATGGATTTGTTTTATGAATTGTACGACGTATGATTGTTATGTTCTTTTGTAGATGAGAAACTGCTTGAAGGGACTATGCATTGCTTAAAGTCTTGTAATACCATTACCGTTCCTTTGATTAGGCTGCAATTTGTGTTGGTGCATAGAAGAAATTAGAAACCACCTGATGTACATTGTGCTGGTGTCTTCATAACTACTCCATCAGTTATAGCTGTAGAACTCTTGCAACACCAAATGATAATCTTGGACTTGTCATGCAGGCTCAAAAGCTTCTTGGTAACAAATGGACTGAAATAGCAAAGGTTGTCTCAGGCAGGTGAGTTTCTTGCATTTAGTTGCTGTTTGCTGTAAGGTGAAAAGAGTAATAAACATTAGATACTCCTCTCTTCCAGTTTACATGGCCTGCGCCTATCCCTAGATCATCCATTTGATCAATGAAATATGAGTTATATGCCACAAAGAGTATACCATTGAATTCATATTCGAAAGAAGTTTCTAACAGTATACTTTTTGTGATATATAATTCGTATTACATTCGTCGAATTGACGATCTAGGGATACGCAGGCCTTACCGACCAGGAGGGAGTATGTGAAACAAGATATCTGACTTGTGAATGTTTGGTTTGCCTACAACAGAACTGATAATGCAGTGAAGAATCGATTTTCTACGTTATGCAAAAGGCGGGCCAAGGATGATGAACTATTCGAGGAAAATGGCACAGTATGCTCCAATGCAAATGCAAAGAGGGTACTGACACAGTCTGGTGGCCTTACATGTGGTCCACCTGGCTCCTCACCACCTATTAAGAACATGAGGTACACACAGTACCAGCAGAAGCTGTTAGTTAATTATGTGAATAAACTTACACATTTTAACCTGTTCTTTCTGCAACCAGCTCTTGCAAATCTGATTTCAAGGAGAACTTAGCACCGAATATGAAGTCATTTGGACATGAAAAGAGCATACGCCAAGATTCTCGGCAACCCCTTGCTAGCATTTGTCCAGACAATCAAAGTGTGAATATTGTAAAACCCCAAAATCTTGGCACTAAAACCTCAACAAAGCAATTACATGGCGAGGAACAGAGCTGTGAGCCTATCTTCTCAGATTCTGAATATTTAATCTGATTCATGTGCTGTGTCAATGTTTGAACCTGCTCCATGTGCATAATTTCAGGTGTGAAGCATGAGGGTAATTTTTTGAAAAGGAATGATCCTAAACTTGCTACTTTACTTCAGCAAGCTGACTTGCTTTCTTCCCTAGCAACAAAAGTAAATACTGAACATACGAGCCAAAGTATGGATGAAGCCTGGCAGGTATGGCATCGCCAGTTTGATGGTCTGTAGTAGATTTGTAGTACTTTACATTTTAAAATAAACTGTTTTATGCTTGACCTTTCAGAAACTACAGCATCATTTGGTTAAGAAAGATGATAATGACATGTCAGAGAGCAGTATGTCTGGAACAGCTTCACTCCTAGACGATCTCGACGATTTAATTGTTGATCCCTATGAGAATGAAGAAGAAGATGAACAGAAGTCCAGGTATATGATGAATAATATCTCATCCTTTTGGTTACCATTCTATGGCCTCAGCTAATGATCCACCACCATTCTGATGAACAGAGAGCAGAACGGAGTAACATCACAAATGGCTCCTGATCAAATAATGGATAATTGCCCAGTAGATCAAATTGCAGAAGAAAATAGCCTTTGTGGAAACACACTATCTAGTAGTATGGAACCTTTTCCAGGTAACCTATGCTCTTAATCTGAACTTAGTTACATGCCTTTCCATCCACATCGAAGAAGATTAATTGAATTTTGAAGCTAAAACAGTTGCAGAAATTCTAGCTTATGTAAACTTGGGTGAAGATGCCGAAGATATGGGGCTTCATTGCATGGAATACAGTTCTCCTGCCCATGCAGCTCAAGCTCAGCAAGCTAAAGCAGATGCAGAAATACCAGCGTCTGTAGACTTGAGTGAATCTGCCGAAGGTAGCTGGTCTCAGTTTATGGAATAATGTCTCCCGCTCATACAGTTTTTCATGCTAACAGTTCTCTTGCTCATACAGCTCAAGCTCAGCTGGCTAAAGCAGATGCAGAAATACCAGCTTCCGTAGACTTGAGTGAGGCTGCCGAAGGTAGCTGGTCTCAGTTTATGGAATACATGTCTCCTGCTCATACAGTTTTGCATGCTGAAGGAGATGCAGAAACACCAGCATCCATAAAGTTGAGTGAGGCTGCCGAAGGTAGCCTGCCTCAATGTATGGAACACATGTCTCCTGCTCATACACTTCTGCGAGCTAAAACAGATTCTGAAATGCCAGCATCCGCAAACTCGAGTGAGGTTGCAGAAGGTAGCTGGTCCCAGTTTATGGAATACATGTCTCCCCCTCATACAGTTTTGCATGCTAAAGCAGATGAAGAAACACCAGCATCCGTAAATTTGAGTGAGGCTGCCGAAGGTAGCCTGCCTCAATGTATGGAACCCATGTCTCCTGGTCATACACTTCTGCGAGCTAAAACAGATTCTGAAATGCCAGCATCTGCAAACTTGAGTGAGGCTGCCAAAGATGACAGTCTTCAGTGTACAGAATACACCTCTCCTGCTCATGCAGATTTGCAAGCTAACGCTGATGCAGAAATATCAGAGAATTTCAGTGAGGTTGCCCAAGATAGCAGGCTTCAATGTGCTAAATTTACTTCCCCTGCTCACACTGCTATCGAAGGTAAAGCAGTTGCGAAGAAAGGAACTTCAGAGAACTGCAGCGACGTTCCCGAAGATAGCAGCACCCAGCCATGCATGGAATTCACCTCTCCTGCTCACACAGTTCCAACTTTCCATCCATTCACAGATAACGTGCCAACTCCAAAAATTACTGCCAGTGTAAGCTTTTGATTTATGTAGCCTGTCATTGTTAGTCTTATTTCACACACAATAACATACCTGAATCAAACACTTGGTAGTTACACATGTATTTGTTGAACTTTTCAGGAGAGAAATTTTTTGCTGTCTGTGCTTGAGTTGGCCTCACCTGGATCGAAGCCAGAAACTTCTCAGCAGCCTTCTTGCAAAAGGGCTCTTCTTAATAGCCTTTGAAGGGGTTATATATATGTTCGATGCAAATACATTTTGCATTTTTCGGTTCTCACAGTATCCAGCTCCAAGCCTGCCATGCTCCTCAGCATGTATACCTTGGCTCCCCTAGATCTAATTTTAACTAGGGTAGTTCTCCCTACTCCTATTTGCATCAAAGTGTGCCTAGCTCGTGTCATAGTTCAGCTGTTTGTATGAGGTCTCAATAGCTTGGTTTGTTGTCGTTGGTTGTACATATCGCATTGGCGGTGTTGTAGTAGCATACAAAATTTGGAAAAAAGGGGGTGATGTACCCTGAGAGTTACAGCTTGTATTCAAAATATAGAATATAAGGTATTCTTTGTGTAATTAACCCTTTGTAACTTCTATCCGGCGCGGAATATATTGGCTTGGTTTGTGGTGTGACGCGATGACTTTCTTGTTGCTGAACATATGTGGTTGAATGAAACAGTATATTTCTTCATCAGGTTGGATACTTAATAATACTATCAATGCCCAGTTTCTTGTCCATTTTACGTACCCATCTTTGCATGAGTTGAAAGACTTGATGCTGTTCTGAACTGTTGGCTGCCTGTCCTGATTCTAGAAAGAGGGATTTGTCTTTCAGGGCCATTTGGAGTGCCTTGGATTTCACAGAAAATTCATAAGCGAAAAATCCTCACTGTTTCAGAGCCCGTAGGAGTGTTTGGTTTTTATAAACTGGAACTTGATGCTTTTTGGTATGATTGTGCAAGATTTCAAGAGGTTAATCCTGGTGGGGTGGCACATTAAAGTTTTTTTTAACACAGTACAGACGCAGACCCTCATATTTTTGAGAATACGTAAATTACGTACCATAGTTTTATAGAAGAGAGAATTGCAAGTACAAGACAACTACCACACGTTGTGAACAGCGAGCGTAGCACAAACTCCACACCCAGACTAGTCCAAAGACAGTCACCAACGACAACACAACTACAAAGCAAAAGAGCATGTACAAAACCGAAAACCTCGCCGCGTCTCGACCGACGTCGGTCACCTCCGAAGAAACAACAACTCCCGCCAAGCTTCCCTTGTCGACGCACTATCCCCTTTATGTTGAATATATGAGCAAATTACTACAATATTTAATCCGAGTAAGCAGAAAATAAATCATGACAGCAAGAGCATAGATTAAACTAATCATGCAGACTAGCATCGTAAACGAGTAGATCGAATCTACGGCACAGATTAGACACATAAATTCTAGCATGATCTCAAACAGAGAAGACAAGATTACGTACGGAGCAGCGGGAGTAGAACCGCCAGCGTTGATGTTGTTGGCCATGTCGTTGAGGAAGAGGCTGCCGAGATCGGGGAAGAAGTCGTCGTCGAGGAAGACGTCGCTGGCAGCAGTCGCGCGAGTGCGCTCCCCAAAAACCTGATCGCCCCTCTCCCGTACAGGATCACGAGAGGCGGGGTTCCGGAGGCCTGCTGTCCCTTCTCGCGGTGCACGCCGGAAGGAGGGATGGAGAAGACTTGTATGGCGGCGCAAAGCTCTGGAACGGTGCGAAACCATATGTTGCGACGGCGGCTAGGGTTGGCAGGGACCTCGCGTATATATATGCACGGCAGGGTAGAGAGACGTGGACTGGACCCACGTCCGAGTCGGTTACAGCCCACGATCCGACGTCTCAGATCGTGGCGCGTCTGTTAAGGACTCTCCGTTCCTGACCGGCAAAAATAAGCGCATAGGTATGAGCTCGGCTCGGCTCAATCCCGCAACCCGCGACGCGTCGTGACGAGGCGTGGCGTGGCGAGGCGAGCGAGGAGGAGGAGTGCGCGAGGGCCTCTTCTCTTCTCATTCTCTTACAAGTGCTAGAAGAGCTCACCTTATAAAGAGGTGTAGCTCTCTCTCCACTAGCGGGGTGGGACTAAACTTTAGTTCCACCCACACCACACCAACAGCCAACACAAATGGGCCATGAGAGTTTCAGATTTTTGGATGGGCTTTGGGCCAAAGGCCTGATAGCAAAAAATCCAACAATCCCCCACAAAGTCTCATTGGCACATTTCATCATTTCTTAGTTCCAAAACATTGTTTTATATACCGGTCTTGATGGAGACTGTTAAGTTGAACTTCCATTTCGAGATTTATGCTACACTAGATCACGACTTGAATAGTGGACTATGCCTTGAACTACATGTTTTCTGCGAGTCTAGTTTCACACAAATCCTTGACCGGTACTGGGCTACCGCAAGGCTTCCCCGCGGGTGGAGCGTATACGTCATACTCCAAGGCCTTTCATGAATTTATTAGAGAACACCCAATTCTCACAGACTGCGACGTTTACAGTCAAATTCATATAGGTGTGTTCCCCAGGAGATGTTCTGCAGGACAACATCTCTGCTTACCCAAATAAGCCACTTGGAACACATTAAGATAGGTATCAACCTGCCATGCAGATTATGAGAGTATTGCATCTTCACGGAGTGGGATAGCAAATATAGGGATACTCTCATTCTAGCTGTCCAACAGCTTGTCTCCCACTTCTACTTCACGGGATCTCCGATCACATAGAGTGGGTTACCACTATGGACAGCTCATATGGTGGGTCTCAAACCCATCTCCATCGATGCATTTTCTATCACATTACGTGATAAACCCTTTGTGAAGGGATCTGCCAAGTTTTTAGACGTTTGGATATAATCCAACGCAATAACTCCGGAGTTCTTCATTTTTCTGACAGATTTCAATCTCCTCTTCACATGCCTTGAGGACTTCATATTATCCTTTGAACTGTTTATCTTTATGATCACAGTTTGATTATCACAGTTCATCAGGATAGCGGGTATTGGTTTTTCAACCATAGGTAAGTCCATCAAGAGCTGACGAAGCCAATCTGCTTCAACAGTGGCTGTGTCTAATGCTGTGAGTTCTGCTTCCATAGTTGACCTCGTTAAGATGGTCTGCTTGCAAGACTTCCAGGAAACAGCGCCACCACCAAGTGTAAAAACATAACCACTTGTGGCTTTAATCTCATCAGCATCAGATATCCAGTTTGAGTCACTATAACCCTCCAGTACCCTCGGGTACCCGGTATAGTGAATCCCATAGCTCGCAGTGCCTTTCAAATAGCGCATAACTCTCTCAAGTGCATGCCAATGATCATCTCCCGGGTTTGATACAAACCGGCTTAGTTTGCTCACAGCAAACGAGATGTCAGGCCTCGTGGCACTAGCCAAGTACATAAGCGAGCCAATAATCTGAGAATACCTCAGTTGATCTCTAGCAATTCGTCGATTCTTTCGAAGCAACACACTAGCGTCATATGGAGTTGGAGAAGGCTTGCAGTCGCTATACCCAAAACGACTCAAGACCTTTTCCACATAGTGAGATTGAAGCAGTGTAATCCCACCATTCTCATCTCTCAGCAGCTTGATGTTCAGAATAACATCAGCTACTCCTAGATCCTTCATCTCAAAACAGCGAGATAAGAAATCCTTAACCTCCTTTATTTGATCAAGGTTGGTTCCAAAGATCAGTATGTCATCGACATACAGACAGAGAATAACTCCTTCGCCCCCACCATGGCGATAGTATACACACTTGTCAGCTTCGTTTACAACAAAGCCTGCAGCAGTTAATGTCCTTTCGAACTTCTCATGCCACTGCTTAGGAGCTTGCTTAAGGCCATATAAAGACTTCAATAACTTGCACACTTTTCCTTCCTGACCAGGTACTATAAAACCATCAGGCTGATCCATGTAAATTTCCTCATCCAAATCTCCATTGAGGAAAGCCGTCTTAACGTCCATTTGATGAACGAGAAGACCATGTGAGGCAGCCAGTGATAGTAGCACCCGAATAGTGGTCAGTCTAGCCACAGGTGAGTAAGTATCAAAGAAGTCTTCACCTTCTTTCTGGGTATAACCCTTGGCAACAAGCCGTGCCTTGTACTTTTCAATTGTACCATCAGGTCTAAGCTTTTTCTTGAACACCCACTTACATCCCACGGGTTTGCACCCATAAGGACGATCAGTGACTTCCCAGGTTTCATTAGCTAAGATGGAGTCCATCTCGCGCTGGACAGCTTTCTTCCAGTAGTCAGCATCAGAAGATGCATAGGCTTCTGAAAGAGTCCTGGGTGTGTCATCCACGAGGTACACAATGAAATCATCACCAAAAGACTTTGCAGTCCTTCGTCTCTTACTCCTTACAGGAGTTTCATTGTCATCCTCCTCAGGATTCTCAACGTGTTCCATCGCAATGGTGGGTTCAGGAATTACAGAAAATTCCTGAGTAGATAGAGTAGGTATCTCTTGATTTGATGAGTTAGGCATATCCTTCATAGGAAATATGTCCTCAAAGAAAGTCGCATCATTCGACTCCATAATCGTACCAACATGCATGTCAGGTACCTCAGATTTTATTATCAAAAATCTATAGCCAATGCTATGAAAAGCATAGCCCAGAAGAACACAATCCACGGTTTTTGGTCCAAGCTTACGCTTCTTGGGAATTGGTATATTGACTTTCGCCAAACAACCCCAAGTACGTAGATAAGAGAGTTTCAACCTTTTCCTTTCCCATTCCTCAAATGGAGTAATGGTTTTATGCTTTGTGGGAACTCGGTTTAGGACATGACATGCAGTCATTAGCGCCTCCCCCCACCATGCCTTGGAAAGACCCGATGTATCTAACATGGCGTTAACCAAATCAGTTAGAGTTCGGTTCTTCCTTTCGGCCACCCCGTTTGATTGAGGTGAGTAGGGAGGCGTCCTCTCATGGATTATACCATGTTCCGCACAAAACGAATCAAATTCATTGGAAAAATACTCTCCACCACGATCAGACCTAAGCCGTTTAATTTTCCGATCAAGTTGGTTTTCTGCTTCAGCTTTATAGTTTTTGAAGAAGTTTAAAGCCTCATCTTTTGATTTCAGAAGATACACATAACAATATCTAGTGGAGTCATCAATCAACGTCATGAAATATTTCTTTCCACCTTTTGTCAACACGCCATTCATCTCGCAAAGATCAGAATGGATAAGCTCTAGTGGCGCTAAGTCTCTCGCCTCTGCAGTCTTATGAGACTTGCGAGGTTGCTTAGCTTGCACACACACTTGGCACTTGGAGTCCTTGACAGTAGTGAATTTCGGAATTAAACTCATATTGGCTAGCCGCGTCATGCAACCAAAGTTAATATGACAAAGTCGCGAATGCCAAATATTAGACTCATTATCGTGGCAAACATTATTAATAACTTTAGTGCAAATATCTGACAAAGACAGGCGGAACAAGCCTCCGCACTCATAGCCTTTTCCAACAAATTGTCCATACTTAGAAATAACAACTTTATTGGACTCGAAAACCAACTTGAAACCATCTCGACACAAACGGGAACCGCTGACGAGATTTTTATTGATGGAGGGCACATGATGAACGTTCTTCAGACGCACGATCTTCCCCGAAGTAAACTTCAGATCGACCGTACCGACCCCTCGAACAGTGGCATGTGACCCGTTCCCCATCAGCACGGGAGAAGTCCCTGTGACCTGGTAAGAAGAAAACATAGAGGCATCAGCACAGACATGTACATTTGCACCGGTGTCAATTAACCAATCTGGAGAATGACAAACTGAAAGGATGGTAGGAAGAATACCGTACCCAGAATCCTTCATATCAGTATCGCCGATGACAACATTAGCGGACTTGCCGCTCTTCTCATGTTCGCGCTCCTCATAGCGGTTAGGACATCTCGGAGCCCAGTGATTAGGATCACCGCAGACATGGCATAGTCCCTTCCCCTTCTTATGAGAATTCTTCTTGAAGTTGGTAGATTGTGACGGCTTGTTCTTTGCAACAAACTTGCCTTTGCCCTGAGATTTGTTCTTGTTGTTTTGGGGCTTGTTGAGATGGAAGTTCTTCTTCTGCACCACGTGGGCACTAGAAGCTCCCTCAACAGCTCGAGCACGTGTGTCTTTTGCTCTCGCCTTCTCTTCAACATCAAGAGTTCCAATGAGATCTGAAACGGAAAACTCCTGTCTCTTGTGTTTCAGTGAAGTAGCAAAATTGTTCCACGAAGGTGGAAGCTTGGCAATGATGCCTCCGGCCACAAACTTGTCCGGCAACACACACTTGAAGTACTCAAGCTCCTTCGCGAGAGACTGTATCTCATGAGCTTGTTGAACAATAGAGCGCTCATCAGTCATCTTATAGTCATAGAATTGCTCCATGACGTACAACTCGCTGCCAGCGTCCGAGGCCCCAAACTTGGCCTCGAGCGCAGCCCACATGTCCTTGCCGTTGTTAAACGACATATACGAATCCACAATGGAATCGTCAAGAACACTCAGAAGGGCGCCCTTGAAGAGGGTATCGATCTTCTCAAAAGCTTCCTGCTGTGCAGGATTAAGATCGCCCTCGGGCTTACCCTTGGTGGCGTCATAGCAGTACATGGTCTGAAACCAGTAGACTGCTCTCGTGCGCCACCTCTTATATTGCACCCCCTTGAAGGTGGGCGGCTTCAGATGCGCAGCAAAGCCACTTGGAGTAAATTGCCTATAATCAGGTTTTTGGATTGTTGAATATATGAGCAAATTACTACAATATTTAATCCGAGTAAGCAGAAAATAAATCATGACAGCAAGAGCATAGATTAAACCAATCATGCAGACTAGCATCGTAAACGAGTAGATCGAATCTACGGCACAGATTAGACACATAAATTCTAGCATGATCTCAAACAGAGAAGACAAGATTACGTACGGAGCAGCGGGAGTAGAACCGCCAGCGTTGATGTTGTCGGCCATGTCGTTGAGGAAGAGGCTGCCGAGATCGGGGAAGAAGTCGTCGTCGAGGAAGACGTCGCTGGCAGCAGTCGCGCGAGTGCGCTCCCCAAAAACCTGATCGCCCCTCTCCCGTACAGGATCACGAGAGGCGAGGTTCCGGAGGCCTGCTGTCCCTTCTCGCGGTGCACGCCGGAAGGAGGGATGGAGAAGACTTGTATGGCGGCGCAAAGCTCTGGAACGGTGCGAAACCATATGTTGCGACGGCGGCTAGGGTTGGCAGGGACCTCGCGTATATATATGCACGGCAGGGTAGAGAGACGTGGACTGGACCCACGTCCGAGTCGGTTACAGCCCACGATCCGACGTCTCAGATCGTGGCGCGTCTGTTAAGGACTCTCCGTTCCTGACCGGCAAAAATAAGCGCATAGGTATGAGCTCGGCTCGGCTCAATCCCGCAACCCGTGACGCGTCGTGACGAGGCATGGCGTGGCGTGGCGAGCGAGGAGGAGGAGTGCGCGAGGGCCTCTTCTCTTCTCATTCTCTTACAAGTGCTAGAAGAGCTCACCTTATAAAGAGGTGTAGCTCTCTCTCCACTAGCGGGGTGGGACTAAACTTTAGTTCCACCAACACCACACCAACAGCCAACACAAATGGGCCATGAGAGTTTCAGATTTTTGGATGGGCTTTGGGCCAAAGGCCTGATAGCAAAAAATCCAACAATCCCCCACAAAGTCTCATTGGCACATTTCATCATTTCTTAGTTCCAAAACATTGTTTTATATACCGGTCTTGATGGAGACTGTTAAGTTGAACTTCCATTTCGAGATTTATGCTACACTAGATCACGACTTGAATAGTGGACTATGCCTTGAACTACAAGTTTTCTGCGAGTCTAGTTTCACACAAATCCTTGACCGGTACTGGGCTACCACAAGGCTTCCCCGCGGGTGGAGCGTATACGTCATACTCCAAGGCCTTTCATGAATTTATTAGAGAACACCCAATTCTCACAGACTGCGACGTTTACAGTCAAATTCATATAGGTGTGTTCCTCAGGAGATGTTCTGCAGGACAACATCTCTGCTTACCCAAATAAGCCACTTGGAACACATTAAGATAGGTATCAACCTGCCATGCAGATTATGAGAGTATTGCATCTTCACGGAGTGGGATAGCAAATATAGGGATACTCTCATTCTAGCTGTCCAACAGCTTGTCTCCCACTTCTACTTCATGGGATCTCCGATCACATAGAGTGGGTTACCACTATGGACAGCTCATATGGTGGGTCTCAAACCCATCTCCATCGATGCATTTTCTATCACATTACGTGATAAACCCTTTGTGAAGGGATCTGCCAAGTTTTTAGACGTTTGGATATAATCCAACGCAATAACTCCGGAGTTCTTCATTTTTCTGACAGATTTCAATCTCCTCTTCACATGCCTTGAGGACTTCATATTATCCTTTGAACTGTTTATCTTTATGATCACAGTTTGATTATCACAGTTCATCAGGATAGCGGGTATTGGTTTTTCAACCATAGGTAAGTCCATCAAGAGCTGACGAAGCCAATCTGCTTCAACAGTGGCTGTGTCTAATGCTGTGAGTTCTGCTTCCATAGTTGACCTCGTTAAGATGGTCTGCTTGCAAGACTTCCAGGAAACAGCGCCACCACCAAGTGTAAAAACATAACCACTTGTGGCTTTAATCTCATCAGCATAAGATATCCAGTTTGAGTCACTATAACCCTCCAGTACCCTCGGGTACCCGGTATAATGAATCCCATAGCTCGCAGTGCCTTTCAAATAGCGCATAACTCTCTCAAGCGCATGCCAATGATCATCTCCCGGGTTTGATACAAACCGGCTTAGTTTGCTCACAGCAAACGAGATGTCAGGCCTCGTGGCACTAGCCAAGTACATAAGCGAGCCAATAATCTGAGAATACCTCAGTTGATCTCTAGCAATTCGTTGATTCTTTCGAAGCAACACACTAGCGTCATATGGAGTTGGAGAAGGCTTGCAGTCGCTATACCCAAAACGACTCAAGACCTTTTCCACATAGTGAGATTGAAGCAGTGTAATCCCACCATTCTCATCTCTCAGCAGCTTGATGTTCAGAATAACATCAGCTACTCCTAGATCCTTCATCTCAAAACAGCGAGATAAGAAATCCTTAACCTCCTTTATTTGATCAAGGTTGGTTCCAAAGATCAGTATGTCATCGACATACAGACAGAGAATAACTCCTTCGCCCCCACCATGGCGATAGTATACACACTTGTCAGCTTCGTTTACAACAAAGCCTGCAGCAGTTAATGTCCTTTCGAACTTCTCATGCCACTGCTTAGGAGCTTGCTTAAGGCCATATAAAGACTTCAATAACTTGCACACTTTTCCTTCCTGACCAGGTACTATAAAACCATCAGGCTGATCCATGTAAATTTCCTCATCCAAATCTCCATTGAGGAAAGCCGTCTTAACGTCCATTTGATGAACGAGAAGACCATGTGAGGCAGCCAGTGATAGTAGCACCCGAATAGTGGTCAGTCTAGCCACAGGTGAGTAAGTATCAAAGAAGTCTTCACCTTCTTTCTGGGTATAACCCTTGGCAACAAGCCGTGCCTTGTACTTTTCAATTGTACCATCAGGTCTAAGCTTTTTCTTGAACACCCACTTACATCCCACGGGTTTGCACCCATAAGGACGATCAGTGACTTCCCAGGTTTCATTAGCTAAGATGGAGTCCATCTCGCGCTGGACAGCTTTCTTCCAGTAGTCAGCATCAGAAGATGCATAGGCTTCTGAAAGAGTCCTGGGTGTGTCATCCACGAGGTACACAATGAAATCATCACCAAAAGACTTTGCAGTCCTTCGTCTCTTACTCCTTACAGGAGTTTCATTGTCATCCTCCTCAGGATTCTCAACGTGTTCCATCGCAATGGTGGGTTCAGGAATTACAGAAAATTCCTGAGTAGATAGAGTAGGTATCTCTTGATTTGATGAGTTAGGCATATCCTTCATAGGAAATATGTCCTCAAAGAAAGTCGCATCATTCGACTCCATAATCGTACCAACATGCATGTCAGGTACCTCAGATTTTATTATAAAAAATCTATAGCCAATGCTATGAAAAGCATAGCCCAGAAGAACACAATCCACGGTTTTTGGTCCAAGCTTACGCTTCTTGGGAATTGGTATATTGACTTTCGCCAAACAACCCCAAGTACGTAGATAAGAGAGTTTCAACCTTTTCCTTTCCCATTCCTCAAATGGAGTAATGGTTTTATGCTTTGTGGGAACTCGGTTTAGGACATGACATGCAGTCATTAGCGCCTCCCCCCACCATGCCTTGGAAAGACCCGATGTATCTAACATGGCGTTAACCAAATCAGTTAGAGTTCGGTTCTTCCTTTCGGCCACCCCATTTGATTGAGGTGAGTAGGGAGGCGTCCTCTCATGGATTATACCATGTTCCGCACAAAACGAATCAAATTCATTGGAAAAATACTCTCCACCACGATCAGACCTAAGCCGTTTAATTTTCCGATCAAGTTGGTTTTCTGCTTCAGCTTTATAGTTTTTGAAGAAGTTTAAAGCCTCATCTTTTGATTTCAGAAGATACACATAACAATATCTAGTGGAGTCATCAATCAACGTCATGAAATATTTCTTTCCACCTTTTGTCAACACGCCATTCATCTCGCAAAGATCAGAATGGATAAGCTCTAGTGGCGCTAAGTCTCTCGCCTCTGCAGTCTTATGAGACTTGCGAGGTTGCTTAGCTTGCACACACACTTGGCACTTGGAGTCCTTGACAGTAGTGAATTTCGAAATTAAACTCATATTGGCTAGCCGCGTCATGCAACCAAAGTTAATATGACAAAGTCGCGAATGCCAAATATTAGACTCATTATCGTGGCAAACATTATTAATAACTTTAGTGCAAATATCTGACAAAGACAGGCGGAACAAGCCTCCGCACTCATAGCCTTTTCCAACAAATTGTCCATACTTAGAAATAACAACTTTATTGGACTCGAAAACCAACTTGAAACCATCTCGACACAAACGGGAACCGCTGACGAGATTTTTATTGATGGAGGGCACATGATGAACGTTCTTCAGACGCACGATCTTCCCCGAAGTAAACTTCAGATCGACCGTACCGACCCCTCGAACAGTGGCATGTGACCCGTTCCCCATCAGCACGGGAGAAGTCCCTGTGACCTGGTAAGAAGAAAACATAGAGGCATCAGCACAGACATGTACATTTGCACCGGTGTCAATTAACCAATCTGGAGAATGACAAACTGAAAGGATGGTAGGAAGAATACCGTACCCAGAATCCTTCATATCAGTATCGCCGATGACAACATTAGCGGACTTGCCGCTCTTCTCATGTTCGCGCTCCTCATAGCGGTTAGGACATCTCGGAGCCCAGTGATTAGGATCACCGCAGACATGGCATAGTCCCTTCCCCTTCTTATGAGAATTCTTCTTGAAGTTGGTAGATTGTGACGGCTTGTTCTTTGCAACAAACTTGCCTTTGCCCTGAGATTTGTTCTTGTTGTTTTGGGGCTTGTTGAGATGGAAGTTCTTCTTCTGCACCACGTGGGCACTAGAAGCTCCCTCAACAGCTCGAGCACGTGTGTCTTTTGCTCTCGCCTTCTCTTCAACATCAAGAGTTCCAATGAGATCTGAAACGGAAAACTCCTGTCTCTTGTGTTTCAGAGAAGTAGCAAAATTGTTCCACGAAGGTGGAAGCTTGGCAATGATGCCTCCGGCCACAAACTTGTCCGGCAACACACACTTGAAGTACTCAAGCTCCTTCGCGAGAGACTGTATCTCATGAGCTTGTTGAACAATAGAGCGCTCATCAGTCATCTTATAGTCATAGAATTGCTCCATGACGTACAACTCGCTGCCAGCGTCCGAGGCCCCAAACTTGGCCTCGAGCGCAGCCCACATGTCCTTGCCGTTGTTAAACGACATATACGAATCCACAATGGAATCGTCAAGAACACTCAGAAGGGCGCCCTTGAAGAGGGTATCGATCTTCTCAAAAGCTTCCTGCTGTGCAGGATTAAGATCGCCCTCGGGCTTACCCTTGGTGGCGTCATAGCAGTACATGGTCTGAAACCAGTAGACTGCTCTCGTGCGCCACCTCTTATATTGCACCCCCTTGAAGGTGGGCGGCTTCAGATGCGCAGCAAAGCCACTTGGAGTAAATTGCCTATAATCAGGTTTTTGGATTGTTGAATATATGAGCAAATTACTACAATATTTAATCCGAGTAAGCAGAAAATAAATCATGACATGCATAGATTAAACTAATCATGCAGACTAGCATCGTAAACGAGTAGATCGAATCTACGGCACAGATTAGACACATAAATTCTAGCATGATCTCAAACAGAGAAGACAAGATTACGTACGGAGCAACGGGAGTAGAACCGCCAGCGTTGATGTTGTCGGCCATGTCGTTGAGGAAGAGGCTGCCGAGATCGGGGAAGAAGTCGTCGTCGAGGAAGACGTCGCTGGCAGCAGTCGCGCGAGTGCGCTCCCCAAAAACCTGATCGCCCCTCTCCCGTACAGGATCACGAGAGGCGGGGTTCCGGAGGCCTGCTGTCCCTTCTCGCGGTGCACGCCGGAAGGAGGGATGGAGAAGACTTGTATGGCGGCGCAAAGCTCTGGAACGGTGCGAAACCATATGTTGCGACGGCGGCTAGGGTTGGCAGGGACCTCGCGTATATATATGCATGGCAGGGTAGAGAGACGTGGACTGGACCCACGTCCGAGTCGGTTACAGCCCACGATCCGACGTCTCAGATCGTGGCGCGTCTGTTAAGGACTCTCCGTTCCTGACCGGCAAAAATAAGCGCATAGGTATGAGCTCGGCTCGGCTCAATCCCGCAACCCGCGACGCGTCGTGACGAGGCGTGGCGTGGCGTGGCGAGCGAGGAGGAGGAGTGCGCGAGGGCCTCTTCTCTTCTCATTCTCTTACAAGTGCTAGAAGAGCTCACCTTATAAAGAGGTGTAGCTCTCTCTCCACTAGCGGGGTGGGACTAAACTTTAGTTCCACCCACACCACACCAACAGCCAACACAAATGGGCCATGAGAGTTTCAGATTTTTGGATGGGCTTTGGGCCAAAGGCCTGATAGCAAAAAATCCAACACTTTATGCCTGAAAGGAGGTGACACGCACATACACTCACCCATATGAACGCACACACGCACACCCTACCCCTATGAGCACCTCTGAGAGATTGAGCTGGCACATCATCTTTGAGATTGACGAAGTCGCCACAGACGCCTTCGTATTCGACGGGAACGTCTCCTCCCACTGAACGCACATCGCCGGAAGCCTAAAATAAATCCAGAAAAATACGACCACCAATGCAAGTCTAGGACTTGGACCCTGGTCGGTTGGTTTCATCACAAAGAACCTAACCATCTAAGCTACCTCAGTTCGCGTGTCACGTTAAAGTTGTGAAGGTTAACACGAGGATAATGAGATCATGCTCATGTCTTGTCAGATAAGTCGTGGGGGTGTTATGTGCGTTTCAGTGCCGACCTACCTGTCTAGACTGATTGCAGAAGATTGTAGTGATACTCCCTCCGTTCCAAAATATAGTGCGTCCTCGGTTCCCGTGCTTCAACTTTGACCATAAATTTAACCAACGAGACCGACTGCGGCGAGAGCAAAAATTATACCAGTGAATTCGTATTCAAAAGAAGTTTTCAATTATATAATTTTTGCTCCCGCCGCAGTCGGTCTCGTTGGTTAAATTCGCGGGCGCACTATATTTTGGAACGGAGGGAGTACCTTTGTTCACTCGCAAAAAAAAAGTAGTGATACCTTTGTTGATTAAGTATAATACAAACCTCTTTTTAAAAGTGAGAAGACAAAATATACACTGACTATATATATAGATTATACATAAATAAGAATTTTTTTTGTTCGAGGCGAATACACGTACTTATAAGAAGTGAAATTCTTTTTCGGAAAAAAGAGAGTGAGAGGGTCAAACAAACATAAGGAAGGTCAAACCAGCCCAAGCCCACCCAGAGGCATCAACTGTTTCGGACCCCCTACCACTACATACTGCCATTTCTCAAAAAAAAAACAAAAAAACTACATACTGCCAAGCCCACACAAATGGAATCCTAGGAGAAGCATCATGGTAGGCCACGTGTAATTGACCTGGCCCGGCGGCCGCCCCTTCTCCTTCTTCAGTTCGTATCCTCCCCAGTTCGTCTTCACTTCCCGCCCGCCCGCCCGCCCGAGCCGACGGAGCACCAATGGGAGGAGCGTGACCGGCTTCGCTTAGCTAGCGAGCGCGACGGGGACGAGGGTTTCTAGAAGGTTCCACTCCACGGCCACAAGGTGAACGCGCTGCTCAACTTCTCATAGCCTAGCAAGTTTTTGAACTTTGCTGTGCGTTTCGGGACTGATTTCAGCCGGGTTTTCGGGATCTTTTTGGGTGCCAGTAACTCACAGTACCCGGGTCCAATCAAGCTGCTTTTTGGGATTTTAATCCTGGGATCGACAGGGGAGATCGGAATAGAGCCCGCAGGAGATTTGATCGATTTCTCAACTTATTCTGTGTTGCCTCCTCTGTATTTTCTAGATCCTGGTCCGCCTGTTCGTCCGGCACTGTGGTAGATTCCGGAGATCGCTGCCGTCCCGCTTAAACTATGCGATTTACTTGTCGATTTCTGCCGCATTTTAATTTTTGTTTTTCGAATTTATTCTTTTTTTCCTTTGCGATTTTGAATTTCATCGGATTCCTCGTGCTAATCACGAGTTCGCAACCGCCGCCCGCTTGGCTGCATGCAGACTTCCCGAGAAATTTAGTGGGATTCTTTTTCTCCCTTTCCTCTCAGCGGGAGCCCTAATTTCAGTTTCGGTTTTAAATTTCAGTTTTTGTTTTCCCCGGAACTGTCGTCGCCTCCCCCAAATCTCGCCGCAGCTCTCGGTGCCGTGTGCGAGCGTGCGATGGACTTCGACTTCGACTGCGCCGCTGCCTCGCCCGGCGGCCAGTGGATGGGCGAGACGGCGTCGCGCCGGCGGCAGCGCCGCCTCTCGTCCTCGTCCCTGAGGGCGTACCTCACGCCGGCCTTCGACGCCGTCGCCGCCGGCCAGGGGGGCATCTCCCCTTCGTCGTATTCGTCGGGCGGGCTGGAGCTCGGGTTCGACGCGTCTCTCCTCCGCCTCCGCCGCACCTGCTCCTCCGCCTCCGCAGCAGGCGCGGGCGCGGCCGATGTACGCGTTGGCGGACCATGAAGCGGCCTACCTCTATGCGTCGAAACGTCAGGTGATTGCTCTGCTCTCCAGATCTAACTCTCAGTGTCACTATGGTCTTGCATTGCTGTCCGATGAAGTATTGAACTGTTGCCTGGAGTAGTGGTCAATGTCTTTAGCCCTTGGTTCTACTAGCTTGGTTAATATTGTGCATATTTCAATACTCTTGATCTCTATAATGCCATGGTTACATGATTACATGATTTCAGTAGAAACTACTGTTGGTACTTTCTGCTGCTGATCTCTATAATGAAATTGTTACATGATTTCAATACTTTATCCGGTTAATCACAGAGAGAAAGACCACGGGTGTGGTGATGCATTGGAATGCAGAACTCTGGATTGTGTTCTTAGGGGAAAATGTTTCCATATTTTACTCAATAGTTGTTGTTTCTTCTTTTAGATAAGGGAAAACTCCCTGGGCCTCTGCATCCCAAGATGCACACAGCCTAATTAGCTATTGTGTCAGACTGTCATACTACATACACTGGCAATACGAGCGCATGACTTAGTTCTGACAGTGAAGGTTGTCTGAGGATGTACAAAACAGGAAACAAATTACACCAAGGACCAAGCCATCCATTTTTCATTTGGGATGGTGTCATCTATGTTTCCTAATGTCCTAACGCCACATATCAGACTATCTGTGGACTATGGTCATAGTACAGTCCATTAGTTTACTATATGGCAGTTTATGTTGTGGTCTTTATTATTTTAATGCCATGATATTTGATAATGCATATGATCTACTAAGTTACTACCTACTGCAAATCCTATGAACTCGCAATACGAGTGCATGACTTAGTTCTGACAGTAAAGGTTGTCTGAGAATGTACAAAACAGGAAACAAATTAAACCAAGCCATCCAATTTTCATTTGGGGATTGTGTCATCTATGTTCCTATGTCCTAACGCAACTTATCAGACTGTATGTAGACTCTGGCCATAGTACAGTCCATTAGTTTACTGCGGCAGTTCAGTTGTGGTCTTTATTAATTTGATGTCGTGATATTTGATAATGCATTTTAGCTACTAGTTACTACCTATTGCAAATTCTACATAGTTCTTTACTTTGTCATACTGCATGCTAGTTCGAGTTCTGCTTCAGTAGTTCAGTTACTTGTAACTTCGGTGCACAATTGCTTGTTCCCTAGCTCTTTCTTGTTGCTAGGAAAGGATAATTTCTGATTGATCTGATAGGCATGACTCGTTAGATCATGGACTTTCTGTTTGCTCTTCTATCTAGAATAGAGAGAAATTGTTACTATATTGATCTGGTACATTGCCAAATAGCTTTTCTCATTTCCTTAGCTTGCCACTCTTGCTAGCCAGAGAAGAAACAATTTCTCATGTTTCAGATAAACATAAATTGATTAGCCCTTAAATGTTGTTGAAATCAAGTCGGTCCACCAGACTGCAGCATATCGACACTGTTTTAGATCCAGTTCCTTTGTCAAGCTTTAGCACAAATTTTATATGCCTTTACCTTGAACACAACATATGTGCCTGATTTTGGATCTTGTTCCATCGTTAAGCTCCAGATAAGTGGATAATTGTGTTTCTGGTACAGTTGCAATTTTTAGATTGGAATATTTCTTTCTAGCTCAAACAGCAGGATCTCCAGTGTCAGGATCTAAACACATTCATATACCCAGAGACAATTTTATCTTTTTGCAGCACAGGGGTATGCGAGCAATCGATTCTCATTACCTGCTATATATTATCTCCATTTACTCATTACTTGCTATTCTATGCTATTCTTCTCTTCATCCTATAGCTGAAACTGTTAGCATGTTCATGCAGCTTCCCTGTAAACCAACACAACCATAAGATGGTTTACTAGAATCATTCTCTTAAGCTAGTTTGGTGACTAGCCTAATATATTTCCCTTTTAGACAGTCCTTTATCATCAGAATGTACAGTGTGCTATATGCAGTAACATCTCTTTTGTCTTGTTTCATGTTGCATAGGCTGGCGGGCACACTGGCGCACCAGGTTTTCCCGAACTCAAGCAAACATTTTCCAACTTCCGATCACCAGATGGTGCCGTCATCCTAGGAAACAGGCCAGACCTTCTGTCGACACCAAAACCTGGTTCGACGACACCTTCAGCGCAGGCGATGTCTGCAGCAGCACAGCCAACCGAGGAGGAAGACGACCTGATAGCCGAGGCCCTCTACGGGCGCAGCGGCCGACGCAGGCTGCCCATCTTCAGGGAAATCTGCCCGGAATGAGCGACGTGGCAATGCCGGTCCTCCCCGACATGGATTGCATTGCCCTGTATATTCCGTGTACCCCTCCTGTGTCCATAGGCCTGTCAGATCAGATGTTATGTTACTTCGGAAGGAAGAAGACTGTTTCCTAGTTTCATAGTGGAGAATCTCTCTCCATTTTAGGTGAGACGATCATGCTATTGGGGTTGAGTATCCGGCAGCTGACCCATTTGCTTGCCATTTGTTAAGTTTAAACTTTTTTGCAAGGAGCTGCAACAAATGCCATTGTGCTGCAGGAGGGTTTTCCATTGATGCAACTGCTATTCCTGTTATCAACACCTGGGTTCTGACATCTCGTCGACATGGCTGCAGAGTGCTGTCAATGCAGCTTTTGGCAACCAAAATGCATTTCCTTGGTCTCATATTCACAAGCAGGGTACTACAGAGAAAGGCAGAATCGCAGGATACACACACACATTTTACAGCACGTTACAACAAGTACACCATCTTTTCTTCTCGCACTAGTAGAAAGCTACAGGTACATAAAGTGGAGGGATACAGCTCGCCGGCAAAATTTTAGCGCTTGCGTCGACCTGCATGCGGATCACAGGTCTCCGTCGGCGCGTGGCGTGGACGGCGACGGCGACGGTGAGGAGACCTTCCTCCTCACCTTCTCGGTGGTCCTCCCGATGGTCTCATCGGCGGCCCTCGCGGCGGACTCCGCCGTGTGCTCCACGGCCTCCTTGCCCATCGCCAGGCTCTGCTTGGCCGCCTTCTTCATCGACCCCGGGCTCCTCAGATCGCACCTTGATTAGTCGCCACGCAAAAACAACACGTCATGAGACGAGGACACGCGTTCCCGGACCCGTGTACGGAGAAAGAACACGACATGTACCTTGGCTCCAGCGGGCGGAGCTTGAGGCACGCCAGCTTCGCCCACGCCCCGAGCGCGTCCAGCCAGCCCTCGTGCCCGGCGACGCCGATGGCGAGCTCCACCGGCTCAGGGGGCCACTTCTCGTCCGCTGCCGCCGGCGGCGGCGACAGAAAGAACACGACGGCCGAGGCCACGAGCAGCAGCGCCGCGAGGACGACGATGGCGATCGCCGTGCTGCTTGTGCCCGCCGGCGACGCGAGTCCGCTGTCCTTGCCCTTTCCGCACATTTTTGCACCTGGTGGCTGGTGGTGGTAGAGAGAAATGATCGGGAGGAATGAGGGCTCGGCGCTCCTGGATTGGCTCGGACGGTCGGACCGTACGTGGTGGTGTTAGCTGGGAGTATTTTTCGCTGACAGCTGACACGTGAGGCGACACGTGCGGGGCCGTGGAAGGAGGCGGTCGGCGGAGCGGCGAGCGATGTGGCCGACTCTTTGTTTTTTCGAGACCTTGGCCGACTTCTTTTTGCTTCCCTTCTGGTGCCCGACTTAGGGGACACGTGGCACGGCACGCACACGCAGCTGCTTTGGTAAACACAAATGACCCGCGCTGTACCATGTCATGTCGTCTAGCACCGCATGCTAAGACAACTCCTCAAATCGTATTTTGAGTCAAAGTTTGATCATATATTTAACTTATAAAAATACTAATGCATATCGAAAAAATTATATTGTTGGATTTTTATTTGAATGTAGTTTTCGATGATATTATTTTTTGCTATATATAACTTATTTTACTCCCTCTATCCCATAATATAAGACGTTTTTGAAAGCTATGCGTTGGGAGTATTAGTTAAAATTGTGATCAAAATATAGCCAAAAATACGAAGGAGACTAGTAAATCAGGAGGAAGGTAGTAGTACACAAAGTTGGCACGTATGTGAATGTTTGGAATATAAACTGACTTGGTATTTTTCGATAAAGGGCGCTTTATATTAACTCATAATGTGGCATTAAGAGGGTACAAAATATAATGAGCAACACCTAACCCTGCATAATAAAGGTGCGCACAGCCAACATCAACACACAAACTAATAAAGGGGCCGCCTAATAGCAAAATCATACAAGACCGAAGCTATGTCTAGGCGGAGAAAAAAAGAGCAACATTGATCCAAATCGAGCAACCACTTACCCAACGAGGATGATGTAAACGTCCACGACCCGGACGTGGACAGCCGCCAAGAGTTGTCCGTGGAGCGAAGGACCAACGACACTCGTACTCCCTCCGTCCGGTGAAAAGTGTACATATAAATTTTTTAGGACAAATTATGAAGTGAAGTAAAAATGCATTTGAAAGGTGCAAACCACCATCTCTCTCCTCTTTAATTACCCAACCTTCAATAAGCTAAGTGCATGTAGAAATTAAGGAGACCATGTGTAGAATATTATTGGTCTTGATTACTGTCTGATGAGAGAGAGTATGACACAGGTTGCAGATCAACATGCAGAAGATGTTGGTATTGCCAAAATCGCATATTAGGGTGCTCCAACGGTTCCACTCCCGTTGATGTATATCGATGGTAAATTTGGACATGCTGACTGGCCCCTAAACAATACACCACGAGCTGACACTGCACCGCCATGGCTACGACCTGCTGCTATAAGCTCTATCATGGTCTGGCCATCCGCCCCGCCGGCCTCAACGACACTGCCACCATGCACAATCTCTACCACTCGACACCGTTGCGAAAGATCACCGATGCCCGTCGTCGCCATGTAATGCGCCACCTCCATGCCTCATCCACCCACATCTAGGCACAAGAGAGAAAAATAAGTTATAACTGCGGTGCATACCACTGGGCCCTCCAACCAAACCATCTCTAAAATGATGCCCTAAGAGGGTACTGATAACCCACAGTATAGGGGATCGCAACAGTTTTTGAGGGTAGTATTTCACCCAAATTTATTGATTCGACATAAGGGGAGCCAAAGAATATTTGTGAGTATTAGCAGTTGAGTTGTCAATTCAACCACACCTGGAGAACAAAATATCTGCATCAAAGTATTTAGTAGCACAATAGTATGATAGTTTTGATAGCAGTAGTAACAGTAGCAATAGTAACAGAAGCAGTAACAATAGCAGTTTTGTAGTGATTGTAACAGCAGCAGCAAAAGAATAACTTAGCAAAGATCAATATGCGAAAAGGGTAGGCATTGGATCAGTGATGGATAATTATGTTGGATGACATTCATCATGTAATAGTCACAACCTAGAGCGATACACAATAGCTCCAATTCGTCAATATAATGTAGGCATGTATTCCGTAAATAGTCATACGTGCTTATAATAAGAACTTGCATGACATCTTTTGTCCTACCCTCCCGTGGCAGCGGGGTCCATATGGAAACTAAGGGATACTAAGGCCTCTTTTTAATAGAGAACCGGAACAAAGCATTAACACATGGTGAATACATAGAGGTCCGCACAATTGTCACTATGGGGTCTACGGATCAGAACAATAACAAGTGCATATGACAAGCGGATAGGATCAAGAACTCAAATATATTCATGAAAACATAAATGATTCAGATCTGAAATCATGGCACTTGGGCCCTAGTGACAAGCATTAAGCATAGCAAAGTCATAGCAACATCAATCTCAGAACATAGTGGATACTAGGGATCAAGCCCTAACAAAACTGACTCGATTACATGATAAATCTCATCCAACCCATCACCGTCCAGCAAGCCTACGGAGAAATTACTCACACCCGGTGGTGAGCACCATGAAATTGGTGATGGAGGATGGTTGATGATGACGAGGGCGTCGAATCCCCCTCTCCGGAGCCCCGAACGGACTCTAGATCAGCCCTCCCGATGAAGAACAGGAGGTGGCGGCGGCTCCGTATCATAAAACGTGATGAAACTTCTTCTCTTATTTTTTTCTCGGGGAAAGAGAATTTATAGCGTTGGAATTAGGTCAGACGGACCTCTGTGGGCCCCACAAGGCATCAGGGCACGCCCTAGGGGGGGGGTCGCGCCTTGTTGCCTTGTGAGCAACAGGGGCCCCATCTCCAGTTGATTCTCGCGCCAATATTTTTATATATTCCATAAAAAATCTCTAAAAAGTTTCGTCCAATTTCGAGAACTTTGATTTCTGCACAAAAACAACACCATGGTAGTTCTGTTGAAAACAACGTTAGTCCGGGTTAGTTTCATTCAAATCATGAAAATTAGAGTCCAAAACAAGAGCAAAAGTGTTTGGAAAAGTAGATACGACGGAGATGTATCAACTCCCCCAAGCTTAACTCATTGCTTGTCCTCAAGCAATTCAGTTGACAAACTGAAAGTGATAAAGAAAAACTTTGACGAACTCTTTTGTTCTTGTATCCGTATATAAGCTTAAATAGCACCCAAGTTTTTAGCAAAGATCATGAACTAACCATGCAAATGATAACACTTAGAATTCACATTTACTCATATCAATGGCATAATCAACTAGCAAACAATAATAACATATCCCAAATGCCAACAATTTGTCAAAATAATCATGATATAATATGATAACATGGTATCCCGCTAGCCCTTTCTGAGATCGCAAAACATAAATGCAGAGCACCTCCAAAGTTCAAGCAGCGACTAAACATTGTAATTCAGGGTAGAAGAGATCCAATCATGATGCACACAACATTAACTATACACAATGCATAAGAATGACAATAGTGCTCTCAGGATTGGTGCTTATAATGAGAAGGTGATGACTCAACAGTAAAAGTAAATAACATAAAAGTAAATAGATAGGCCCATTCGCAGAGGGAAGCATGGATTTGCAGAGGTGCCAGAGCTCGAAGCTTAAATCAGAGATGAAAACAATTTTGAGAGGTGTACTTTTCCTGTCAACGTTACGACCGAGGATTTTCAATTTCTTCCATGCTAAACACATTATAGGCGGTTCCCAAGCGGAATGGTAAAGTTTACTCCCCCTCCACCATACCAACACAAGCCATGGCTAGCCGAATTCATGGGTGCCCTCCAAACGATCAAATTTCCGGGGGAGTTTGTTTTATTATATTTTTCTTTATTTTGATTATAGGACTGGGCATCCCAAATACCAGCCTCTCTCGTGCAATGACAAGTGAATAAACACTCATCTTGAGAATAACCCGCTTAGCATGGAAGATATTGACCGCCCCCTGTCGCTCCATGAGCGGTACAGACACACAAAACAGATGTTTATTTGAATGATTAGAGGTGGCACATGCAAATTTACTTGTAACGGTAGAATAGTACCGCATATAGGTAGATATAGTGGACTCATTTGGAACAACTTTGGTTTAAGGATTGTGGATGCACAAGCAGTATTCCCGCTTAGTACAGGCGAAGGCTAGCAAATAGATTGAGAAGCGACCAACTAGAGAGTGAAAACGGTCACAATCATGCATTGAGAATAATTAACATTGAATACTAGCATGAGTAGGATATAAACACCCTGAACATAAATATCTTGAAGGCTGGATTGGTTTTGAATCAACTACATGTGTGAACATGTGCCAAGTCAAGCCACTTGAAACATTCAGAGGAGGATACCATACTAACATACTACATCACAACCATTTTAATGCATGTTGACATCTAAGATAAATCATTATCCACTCATAGCTACTTAAGCATGGCATGAGCAACTATAATCTCTAATTGTCATCATAAACATGTTTACTCATAATATGCTGAATCATGGATACTGAGTTAAACATATTTACAAAAACAAAAACAACAAGAGTTCATACCAGCTTTTTCTTGCCACAGTCACTTCATCAAACCATCGTCATTATTGCCTTTCACTTGCACGACCGAACGATGTGAAAATAATAATAGTGCAAGAGTGCCGTGGACCAAGCTAGAATCTGCAAACATTTTATTCAAAGGAGAAGACAAGGTGATATTGGCTCTTTGTTAGATCAATCATAAAGCATATAAGAGCCACTCAACATTTTCATCGTGGTCTTCTCCTTATGACGACTCAACGAAAAGAATAGAAATTCAGATAAACACACTGAAGTATTTTTGGAGTTTTTGGTTTTTCTGAAGAAAGCAAATTAAAGAAGAAAAACAAAAAGCGAGAAAAACTATTTACTCGGGAGAACTCCCAACAAACAAGAAAATAAGAAACGAGAAATCTTCTTGGGTTTTCTTTTAGTACTACGAACTAACTAATGAGGAAGAAAAACCAAAAAGAAGCTAGAAATATTTTTGGATTTTCAAAGTTTTCAAACACACAAGAAGAAAGCGAAAATAAAACTAACATGGATATACAATGAAAGAGGATGAACACCAACAACTGGAATGAATGTGTGAACATGAATGTAATGTCGGTGAGAAATACGTACTCCCCCAAGCTTAGGCTTTTGGCCTAACTTGGTCTACTGCCAAGGCTGACCCGGATAATAATCAAAGTGGTAGCTCGTGGAGGCGTTCTGTTCCGCCTCCTCAGTGAGACGGGTAGCCTCAACTGCTGTGTTATACTCGTGTACCTCATTCTCATGAAGAAAATATCTCTATTTGCTCTGGAAATCAAGGAGGACAGGAGCAGGCAAAATAACAGACACATAACGATATTTATTGAATATCAAGTTATAGTCATATCTGTGAGTGTTGCGCTTAATAAACTCATGGCTCTGCATCATCTCAAAATTTAAATATTTATCAGGTAAAAGAGGATCATTGGGTCTGGGTGAGAACCCTAGCCTTGCAGCTACGCGAGAGGCATAAATTCCTCCATGCAAATCGCCATTACCCGCGTTGCGATGCAACCTACGTGCAACAATGGCCCCAAGATTATAATTTTGTTACCCGTTAAATCAGTATGAATAAGGCTCAGGTCAGGAGCACAAAGTGCACTGCAGTCTTGTTTACCAACAATGTATTTCCCATTAAAAAGTGCAAAGTACCGGATAGAGGGAAAGTGAATGCTTTTTATCCTAGCTTGCGTAACCCCCCTATCCTCACCATTGCAAAGACTATTAAGAAACATTTCATATTCAGATTGCCGCGGTTCGCTAAGTGAACCCCAAAATGGAATTTTGCATGCATCACAAAACTCTTTTAGAGACATACCATAGGATCTATCATAGAGATGAAATGAAACTCTAGAAGTATGAGAGTGATACTCAAAATTTTGAGTGAATGAGTGAGTAAGGTTGTAGTGCTGCGGGGGCTTATCTGCGATGAAGGCGGAGAGCTCGGTGTTATGAATATATTGATCAAATTCTTCCTTAGTGCCTGCACCTAGCATGAACTCGTTGCACGACCATCGACAAGATTTTGCTTCGGCACCTCGCACCGAACTTGCCCTTGGTTCAACATACGATTGGCGTGCTGGGCTTTCACTCGACGATGCTTCAGAGGACCTCCTCCTTGAAGAGCTCCTCCTAAAGAGGTTCATTTTCCTAAGAGAAAATTTCTGAAATTTTTTGGACCACAAAAAGATGTTAACAAAACTTCACAAAATTGATAGCAACTACTCATACAAGTGCCTAGAGGCTATATCAACCATTCAAACTACTTAGAACTCAAAGGATCAAACATGCAAGCTCATTTTCAGTAGCACCAATAGCAGCAATTTATGCAAAATATAATCCACTAAAGCAAAAACTAATTGGAGCAATGAAGGAGTCACATACCAAGGAGCAATCCCCCAAAACAGTTTCGGAAACGGAGCTCCGAGCAAAGAGATCGAAAATCTCAGGTTTGGGAGCAAGAACACGAGAGAGAGAGCTACCACGATTTTTTTCTGGAGGTAGGAGATGAAGTGGGCTGAAGAGATAAGTGAGTGGGTCCATGTGGGACCCACAAGGCATCTTGGCACGCCCCTAGGGGGGGTCGTGTCCTGTTGCCTTGTGAGCATCCGGGGCACCTCCCTGGGTTGTTTTCAGTGCCAAAAATTCTTATATATTCTAGAAAAAATCATGCTAAAATTTTATTGCATTCCGAGCACTTTTATTTTTGGGTCATTTTTTTATTACACGGATAATTCAGAAAACAGGATAATCATGACATTTTACTTTATTAGACTATGAATAATAGATAGCAAAATATGGTTACAGAGAGTTGTGCTTACTAAATTCATCGACCACATGACCCTCAAAAAGAATCCATTAATAAGGTTGATCAAGTCTTATTAATAAACTATTTCCGAGTAACATGAAACTGAAGAATTTTTGTATAACACTAAGTTACCTCAACGGGGATAAGCATCTCCCCAACAATAAGAATTTCATATTTCCTTTTGATAGTAGGAAAAGGAAATTTGAATCCTCCAATAGTGATTGTCGAAACCTTTTTAATACCATTGATACCATTCACTGAATTTTGTTTCCTCGGAAAATAAACCGTATGCTCATTACCATTGACATGAAAAGTGACCTTGCTTTTGTTGCAATCAATAACAGCCCCTGCAGTATTCAAAAAGGGTCTTCCAAGGATAATCGACATGTTTTCGTCCTCGGGCATATCAAGTATAATAAAGTCTGTTAAGATAGTAACATTTGCAACAACAACGGGCACATCCTCGCAAATTCCAATAGGTATATCAGTTGATTTATCATCCATTTGCAAAGATATTTCAGTAGGTGTGAGCTTATTCAAACAAGTCTTCTATATAAAGAGAAAGGCATAACACTAACACCGGCTCCTAAATCACATAAAGCAGTTTTAACATAACTTCTTTTAATGGAGCATGGTATAGTAGGTATTCCCGGATCTCTTAACTTTTTAGGTACTCCACCCTTAAAAGAATAATTTGCAAGCATGGTGGAAATTTCAGCTTCAGGTATCTTTCTTTTATTAGTGACAATATCTTACATGTATTTAGCATATGGAGGTATTTTCAAAATATCAGTCAAGCGAGTGCGTAAGAAGACATGTCTAAGCATTTCAACAAAGTGCTCAAAGTCTTCCTCATCCTCATTTCTAGATGGTTTAGTAGGAAAATGCATAGGTTTTTGAACCCATGGTTCTCTTTGTTTTCCATGTTTCCTAGCAATGAAATCTCCTTTATCGTTTCTTTTATTCTTAGGAGGTGGCTTATCAAGATCAACAACAGGTTCTATTTCTACATCATTATCTGGTTCTTTATCGTTATCTGGTTGAGCATCAACATGAACATCATCATTATCATTATCATTATTACTAGGTGGATGTTCATTACCAGATTGTGTCTCAGTATCAGAAATAGAAACATAATTATGATTATCAGGGGTTTTTTCTATATGAGGATCACTAGAAGCATGCAAAGTCCTATCATTTTTCTTTTTCTTTTTCTTTTTAGATGGACTAGGTGCATCAATATTAATTTTTTGAGAGTCTTGTTCAATTCTTTTAGGATGACCTTCAGGATACAGAGGCTCCTGAGTCATTCTACCTCCTCTAGTAACAACTCTAATAGCATGATCATTCATTTTATTATTCATCTCATTAAGCAAATCATTTTGTGACTTAGCAATTTGTTCTAACTGAGTATGAACCATACAAGTATGTTTACTTAAGCCTTTAATATCATTAGTAGTTCTAAACATCAAATCACTCAAACGATGTATCATGAAGGCATTACGTTTTAATTGATTGCTAACATACATATTAAAGTGGTCTTGCTTAATGATGTAATTATCAAATTCGTACAAGCATTGGCTAGCAGATTTATTATAAGGAATATCACCTTCATCAAATCTAGTAAGAGAATATACCTCTACTACCTGTGTCGGGATGTCGAGCCCATGTATTTCTTCAATAGGTGGTAAATTCTTAACATCTTCAGATTTAATATCTTTTTCTTTCATAGATTTCTTTACCTCTTGCATATCTTCAGGACTGAGGAATAGAATACCTCTCTTCTTTGGAGTTGGTTTAGGCGGTGGTTTAGGAAGTGTCCAATCATTAGCATTCTTTAGTATATTATTCAATAGTTCTTCAACTTGTTCAACAGTTCGTTCCCTGAAAACACAACCAGCACAATTATCTAGGTAGTCCCTAGAAGCATCGGTTAGTCCTTTATAAAAGATATCAAGTATTTCATTTTTCTTAAGAGGATGATCAGGCAAAGCATTAAGTAATTGGAGAAGCCTCCCCCAATCTTCAGGGAGATTCTCTTCTTCAATTTGCACAAAGTTAAATATTTCCTGTAAAGCAGCTTGTTTCCTATGAGCAGGAAAATATTTTTTAGAGAAGTAATATATCATATCCTGGGGACTACGCACACAACCAGGAGCAAAAGTATTAAACCATTTCTTAGCATCACCCTTTAATGAGAAAGGAAACAACTTAAGAATATAGTAATAGCGAATTTTTTCCTCATGAGCAAATAAGGTGGCTATATCATTTAATTTAGTTAGGTGCGCCACAACAGTTTCAGTTTCATAACCATGAGAAGGATCAGATTCAACCAAAGTAATTAACTCAGGATCGACAGAGAATTCATAATCCTTATCGGTAACAAAGATAGGAGAGGTAGCAAACTTAGAATCATATTTCATTCTCTCCATCATAGGCTTTTCCTTAAGCTTAGCTAGTAATTTTCTAACATCATCTCTATCATTACAAGCAAGAAATTCTCTAGCTATTTCTCCGTCTATAACATAACCATCAGGTATCTTAGGCATTTCAATGCTAGTAGGAGAGCTAGGAATAATAGGTGAATCATAATTTTTAGAAGTTTCAATAGTTTCAAGTTCTTTAGCTTTAGCAATTTGTTCATCAAGAAATTCACCTAGTGGCACAATATTATCAAGCATAGTACTAGCATCATCACAAGTATCATTCATAGCAGAAGTAGTATCATCAATAACTTGCGACATATCATAATGAATAGCAGGTGGTGGTGTCGCAAGCCTACTCAAAACAGAAGGTGAATCAAGTGCAGAGTGTGATGGCAGTTCCTTACATTCCCTCGTCTTAGAGGGAACAATCTTGGTCTTAGCGTCTTTCAGATTCTTCATAGTGATCAACAGATATAAATCCCAAGTGACTCAACAAATAGAGCTATGCTCCCCGGCAACGGCGCCAGAAAAAGGTCTTGATAACCCACAATTATAGGGGATCGCTACCGTTTTCGAGGGTAGTATTTCACCCAAATTTATTGATTCGACACAAGGGGAGCCAAAGAATATTTGTGAGTATTAGCAGTTGAGTTGTCAATTTAACCACACCTGGAGAACAAAATATCTGCAGCAAGGTATTTAGTAGCACAGTAGTATGATAGTTTTGATAGCAGTAGTAACAGTAGCAATAGTAACAGTAGCAGTTTTGTAGTGATTGTAACAGCAGCAGCAAAAGAGTAACTTAGCAAAGATCAATATGCGAAAAGCGTAGGCATTGGATCAGTGATGGATAATTATGTTGGATGACATTCATCATGTAACAGTCACAACCTAGAGCGATACACAATAGCTCCAATTCATCAATATAATGTAGGCATGTATTCCGTAAATAGTCATACGTGCTTATAATAAAACTTGCATGACATCTTTTGTCCTACCCTCCCGTGGCAGTGGGGTCCATAAGGAAACTAAGGGATATTAAGGCCTCCTTTTAATAGAGAACCGAAACAAAGCATTAACACATGGTGAATACATGAACTCCTCGAATTACAGTCATCCCCGGGGAGTATCCCACACAATTGTCACTATGGGGTCTACAGATCAGAACAATAACAAGTGCATATGACAAGCGGATAGGATCAAGAACTCAAATATATTCATGAAAACATAAAGGGTTCAGATCTGAAATCATGGCACTCGGGCCCTAGTGACAAGCATTAAGCATAGCAAAGTCATAGCAACATCAATCTCAGAACATAGTGGATACTAGGGATCAAGCCCTAACAAAACTGACTCGATTACATGATAAATCTCATCCAACCCATCACTGTCCAGCAAGCCTACGGAGAAATTACTCACACCCGGTGGTGAGCATCATGAAATTGGTGATGGATGATGGTTGATGATGATGACGGCATCGAATCCCCCTCTCCGGAGCCCCGAACGGACTCCAGATCAGCCCTCCCAATGAAGAACATCAGGTGGCGGCGGCTCCATATCGTAAAACGCGATGAAACTTCTTCTCTTATTTTTTTCTCGGGGAAAGAGAATTTATAGCATTGGAATTAGGTCAGACGGACCTCTGTGGGCCCCACAAGCCATCAGGGCGCGCCCTAGGGAGGGGGTCGGGCCCGGTTGCCTTGTGAGCAACAGGGCCCCATCTCTAGTTGATTCTTGCACCAATATTTTTATATATTCCGTAAAAAAGCTCCAAAAAGTTTTGTCAATTTCGAGAACTTTGATTTCTGCACAAAAACAACACCATGGTAGTTCTGCTGAAAATAGCGTCAGTCCGGGTTAGTTTCATTCAAATTAGAGTCCAAAACAAGAGCAAAAGAATAACTTAGCAAAGATCAATATGCGAAAAGGGTAGGCATTGGATCAGTGATGGATAATTATGTTGGATGACATTCATCATGTAATAGTCACAACCTAGAGCGATACACCATAGCTCCAATTCGTCAATATAATGTAGGCATGTATTCCGTAAATAGTCATACGTGCTTATAATAAGAACTTGCATGACATCTTTTGTCCTACCCTCCCGTGGCAGCGGGGTCCATATGGAAACTAAGGGATACTAAGGCCTCTTTTTAATAGAGAACCGGAACAAAGCATTAACACATGGTGAATACATAGAGGCCCGCACAATTGTCACTATGGGGTCTACGGATCAGAACAATAACAAGTGCATATGACAAGCGGATAGGATCAAGAACTCAAATATATTCATGAAAACATAAATGATTTAGATCTGAAATCATGGCACTTGGGCCCTAGTGACAAGCATTAAGCATAGCAAAGTCATAGCAACATCAATCTCAGAACATAGTGGATACTAGGGATCAAGCCCTAACAAAACTGACTCGATTACATGATAAATCTCATCCAACCCATCACCGTCCAGCAAGCCTACGGAGAAATTACTCACACCCGGTGGTGAGCACCATGAAATTGGTGATGGAGGATGGTTGATGATGACGAGGGCGTCGAATCCCCCTCTCCGGAGCCCCGAACGGACTCTAGATCAGCCCTCCCGATGAAGAACAGGAGGTGGCGGCGGCTCCGTATCATAAAACGTGATGAAACTTCTTCTCTTATTTTTTTCTCGGGGAAAGAGAATTTATAGCGTTGGAATTAGGTCAGACGGACCTTTGTGGGCCCCACAAGGCATCAGGGCGCGCCCTAGGGGGGGGGGTCGCGCCTTGTTGCCTTGTGAGCAACAGGGGCCCCATCTCCAGTTGATTCTCGCGCCAATATTTTTTTTATATTCCATAAAAAATCTCCAAAAAGTTTCATCCAATTCCGAGAACTTTGATTTCTGCACAAAAACAACACCATGGTAGTTCTGCTGAAAACATCGTTAGTCCGGGTTAGTTTCATTCAAATCATGAAAATTAGAGTCCAAAACAAGAGCAAAAGTGTTTGGAAAAGTAGATACGACAGAGACATATCAGGTACCACGATACAAGAGTGACGTCATCGTCCGGTCGGAGGGTACCTGGACCTCAGGATGTTGGAGATATGCCCTAGAGGCAATCATGTATGATGATATTTCCTATGTGTTTATGAATAAAGATAGTCCTTGGACATTATCAATGATGTGTATCAGCAAGTACGTGACTTGTTTGTGGGACTATGCATTGTATGATGACTGTCCTAAATGGTCCCTAGTCAAAAGGGTTGTGTGGACGCGCAGCCGACTAGACTAGCATATGACACGGTAGATGGCTCGGTCTCACTAGCCATGGAGCATTGGATGCTAACCGGATAATATGAACTCGGAAAGATCTGGTCGGATTCGACATAGTCGGATCCGAGTCCAGATAAGGTCCGAGTCGGACAGACCCAACTATGAGACGTAACGATATGTCATCTGTGAGTCTCTAGTACAACATACGTTCTATGTCCTAAGACTTGAGCTGGCGCATGTACTCGGGATGGTGACAGACCTACTTTGGGCCAACCAAACGCTGCTCCGTAACTGGGTAGTTATAAAGGTAGGTTTTAGGCTTGTCCAGACCCATGCTGCGAGACATGGTAGAGCAAGATGGGATTTGCCCCTCCGATTAGGAGAGATATACTCTGGGGCCCTAGTGTGATCCGACCAGGATAAGCATGGCCATGCGACAAGGATTATGAGATAATCCGGTTTGTGGTCGGCATCACTGGAACGAGAAAGAGGTCGGGCTAGCACAAGGATGATAGAATCGCCTTGAGCCCGACAACATATATCGTGTGGCAAAGGGAACAGAAGTGTGACATGTTGTACAGGTATGCCAACCGGCTTCATTGTCTACTTGGTGGTCGGCACACCTTGCTAGAGGCCGCTACCAACCGAGCAAGGTCGGAGGTGATCCGAACTGCGACCGAGTCGACTTGAACCTAAGGGGTCGCGTGCTTAAGGGAAGGAACCTGTGAGGCTGGGTCCGACTCCACGAGTCAGATGTGATCCTACTCGGACTCGGATCAAGGCCGAACAGACTTTGGGCTTTAGGATCCGTGCGAGGCCCGAGCCCGCGACGGATGCCTATATATAGTGGAGGTGCGGCACACTCATTTGGTTGATCGCTTTGGCGCTGTCATTAGGGCTTTGCATGTGTTGCAACTAGCCACCTCCACTCGCCGCCGGTTGTGTGACCGGACCTAGCAGTCCACCGCACGACGTTCCTCCTGCACGCACGGATACCGTTAGAGGTGGTGCACTTGCGCCGCTCTGGCGAATCTGTTCATGGGATCCTATCGGCTACGTGGGAGATCGACGAGGAGTAGACGACTCCGGAGACGCGCTGCCTCAACTCTACTTCCGCTGCACGGCACTGCGCGTCTAGTGGTAACGATCCGTGATCCATCTCTGGTAGCATGTTCCTGGATGTTCTGCGGGTAGGAATTTTTAATTTGCAGTCAACGCACCCTACCATAGATCCCAACACGGGATTCCCCTGGAGCAATAGTGGATGGGAGAAGAGAACGACCCCATTGACACCTTCAACAAGGTAATGGCTCCCGCGGGCGCTGCTGTAGACGTCCCAAAACACGTCTAAGCCCAGCTTTCGTCGCCCGTCTTGCCTCCCAAATCCATAGGCCGACTAACCCACCTGTATCACCACCCACGCCATCCTCGTCGATGCAAAGAGGACCTATACCAGACCCGTCAACAGATGGGTCCGCACCCACCAGACCTGGAAACCCTGACCAGTCTGGCAATGGCCGCCTCTAGGACGCCACCATGCTGAGCAACTAAAGCTAGGGTGTGTCACCAGCAGACGTCTGAGGGCATGGCCAATGCTACACGGTGGACAGATGTCCCAACCATCCACGTCGGCTCGGGTGGTCCACAAAGATTGAAAATGTTGTGCGCAGAGTAAAGCAGGTGCTTGCAAAGGAGACTGCCTCCTTGCTGACAAAAGCTTGCTACGATGGTGGTAGCTGTGTGTGTGGGAGGCTGCATGCCGTGTTGTTTTGGAGGAAAGTCAGACAGAGAAATGGAAAAGTAGAGAAAGGAGGGGTCCTCAAATGAGGCTACCGCATTTCAAGAGTGATTTGATATGGTGGCCTCAAACTTACTAACCTACGTGGATGGGCTGGGGCAACACCAAAGTGATGCCTCCATTGTGCATGCCCTGAGAGAGCTTGCATTAGGCCAGCCTGGCCGAGGGGCCGGTGCCTGTCAAATATGAACTTCCATATTGAGGGAGGCGCGCTGCCCAACGTCATGGAGAAGGGTAAGATGCCACCGGGACCAGCAGGACGCCTGGATCGGAACCCAACCCACACGCTCGCACCACTTGGGAGATTGATGTCTACTACGCAACTTTTATTCTTGTAGACATTGTTGGGCCTCCAAGTGCAGAGTTTTGTAGGACAGCAGCAAATTTCCCTCAAGTGGATGACCTAAGGTTTATCAATCCGTGGGAGGTGTAGGATGAAGATGGTCTCTCTCAAACAACCCTGCAATCAAATACAAGAAATCTCTTGTGTCCCCAACACACCCAATACAATGGTAAATTATATAGGTGCACTAGTTCGGCGAAGAGATGGTGATACAAGTGTAGTATGGATAGTAGATATAGGTTTTTATAATCTGAAAATAAAAAAACAGCAAGGTAGCAAGTAACAAAGGTGAGCACAAACGGTATTGCAATGCTTGAAAACAAGGCCTAGGGTTCATACTTTCACTAGTGCAATCTCTCAACAATGCTAACATAATTTAATCATATAACAATCCCTCAACGTGCGATAAAGAATCACTCCAAAGTTCCTATTAGCGGAGAACATAAGATGAAATTGTTGTAGGGTACGAAACCACCTCAAAGTTATCCTTTCCAATCAATCTATTCAGCCATCCCTATAAGTGTCACAAACAACCCTAGAGTTCGTACTAAAATAACACCATATGATACGCATCAACCAACTCTAATGTCACCTAGATACTCCAATGTCACCACAAGTATCCGTGAGTTGATTATTCGATATGCATCAAACAATTTCAGATTCATAATATTCAATCCACACAAATAACTTCAAAGAGTACCGCAAAGTTTCTATCGGATAATAGAAGATGAAAACGTGTACCCACCCATATGCCTAGATTACCCCAAGGTCACGGGAATCCACAAGTTGATTACCAAAACATACATCAAGTGACTCAATAGAATACCCCATTGTCACCACGGGTATCCACATGCAAGACATACATCAATTGTTCTCAAATCCAAAATATTCAATCCGATAATAACGAAACCTCAAAAGGAAAGACTCAATTCATCACAAGAAGATAGAGAGTGTAGAAACACCATATGATCCAACTATATTAACAAAACTCGCGGTACATCAAGATTGTGCCAAATCAAGAACACGAGAGAGAGAGAGAAAGATCAAACACATAGCTACTGGTACATATCCTCAGGCCCGAGGGTGAACTACTCCCTCCTCGTCATGGAGACCGCCGGGATGATGAAGATGGCCTCCGGTGATGATTTCCCCCTTCGATAGGGTGCCGGAAAAGGCCTCCAGATGGTATTTCTTCAGTACAGAGGCTTGCAGCGGCGGCGTCGAAGTTCTAGGTTTATTTCTGGGGGTTTCTCTATTTATAGGATTTTTTAGCGTTGGAATCACGCAAAAAAGAGTTATGAGGGGCCCACAAGGCAACATCACACGACCCCCCCAGGGCACGCCGTGTTGCCTTGTGGCCTCCTCGTGGCTCTTCTGGTCCTTCCATGAAGCTTCGGGGGTCTCTTTTGGTCCAAAAAAAATTGTCAAAAAGTTTTGTCCAATTCCGAGAACTTTTATTTCTGCACAAAAAACAACACCACGGTAGTTCTGCTGAAAACAACATCAGTCCGGGTTAGTTCTAATCAAATCATACCAAAACCATATAAAATTGTTATAAACATGGCATGGATACTTCATAAATTATAGATACGTAATACGTCCAATTTGCATCATGATTTCCTACTGTTATTTATTATGTATTTGATCATTATTTCACTTGATGATGCAATTCTTATGCCTTTTCTCTCTTAATTTGCAAGATTTATATGTAGAGGGAGAATACCGGCAGCTGGAATTCTGGACCTGAAATAGCTACAACAGAGATACCTATCCTACAGAGCTCCAATTGACTTGAAATTTCACGGAGATTTTTTATTGAATATATAAAAATATTGGAGAAAAGAGATACTGGAGGGGACCCACCAGTTGCCCACAAAGCAACAGGGCGCGGCCCCTTTGGGCGCGCCCTAATGCCTTGTGGGGCCCCTGGCTGGCCTCTGGCCCCCTCCTTCTACTATATAAGCTCATTTTCCCTAAAAAAATAGAGAGAAGACTTTTGGGACGAAGCGCCGCCATCTCGAGGCGGAACCTGGGCAGGAGCAATTTTGCTCTCCGGCGGAGCGATTCCACCGGGGATACTTCCCTCCGGGAGGGGAAATCGAAGCCATCGACATCACCAACGATCCTCTCATCGTGGGAGGACCAATCTTCATCAACATCTTCACCATCACCATCTCATCTCAAACCCTAGTTCATCTCTTGTATTCAATCTTTGTCTCAAAACCTCAGATTGGTACCTGTGGGTTGCTAGTAGTGTTGATTACACCTTGTAGTTGTTGCTAGTTGGTTTATTTGGTGGAAGATTATATGTTCAAATCCTTAATGATATTCAATACCCCTCTTATCTTGAACATGAATATGATTTGTGAGTAGTTACTTTTGTTCTTGAGGACATGGGAGAAGTCTTGTCATAAGTAATCATACGAATTTGATATTCGTTCGATATTTTGATGATATGTATGTTGTTGCTTCCTTTAGTGGTGTCGTGTGAACGTCGACTACATGACACTTCACCATCTTTGGGCCTAAGGGAAAGCATTGTGGAGTAGTAATTAGATGATGGGTTGCTAGAGTGACAGAAGCTTAAACCCTAGTTTATGCGCTATTCCGTAAGGGGCTGATTTGGATCCATATGTTTCATGCTATGTATAGATTTATCTTAATTCTTCTTTTGTAGTTGCAGATGCTTGCAAGAGGGCGTAATCATAAGTGGGAGGCTTGTTCAAGTAAGAACAACACCCAAGCACCGGTCCACCCACATATCAAATTATCAAAGTAGCGAACGCAAATCAAACAAACATGATGAAAGTGACTAGATGAAATTCCCATGCGTCCTCGAGAATGCTTTGCTTATTATACGAGTTCGTTCTGGCTTGTCCTTTGCTATAAAAAGTATTGGGACACCTTGCTGCACTTTATTATACTTTTTACTTGTTACTTGTTATGAATTATCTTGCTATCGAAACTATCTGTTACCGCTACTTTCAGTACTTGCAGAGAATACCTTGCTGAAAACCGCTTGTCAGTTCCTTCTACTCCTCGTTGGGTTTGACACACTTACTTATCAAAAGGACTACAATTGATCCCCTATACTTGTGGGTCATCAAGACTCTTTTCTGGTGCCGTTTCCAGGGAGTGAAGCGCCTTTGGTGAGTGGAATTTGGTAAGAAAACATTTATATTATGTGCTGAAATTTACTGTCACTTGTCACTATGGAAAGTAATCCTTTGAGGGGCTTGTTCGGGGTATCTTCACCTCGACCGGAAGCATTGAGAATTGCTCCTCAACCTACTGAACCTACTGAAAATATTTACTATGAAATTCCTTCGGGTATGATAGAGAAACTGCTAGCTAATCCTTATGCAGGAGATGGAACGGTGCATCCTGATGTGCACTTGATATATGTGGATGAAATTTGTGGATTGTTTAAGCTTGCAGGTTTATCTGGAGATGGAGTTAAGAAGAAAGTATTCCCTTTATCTTTGGAGGGAAAGGCATTGACATGGTATAGGCTATGTGATGATACTGGAACATGGGATTGGAACCAGTTGAAGCTGGAATTCCACCAGAAATTTTATCCTATGCATTTGGTTCATCGTGATCAGAATTATATATATAATTTTTGGCCTCGTGAAGGAGAAAGTATCGCTCAAGCTTGGGGGAGGCTTAAGTATATGTTGCACACATGCCCCAATCATGAGCTCTCAAGAGAAATAATTATTCAAAACTTTTATGCTCGGCTTTCTCATAATGATCAATCCATACTCGATACTTCTTCTACTGGCTCCTTTATGAAGAGAACTTTTGAATTCAGATGGGATCTTCTGGAAAGAATTAAATGTAACTCTGAAGATTGGGAAATCAACAAAGGTAAAGAGTCAGGTATAAATCTTGAGTTTGATTGTGTTAAATCTTTTATGGAAACTGATGTTTTTTCATAAGTTTAGTACTAAATATGGACTTGACTCTGAGATAGTAGCTACCTTTTATGAATCTTTTGCTGCTCATGTTGATCTCCCTAAGGAGAAATGGTTTAAATATCATCCACCTATTGAATTAAATGAAGAACCTGTTAGTGTTAAAGAAGAAACAATTGTTTACAATGTTGATCCAGTTGTGCCTACTGCTTATATTGAGAAACCTCCTTTCCCTATTAGGATTAAGGAACATGCTAAAGTTTCAACCGTGGTTAACAAAAGTAATATAAGAACACCTGGACCTTCTGAACAAATTAAAGTTGAACCTAATATTGCAATGGTTAAAGATCTTTTGGTTGATGATATTGATGGGCATGTTATTGACTTTTGTGATGAGGCTACTAGAATTGCTAAACCTGTTAGAAATGAACGAGATATGCTAGACAAGAACAAGCCCGTAGTTGGCATGCCTGTTGTTTTTGTTAAGATTGGAGATCATTGCTATCATGGTTTGTGTGATATGGGTGCTAGTGTGAGTGCTATTCCATTTTCTTTATATCAAGAAGTAATGCATGATATTGCACCTATTGAGATTGAAGATATTGATGTTACTATTAAGCTTGCAAACATAGATACTATTACACCACTTGGGATTGTTAGAGATGTTGAAGTCTTGTGTGGTAAAATCAAATACCCTACTGATTTCTTAGTACTTGGTTCACAACAAGATAATTTTTGTCCCATTATATTTGGTAGACCCTTCTTGAATACCGTTAATGCTGAAATTGATTATGTTAAAGAGAAAGTTAGGGTTAAGTTTGGTGATATATCTCATGAATTTAATTTCTCTAAGTTTCGTAGACAACCTCATGATAAAGAATTACCCAATGACGGTGTCCTGGATTAGGGGGGGTGCTAACCTAGCCAGCGTCTCTTCGGTTGGGCCGATGGGCCCTCGTGCGTGATCAAGATGGACTCCGGAGGCTGTACACAGGAAGCGTGATCGAGACTGTCTCTACCGAAGACTTGACATATACTCCAAGATCTTTCCAGCCGCCTTACTACTAGATACCAACTTTGTAACCCTAGATACCCTCCCTAGCGTGTATATAAGCCATAGGGTTTAGCCCGTCGGGGACATATAAACGCAACATCGTTCACCTAGCCCTAGAAGTTAGACACACATTACGATCTCGAGGTAGATCAACCTTGCATTCGATACATCTCCATCAATATAAACAGAAGCAGGACGTAGGGTTTTACCTCCATCAAGAGGGCCCGAACCTAGGTAAACGTTGTCTCCCTTGTCTTTGTTACCACTGATCCGAGATCCACAGCTCGGGACCCCCTACCCTGAGGTCTGCCGGTTTTGACACCGACACTGGTGCTTTCATTGAGAGTCCCGCTGCGCGGTCACCAGAAGGATCAATGGCTCACCTGCAGGTCAATTGCACCAACGGCCCTGGGGACGTTTACGCCCCCGGACAGCTCTTTGTTTTCGGCAGCATGGTCTTTTACGCTGACTCAACAGGGCATCTAGCCTCTGTCGAGAACTACGCCCCAGGTCGGATCGTGACCTTTGGCGGCCTCGAATACACTGTGGATTCCCGTGGTGAACTCATCCTATCGGGATGGACCCCCGGCCAGATTGAGGACGCGACCGGTGCTGGAGGCTCGACTCCGGAACCGAATTCCATTGCGGCACCTGTAGAGACCCCCGACACGACTACTCCGGCCAGTTTCCTTCCGATCGTCAGTCCGGAGATAGATCCGGCTCCCACTTTCGAAATTACGTCAGTGCTAGAACTGACTTCGGCGCAGAACCCAGAATTGTGTTCAGATTCCCTTCGTACCGAAGACACGTCAAGTTACACGTCGGGCATACTTCGAGCCAGCCCTGCCTATGGCGCATCAATGAATCTCGAAGAGCTATCTCACCTCGATGAGATGCTTAACCGCATCCGGAGCATGTCCATCTCGGACGGCAAGACTTCGGTTTACAATCGGATCGGACTTAAAGCCGACGATCGGGAAATTTACATCACACCCATCACCCACCTAGTCGCCACGGTCGACGATTTAACCGACGTGTTGGACTATGGTGAGGCCACAGACATGGAGGAAGATGCTGACGGCCCCATCAAGAACACCTCGCCCCCGATAAACGCGGGCAGGTGGACCGCCACGTCCACCTACGATGTGTACATGGTGGACACCCCCAAATCCCCTCCAAGACGTCGGCAAAGGCGCCGAAGGGGTAATAACGGGGAACCCAGTGGTAATGACGCGACAGCCAATAATGGCGACGCGGAGGACGGCGATGCCGGTAACCATGACGAGGACGTTCAAGCCTCCCCAGTAAGGAACGACACACCGGACCGCCTTCTCAGGGACTCAGATCCCGATGACCTCTTTGAAGGGGCCGACGACAACTACATGCCAGAATTGGAGGAGGACGAGAGCCTCGGTACCGAGGACTACATCGTCCCCGAAGACCCTTTTGAACAAGAGCGCTTCCGGCGGCGCCTCGTTGCGACGGCCCAGAGCATAAAACGCAAGCAGTAGCAGCTGCAGGCCAATACCGACGCACTAAACGAAAAGTGGATCGAAGTGCTCTCCGGCGAGCAAGACATGGAAAACCAGCGCCATAGTGCGCCGAAATCATACCCATGTAGGCGTCTCTTGCCGGAGTTCGATGAGGAGCTCGCCGACGACCACGACCGACCCCCTAGAGGCCGGGACAAGCCAAGACGAGAAGACCTCAGTGACCGGCCACCTCCACGCCATTATGGCAAGGACCCCATGGATTACTTAGATCCTCATGATGCTAGACGTTGCATTGAGGAAAACAGGGCACCCTCTTGGTCCATCTATGGATCCAGGGGATGCGCGCCCGCTGGGCTTGACGGCTACGATGCCTGGGTGGACAGGAAAGGCCGTGCCCAAGATCAAGCTTACTCGCAGCTCTCTCCGGACCTCCGATGAGATGCTCCTCGGTTCCAAGGTCCGGCTCACCCAATCTGCTTTATAGACAGGGTGATGGAACATCAATTCCCGGAAGGATTTAAGCCCATCAATATAGAATCATACGATGGCACCACGAACCTAGCAGTTTGGATCGAGGATTTCCTCCTACACATACACATGACCAACGGAGACGATCTCCACGCCATTAAATATCTGCCGCTCAAGCTAAAGGGGCCAGTGAGGCATTGGCTTAACAGCCTCCCTCCTCACTCTATCGGCAACTGGGAGGCCCTAGAAGACGCTTTTCGAGCAAACTTCCAGGGCACATATGTCCGACCTCCGGACGCTGATGACCTCAGCTGTGTCACCCAGCAGCCAGGCGAATCAGCCCGGAAATTCTGGAACAGGTTAGTCACTAAGAAGAACCAGATCATAGACTGATCCGAAGCCGAGGCCATCGCCGCATTCAAGAACAATATCCGGGATGAATGGTTGGCCCGTCAACTCGGCCAGGACAAGCCGATGACTATGGCAGCCCTCGCCTCACTAATGACCCGCTTTTGCGCGGGGGAGGATAGTTGGCTCGCCCGTAGTACTCACAATGGCGAGGTAGGCACCTCGGAAACACGCGACGCCAATGGAAAACCCAAGCGCAACAAAAATAAGCGCATGTATAAAAATGGTGGAAGCGATACGAAAGACACTGCGGTTAACGCAAGGTTCACCAGGCCTAAATCCGGGCAGAGAAGAAAACCCTTTAAAGGGAACAAAGATGGACCTAGCCAGCTTGATCGACTCCTGGACCGCCCATGTGGAATCCACGGCACTTAGGAAAAACCAGCAACTCACACTAACAGGAATTGCTGGGTCTTCAAGCAAGCCGGCAAAATAGCGGCAGAGGGTCAAAATAAAACCCAAAATCACAGTGAAGACGAGGATGAACCTCGACGGCCCAATAATGGAGGCCAAAAGAAGTTTCCTGATGAGGTAACATAGGTCAATATGATCTATGTCACCCACATCCCTAAAAGGGAGAGGAAGTGTGTGCTTCGGGATGTATACACGCTGGAGCCAGTCGCCCCGAAGTATAACCCATGGTCGGCTTACCCGATCATGTTTGACAAGCACGATCATCCGACCAGCATCAGGCATGGCAGATCGGTGGCACTCATCCTGGACCCTATTGTCGATGGTTATCATCTAACACGCGTCCTGATGGACGGAGGAAGCAGCCTCAACCTCATTTACGAGGACACGGTTCGAAAGATGGGCATCGACTCATCTCGGATCAAGCCGAGCTCCACCACCTTTAAAGGTGTCATCCCGGGAGTTGAAGCCGCTGTACCGGAACAGTCACCCTAGAGGTAGTCTTCGGCTCGCCCGAGAACTTCAGAAGCGAGGAGTTAATCTTCGATATCGTACCTTTTCGAAGTGGATACCACGCGCTCCTAGGGCGCACGGCCTTTGCACGCTTCAACGCAGTCTCGCATTATGCCTACCTCAAGCTCAAAATGCCGGGACCTAATGGCATTATCACAGTCAATGGTAACACCGAACGTTCACTCCGGACAGAGGAACAGACCGCGGCTTTCGCAGCCGAGGTACAGGCGTCCGAGGAGGCAGCCCATAGCGATAAACGCGCCGCTCGCTCTTTGAAGCGCGCCCGGGCTGCACAAATCGACCTCGGCCAGGTACTCCCGCACCCGAAATAGGGATGCGGGCTCCTCGCGTGCCCTCCCTGGAGTGGGCACTACGTCCCCAAAGTGCATAATTTTGCACTGAAAATTCCCTGGGTCGCGAGGAGCCAAAAACTTGCTCAAACGTCGGCACGGTTCAACCAAGCAAAGACGTGGCTTCGAGCCCCCTTGTAGGCAAATCTCTGTCAAAGAAACAGCCAAACATGACTACGTCAATGTGGTTTCAACCAAAGAACGGACTTCGGCAACATCTCCTTTAAGGAGCTCGGTCAATCGAACGCTTGAAGCGTATAAAGGGCCGGAAAGGCATTAACCTTCCCAAGTCCTCACCGTCAATGGTGAACATCTGGACAACAGCTCGGAAACGCAGACGTGCGGCAGGTAGCGGCCCGGATTCGTAAAACATCCGATGATGAAAATCTGCCCTGTTTCTCCCTCCTTTTTTTTTACTTTTTACATTGTATTCTTTCAATTCCTCTCGCCGCAGTTGGGCATGTACACGCTTGAAATTATGAAATAAAGAAACTGTGCCCCTTAAAGGTCTCTATCATATTTGTTTATCAGCATGGCCCCTGTGAGACGAAGAAGTTCTCTAAAAAAGATACAATTGTATAGCAAGTCCGAAGTATTCGGCGTCTCAGATTTTGGCCTTATATGCATCAGTTTCGAACCTAGATTTTGGTCAATAGTTGGGTTGCCCGGCTCCTATGTGTACCTCTTACGTTTCTGACGAATTCGGCTAAGGGCGTAATGGGAGAACCACTGCGATTGCACTGCCAGGTCAATTGGCATAGTGCCTCCGTGGAGAAAGCCGAAAACTGACTATCTAGGTATGTGTAAACTGTTCCGCCATCCGTAGACCGCGTTAAGCGATGTGACGATAGAGATCACCCATGTTAAACGAAGGGCTTTCATTTCTAGCCATAGTGTGTTATGGCCTAGGCCTCGGCCGACCAGGCCGACCACTTCTCACACCGGGGGCTGGTCATCAGCCCCCACAGTCAAACTCCTATGACTAAGTGAAAGTCATAAAGCCACTATAGTCTGATTGCCTAGTTCCTATAAGCACCGACCACCTCCAGGTACCGAGACGTCGGCTAAGGGTCAAGTGTGTCTTAAGGAACACCCTTTGTATGACCTACACTGGGGCTGAAGCCGACGACTGGCCACTCTCATTTTAAAACAGTCATATCGGAGGAAAAACTAATTACAAAACAACACACATGGAATCTAAAGCCATATTCATTCAACCAAAAGATCAAGTTTTATACATCATACACTTCGGCATTCCAAAGTACTGTTTAGAAATACATAGTGTCCTTTGGACACATGGCTTCGGTGGTACGAGCTCCGGCCTCCACCTCGGCGAAGAACTGTTCGGCAGTGTGCGACTTGTTGGTCGGAGGGCCCGCGACACATGTCACCGCATCAACCTTTCAGAAGTGCGTCTTCATGCAGGCGTACGCCCTCCGCGCTTCTTCAAAGCACGCGGACCTCTTCCAGCGGTTCATGCAGGGCACGACATCTCGGAGATGGGCCGTAAGGCCGAAGAGGCTCTTCGGCATGGCTTCGGCAGGCCACAACGCGACGCAGAGGTCCTGGAGCGCCGGTCTCATCATGCGAAACAACTCCACCAGCTGCTTCACTCGATGATTCAGCAGCTGTGCCGACGGCGACCCCGGGAACTGCCCCCAAAAGGGCTTCTCCGCCTCGTGGCCGGCTAGCTGGCCGAAGTACGCCACCGCATCCGCCGTGCTTTGCGGAAGATCCGCAAAGACCTCTGCGGAATGCCATAACTGGGTGAGCTCGACACACCCTTTGCTGCCAAATGAACACTGCAGCAGAAATAGCTTACCCGAGGCGATTTGCTCCACCTGCTGGAGCACCTCGTGGTCAGCTCGGGCCGAGGTCTTGAGCTCGGAGTAGGCAAGTTGAAGCTTCTCGAGCTCTTCCTTTGTTCGTTGACCCTCCTCCTGAAGCTTGTCGCGTGCTTCAAACACGCCCTTCAGGGTCTCCTCAACCTCCAACACCCACGCCTGGTGCTTTTCCCCGGCCGCCTTCTCGGCGGCCCGGGCCTTCTCTGCCTTGGCGGCAGCAAGCAGCCTCCTGCTGCCTCACCTCCTGCCGAGCCTTTTTGAGCTCGGCCTTGAGCGTCTCAAGCTCCGCTAATGCCGCTGTCCTTGAAACAGTTCGGCCTTAGTTTTTCATTGTGCAAACACCTATCATAAACTCTTTTTGTACCTAGTACAACACAAATTTAACTTGCTTACCTCGAGACTGCTCGAATTTTTGGTTCACCAGGGTAAGCTCCTCCTAGGACCTCTCGAGCTTCCGGTTCATCTCCGCAATCTCCTCGGAGACGGGGTCCGGAACCGAGGTCGAAACCTGGCAGTAAAAATCCTTATTACAAAGGGAACAGTTAAATTACTAAAAGGTTCCAGGACGGCTGCCTTCAGCAGCGCCCTGGGGGCTACTTAACAGGCTCCTACTTAATCAAACGACCCCAATGCCGTCTTCTTGAAACCGACTTCGGGCTCGGGGGCTACTCACTCACTAAGCCGTTTAACAGGCTGTACTCTTATGTCCTCGGACAAATACATGACTCAAAAAAGCTCAAATAAACAAATTAAACTTGGTGTGCGGATAGAAGCGTACCTTGAAACCCGCTACGAGGTTCTTGAAAACCTCGTGCAGGCCGGCCCCTGTGGACCGGTAGCCCTGTAGCACCGCACCTATCAAGGCACGGTGCTCTTCCTTGATGGAGGAGCCTTTCAGGGCCTCCTCCATCTCCTCGGTCCACCCCGCGCCAGCCCGTCCTTGGGCAGTTGGCGGGGGTGCAGGGATGACCTCGGATACGTCTACCCGGGTGACCTCCACCTGGGGTGGCGGAGCCGAGGTAGATATCGGCTGGACCAATGACTGGCCCGACCCCTCTTCGATGACCACGGGGTGTTTTTCCCCCGGGTCTTGTTGGGCCGAGGTGTCGACCTCGGCCATGATGGCCACCTCATCGGCCCCCGTTGTGTTGACACCAGGGGCCAGGGTGGATGTTGCCTCCCCTAGCCCGTCGTGCACCGGGGGAGGAGCAGCGGGCTCTGGAGTCCCGCTGGCGGATGGCAATCCGCTCGAGGAACCGCTGGGGATTACCCTCGGCGGACTACGTACGAAAAGACGCTCTATGAGTTTTCCTTTGCTAAAAAGAACTTATTAAATGAAAAGACGGGATATGAAGACGACGGCTTACCCTCGAGGCGCCGGTTTCTTCCTCCCTATCGCAAGGAGGTCCTCTTCTGAGTCGCCGGAGAGCTCGACTCTCCCCGACAACTTGCTGGTGGCCCCGGACGAGGTTGTCCTCGGCCTCTTCGGGCCCTTGAGCGGCATACCAGCCTCGATGTCCTCCGACGCCGATATCTTCCCTTTCGGGAGAGGGAACTCCTCCTCCTCACCCTTCTCTGCATCACCATCTTGGGCGGCGGAGGTGTGGGTCTCTTCGGACCGGGTGACCGAGGTCCCCCGAAACCGAGCACTTGACCTACCCCTCTGGGACTTCGTCTCTTTGGGGGCCACCACGTGCGGCTCCTCGGTCAGGAGCCCCGAGAGCAGGGGAGTCTGGGGGCTCCTCTGGCAGTGGGGCCGGGCATTGCACTCCTTGCACCCAGGCCATCCACTTCTGCAAAACATCAAACACAACGATTCAAGCAAAACTTTACTCCTCGGTGCGATGGGCAAAGAATGACAGTTGATGGACAGGATCGCTCACTAGGGGGCTTCATAGCCGTGTTCAAGGCTGCGGACCTCCCCTTCCTTGGGGATCTTGTCCTTGGCCAGCTTCATGAGTCTTGTCCACATGGCGGCCAAGGTGGAGCGGAAGAAGGTGGTGATGGTGTCCATGTCCTCGGGCTTTTGTGCCCATATCGGGGTAGCCCGAAGCTGGAGGGGGAGTATGCGGCGGTTGAGCATGAAGTTGATGACGTCGGCAAGCTCGACCTTCCCCGTAGTGGACCACCATTTGATCCTCTCGACGAGGAGCTCCACCTCTTTTGGGTTCCCCCAGGCGACGCCCTTCTCCTTCCAGGACTTGAGCTTCTTTGGGGGCCCGGCCGAGAAGGCTGGGACCTCGGCTTGACCAGGGGCGAGCGGTTTGGTGATATAAAACCACTCCCACTGCCACTCCTTCACCGTTCAATGAAGGTGCCCTTGAACCATGTCGCCCCCTGGTTTTTGCTGATCACGGCCCCTCCGCACTCTGCGAGGTCGGAGCCACTGGACTTCGGCTTGATCCCGAAGAGCTTCAGCCATAGGCCGAAGTGTGGCTCGCACCGGAGGAAGGCCTCGCAAACCATAATGAAGGAGGCGAGGTGGAGAATGTAGTTTGGGGCCATATGGTGGAAGTCGAGCCCTAAATAGTACATCACCCCGCGCACAAAGGGGTGCAGCGGGAACCCCAGGCCTCGGATGAGGTGGGGGACGAAGACTACCCGCTCCCCGGCGTTGGGAGCGGGCACCAGCTGGCCAGCCGCCGGAGCGCGGGCGGCGATGGCGGGGGTCAGGTACCCCGCGCTGCGCAGCTCCGAGATGGTATCGTTCGTCACGATGGAGCGACCCCAGTGCCCCTTGAGGGTGTCGGCCATGGCTGGTGGTGAAGGGTGGTCTCACGAAAGGGAAAAGCGAGTAGGATAGGATCTGGGCGCTGGAGGTAGACGAAGCAGTAGAGGAGGAGAATGGGAGTGTGGTCGATTGCGCTGTCCTCCTTTTTGCTCTTATAAGCCTGTGAAAGGCTGAGAGTCCCCTCGCTGCGCCGATAAACTCACCGCTCCCATCAAAGATGCCGTTAAGCATATGGGGGAAACAAAATTGTAATGATATCCCTAAGAAAACGGGCACGATCTCCACCTTGATGGGATGTGCCAGTAAAAAGGCTGCCACGAACCGCGATTTGAGGGAGGTAGTAACTACCCGACCTATCGTGGGGTGTGCCATTTCGTAAAGCTGTCAGACCGGACTGGACCGTTCATACCTCGATGGCAAGCCTTCGAGGCTAAGATTCCTACCCCCTTCGGGCAGGGTGCAAGCTCAGCCGAACCTCGGATGTCATCGCTCCACTAAAAAGAGTGAAATATACAGGGGAACTCGTCTGTCAAGCCAAGGACTCCGGATCCAAAGTAGCGTCTGTTGAGAAAATCATCCTCGGCGTAGAAGACCAGTTCGGGGGCTACTGACGGTGTCCTGGATTAGGGGGGTGCTAACCTAGCCAGCCCGTCTCTTCGGTTTGGCCGATGGGCCCTCGTGCGTGATCAAGATGGACTCCGGAGGCCGTACACAGGAAGCGTGATCGAGACTGTCTCTACCGAAGACTTGACGTATACTCCAAGATCTTTCCAGCCGCCTTACTACTAGATACCGACTTTGTAACCCTAGATACCCTCCCTGGCATGTATATAAGACATAGGGTTTAGCCCGTCGGGGACATATAAACGCAACATCGTTCACCTAGCCCTAGAAGTTAGACACACATTACGATCTCGAGGTAGATTAACCCTGTATTCGATACATCTCCATGAATATAAACAGAAGCAGGACGTAGGGTTTTACCTCCATCAAGAGGGCCCGAACCTGGGTAAACATTGTCTCCCTTGTCTTTGTTACCACCGATCCGAGATCCACAGCTCGGGACCCCCTACCCCGAGGTCTGCCGGTTTTGACACCGACACCCAATAAAGATGAAATTATAGGTCTTGCTTCTATTGTTGTGCCTCCTACCGATCCTTTAGAACAATATTTGCTAGACCATGAAAATGATATGCATATGGATGAAAGAAATGAAATAGATGAGTTGTTCTTTAAGCAAGCACCCACTACTGCAGGCGACCGCTAACGCGACACCTGAATTAGAGACCCCGCGACCAAACTGTGTGCGATGCATGAATCGCAAACGGTGTAGTAAAAAAAACCGTTGCCAATAAGACAAACTATTTGCAATGTAGGAGACATAAAAAACGATTAGAGACGCATGTGCGATACATGGCATACAGTTGATCCATACGAACTGTTTGCGATAAGCCAGAACAACAAACACGGTCCGCCAGTTCATGGTGTGTGGGATACATTGCATACAGTTCACTCGGATGAACTGTTTGTGATTACCCAACACAACAGAAACGGTCAGGCAGATCAAGGTGTGTGTGATATATGGCATGCGGTTCACTCGGATGAACTGTTTGCGATTACCCAACACATCAGTTTAACAAGATGTGTGTGATATGCGACAAACAGGTCAGTAATCAGAAATGTGTGGGAAGACCGATAACAACACAGACGATTCCTGCTAATAACCCATGTGTGTTGTGGGCAAACGCTTGCTGGTAAACAATTGTCAGCGATTGTTGAAATCATCACCGACGGGTTCCGTAGTTTAATCCATGTGCGATGTGATTTGCTCAGTTTGCACAACATCTATGCTCTCTGTCTACAGAACAACAACATATATACTTATAAGGACATGATTGCATAACCAAATTAAACATCCAATTACATAACTGACTACACACATAACATATGCACACACCAAAGTAAACAATTACATGCATAATAAACTAGGATAAACGGTCATATCTAATCATCATCTACTTCTTCTTGTGACGCTTGCTGCTGCTGCTCTGCTGGTGGCTTGATCCCTCGTCATCTATAGGAAGGAGGCACTCCCTCATGTAGACGATCCACCTGTGCATCTCGTAGCATGTGTACACGTTCGTGGCTACAAACTTGAGGTGAGGTTCATCCAGTCTCCGCACCCAGGCACCGTGCCAGGATCTAGGATTTCTCTTGGAACCTTCCTTCATGTTTTCGTAGTAGGGGTCGATGATGGCCGCGGCGAGTTCAACCAGGGAGTCCTTCTTCGTGCTGCCCTAGACCCTATAGTGACCACAGATGTCGACAAGCTTCGAGCAGGCCAAGCCCGAAATCTGGAGCGCTTTTACATCGTTGACGGTGTCCACCGTAGCGAACTTGTAGTCGGAGCTCTTGACAAACCTGGTGAAATGCTCGCAAGCACTTGTGGCCAGGCAGTAGTGGTAGACGAGGACATGATGGCCCACACACAACTGGGCGACGGCAACCGCCTGATCAACCCCGGGACGACTGTCGGTGTACTGGAGGTCGAAGCCGACCACTTTGTACTTGTCGTCCTTAGCAAGCAACTGCTCCATGGTGTTGATGGAGTCCTCCACCATGGCTGGGTCGATGGTGTACACCACCGTGAGTTCCTTCCCCCTCACGTGGGTGTCCACACGATGCACGCCGAACTCCATTGGAGTGCCGCTGGATATCCTCTCTCTCAATGTGTCGTCGTGGGTGTGCTTGTTGTGTTGTGGGGCGCGATCGAAAGGTCGAAGAGACTAAGGTTATAATGGCCGTGAGAATAAATGGGGAAGCCGAACGGCCTGGAGTATCGGCGCGCGCGGATGGCAATTGTTGCAGCGCGTAACTGCATCATGCCGCACGTTTTAACTGCATCGTGGCGACGCGTGTGGACGCAACCGCATGCATATGGCGCCCAAAACATGATCGTGCGCCGGCCCCAACCGCTGAAAGAGTGCGTGCGGAGGGACGCGAGCAGAGCGTGCCGCGGCTGCCTCAACGTCGAGTAGAGCATGTGAAGGGACGCGAGCATAGCGCGCCGCGGCCGCCTAAACGGCGAGCAACCACCTGCGTATAGCAGTTCTGGTCAACCGTCTGGCACGCGTGGGAGGCGAGACGGCCCATCCATCGGACACGCTGACACACCGATCAAACCTAAACGTGTTCACACCGATCAAATTACCATGCAATGAGTAATTGCAAATCTGTTCACACGGATCAAACCTAAACATGTTCCCACTTAGCACTGGGCTATAAAAACTAGTACCCACTCGAAAATTATTGCACATTCCTCTCCTCATCACCAAAAAAATAGGTCTTTCCTCCTAAGTCATTCCTTGTGTCTGCCATGGCCGGTAGGAGGAGTTCTAGGTCGACATATAACCAGGGAGCAAAGACCAAGGCCGCGGAAGCACTATGAGGTCCCGCCGCAACGCGGCAGCCGCAACAGAGATGTCCTGCCGCGTCGCGGGGCCCTCGAATGAGCTCTCACGGGTAGGCGAGGGCTCTCACAAGCGTACTCGCCATGTCGGCGAACTCGACGAGCTAGCGGGGCTGAAGTCCTTAGCCAGCGACGACGACATTCTCGCTGGCCTAATTAACCAGCAGGAGCTGCTCGCCGGCTTGGAGAAGCTGCTCGAGATTAGCGATGCCTCGGTTGATAAGGCGACCGGCCTCGTCGTGAAACTCATGGGTGACAATGCGAAGCTCCACGAGGAGCTTGACAAGCAGAAGGAGGAGGCCGCCGGCTGGAGGGAGCTGTATGAGAAGAGCGTTGCCTCGCGGATGACGCTGACAGCCGTCGTCCATGAACTTGGGGATGACTTGAAGAAGCTCCGCATCGAGTGCGAGCTGTAGGTGGAGGAATCCATGGCTGCTGTCAAGCAAAGTCATGAGGATGTGAAGAAGGAGCTGGAAACTCCTCGCCCAGCGATCCATCGAGAAGTAGAGAGCAGTGACTTCCTTCTTCCTTTTTTTTCTTCTTCTCTTTTTCCCCCGTGTCTTTCGGGCGTTGCTGCATGTGGCATTTTAAATTATCCGGGATATGTAAGACAATTATTATCCGTTGCCATTGTCAATTTGTCGTCGTATTATTTCGTTCGTAACCTCATAGGTACATGTATACGAGTCGAAAACAGGCTAAAAGTCACGTTCTCAGCGAGGCACGAACAAAACAATGCTAGCTAGCGTTGAGCGGGGCCATGGGATCACAAGCTAACACCTTCCGTCCAGGTGCATTAACCGCATGTTAAACAGTGGCTCGGCCACCATTAATGGAGAAGTTGGGAGCGAGGCAGCGGGTGGAGGTCAAAGAGCTCGCTTCCCGGTGAGCTTGCTCGGCCGCCATTAATGGAGAAGTTGGGAGCGAGGCGGCGGGTGGAGGTCAAAGAGCTCGCTTCCCGATGAGCCTGTGCGGCAGACAGCTCGGATGGGTCCCATCGAGCCTACATGGCGGACTGCTCGCACGCGTCCCGTCGAGTCGCGCGGTGGACTTCTCGCACTCGACCCATCTAATCAAACAGCTGCACGCACGCCACCTAGTATGGTCAAATTTTTGCACAAAATACAAAGAGGACCAATAAACTTGGACTAAGGTAGTACTCTCCAATAAAAAGAGGGACGGGTGGCCGCACGTAAATGGTTAGTGGAATGCCCACGGTTCAAACAATACAATCGTTTGCGATATTAATGTGTCATCTATTTGTTCCAAAATGCCTACGTTGGCTATTAATGTGTGCGCCTTGTCTCAAATTGGACAAATTTTTTACCACGACATATATGTGCCATATAATGACACTATGCCAAGTTTCATGAATTTCGGGTGAGTTTTGGATTTACAGGGATTTAAAAACTGAGATTCTCAATGTTTGAAGCCGAGCCAGGACGCCGAGATGTTTGTAATTCATTCCCATTTCTTGCATGGGACCTAAACATGCACCCAAGGACACATGTATGGTATTTGAAGCCATTTTGGTGCACTAGAGCATGTGCTTGTAATTCAAATTTGAAATATGGAGATTAAATGCCTAGAAAACGCAATTAATGTATAAAAAGGCCAAACAAACCCTGAATAATTCCTTATTTCAGCATGAATCTCCTGTTGGTCTATGTTGCCTGTAGAAAAAAAATACAAGGCGATAAGAGGCAGCGACGATTGTCATTTCGCCCACAAGGGTGGCAAGTACCCTATCGGAACCACGAGGCTTCTTGCTAGAAGCTCCGATTTGTAAGAGGCTTGTACCAAAACTTGCCCCACATTGGACAAAATTTTTACCACGGCATATATGTGACATGTCATGACACGATGCCAAGTTTCACGATTTTCGGGTGAGTTTTTGATTTACGGGGATTTAAAAACCAAGATTCTCAATGTTTGAGTCCGAGCCAGTACGCTGAGATGTTTGTAATTCATCCCCATTTCTTGCATGGGACCTAAACATACACCCAAGGACACATGTATGGTTTTTGAAGCCATTTTGGTGCACTGGAGCATGTGCTTGTAGTTCAAATTTGAATTATGTGCCTAGAAAACTCAATTAATATATGTATAAAATGGCCAGACGAACCCTGAATAATTCAATATTTCAGCGCGAATCTCCTGTTGGTCTATATTGCCTGTAGAAGAAAAATACAAGGTGAGAAGAGGCAGCGATTGCCGTTTCGCCCACAGGGGTGACACGTTCCCTATCGGAACCACGAGGCTTCTTGCTAGAAGCTCCGGTTTGTAAGAGGCGTGTACCAAAACTTGCTCCAAATTGGACAATTTTTTTACCATGGAATATATGTGCCATGTCATGACACGATGCCAAGTTTCATGAATTTCGGGTGAGTTTTGGATTTACGGGGATTTAAAAACCGATATTCTCAATGTTTGAGGACGAGCCAGTACACCGAGATGTTTGTAATTCATCCCCATTTCTTGCATGGGACCCAAACATGCACCCAAGGACACGTGTATGGTTTTTGAAGCCATTTTGGTGCACTGTATCATGTCATTGTAGTTCAAATTTGAATTATGGACATTAAATGCCTAGAAAACTCAATTAATGTATAAAAAAGGCCAAACGAACCCTGAATAATTCCATATTTCAGCACAAATCTCCTATTGGTCTATGTTGCCCGTAGAAAAAAAATACAAGGCGAGATGAGGCAGCGATTGTCGTTTCGCCCACAAGGGTGACACGTTCCCTATCGGAGGCTTCTTGCGAGAAGCTCCGGTTTGTAAGAGGCTTGTACCATAACTTGCCCCAAATTGGTCAGTTTTTTTACCATGGCATATATGTGCCATGTCATGACACCATGTAAAGTTTCATGAATTTCAGGTGAGTTTTGGATTTATGGGGATTTAAAAACCAAGATTCTCAATGTTTGAGGCCGAGCCAGGATGCCGAGATGTTTGTAATTTATCCCCATTCCTTGCATGGGACCTAAACATGCACCCAAGGACACATATATGATTTTTCAACCCATTTTGGTGCACTGGAGCATGTATTTGTAGTTCAAATTTGAACTTTGCACATTAAATGCCTAGAAAACTCTATTATAATGTATAAAAAATGCCAAACGAACCCTGAATAATTTAAAGCAGTTCTGCTCAACCCGTGGGTAAGCACTATGCGCACGCGTCGTGCTAGCTCGCGCTTCCTTCTTTCCCAAGTTTTCCATATTAATGGTGTTATATATCCAAACACGTCACCGTTTCCCGCCACTCCCCCAATCGGTTTCCCGCCACTCCCCCCAATCGGTTTCCCGCCACTCCGCCCATTGGTTTCCCGCTGCCTGTGTCAGTGGGCATAGGAGGATAGGCGGTGACACACCGGCCATACCGCAGTATACCATTCCAGCATGCCAATCCGGCAAAGCGCCGCCGCCGTCATCAACCTCCTTGACGAGGAGAATGAGCCGGAGCAAGCCGGAGAGTCAGAACGGCCGTGCGCCGCCGAGCAAGAGCGGCAATGCACCGCCGAGCGTGAGCGGTATCATCGCGCCCCAGTGCTTGAGCGGGCTAATGTCTACACATGTGTTTGTTGCCGCCCATGGAACGGAGCGGAGGAAGAGTGGCAAAGCGCTGCCGCGCAAGAGCGGGAGAACGCCGCCGCGCATCAGGTGCGGTGCGTCGTACTATCTGAGCGAAGCCGTGTCAGCATCCTATTGACTCAACCACTCGAGAGGCCGTTTACAGGGCCGGTAAGGATCCCGATACCCCGCCAGGAATGGGCAGACGCCGTCCGCGCCATAATTGCGCTGGACGAAGTTCGCAGTGCCAGAATCCGCCGGCACGACGCCAACGGGCTGGTCGATTGGCTCTTCGACCTCCTCGGCCCCCTAGGTGCCGCCAACGACGAAGCAGAGCAAAATACTCGTCGCGGCTTGGAATCGACTGTCTCCGATGAAATATCCTGGGTGGAGATCGATATTGCGGTACAGCAGTTCCACGAGCGTATCAGACGCGTGAACGAAGGCCTGTACCAATTCATGCTTAGCCAAGAGTTCCCGTAGGTTTAGGCCCTGTTTGTATCGGTTTTCTCCCAGTTTTCCGCAATTAACTGGGTAACTATCTTGTTCTTAATTAATGAAAATGCAAAGCTTTTGCTTCTTCCGGCTAGTTTAAGTAGTAAAAAAATGTAAGTTTGAATGGAAGTGGTTCGGTGTGTAAAGATTGCACACAGTTTCTAAAAGCACAAACGTGTGTGATAGTATGGAGTAGGTCCCACACGGTGACCATCGGTAAATGCCTTAAACGCGAGGAGGCAACTCTTATCAGCAAGGGGCAGATTCCCATCCGCTAGCCTAGTCGAATAGAACGCACAAGTTAAGTGAGCTTGGGGCTGGAGCAGTCTAAGGATGGGTGTCCGGGTGGGAGGTTGCTATATCTCTAGCTTCATTTAAGCGCCATGATACGGTCATTACAGACATTTAACATCTAAATGTGTCTGTAGTGACCTGTCATGTCGATTAAATAATCCTTGAGATCCATGTTTTGAAAATTCCGAGAATGATGTTTTTTGTTATTTGTTGTTTTGAAAAATCAGAGAATGATCGCGAGATTGATCTGTGGGCCCGCCACGTTCTAATTTGGAGAATAATGTTTTTTGTTATTTGTTGTTTTGAAAAATCGGAGAATGATCGAGATTGATCTGTGGGCCCGCCACGTTCTATTTTGGAGAATGATGTTTTTTTGTTATTTGTTGTTTTGAAAAATTGGAGAATGATCGAGATTGATCTGTTGGCCCGCCACGTTCTATCCTTTGACCCACAACGTTCGAGATCTGTGGGCCCGCACGTTCTATCCTTTGACCCACAACGTACGAGAAGGGTTTGACCATGACGGGTTCCTCTTGGTATAGGTCACAACATGTCAGACCAAATTTAGTTGGGGAACATTTGTTCGATTCCCTCCCGCCGGCTCGAAGTTGGGGAACCGCGACATCATACGTAACGTGGCTTCCTCGGGGTACGGTGTTCGGTTTGTAATGCAGCTGGTGCCCCATCGAAGTTGTGCACTGGGGATTTGATCACATCACACACCACCCATATATACATATATTTGGGTCGCATGCAGGGTATAGGGTCTTCTGATCGACCCCGTCTCCCATGTGCGGTTTTCAACGACACGCCTATCTGTGGGCCTGGTCTATATATATTATCCCTTTGGCCGACAACGAGGGGGTTTGGCCATGAATGGATTCCTCCTGGTTCGTGTTACCGCGGGTCATGGTGACATGTCCGAGCAAAGTTCGAGCTCATGCGTTCTTAGGATTCCCTCCCATGCGCTCGAAATGGTGGGTTGGATCGACACCCTACGTACGTCGACATCGTCCTTAATTACTACCTACCATTCATGGGGTTTGTCCATTTTGTGAGGTAGGCGCCACATCAAAACTGTACATTATTGGGTATTTAAAACACATCACCCTTCCAACGTACAACAATTTGGGCCCCATGCAGGTGGTGCTGGTTTTGTGGCCCCTCTCTCGCGGTTTACGGTGATGGTCCAATCTATGGGCCCGAGCGGTCTATTATATCCCTTTTTGTCCGACAACAAGCAATGGTTGTTTGGCCAAGATAGATTCACTTGGTCGGTCTTATGGTAGGTCATGGTGACATGCATGCATGTCTGACCAAAGTATGAGTACGTGCATGCATCCCGCCGACACGAAGTGGGGGTGGGGCAGGCACCTAGCTATGACCTTAACCCGTCATTATAGATATCCATGGGGGCTTTCCGGTTTGCGAGGGAGGTTCCACATCAAAGTTGTGTATTGTGTATTTAAACATCACACCCTTTATTCCTACATATATTTGGCCACTTCCAGGTGGTTGTTGTCTTCTGGCCCCTCTCACCCGATCTTCGACGACGCGCCCACCCGTGGGCCCGCGCGTCAAAGTTATGCATTGGGAATTTGAACATCACACACCACCCTTTTCATACATATATATTTGGGCCACATGCTGTTCTGGTTGTGTTCTTATCCTCTCTTGCGTTTTCTTGTTGCCAAATGGTGCTATTTAAAATAGCAGACGCCTCGGATGAAAAACTGCATGCGAACGTACACGCAACGGACACGGGTGAACTGGCTTAACCATGTGCGAAGCTCGTGCCCTGTAAAATCGCCACGACTTCGCAAGCGCCAGCAAGGGTGAAGGGGTAATGTGTACACGATATTTAGGATGAATTCCACGTATGCGTCTAAAAATTAGGACGAACCGTGTGCGATAAACCAACTAGCTAGAAATCTCAAAAAAAGCTACCCGCCTTGAGCGATGCAAAAATTGGTGGTTCCGTGGCTTTTCCTTATTATCATACACAATTATTATGTTTGGACCGTGTGCGATCTGGTTGCTCCCGCCCCGCTTCATTTCCTTTACCCAAATTTTAGTTGCCACGGTATTTCAACCGTCGCCCTCACTCCTCCACCACTGACCTCATAGTAAAATTCCAGTAGCCGAGGCATTTGAACCGTCGCCCTCCCTCGTCCACCACCATCTCCACCCACCATTACTAAAATTTTCAGTAGCCACGGCATATCCTCAAACACCACCCACCCTAACCCTGCCCCCCTCCACAGTCTACGCCCCTCCCCCCCCGCTCGAACCCTAGCTCGCCGCCGCCGCCGAAGCCGCCGCCGCCGCCACCAACCCCTGCCGGTTTTGCCTGTGCCTCCTAGCTTAGATAAGTTTAGGTTACCCACCAATTCCCATACCCTCACCGCCCTGAGTTTTTAGATGAGGCCTGCGGTGTCCCCCCCCAGATCCCCATCCCCTACTACAGAGAGTCACAGCCTAAGCCCGACCACATATCCCGGGGAGCCCGAGGAGCGTACGGCCAAAAGGAGGTCTATCATGGCCTCTCCGCCGAACGATGTCGGGGTGGCCGCCATTCGTGCCGACCTGTCGATCCCGGAGGAACACCTTGCCATAGAAGCCGGCGAGGACGTTGACTACGTCACCATGACAAAGGCTTCACGTCAGCGGGCTCACGTATTACTGAATCTCAGGATAGCCGGCTTCGACATCAAGCTCGTCGACAGCGAAGGCTTCACGCGGGCCATGTCACAGGTTAAGTGGTCCATCCCCAACGCCTCTGGTTCAACCGCCATCGATCTCTTCGAAGGCCCCGCCGCTGATCTCCTCCACCTCGTGGTCAAGGATCTGCGATCCTTGTACGCCATCGAGCCCATTATGTCATTTCTGAAGGACACGTTCTACGGCGGTGGCTTGAGATCCTCAGTTGCCAAGTCAGATCTCATCGACCATGACCATGCGAAGGGCACCCACTACGGCTCTTCCAAGGTGAGACAGCCCATCCGCGACATCAGGGATCGCACCCTGGGTCTGTGCTCTTCCAAGTGGAAGGATCCCGTCCATGACAAGTGAGGCAATATCCTATAAGCAAATCTTACTTTTTCTAGCTAGTCAACTCGTACCCATTGTTGTAGTAGCTTTTGCCATGCGATGTTTTAACTGTGCTATGTTTAATTATTTCAGTTATGCAAAAATGTAATGTTCAATAGGGCTATCTGATGTGTAAGTATGAATTGTCCACTTCAGTTTCACGAATGGCTATATTTTGTTGTATATAGTGAGTAGATGCCTTGTTTTTCTGTATTTGGTTGTTAGGTTGGTTGCAGTGAGCATTTACCCAGTTTTCAAGCAGATGCCCTGTTTATCTGTATTTGGTTGTTAGGTTGGTTGTAGTGAGCATTTGTCCAGTTTTCAAGCAGATGCCTTGTTTATCTGTATTTGCTTGTTAGGTTGGTTGCAGTGAGCCTTTGTCCAGTTTTCAAGCAGATGCCTTGTTTATCTGTATTTGCTTGTTAGCTAGGTTGGTTGCAGTGATCCTTTGTCCAGTTTTCAAGCAGGTGCCATGTTTATCTGTATTTGCTTGTTAGGTTGGTTGCAGTGAGCCTCTGTCCAGTTTTCTATGGCTATATTAGGTTGTTATAGTGAGCATATATGCCTTGTTTATTTTAGTTATTCACAATGTGATGTTCATTATGTGCAAGTATGAACCGTGCAGTTCGATTTCATCAATACCAGTTTGAACGGCTATATTTGGTTCCTGTTATGCCTGGTGAATTTAACACATGCCCTTTATTTTAGTTTTACACATTTATGCGGTGTGATGTTTAAGCATGAGCTATGTTCTATTCATTTTCAATAGTACCTGTTTGAATTACAATATTTGGTTCCTGTTAAGCCTGTTGTACTTAACATTCCCTTCCATTTTTTTACTGATTTAACATCATGCTGAAACCAACACATTCAAGCTGTCATTCTGAGATGTTGTTTACCATGGCTATATTTGGTTGATGTTAAGCATGTAGTACTTATCACGCCTTTCCACGTACTTACGCAGGACAACAACAGGAGTGGCCATCATTTTTCATCGAGGTTAGTTTCATCCCTCGGCTTATACTGCCTCCGCTCCATAATGTAGTGCATATAGATCCATGGCTGGACACTTTTTAGCTTCTAATATTGACTTGTTGATTGTAGTTACATATGTCCTAGGCAAAGATCCACGCCTCGACCCTTTTTGCGTATGGGGCAATGAGATATTCATGAACCAGCATCAAGTGAGGAAACTGATAAGAATTATTAGCAAAAAGATACGACCAATGGCAATTAAATTATTTGTCTACACTCTATCCAACACAATAGTGAGCTGTAGGATGGTAACTACAAACTCTATACCCTTCTCTTTTTACTGCCCATAATGAGTTGTTAGACAACAATGTCTAAATCTTTTTCGTTTGCAGTGGTTCCCAAAGCAGTTTACTCAAGATTACCTTGCGAAGTACATTATTGGTGGACATGCAATGAAGGTTAAAGTATTTCATCGAGACTACAATGAGCATCGAGAAGTCCTAATGAAGACAGTGAAAGGTGGGCGGGCGGCCATCACAAGGGGTTGGCCTAGAGTCGTTCGTGCATTTGGCATGGAGGAGGACACAATATGGGCATTCCACTTCACCTTCTCCAGCAACCAGAATGTCTTCCACCTCTCTCTTTACAGTCTTTAGTACAATTGTGCTTCATCATTCTTTCCTTGCTGCTTCTCTAGTTCTTCAGCATATGTACCTGTGCATCAAATTAATCATTCATCCTTGAACTTGTATTTGTAATAAACATGGTTCAATATGAAATAAGCGATTGCCTACTTTCATATTGAAAATCTGTTTCAATTTGAAATTAATTTTAAATGCAGGGATTAAATTAGGGATAAATTATGATCTGCATGCCATTACACTGCACATGGTTTGCGAAAGCAAAACGTCTGCGATAAACATCAAGATCAGACACGTTTCTCAGATCAGTACGTGTCTGATGAAATTCTACTGCACACACGATCAGACAAGAAAAAATGTGTGCGATTAACAACAACAACACACACAGTTCCTTCTTAATAAATATTTGTGAAAGTCACCTTATCACACACGCTAGGCAATTATGAACTGTTTATGATGTCGTGTGCATCGTAAACGTTTGCTCATAGAAGAATGCGTGCGATAGGCCTTCATCCGACACGGGTAATACGGATGAATCGTTTGGGACATTTTATACATCTCAAACATTTATGTACATACAAATGTGTGGGATATTCAAGCTTCGCATACGGTGTATAATTGTGAACTGTTTGTGATGGGGTGAGCATCGCAAACGTTGCAGCACTGAATACCGAGTGCGATGGTAATGCGAGCACAAACAAGTACCAAGGATGGAGCGTTTGGGAAAGATGCTGGTATCGCATACGCTTAGTTCTGCGAAACGTATGCTTGCGTGCTCCCTATCACCGACGGTTTCTGGGTCGTGTGGGAAGACCCCCCCCCCTATCGCACACACAGGCAAGGCGACAGTTTAAAACTACATCGCGGAAAGGGGTTAAAAACCGTTTGTATAGCAGCTCGCTGTACCAGTGACCTATCCTTAAACATAATTTGCCTGTCGAAACTTCGGGAGATCCTCTTCCACCGAAGAGTATCCTGTGTTTGAATTAAAGCAATTACCCGATACACTTAAATATGCTTATCTTGATGAAAAGAAGATATATCCTGTTATTATTAGTGCTAACCTTTCAGAGCATGAAGAAAAGAGATTACTTAAAACTCTGAAGAAGTACCGTGCTGCTATTGGATATACTCTCGATGATCTTAAGGGCATTAGTCCCACTTTATGTCAGCATAGAATTCATATGGAGCCCGATGCTAAACCCGTTGTTGATCATCAAAGAAGGTTGAATCCTAAAATGAAGGATGTGGTAAGAACTGAAATATTAAAGCTTCTGGAGGCAGGTATAATGTATCCCATAGCTGATAGTAGATGGGTGAGTCCTGTTCATTGTGTTCCTAAGAAACGAGGTATTATTGTTGTTCCTAATGATAATAATGAACTTATCCCACAAAGAATTGTAAATGGTTATAGGATGGTAATTGATTTCAGAAAATTAAACAAAGCTACTAGGAAAGATCATTACCCCTTGCCTTTTATTGATCAAATGTTAGAAAGATTATCTAAGCATACACACTTTTGCTTCCTAGATGGTTATTCTGGTTTCTCTCAAATACCTGTATCACCAGAAGATCAAGAGAAAACCACATTTACTTGTCCTTTTGGAACTTATGCTTATCGTCGTATGCCTTTTGGTTTATGTAATGCACCTGCTACCTTTCAAAGATGTATGACTACTATATTCTCTGACTTTTGTGAAAAGATTGTTGAGGTTTTCATGGATGATTTTTCCGTTTACGGAACTTCTTTTGATGATTTCTTAAGCAACCTTGATCGAATTTTGCAGAGATGTGAAGAAACTAATCTTGTCTTGAATTGGGAGAAGTGCCACTTTATGGTGAATGAAGGTATAGTCCTTGGGCATAAAATTTCTGAAAGAGGTATTGAAGTTGATAAAGCTAAAGTTGATGCAATTGAGAAAATGCCTTGCCTAAAGATATCAAAGGTATAAGAAGTTTCCTCGGTCATGCTGGTTTCTATAGAAGGTTTATAAAAGACTTCTCTAAAATTTCTAGGCCTCTGACTAATCTTTTGCAAAAAGATGTTCCATTTGTTTTTGATGATGATTGCGTAGGAGCCTTTGAAATACTTAAGAAAGTCTTAATTTCTGCACCTATTGCTCAACCACCTGATTGGAACCTACCCTTTGAAATTATGTGTGATGCTAGTGATTATGCTATTGGTGCTGTCCTAGGGCAAAGAGTTGACAAGAAATTGAATGTTATTCATTATGCTAGTAAAACTCTAGACAGTGCTCAAAGAAATTATGCTACTACTGAGAAAGAATTTTTAGCAGTTGTGTTTGCATGTGATAAATTCAGATCTTACATTGTGGATTCCAAAGGTACTATTCACACTGATCATGCTGCTATTAAATATCTTATGGAAAATAAAGATGCTAAACCTAGACTTATTAGGTGGGTTCTTTTGCTACAAGAATTTGATTTGCATATTGTTGATAGAAAGGGAGCTGAGAATCCCGTAGCAGACAATTTGTCTAGAATGGAAAATGTTCTTGATAACCCACTTCCTATTAATGATGATTTCCCTGATGAACAATTAGCTGCAATAAATGTTTCTCATAACACTCCGTGGTATGCAGACTATGCTAATTATATTGTTGCTAAATATATACCACCTAGTTTCACATACCAACAAAATAAAAAGTTCTTCTTTGATCTAAGGCTTTACTTTTGGGATGACCCACATTTATATAAAGAAGGAGTAGATGGTATTATTAGACGTTGTGTACCTGAGCATGAACAGGAACAAATCCTACGGAAGTGTCACTCCGAGGCATACGGAGGACACCATGCGGGAGACAGAACTGCACACAATGTATTACAATCTAGTTTTTATTGGCCTACTCTCTTCAAAGATGCACGTAAGTTTGTCCTTTCTTATGATGAATGTCAAAGAATTGGTAATATTGGTAGACGTCAGGAAATGCCTATGAATTATTCCCTTGTCATTGAGCCATTTGATGTTTGGGGTTTTGATTATATGGGACCTTTTCCTAAATCCAACGGGTATACACATATTTTAGTTGCTGTTGATTACATTACTAAGTGGGTAGAAACTATTCCAACTAGTAGTGCTGATCATAACACTTCTATTAAAATGCTTAAAGAAGTTATATTTCCGAGGTTTGGAGTCCCTAGATATTTGATGACTGATGGTGGCTCACATTTTATTCATGGTGCTTTCCGTAAATTCCTTGCTAAATATGATGTTAATCATAGAATTGCATCTCCTTATCATCCTCAGTCTAGTGGTCAAGTTGAATTGAGTAATAGAGAAATAAAATTAATTTTGCAAAAGACCGTTAATAGATCCACAAAAAATTGGTCTAGAAAACTTGATGATGCATTATGGGCTTACAGAACTGCTTGTAAAAATCCTATGGGTATGTCTCCATATAAAATGGTTTATGGAAAAGCATATCATTTACCTCTTGAGTTAGAACATAAGGCATATTGGGCAATAAAAGAACTTAACTATGATTTCAAACTTGCCAGTGAAAAGAGGTTATTTGATATTAGCTCTCTAGATGAATGGAGAACCCAAGCCTATGAAAATGCCAAGTTATTTAAAGAAAAGGTCAAAAGATGGCATGATAAAAGAATCCAAAAACGGGAATTTAAAGTAGGTGAGAAAGTTCTATTGTACAACTCTCGTTTCAGATTTTTTGCAGGCAAACTTCTCTCTAAATGGGAATTTAAAGTATGGTCCTTCCCATTTAGAGATATAATGCTTAATTCTTTGTCCATTCACTGCTCTCAAAATCTACAACCCCAAAGGCACCAACCCGAGAGTGGTGAATGGACAAAGAATTAAGCATTATATCTCAGGTACCCCCATTAATGTTGAAACTAATATTATTCAGATAATGACACCGGAGGAACACATCAAAGAGTCCTTCCGGAATGCTCCAGAACCCTGAAAAGGGGTAGGTATGTGATACGGTAAGTAAACCGACTCCAAAAATTCCATAAAAATTATTTCTGACCATTTTGGAATATTAGAAAAATTACAAAAATAAGAAACAACCGAGGGGACCCACGAGTCGCCCACAAGGCAATAGGGCGCGACCCCCCTGGGGCGCGCCGTGATGCCTTGTGGGCCCCTCGTGTGCCCTCCCGACTCCGTTTTCCTCTCGTATGCTTGTTTTGCAAGATAAAAATTCTTTATATATACTCATGGGTGTTTTGACCACCGCATCGCAGGTTTCCCCTCTGTTCTTGTTTCGGGCTATTTTTTTGACAGATCTAGATCACCATGCCGTCTCCAAGCTTGTCCAAGGATAAGTTCTATGATAAGGTCATCAACCCGTACCTACCAGAGGTGATGAAGCACCCTCAAGCCATCGAGATGCATGAGGGGGTGATCCACATCCGGGACGTTCAAGGACCTAAGAAGACCGGGAGTGAGAAGGCCAGGTTGGAAGCGGTGGAACAGGAGATCTTCAAGTGCCAAGGGATGCTGGAGCGCGGACTTAGTGCTAACCACTCCATGATCACAGAGTTAATCCGTGAGCACAAGGTGGATGGCAAGAATATTGGGGACGACATCTTCAAGCTCAATGACCGGATTGATTATCTTCAAGCCCAAATCTATGATCTACAAAATCAAAATTTTGAGTATGAGGCCAAGTTCAAAGGTATGAGTTTAGCTGCAAATTTCAAGACTCCGGAAACATGTTCGTCCTTTTATGATGGAGAACCAATGCCTTGGAAGACAGAGGACAAGCCTATAACTTCATCACCACCATCACCGAAGGAGACTTGAGTACATGGGTATGGGCACCACCCTTGGCTTGTGCCAAGCTTGGGGGAGGTGTCCCGGTATCGTATCACCATCACTTTTATCATCATTATCTATTTTAGTTCGATCCTTAGTTATTTCGTGATTTAGAAGAATAAAGTTTTAGTATGATCTAGTTTCGAGTGCTTGCTTCGTGGTCTATCTATCTATGTAATCATGTGTGAAAGTTATATAATAAAGAGTAGTTTGAGTTGAGTGTTTTGCTTTTGTTGATCCATTCTTGGAAATAAAATAAAGAGAATAAAAAGTAAGATCATATGCTAATCCCATGGGGAGTGATGACTTCACATAAAAGAAGTATAATTGATAAAACTTGTTGGAGGTTAACAAACATAGCATTGGTCATTGTAGCAATTCATGAAAAAGTAATAAAGGAAGAGAGGTCTCACATATAAATACACTATCTTGGACATCTTTTAGGATTGTGAGCCCCCATCAAATATTCTATGTCAATTAGTTGACGTTGGACAAGGAAGACAACGTAATGGGTTATGTTTGCTTATATTCACATAGAAGTTATATTGTTTTGGAACCTCTAACATGTGGTGCTTTCCCCCTATCTTTTGCTAGCCAAAATTCTATACTAAGTAGAGATACTACTTGTGCATCCAAAAACCCTTAAACCCCATTTCATGCCATGAGAGTCCACCATATCTACCTATGGATTGAATAAGATCCTTCAACTAAGTTGTCATCGGTGCAAAAGCAATAAAAATTGCTCCTAAATATGTATGTTCTTTTATTGCAAGGGAAAATAAGCTTTGTACGAACTTGTGATGGTGAAGAAATAAAAGCGACAGACTGGATAATAAAGATCGCTATCACAAGGGGCAATATAAAGTGACGTTCATTTACATTAAGAGTTTGCACATCCCAAAACGAAAAGCGCATAACAACCTCTGCTTCCCTCTGCGAAGGGCCTATCTTTTACTTTATGTATTTACTTTCATGCAAGAGTCAATAGTATTCTCCTCTATTCCGTTTTTATTTTCTCTCTTGGCAAGTATCATGTAGTGGGGATAGATCCAGGCATATATATATCCAGTTGGATGTAGGTGACCATGAGTTATTATTGTTGACGTTACCCTTGAGGTAAATAAGTTGGGAGGCGAAATTATAAGCCCCTATATTTCTATGTGTCTGGCTGAAACTTTTGCTCCATAAGTATGCCGTGAGTGTCAGCAATCATAGAAGACTAAATGATAGTTGAGTATGTGAACTTGCTAAACAAAGCTCTTACATAGACTATTTCGGATAATATGATGAATTACAATTGCTTCAGTGACTGAGATCATAGTTTGTTAGTTTTCAATACGGTTTATGGTTCATACTTTAACTTGTGAATGAATTGTCACTTTTTCATGAGAAGTTTTATGATGATATATTGTTGTTATAATAAAGATCATGATGCCTTCATGTCTGTATTTTATTTTTATTGACACCTCTCTCTCTCTAAACATGTGGTCATGATTATTGATTTTGGTTTTCGCTTGAGGACAAGCGAGGTCTAAGCTTGGGGGAGTTGATACGTCCAATATGCATCATGATTTCCTACTGTTATTTATTATGTATTTGATCATTATTTCACTTTATGATGCAATTCTTATGCCTTTTCTCTCTTAATTTGCAAGATTTATATGAAGAGGGAGAATACCGGCAGCTGGAATTCTGGACCTGAAATAGCCACAGCAGAGATACCTATGCTACAGAGCTCCAATTGACTTGAAATTTCACGGAGATTTTTTATTGAATATATAAAAAATACTAGAGAAAAGAGATACTGGAGGGGACCCACCAGTTTCCCCCAAGGCAACAGGGCGCGACCCCCCTAGGCGCGCCCTCATGCCTTGCGGGGCCCCTGGCTGGCCTATGGCCCCCTCCTTTTGCTATATAAGCTTATTTGCCCTAAAAAAATAGAGAGAAGACTTTCGGTATGAAGCGCCGCCATCTCGAGGCGGAACCTGGGCAGGAGCTATTTTGCTCTCCGGCGGAGCGTTTCCGCCGGGGATACTTCCCTCCGGGAGGGGGAAATCGAAGCCATCGACATCACCAATGATCCTCTCATCGTGGGAGGATCAATCTTCATCAACATCGTCACCAACACCATCTCATCTCAAACCCTAGTTCATCTCTTGTATTCAATATTTGTCTCAAAACCTCAGATTGGTACCTGTGGGTTGCTAGTAGTGTTGATTACACCTTGTAGTTGATGCTAGTTGGTTTATTTGGTGGAAGATTATATGTTCAGATCCTTAATGATGTTCAATACCCCTCTGATCTTGAACATGAATATGATTTGTGAGTAGTTACTTTTGTTCTTGAGGACATGGGAGAAGTCTTGTCATAAGTAATCATATGAATTTGGTATTCGTTCGATATTTTGATGATATGTATGTTGTTGCTTCCTTTAGTGGTGTCGTGTGAACGTCGACTACATGACACTTCACCATCTTTGGGCCTAAGGGAAGGCATTGTGGAGTAGTAATTAGATGATGGGTTGCTAGAGTGACAGAAGCTTAAACCCTAGTTTATGCGCTATTCCGTAAGGGGCTGATTTGGATCCATATGTTTCATGCTATGGTTAGATTTATCTTAATTCTTCTTTCGTAGTTGCGGATGCTTGTGAGAGGGGGTAATCATAACTGGGAGGCTTGTTCAAGTAAGAACAGCACCCAAGCACCGGTCCACCCACATATCAAATTATCAAAGTAGCGAACGCAAATCAAACAAACATGATGAAAGTGACTAGATGAAATTCCCATGCGTCCTCGAGAACGCTTTGCTTATTATACGAGTTCGTTCCGGCTTGTCCTTTGCTATAAAAAGGATCGGGCCACCTTGCTGCACTTTATTATACTTGTTACTTGTTACAAATTATCTTGCTATCGAAACTATCTGTTACCGCTACCTTCAATACTTGAAGAGAATACCTTACTGAAAACCGCTTGTCATTTCCTTCTGCTCCTCGTTGGGTTCGACACTCTTACTTATCGGAAGGACCACGATTGATCCCCTATACTTGTGGGTCATCAATACGTTGGAGACGTATCAGCATCCCCAAGCTTAATTGCTGCTCGTCCTCGAGTAGGTAAATGATAAAAGAAATAATTTATGAAGTGTGAATGCTAGCATAGTGCATAAGTTTGATCAATGATAATTGCAATCACTTTGCCTAGCATCATAACAACAACTATTTCTCATAAAACTCATCATGATAAAGTAGCAATCAATTCACATGTTATTGTTTAAACAATACATTCTCTTGAAACTTAACAAGCTATGTTCTTAGTCACCAAACAATTTCAATGCATCTCATTTTTAACAAATTCTAAGTAAGAGCTCCACATACTCAACTATCATATAGTCTTCTATGATTGCTAATACTCAAAGCATATATTTAGAACAAATGGCATCCATCGAACACAGAGAAAGATAGGGGCTTAATGTTTCGCCTCCCAACTTATTTATCATAGAGATAATTGTCAACAATAATAAATCATGATCAAATATGTTTGAATGGCTATATGTGCCTGGATCTTTCCCCACCACATGATGCTTGCCAACTAGAGAATAGGTTGGAATAAGAAGTTGACTCAACAAAAATAAATAACATGAAAGTAAATAGCATAAAATTAAATAGAATATCCCTTCGCAGAGGGAAGCAGGGATTTGCAGAGGTGCCAGAGCTCATAGCTTAAAATAGAGATGAATACATTTTGAGTGGTGTGCCTTTCTTGTCAACGTCACGACTAAGGTATTCAATATCTTCCATGCTAAACACATTATTGGTGGTTCCCATGCAGAAAAGAAAAGTTTAACTCCCCCTCAACCATTCAAACACAAGCCATGGCTAGCCGAATTCACGACTGCCCTCCAAACTTTCAACTTTCCAGGGGGAGGACTGGGCATCCCGATTACCAGCCTCTCTCGTGCAATGACAAGTGAATAAACACCCATCATGAGAATAACCCGCTTAACATGGAAGATATTGACCACCCCGTCGCTCCATGAGCGGTACGGGCACACAAAACAGATATTTATTTGAATGTTTAGAGATGGCACATGCAAATTTACTTCGAACGGCAGGGTAATACCGTATATAGGTAGGTATGGTGGACACTCATGGAAGAAACTTGGCTCAAGGATTTTGGATGCACAAGCAGTATTCCCGCTTAGTACAGAAATTTAGGCTAGCAAAAGATTCTAAACAAGCACCACATGTTAGAGGATCCATAACTATATAACTTCTATGCAAATATACCCAAACATGACTCATTACGTTGTCTTCCTTGTCCAACTTCAACTTATTCGATCAAGTTTGAAAATAATTAATGGGTATTCACAATCATAAAAGATGTCCAAGATAATATATTTGTATGTGAAATTTCTCTTCCATATACTAATCATTCATGAATTTCTTGTATGACCAATATTGTGATTGACAAATTTCAATAGATTTCAACAATTTACTCAAAGGATATAAGTGAAGCACAAGAATGAATGAAAAACTACTCCAAAAGATATAAGTGAAGATCAATGAGTAGTCAAACAATTAAGTAGCTATGTGAAGACTCTCTCTCAATAAAGATTTCAGATCTGATAATTTTATTAAAACTGCAAACAAAATGAAAAGAAAAGGAAACTCCAAGAATAGCACATATCATGTGAATAAGTAAAAACTTAGGCTAACCGATAGTTGTTGATGAAGAAAGGTGGGATGCCTACCGGGGCATCCCCAAGCTTAGTTGCTTGAGACTTCTTGGAATATTAACTTGGGGAGCCTTTGGGCATCCCCAAGCTTGAGCTCTTGTGTCTCCTTAATTCCTCTTATATCATGGCTTCTCCTAAATCTTAAAAACTTCATCCACACAAAACTCAACAAGAACTTGTGAGATAAGTTAGTATAAATCAACTCAAAACCTTAACATTCTATACTGTATAAAATCAATAAAATTATAATTAAACATTGCATACTAAATGCCTCTGCATATTTAATACTCCTATCCTCAAATATACCTATTAAACAAGCCAACATATGCAAACAATGCAGCAATCTGTCTAACCAGAACAGTCTGTAAAGGGTGAGGCAAAAATCCATACTTATTTAACTCCAAAAATTCTGAAAATTTACCACACTCAATAACATTTATCATAGCTTACTGTGTCAAAATTTCAAGATTTTATCACATTCTGACATTTCTGGAGAATTTAGACAATAATAGAAAACTTTCTGTTTTGAAACAACAACTCATACACTTGCAAACTGAGCATGGTAAAGGCTATAATTGACATTTTATTGAACTAAAAGATACAAAACATGATTATTAATAACAGCAAGAAAATTTCAACAAAATAAAATGACGCTCCAAGCAAAACACATATTATGTAATGAATAAAAATATAGTTCCGAGTGAGGTATACCGATAGATTGAAGACGAAAGAGGGGATGCCTTCCGGGCATCCCCAAGATTAGAGGCTTGGGTCTTCCTTGCATATTACCTTGGGGTGCCATGGGCATCCCCAAGCTTAGGGTTTTTCCGCTCCTTATTCTCCTCATATCGTTGTCTCACCCAAAACTTGAAAACTTCATTCACACAAAACTTAACGGAACTTTGTGAGATAGGTTAGTATGATAAAAATAAATCATTCACTTTGGTACTGTCAAGACAAGATTCATAATTTTTCTCACATAATTTCTACTGTAATATATCATTTCCACAATTTATATTGACTAATATAAGCCATAGAAACTATAAAACAAGCAAACTATTCATTGAAAACAGAATTTGTCAAAAACAGAACAGTATGTAATGATCTGAATTAAAGTCATACTTCTGTAACTCCAAAAATTCTGAAAAATAAGGAAAACGTAAACAATTTATAACCCAATAATGTGAAAAAAATTCAGAATTTTATCACGTTCCAGTACAGACAGAAATTCCAGCACTGGACGCAAAAGTTTCTGTTTTTTGCACAGAATCAAATCAACAAGTATCCACCTATCCCAAAGGCTTTACTTGGCACATTATTGAAAGAAAACATATAAAACATGATTACTACAGTAGCTTAATCATGTGGACACACAAAAACAGTAGGTATAAGTATTGGGTTGCCTCCCAACAAGTGCTTTTCTTTAATGCCTTTTAGCTAGGCATGCTGATTTCAATGATGCTCGGATAAAAGTAAATAATTGAAACACAAAGAAAGCATCATGAATCATATGACAAGCACATTTAAGCCTAACCCACTTCCTATGCATTGGGATTTTGTGAGCAAACAATTTATGGGAGCAAGATTCAACTAGCATAGGAAGACAAAACAAGCATGACTTCAAAACGTTCAACATAAAGAGAGGAAACTTGATGTTGTTGAAATATATATATATATATATATATATATATATATATATATAAGCATATATCCCTCTCTCATAATAATTTTCAGTAGCATCATGAACAAATTCAACAATATAAATATCACATAAAGCATTATTTTCATGATCCACAAGCATAAAACTTTTGTTACTCTCCACATAAGCAAATTTCTTCTCATCAATAATAGTGGGAGCAAATTCAATGAAATAACTATCATGTGATACTTGATTGGCATAATCCAATTGAAAATTAAAATCATGATGACAAGTTTCATAGTTATCATTATTCTTTATAACATACATGTCATCACCATAATCATCATAGATAGCAACTTTATTGTCATAATCAATTGAAACCTCTTCTAAAATAGTGGATTCATCACTAAATAAAGTTATGACCTCTCCAAATCCACTTTTATCCTTATTCCAATAAGATTCAACACCCTCCAAAATAGTGGGATCATTATTACATAAAGTTGACACTCTTCCAAACCCACTTTCATCATTGTAATCATCATAAATAGGAGGCATGCTATCATCATAACAAATTTGCTCATCAGAACTTGGGGGACTAAAAATATCATCTTCATCAAACATAGCATCCCCAAGCTTATGGCTTTGCGTATCATTAGCATCATGGATATTCATAGAAAGCATACTAACAACATTGCATTCATGCTCATCATTCAAAGATTTTATGCCAAATATTTTATTGAATTCTTCTTCTACAATCTTAGCACAATTTTCTAATCCATCATTTTCAAGAAAGACATTATAAAGGTGAAGCATTTGAGGCAACCTCAATTCCATTTTTTGTAGTTTTCTTTAATAAACCAACCTAGTGATAAAACAAAAAACTAAAAGATTCAGTTGCAAGATCTAAAGATATACCTTCAAGCACTCATCTCCCCGACAACGGCGCCAGAAAAGAGCTTGATGTCTACTACGCAACTTTTATTCTGGTAGACGTTGTTGGGCCTCCAAGTGCAGAGTTTTGTAGGACAACAGCAAATTTCCCTCAAGTGGATGACCTAAGGTTTATCAATCCGTGGGAGGTTTAGGATGAAGATGGTCTCTCTCAAACAACCCTGCAATCAAATACAAGAAATCTCTTGTGTCCCCAACACACCCAATACAATGGTAAATTGTATAGGTGCACTAGTTCGGCGAAGAGATGGTGATACAAGTGTAGTATGGATAGTAGATATAGGTTTTGTAATTTGAAAATAACAAAACATCAAGGTAGCAAGTAACAAAAGTGAGCATAAACGGTATTGCAATGCTTAAAAACAAGGCCTAGGGTTCATACTTTCACCAGTGCAATTTCTCAACAATGCTAACATAATTCAATCATATAACAATCCCTCAACATGCGATAAAGAATCACTCCAAAGTTCCTATTAGCGGAGAACATAAGATGAAATTGTTGTAGGGTACGAAACCACCTCAAAGTTATCCTTTCCGATCAATCTATTGAGCCATCCCTATAAGTGTCACAAACAGCCCTAGAGTTTGTACTAAAATAACACCATATGATACGCATCAACCAACTCTAATGTCACCTAGATACTCCAATGTCACCACAAGTATCCGTGAGTTGATTATTCGATATGCATCAAATAACTTCAGATTCATAAAATTCAATCCACACAAAGAACTTCAAAGAGTACCCCAAAGTTTCTATCGGAGAAAAGAAGATGAAAATGTGTACCAACCCATATGCCTAGATTACCACAAGGTCACGGGAATCCGTAAGTTGATTACCAAAACATACATCAAGTGACTCAATAGAATACCCCATTGTCACCACGGGTATCCACATGCAAGACTGTTGGTGCAATATTTGCCCTCTTGTGTTTTGGAGATTCTTGACAGAAACAAGCATGGACTGATTTGTTTGCTAGTGCACACAGAGAGAAATAGTCCATGCAGTGCCGAAGAGAATGATGTCTCTGGTGTCAAGTTCGAGGAACTTCACTGAAGAATATCTGCATGGCAAAGAAGAATGAGCTACATCCATTGAAGTTATGTAGGCGAGAAGATTGATGTGAAGGAGTTAACCCCTCGAAATTTATTGCTGACGCGAAGCAATTGGTTCGGTGATTCTGTTCGAAGAAAATTGCCTGCAGCGATGGAAGTCGAAGACGAAGTGAATACGTAGCATTCATCTCGTTGTTCTTCTTTCATTTCATTTGAGTAATAGGACCTCCGTACTATTAAGAGGGGTATAGGTTCTCGAAGCTTAGATCCGCTGTGATGCTTAGCCCAAACCTATGCGAGACTGAGAGAAATCTCTTTATGCTTCGAATGATTACCTGCCAGCAGAAGACGTTGTTCTTCGGTGTTGCAGGAGATATCTTTCGAACTGAGGAGTTAGCATTACTTGCTCCACAAGGAATGTTACCGTTGTGCTCAAATTTCCGACCGTTGGACTCATGTCGTTCGGCCATTGGCTGCTCCACATGTCCAATTTGGTCTTTTCCCATCGGGGAAGGCTGCGGCTATATATAGCCACCCCGCTCCAACGTTGCCCATTGGCTGCTCTGCTTAAGATTTCTGAGAAGATTGATTGACCATCCCCTCTCCGAGTGATTTGAGTTTAAGATCCACCGAGAGAAAATCAAGAGCCAAAACTTAGACAGTGGTTGAGCATCACAGTAGTTCTGAGTTAGTGTTCTTGTACCTATTACTCTTGAGAGTTGCGCACTCTCTAGACAGATAGGTGTCCGCTCGAGTGTTGAAGAGTTGTTGTCTTCACCGAGCTAGATCTTCAGCAACCAAGAGTCATTGTGGTTTGCGAAGAGGTCTATCGAAGGTTTGGAGATCGCCGACAAGTATCTACCATGAGTGAAATCAACTTGAGTCTGATCAGCTCCGAGTTGAAGGAGAATAGGGCGAAGAGAGTTTATCTTCTGTGTTAAATCACAACCCCTCCAACCAGACGTAGTCCTTTGGCAGAAGGGCGAACTGGTCTACCAAATTCATCTGTCGCCATCGAGCACCACTGGTTCATTCTACTTTACTGCATTTCCTTCAGCAGTTTACTTTCGTGCTCTTTGTCGATAGTGTTATCTGATCTATCACAGTTCGTTACTTATCCTTCGCGTTCTCAACATTCATTTCTATCGTCTCAGTTTAATTTATATCTCTTCGCACTTCTGCATGTTAGCGTGATTTCATTCAGTGCCGTATCCATTCACCTCATTACTATCCTCCTTGCATTTCCTTCGCAGTTCATACCTAGTTCTCCCTCATGCTTCTGCATCTGTTCATATATTGCATTACCATCATAATTGTGAAACCTGTGATATTCTATGCTCGAACTATTATTGCTTCCTCCATCGATAGATATGTTCCTCAATAGCGAGCTTGATTAAGTACATTTCTACCAAACCTTATTTCCGCTGCTGTGTTTGGGATCAGTTCAAAACATTTGCAAGAATTTTTGAATCTCCCATTCACCCCCCCTCTGGTCGATATACTCTCGGTCCTAACAATTGGTATCAGAGCGGGTACTCCCTGTCTCTGTTTATTAAAGGTCTAACAACCTTGGAGTTTTGAGTATGTCGTATGCAGGTAGATCCTCGCACTCTGAAGGGTTTCCTATCTTCGATGGAAATGACTATGTCTACTGGAAAGAGCGAATGAAAATCAGACTTCAAGCCATCAACATAGAACTTTGGCAGATTGTGGAAAATGGATACACCGTTCAGCACCCTGATGCTCCCACTTCCTATGACAAAGCTATAATGCGGTTGAATGCTCAAGCAAAAGATATTATCTGTGACAGTATCTCGAAAGACATTTTCATTCGGTTCCGAAAGCTTGACACTGCCAAGCAACTTTGGGATGCCATAAAAAAATGTTCATGAGGAATTCATTGCCAGAAAAGATCCACAAACTGATATGCTTCGTGCCATGTTTGCTGGTTTCAGAAGTCTTCGTAAAGAAAGTGCTATGGAACTCACTGATCGGTTGACAAATATTGTTGAAAGACTTCATCAACGAGGAGTAACAGATATCACCGATAGAGATGTGGTCAACAAGCTGCTGAGTGCTCTTGATGCAACCTTCGATCCAATCATAGCTGAGATCAAGCAAAGACCAGACTATGAAGAACTTCACTACGTCGAGGTCATGACGCTGTTGTCTATTCACGAAGAAAAGATGGAACTTGAAAATGGGCATCAAGAATCCTCTTCGAAAAGCGATGGGGAAATTCTTTCACACTATGGCAGTTCACAAGAAGAAGATATCGAGAATCAACACTCTATCACAAGAGAACTAGAAATGCCCACAGAAAGACTAGGCAATCTCAGAAGACGCAAACAATTCGGTCACTACATAGCAGACTGTCCTTGCTGGGAACTAAATGAAAAACCTAGCAACAGATGGATTTATCTTCACTGCACTGGATTCACTCGAATGGACCGTCACACTAAGCTCTCGAAGAAAAATGAATCTTTCTCATCCTCTTTGAAGAGACCAGTCACTGACATGCAAGCCAAAGCAACCATTGAATCTAATATGAAGAGAATATCGTAGCTGACTAGAGTATGTGCAGAAATAAATATGGAATCTGAAGATGAGACATCCGAATCCGAATCAGAAGACGAAGAGCCTCACAGAAGCCTAGGAAGAGGCAATGCATTCGTTGCTTATGAATCATCCGAGAAATCACTCGAATCAGACACTGATGATAATGCTTCAAGTGATGATGAACCAATCGCACTCTGCCTCATGGCAAAAACCTCAAAGGATCAGGTATCAGCAAAGCCCCGAAAATCTATGACTGAATATTCTTCTGAATACATTGCTGATGCTAAACTGGTTAAGATTGCCAAATCTCACCAAGATGAGCTTGAAAAACTTGAGAAGAATCTCAGGAAATCCGAAGGATTACTGGTCGAAGAGATGGAGAAGAATCAAGAGTTGACTGAAGAGCATGATGCTTTTTCTTCAACGATTGATGATCTTTCCAAACGATATGATTCTCTTGCAGTCGACTACAAGAGTTTATCAGATGAACTCCTTAGCAGGAATCAAGAACTCGAGTCACTGAAAGAGTCTTATAACGTGCTTGCGAAAGAAAAAGCTTCTCTCTTCACCGAGCAATCCAACAACTTTCCTGATGATTTTGTGCCTCCTTGCTCAAAATGCCTAGAACGTAGCAATGCTAATTCGAATGCTGAAACATCCAATGCTGTCATTGAGAATATTGCAACCACTACGAATGATATTTCTAACCCCTCTTCCGAGGAATTTGTTGCTATCTCTGATGAAAATTGCAGGCTAAAGAACTTGCTTGAGACAGGAATTGTAAAGAGCCTCAAAGGGCATCAAACTCTCTGTGATGTGCTCAAGAAGTCAATACTGCACAAAAAATCCCCAAAAGGAAGGACTGGGTTTCGAAAGGAAACTCAACGTTGATGGAACCTAATGGACTCCCGAGCAATATCCTCGAACGAGTTGGGTTCTTGCTAAAAGCAAAACTCTCGAACCTGCACTCCTGTCTGGATATGACACTCCCATTTCTGTTGTTGCGGATGAGTCTGATGACTCAAACTACAAATTCTTCAAACATCAGAATGGTAAGGTTTTTGCTTGGTATGTTGGGACTAACTACGGGTCTGACTCACCCAAGAAGCAAATCTGGGTGAAGAAGTGCATCATTGAAAATTTATCTGTCACTGCTAACCTGAATATGCAGAGCAATTCTCTTCGAGGAAATGATAATCACTCGCAGATTGGCACTGCAACTTCCTCGCATGGATCTCGGTCAAACTTTCGACAAAAGGAGTACATGTGTATCTCCTCGAATCATTATGCTCATGTCTCTGGGAACAATTTCAATGCATATTCATTTGATTACTCTCGAAATGCACAGGCGGACTACAGAAATCAACGAAGGAACGTCCCTGCTCAGTCAAGACAAATGAGGTGTGCGCTGCCCACACAAGTGTGGGTTGCGAGAAAGAACTAACTTGTCTTGCAGGAACTCTCTCTCTCTCTCAGGGATTCTATTCGTTTATCCTTAGCCCTGAGATCTATCTTGTTGGTGCTGGTTCTTTGTGTTTATTTGTTCTCAGTTTATTGTTTGTCTTTGAGTTGCCGTGTTTGTGTTTCGTCCGATGAATAACTCACTCATAGCTCCTTGTTTGGTGTTTCCTCTCTTCTGGCTGAGTGTTTTGTTTCGAACCCTTTTATTGCTGTCCGTCGTAAGCATGCAATTTGATCTGAAGAAAATTTCTCTCCGACGTCCTTGGTCGCGAAAGAAATCAACTTCGAACTTTTATCCATTTTTGGCGTTTAGCCCTCCTTCAAAACTTTTGAACTCCCGCTCTCCTCCCGAGTTTCTCGCAGAGAACGGTTGCCACGTGCCCACGATCTCCACAATCGTGATCGTGTCCGTCGAATGCGGAACGTCCCGCAACTATGGGCCGTAGATTTTGGAGAGGAGGTTCAACTCTCCAGCTATAAATATCCCTCATCGTGTCTTCTACCTCTGTTCCACAAACCCTCATTCCATGTCCACCCGAGCCCGTGCTCGAAGCAACTCCGGTGAGAAGCTCCGCCGTGCTACTCCGGTGGAATCTCATCGCAGCTGATCACGCCGGTGCGGTAATCTTTCCTCCCGCATTGCCGTAGTTGTTTAAGTTGCCAAGTTAGGGCGCTTGGATCCGGAACTGCTCCTTTCCATATCTCTGTTCTTAGGGCAGTTCTTACCGATGCTATTTCCCTAGATTTATTTCACCGCGGTAGATCTTTAGGAATCACTAGGATTTGACTTGTATGGTTTGTAGATCTTCCTCGTACTTGTTTTTCCTTGACCTAGGGTTCATGTGCAATTACCCGAAAGATTGGATGGCTATAAACCTGCCTAGAATTTTCTGTGGCCAGCTTGTAAAATCTATCGAGGATGTCTTTCTGGATTGCCATGAGTTCCTTTTTGGACTCCCTCAAAATCATTTTCGTTCAAAATCTTTCTGTGCATGCTTATGACCCTTCCCCTTTTCCCTCGCATCTATTCTATTTCACAGGTTGGTCATGGCATAGAGTTCGCAAGAGCATTCAGATTCTGAAGAATATTTGCCTCAATTTCCATCAAGGTCTGAACGAGTGAGAATGACTGGAGGAGGAAAATCTTCGAAGCCACCCAAAGCTCCAAAGAAGAAACAAGAGTCTGCATCCGAAGAAGATGATGAGGAAATTCCCTCTGCTCACAGTCAGCCCGAGGATGAATTGGTCACAGACGCCCTAACCATCTTCTCTGATGGAAATCCTAAAAAGGGCGGTCGCGACAGAGAAAAGAATACCACTGCAGAAATGTCTGATCCTGATAGTTACAGAACTCCACCAAAGGGTGAATCAATGACAGACCGCAACAACAGGCTTCAAAGAATTCGCCGCCACTGGGCAGAAAAATGGTACAGATATGAAAATGTTCGCAAGAAGTACCCTGTTTGCTTTCACACCACCGTGGAACGACTGCATTGCGGAAAACTGCATTGGCTCCGATGATGAAAAAGTCAGACCACCACAGCCTTCAAATGCACACCCCGACTCCCTCAAAACCATCGCTAATTTCCCCGAGGAAGTGGCTAAGAGGGCGAAGGCCAAAGCCAAGCGTGATGCTAGGGAAGCGAAGAAAAACCAAGTTGAAGCGAAAAACGTCGTGCTGACCTAGCAAGACGTACAGAAGAAGAAGAAGGATCGTCATCTGCTTCCAAGGGAAGCAAGTCTAGGAAATCAGTTTCCCCTCGTGCACCGCGAAAGAAAACTGTCGCCAAGAGAATCAAGAAGGCAGTCTCTAACTCGTCTGATGAGTCATCCAGCGAAGATTCCCCTGATGAAATTCCACTGTATGATCAGCTTGCCATTCTCAACAAGCCATCCAAGAGCCCCTCTCCAGTGAAAGTTCTACCCTCTCCAAGGAGATCACCAAGGCATGCACCCATTCCCTTCACTGACAAACCTTCGGGTTCTGCAGCTCCGAGAACTTTGACAAACACTGCAGCGAACAGAAAGCTACAGTCTGAAGAAAAAGCTGATGTCTCTACCAAGAAGACCAGGCTCACTGTTCCTGCTTCCACAGAGGAACAAAAGTATGATTTCAAGTTCATGATCGATGTGATTGACAGTGATGCATATGATGCAAAATCTGATGATGTGAGCGGTCTGGGACTGCCTGATGATGTTACTGAAATGGTAACGAAGCATTTCATCGAGCTGAAGAAAATCTCCAAGAAGCTAAATAAAGCTGTCAAAGACAAGCTAGCTGTCGAGAAAATGAGGAGTGAGGCCAAAACTGAATCCGAAAGAAAAGATCTGAACAAAGAAATTGTTGAACTCACCAAGGTTCTCAGTGTTATGCGTAATGAGAAAATTGATTGGCACTCGCGTTTGCACATGGAAGTAGCTCAGTTGTGTGACAGAAGAAACGAGGAGATTGACCGCAAGGCAGATCTTTCTCGAAGAAGAATTCAAGAAGAAAAATGTCAGAAGGCCAGGGCGAGAATCAGCAAACCGAAAGAAAACAAAGAGCGCCGCCTTCAGAATGTTGCTGCTGATCCTATTCCACTGAACTCCAGTGCACCCTTGCAGCAGGTTCCACCATCTCCACCTCACGAAGATGAACCTATGCAGCAAGCTGGCACTGAGGAGGTTATTATTCCAGCTCCGGTAGTCCAAGTACAACCTGATGTGCTTGATATTTTCCTGGAAAAGACTGATGAAGAGAATGCTTCGCTTAAGCAGCGAGTCCCAGTTGATGAGACCGATCAGGAAATTGAAGTTGAGAAGGCAAATCCATTGCTGCCGAGAACATCACAAGCAGAGCCCTCCGAACCAAATAAGGAGGAGGATGACAAGATCGAGGGGGAGCTAAATGCTTCCGGAGAGAAAACAACCCCGGTCGCATCATCTGGTGCCCCTACCCAGATGGATGTTGATCCTGCTCCCCTTACCACTGCACCACAGTTGGAAGAGGAAGAAAAGAAATCTGATGAGCCGATGGCTCAAAAAGTAATTGTACCACCAGTTGTGCCTCAAGCGTCTGAGAAAGAGGTCGTTGTGCCTCCAACCGAAGAAGATACAAAGAAAGAAAAGGCCCTTGTGCCGGAAAGCCAGAAAGCTGCTGAAGGAGTTCCAGCGAGCAAAAACGATAGTTAGTCAAGTTCTTCGAAGAAATCTGTACAAGAAAAGTCGAGGATGCCACGTGCTCCTCTCAAGCCCATTGAAGAAGGTGTGCCTGCACCTGAAGACATTCGGACCCGGTTTATGGCCGATGAAGAACAATTGAGAAACCCCTTGGAAACCTACCCTTTGTTTCCCATCGATGATGGCCCGAATGGTCCAGCTTTCAACGAGCAGTTTCATCATTTGAAACTTGCATTCTTTGGGACCAGCCCATATGATGGAGAAAGAACTTCCTTGTCACCAAGATTCTGGACGAAGGAACAGGCCGTGTACTATGCTCGCATTCTGTACTGCAAGAATCGCATCTTCAAGCACAAGATTCTGGATTTCACAGAGCTCGAAAGTTTACCTTGCTTTTATCAAACCATCAAGCAGATTGAACAAGTCTTCCTGAAGAGCTTCTTATGTTTCAATCATGGCTGGAATCGTGAAGTAATTCTTCAGTTCTATGCCACTCTTTATATCTCAGGTGACTTTGCAAACAGCAGTACTTGGATTCTCGAATGGATGACCAAAGAAGAAAAGATCAAATGTTCGGCTGACCAGTTCTTAGCACTGTTGAATCTTCCTCGATGCGAATTTGGTGCAACTCGCTGATGTCTACTACACAACTTATTCTTGTAGACTCGTGTTGGGCCTCCAAGCACAGAGTTTTGTAGGACAGTAGCATTTTTTCCTCAAGTGGATGACCTAAGGTTTATCAATCCGTGGGAGGCGTAGGATGAAGATGGTATCTCTCAAACAACCCTGCAACCAAATACAAGAAATCTCTTGTGTCCCCAACACACCCAATACAATGGCAAATTATATAGGTGCACTAGTTCGGCAAAGAGATGGTGATACAAGTGTAGTATGGATAGTAGATATAGGTTTTGTAATTTGAAAATAACAAAACATCAAGGTAGCAAGTAACAAAAGTGAGCATAAACGGTATTGCAATGCTTAAAAACAAGGCCTAGGGTTCATACTTTCGCTAGTGCAATCTCTCAACAATGCTAATATAATTGGATCATATAACCATCCCTCAACGTGCAATAAAGAATCACTCCCAAGTTCCTATTAGCGGAGAACACAAGATAGAAATTGTTTGTAGGGTACGAAACCACCTCAAAGTTATCCTTTCCGATCGATCTATTGAGCTATTCCTATAAGTGTCACAAACAGCCCTAGAGTTCGTACTAAAATAACACCATATGATACACATCAACCAACTCTAATGTCACCTAGATACTCCAATGTCACCACAAGTATCCGTGAGTTGATTATGCGATATGCATCAAACAACTTCATAATCATAATATTCAATCCACACAAAGAACTTTAAGGAGCACCCCAAAGTTTCTATCAGAGAAAAGATAATGAAAACGTGCATCAACCCCTATGCATAGATTACCCCAATGTCACCTCGGGAATCCACGAGTTGAGTGCCAAAACATATATCAAGTGAATCAATATAATACCCCATTGTGACCACGGGTATTCATATGCAAGACATACATCAAGTGTTCTCAAATCTGAATATTCAATCCGACAATAATGAAACCTCAAAGGGAAAAGATTTGATTCATCACAACAAAGATAGAGAGGGAAGAAACACCATATGATCCAACTATATTAACAAAGCTCGCGATACATCAAGATCGTGCCATATCAAGAACATGAGAGAGAGAGAGATCAAACACATAGCTACTAGTACATACCCTCTGCCCTGAGGGTGAACTACTCCCTCCTCGTCATGGAGACCACCGGGATGATGAAGATGGCCTCCAGTGATGATTCCCCCCTACAGCAGGGTGCCGGAAAAGGGCTCCAGATGGGATCTCTTTGGTACAAAGGCTTGCGGTGGCGAACAAACTCATCTAGGTTAACTTTCGGGGGTTTCTGAATATATATGATTTTTCAATGTTGGAATCACGCGAAGAGGGGTCACAGGGGGCCCACGAGGCACCAGGGCACGCCTGGGGGGGGGGGTAGGCGCGCCCAGGTGGCTCGTGGGGCCCCTGTGGCTCTTCTGCTGCTCCTCCGAAGCTTACTGGGTCTGTTTCCTTCCAGAAAAAATCGTCAAAAAGTTTCGCTGCATTTGGACTTCATTTGATATGGATTTTCTGTAAAACCAAAAACAAGCAGAAAACAACAACTGGCACTGGGCACTAGGTCAAAATGTTAGTCCATAAAAATCATATAAAAGTGCACCAAAATCATACAAAACTATAATAAACATGGCATGAATACTTCATAAATTATAGATACGTTGGAGACGTATCAGCATCCCCAAGCTTAATTCCTGCTCGTCCTCGAGTAGGTAAATGATAAAAGAAATAATTTATGAAGTGTGAATGCTAGCATAGTGCATAAATTTGATCAATGATAATTTCAATCACTTTTTCTAGCATCAATATATATCATAATCAGTGGCTCATCTCATAAAACTTCTCATGATCAAGTAGCGAGCTATTCACATGTTTAAAGTATATGCCATAAACTTTCTTGAAAACTAACAAACTATGTACTCAGTCATCAAACAATTGCAATTCATCTTATTTTCAGGAAGGGTCTATGTAAGAGCTTTGATCTAGCAAATTCCACATACTCAACCATCATTTAGTCTTCCATGATTGCTGACACTCAAAGCATATTTTTAGAACAAACCATTTCAGTCAAACACATAGAAAGATAGGGGCTTAATGTTTTGCCTCCCAACTTATTTATCTCATGGATAATGTCAACAATAATAACTCATGATCACCTATATTCAACTGGATATATGTGCCTGGATCTTTCCCTACCACATAATGCTTGCCAACTAAAGAATAAATAGAGCGGAATAGGGATGAACATTAATGACTCTTGCATAAAAGTAAATACAGAAAAGTAAAAGATAGGCCCTTCGCAGAGGGGAGCAGAGGTTGTCATGTGCTTTTTGTTGCTGGATGCACAAGCCCTTAATACAAAGGAACGTCACGTTATATTGCCCCTTGTGATAGCAACCTTTATTATGCAGTCCGTCACTTTTATTTCTTTACCATCACAAGTTCGTACAACGCTTATTTTCCCTTGCAATTAAAGATCATACATCATGCCAGGTCAAACTTTCATCTTCGAATCCTCCAAGTTCGTCGCTGACGGGCGAGGACAGTTCTACAATGACACGCCGCTCTCCCTCGTCATCACCATGCACTTTAGAAGCCTTGGATTCCAGTTCGATGAACATGGCAACGTCGTGTGCCTCTGTGTCCCACCATCACCTTTGACACAAGAGGTGCTGCGCCGACCTCGGCCAACCCCAGAGCGGCTTGATCTTCGTTAACCCACCAGCCCACCCGATCGCAAGGAGTGCACATGATCTTCTGATCTGCCGATAGACGGCGAGCCCAGAAGCTCACACGACACGTAGTTTACGCAACTTCATCAGCCCGCATGGAAAGCTGGAGTGGTCCGACCCCACCATCGCCTTTGACTGCACCAACCATCCAGAATACATTCCGTACCCAGGAAAATCCGCCCTGGTGCTAAATCCAATCGTCGACGGCTTTCGTGAGTCCTTTTGGACAGAGGCAGCGGGTCAACGTCATCTTCCCGACACCCTGGCAAAGATGGGAATCTCCAAATCCCGTTTGAGCCCCTCGCCCACCGGCTTCCATGGTTTTGTGCCAGGCATGAAGGGGCAACCCCTGGGATAAATCTCCCTACAAGTGATCATCAAAGATGAAGAAAACTTCCACTCTGAAACGATATGCTTTGGGGCCACGTCATTCCGCACGGGTACAACGCTATCCTCGGCAGGTCCTCTTATGTAAAGTTCATGGCACTGCCTTCATATGCATATCTACAAGTGAAGATGCCAGGCTCAAACGACACCATCATCGTACACGGCAGTGCTGAGTGGGTGCTCTAAGCGGATGTCGCCAACGTTAGCCTCCACGGAGCTCGAGGAGATCAAGAGGTCCATCGACCCATCTATGATAACTTTGACCCGTAAACCCAAGCCCGGTCCGGCTTTCCAGCCGGCCAAAGAGACAAAAAAATTCCATGTGCACCTAGAAGACCCGAGGAAAACGATGATCATAGGAGGAGACCTAGGCCCTGTCCAGGAGGCCGCCCTCCTACAGTTTCTTAGGGCCATTCTGCTGCATCACCAGGACAAAACGTCTTTCCTCACACCTTTCGGGCCATTCTGCTGCATCACCATGTCCTTCAGGCTCAAGAATGCGGGCACCACATATCAACAAATGATGGTGCAATACGCCAGGGGTGGCTCGTCGACCAGGGAACCCGGTGTTGGACCGGTCTTGGGCCCCGGAGGCCTGGCTCCAGAAGACAATCCAGGGGTCCAAAGGATGAATGGGAGACCATCTTGGCGTGCAAGGCAAGAAACCCTCGGCGTAAGGTCGGCTAGGACCCTGTAAACACTAGCCCTCGTCCTTAGGTCACCATGAAGTTGAACCTAGAAAAGTTTGTTTTCGGGGTTCCTCCTAGAGAGGCTTAGAAGCAATCGCAGAAAAGATAAAGGCCATCGCCGACCTCGAGCCGCCATAAACAGTATGAGAGGTACAGAAGCTTGCAGGATGTGTGGCACCCCTAAGCCGGTTCATCTCCGGGCTCGAAGAAAAAGCACTCCCTCTCTATAGACTCCTCCGGAAGGGCGGAAAATTTCAATGGAGCGATGAGGCAAGGGCCGCATTTGAGGACCTCAAGCGCGTCCTACAATCCAACCTGTTGTTGGCCTCCCCAGGAGAGGCGGAGCCAATGCTACTATACATATCCGCCACCACACAGGTCGTCGGCGTCGTCATGGCGGTGGAAAGAGAAGAACAAGGCAAAGCTAAGTGGGTCCAACATCCAGTGTACTATGTTAGTGAGGCCTTGTCCCCGTGCAAAACTCGCTACCCGCACTACCAAAAAATCATGTACGGTGGTAGTGACCGGTAGGTTATAATTCAACAATGCACAAAGGGACCTAAGGATCAAACTATATATTATCCTTCTGGGAAACGTTTTACGCTAGGAGGCTGGCTAAAAACTGCGTCAGTCGTCTCCCACGCACGTGCATAGTCAATGGGGCCCATGCACCGGTCAATCACCATCAAACCTTATCCCCTTTCCCTTTCCCATTATCTTCAACACCACCATATCTCTCTCTCTTGTCGTGTCACCGCATCCCCCATCCTCTCCTTGCCACACCCTCGATTCTATCCTCTCTATTAGTTCTTCCTCACGCACCATGCGCCCACCAGCTCGGCAACGGTCAACGCCACACACGGGTGGCTACGAGATCTCGACCAGGCGTCGCCCTCTGCCGCCTCTGTATCGGTTCTCCTCCATGAGCCACAACCACGGGTGATGCGACCGGCACCCACCCGCACTGCAGGCGATGTGCACCTTACACCGCGTGCTGCAACCATCACCCGTCGGTGCTCGAGATGGCGATTACCAGTGCTGGAACCAGCACCTGCCTGTACTGGAGACGGCGACCACAAGTGCTGGGACCATGGGCCGTCGGTGCTGGCAAAGCGGGCACGCGACACCCGATGCTGCAATCGGCTCTGCGATTTGCTAGAACCAGCGGTGAAAATTGCTGGGACCAGGGGGTTGCTGGTTCTGGAAAGCGGGCCACAATGGGTATCAGATGTTGGAACCAGCGCCGCAAATTGCTACAACCAGCACCACTGATGCTAGAACCGGCTCCCGCGGATGCTGTCACCGGCAACGCTCATCGTTGCGTCCATCAAAAAAGATGCAACCAACACCACCGATCCATCAAAAAAGATGCAACCAACACCACCGATGCTGGAATCGGCCACCACACGTGCTGGAACCGGCGTCGACGGCGTGGACGATTTTGCTGCAATCGTCATCAGATTTTACTACGAGCAGTGAGGATTTTTGCTACCACCATTTTTTCCATGGTGATTACTGGTGGTAATCGTTCGCGGGAAATCGGGGGAAAAGCTGCAACTATCCACGGGATGGGGCTTCGACGTCGATGGCGAGGATGGGAGCGGAGCTTGCTGGAACTGCTAGCGGCAGTGGCTACATGAGCAGGTCTAGCGGGGGTGCTGCGACGGCCAGCTGGTGCGCAAGCACGAACGACGACCCCCGTGCTGCAATTGACATCGGCAAGCGAGAGAGGGCTACGTGCTGTAGCTGTCGGGGTTGTCGACGCCGCTGAATGCAGCTGCTGTGTCTCGCGAAGGAGCACCCGAAGAGGGAGGCGCGTTGCGCTTGGTGACTCCGCTTCTCTTCCTGCGCACGTCATTGTGATTTTGGGGGAAGAAGAAAAGGACACGGGGTTGAGAGGTTGGGGACGAAGAGGGGTCACAACCAACGGCTAGGAGATGACTCATCCGACGCATGGGATGCGACCGGCCAAAATTTGGGCCGGCCGACCGGCGCCTAGCGTCACCTTATCCTTTTTCGGGGTCCTTTGTGCATAACTTCTTGACATCAATTTTTTTCCTCACTGTCTCGTGTGGTTTCCACGTGCTAGCGCGTTGTAATCTTCATGTTTAATGGAATGTGGTGCCTGTTAAAAAAATTCAAAGAGATGCCAAAATAATCTGATAAAAATGAAGATTATATGTTGATTCATTCCACAAACTGAAAGCTAGCTGGTTCCCTACCCGCATAAAGCATCAACACTTCAACGCAGTGATAGGCAAACAATGCGGCATATCTCCCGAACAAAGAATCAGCCAATTTCTGCTGGTTCCCTACCCGCATAAAACATCAACACTTCAACTAAAAGCTAGCTCTCCAGACAATTAAAATGACAACAATTCGCATCCATAATTAACCTACTTCATGGGCATCTCATGCTGCCCAATACACCTAATTAGAACACTGATTAAATACGTGCTTACCAATGGATACTGGTAAAAGATAGATATTGTCAGTTACAAGACCAATGGATACGAGTAGAAGATGGATGATGCCAGTCAGTCACGTATGGTAAGAGATTAAGACTATAGCTCTCTCTCCTGCAGCCAGTCCTGCAAGAACTCCTTGATCTCCTCAAACTCCTCGGCGTCCTGCGACGCCAGGTCGAACACCTTCCGCCCCAGCGCCTCCATCTCGCCGAGCCTCTCGTGCCTTGTGTCACCCCGCCGCAGCAGCCGTCCCAGCTTGCAGCACTTCGGAATGGAGGACGCCTTTTCGTGCTGCAGCACGTGGAGGATATGCCGGCATGGCAAGCCGTCGCGCTCCATCTTCCGGCAGCTGCACTTGAAGACGACGCTCGAGTGCGTCTCCTTGTCGTCGTTGGCGCACTTGTGGGACTGCAACACGCTGAAGAGGTCGCCGTCGAGATCCAACGTGTAGACCTTGTGGCCGGACCTGTCGGAGCTGCTGCTCAGGGTGTCGATGATCTCGAAGTCGTCCAGCGCCTCAATCTCCTCCAGCACGATTGCGAAGTTGGCCGGCGTGAAGGACCGCGCCGCGTCTTCCTCGAGGCACCTGTGCTCGGTTGTCAGCTCAACGCGGGACTTGTCGGCCTCCTCGTCGAGCTCGGCCTCCTGCGCGCGCATGTAGTTGCCCCTGGAGTCGGCGCGCTGGAGCAAGGCGAGCAGCGTCATGTCCTCGGAGAAGCGCGTGCGCAGGCCCGAAGATAGGCAGAGGCACTCCGTGCCCTCGTCTTCGTCTCTCGCCATGCCGAGGAAGAACTTGTCGCGGACGAAGGCGGCGGCCCAGAGCTCCCTCTTCACGTACATCCTGCAGAGCCACTCCTGGTTGCTCGCCGTCCTGTGGCTGGCCACGAAACTGCGCCACCACTCCTCGAACTCCAACGGCGAGCAGCCGTCCTCGAACATCAGCGACCTGAAGCCGTCCTGGGCCGACCAGCCGCCGAGGTGCTCCCTGATGCCTTCCTCCAGGTGGCACGAGCAGATCCGGTGGTTGGACTGCGGGAGCACGGTCTCGACGGCGTGGACCAGCGCGTCGCCGCCGTCGGTGATCACGGACTTGGGCCTCTCCTGGCCCATGGACATCACGAAGGCCCGCAACAGCCAGACATACGAGTCGGGGGACTGGTACGCGAGTACGGCGCAGCCGAGGAGCACGGGGCGGCGGTGGTGGTTCATGCCGAGGAAGGGGACGAATGCCGCGCCGTACCTGTTCGTCCCGAGCGCGGTGTCGATGACGACGACGTCGTCGCTGCGGCCGCAGCTGCTGACGCGAGCGTCGGCGTCGGCCCAGAAGAGCCTCTTGAGGAGGCCCGCGGCGTCGACCTCGTACTGGTGGAAATGGTCAGGGTCGTCCTCGTTCTTCCTGCGGCGCAGTTCGCCGAGAACCGCCGCCGTGTCGTCGCTGCCGATCAGCGCCATGGTCGGTCTTGTGCGCCCTAACAGTTGGCCAGAAAATCAATTCGAAAAATCAAACGAGAACACGATCATTCGACACGCTGAAATGCAAGATCGAACGAGTAAAGCAAACCAAAGTAGAGCGATTGGCGAGTGGTAACAGGGACGGGGGCGAGCGGGTACCTCGGCGCTGCGGCGGCCGGCAGGGGACGGGTGGGGAGGCGGCGGCTGCGGAGATGACTTTTTTGGGGCAACCGGAGGAACAGTCGAGAGAGAGAGAGAGAGAGAGAGATCACGCAAGCGTGGAGCTATAGGGCCTAAACATTAGGGCGTGGGCCGTGGCAACGGATCAGATCGGGTACTCCGGATGGTGTTTTCCATTTTTCTCTGGGAATGTCCACAGCACGTCTAGATGTGCCCTAATTATTTCACATCTTGTGCCAACTTTAATACTCTACTAGAAAGGTTGGGCGCTTTGTTGTGCCGTTGATGTTGTTGGATTTCTTTAAAAATTAATCACTCTGTTTCAAAATATAAGATGTATTACTTTTTTGAAAAGTTAAACCTTTTAAGTTTGACTAATTTGTAGAGAAATATATCAAAATCCATAATATCAATCGGTATTTGTAAATTCATCATGAAATGTATTTCCATACCTTTTTTGTTTAATATTGTGGATGTCGAAATTTTTGCTCCGAACTTGGTCAAATTTAAAGAAATTTGACTTTCTACAAAACTAATACCCCTTATATTTTGACTGGTGGAATATTTAGTTTGGCGGGTGGAGGAGATGATATAGTGTGTTTTATTTTTGTTTATAATGCGGTTACTTGGTGGGCCTTTTGTGCTGTGATTCCATGTTATCCGCTAACCAACCTATATTTATGTGGGGAAATTTCTGTGTCGATGGTCGCATGTACTACTATATTGGTGCTACAGTATCACATGATGGCGCTTCTTTTTTCCAGGTGGTGGGAGGGTGCGTGGAATTGATATGTTTTTATAGGCCGGTTGCCGTTGATTGATTTGAAAAATCGTTGACCCGGTCAAAATCATAAACCAAATCCAAAATTGAATACCTCAATTGAATGAAAAAGCTTCAAAATTAGGGAACATAGTGCATTAGAAGAATTGAATGGAAGAGCTTGAGAAAGTGTTACCCGGTCAAAATCGGCTGACCCAATTCTAAATTGAATACTTAATTAATTGTGAGGCCTTAAAAATTAGGAAGGATAGTGTATAGTATAAAAGTATTGAATGAGAGAGCATTGAGAAATTGTTGACCCGGTCAAAATCGGGTGACCCAATTCTAATTGGAGACCTTAATTGAATGTGGGCTCTTCAAAACTAGAGAGACCGGGTCAACAATTTCTCAATGCTCTCTCATTCAATACTTTTATACTATATACTATCGTTCCTAATTTTTAAGGCCTCACAATTAATTGAAGTCTTCAATTTAGAATTGGATCATGATTTTGACTGGGTCAACAATTTCTCAAAAGCTCTCCCATTTAATTCTTTTTAATTCCCTATATTCTCATTTTGAAGATCTTTCATTCAATTGACGTATTCAATTTTTGGATTGGTTTACGATTTTGATCGGGCCAACGATTTTTCAAATCAATCAGCAGCAATCGATCTATAAAAATATTTCAATCCCGCGCACCCTCCCACCACCTAGAGAAAAGAAACATCACCATGTGATACTGTAGCACCAATATAGTACATGCAGTCCGACGCGAAAATTTCCCCACATAAATATACATTGGTTAGGGACAACACAGAACTACACCACAAAAGGCCCGTCAAATCGCCGCACTATAAATAAAAATAAAGCATACTCCATCATCTCCCCACCCGTCAAACTAAATTTTCCATCAGTTCCAAAATATAAGGGGTACTATTTTTTGGAAAGTCAATTTTCTTTAACTTTGAACAAGTTCAGAGGAAAAAATATCGACATCGGCAATATTAAACAGAAAAAAGTATGGAAATTCATTTCATGATGAATCTAATCATATCGATTTAATGTTATGAATTTTGATATATTTCTCTACAAATTTGATCAAATTTAAAAGGTTTGACTTTTCAAAAAGTAATACACATTATATTTTGAAACAGAGTGAGTAATTTTTTTTTAAGAAACCCAACAACACCAACGGCGCAGCAAAGCGCGCCCAACCCTTCTAGTTGTAAGATCATTTTTGAAGGCCGTTCGTAGAATGACGAAGCTCATAGTTTATCTAAGTTTTCTCTTTCTTTAACCCAGGGGTGCCATGTGTGGTTTACCCAACCTCATGATTTCATATGTATCCTACAAACTGTGGCATTTGATGAATAAAATCGTTTCATCCCTCAAAAAAAAAGTGACTCAATCAAACATAAAAAGGAAAAAAATACCCACACGTATCTCCGCGTAAGGTCAATGACATAGGACTTAGATGTGCAATACTTATGGCACATCTAGATGTGCTTTAGCAAAACTGTTTTTCTTAGGTGTTGGTGTGTTTTTCCTATATTTTCCACTTTATCCATCATGTCTTGGAACGAAAAGTGGTTTCTAATAATAGAAATTGGATTCCCTAAAAAAATAGAAATCGGAGAGGGAGCTCTTGTCGGAGTCTAGGATCTGCGTCCAAGAAACTTCTCCAAGAACTTAGGATTCGAACTCTGGGGGACTTTGCTTGGCAGCCTACGACGGGACTACGACGGGGACACGACGGACTCGCTGGCTCTCACCGGACACGAAGGGGACGCGCGAGCTACCCAGGTTCGGACCACCGTGCGGTGTAATACCCTACTCCTGCCTGTGTTGGATTGCTCTGTGGTGGAGAGTTCGTGCTCCAGGTACAAGAGGTGCGGGGGAGAATGGTTCGATCCCCTTACATGGAAGCAGCCCTCCCCTTCTTGTAGTGCCTGCTTGGTCCTCTTCCCCGAAAATACGAGCGAGAAAGGGTTGCCACAGGGCGGTAATTCAAAAGGGGGACAAGAGCGCAGGCTTATCCTGACTAAAGGCGGTCTTCGCCTGCTAAAGTAGCTCCTCGTGACGCGCTGGTGGGCTTGGCGATGACCTCCATCCTGGCGCGCTGATCCGTCCTGATTTTCTATCACCAAAGAGGAAAGCCTTTGGGACTTGCTTTGGGGGAGGCAGATGCCGCTACTCCCTTATCACCAGAATGGAAGCTGGGCTCGGTCGTGCCCCGCTGTCCTTATCCTGACAGCGGGACGTCACCCATGTGCTGGGCGCAGAGAACTGCGGCTGGCGCCGTACGACTTGCTTCGCGAGAAGGCCTCGTGAGGGAACCTGGTGCTTGGCGGCCTCGGCAGGGCCTGGCCTGGCGGCGAGGGGCCTCGCGAGGCGGCTTCCTCCGGAGCGGCCGCGGAAGGGCCACTCTCATGGGCCGGCCCGAGCGCGGTCCTCTGGGCCAGAGGCAGCCGGGCCGTGGTACCCTGGTTCCCACTGGGCCGACAGCTCTCTTTATAAAAAAAATCTTGAAATGAATACGTATTGCCTGAGTTCGCGAATTGGCTTGGATCACAGTAATTGATTTTGAATGATCACATTCATATCAGCTCCATGATATATCCACTGATCTAACTCTGCAGATGGTGTAGGAGTCCCAGTAGTGATACCTAATTGTCTGGGAGATCTGTCTTATGATGCTATGAAAGGTATGTTGTTCAGGGTTGAATGATATGCAGGATCATACCAAAATTTGGCAAGTGGAATCCATTGGCTCCATTTGTTTGGGCAAGAATGCACAAAACACATGAGAATGTTTCCGAGCATTCGTTCAAGCATTCCGTTTGACCATATGTTTCAGGATGCCTAGAACTGTGCATATCCAATATTCGTGTGAACAAGTGATGCCAAATTTGCTTGTGAAAATATAGGATCCCTATCAGAGACGGCAAGGGCATGCCATGCAATCCGTACACTTCATCCACAAACTTTTGCGCCACTTGTTGAATAGTGAAGGAATGTTTTTTTTTGAGAGATAGTGAAGGAATGTTGGAGTGAAAGAAATGAGCATACTTACTGAATCTGTCCACCATCACCTGAATAGAGGCATATGATCCATATTTAGGCAAGCCCTCGATGAAACCCATGCTGAATCGCATGGCTGCTTAGGAACTTTCAGTGGTTGTAAAAACCAAGTAATTTTGTATGTTCAATTTTTGCTTGTTGATAGACAGTGCACTGCTTTACATACTTTTACATTGTCTGTTTCATAGAAGTCCAAGAAAACAAGGATATTACCCTGTGGTAAGTGGCAGTGATCCCAGAATTCCCACATATTCCACTGGCATGCAATGCTTGCAAGATATGATTATGTGTTGTGGGGTTTTCCCCAATATATATTATGTCTTTGTACCTCAATAGTCCTTCCTCCAACATATATTTGCGTGATGTAGTCAATTAGTTCCTCGTCATAAATGTCATGGGCATACCCTTCTATAACTAGAGTTGTTCAAGTAGGTATGACAATGGAAATTACACACACTTCATGTTCTTCCAGTTTCGTACTGAGAGCATGAGCTGCTTGGTTGCAACTCCCTTTTTTTATATTGAATTTTGTATTGTAACCCCAGGAGTTTAACAAATGCTTTTTTTGCAAGATAGATGTTGTGAGTCTTTGTTCAGACAAATGATCCAAACTCTTGTGATCAGTCTGAATGATGAATTTTTTGTGTTGGAAGTAAGATCTCCACTTGTCTATTTCTAGCAAAATAGCCAAACACACTTTTTCCTAAGTGGACAAAGCTTGAGATTTAGGACGGTACTCTACTAAGATATGCAATAGGATGTCCTTGTTGCATAAGAACAGCTCCAATACCATCATGACATGCATCAGTCTCAAGAACAAATTGTTTTGAAAATCAGGCAATTGCAACACAGGTGCTAACACTAAGGCTTGCTTCCAATGCTTCAAAAGCTTGGTGCACAGTTAGGCTAGTCATAGTGGGGAGTAACTTAGACTAGTGTCATATATAAGACACTAGCCTATGTTACTATCTTCATAGTGCTAAGTGTTACAGATGTAGTATCATAGATGGTTGCATTTATTAGTTTGTAGATCGACTTTTTTTTTAAAAGCCCTATGTGATGGTAACATAATATGTTACTCCAAAACACCTCTCTTCTTATTAACTAGCTGTCACATAAGCAAATTTCTCTTGAGGTGTGTTATGTTACTATCTAAGTTACTCCCACTAGCCTGAAGGACCATACAAATGTTGCACCCTTTTTGAGAAGTTCGGTACTGAGGGTCCGCTAATAATGCCATAATGACTGATAAACCTTTGATGTATTTGACTCTGGTGGTTTGAGGCAACTGTTGCATTGCAGTGATTTTTATAGCACAGGGACAGCGTACAAGAGCTGCACAGGGATGCAGGCGGACGCCTCCGCGAAGTCCGCGTTTGTATCGTTTTGCCATTAACAAGGTTATTAAAGCAGCAGTGGTTAGCTTACTTTCAGCTTCACAGACGACGCGTTTGCTTGCATCCCCTGTAGTGCTAGTGCTGTGTACGCACAATTCAAAGTGGCGCAAGATGAACGAACAAAGATGGAGGTCACATGTTCATTCATACCACAATCTGAAAAAGAAAACTTTGCGGTGATAGGCAAAGCGACATGTTCCCTGAACAAAGTAAACAAAGTATCGGACCGTTTCTGCCAGTTCCCTACCTGCACAAAGCATCGACACTTAAAATAAAAGCTCTAGATAATTAAAATGACAGCAATTCGCATCTCCATAAGGGTGTGGCTAGATCTCTGAGACTTAACGAAGTGTCAGTCATGGTAAGAGAACATATAAAAAAGAAGAAAGAAAAAAAATTTAAATTTTCTTTTACACGGATCTCCACGTAAGATCTAACGAATATAGCATCAACCGAGACTTTGTTAAGTCTCAATCGACTGAGATTTAATTAACCTACTGCATCAGCATCTCATAATTAACCTAACTAGAACAGTAACAAAAATATACGTGCTTACCAATAGATAGCAGTAGAAGATAGTAGAAGATAGGAGAACGGACGTTTTATTCGAAAATTTTGGTTTCAAAAAAATCTGAAAAAATTTGTATAAGTAAACAAGGATGTGAGGCGTATGTGTGTAAAATTTCAGGATGAAATACGTTGAAATGTGACCTATACAAAAAAGACAAATTCATGGTCTGAGAGAATGAATAGTATCATGTGTTAAAAATCCTCAGATTTGTCTTTTTTGCACAGCCCTCATTGCAACGTATTTCGTCTTGAAAATTTACACACTTGTACACTATGCCTTCATCTATCTCTATATTTTTTCAGAATTTTTTAAAATCTAAAAATATGAATTTTCATGAATTTTAAATTTTGCATTTGAAGGCCTTCATGGAGCTCCGCCTCCAAAAGCAATGTCCGTAGAAGATAGGTAGTACTAACAAGTCACAAGACCAATTAATGGATACCCGCAGGAGATAGATGATGTATGGCAGTCACGTATAAGTAAGAGTAGGCAAGGCCGTAGAGCGTATATATGGACTACTCATAAAAACGACAAGGCGCAAGGGTGGCGGTGGCCTCGCCTCTCCTGCAGCCAGTCTTGCAAGAACCCTTTGATCTCCTCAAACTCCTTGGCGTCCCGCGACGCCAGGTCGAACACCTGCCGCCCCAGCGCCTCCATCTCGCCGAGCCTCTCGTACCCTGTGTCACCCCGCCGCAGCAGCCGTCCCAGCTTGCAGCACTTCGGTATGGTGGATGCCCTCTCATGCCGCAGAACGTGGAGGATGTGCCGGCACGGCAGGCCGTCGCGCTCCATCTTCCGGCAGCTGCACTTGAAGACGACGCCGTCGCGGTCGGCGCGGTCGTCGGACTGCAACACGTTGAAGAGCTCGCCATGGAGATCCAACGTGTAGACCTTGTCGCCGGAGCTGCTGCTCAGGGTGTCGACGATCTCGAAGTCGTCCAGCGCCTTGATCTCCTCCAGCACGATGGCGAAGTTGGCCGGCGTGAAGGACCGCGCAGCGTCTTCCTCAAGGTACTCGTGCTTGGTGGTCAGCTCAACGCGGGACTTGTCCGCCTCCTCGTCCAGCTCGGCCTCCTGCGCGCGCATGTAAATGCCCCTGAAGTCCGCGAGCCGGAGCAGGGCGAGCAGCGTCATGTCCTCGGGGAAGGACCTGCGCAGGCCCGAAGATAGGCAGAGGCACTCCGTGCTCTGGTCTCTCGCCAGGCCGAGGAAGAACTTGTCGCGGACGAAGGCGGCGGCCCAGAGCTCCCTCTTCACGTACATCCTGAATAGCCATTCCTGGTTGCTCACCGTCTTGTGGCTGGCCACGAAACTGTGCCATCGCTCCTCGAACTCCACAGGCGAGCAACTGTCCTCCAGCATCAGCGACCTGAAGCCGACCTGGGCCGAATAGCCGCCGAGGTGCTCCCTGATGCCCTGCTCCAGGTGGCACGAGCAGATCCGGTGGTTGCACTGCGCGAGCACGGTCTCGACGGCGTGAACCACCGCGTCGCCTCCGTCGGTGATCACGGATTTGGGCTTCTCCTGGCAGGTGGACATCATGAAGGCTCGCAGCAGCCAGACGTAGGAGCCGAGGGACTGGTCCGTGAGGACGCCGCAGCCGAGGAGCACGGGGCGGCGGTGGTGGTTCATGCCGACGAAGGGGACGAAGGCCGCGCCGTACCTGTTCGTCCGGAACACGGTGTCGATGACGACGACGCCGTCGCTGTAACGGACGCTGCTGAGGCGCGCGTCGGCGTCGGCCCAGAACAGCCTCTTCAGGCGGCCCTCGGCGTCGACCTCGTACTGGTGGAAATGTTCGGGGTCGTCCTTGTCCTCCCTGCGGCGCAGTTCCCCGAGTACCGCCGCCGTGTCGTCGCTGCCGATCAGCGCCATGGTCGATCTTGTGCCGTACTGCAGAAAATCAATTTGAAGAATCAAACGAGTACACGATCGATGAAATGCAAGATCGAACGAGTAAAGCAAAGCAAGTAGGGCGATCGGCGAGTAGTAAATGGGACGGAGGCGGGCGGGTACCTCTGGGCTGCGGCGGGGAGGGGGAGACGGCGGCTGCGGAGATGGCTTTTGCGGCAGGAGGAATCGTGGAGAGAGAGATAACGCAAGCGTGGAGCTAGGGCCTAAACGTTAGGGCGTGGGCCGCTACACCCTAATCATTAGGGCGTGGAAACCGCTCAACCCACGTAGTTCACGGTGCCTAATGATTAGGCCATTGCGGCCACATCCTAAAAAAATTCTCTTTTGATTCGCATGAATTTCAAAATCGCAGAAAGAAGAAAAATACAGGATTGAATCAACGTGTCCACTTGAATCATATAGAATTAGCATAGAGTGTTTGATGCCAAAATAATGACATTTCATCAATAAAATATAAGACATCAACTGTCAATACAACAATTAACACCAACAAGGTATAATGATCATCCTTTGAGTTGTTGATTTTTTTTTTATAGCTAGCCGCTTATTCCAAGCGGCATTTCACACTTAATTGTACATACACGGATGAGAATGGAATGGAGGTGATGGAGTTGTCGTTGGAGATGGTGAAGATGGATTGAATGAAGATGTTCCCCTTGATGCCCTGGATTAGGTGTTGAAGCATACAAAAGGCGTTGTCAATTTAGTCAACAAACGATTCTGCAGCTCAAGCTGTTGGATTAACATCCAACGGCCATCGTGCTTCATCAATCTCTCGTTTTCTTCCTATAGCGCTAGTGGGACCGTCTACTCCCACCTCGACGACCAGTAGCGCTACTTCGCACGCCTCACCACCCAACGCCACCCCATCGTTGGCTAGGTCATCCTTCTTCCCCCTTCCACACCTCTTATTATTCTTCGGCGACGGCAGCCCATCCCCGCACCCGAACCAGTCAACACTCGTACTCCCCTCCGCCTAGAACTCCACTGTCGCGTTTTTCCCGGCTCCTAGTTGTTCTCCGAGGCCTCGCTATATTTCTCTACCTTGTCGCGTTAGTCGCATCGCCGTCATCTGGCTTTGCCAACGTAGGCAACAAATGATAGTCATCGGAGTACTGTACATGTAGAGGCTGACAATAAGGACCCATCAGGTTCATGGCCGTACACAAGCAAGTGCCTCCTTTTTTCAAGGAAAAATATGTTTCCTCCTAAATTGATTCTGGCATCTAAGACTCACCAGGTTGAAACTTGCGTACTGCGTTATATGTTTGGCCCAATAGTGTATGTACATACTGACCTCTCTCCAACGATGAGTTGTGGCCGAGTAAGGTATGGCACGTGTCGTACTAATCGTATTACAAAATTTGGCCATGGACCTAGCAGGTTACAAAGTTCTATCTAAATTGTGTACACGTAGATACGGCCACGCTGCCAAAATACGACCAAATATGCACCAGTTTGTTCATGTTGTTGACACCCGATTTTGGCACGGTGCAAAATACAGTAAAGGTGGACTCAAGCGGAGAAGTCTTCTATACGAGAAAATTCACATTGCCGGCATGAAAGGCTTGCCGGTGAAATCTTACCGCTCGAGCTGAAGGCTTGCCGGTTTGGCTTGTCGATTTTGAGTGCTTGCCGATTTCAGTGGAGGCCCAAACAGGGGTTGAAGATGACCCGGCAAGGAGACGATCCGGCAAGGGGATGACCCGGCAGGAGATCCGGCAAGGAAACGGCCCGGCAAGGAGACAGCCCGGCAAGGAGGTGATCCGGCAAGGAGGCAGCCCGGCAAGGAGGCGATCCGGCAAGAAGATGACCCGGCAAGGCGACCCGGCAAGATATCCTGATGGTACTCCCGGGAAGGCGACGGCCCGTCGAAGACCGAAGATCAAGATGGACGCGAGGAGACGTAAGCCAGCCCATCAAGACAGCCTCTGGAGCGGTACTACCGCCCTCCAGAGCGGTACTACCGCTTGAGCGGTACTACCGTGTTTTACTACCGCGCCTACCACCGCTTACGAAAATTCTTCTGGTATCCCGAGACCCTTACTCGGTAGTAGCGCGGTACTCGGAGCGGTAGTATCAGCCAGAGCGGTAGTACCGCCCTCCAGAGCGGAAGTACCGCTAAGCGGTAGTACCGTATTTTACTACCGCGATTACTACCGCTTACGAAAATTCTTCTGGTATCCCGAGACCCTTACTCGGTAGTAGCGCGGTACTCAGCTATACTCAGAGCGGTACTACCGCTTGTAGCGGTACTACCGCTTGACCAGAGCGGTACTACCGCTTACCGTCGCGCAGATTCGGGCAGGTTTTTGAGGAGTCTGAATTTGGCTAGTGTTTTTGATACTTTGTAAGGAAAGATGAATCCATGACTTGTACGGGAAGTCCAACCCCCTCTTAAATAGAAGAGGTGATGGCCGATTGAAACAACACACACAATTGAACAAATCAATATACTACTTTTTCATCTACGTTTTGTCTATCCCTCGTTATTGCTTCCTCGTTCTTCGTCGTTCTTCGTGTGGAGAGCTGCGAATCCCGAGGCCCTAGGGGCGAGCGAATAGACCTAGGGCAGCCCATTGCCGCCATACTCCCTGACGGGGTCCCTCCCGGGAGTGTGGGGTTTCGGGTCTCAAAAGCGCCGGCCGGATTGTCTTGCGTATCGCGCTTCTGGCAGGCCTCCCTCGACGTGAGCTGCGGTGCATCACCCCCGGCGTCGAGGGTACGCGTGACGCGTTCGTGTGTCAACACACTTTTTGGCGACTCCGCTGGGGACCTTTGATCCATCATCATCATCCATCATGTCCAATCTTCCCAATCCCTCGGAAGTTGACGCCGATAACATCATCAAGCCCAATCTGGAGGAGTTATCGGCCGAGCATCGCCAAGCTTATGAGGAGTACAAGAAGGCGCGTGAAGAGAAGGAGTTGCAGGAGTTCCTTGGAAACTTCAAGAAGGACTGCCAAGGCAATATCACTCCGGTTGGAGAAATCAAGTTCCCTCCTCTTCAAGCCGATCAGGTTAAACCTTCTGTAAGTACTACCTTTTCTCCTGAGCAATTGGCTGAAATTGAGAGCCGTATTTCTGATAGCAATAATCTGATCTATCAAGCTTTCTTAGAAAATAATAATGCTCAGAAGAATATGCCTAATATGCCTGCTAGTATGGGAAACCCTAATTCAGCTTTGCCTATCTCATCGGCGCCCCCCATGCCGATGAATTATTTTCCCACCCATACCAATCAAATTGTGGCTGCACCGCTTAATCCTTTCATGAATATGCAGAGTTCGGTGGCAACGCCGAACCAAACCTTACCGATAGGTGGAAACATTGCTAGATCATCGCCGAACTATGGTTCGGCCAACATGCCACAATTTACACCCATAGTTGCTAACCCTAATCCTCCTATGCCATTGCCACAAGCTCCATCGTCTACTATGGACGATGCTTTAGCTAATTTTAGAGAGGAGATGGCTAAAACGCTTCGAGAGAATTTTGGCGTTGAATTACCTAGGAATCGGATTTATCAAAAGCCGTATCCTGAGTACTTTGATGCAATTCCGTGCCCCCAAGGATATAAAATTCCAGATTTTGTTAAGTTCAATGGAGAGGGCACGAAAACCACATGGGAGCATGTTAGCCAATACCTAGCACAATTGGGTGAAGCAGGCTCGATAAATGAATTGAAAGTGCGTTTATTTCCTTTGTCATTAACTGGTACTGCATTTTCATGGTTTTCTTCTTTGCCGCATGGATCTATTCGCGTTTGGTCACAACTAGAGCAAAAATTTCATGATCATTTTTATAGCGGCGACAATGAACTTAAGTTCTCACATCTTACATCGGTTAAGCAGAAGCATGATGAATCGGTCTCCGATTACGTCAAGAGATTTAGAGAGACAAAAAACCGGTGCTATAGTTTAGTGATAACCGAGAGAGACTTGGCAGATCTTGTGCTTAATGGTTTGAGAACTCAAATTAGAGAAAAGCTAGAAGGTTATGAGTTTATAAGTATCAACCAAGTCTTACAGAGGGCTTTGGCTCATGAAAGCCGAAGCAAGGACCTCAAAGAAGTGCATAGATATAAAACTGATCGTCCAAAGATGAATATGGTTGAATATGATAGTGATCATTCGGACGACGAGGGTGATATTTATGCTGCTGAATTTGTTTGGCCCTCGAAGGCCAAATCTTTTACTTGTCATGATTTAAAGCCGATTCATAAGAATCGTGATGATGAGATGAAGTTTACTTTTAACATTGCTAAATGTGATAGAATATTTGATGCTTTGCTACAAGCTAAGATTATTAGAATATCTCATACTTTACCGCCGTTTGAAGAGCTGAAATGGCGTGCTTATTGCAAGTATCATAATTCTTTTTCTCATGCTACTAATGATTGCAATGTTTTCCGACGACAGATACAATCGGCCATTAATGACGGACGATTGAACTTTTCTGAAATGCAAGTGGATAAGCAGCCCTTCCCAATGAATACTCTGGATTTGGAGGGGAAAAAGTTACTCATTCGGCCGGAGGTGGCCGAATCCGCTAATAAAACTAATGTTGTCATTGGTGAGCCCAGGAAAAACAGAGATGGCGACAAGATCTTGGGAAGGCAAGTGGTGCTTGACAAGCAACCCGATGGTGGAGAGATAATCAAGATCACCGTCAAGAATCCTACACTTGGGGGGCAACCACAGGAGCAACAAGACACTCGTGTTAAGTTTGTCAAGCCCAAGAGTCCGGAAGTTGGCAAGTGGAAGCTGAATGAAGCCAAAGTGCAGCGCAAGAGAGCCAAGCCAACTTTTGATATGTTGCTGTCCAAGTATGCTAATCAAGCGGCCGGTTCTAGCTCTAATCGGCCATCAAATTTGAAGCGCCCAAGATCACCTCCGAGGCGAGAGTTGCAGCATCACACAAGGCCATATGGGTCATGGGCGCCAGGACCGTGGATGGCGCCACCTCCCTATGCACCATACTACATGGGAGGATTCAATGGAGGATGGGGGCAGCCCCCAATGGCCCCTTATGCTTTTCATCCAGGATGGGCAGAGCCAAGGAGGCCTACGCGTGAAAGGCTTTCTTATCCCACACGAGGCCGTTTGAACAATGGTGTCAATCGGCCAATGCAGAATAATCAAGAAGGGATCAACAAGCAAGTATGGCGTGCCAAATCACCAAGCACAGCGGTCGGGTCTGGAAAGGGCAAAGGAAAAGTTGATGCCGACTCACTCATCTTGGGCACTGAGACATTCACCATACAACAGCCGACTGTGCGGAACAACCCTACTGAGCCGATACTTGCTATCGCGCCAAAGCACTCGGCTAATGATCATGAAGCTAGCACAAGCAAGGCCAAGTTCAAAGATCCAAAGTATATGCAACCTAAGTGGTGTCCTCCAGGGATGACAAAAACACAAAAGAGAAAACTACAGAGGATGAGAAGTCATGAGATGGCTGAACAGGAGGCCGAAAAGCAAAGGGATAACTGGTTCAATGACATTCGGCCCATGGTACCTACAAAACAAGTATGGGTGCCTAAGCAAATGCAAAGTGCGGTAGTCTCTATATCTGTCACATCAGTGCCTGTACCACCAAAGGAGGACGATGCCACTGTTATTACATCGTCCGCGGCGCCTATTGATTCCGCTTCGCTCGAACAAATTTCAGAACCAATAGACACGCCCGAGGAGAAGGAAGATATGGTGGATTGTGAGCCTACACCGGTGCATGAAGGTATGGATATCAACATGGTGTTTTACTTACCCGCTGAGTTTCGTGCTATAGATGAAGAAGGGGAGGTGGCTCAACTGGATTTTGTCCCTAAGAATGCAATATTTGAGAAGCCAAAAGAACCAGTGACACACTTGAAACCGTTGTACCTCAGGGGCCATATCAATGGATCACCAATTACTCGAATGCTTGTTGATGGTGGTGCTGTGGTGAATCTCATGCCCTATTCAGTCTTCAAGAAATTGGGTTTGCCTGACGAAGGATTGATGAAAACCAATATGGTGCTCAATGGATTTGAAGGCAAAGAGAAAACCGAAGCTAAAGGTGTGATTTACGTGGAGCTTATGGTTGGAAGCAAAACTTTGGCTACTGCAATCTTTGTCGCCGAGGTGCAAGGTAACTACAACGTCATTCTAGGCCGTGATTGGGTTCATGCAAACCAATGTGTGCCATCCACTATGCACCAATTTTTAATTCAATGGGCTGATGATGAAGTGGAGATCGTTCATGCAGATAATTCGGCTTGCGTTGCTTTAGCCGATACACCGGTGGATTGGCAACACCCCAATGCTGCTTGCTTGACGGGACGGGACTTATCAGAGTTTGACTTTCTCAGCGCCACCAAGAGTGGTTTTGTACCCGTTTCTTTAAAGCCGGTTGGTGGAAATCGGCTCCAAGGTATGACGTATTTAAATGGATCCTAACTCTGAGTGGTTACAAAAGCGGCTTGCAGAATATCGGTCCAAAGGGAACAATATGTATGAGTCTATAGAGGAGTTAGGTGATATGGATAAACTTGGACAAGGTTTTACATCGGCCGATCCATTAGAAGAAGTAGATATTGGAGATGGCTCAATTCCTAGGCCGACATATGTAAACAAAAATTTGAAAGCCTATTATAAAGTCAAGTTAATCGAGCTATTGAAAGAATATATTTGTTGCTTTGCATGGGAATATCATGAGATGCCAGGTTTAAGCCGAGAGCTAGTGGAGCATCGGTTACCTATAAAAGCCGGTTTTAGACCGTATAAACAATCGGCTAGGAAGTTCAATCCAAAAATATATGACCGGATCAAGGAAGAGATCGGTCGTTTGCTTAAAGCTAATTTTATTAGACCTTGCAGGTACGCCGAGTGGATTTCTAATATTGTGCCAGTGGAAAAGAAAGGCTCCGGCAAGTTGAGGGTGTGCATTGATTTCAGAGATTTGAATAGAGCTACGCCCAAAGATGAGTATCCTATGCCTATAGCCGACATGCTTATTAATGATGCTTCTGGACATAAGGTTATTAGCTTTCTTGATGGCAATGCGGGGTACAACCAAATTTTCATGGCCGAAGAGGACATGTCCAAAACGGCTTTTCGGTGCCCCGGTTTCCTTGGATTATTTGAGTGGACAGTGATGACCTTTGGATTGAAGAATGCCGGCGCCACATATCAAAGGGCTATGAATTTGATCTTTCATGATTTACTCGGTGTTATACTTGAAGTCTATATTGATGATATTGTTGTCAAATCGGATGTTTTTGAATCTCACTTAGCCGATTTGCGTTTAGCTTTTGAGAGGATGAAGAAATATGGGCTGAAGATGAATCCTTTGAAGTGTGTGTTTGGCGTGTCGGCTGGTAAGTTTTTGGGTTTCATTATTCATGAAGATGGCATAGAGATTGATCCCAAAAAGATAGAAGCTATACAAAAAGTGGAGGCTCCAACATGCAAGAGAGATATGCAAAAATTCCTTGGCAAGGTCAATTATTTGAGGAGGTTCATAGCTAATTTTTCAGGGAAGGTTGATGCATTTACTCATATCCTTCGGTTGAAGAATGATGTTGATTTTACTTGGGGGGCAAAACAGCAAGAAGCATTTGATATGATTAAGAATTATTTGTGCACTCCTCCGGTGATGAAGGCGCCCAAGCATAGAGAGCCCTTTAGAGTTTACATTGCAGCCGAGGAAGGCGTTATTGGAGCTGTTTTGACTCAAGAAACCGAAGGAAAAGAGCATGCTATCACTTATTTGAGCCGACGCCTATTGGATGCCGAGACAAGGTATACATTTATTGAAAAATTATGCCTATGCTTGTACTATGCTTGCACAAAATTGAGACATTATCTAGTACCAAGTGCTTGCATAGTAGCTTGTCAAACCGATGTCATTAAATACATGTTGCATAGACCAATTCTTAGTGGTAGAATTGGTAAATGGGCTTATGCTTTAATTGAGTATGATTTGGCTTATGAGTCTCTAAAATCCATGAAAGGCCAAATTGTTGCTAATTTTATCGTTGAGCATCGGATTAATGACAAGCAAGATATTGATATAAACCTTGTCTCGTTAGTACCATGGAGATTATATTTTGATGGTTCAGTTTGTAGCAACGGCCAAGGTGTTGGTGTTGCTTATATATCTCCTCATGGTGCTGTTTTTGAAGCCTCATGCCGCTTAGAATATTTTTGCACAAATAATCAAGCCGAATATGAAGCATTGTTATTCGGCTTAGAGATGTTGCTTGCTATAGGTGCTACACATATTGAGGCTTTTGGTGATTCGTTATTAGTAGTACAACAAGTATCCAAAGTTTTTCAATGTTTAGACGAATCACTTAATGTTTATCTTGATAAATGTCTAGATATAATTTCTACTTTGGATCATTTTAGCATTGCTCATATATCTAGACATGATAATTGGAGAGCAAATGAGTTGGCACAACAAGCATCCGGCTATCATGTCGATCATGGCATGTTTCATATCTCTCTAAAGCCGATGTCTTGTCTTGCTAACATAGGAGAGACCGAACCAGAGCCCACTGATTCGGTCACTGACAATAAATCTAGTGCAGATGAAAATCATGACTGGAGGAAGCCCATTATTGATTACTTGTGCAATCTGAGTGGAAGGGTGGACAGGGTTGTTCGGCGCATGGCTTTCAAATATACAATGAGAGACGATGGTCTTTATCGCCGAACGGTTGAAGATGTTCTCTTGAAGTGTTTGGACGAAGACCAAGCGAGAATTGCTATGGGAGAGGTTCATGAAGGAATTTGCGGCACTCATCAGTCGGCCCCCAAGATGAAGTGGTTATTACGACGTGCTGGATTTTATTGGCCGACGATGATCAACGATTGCTTCAGGTATTATAAAGGATGTGAAGCTTGTCAAAAGTTTGGTGATATTCAGTTGACTCCCGCTGCTATGTTACATCCTATTATCAAGCCGTGGCCTTTTATAGGTTGGGGATTAGACTTTATTGGAGAAATTCATCCTTCCTCTTCAAAGGGGCATCGGTTCGTGTTGGTGGCAACTGATTATTTTACTAAATGGTCTGAAGCAGTACCTCTCAAGAATATGACACATACGGAGGTAATTCAATTCATAAGTGAGCACATTATTCATAGATTCGGTATGCCGCAAACATTAACTACGGATCAAGGTTCATCTTTCATGTCACATCAAGTTAGAGAATTTGCCGAATCATATAAGATAAAGTTGCTCAATTCCTCCCCGTATTATGCTCAAGCCAATGGACAAGTTGAGTCTAGCAATAAAATTTTGATCAAACTCATCAAGAAGAAGATTGAAGATAATCCAAGGAGATGGCATGAATTATTGTCCGAGGCTTCGTGGGCACATAGAATCTCAAGGCATGGTGCGACGAAGGTAACTCCGTATGAGCTCGTATATGGTCAAGAGGCCGTTTTACCAGTGGAAGTTAATTTGAATGCTTTGAGAATAGCCAAACAAAATGATTTATCGGCAGTGGACTTTTATAACTTGATGATGGATAATATTGACGAGGTTGTCGATAAGCGTTTGGCTGCATTAAAGGCCATAGAGAGAGACAAGTTGAGGGTAGCAAGAGCCTACAACAAGAAGGTCAAGTTGAAGAATTTTCAGATTGGTGATCTTGTGTGGAAGGTGATTCTACCGATTGGTTCAAAGGACAGAAAATTCGGGAAGTGGTCTCCAAGTTGGGAAGGTCCTTTCAAGATTGCAAGAATAGTTCCCGGAAATTCATATTTGGTGGAATCCATGCAAGGAACATTGCTACCTCGAGCTCTCAATGCAAATATTTGAAGAAGTACCACCCAAGTGTGTGGCAAGAAGCCTAAATAGGCAATGGCCGATATATGATTATCGCCCTAAGCACATATTAATGGCCGATGGAGTGTTGACATCGTCCTTAGAACAAGCCTAATGCAAATTATTTTTCGGCAAGCAAGCTTTGCCGAAAAAACAGGGGGGCATGTGTTGACACCCGATTTTGGCACGGTGCAAAATACAGTAAAGGTGGACTCAAGCGGAGAAGTCTTCTATACGAGAAAATTCACATTGCCGGCATGAAAGGCTTGCCGGTGAAATCTTACCGCTCGAGCTGAAGGCTTGCCGGTTTGGCTTGTCGATTTTGAGTGCTTGCCGATTTCAGTGGAGGCCCAAACAGGGGTTGAAGATGACCCGGCAAGGAGACGATCCGGCAAGGGGATGACCCGGCAGGAGATCCGGCAAGGAAACGGCCCGGCAAGGAGACAGCCCGGCAAGGAGGTGATCCGGCAAGGAGGCTGCCCGGCAAGGAGGCGATCCGACAAGAAGATGACCCGGCAAGGCGACCCGGCAAGATATCCTGATGGTACTCCCGGGAAGGCGACGGCCCGTCGAAGACCGAAGATCAAGATGGACGTGAGGAGACGTAAGCCAGCCCATCAAGACAGCCTCTGGAGCGGTACTACCGCCCTCCAGAGCGGTACTACCGCTTGAGCGGTACTACCGTGTTTTACTACCACGCCTACCACCGCTTACGAAAATTCTTCTGGTATCCCGAGACCCTTACTCGGTAGTAGCGCGGTACTCGGAGCGGTAGTATCAGCCAGAGCGGTAGTACCACCCTCCAGAGCGGAAGTACCGCTAAGCGGTAGTACCGTATTTTACTACCGCGATTACTACCGCTTACGAAAATTCTTCTGGTATCCCGAGACCCTTACTCGGTAGTAGCGTGGTACTCAGCTATACTCAAAGCGGTACTACCGCTTGTAGCGGTACTACCGCTTGACCAGAGCGGTACTACCGCTTACCGTCGCGCAGATTCGGGCAGGTTTTTGAGGAGTCCGAATTTGGCTAGTGTTTTTGATACTTTGTAAGGAAAGATGAATCCATGACTTGTACGGGAAGTCCAACCCCCTCTTAAATAGAAGAGGTGATGGCCGATTGAAACAACACACACAATCGAACAAATCAATATACTACTTTTTCATCTACGTTTTGTCTATCCCTCGTTATTGCTTCCTCGTTCTTCGTCGTTCTTCGTGTGAAGAGCTGCGAATCCCGAGGCCCTCGGGGCGAGCGAATCGACCTAGGGCAGCCCATTGCCGCCATACTCCCTGACGGGGTCCCTCCCGGGAGTGTGGGGTTTCAGGTCTCAAAAGCGCCGGCCGGATTGTCTTACGTATCGCGCTTCCGGCATGCCTCCCTCGACGTGAGCTGCGGTGCATCACCCCCGGCGTCGAGGGTACGCGTGACGCGTTCGTGTGTCAACACATGTATCGGCCGAGCGCACTCGCGTATATACAGATGGTGTCTCCACAATCGCGCAAAGTACGCATTGTACATCAAGAGGCAACGTCCGGTGAGGTTATCTTGTTACATACGCAGCAATAGAGCAGAGGCAACAGACGCATGCAGGGGTGGGGGTATGCAGTAGCGGGGAACCTGGAATGGGGCATTGTACATCGAGAGGCAAGGGAGTTAACTGGCTACGGCCACGGTGGAGTCCTGTTGATTGAGAAGCAACGACTTTGAGGTGGGGGTACCACGCAACAGCCACAACGGTCTGTTCATCGAGCGCCAACTGGCTATGACTGCAATGAAGTCCTTTGCATCGCGAGGCAATGACTTTGGGGTGGGGGTACTGCGCTACGGCCACAACAGGGTCATGATCATCGAACGCCAACCGGCTAGCGTGCAACAAGGTCCTGTGCATCACGAGGCCACCGGCTACCGTGCGGCCACAATGGGGTCCTGTTCATCGAGCGCCAACTGGCTAGTGCGCTACGGCCACAAGGGGGTCCTTTTCATCGAGCACCAACCGGCTAGCGCACTACAGCCGCAACAGGTCATGTGCTTCACGACGCAACCTGCTGGGGGGTTGCCACGCATGGTAGCAACAAGGTACTATACATCAATAGGCAACCGGTTGGGGGTGGGGGTACTATACACATCAAGAGGGCTCCTCGCAACAACCGGTTGGGTCTCAACTCCATGTATCGCGCGCGAGGGGCACTAAACGTGCGCGGGGGACTCCGCGCAACAACCAGCTGGGTCTCAACTCTATTTATCATGCGCGAGGGGTGCAACAACGCGTGGGGGCTCCTCACACGGCAACCACGGCAACTGCACTCGTGCATACGAATAGGGGCCTCCAACCACATCCATTATAATACGTGTTTTCATCACCACTATTGTCATGAAAGTGTCACTTCCATGATAGATAAAAGAATTGAGACAAAATGTCACGGATGTGTTTTTTTGTAGTGTATAGAGGTGATAGTAACTAACTCACTCCCTTCCCCGGCCTTTGATAGGGGAATAACGGAGACCGCCTATAACTGTGTCCACGGGGAGACCCTTAACCACTGTTGCTGAACCTGATTGTGGGGAGAAATGGTGGTGGCTTATGTGATATAGCGTTGCGACATGTATGCACGTATTTGTACTTGGCTCCGGCACCCGAAAAAACATATAGCATGGGTACCTTAAACGACCGCGTACCTTAAGTACTAGCAATGATGAATCTGAAACCCCTGAGAACATCTTTATTACTCGAGCGTCGTCCTTATTAGCCTAGTCCTTTTTATTTATAGTTTTACTTTCTCGTTAATAGTTTAGATAAAATCCCATTTATTACCGTCTTTCTAGCAACACGATAGAATAGACTATTTTCAAACCACGGTTTGAGTGCAAACATAGTTGCGTATGTGACTACATAGTTATGGAGCTAGTATTACCTTCCTTAGTTCTTTGGTGGGAACGACACCCATTGGCATATTTACACGAGAGTGTTACATTTAAACTCTGTGTCTTGCAGGACATCAACCCTCTTGGCGGTTGGATTGTTCTCAGCTTGATGACACAAAAATAGTAGGTATGGTCTTAAGGAGGCAGTGGTAGGTATGGTCTTAAGGTCTTAAGAACCAATTCTTATTCAATTGCAATGAGGCACTCGAGGCATAGATTCATACACGGGTGCAAAGTATGACTTTAGCCATTCAGCATACGAATCCGCCGATCCTTGTCCAATCAGACTCCTTCGAGACGCTCTCCATATTATCTGGTGGTAATCTTTCCCGATCCGCCTATGGGCATTTGGCTGCTGCGAGCATCTACAGTCGGGCGCCTCAAACCCGTCTCATACGCCCGGGCGGGCCCGGTCACTGACCGGTCACGATTTTTCGACCCAGACGGGCGTCTCAAACGGGCCTCAAACGTCCGGTCTGACCGGCACCCCTCACATCCGGCCCAAATATGAGGCGGATATGGGGGCGCCTGGGCATGCCCGCCACGTCGGACTGACGGCGGGGTCCCACGCGGAAACGCCCGGAAACCCGGCGGTCCGACGGACGCCGCGTCCGTCGCCGCGGTGTGAACGCCGCGTGGTGCCGCTCCGGCTCGCCGCCCGAGACCAAATGTTGGTGCAATAATTTGCCTCCTTATGTTTTGGAGATTGTTGACATAAACAGTGAGGGATTGATGTGTTTGCTAGTGCACACAGAGTAACAGGTCCCTGGAGTTAAGAGGAGTTTGGTTCAAACTCCGAAGAAAATCCCTTGCGTGGCAGTGAAGGTTATCACCGAAGATTATGATGACAAGAGTGACCCCTCAAAAATTGCTGATGCAAAGCAATTGATTCGGTGCTTGTCCAAAGAAAGTGACTGCGGCCGAGAAGATTGAAGACGAAGTGAAGACGTAGCATTTATTTCGTTGTTTCTCTTCTCTTTATTGAGTCATAGGACCACTGTACTACTAAGAGGGGTGTAGCGTTCGAAGCTTTGATTCTCTGATGCTAAACCCAAATCCTATGAATGTTGCGAGAGAAATCTCTTTGTGTTCCGAGCAAATACTTGCCAGCAAGAGACTGTGATCTTCTTCGCTGCAAGAGATTTGTCTCTGACCGAGGAGTTAGCATTACTTGTTCCTCAAGTAATGTTACCGTTGCTCTTAAAATCCGACCGTTGTGAACGTGTCGGTTGGCCATTGGCTGGACCGCGTGTCCAAAATGGTCATTTCCCATCAGGGAAGGCTGCGGCTATAAATAGCCACCCCGCACCGGCGTTGTCCGGTGGCTGCTCTGTTTGATTCTGAGAAGATTGTTGAGCAACCCCCTCTCCGAGTGATTTGAGTTTAAAATCCACCGAGAGAAAACTCCAGAGCCGAAAAATTAGATAGTGGTTCAGCATCACTCGAATCTAAGTCCAGTACGCTCCGCCTTTTACTCTTGAGAGTTGCGAACTCTCTAGACGGTTAGGTGTCAATTTCTTCAGAGACCAAGAGTAATTGTGGTTCTCAAAGAAGAAGTCTGTAAAGATTTGGAGATCGCCTCAAGCATCTACCAGGAGTGATCGGCATTAGTTGACGAACCAATTGTCTAGGAGAATAGGGCGAAGAGAGTTTATCTTCTGTGTTAAATCACAACCCCTCCAACCAGACGTAGTCCTTTTGCAGAAGGGCGAACTAGTCTACCAAATTCCTTGTCGACATCGAGCATCACTGATCACCTCTGCTACTCCCCTTTACATCCGAACTGTGCTATATGACATATTTCAATCATGTGATTTGTCTCGATGCATGCTCTTAGTTTACATTCGGTAGTTTGTATTCGCTCACTGTACACTGTTTTCATTCGCTCCGCTGCTATGTTCCGAGAGTTTTGATATTTCCGAAGAAAATTTAAAACTCCCATTCACCCCCCCCCTCTGGTAGACATACTTCGTTCCTACAATTGGTATCAGAGCAAGGTACTCCTTGACTCTGCTCATTTTGGTCTAACCACCTTGGAGTTTAAGTATGTCTTCAGTGAGCTACAAGTCGCACCTTAAGATTCCCATCTTCGATGGGACGGACTATCCTTTCTGGAAGGAGAAGATGAAGATCCGTCTCCGAGCTATTGATGATGACATGTGGAACGTGGTGCAGAATGGATTCGTGGTTGAAGTGCCCCAGGTCCCCACTGACCACGAGAAAAAACTCATTCAAATGGATGCTCAAGCCAAAGATGAAATTGGTGGCCATCTCTCTCGTGCTCAATTTCTTCGCTATCATCAGTGTGAAACTGCAAAGAAATTGTGGGACATTCTCGAGAAGATAAATGAGGGTGTTTCAACTCAGAAAGAAGCTCACATTGATACTCTTCGGGCGAAGTTCAATCGTTTCAAGCGAATCGGAAATGAAAGCTGCCAGCAAACCTTCGATCGTCTGAGTGACATTGCAAACGAGCTACAAGGTCTCAGCGCCAAAGACATCACTGATCACGAAGTTGTGAAGAAACTGCTCTGATCCCTTGACAGTTCGTTCGACACTCTAGTTCTGATGATTCGGGAACAAGCTGATTTCAAAGTTCTCGACTCAGCTGATATCATGGAAAGGCTAAACACCCACGAAGAACAAGAAGGAGATCTCTATGGCTCAAGTCACCGAAAAAGTCATGCTCTCAAGGCTGTGGCTGAATCTTCCTCAGAAGGAAATGGCGAAGAAGATTCAGATGACCCAGAAAGGATCAGCAAGGATCTCGCATTGATCACGAAAAGATTTCAGCGCCTTCAAAGGAAAAATCAGTTTCAGAAGAAAGGATCCAGCAACTCTGGCGGCTCCAAATCTTCATCAAAACCTACTGGAGATTACACCTGTTTCAAGTGCAAAAAGCCAGGACATTTCATTTCGGACTGCCCTCTCTGGGAAGCTGAAATCCGTGCTAGTGGAAGATATGATTCTGGAAACAACCATGGCAAAGGCAAGAGCAAAAGCTTCGACTCCGATGATGAGAAGAAAACGAAGAAGTTCTTCAAGAAGAAGGATAGCTCCTCCAAGTCCTCGTCAAGATCTTCCTCAAGGAATCCCTCCAAGTCCTCATCCAACCGCAAGAACACCTCTCGCAAGGCCAAGGCATACATCGGCAAGGAGATGGATTCCGATGAAGAAGAATCATCTGACTCCGAAGAAGTTGATGAATCTGATGAGGATTCTGATTCCGGCATGGCTCGCATAGCATGTGCCTCTACTCCTGCATCGAACTTCTTCGAGAATCATTCGAGCGACAACAAATCTCCTCCCTACTGCTTCATGGCCAAAGCTTCGAAAGAAAAGGTATCCTCCAAACATCACAAGGTTCACTCCAGTGATCAATATTCTTCGGATGAGGATGACCATGCTAAACTGATCAAAATTGCTAATATGCAACAAAACTCTCTCGAGAAGATTGAGAAAACCCTCAGGAAATCTGAAGGGTTGTTGGTTGAGGAGATGGAGAAAAATCAGTCGTTGACAGAAGAGCATTCCGCTCTCGAGTCTCGAATGGAAGAACTATCAAGTCGTCATGATTTTCTCTCGGCCGGCCACGAGAGATTAACTTATGATTACCTGAAAAGGAAATAGGAACTCGAGTCGCTGAGAGAGGCTCATGAAGACTTGATCAGAGAAAATTCTCTTCTCACCCAACAACTCAAAGAGAAACCTGAGGTGTTTATACCTCCCTGCATAAATTGCCTTGAACGCAGTAACGCTGAATCAAATGCTGAATCTTCTATGAATGCTAACCCCTCTGCCGAGGAAAATGGTTCTATATCTGATGAAAATCCTAGGTTGAAGGATCTTCTTCAGACAGGAATGTTCAAGTCTCTCAAAGGGCATCAAACCCTGTGTGATGTTCTGAAGAAATCCATTCTTCACAAAAATCCCAGGAAAGAAGGTATCGGTTTCGAAAGGAAACTGAATGAAAATGGCTCCTACTGGGAACCTGATCAATATCCTCACACTGTGTGGGTGCCAGCCAAGAGCAAAACGCTCGATCCAGCTTTACTTTTGGGATATGACAGTCCTATCCCTGAATACTCATATGATGATTCTCTGGACAACTATAAGTTGTTCAAAAACCAACGTGGTGAGGCTGTTGCTCGCTATGTTGGACCAAACTGCAGGAATGGCCCCCCAAAGAAAGCTATCTGGGTGCCTAGGAAAACTATCGAAGCATTGCCTATTACTACATTACTGACCATGCAGGCTGAAAATGCTCGATACTTCCTGGAAAAGGTTCGACAGAATGAGTACATGCATACCTCGTCTAACCACTATACTCATTCGTTTGGGAAGAAATTCAATGTATACTCTCTCGATTATGCTCGTACTCATTCAAGTCACAATTTGTATGACTATCGAAAGAAATCATATCCTGCTCGCTCATATGTTTCGAAGCCACCTACAAAGATGTGGGTGGTTAAGAAAGCCTGATTTCTCTGCAGGACTATGTCTCCGGGTGTACCGAATGGATAATGGATAGTGGATGCACTAGTCATATGACCGGAGACAAGTCATTGTTTGTCGACCCCAACTTAACTGCTTCATCTCAGAAGTATATTACTTTCGGCGACAACAACAAAGGAAAGGTAATTGGGTTAGGTAAAATTGCTATATCCAAGGACAAGAACATTGATGATGTTTTACTTGTTCAGTCTCTTGGATTCAATCTCATGTCAGTTGGCAAGCTTTGTGATCCTGGCATGCTAGTTCTATTTTCTTCATCCAAATGCATCGTCTTTATGGCCTCTGACAATTCCTTCGTCTTCGAGGGAAATAGAAAGGGTGATTTATATATTGTGGATTTCTCTAAGGGTCCCTCAGTCCAAACTTGTTTACTTGCAAAAGCAACCGAAGGATGGCTGTGGCACCGAAGACTTGGTCATGCAGGTATGAGAAATTTGCAGACTCTCGTGAAGAAAAATCATCTTCGTGGCATTCCTGATGTGAAATTCGACAAGGATCGTCTCTGTAGTGCGTGTGAGGCCGGGAAATTGGCCAAGAAGCACCATTCGTCAAAAACTGTCATGACCACAACAAGACCATTGGAAATTCTCCATATGGATTTATTCGGACCTCAAAACTATGCAAGTTTCGGAGGCAGTCATTATGGTCTGGTTATTGTTGATGATTTCTCTTGATACACTTGGGTATTCTTTCTCGAAGACAAAACCTGCACCCAAGACATCTTCAAAAGATTCGCCAAGAAGGCTCAGAATGAATATGATGTGCGAATTAAGCATGTCAGAAGAGACAATGGTACTGAGTTCAAAAATACTCATATCGAAGATTTTTCTCGACGAACATGGTATTACTCATGAGTTCTCTGCCGCATACACTCCCCAACAGAATGGAGTTGTTGAGCGAAAGAATAGAACTCTCATCGAAATGGCGAGAACAATGCTCAGTGAGTATAAAACTCCCATTCGTTTCTGGGCTGATGCTATTAACACTGCTTGTCATGTTGTGAATCGTGTTTATCTTCACAAATTCCTTAAGAAAATTTCATATGAGCTTATCACTGGCAAGAAACCGAATGTTTCTTATTTACGTGTTTTTGGTGCACCTTGCTATATTCGTGACATGAATCATAATTCCAAGTTTGCACCTAAGGCACATGAAGGTTTTCTTCTTGGTTATGGCTCGAACTCGCATACTTATCGGGTCTATAACTCTCACCACGGGAAAGTTATGGAAACGGTAAATGTGCGGTTTGATGAATCTAACGGCTCTCAAAAGGAGTACCTGCCTAATGTGATAGATGAACCTCCGATCTCGGATGCTATTCGGCAAATGGCCATTGGGGACGTCAAGCCAGTCGAAGGAAATACACCTGACTCTTCCGATGAAGATGCCCCCATAGCTCGAAGAACACGCCAATCTACTGCCGAAGAAAATGCCGCACCAAACACAAATGGCAATCCAAATGCAAGTGCAAATCAAAATGGCAATCCCGATGAAAATGGCGATACAAATTCCCATCCTGATGCTGATACTGAGGAAAATGAAAATAATCATCAAGAAGGAAATCCTCTCCCATGAGTGGCAAATCGAGTTGACCCTGCATTAATCCTCGAAGATCTCGAGAATCCAGGTTACCGACCCACAACTCGCTCTCGCACTCGTTTGGCTAACTACTGTGGCAGTTTCTCCTTTGTATCATTGACAGAACCTACCAAGTATGAGGAAGCCATGAATGATCCCGATTGGATGAATGCCATGCAAGAAGAGTTGGTGCAATTCGAATTTAATGATGTATGGGAATTGGTTGACAAACCAAATCCTAAGAAGCACAATATCATCGGCACAAAATGGATCTTCCGAAACAAGCAAGATGAAAATGGCATTGTTGTGAGAAACAAAGCGCGTCTTGTCGCTCAAGGGTATACACAGGTAGAAGGTATTGATTTCGGTGAAACATATGCTCCTGTTGCTCGCCTTGAGGCAATTCGTATTCTTCTCGCTTATGCAAACTACAATGATATTCTGCTTTATCAAATGGATGTGAAAAGTGCTTTTCTCAATGGTGAAATTGATGAGGAAGTATATGTTAGGCAGCCACCTGGCTTTGAAAACCCTCAGTTTCCTAACAAAGTTTTCAGGTTGAAAAAGGCTCTGTATGGGCTGAAGCAAGCCCCTCGAGCTTGGTATGACACTCTGAAGAGGTTTCTGCTCGACAAAGGGTTCAAGCCAGGATCCACTGATTCCACACTTTTCACTCGTGCTATTGATGGCGATCTATTCGTGTGCCAGATTTATGTGGATGATATTATTTTCGGCTGTACTAACAATGCATGCAGCATGGAATTCGGGCGAATGATGTTCGAGAAATATCAAATGTCTATGATGGGTGAACTCAAGTTCTTTCTCGGACTGCAAATCCGTCAACAGGACAATGGAATTTTCATATCTCAAGAGAAATATCTGAGAGACTGTCTGAAGAAGTTTAAAATGCAAGATTGCAAACAGAAAGGCTACAAAACTCCCATGCCCACGAATGGCCAGCTGGACGCAGATGTGTACGGTAAAGATTACAATCAGAAAGCTTATCGTTCGATGATTGGTTCTTTGCTCTACTTATGTGCATCCAGACCTGATATTATGTTGAGTGTTTGTATGTGTGCTCGTTTCCAAGTTGCACCAAAAGAATCGCATCACCAAGTGGTCAAGCATATTCTGAGATATTTGGCTCACACCCCCACCTTAGGCTTATGGTATCCTAAGGGAGCACAGTTTGACCTCATTGGATATTCAGACTCAGATTATGCAGGTGACCGGGTTGACAGGAAATCTACTTCGGGGACATGCCATTTCCTCGGTAGATCATTGGTATGTTGGTCATCAAGGAAGCAGAATTGTGTCTCGCTCTCTACGGCTGAGGCCGAATATATTGCTGCTGGCGCCTGTTGCACTCAGTTATTATGGATGAAGCAGACTCTGAAGGATTATGGCATCAAGGTCAAGAAGATCCCTCTATTGTGCGACAATGAGAGTGCGATCAAAATTGCACACAATCCAGTGCAGCACTCTCGCTCCAAGCATATTGAGATCAGACATCATTTCCTACGCGATCATGTTGCTCGAGAGGATATTGTTATCAGTCACGTCAATACCGAAGAAAATCTCGCTGATATCTTCACCAAGCCTCTCGATGAGAAAAGATCTTGTGCGTTACGGTGTGAGCTAAATATCCTAGATTCCGCAAATGTGTAGTAAGCTGGACTCGGCACCCGTACCATCACTTCCACATCTTAGAAGGAATGGGTGCACAACACTCGAAGAGTTTGAAAATTTTGACAAAGTGAAATTTTCTTTCTGAGAGTGAATACATTAACGAAGAACTAGACTAACCGGGTGCCACGATAATTGTGCGATGCTCAGGGTCATACAGTTTTTATACGGTGGGTAACGCCACCACAATTTCTCTTCGTTGAGTTGCATTTGAAGTTTTGTGTCAGTCCGAATGTATTTCACTCATAGCTTCTCTCTCGGGTGTTTGTGTTTATTCGTCTGAGTGAAATACCTAGGACCCTGTTTTCCCTCTATTCTATCTCTTCCAGTCTATGATGTTCCGTTATGAATGCACAAAATTCATCTGGAAACAAAACTTTATCTGGTGTCCTTGACCACGTTAAAGGTTCGGTCCGAACTTAATCTGTTTTGGCGAAAGCCGTCCAAAATTTGGGGTTTCCCGCCAAGTCTAGACCACGTTCTTTGGTGACGGTTGCCACGTGCTCTTCATCAACTGCCAGTTTATCTGGTCCGTTGAATCGCAATAGTCCTCTGACTGTGGCCATCCCATCAGATTCATCGGGTGCGGTTATTTCCTCCTCGCATATATATTTTGTGCCGCCACCCTCCGTCGATTCACTTCGCATCTCTCCACCACTGTCACCTTCCGAAGACCTACCGCACTGCTCCACCTCGAGCTCGACGACGTCGATCATCTTCGCCGCTTCGCTGCCGGAAAGAGGTCGCCGGAGTCATTCCTCGCCGCCACGGATCATCTCCATCCCCGCGCCACCGTAGCCGCTGCACATCACCGAGTTAGGGTATGTGTAGTGCGAACTCGTTCTTCCATTCATCCTGTTCGAGTTCGTACGTGGTAGAAATTGCCTATTTTTACCGCATTTCACAGATCTTTACTGCTAGTTAACTTGTGTGGATGTGGTTTGTAGTTGTCCCTCGCATCCGAAAAAATTCAGATCTAGGGTTTGTGTTGTGTCTCGTATGAACAGAATGCTTAGCACGTTAACTAGTATATTCTTCGAACCTACTAGTTCATTCTACACATTTCCTTCATCCGAAACATTTCTCAAAGTCTGCATCTACTTCTTCATCAAAAACGGTTTCTTTTTCAAAATATTCGCTGTGTGCATTCGTAACCCTGTCCCCACTTTCCCTCGCATCTATCTTTATTCACAGGAAAATGCAGTCAGCTGAGGATTCGGCTCAACCAGTGAGCCTGGCCAATAGAGATGATGTTGTTCTGGGGACAGCTGATGAATCCAAAGCTCCGAATGCAAAGGGCCCAACGGTAGGCCCATCAACCAGCAAGCGAAAAAGAACCGAGCAAAATGCCAATGAGCGAGAAGAGAATGCTCCGAAGAAGAAGAAGAAGGGTGGCAGACAGGCATACACAAACACAGCTGAGTATATCTCTCATGACCGGTACGATACTGTTCCAGGAGAAACCAAACACCAGAGAGATACGCGTCAACAATGGATTCGCCGTCACTGGGTGCGCAAATGGTTCAACTATGAATTTGTTCATCCTCGGTTTGCTCAAAACTTTGCATTTCATCCACTATGGGGTGGCTGCCGGGAAATTTCTCTCATAAAACCAAATGGTCCCCAAGAGAGACCACCTCATCCACCAAATGCTCATGAGTCCTCCCTTCGTACACGCGAATCTTATCCTGATGAGCTTGCTAAGCGTCAGCGCAATGCCATCAAGCGAGCTCAGAGGGCTGAAAAGCAAAAGGCTCATGAAGAGGAAAACCTTCGCCTTCTCAAAGATGATGTCGAGAAGAAAAAGGCCGAAGGAAAATCTGAAGGTCGTTCTAAACGCAAGCATGATCCCAGCGCTGCTGCAAAGAGAAAGAGTGCACCAAAGAAGAGAAAGGTTGACATGAATGATTCTTCGGATGATGACCCTCCACTCGCCAAGGAAGAAGTTGCTGCTACTCTCAGCGAGGAAGTGAATATTACCACTTCAACTGTGTTGCCTGATCTTCGGGTTCATATGGTTCCAAAAGCACCACCGAAGAAGATCACTGCTAGAAAAACTCCTGCTACCACTGTCACTATGAAATAGCATGTGAACACAACTCCTCATCTAGATGCTATCAATTTGAAGGATTTGGTAGTTGACACTCCTGTAAGTTCTGCAAAGCCAGGCGAAAGTATTCCCAAGCCTGACTTGAAGAAAATCAAGGCGCCTACCGAGAAAAATGCTTCACAAGCTACTGCTCCGACGGAGAAGGCTACTAAGTTTGAGCCTACCTTGACACAGCCGTTGGCTTCTAAACCTCCTACCGAGCAAGTTCATGTGCAGACTGCTCCTATTGCCATGTCTGATGCTCCTCACTACTATGATCACATATTCATCATGGAACAGCTTGATAAATTTGTGGACAATCCATTCGATGGTGAAGTGGCATCTCTGCCTATTCCTGTTGAAGTCATTTCACAGGCCACTTCCGTTGTTCAAGAATTACGAGAAGATGCAGTTGAGATCAACTCTCTCTCTGCCGAACTAATTGACCTTGATGGTCGAATGAAAACCGCTTCTTCCAAATTTGTCATTAAAGCGCTCGAAGATTCTTACAAGGATGTCAACCGTGCCATGACTCTCCTCCGTCATAGAAGGTTGCGCTTTCACACGGATCTAGACGAAATTGTTCGCAAGATTTGTGACGAACATCAAGCAAAAGTCATCGGCTACAATGATTTGGTCAAGGGCCACATTGATCAAGTTGCTCAGCAAAAGAAGAAGCAACGAAAAAGAATTGCGAAGAAAAATGTACCTCCTGCTCCGAAGGAAAAATCGCCTGCACGCCCTGTCACTCAGTTACAGGAAGAAAAATCTCCTGAGCCATCTATTACTTCGAACCCTCCAGTAAAGGACTCGGATGCTCCTCCTTCGCCAAGGCCAACTGAATCAGTGCCTGTGGCATCACCTGCTCGAGCTGATATTCCCTCGCAAAAATCTGTTTCCGAGGAAGGTGAAATTCCTCGCTCCGAGCCCCAAGTTTCTCCGGCTCATGAAGCTCCAAAAGTCACGGCTTCTCCTATCGTCGAGCAACAACAAATTCTAGTGGAACAATCTCAACCACCTCCAGTGCATGCTTCGGCCTCAGTGCCTAAAATGGATGAACCTGCCCTGCTGCCTACTGCCTCTGCAGCACCCACTGTTGTAACACCTGCTCCATCTCCACTCAAGTTAAGTATCGACACAGCGACACGAATCCCAGATGTTGGTCCTTCCGAATGAAAATCAGTCTCTGCTCGCCGTACTGACTCAGTTGTATATGGCGATGAATTTCTCTCTCCCGAAGAAGAACTCAAATACCCATACCCTCGTGAAGAACTGCGTTTGTTCTCGTCAGGAGCAGGCGTGAAAGGTCCTCTTTTCAATCGGAATGTGCACCCCAAATTCTTTCAAGCTAGTCCGTATGATGGGCCGCGCACTTTGGAATCGCCTCGCTTCTGGACTAAGGAACAGGCCATATATTACTCTCGGGTCCTCTATGAGAGCAGAAAGATATTTCCTCACGAATATCTGAATATTCCTGCAATGCGCACTATTGGCTGTTTCACTCAATTGCTTCAGGACCTGGATGATTTCTGCCTCACCAAGGTATTTGAATTCAAGCACCCTTGGAACAGAGAGATTATTCTTCAGTTCTATGCTACACTGTATATCTCTAGCGATGAATCTGATAGCTCAAAATGGATTATGGAGTGGATGACCGAAGGAAAACGCATCAAATGCACTTCCACAGATTTTGTCTCACACTTCCATTTCCCTCGCTTTGAGCATGGTGACACTGAAATTTGGGTTCACAACATTGATGTCATATCAGATGAAACTTTTCGGTGCACAATGGATCAAGAAAGTTTCGTGACTACACTGGTCCTCCTCGCCCTGAGCACTTAACCTTCAAGAATCAGACGCTATTTCATATGCTCTCCTACACAATTTGCCCTCTGGCGGGTATGAATACGGACAAATCCATCTCAGATGTTCTTCGAAATGCTATATATGCAATCTCTGAGCGATACATCTTCGACGTGGAAGACATGTTTCTGCGTATTCTGAAGGATTCTGCACAATATCCCTTCTGCATCAAAGTTTTCACGCTGTGGATCCAGAAAGTTGTTGATCATGCAATGCGCACAGTGTATCTTGCGAAGGAAAGCCATAAAAGCTTCATTCCTCCTGTTCGCGATACCTTGCAAGTCATGGATGATATTACTTTGGGCAAATCGCCTGCATCAAGTCGCCAAGACTATCACAAGCAATTCGATGGGCCACGTCTTCCTCAGCGCGACCAAAAGATTTCGCCTCAACCTCCATCGCAGCTCGAAGTCAGTTTGCGTACACAACAACTGCTGCTGCAGCATATTGCTGAGGATCGCCGCGAAAAATAACATCTCGCCTCCGAGCTAAGTGCTCTCAACAATCGCACGAGGATCATGCATCTCATCGCTGATGAAAACAAGAAGAGGCTCTGGAAATTGCTTCGCAAGTTCTTCACCGAGAAACAACTCCTGAATGTCAATCTCCAAGAGCTCTATGATTATATTGACCAAGGCTTCACTGTTGAAGATTTTCAAGATCGAAGTACCCCTCCTCTTCCTGTTTGTGAGCCAACCACTGATCTTCTTCATCTCAATCTTCGCAAATTGCTTGATGAGTCTGAAGCCACCTCACCGACTGAAAAACCTACCGAAGGCAATGTGCTATCCCGTGTTCCCCCTGTGGCTCTTCCTCATGTACCCTCGTCTGCTCAGACCCGAGTTATTTTTCCTGAAGGAAAATCTGATGCTGCTGAAGACGAAGACATTCCTGTCACTTCCGAAGACGAAGTCACCTCAGACAGTTCTTCTGGAGATGCCACTGATTGAACCAAGTTATGCGTTTTGCATTCATGTTATTCGTCACCTTTTTGATACTCGTTGACAAAAAGGGGGAGAATTACATCGAGTCTCAATAGATTTGCTTTCTGTGTTTCATTGGTTTTGGTTTCGTGCGAGTTTGCAACTTCTGGTTTAAGCTTATCTGTACTAAGTTGTAAAACTCGATAACTTCTGTGCTGTAATGTTAATAACCCCTCCTGCTGCACCATTTCTCTCGAAGCATTTGTTTTGCAGGTGGAATTATTATAAGAAGTTATGAATGATTGCACTACGATCTCAATGGATTATATCTCATCAGTGCAAATCACTGTCTCGAATGATTGAAATTTCCTCCGTGTACTTCAATACTTGCAGGAGAATTTATCTCACATCTTTTTCCCTGCATACATTTAGGGGGAGTCTATTTCATCATCGACCAAAGTAACACTTGTTCACTCTTGTTGGAATTACTTTTCACTTATCTATCTTCACTTCGATGATTATCTGTTTTGTCAACAATCGTCCAAAAAGGGGGAGATTGTTGGTGCAATAATTTGCATCCTTATGTTTTGGAGACTGTTGACATAAACAGTGAGAGACTGATGTGTTTGCTAGTGCACACAGAGTAACAGGTCCCTGGAGTCAAGAGGAACCAAACTCCGAAGAAAATCCCCTGCGTGGCAGTGAAGGTTATCACCAAAGATTATAATGATAAGAGTGACCCCTCAAAAATTGTTGATGCAAAGCAATTGATTCGCTGCTCGTCCGAAGAAAGTGACTGTGGCCGAGAAGATTGAAGACGAAGTGAAGACGTAGCATTTATTTTGTTGTTTCTCTTCTCTTTATTGAGTCATAGGACCACCGTACTACTAAGAGGGGTGTAGCGTTCGAAGCTTTGATTCTCTGATGCTAAACCCAAATCCTATGAAAGTTGCGAGAGAAATCTCTTTGTGTTCCGAGCAAATACTTGCCAGCAAGAGACTGTGATCTTCTTCGCTGCAAGAGATTTGTCTCTAACCGAGGAGTTAGCATTACTTGTTCCTCAAGTAATGTTACCGTTGTTCTTAAAATCCGACCGTTGTGAACGTGTCGGTTGGCCATTGGCTGGACCGCGTGTCCAAAATGGTCATTTCCCATCAGGGAAGGCTGCGGCTATAAATAGCCACCCCGCACCGGCGTTGTCCGGTGGCTGCTCCGTTTGATTCTGAGAAGATTGTTGAGCAACCCCCTCTCCGAGTGATTTGAGTTTAAAATCCACCGAGAGAAAACCCCGGAGCCGAAAAATTAGATAGTGGTTCAGCATCACTCGAATCTAAGTCCAGTATGCTCCGCCTTTTACTCTTGAGAGCTGCGAACTCTCTAGACGGTTAGGTGTCAATTTCTTCAGAGACCAAGAGTAATTGTGGTTCTCGAAGAAGAAATTTGTAAAGGTTTGGAGATCGCCTCAAGCATCTACCACGAGTGATCGGCATTGATTATCGAACCAATTGTCGAGGAGAATAGGGCGAAGAGAGTTTATCTTCTGTGTTAAATAACAACCCCTCCAACCAGACGTAGTCCTTTTGCAGAAGGGTGAACTGGTCTACCAAATTCCTTGTCGCCATCGAGCATCACTGGTCACCTCTGCTACTCCCCTTTACATTCGAACTGTGCTATATGACATATTTCAATCATGTGATTTGTCTCGATGCATGCTCTTAGTTTCCATTCGGTAGTTTGTATTCGCTCACTGTACACTGTTTTCATTCGCTCTGCTGCTAGATTCCGAGAGTTTTGATATTTCCGAAGAATATTAAAAACTCCCATTCATCCCCCCTCTGGTAGACCATACTTCGTTCCTACACCAAATCCGCCTATTTAAGCCGGCCGGTGTCCCGCAACCCTAGCCCATCCATCTCGCCCCTCTCCACGCCGCCAGTCTGATCCCATCCACCTCCTTCCCCTCCCGCTCCGGCGCTCCGCCATGGTCCGGGGGAAGATCACCTACTACGCAATGCTCACGCCGGAGCGTGATACGTCCAATTTGCATCATGATTTCCTACTAATAATTATTATGTTTTTGATCATTATTTCACTTTATGGTACAATTCTTATGCCTTTTCTCTCTAATTTTGCAAGAATCACATGAAGAGGGAGAATGCCGGCAGCTGGAATTCTGGACCTGAAAGGGGTGAAACAGAGATAGCTATTCTACACAACTCCATATGACCTGAAAATTTACGGAGAATTATTTTGGAGTATATAAAAAATACTGGCGAAAGAATCAACAGAAGAGGGCCCACCAGGAAGCCACAAGCCTGGGGGCGCGCCCTACCCCACTGGGCGCACCCCCTAGCTTGTGGATCCCCTGGCAGGCCTCTGGCCCCCTCCTTCTATTATATGAAGCCATTTGCCCTAGAAAAATCAGAAGAAGACTTTCGGGACGAAGCGCCGCCGTCTCGAGGCGGAAGTTGGGTAGGAGCTATTTTGCTCTCCGGCGGAGCGATTCCGCCGGGGATACTTCCCTCCGGGAGGGGGAAATCGAAGCCACCGACATCACCAACGATCCTCTCATCGTGGGAGGACCAATCTTCATCAACATCTTCACCAGCACCATCTCATCTCAAACCCTAGTTCATCTCTTGTATTCAATCTTTGTCTCAAAACCTCAGATTGGTACCTGTGGGTTGCTAGTAGTGTTGATTACATCTTGTAGTTGATGCTAGTTGGTTTATTTGGTGGAAGATTATATGTTCAGATCCTTAATGATATTCAATACCCCTCTGATCTTGAACATGAATATGATTTGTGAGTAGTTACTTTTGTTCTTGAGGACATGGGGGAAGTCTTGTCATAAGTAATCATGTGAATTTGGTATTCGTTCGATATTTTGATGCTTTGTATGTTGTGCTTCCTTTAGTGGTGTCGTGTGAACGTCGACTACATGACACTTCACCATCTTTGGGCCTAAGGGAAGGCATTGTGGAGTAGTAATTAGATGATGGGTTGCTAGAGTGACAGAAGCTTAAACCCTAGTTTATGCGCTATTCCGTAAGGGGTTGATTTGGATCCATATGTTTCATGCTATGGTTAGAGTTATCTTAATTCTTCTTTCGTAGTTGCGGATGCTTGCGAGAGGGGGTAATCATAAGTGGGAGGCTTGTTCAAGTAAGAACAACACCCAAGCACTGGTCCACCCACATATCAAATTATCAAAGTAGTGAACGCGAATCAAACAAACATGATGGAAGTGACTAGATGAAATTCCATGTGTCCTCGAGAGCGCTTTGCTTATTATGCGAGTTGTTCCGGCTTGTCCTTTGCTATAAAATGGATTGGGCCACCTTGCTGCACTTTAGTATACTTGTTACTTGTTACGAATTATCTTGCTACCAAAATTATCTGTTACCGCTAATTTCTGTACTTGCAGAGAATACCTTGCTGAAAACCGCTTGTCATTTCCTTCTGCTCCTCGTTGGGTTCGACACTCTTACTTATTGGAAGGACTAAGATTGATCCCCTATACTTGTGGGTCATCAAGACTCTTTTCTGGCGCCGTTGCCTGGGAGTGAAGTGCCTTTGGTGAGTGGAATTTGGTAAGGAAACATTTATATTACGTGCTGAAATTTACTGTCACTTGTCAATATGGAAAGTAATCCTTTGAGGGGCTTGTTCGGGGTATCTTCACCTCGACCGGAAGCATTGAGAGTTGCTCATCAACCTATTGAACCTACTGAAAATATTTATTATGAAATTCCTTCGGGTATGGTAGAGAAACTGCTAGCTAATCCATATGCAGGAGATGGAATGGTACATCCTGAAATGCACTTGATCTATGTGGATGAAATTTTTGGATTGTTTATGCTTGCAGGTCTATCCGGAGATGGAGTTAAGAAGAAAGTATTCCCTTTATCTTTGGAGGGAAAGGCATTGACATGGTATAGGCTATGTGATGATACTGAAACAAGGGACTGGAACCGGTTGAAGCTGGAATTCCACCAGAAATTTTATCCTATGCATTTGGTTCATCGTGATCGGAATTATATATATAATTTTTGGCCTCGTGAAGGAGAAAGTATCGCTCAAGCTTGGGGGAGTGATGTCTACTACACAACTTATTCTTGTAGACTCGTGTTGGGCCTCCAAGCGCAGAGTTTTGTAGGACAGTAGCAATTTTCCCTCAAGTGGATGACCTAAGGTTTATCAATCCGTGGGAGGCGTAGGAAGAAGATGGTCTCTCTCAAACATTATAAAGACGGATAATATGAGGCAACCTCAATTCCATTTTTTTGTAGTTTTCTTTTATAAACCAAACTAGTGATAAAACAAGAAACTAAAAGATTCAATTGCAAGATCTAAAGATATACCTTCAAGCACTCACCTCCCCGGCAACGGCGCCAGAAAAGAGCTTGATGTCTACTACACAACTTATTCTTGTAGACTCGTGTTGGGCCTCCAAGCGCAGAGTTTTGTAGGACAGTAGCAATTTTCCCTCAAGTGGATGACCTAAGGTTTATCAATCCATGGGAGGCATAGGATGAATATGGTCTCTCTCAAACAACCCTGCAATCAAATACAAGAAATCTCTTGTGTCCCCAACACACCCAATACAATGGTAAATTGAATAGGTGCACTAGTTCGGCGAAGAGATGGTGATACAAGTGTAGTATGGATAGTAGATATAAGTTTTTATAATCTAAAAATAAAAAACAGAAAGGTAGCAAGTAACAAAAATGAGCACAAACGGTATTGCAATGCTTGAAAACAAGGCCTAGGGTTCATACTTTCACTAGTGCAATCTCTCAACAATGCTAACATAATTGGATCATATAACAATCCCTCAACATGCGACAAAGAATCACTCCAAAGTTCGTATTAGCGGAGAACATAAGATAGAAATTGTTGTAGGGTACAAAACCACCTCAAAGTTATCCTTTCCGATCAATCTATTGAGCTATTCCTATAAGTGTCACAAATAGCCCTAGAGTTCGTACTAGAATAACACCATATGATACACATCAACCAACCCTAATGTCACCTAGATACTCCAATGTCACCACAAGTATCCATGAGTTGATTATACGATATGCATCAAACAACTTCAGATTCATAATATTCAATCCAACACAAAGAACTTCAAAGAGTGCCCCAAGATTTCTACCGGAGAAAGTAGGACGAAAACGTGCATCAACCCCTATGCATAGATTACCCCAATGTCACCTCGGGAATCCACGAGTTGAGTGCCAAAACATACATCAAGTGAATCAATATAATACCCCATTGTCACCACGGGTATTCATATGCAAGACATACATCAAGTGTTCTCAAATCCATAAAAGTATTCAATCCGATAATAGTGAAACCTCAAAGGTTAAAACTCAATTCATCACAACAAGATAGAGAGGGAGAAACACCATATGATCCAACTGTATTAACAAAGCTCGCGGTACATCAAGATCGTGCCAAATCAAGAACACGAGAGAGAGAGATTAAACACATAGCTACTAGTACATACCCTCAGCCCCGAGGATGAACTACTCCCTCCTTGTCATAGAGACCACCGGGATGATGAAGATGGCCTTCGGTGATGATTTTCCCCCTCCGGCAGGGTGCCGAAAAAGGGCTCCAGATGGGATCTCCTTGGTACAGAGGCTTGCGGCGACGTAAAAACTCATCTAGGTTAACTTTCGGGGGTTTCTGAATATATATGATTTTTCAGCGTTGGAATCACGCATAGAGGTGCCACGAGGGGCCCACAAGGCACCAGGGCGCGCCTGGGGAGGTGGCGCGCCCTGGTGGCTTGTGGGGGGCCTGTGGGTCTTCTGCTGCTCCCCCGAAGCTTCCTGGGTCTGTTTCCTTCGAGAAAAAATCATGAAAAAGTTTCGCTACATTTGGGCTTCATTTGATATGGATTTTCTGGAAAACCAAAAACAAGCAGAAAACATCAACTGGCACTGGGCACTAGGTCAATATGTTAGTCCATAAAAATCATATAAAAGCCATATAAAAGTGCACCAAAATCATACAAAACTATAATAAACATGGCTTGAATACTTCATAAATTATAGATACGTTGGAGACGTATCAGCATCCCCAAGCTTAATTCCTCGAGTAGGTAAATGATAAAAGAAATAATTTATGAAGTGTGAATGCTAGCATAGTGCATAAGTTTGATCAATGATAATTCCAATCACTTTTTTCTAGCATCATTATATATCATAAACAATTGCTCATCTCATAAAACTTCTCATGATCAAGTAGCAAGCTATTCACATGTTAAAGTATAGACCATAAACTTTCTTGAAAACTAACAAACTATGTTTTCAGTCATCAAACAATTGCAATTCATCTTATTTTCAGGAAGGGTCTATGTAAGAGCTTGGATTTAGCAAATTCCACATACTCAACTATCATTTAGTCTTCCATGATTGCTGACACTCAAAGCATATTTTTAGAACAAACTATTTCAGTCAAACACATAGGAAGATAGGGGCTTAATGTTTTGCCTCCCAACTTATTTATCTCATGGATAATGTCAACAATAATAACTCATGATCACCTATATTCAACTGGATATATGTGCCTGGATCATTCCCTACCACATGATGCTTGCCCACTAGAGAATAAATAGAGCGGAATAGGGATCAACATTGCTGACTCTTACATAAAAGTAAATACAGAAAATTAAAAGATAGGCCCTTCGCAGAGGGAAGCAGAGGTTGTCATGCGCTTTTTATTTTTGGATGTGCAAGCCCTTAATGCAATGGAACGTCACGTTATATTGCCCCTTGTGATAGCAACCTTTATTATGCAGTCCGTCGCTTTTATTTCTTTACCATCACAAATTCATACAACCCTTATTTTCCCTTGCAATAAAAGATCATACATATTTTAGGAGCAATTTTTATTGCTTTTTGCACCGATGACAACTTACTTGAAGGGTCTTATTCAATCCATAGGTAGATATGGTGGACACTCATGGCAAGAAACTGGGTTTAAGGGTTTTTGGATGCACAAGTAGTATCTCTACTTAGTACGAATTTTTGGCTAGCAAAAGATCCTAAGCAAGCACCACATGTTAGAGGATCCATGACGATATAACTTCTATGTGAATATAAACAAACATAACTCATTACGTTGTCTTCCTTGTCCAACATCAACTACTTGATCAAACTTGAAAATAATTAATGGGGGCTCACAATCATAGAAGATGTCCAAGATAGTATATTTATATGTGAAATTTCTCTTCCTTCAAAATTCTTTCATGAATTGTTAAGTGACCAATGCTATCTTTGTTAACTTTCAATAAATTTTACCACTTATACTTCTTGTATGTGAAGTCACTACTCCCCATGGGTCAAGCATATGAAGCATATAAATTTAAAATTTATGATATTCAATTCATTTCAACAATTTACTCATAGGATATAAGTGAAGAACAAGAGTAAATTACAAACTACTCCAAAAAGATATAAGTGAAGACCAAATGAGTAGTTAAGTAAATAGGTAGCTATGTGAGGACTCTCTCTCATTTAAAAAAAATTCAGATCTTAAGTATTTTATTCAAACAGCAAAGAAAAAAAATGACATTCCAAGAATAGCACAACTCATGTGAAGAAGCAAAAACTTAGGCTCAACCAAGACTAACCGATAATTGTTGATGAAGAAAGGTGGGATGCCTACCGGGGCATCGCCAAGCTTAGATGCTTGAGACTTCTTGAAATATTATATTGGGATGCCTTGGGCATCCCCAAGCTTGAGCTTTCATGTCTCCTTAATTCCTCTCATATCACGGTTTCCCTAAATCTTAAATACTTCATCCACACAAAACTCAACAAGAACTCGTGAAATAAGTTAGTATAAATCAACTCAAAACCTTAACATTCTCTACTGTAGAAAATTACTAAAATTATAATTAAACATTGCATACTAAATGCCTCTGCATATTTAATACTCCTATCCACAAATAGAAACATTAAACAAGCAACATATGCAAACAATGCAACTATAACCGAAATCTGTCAAAACAGAACTGTCTGTAAAGGGGGATTTAAAATTCATACTTCCCTAACTCCAAAAATTCTGTAAAATTACCATGTGACAGAGAAATCATGCATGCTTAGTGTGTAAAAATTTCAGATTTTTATCATGTTCTGACTATTCAGGAATATTCTGGACATAATAGAAAACTTTCTGTTTTCAAACAGCAACACATGAACTTGCAAACTGAGCATGGTAAAGGCTATAATTGGCATTTTATTGAACTAAAAGATACAAAACATGATTATTGATAACAGCAAGAAAATATCAACAAAATAAAATGAAGCTCCAAGCAAAACTCATATTATGTGATAAATAAAAATATAGCTCCGAGTGAGGTTACCGATAGTGTTGAAGACGAAAGAGGGGATGCCTTCCGGGGCATCCCCAAGCTTAGACGCTTGAGTCTTACTTGAATATTAACTTGGGGTGCCTTGGGCATCCCCAAGCTTAGGGTCTTGCCACTCCTTATTCTCCTCATATCGATATCTCACCCAAAAGTTGAAAACTTCAATCACACAAAACTTAACGGAACTTCGTGAGATAGGTTAGTATGATAAAAATAAATCATCCACCTAGGTACTGTCAATATAAGATTCATAATTGTTCTCACATAATTCATACTGTATTATATCATTTTCACAATTTATATTACTCAATATAAGCTATGGAAACACTAAAACAAGAAAACTATGCACCGAAAACAGAATTTGTCAAAAACAGAACAGCGTGTAGTGAGCGATTTAAAAACCATACTTATGTACCTCCAAAAATTCTAAAAAAATAGGAAAACGTAAAAAATTTGGATCCCAATACTGTGTAAAAATTTACGAATTTTCTCACGCTCCAGTGCACAATAGAAATTCCAGCACTGGACGCAAAAGTTTCTGTTTTTGCACAGAATCGAATCAACAAGTATCCACACTATCCCAAAGGCTTTACTTGGCACAAAATTGAAAGAAAACATATAAAACAAGATTAATACAGTATATTTATCATGTGAACACACAAAAACAGTAGGGGTAAATGTTGGGCTGTCTCCCAACAAGCGCTTTTCTTTATAGCCTTTTTAGCTAGGCATGAAGATTTTAATGATGCTCACATAAAAGATAAGAATTGAAACACGAAGAGAGCATCATGAATCACATGGCAAGCTCATTTAAGTCTAACCCACTTCCTATGCATAGGGATTTTGTGAGCAAACAATTTATGGGAGCAAGAATCAACTAGCATAGGAAGGCAAAACAAGCATAACTTCAAAACTTTCAACGCATAGAGAGGAAACTTGATATTATTGCAACACCTACAAGCATATGATCCTCTCTCATAATAATTTTCAGTAGCATCATCAAGAAATTCAACAATATAACTATCACATAAAGCATTATTTTCATGATCCACAAGCATAGAATTTTTACTACTCTCCACATAAGCAATTTTATTCTCATTCATAATAGTGGGAGCAAACTCAACAAAATAACTATCATGAGATACTTGATTGGCATAATCCAATTGAAAATTAAAATCATGATGACAAGTTTCATAGTTATCATTATTCTTTATAGCATACATGTCATCACAATAGTCATCATAGATAGCAACTTTGTTGTCATAATTAATTGAAACTTCTTCCAAAATAGTGGAATCATCACTAAATAAATTCATGACCTCTCCAAATCCACTTTCATCAATATAATCATCATAAATCGGAGGCATGCTTTCATCATAATAAATTTGCTCATCAAAACTTGGTATCGGTACCAAAACCGGCAGATCTCGGGTAGGGGATCCGAACTGTGGGTCTAGGAATCAATGGGTAACAGGGAACGTAGAGACGGCGATTTACCCAGGTTCGGGCCCTCTCGAAGAGGTAATACCCTACGTCCTGCTAGATTGTATTGATGTGATTGTATGAAGGTTACAGAGTTGATCTACCTCAAGATCGGATGGGCTAAACCCTAGGCAATGGATATGATGATCTACGGGCTAAACCCTCTTGTTTATATAGACACCAGAGGGTCCTAGGGTTACATACGATCGGTTACCATCAGGGGATAAACATGCCAGCCACGCCAATTATTCCTTGGAGGAGACACCAAGTCTTCGGGGGGTTTCCTTTGATACACGGGGTCGCCCACAATCCGGCCTTCCATCGACGAGTAGAGAGCGGCCCACCAGCCCAACCTACGAGAGATAGGTCGGCAGCCCGAGTACCCCCTAGTCCGGGACACCCTCAGTAGCCCCCGAACTAGCCTCCAATGCCGAGGTTGACAGTCTTCGGCAGCTTCATGCTTCAATGGTCTTCGGCTTGGGTGGCGAGTTCCTCCCTTTACTTGTATTTGGTTTAACAATAGTTCGGCCACCAATAGCTCAGTTGCCGAAGAATCCTCCGATTGGCGAGGCCCCGTGGGGCCCGTCATACCGCTTTTCTTCGCCCAAAATCAAATGACGACCCTCGATTTCTGCGCACCCACGGAATGCGAGTGGCCCGATGGGTTTTTACAAAAATGCCCCTCTTTCGGGGGGAGTCAATGCCCTTTTAATAGGCCAAGGGCGCGGAGGTTGACGCACTCCACCCCCTGCCATTCTTCCTCACGTCCTTGCGAGGTCGTGACCAGCAAACAATGGCGAGCGTCCCAGGCTCTTCCTCACGCCCTCACGGACCCCGTCAAGGTGATTGGGCGAGCTGCTCCGTATCCCTCATGCGTTTACGCAGGCTCGAGACGCAGGGATATCTCCCTGCTTCAGATCTCGCATCCACCCATCCCGGATTAACTTCCGCAGACGGGGAGGCCCTCGCAGAGAACTTTCCTTCCCCCCACGGGGAGGAAAGGGTGTGCTTCGTGCCCTTCCTCCTGCGACGGATGGGTTTCCCCATTCATCCTTTCTTGAGGGGTCTACTAGAGTTTTACGGGATTCAACTCCACCACCTTACCCCAGGATCGATTCTTCATATATCGGGCTTCGTCGCTCTCTGCGAGATGTTCCTGGGCTGCGAGGCCCACTTCGAGTTGTGGAGGAAGTTCTTCTGCCTCGTCCCCCGTACCCGAGGAGGGACAATCTATGAGGTCGGTGGGGCCGAAGTATGGCGTATCGCCGGAACCGGATAGTAGGGACTCCGAAGAAAGATGCCGAAGAGTGGACATCGGAATGGTTTTATATCGAAGACGTCCCCCTATTTGATCCAGTCCGGAGGGGGCTGCATGAGTTCTCATTGGTCCCTCCGAAGAAGCGGTTCAACTGGCACCCGAAGAGTCCTTCTCAAGAGGAAAGCGCCGAAGTAACTCGGCTGGCCGCTCAAGTGAGGTGGCTAGCCCACAACGGGCTAACCGTTATTGACGTGATGGCCGCAGCCATTGCTCGGTGCGTCCAACCTCTCCAACAGAGAATGCACCCGCTTTGGTGCTACAACGGGGAAGATGATGCAACCCGGTACACACGGATGGGACCTGCCGACCAAGTGGCGATAGCAGCCATACTGGCCGATCTCTTCAAGGGAGAGGAGCAGGAATTTGCTCGGTTAAGGCCCAAGGAAGGCTTCTCGAGCTACAAACCCATTGAAATGGTGAGTCCGACCACGTTTTATAGTTCGGAAGGCACCCCAATTTTTGTTAACCAGATTCCTATCCTGTCCGAATAGAACTGGAGGCACTGGATCGAGACAGTGAGCTGCCCTGCTCCTCAACCGGGGAATTACTCTCGTGATGATGATCCTGGGTTCCATGATGACCCTGAAACATCGATTAATTTTGAGGAGGGGGTCTTCTACCAGGAGAGCCTCGATGGTTCTAAGGTGGCCCTTTTGGCCGATCATCCCGGGGCGCTTCCCTCCTCTGCTGTAAGTGGCCAACGGGCTTCCTCTCGAAAGAAACACTCAGCCGCTGCTGCCCCGATACACTGACACCTACTCCCAAGGGCCGCCGCACGACGCGCCGAACAGCCGCAAGAGCGGCACCAGCGGGCCCAGTGACGAGTAGTCGTGGGGTGACCAGACGCGCGGCCCCAACGGGAGCTACATCATCTGCACCCCGCCCGAAGAGGTAACGCATCCACCGTACCGTCATAGCCTCTATCCTCGACATCCACCGAATATGCCAATAATTTTCTCCACGGTGTCCTGTAGACGATATGTGGAACCGCCCTCGGCTGGGGATGTTGAAGAGGCGCCGAGGGGTGACTCAAACCCGAGGTCGCCAGATGTAGCCGGAGTTACTTCGGGGGTCCCTGCCGAGGACCAACATCCCGAGGATTCAGGTGGCGTCTCGGTCACTAACTCCGAGGTTGAAAGTGTGATGAATCATCGGCGGCATAAGGCGTCACTTCGGCACTCCGCGTTTTCTGATCAGGAGTTTAATGCCCTTAGTTTGGTAGACGCGTACCTTGGCACTGCCCGAACGGGACTTGAAGGGGCCGTAAAGCTCATGTCTACTAATGTGCAGGTATGGTATTTGTTTTGACAACTAGTATCTAACCCAGTAGCCCCCGAGCCTTGATTTGGGCGGGACGGCCGAATTAAGGGTCTGATATTTATAATGACATGCTATTGTGCAGACTGTTCGGGAGCAAAACAAAAAGTTGTCCGAAGACCTCAAGCTGGCGCGAACAGAGTTAGAGTCTATGAAAGCCGAGCTAGAGGGTGTGAAGAAATTGACCAGAGAGGCACATGGTAAGTGCCGAACTCAAAAGTTGTTTAAAAATTTGATGGAACACCTCTGCTAATGAAAGATGATTCCATTGCAGCCGAGTCGATAAATCAGCTGCGGAAGGATCTGGATATTGCCAGAGAAGCTCAAAGGTATGCGGAGTCACAGCAAGAGGCTGGCTACCGGGTGCTTTCCTGAAGTTATGAGGAGAGGGATAAGCTTAAGGCGGAAGGAGAACAACAGGCTCAAGAAATCAAAAGTTTGAAAGCTCAGCTGACCATGTCCCAAGAGGAGAACCAGAGAATGAAAGCGGGCATGTTCGGTAAGTGCAATCTGATATTTCAGTTCATAGACTGCACGTGTTAGGCAGCAATATGAACAATGCCACGTCTCATTGTAGTTCTGCTGACCAGACGTCCCGAAGAGGAAGCCGGCTCATTCGGGCGGGACCTCCTAAAGGAGCTATCCGCCGTACATGAGCGGGCTCGGAAAGCCATGAAGAGCATGTTCAAAGCACTGTGGCATGGCGAAGTGGCTCCGGAAGGGATGGCCGAGCTCATGAATCGTTTCAAAGGAGCTCGGCGCCGCTTGGAGCTATGGAAGATGTCATCTTGTCGTGAGGGAGCACGGGAGGCTTGGGTGATGATCAAGACCCATTTCACCAAGCTGGAACCGGAGCATTTAGCTAGGGTTGGGTTGGTAGGGCCAGATGGGCAGGAAGTGCCCGTGCATCTGGTATATGACCAGGTTATTGTTGGGGAACGTTGCATGGAAAACAAAAAAAATTCTACGCACACGCAAGATCTATCCATGGAGATGCATAGCTATGAGAGGGGGAGTGTGTCTACGTACCCTCGTAGACCGTAAGCAGAAGCGTTAGAACAACGCGGTTGATGTCGTCGAAGAACTTCACGATCCAACCGACCGAGTACCGAACGTACGGCACCTCCGCGTTCAGCACACGTTCAGCTCGGTGACGTCCTCGACTTCTTGATCCAGCAAGACAGCGAGGTAGTGGATGAGTTCCGGCAGCACGACGGCGTGGTGACGGTGATGGTAATGCTATCTCCGCAGGGCTTCGCCCAAGCACTGCGAAAATATGACCGAGGGACGGAACTGTGGAGGGGGACGCCGCACACGGCTCAGACAATGTTGTGTCTACTTTGGGGCACCCCCTCTCCTCTATTTATATATGTGTAGGGGCTTGGAGTAGAAGGAATAGTGCCACGTGATCAGTAACCGTGAATAGTACACACGTGGACTTGGACTCCAAAGTCCAATCCTATTCCTACTAGGACTCTCCCTTTTTTCTTCCCTAGCTGCGTGGGCTTTTGAGGACTTGGTGTGCCTGGCCCAATAAGGCCAGGGCGCCTCCCCTTAGCCCATGCCAGCCCTTGGGACGTGGTGGACCCACTTGTGGACTTCCGGACCCCTCCGGAATCCTCCGGAACCTTCTGGAAGCTTCCCGGTACAATACCGAAAAAACTGCACTTTTTTTCGGAACCCAAAATATGACTTCCCATATATAAATCTTTACCTCTCGACCATTCCGAGACTCCTTGTGACGTCCGGGATCTCATCCGGGACTCCGAACAATATTCGATTACCAATTCACATAACTCACATAACACTATATCGTCAACGAACGTTAAGCGTGCGGACCCTACGGGTTCGGGAATGATGTAGACATGACCGAGACGCCTCTCCGGTCAATAACCAATAGCGGAACCTAGATGCCCATATTGTTTCCTACATATTCCACGAAGATCTTATCGGTCGAACCGCAATGACAACATACGTAATTCCCTTTGTCCGTCGGTATGTTACTTGCCCGAGATTCGATCGTCGGTATCTCCATACCTAGTTCAATCTCGTTACCGGCAAGTCTCTTTACTCGTTCCGTAATACATCATCCCGTAACTAACTCCTTAGTCACTTTGCTTGCAAGCTTCTTATGATGTGCATTACCGAGAGGGCCCAGAGATACCTCTCCGAAACACGGAGTGACAAATCCCAGTCTCGATCCATGCCAACTCAATGGACACCTTCGGAGATACCTGTAGAGCATCTTTATGATCACCCAGTTACGTTGTGACGTTTGATAGCACACAAGGTATTCCTCCGGTATCCGGGAGTTGCATGATCTCATGGTCTGAGGAACATGTATTTGACATTCAAGAAAGCAGTAGCAATAAACAGAACGATCATATGCTAAGCTAACGGATGGGTCTTGTCCATCACATCATTCTCCTAATGATGTGATCCCGTTATCAAATGACAACTCATGTCTATGGTTAGGAAACCTTAACCATCTTTGATCAACGAGCTAGTCTAGTAGAGGCTCACTAGGGACACGGTATTTGTTTATGTATTCACACATGTATTTAAGTTTCCGGTCAATACAATTCTAGCATGAATAATAAACATTTATCATGAACAAGGAAATATAAAATAATAACAACTTTATTATTGCCTCTAGGGCATATTTCCATCAGTCTCCCACTTGCACTAGAGTCAATAATCTAGATTACATAGTAATGAATCTAACACCCATGGAGTCTTGGTGTTGATCATGTTTTGCTCGTGGAAGAGGCTTAGTCAACAGGTCTGCTACATTCAGATTCGTGTGTACTTTGCAAATTTCTATGTCTCCATCCTTGACATATTCACAAATGGAGTTGAAGCGTCTCTTGATGTGTTTGGTCTTCTTGTGAAACCTGGGCTCCTTGGCTATGGCAATTGCTCCAGTGTTGTCACAAAAGATTGTCATTGGACCCGACACACTAGGTATTACACCTAGATCGGATATGAACTCCTTCATCCAGACTCCTTCATGTGCTGCTTCCGAAGCAGCTATGTATTCTGCTTCACACGTAGATCCCGCCACGACGCTCTGCTTGGAACTGCACCAACTGACAGCTCCACCATTTAATATAAATACGTATCCGGTTTGTGACTTAGAGTCATCCGGATCAGTGTCGAAGCTTGCCTCGACGTAACCCTTTATGACGAGCTCTTCGTCACCTCCATAAATGAGAAACATGTCCTTGGTCCTTTTCAGGTACTTCAGGATATTCTTGACCGCTGTCCAGTGATCCACTCCTGGATTACTCTGGTACCTCCCTGCCAAACTTATGGCAAGGCACACATCAGGTCTGGTACACAGCATGGCATACATAATAGAACCTATGGCTGAGGCATAGGGAATGACTTTCATTTTCTCTATATCTTCTGCCGTGGTCGGGCATTGAGTCTGACTCAACTTCACACCTTGCAAGACAGGCAAGAACCCTTTCTTTGACTGATCCATTTTGAACTTCTTCAAACCTTTGTCAAGGTATGTGCTTTGTGAAAGTCCTATCAAGCGTCTTGATCTATCCCTATAGATCTTGATGCCCAATATATAAGCAGCTTCACCGAGGTCTTTCATTGAAAAATTCTTATTCAAGTATCCGTTTATGCCATCCAGAAATTCTATATCATTTCCAATCAACAATATGTCATCCACATATAATATTAGAAATGCTACAGAGCTCCCACTCACTTTCTTGTAAATACAGGCTTCACCGTAAGTCTGTACAAAACCATATGCTTTGATCACCTCATCAAAGCGTATATTCCAACTCCGAGATGCTTGCACCAGTCCATAGATGGATCGCTGGAGCTTGCACACTTTGTTAGCACCCTTAGGATCGACAAAACCTTCTGGTTGCATCATATACAACTCTTCTTTGAGAAAACCATTAAGGAATGCAGTTTTGACATCCATTTGCCAGATTTCATAATCATAAAATGCGGCAATTGGTAACATGATTCGGACAGACTTAAGCATCGCTACGGGTGAGAAAGTCTCACCGTAGTCAACCCCTTGAACTTGTCGAAAACCTTTCGCAACAAGTCGAGCTTTGTAGACAGTGATATTACCATCATCATCCGTCTTCCTCTTAAAAATCCATTTATTCTCAATGGCTTGCCGATCATCGGGCAAGTCCACCAAAGTCCATACTTTGTTCTCATACATGGATCCTATCTCGGATTTCATGGCCTCAAGCCATTTGTCGGAATCCGGGCTTATCATAGCTTCTTCATAGTTCGTAGGTTCGCCATTGTCTAACAACATAACTTCCAGAACAGGATTACCGTACCACTCTGGTGCGGAACGTACTCTGGTCGACCTACGAAGTTCAGTAGTAACTTGATCTGAAGTTTCATGATCTTTATCATTATCTTCCTCTCTTATTGGTGTAGGCATCACGGGAACGGTTTTCTCTGATGAGCTACTTTCCAATTCGAGAGAAGGTACAATTACCTCATCAAGTTCTACTTTCCTCCCACTCACTTCTTTCGAGAGAAACTCCTTCTCTAGAAAGGACCCATTCTTGGCAACAAAGACCTTGCCTTCGGATCTGTGGTAGAAAGTGTACCCAATTGTTTCTTTAGGGTATCCTATGAAGACGCACTTCTCCGCTTTGGGTTCGAGCTTATCAGGTTGAAGCTTTTTCACATAAGCATCGCATCCCCAAACTTTAAGAAACGACAGCTTAGGTTTCTTGCCAAACCATAGTTCATATGGTGTCGTCTCAACGGATTTAGACGGTGCCCTATTTAACGTGAATGCAACTGTCTCTAATGCATAACCCCAAAACGATAGTGGCAAATCGGTAAGAGACATCATAGAACGCACCATATCCAATAAAGTACGGTTACGACGTTCGGACACACCATTACGCTATGGTGTTCCAGGTGGCGTGAGTTGTGAAACAATTCCACATTTTCTTAAATGAAGGCCAAACTCGTAACTCAAATATTTGCCTCCGCGATCAGATCGTAGAAACTTTATTTTCTTGTTACGATGATTCTCTACTTCACTCTGAAATTCTTTGAACTTTTTCAAATGTTTCAGACTTGTGTTTCACCAAGTAGATATACCCATATCTACTCAAATCATCTGTGAAGGTTAGAAAATAACGATACCCGCCGCGTGCTTCAACATTCATCGGACCGCATACATCGGTATGTATTATTTCCAACATCAGTAGCTCGCTCCATTGTTCCGGAGAATGGAGTTTTAGTCATCTTGCCCATGAGGCATGGTTCGCAAGTATCAAATGATTCATAATCTAGAGATTCCAAAAGTCCATCCGCATGGAGTTTCTTCATGCGCTTTACACCAATATGACCTAAACGGTAGTGCCACAAGTATGTTGCACTATCATTATCAACTTTGCATCTTTTGGCATCAATATTATGAATATGTGTATCACTACGATCGAGATTCAACAAGAATAGACCATTCACAAAAGGTGCGTGACCATAAAAGATGTTACTCATATAAATAGAACAACCATTATTCTCTGACTTATATGAATAATCGTCTCGCAATAAACAAGATCCAGATATAATGTTCATGCTCAACGCTGGCACCAAATAACAATTATTGAGGTCTAAAACTAATCCAGAAGGTAGATGTAGAGGTAGCGTGCCGACGGCGATCACATCAACCTTGGAACCATTCCCGACGCGCATCGTCACCTCGTCCTTAGCCAATCTTCGCTTATTCCGTAGCTCCTGTTTCGAGTTACAAATATGAGCAACCGAACCAATATCAAATACCCAGGCGCTACTGCGAGCATTAGTGAGGAACACATCAATAACATGTATATCAAATATACCTTTGCTCACTTTGCCATCCTTCTTATCCGCCAAATACTTGGGGCAGTTCCGCTTCCAGTGACCAGTCCCTTTGTAGTAGAAGCACTCTGTTTCAAGCCTGGGTCCAGCTTTGGGTTTCTTCGTGGGAGCGGCAACTTGCTTGCCGTTCTTCTTGAAGTTCCTCTTCTTTCCCTTGCCCTTTTTCTTGAAACTAGTGGTCTTGTTAACCATCAACACTTGATGCTCCTTCTTGATTTCTACCTCCGCTGATTTCAGCATCGCGAAGAGCTCGGGAATTGTCTTCTCCATCCCTTGCATATTATAGTTCATCATGAAGCCTTTATAGCTTGGTGGCAGTGACTGAAGAACTCTGTCAATAACACTCTCAACCGGAAGATCAATTCCCAGCTGAGTCAAGTGGTTGTGGTACCCAGACATTCTGAGTATGTGTTCACTGAGAGAACTGTTCTCCTCCATCTTAAAGCTAAAGAACTTGTTGGAGACTTCATATCTCTCAACCCGGGCATTAGCTTGAAATATCAATTTCAGCTCTTAGAACATCTCATATGCTCCGTGGCGTTCAAAACGCTTTTGTAGTCCCGGTTCTAAGCCGTAGAGCATGGCACACTGAACTATCGAGTAGTCATTAGATCGAGCCTGCCAGGCGTTCACAACGTCTGCAGCAGCTCCTGCAGCAGGTCCATAACCTAGCGGTGCATCAAGGACATAATTCTTCTGTGCAGCAATGAGGATAATCCTCAAGTTGCGGACCCAGTCCGTGTAGTTGCTAACATCATCTTTCAACTTAGCTTTCTCTAGGAACGCATTAAAATTATCAAGACTAAGTTATGCAAAAACTATCAAGACTATCTACAACATAGATATGCAAAAACTATCAAGACTAAGTTCATGATAAATTAAGTTCAATTAATCAAATTACTAATGAACTCCCACTTAAATTAACATCCCTCAAGTTAACTAAGTGATACATGATCCAAATCAACAAGCCCATGTCCGATCATCACGTGAGATGGGATAGTCATCAATGGTGAACATCTCCATGTTGATCATATCTAGTATATGACTCATGTTCGACCTTTCGGTCTCCAGTGTTCCGAGACCATGTCTGTACATGCTAGGCTCGTCAAGTTTAACCCAAGTATTCTGCTTGTGTAAAACTGGCTTACACCCGTTGTATGTGAACGTAGAATCTATCACACCCGATCATCACGAGGTGCTTCGAAACGACGAACTTTAGCAACGGTGCATACTCGGGGAGAACACTTTTATCTTGAAATTTAGTGAAGGGATCATCTTATAATGCTACCGTCGTTCTAAGCAAAATAAGATGCATAAAGGATAAACATCACATGCAATCAAAATATGTGACATGATATGGCCATCATCTTGTGCTTTTGATCTCCATCTCCAAAGCATCGTCATGATCTCCATCATCACCGGCTCGACACCTTGATCTCCATCGTTGCGTCGTGGTCGTCTCGCCAACTATTGCTTCTACAACTATTGCTAACGCATAGCGATAAAGTAAAGCAATTACATGGCGCTTTCATTTCATACAATAAAGAGACAACCATAAGGCTCCTGCCGGTTGCCGATAAATTACAAAACATGATCATCTCATACAATAACGTATATCACATCATGTCTTGACCATATCACATCACAGCATACCCTGCAAAAACAAGTTAGACGTCCTCTACTTTGTTGTTGCAAGTTTTACGTGGCTGCTACGGGCTTCTAGCAAGAACCGTTCTTACCTACGGCACAAAAACCACAACGGTGATTTATCAAGTTTGTTGTTTTAACCTTCAACAAGGACCGGCCGCAGTCAAATTCGATTCAACTAAAGTAGGAGAAACAGACACCCGCCAGCCACCTTTATGCAAAACAAGTTGCATGTCTGTCGGTGGAACCGGTCTCATGTACGTGGACATGTAAGGTTGGTCCGGGCCGCTTCATCTTACAATACCGCCGAATCAAAATAAGTCGTTGGTGGTAAGCAGTATGACGATCACCGCCCACAACTCTTTGTTTTCTACTCGTGCATATCAGCTACGCATAGACCTGGCTCATGATGCCACTGTTGGGGAACGTTGCATGGAAAACAAACAAAAATCTACGCACATGCAAGATCTATCCATGGAGATGCATAGCTACGAGAGGGGGAGTGTGTCTACGTACCCTCGTAGACCGTAAGCGGAAGCGTTAGAACAACGCGGTTGATGTCGTCGAACAACTTCACGATCCAACCGACCGAGTACCGAATGTACGGCACCTCCGCGTTCAGCACACGTTCAGCTCGGTGACGTCCTCGACTTCTTGATCCAGCAAGACGGCGAGGTAGTGGATGAGTTCCGGCAGTACGACGGCGTGGTGACAGTGATGGTAATGCTATCTCTGCAGGGCTTCGCCCAAGCACTGCGAAAATATGACCGAGGGACGGAACTGTGGAGGGGGGCGCCGCACACGGCTAAGACAATGTTGTGTCTCCTTTGGGGCGCCCCCTCTCCTCTATTTATATATGTGTAGGGGCTTGGAGTAGAAGGAATAGTGCCACGTGAACAGTAACCGTGAATAGTACACACGTGGACTTGGACTCCAAAGTCCAATCCTATTCCTACTAGGACTCTCCCTTTTTTCTTCCCTAGCTGCGTGGGCTTTTGAGGACTTGGTGCGCCTGGCCCAATAAGGCCAGGGCGCCTCCCCTTAGCCCATGCCAGCCCTTGGGACGTGGTGGACCCACTTGTGGACTTACGGACCCCTCCGGAATCCTCCGGAACCTTCTGGAAGCTTCCCGGTACAATACCGAAAAAACTGTACTTTTTTCGGAACCCAAAATATGACTTCCCATATATAAATCTTTACCTCTCGACCATTCCGAGACTCCTCGTGACGTCCGGGATCTCATTCGGGACTCCAAACAATATTCGATTACCAATTCACATAACACATATAACACTATATCGTCAACGAACGTTAAGCGTGCGGACCCTACGGGTTCGGGAATGATGTAGACATGACCAAGATGCCTCTCCGGTCAATAGCCAATAGCGGAACCTGGATGCCCATATTGGTTCCTACATATTCCACGAAGATCTTATCGGTCGAACCGCAATGACAACATACGTAATTCCCTTTGTCCGTCGGTATGTTACTTTCCCGAGATTCGATCGTCGGTATCTCCATACCTAGTTCAATCTCGTTACCGGCAAGTCTCTTTACTCGTTCCATAATACATCATCCCGTAACTAACTCCTTAGTCACTTTGCTTGCAAGCTTCTTATGATGTGCATTACCGAGAGGGCCCAGAGATACCTCTCCGAAACACGGAGTGACAAATCCCAGTCTCGATCCATGCCAACTCAACGGACACCTTCGGAGATACCTGTAGAGCATCTTTATGATCACCCAGTTACGTTGTGACGTTTGATAGCACACAAGGTATTCCTCCGGTATCTGGGAGTTGCATGATCTCATGGTCTGAGGAACATGTATTTGATATTCAAGAAAGCAGTAGCAATAAACAGAACGATCATATGCTAAGCTAACGGATGGGTCTTGTCCATCACATCATTCTCCTAATGATGTGATCCCGTTATCAAATGACAACTCATGTCTATGGTTAGGAAACATTAACCATCTTTGATCAACGAGCTAGTCTAGTAGAGGCTCACTAGGGACACGGTATTTGTTTATGTATTCACACATGTATTTAAGTTTCCGGTCAATACAATTCTAGCATGAATAATAAACCTTTATCATGAACAAGGAAATATAAAATAATAACAACTTTATTTTTGCCTCTAGGGCATATTTCCATCAGTTATGCCCGCACCTTGGTTGTCCCAAGCAGATCGTCCTCTGGAGACCATAATAGACGGTCTTGATCAAGATTAACAGTTTGATTCTATGTATCTATGTACTTTACATCAAATAGTTTCCGAACCGTGCATAAAACATTGTCTTAACCAGCCATCGGCTTCCGCCTCCTCGACCAAGAGCCGAGGAGTGTTTCCTACTATGTGATCCGAAAACATCGGAAAATACTTCGGAGAACTAGGCAATCCGGCCATTTGGTGCAAACAGACAAAAACATGCTCGGGGAGTTATGTTATATTACTGTTTAACGTAAGAATCATCTTCCAACGAAAATAGTTCCTCGATGGGTCCCTTTCATCGGGTTACCACGTTAACCGTGGATGGATAACCGAATACCCGAAGGAGACGGGGATGGTTACTTCGGGAAAATACCCCGAAAACTTGGTGATAGTTACCAATTATTTTCACTTCCCCCGTGGCCGACCAAGTTGTGTTCTTAAGAACGCTAGCTTTTGGCTTCACCCGTCTGAGGTACGTAGCTGGGAAATCCGGACGTAACAATCACAGAGGTGCTCCCTTTACTCCCTAGCAGAACAATCGGGCACGTAGGGGGTAAACACAGGAGCGAGGCAACCCAGCTTGGCTAAATCTTAAGTCAAATTGATGCATATAGTGGCTTTAAAACGCTGCAGGAAGGTTGCAAACTCGTAAAAGACGGATGGTTGCATAAATAAAATATGATTGGCTCCATAAAAGAAGCCCCCAGGTAACAGCGTGTGGTACATTCAAAGATGTTTGCCAAAGAAAACTTAACGTAGTTCGGCATATCCGAACACAACCCGGGAGAGACTATTGACTAGAAAAATATAAATCCTAGAAGGATAAACCGAACAAGGTAAGGTCGCGGAGTTAGTCGTAGAAACGTCGTAGCCGAGCTGCGTTCCAAGGGTTTGGTTCGAGGCGGTCGTCCTTTGGGTCGCGGAGACGATATGCTCCGCCCGCGAGTACTTGATCGATTATGAAGGGCCCCTCCCATTTGGGCGACAGCTTATGCTTTTGCTTCTCCGGGAGGCGCAGGACTAGATCGCCGACGCTGTAGGCCTTTGCCCGTACTTCCCTGCTCTGATAACGTCTGGCCTGCTGCTGATAAAAAGCAAAATGAGCCCGAGCTATGTCGCGCTCGCCTTCCAGGGCATCCAGGTCATCTTGCCGATCTAGCTCGGACTCCTTTTCTTCATACATACGCACCCGAGGGGCGTCGTGAATAAGGTCGCTGGGGAGGACGGCTTCTGCCCCATACACCATGAAGAACAGTGTGTAGCCCGTGGATCGATTAGGAGTGGTGCGTAGACCGCACAATACGAAGTCAAGCTCCTCGACCCAATGGTAGTCGGATTCTTTTAAAGATCGTACCAAACGGGGCTTGATGCCGCTCAAGATCAGTCCATTAGCTCTCTCGACCTGTCCATTAGACTATGGGTGATACACCGAGGCATAGTCAAGCTTAATGCCTAAATTAGCGCACCAGTCTTTGACTTCCTGGGCGGTAAAATTGGATCCGTTGTCCGTTATTATGCTATGGGGGACACCGTAACGGTGTACGACGCCGGATATAAAATTGATGACCGGCTTAGACTTGGCTGAAATTACCGGTTTTGCCTCAATCCATTTAGTAAATTTGTCTACCATGACGAGTAGATATTTCTTTTTCTTGGTCCCCCCTTTAAGTGGTCCGACCATGTCCAGCCCCCAGACCGCGAAAGGCCAAGTAATCGGTATCGTCCGAAGGGCTGTGGGGGGGCATATGGCTCTGATTTGCGAAGAGCTGGCATCCAACGCAATGTTGGACCAATGTTTGGGCGTCTGTTCGGGCAGTGGGCCAGAAGAACCCTGCTCGGAAAGCCTTGCTGACCAAGGCCCGAGCTACCGCGTGGTGACCGCCCATGCCAGCGTGAATCTCGGCCAGGAGCTGCCTTCCCTCCTCTTCGGATATACATCTCTGGAGGACGTCAGTAGTGCTTTTCTTATATATTTCTCCCTCGTGGACTTTATAGGCTTTAGATCGTCGAATGATACGCCTTGTCTCAGTCTGGTCAGCCGGTAGTTCTTGGCGGAGGAGGTAGGCGAGGAAGGGCTCGGTCCATGGCGCGATTACCGCCATGACTTCGTGAGCCGAAGATGTCATTTCAATTGCCGAGCCCCCGATAATTCCTTCGTCTCGTTCGATAGGCGGAGGGACGAGCTCTCCTGAGGTATTGGATTCCGAGCCCTGGGCATCCTCCTACCACACCATGGACGGGTTGAAGAGTCATTCTAAAAAGGTGTTCTTGGGGACACGGTCGTGCTTGGCGCCCATTCGAGCAAGGATATCGGTAGCTTGATTGCTGTCTCTAGGTATATGGTGAAACTCCAGTCCTTCAAAACAGGCGGAGATTTTTAGGACGGCGTTGCGGTATGCTGTCATTTTCGGGTCTTTTGCGTCCAATTCGCCGTTGACTTGAGAGATGGCGAGATTAGAATCTCCCCGTACCTCGAGCCACTGTATGCCCATTGACACCGCAATCCGAAGTCCATGTAACAGAGCCTCGTATTCGGCTTTGTTGTTGGAGTCGGTGTACATGATCTGGAGTATGTACCAAATATTGTCGCCAGTGGGGGATGTGAGGACCACTCCAGCCCCCAGTCCGGCGAGCATTTTGGAGTCGTCGAAGTACATCGTCCAATGTGAGTATGTACTGTACTCCCTAGGGAGTTCGGCTTCCGTCCATTCCGCAACGAAATCAGCCAAAACCTGAGATTTAATAGCTCGGCATGGTCAATATATGATTTCGAAGGGGAGGAGTTCTATAGCCCATTTGGCTATGCGGCCGGTGGCATCTCGATTGTTGATTATGTCATTTAGTGGTACTTCGGATGCCACCGTGACCGAGCACTCCTGGAAGTAATGGCGGAGCTTTCGGGATGCCATGAAAACTGCGTAGGCGATCTTCTGATAATGCGGGTACCTCGTTTTACACGGGGTGAGCACTTCGGATACGTAGTACATAGGTTTCTGCACCTGGAGCTTGTGACCGCCTGCCTCTTGTTCGACGACGAGAACCGCGCTGACCACCTGATTCGTGGCCGAGATATATAGCAGCATTGGCTCGCCCGGGCTGGGTGCTGTCAAGATCGGGTTGCTGGCCAGTAGAGTTTTTATTTCTTCGAGTGCTGCCGCCGCTTCACTGGTCCATTCGAAGTTCTTCGTCCGTTTGAGCAATTTATATAGCGGTAAGGCTTTTTCTCCGAGGTGTGAGATGAAGCGGCTTAGGGCTGCAATAGTGCCGGCAAGTTTCTGGACGTGTTTGAGCTCAGTGGGGATAGCCAGCTCGGACAGTGCCCGTATTTTCGCTGGGTTGGCTTCTATTCCTCTATGGGAAACGATGAATCCGAGCAGCTTACCGGCCAGCACTCCGAAGACGCACTTTTCCGGATTGAGCCGTATATCGAAAATCCGAAGACTATCAAAGGTTTGCCAGAGATCGTCCACCAGCTGGCTGACGTGTTTGGTTTTGATAACCACGTCGTCCACATATGCTTCGACTGTTTTGCCGATTTGTTTTTCCAAACATGTTTGAATCATGCGCTGGTATGTAGCCCCTGTGTTCTTTAATCCGATGGGCATTGTGTTGAAACAGAATGGTCCATAAGGAGTGATGAATGCAGTGGCCGCTTGGTCGGACTCCTTCATTTTAATTTGATGGTATCCGGAGTAAGCGTCGAGCAAACACATTGAGTCATGCCCGGCGGTGGCGTCTATGATCTGGTCTATGCGGGGCAAGGGGAAAGGATCCTTGGGGCGGGCCTTGTTTAAAACCTTGAAATCGACACACAACCGCCAGGACTTATCCTTCTTTGGTACCATGACCAGATTGGCCAACCACTCAGGATGTTTGATGTCCCGGATGAATCCGGCTTTGAGCAACTTTGCCAGTTCCTCGCCCATAGCCTGACGCTTGGGTTCGGAAAACCAACGCAGAGTCTGTTTGACTGGCTTGAAACCCTTAATGATGTTCAAGCTGTGCTCGGCTAATCTACGCGGGATCCCTGGCATGTCTGACGGGTGCCAGGCGAAGATATCCCAGTTTTCACGCAAGAATTTGCCCAGCTCTTCATCGACCGCGGGGTCCGGCTAAGCTCCAATGGACGCCGTCTTGTTGGGATCTGTTGGGTGCACTTGGAATTTGACTATTTCATCCGCTGGTTTGAAGGACGTGGATTTGGGCCTTTTGTCGAGGATTAAGTCGTCCTTATCCACCGTTGAGCAGAGCGCGGTCAGTTCTTCAGCTGCGAGGGCTTCGGACAATGCTTCGAGGGCGAGGGATGCTGTTTTGTTCTCGGCCCGAAGAGCTCTGTCCGGATCACTTATTATTGTGATCACGCCGTTTGGCCCTGGCATTTTAAGCTTCATGTACCCGTAATGTGGGACTGCATGGAATCGTACGAAGGCATCGCGCCCTAATAAGGCATGGTAGCCACTGCGGAAGGGCACGATGTGGAAAAGCAGTTCTTCGGATCGGTAGTTCTCGGGAGTTCCGAAGACCACATCAAGAGCTACTCGGCCACTAGAACGCGCCTCCTTTCCGGGGATGATCCCCCGAAAGGTGGTGTGACTTTGCTCGATGCGGGATCTGTCAAACTGCATTTTGTCCAAGGTGTCCTCGTAAATGAGGTTTAGCCCGCTACCGCCGTCCATTAACACCTTTTGGAGTCGGAATCTATCCACTATGGGATCAAGGACAAGGGCGGCAGCAGCTCGAGTAGGGCAGAACCTCGGCTGGTCTTGTTCACTGAAAGTGATGGGTGTGTCTGTCCATGAGTCTGTCTCTGCCACGTGGTGAATTTGAGCGAGCTCTCGAAGGGCTCTCTTCGTTTGATTCTTCGAGGAATACGTCTCGTAGATTGTTAAGATTTCGGCGTCATCATCAAAGGGCGTTGCTGGACTTTTATTTGAGTACGGGCCTCCGAGGATGACTTCGCCGCTCTTGGCGACTTGCCTGACCACCCAGCAAGCTCGAAGGATGTGGGTTGGGTTTGTGTTGAGGAGGACGGAGTGTATGGGGCATGGTTTATCCAGCAGTTCGTCAAGGACCGTTCAAGATCTTGTCCGGGGTTTCATCCTTTTCTCGGATGGCTCGTATTGGGGTGTCCGGCGAGGGCGTGCGCGATTTGCCTCAGCTCGGTTTGGTTCCTCTGTACGGATTGACTCCGTTTGCTCGAGCTGAGCCTGCCAAGCATACTCCATGGCGCAGTATTTGGACACCAGATCCGATAAATCAGAGAAATTTTGGATGTGGCGGCGGGCGAGGGCGTTTAAGACGCCCTCGTCTCGGCAGTTCTGTCGGAAGATCTCCAGAATGTCCTTGTTGCAGCCGTCCGTCATCTTGTTTTTGACGATAAGGAATCTAGCCCAGAAGTGCCGAACTGTCTCTCTGGGCTGCTGCTTAACGTACATTAGGTCCCATATGTCGGGCCATCCTGATTTATCTGGACAGTAATCAATGTGGGGGTGGGCGGGATAAAAAATTTGATCCCAGCGGAGTGTGAGTCCGGAGTGTTGGCGGCCGTGTCTTGGATTGACATGGAATCCAATGCGCCGAGCTCTGGATAATTGGCCGGGCGCGGGTGCGTGGATCCGGAATTGCGTGCTGAACCAGACTTCGGCTCTAAACTCTCTCCGAAGCGGAGTTCGGCTGCCGAGCTGGAGGATGAAGCCTGCTGGTCAGAAACTTGCACCTCATGCGCTTTCGGTTCTGGGGGAAGGGGTGAGCCCTCCGTGGGGCCTTCGATAGTGGCGACCAAGTGAGTGGTGGCAGGGGCGTGAATTTCCCTGTCGTCGGTTTTAAGCCCGATCTGATCGTAGATCGAGGACTGTCCATCGGTGATTCCCAGGGCCTGGATCCGATCTAGTATCCCGTTTAATAACGAGAGATCCCTCGGCTCCAAGCTCTGGCAGTTTGCGGGGTCAACCCGCAGTATGGCCGTGATGGGGGCGTCTGAATTCGCCCCGTAGTCTTGTTCGGCCGAGGCTGATCTTCGGCAGTCGAGCGCGGAGATTAGGTCCGGGCTCAAGGCTGGATCCGCGGCGGCGGCCGTTTTGGTAGTGGGGTTGGCCGTACTCGAAGTCGGTGCTTCGGGATTTGTGGGTCCTTCAGGCGAGGCCGAGGACCCCGTGAGGATAAGATCTCCCCGGGAGTCAGCGACGAACTCTAAGTTTTCAAACCTGATCTCCTGGTCGGGGGTGAAGCTGTCGACCCGGCCAAGGTGACCGGCAGGATCGGCGTGTAGCATGACGCTACCGAACGCGAAGAGCTGGCCGGGAACGAAAGTGTCCCTGCGGCTAGCGCTGTCGCTGATGATTAGGCGACCATTGATCCTTGATGACCTACGACGGAACTCTCAATGAAAGCACCAATGTCGGTACCAAAACCGGCAGATCTCGGGTAGGGGATCCGAACTGTGGGTCTAGGAATCAATGGGTAACAGGGAACGTAGAGACGGCGATTTACCCAGGTTCGGTCCCTCTCGAAGAGGTAATACCCTACGTCCTGCTAGATTGTATTGATGTGATTGTATGAAGGTTACAGAGTTGATCTACCTCGAGATTGGATGGGCTAAACCCTAGGCAATGGATATAATGATCTACGGGCTAAACCCTCTGGTTTATATAGACACCAGAGGGTCCTAGGGTTACATACGGTCGGTTACCATCAGGGGATAAACATGTCGGCCACGCCAATTATTCCTTGGAGGAGACGCCAAGTCTTCGGGGGTTTCCTTCTGATACACGGGGTCGCCCACAATCCGGCCTTCCATCGATGAGTAGAGAGCGGCCCACCAGCCCGGCCTACGAGAGATAGGCCAGCAGCCCGAGTACCCCCTAGTCCGGGACACCCTCACTTGGGGGACTAAAAATATCATCTTCATCAAACATAGCATCCCCAAGCTTGTGGCTTTGCATATCATTAGCATCATGGATATTCATAGAATTCATACTAACAACATTGCAATCATGCTCATCATTCAAAGATTTTATGCCAAACATTTTATTGAATTCTTCTTCAATCAATTGAGCACAATTTTCCGCTCCATCATTTTCAAGAAAGACATTATAAAGACGGATAATATGAGGCAACCTCAATTCCATTTTTTTGTAGTTTTCTTTTATAAACCAAACTAGTGATAAAACAAGAAACTAAAAGATTCAATTGCAAGATCTAAAGATATACCTTCAAGCACTCACCTCCCCGGCAACGGCGCCAGAAAAGAGCTTGATGTCTACTACACAACTTATTCTTGTAGACTCGTGTTGGGCCTCCAAGCGCAGAGTTTTGTAGGACAGTAGCAATTTTCCCTCAAGTGGATGACCTAAGGTTTATCAATCCATGGGAGGCATAGGATGAAGATGGTCTCTCTCAAACAACCCTGCAATCAAATACAAGAAATCTCTTGTGTCCCCAACACACCCAATACAATGGTAAATTGTATAGGTGCACTAGTTCGGCGAAGAGATGGTGATACAAATGTAGTATGGATAGTAGATATAAGTTTTTATAATCTGAAAATAAAAAAACAGCAAGGTAGCAAGTAACAAAAATGAGCACAAACGGCATTGCAATGCTTGAAAACAAGGCCTAGGGTTCATACGTTCACTAGTGCAATCTCGCAACAATGCTAACATAATTGGATCATATAACAATCCCTCAACATGCGACTAAGAATCACTCCAAACTCCTATTAGCGGAGAACATAAGATAGAAATTGTTGTAGGGTACGAAACCACCTCAAAGTTGTCCTTTCCGATCAATCTATTGAGCTATTCCTATAAGTGTCACAAATAGCCCTAGAGTTCGTACTAGAATAACACCATATGGTACACATCAACCAACCCTAATGTCACCTAGATACTCCAATGTCACCACAAGTATCCATGAGTTGATTATACGATATACATCAAACAACTTCAGATTCATAATATTCAATCCAACACAAAGAACTTCAAAGAGTGCCCCAAGATTTCTACCGGAGAAAGTAGGACGAAAACGTGCATCAACCCCTATGCATAGATTACCCCAATGTCACCTCGGGAATCCGCGAGTTGAGTGCCAAAACATACATCAAGTGAATCAATATAATACCCCATTGTCACCACGGGTATTCATATGCAAGACATACATCAAGTGTTCTCAAATCCATAAAAGTATTCAATCCGATAATAGTGAAATCTCAAAGGTAAAAACTCAATTCATCACAACAAGATAGAGAGGGAGAAACACCATATGATCCAACTATATTAACAAAGCTCACGGTACATCAAGATCGTGCCAAATCAAGAACACGAGAGAGAGAGATTAAACACATAGCTACTAGTACATACCCTCAGCCCCGAGGGTGAACTACTCCTTCCTCGTCATAGAGACCACCGGGATGATGAAGATGGCCTCCGGTGATGATTTTCCCCCTCCGGCAGGGTGCCGGAAAAGGGCTCCAGATGGAATCTCCTTGGTACAGAGGCTTGCGGCGGCGTAAAAACTCATCTAGGTTAACTTTCGGGGGTTTCTGAATATATATGATTTTTCAGCGTTGGAATCACGCAAAGAGGTGCCACAGGGGGCCCACGAGGCACCAGGGTGCGCCTGGGGGGTGGCGCGCCCTGGTGGCTTGTGGGGGCCCTGTGGGTCTTCTGCTGCTCCCCCGAAGCTTCTTGGGTCTGTTTCCTTCCAGAAAAAATCGTCAAAAAGTTTCGCTACATTTGGACTTCATTTGATATGGATTTTCTGGAAAACCAAAAACAAGCAGAAAACAGCAACTGGCACTGGGCACTAGGTCAATATGTTAGTCCATAAAAATCATATAAAAGCCATATAAAAGTGCACCAAAATCATACAAAACTATAATAAACATGGCATGAATACTTCATAAATTATAGATACGTTGGAGACGTATCAGGGAGGCTTAAGTATATGTTGCACACATGCCCCAATCATGATCTCTCAAGAGAAATAATTCTTCAAAACTTTTATGCTCGGCTTTCTCATAATGATCAATCCATGCTCGATACTTCTTCTGTTGGTTCCTTTATGAAGAGAACTATTGAATTCAAATGGGATCTTCTGAAAAGAATTGAACGTAACTCTGAAGATTGGGAAATCGACAAAGGTAATGAGTCAGGTATAAATCTTGAGTTTGATTGTGTTAAATCTTTTATGGAAACCGATGCTTTTCATAAGTTTAGTACTAAATATGGACTTGACTCTGAGATAGTAGCTACCTTTTGTGAATCTTTTGCTGCTCATGTTGACCTCCCTAAGGAGAAATGGTTTAAATATCATCCACCTATTGAATTGAATGAAGAACATGTTAGTGTTAAAGAAGAAACAATTGTTTACCATGTTGATCCAGTTGTGCCTACGGCTTATATTGAGAAACCTCCTTTCCCTGTTAGGATTAAGGAACATGCTAAAGCTTCGACTGTGGTTAATAAGAGTAATATTAGAGCACCTAGACCTTCTGAACAAACTAAAGTTGAACCTAATGTTGCAATGGTTAAATATCTTTTGGTTGATAATATTGATGGACATGTCGTATATCTCTGTGATGAAGCAACTAGAATTGCTAAGCCAGACACTAAAGATAAAAATAAACCTGTAATTGGCATGTCTGTTATTTCTGTTAAAATTGGAGATCATTGCTATCATGGTTTATGTGATATTGGTGCTAGTGTGAGTGCTATTCCGTTTACTCTCTATCAAGAAGTCATGACTGATATTGCACCTGTTGAGATTGAAGATATTGATGTTACTATTAAGCTTGCAAATAGAGATACTATTTCACCACTTGGGATTGTTAGAGATGTTGAAGTCTTGTGTAGTAAGATCAAATATCCTACTGATTTTCTTGTTCTTGGATCACCACAAGATGATTTTTTCCCCATTATATTTGGTAGACCTTTCTTGAATACAGTTAATGCCAAGATTGATTGCACTAAAGAAATTGTCAGTGTTAATTTTGGTGAGATGTCTCATGAGTTTAATTTCTCTAAGTTTCGTAGACAACCTCATGATAAAGAATTACCTAATAAGGATGAAATTATTGGTCTTGCTTCTATTGATGTGCCTCCTACCGATCCTTTAGAACAATATTTGCTAGACCATGAGAATGATATGAATATGAATGAAAGAAATGAAATAGATGAGCTGTTCTTTAAACAAGCACCTATCCTTAAACATAATTTGCCTATTGAAACCTTGGGAGATCCACCTCCACCCAAGGGTGATCCTGTGTTTAATTAAAGCAATTACCTGATACTCTTAAATATGCTTATCTTGATGAAAAGAAGATATATCTTGTTATTATTAGTGCTAACCTTTCAGAGCATGAAGAAAAGAGATTACTTAAAACTCTGAAGAAGCACCGTGCTGCTATGGGATATACTCTCGATGATCTTAAGGGCATTAGTCCCACTTTATGTCAGCATAAAATTCATATGGAGCCAGACGCTAAACCCGTGGTTGATCGTCAAAGAAGGTTGAATCCAAGAATGAAGGATGTGGTAAGAACTGAAATATTAAAGCTTCTGGAGGCAGGTATAATTTATCATATAGCTGATAGTAGATGGGTAAGTCATGTTCATTGTGTTCCTAAGAAAGGAGGTATTACAGTTGTTCCTAAAGATAAAAATGAACTTATCCCACAAAGAATCGTAACTGGTTATAGGATGGTAATTGATTTCACAAAATTAAATAAAGCTACTAGGAAAGATCATTACCCCTTGCCTTTTATTGATCAAATGTTAGAGAGATTATCTAAGCATACACACTTTTGCTTCCTAGATGGTTATTCTGGTTTCTCTCAAATACCTGTGTCACTTGAAGATCAAGAGAAAACCACCTTTACTTGTCCTTTTGGAACTTATGCTTATCGTCGTATGCCTTTTGGTTTATGTAATGCACCTGCTACTTTTCAAAGATGTATGACTGTTATATTCTCTGACTTTTGTGAAAAGATTGTTGAGGTTTTCATGGATGATTTCTCCGTTTACGGAACTTCTTTTGATGATTGCTTGAGCAACCTTGATCGAGTTTTGCAGAGATGTGAACAAACTAATCTTGTCTTGAATTGGGAGAAGTGCCACTTTATGGTGAATGAAGGTATAGTCCTTGGGCATAAAATTTCTGAAAGAGGTATTGAAATTGATAAAGCTAAAGTTGATGCTATTGAGAAAATGCCATGTCCTAAAGATATCAAAGGTATAAGAAGTTTCCTCGGTCATGCTGGCTTCTATAGAAGGTTTATAAAAGACTTCTCTAAAATTTCTAGGCCACTTACTAATCTCTTGCAAAAAGATGTTCCATTTGTTTTTGATGATGATTGTGTAGAAGCCTTTGAAATACTTAAGAAAGCCTTAATTTCTGCACCTATTGTTCAACCACCTGATTGGAACTTACCCTTTGAAATTATGTGTGATGCTAGTGATTATGCTGTTGGTGCTGTTCTAGGGCAAAGAGTTGATAAAAAATTAAATGTTATTCATTATGCTAGTAAAACTCTAGACAGTGCTCAAAGAAATTATGCTACTACTGAGAAAGAATTTTTAGCAGTTGTGTTTGCATGTGATAAATTCAGATCTTACATTGTTGATTCCAAAGTTACTATTTATACTGATCATGCTGCTATTAAATATCTTATGGAAAAGAAAGATGCTACAACAATTTGATTTGCATATTGTTGATAGAAAGGGAGCTGAGAATCCCGTAGCTGATAACTTGTCTAGAATGGAAAATGTTCTTGATGACCCACTTCCTATTAATGATGATTTTCCTGATGAACAATTAGCTGTGATAAATGCTTCTCGTAATACTCCTTAGTATGCAAACTATGCTAATTATATTGTTGCTAAATATATACCACCTAGTTTCACATACCAACAAAAGAAAAAGTTTTTCTTTGATTTAAGACACTACTTTTGGGATTGTTGGGGAACGTTGCATGGGAAACAAAAAAATTCCTACGCTCACCAAGATCGATCTAGGAGATGAACATCTACGAGAGGAGAGATTGCATCTACATACCCTTGTAGATCACTAAGCGGAAGCATTAAGAAACGCGGTTGATGTAGTCGAACGTCTTCACGATCCAATCACGATCCGTCCACGAACTCCCGATCAAGTGCCGAACGAACGGCACCTCCGAGTTTAGCACACATGCGGCTCGGCGGCGTCCTCTCCTTCTTGATCCAGCAAGCAAGAGAGAGGGGGTAGATGAGATCGGGACCAACACGACGGTATGGTGGTGGTGGTGGCAGCGGAATTCCGGCAGGGCTTCGCCAAGCGCGTACCAGTGAAACGTGGGAGGAGTTGGGAGAGGTAACGGGCAAGGGTCCAAGGGGTGGCTGGCCCCAATGCCTCCCCACCTTTATATAGGCATGGAGGGGGCTGGTGGCTTGCCCTCCAAGGCCCTAGGGTCGTTGGCCAAAGGGGGAGGAAGGAAATCCCTCCTTTCCTTCCCCACCGATCACTATCCCCCCTTTTTAGGGATCCTGATCTTATCCCTTTGGGATATGATACTATTCCTTTTAAGGGAGGATCTTGGTGCGCCTAGACCAGGGTTGTGGGGACTTTCCCCACTACCCACGTTCATGTGGGTCCCCCATGCAGGTGGGCCCCACTCCAGAACCTTCTAGAACCTTCCCGGTACAATACCGAAAAAACTCGAACTTTTTTCGGAACCCCGATAACAACTTTAAATATATGAATCTTTACCTCCAGACTATTCCGGAGCTCATCGTGATGTCCCGGATCCCATCCGGGACTCTGAACAACCTTCGGACTTTCCACTATTAATATCTCAATACTACCCTAGCGCTACCGAACGTTAAGCGTGCGACCCTACGGGTTCGGGAATATGCAAACATGACCGAGACTCCTCTCCGGTCAATAACCAATAGCGGGACCTGGATGCCCATATTGGTTCCTACATATTCAACGAAGATCTTTATCGGTTGAACCACGATGTCAAGGATTCAGCCAATCCCGTATGCAATTCCCTTTGTCCGGCGATATGTTACTTGCCCGAGATTCGATCGTCGGTATCTCCATACCTAGTTCAATCTCGTTACCGGCAAGTCTCTTTACTCGTTCCGTAATACAAGATCCCGTGGCTAACTATTTAGTCACATTGCTTGGAAGCTCATTGTGATGATGTATTACCGAGTGGGCCCTGAGATACCTCTTCGTCATACGGACTGACAAATTCCCAGTCTTGATCCATGCCAACTCAACAGACACCTTCGGAGATACCTGTGGAGCATCTTTATAGCCACCCAGTTACGTTGCGACGTTTGATACACACAAGGTACTCCTCCGGTGTCAGTGAGTTGCATGATCTCATGGTCATAGGAACAGATACTTGACATGCGAAAATGATAGCAATAAACTTGACACGATCATATATGCTACGTTCATAGTTTGGGTCTTGTCCATCACATCATTCTCCTAATGATATGATCTCGTTATCAAATGACAACTCATGTCTATGACCAGGAAACCATGGCCATCTTTGATCAACGAGCTAGTCCGGTAGAGGCTCACTAGGGACATGTTGTTGTCTACGTATCCACACATGTATTTGTGTTTCCAACCAATACAATTATAGCATGGATAATAAACGATTATCATGAACAAGGAAATATAATAATAACCATTTTATTATTGCCTCTAGGGCATATTTCCAATAGTCTCCCACTTGCACTAGAGTCAATAATCTAGCATTACATGGTTATGAATCTAACACCCATAGAGTTCTGGTGTTGATCATGTTTTGCCCGTGGAAGAGGTTTAGTCAACGGATCTGCAACATTCAGATCCGTGTGCACTTTGCAAATGTTTATGTCCTCCTCCTTGATCGCATCGCGGATGGAATTGAAGCGTCGCTTTATGTGTCTGGTCCTCTTGTGAAACCTTGGTTCCTTGGCTAGAGCAATGGCACAGTGTTGTCACAGAACAGAGTCATCGGGTCCAGTGCACTGGGCACAACTCCAAGATCTGTCATGAACTACTTCATCCAGACACCTTCCTTCGCCGCCTCCAAGGCAGCTATGTACTCCGCTTCGCATGTAGAATCAGCTACCACGCTTTGCTTGGAACTGCACCAGCTTACCGCTCCCCCATTTAGAATATATACGTATCCGGTTTGAGACTTAGAGTCATCCGGATCAGTGTCAAAGCTTGCATCGACGTAACCCTTTACGACGAGCTCTTGATCACCTCCATAAACGAGAAACATTTCCTTAGTCCTTTTCAGGTACTTAAGGATATTCTTGACCGTTGTCCAGTGTTCCACTCCTGGATCACTTTGAAACCTTCCGGCCATACTTATGGCAAGGCTGACATCTGATCTTGTGCACAGCATCGCATACATGATAGAACCTATGGCAAAAGCATAGGGGATGACACTCATCTTTTCTCTATCCTCTGTAGTCGCTGGAAATTGAGTCTTACTCAACTTCACACCTTGCAAAACAGGCAAGAACCCCTTCTTGGATTGATCCATTTTGAACTTCTTCAAAACTTTATCAAGGTATGTTCTCTGTGAAAGTCCTATTAAGCGTCTTGATCTATCTCTATAGATTTTGATGACTAATATGAAAGCAGCTTCTCCTAGGTCCTTCATTGAAAAACTCTTGTTCAAATATTCCTTCACGCTTTCCAAAAGTTCTATATTGTTTCCAATCAGCAATATGTCATCCACATATAATATCAGAAACGCTATAGAGCTCCCACTCACTTTCTTGTAAATACAAGCTTCTCCGTAAACTTGTATAAACCCAAACGCTTTGATCACCTCATCAAAGCGAAGATTCCAACTCCGAGACGCTTGCACCAGTCCATAAATGGATCGCTGGAGTTTGCAAACTTTGTCAGCATTCTCTGGATCGACAAAACCTTCTGGTTGCATCATATACAACTCTTCCTTAAGAAAACCGTTAAGGAACGTTGTTTTGACATCCATCTGCCAAATTTCATAATCGAAAAATGCAGCTATTGCTAACATGATTCTGACGGACTTAAGCATCGCTACGGGTGAGAAAGTCTCATCATAGTCAACTCCTTGAACTTGTGAAAAACCCTTTGCCACAAGTCGAGCTTTATAGACGGTGACATTACCGTCCGCGTCCGTCTTCTTCTTGAAGATCCATTTATTCTGAATGGCCTTTCGCCCTTCAGGTAATACTTCCAAAGTCCATACTTTGTTTTCATACATGGATCCCATCTCGGATTTCATGGCCTCTAACCATTTGTCAGAATCCGGGCCCACCATCGCTTCTCCATAGCTCGTAGGTTCATCGTTGTCCAACAACATGACCTTTAAGACAGGGTTACCGTACCACTCAGGAGCAGTACGTATCCTTGTCGACCTACGAGGTTCGATAGTAACTTGATCCGAAGCTTCATGATCACCATCATCAGCTTCCTCTTCAACTGACGTAGGTTCCACAGAAACATCTTTCTACGCAGTGCTACTCTCTGGTTGAAGTAAAGGTTCAACAACCTCATCAAGTTCTATCTTCCTCCCACTCAATTCTTTCGAGAGAAACTCTTTCTCGAGAAAGGACCCGTTCTTAGCGACAAACACTTTGCCTTCGGATTTGAGATAGAAGGTATACCCAACCATCTCTTTTGGGTATCCTATGAAGACGCATTTGTCCGCTTTGGGTTCAAGCTTATCTGGCTGAAGCCTTTTGACATAAGCATCGCATCCCCAAACTTTAAGAAACGACAACTTTGGTTTCTTGCCAAACCACAGTTCATACGGTGTCGTCTCAACGGACCTAGATGGTGCCCTATTTAAAGTGAATGCAGATGTCTCTAACGCATAACCCCAAAATGATAGTGGCAGATCGGCAAGAGACATCATAGAACGCACCATATCCAATAAGGTTCGATTACGATGTTCGGACACACCATTACGCTGTGGTGTTCTAGGTGGCGTCAACTGTGAAACAATTCCACATTGTCTTAAGTGACTGCCAAACTCATAACTCAGATATTCTCCCCCTCGATCAGATCGTAGGAATTTGATCTTCTTGTTACGATGATTCTCAACTTCACTCTGAAATTGCTTGAACTTTTCAAACGTTTCAGACTTGTGTTTCATTAAGTAAACATACCCATATCTACTCAAATCGTCGGTGAAGGTGAGAAAGTAACGATATCCACCGCGCGCCTCAATGCTCATTGGACCGCACACATCAGTATGTATGATTTCCAACAAGTCACTTGCCCGTTCCATTGTTCCGGAGAACGGGGTCTTAGTCATCTTGCCCATGAGGCATGGTTCGCATGTGTCAAGTGATTCAAAATCAAGTGACTCCAAAAGTCCATCAGCATGGAGTTTCTTCATGCGTTTTACACCAATATGACCTAAGCGGCAGTGCCACAAGAAAGTGGTACTATCATTATCAACTCTACATCTTTTGGCATCAATGTTATGAACATGTGTATCATCACTATCGAGATTCAATAAGAATAAACCCCTCACAATGGGTGCATGACCATAAAAGATATTACCCATATAAATAGAACAACCATTATTCTCTGATTTAAATGAGTAACCGTCTCGCATTAAACAAGATCCAGATATAATGTTCATGCTCAATGCAGGCACTAAATAACAATTATTCAGGTTCATCACTAATCCCGATGGTAATCGAAGAGCGAGCGTGCCCACGGCGATCACATCAACCTTGGAACCATTTCCCACGCGCATCGTTACTTCGTCCTTCGCCAGCCTCCATCTATTCCGCAGTTCCTGCTTTGAGTTGCAAATGTGAGCAACCGCACCGGTATCAAATACCCAGGAACTACAACGAGAGTTGGTAAGGTACACATCAATAACATGTATATCATATATACCTTGTTTGGCGTTGGCCCCCTTCTTGTCGGCCAGATACTTGGGGAAATTCCGCTTCCTGTGGCCAGTTCCCATGCAATAGAAGCACTCAGTTTCCGGCTTGGGCCCAGCCTTGGGTTTCTTCACGGGAGGGGCAACTACTTTGCCACTCTTCTTGGAGTTTTCCTTCTTGCCCTTGCCATTCTTCTTGAAACTAGTGGTTTTATTGACCATCAACACTTGATGCTCCTTCTGGATGTCTGACTCAGCGACTTTCAGCATCGCAAACAGCTCGGCGACTGACTTGTTCATCCCTTGCATGTTATAGTTCAACACAAAGCTCTTGTAGCTAGGTGGTAGCGATTGAAGAACTCTGTCAGTGATCGCCTCTGGCGGGAGCACAACTCCCAACTCAGCCAGATGGTTGTAATACCCAGACATTTTGAGTATGTGTTCACTGACAGACCCGTTCTCCTCCATCTTGCAAGCATAGAACTTATCGGAGGTCTCATACCTCTCGATCCGGGCATTCTTCTCAAAAATAAACTTCAACTCCTGGAACATCTCATATGCTCCATGACGTTCAAAACGCCTTTGAAGTCCCGGTTCTAAGCCATACAACATGGCGCACTGAACTATTGAGTACTCATCAACACGCGCCTGCCAGGCGTTCATAACGTACACAGACGCCGGAGGGGGTTGCTCACCAAGCGGTGCATCAAGGACATAAGCCTTTTGGGCAGCCGTGAGGATAATCCTTAGATTAGGGGCCCAGTCAACAATGTTACTTCCATCATATTTCAGCTTAGCTTTCTCTAGGAACGCATTGAAATTCAGGGGAGCTACTGCGCGAGCCATTGATCTACAACATAATTTGCAAAGATAGTTTAGACTATTGTTCATGATAAAGAGTTCAATTAATCATATTACTTAAGAACTCCCACTCAAATCGACATCCCTCCGGTCATCCAAGTGTAACATGATCCAAATTCACCAACCCAAGTCCGATCATCACGTGAGATGAGGTGGTTTCAATGGTGAACATCTCCATGTTGATCATATCTACTATATGACTCATGTTCGACCTTTCGGTCTCTTGTGTTCCGAGGCCATGTCTGTACATGCTAGGGTCGTCAAGTTTAACCCAAGTGTTCCGCGTGTGCAAAACTGGCTTGCACCCATTGTATGTGAACGTAGAGTCTATCACACCCGATCATCACGTGGTGCTTCGAAACGACGAACTTTCGCAACGGTGCACACTTGGGGAGAACACAATTTTATCTTGAAATTTTAGAGAGTGATCACCTTATAATGCTACCGTCGTCCTAAGCAAAATAAGATGCATAAAAGGATTAACATCACATGCAAATCATAAGTGACATGATATGGCCATGAACTTGTGCTTTTGATCTCCATCTCCAAAGCACCGGCATGATCTCCATCGTCACCGGCATGACACCATGATCTCCATCATCGCGTCGCCATCGGGGTTGTCACGTCCACCATGCTTCTACTACTATTGCTACCATTTAGCGATAAAGTAAAGCATTACATAGCGCTTAATGATTGACACGCAGGTCATACAATAATTAAAGACAACCATATGGCTCCTGCCGGTTGCCGTATTCATCGACATGCAAGTCGAGATAAACTATTACAAAACATGATCATCTCATACATCAAATATATTTCATCATGTCTTTGGCCATATCATATCACAACATACCCTGCAAAAACAAGTTAGACGTCCTCTAATTTGTTGTTGCATGTTTTACGTGGCTGCTATGGGTATCTAGCAAGAACGATTCTTACCTACACAAAACCACAACAGTGATATGCAAGTTGCTATTTAACCTTCTACAAGGACCGCCTTCGTCAAATCTGATTCAACTAAGGTGGGAGAGACAGACACCCGCCAGCCATCTTATGCAACAAAGTCGCATGTCAGTCGATGGAACCGATCTCATGTACGTGGACATGTAAAGTTGGTCCGGGCCGCTTCATCCCACAATACCATTGAATCAAGAAAAGACTAAGGAAGGAAGCAAACTGAATATCAACGCCCACAAACTCCTTTGTGTTCTACTCGTGATGTCATCTACGCAAAGACCTAGCTCATGATGCCACTGTTGGGGAACGTTGCATGGGAAACAAAAAAAATTCCTACGCTCACCAAGATCGATCTAGGAGATGAACATCTACGAGAGGAGAGATTGCATATACATACCCTTGTAGATCGCTAAGTGGAAGCGTTAAGAAATGCGGTTGATGTAGTCGAAGGTCTTCGCGATCCAATCACGATCCGTCCACGAACTCCCGATCAAGTGCCGAACGGACGGCACCTCCGAGTTTAGCACACGTGCGGCTCAGCGGCGTCCTCTCCTTCTTGATCCAGCAAGTGAGAGAGAGGGGGTAGATGAGATCGGGACCAACATGATGGTATGGTGGTGGTGGTGGCAGCGGAATTCCGGCAGGGCTTCGCCAAGCGCGTACCGGTGAAACGTGGGAGGAGTTGGGAGAGGTAACGGGCAAGGGTCCAAGGGGTGGCTGCCCCCAACTGTAGGATCGAAAGTATGTCTAGAGGGGGGTGATTAGACTACTTGACCAAATAAAACCTAACCTTTTCCCAGATTTTAGTTGTAGGCAGATTTTAGCAATAGTACATGTCAAGCATCACCCTACACATGCAATTCTAAGAGTATAGCAGCGGAATGTAAGCAATTGCATATGTATGTAAAGGAGGGATTGGAGATTTCAAACGCAATGAAGACACGATGGTTTTTGGCGTGGTTCCGATAGGTGGTGCTATCGTACGTCCACGTTGATGGAGACTTCAACCCACGATAGGTAACGGCTGCGCGAGTCCACGGAGGGCTCCACCCACGAAGGGTCCATGAAGAAGCAACCTTGTCTATTCCACCATGGCTTACGTCCACGAAGGACTAGCCTCACTCGGGGTAGATCTTCACGAAGTAGGCGATCTCCTTGCCCTTACAAACTTCTTGGTTCAACTCCACAGCATGTTGGAGGCTCCCAAGCGACACCTAACCAATCTAGGAGACACCACTCTCCAAAAGGTAATAGATGGTGTGTTGTTAATGAACTCCTTGCTCTTGTGCTTCAAATGATAGTCTTCCCAGCACTCAAACACTCCTCACAGATTTGGCTATGGTGGAAGAAGGATTTGAGTGGAAAGCAACTTGGGAAAGGCTAGAGATCAAGGTTCAAATGGTAGGAATGGAATATCTTGATCTCAACACATGAGTAGGTGGTTCTCTCTCAGAAAATGAATGGTGGAAGTGTAGGCACGTTCTGATGGCTCTCCTTACTGAGAAGGAGGGGGTGGAGGGGTATGTATAGCCTCCACACAAAATCCAACCGTTACACACTTTTGACCCAACTCGGTGGCACTGAAACGATCATCTCGGTAGCACCGAACTATGTAAAAGATATGAACTTTAGGAATCTCGGTGGGACCGATACGAATAACTCGGATGGACCGAAGTGCAATGGCTAGGGCAATCCTCATCTCGGTGGCACCGATTGCATCAACTCGGTAGGACCGAAGTGAAGCAATAAAGCAACAGAGAGTTGGCAAGCCATCTCGGTGAGACCGATATGCATAACTCGGTGAGACCGAAGTGAATGCACTCGATTACAGAGAGTTGGCAAGGCCATCTCGGTGAGACCGACATCCATTTCTGTGGATCCGATTTGTTAGGATTTGGCAGTGGCTAAGTCTTGGATGAACTCGGTGGGGCCGGATTGGTAATTTCGGTGGGGCCGAGTTGGACTTTAGGTTTAGGACATATTTTGGTAGAGATAGTGGTTGAGGGTTTAGGAATACTGTCACTAAGCACTTGAGCAAAAGGACCATTAAGCAACACCTCATCCCCTTTTAATAGTATTGGCTTTCCTATGAACTCAATGTGATCTTGGATCACTAAACCAAAAATGTAGAGTCTTGATCCTTTGCCAATCCTTGTCCTTAGCATTTTGAGGGGTCCACATCTCTAGTCCATGCCATGCCAATCATTGAACATCCTGAAATCTTAATCTTGAATGGACATTAGTTCAATGAGATATATGTTGTTATGAATTACCAAAACCACCAAGGGAGCAAATGTGCTTTCAATCTCCCCCTTTTTTGTAATTGATGACAACATATAGATCAAAGCTTCGACAGATGATTAAGTAAATGAAAAACATCATCGCTTTGAGAAGTATGTGATAAGCGAGAGCTCCCCCTAAATTTGTGCATTATTAAAAAAATTGCGTTTGAATGCAAATGCACAATTGATTAGGCTCATACTCTCCCATGTCACATACATCTTGGTGGAGAGCGTAAAATGATAAGATTGGAATACTAGGCACGCATCACCAACATAAGTAACTGATCATACAAGATAATGAAAAGGATAAACATGGAACATCACAATAAGCATAATATGATCAATCAACATAGTATCTCATAAGCATAAACGACAGGCACTGTAGCAAGCACACACATAACAGAGTATCAACGAACAAGCAAACAAGTAGCAAAACAAACTCTCGAAGCAAATCAAAAGCAAGAAACTCTCTCTCTCGAAGCCTATGATCTATACAAATTCTCCCCCTTTGGCAACAAGTACCAAAACGTTCAAATGAGTATAGCACTAATCGACTCTCTAGGCACGGTCCTCCGAAGCTCCAGAAGGCGACCTCCTGCTGGCTGCTCCGGTGTGCGTAGATGGCGTTGAGATGAGAGCGTCCGCGAATGCTTCTGCTGATGACTGCTGGACTGGAGGAGTGGAGACCTGCTGTGGCACTATGGCGGTAGCGGCTGGTGCAGATACTGTGGTCCGTGGATCCACAACTGGTATCGCAGCTGACCTGGCAGCCCTAGGCACTTGCTGAAATTGCTCTGTGGTCGGTCTTTCATCTTCACTGTCATCTGATCTGGCTTGCTTGACAGCATCTACATCTCCTTGCAGCTGTTCCACTGTGGTCTGAATCTCTGTCACCTTGACATCCAAATCATGAAATTTGATCTCAATGATCCGCTCAAAACTAGCCTGGGTCTGGGTGAGGTTGCCCAAACTTTGCTCAATCCTCAGAGTGGCTTCAAGAAGATATTGCAGTTGATCCTTTGGTGTCTTGAGATTCGCAATTGGAGCATTGGGAGTTGCTACTTCCTGAGCTGCTTTAGCTTCTTGGGCTTTGCGGATTTCCTCTTGAGCTTGTGCAGAAGTGGGATGCGAAGAATCCATCACTATGACGTTGTCCTCAAACTCTGGACGGAGTGGCAAATGCTCTCGATCAAGAAGATACGTGCTGGTTCCAACCTTGGAATTTATCAACAACTGAATATGTGGAGCATAACCACACGATCTCTTCTGATCTGCTGCTGTCCTCTTGATAGTCTCTACTATCAGGCTCATCACCTTGAATTTTTGAGGAGTATCAAATAAGTGCAGCAAGTTGATGGAGTGGCCACGAATCATCTTATCATCGCCTGACTTAGGTAACAAGGTGTACCGCAAGATTGTGTTTGAGGTGGCCAGACCTGGTAGCAAATGCTTCACTGATTCAAGCTTGTGTGTTTCAAGATCCTTCTGAGGAATTGCAGTGTACATGTTGGCCATAGAGTTGTGATCCATCTTGAGCTTCGCATATATGGCAATGTCATCCTCCTCTTCCTTGGGTGCACCAAGAAGATTTGCCCACTCAGAGATGGTAGACTGGTATCTTATACCCTCAGTCATCCACACTATTCTGTCATCTGGATAGAAATGAGCAGTAGAGTAGAATTGCATGATCATCTCATCATTCCACTTGGTCAACTTCTTTCCAACAAATTCGTCAACTCCCGCAATTCTGAAGCTTTCATGGACGTGGGGAAAGTAATCCTCATTCTCATCGATGTATTCCCAGTCCACCCACTTCATGTCACTGACTATGGGCTTCTTGTCAAGCAATACTGTCTCATAAAAGTCCTGTTGTTCACGGGTGTGAAAACGATAATCACAAGCAGTCCTTCTTCTGATAGCATAAGGATCTGACAATCTTCATTGACGCAGTCCTTTGTCCTTTCTCAACATCATGTTTTCTGCTACTGGGTGTGCGTTGTCATGGTCTGGTATCTTTGGCTTCAACTTTCTGAGCACTAGAGGCTCTTCATCAACATTTGATTCAGGCACTGGGGCCTTGTTCTTTTCTGCAGCAGATATGTTCCTGGTTGATCTCTTGGGTGCTGGTGCCTTAGGCTTTGACTTGGAAGGTGCAGCAGTCTTGATTGCATCAGACATGAGCTTCTGTGCTTTTGCAGGGGGTGCAGCAGCTGGCTCATCCTCCTCCTCTTCTTCCTCTTCAATCATCATAGCAGGTCTGCCAATCACACGGGCAAAAGATTTCCTTACTCTCTTCTTCTTAGTTCCTGCAGCTGTCTCTGTGTCACTGGGCTTCTGCATTGTCTGCTGAGGCACTTTCCTCACAGCAGTTCTTTCTTTGACAGAGGTAGGCTTTGTGCTGTACTCCTTAGCAAGCACTACTCGCTTTTTCTTGGTTGCAACTTCACTTGCAACAAAGTCCTCATCCTCACTGTCTGAGGTTTTCTTCTTCCGTGTTCTGGTTGCAGCTTTAGGAAGATCTGGAGAGCTTCTCTCTCCCTCATAGAAACTTTCATTATGGCTTGATCCTTCACTTTGTTCTTCATGCTGCTCTAACCTGTTTTGACTGTCACTGACATCAGACATATTGCTGAGCTGACCCTGTGAATAGATGGGTATAGGTAGAGTAGATGAGTCATCACAAAAAGCAGATAGTTTTTCAAAAGTTGAGTTCAAACTTTAGTTCTAGGTTTTCACAGAATGCAGTTCGGATGGACCGAGTTGGTAATCTCGGTGACACCGAAGCACACTACAGAGACATGGCACGCCATTTCGGTCAGACCGAGATGGGTTTCGGTGGCTCCGAGATGCTAGGGTTTCACTGAGATTCACTTTCGGTCTCACCGATTCTCACAACTCGGTGGCACCGAGATGTACTAGTGCTATGGCCAGAGGCCAAATCGGTAGGACCGAAAATGTCGAATCGGTCGGTCCGAGATGCATTCGGCGGAAACCTAACCCTAAAATTTTTGCTCGAATTTCGTTCAAACGAACTAATCTGGTGGAAAGAGCATTGCATTCGTGGCAAGATTACAGGCAATCCAATCGTGCATTGAATTGGAAAAGGGAAGCATGAAAGGGATCGAAACTCACCCTAACTCGGTGGAGTTTCTCTACGGCGGCAACGGCGGTGGAGATTTCCGTTGACGGCGACGGAATCCTGCGGCGAGGGCGCGCTGGAGACAACGGCGACGATCCGAAGACCAAAGGGGCGGCAGCAATGGGGCGTGGGCGCGTGACGTTTGAAGAAATTTTCAACCGCACGGTTCGCTGGGAATATATACCCATGTGCTGTCGGTGGCACCGACTGGAACAAATCGGTAGCACCGAGACGTGCAACTGCTTGCAGTTACAGCAACTCGGTCCAACCGAGTTGGTCTAATCGGTAGCACCGAGATGAAAGCCTAGATTAGTCTAAATGCTTTCGGTTCGACCGAGTTTGAGTAGGTTGGTCTGACCGAAATCAATTAGAAGGTTTTGGAGGTTCAGCCCTTTCAGATCGGTGGCTCCGAGTGCTCCTCACCCGGAGGGTCCGAAAATGACTTGTTCAATTTTTTGTGATGCAGCAAGAATAGAATTTTAGACAAGAAAGCATAGATAGCTAGAGAAGGTTCTTAGGCATTCTTGTACATCCACTTGGCCAGAAAAACCAAGACAATCAAAACAACAAATGGATGTCCTCGAATGATGAAAACATGCAAATCAACATGCTCACACAATAAGATAGCAAAAGAAATATGTGTCAAACATGCACAACCAATTCTAGCATCTATCAAGCAATGGCGATGACTAGGTCATCTATATATGAGTATATTGACTTAGGAGCCAAATGAGAACATTTGATCATAGGTCATACTCATCGTTTAAGCACAAGTGGGGTTACCACTTTTACATAAAGCATTAATGTGTTCACACCATTAGAGTTGCTTTAGCTCAATTTTTAGAGCAAAGCTCCCCCTAGATGCGATATCCCCCCTAAGAGGGTTGAACTAACCTTGGGTTTTGTCGATGATGACTTCATGTAGATGTTGAAGATGTGGATGCTCAATGTTGATGTAGACCATCAAAAGTTGGGAGCAATCCTTTGGAGTTTTGTGCTTTCAATACCTACATGGATTAGTCCCACACAAGGAACATACAAGGATACCCATAGACATAGAGTGAAATACACATATGATGATGTCCATGAATGCATTGATTACCTTGTCCCTTGCCTTACCAACAAGAGGGTTTGTGACTCCATGAACTAGTGCAAAATGTGGAAGTTGGTTGCACAAGTCCTTGCCATAAAGAATATGAGTGAAGTTTGTTGGCGGAGTCACCCTCAAGAACTCTCTAGTTCGTCTTCTTTTGGACCCACATCAACTTGATGGGAATCCTTGGAGTTGTAGTAGCACTTGATGAAGTAGAACTTGATGAAGTCTTGGGAACCCACTTGACCATGGCTTGAGGAGCTTCTTCAAATGAATCAATCTCTTCTTGAAGCTTGTCCTTGCCTTTTAGCTTGTAGTCTTATGGTGGAAGGTCTTCTTGACCGTGTGTTCCCTTGAAGGAAGTAGGATCATACTTCTCTTGTTGCGGAACAAACTTCGTCTTGGGGTATTGACCTTCTTCCCACTCAACTCCATCGGCATTGAACTTTCGTTCAAAACCAACACCTTGGTTCTTCCGGTGCCTTCCTTGCTTGCGTACAATTTCCTCAAATTGTTTACTCCCGGCAAGACTTTTGTAGACACATTTTTCTATAATTCCTTTCAATAGCATATTTTCTTGCTCAAGTGTAACTTGGCTAAGAGAATCATTAGTGGAATCAATAGAACTATTAGAAGCAACAACATTGGATTTAGCATTGTTATTGTTACTACTAGAGGTAGAACCATTTTTACCCTTGTTGCTAGTTTGCTTAGGTTTAACTTGTGGCATAAAGGTAGACAAGAGTAAACGTTTGGCAAGATATGAAGAACTCTTCTTTCGAAGATCGTCATTGATAGATTTAAGAAACTCATGCTCTTGCTCTAAATTTAGCTTCTCGAAGCGTAGCTTCTCATGAGTTCTTAGAAGTTCTCTATGATCCTCTTGAGTTGTTTCATGAGCTAACTTAAGAGCATTTAGTTCTTTAGTTAGGCGCTCAATCTCCTTCATAGCATTGTCACTCGTTTCCTCTTGACTATCATGATTACTAGCATCTTCATCATAGCTCACATTACTAGCCCTATCAACAAGTAAATCATCATCACCAAGCAAATCATCTTCATCACTATTAAAATCAAGATACTCGGGGTGTGATACCTTGGGGCCTTTTGCCATGAAGCATCTTCCAATTCCTTCATTTGGTGAGTCAAATAGATCGTAGGAGTTGGATGACACAAGTGCAAGTCCGGCAACACCTTCATCTTGACTATAGTCGGAGTTGGAGTGATAACTTCTCTCGGATTGGTTGTCGGAGTCGGAGCCGGAAACCCATTCACCAACATGAGCTTGATGTCTTCTTCTTGTGTAGCTCCTTGATGACTTGTCCTTCCTCTCCGAATCCTTACTTCTTCGAGAGTGTCTTCGTTCATAATAATCATCTCTACTCCTTCTCTCCTTACGAGGTGATTCATCTCTTCTATGTCTTTCTCTTGGTGATTCGTCTCTTTTCTTGTAGGGAGCCGTACACTCATTTGAGTAGTGTCCGGGCTTTCCACAATTGTAGCAATTACGGTCACGACTTGATGATCTTCTCTCATAGTGTCTTGAGCTAGAGCTTCTTTCTTTTCCTTTGTTCTTGTAGAACTTGTTGAACCTTTTCACCATTAGGCTAATCTCTTCATTGGATACTAGCTGGTCACTTGAAGTTGTTGGAGCATCGGTTGAGGCTTTGTAAGCACCACTTGACTTGTTGTGCAGCTCCTCTTTGTCCTTGAGTGACATTTCATGAGCGACAATCCTTCCAATGACTTCCGTGGGCTTGAGATCTTTGTAATTTGGCATCATTTGGATCAATGTGCAGACGGTATCATATTTTCCATCCAAAGCTCTAAGTATCTTTTTGATGATGAATTTTTCGGTCATCTCTTCACTTCCTAAGCCGGCAATCTCATTTGTGATGAGAGCAAGCCTAGAGTACATCTCTGCGACTCCTTCACCATCCTTCATCTTGAACTTATCAAGTTGACTTTGGAGCACATCCAACTTAGATTCCTTGACGGATTCGGTACCCTCATGCATATCAACCAAAGTATCCCAAATTTCCTTTGCATTCTCAAGGCAGCTGATTTTGTTGAATTCTTCGGGACATAGACCGTTGAATAGAATGTCACAAGCTTGAGCATTGTATTGCAACATCTTCAATTCTTCCGGGGTTGCTTTACGATCCGGTTCCTTGCCATCCTCAAAGAAGTCACCTTGCAAGCCAACACGAACAACAGCCCAAACGGCAGGGTTATGACCAAGAATATGCATTTTCATCTTATGTTTCCAACTAGCAAAGTTTGTACCATCAAAATATGGACCTCTACCGTGATAGTTACCCTCACTAGACGCCATACTCTCCTAGGTTGTGAAACCAAGGCTATGATCACCAAAGCTATGGAAATCAAGGCTTACGGAGACCAAGGCTCTGATACCACCTGTAGGATCGAAAGTATGTCTAGAGGGGGGATGATTAGACTACTTGACCAAATAAAACCTAACCTTTTCCCAGATTTTAGTTGTAGGCAGATTTTAGCAATAGTACATGTCAAGCATCACCCTACACATGCAATTCTAAGAGTATAGCAGCGGAATGTAAGCAATTGCATATGTATGTAAAGGAGGGATTGGAGATTTCAAACGCAATGAAGACACGGTAGTTTTTGGCGTGGTTCCGATAGGTGGTGCTATCGTACGTCCACGTTGATGGAGACTTCAACCCACGAAGGGTAATGGCTGCGCGAGTCCATGGAGGGCTCCACCCACGAAGGGTCCATGAAGAAGCAACCTTGTCTATTCCACCATGGCTTACGTCCACGAAGGACTAGCCTCACTCGGGGTAGATCTTCACGAAGTAGGCGATCTCCTTGCCCTTACAAACTTCTTGGTTCAACTCCACAGCATGTTGGAGGCTCCCAAGCGACACCTAACCAATCTAGGAGACACCACTCTCCAAAAGGTAATAGATGGTGTGTTGTTGATGAACTCCTTGCTCTTGTGCTTCAAATGATAGTCTTCCCAGCACTCAAACACTCCTCACAGATTTGACTATGGTGGAAGAAGGATTTGAGTGGAAAGCAACTTGGGAAAGGCTAGAGATCAAGGTTCAAATGGTAGGAATGGAATATCTTGATCTCAACACATGAGTAGGTGGTTCTCTCTCAGAAAATGAATGGTGGAAGTGTAGGCACGTTCTGATGGCTCTCCTTACTGAGAAGGAGGGGTGGAGGGGTATATATAGCCTCCACACAAAATCCAACCGTTACACACTTTTGACCCAACTCGGTGGCACCGAAACGATCATCTCGGTAGCACCGAACTGTGTAAAAGATATGAACTTTAGGAATCTCGGTGGGACCGATACCAACAACTCGGATGGACCGAAGTGCAATGGCTAGGGCAATCCTCATCTCGGTGGCACCGATTGCATCAACTCGGTAGGACCGAAGTGAAGCAATAAGGCAACAGAGAGTTGGCAAGCCATCTCGGTGAGACCGATATGCATAACTCGGTGAGACCGAAGTGAATGCACTCGATTACAGAGAGTTGGCAAGGCCATCTCGGTGAGACCGACATCCATTTCTGTGGATCCGATTTGTTAGGATTTGGCAGTGGCTAAGTCTTGGATGAACTCGGTGGGGCCGGATTGGTAATTTCGGTGGGGCCGAGTTAGACTTTAGGTTTAGGACATATTTTGGTAGAGATAGTGGTTGAGGGTTTAGGAATACTGTCACTAAGCACTTGAGCAAAAGGACCATTAAGCAACACCTCATCCCCTTTTAATAGTATTGGCTTTCCTATGGACTCAATGTGATCTTGGATCACTAAACCAAAAATGTAGAGTCTTGATCCTTTGCCAATCCTTGTCCTTAGCATTTTGAGGGGTCCACATCTCTAGTCCATGCCATGCCAATCATTGAACATCCTGAAATCTTAATCTTGAATGGACATTAGTTCAATGAGATATATGTTGTTATGAATTACCAAAACCACCAAGGGAGCAAATGTGCTTTCACCAACGCCTCCCCACCTTTATATAGGCGTGGAGGGGGCTGGTGGCTTGCCCTCCAAGGCCCTAGGGTCGTTGCCCAAAGGGGGAGGAAGGAAATCCCTCCTTTCCTTCCCCACCGATCACTATCCCCCCTTTTTAGGGATCCTGATCTTATCCCTTTGGGATATGATACTATTCCTTTTAAGGGAGGATCTTGGTGCGTCTAGACCAGGGTTGTGGGGACTTTCCCCACTACCCACGTTCATGTGGGTCCCCCATGCAGGTGGGCCCCACTCCGGAACCTTTTAGAACCTTCCCGGTACAATACCGAAAAAACTCAAACTTTTTCCGGAACCCCGATAACAACTTTCCATATATGAATCTTTACCTCCGGACTATTCCGGAGCTCATCGTGATGTCCCGGATCCCATCCGGGACTATGAACAACCTTCGGACTTTCCACTATTAATATCTCAATACTACCCTAGCGCTACCGAACGTTAAGCGTGCGACCCTACGGGTTCGGGAATATGCAGACATGACCGAGACTCCTCTCCGGTCAATAACCAATAGCGGGACCTGGATGCCCATATTGGTTCCTACATATTCAACGAAGATCTTTATCGGTTGAACCACGATGTCAAGGATTCAGCCAATCCCGTATGCAATTCCCTTTGTCCGGCGATATGTTACTTGCCCGAGATTCGATCGTCGGTATCTCCATACCTAGTTCAATCTCGTTACCGGCAAGTCTCTTTACTCGTTCCGTAATACAAGATCCCGTGGCTAACTATTTAGTCACATTGCTTGCAAGCTCATTGTGATGTTGTATTACCGAGTGGGCCCTGAGATACCTCTCCGTCATACGGACTGACAAATTCCCAGTCTAGATCCATGCCAACTCAACAGACACCTTCGGAGATACCTGTAGAGCATCTTTATAGCCACCCAGTTACGTTGCGACGTTTGATACACACAAGGTACTCCTCCGGTGTCAGTGAGTTGCATGATCTCGTGGTCATAGGAACAGATACTTGACATGCGAAAACGATAGCAATAAACTTGACACGATCATATATGCTACGTTCATAGTTTGGGTCTTGTCCATCACATCATTCTCCTAATGATGTGATCCCGTTATCAAATGACAACTCATGTCTATGACCAGGAAACCATGGCCATCTTTGATCAACGAGCTATTCCGGTAGAGGCTCACTAGGGACATGTTGTTGTCTACGTATCCACACATGTATTTGTGTTTCCAACCAATACAATTATAGCATGGATAATAAACGATTATCATGAACAAGGAAATATAATAATAACCATTTTATTATTGCCTCTAGGGCATATTTCCAACAGGGATGACCCACACTTATATAAAGAAGGAGTAGATGGTATTATTAGACGTTGTGTACCTGAGCATGAACGGGAACAAATCCTACGTAAGTGTCACTCCGAGGCATATGGAGGACACCATGCGGGAGACAGAATTGCACACAAGGTATTACAATCTGGTTTTTATTGGCCTACTCTTTTCAAGGATGCACGTAAGTTTGTCCTTTCTTGTGATGAATGTCAAAGAATTGGTAATGTTGGTAGACGTCAGGAAATGCCTATGAATTATTCACTTGTTATTGAACCATTTGATGTTTGGGGTTTTGATTATATGGGACCTTTTCCTAAATCCAATGGGTATACTCATATTTTGGTTGCCGTTGATTATGTTACTAAGTGGGTAGAAGATATTCCAACTAGTAGTGCTGATCATAACACTTCCATTAAAATGCTTAAAGAAGTTATATTTCCAAGGTTTGGAGTCCCTAGATATTTAATGACTGATGGTGGTTCACATTTTATTCATGGTGCTTTCCATAAATTGCTTGCTAAATATGATATTAACCATAGAATTGCATCTCCTTATCATCCTCAGTCTAGTGTTCAAGTTGAATTAACTAATAAAGAAATAAAATTGATTTTGCAAAAGACCGTTAATAGATCCAGAAAGAATTGGTCTAAGAAACTTGATGATGCATTATGGGCTTATAGAACTGCTTATAAAAATCCTATGGGTATGTCTCCATATAAAATGGTTTATGGAAAAGCATGTCATTTACCTCTTGAGTTAGAACATAAAGCATATTGGGCAATTAAAGAACTCAACTATGATTTTAAACTTGCCGGTGAAAAGAGGTTATTTGATATTAGTTCTTTAGATGAATGGAGAACCGAAGCTTATGAAAATGCCAAGTTGTTTAAAGAAAAAGTTAAAAGGTGGCATGATAAGAGAATTCAAAAACGGGAATTCAAAGTAGGTGACCATGTTCTATTATACAATTCTCATTTAAGATTTTTTGCAGGAAAACTTCTCTCTAAATGGGAAGGCACATACATCATCGAAGAAGTTTATCGCTCCAGAGCCATTAAAATAAACAACTCCGAAGGCAATAATCCGAGAGTGATTAATGGGCAAAGAATTAAACATTATATCTTAGGTACACCCATTAATGTTGAAACTAATATTATTCAAACAATTACACCGGAAGAGCACATAGAGGAAACCTTCCGGAATGCTCCAGAATCCTGAAAAGGAGTAGGTATGTCGTACGGTAAGTAAACCGACTCCAAAACTTCCATAAAAGTATTTTCTGTCCGTTTTGGAATATATAAAAATTTAGGAAAATAATAAACAGTCCGAAAAGGGCACGAGGAGGCCACAAGCCTGGGGGGCGCGCCATACCCCCCACTCCCAGGGCGCGCCTACCAGGCTTGTGGCTCCCTCGTGGACTTTCCCGACTCCATTTTTCTTCCATATTACTTGTTTTGCACGGGAAAAATTCATTATATATACACACGGGTGTTTTGACCACCACATCGCAAGTTTCTCCTCTGTTCTTGTTTCGTGCTGTTTTCTGTAAGAATCTCGAGGCCAAGCGCCATGTCATCTCAGGATTCAGACGGGGAAAGCTATGTTTCTCATCTTGTTGCGAACCCTAAAGTCTATGGGGACACCGATCCCTATGGTTGGACAACTGATGAAGAGGAAGATGCTGATTTGAGGGAAAAGCGAGGACATTCTAGCGAAGAGGACGAGGATCCCCCACTGCCTCAACCGGGAGATATGCACATTGAATTCAAAAGGTCCAGCTTACCTAACATGGTGAAGGTTCCTAAAGTTCAATTCACTCCTTTTCGTCATGTGCAGGAAGACTCGGATAAACTATGTCGCAAAATTTGGGATCTTGAAAGAGAAAATGATAAATTAAAAGAAGAAATTTGTGTCCTTAAGTGGAAGGACAAGCCTATCACTTCATCACCACCGTCACCCAAGAAAGAGATTTGAGTACATGGGTATGGGCACCACCCTTGGCTTGTGCCAGGCTTGGGGGAGGTGCCCCGGTATCGTATCACCACCACTTTTTCATCATCATTATCTATCTTAGTTTGATCCTTAGTTATTTCATGATTTAGAAGAATAAAGTTTTAGTATTATTTAGTTTCGAGTGCTTGCTTTGTGATCTATCTATCTATGTAATCGTGTGTGAAAGTTATATAATAAAGAGTAGTTTGAGTTGAGTGTTTTGCTTTTGATGATCCAATCTTAGAAATAAATAAAGAATAAAAAGTAAGATCATATGCCAATCCCATGGGGAGTGATGACTTCACATAAAAGAAGTATAATTGATAAAACTTGTTGGAAGTTGACAAACATAGCATTGGTCATTGTTGCAATTCATGAAAAAGTAATAAAGGAAGAGAGGTCTCACATATAAATACATTATCTTGGACATCTTTTAGGATTGTGAGCCCCCATCAAATATTCTATGTCAATTGGTTGACGTTGGACACGGAAGACAACGTAATGGGTTATGTTTGCTTATATTCACATAGAAGTTATATTGTTTTGGATCCTCTAACATGTGGTGCTTGCCCCTATCTTTTGCTAGCCAAAATTCTGTACTAAGTAGAGATACTACTTGTGCATCCAAAAACCCTTGAACCCATATTCATGTCATGAGAGTCCACTATATCTACCTATGGATTGAATAAGATCCTTCAAGTAAGTTGTCATCAATGCAAAGCAATAAAAATTGCTCCTAAACATGTATGAACTTTTATTGTAAAGGAAAATAAGCTTTGTACGATCTTGTGATGGTGGAGTAATAAAAGCAACAGACTGCATAATAAAGGTCGCTATCACAAGGGGCAATATAAAGTGACGTTCATTTACATTAAGAGCTTGCACATCCAAAAACAAAAAGCGCATGACAACCTCTGCTTCCCTCTGCGAAGGGCCTTTCTTTTACTTTATGTATTTAATTTCATGCAAGAGTCAATAGTATTCTCCTCTATTCCGTTTTTATTTTCTCTCTTGGCAAGCATCATGTGGTGGGGATTGATCCAGGCATATATATCCAGTTGGATGTAGGTAATCATGAGTTATTATTGTTGACATTACCCTTGAGGTAAATACGTTGGGAGGCGAAATTATAAGCCCCTATCTTTCTATGTGTTCGACTGAAACTTTTGCTCCATAAGTATGTCGTGAGTGTCAGCAATCATAGAAGACTAAATGATAGTTGAGTATGTGAACTTGCTAAACAAAGCTCTTACATAGACTCTTTCTGATAATACGATGAATTGCAATTGCTTCAGTGACTGAGAGCATAGTTTGTTAGTTTTCAATTTGGTTTATGGTTCATACTTTAACTTGTGGATGAATTATCACTTTTTCATGAGAAGTTTTTATGATGATATATTGCTGTTATAATAAAGATCATGATGCTCCATGTCCGTATTTTATTTTATTTTATCGACGCCTCTCTCTCTAAACATGTGGTCATGATTATCGATTTCGGCTTTCGCTTGAGGACAAGCGAGGTCTAAGCTTGGGGGAGTTGATACGTCCAATTTGCATCATGATTTCCTACTAATAATTATTATGTTTTTGATCATTATTTCACTTTATGGTACAATTCTTATGCCTTTTCTCTCTTATTTTGCAAGATTCACATGAAGAGGGAGAATGCCGGCAGCTGGAATTCTGGACCTGAAAGGGGTGAAACAGAGATAGCTATTCTGCACAACTCCAAATGACCTAAAAATTTACAGAGAATTATTTTGAAATATATAAAAAATACTGGCGAAAGAATCAACAGAAGGGGGCCCACCAGGAAGCCACAAGCCTGGGGGCGCGCCCTACCCCCCGGGCGTGCCCCCCTGGCTTGTGGGGCCCCTGGCAGGCCTCTGGCCCCCTCCTTCTGTTATATGAAGCCATTTGCCTTAGAAAAATCAGAAGAAGACTTTCGGGACGAAGCGCCGCCGTCTCGAGGCTGAACTTGGGCAGGAGCTATTTTGCTCTTCGGCGGAGCGATTCCGTCGGGGATATTTTCCTCCGGGAGGGGGAAATCGAAGCCATCGACATCACCAACGATCCTCTCATCGTGGGAGGACCAATCTTCATCACATATTCACTAGCACCATCTCATCTCAAACCCTAGTTCATCTCTTGTATTCAATCTTTGTCTCAAAATCTCATATTGGTACCTATGGGTTGCTAGTAGTGTTGATTACATCTTGTAGTTGATGCTAGTTGGTTTATTTGGTGGAAGATTATATGTTCAGATCCTTAATGATATTCAATACCCCTCTAATCTTGAACATGAATATGATTTGTGAGTAGTTACTTTTGTTCTTAAGGACATGGGAGAAGTCCTGTCATAAGTAATCATGTGAATTTGGTATTCGTTCGATATTTTGATGCTATGTATGTTGTGCTTCCTTTAGTGGTGTCGTGTGAACGTCGACTACATGACACTTCACCATCTTTGGGTCTAAGGGAAGGCATTGTGGAGTAGTAATTAGATGATGGGTTGCTAGAGTGACAGAAGCTTAAACCCTAGTTTATGCGCTATTCCGTATGGGGCTGATTTGGATCCATATGTTTCATGCTATGGTTAGAGTTATCTTATTTCTTCTTTCGTAGTTGTGGATGCTTGCGAGAAGGGGTAATCATAAGTGGGAGGCTTGTTCAAGTAAGAACAGCATCCAAGCACCGGTCCACCCACATATCAAATTATCAAAGTAGCGAACACGAATCACACAAACATGATGAAAGTGACTAGATGAAATTCCCATGTGTCCTCGAGAACGCTTTGCTTATTATACGAGTTCGTTCCGGCTTGTCCTTTGCTATAAAAAGGATTGGGCCACCTTGCTGCACTTTAGTATATTTGTTACTTGTTACTTGTTACGAATTATCTTGCTACCGAAATTATCTGTTACCGCTACTTTCAGTACTTGCAGAGAATACCTTGCTGAAAACCGCTTGTCATTTCCTTCTGTTCCTCGTTGGGTTCGACACTCTTACTTATCGAAAGGACTACGATTGATCCCCTATACTTGTGGGTCATCAGAGCGCCGATACGAGATCCAGCAGGAGATCCGGGCGAGACAAGCCGCGCGCGCCGCCCGCATCGCTGCCGGGCTGCCTCCGGACTCGCCGGAGCCGGAGGAGGAGGAGGAGGAGTAGCCGGAGGGAGAGGAGCTGGCTCCGATGAAGGTGGAGGACGCGGAGGAGGCGGAGCAGCCGGAGCCAGAGCTGCCGGAGCAGGAGTTGCCGGGCTTCAACATGGAGCAGGCGGAGGTGGAGTTCGCCGTCGCCCAATCGGAGGAGTTGGCGGAGCAGCAGGCCATCCTGGAGTCCATCCAGGATGAGGCCTATGTGGAGGCCAACCGGGCGTTCCTCCGGCAGGAGCAGGCGGCGTCTGACGCGCTCTTCGCCGAACTCGACGCGGAGATAAAGGAGGAGGAGGCCGGAGCGGAGCAGCCGGAGGCGCTGGAGCTGCAGCTGCCGCCCATGTACCCGGAGCCGGGCATGGAGATCGTCGACATCTCCGACGAAGAGTAGCTAGGTGATCTACGTAGGTTTTTTTTTGTTTGCATGCTTTTGTATGGATTTAAGAATCTAGTATGAGGTGTCCGGATGCAGTTGTGCTAATTTGAGGTGTGCCCGGTCACTTCCCGCGGACGCGGGCGGGCGTTTGAGAGGTCATGTTTGTCATACGCAGCTGTAGATGCTCTGAGATCAAGTCTCTCATGGAAGGCAGGGAGTTTACTCCATAGAAGCTTTAAACGGGAACATTATAGGGTAGCAGATCGACTGGTTAATTATAGCCGTACTGAGTCTAGTGACTCTGTATGGCTTCATAGAGATCTTTCGTGTATTGAGAAACTTTTGCCTCTTAATTGTAACTCTATAGTCATGGAATAAAATTTCTATTTCTCCCGAAGAAAACAACAAAACGTATATTAGTCCAATTCGATTATCCTTGGCCATATCCAATAAGCTCGTGGAAGATAGGTTGACTTTTTCTTGATAGAAACACCAAGCATTCCATTAAGGCTCGACTAAATAGCCGGGCACCAAACGTTTTACAGTACATCCGGACAGTTCGTCAACCACAACGTGTGGTCTCCGTGAACTTGCCCAGCGCCCAACGCAGCCAGCTCATGAGCAGGCCTATTACATTCACGTGGACAAGACTCAACACTAGCATCAGTAAAATCAAGGCTGAGGTGTAATTTAGCTTCTCTAAACAGAGCACCAAGCGGGGCAGTATCAAAATCATCGCTGTGGATGGCTTGCTTGCCTGAGAGTAATGCAGATGCAGTGAGTCTCAAACAGAACCTTGCCCGTGCCCAGTTGCTCAGCAATGGACAGGCTTCACTGGTATGCTGGGGGTCAGGGTGTGCATTCGGTTTTTTCGGTTTGATTCGGTTCGGTTTATACGGTTTTTGGTTTTATACGGTTTTTATACTTCGGTTTATACGGTTTTATACAAAATACGGTTCGGTTTCGGTTATAACCATTTAGTTTCGGTTTGGTTTCGGTAATAACCAAAGTTGACGCGAATTTTAAATTACAATAATTTTATCTCAAAAGAAAATTGGTGCTTGTCTCCAAATAATGGTACTAAGCTAGTATTACCACTAGGGACGTACGTGCATGTAAAGCTGAAGGTAGCCTGCATGCATACTTGCGTGATTATAGACTTTTTTTTGAGTAACTGATGATTATAGAATTATAGTGCATACGATCACCTACATGCATACTTGTGCTAAGGCCTGAATTGACGTTTTTGTATGGAAACCTGATTTGACGTGTAAGAGCCCATGTCTCATCACAAAAGCAAGCCCTCATGCATTGAACTAAAAACCCAGGAGCTAGCCCATTAATTATCAAGCCCACTCAAGCTTCACTAGACTGAATGGCCGCCAGCCCAACACATGAAAAATCTCTACTGTCGTTGTTGCGTGTTGGTGCGGTGAGTTCCCATGAGGATAATCCCACCTCGCCGGTTGAGGCAGCACGTAGCTGGCTAGCTGGTTATATAATGGAGCGGTGCAGCACACGAAAGCACACATCTCTACGCGCCTACGCCTCTGTCTGTTGGCCCTTGCGGGGATATTATTTTTCCAATTCGGTTTAACCGAACGGTTTTCGGTTTTAAACTGAAAAAACCGAGGGTCAAATGGTTTCTAAATCTCAAAACTGAAACTGAAACCGTAAACTGAAAAAACTGAAATTTCAGTTTGGTTTGGTTTTTTCGGTTCGGTTTTTGGTTTCCGGTTCGGTTTTGTACACCCTGAGCTGGGGGTAGCCGGCTGCAGCGAAAACGGCAACGAGAGCAACCGCATGTACGAAGTTCACTGTGGAAAGCTCCATTACTCTCCCTCCGGCTTGACCCATTTTTTGCGTCCCTGAGTGTCCTTCTTGACTAGGTTGACTTCAGATGGCTTTGTTAAAACCAAAAGGTGCATGCACTTGATCACTTGCTAAAATTACGGAACGACACTTTTTTTTTTAGGGGACTACGGAACGATACATGCACACATTCTCTTTTTTTCAGGTTTACATACACAGATAGGACGAAGGGCCAGGCTAAACACAGGCCGTCTGTATGTTTTCAGGCCGCTTCGTATGGTGGGCCAACAAGAGGAACACCCAGCCTAAACGCAGAAGCGGCCCACTTACCGTTTACTGCGTTTTTGCGGGACGCACGCACGCACGAAGAGGACCCTTGTCTGTTTAGTACCACATCGCCTAGCGAGGGAGGTTTGGACCGGTTTATAAGCCCGACGCTTGCACCACCATTGTCCCCTCGGGGACATCCGATAAAATTGGAACGATACAGAGAAGATTAGCATGGCCCCTGCGCAAGGATGACACGCACAAATCGAGAAATGGTCCAAATTTTTTTGAGATTTTACGCGCTGGTCCTTGGTATCTTGCAGATAGGCCCTCGGCCTTCCTCTTGTATCTTCTCATTGCTCCTTTTTTCTTACGGCTAGATCCTTCCACTGCTCCCTATCCTTCTAACGAAGTCCTCCATCTAGAGGACGGTGCTGTTTCGAAATTTTGCGCTCTGGTCCCTAGTATATTGCATATATATGCCCGGGCTTTCCTCATGTGTCATTTCATTACTCCTTTTTCTAACAAACAGGTCCCTTTCCTCCTAACGAAGCCTTTGCCCTTCAGGACGGTGCTCTGCTTTGTGCTTGCATCTTTTGAGTTACATCCTTCTTCATCTTTTCCATTCGAATGCTGGAGTTACTAACACCCAACATTCGTAAGCTTTCTTCACAACAGGGAGCAAGCATACTGTATAACCAAGACTGCCAAATTTATCTACATTTGGCTGCATTCAACCAGCGAGTTTCACTTAAAAGCAGATTAACCCGGCAAAGTAAAATAGACCTTTTGTACATCCTTCCAGCTGAGGGCAGCACACCACGATAAAAAGCCTCAACACACAGATTTTTCTCTGAAATGTAAAAAAGAACTTGATACACATATCCCACTTATTAAGAGTCTCAAAGACTCATGAGTTATCATAGTACATACACGAAACGGGAACATATAAAACTATACCATGTTTGAACAAATATACAACTATAGCATACTAACAAGTTGTAAGCATGCAAGACGCTTCAGTTCAAGCATGCTAATTTGCAACCAATCAACACAACCCTATTATTCGGGGACAGGTGCCAACATCCCACGGAACAATAGCAGCCAGATCCTTCATCTTTGGCTGCTAGTTTATGGCAGTAACGTCTGGCAGTTCCAAGCCTCAAGCGACAGAGAACACAGGAGTCTTGGAGAACAGAGAACTTCACAGCCGGTTGTACAGCCCAAGCAACTGCTTCAGCTTGGCTTCTTCAAGGCTAAGGCTGTCGAAGCTGACACAGCTTGGTATCCTCCATTTCCAGTTTCCTTTCTGCGGATGAGAAGGAGAAGAGAGAATAAGCTTCGCGGGATTATTGATTATTTATTCTAGCTGTAAATTAGCTCTTTTACAAGCAGGCGGTATACAGCCGATAACCTGTGTAGCTGGAGTGTTCATCCTAGCAGAGCTGCCAAGGCTGAGTATGTCCTGCATGGTTACCATGGAAGTCCTCGCAACAGAAGAGAGGGCAGTAGCAATTAGCGCCCAAGAGACATCCGAGTTGCTGACCTGCGGTAGATACTTGAACACCTGAAAGAAGTACAGGGGGATAAGATTAGGAAGACATGGCACTAGACATCGTGCCATGATACGGTAGTTCAAGAATGTTTGGAAACACTGACAGTGTGCTTCTCTTCCTCTGGTAAACTTTGCCACCAGCCAACAGCCTGAGAAAGATGTGATTCAAAGCGTCACAACTATATTTTAACTTAGTAACTGGTAATCTTCCAAATTGTATAATGTAATAAGTAATCTTCCGAAAGATGTGAATGAACGAGTTTTGGAAAGGGTTAGGGTACTAACTGTATCATTATCATGTGTCCCAGTGTATACAACTTGATTCAATTCATGGTTATGAGGTAAGTGGGGGTTGCCAGGACCACCACCAAAAGCTGTCCAGTATACAAATGGAAATTAGACCATTCGAACCTGAATCAATATTTCACGTGTACTCACAGAGCCATAGTTCCTTTAGAAAGAAAGCATGATCATATTGCACTTGGACTATTACCGAACTGAAGAACTGCCATCCCCGGAGCCCCAATAGACTTCCTTAACTCAACAACATCTTCGGTTATCACCCCCTACAATTAGTTTTGGATTGAAAAGAGAACCATAAGCATGAAACGTGGTTGCCACATTAAGACTATGGGGTCAGCTGACCAGACAGCTCTTTTGCAAAACCACATTATAGTTGTCAATTTTCATGAGATTAACACTAAAAACAGTGTAAATTTATAGATAATTGTGTATTTGACCCCACAGGGTTGCGGCTCTGGCACCGCCAGTGAGCACGAAATAAGTGAATCAGCTGGCTGCAGCTATACTTCAACCGCTCTCAGATCCAATTTTAATACTCCACAACTAATATTATGATTAAATCATGGCTAGTACTTTTTTTAGTTTCTACTCCCTCCGTTCCTAAATATAAGACCTTTTAGAGATTCCACTATGAACTACATACAGATGTATATAGTCCTATTTTAGAGTGTAGATTCACTCATTTTGCTCTGTATGTAGTCCATAGTGGAATCTCTAAAAGGTCTTATATTTAGGAACGGAGGGAGTATAAGTTTGCAAAATCCACCAAAAAAACTAAGCATTTGATTCCAGATTTCACTTTCAGCAGTTAAAAGAAAAAGCTCCAGTGTTTACCAGGTCTTCTGCGATTATATTTATTCTGCCAACAGCTTTGAAGAGCGCATCAAAAAAGGCATTCCTTGGTCCAGCCTACTGCCAAAGAAAACAGGAGATAACATCAGCAACAAAGATTTATTGAAGAAAAGGAAAACAGTATCATTCATGAAGTCAATGCTCACCCTCCAGCTTCCAAACATAGCTACTTTTGATCCTACATTGTGCAGGCGTAATCGATTAGCATAATGAATTCCAAATTTTCCAAAAAAAAAACAAATTTACTTACAGTATAATATTTATTATGCAGACAGGTAAGCGCAGTGATGTGTTTAGCTTACCGGAAGGAACTGCCCAAAAACCAGCAAGCCCCCGGAAATGGTCAATACGGAACTCATCATACAAATCAAGGGCACGTTTAATCCTCTTTACCCACCATGCAAAGCCATCTGCTTCCATAGATTTCCAGTCATACAATGGGCTGCAAGTTTAGCAAAGGAAATAGTGTGTTCAACCTTTTCTCATGTCACAGGGAGTGTAGGGTTACTGGAAACACAACAGACAAGAACTAGGAAAAATCAAATTGACAGGAATTGAAGCATCTACCTGTTCCATAGCTGACCAGTTTCACTGAACGCATCAGGTGGAACGCCACTAACAAATGTGGGGAAACCATTCTTGTCCTTTACAACCAGAGAACAATAAAAAATAACAACTTAGAAAATTTCAATTCTTCACCAGTAGAAGTATGTTCGTTAGGGGAAACCAATGAGGCATACCAGCAAAAATGATTTCCTGTTTGCCCAAACATCTGCGCTGTGGTAGCCAACATATATAGGCATGTCACCCATTATGCTGATGCCCAGCTTCTGAGCATGTGAACGAATCCGTTTCCATTGCTTTTCAAATAAGAACTGTTGTGCCATAAAATTTTCTATCTGCATAACATGTGTATATAAATATGCCAGTATTTTTGTAAAACATAAATTACATTGCAAAACGAGTAGTTTAAGCTACGCACAAAGTCCTTCTGGTTTTCATATATATCTTTCAAGGCTCCAGTATGGCGATCTTTCAGCGGTTCAGGCCACTCAGACCAGGACACTGCATTGATGCTATTGTCGATAGCAGCGAAAAGTGCAGCATCTTCAAGCCAACCTGGCAGGAAGAGGAGATAAGCACTGACTATACTATGTATTAATGTTATCACTTCAGACATCAACGCCATTGCTATATTCCCTTTTGAACAGAAAAGGCACGTATTCGTAAACGAAACCCAGCTTAATTAAGACTGTCATCTGAGCCTTGGTGCTTGCCCAACATTTCAATTGAGTAGTTTATGGTTTATAATTAGAAAATGTAAACCTTATGTTAACAGTAGAGGCAGATGTGTTTTTCCCAATAAGAATATGAAAGATGCAGAAAGCATTGTTTCGACAGCAAATCGAGATCTCTTGCCTGAAACATCTGGATTTTTCTTGAATTCGTCATACTGCCTTCTGAGCTCTCCAGGGCTCTGTAGGAGCCTCTCTGCTGCCTAGAATAAAAGATTTATCTATAAACTGTTCACTGAAACCAATCTTCATGATAGAGACGCATTTTTCTTTTGTTGATGAACACTATTTTTGTTCTTACAATATGTTCTCAAACCAAGAATATTTAAACTTGATCACTAAAGAATGTCCATGTACACAGAATGAAAAATAATGATTTGTATGGCCCATCCAAAAATGAAATGGAGCAACCATTTTTACATGCTACCATACAGTAGTACTCGGGCTGTTAGTAGGCCAAGGTAATATCATTTAGATAACTTTATTCTGGCGTTTTCAGAATGTAGAAGCAGCCAACAATTCTACAAATGCAATAAGTCATCCAAACATATACATATTGTTCCAGGCTGGTAGGATAGCAAATTCAAGGGAGAAAAACAGAAGTATGCATAAGCTTGCACATTAAACAGAGAGGACATGACGGGTCTTTTTTCTGGCGGAAAGGACATGACCGATATAAAAAACATTAATAACTAACCTTGGCAATAAGAGGTTCTTTCAGATTAGCAACGGTGTCAAATTCAACATATTCCATATCTCTGTCATTAATTTAAACACACAAAGGGTCAACGGCAAACTTATAGGTGCCTTTACAAGTGACTGAAGAAATTCAAACTCACAAAGGATCAGGAAGTTCGTTTTCCATCAACAGCCCATCTTTAACAAGCTCTTCAAGAGAAATCAATAGTGTATTACCACAGTTTGCATCCTGCAAATGTCAATGAATGTTCCCTATTACCATTGAATTACTGCCATAAATAGGCTAAAGTACCTAGTACAAAGTTAACTCTGAAATAGGCAAACAAAATTCTAATTAACATAAAGCATCACCTGTCCTGAATAAGGAGAACCATCCTCCCCGGATTTTCTTCCCGGGGGAACAAGTGGAAGAACCTGTGGACATGGATCAAACCGATAATCAGCATTTTGGAAACTCAGTTTAATGCACAAGGCAATTAAAAGAACACAACCACGACACCAAAATAGCATAGGAAAACCCAGACATGTTGCAAAAGCAACAAAATCACTGAATTAATTTTAATGGACAGAGTGAACAGAGAGAGAGTGCTTTTGTGTTGTTTCATGTCCTTCAGCTTATTTCATCCCACTGCCTGATCACGGTTTCACGCACCATCACCGTTTATCGCAGTGCAGAAATCAATCAGCATTGCAATGTGCAGCAAGAATGTTAAACTGTGCTACATTGTATTTTCTAACCACTGTATAAATGGCTTGAATCCCTCGATCTTATTTGTGATTCCAATTTCTAAACAGTCCAATGTTTCTATCGCCCCTATATGTGACAAGTGACAACCCAACATCCACACCAGATTTTTTTTTCGATGAGCGAGTGTTTACTGTTGCACGCCAATGGCACCGAATAGGCCAGTAGCTCGGTAAAGCCAAGGGGCAATGCGTGTCAGTAATCACCTGCCAGAGCGTGCACCCGGCGCCGTGGAGCCAGTCGAGGAACGCCAGCGCCTGGTCGCCGAGGTCGCCGATGCCGTGCGGGCCGCGGAGCGACGTCGGGTGCAGCAGGACCCCCGCGCGCCGCCGCTGGGACGCCTCCACGGTCGGCATCATCTGCTCGTACCCCTCGGGCAGGTCCTCCCCTACGCCCACCGCCGCCACAGCCGCCGGCGTCGTCGTCGCGGCGCGGCAGGCGATCCCTCGCGCGGGGAGCCCGCGCGCCTGCGGCATTGCGGGGAGGAGGAAGCGGCAGCGGCAGTGTCGGGGGAGGGGCGAGGCCGAAGCGAGCTGCGGGAGCGGGACGGTTCGCGCGAGCGCCATGCGGCAGGGGGCCGGGGCGAGGAGGGAAGGGTGGAGAGGAGGAAGAAGGAAGAGAAGGAGGGAGATATGGGCGCGGGGGTGGAACGTGGGCCCCACTTGTCGGGGGCCGCGGGGTGGGTGGCGTCGCGTGAGACGAGGCGCCGGATCACGGGGTCAAAGCCTATTCCGGTGGGATGACGTGCCGCCGTTGACACGCGGTGGGCGTTCTGGGGATCTGAGTGCTTCTGAAAGACGTCTTCTTCGAAGGAACACGATTTCTTAGCGTACGTTATCCACAGTTCCACACTCAACTTCCTACCTTTTTGTCGACTCGACACCATTTCTTCTCGTCAAAACATATCAGAAGTGTACAAGGCAGAGTCTACAAAGCACTGTTTCCTCTCATAAAAACACAACTGGATGTCCTTCATCACGGCGTCGCGTGCGCCCCACCCGACTTCCTTTGCTTCCTCTTCAGCTCGACTCAACTACACAAGTTTTCTTCCCTGTCACCCTTCTTTCGCATTTTGTATCATCTCTCTTATTTCCTCTCTCTTTTCCCTCTCGTGCAATCGATATCCCCGCCATGCTCACAAGTTCCCTTCACTTTCTCTCTTGTAACACCACCGTTAGATTTAACATTGTCGCTGTCCATCACCGTTGTTGCTATCCATCACTCCCCCTCCTACAACGTTTGTAAGGGGCACCATCACACATCAAGCACTCCTCTAGCGTAGCTGGGGCACACGTTACAAAATTAAGTGTCCCTTGCGAGCTCGCTACAACTGGTTGAGCTCCCCGACAAACAGGGCGGATCTAAGGTTATCTCTCCCTGGTTCGTAAGTACTATGGTTAACAATTTTTCATTGACGATAGATTCTCCAAGCAAACTTGTGCACAAATTTAGAGTAGGAAGAAGGCACTCGGGACAGCTCTTGGGACCTCTAAGGGGTTGCCCCCTCCTTGTTGACTTGGTGGTGGGCATGAATCATATCTTCACAAACTTGCACATGTTTATAGTCCCTCAAAAAGAAACCTACACATCTTTATCATACTCCACAAATGTGAACATGGCACTGAGCTAGGCTTGGATAAACTACGAGTGATGCGCACATATGGGCCACCTGTCACTAGTACCTTAGTTATAAATGTCGAGCGGATGCCCATCATTGGTCACACATTACTAGTGAACACTTAGGGCGTGTTCGGGAGCTCTCCACAGCCGTGAAATCCATGACTCCATAGCCACCAGATGTTAGGGCATATTTCTCCCTTAGTGGTTTTGGTGATTGATGACAATACTTTTGCGGACTAATCGTGTGCATTGAGCATTTCAGATAATCGGCCATATGGCACAAGACGATTCGTGCCCCTCGGAGCTATTATGAAGACGGTGTTTTTCTTGCGTTTCATTTTCGGTGGATTTGAGTCGTAGGATTACCGTACTATTAAGAGGGGGTCCGCTTCGGAAAGGTTTGGGTGGAATCAACACGTACACAGTCCTTTTTGCACCCTCGTTCTTTCCCGGCAATGGAGCTTACCCTTCCTTTATGCATGAGCCTTCCAGAGCATCTTAAGCGGTAGTACCGCCCTGCTCAGCGGTACTGCCGCAGATCAGTGCTACCTCCACTTCCGCTTGTTTTTAGGTTTTGTAATTGGGCGGTAGTAGAGCGGTAGTTCAGCGCGGTAGTACCGCTCCGGCGGTACTACGGCCCAGACTACCACCCCACTACCGCAGAGTTACTGGGCTTTTAACAACTAAGTAGAAGTACCGCTCGTGCGGAGCGGTAGTACCGCTCCGGCGGAACTACCGCCGTTCCTCTACCACACCGAGTACCGCTTGTTTTTTGCTTCTGGATAGCTCTGTCTCTCGAGCGGAAGTAGAGCGGTAGTACCGCCCCAGGCGGCACTACCGCCCTGCCTTTCTCTACTACCGCTGGTTTCGGCTAGTGTTCAGCACTAAGCGGAAGTACCGCTGGTGGGAGCGGTAGTACCGCTGGTGGGAGCGGTAGTACCGCTCCGGCGGCACTACCGCCTCCTTGACCTGTCAGTTGAACGGAGCGCCAGGAACTTCCGTGCCAGCGGAAGTACCGCTCGCCCGAGCGGTACTACCGCTTGTGCACGGACTGTGAGTGCATAACGGTTGGTTTTCTTCCCCACTATAAAAGGGGGTCATCTTCTCCAAGTTGACTCACCTCTTCCTCCCCCAAGCTCCATTGTTGCTCTCAAGCTCATTTTCGCCCGATCTCTCTCCCTAGCCAATCAAACTTGTTGATTCTTTAGGGATTGGTTGAGAAGGCCTAGATCTACACTTCCACCAAGAGAAATTTGATTCCCCCCACTAATCCCTTGCGAATCTTGTTACTCTTGGGTGTTTGAGCACCCTAGACGGTTGAGGTCACCTCGGAGCCACATTCCATTGTGGTGAAGCTCCGTGGTGGTGTTGGGAGCCTCCAATTAAGTTGTGGAGATTGCCCCAACCTTGTTTGTAAAGGTTCGGTCGCCGCCTTCAAGGGCACCACTAATGGAATCACGGCACCTCATATACGGTGGCCCTAGTGGCTTCTTGGGGAGCATTGTGCCTCCACACCGCTCCAACGGAGACGTACTTCCTCTCAAAGGGAAAGAACTTCGGAAACACATCCTCGTCTTCACCGGCTCCACTTGTGGTTACTTCTTACCTTTACTTTGTGCAAGCTTCTCTTGTGTTGTATCTTGTGCTTGCTTGCTTGTGTTGTTGTTGTTTGCATCATATAGGTTGCTCACCTAGTTGCATATCTAGACAACATATTTTGTTGCTAACCCTAATTTGTTAGGAAAAGCTAAAAATTGGTAGTTGCCTATTCCCCCCCCCCCTTCTAGTCAACCATATCGATCCTTTCAATTGGTATCAGAGCCTCGTCTCTTTAGTAAGGGTTTCACCACCCGAAGAGTATGGTTGACGACGGGGATCGGGATGAGGAAGTGCCCGAGGCCGTGGAGTTGAACTCGGTCACCCGAGACGACTTAAATGAAGCTATGGCTTCACTTAAGACGTCTATGACGGCCGAGGTCAAGTCCATGCTTAAAGAACTTCTTGAGGGGTTGAAATCTACTCCCGATCCTTTGCTTGTGGTTAATCCCACCGCATCGATGTCGGAGGCCAATTCCGGCAAGGAAGCGGCTAAAGGTGCTCAAACCTCTTCCCCTCATGGTAAGAATGGGACGGGAACCTTCGCCTCGGTTCCCCCTCCCCCGGTCTATGGAGGACCGGTCCCTACACCGCATATTAACAACCTTGGTCCTCCTCCTAAGCTTGTGAAGGGTGATTTTACTAATTGGGTCTGTCGTATCAAGTCTCATTTGAATCACAGCTCAACAAATCTTTGGAGAATCATCGAGCAAGGTTTCTACCCACATGATCCAAGCAACCTCACTCCAAGAGAAGAGGCGGACAACCAATACAATCACTCCGCATTGTTCATCCTCCAATCCGCAATGCCTCCCGAAGATCTAGCTCACTTGCGCCCCTTCTCCCGTGCAAAGGATTGTTGGGAACACATTATATCTTTGTACAAGGGGAGCTCAAGCATTCAACGGTCCAACTTTGAGGTGGTGCTTGATGAGGCCGATGAGTTTGTGATGAATGAAGATGAGGATCCTCGTGATCTCTACCGAATATTGACAACTCTTGCGGTCGCTCTTCAAGATCAAGGGAGCAAGGATACAGATGATAATTGGATCAAGCGCAAGTTTCTCAAGGCCATCATGCCATTCAACAAGGCAATGTCCTCAGTGATCCGTCAAAGACCGAACTTCCACACCTTGTCTTCAAGTGAAGTGTTGGATGAGTTTATTGCCATGAACATCATGAACAAGACCGCCGACAATGCTCTAGCTCGTGTCCGGTCAAAGAAAGCCTCACCCAACCTTGCTTTGAAGGCCAAGGGTATTTCGAAAGAAGAAGAAGAGAGTTGCCCCGAAGACACCAAATATGCTTACCATGAGCACATGGCTCTTGCGTCAAGGCAATTTTGGGGCAACAAGAGAAACTCAAGGCCCAACTTCTCCAAGAACAACTCAAGTGGCTCAAAGGGCAAGCAACGAGTAAGGACTTGCTACAATTGTGGCAATGTGAGTCACTTTGTGGTGGATTGTCCGTATGAGAAGAGGGAGGACAATGGTGGCAAGCTCATCCGCAAAGACAAGGCCAAGTCCTTCCCAAACAAGAACAACTTCACCAAGAAGATACCTCAAAAGGGCTTGGTGGCGCAAGAAGAGTACATCTCTGATGATGATGATGAAGATACAAGTGGTGAAGGAATGGCAACGGCAACCGTGGCCATTACCACCTCTTCCCCAACCAAGGTGTCTCTCTTCGGCGCTCCCAATGAGAACCTCATTGCCAAGTGCCTCATGGCCAAAGGTATCAACAAGGTAACCTCCAACATCAAAACCACTACCACTACTACACCTTCTTTGTTGGATTGTGTGGATGATAGTGAGATGGTAAAGGTGGGTGAGAATGAGTTTGACAAGTTCTTGGGTAAGCTCAAAGATGAGACCAAGAAGCACTTTGTTGCTCTCTTGGAACAACTTGGTGAGACCAATGATATCATCGAGTCTCACGAGGAGAACATCACTAACTTGGAAGGCCATAGTCGTGACTATGTCGATGAGATTGCGGATCTTTCCATCGCTCTTGAGGAAGAGCGAGGTCTTCGTTCGGCTCTTGAGGAGTCGCAAAACGTTGACCTTACTCAACTAAAGAAAGATCATGATCATGCTCAAGTTCTTGCTCGTGTGCTTAAATCCGAGAATGTTGAGCTTGGGGTTGGCCATGCTAGACTCAAAGAGGAGTTTGAGCTACTTGACAAGGCTCACAAGGCCTTGAAAAGTGCACATGCCACTCTCAAGGAGTCTCATGATCAACTCCAAGCAAAGCTCACTAAGGAAATAACCACATGCCCTCCTTTTGTGCTAATTGATAATGCTCATGATACTAACCCTTGTTGTGAGCATATTCATCTTGTGGAGGAGAATGCCAAGTTGAAGGAACAAATCGAGAAAGGCCTTGTGACTTGCATACAAGACGAGAAGAACCTCAACGAACTTTTGAGCAATCAAAAGGAAGTTGTGGCAAAGGAGGGACTTGGGTTTGTGCCCAAGTCAAAGAAGAAGAAGAACAACAAGATCAAGAAACTTCTCCCTCTCAAAGAGGTATTTGTCAAGAAGGGAGAGGGTGCTCATAAGGAGAAGAAGGACAAGGTGGTGGGTGGAAATGTCAAGAAGGGCAATCCCACTCCATCGAACAAAGCCGATGACTTTAACCCATCTTATGTTTTATGCCGTGCTAGTGATGGGCATGTTTAAGCCAAATTTTTTGGTTCTTATTATGAGTACATTGAATGGTCTATTTGGGTTCCTAAGACTCTTGTTACTAACATCAAAGGACCCATTCATGAATGGGTACCTAAAACCAAGCATTGATCTCTTGTAGGAATTTGCTTTCGGTGAACGATCATGGTTGCTTGATAGTGGAGCAACAAATCATATGACCGGGAGCAAGCATTTGGTGGTGAACGTGCAACCAAGCCCATCTATGCCCACCCATGTTCAATTCGGTGATGCCTCAACATCTAAGGTATTGGGTCTTGGCAAAGTTGTGATTTCTCATGATTTATCAATTGAGAAAGTCGTGCTTGTTGAGACCCTTGCATACAATTTACTTTCCGTTCGTCAACTTGCACTTATGGGCTTTGCCACATTCTTTGACCTTGATATCGTGGCCCTTTTGTGGAGCAAGACTCTTAAAGTAGCTTTTGTTGGGCATGTCGAGAACGGTCTCTATGTGGTTAACTTCTCAGAGCGACCCACTAAGACCGCGACTTGCCTAATGGCTAAAGTTGACGTGGGGTGGCTTTGGCATCGCCGACTAGCCCATGTCAATATGAGATCTTTGCAAAGTTTCCTCAAAGGGGATCACGTTCGTGGACTAACAAATGTGAGCTTTGCCAAAGATCGTGCTTGCAGTGCTTGTATCAAAGGAAAGCTACATGAGACGGCTCACCGACCCACGACTATCATCTACTCGAAGAGGCCCTTGGAGCTCCTTCACATGGATCTTTTTGGACCTCCATCCTTTGATAGTCTTGGGGGGAGAAAGTATTGCTTGGTGATTGTGGATGACTATTCAAGATACACTTGGGTATATTTCTTTAAGAAGAAGAGCGAGACCCAACAAACCGTCATCGACTTTGCCAATGAAGCTCAACGTCAACATGAGGCAAAGATATTGATGATTAGAAGTGACAACGGCACCGAGTTCAAGAACTACACCTTGGACGAGTTCCTTAGTGATGAGGGGATCAAGCATCAATACTCCACACCATATACCCCTCAACAAAATGGTGTAGCGGAGAGGAAGAACCAGACGTTGATGGACGCGGCAAGGACCATGATGGCGGAATTCAAGTCTCCGTACAACTTTTGGGCCGAAGCCATCAACACCGCATGTCATGCATCCAATCGGCTCTACCTCCGCAAAGGCTTGAACAAGACTCCATATGAGATACTTACCGGTAACAAGCCCAACCTCAAGTACTTCCGGGTGTTCGGGTGTAAGTGTTTCATCCTCAAGAAAGGTACACGATTGTCTAAATTCGAACCTAGAGCTCAAGAGGGCATATTTGTTGGTTATGCTACAAACTCTCATGCTTACTGTTGGAAATATGCCCTAGAGGCAATAATAAATTGGTTATTATTATATTTCCTTGTTCATGATAATCGTTTATTATCCATGCTATAATTGTATTGATTGGAAACTCAAATACATGTGTGGGTACATAGACAACACTGTGTCCCTAGTATGCCTCTAGTTGACTAGCTCGTTGATCAAAGATGGTTAAGGTTTCCTAGCCATTGACATGAGATGTCATTTGATAACGGGATCACATCATTAGGAGAATGATGTGATGGACAAGACCCAAACTGTAAACGTAGCATTTGATCGTGTCAGTTTATTGCTATTGTTTTCTGCATGTCAAGTATCTGTTCCTTTGACCATGAGATCATGCAACTCACTGACACCGGAGGAATACCTTGTGTGTATCAAACGTCGCAACGTAACTGGGTGACTATAAAGGTGCTCTACAGGTATCTCCGAGGGTGTCTGTTGGGTTGGCATGGATCAAGACTGGGATTTGTTACTCCGTATGACGGAGAGGTATCTCAGGGCCCACTCGGTAATACAACATCACAATGAGCCTTGCAAGCAATGTGACTAAAGTGTTAGCCACGAGATCTTGTATTACGGAACGAGTAAAGAGACTTGCCGGTAACGAGATTGAACTAGGTATAGTGATACCGACGATCGAATCTCGGGCAAGTAACATACCGAAGAACAAAGGGAACAGCATACGGGATTAACTGAATCCTTGACATAGAGGTTCGACCGATAAAGATCTTCGTAGAATATGTAGGAGCCAATATGGGCATCCAGGTCCCGCTATTGGTTATTGATCATAGAGGTGTCTCGGTCATGTCTACATAGTTCTCGAACCCGCAGGGTCTACACACTTAACGTTTGGTGACGATTAGTATAATTGAGTTATTATGTTGGTGACCGAAAGTTGTTCGGAGTCCCGGATAAGATCCCGGACATGACGAGGATCTCCGGAATAGTCCGGAGGTAAAGATTGATATATGTGATAATAGTGTTTTGATCTCCGGAAGGGTTCCGGAGTTCACCGGAAGGGGTTCCGGATGTTTACCGAAGTGTTCGGGTGCAGCAACACTTTATATGGGCCAAAGGGATAAAGCCCACGAGGTATTGGAAAGTGCAAAAGTAGTTTTGCTGCCGCGTAAGCGGTACTACCGCTTGGTGAAGCGGTACTACCGCCCGAGCGGTACTACCGCTTGTGTGAAGCGGTACTACCGCTTGTGCGCGGCTGTGCACAGTTCGGCCGGGATCCGAGTTGGACTCTTTCCCTGCGGGCCAAACCGACCTTGTGCGGGCAAAACCGACCTGGAGGAGGCTTTTACTCCAAGTTTAGACCCCAAGGCTCAACATATAAATAGAGGGGCAGGGCTAGCACACGGGACACATCAGGATTTCCCAAGCCGTGTGCCGGCAACCCTAGCCCTCTAGTTCTTCCGTCATAATCTCCGTAGCGCTTGGCGAAGCCCTGCAGAGATTGTTCCTCACCACCATCACCACGCCGTCGTGCTGCTGGAACTCAACCACTACTTCACCATCGCTCGCTGGATCGAGGAGGTGAAGGCGTCATCAAGCCGTACGTGTGTTGAACGCGGAGGTGCCGTCCGTTCGGCGCTAGTTCGTGATCGGATCGAGGGACGACTTGCGATTTGGATCGCGGAGACGTTCGACTACATCAACCGCGTTTCTTAAACGCTTCCGCTTAGCGATCTACAAGGGTATGTAGATTCACTCTCCCTCTCGTAGATGCTCATCACCATGGATAGATCTTGTGTGTGCGTAGGAAAATTTTTGTTTCCCATGCAACGTTCCCCAACAGTGGCATCATGAGCTAGGTCTATGCGTAGATGAGATCTCGAGTAGAACACAAACGAGTTGTGGGCGTGGATGTATACATATTGCTTGCCGTTACTAGTTGATATTTGATTCGGCGGTACTGTGAGATGAAGCGGCCCGGACCGACATTACGCGTACACTTACGCGAGACAGGTTCCTTCAACTGACATGTAACTTCGTTGCATAAAGATGGCTAGCGGGTGTCTGTCTCTCTCACTTTAGTTGAATCGATTTCAATGAAGAGGGTTCTTTTAGAAGATCAAAAAGCAATCACTACACCACGTTGTGGTTTTGCGTAGGTAAGAACGGTTCTTGCAAACCCGTAGCAGCCACGTAAAATTTGCAACAACAATTAGAGGACGTCTAACTTGTTTTTGCAGGGTATGTTGTGATGTGATATGGCCAATTACATGATGAGATATATGTGATGTATGAGATGATCATGTTTTGTATAGAATATCACGACTTGCATGTCGATGAGTACGGCAACTGGCAGGAGCCATAGAGTTGTCTTTAATTATTGTATGACCTGCGTGTCAATCATTAAGCGCTATGTAATGCTTTACTTTATCGCTAAACGTTAGCAATAGTCGTGGAAGCAACAGTCGGCGCGACAACCTTATGGCGACACGTTGATGGAGATCAAGATGATGGAGATCATGGTGTCATGCCGGTGACGATGGAGATCATGCCGGTGCTTTGGAGATGGAGATCAAAAGCACAAGTTCATGGCCATATCATGTCACTTATGATTTGCATGTGATGTTAATCCTTTTATGCATCTTATTTTGCTTAGGACGACGGTAGCATTATAAGGTGATCCCTCACTTAAATTTCAAGATAAATTGTGTTCTCCCCAAGTGTGCACCGTTGCGAAAGTTCGTCGTTTCGAGACACGCCGTGATGATCGGGTGTGATAGACTCTACGTTCGCATACAACGGGTGCAAGCCATGTTGCACGTGCGGAACACTCGGGTTAAACTTGACGAGCCTAGCATGTACAGACATGGCCTCGGAACACAAGAGACCGAAAGGTCGAACATGAGTCATATAGTAGATATGATCAACATGAAGATGTTCACCATTGAAACCACCTCAACTCACGTGATGATCGGACTTGAGTTGGTGGATTTGGATCATGTTACACTCGAATGACCGGAGGGATGTCAATTTGAGTGGGAGTTTTTAAGTAATATGATTAACTAAACTCATTATCTAGAACAATAGTCTAAGTTGTCTTTGCTATATTTATGTTGTAGATCATGGCTCGCGCAGTAGCACCCCTGAATTTTAATGCGTTCCTAGAGAAAGCTAAGTTGAAAGATGATGGAAGTAACTTTGTGGACTGGGCCCGTAATCTAAGGATTATCCTTACGGCTTCCCAGAAGGCTTATGTCCTTGATGCACCGCTTGGTGATCCACCCGCTCCAGTTGAGTCTCTAGACGTTGTGAACGCCTGGCAGGCTCGTTCTGATGATTACTCAATAGTTCAATGTGCAATGTTGTATGGCTTAGAACCGGGACTTCAAAGACGTTTTGAACGTCATGGAGCATATGAGATGTTCCAGGAGTTGAAGTTTATCTTTCAGAAGAATGCCCGGATCGAGAGATATGAGATCTCCGATAAGTTCTATGCTTGCAAGATGGAGGAGAACGGGTCTATCAGTGATCACGTGCTCAGAATGTCTGGGTACTCCACCCGTCTGGCTGAGTTAGGGATGCCCCTTCCGCCAGAGGCTATCACTGACAGAGTTCTTCAATCATTGCCACCTAGCTACAAGAGCTTCGTGTTGAACTATAACATGCACGGGATGAACAAGTCAGTCGCCGAGCTGTTTGCGATGCTGAAAGCCGCTGAGTCTGAAATTCAGAAGGAGCATCAAGTGTTGATGGTCAATAAAACCACTAGTTTCAAGAAAAATGGCAAGGGTAAGAAGGGTAACTCCAAGCAGAGTGGCAAAGCAGTTGCTCCTCTCGTGAAGAAACCCAAGGCTGGACCCAAACCAGAAACTGTGTGTTTTCATTGCAAGGGAACTGGACACTGGAAGCGGAATTGCCCCAAGTATTTGGCTGACAAGAAGGCGGCCAACAACAAACAAGGTATATATGATATACATGTTATTGATGTGTACCTTACCAACTCTCGTTGTAGTGCCTGGGTATTTGATACCGGCGCGGTTGCTCATATTTGCAACTCAAAACAGGAACTGCGGAATAGACGGAGGCTGGCAAAGGACGAAGTGACGATGCGCGTGGGAAATAGTTCCAAGGTTGATGTGATCGCCGTCGGCACGCTCGCTCTTCGATTACCGTCGGGATTAGTGATGAACCTAAATAAGTGTTATTTGGTGCCTGCGTTAAGCATGAACATTATATCTGGATCTTGTTTATTGCGAGACGGTTACTCATTTAAATCAGAGAATAATGGTTGTTCTATTTATATGAGTAATATCTTTTATGGTCATGCACCCAATGTGAGGGGTTTATTCTTGTTGAATCTCGATAGTAATGATACACATGTTCATAACATTGATGCCAAAAGATATAGAATTGATAATGATAATACCACTTTCTTGTGGCACTGCCGTTTAGGTCATATTGGCGTAAAACGCATGAAGAAGCTCCATGCTGATGGACTTTTGGAGTCACTTGATTTTGAATCACTTGACACATGTGAGCCATGCCTCATGGGCAAGATGACTAAAACGCCGTTCTCTGGAACAATGGAACGGGCAAGTGACTTATTGGAAATCATACATACTGATGTGTGCGGTTCGATGAGTATTGAGGCGCGCGGTGGTTATCGTTACTTTCTCACCTTCACTGATGACTTAAGTAGATATGGGTATATTTACTTAATGAAACACAAGTCTGAAACATTTGAAAAGTTCAAACAATTTCAGAGTGAAGTTGAGAATCATCGTAACAAGAAGATTAAATTCCTACGATCTGATCGAAGGGGAGAATATCTGAGTTATGAGTTTGGCAGTCACTTAAGACAGTGTGGAATTGTTTCACAATTGACACCGCCTGGAACACCACAGCGTAATGGTGTGTCCGAACGTCGTAATCGAACCTTATTGGATATGGTGCGATCTATGATGTCTCTTGCCGATTTGCCACTATCGTTTTGGGGTTATGCATTAGAGACAGCTGCATTCACTTTAAATAGGGCACCATCGAAATCCGTTGAGACAACGCCATATGAACTTTGGTTTGACAAGAAGCCAAAGCTGTCGTTTCTTAAAGTTTGGGGATGTGATGCTTATGTCAAAAAGCTTCAGCCTGAAAAGCTGGAACCCAAAGCGGAGAAATGCGTCTTCATAGGATACCCAAAAGAGACAGTTGGGTATACCTTCTACCTCAGATCCGAAGGCAAAGTGTTTGTCGCTAAAAACGGAACATTTCTTGAGAAAGAGTTTCTCTCGAAAGAATTGAGTGGGAGGAAGATAGAACTTGATGAGGTTGTTGAACCTTTACTTCAACCTGAGAGTAGCGCAGCGCAGAAAGTTGTTTCTGTGGAGCCTACATTAGCTGAAGAGGAAGTTAATGATGATGATCATGAAGCTTTGGATCAAGTTGCTGTCGAACCTCGTAGGTCGACAAGGACGCGTACTGCTCCTGAGTGGTACGGCAACCCTGTCTTAGAGGTCATGTTGTTAAACAACGATGAACCTACGAGCTATGGAGAAGCGATGATGGGCCCGGATTCCGAGAAGTGGTTAGAGGCCATGAAATCCGAGATGGGATCCATGTATGAAAACAAAGTATGGACTTTGGAAGTATTACCTGAAGGGCGTAAGGCCATTCAGAACAAATGGATCTTTAAGAGGAAGACGGACGCGGACGGTAATGTCACCGTCTATAAAGCTCGACTTGTGGCAAAGGGTTTTTCACAAGTTCAAGGAGTTGACTACGATGAGACCTTCTCACCCGTAGCGATGCTTAAGTCCGTCAGAATCATGTTAGCAATAGCTGCCTTTTTCGATTATGAAATTTGGCAGATGGATGTCAAAACAGCGTTCCTTAACGGTTACCTTAAGGAAGAGTTGTATATGATACAACCAGAAGGTTTTGTCAATCCAGAGAATGCTGACAAAGTTTGCAAACTCCAGCGATCCATTTATGGACTGGTGCAAGCATCTCGGAGTTGGAATCTTCGTTTTGATAAAGTGATCAAAGCGTTCGAGTTTATACAAGTTTACGGAGAAGCTTGTATTTACAAGAAAGTGAGTGGGAGCTCTATAGCGTTTCTAATATTATATGTGGATGACATATTGCTGATTGGAAACAATATAGAAATGCTGGAAAGCGTAAAGGAATATTTGAACAAGAGTTTTTCAATGAAGGACCTAGGAGAAGCTGCTTTCATATTAGGCATCAAGATCTATAGAGATAGATCAAGACGCTTAATAGGACTTTCACAAAGCACATACCTTGATAAGATTTTGAAGAAGTTCAAAATGGATCAGTCCAAGAAGGGGTTCTTGCCTGTTTTGCAAGGTGTGAAGTTGAGTAAGACTCAATGCCCAGTGACTGCAGAAGATAGAGAAAAGATGAGTGTCATCCCCTATGCTTCGGCCATAGGCTCTATCATGTATGCAATGCTGTGCACAAGACCCGATGTCAGCCTTGCCATAAGTATGGTCGGAAGGTTTCAAAGTGATCCAGGAATGGAACACTGGACGGCGGTCAAGAATATCCTGAAGTACCTGAAAAGGACTAAGGACATGTTTCTCGTTTATGGAGGTGATCAAGAGCTCGTCGTAAAGGGTTACGTCGATGCAAGCTTTGACACTGATCCGGATGACTCTAAGTCGCAAACCGGATACGTATTTATTCTTAATGGGGGTGCGGTTAGCTGGTGCAGTTCCAAGCAAAGCGTGGTAGCTGATTCTACATGCGAAGCGGAGTACATCGCTGCCTCGGAGGCGGCGAAGGAAGGTGTCTGGATGAAGGAGTTCATGACAGATCTTGGAGTAGTGCCTAGTGCGCTTAACCCAATGACTCTGTTTTGTGATAATACTGGTGCCATTGCTCTAGCCAAGGAACCAAGATTTCACAAGAGGACCAGACACATAAAGCGACGTTTCAATTCCATCCGCGATTACATCAAGGAGGACGACATAAATATTTGCAAAGTACACACGGATCTAAATGTTGCAGATCCGATGACTAAACCTCTTCCAAGGGCTAAACATGAACAACACCAGAACTGCATGGGTGTTCGATTCATTACAATGTAAATCACATAGTGATGTGAACTAGATTATTGACTCTAGTGCAAGTGGGAGACTGTTGGAAATATGCCCTAGAGGCAATAATAAATTGGTTATTATTATATTTCCTTGTTCATGATAATCGTTTATTATCCATGCTATAATTGTATTGATTGGAAACTCAAATACATGTGTGGGTACATAGACAACACTGTGTCCCTAGTATGCCTCTAGTTGACTAGCTCGTTGATCAAAGATGGTTAAGGTTTCCTAGCCATTGACATGAGATGTCATTTGATAACGGGATCACATCATTAGGAGAATGATGTGATGGACAAGACCCAAACTGTAAACGTAGCATTTGATCGTGTCAGTTTATTGCTATTGTTTTCTGCATGTCAAGTATCTGTTCCTTTGACCATGAGATCATGCAACTCACTGACACCGGAGGAATACCTTGTGTGTATCAAACGTCGCAACGTAACTGGGTGACTATAAAGGTGCTCTACAGGTATCTCCGAGGGTGTCTGTTGGGTTGGCATGGATCAAGACTGGGATTTGTTACTCCGTATGACGGAGAGGTATCTCAGGGCCCACTCGGTAATACAACATCACAATGAGCCTTGCAAGCAATGTGACTAAAGTGTTAGCCACGAGATCTTGTATTACGGAACGAGTAAAGAGACTTGCCGGTAACGAGATTGAACTAGGTATAGTGATACCGACGATCGAATCTCGGGCAAGTAACATACCGAAGAACAAAGGGAACAACATACGGGATTAACTGAATCCTTGACATAGAGGTTCGACCGATAAAGATCTTCGTAGAATATGTAGGAGCCAATATGGGCATCCAGGTCCCGCTATTGGTTATTGATCGTAGAGGTGTCTCGGTCATGTCTACATAGTTCTCGAACCCGCAGGGTCTACACACTTAACGTTTGGTGACGATTAGTATAATTGAGTTATTATGTTGGTGACCGAAAGTTGTTCGGAGTCCCGGATAAGATCCCGGACATGACGAGGATCTCCGGAATAGTCCGGAGGTAAAGATTGATATATGTGATAATAGTGTTTTGATCTCCGGAAGGGTTCCGGAGTTCACCGGAAGGGGTTCCGGATGTTTACCGAAGTGTTCGGGTGCAGCAACACTTTATATGGGCCAAAGGGATAAAGCCCACGAGGTATTGGAAAGTGCAAAAGTAGTTTTGCTGCCGCGTAAGCGGTACTACCGCTTGTGTGAAGCGGTACTACCGCCCAAGCGGTACTACCGCTTGTGAGCGGTACTACCGCTTGTGCGCGGCTGTGCACAGTTCGGCCGGGATCCGAGTTGGACTCTTTCCCTGCGGGCCAAACCGACCTTGTGCGGGCAAAACCGACCTGGAGGAGGCTTTTACTCCAAGTTTAGACCCCAAGGCTCAACATATAAATAGAGGGGCAGGGCTAGCACACGGGACACATCAGGATTTCCCAAGCCGTGTGCCGGCAACCCTAGCCCTCTAGTTCTTCCGTCATAATCTCCGTAGCGCTTGGCGAAGCCCTGCAGAGATTGTTCCTCACCACCATCACCACGCCGTCGTGCTGCTGGAACTCAACCACTACTTCACCATCGCTCGCTGGATCGAGGAGGTGAAGGCGTCATCAAGCCGTACGTGTGTTGAACGCGGAGGTGCCGTCCGTTCGGCGCTAGTTCGTGATCGGATCGAGGGACGACTTGCGATTTGGATCGCGGAGACGTTCGACTACATCAACCGCGTTTCTTAAACGCTTCCGCTTAGCGATCTACAAGGTTATGTAGATTCACTCTCCCTCTCGTAGATGCTCATCACCATGGATAGATCTTGTGTGTGCGTAGGAAAATTTTTGTTTCCCATGCAACGTTCCCCAACACTTACCGTGTCCTCAACAAGTCCAACGGACTCATTGAGGAGACGTGTAACGTAGAGTTTGATGAAAATAATGGCTCCCAAGTGGAGCAAAGTGGTCTTTGTGATGTAGGTGATGAAATTCCTCCCCAAGCCATAAGAAGAATGGGGATTGGTCAAATACTCCCCATTGAGGAATCCCTTGTGGCCGAAGGAGAAGGACAATGCTCTACGCAAGTGGAGCCATCACCAACCATTGACCCACACGCTTCCGAAGAACAAACCGAAGGCCCTCAACCAAGTGATCAAGATCAAGGGCAAGATCAACCTCAAGATGATGGTGTTGTACCAAATGATGCCCAATATCAAGATCACAACACCGAGCAAGCTCAAGATCAAGTGCAAGCTCATGATCAAGAGCAAGCTCAAGATGACGCTCAAGATGTTCAAGATGATCCTCCTCAAGAGATTACGGAGGAGCTATTGGAGCGCTGTGCCGCCAAGATTGCTTCCAAACTCAAGCATCAACAACATGTCATGGAGAATGTTTATGGAAGCTTGAAAAGGGGGGTAACCACTCGTAGACAATTAACAAACTTTTGTGAGCATCACGCGTTTGTTTCTTGTGTTGAACCCCAAAAGGTACATGAAGCACTCGAGGACACGGATTGGCTTGAAGCCATGCATGATGAACTCAACAACTTCGAGTGCAACAAAGTGTGGTCATTGGTGACAAGGCCAACGGAGAATCATAATATCATTGGAACCAAATGGATCTTCAAGAACAAGCAAGATACGAACGGTGTTGTCATTCGAAACAAGGCAAGACTGGTGGCACAAGGCTACTCCCAAGTTGAGGGTATCGACTACGGTGAAACCTTTGCTCCCGTTGCTCGTCTTGAGTCTATTCGTATGTTGCTTGCATATGCATCTCATCATGATTTTAAGTTGCAACAGATGGATGTGAAGAGTGCATTTCTTAATGGTCCCCTTAATGAGTTGGTATATGTCAAACAACCCCCGGGGTTCGAGGATCCCAAGTTCCCCAATCATGTATACAAGCTCGATAAGGCACTCTATGGCCTTAAACAAGCCCCACGTGCGTGGTATGAGCACCTTACCGAGTTGTTGTAAGACCGTGGGTTTGAAATTGGGAAAATCGATCCCACTCTTTTTACTAAGAGGGTTAAAGGGAATTTGTTCATATGCCAACTATAAGTTGATGATATTATCTTTGGTTCTCCTAAAAAAGCTTTCAATGATGAGTTTGCCGCACTCATGACCGAGAAGTTTGAGATGTCTATGATGGGAGAGTTGAAGTTCTTTCTTAGGTTCGAAGTCAAGCAAAGAAGAGAATGCACCTTCATCAACCAAGCCAAATATACCCAAGACATGCTCAAGAGATTCAAGCTAGATGATGTCAAACCGGCCAAGACTCCAATGCCTACCAAGTGCCAACTCGACATTGATCCCAATGGTAGAGCGGTGGATCAAAAGGTATACCGTTCCATGATTGGATCATTGCTTTACCTTTGTGCATCTAGGCCAGATATCATGTTGAGTGTGGGAATGTGTGCACGGTTTCAAGCCACGCCTAAGGAAAGTCACTTTGTGGCGGTCAAGCGAATCTTTCGATATTTGGCTCATACCCCAAACTTTGGCTTATGGTACCCCAAAGGAGCAAGCTTTGATCTCATGGGATATTCGAACTTGGATTGGGCGGGAGACCGTGTGGATAGGAAGTCAACTTCCGGAGGGTGCCAATTCCTTGGTCGCTCTTTGGTGAGTTGGTCTTCGAAGAAGCAAAATTGTGTGTCTCTCTCCACCACCGAGGCCGAGTATGTAGCCACCGCAAGTTGTTGTGCACAATTGCTATGGATGAGGCAAACTTTAAAGGATTACGGTGTCACTTGTGACAAAGTGCCTCTTTTCTGTGACAATGAAAGTGCAATCAAGATCTCCTATAATCCGGTGCAACATAGTAAGAGGAAGCACATTGAGATTCGTCATCATTTCATCCGGGATCATGTCAAGCGTGGAGAGATTTATATTATTCATGTTGGAACTCAAGAGCAACTAGCGGATATTTTCACGAAGCCATTGGATGAAGCAAGATTTCGCGAGTTAAGGCATGAGCTAAATATCATTGATTCGAGCAACGTGTTTTGAATCTCGTCACACCCCCACCGCATTCATCATGATTATCTTGTTCTAGATGTAGGCATGGACATAGGGGGAGTGTTGTTCTCTCAATGAACTCTTCCTCTCCCCATTATGCATAAATTGATCAAGTCTTTCACATTAGCCATTTTTATGGTAATTGTGCTTCAAAGATGAGTTTTGGTCATGGGACCAAGGTTAAAATCTTCACGGTGCCATACCAATTGACTCAAACATAGGTGACCTCGGTCACCGCCCTCTCTTTGAGAGGTTTTGCTTCGTTTGGTTTGATTTGTACTTTCGTGTCTTAGGCTTTTTGGGTGTTGGATTACTCCATGTGTGCTTGTGGTTTAGTTGCTTTTTGACCTTGGAGTACTCCTTTCCATTTGCCGTGTCTCCTTGTCTCCAACCCAAGCCTTCCCTCTCTCTCAAACCTCTTATAATTGCATAAGCCCCTCTCCCAAATTTGATCCTAGCAGTTCTTCTGGAAGCAAGCGGTACTACCGCGGGAAGGCACGGTACTACCGCTCAGGCGGTACTACCGCGCAGGCCTACGGTACTACCACTGAGTGCAGTGTGCCGACCTCCTGTCGAAGCACTGGGCGGTACTACTACTGGCAGTGACCGGTACTACCGCTCTAGCGGTACTACTACTGACTCTAGCGGTACTACCGCTTCGAGGACCCGCAAGGGGGTTAAGTGGTGGGCACGGGGAGTTCTAACTTCCCCTTGCCCATTCACTTCCCCTTCTCTCGTGTTCTCTCTCTCAGGCGACCAAGAACTGCTCCGGAGGTCGGCTCCGGCCCTCTGAATCCGTGTCGTCTTCTCCGCTTCCGACCGGTGGGATCGATCCCCACCTTCTCCTCTTGCCATGGATACCGGTATTACCCTCGTATTTCTCTCCTACGGTTCTATTTTTTGAATCTTGGTTCTAGGGCAATGCATGTGGTATTCGTAGATTTTTGGCTAAATCTAGGCATGAGTAGGATGCGGAATGACTGCTAGATAGGGGTATAGTAGTCTTTGCCAAAATTTTGCAAATCTACGTCACCGGTACTACCGGATCCATGCCGCGGAAGTATTTCCGTCGGGTGGGCGGTACTACCGCTGGGACGCGGACGGTACTACCGCTTGAAGCAGTACTACCGCTCGTGTCCAGCGGTACTACCGCTTACCGTACGGCGGTACTACCGCTCTTGGGCCCGGTACTATCGCTGTGACTTAGTTTTTCTGAATTTTTGCACTTACTTCTATTCTCATTTTATATCTCTTGGCTTATGCAATGGCTTTTCACCTGCTTTTCCCTCGCTCTGTGTTTGTGGGTTCCAGGTGATGGTAGCTCCGCTCATCAGGCTCGTCGCAAGAACCCGGATCGTCACGGTGGATCCAAGCGCTATCGCACCTCAAAAGATGCAGCTGCCAGTTCCAGTGCTCCACCAAAGCAAAATGTGAAGAGGACTGCCAGTAAGAAGACGGAGAAGGAGAAGAGTACTCCTCCAGATGAGATGACTGCCAAGGAATTCGTTGCTTTCCGTGTGCGCAACCCGTACCGCCGTCCTCAGGACGAGGCTCTTGTTGGTCATCCCTTCTGGACCAAGGAGCAATCTCTTATTTATTTGGATATTCTGAAGGCCAAGAAGAACTTGTTTGTTGCGGTCAAGTCTATCGACATCACTCACATGGAGAAGGACCTTGCTTACTTTGGAGAAGCTCTTGCTCTCTGTCACCAGTGGGGCCTCATTCCGTTCATCACATTCAACAAGGATTACGATGCTGAGATAGTGGCTCAATTCTATGCCACTGTTCACTTTCATGCTAATAAGGAGAGATCTATGTCATGGATGACTGGTGGGAGAAGATTGAAGGTTGATTGGAAGAACTTCATGGACTGTTTCGACGTTGCTGATGAGGGGGAAGATAACCCCGTTGGTCTCCGGCCTCACAAGGAAACCACTCCTACACACAAGTCGAAGCTTATCCGTTACTCCAGGTCTGTGACTTCTACCAGGGGATCACACGCACGGAGCTCATTCCGTTCTTGGAAATCATGCACCGTATCTTTCGCAACACTCTGTGCCCTCGCATTGGGAACCTGGATTAGGTACACTCCTATTTGGTGGATCTTCTCTTGCTTTGCATCAAGGAGAAGGGCAAGACATCTACTTTGGATATCTCCCACATCATGTGGCGTGAGCTTCGTTCTGCCGTGCTTGACCGGAAGGTGCCCATCTATGGCCCTTATCTGTTTACATTGATTGAGAAGACTTGGGCTGCTGAGTTCCCAGGGGAGGCTCTTCCTACTGAGCACATGGTTTCTCATGGGGTTCTGAACTTGCGCCAGAAAGAGAACTGGGGGACCGCACCTACTGCCCCCGATGAGGAGATTGCCCCCACTGACTCGGATGATGAGCCAGAGCCAGACTACGAGTTTGTTCCTTCTTCACAGAAGGTACCTTCTTGGGCTTCCAAGCTCAAGTCAAAGATGAAGAAGCTCTTTTGCATTGAAGCCAAGGGTCAGTATAGAGCTCATGTGGCCGAGAAGGCTGCTGAAAGATCATGGATGTCGCCTAGAGGGGGGAGGGTGAATATGCTCTTTAAAATAATTACGGTTTAGGCTTGAACAAATGCGGAATAAACCTAGCGGTTAATTTGTCAAGCACAAAACCTTCAACAACTAGGCTCACCTATGTGCACCAACAACTTATGCTAAGCAAGATAAACAACTAAGTGATAGCAAGATATATAACATGAAACACTATGGCTATCACAAAGTAAAGTGCATAAGAAAAGGGCTCGGGTAAGAGATAACCGAGGCACGCGGAGACGACGATGTATCCCGAAGTTCACACCCTTGCGGATGCTAATCTCCGTTTGGAGCGGTGTGGAGGCACAATGCTCCCCAAGAAGCCACTAGGGCCACCTTAATCTCCTCACGCCCTCGCACAATGCAAGATGCCATGATTCCACTAAGGGACCCTTGAGGGCGGTCACCGAACCCGTACAAATGGCAACCCTTGGGGGCGGTCACCGAACCCGTACACTTTGGCAACCCTTGGGGGCGGTCACCGGTACCCGTCAAATTGCTCGAAGCGATCTCCACAACCTAATTGGAGACCCCAACGCTTGCCCGGAGCTTTACACCACAATGATTGAGCTCCGAGGCACCACCAACCGTCTAGGGCGCCCAAGCACCCAAGAGAAACAAGCTCTAGGGTACCAAGCACCCAAGAGTAAAAAGCTTCTCAAACTTCACTTCCACGTATCACCGTGGAGAACTCAAACCGATGCACCAAATGCAATGGCAAGGGCACACGGAGTGCCCAAATCCCTCACCCCCAAATCCCACCAAAGCAACGAAAGCTATGGAGGAATATGAGAGGAAGAACAAGAAAGAGAACACAAAGAACTCCAAGATCTAGATCCAAGGGGTTCCCCTCACATAGAGGAGAAAGTGATTGGTGGAGATGTGGATCTAGATCTCCATTCTCTTTTCCCTCAAGAACTAGCAAGAATCATTGGAGGGATTGAGAGATAGCAAGCTCAAGGAAGGTCAACAATGGGGGCAAACACGAGCTAGAAGGATTGGGTCCATTGGGGAAGAAGACCCCCTTTTATAGGAGCCCTCGAATCCAACCGTTATCTGTCCTGTGCCCGCAGCCAAGCGGTACTACCGCTCCTAGGAGCGGTACTACAGCTTAGGCGGTAATACCTCGCACAAGCTTGAAATACACTGAGTGTACAACGGTAGTGCCGCTGGAGTGGTACTACCGCTGCCCCTGGCGGTACTACCACTAAGGGGGTTTTAGACCAGGAGAGGCAGCAGTAGTAGAGGCAGCCAGGGCGGCAGTACCGTGCGAAGCGGTACTACCGTCCTAGTGCCGCACTACTACCCAAAGGGTAAAATGGAAACAGAAGCGCGCACGGAGGAAACCCCGCAAGCGGTAGTGGCGGTGGTAGTACGGGCGGTAGTACCTCCAGAGCGGTACTACCGTGCTACTACCGCGCTACTACCGTGAATTGCAGACCAGCAACAGAGAGTTGCACGCTCGGGGAAACCCCAAGCGGAAGTGCCACGGAAGTACCCAGCGGTACTACCGCTAGCATGCCACTGAATATCCACAGAAAACAGAGGATACAAATAAAACCAGAACTGCCATAACTTCTGCAAATGAGCTCCGAATTGAGCAAACTCAAGCTTGTTGGATAGATGACGACAAATACTATAGAGAAGAGAAACCTCTATGAAAGAAGAACCGGCATAAACTCCAACATCAAAAACATCATAGAAGATGCATATATGAACTCCGTTTTCGATGAACTCGAGCTTGTCATGAAGATGACCATAAGCTCAAAAACTCACAAAGAGAAACACCAAAGAAGAACCAAGAAAGATGATGCAAGGATGCAATGGTTTGAGCTCTCTACGAATGATACAATCAAGCTACTCATCCGAGAGCCCCCCTTGATAGTACGGCTATCGATCCTATAACCCGGTCTCCCAACTACCACGATGAGACCGGTAAAATGGAAAACCTATCAAGGGCGAACCTTTTCCTTGCGCATAGTCCACTTGAGCTAGATGATGACGATCTTGACCTCCTCAAGTTGGACCACCTTTCTTGATTGCGCCGGCTCGATGAAGACTAGTAGATTGCTCCCCCATACTCCACTATGGGTGAGCCACTCTTCAGCACATCTTCACAAGTCCATTGTCACCACAATGGACGGCAAGCTTCAAGCATGTGATCTCTTCGTGATGCTTCACTTGAACTTGCAAACCGCAACCTTGATGACGATCACCACTTGATGTCATCCTTCATGGGTTGTATGATATCTTCCTTTTGATGCATGCCCATGGAAACATACCTAACCCCACATAGAACTCTCACGTAGACAATGGGTTAGTACACAAAGCGTAATGGACAATACTTACCATACCATGGGATCACTTGATCCCTCTCGGTACATCTTCTACGCTTTGTGTGTTGATCAACTTGATTCACTCTTTGACTTGGTCCTGATCAACCTTGTATCATGTCTTCTCATCATAAAGATGATGTCTTGAAGGTAAACATGAATATTCACACAATCTTCTTCTTCAAGACATGCTTGCAATAGGCTCAACTCTCACATGACCAATCTTTGGATAAATCCTTGAATAGCACCTTGGTCATCACATAATCTCCTTGAAACCAACAAATGGACTTCAAGAAATGCCTATGGACAAACCCTTCAATATAACTCATGGCAACCATTAGTCCATAGAGATTGTCATCAATTACCAAAACCAAACATGGGGGCACCACATGTTCTTTCAGCTGCCCGCACACGTCATAAGACCATGATGAGGGCTCTGGGTCAGGAGATCACTAGTGGCTCTGAGGAGCGTGCCACGGATGAGGAGGAGTGGATCTCGCAGCACTGCAAGTGGTCAGACTCAGAGGTGGAGCGTCAGGACGCAGCAGCAGAGGAGTCTGAGGAGCACGAGGAGTTCTGATGTTCTGGAGTTCTTCATCACCTTGGACTTGTTTAGTGCTCTTTGCCCGTTTGGTGTCTCGATGCCAAAGGGGGAGAGAGTTTAGGGATTTGTCGAGTCACGAGTGTGTCTTCTTTGTTGTTGATTTCATTCTCTCGTGAACTCTTTCTCGTTTGATTTGCTTTAGTTTGTGTGTGGAACCTTCCCTTAAGTACCTATCATATGGTGTGAGACATATGCTACCCTTTCTTTATCTTTATGTCAAGTACCTTTTAGCGTGTGAGATGTTATTTATATTGTGCCCTATCTTTATGCTCACATGCTATTTCCTTGCATCCATGCTTATCTCTCTTATGTAGTTGATGCAAGTGTTGCTGGTCTATAAAATATAGGGGGGGTGTGGATCCTAGTGTGTGTACTTTGCATTCCAAAGGCATACTTAATTAGTGCACACATCTAGGGGGAGCCCGTCTATATTTTGTAGATGTTGGGTTTGCATATTATCTCGTTCTATCATTGTGCAAATCCCGTGTTGTCATCAATCCACCAAAAAGGGGGAGATTGTTAGGGCATATTTCTCCCTTAGTGGTTTTGGTGATTGATGACAATACTTTTGCGGACTAATCGTGTGCATTGAGCATTTCAGATAATCGGCCATATGGCACCAGACGATTCGTGCCCCTCGGAGCTATTATGAAGACGGTGTTTTTCTTGCATTTCATTTTCGGTGGATTTGAGTCGTAGGATCACCGTACTATTAAGAGGGGGTCCGCTTCGGAAAGGTTTGGGTGGAATCAACACGTACACAGTCCTTTTTGCACCCTCGTTCTTTCCCAGCAATGGAGCTTACCTTTCCTTTATGCATGAGCCTTCCAGAGCATCTTAAGCGGTAGTACCGCCCTGCTCAGCGGTAGTACCGCTCCAGCGGTACTGCCGCAGATCAGTGCTACCTCCACTTCCGCTTGTTTTTAGGTTCTGTAATTGGGCGGTAGTAGAGCGGTAGTTCAGCGCGGTAGTACCGCTCCGGCGGTACTACGGCCCAGACTACCACCCCACTACCGTAGAGTTACTGGGCTTTTAACAACTAAGCGGAAGTACCGCTCATGCGGAGCGGTAGTACCGCTCCAGCGGAACTACCGTCGTTCCTCTACCGCACCGAGTACCGCTTGTTTTTTGCTTCTGGATAGCTCTGTCTCTCGAGCGGAAGTAGATCGGTAGTTACTAGTGGTAGTACCGCCCCAGGCGGCACTACCGCCCTGCCTTTCTCTACTACCGCTAGTTCCGGCTATTGTTCAGCACTAAGCGGAAGTACCGCTGGTGGGAGCAGTAGTACTGCTCCGGCGGCACTACCGCCTCCCTGACCTGTCAGTTGAACGGAGCGCCAGGAACTTCCGTGCCAGCGGAAGTACCGCTCGCCCGAGAGGTACTACCGCTTGTGCACGGGCTGTGAGTGCATAACGGTTGGTTTTCTTCCCCACTATAAAAGGGGGTCATCTTCTCCAAGTTGACTCACCTCTTCCTCCCCCAAGCTCCATTGTTGCTCTCAAGCTCATTTTTGCCCGATCTCTCTCCCTAGCCAATCAAACTTGTTGATTCTTTAGGGATTGGTTGAGAAGGCCTAGATCTACACTTCCACCAAGAGAAATTTGATTCCCCCCACTAATCCCTTGCGGATCTTGTTACTCTTGGGTGTTTGAGCACCCTAGACGGTTGAGGTCACCTCGGAGCCATATTCCATTGTGGTGAAGCTCTGTGGTGGTGTTGGGAGCCTCCAATTAAGTTGTGGAGATTGCCCCAACCTTGTTTGTAAAGGTTCGGTCGCCGCCTTCAAGGGCACCACTAGTGGAATCACGGCACCTCGCATTGTGTGAGGGCGTGAGGAGAATACGGTGGCCCTAGTGGCTTCTTGGGGAGCATTGTGCCTCCACACCGCTCCAACGGAGACGTACTTCCTCTCAAAGGGAAGGAACTTCGGAAACACATCCTTGTCTTCACCGGCTCCACTTGTGGTTACTTCTTACCTTTACTTTGTGCAAGCTTCTCTTGTGTTGTATCTTGTGCTTGCTTGCTTGTGTTGTTGTTTGCATCATATAGGTTGCTCATCTAGTTGCATATCTAGACAACATATTTTGTTGCTAACCCTAATTTGTTAAGAAAAGCTAAAAATTGGTAGTTGCCTATTCACCCCCCCCCTCTAGTCAACCATATCGATCCTTTCACCAGCCAGCAGCCAGCTTCTCGCCTAAAATCCTGGAGCGAGCTAACCGTTCGGTTCGCTAGCTTCTACGCCCGAGGTCAGATCGGGGTTGTTCTGCACTCTCACCTTTAGAGACACGGACGAGGTACTCGAGGAGGCAGAGAAGGAGGTCGGGGACAAGCTCGTTGACGCAGCCTGAGTGCTCCGGTGGTTGGGGTCGATCTCCAGTCAGGGACAGCTTCAAAGAACTCTGGTCGGGGCGGCGGGGAAGAGCTCCGGTCGGAGGCGGAGGAGGGCGAGTGCGGCGGTGGGGAGGGCGGTTGCCGGTCCCCATGCCGGTTGGGTGCTCGTGGCGGCGCGCTAGGGTTCGTCGCGGGCGTGGAGGGGAACGGGCGAGCAATGGATCGAGTCGAGAGAGGAGACGAGCGCTGCCTCGAAGCGGTACCTAAGGCCACTTCGCAGTGGCAATCAGTCGTAAATTCAGCCAACTCTCGCTTCCCAGTTTTTGTGGAGCTCGAGTTTTCCAACTCCTCAACTCCAGCAAATTTGCACGCAGGGAATCGCCAGCTTCTCTCTTCCATAGCCACGTTTTGGACCGTTCGGCTCAGCTCCTGACCTGGAGTCGAGGAGTTGAGGAGCCGGAGGGCTCCCGAACACGCCCTAACAGTGATGTGCAACCTTCTGTCGTTGATGGGCATTTTGGGCCCGTAGGTGGTAAGGCATTTTGCAACAGTGGAAAGGTTAGGAGAAAAACTGGAGATGGAGGCTGACCTCTGCCACTGCGCGTGCTCATTCGACCGCCACCACAATTAGCGTGCACGAGAGAGGGCGAGATAGCACTAGGTTTTTTCGTTCAGATGAGGTGAGAAAATGAGAAAAACGGTGTGGGAGCATGAATCATCAACGTCAATAACTACTAGCTAAATACCCGTGTGCTACAATGGGGGCAACTTTATTCTAGTGATTCAACGTAGGAATTGTTTTATTGGATTAAGACTGAAATATGTTGCGGGGATGGAATCCATAGACAATGTGACTGAGATTCTATACATACAACTACGTGAGTTGATTTTGTTTTTTGCTTGCAAGGGATTTTTGGCCATTGAGGATTTATTTGATTTCTGTTGATTGCATTGCAAGGGATTTCTTTCCCCGGAAATGAGGAGGTGGGGTATTGGTTTAGAAAAAAAATCGGTGGGAGAGGAAGAGATGGAACTGAAACCAACAAACTCCCCTTTAATAGTAGAGATTCTGGTGTAATATTTTAGGCATATGGCTATTCACCACTCAATATGCTGGCTAACTACCTAAAACATGGTTATCCATATCCCACCGTGAAATGAGAAGGTGGGGTGTCCATGGCACATCGTGCTAATATCTTCTCCCACCTCCCTTCCCGTATGTCGCACCTAAATCTACCTGAATTCAGCTTTTCCGATCTTGTGAAAAATAGAGAACCGGTTCATCTATATATTTATTTTTCCCACAAAACGGTTTAATTTTTATCTCAGGTAAATGCCAAACTTTAATTATCCGCGTTAGGATTATAATTAAGGTTTGTGGATGTAACACCAGCAATCATTCAATCTGGCATGCATGTGCCATTTATTTAGGCTCAACTTTCTGATACATTGAACTTACTATACAACATACAGTGAAAAATAGACAAAATGAAGGAAAATAAGTTGTTATAAAAAAGGTAAAATACGCAAAAGGAATCATTAGCTCAACAAGATTATCATAATCCTCCTTGGTGTGAAGCGAGCTATAGTCAATGCCGAGCGCCAATGATTGTTTTAGTCGAATCTTTTATCTAATGTATTTTTTTAGAGAAAAAGTGATAATACCCGACTTTAAATTAACTAGCAAAAGGGCCCGTGCGTTGCAACGGGAAAAATATATCACACTCACATCGCCATTCATTCAAGATTTTAGCAATCCAATCACCGAAACGTCGCCGTCTTGAGCTCGTCCTCATTTCACTCTCAAGTCGGGAGAATATCCATATCGGCAAATATGCAACAATTTATTTTGTATACTCACACTGGCCACTACTAAGTAAGCTCGTCCTCATTTCACTCTCAAGTCGGGAGAATATCCATATCCGCAAATATGCAACAATTTATTTTGTATACTCACACTGGCCACTACTAAGTAAGCCCACGAAAGTCGTCATTGTCAGATTATAGCCACACCACACCCTTTGTTTTGTTTATTTTCATCATTGCCAGATTATAGCTACACCTCACCCTCAATTTTTTTTATTTTCGAAGAGGCTTGTTGATTGTCTATTTGGGGACATATATAAATTGGTGGGATCTTGTGTAAATTAGCGAGGTGGTACTATTAATTTTTTTAGGAGTAGATGATACTATTAATTAATAAATAATTTTTTTATAGTACCGACAGCTGGCCCAATGGCTGAATAAACAGAATAGTAAAATGAGCGTGGCTGAATCATAGGACATGGCAGCCCGTGCCCGTGAAATAAAGAACGCTTTCCCCTTAAAAAATGAAATAAAAAACGTTTCTTCTAAAAAAGGGAGCCTGTGCCCGCTGCAACCAGCAGCCGCCGCTCGTAGCGCACGCGCGCACGCAACGCGCCCGAGCGAGGAGAGGCCGAGCTCTTCCCCGGGATGCCATCTCCGCCGCCTTCCTCTCGCCTCCGGCCGGCGAGCCCAACTGCCGGTGACAACCTCGCGCTGCCGCCCTCTTCTATGCCTTGTCCCTTCCCTTCCTCCCTCTCCCTGGTCCTCTTCTCTCCTGTCTCTCTGTGACGAGCAGGATAGATGGCGACACACCAAACTACCCGATTCAGGCTATATTGTCTGAAGATAGGTTAGGATACAGAGTAAAGCAGAGCAGAGGAGAGGAGAGGTAGGAGACGAACAGTAGTTCGATACATTTTTCCCTGCTCGCCCACAGCCGGACACCATATCCTAAATAGCTAATCAGGTGCCTTTCTCCTATGGGCCGTCCACTTGCTGGGCTTCCATGCGGGCCTTGACCATGGACATGACACTCCCCTCCGCTTGAGAACCTGGTTGTCCCCAAACAGGTGCATATGGAAAAGCTTCCTGTAAAGCACGCAAATTCTCCCAGGTAACCCAGTCGGGTGACCAAACGGTCCATTGCACCAGAACCATCGGGACCACAGTACTTCCCATTTTAGCAAGCTTGTGCTGCAGAAGTTTCTGTGGAACAGGAGATTCATCAGATAACATGAATGCTAAGGAAGCATCATTAGATACCTGAACCGTAGGAGGAATGGCTTTTTTCAGTTGTGACACATGGATAACTGGATGTATGGCACTTGTTGGGGGGAGTTCAAGCTTGTAAGCAACAGCACCCACACGAGCTAGAACCTTGTAAGGACCGAAATAACGATAGCTCAGTTTAGCATTTGGACGCCGAGCAACTGACATTTGTAAGTATGGTTGAAGTTTCAAGTACACCATGTCGCCAACTTCAAATGACCGCTCCAGGCAGTGCTTGTCAGCCTGCTGCTTCATACGGTGCTGTGCTCGTTCCAGATTTTGTTGAACTAAAGCAGTCATAGCTTGTCGTTCTGTCAGCCATTGCGCCAAATCCGCGGACTGGTTCTAGAGCTGTGCGTGAGGAGATAGACCAAAATGCCGAGGTTGTTGACCATACAAGACTTGAAAAGGTGTTTTCTTCAGTGCAGAATGGTATGTTGTATTATACCAGTACTCCGCAAGCGGCAACCAGTTGGACCACTTCTTTGGACAAGCTTGGCACATACAGCGTAAGTAGGTCTCAAGACATTGATTGAGCCGCTCGGTTTGACCATCAGTCTGGGGATGGTGTGCCGAGCTCATGTTGAGAGTTGTGTCCGTAATTTTGAAAAGTTGCTGCCACAGGACACATGTGAATACCTTGTCCCTATCTGATATGATGACCTTGGGAAGTCCATGGAGGCGATAAATTTGATTGACAAAAACTTGAGCAACTGAGAGAGCAGTATATGGGTGGTGCAAGGGAATGAAATGCCCATATTTGGAGAACTTATCTACAACTACCAGGATACTGTCATAAGTTTGGGATTTAGGCAAACCTTCGATGAAGTCCAAACTGATGGTGTGCCATGGCGCTGGTGGAATTGGTAACGGTTGAAGCAGGCCAGGTGTTTTGATATGCTCAGTTTTTGCCTATTGACAAACTGCACAAGCTGCTACAAAGGACTGAACACTCTTTTTTAACCCCGCCCAGGTGAAGAGCTCCTTGATCTTCTCATATGTAGCAGTTATTCCTGAATGTCCACCCAAGCCGCTAGCATGGAGTGCTTGCAGTATAGCTTGTTGCGCTTCCTTGTGGTGGCCAAGCCATATTTTTCCATGCTGTTTAATGAGTCCTTCCTCCAATGTGAAGCCTTGAGCATTGGATCTGGCCAGTGTCAGCTCAGCTAGCAGCTGCTTGGCTTGTGGATCCTGCATGTAGCCCTCAACAATAATTTCTAACCACTTAGGATGGCTCTCAGAAATGGCATGCAAGTCATGATCAGAAGTGCGGCGTGATAATGCATCAGCTGCCTTATTAGTAATGCCTTTTTTGTAAACAATGCGATATTGTAATCCCAATAATTTGAGGAAGGCTTTGTGTTGCATCCCTTGAGTGAATCTTTGGTCAGCCAGATGGACTAAACTGTGGTGATCTGTACGTATAATAAACTCCTGATGTTGGAGGTAAGATTTCCACTTTTCCACGGCCATGAGCAGTGCCAAGCACTCTTTCTCATAAGTAGAGAGAGCTTGAGACCTGGGACATAATGCTTTGCTCAAATAGGCCAGCGGATGTCCATTCTGCATCACGACCGCACCAATGCATGTACTACTGGCATCCGTCTCAATTACAAACTCTTTACTGAAGTCGGGAAGTGCTAAAACAGGGGCATTGCTGAGAGCATTTTTAAGAGCTTGAAAAGCCTCGTCCGTTTGTGCAGTCCAGACAAATGGAGTATTCTTCCTCAAGAGATCAAACAATGGCTTGCTGATTACCCCGTAATGCCTTATGAATTTCTTGTAGTAGCCGGAAAGACCCAAGAAACCACGTAATGCCTTCTGAGATGTAGGCGTAGGCCAGTTTTGAACTGCCTCAATCTTGGAACTGTCGGTAGCCACTCCAGCACCACTAATTACGTGTCCCAAATAGTCAAGGTGAGGCTGGGCAAATGAACACTTAGACTGTTTAACAAAAAGGTTGTGCTTCTTCAGGACTGCAAATACTTGATGCAGATGCTGAATGTGCTCTTCAAGGGTGTTGCTATATATCAAGATATCGTCCATGAAAACTAAGACGCACTTGCGCAAGAGATGTGAAAAAATGGAGTTCATCACCCCTTGGAATGTTGCCGGGGCATTTGTCAACCCAAACGGCATTACCTTGAATTCCCAATGTCCATTATGAGTGTGAAACGTTGTTTTATGTTCATCCTCTGGTACAAGCCTGATTTGATGGTAGCCTACTCGCAGATCTAGCTTGGTAAACCATTTTGCCCCATGCAGCTCGTCCAAAAGCTCATCCACGACAAGCAGTGGATACTTATTTTTGACAGTAAGAGCATTCAAGTGCCTGTAGTCGACACAGAACCTCCAAGTGCCATCTTTTTTCTTCACCAGAAGAACAGGGGAGGCGAATGGACTAGCACTGCGTTGAATAATGCCATTCTTTAGCATTGTTGCAATTTGAGCTTCGATCTCATCCTTCTGAGTAGGACTATAACGGTAAGGGCGAATATTAACAGGCTTGGCACCTGGCAGCAGAGGAATTGTGTGATCAAATGGTCTTGAAGGAGGTAGCTGTGTTGGCTCCTGAAAAAGCTGCTCATACTGAGAAATGACAGCCTCAACAGGCTTGGGAACCTGAGGTGGTTTATCTGCAGCAGTAGTAACTGGAGCTAGCTGGACCATCTGAGCAAGACCACCCTTCTTCATGAGGCCATGAACCTTGCGAGCAGAAATTGGAGTACAATGTTTGGTAACATCTTTAATACCCCGGAGAGTGATGCGTTTACCGTTATGCTTAAAACGCATCTTTTTTCGCTTCCAATCAATCCACATAGCGCCTCGATCCTCTAGCCATTCAATACCCAAAATGAGGTCATAACATGCAATCGGCAGCACACGGGCATCTGAAACAAAAGTTTCTCCCTGCGTCCACCAAGAGAGCTGAGATACTTGCTCGGTGCTGCGCATTTTGCTCCCATCTGCAATAGTGACGTTTGCTGGATGGGCAGGTTGAATAGGCAGATGCAGCTGCTTAACCAGGGCTGTACTGATGCAGTTAGAAGAGCTGCCAGAGTCTATAAGAATCAGAATTTCATGGCCTTGCAACATGCCTTGTAGCCTGATAGTCCGTCGACCAGATGTGCCGGCTGCAGCATTCAGAGAGATGGATAACACTTGAATATCTTCAGTCTGTTCACTTCCAGAATCAGAAGCTGCTTCGGACTCATGAGCATCATCTTGTAGTTGGAAAACATCCAATAATTCCTCCAGGACGTTCAGAGCAATCTGTTTAGGACATTGATGTCCTTTGCCCCATTTGTCGCCACACTTGAAGCAGAGGCCTTGAGCACGACGCTGAGCTTTGAGATTATCAAACTTAGCGACCCAATTTGGTGCAGGTTCTGGTTTCTGCTCATGTGGGCTTTGACCGAGAATACCTTTGTCATTGTTTGTTGAGTGCTTGACATAGTGTCTGGTAGTAGCCTTGTTGTCATGGCGTGGAGAGGGAAATTTTCCCATTAATTCGACGGCTTCTTCCTGCAAAAATGCCAAGGAAAGAGCCGCATCAACTGTTCTTGGCTTGTGCAGCAGGATTGCTGCCTTGATATCATGCTTTAATCCATCAACAAATCAATTGACAAAGAAGCAGTCATCATAAGATTGGTTATGCACTAACACCCGATGCATAGCTGTGACAAATTTTTCATAGTAGTCTTGGACACTATCACTTTGTTGCAGTCTAAGAAGCTCACGCATGTAATTGTTATATAAATCCTTGCCAAACTTAGACTCAACAGCGACACACAACTCTACCCAATTATCAATTGGATGTTGGGCTTCATAAGTGTTTAACCACAAGGATGCATTCCCATGAAAATGCAATGTGGCGTATTGTGCCCAATACTCTACAGGGACATTGAACATTGAAAAGTATTTTTCACACTTGTCTTTCCACACTCTAGGGTGTTCACCAGTGAATCGAGGAAACTCAGCCTTAGGCATACGGAATTCACGTGAATTGCTACAATTGGTGTGGAATGGGTACGAGTGAGGACCCGTGCGAGTTAAATCAACATGCTGAGGCGAGTTTCGGGGATGAATCGTACCCTTGTTCAGGGCATGCTCTTGAGTCCCAAGGACCCGAGAAACATGGCCCTGAGCTGTTGATGCATCACGGTGCCCGCTGGGCCGAGGGTCGTCGTGGGACTCGAGAGATGATGCCGCCTCCACTGCGGAAACGCGAGTGCCCAAACCCTCCAACGACTTCAACAGGTCTGACATGTTGGTGTCGACCTCAGGCCGCCAGGCTTCGAGCGCCGTCGTGGACGTGTGGATCTGCTTGACGGTCTTGTGCAGGTCCGTGAGCTGATTCCCCGTCTGTTTGACCGCGTCGACGATGTGCTTGACATCATCTTGCACGGCGGTGACGGCCGTGCGGAGCTGGATGATTTCCGCCTCAGCCGACCCCATACGAACGGTCAGAGTGGGCTGCTTGTCCTTCGCCAGCGATCAATCACCGCGCCAAACGGATCCACCCCTGATTGGTCTGATGGATTCAGGGGAAAAAATTCCCCAATTGCGGCCGCTCTTAGGGATTTACTGGATCTGCCGAGAGGATATGGGGATCGAAACGCAGCTCAGATACCAAATGTGACGAGCAGGATAGATGGCGACACACCAAACTACCCGATTCAGGCTATATTGTCTGAAGATAGGTTAGGATACAGAGTAAAGCAGAGCAGAGGAGAGGAGAGGTAGGAGACGAACAGTAGTTCGATACATTTTTCCCTGCTCGCCCACAGCCGGACACCATATCCTAAATAGCTAATCAGGTGCCTTTCTCCTACGGGCCGTCCACTTGCTGGGCTTCCATGCGGGCCTTGACCGTGGACATGACACTCTCCTCCCTCCTTCCCACGTAGGAACCCAGCCGAGCCGCCATGGCAGTTTAGCTTCGCGGCCGCCACCCTCTTCCATGCCTTCTCCCTTCCTTTCCTCCTTCCTCACCCTTCTCTTCTTCTCCCGTCTCTCTCCTCCCTCATCTCTCTCTCTCTCTCTCCTCCTTCCAGCGCAGGAACCCAGTCGAGCAGCCATGACAGAGAAGCTTCGCCGCCGTCGCGTTTTGCTCCAGATCCACGCCATGACGCCGCCCTTGCCTTGGATCCGTTGGGAACGATGCGCCCGCCGTCGTCCGACTTCGTCTGCTCGCCTCTGCATGTCCTCGCCCCCCTGAAAGCCCTGCGGGCGTCCTGCACTACCGTCGCGTGATGATCTTTTTTTAGCAAACGCCGCCCGATGTTCGATCTGGTTCGGCGTTGACCGCTTGAACACTCCGCGCGTGGACGCAGGGGGCTTTTTGCAAAATCCAACCGTTTTCTTCAGGAACACATTAAAATAGGACTGCGGGTTGATTTCTCACAAACAGAGGGGCTTTTCTGCAAAATCGCCGACGACGGGTATACGGGCAGAAGCAGTATTATTAGGTAAAGATAAAGATAAAGCCACAGACAGCCAAAAGATAAAAGATGCTGAACGTAACAGCTTAGAACACGATACACACTTCCCTTGATGATTTGAATTCAACTGGATCACATATCAACCGCTTATATTTAATGATATTTTTTTCAAATAATGCAGGAGAACTGCGCGTGAACTTAATAGATAAGAGAAGAAAAGAGCGGAAGCTCGTACAAAGTTCAGAACGATCACAACCGGCCAACTCAGGACATGAAACAAAGAAATCTGAACAGAGGGCGAGGTTGGGGACGACCATAAGGCGAATCCAGCGAACCCCACCCATTATCATTTGTTCCCAGTAATTTGATCGTAGTAATCTCGTACTCAGGTTCCCACCGTAAGCTATCTGATGGTCTCCGCTTTTTGAGTTCAGAGATCCGTTGAACATTCAAGTAGCAAAGCATACATCGGACTGTTTACAAACATACTGGAGAACCATCAAGGATGGCAGATGTGCTTCTTGCATTTCAGTCATCAGCACGAGGTGTTCCGTTCCACCATATATATAGATATACTCTTATATGTAATAAGATGACAATCTACAGATAATATTAACTGTTCAGCTCCCTAATCTGAATATCAACACATACTTTATTTATTTATTTTTGAAAAGGAGGATTACTCCGGGCCTCTGCATCAAAATGATGCATACAGCCATAATCAACACATACTTCAAGTAGTTGATAAATGATAATTGTAAAGGTTCTTCTCCATGACAGCAGTGTGCCTACAAAAGTCAAGATGTAGTGATCACTACCTATAACGATAATCATCTCAGGCAACACTTTCAGTACCGAGAAGAGTGAGGACACCAGAGAAGCAACAATCGTTGCATCATAGGAACCTCAAGCATAGACAACCTCCACCTAAAACAGGGCCATCACATTCTGTCATCACGTTTTTTGACTTTATTTTTTGAAAAATCTGTTACCTCGATCTTGCAAGTGTATTGTACTTCAAAGGACTCGTAGTATGCAGCACTAATGGGCCAGCTTTGTACCTCTCTGGCTTAATATACCGCCAGGAATTTTATCACATGATAATGAATTAATACTGTCAAAAGGCATAATAGCTGCAGATAGGGAAAGTTGTGGCTGTGTGGTCATGTAGCTACACCTCTTATGTAGACCATCTATTCTGGGGCGGAAATCCCTTTTGGAGCTCGGCCTCCAGTGAGGCCTCCAAATTCAAATTTGAAATTTCATCAAAATTAATATTTTTACATTTCAAAAAATTCTGAAAAAAAATACAGATATACATGAAGGCATAACACACATGTGTGTAAATTTTCAGTTCAAAATACATTGAAATGAGGGCTGTGCAAAAAAGACAAATCTGAGGCTGTTTAACACATGATACTATTCATCCTCCCAGGCTATGAATTTGTCTTTTTTGTACAGGTCGCAACTCAAGGTATTTCATCATGAATTTTTACACACATGTGGGTTACATCCTTACATACACGCATATTTTTTTTCAGAATTTTTTGAACCATAAAAATTTGAATTTGAATTTTTCAAAAATAAAGGCCTCCATGGAGCTCGGCCTCCAAAACGCCTCTCTCATCTATTCTTGCGTACAAACTTCTCTTTCTTGTTTCTCCCAAATAAGAAAAATTTGGACTTGAAACTTTGAAGGTCTACATCACACAAGTACTGCCATGTGCATATTTTTTTCCGAATTTTTTTACACAACATAAACATATAAAATGATAAAATTCATTGAAAAATATAATTTGACAATTTTCTGTTGCATAAGAAAAAAAACGGAAACATTTTATTCAGAGTGGTACTTGTGTGGCGTTGACCTTCAAAGTTTGAAAGTCAAATGTTCTCTTATTTGAAAAACAAAAAAGAAAAATTTATATGTAAAGATAGCACGGATCTTGATGTAAACTGGATGTCCTAGCTAGAAGGTATAGCTACCTGGTAGGATAGAAAATCCACACTCAGATATTAAATGGCGATGCTGATATCATATTATCAACATTTATAATATATGGCCACCACTCATGTTAGACATGCCTTTTCTTACATTGATTTCAAACAAAGTACTAAAAAAACTGTAAGCGAAAATCCACAAAACTATGTAAGAGTCATTTTATAAAATTTAAGTTTGAAGTCAGTATCTCATGCATCATGCGAATCAGTCGTAGCACAGAGTAACTCACTTGCTTGCTGAAGTCATCATGGCATCATCATCCAAAGTCATCATGGCATCATCATCCACTATAAACTGACGTTTCCGATTCACGCAATACTTGTGGTGCCGTATTTTTTACAAACTAAACTACACATTGCATGATTGGTAGATACGGACAGCTCTCTACCACCAAACGTAGCCAGATGACTTTTGCAAATTGAGCTTAACTCAAATGGTTAGTCTTTGTGGGAGAATCATTCATAAGGGACTCGCATTTTTCTGATGGTTCCTTCAGTAAGAGGAGATGTTCCCGTCGACCACGAGACGCCCGTGGTGACTTCATCAAACTCAAGATGTTGTGCCGGCTCAGTATCCTCGAGGTGCTCATAAGGTAGGGTGTGCGTGCGTGCGTGTGTTTATAGTAGTGAGTGTATATGAGCATCTGTGATGTACTATATCAAAAAGATAATAGATAGATGACTTTTATAATTACACCCCTAATGTTATCGAACATCAATATATTTTGGCCTATGCGAAATAAAGTGGCCGCTTGTTTTAATAATATATACTACCTTTGCCTCAAAATGTAAGATGTTTTTGACACTATGACAGTGTCAAGTGTAAGAAAACAACTTACATTTTGAAACAAAGGGAGTAGTAGATTAAACATTGTTTCTTCTAGGGAATAAACATAATAGATCGAAACTTGTTACATGCAACTCTGGCCGACCAAAGATCAATAAGATACCGGTGGCAATGTATCGTGGCTTGATTACCTGTAGTTTTATAAACATAGTAATGTGAAATTTGTTTTTTTGCAGGATACAATATAATGGATTGAAATTGTTACAAACAACTCTGGCCGACCGAAGATCAATTAGATGCTGATGGCAGTGCATTGTGGCTTATTTACCTCTTGTTTTAATAACATTGTAAACTAAAATTTGTTTTTTGCGAGGATTAATATAATACTCCCTCCGTCCCAAAATAAGTGACTCAACTTTGTACTAGCTTTGTGTAAAGCTAGTACAAAGTTGAGTCACTTATTTTGGGACGGAGGGAGTAGATTGAAACGTGTTACATGCAACCCAGGCCGGCCGAAGGTCAATTAGATTAGATGTCAGTGGCAGAGTAGAGGTGCACCGGCAGGCGCGGCTCTGCGTGGAGCACCAGCGGCTTGGTTAGGAATAAATCGTGCTCTGACTCGCTGAGATCGATGGCTGCTACCCCCGGCGGCTTGCTCCAAGTGAACCCTTGGACTAGTCGTCCGAAGAGCATCACACACATGGCCGTCCCTAGCGATGACGCGATGCACCCACGGCGGCCGGTGCTGAAGGAGATGAACCGCAATTCATTCTCCGTGAGCACCACATCGCCGCCTTCGGCCATATTAATGTGGCGCTCTGGCTTGAAGAGAAGTGGCTCGTCCCAGATGGCCGGGTTTCGACCAAGCCCGATGCGGCTGAGGATGACGTGGCTGCCCTTGGGCACGTGGTAGCCAGCAACAGTGGTGTCATCGAGCGCAACGTGCGGCAGATTGAAGGGGGCGACGGGGTGCAGCCGAAAAGCCTCGCGGATGCATGCCTTGGCATAGTTGAGTTGCGGGATGTCCGATTCCTGCACCAGCCGCTCTCGGCCCACCACCCGGTCCATCTCCTCCACAGCCTTCGCCATCACCTCCGGTGCATTCGCCATCTCCGCCAGCGCCCACTCCACCGCGTTCGACGGATTATCAGTGGCCGCAAATATTATGTCCTGCACCATCATCCCATGCAACGCATCAATTTGGAAGCCTTTCTTTTTTGCATGCATGCCCTTGTATATATAAAGTGTGGATTACCAACCAGCGAGTGCGCTTTGACCTCTTCGATGGTGAGCACCGGCTTCCCCTCAGCGTCTTTGAGCGTGATGAGCACGTCGAGGAAGTCGTCGAGCTCCCTCCTCTCGCCGGACTTCCACTGCCTCCACCGCTCGTCGATGACTGTGTCGTGGAGCCGGTTCACCGTCGCGTTCGCCTCCTTGACCATCTTCTCGTGGCCATCCAGGTCGAGACCGCGCAGCCACGGGAGGTAGTCTGAGACGCAGAACGCGAAGAGGAGCCCGACGGACGTAAACACGGCGTCCATGTGCTCCTCCTCCATCAGGCCCGGCCCGCCGTCCGGCCGAGGCTCGCCGAAGTACCGCCGGCTGAAGACTAGCCGGCGGATGACGTTGCCGCAGTAGTGCCTCGCCACGTGCCTCACGTCCACGCCCGACACAGACCCGGTGGCGAGGGTGTGGACGTAGCGGCTGAGGTTGTCTGCCTCGTCGGCGCGGCGGTCGTGGAGCCACCGGTGCCGGGACGGGCAGACGATCTCCGAGGTGAGCACGCGGCGCATCTTCTTCCACTGGTCGCCGAAGGGCGAGAGCACGGCGTCCTTGTACCCGCCGCTGAAGGTGCCGGAGGCGAAGGTGAGCGGACGGGAGGCGAAGTTGGCGTCCTGCTTCCTGAGTACCTCGCGGGCGATGCTGGGGCAGGTGATGGCGATGACGTGCATGCTGCCGAGGCGGACGCAGGTGATGTCGGTGCCCATGTCCTCCATCATTCGATGGATCCACCGGAATGCCGGCTTGCTGAGTAACATCTCGGGAAGGTTCCCCACTACCGGCCAGGGCACCGGCCCCGGCGGGAGAGCCGGCGCCGACGCAGCAACAATGCTGCTACGACACGCGATCTTGCTCTTGGGACGCCTGAGCAGCACCAGCCTCTGTGGATCGCGAGGGAGATGAATGCTACCACGAGCAGTGGCGCTAGCGCCTTGGCAGCTGCTGAGGAGATGGATACCCATCTTCCCCGAAAGCTTGCTTTTGCTTGCTTCCTAAATCCTAATGTAGCACCTGTTAGTTTGCCAAATGAGTCTAGCTTGGTGTGCTGCTATAGTTATGCATGAGTCCCTATATATAGTGTTCCTAGGTGTGCTGCTCCCTTAGGCCATATACAATGCAAGGTGCTTCTGAAAACGGACCGATTTTTCTTAAACGCCAGTGCTTATTTGTATAGCACATACACTTACTGAGGTACCTCTATTATACTCCCTTCATATCAAAATATAAGAAGTTTGTGTAGGCTAGTTTAGCCTACAAAAACGTCTTATATTTGGTACAGAGGTAGTAGAAATAAGCACTGGTCACTACAGAGAAAACATTGTACGCTCTGTGAAGGCTCATATATACTCTGACACACCGTATGCCGAGTGTAACACTCGGTATCCAGCACTAGGCATACCTCTGGCCAGCTCCCCCAACGTCACGCCCCGGTCAACTGCAGCCGCAAGGGATACGTGGTAAAACTTTGTCGAGCACCGTTTGTATGCCGAGCACCGCGGTTTTGCCGAGTGCATTACTCAAGGTGCCTGGCACAGGTTGGTGTATACGAGTATTTTCTAGATGTCGAGTGTTTTAGGGCAGTGCTCGACATTGGGTTGTATGCCGAGCACCCTGTGAAATAACACTCGTCATTCATGAGGTGCTCGGCATAGACAATTTTTCCTATAGTGGGCGCTTAAGCAAAAAGAGTGGTTTTTGTGCACCCACGGACATTGCACCCCCGGTGCACCCACGATAAAAAACTTAGCAAAACATTTCAAAAAAATCTGAAATTTTGTGGATGTGATTTTGACCAAATGTTTCAGGTGTTTGCAAAATTTGGTGGCGAAAAGACATCCGAGGAGCTCTGTACAAAAAAAAATAAAGTATGTGCTGAAAACATGTGAACAGTAACGTGGGTGCAGTGCATCATTTGTATTTCGTTTTTTATGAAGATCATTTGATGTTTTTTGGTGACCAAACTTTGCAAGCTTCTAAAACATTTGCTCATAATCACATCCACGAAGTTTCAGATTTTTTTTTATTTTTTTTGAATTTACTGTTCACTCTGTGGGTGCACCAAAGGTGGGTGCAGCCATTACTTTCCCAAGCAAAAATCGGTTTATTTTGGCAAGCACCTCTATTATAGCTCCATAGTTCCGTGCATACATGGGCCACCAACATGCAACATGCAGGAGGTGGTGACGCTAGAAAACTGAAATTTATTTGTCCATGTTTGAACAGGCGTCTGGTTTAAAACCCGATTTTCACACAAGCAAATTGTTTTGTTTTAGTAAAGCGAAAATATGTGAGCAGTGATTGTACTACTGTTTTCACTTGTCTAGAGGGCAACCTGTCTCTTTTTCTTTTTCTTTTTTGAAACTGCTTTACTTTTAAGTATCTTGGGTAGTTGGTAACTTGGGATACCTCTGACTGTTGTTCTATTGCATAATAAGGATGGGAGTACTAAAGAGAAGGCAGAGAACAAGAACGCATGCTTGCAAATGGAAACAATACTCCTATGGGGTAGATTTGTTTTACTTAAATCATGTTTGACAAATGTGCCTTTCCGTGGTGATGTGGTGAGAACACACCACTTGGTCAATTGGAAGATAGTGTGTCAGCCTATAAAGACCAGTGTAGTTTGTGCGTGACTGATTTAAAAGAAATGCTATACAAAGAACAATACAGGGAAGTTTCCAATGAGTCACATTAAAGTAAGCAACGATCATCGTTTATAGTACTAGATTAAACCGGCAAGCTTGATTGCAACAGCTTTTTTTTATTCGCTTTGGCTAGCTAAGTCCATACCAAACTGTAAAAGAATTCTGCAATTAGATTTACTAGTCGAATCTCAGCGCGTTGCCACGTAATAACGAAGAAATTTACACCAAGTGCACTTAGATTTACTAGTTGAATGCCCGCGGGTTGCAACAACCTTTTTTATTCGTCTTGACTAGCTAAGTTCACACTGGATTGTAAAAACAATTTCGCAATTAGATTTACTTGCGGAATGCCCATGTGTTGCCATAAAATCATGTATAACTAAGTAGGTGATCTGCACTCACATATTTATCTCATATGCAACTATGACAGCTCAACATGCAACCATCCAAGGAAAAATGTCCACCTCAACATTTAACAATGCATGTAAAAACAGGCTCAAATATTTTAATTATATTATGCTACTTATATTCAATAAATATTTTATAATTTTATAATAATCATACTTATTTTTTCGTTTTATGTCTATTTTTAGTTATAGTTCTTATTTTGTTAAACTAAATATTCATGTTCATATAACCAAATTTTATTGAAATATAGGCTGAAATGGCCAGAATGTTCCAAAAACCGGATCCTCTTCCTAGCACTAAATGGCCGGCCCAGGTACTCACTCGGTGTGCCCCTCCTGTGTGAGTCAACGACAATTCACTGCAGCGAGCAGCAAATAGAAAACACGAGAAAATTCCGACAAGAAAGCCAACCCTATAACAAAAAAATGCAGACACAAAGCCCAACCCAAATACCAGGGAAAAGACAAACAAAAGGCAAGCCCAAGCACCAAGGAGAAGCCTTCGAAACAAGGATAACATCCACAAATGCTATGTATCGCTCATTGCGAGCGTTAAGGCACTGATCGCCCACTATACTAGGAAGATGGGCCGCCCATTAGAACTGAAGCAAAGCGAGGGTGACGACTGGTTTGAAGAACCTTCTGGAAGATTCTTGACGGAGTTTGAGAATCTTCTAGAAAGTTTATGAAACATTTTTCTTTCCTTGGTTTTTTCGCAGTTTTCCTTTTCTTTTTTTGGTTTTAAGTGTCTTTTTTTCTGTTTGTTTCTTTTTCTTATATTTTTTCAAAAAATCACAAATTTTAAAAAATGTTCACTTTTTTAAAATTTGTTGTCATATTCAAAAACACTCAGTGTTTTCAAATATGTCCAGGGCACTTCAAAAAATGTTCACATTGTTCAAAAAAATTCAAGTTTCAAAAAACTGTTCCCGGTTTTAAAATGTGTTCACCTATTCCTAAAATATTCACATTCCAAAACAAATGTTCGGATTTTCAATTTTTTGGGTTCTTCCTCTTTTTAATTTTTTGAAAGTTCACAAATTTCAAAACATGTTCCCATTTTTAAATTTTTGTTTACTTATTCAAAAAATGTTTGAGGGATTTCAAATATCATTTGTGTTTTTAAAAATTTGCTAGAAGTTTCAGAAAAATGTTCCCATTTTCAAAATTTGTTCACATATTCAAAAAATGTTCGCATTCTCAAAAGTTGTCCGGAGGTTCAAAAAATGTTGTTGTTTTCAATATTTGTTCACACATTCAAAAAATGCTCAGGGAATTTCAAAAAATGTTCAAGTTTTTCAAAACTTGTTTGGAATTTCCAAAAATGTTCCTTTTTTAATTTTATTGAGTTATTCAGAAAATTTTCAGGTTTCAAAACATGTTTGAACTTTTCAAAAAATTGTTCGGTATTTCAAAAAATGTTTCGCTTTCAAATTTTGTTCACAAATTATAAATTTGTTCGGGATTTTTCAAAATTTATTCACGTTCTTGGAACCTTTTTGAATTTGTGAATATTTTCTTAATTTACAAACATTTTCAAATTTGATGAACAAGTTTTAAAATTATGAACAATTTTTTAATCCATGAACTTTTTTTATTTGCACTTTTTTGAATTTGCGACCTTTTTCAAATTCATGAGTTTTTTTTTTGAATTTGTGAACTTTTTAAAAATTCATAAAAAAAATCAAATTAATCAAAAAAGAAGAAGGAAAAACCAAAACATTTTTTTGAGGAGAAAACAAAACGTGAATGAGCAAGTGAGCAACCGTACCAGCTAACGAGCGAGGTGGCTCAATGGGCCGGCCCACCATGCTAGCGGTCTAGTTGGGGATGTACGCGACGCAAGCCGTATTGCTTGCAGCGAGAATACATAGAAGCGCGAAGCGCCTGGATCTACCGCATGCGGCCGAGCTCATTGGGGCTTCACCAATGCGCTGACTTAATTCTCTAGGGAGGGGCGAAGCCGATGCGTTGTTGTGGCTGTTCGGTGAAGCAGCTGAGTGAAGCTAATCCGCCACGAAGAAAAAAATCATTCATTGGTTCATGGAAGCATTCATGGTTGCTAATGTGCGCCACTTTCCAGCGGCAATTAATGGAGGTATGCGTTTCAATTTCTAAAAACTGAGTTGCTTCTGTATATATACTCCGTCGCCTGACGCTCAGTCGTACGAGCAGGCTAGCAGCACAGAAGGAGAGAGAAAGAGAGATGCAACGATGAGCGGCGGGCCTCACCTCTCTGGCGACATAGAGTCAAACAAGGTGCATCGTCACCGCCATTATCTTCGATTGTAGCCCCTCCAGTCTCGTCCTCTGCCTCCAGCTCGCCTTGGCAACGGAGAATTCGTTGATGCGTCTGTGTCTCGATTCGCCTATGTGACGCGCTTTCCTTCCATCCCAGCGCACCTGCAAGGCAGCGTTGCATGTATTCATGTGGCTATGGAAGACAAGGTGTTCTAATTGGGATTGGGGTGAGGTGGGTCGAATCATGCCTCCACTCCCTATGTAAATATGTGTTTCACGATTGGCCGTGGGTTTCCCCTTCTCGGTTTTTTAGCCCTGGACACCTTCCTTCCTACTGGGTGGACTCCCTTCTGTGCCTCCTCCTATTGCTGCATTCTGCATTAGTACTTGTGGGCATCATGCTGAAAATATTGAGAGGTACAAAAATTGTTACGACAATAACAGGTTATACGTGTGTGTGTGAGTACATGTATCTTTATTTCCATCCTTCTCCTTCCCTGTTACGTTTATAGATCAATGTTCTTGCATGTATCCCCTTTCAAACATCCTGGAGGATCATGTCAGAACACATAATATTCAAGTAGGAGACTTGATCTGATATGCAAAGAGATTAATTGATGATAGCAACAGACTTGTACTTAATGTATATTTTTCCACAAGGAGATAGCTTTTTAATCATCTACTTGACAGATAGCAAACTCTTTATAGGTGCAACATATTGATTTTGTAAGTCTGAAGTCATGTTGTAAGTCAAATAAGTACCTTCTAAATTTCCATCTTAGCAATTCATTTCATGTTGTAAGTTAAATAGCTACCTTCTATACCATCTCTTAAATTTCAAAGGGGTGCTAAGGTACCAACAGGGCAACAACTTAATTGATGTTGTTGGTCTGAAGTCATGTTGCCCTACTAGGCTCTCATCCTTTTCTGCAATTTTCTTTTCCTCTTCTGGGGTTTAAGTAATTGACAAAAAAACAAATGTCTATATATGACGGAGCCAGCAAAATATATAGCACAATATACAATAGTCCATCACCATCTTCAATTTATGTTGCTATTATCACCATCCAGAATGTACTTTTGCTCATCATAGTGAGTATTTTGCCCCAGACCATGTGGTCCATTTTCAAGTATATATAAGTACACATGAAATGCACCGCATAGGAGAAAATACCATGTCACTTCATTAAGGGCTAGCTCACAGTGTGTGTAATGCAAAGACAGTGCATGCTGACTTTTAGGTTAGATTGTGTATCTCATCTCCAAGTTGTTAATATGGTGTTTCCTGTTTTGATATCTCATATTGTATCTATCATTTCATTTTTTTAGATTGTGATGCACTAAAAATCTTTTGAAGCAATATGGTTCGGTGCATATTGTTCTCCAAGGTTGTAGCTGGTAAGAAAATTTGGTTGTTATGATGGCCATGATTTTAGAAATCCAATTATCTGAGATTTCAGTTCCTACCGTTGAAGCTTGATTTTGTGATATTTGTTTTGTTTCCTTTGTAGATTGTTTAACACAAACCCTTCGGCATTCTTAGTTTTCCTTTTAACCAATAGAAGATATGTTAGTATTCTAAACATATTCTCAGACATCAAGTCAAAACATTCCATACTACAAACAGGTGGGTGCAACAACGCGTGCCATGTATGATCTAGTAGAAACCAAAAATGAAGCCCCAAGGATTCGAACCACGGACCTGAACGCTGGACGTGGGCTAGCTCATGCACGAACCACAATTCCATTTTTCTAGATCACAAACCACCATTTCTAGTTTCCATGCTTTTATTTGTTAGGCTGATGGCCAGGCAAGCATAGAATAAAAGGAAATTTTGTCTACTGGAGTTACGCCAAATGTTGTCTGGTCAAGGGAGAGTATCTGGTGCTACCAAGTCTTAGGTGCTACCGTGATACGGGCTTCTGGGCCGTCGGATTTTCAGATCGGACGGCATCTGGGAGCTGTTGGACCTATGCACAATTTTTGGACTACTAGATTGCTTTTTTGCAAATGTTGCAGAGTTACTTGTAGCCGCCCGATCTGAGAATCCGATGGCCCAGAAGCCTGTATCACGGTAGCACCTAAGACTTGGTAGCAGTAGATATTTTCCCGTCTGGTCAAGTGGTTGGTGCATGTCAGGTCTCTGGTTCGAATTTCTAGGGCGCCCTTTTTTAGGGAAACACTCAGCCTCACATGGTTGATGACATGCATGTGTCGATAGCCTCTATGATCGTTGGATCCAAACTTGATCCGATGGCGTGCAACACGACTCTCTCCTACGCAGTCTGACTCCTGAGCGCAACATGCATCATGTTGCAAACATGAGTCATGGCTAATATTTCGGGCTGCTTAGGTCCATCGACTGGTCGGTATGCTTGCTCCGCCGCCACGAGTGTCTGCCACATACTCCTTTCTATTGGCGAAGAAAGTAAGCAATCCTCCTTATCCTCTTGCTTGTCATTTTCTTTCTCCAAACTCATAGGGAGCTCGATATGGAGGAGTTGGTGGGCTATTGCGGGACAATGACGGTGATGCATGGTCGGACTGCGGCTGTTGGCAGGCGATGCTCGACGCCGGCGCTGGTGATCTAGTGTCGCGATCTTCAAAGGCGGCATGGCAGATGGCGGTCATCGGTGTCTCCTAGTCTACATCAATGACTTCTCGACCTGCTTCTACAAGTTTCTGGGTTTTTTAAAAAGTTTGCTCGGCCTCGGCGGCGGCCCAGAGGCCGCATTGAGTTATTGCTCACGACGCGCCACCGATGGATGCAGAAGGAAGAAGACTTCGACACCTAAAGAATTTAAATGTAATTTTATCTTTCAGTATGGTTGTGTTTATAAGGATCTATGATATTTAATATATGAATGAGTTTGGGCATTTTCGAAAGAAAAAAAACACTCCAAGAAAAATAGTGGCACGTCATCCTGTCTCGCTAAACTCTGTCGTTGGCACTTGGGATCGCGGCGGAGCAATTCCCTTCCTTCTCCCCGGGACCGAGAGGATAACACCCACATGGCGACGAGCCTGCCCTGCACCCAGTCGACAAACACCCACCCACATTTCCACTAGCGGCCCACTATGGCCACAGCTCCATCCAAACGCCAGGTCCACGCGATGGATCACCATATCCACAACTCCATGGACAACCGCCTACACCTCCCAAACCGTACCCCGCCACGATTCCTCGTTTCTGCCCGGTCTCTTCCCGCCACTCGTCGCAACCGCAACCCCCATGCGCGTCCACGCCGCCCACCTCCTCATCCCCGCGCCTCCCACGCCCCGCCGCCATGCCACCCTCCGGTTCGCCGTCTCCGCCGCGGCGACATCCGTGAACGTGAACCAGGCCGACGCTGCCCGCAAGCAGGCCGTCATCGTCGGCGGCGGGCTCGCGGGCCTCGCGGCGGCCACCCACCTGGCCTCCCTCTCCGTGCCGTTCACGCTGCTGGAGGCCTCGGACCGCCTCGGCGGCCGCGTAGCCACCGACGAGGTCGACGGGTACCTGCTCGACCGGGGCTTCCAGATCTTCCTCACCGCGTACCCGGAGTGCCAGCGCCTCCTCGACTTCCAGGCGCTGCGACTCCAGCCGTTCTATCCCGGCGCTCTCGTATACCTCGGCGCTGGCGAGGGCGGGCCGCCGTTCCACATGCTCTCCGACCCGTTCCGCTTCCCCATCCGCTCCCTCTCTTCGGTCTTCTCCCCCGTCGGCACCCTTCCCGACAAGCTTCTCGTCGGCATCACCCGGCTCCGCGCGGCCGCCACCCCGGACGACGTCATCCTCTCCTCGCCGGAGACGACCACGGCGACACATCTGGAGAAGCTCGGGTTCTCGCCGTCCATCGTGGAGCGATTCCTGCGGCCGTTCCTCGCCGGGATATTCTTCGACCCGGCGCTCGACACGTCGTCCCGCCTCTTCGAGCTCGTGTTCAAGCGCCTCGCCCTTGGTGACAATGCCCTGCCGGAGGCCGGCATCGGCGCCATCGCCGGGCAGCTCGCGGATCGCCTCCCCGCTGGCTCCGTTCGCCTCACCGCCCGCGCCGCCGCCATCGACCCGTCATCCGGCGTGACGCTCGACACTGGCGAGACCGTGTCCGGCGAGCTCGGCGTCATCGTCGCGGTCGAGCAGCCGGAATCCGAGAAGCTCCTGCCGCAGCTACCTACGAGACCCAAGAACAAGAAGGCGGCCGAGAGGAGCACCGTGTGCCTCTACTTCTCCGCGGACCGCGCGGCGGTGCAAGAACCCGTGCTGCTCCTGAACGGGTCGGGCAAGGGGATCGTGAACAACATGTTCTTCGCGACCAACGTGGCGCCGTCGTACGCGCCGGCGGGGAAGGTGCTGGTGTCCGTGTCGCTCGTGGGGTCCTTCGCCGACCGGGAGGACGCGGAGCTGGCCGGCGAGGTTGTCCGGGAGCTCGGCGGGTGGTTCGGGGCGGGGGAGGTGGCATCGTGGGCGCACCTGAGGACGTACCGCATCGGCTTCGCGCAGCCGGACCAGACGCCGCCCACGGAACCAGCGGGGCGGGACCCCAGGGTCGGCGACGGCGTGTACGTGTGCGGGGATCACTGGTGCTCCGCCACGTTCGATGGCGCGATGGTGTCCGGGAGGAGGGCGGCCGAGGCCCTGGCCAAGGATGGAGGGCTGTCCCAATCCTTGAGCTGAGGAAAATGGCTTCTGTGCGCGAGGATTTCCATTGTTCTTACTGTTCGAGTGGCAGGGGCAAAAGGCACGTCCGAGCACATCTCTGGTTTGTGTAAATGTTAGTTCGTGTATTAAATTCTTCTGAAAGGCGATTCATCTTTTTTTTTTTGAACAAGGGATGGGTCCGGAAGGACCCAGAGCACGCATATATTAAACAGCGGTGGAAGTACAATGCTCACACAAGGACACAAAGAAAGGAAAAATTACAACTAGGTCCCTGACCTTTTCATGGAGGAGCCCCAACAGAGAAACTAGATTACAATTGGGTCCAAACACTTCCCCAAATCAGAACCAATCGCACCGACGCCGGGGACGGACCACTTGGTTCGATGCAACCACCATGGCCTTCGAAGATGTGGAGCTCGTCTGAGAAGGACACCATGGACTCTGGATCGAAGAAGATCTGCCTCCCTTTTGACAATCATGGCCAGGAGGAATCACAAGGCCGCCATTCGGCCAGAAAAGCCGTCGGCGAGTTGAAGACCGGAGCCGTAGCTTCAACACAAACACCGACGGGAATGAACTGCTGCCCAAACACTGTACTCCAGTATTCCAACCCTCCTCATCTGTCCTGTCACCACCGAGATGACGAAAAGAGAGAAAGAGGGGCGACTGGAGCTCCTCCAGATCAGGGGCGACTCGGGTCACCGATCTAGTCATCTCCCCAACTCCAACAGCATTCCAACCAACCACCATGGCCGAATCAAAGAACACTAGAAGCAAAAGAGGGCACATATCGGATTTATTTAGAGAAGAAGGGGGATGTGTAGTAGGGGCGATGGCGGCCAAAGCGGCTCGTCGCCATGGATCTGGCCGAACGGTGCCAGCATAGGAACCAGACCCAAGGCTTCTCCAATCCTCTACCTCACCTTCATCACCATGAATAAGAGGGAGATGAGATTGAGGAAGAAGAAACAGGGTGGATCCAGATCTGGCCGCCGCTTTATTTGGCAGGGAAAAGAAAACGAGAAGAAAAACTACCACTACACACGGACACACCCTCCTTCCTCCCTCACTCCAGTCGGCATCGCCGGTGGAGGAGGAAGGAAGAAGGGCGGCCGGAATCACGGCACAAGGGCCGAACTCACTCAAAGTCTATGTCTACAGTCTACAGGAAACGAGAGGAAGGGGAGAGGGCCACCTGAAAGGCGATTCATCTGTACTACTCGAAACTCAAAACAGACAGTTAGTTTTGACTTTTTTTAAGGGCAGTGCTCTGCACCGGCGCGCCCGCCCAGTTTTTCTGCCAGTCACATCTGGCGCGTCAGATTCTGTTGTTACCCACCGTCAGATCAGGCCCTTTGCATCTTATTTTTTCTTAAATAAAATGACAACCAATCCAAAACAGCATCGCTGGACATCGGTGACGCTCAAGGCCAGACCTTGAAGCCCCCGCCGCGGTCGCCGTCCCCTTGAAGCATCACCAGCTCACCGCTGGTCGCCGTCCCCGCCGCCGGTCGTCGTCCTCGCAGCACCCGTGCTCGCCGGTTCCAACAGGACCTCGTCGCAGCACCCTGCCGTCATTATGTAGCAACATCGTCGTCATAGAACGCCTGACCCTTTCGTTGTTGCAGCAATTAGCCGCCGCCATCGTAGCACCGCCATGCGGTCGGCCGTAGCTCCCGGCGTTGCCGCTCACACCATCGTCACCATGCCGGCGCCCGGTAGAAGCTTTTTTCCTTGCCGATTGAAGCTTTTTCCTTGCCGGTTGAAACTTTTTCCACGGTTCAAAGTTTTTCTTCCACGCCCATTTGAAGCTTTTACATGGTTGAAGCTTAGTCCTTTGCCGGTTGAAGCTTTTCTATTGCCGATTGTAACATTTTCTTTTGCGGGATGCATCTTCCTAGTCGCCAGTAACAGTCGTCTGCCTCGCCGGCCAAAAAATTCACCGTCGCTGATGCAGTAAAAATGGCCGCTGGTTGTAGCTTTTTTGCGGGGGTTTGCAGCTCTGGCGCATGAGGTTGCAGCTTCCACGCCCCACCGCCCGTCGTCGCAGCCCCGATGCTTACCGTCGCCGTCCACAACTTCACCTTCGCCGCTTGCAACAAAATGGTCAGCGAGTTGTAGCTTTTTCGTTTGCCGGATGTTGCTTTTTTCTTCTGCGGGATGCATCTTCACAGTCGCAGCAAAACACAACGCCGGTTGTAGCAATTTGTGATGCCGGTTGTAGCTCGCAGCTCCGGTGATGTCCCCTCCCATTCCATCCCATGTCAGGTGCACCCCCGTCATTGCAGCTTCTCGTGCCTTGGGTGTGCCTCGCCATCGCGGTTATGCAGCTTGTCCACCGGAGCTGGCAAAACTGTTGGAGCTGGAGATGGTGCGCTGGGAGAATAGCCGGAGCTGCGGATAAGAGGTGGTCGTCCGTGTGGAGAACTCGTCGGCCGTGCGGTCGACGACCTCACCGGCGAGATTGGGCTGCAGCGGGTAGGGATTGATGCGGGGGTAGATGGCGGCCCCGCCGGCGAGATTGGGCTACAACAGGTAGGGCGATGCGGGGCTCATCTCGCATGGATCCATGGCTGGAGGTTGAAGAAAGAGGAAAGGAGAAGAGCAGTTTCGCGCGCGGGCCCCACCATCTACACAAGTCTCTCGCGGAACGGGTGTTTCGTGGGCGCGTGAGCCAGCGTGGCGTTGGAGCCGGCCGCAAGTTCGGCCGGCCTGCCGGCTCCAAACGTTTTCCTTTTTTAAAGGAGTTTGAAACTTTGGATCTGTCTACACCACTATGATGCACACACACATTTTTTCCCTCAAATTTACAAGAAGTCAACATCTAGTCCTTCATCTTTTTTTGCCGACATTTAATCTCTCGTGTCTCAAAACCAAAGATATTTCGTCCAAAACCAGAAATACGAGAAAAACTGCTAACGAGTCACTGGTTTTCTATCTCCTTCACCCTCTCTCTCTCTCTCTCTCTCATAGAATGGTGACATTTTCTCGAGCACCTTGTGTGCGCTCGCCCAGCACACCAATGAAGATGGAGGACTTCGCGAGGCTCTAGCTGGTGCCACCACACATGCGGCCTCGCCTCCGCTTCGTGCCACTGCCGCTGTTGTGCATGGATGGGACGGCACCGAGTCCATGGCCGATGTGCCGCCTGACAAGCTCAAGCTAACAAAGGCCATGGAAGGGCTCGCTGCACCACTCGGTGCGTTCCTCATAGCATCAACACCACGGACTACAGTGACGACCACATGGGCGACATGCGGCTCGTGCACAATACGACCACCCGTAGCACCCGTACCGCGTCGATGTGCTCTTTCTCCCATTCCGCCTGCGCCGCTACCCATCCAGCAATGCCAAAAAAAGTCAAGGATTTCTCCACCTCGCACGATATACGGTGGTGGTGGTCGGGAGGGGTGGTTTGCGCGTTCTCTCGATTGCATGCGTGTGCGAGCGATCAAGCCCTTCGCATTACTGAACCCGAGTGAGCCCTCGCATTACTGAACTCGAACGATCGATGCGAGACTCAATCGATCGATCGTTGCTCGTGCGCGGTAGTTTGCAGGCCCGATCGATCGACGTGAGTCTCTCGCTACCTGATACGTCTCCGTCGTATATATTTTTCCAAACACTTTTGCTCTTGTTTTGGCCCCTAATTTGCATGATTTGAATGGAACTAACCCGGACTGACGTTGTTTTCAGCAGAATTACCATGGTGTTGTTTTTTGTGCAGAAATAAAAGTTCTTGAAATTGGATGAAACTTTTTGGAGATTTTTTATGGAATAAATAAAAAATACTGGAACCAAGAACCACTGGAGGGGGGGCCACCCAGTGCCGCGCCACCCCCCCCCCCCAAGCGCGCCCTGGTGGCTCGTGGGGCCCACGTGGCTCCGCTGACCCTAATCTCTGGCCTATAAATTCACAATTCCAGAGAAAAAAATAAGAGAGGAAGTTTTATTGCGTTTCACGATACGGAGCCGCCGCCACCTCCTGTTCTTCATCGGGAGGCCAAATCTGGAGTCCGTTTGGGGCTCCGGAGAGGGGGATCTTCCGGCATCGTCATCATCAACCATCCTTCATCGCCAATTTCATGATGCTCACCGCCGGGAGTGAGTAATTCCTTCGTAGGCCTGCTGGACGGTGATGAGTTGGATGAGATTTATCATGTAATCGAGTTAGTTTTGTTAGGGCTTGATCCCTAGTATCCACTATGTTCTGAGATTGATGTTGCTATGACTTTGCTATGCTTAATGCTTGTCACTAGGGCCCGAGTGCCATGATTTCAAATCTGAACCCTTTATGTTTTCATGAATATATTTGTGTTCTTGATCCGATCTTGCTAGTTATACACACCTGCTACATGTTATGATCCGCATACCCCAAGGTGACAATAATTGAGATTCTTTCCGGTGATTGCCGTAGTTTGAGGAGTTCATGTATTCACTATGTGTTAATGCTTTGTTCCGGTTCTCTATTAAAAGGAAGCCTTAATATCCCTTAGTTTCCTTATGGGACAAAAGATGTCATGCAAGTTCTTATCGCAAGCACGTATGACTATATACGGAATACATGCTTACATTACATTGATGAATTGGAGCTAGTTCTGTGTCACCCTAGGTTATGACTGTTACATGATGAATGTTATCCAACATAATCACCGATCCAGTGCCTACGAGTTTTTCACATATTGTTCTTTGCTAAGTTACTACTGTTGCTACTACTGTCACAATTGCTACAAAATTATTGCTGCTACTGTTACTATTATTGCTATTGCTATCAAACTACCGTATTACTGTGCTACTGATCACTCTGCTGCAGATATTTAGTCTCCAGGTGTGGTTGAATTGACAACTCAACTGCTAATACTTGCAAATATTCTTTGGCTCCCCTTGTGTCGAATCAATAAATTTGGGTTGAATACTCTACCCTCGAAAACTGTTGCGATCCCCTATACTTGTGGGTTATCACTACCCTGCAGCTGTGCGCGTGGTGCGAGAAACCTGCATATGTGCAAGTCGTTGTGCGTGCAGTAGTGTAGGATACCCCGATCGATGGATACACGTACATTACTCTCTCTCTCTCTCTCCCCCCCTCTCTCTCTTGCTCGGGACGCTTCACATGTTCTTAGTATGCGTGAGTGTATAGTTGCGAGAAGCCCCTACGTGCGATACGTAGAGTCCAGACCAGTCGGTTGTTGCGAGGACCCCTCCACGCGTGATTTGTAGAGTTGACCCAGTCGGTTACTGCTTGCTCTCTCGTAGGAGTGGTTAGGTAACCCCAGTGTAAGGGTGATGTAACCTAGTAATAGGTATTTCCCTTGATTAAGAACCAAGATTTATCGAACCAGTAGAAATACCTATGCAGCAACTAATGATCAATATCTGCATACAACACACAAAATAAACTTGTGTCTAATGATTCAATAAGGTTGTTAGTTTTCTTGTCATGCTAGTTACAAGGGTAGAATATATGGTATGGCTGGTATTGATAAATTGATAAAATAAAAAAATGAACAACAATAAAGCAAATTAATGATGGTTTTTTTCAGTAATAAAAATAAAACCCTGGGGCCATAGCTCCATTAGATGCATCTCTGCAAGCAAGATAAATGTATTGTGATCAACAAATTACAGTTGTGTACCAGTTAAATTACAATATTTCTATTTATGACTATGATCATTGATGGCAACAATCTTGAATAGGCATTACGTCTGATATACGTTAGGAAATTTAAAAACAAAATGCAAAATTTGAAGAAAAAGAAGTCTTGGAAATCATAAAATGTTTGTGGATTCATACAAATATTTATGATTTCGATTTTTTTTCAGGACATCATAAGATATTCGCATATTAAAAAATGTTCATGATTTTGACAAAATGTTCGGGAAATAAAAAAAAATCATGATTTTGAAAATAAGTTTGTGTATTAAAAAATGTTCGTGAATTTTTAAAAAATGTTCGCGAATTCATGTTCATCAGTTTTTAAACACGTTCACAGAAAGACAAAAAATGTTCAAAAATTTAGAAAAATGGTCATCGATTCGAAAACAATTCGCCTATTAAAAATTGATAAACAAATATTCGTGAATGTTCAAAAATTGTTTCGAAACTTCAACAAATGTTCGTCGATTCAAAAAAAGTTCGCCGATTCAAAGAAACATTCAAGAGTTAAAAAAAATGTTCTTAATTTCAAAAAAAAAGTTGCGAATTTATAAAATTTTCATGATTTCAAAAAATATTCGGGATTTATTTTTAAAATGTACACGAGTTCAAGAAAATGTTCATGATTTCAAAAAATGTTCAGGAATTTAAAATATGTCCGTATAAACGAATAAAAGGAAAAACAAACATGAAAAAAAAGGCAAAACAGAAAATAAAATGGAAAAAATGAAAAAGATAAAAGGAAGAAAAACACAGAAAAAATAGAAAAAAGTTCGGGAAGGTTCTAGAACTTTCCCAAACTGATGGCAAAATGATCAGAACGGACCGCTATGTCTCGCTTATAGCGAGACCTTTATCTTTTTTTTTGAGAAAAGCTTATAGTGAGACCTTGCGCTCCCGCAAAATGGCGTCTCCCTAAATGGGCAAGGCCAGGCGCGCGGGAGGCCACGGCCTCGTTGTTTTGTTTTGTTTTCATCTTTTTTTCTTTTTCTTTACCTTCATTTATAGTTTCAAATATTCTAAAAAAATATGCTACAAAAAATACTTTCCATAAAAGCATCTGAAAAATATGTCAAGCAAGCATTTGAAAAATGTTAATTGTGTATAGAGAAAATGTTTCTCATGTATACAAAAAATATATAATGTGTGTGAAAAAAGTTGATCATGTATTTAAAAAAAATTAATCAAGCAATTTAAAAAATGTTGAAAAGGCATTTGAATTTTTTTTAAATGTGTTGAGAAAAAGTGTTGACTGTATTAGAAAATGTTATATTTATATTCTAAAAATGTTAAACTTGTATTTGAATTTTTTTAAAGTATATAGAAAAAATGTTGACCATGTATTAAAAAACAGTTAATCTTGCATTTGAAAATTTTTATCATCAAGCATTTAAAAAATGTTAAATGTTTATAGGAAAAATGTTGACCATGCATAAAAAAAATAATCTTGTATTTGAAAAATGTTAATCAAGCATTTGAAAATGTAAAAAATGTGTAGAAAAAATATTGACCATGTATTAAAAAAATGTTAATATTGTATTGAAAAATGTTAATCAAGCATTTAATTTTTTTTAAAACGTGCACAGAAAAAAAAATGTTGACTATGTATTCAAACCCGAGAAAGAAACAAAGAGAAAGAAGAAAACCGATGAAAACGAAGAAAGAAACAAAAGAAAATCGAAGAAAGAAAGAAAAGCAAAAAGCCCATGAAGCCGAGAACGAAACAAAGAAAGACGAAAAAAAAAAGAAAGAAAAGAAAAACCAGTTAAAATCGTGAGAGAAACAAAGAAACCCGATGGAAAAACATAAGACTAAAGAAAACCATTGAAGAAATGGAGAAAACCAAAGGAAAAAAAAAAGCCGGAAGAAACCAGTACATCAACCACCACGAGCGATCTTCTCGATCGGAAACAGCGAAAGGAAAAACAAATGAAAAAGGGGCGGCCCAGTACTGTAGCGGTGGTGAAAATGCTTCAGGCAAGACCGAAGGAACACTCGCTATAACTGAGATATAGCATTTGCGGTGGGGGGGGGGGGGGGGGGGGGGGGGTGAGGGTGTGAGGGTGGAGGGGCGGCTCATGCTTAGCAGCTGTCGTCTGGTTTCTTTCCTCGGACTTGTTCCTTGCGCGAAGATGGGCCTCCCTTGTCTCTTGTCTTCTATCAATCCGCCTTTTAGACTCTTCTTTTTCGCCTTAAGTGCTGCCTCTGGAACTTGTGTCATGACACTTTATTATTACGCAACAGTACAATGAATATTCTCATCATAATCCATGCTAGAAACAAAGAGAAGTAAATCGAACACTTGTTGTTCCTCTAGATGTGAAGCCCGTTGATCTATAAAACTGGCTACTGCCAAACTAACTTAAATTTCTTTTTTTTTCAGGGGAAAACTAACTTAAATTTCCCAGGTACAAATTGAGTGATCTACAATAGCTTTATTTTGTTGTACTCAACAGCCAGCGGGCCGAAAATCTTAAATTCATTTCTTGGTGAACAACGATCTCACAGAAGTCAATGAACAGCACATACAACTTATTAAGTTTGGTCATTATCACAAATCACAACTCATAATACCTTATACATCTTTTGGAATGGCTGTACTCCAGTCTTGACAGGCTAACGGAGACAATGTTAATCAACAAAGAGATAACGTTAATTAGTGCGTGTATGTTTTCATATTATTAGCTGGAATGCACTACTTCTGAGCCCTATTCTAAACCATGTTTTGGGCCAGCTTGTGATTTTCGAACTTGCCGTCCTCCGGTGAACTTAATTTGTACTAGCTTTTGAGGCGTGGTTATTATGAAGATTAATACGTTTCCCTCAACAAAAAAAGAAGATTAATAAGTTATTATCGTTTTGCGCGCGAAGATTAATGCATTTATGAACTTCTCAGGATGAACACGAATATCAAATACGTAAGATATTTTTCGGGTTACCTAATCATAAACATGCATTTAGCTTTTTAACAGTAACAAAACTTTAATGTCATATGCTATCAATCTCGATGTTGCAAGTGTTACCTTTCAAGTGCACGCAAAGGTCATGAACGAAGCCATTTGTTGGTTGTGTCCTTGCATCAGTTCCATGTATGATCCATGTTTTGGACAGTATTATAAGCTCAAATGAAAAATAATTCTAATCGAAGTAACAATGTCAAATATCTGCAATGTTTCATTTCCAGATCTGGTTTGATCTTAGCCAAGGAGTAAAAACTAAAACAATATATTAGTCTTATTTTAGTCATCTGATCCATTATGTTCTACCTCCGCACACGTTGTTTCATGACTACGCTAGACGCCTCTCCATTTTTTGAGGTATTTCCCCAATTTCTTGATGGGGATATTATATGCAGGCCTCGTATTTTACTCTAAACGTGCTCTGCACATCGATGTGATGATATATATCTAAATGTTGGAGTTGACCCAGACTGGTTTCTTGTCCAGATACAAGCAGTTGAAAGGAACTTTCGTTTTGTTTTACTCATAGTTCGTTCAGGATCGACGTGATCTTGGATTTTTTCACTTTTAAAAATAAATAAACATTTGGTAACATATACTCCTATCAGCAAAACAAAATACTTTTGTGTATATCAGCGGTAAAAAAACATTAAAAGTTCGACTCTATGCATTCTCAAACGAGTTTTTTTAATAAAAAAATGTAGGAATACCCTCAAGTATATATTGAACAATTATTTAACTCCAGAGGTAATGCTATAATAATATTATAGTTAGTTGGTTTTTGTTCATTTGTCTGACTTTGTAGTTAACCCCTGCTGTTGAGCCAATCCTGTTGCTTCTTAATTCAGTTGTTTCCAGACATGTCTCTACTATATAACAAGTTTCTTCCTTAGTATCCTTTGCCACATCCTGTTCTTCACTTTTAATTCGTAGCTTGGGGCTTGGCTCGTCTATCCAACTCTAAATGGCAAGTGGTAGTTCTTCGGAAGAAGGTGCGCGCCAGAACTCCGCGGACAAGGATAAGCTGGTCACCGTTCTGAGCATCGATGGCGGCGGCGTCAGGGGGATCATTCCGGCCACCATCCTCGCCTTCCTTGGAGAGGAGCTCAAGGTAATAAGATATATGCCTACAAGCTCATCTACCTAGTCATCAAGTATGTTTGTCTACTGTTTCCAGAACAACACTAGCTGTTTCTGTGTTATGTGAACTCTTGCACTATATATCTCCATGTAGAAACTGGATGGGCCAGAAGCTAGGATCGCGGACTACTTTGACGTCATCGCCGGCACGAGCACCGGTGGCCTCTTGACGGTGATGCTAACGGCGCCGGACAAGGATGGCCGGCCGCTGTTCGATGCCAAGGAGCTGGCGCAGTTCTACATCGACGAGTCGCCCAAGATCTTCCCACAGAAGTAACCAAAACATTGGATGTCCATATCATCATAAGACTAGCTTTGTTTACAATTCAGTAGTACTATCTTTGTAGAGTACTGCAACATCATTTCACCCTATCAGAGTGTCATTTGAATGCCAAGTTGCAGGAACTCGTTCTTCGGCAAGATCGCCACAGCTCTAAGGATGGTGCGCGGGCCCAAGTACAACGGCAAGTACCTCCATGCGCTGCTTCGTCGGTACCTCGGTGAGACCAAGTTGGACGGGACGCTAACCAATGTGGTCATCCCGACCTTTGATATCGCATACCTGCAACCCACGATTTTCTCGAGCTTTTAGGTATTCCCTCCGTCCTGAATTACTTATCGCAGAAATGGATAGATTTTTTTTTTGAAAAGATAAGAAATGGATGTATAGAACTAAAAATACGTCTAGATACACCCGTTTCTGTGACAAGTAATTCGGGACAAAGAGTATATATCGCATATCTGATTGGTCTGTGCACATGAAATATTATCTAGTAGTCAAAAAATGTGGCACTAAATTAAAAATGTTCAAAAAATGTGTGCAATCCAATCAGTCAAGCCTGTTGAATTTCGGCCATGCCCAGCTTATTGTTATTCTCACAGGATGTATTTAGATCCTTTCAAAATTTTCTCTCTCTTTAGCTTCAGCTCATGGAAAACCATGTTTGTTGGCTACTGACCAACGACTAGTAGTATCATAGAATGCCGAGGAGCAACGGATCTACTTTTATGCAAGGATTACTACTGACTAACTGCTTCGTTTTGTATAATCTCGTCACCAGGAAAGAAGTTAGTAACTTCTTTTTTCTCTTGCGAAAATTAACTTGTGGTTTCTAATTAACTCCATGCCATGCATGCATGCATGAACCTGTAACAATATGATCAGTTGAAGCACTCGCCTGCGAAAAACGCACTCCTGTCAGACATCGCGATCAGCACCTCCGCCGCACCGACGTTCTTCCCGGCACACTACTTCAAGACCAAGGACGACAAAGGCGAGCCGAGGCCCTTCAACCTCATCGACGGCGGCCTCGCCGCCAACAACCCTGTAAGCTAGCTAGCGCCTCACCGCCAGCCACACCACATCGACACGCCCCCTAAATCTCACGTACCGCATGCATGCATCTTCCCGCCTGCCTACAGACGCTATGCGCGATGAGCCAAGTGTCGCAGGACATCATCCTGGAGAACGGCGAGTTCTTCGTGCAGAACCCGGTGGACTACGGCAAGTTCATGGTCGTCTCCATCGGCTGCGGGCTGAACCCGAAGGAGAGCTACAGCGCCAGGGACGCCGCCAAGTGGGGGATCCTGAACTGGATCGTCAAGGACGGCAGTCACGGCACCGCCCCCATCGTCGACATGTTCAACGCCGCCAGCGCCGACATGGTCGACATCCACCTCTCCGTCCTCTTCGGCGCCCTGCGCTCCTCCCACCGCTACCTGCGCATCCAGTACGACCAGCTGAGCGGGAGCGCGGGCTCGATCGACGACTGCTCGAAGGAGAACATGGACAGGCTGGTGCAGATCGGGGACGAGCTCCTCAGGAAGAACGTGTCCCGGGTGGACCTGGAGACCGGCCGGAACGTGGAGATGCCCGGCCAGGGCACCAACGCGGAGCAGCTCACCAAGTTCGCAAAGCACCTATCCGACGAGCGGCGCCGCCGCAAGAAGGTGCTTCAGATTAACTAGCAGCTGGCCGGCTCGCTCTACTGTGTTGAATCTTGCTCGTTTGGTGAATGTTTTCCATTAAGTTTTTTTTACTGCCGTAAAAAATGTTTTTTTGTACAGTTATGTAATATATCGTGCCATATAGTTGGAGAATAAATTAAGGGTGTTCTTGTTTTGCCGGAGCAAGTGTTGATCACATTATTTGCCTTGTTTCCCGGATTATCTTTCAGTCCAATACTCTTTTAAGTCTAACAAATTCGACTAACGAACTCATAGTCATAGTCGTGTGCTTTGCCAACAAGAAACCTCGGTGCAACGACCCAGACAAAGCATGATTTGAGCCGGATTGGCTTAACTTGTAGGCTGAGAAGACTGCACAATCACATGAGCAGCATGAGATAATGTCTGAGCCGTGTGTTGGTTTAATTTGCAGGCAGAGAACACCTGCTATCCTAATCCACATCGTATTTCAGTGTCTCTGCAGAGGAATGCGTGCATTGATAAACAAATGATGCAAGTATATTTGTAGGGGAACAAATGATGTCAGTTAGTTGTTGCCCAGTTGAAGCTTTGCATTTGTATATCTGGACAAAGCGCGTCATGAAGTACTAATGTTATGTTTATTCAAGTTGAAATCCGTGGAATCTCATTGTCTTACTCAAGGTGACCATAATCCTCCTCGCGACTATAATGCATGCGTTCACGTCATTCATATTGGTTGGTCAGCGCTGGTGCTGTGATTCATTCAGGAAAGCTACTACTTAAATACGTGTATTATATGGATTTCTTTGAAGTGGTATACACGATATTGTGATGAAGAACAACCAATTTTTTTGGCAAAGAAGATATGAACACACAATGAAGAACGAACGAACACAATTGCTTCACCGAGTCCCAAACATGTTCTAAGAGCATATGATGCAAAATAGGGCTAATGCCAAACAAACCGTTTTTAGGGCATTTGGACCAAAAGCACAGCTCTAGCATATGCCATATCCCTATATGGTGATGCATTTTTTTTGAGTCGGCCTCATATTTTGCTCCCAAGTGCTGTAAATATACCCCCTACATTTTTATTTACTCCACATATTAGATTTGACTGAAGTCAAATTTTATAAAATTTGTCCAAGTTTGTAGAAAACAATATGAACATTTACAGTAAAAAATTTCTATGATGTGAAAATATATGCAATGATGAATCCAGTGGTATTGATTTGCTGGTGTATATGTTAATATATTTTTCTACAAACTTTTTTGAAAAAAAAAATTCTACAAACTTATTGATATAAAGTTTGACTTTAGAAAAACCTAATATACGGACTAAATAAAAATGGAGGGAGTACAACAGCCACGCGGCTACCGCAAAACAAACCCGTAGCTGTGTGTAGCCCAACTGTCAGGGTGAACTTCCCGCCTCGCAGCCTGTCATGCGTGCGTCGTCGCGACGACCGATTCCGACCACCACTGCCACTCCTGCACCCTCCCCCCCCCCCCCCGGCCGCCGCCGCGTCGGATCCATCCTCAGCATCGACCAAATCGGTCGTCGCCCCACCACATTTGGTCGCCACCGCGTCGACCGGTTCCGCCCACCGCCGCACTGCCCCGCGCCGAATCCATCTGTCACACCAACCGAATCGGCCGCAGCACCACCCCATTCGGCTGCCACCGCATCGGGCGCCGCGTCTCGACCAATTTCGACCACCACCGGCTGCGCCGGATGCTTGCCCCACCACTCTCTGAGGATGCCGTCGTGAGTAGCACGGGCTTCCGCGTCGTTCGTCTTCGGCAGTCCGGCCGCTACATCGCCAAAATCTTGAGTGATGGGCGGCGGACGCAGCTCGGCACCTACGACACACCGGAGCTCGCCGCCCACGCGTACAACCTCGTTGCTTGGACGTTTTGTCGACCGAGGTCCAAGCTCAACTTCCCGGATGTTCCGAGTGTCAAGGAGGCGGAGTTTCTTGCTCCCGATGTGCGGTTTGTGTCCCACAAAGAGGAGAAGGAAGACCGCCTAGTCGTGGAGCAGCACACCTCCCATGAGGGTGACATGGTGGCTATGGCGAGGTTCGCCTAGCCCAATCCGCACCTCTTGGACGCGAAGCGCAAATTCTTCACCAGGAGGAACAAGGAGCGCAAGAAGGAGATGACGGTCAAGAAGGAGGATGAGGCAGGCCCCTCAATGGCGATCAACATTGAGACAGACGAGGACGAGTTGGATAGTGGGGATGAGCCGTTCCTGGAGCTTTGGAACCGTGTCAACGACGATGATGATGACGAGTAGTGTGTCGTGGGTTCGTAGACCTTTCGTAGTGAGTCAATCATGTTGTTTGAACTCATGTTTCAGCATGTATGCAGTTGTGGAGAAAGACATGTTTGGATGCCCTATTTTACATCATCTGCTACGACAGACAAAATTTTGGATGCCCTATATTGCATCATCCATCATGGCATATTTTTTGGGTGCCCTAAGAGCATCTCTAGACGATCCCTCAAAACCGGTTAAGGGAGTAAAAATTCCGTTTTGAGAATTTAAACCAGACATAACCAAACCCTTATCTGGTTTAGCTCCTCAAAAAATTTACTCCTCGCGTCGGCCAACGCTTATATTTACTTAGCCGTGGCTCAATCTTTGGATAAATCCCCCTCCCCCCCCCCCCGCCCCTCTCCCTCGCTCGAACCGCATCGATGTTGGCGCCGCCCAAATCCACCCTGCACCTCCACCGGCACTCCCGCCCGCACCGCAGCCACCCCGCATCCCACCGGCACTTCCAATCGACCGACGCCGACCCCGACTCCCCTGAAATGGCGGGATCTAGTCGTCGAAGGTCTCCTCCGCGTGGTCTTTTAGGATAAGGGGTGTGGTAGAGATGCCCCTAAGAACAACTGTTGCTAGCTGTGATGTCATCGAGTTCCCATCGACGCCACTAGTTCAATTGTGATGCCAATGGGTACCTTGCGCTGCATGGGCTGCCTTCCCTTTTTACGGACACATTTTCTCAATAAAGGGCAATACTTAATATCTAGCTCACACCACACCTGGTCTGTGGAACGACATAATCAGTGACGGAGGCAGGAATCAAAAATCACGGGGGCCAAATGACTTGCACTTTTGATAACAGGGGCCAAATTACACTAATACATGTATTTTCCTAGAATCTGAGAGATAGAGAGCACATATACGCACAAATTTTAAATCATGGGGGAGCCATGGGTCCTGCCAGTCTCTCATGTCTCCGCCACTGGACCCAATGTAAAAACTAGTCGAGAAAACGAGGATGCACACCGCGTTTTCTACATCTATATATATACCAATATAAAAAGGCCCAAAAGAGCAGATTCTACTAATCACGATCATCAAATCATGTCAATTCAATTACCTAGATAGCTCCAGTGGCAAGCACTCAACATGCTTAGCGTGTAATCAATATCATATGAAATATCAATGTCACTGCTACTCACATAATTGACATGCAATCAATATTCTATCTAAAATCAAGATGCACTGAATATTCTTTCAAATATCAACGTGCATTGCACGTACTCATTTACTAGTTACAAGAAATAAAAGGAAAAAGGGGATGCCACCGAAATGACATGCTCAAGCTACCAACAATAATAGGCAAGCAAAACTCAACTAAATTTGATATTGTTGGTTGAAACCAACAACTACCAGTTTGAATAACTTCTTCTTACATGTTTTAAGCATGGGTATATCGAGGCATTTAGCTAGTGATTTTTGGGGTCATTTAGCTAGTATTTTACACAATGTTTTTGGGGGGATTATAGTATGGGCACACAAGAGATATTTGTTGCTCATTGCAAGCGTTACTAGCATATTGTGACACCCTGGTTTTGGCCACTTTTTCTTTGCAAATATTTTTCTGGTTTTATTTGCTTTTTTTATTGAATTTCAAACTAGTTCATTGATTTTGGACTTGAGGGTTCTTTGAATTTCTTTCTAGGTGATCCAACACCCTCAACACCTTGCCAATATCTTGTCTCATACCCACTGACCTAAACCCTAATTTTTATCCTTTCAAAATAATTCATTTTCTCCTTTGGAAATGCCTATTTTCACTATGGGTTGTGAAGCAACCTATAGCTCTGTTGATCAAAAAATTCCCAAATTAATACCACACCTTCTTGACAGCATATACTCCCACAATACTCAAAAATATTTCATGGTCCAGTTCAAAATTTTGCCCAGAAAATTCCTTTTTCTTTCTGGACAGAGTTGGCCATCCGTGAAGCAACCTATATCTCCATGATTCAGAAAATTCCCAAATTCATCCCTGAGATACTAGGAGCCATATCTTTCCAAAATATTCAAAAATATTCCATAATCCAGTTCAATTTTTCAGAAAGATAATTCTGACAAGCCTCTGGTCATTTCAAGTCTTTGTGAAGGAAGTAGCAGCTAGAAGTGTCCATTGGCTCTGAAATTTTTATAGCATCTTACCACTACCAAATAACCTCCCAGTACCAAATTTCACCTCAAGGAGCCTATCCATGTGAGTGCAACATCCTCAGCAAGTTTCTGGACCAGAATGTGGTTTGTACATGAACCATGCTCAAAACTTTGCAAAAATTCCTGGAATTTCTCTAGCATGTAGTCCTTCCAACCTAGAACACCCTAGACAACTCTTTTGGCTCAGTCCACAGCTCATCTTCTCTCTGGAACTCTCCCAAGTTTCTGGCCAGAAACTGTTTTTGATGCTACCATTCAGCTCAGGATGTATCTAGCCAGATCAGTGGCACGGGGAGGCTACGGGACCTAGGGTCGGCACCCCAGACACGGTTCGGCAGGCCAGCTTGCACCGTGGGCGCCAGTGCACGCGGTGACCACGCGGCTGGCACTGCCAAACGCGCGCTCCGGGCGCCGTCAGGCTCGGGTCTCGTCGGAGCGAGACACCCGCGTCACCGTACCTCATCCGTTCACGCCGACAGCGTCTCCACCACCCACGTACCCCCTCCAAAACCCTCCCCTACCTCCGGCGAGGCTCGCCGCCGCTCGCCGCCAAGTTCACCCACGGGCAGAACAGTGCGCCGCGGTCTCCGCCGTTGTCCGCACGCCCTTAATGGCTCCGGACCTGTCCCGTCTCCCCTGTGAGCTCTCGTCCCCTCCATACGCGCTCCGCAGGCCAGCTCAACGCCCAGCTCACCCCCCCCGAGTTCGTCCGCATCTCCACGGCGGCCGCCGACCACAGCATCGCCGTTTGGCTATATAAGCCGCAACTCGGAGCCCCAGCTCCTCACCGCTCCACCCCCTCCCCCTCTCAATCCACCTCCGGTGCCCAAGCGCGGAGCCCGGACCCTTCTCTTCCCCAGCTCCGACAATGAGCTCCGCCGCACTGCCAACCACCCTCCCGCCGCTCTGGTAAGTTCTAACACCAACCCAGCCTACCCACGAGATCCTAGTGATCCCCTGATCCACCCCAGCCCCTTCACCACTCGACATTCCGCCGGAATCGCCGGCTTCGACTAGCCCCGAAGCTTGCCGCCGCCAGAGAGAAAGGGCGCGGCGTCGTCCGACCACCTCCGGAGGAGCTACGCGTACAGGGGAACCGTCGTCGACTGCCCGATCTAGTCCCGCCGTCTCCTAGCCTCGCCGACGTCCCTACGCCGGAGAACCACCGTCGGTGAGCCGCCTCGCCTCTGCCCTCGCTCTCTCTCTCCTTTAAATATGACAGGGTGGCCCCACCTGTCATAGGCCCAGCCGTGCCCGAATCGTTTTTAAGTGAAGGCGCATTCTGTGAGTGCGCCATCGACGTGGCCTTCTCTGGAAATTCCAGAATTTCAGTTTAATTCAATATTTAGTCCAGTTTGACCAGAAACTTTGACCAACTCTAATTTTTAAACCACAAGTCCAAATGAAATGAATCTTTCTGCAATAGTTTTGTCTTGAGCCCCTTTATTTTCTGGCAAAATTTGGTATTTTCCCGTATGTATAGAATTTTTGACCAACAGAAATGCTTTATGTGACATTTTCTTTTGCCATTTAAAAATATTTTCAGAAGGAAATTGCTTTGGTGTTGAAGACCAGGAGTTTGTTGACACCCCACTTGAGCAAGGCAAGCCACATCATCCATTGCATAAGGCATTACAATAGTGTTGGCTCTATGTTGAATTCTTTTTGCATTAATTTAATCAAAGATAAAAATGTCTTAGCTCATACTGTTTGATGTCATGGCATACTCTAGCAAGCATGATAAGATAACTTTGTCTGATGCATGTTATGTTATTCAATAAAACCTAAATTTGATGGTTGATCAAGTGCCACCGACTCGGACTTACCCGTGCAGCCACATCTGCCGGAATGGGATGGCCTTGACTTGGTCTAACCTCGTGCTCTTTTACCGGTACCACCAAAGAGGGAAGGTTATGCGTGCGTGCTGCCCTGATCAGGTAGACGACGATAACCTTGTGAGCCCAAGTTAAGTTATTTGCCGGCGTCCCCGTTTGGGACAATTTAGTTTGGCCACGACGGTGGCAGGTGTCAGAAGTGACACAGGGGCCACCCAGGACGTGACCCAGAAGGGGAATGATTGTCGGTGGTATGATAGAAGGGTCACAGGTTAGGCGAGTTTCGTTGGATGAATGTCCATGGTGTGGGTAAAGTGCGCAACCTCTGCAGAGAGTAAGAATCTATTCAAATAGTTGCGTCCACAGTATTGGACACAGTCCGCACTAGGTCACACTGCATGGTCAACAATAATGATGGAAGAACTCATCTGAAGCTCAGACGTGATCTGTGGGTCACAAGTGCTCCGAGGGTAATGGTGTGAACCCGGAGGAGAGTAAATTGGTAACCAGTAACAGTAAGTGAGCATCTTAAAGCATGCCTATTTCTTAAGCATTTAACCTAGTCACTGCCATACTGTTGTTTGCTGCACTATTTTGATTGTTGTGAGCTTGCGAGTACATTCCAAGTACTCACCTGGCGTATCATGCCAGATGCAGGAGAAGCCGAGGGTGGAGATCCCGATGGTTCGTGCTACGCTAACTAGGTCGTGTCCCAACAGTGTCCCTATGGGATGGAGTGTCTCACCCGATGTTCCGCTACGCCGTAGTATTTTCCACTAGTACTGAGGCCCTTGAGATGTCTCATAAATAATGTAGATACTGTCATAGCACGAGTAGTGCTCCTGGCCTCACTGTCCTATGTAACATCCAAGCTTATACTTGTATCATATCAATAAAGATCAGTTATGTTCTGTTCCAAGTTGTTGTGTGTCTCCAGAAGACATGATCTCTCGGTTGGGAACACAAGGTAAACCGGTTCTCTGAGCCGGGGTGCCACAACGCTTGGTATCAGAGCCGTGCTGACTGTAGGACACCCTAGTTAACCTCGCGCTAGAGTCCCGATTAGCCTAGAGTCTTGGCGTGCGCTTTGCTTGCTGCATTTGTGTAGATGTCACCTGTTCCCTACCACTATAATCATGAGCCGGCACCGTTCACTTTTCCGGTACTACTTCGCAGCGTCTGGCTTTGGCTTTATCCCAATGGCGGAGATCCAGTATATCAGGTGTTCCGAGAGCAGCTTGCAAGTTCAGTGTACGAGTATCACGCTGAGGCCTTCCCTACTACGAGTTCGGAGATTGGCAGCTATTCCCTCTCTTCCAAGGGTGGAACTGCTTTACTCCCGATCTGGCGATTCAGTTTGCTGCTATGGAGGCTCTCATTGACTTGCGCTTTCATGAGGTCGAGATGCAGACACGCCCAGGTTTCTTTCACTACCCCACCCTGTCGCCTACGACAGGGCGAGTTCTCTTTGCGCCTGTTGATCCGGCAAGTGACCGGGCGACTGGTGTTTTATCCCGTTATCTGAACGCCAGTTATCGTATGATCACCTCCTTGGCTGAGGAGCTATCTCGCGCCCGAGAGGCACTTGCAGATGCTACTGCAGCACAGTCTCCTCCTTCCCCTGTGTTTTCACCTATGCATACACCGCTTATTCCACCTTCGCTCGTGCCTGAGGCTCCTTCTAGCTTGTTCGGACCACCAGGCACTTTGTATGGTATCCGGCGTGAGACCCCAGCTGAGTGGGCCTCGCTGCTAGCCACTCCAGCTGCTCCGATGCTGAGGCGTCGTGCTACTTCTCCCTTAGCAGGAGAACCTTCCCGTCAGCGTTGTCGTGTTTCCTTTGTTCCGGAGGACGTGGTCCACATCATCATCTCCGATTCTGAGGCGGAATCAGATGACGAGGAGTCTTCAGTCTGTCAGTGCTCGTGCCATCCGCGTGACTAGAGTGGATGTTGGAGTTTTAGCACGTGTATGCATCATAGCATCTTTGCATATGTCAACTGCCGTATGAGCAGTACTAGCCATGATACCCTCTACTAGCTTGCCATGTATGATGTTGGGTTGCCTTGTATAATTATGTTGCTCATTTCGTTTTTCTTTGATTTTGTTTTCTTGGTGTCACATTGTTGTAGTTCCCTTATGGATGTTGCTCATCAATTCGGTATTTTGCAATGGGAACAGATATAGGATGAAGAGGTGTAGTAACCAAGGTGGCGATGGAACTCCGGTTCGTCGATCCGCCAGACAAGCAGGAAAACCACCAGAAGATTTGCCACCTCCACCACCACAACCACTGATCAGATTATGAGGATGTTTGAGGAGAAAAGAAATCAGGATCTCATGGAATTTTTGAGGAGTATGCAAACCATGGTAGGACAGAATCATAACAATGGGACGCACTCCAAGCTGTCTGATTTCAGCGTACCAAGTCACCCAATTTTAGTCAAGCTGTTGATCCAATTGAAGCTGATGACTGGCTGAGGACCATGGAGAAGAAGTTGGAAATAGCTCGCTGTGATGAGTCAGACAAGGTTCCTTTTGTTACTCACTACTTGGAAGGGCCGGCAGCCATATGGTGGGATAATGCAAAAACTGTATGGCCTTCTGAAGAAAATATTACCTGGGAGAAATTTAAGGAGGTGTTCCGAAGGTACCATATTCCCACTGGCATAATGAAGGTGAAGCAGAGGGAATTTCTTGCTCTTACTCAAGGAAACATGTCAGTTGGTGAGTACCTGAACAAATTCAATAATCTGGCACGGTACTCCACCCATGACGTGTCCACGGAAGAAAGAAAGATAGATCGGTTCCTAGGAGGACTCAATCATACCCTCCGTTGTCAGCTCTATATGCTGGATTTTCCTGACTTTCAGACTCTGGTAAATAAAGCTTTCATAGCTGAACGGGAGCATAAGTCAGGATATGAGGACCGCAAGCGTAAGTTTGAACCCAAGAAGGACAACCGCGAGCAGTTTGCGCAGAAGCCACGTATCTGGCAACCGGTTCAGCCTGAGTACAAGCCTACTTGGAATAGTGGCAACAATAACAACAGGCCAGGTAACCAGGACAAGACCTATGGTAAACAGCCAGTGCTAGAAGACTACCGACGCAACAACACTTGTTTCACTTGTGGTCAAGGCAGGCATTATTCCAAGCAGTGCCCCACAAGGGCCGGGTAGCCACCATCCGACTTCAAGCTACAAGTCAGCAATATTGGACACCGCCCCAATCAGGACTTCCGTCGCGGCCAAGTCCATCATATCTCTGCTGAGGAAGCCCGTGAAGCACCAGACGTGGTCCTCGGTATGTTTCCTATTAACGACATACCTGCAGTTATCTTATTTGATTCCGGGGCTTCCCATTCGTTTATTTCGCGGAGTTTTGCCACCATACACAAATTTTCTCCCTCTCTTTTGGACAAAATCATGGTGGTACAATCCCCTGGCTCCATGCTCAGAACAAATGTCATATATAAGGATCTGGAAATCTTGATACACGGAGTTAAGTTTCCAGCCACCCTTATCGCCATTGAATCCCCTGTACTGGACATAATACTGGGGATGGATTGGTTGACACCGCACCAGGTCTGCATCAACTGCGTCACTAGGACAGTAACATTGGTTAACCCGGCAGGACAAACAGTTCAGTTTACCGCTAGCTGAATACTGTCAAAGAAAGGAATGGCATTCAAGACCACTGCTACAGATATGAACTTGATTCCGGTAGTCAGTGAATTTCCGGACGTGTTCCCTGAGGAACTACCAGGAATGCCACCCGACCGGGAACTGGAATTTGCTATCGATGTCGTTCCCGGAACTGCTCCAATATACAAGAAGTACTACCGCATGCCATCCACAGAGCTGGTGGAATTGAAGAAGCAGTTGGATGAGTTGCTACAGATAGGGTACATTCGCCCAAGCATCTCGCCGTGGGGATCACCCGTGCTGTTTGTTAAGAAGAAGGATGGCAGTCTACGAATGTGCGTGGACTATCGCCCGCTGAATGAGGTCACTATTAAAAATAAGTACCCGCTCCCCCGCATTGATGACTTGTTCAACCAGTTAAACGGGGCCCGGGTATTTTCCAAGATTGACCTCCGAACAGGGTATCACCAGCTAAAAATTAGGAAAGAGGATATCCCCAAGACAGCCTTCACCACCCGATATGGTCTATACGAATTTATAGTCATGTCGTTTGGGCTGATCAATGCTCCAGCCTATTTCATGAGCATGATGAACAAAGTCTTCATGGACTTTCTGGACAAGTTTGTGGTAGTGTTCATCAACGATATCCTCATATACTCCAAAAATGAAGAGGAGCACAAACAACACCTTCGTGCTATCCTGGAGAGATTAAGGACCCACCGCTTGTATGCCAAGTTTAGCAAGTGTGAATTTTGGCTAAGAGAGGTGGGATTTCTGGGGCACATTCTGTCAAAACAGGGTGTGGCCGTCGACCCCAGCAAAGTGACTGCTGTATTAAACTGGAAGACACCAGCCACGGTAACTGAAGTCCGCAGTTTCCTGGGATTGGCAGGCTACTACCATCGTTTTATTGAAAGCTTCTCTAAGATAGCCAAGCCACTGACAGAATTGTTGAAGAAGAATCACAAGTTTTTTGGACGGAGGAATGTGATAGCAGCTTTATGGAGCTAAAGACGAGGCTAACCATAGCCCCTGTCTTAATTCTTCCGGATATCCACAAGAGCTTTGACATATACTGTGATGCTTCCAGGCGTGGAATTGGCTGCGTGTTGATGCAGGAAGGAAAGGTTGTAGCGTATGCATCCAGACAGCTACGACCCCATGAAGAGAATTACCCCACCCATGACTTGGAATTAGCAGCCGTGGTTCATGCCCTGAAAATTTGGAGGCATTATCTTATTGGACAGCGATGTGAAATATACACGGACCACAAAAGCCTCAAGTATATTTCCACACAACCCGATCTTAACCTCAGACAAAGAAGATGGCTTGAACTAGTCAAGGACTATGACCTCGGGATCAATTATCATCCGGGAAAAGCCAATGTGGTCGCAGATGCCCTGAGTAGGAAACCGGGCACTGTGAATGCAATAACTGAAGGTATCCATCCGAGGTTACAAGAAGAGTTTGCCAAGCTTAACTTGGTACTTTGTGGCCCGATTAACCCGGATACATTGGAAATCACTCCAACACTTATGGAGGAAATTAAAGAAGCTCAGAAAGCAGACGGGAGCATACAAGGGATCAAGGAGAACATACAACAAGGAAAGGACAAGTCCTTCCGTATTGACGATCAGGGAACATTATGGTTTGATAACCGGATATGCGTACCTGATCAAGAAAACCTGAGACAGCAAATATTACGAGAAGCGCATGAATCCGCATATTCCATTCACCCGGGGGAACAAAAATGTACCAGGACCTAAGGGAAACTTTCTGGTGGCCAGGGATGCAAAGAGACATTGCTTACTACGTCGCATGTTGCGATGTATGTAATAAGGTTAAGGCTGAGCACCAGAAACCAGCCGTATTATTGCAACCCTTACAGGTTCCCCAATGGAAATGGGATGACATATGTATGGACTTTATTGTTGGGCTACCCAAGTCAACGAGAGGCCATGATGGCATTTGGGTTATCGTGGATATACTTACTAAAGTGGCTCACTTTATTCCAGTAAAGACCACCTTCAGGGCCGACCAGCTCACGCAGCTCTATATGTCCCGAATCGTCAGCATTCATGGAGTATCCAAGTCCATCATGTCAGATAGAGGATCCTTGTTCACCTCAGCATTCTGGCTATGTTTACACCAAGCTCTAGGAACCGTGTTGAAGCATAGCACGGCATATCACCCACAGACGGACGGGCAGACCGAACGAGTGAACCAAATATTGGAAGATATGCTTCGGTCTTGTGCCCTCACCTATGGACCTAAGTGGGAGAATAGTCTACCCTATGCGGAATTTTCCTACAACAATAGTTATCAGGCAAGCCTCAAAATGTCACCATTTGAAGCGCTCTATGGGCGTAAATGCCGCACCCCCTTAAATTGGTCACAGACAGGAGACAGTCGTATCTTTGGCACAGATTTGATGCTCGAGGCTGAGAAGCAAGTTAATGAAATTCAAGAGCGTCTTCGAGCAGCTAAGTCCCGTCAAAAGAGCTACTATGACCCTAAACACCGGGAAGTAACTTTTGAGCCCGGAGAGTATGCCTACCTCCGAGTAACCCCCATGAAAGGGGTAAAAAGGTTTCATACTAGAGGAAAACTTGCGCCCAGATATATCGGTCCCTTTCCAGTGATTGTTAGAAGAGGCAGGGTAGCCTACCAATTGGAGCTACCGCCAAAATTGTCCGAGGTTCACGATGTCTTTCACATATCATAGTTGAGAAAGTGCATTGCACCTCCGATCAAACAGGCAGACATGAGTGAACTAGAGCTGACCAGAGATCTGACATATGAGGAAAAACCTGTCAGAATCTTGGATGAGATGGAAAGAACCACTAGGAGTAAAGTGATCAAATTCTATAAGTTACTGTGGGATCACCATACCGAGGAAGAAAATATCTGGGAAAGAGAAGATTTCCTAAAGTCAGCATATCCGTATTTGTTACCTAAGCAACCGAATCTCGAGGATGAGATTCATCCTAAGGGGGGTAGGTTTGTGACACCCTGCTTTTGGCCACTTTTTCTTTGCAAATATTTTTCTGGTTTTATTTGCTTTTTGATTGAATTTCAAACTAGTTCATTGATTTTGGACTTGAGGGTTCTTTGAATTTCTTTCTAGGTGATCCAACACCCTCAACACCTTGCCAATATCTTGTCTCATACCCACTGACCTAAACCCTAATTTTTATCCTTTCAAAATAATTCATTTTCTCCTTTGGAAATGCCTATTTTCACTATGGGTTGTGAAGCAACCTATAGCTCTGTTGATCCGAAAATTCCCAAATTAATACCACACCTTCTTGACAGCATCTACTCCCACAATGCTCAAAAATATTTCATGGTCCAGTTCAAAATTTTGCCCAAAAAATTCCTTTTTCTTTCTGGACAGAGTTGGCCATCTGTGAAGCAACCTATATCTCCATGATTCAGAAAATTCCCAAATTAATCCCTGAGATACTAGGAGCCATATCTTTCCACAATATCCAAAAATATTCCATAATCCAGTTCAATTTTTCAGCAAGATAATTCTGACAAGCCTCTGGTCATTTCAAGTCTTTGTGAAGGAAGTACTAGCTAGAAGTGTCCATTGGCTCTGAAATTTTTATAGCATCTTACCACTACCAAATAACCTCCCAGTGCCAAATTTCACCTCAAGGAACCTATCCATGTGAGTGCAACATCCTCAACAAGTTTCTGGACCAGAATGTGGTTTGTACATGAACCATGCTCAAAACTTTCCAAAAATTCCTGTAATTTCTCTAGCATGTAGTCCTTCCAACCTAGAACACCCTAGACAAATCTTTTGGCTCAGTCCACAGCTCATCTTCTCTCTGGAACTCTCTCAAGTTTCTAACCAGAAACTGTTTTTGATACTACCATTCAGCTCAGGATGTATCTAGCCAGATCAGTGGCACGGGGAGGCTATGGGACCTAGGGTCGGCACCCCAGACACGGTTCGGCAGGCTAGCTTGCACCGTGGGCGCCAGTGCACGCGGTGACCACGCGACTGACACTGCCAAACGCGCGCTCTGGGCGCCGTCAGGCTCGGGTCTCGTCGGAGCGAGACACCCGCGTCACCGTACCTCGTCCATTCGTGCCGACAGCATCTCCACCACCCACGTACCCCCTCCAGAACCCTCCCCTACCTCCGGCGAGGCTCGCTGCCGCTTGCGGCCAAGTTCACCCACGGGCAGAACAGTGCGCCGCGATCGCCGCCGTTGTCCGCACGCCCTTAATGGCTCCGGACCTGTCCCGTCTCCCCTTTGAGCTCCCGTCCCCTCCATACGCGCTCCGCAGGCCAGCTCAACGCCCAGCTCACCCCCGCCCTCCCGAGTTCGTCCGCATCTCCACGGTGGCTTTCGGCCACAGTATCGCCGTTTGGCTATATAAGCCGCAGCTCGGAGCCCCAGCTCCTCACCACTCCACCCCTCCCCCTCTCAATCGACCTCCGACGCCCAAGCGCGGAGCCCGAACCCTTCTCTTCCCCAGCTCCGACAGTGAGCTCCGCCGCACTACCAACCACCCTCCCGCCGCTCCGGTGAGCTCCAACACCAACCCATCCTACCCCCGAGATCCTAGTGATCCCCTGATCCACCCTAGCCCCTCCACCACTCGACATTCCGCCGGAATCGCCGGCTTCGACTAGCCCCGAAGCTCGCCGCCGCCGAAGAGAAAGGGCGCAGTGTCGTTTGACCACCTCCGGAGGAGCTACGGGTACAGGGGGGGACCGCCGTCGACTGCCCGATCTAGTCCCGCCGTCTCCTAGCCTCGCCGCCGTCCCTACGCCGGAGAACCACCGTCGGTGAGCCGCCTCCCCTCTGCCCTCGCTCTCTCTCCTTTAAATATGACAGGGTGGCCCCACCTGTCATAGGCAAGCCGCGCCCGAATCGTTTTTTAAGTGAAGGCGCATTCTGCAAGTGCACCATCGACGTGGCCTTCTCTGGAAATTCCAGAATTTCAGTTTAATTCAATATTTAGTCAAGTTTCACCAGAAACTTTGACCAACTCTAATTTTTAAACTACAAGTCCAAATCAAATGAATCATTTTGCAACAGTTTTGTCTTGAGCCCCTTTATTTTCTGGCAAAATTTGGTATTTTCCCCATATGTATAGAATTTTTGACCAACAGGAATGCTTTATGTGACATTTTCTTTTGCCATTTAAAAATATTTTCAGAAGGAAATTGCTTTGGTGTTGAAGATCAGGAGTTTGTTGAAACCCCACTTGAGCAAGGCAAGCCACATCATCCATTGCATAAGGCATTACAATAGTGTTGGCTCTATGTTGAATTATTTTTGCATTAATTTAATCAAAGATAAAAATGTCTTAGCTCATACTGTTTGATGTCATGGCATACTCTAGCAAGCATGATAAGATAACTTTGTCTGATGCATGTTATGTTATTCAATAAAACCTAAATTTGATGGTTGATCAAGTGCCACCGACCCGGACTTACCCGTGCAGCCACATCTGCCGGAATGGGACGGCCTTGACTTGGTCTAACCTGGTGCTCTTTTACCGGTACCACCAAAGAGGGAAGGTTATGCGTGCGTGCTGCCCTGATCAGGTAGACGGCGATAACCTTGTGAGCCCAAGTTAAGTTATTTGCCGGTGTCCCCGTTTGGGACAATTTAGTTTGGCCACGACGGTGGCAGGTGTCAGAAGTGACACAGGGGCCACCCAGGACATGACCCGGAAGGGGAATGATTGTCGGTGGTACGATAGAAGGGTCACAGGTTAGGCGAGTTTCGTTGGACGAATGTCCATAGTGTGGGTAAAGTGCGCAACCTCTGCAGAGTGTAAGAATCTATTCGAATAGCCGCGTCTAGGGTATTGGACACAGTCCGCACTAGGTCACATTGCATGGTCAACAATAATGATGGAAGAACTCATCTTAAGCTCAGACGTGATCTGTGGGTCACAAGTGCTCCGGGGGTAATGGTGTGAACCCGGAGGAGAGTAAGTTGGTAACCAGTAACAGTAAGTGAGCATCTTAAAGCATGCCTGTTTCCTAAGCATTTAACCTAGTCACTGTGTCGGGGGGATGATCCCCGGGTAGGCAACGGAGCCCGGATCCCCTTTCTTTTCAAAATATCGGGGCAGGGCAAGCCCCTCAATCCGGCTGGCCTGCGCGCCGGCTCCCCAGCGCGAGCCGGCTCGGCATGGCGATCCGGCTTGGCCGGCTGGCCTAGGCCGGCTGGCCGCTAGAGGATAGCCCTCATGACAAGACCAGCATGGCAACAACGCCCCCTCCTTGGCGCCGACCCACGCGGGCATGGCTACAGCGCTCCCTGCGCCCCCGCCCGGGGCGGGCGGTGTCGGGGCGGCGCGATCCTGTTGCTAGGAGGCGCCGACCGCCCTATGACGAACGACAAGACCTGCCACAGTGCCGCGCTGCCGACCGAGCCCGTGCCCGGCGGACCCGGCGACCCGGCGGGCCCCACCGCCGGCTCCTAGACAATGACACCAGGGCCCCGCGCCCGTGCATCTTTACCAATGTAACCCTGGAGGGTCGGGCTATAAGACCCCCCGGGGGGCCTCCATGCAGAGGGGTTCGTTCTCTCTTAGCCTTGGACATTGGGCACACACACTCACACATATAGACAGGAGAAGGAGAGAGCTAGCTCTTCTTCCTCCTCCCACCAAACAGCTCCAGGAGCGCATTGTAACCACTCTGTGAAACCCATCTAGTAGATCCGGCAGGACTAGGGGTGTTACCTCCCTCGGAGGGCCCCGAACCTGGGTACATCGCGAGTCCCTCTCCGCTTGTCCCCAACCTCGCTTCCGGAACCCACCGGCGTCCTCCCGTAACCCCACCTTTTTAGCCATCTTATGGCATCTGCCGTGAGAACACCACGACAGTTGGCGCCAACCGTGGGGCTGCTCGCGGCGCCGGCCGGAGTCAAGTTTCGGACGAGGCCCTTCACCAGCTCCGGCGAGCGCATCGTGCACGGTTTGGCCCGTGCGCCTCGCACGGCCAACCCGGCCGGCTGCAGCGCTGCGCCGAACGCGGACGCCGCCTGCCCCGCAGGCTGCCTCGTCGTCCCTTTCGGCGCGCTGCGCGTCTTTGTCGCGCTCATCCCCGACGAATACCCCGGCGAGGTGCTCAGCTTCGCCAACTCCCCCGTTCCCGTTGACTGCGCCGTCTCCGACGACATCGCGGATCTCTGCGCCCGCGCGGAGGTGCTGACCATCGGCGCCAGCTTCGGCTCCCCGCGCGACAAGGAGAAGGCCGCCGCGGCCGCCGCTGCCGCGGCTACGGCTCCGCCACGCTGGGTCGACCCGCTCCACGAGACGATCCGGAGTCTGCAAGCCCCCATCACGACCGACGCCGACACAGCTGCTACAGCGGCGCAGCTCAACGAGGACCGCCAGCATCTGTTGGTCGAGGCCACGGAGCTCGCGGCAACCCGGCGCCGGCTGGAGTCCGCTCAGCGAGAGTACGACAGCGCCCACAGCTTCACGCCGGCCGCTGCCGAGCCCAGCCGGGTCGCGGAGGTGCGGATCCATGGGGGCGCAATCGGCCGTGCGCTAGGCGCAGTCCGGCCCGTGTACGACACCCTCGTCAAGAACATGCGCGCGGCGCAGGCGGACATGGCGGATCTCGAATTCCTGGAGGGCGAAGAGCTACTGCAGCAGCAGCAGCAGCGCATCCACGACCTCATCGCTGCGGCGAACGAGCAGCAGAAGCAGTTCGACCCGGCCCAGCCATCCGCCTCTGCCTCAGGAAAAACCGGAAACCCGGAGAGGGCCCTCTGGGACGCGCGGCAGACGTCCTCCCACGCCAATAGCGCGAGCCGCTCTGGCCGGCACCGGTCCGGTCGGAGCCGGCACAACCGTGCCGCAATCGCTGGAGACGGCATCGCTGGCGAGACGGCTGGCGACGGCCGGGTTCAGCTGCCGGAGCCCCCCGTGCGTCCGGCTCGGCGGCCCGAGCCGGCCCCGGAAGCCCCGGCACCCCGCGGTCCCGTGGCGGACCGGATCGGGCCTCGCGGTCCCGTAGCGGACCGGCTCGGCCCCCGCGAGCCCTATGACGAAAGTGAGGCCCGTCATCACATCGACCGGCTGGCGCGCTCCACGGCCCTGGAGGAGGAGAGCTCTGTCGGCCCGGCGTGCTTTGGCCCCCGCATTCGCGAGGAGCCCTTCCCCAAAGGCTTCTCGCTGCCCCGCGACTCGCCCAAGTACAACGGCGCCACCAAGCCGGAGGACTGGCTGACTGACTACACCACGGCTGTCGGCATAGCCGGCGGCAACCGGCGCGTGGCCGTGCGATACGTCCCCCTCATGCTGCTCGGCTCGGCCCGGACGTGGCTTAACAGCCTCCGAGCCGGCAGCGTGAATTCCTGGCTGGATTTCGAAGACGCGTTCATTCGCAACTTCACCAGCACCTACAAGCATCCCGGCAAGCCTCGCCAGCTCTCCATGTGCGTCCAGAAGCCAGGCGAGCCCCTGCGTGATTTCCTCACGCGGTGGACGGAGCTCCGCAACTCCTGCGAGGGCGTCGACGAGGTCCAAGCCATCCAGTACTTCATCGACGGATGCCTGGACGGCACTTTGGTCAAGCACCGGCTGGTGTGCGATGAGCCGGAGACCCTGGCGGAGCTCATGGCTGTGGCGGACAAGTACGCGATGGCCGACTCCGCAATGAATGTGAAGATCACGATCGACGCAGACGGCAAGCTCCTCCCGGCCCAGCCGGCTCCCCCCCAAGCCGGCTGGCGACAACAACCAGCGCCGGCAAGACAACAACAACAGCAATGGCAAGCGCAGGAACGACCAGCAGGCGCCCCGCTACGACAACCGGCAGGTCACCGCGGTGGAAGGGGAACAGCCGGCTGAGCAAGGCTCCAGCCAGCGCCCGCGCATCGGCAAGGCCGCCTGGCAGCCCAAGCTGTCCTTCGAGCAGATGCTCGACGCCCCCTGCAAAAACCACAGCGGCGCGAAGCCGTCGACGCACACGCTCCGGCAGTGCAGCTTCAACCAGCGCCTGTTGAAGGGCAACCTTCCGCCCCCGCCACCCGGAGCCGGCCCGCAGCAGCCGCTGCTTCCCCCGCCCCCGCCGCCACCCGGTGCCCTCGCCGACAACCCTTTCCCGCGTCCGGACGCGTCCTACGTCGTCTTCACCAGCGAAGGGGATGACAAGCACTCCAAGCGCAAGCACGCGGCCGAGGTGAACGCCGTCGTCCCTCCGGTTCCCCAGTACATGCACTGGTCCGACCGGCCGGTGAGCTGGACCCGGGAGGACCACCCGGCCGTCATGCCCACGCCGGGTGGCTACGCCCTTGTGCTCGACCCCACCTTCGTCTCCGAGAAGTGCACCTGCCGCTTTTCGCGGGTGCTGATCGACGGCGGCAGCAGCATCAACATCTTGTACCGTGACACCATGACCAAGCTCGGCATCGAGGTGCGACAGTTGGAGCCGACCCGGACGGTGTTCCACGGCATCCTGCCGGGTCTCTCTTGCTCTCCGATCGGCCGGACCCGGCTTGACGTCCTGTTCGGCTCCAGCAGCCATTTCCGCCGCGAGCCGATCTGGTTCGAGGTGGTCGACCTGGCCAGCCCCTACCACGTGCTGCTGGGCCGGCCCGCAATGGCCAAATTCATGGCGGTCCCCCACTACGCCTACCTGAAGTTAAAGATGTCGGGTCCCAAGGGCCTCATCACCATCGTCGGCGACTACAAGAAATCCCTCGAGTGCGCCAAAGCCGGCTCCCAGCTGGCCAAGTCGCTGGTCTCGCCAAGGAGAGGCGCCAGCTCGACCAGATCGTGGCGCTGGCTAGCGCGCAGCCGGCCGTGCCGACTCCGCCCAAGCCGGCCGCCGACGAGGCCTCCTTCAAGCCGGCCAAGGACACGAAGAGGGTCCCGCTCAACCCGGCCGACCCCGGTTCCAGCAAGTACGTCGTCGTGGTCCTCGACAGCAAATAGGAAGGCGAGCTCTTCGATTTCCTCCGTGAGAATCAGGATATCTTCGCATGGTCTCCCAAAGACATGCCGGGTGTCCCGAGGGAATTCGCCGAGCACAAACTTCACGTCCGCAAGGACGCCAAGCCTGTCCGACAGCCGCTGCGCCGCTTCTCCGAGGAGAAACGAGGAACCATCGGTGAAGAAATCGCCCGGCTGCTCGCAGCCGGCTTCATCATGGAAGTTTTCCACCCGGAGTGGCTGGCCAACCCAGTCCTCGTCCTGAAGAAAAATGGCACCTGGCGCATGTGCATCGACTACACCAGCCTGAACAAGGCATGCCCCAAAGACCCGTTCGCTCTGCCCCGGATCGACCAAGTCATCGACTCCACAGCCGGCTGCGAGCTCCTGTCCTTTCTGGATGCCTACTCCGGCTACCACCAGATCAAGCTGGACCCGACCGACGCCCTCAAGACGTCCTTCATCACGCCCTTTGGGGCGTATTGCTACATCACCATGTCGTTCGGCTTGAAGAATGCCGGCGCCACCTTCCAGCGCTGCATGCAGAAATGCCTGCTGCCCCAGCTCAGCAGAAATGTGCACGTCTACGTCGACGATATCGTGGTGAAGACCAAGCAGCACCTCACGCTCCTAGCCGACCTCAAGGAGACCTTCGCCAACCCGCGCCGGTTCCAGATCAAGCTCAACCCGGAGAAATGCGTCTTCGGCGTGCCGGCTGGCCAACTCCTCAGCTTCCTCGTCTCGGAGCGTGGCATCGAGACCAACCCGGAAAAGATCAAGGCGATCGAGCGCATGCGCAAGCCGACCCGGCTGCGCGATGTCCAGAAGTTCACCGGCTGCTTGGCCTCTCTCAGCCGGTTCGTCAGCCGGCTGGGGGAGAGGGCCCTGCCCCTGTATCAGCTGATGAAGAAGACGACGGCGTTCGAGTGGAGCGACCAAGCGGACGAAGCTTTTCGCGACCTCAAGCGCATGCTGTCCACCGCACCCGTCCTGGCCGCGCCGGCTGAGAAAGAGCCACTCCTGTTGTACGTCGCCGCCACCTCCCGCATGGTCAGCACGGTGCTGGTCGTCGAGCGCCCCGAGGAGGGCAAGGTGCAGCCGGTCCAGCGTCCGGTGTACTTCCTGAGCGAGGTGCTCTCCGCCTCCAAGCAGAACTACCCCCACTACCAAAAGATGTGCTATGGCGTGTACTTTGCCGCCAAGGAGCTGAGGCAATACTTCCAAGAGCATACCATCACCGTGGTGAGCACGGCCCCCATCGGCGAGATCATGGGCTGCCGGGATGCCTCTGGCCGGGTGGCCAAGTGGGCCATTGAGCTAGCCGGCCACACGATCCTCTACGAGCCCCGCACCACCATCAAGTCCCAAGCACTGGCCGACTTCCTTGTCGACTGGACCGAGACCCAGTACCTGCCACCGGCGCTCGAGTCGACTCACTGGCGCATGCATTTCGACGGCTCCAAGATGCGCAACGGCTTGGGAGCCAGCATCGTGCTGTCCTTCCCCAAGAACGACCGGCTGCAGTACGTCCTGCAGATCCATTTCGCCGCCTCCAACAACGTTGCCGAGTACGAAGCTCTCGTGCACGGCCTCCGGCTGGCCAGGGAGATCGGCATCCGGCGCATCCTCTGCTACGGCGACTCGGATCTGGTGGTGCAGCAAGTTTCCGGCGACTGGGACGCCAAAGACGCCAACATGGCCAGCTACCGCTTCCTGGTCCAGCAACTCTCCGGCGGGTTCGACGGTTGCGAGTTCCTCCACGTCCCGCGCGCGGACAACGAAGCAGCCGACGCCCTGACCAAAGTGGGCTCCACCCGGCAAGCCATCCCATCCGGCGTCTCCCTCGAGCACCTCCGAAAGCCGTCCATCAAGCCGTCTCCCGAGTCGGAATCCATCTTCGTCCCGGACGACCCCGACGCGCCCCCACCGAACCCCGGAGTTCCCGGCCCAAGCTCGGGGGCTGCCGGCTCCGGCCTGGGGGCTGCCGGCTCCGGCCCGGGGACTGCCAGCTCCGGCTCAGAGACTGCCATCTCCGGCTCGGGGGTTGCCGGCCCAAGCTCGGGGACTGTCGGCTCCGGCTCGGGGGCTGCCATCCCGGATCCCATCCCGGCGGTCGTCCTCACGGTGGTGACGGCGCCGTCCTGGGCTCAGCCGATCCTCGCCTTCTTGGAAGACGGCGACCTCCCCAGCGACGAGACCGAAGCTCGGCAAGTGCAGCGGCGAGCGTCCGCCTACAGCATCATCAACCGCGAGCTCGTCAAACGCAGCACGACTGGCATTTTCCAGTGCTGCATCGAGCAGGACAAAGGGATCGAGATCCTCCTCGACATCCACCAGGGCGAGTGCGGGCACCACGCCGCCTCGAGATCCCTGGTGGCCAAAGCTTTCCGCCATGGCTTCTATTGGCCCACGACCCTGCAAGACGCCGAAGAGCTGGTCCTCAAGTGCGAGGGCTGCCAACGCTTCAGCAAACGCAGCCACCAGCCGGCCTCAGCACTCCAAACCATCCCGATCACATGGCCCTTTACCGTCTGGGGGCTCGACATGGTGGGGCCCTTCAAGACCGCCCAAGGCGGCATGACGCACCTGCTGGTCGCCGTCGACAAGTTCACCAAATGTATCAAGGCCAGACCGATCAAGAAACTCGACGGGCCCACGGCCGTCCAGTTCATCAAGGATATCGCAGTCCGCTACGGCTTTCCCCACAGCATCATCACGGATAACGACACCAACTTCACCAAGGGCGCGCTGGCCCACTACTGCTCTGCATCCGGCATCCGGCTCGACTTGGCATCCGTCGCACATCCGCAGTCGAACGGCCAGGTCGAGCGGGCAAACGGCCTCATCCTAGCCGGCATCAAGCCGCGACTCGTCGAGCCGCTCGTGCGCTCACCCCGGCAACTGGCTCGATGAGCTGCCGGCCGTCCTCTGGAGTCTCCGGACGACGCCCAACCGCTCCACCGAGTTCACCCCGTTCTTCCTCGTCTACGGAGCCGAAGCCATTATCCCCACCGACGTCGAGTTCGACTCGCCCCGGGTGACCATGTACACAGAAGCCGAGGCAAAGGAGGCACGCGAAGACGGCGTCGACCTGCTCGAGGAGGCACGCCTTCTGGCCCTCAGCCGGCCAGCCATCTACCAACAAGGCCTGCGCCACTACCACAGCAAGAAAATCAAGCCCCTCGCATTCCGCGAGGGCGACCTTGTGCTCCGGCTCGTACAGCGGACAGCCGGCCAGCACAAGCTGGCCTCCCCCTGGGAGGGCCCCTTCATCGTCAGCAAGGCTCTCTGCGACCGGAACGCCTACTACCTCATCGACGCGCAGAAGCCGAACAAACGCAAGCGAGATGCAGCCGGAGAGGAGTCCAGCCGGCCCTGGAACGCGGAGCTCCTCCGTCCATTTTACAGTTAAACTCATGCATGTATGTATCACCACCTTTTGGATTTAATGAAAGCAGCAAGCCCCTCGTTTTCGTTTCGCCCGCCGAGTCGGCATAGCCGGCTCGGGGGCTCGGGGGTTTCCTTTTCTGTTATTTCTCTGTGTCTATGCACTTCCCTGTTTTCGATTCTCCCGCCGAGTCGGCGCCGCCGGCTCGGGGGCTCGGGGGCTAGCCGGCTAGTCCGCGCCTCGCCATTTTTCCTTAAGTCCATTCCGAAGCATACGAACCGCCAAAGCCCTCTCTTTGCCTGCCACAGCCGGCTCCCGGCTGCCTGGTCAGCAAGAGCTAAAGGTCGGAAGCATCGTCACGCGAGAACGGCTAAGGAGGAGGGCCCGGCTCGGCCAATCCGGCACAACCCGCCTTCTCTTACTAATTCGCCGCACGACCGGCTGCGCGCCAGGCGGCTTCGCCGCCCGCCGCCAGCAGGCCCAGTGGGTGTTTCGCTCGCGCTCAACGTCTAGAAAAGCCTAAGTATTGTACGTCCGCTCTCAAAACAGAATCCCCGTCCTAGCCACAGCCGCCACCCGGCTGTCCGGCTAGCGGGAAGGAAGTCCAGAGAAAAGACAAACAGGAAAAGGCCCAAGGCCGAACAGCAAAAAGTGAAATCGCATGCAAAATTTATATACAGCAAGGGCCTTCGGTCACAAGTTCATTACATGTAACTACACCCCCAGTGGGTGGACCTGCTACCTAACCGAGTTCAAGTACATGAAGGTTGAAGATAAAAAGAAAAAAAATCCTAAGCGGCACCCGCGTCGTCTCCGGCCGGCATCGGCTCAGCCGAGGTGGACGCGACCGCCGGGTCGGGCCCAGTGCTCTCCGGCCTCTCGGTCGTGGCGTCGTCGTCCGGCTCGGCCCCGTCGTCAGCATAGACCCCCGTCTCGGCCGAGCTGCCGTCCGGGTCGTTGAGCAACAGGCCGAACTCGTCGACGGTGAGCTCCTCGCCGTGTTCCGTCCGCGCCAGGACGAACTCGTCGTGTGGGGCGAACGAGGCCAGGTAGCTGGCGCGCCCGGCGATCCGCTGCGCCCGCGTTGCCAAGTCCTCTTCCGCGCCGGCCTGCTGCGCCGCCAAGCGGTCGAGGTCCACGCCCGGATACCACGACACGACGAAGCGCAGCGCCGTCTCTGCCCCGGCGCGGGCCGCGGAGGCCCTCCACGCGCCGAGTCGCTCTACCCCGGCCTCCAGCCATCGCGCCAGCCGGGTGACGCTGTTCGACACCACTGCACTCGGCCAGAGGCTGCTCGCCATGCCCAGCCCGGCCTCGAACAGGCGGTGCATGTGCCCCTCCACGGCTCGAAGACGGGCCTCGCAGGCAAGGACGATCTCCGACAGGCTCCAGGCGGCGTAGACGTCGATCTCCGCCCCTGTCGCACGCAGGTCTGCCCGGTGGGTATACACGGCTGCGTCGGCCGCATCCTGCGTCTCCGGGAAGACTCCTGGCAAACGAAGGAAACAAATCAGTCAAAGAAAGCAACTCGCCGGCTACGCCAGCCGGACCAAAGAAAAGATAGCACTTACGGGCGAAGGTCTCGTCGAGGTGCTGCGCCTCGCCCAGCATCCCGTTCTCCCGTATGGCCGACGCGCGAGCCTGGGCCTCGAGATCCTTCTCGAGCTGGGCGATCCTTCTGCCGGCTTCCGCCAGCTCCTCGGCCGCCTTGCCGCGCTCCTCGGCCGCCTTGCTGCGCTCCTCCGCCAGCTGGCCCAGTTTCGCCTGGCGGGCATCCTCCGTCTTGGCCTTCTCGGCCACTAGCCAGTCCACCTCGGCCTGAAGCCGGTCACGGTCGGTGACGGCGCGATCGCGCTGCTCGCCGCCGGCTTCGGCAAGCCGGCCTCGGAGGCCTGGCACCTCGGCCGCGTCGGCTGCGCGACAGGGTTCCCGGTCAGATGCCGGAAGCAAAGAATAGAAGAAAAAGACAAAGCTATAAGATTCGACCCGGCTGCTCCGCAGTCCGGCCCGAATCTCGGGGGCTACACCCAGTGGGTGCGCTGGCGCGTCCCCACTGAAGGCAAGCAAGGCGTACCCTGAACCCGGCGCAGCTCCTCTTCCTTGGCGGCGAGCTGGGTTTTGGCCTCGCGGTACCGCTCCCGGAGCCGGTTGTACGCGCCGGCCCGGAGGTCGTACAGATGCTGCGCGTAGACAGAAGATTAGAAGAATGCAAAAGACAAGCTATAAGATTCGACCCGGCTGCTCCGCAGCCCGGCCGAACCTCGGGGGCTACACCTAGTGGGTGCACTGGCGCGCCCCCACTGATTCAACAATTGAGGCAAGCAGAGAAGAAAAAACTCACCACAATCGCCTGCTCCAGCCTCCACGCCGCCTCCTGCTCTTCCCGGACGAAGGCCTGCAGGTGCTCGCTCCGACCACGAAGCTGCGAGCGCAAGGCATCCGCCGCGTTGTCCTCCCGGGTTCGCGGCCCGACCACGACCTCGCTGGAGCTCGCCCACGGTTGCTGCAGCGCGGTCCCGGCGCTGGATCCGCTTCCACCCGGCCGCTCGGGGTTCGCGACAGCTTGGGGCGGCACGACCACCAGGGTACCGGCGTCCCCGGTCGCGGCCTCCGGGGCCGGCGTCGGCTGCGCTTGGCCGGACGGTGCGGAGTCCGCCTCGCGCCTCTCTCCGCCGCCCTCGCCTCCTCCCGCCGGGTCGGCCCGGGCCGGCGTGTCCACGACGATGTTCTCATCGACGTCCGACTCGCTGTTGGCCGGCTCCGTCCGCCCGACCGGCTCGCCCGCCCCCTCCGGCCGTGGCTCGATGATCGTCACCGCCGGCGTCGAGCCCTCCTCCATCTCCGGCCATGCCGGGTCTACGGTGGTCCTGGCCCACCTGGCAGAAGCCCTCTCCCACGCGCGGGCCGAGGCCTCCTCCATCTCCTTCTCGGCCTCCGCCCGGTCCCGCCAGGCAGCGCTCGTCGCCGCGTCAAGATCCCGGCCGAACTGACGGGCCTCGAGGTCCTCCTCCGTGGTCCGGTCTGGCTCGCGGTCGATGGCGCTGCTCCGGGTCTTCCTCCAGACGGCCTCGCCCGCCGCGGCCTCTGTCGCCGCCACCGCCAACTCAAGAGCCGACTTGTGCACAGCAAGTCTATCACCGCGAAGGCACAAGCGAGAAGCAAGCAAGAAATCAGAAAAAAGATAAGAAACACTTACCCAATGACCGTCGGGACCTCCCGCCTTTGCCCCACGGACGGGGTGAGCCGGCGCTTTTTCTTCATGACGGCCCTCTCGCGCGCCGGATCCGCCGCCGCCGGGCGCTTCGCGGCCGGCCTCGTCTCAACCGCCTCCTTCCCATGCGGCCGGCTGACGGACGCCGCCGCGCGGGCCGGCCCGGCGCCGGCCATCTTATGCAGCCGTCTTGGGGGGTCGACGCTGGCGTCCTCCCCGGCCGAGGGCGCTGCACCGCGGGCACCGGTCAGGGCCTCCTCCTCGTCATCCGGCCAGTCTCGCTGTGGATCTGGGGGCGGAAACTTACCCGCATTCCGCGACCCGCCGGCCGCGGCATCGGCCAAGCGCGCTTCGACCGCCCCCTCCTCTGCCTCGGCGCCGGCATCCTCCACGTCCGAGTCGGGCAGATCGGCCAGCAGGATCTGGGGATTCGGCCCATCGTGGTTCCGCTGGCTGGCGAATAGCTGTGGCCCTCCCGCGGCATCAGGACACAAGAATAACGTCGAAGCGGCAAAAAATAAAGACCAGGGACTCATCGCCGGCACCGGGTTCCCTCGGTGATAGGGCTCCTTCCCGAAGCTCCACCCGTCCTCCTTCAGCCCGGCCTTGGAGATGTGGTTCACCCGCTGGGCGATCCCGGCCGGTGTCAGCTCCTTGGTCGACATCCGGGTCGGGTCGTGCCGGCCGCTCATGTCGCAGATCCGGTGTGCCCGGCGCTGCAGCGGCTGCACCCGGCGGGCGATGAAGGCCGCGATGAGGTCGGCCGGCTTTAGCCCCTCGCGGTCCGTCATCTCCTCGACCCGGCAGCAGATGTTCAGGATCTCCTGCGGCGGCTTCTTGGGGAGGTAGCCCCAGTTCAGCTTCTCGAGCGGCGGCGCGTGGACGAAAGGCGGAAGGTTGATGACGTCCACCGCCGGGTCGGCGTTCCGGACGTAGAAGAACGTCGTCTGCCACTTTTTGGCCGAGTCCTCAAGCGGCAGCTTGGGAAACGGCCCGTTCGGCCGGCCGGTGACCATCGCGGCTCTGTAGTCCGACATGACGCCAGCCGACGCCCCCTGCTGCTTGAGGAAGAACATTTCCCCCCACAGCTCCACATTCGGCAGCATGCTGAGGTAGCCCTCGCAGAGCGTGGCAAAGCCGGCGACCTGCAGCACGGCGTTGGCGCCGAGGTGATGCGGCTGCAGCCCGAAGAAATCGAGGAAAGCGCGGAAGAAAAGACTCGCGGGAAGGCCGAGCCCGCGCTCGAAATGAGAATAGAAGACAACATGCTCGCCCGCCCGCGGCTGCGGCACCCTCTCCGAGCCGGGCGCGCGCGCGACCAGCGCCTCCGCCGGCGGCAGCCGCTTCGTGCGGCGAAGGTAGCGGATGTTCGTCTCGGTCGTGATGGAGCCCTCCCAAGAGCCTTTCGGCAGCGCCATTGGGGAGGGTTTTCTACGGGCGAGAAGATGCGGCGATGGAGAAGAGGAGAGAGAGAGAAAGAGCTGCGCGCTACGGCCCTCGAGTTGCGACGCGCGGCAGCAGGCGCGGGCAAGGCGTGCGGCGGCGGCAGCACTTTGCTCGGGCGCGGCGGAGAAGAAGCAGAAGCAGAGGAGAGGCGAGGGGCGGGGGTGTGCACGGGAGCGTTTCTGCCGCACTCTCCCCTTTTCCTCATTTATAACCACGAGAGACCGTGGGGGAGTGGGATCGTTTGCGCCCACGATCCCCACTCCCCCGCACTGTGCGCGCACGTTCCCCACGCACATTTACTACGTGGGGAAGCGTAACCGCCAAGGGTTGCCGCAGTAAATCCCTCGCGCGCGGGCCGAGGGCGCGTCGTGGCGGGCCCGGTCCGCAGTCGCGTCCCGTCGCGCGCGTGGGCTGGCAGGCATTGCCCGCCGCGAAGCAACACGTGGCGGCCCGTCGAGCTGCGGCGGGCGCGAATCGTCGTGCAAAGCAAGACTCGTCCGGCGGGCGTTTCCGTTTCCCGCCCAGGCCGGGGTGCCGCGACTCGGCCTCCAGAAGCCGGCACCCAGCAGGTGTTCCCGGCGACCGCTACCGCGTTGCCGACGCACGTACGGGCGGAGCCGCTCGGCCGGGCTCCCGCACCTCACCAACAAATCGGCTCCTCAGGGGGGTAAGCTATGAAGGCCCCCCTACCTGAGGCCGGCGAACCTTCACAGCTTCGGGGACTACTGTCGGGGGGATGATCCCCGGGTAGGCAACGGAGCCCGGATCCCCTTTCTTTTCAAAATATCGGGGCAGGGCAAGCCCCTCAATCCGGCTGGCCTGCGCGCCGGCTCCCCAGCGCGAGCCGGCTCGGCATGGCGACCCGGCTCGGCCGGCTGGCCTAGGACGGCTGGCCGCTAGAGGACAGCCCTCATGACAAGACCAGCATGGCAACAACGCCCCCTCCTTGGCGCCGACCCACGCGGGCATGGCTACAGCGCTCCCTGCGCCCCCGCCCGGGGCGGGCGGTGTCGGGGCGGCGCGATCCTGTTGCTAGGCGGCGCCGACCGCCCTATGACGAACGACAAGACCTGCCACAGTGCCGCGCTGCCGACCGAGCCCGTGCCGGGCGGACCCGGCGGCCCCCACCGCCGGCTCCTAGACGATGACACCAGGGCCCCGCGCCCGTGCATCTTTACCAATGTAACCCTGGGGGGTCGGGCTATAAGACCCCCCGGGGGGCCTCCATGCAGAGGGGTTCGTTCTCTCTTAGCCTTGGACATTGGGCACACACACTCACACATATAGCCAGGAGAAGGAGAGAGCTAGCTCTTCTTCCTCCTCCCACCAAACAGCTCCAGGAGCGCATTGTAACCACTCTGTGAAACCCATCTAGTAGATCCGGCAGGACTAGGGGTGTTACCTCCCTCGGAGGGCCCCGAACCTGGGTACATCGCGAGTCCCTCTCCGCTTGTCCCCAACCTCGCTTCCGGAACCCACCGGCGTCCTCCCGTAACCCCACCTTTTTAGCCATCTTATGGCATCTGCCGTGAGAACACCACGACACACTGCCATACTGTTGTTTGCTGCACTGTTTTGGTTGTTGTGAGCTTGCGAGTACATTCCAAGTACTCACCCGGCGTATCATGCCAGATGCAGGAGAAGCCGAGGGTGGAGATCCCGATGGTTCGTGCTACGCTAACTAGGTCGTGTCCCAGCAGTGTCCCCATGGGATGGAGTGTCTCACCCGATGTTCCGCTACGTCGTAGTATTTTCCACTAGTACTGAGGCCCTTGAGATGTCTCATAAATAATGTAGATACTCTCATAGCACGAGTAGTGCTCCTGGCCTCACTGTCCTATGTAACATCCAAGCTTGTACTTGTATCATATCAATAAAGATCAGTTCAGTTCTGTTCCAAGTTGTTGTGTGTTTTCAGAAGACATGATCTCTGGGTTGGGAACACAAGGTAAACCGGTTCTCTGAGCCGGGCTGCCACACATATCACCCGGTGGAGCCTTGGGTGGGTTGGCCCAGTACGGGGCGGGGGCACCGAGGCATAGTTTTCATCAGTTTTCCTTCTATGTTTTTCTTGAGTCAGTTTTTGTTGTTTTGTTTTTTCGCAGGAGCTGACTTTGTGGTTTCAACTTTTTTGTCTAGTTTCACTCTTTTCTCTTTCTTTGTTTTTCTGTTTCCTTCTCCTTATCAGTTTTTCTTTGTTCTTCAGTTTATTATTTTTCCAGTTTTTGTTGAAATTAAATATAAATATTTTTTATAAATACATGAGCAATTTAAAAGGCATGAGCACTTTTAAAATATATGATTATTTTCTTTGAAATACAAGTATGGATTTTATTTACATGAACAATTTTTAATTTTTTACACAGACATTACTCAGTTTCATGAACATTTTTTGGTTAAATTAACATTTTTGTAAAGAAAATGTACATGATATTTTTGTAAACATGAAACAAGTCTATTTAGTTAGATGAACAATTTTCAAAATGCACTAGCCCTTCCTTAAGAAACTAGAATTTTTTATGTAAATGATACATTGTTAAATTCGCAATACGTGAACATATTTTTTACCTTTAAAAGTGATCTTTATTAGAAAATATCATCATTGCTAGCTTTATTAACTTAAAGTACTCGTTACATCGTCCACTAATAAAGGTAAAAAATGTGGGGGTATATCCAACCAAAGCGTTCGATGGACTATCCCTCGCAAAGTAGGTAGGTCATGTGCAACTGTATTTGACTCTATTACCGCTGGAGCTATGTCTCGCTCGCCTCTCACACGAGGTTAATTGACCGGCCTTGTACTGTAGCAACCTCTATGCGAATTTTTTCCTGTGTTTTTTTATTTCGGTTTTCACCTTTTCCATCAGTTTTTTCTTTTTCCTTTTTTTCAGGGTTCTTTGTTTTCCTTTGTTTCTTTCTTCGATTTTCACCGATTTTCTTTGGGTCTTTTCAACACATGTGAACTTTTTTCATACATACTATATATTTTTTGTATACAATTGGAGTAGTTTTTATACACACTTATCATCTTCGAAATACATGATTAACATTTTTTATAATATATGTTTATATGTCTATTTTTTCATCCACATTGTATATATTTCATTGGTTTATCTAAAACTATTTTATACACGTTTAATATTTTTCAAATACATGATTAACATTTTTTTAAATACATGTTTTAAACATTTTTCAAATATGTGTTAAACATTTCCCAAGTATACGTTCAAATATATTTTGAATGATACAAGTTTTCTAAAATTATGCAAATATTTATTTACTTTGTATAAACATATTTTTTTAATATCACATACATATTTTTTTTGAATGGTACAAACATTTTGTAAAAGTTGAACGAACATTTTTTGACACCGCATGAACATTTTTTAAATGTCCCATGAACACTTTTAAAATTTTAACAAAATTAGTTTTTTAGTGAATGTATTTAGAATTTCCAAAATATAAGCAAAAGTCAAAGAACAGAAAAAGAAAAACACAGGTGTGACGTCAGCGTGACGAGCCAACCTAGCTACTGGCCGGCTCACTCCCGGCTCCCTTGTAGGCGAGCAGAGCTACTATTTCGCATAAAGTGAGACATAGTCGCGCCCCTCTATTACAGTGCTAAATGATGACCTCTCCAAATTCTTGAACAAGTTCTCGACATTCAGCTAAAGTGTTATATGAATAAATGAGATAAATATTATGTTTTCCAAATGAAAAAGAAATCGCTGCTAATGGGCGGCACGAAGGTCGGGCGTGTACGGGTGCGGGAGCTATATGTCCCCTGTACCGAGATGTAATACGTCTCGCCTGCAAGGCGGTATTATTGGGCTAGCGCAATGCTGTATTTGGGTGATACGTCTCCAACGTATCTATAATTTTTTATTGTTCCATGCTATTATAGTATCAATCTTGGATGTTTTATATGCAATTATATGCCATTATATATCATTTTTTGAGGCTAACCTATTAACCCAGTGCCCAGTGTCAGTTGCTGTTTTTTGCTTGTTTTTGCCTTTTAAGAAAATCATTATCAAAAAGAGTCCAAGCGAGAAAAAAATTAGATTAATTTTTTCTGGACCAGAAGAGACCCACGAATCTTCGGGAGAAGACCAGAAGAGCCACGAGGAGGCGGCAAGCCTGGAGGGCGCGCCCAGGGGGTAGGCGCGCCCCCAGGCCTGTGGGCCCCTCGTAGCCCCTCCTGACCTAATTTCAGCGCTATAAATTCACAAATATTCCCAATATACCAGAGAGACAGAAGAGAAAACCTTTCCGCCGCCGCAAGCCTCTGTTCTTCCGCGATTCCATCTGGAGACCTTTTTCGGTACTCTGCCGGAGTGGGAATCGATCACGGAGGGCTTCTTCATCAACCTTGCTGCCCTTCCGATGATGTGTGAGTAGTTTACCACAGACCTACAAGTCCATAGCTAGTAGCTAGATAGCTTCTTCTCTCTCTTTGATCTTCAATACCACGTTCTACTCGATGTTCTTGGAGTTCTATCCGATGTAATCTTCTTTTGCGGTGTGTTTGTTGAGATCTGATGAATTGTGAGTTTATGATTAGATTATTCATGAGAAATATTTGAGTCTTCTCTAAACTCTTTTATGCATGATTATTATAGCTTTGTATTTCTCTTCGATCTATCGATTTGGTTTGTCCAACTAAATTGATTTATCTTGCAATGGGAGAGGTGCTTTGTGATGGGCTCAATCTTGCGGTGTTCAATCCTAGTGACAGAAAGAGACATGACACGTATTTGTATTGTTGGCATTAAGGATAAAAAGATGGGGTTTAATCATATTGCTTGAGTTTACTTTGTCTACATCATGTCATCTTGGTTAAGGCGTTACTCTGTTTCATACTTAATACCCTAGATGCATGCTGGATAGCGGTCGATGGGTGGAGTAATAGTAGTAGATGCAGGCAGGAGTCGGTCTACTTGTCTCGGACGTGATGCCTATATACATAATCATTGCCATGAATCCGTCATAATTATTTGCTTTTTTATCAATTGCCCAACAGTAATTTGTTTACCCACCGTATGCTATGTGTTCGATAGAGAAGCCTCTAGTGAAAATTATGGCCCCCGGGTCTACTTTTATCATATATTAAAATCAAAAATACCTTGCTGCAATTTATTTAGTTTTATTTTATTTAGTATTTTAGTTTATCTATTTACCACTATCAGAATTAATCCTTGCAAATAACCGCTAAGAGGATTGACAACTCTCTTATTTGCGTTGGGTGCAAGTGTTTGCTTTTGTGTGTGCAGATGCGCTTAACGGGATTTTGCTTGGTTCTCCTACTGGATTGATAATCTTGGTTCTTAATTGAGGGAAATACTTATCTCTACTATACTGCATCATCCTCTTCTCTTCGGAGAAATACCAACGCAGTCTACATGTAGCACTGGGGCGTGTGTATTTTTTTGGTCTTTTTTTTTCACTGTTTTACATTGATTTTCTTCATTTTTCAATGTTTTTTCTTCAGTTTCCTTTTCCTTTTACTTTTTTTTCTTTGGTTTTGTTTGGTTCTTTCTTTAGGTTTCATCGGTTTTGTTCAATTTTTCTTTTATTTATTTATTCTTTTTCTCAACACATGTCTCCTTTTTTTACACATTGTATATTTTTATATATATTTAACATTTATTAAATACATGATTACATTTTTTTAATTTTTTTTATGTCTACATTTTTTCATACATATTGTATATTTTTCATTACATCTAAATCATTTTTTATATATGTTTAACATTTTGAAGTACAAGATTTAAATTTTTCATATGCTTCTTTTGAACATTTTCCCAATATTTCATACTCCATCCGTCCCGAATTACTTGTGGCAGAAATGGATGTATGCAGAAGTAAAATACATCTCGATACATCCATTTATATGAAAAGTAATTCCGGATGTAGGGAGTATACATTTAAAACATTTTCATATATATATATTTAGCATTGTGAAGTACATGATTTATATTTAGGGAAATACTTGTTTTGAACATTTTTCTAATATGTGTTAAACATTTTTCAAACACACATTGAAACATTTTTTTTGTATGATACAAACTTTTTTCTTAAAACTACGTGAACTGTTTTTACATTGGATAAACATGTTTTTAAATGTCACAAAACATTTGTTTGAAACGTGTGAACATTTTCTTAAATGTAACGTATATTTTCTGGATGATAGGAAACATTTATTTTGATTTACAGAAACATTTTTTTACAATGTATAGACATTTTTAGAAAATGTCTCGTATATTTTTTGAAACAAGTGAACAATTTTGAAATGTCACATGTATTTTTTTGAATGGTACAAACATTTTATAAAAGCTGAACGAATATTTTTTTACACTGCATGAACATTTTTAAAATGTGCGATGAACAATTGAAAAAATTAACTAAATTACTCCCTTTGTCTTATAATATAAGATGTTATTACAAATATTTAGTAATGTATATATTATTTTTAAATATAAAAAATATAGAAAGTAAGAAAGACACATACACAATGTTAGCGTTGGAAAACTACATCGTTACTGGGCTTGCTTACTACTGGCTCCCTGCAGGCTTTCTTCTGTCTCGCATCAAACGAGACATAGACTCCCAGTGCACGGGCGGCGCGGTTTTTCTATTTGAACTTCGGGCGGCCTGAGGCGTGAGGCTTTCGCGAGAGGTGACATATGGCAGTACCCGGCAGACGCAACTCTTACATATGGGTCCCACTGTCAGTAACAAATCATTTCGATCCATCCAAGCAGCAAGACGATATACCCAAGGCCCAGGCCCAACCGCCCAACCCCGCCCGAACTGCCTCACTCCCGATCCTCTCCGACGACGAGATGGGCTCGATGGAGTTGTCCACCGCGCCGGAGAACGGCACCGCCGCGGCCGCCGCGGCGTGCAACGGCGGGACCGCCCCGGCGAACGGAGGGGTCGAGAGGAGGCTGAGATCCTCGGCCGCATCCGCGTCCTGGGCGGCGCATCTGCCGCTGGAAGTGGGGACGCGCGTGATGTGCCGGTGGCGCGACCAGAAGCCCCACCCCGTCAAGGTCATCGAGCGCCGGAAGTCCTCCTCCTCCTCCTCCCCCGCCGACTACGAGTACTACGTCCATTACACCGAGTGTGAGCAGCCTACCCAGCCCGCCCCATCTGGTTGCTTCGTTTCTAGGGTTAGGTTTATGGCGCTTCAGGTTGGGGAATCTTGGATTTAATGTTTAATTGAGTTTATTGGCTGTGTGATCCGAGGGTTCTAGTGATGAATTGATCTCCAGGTTTGCTTTTGTGTTGGGTGGGGGTGGTCCTTCTCCTGGTCAAATTTTGCAGTACAATCACACATTTCTACCGTGTTTTAAGTTGAAATGGAAACAGGACACCTCCTAGTAGGCTAATATTTGTGGTGTGTTCTATTAAGGGCTCGCAGAATGGCACCAGTACAGAAATGAGTTAACTTGAGTGTGATCTGGCTTGTTTTACTTCATTGACTTATCCATGTTTATTGATTTTGTTTAAACGTTCTGAATTTGCAGTCAACAGGAGGTTGGATGAGTGGGTTAAACTTGAGCAACTTGATCTTGATACTGTCGAGGCTGATGTTGACGAGAAGGTAGACGATAAGGTAAGATAAATAAGTGCAGTTCAGTCGTGGTGCTCAGTGTTCTACATGTTAATGATATATGTACCATTTACTTTAACACGAGATCCTTGACTGCATTGTTAAGTTGCTGTCTACTTGGCCGAGATAATATTAATATTTTTCGTGAACCAACATTAGCTATTCTTTGTGTGAAAAGAATACTCATATGAATCGTTGCACATTTATCCAGGCAACAAGTTTGAAGATGACACGACACCAGAAACGTAAAATCGACGAAACACACGTGGAGGTATGCAATGGACTGTTAAGACTGGATGATTTTATTCCTTTACCTGTCAAATACTTATGTGTAGATTTATTTTTGAAAGTGGTATCCCAGGCTTTGGTTTGCTCTTTGTTGGATTTTCTAACATATTTGGAGAAATGCTTTGAATACACACAAAATTATATTCCTTGATTGTCTCATACTGGAATTATTTACTCTCTCTAATCAATGGGCTGAAACTAATCTCTCACTTGTATCTCCATTACCCTTGCAGCAAGGTCACGAGGAACTTGATGCTGCTAGTTTGCGGGAGCATGAGGAGTTCACAAAGGTGAAAAATATAGCGAAGATAGAACTTGGGAAATATGAGATAGATACCTGGTATTTCTCTCCTTTCCCACCAGAGTACAATGACTCTGCGAAGCTGTTCTTCTGTGAGTTTTGCCTGAACTTCATGAAGCGCAAAGAACAGCTTCAGAGGCACATGGTGAGCTTGCACTTATTTGAACTCCGTGTTTGTGAGATAGGCATTGTTAACTTGCTACTTGTTATTGTCTATATTGTACTTGCTTACTCCTTTTGTGTTTGTCTCGGCCCATGTATCATGATTGTACATCTACCAGTACACACCACCGTTTTTGGTTAGATACAGTTTGCGTTTGGACATGGGAATCTTCTCACACTTCTGTAGGATTTCATGTGAAAGTTTCCAGGGTTCCAAACCGACTCCTATTTTTCACCCTTCTGGCAGTTCTTATCTCTAAATTCAACGTGACTTTTTTCTACAAGGAACTGCATTAAGCAAGAACACAAACCCCTGTCTCCACCTCTTATATTTCTCGGTGTCAAAGGAAGGTCGCCTTTAGCAATCTGCAGTCATTGCCTGTTAGGGTGTGTTTGGATCCTAAGCAATTCTAGTGTTAGCTTTCTTAGCAAGGGCAACTGTTTGGTAAAAGCAAAATAACTAACTTTGCTAATCCATCTACGCTGCGCAGGCTAGAAAAGCCTTGCCCCAGCAGGTGGGCCAATTTGGCTCTCCTCCATTGGCAAAAAATGAGCGGAAGAAAGAAATGGAGATTGCTAGCTGAACCAAATAGCTAGCTTTGCCCACATGGGCTGTAGGTCGAAAGCCTTGGGTAGCTGGGCATGAACGGAAAAACATACAAACACACCTTTACTGTCATCACTCCCTCTCAGTTACAGGCGCTATTTGGACATTAGCATGGTCTCCAGAACATAACTTCGACAAGCAATTTGTACTATTATATATTGATAATTTATCACATAATTTATATATGGGTAAACTAAATATTTATCACTATATTATTTGTTAAAGTAGAGTTAATTTTGACTGCATACATTCTAGGATGCACTTAATTCGTATTCTTACTGGAGGGAGTACTATATTATGACTCGGATGAACATTTCTGGTTTGTGCAACATATTCAGTTGCTCAGTTGATCCACAATGATGGTCTGATGCTTTCCTTTTAGTATTTTGTTTGCTGCACATGTGCACATAATTTCCATTTCAGCGGGTTCTGATTCCCTTGTAAATACCATAAACCCTAACCAGATTGTTTTGCCATCTCCTTTACTTCTGCAGAAGAAGTGTGATCTTAAGCATCCCCCGGGTGATGAAATCTACAGATGTGGAACTCTATCGATGTTTGAGGTAACAAAGTTTGAATGGCACTTTGCTAGCTGGACATCCTTGCTCTTAACTTATGGTCTGCATTATGATATTCTGGTACTAGGAAAGGCTGATAGAGCTGCATATCTGCAGTTAGTTGCTTACAAAACTAGTACTGTAGAAACAACTATAGAACCTAGTTGTCTCATTATAGGCAAATATCTTGAGTCTCGAGCAAAGAAGAATAATAGAAATGCATTAGGACCGTCAGCAATTTCCTTTAGTTCTTCTGAAAACAAGACTGGCAGAATGGGTGGATGAGTTGTTATGTTTTGGTCAATCATCACAGATAATTTTTTTATAAAAATGATAGAAGATTATGTTGAAAGCCAGTGTGTCATTATCTAGAGATGCAAGCATTAACATGTTAATATTAATTGTTGAAGAATCAAATTCCATCTTCATGCTTTATATAGAGATTAACTGATGGCATATATGAAATATACAATCTATTATTCTATTTGCATCATATGTCTACCTGTTATTTCCTATGGAATGGCGTCTTGAGGAATTTTACATTTGAATTGCTTCTTCCTCCAGGTAGACTAGGACATCTACAATTTTATTTGACTGGTTTGACACTGACATTTGCATATCCAAAATGAGATGTTCTCTAAATGGATAATACTGTAAAGGCAATGTATCTAATGCCATATGTTTCTTCAACTATTGATTTTATTATATACATTCATTTATAATCTAAAAGAGCATGTACGCTATCTTGAATCCGCTTGATTCTTCTGTTTGAACTGAAGGCCTGTAATTTATCCCAATTCAGTTTTCCTAGCATAGTAACAATATAAATGCTTGCGCGATGGCAGGTTGATGGCAAGAAGAATAAGGTTTATGGACAGAACCTTTGCTATCTGGCCAAGCTATTCCTTGATCACAAAACACTCTACTACGACGTGGATTTGTTCTTGTTCTATATCCTGTGTGAATGTGATGATCGGGGATGCCATATGGTGGGATATTTCTCCAAGGTAAAGTTTGTGGCGATTCTTTGTAGTTATGAATGTATGATACTTGGTTTAAACCAGTATTGTTATTATTTCCTAGTTCGGTTGAATGTGAATTATATTGTTTGAAGCTATTTCCATAATTTGTGTACAAAATGGGATTCACATTAGTAGTAATGAATCATTTTATGCTACAGAGCAAATGGTCATGTTTGTTAAATTGGGTTTTATCTCTGCAGGAGAAGCACTCTGAGGAAGCTTATAATTTGGCCTGCATTCTCACTCTCCCTCCATACCAAAGAAAGGGTTACGGAAAGTTCCTGATTGCTTTCTGTAAGTCTGAACTTATGCTATATTTGTCATCTCATTGTTAGCTTTTGATTTTCTTGTGGACTAAACTGTTTCTCCACTCTAGCATTTTGTTCATAGTTGAATTTTCTTTATTATGACAGCTTATGAGCTTTCTAAAAAGGAAGGCAAAGTGGGAACACCGGAGCGTCCTCTCTCAGATCTTGGTCTGCTCAGTTATAGAGGCTATTGGACTAGAGTACTTCTGGAAATTTTGAAGAAACATAAGAGCAACATATCTATTAAGGTTAGTGCATTTCCTTCTATCCTACTTTGTTGCTTTAGTTTTTATTGAATCCCTTTTCACAGCTGATCGAACTGTGATGCAATAGCCAACACCTTTTCCTTTTATTTACCCAAATACTTAATTTGATTTACTTAAACCAATCTGTCTGCTATTGTTCCTTGGTTTTCACTGACAAGGAAAACTAGGCCAAAGTGATATCCATCGTTTCCAGCTGACTTATTGGGAGATGATGGATAGATTCTCATGGAAAAAGTTGCATTTTTATGAAATTGTCCTTTTCTAATGATGATGCTTATCGACTTCACACTGCAAACAAACCACCCTGAACTACTCTCTTAACCATAGGTCTCTTCATGGATGTTCGCCTGCACTCTTGGTTTTATATTTTCTGCCTAGAGACTTTACAGGTTGCCATTTAGGTTCCTACTGAAATATACAGTAGTTTGATTCCACAACCTTCGTTATATCTTTTGAGTGCATGCGGAATGTTTTTTCTCCTCTCCATGGAGGGACATTGATCAATATGTTTTGGCTCTTCAGCCAGTGCCCTACCTGTTCATCTTACCCCCAACTACTTTTGGATGTATGCAAATTAGACCATTTCATGATACAATAGAAGAATGAAAAGTCTGGACGTTGTTCTAGCCTTACCATCCTACCTGTTAAACATTTATTTCTGTAGCTGCATCCTTATGTCTCTGAATCCATATCTGCTGTGACCGTCATTTTCTGTCATACTGTTCCTGGGTGCATCCATAACTTTTGCTAACAAGCTGTCACACTTGCACGCAGGAGCTGAGCGACATGACGGCAATCAAAGCGGACGACATCTTGAGCACGCTGCAGAGCCTGGACCTGATCCAGTACCGGAAAGGGCAGCACGTCATCTGCGCGGACCCAAAGGTCCTCGACCGCCACCTCAAGGCCGCGGGGCGGGGAGGCCTCGACGTCGACGTGAGCAAGCTGATCTGGACACCGTACAAAGAGCAAGGCTAAGCAAAGCACATCTGCCATGCGGCCATGCCATGTCGAATTAGATAAGCTGACCAATTGAATCCTGTATATTTCAGTAGGAACTCTCCCCCCTCCCTCTCCCTCGCGCCGTGACGTCCTGAAGCAGTCTCTTTTTTCCGAACTGTGACTGTAGTGGGCTTGTGTAACATCAAATTGTTGTGTCTCTCTGCACATTGTTTGCCAAGCTTTCGGATTAATAACTATGTCACCTGTACTGTATTTGTGGTCTTCCTGCTCGTATAATTGGATGGAGAAGCAAGCAGCACCTGCACATCTGTCACCCGCTTTTTACATACTACAAGAGGTGGGCACCTCTGGCCTATTACATGTTCTCACTTTTCAGTTGTACATTTGGCACTAGCCCAGCCCCCAGCAGCTTGTACCTATGCATCAAAGGGTTGTAAGAAGATAACGGGAGTTGCAGAGCCCTTTTCTGTTGATGGATAATAGTAGCAGTGAGTAACAGAAAATACTTCCTCCGTCCGGAAATAACTGTTGCTCAAACCTCAAACGCATGTATCTCGACAGTTTTTTCCGGATGGAGTAAGTAGTAAGTACTCCAGTAAGTAGTAGGCACTGGAGAGTCGTCCCCTTTGAACTCGTAAACATTCTCTGCCGTGCCTCCTGTCCTGAGAGAGGTTGATGCTCGGAAGCCTGAATACTGAAAGGGATAAAGAATTTTTCCGGCGAGCATTTTGATCTCAGCTTCGAGTTGCTGCCTTTCCAATTTCTAAGTTGGAAGGTCCTCCATGACTTTGCCTTGAAGGAGAGACGAAATTTTCGTTTTCTCAACACAGGTTTGGGTTAGTTGCACCAAACGAATGTAATTGTGCAGATGTGGTAGTGGTAGTACAGTAGATTGCAAGAGGTCTGATGCATCATAAACTTTGCTGACTTCTTAAAATTAGCGTTGTGAACGCTTGTTACTCGTAGCTTTTCAGTGAGTATCACTTGCATGCTCCTATCTGAAGATGGTGTGCATGACGTCATTTTTCCTTCACAGTTTTTCTTCCCAAAATCGAGGTGTTACTGCACATTCTCGGCCCCTGCGTGATCCAGCCGACGAATTTGAGTTTGAGAAACTAGCAGCGATTAGCCAATTACCAGCAATGCATTTACGTGTTCAATGTGCAGACAGATTCGTCAACAAGGAAACTGCTTAGGAGATGACCACGGCGAGGCAGTCACGCATTCTGGACCAATCGAAAGCTTGGAATCCTAGCAACTTCAATAGATCAAGAAATAGGAGATCAATTTCTCGTCTAGCAAGTAAACGCACTAACAAACTAATTAGCAACCAAACAGGTGGAATTAACAGTCTCCAAGCAAATGCTGAAGAATCTGTAATTTCAGGAAGCTTGATCTTAGCCCCAGTCTTGCACCTTACTGTGTCATCTATTAAGGTCAGACACATTGCATTCAACATGGCATTTTATCAAGCTCTGGAAAAATGTGACTGCTAGAGGATGATGCCAGCTGCTGTTGCGCCTTTTTAGGGGTCAGAGAATGACTTCTTCAAACATCATGTTGCACTCCATGGATCCTTTATTTGACCTGTTGATCCACTGGTAAACAGTCTTTATTAGTTCAGACTGCACGAATGCCATGTTGCTCTCAATCACCCAACAATACTTACTGGTAGTGATCAAGAAACCAAGTGCTAGCTGTTCTAATAAGAAATTCTTTGTAACTTTCACTGTGACAGGAGAACCAAAACACAGGAAAGTAGTGTGGAGAAATGACATCTACAGGAGCAGTATATGGAGATATCCACTATCACCTTAGTGTCAATTATTCTTTAGATATGATTGGATTTTGATATTGTTTATTTTTATGGATAAAGATAAGGTGCTGTATTATTATGGAATATCAAACAAGTTAACACGGCTACAGAGAAGAGGAAAAGGATTGAAAGTAATGATTCACAGTAGGTAGAGTATAGTTAATTCTTTATAGAAGTCGACTGTTTAACCTCAAATGTGATGTTTAACTGGAAATGGTTTAACTATTGTGCACATCAGCAAGAGAAGGATCATCTAGGGATAAAAGAAGGATGGTAAGCCAGAATTTCCTCTTCAAATCTACTGTATAGTAAACTGTACTGTTCAAGAACATGTTGGAAATTTAAATGCAGAAAAGAATCATTAAGTTTGGGGCACAAAGCATCATAGTAGAAGGAAATGGTTACATAGCAGAAAAAAAGGGATCTAGTTTTTTGAAAACTTGAATTGTTGAGAACCAATGCAGAAAACGGTAAGAACAACTTACTTGCTGTTGTCGCAATAGTTGAAGCTAAAGGCGTCAACAATTGTCCTTTTCGTAGTAGGAACTTGCTCTAATTATGTAGACCTGCATCATTTACGTAATAGAGGTTGCATTGTTAGTCATAGTAAATTAATATACATGGATCATCCCTACCATTATGTCTTAATGATCCCTTTTTGTTCATTTGTAATTCCAGTTTTGGAATGCAGTAACTCAATCAACATCATCATTGTTTGACTGCACAAAAACATTGAACTTAAAACGTGAATAACACCAGTAACTCAGCAATCAATTTTTTTAGAAGCTTTAGAATCATAATGCTCATTTTGAAGTCCATAAGAAATGGCTTATCAACTCAAACCGCATGTGGTTTTAAGAGATACCTCGAGTTCCAAACATGGCTCTAGAACAACTTTTAGAATCTCACCTTGAACTTTGTCCTCTGGACTTGCTGGAACACCAAGCAATCACCATCAGCCAGCTTGTGACCGATGGCGAACAAGTTCCACCCAGAGCCGATGACACCATGTTGCGCAAGGTAAGGCATGGGAAACTCTCCATCCTCTTCATCCACCAGAAAGATCATCTCATCAAACCATGGGAGATACCTCTTCTTGAATTGCGGCGGGATGTGCTGCAAGATATCGGACCAAATCAACATCGAGTAAGCCATTACCTTCCAGATGGGATGGAAATAATGCATCGTCAATTGTAGTCTCCTTGCTTTACCAGATAGCCACTCCTCGTGGCAGAATTATGGGTCATGGGCCTGATGAAGGAGGGGTGATCGGAGGACAGCTGGTTATTGAGCTCTTTGGCCTTGGTGAAGGCGTAGTCTCTAGCCTCGTCGGTCGCGTACACACGATCAGGTGGTTGTGGTAATCCCCTTCTACCAACATATGCCCCGTTGAAAGTTAAGCAAGATTTAGACTAGTGAGTATCCCTATTCCTATACATCACAGATTTCGATGGAAAGAACAGTTTGGGTGAGACATGGGTGTACCTCGGGGTTTTCTTGTTGCGGTAATCAGGTTGCTTGGGGAGACTGGCGAGGCGGCCGGACCGCCGGGTCGGGGCCGGCGGCGGGCCAAGATACCGCAGCTTCAGCTCCTTGGTCTGCGGCACCAAGCAAATCAGACGGGGTAAGGAACCGGACAGCGAAGCTCCTCTTTTGTGAGGAAGGAGGGGTGGAACTGACCGGCATGGGCTTGACGGCGGCCTCGCGGACGGCGGCGGAGAGGCGGTGCAGGCGCAGCTCTTCCAGCTTCCGCTTGTTCTCCTCCACCTGCCTCCTGCGCTGCTCCTCGTACGAGTTGGGTTCAGCCATCGCGCTCCGGCTGCCGTTGGGGGAGCGAGGTGGGGTGGGGGTGGGGAAACGGGGCGATTTTGGGGGCGGCGCCGTCCAAATTTTGAGCAAAGGAGGAAGAGAAGGTCGTTCGGCCGCTTGGTTGGGTTCTCAGTTCTTGCCGCCGTGACCCAAAACAGTGATACCAATTATTAGGTGGGCTGGGCTGGGCTCTCAGATGCTTGTAGAGTCTTGGGCCCTGGGCAGACCGCCCACACTGGCTTGACAAAAAACTTTCCTAGTGTACCTCAAAAAAAAAAAAAAAAGACAAAAACTTTCCTAGTGAAGTATCCATAAAAAAATAATCATAGTGAAGTCTAAAAAAGAATCATTCGATGTTGACAAGCGGCCGCCCTTCTTCCTCCTCCGGATAGTCAATGTTTTTCTTCCTCCTACATAATGCTCCTCCTCCTCTCGTGTGTGACCCATCCCCCCATACCACAAAAACAGTGGCGGAGCGTGACACACAATTAAGAGAGAGGGGGGGGGGGGGGGGGGGCAAAATTTAAACCAAAAGCAAAATGTGCTTGAAAACAGGTCCAACTCACACAAAGAAAAATCAACATACCTCACTGATAAAATGTACCCAAATGGTTAATATATATATACAAAAAATATTTTCACTTTTGGAAGGGGGGGGGGGGGTCATGACCCCCTTTGGCTTCCAAGAGGCTCCGCCAGTGCTGGCAAGCCCTCCACGGGGACAACTGCTGATACATCTTCAACACATCTATAATTTTTATTGTATGTTTCATGCAAAATATTTACAAAATTGTGAAACCAAAAATGTACACTAGTTTAAAAAATGTTCACAGATTTCTGAAAAAGTTTGCAAATTAGAAACATGTTGACGATGGCGGGAGTGTTCCTGAATTTATAAAATGTTAGTAAATTTAAAAAATGAGCTTGAATTTTAAATTTTTCTAGGGATTTTAAAAAATGGTCATGAAGTGAAAAATGTTCTTGATGTTAGAAGGAATTCACAAATTTTTGAAATGGTTCAAGAATTTTAAAAATGTCCGTTAACTAAAAGATGCTAACAAATTATAGAAAATGTTCTCAAAATTGAAAAAATTTCACGAATTTTAAAAGTTTGTAAACTTTAAAAACTTCATGAGATTTTAAAAAATATTCACAAATTTAAATTTTCCATGAATTTAAATAATGTTCTAGAATTTTAAAAATGGTTCCCCATTTTTTGGAAAGTATTCATGAATTATAAAAGAATCTTGGATTTTAAAATGTTCATAACGTTAAAAAACTTCACTAATTAAAAATATGTTCATAATTTTTTTTAAATGTTCAACAATTTAAGAAGTTGTTCAAAAAAAATTTAAAAACATGTTCATGACTTAAAATTGGAAAAAATGAATAGCCGAACAGGAAAAGAAAAGGAAAAAGGAAAATTCAGTAAAAGCAATAGAGAAAGCAACTAATAGAAAAAAAACCCGGAGATAACCTTCCTAAAACCAAGAAAACCAGTTCCATAAGCTTCCCCAAACCGGAAATATGAAGTCCCCTCCATGGGCCGAATCAATACTACATGTTGTTGCTTCTAGACTTAGTATTCATGTTCCAATACAGATCTCATCATAACCAAAAACTGATAAACCAACATAACGCCCTTCGTCATCTCTACAAATTGCAGCAGCAACTCCTTTAACCCCTAATCTTGAAACACCTCTGCCTACCTGAATCTTATGATCGACTCACACTCGAGGGTGCTGGTGCCTGGTTGCCGTCCCACTCCAGTGCATGCAGGCTTGCTTTTGTGCACACCTCTAGCTTAGCAATAAATCTGAGAATGAAAGCATAAGTGACTATTGGATTTCGAAATTACTCTTCATGAATTGATCTGTGTTGAATCGGGTTACTGATCTTTTTAACAAATTCAGTATTTGTTACTGCCTCTCGATATTTGCCAGTCAGACTTCATGATATTTTGATTGATCAACAAACATCGCTTTTGCAACATCTTCATTGACTAGCATCCGTACACACGGTACCATACAGCATCCAGTCAATGAATGGTGGTAAGAGTCCGCGCTTGAAGTGCTATCCTACTACAGAAAGGCAACTGCGCCATATGTCCACGAGCCCTCACTTTGCCCGTTGGTAGTGGCGATCTTTCACACCTCCAAACAAATAATTTTAACTCTTGACGACGCTTTAACCTACCATAGCTCCTTCCACCATTTGCACACCTCCATGGAATCTGCAATTTCAACTTCACCTTCCAGCCAGTTTTCCTTTCTTCTCTTTACTTCTACTATTCTTTGTTCAGCTGATCTTGCTGAAAAGAAACTTGTTGTCTCATAGTGCCATCCCCGAAAACCATCATGTGCTCGATATGGTCGATTGGAATTTTTAAGATAGCTCATACATCCATGTGCAGCTGTTCATTCATGTTCTATCTGCCGCATTTGATAAAGAGTGAAACTTTTTCTGCTGCTCATTCTATGTTAATAACAGGTACAGATTTTCCTTGAGGGAGAGACGAGATTTTCGTTTTTTGAACCTAGGTTTGGCTTAGTTGCACCGAACGAATATTATGTGCACATGTAGCAGAGTGCAAGCGGTCTGATGCGTCGTAAACTATGTTGAGTTCTTAACATTGCAAACACTTATTACTCGTAGCTTTTTAGAGAGTGGGAGAAAGAAGGGGGGCAAGGAGATTTGCTACACCATATCACTTGAATGCTCGTATCTAAAAATCGTGTGTATGACAAGATATTTCGTTCCTAGATTTTTCTTCCCAAAATGGAGGCGTTACCATACCTTCTCTGCCTCTGCATGATCACTTCAAACCCTCACACACAACAAATATGTATTCAAGAAATTAGCGTCGATTAGCCAATTACCGGAAATGCATTTGCATGTTCCACGTGCTGACTAATTCGTCAATGAGGAAACTGCTTCTTGGAGAGGACCACAGAGAGGCATGTCCGCATTCGGAAACAATCAAAAGTTTGGAATCCTAACAACTTCATAGATAAAGAAAAGGAGATAAATTTCTCACTCAACAATTAAAGGCACTAACTAATTAGCAACCACACAGGTGCAATGAACAGTCTCCAAGAAAGTGCTGAAGAATCTGTAATTTCAGAAAGCTTAATCTTAACCTTACTGTGTATTAAGGTCAGACAAATTGCATTCAACATGACATTTTATCAGGCTCCGGTAAAATGTGACTGCTAGAGCATGGTGCCAGCTGCTGTTGCACCTTTAGGGGGTCAGAGAATGACTTCTTCAAAAATTATGTTGCACTCCATGGATCCTTTATTTGACCTGATGATCCATTGGTAAACAATCTTTATTAGTTCAGACAGCACAAATGCCATGTTGCTCTCACTCACCCAACAATACTTGTTGGTAGTGATCAAGAAACCAAGTGCTACCTGTTCTACTGAGAAATTCTTTGAAATTTTCAATGGGACAGGAGAACCAAGACATAGGAAAGTAGTGATAATTAGAACAGTGACATCAACAGGAGCAGTATATGTATAAATCCATTATCATTGTATTTTCAGCTGTCCTCTAGATATGTCTGGATTTTGATATTGTCTGTATTCATATATAAAGATAAGCTTCTGTGCACAGGCGTTGTATGATAACAGAATATTGGATAGCTTCACTTGCCTACTGAGAAGTGGAAAAGGATTGAAAGTAATGATTCACCAGTAGGTAGAGTATAGTTAATTCTTTATAGAAGTCGACTGTTTAACCTTAAATATGATGTTTAACTCGAAATAGTTTAACTATTGTGCACATAAGCAAGAGAAGGATCATCTAGGGATAAAAGAAGGATAGTAGGCCAGAATTTCCTCTTCAAATCTACTGTATAGTAAACTGTACTGTTCAAGAACATGTTGGAAATTTAAATGGAGAAAAGAATCATTAATGTTTTTTTAGAGAAAAGACGCAGCCGAGCCCGAGTAGGGCGCTAGCCTAGTCCGACTTTGAATTAACAAAGCCATCAACCGGCCAGGATACAACTGCAGAGTACAACAAAGATCTAGAACAAAGAAAGCAGCAAGATACAGAGGCGCTGGAAAGCAGCTCACAAGCCTCAAGCACTTCACGCAGGAAGGATATACAATGAAGCACCTAGCTGAAGAAATTGAGGTCCTCCACCGCGACTACACATGGTCGGAAGCAATGCCGGCTCTGGAGAGGGAATGAAGCTGCACCTACATGGCCTGCCTTCACCAGAACCTAAGGACCTCGGCACGACACGTCCATCCAACCCCGTCTTCGAAGGAGGCCACAACCTCCTCGCCTGGATCCCAAGGCGCCGAACCGTCGAAGAACGGGAAGTTCCCATGAACATGGATGAAAGCCGCCGGGTAGTCCCAAGGAGTGGATCAGAGCACCCAAATGTGCCGATGAGGCTCAGCCAAAGCAGAGCAAGCTGCACAACCAACGGCCAGAACACGTCTGAGGAAAAGCTAAAGCTTGGACGAAGAAGGACACGCCAACGACTGCTGTCAACGTACCCTAACAGTGCCCACCACCACACATCCCTCAAGGCGGCACCTTCAAGAAGGTCACGGCGCCAAGAACGCCGCCGCCTCCGCCCATCGGAGTTAGGGTTTTCACCCGAGGAGCAGGGGGGTGGGGAGTGGAAGGGCAGACCTTGACCGACGTCTCCATGAAGAAATTCGGCGCCCGCAGGCGTCGTCGTCGTCTCGGCCGGCCGGAGCCGACCAGGGGTTTCCCCCAGTCTGGATCCCAACCCCCAGAGTCGCCCACTGGCCGGGGGCTGGCCAGCCACGCTAGCGCAGCCGGGATCCGTCGAGGGCGACGCACACTGAGCAGGGGACGGAGGGCAGCAGCCGGATCGAGCGCCGCCAGGGCAGCCACGGCCGGATCTGGCGCCGCCAGCCGCCAGGGCAGCCACGCGAGGTCCCAGTCCACCGGAGTTCCGTCGGCCACCCAACCAGAACGCCGGCACCACGCCAACCCCGCAGCACGCCGCAGGAACAGAGGGGCCTCACCGGGGGACCGCCGTCCCAGATCCAGAGCCCTCCGATGCAACCGGAGCAGCGCAGGGCCCGCCGCCGCAGTCCCCAGCTGCGCCACGGGCCTTGCCCGGCGCCAGCCTCGTGCTGCGGCGAGGGAGAGGAGAGGGGGAGGGGGGCTACGCCGGCGGGAGGGGGGGGGCGAGTCGTTCATGCGGGGCGGCGCGGGGGAGGGAAGGGGAGAGGAAGCCTGTTTCCGTTCCCTTTGAAAATGATATTTTGAGAATCATTAATGTTGGGGCACGATGCATCATAGTAAAGGAAATGGTTACATAGCAGAAAAGAAGGAACTAGATTTTTAAATCTAATTATTGAGATCCAATGCATATAATGTTAAGAACAACTTACCTTGTGCGGTCGCAATAGTTGAAGCTAAAGGTGTCAACAGTGGTCCTTTTCGTAGTAGGAACTTGCTCTAATTATGTAGACCTGCATCATTTCCATAATAGAGGTTGCATTGTTAATCATAGTAAATTAATATACATGGATCGTCCCTATCATCATGTCTTAATGATCCCTTTTTGTTCATTAGTAATTCCAGTTTCGTAACGCAGTAACTCAATCATCATCACATCATTGTTTGGCTGCGCAAAAATATTGGACTTAAACAATTGAATATTCATGTGGATAACACCAGTAATTCACCAAGCAAACTTCTAAAAGTTTTAGATTCATAATGCATTAATACCCATTTAGAACGCAAGGAATTGCACAGCAAATCCATAAGAAACAGCTTGTCAACTCTGACAAAATGTGGTCTTAAAAGATGCCTGATGTTCCAAATAAGGATCTAGAACAACTTTAAGAATCTCACCTTGAACTTTGTCCTCTGAACTAGCTAGAACACCAAGCAATCACCATCAGCCAGCTTGTGCCCGATGGCGAACAAGTTCCACCCAGAGCCGATGGCGCCACCTTTCGCAAGATAAAGCATCTGAAACTCAACATCCTCTTGATCCATCAGAGAGATCGTCTCATCACACCACGGGAGATACCTCTCTCTGAATTGCAACGGGATGCACTGCAAAATATCCAACCAAATAAACGTCCAGTAAAACTATTACCGTGCATATGGGATTGAAACAATGCATCTTCAAATGCAGTCATCTTGCTTTACCAGACCACGTGTGGCAGAGTAATTAGAAACGGGCTTGATGAAGGAGGGTTGGTCGGAGCACAGCTGGTTCTTGAGCTCTTTGGCCTTGGTGAAGGTGTAGGCTCTCGCTTCGTCGGTCGCGTACACTGGAGCAGGCGGTAACCCCCTTCTATTGATGTATGCCCCGCCGAAAGATAGGCCAAAAAAAAAAAAAAAAACCTAGTAAGTACTCATGTTCTTATGCCCCAAAGATTTCGATGGAAAGAGCAGTTTGGATGAGACATGAGTGTACCTCCGGGTTTTCTTGACGAAACGCAAACATAACACGTTCTTAGGGTTAGTACATATGCGGTTTGGAAGAAAAAAAGGGGAAAAAAAGCATGAAATCCGCACATTCATGGAGTCGGGGTAATCAGGTTGCTTGGGGAGACTGGCGACGCGGCCGGACCGCCGGGTCGGGGGCGGCGGCGGGCGAAGATACCGCACCTTCAGCTCCTTGGTCTGCAGCACCAAGCAAATCGGACGGGTAAGGAAACGAAGCATAAGGGGCAAGACCTCTTTTGTGAGGAAGGAGGCATGGGATCGAACTGACCGGCATGGGCTTGACGGCGGCGTCGCGGACGGCGGCGGAGAGGCGGTGCAGGCGCAGCTCGTCCAGCTTCCGCTTGTTCTCCTCCATCTGCCTCCTGCGCTGCTCCTCGTACGAGTTGGGTTCAGCCATTGCGTTCGGGGTGCCGTTTGGGAGCGAGTGAGGTGGGGGAGTTTGTGGGGCGACGCCGTTCAAATTTTGAACGAAGGAGGAAGAGAAGGTCGTTGTGATATTTATGCCGCGGAATTGTAGCAGGCTTTAGCTTGGGCCGTCCCCGTTGTCGGCCGCTTGGGTGGGTTCTCTCTCAGATACATATTATTGGGTTGGCTGGGCCAGGCTCTCGGATGCTTGTAGAGTATTGGGCCCTGGGCGGACGCACCACACTGTCTAATAATCAGCTCATGCATATGTGGTTTTTGATCAATAAACTTGGTTTTACCCCTAAAAAAAAATCAGATGATTCTCAAAAAAAAAAAAAAAGCATCAGATGCACATCCCGTCTTCCGGTCACAATGACATTGGGCTGACGACATATGTTGTATGTTTGTGTATTTCCGTTTTGTCACTACGTGTTTTTATTTGAGAACACGTATATGAGCATTGCATGCCTATGTATTAAGATAGACAGCATTCAAACATTTACAAGGTTCATGTAGAAAGCGCCGACAACCCAAAGCACACTCCACCATGGAACAAACTAGGAGATTACTCGCTTAAGACTACCGTTACCCACCATCTGCCACTTCTTACAATGGCTAGATCTTTGACAATGATGCCAGGGAAAAGACAGTGGCGTTCTTGGAGGCCCGACGGTTCCTCTCTAGACATATGCACCGAGCATGCACGGGAAAATGGAGCTATCCCCTTTACGAAGAGGCATAGGAGTGGCGCTATGTACCAAGGACCACTAGTCCATCAAACTTGGGGGCAAACCTTTGGAGCCAATCCATTGAAGGAGAGAGAACCACACTTTCCGCGCATAGGAGCATTGAAAGAGAAGGCACTCAATCGTTTCTTCATGTTGATCACAGAGCAGGCAAAGAGGCATCGTGAGGGAGTCTCCGCTTGGCAAGTCGATCCAAGGATCAACAATGATTGTGGAGTACCAGCTAGGCAAAGAACTTGAACTTCATGAAAACCACACCGACCATATCAACTTCGCCCAATCGCATTCGATGCGACCTGTGAACTGAACCTCATTCAATTTCTTGTGGAGTGAATGTCGGACGCCGTCCACTTATAGGACCAGAGGTCAGGCCCCGCCAAGGTTGCCTACCGTATAGTTTAAAAAATGTTTTGTATCATTCAAAAAAATGTATGCAAATTTTTTAATCATGTATTTGAAAAATATTAAACTCAAATGTATACCAAAAATGTACAATGTGTATGGCAAAAATAGACATCAAAACATATATTTGAAAAATGTTAATCATGTATTTGAAAAATGTTAAATGTGTATAAAAATATACAATATGTATAAAAAATAGACATCAAAACACATATTCGAAAAAATATTAATCATATATTTGAAAAATGTTAAACGTCTAAAAATATTTTTGATGTATAAGAAAAATGTACAACGTGTATGAAAAATGTAGACATGTGTTGAAAACAGTGAAAAAAGAAACACACCCGAAGTAAACAGGTGAGAACCGAAGAAAGAAACAAAGAAAACCTGAAAAAGGAAAAACCCAAAGAAAACCGAAGAAGACCAATGCAAACAGTGAAAAATCGATAAGAAAACCACACAGGAAAAAAAACCTCGCGTAACCGCTATAGTACTAAGCTGGCCCAGTAGCGCGGCACCAAAGGCGAGCAGGAGCTACGTCTCGCAATAAGCGAGGCGTAGCTCCCGTGTTCACATGACGCTCTGGGAGAGACACGAAGGTTCCCTATGGGCCATACAAGCACTACTGCTTACTTCAAGCCCTTTCTATATTGGGTCATGCTTGTGCCAGCCCATTATGTTGTCTCGGGCCATGCCCCTCGTTATGCCAATTCTTAGGCCCAACACGGCACACTACCTTGGGCCGGGCCAGACTCACACAGTAGAGACCAGGCCGGGCCATGCTTTTTGGCCATGTGTCACTTGTTGGAAATATGCCCTAGAGGCAATAATATTGTATTATTATATTTCCATATTCATAATTAAGTGTTTATATTTTATGTTATAACTATATGATCCTGGAATATGCGATTCAGTGGAAAACTCATATGCACGTGTGAAATGATAAACGGATAAAATAAAGGTTCCTAGTCTCGCCTCTAAGACTAGCTCAAGTGTTGTTGGTGGTCACGTTTTCCGGATCTTAGGATATCGTTAAGTGTAATGATAGTCCTAAAACAACATTGAGATTATGACGTTGGAAGAACGATCATATTGAATCGACCCAATCTTGTCTGTTATGAAATTGAGTTAACATCGTCTATAATCAATTGTAATAACACGGAGTGTTAACGTGTGATCTTGCTCCTTAGACCATGAGAGTATCGTAGTCACTTCTTACCGTACGGTGGACTTTGAGGTTGCTCAAACGTCACCTGTAACATGGTGATCATAACAACAACTTACAGGCTCATCGGAAAGTTTGACAAGCGCTAGATAGCTCGAGAGTGGGATTTGCTCCTCTGACGATGGAGAGATATTCTTAGTGCCCTCTCGGTGTAACGACATCCATCATCGTCTGGCCATACACAGGTGACTACGTCACGGGGATGCCGGAACACGACAACGAGAAAGAAGAACAAAACCGGTAATGAGGATTTCGGTATAGTGAGCATAGTGATGACTCAGGAGGATACCGATGCATCCCGGGTTTTTGTGAAGTATCGCGAAGCAAAGGGAACATCACATGATAACCAAAGGTTCACTCGAATATCATTCGTGTACTCATAGGGATCGATATGGACGTCCACGATTCCACTGTCGGTCATTGAACGAAGGGGTTTCGTTCATGTCTATGAGTTACCAAACCTACGGGGTCACAAGCTTAAGGCAATCATGATCTACTGAGTGTTAGTAGGATGGGAGTGATGAGAATATATCTGTGGAATTGTTTCATTAATATTCGGACTAGTTTCGAGAGGATCCGAAAGTGTTTCGGGGTCACCGGAAGGGTTTCGGTGAATATCGGGTAATACCGGGTATTACCGATAAATATATATAGGTGGAAAATGTTTTCGGGGATATTAAATTATATATAAAATGGTCTAAAAGTATTTAGAACTATTTAATATTTAATTAAATATCAACGGGCCTAAAAAGGCCAAAGGGTGGAAATCAACTTGGGCCATGAAGGACCAAGTGGGGAGGCGCCCCTTCCTATAAGGAAGGAGGCCGAATTGGGAAGGGGAGGAGTCAGACTCCTCCTCCCCTAGGCCGGCGCACCAAAGGGGAAACTTTCCCCTTGGTGGTAGTCCCTTCTATCCTATATATACTTGAGGTTTGGTGCACTACTGCAGGATGGTCCTAACGCGACACATGCATTAGAGACCCCACGACCAAACTGTGTGCGATGCATTAATTGCAAACGGTGTCATACTAAAACCGTCACCAATAAGACGAACGGTGTGCGATGGCGAAGACATCAAGCATGATTCAGATTAGAGTTGTGAAAGCACAGGTTTACTCCCAGAGTGGGGGGTGAATGGGAGATTTTTAGAAATTCGTCAAACTCCGAAGATTTTGACGAAAATCAGAGTGACAAAATAGAAACAGATACAAAACTAGATTGACACAGATACAAGTAGCATGCATATGAAATACATACAAGTGAAGAACATGAAATCATACAGGCAAACATGCATGAGGAAGATGAACTGAAGAAATGAAAAACGACATGATGAAAGTCTTCAGTTCAAATTCTTCAGAAAAGTAAAGCACAAGTTCTTCAGCAGCGGAATTGCGTAAAGGTAAAGGGTGAGGAATTTGAAACCAGTTGGGCTCGGTGAAGACACATTGATTTGGTAGATCAGTTTCAGTTGCTGTATCAACTGTACGTCTGGTTGAGGCGGCTGAGTCTTACCTCGGAGGACACTTAGTCCTCACCGTATTCCTCTTGAGCTAAGGTCACTTAGACCTTGCCCAATCACTCGTGGTAAGTCTTCAAGGTAGACTTCCAAAACCTTCACAGACTTGTTCACCGGCACGCCACAATTACTCTTGGGTGCTCAGAACATGACGCTTAACCGTCTGGAAGAATGACAGTCTTCAAAGGTAACAAGCGTCGGATTACACATATCAACTTCTTCAGTGATGCTCAATCACTTTGGCTCTGGTTGGGTTTTTACTCACTTGGGTTCTCACAAAGTCGTCAGAGGAAGGGTTGCTCTCAAATGACAAGTGTCAATCTCTCTTTAGAGCAGCCAACCAACTAGTGGTTGTGGGGGGCGGCTATTTATAGCCAGGGGCAACCCGACATGAATTGTCATAAATGCCCTTCTCAGACATGACCGTTGTCAGGATAAGAATCCACTCAACAGCTGGCGCGACGCAGCAACGGTCAGAAATTAAGCTCTCAATTTCGTTGGGGCACTCACTTTCCTCATGATAGGCAGATCACACTGGCGAAATTCTAACTCCTCAGCCTGACCAAATTCGTCAGAGACCAGATGAACTTCGTCACTGTCACTGACAAATTTGCCAGCTGTTCCGGAGATTTCCAAAGGCTTCACTCGAAGCGGCTTAGGTTTGTATTTTGAGCATCGCTTTGAAGTATGGTAAATGTTTCACCTAGACCCCCTTTAACAGTACGGTTTTTCCTATGACTCAAATAAGAAGAAAATAAACTATGAAAACAAAGTCTTCAAGCTTCAAAGTCTTCACATCAATTACTTCACAGGCCGCACCAAATTCTTCACTTGAAGAAATACATTTTTAGGGGTCACCTTTCGTGTTTAAACCAAGTCTTCAGGGACTATTTTCTCCTGTGTACACTCACAAACACATTAGTCCCTTAACCTATTTGTCTTCAATACTCCAAAACCACTAAGGGGGCACTTGATGCACTTACAATCTCCCCCTTTTTGGTGATTGATGACAAATCAGTTAAGTTTTCAACGGGAGTAAATAATGAAAGTGTAAGTACAGAGTGTGAAGACATTGATTACATGATATAGAGGAACTCCCCCTGAAGATGTGCATATGAAGAATTTGCTTTGGATTGCAAATGCACATGGCAGGTTGAAATTGTGGAGATCTCCCCCTATATCTTGGAATCCAATCATGCATGATCATAAGATATTGAAGATTTTGAATGCATGATGAAAAATTTGGTGTCTGACAAATTGCAGCATGCATGCACATATAATATTGAGGATCAGAGCATAACCACACATGCAGATAAACGTCACGGAAAAGTGTCAGACAACCAACAGTAATTAAGTTACAACTCATCAAAGGAGCAAATCGAATGAAAGACCAAGAGTTGCAACTTAGCAAAGGAATAAACAGCCCATAGAGTATGACCCGCTTGAAGACTAACTCTCAAATTTCTCCCCCTTTGTCATCAAATGACCAAAAGGAGACGAAACTGAGGACTAACGTCCCTGAAGAATATCATCATGAAGCAGTCGAGGGAGCGCCAGGATTGGTGTCGGGGTCGCGAGTTGTAGAGGGGCCTGCAGCAGTGTCTTCAACATCTTCATTTTCGTTAGTGGCTCGAGATGAAGACACTGAGCTTGGGACCATTGGAGGAACTTGAACTTTCTTGAACTTCTTCTTGGGCGGTTGGGACCAATCAAAGTTCATTTGAAATTCCATTGCTTCAAGTTCGTCAGGGGTCTTTAGATGTGAGAGAATGGCCCAACTTCTGTCAAAGATCTCATGCAGATAATAATGATTTTTGTGGACTAAATTCTGCGTCACTATCATATTGCCAAGTATTGCATGTAGTTGACGCTTAACCCAGTTGTGATTCCTGTCCACCTTCTGATGAAGACTGATGAGAAGCTCACGATCAGTCATGACTCGTGGAGCTTCACCTTGAGGTTTTTGCTGAGTGGCATTTGCGTCAGTGTCATGGCTAGACAAATCATATCCTGTGGATTGTGAGACAAGCTGACGAAATTGCCCATCAAGGGGGCGAACTCCTTCATCAATGATAGCCTTGCCTTTGCCAGGAACTGAAGCAATTGTGCTTTGAAGGATTTCCACTTCTGGCATAAAGCTGAGATGATTTTGATGGTCAGCTCTGTAGTTGATTGAAGACCTTGTTTTGATGAATTTCATTATCCAAGGTGCATAAGACTTCAAATCAAACGGTGATTGTGCGACCGTGGCCAGAGGCCTCATGAAGAAATCATGGATGTTGATAGGAATACCATGGATGATATTGAATAGCAAGTTCTTCATGATTCCCACAACTTCTTCAGTCTTAGAATTGTAGCCCTTGATTGGACTGAGGGTTTTGGCCAAGATCTGATACACGGTACAAGGCACAAAAAGCAGATCCTTCACAAGGAAGGTAGTCCTTGGTGCTTCTCCTTCAGCCAAAGGTGTCATCAGTTCACTCATCGGATGATTGGGTAGCTCAGGTTCTTCATAAATTTTTCTGGCATCAGTGGAGGGCAGATCAACAGGAAGAGCACGAAGTAATTCATCAGCAGGAGCCTTATAGTGCGTGTTCTCACTCATCCAGTCGAGAGCCCATGAATGAATGTCATTAACATCACCAAAAAGATGTAGAGTTGCATAAAATTGAAGAATAAGCTCTTCATTCCAGTCGCAAACGTCAGTGACGAAATTTAGCAAACCTGCTTCATGAAGAACTGCCAGTACTGGTGTGAAGCATGGTAGCGACTCCATATCCACGTGAGGAATATGGCGATGAGGAAAGACCTTATTCTTGTCAAACATGAGTGATGAATAATAGTTCATTTGAGCATTTGTCCAGAATCTCTGACGCCTGATTTTTGCAGAGTCATAAGGTGACTCGCCTATGAAGAAATTCTTCTCTCCAAAGAAAGCAGCATTGTCAAACTTGGGTCTTCTGATGCTTTTGCCAACTTTGGGCATTGAAGGCATAGGCTGAAGATTTATCTTCTTTGGCCTCACATCAAAGATAGGCCTTGGTGAGTCTGTTGAATCATTGGGATCAGTGATGGCCAAAGACTTAGCAACTTCCTCAGCTGTTGCAAAAGGAACTGTTTCAGAATCTGCTGAGGGAGTTGGTTCTTCTTGTTGAGGTGGAGGAGGTGCAACTTCTTCATTAGTCACAAGTTGCACAGTTTCTTCAGCTGATGCAGCTGATTTTTTTTCAGTGATGGTCAGAAGGGATGATTGATGTCCTTCAGAACCAGTATGAACTTCCTCAGTAATTGCAGGCGACTGAGGTACTTGTGTGAGAGGCGTGGTGAGGGGTGAGTTCGGATGAGCATCATCCCAGAAGTCATCATGCATAACTGGCGTTGTGGAGCCCACATCCACGTCCTCATCCATTTCATCATTGCTTCTATAAGAAGCAGCATTTTCATCAGTCACACAGACTAGAGGCGATGATACCTGATGAAGTGAAGCATCTGCTTCAACTTGAATTTCTTCATCCACCTGCTCTGTGGAAGTAGCAGAGTGGGTAATCTCTTCTTCATCAAGTGGTGGGATAACATATTCCACACCATATGGAACAATCTGGAATTCTTCAATGTTCTGAGTCGGGGGTGCCAATGAAATTGGGATAGCATCAATTGGCTCGGTTGAAGATATTGAAGCCGTCTTCAACTTCTTCACAGTCTTAGTGGTAGATGGTGCTGATGCTTTTCTCTTCTCAGCAGCCTTTGTTTTCTTCACTCCTGATGCAGAAGGAAGTGTGATAAGCTTCAAAGATGAAGATGGTTCAGGTGCTGCTGCTAAGGAATTTGGTGGTACAATTTCATCAGGCACGACTGATACAGTCACCCTGGCAGTTTCTTCAGGCGCAACTTCTTCAGTTGCCCTGGCTTGGACTTGCGGAGGAGATGAAGGCGCAGTCTCACTGGTCTGAGGAGCTTGAGGTGGAGCTGAGGAACTTGATGGAGGTACATGACCATGCTTGGCGGCCTCTCTTTTGTTATGATCATCAACCACTTGCTTGGTTGCTTTGATGAATCTGTCACGCACACAACAGCAATGGTTGGCTTGCCACTCATATTCATCAGACAGCCTTTGGATCTCAGATTGAAGTGCAACCAGCTGCCGAGGAGATATGGTTAGCATGTTCTTCTTCAGCTCCTTCTCCTTTTGAAGCTTTTGCTTCCTCACAAGTTTAGCCTGCTCAATTTTGTGTTTTTCTGACAGAATGAATGCAGACAAAACATGACTAGGACCAAGTGGCAAATCAAGGCCATCAAGGGGTGTGTCAGGTTTCTTGCACCAGATTTCAATAAAGTCCAAAATCTTCTTGGGATCAAGAAGAAGTGGAATGGAGGTATTCTTGGCACGAGCGGCTTCTTCCATTCTTCTCTGAACATACTCAGCAAGCTCATCCTCATCAGCCATATCATTTTCATCAGCCTGAGGCAATACAACCTTGCTTCTGGGGTTGGGTCTTGTTTCACGGCCTGCTGTGGCCTTTTTCTTCAGCATCAGCATGTTTGAGGATATAAGCCCTGATGCTGAGGCACTTGATGCAGCTATTGTGACTATTTGAAAGCCTTCAGTGCACTGGCAGGATACTAGCACAACTGGTGTTGAAGCTTTTGCTGCAGCCATTGAGGAACTTTTGGCTGGCGGAGGCACTGAGGAACTTGGAACAAAAGGTGCCTTGGGCGCTGAAGCCTTTGAAGATGATGGCTTGGGCTCTGAGGGCTTTGCAGAAGATTTTGAAGCTGAAGATTTTGGCCGTGAGGGCACTTCAGTTGATGGTTTTGGCTTTTGAGCCGGCTTCTTTTTCATGGCTTTCTTGGGCATGCTGCCACTTGAGCCTGCACCAGCATCTGCTGATGCCTTTGAAGCCCTGTTGAATTCTTCAACAGCCTTCTGAGCTTGTTTCTGCAATTTTGCCTGACACCTGGCCCACTTTTTGGGAAATTCTTCACCCCTTCTGATGCTTCATGTATTTGGGAGTGACGTAATTGTAACTCCGCCATTCATAGGTCCAGTACCTCTTGATCTTTTGCATGCTTGTCTTTCGCTATTTTTCAGTTTATTTTCCATGAATCCTTTCATCAGGGGTACATTATCCATCATATAGTTCATCAGGAATCTCGAATGCAGTATGTTCTTCTTTCCTCTTGCCTCCCTTCTGAGGCCTCTTGTCATCAACCATTTTCTTCAACTGAGGGTTTTGAACTTTTGAAGTTTCTGAAGAAGTTTGAAGATTTTCCTCAAACAATGCTGCAAATGAATTAAGTTGATGAGAACTAAGAGATTCGTCTGCAGACATGGGTACCTGTGAACAGAGTATAGTTGCGAGGAAATTGGGAAGAGTCACATGCGTTCTCAGAATTTTTTCAAAAAGATACAGTTGAGGAAATTGACCCTTTTCGTCTTGAAGAAATTCACTAAGTGTTCTTGACTTAGGTTCCAGAGTTGTACATATTTTTGAAATTTGTACAAGACTGGCCAGAATCTAGCTGTTTAAGCACGACTTAGATGAAATAACCAAGACTGGCCAGAAGGAAGTGCTGAAGAATTGGAAAGTAGTGGTAAAAACAACACTTGAAGAATTTGAGACTGTAAAAAGATCAAACTTGGGCAGTAAAAATAAGTTTTAATTACCCCAAGGATGAACACGATGAACTGGACGACGAGTTGAAGGAAATCGTCAGCTCAGATCTTCCGTGCCCTAACTTGGCGACGGAAGACAACTACGGCGGCGACGGAGGTGAAGAAATCCGCGGCCGGCGCGAGTACAGCGACGAAGAAGTCAAGGCAGTGAAGCTCTTCCTCTCCGGCGACGATGAATTCCAGCGGCGGCGCTAGGGTTCGGGAGTGAGAGCGACAGGGGCGCGAGGAGTGAAATGAATTAGGTTTGACGCGGTCAAGCCTTTATATAGGCGCGGTGAAAACTGAGCGGTCCGAATATTTTGGACGGATAAGCCCCTGGCGATTCGCATCTGATCGACACATGTCACACATGCATTTTGAGTGCGCTTATCCACTCGTCGGGTGCGCGGGATTAAGTTACTGTGGTAACCGCCAAAAATTTGAATAGAAGATTTTAAAATGTGTTTGCAATTTCTTCAGCTGACAAGGACACAGTTGTTGGTGCAATATTTGCCCTCATGTGTTTTGGAGATTGTTGACAGAAACAGGCATGGACTGATTTGTTTGCTAGTGCACACAGAGAGAAATAGTCCATGCAGTGCCGAAGAGAATGCTGTCTCCGGTGTCAAGTTCGAAGAACTTCACCGAAGAATATCTGCACAACAGAGAAGAATGAGCTACATCTAATGAAGTCATGTAGGCGAGAAGATTGATGTGAAGGAATTATCCCCTCGAAATTTTACTGCTGACGCGAAGCAATTTGTTCGGTAATTCTGTCCGAAGAATATTGATTGCAGCAATGGAAGACGAAGACGAAGTGAAGACGTAGCATTCTTTTTGTTCTTCTTCTTTCATTCATTGGAGTCATAGGACCTCCGTACTATTAAGAGGGGTATAGGTTCTCGAAGCTTAGATCCGCTGTGATGCTTAGCCCAAACCTATGCGAGACTGAGAGAAATCTCTTTATGCTTCGAATGATTACCTGCCAGTAGAAGACGTTGTTCTTCGGTGCTGCAGGAGATATCTTTCGAACTGAGGAGTTAGCATTACTTGCTCCGCAAGTAATGTTACCGTTGTGCTCAATTTCCGACCGTTGGACTCGTGTCGTTCGGCCATTGGCTGCTCTACATGTCCAATTTTGTCCTTTCCCTTCATGGAAGGCTGCGGCTATAAATAGCCACCCCGCTCCAACGTTGCCCGTTGGCTGCTCCGCTTAAGATTTCTGAGAAGATTGATTGAGCATCCCCTCTCCGAGAGATTTGAGTTTAAGATCCACCGAGAGAAAAATCAAGAGCCGAAAACTTAGACAGTGGTTGAGCATCACAGTAGTTCTGAGTTAGAGTTCTTGTACCTATTACTCTTGAGAGCTGCGCACTCTCTAGACGGATAGGTGTCGGCTCGAATGTCGAAGAGTAATTGTCTTCACTGAGCAAGATCTTCAGCAACCAAGAGTCATTGTGGTTCGCGAAGAAGTCTGTCGATGGTTTGGAGATCGCCGACAAGTATCTACCACGAGTGAAATCAACTGGAGTCTGATCAGCTCTGAGTTGAAGGAGAATAGGGCGAAGATAGTTTATCTTCTGTGTTAAATCACAACCCCTCCAACCATACATAGTCCTTTGGCAGAAGGGCGAACTGGTCTACCAAATTCATCTGTCGCCATCGAGCACCACTGGTTCATTCTACATTACTGCATTTTCTTCAGCAGTTTACTTTCGTGCTCTGTGTCGATAGTTTTATGTGATCAATCATAGTTCATCAATTATCTTTCGCATTCTCATCATTCATTTCTGTCGTCTCAGTTTAAATTTATTTCTCTTCGTATTTTTGCATGTCAGTGTGATTTCATTCAGTGCCGTATCCATTCACCTTGTCACTATTTCCCGTGCATTTCCATCGCTGTTCATATCTTGTTTTCCCTCGTGCTACTGCATCTATTCGTATATTGCATTACCATCGTATCTGTCTAACCTGTGCTTGAACAATTACTACCTCTTACATCAATAGATATGTTTCTCAATAGCGAGCTTAATTAAGTTTTTTTCTACCGAACCTTATTTCCGCTACTGTGTTTGGGATCAGTTCAAAACATTCGCAAGAATTTTTGAATCTCCCATTCACCCCCCCTCTGGTCGATATACTCTCGGTCCTAACAATTGGTATCAGAGCAGGTACTACTTGTCTCTGTTTATTAAAGGTCTAACAACCTTGGAGTTTTGAGTATGTCGTATGCAGGTAGATCCTCGCACTCTGAAAGGTTTCCTATCTTCGATGGAAATGATTATGTCTACTGGAGAGAGCGAATGAAAATCAGACTTCAAGCCATCAACATTGAACTTTGGAAAATTGTGGAAAATGGATACACTGTTCAGCACCCTGATGCTCCTACTTCCGATGACAAAGCTATAATGCGGTTGAATGCTCAAGCAAAAGATATTATCTGTGACAGTATCTCGAAAGACATTTTTATTCGGTTCCGAAAGCTTGACACTGCCAAGCAACTCTGGGATGCCATCAAAGACGTTCATGAAGAATTCATTACCAGAACAGATCAACACACGGATATGCTTCGAGCCATGTTTGCTGGTTTCAGGAGTCTTCGTAAGGAAAGTGCTATGGAACTCACCGATCGGTTGACAAATATTGTTGAAAGACTTCATCAACGAGGAGTAACATATATCACCGATAGAGATGTGGTTAACAAGCTGCTGAGTGCTCTTGATGCAACCTTCGATCCAATCGTAGCTGAAATCAAGCAAAGACCAGACTATGAAGAACTTCACTACGTCGAGGTCATGACGCTGTTGTATATTCATGAAGAAAAGATGGAACTTGAAATTGGGCATCAAGATTCTTCTTCGGAAAGCGAAGGGGAAATTCTTTCACACTATGGCAGTTCACAAGAAGAAGATGTCGAGAATCAACACTCTATCACAAGAGAACTCGAAATGCTCACCGAAAGACTTGGTGATCTCAGAAGACAAAATATGTGTCTCACAAATGATGACGAAGTTGACTTGCCTGAATCTTCAAGAAGATTACCTCCGAAAGAAATAAAGTGCTTCAAGTGCAAACAATTCGGTCACTACATCGCAGACTGTCCTTGCTGGGAGCAAGATGAAAAACCTAGCAGCAGATGGATTTATCTTCACTGCTCTGGATTCACTCGAGTGGATCGTCACACTAAGCTCTCAAAGAAAAATGAATCTGTCGCATCTTCTTCGACGAGACCAGTCACTGACGTACAAACCAGAGCGACCATTGAATCTAATATGAAGAGAATATCGCAGCTGACTAGAGTGTGTGCCGAAATGAATATGGAATCTGAATATGAAACATCCGAATCCGAATCAGAAGACGAAGAGCTTTACAGAAGCCGAGGAAGAGGCAATGCATTCGTCGCTTATGAATCATCCGAGAAGTCTCTCGAATCAGACACTGATGATAATGCTTCAAGTGATGATGAACCAATCGCACTCTGTCTCATGGCAAAAACCTCAAAGGATCAGGTATCAGCAAAGCACCAAAAATCTATGACTAAATATTCCTCTGAATACACTGCCTGTGCTAAACTTGTTAAGATTGCAAAATCTCAACAAGATGAGCTTGAAAAACTTGAGATGAATCTCAAGAAAACCGAAGGATTACTGGTCGAAGAGATGGAGAAGAATCAAGAGTTGACTGAAAAGCATAATGCTTTTTCTTCAACGATTGATGATCTTTCCAAACGATATGATTCACTTGCAGTCGACTATGAGAGTTTATCAGATGAACTCCTTAGCAGGAATCAAGAACTCAAGTCACTGAAAGAGTCTTATAACATGCTTGCGAAAGAAAAGGCTTCTCTCTTCGCCGAGCAATCTAACAACCTTCCTGATGATTTTGTGCCTCCTTGCTCAAAATGCCTAGAACGTAGCAATGCTGATTCGATTGCTGAAACATCCAATGCTGCCATCGAGAATATTGCAACTACTACGAATGATATCTCTAACCCCTCTTCCGAGGAATTTGTTGCTATCTCTGATGAAAATTGCAGGCTAAAGAACTTGCTTGAGACAGGAATGCTAAAGAGCCTCAAAGGGCATCAAACACTCTGTGATGTGCTCAAGAAGTCAATACTGCACAAAAATCCCCGAAAGGAAAGATTTGGTTTCGAAAGGAAACTCAACGTTGATGGAACCTACTGGACTCCTGAGCAATATCCTCGAACAAGTTGGGTTCTTGCTAAAAGCAAAACCCTCGAACATGCACTCCTGTCTGGGTATGACATTCCCATTCCTGTTGTTTCTGACGAGTCAGATGACTCAAACTACAAACTCTTCAAACAACAGAATGGTAAGGTTTTCGCTCGGTATGTTGGGACTAACTGCAGGTCTGGCTCACCCAAGAAGCAAATCTGGGTGAAGAAGTGCATCATTGAAAATTTATCTGTCACTGCTAACCTGAATATGCAGAGTAATTCTCTTCGAGGAAATGATAATCACTCGCAGATTGGCACTGAAACTTCCTCGATTGGATACGGTCAAACTTTTGACAAAAGGAGTACATGCGTATCTCCTCGAATCATTATGCTCATGTCTCTGGGAACAATTTCAATGCTTACTCATATGATTACTCTCGAAATGCACAGGTGAACCATATAAATCAATGAAGGAACGTCCCTGCTCAGTCAAGACAAATGAGGTCTGCGCCACCCACACAAGTGTGGGTTGCGAGAAAGAACTAACTCTTCTTGCAGGAACTCTCTCTCAGGGATTCTATTTGTTTAGTTTTAGCCCTGAGATCTATCTTGTTGGTGCTGGTTCCTTGTGTTTATTAGTTCTCAGTTTGTTTTTTTTGTCTTCGAGTTGTCGTGTTTGTGTTTTGTCCGATGAACAACTCACTCATAGCTTCTCGTTTGGTGTTTCTTCTCGTTTGGCTGAGTGTTTTGTTTTGGACCCTTTTATCCTTCTATTCTTTCTCATCCAAATCTATGCTGTCCATCATGAGCATGCAATTTGATCTGAAGAAGATCTCTCTCTGACGTCCTTGGTCGCGAAAGAAATCAACTTCGAACTTTTATCCATTTTTGGCGATCAGCCCTTCAAACCTTTCGACCTCCCACTCTCTTCCCGAGTTTCTCGCAGAAAACGGTTGCCACGTGCCCACGATCTCCACAATCGTGATCGTGTTCGTCGAATGTGGAACGTCCCGCAACTGTGGGCCGTAGATTTCGGAGAGGAGGTTCAGCTCTCCAGCTATAAATATCCCTCACCGCGTCGCGTCTTCTTCCTCAGTTCCTCAAACCCTCGTTCAACCTCCACCCGAGCCCGTGCTCGAAGCTACTCCGGTGAGAAGCTCCGCCGCGCTACTCCGGTGGAATCTCGTCGCAGCTGATCACGCCGGTGCGGTAATCTTCGTCCCGCTTTGCCGTAGTTGATCTAAGTTGCCAAGTTAGGGCGCTTGGATCCGGAACTGCTCTTCTCCATCTCTCTGTTCTTAGGGCAGTTCTTACCGATGCTATTTACCTCGATTTATTTCACTGCGGTAGATCTTTAGGAATCACTAGGATTTGACTTGTACGGTTTGTAGATCTTCCTCGTACTGGTTTTCCTCATCTAGGGTTCATGAGTAATTATCCGAAAGATTAGATAACTATCAACCTGCCTAGATTTTTTTTTCTGTGGCTAGCTTGTAAAATCTATCGATGATATCTTTCTGTTTTACCATGAGTTCCTTGTTGGACTCCCTCAAAATCATTTTCGTTCAAAATCTTTCTGTGCATGCTTATAACCCTACCCTTTTTCCCTCGCATCTATTCTATTTCACAGGTTGGTCATGTCACAGAGTTCGCAAGAGCATTCAGATTCTGAAGAAAATCTGCCTCAGTTTCCGCCAAGGTCTGAACGAATGAGAATGACTGGAGGAGGAAAATCTCTGAAGCCACCCAAGGCTCCGAAGAAGAAATACGAGTCTGAACCCGAAGAAGATTATGAGGAAATTCCCTCTGCTCACAGTCAGCCCGAGGATGAATTGGTCACAGAAGCCCTAACCATCTTCTCTGATGGAAATTCTAAAAAGGGCGGTCGTGGCAGAGAAAAGAACACCACTGCAGAGATGTCCGATCCTGATAGTTACAGAACTCCACCTGAGGGTGAATCAATGACAGATCGCAACAACAGGCTTCAAAGGATTCGCCGCCACTGGGCTGGCAAATGGTACAGATATGAAAATGTTCGCGAAAAGTACCAGATTCTGTTTGCTTTCACACCACCGTGGAATGACTGCATTGCTAAAAACTGCATTGGCCCCGATGATGAAAAAGTCAGACCACCACAGCCGGCAAATGCTCATCCCGACTCCCTCAAAACTATCGCTGATTTCCCCGAGGAAGTGGCTAAGAGGGCAAAGGCCAAAGCCAAGCGTGAAGCCAGAGAAGCGAAGAAAAACCAAGTTGAAGCGAAAAACGTCGCGCTGACACAGCAAGATGTACAGAAAAAGAAGGAACGTGCATCAGCTTCTAAGGAAAGCAAACCTAGGAAATCAGTTTCCCCTCGTGCACCACGAAAGAAAATCTCGCCAAGAGAATCAAGAAGGCAGCTCCTGACTCGTCTGATGAGTCATCCAGAGAAGATACCCCTGATGAAATTCCACTGTATGATCGACCTGCCATTCTCAACAAGCCATCCAAGAGCCCCTCTCAAGTGAAAGCTTTACCCTCTCCGAGGAAATCACCCAGGCATGCACCCATTCCGTCCACTGACAAACCTTCCGGTTCTACAGCTCCGAGAACTTTGTCAAGCACTGCAGCGAAGAGAAAGCTGCAGTCTGAAGAAAAAGGTGACGTGGCTGCTAAGAAGACCAGGCTCACTGTTCCTGCTCCCATAGAGGAACAGAAGTATGATTTCAATTTCATGATCGATGTGATTGACAGTGCTGCATATGATGCAAAAGCTGATGATGTAAGCGGTCTGGGACTGCCTGATGATGTTATCGAAATGGTGACGAAGCATTTCAGCGAGCTGAGGAAAATCTCCAAGAAGCTGAATAAAGCTCTCAAAGACAAGCAAGCTGTCGAGAAAATGAGAAATGAGGCCAAGACTGAATCCGAAAGGAAAAAGATGAACAAAGAAATTGTTGAACTCACCAAGGCCCTCAGTGTCTTACGCAGTGAGAAAATTGAGTGGCACTCGCGTCTGCACATGGAAGTATCTTAGTTGTGTGACAGGAGAAACGAGGAGATTGACCGCAAGGCAGATCTTGCTCGAAGAAGAATTCAAGAGGAAAAACGTCAGAAGGCTAGGGCGAGAGTGAGCAAACCGAAAGCAAACAAAGACCGCCGCCTTCAGACTGTCGCTGCTGAGCCTATTCCACTGGACTCCCATGTACCCTTGCAGCAGGTTCCACCATCTCCACCTCACGAAGATGAACCCATGCAGCAAGCTGGCACTGGGGAGGTTATTATTCCAGCTCCAGTAGCCCAAGAGCAACATGAAGTTGTTGATATATTCCTGGAAAAAACTGATGAGGAAAATGCACCTAAGCAGCAATCCCCAGTTGATGAGGTTGATGAAGAGATTGAAGTTGAGAAGGCAGATCCATCGCCGCCGAGAACATTGCAAGCAGAGCCCTCCAAACCAAATAAGGAGGAAAATGACAAGATTAAGGGGGAGCTAAATGCTTCCCGAGAGAAATCACCCCCGGTCTCATCATCTGGTGTCCCTACCCGGATGGATGTTGATCCTGCTCTTCTTACCACTGCACCATAGTTGGTAGAGGAAGAAAAGAAATCTGATGAGCCGATGGCTCGAGAAGAAACTGTCCCACCAGCTGTGTCTCAAGTACCTGAGAAAGAGGTTGTTGAGCCTCCAGCCGAAGAAAGTGCAAAGAAAGTAAAGGCCCTTGTGCCCGAAAGTCAGAAAGCTGCCGAAGGAGTTCCGGCGAGCAAGAACAGTAGTCAGTCAAGTTCTTCGAAGCAATCTGCACGAGAAAAATCAAGGATGCCACATGCTCCTCTCAAGCCTATTGAAGAAGGAGTGCCTGCACCTGATGACATTCGGACCCGATCTATGGCCGATGAAGAACCACTGAGAAACCCTTTGGAAACCTTCCCTTTGTTTCCTGTCGATGATGGCCCGAATAGTCCAGCTTTCAACGAGCAGTTTCATTGTTCGAAACTTGCATTCTTTGGGACCAGCCCATATGATGGAGAAAGAACTTCCTTGTCACCAAGATTCTGGACAAAGGAACATGCCGTGTACTATGCTCGCATTCTGTACGGCAAGAATTGCATCTTTAAGCACAAGATTCTGGATTTCGCCAAGCTTGAGAATTTACCTTGCTTCCATCACACCATCGAGCAGATTGAACAAGTCTTCCTGAAGAGTTTCCTTCGTTTCAATCATGGTTGGAATCGTGAAGTTATCCTTCAGTTCTATGCCACTCTTTATATCTCAGGGGACATTGCAAACAGCAGTACTTGGATCCTTGAATGGATGACCGAAGAAGAAAAGATCAAATGTTCGGCTGACCAGTTTTTAGCGCCATTTGAATCTTCCTCTGTGTGTATTTGATGCTACTCGGGAACACAGACTGTACTACTGGGATGTATCCGAAGCTGAACTTCATATGCTGATGGACCCCAAGCTTGTTGGTGATGAATGTACCGAAGCAAATCCAAAGAATCTGGCCTATGAGAACAAAGTGCTGTTCTATATTCTCTGCAACTCCCTCACGCCAACAAACAGGCCAGAAACTATTCATGGCATCGTGGCAAATGCTCTTCAAGCAATAGCTCATGGCATTCGGTTTGACATTCCGGATCTTCTCATTCGCAACTTGGCCTATGCAGCTGATAGCCCTCAAGTCTTGAAGCCATATGCACCATGGGTCATGTTCGCTATCGAGCAGCTTACTGAGAAAAAGTTTTTCTGCCCACATGTTCCGAAAGTTTTCATTCCACCACTCTGAGACACTCTCCGGATCATGAAGGACATCGGCAAAGGGAAGACACCTATTGATGCTACTGCTTCTGCCGCTGCTAAAGCTCCGAAGGTCAAGAAGGCAACAGTCGAAATCCCTCGTGAAGAAAATCCCTCACTATATGAGATTTTTCTTCGCACTCAACAAGCTCTGGAAAGTCACATCAAGCTCGATCGCAAAGAAAAGTTGGAAATGATGACTAAGATCAATCTGCTTCACAATTATGCTCGCCAGGCTCTTCTATATGAGAAAGAACAGAAAAAACGCTCATGGACCCTTCTGCGCAAACATTATTCTCACACTCAACTATCTGCCAAGGGTATCGAGAAAGATTATGATCATCTGGAGCTGTTTGAAGTTCCTCGCATCCGAAGGCAAACCCCAGTGCTTCCTCAGCGTTCTGCTTCCACCGACCTGCTGTTTGTTGAACCCGATGATGAACTTGAAGACACAGCAGGCACATTCATATACAAGCCAGATGCACCTCGCGCTGCTACTCCCGAAGCTGATCCCGAAGCCCGTGTTGCGTCTCCAACTCCTGCTTCGGCCTCGACCATCGCTCGCTCTGCTTCGCCAAACAGTTCGAGTTCTGGGGATTCTTCAGACGAGTAGTTCCTCGCATGCATTCTCTGTTCTTTTTGACACTTGTTGACAAAAAGGGGGAGAAGAACATCGAGAGATAGACAAGCGGGTTATTTGTAGGGTGTTTCCATTTGCCATTTACTTTTCAGTCGAACACTTTGGTTTCCGTCGTTGAACTATTTGCTTTTGCTCGTGGAACTTGGTCTCACCACCTGTGGTGATGGTATACTGCGTCGTCATGTACCGTTAATAACCCCTGCAATGCTATATTTGCTTCTAGTTATCTGTTTGCAGGTGCTATCGAATGCTTACTTCCTTGCAATGATTATCCTCGATACTTATCCATCGTGCAAGGTTAAGTGAAAGCTTTTCAAGGAGGATTGGAAATCATGTTTCTCTAAAAGAGATATCTTACTCCTTGAAACTGCATATTTCGCTATCTAATGATGCAGGAGAAGAAAGGACTCACATGCTATTTTTTTCCTCGCATTTCTATCGTATCATCCTTGTTGCAGGAAAACCTCGACTGAAGCATATCTACTCCGACCAATATACTTGTGACTCCCTGGCTCCGATTTTCTTCGAATATCTAACTTGCAGGGAACTTATATCTCGTGTGGATTCAAGCTGTGTTCTGAGAAAATCTTCATGGCTTATCCATTGCCACAACTCACTTCAAAATATCCTCGCTATCTAACAAATCTACTTTAAAGGTTGTGTGTGGCAGGAAATACCTCAGACACCGTCGACTGCATTGGATGAAACTACGATTGTGATCATATGTGAATGTCACTCATACTAAGATTCACCTCCCTGCCCTCCATTTTATCTCCTATGCTTACTCTGAGTCAGAGTGATGCATATCTTCAGGGGAGCGTGTTTTATCTTCGTAATTATCTCTCATCCTCCATTACCCTTCGCATTCCATTTCATTCTATTTTCTATCTTTCGATGTGTTCTGTTTTGTCAACAATCATCCAAAAAGGGGGAGATTGTTGGTGCAATATTTGCCCTCTTGTGTTTTGGAGATTGTTGACAGAAACAGGCATGGACTGATTTGTTTGCTAGTGCACACAGAGAGAAATAGTCCATGCAGTGCCGAAGAGAATGTTGTCTCCGGTGTCAAGTTCGAAGAACCTCACCAAAGAATATTTGCACAACAGAGAAGAATGAGCTACATCTAATGAAGTCATGTAGGCGAGAAGATTGATGTGAAGGAATTATCCCCTCGAAATTTTACTGCTGACGCGAAGCAATTTGTTCGGTAATTCTGTCCGAAGAATATTGACTGCAGCAATGGAAGACGAAGACGAAGTGAAGACGTAGCATTCTTTTCGTTGTTCTTCTTTCATTCATTGGAGTCATAGGACCTCTATACTATTAAGAGGGGTATAGGTTCTCAAAGCTTAGATCCGCTGTGATGCTTAGCCCAAACCTATGCGAGACTGAGAGAAATCTCTTTATACTTTGAATGATTACCTGCCAGCAGAAGACGTTGTTCTTCGGTGCTGCAGGAGATATCTTTTGAACTGAGGAGTTAGCATTACTTGCTCCGCAAGTAATGTTACCGTTGTGCTCAATTTCCGACCGTTGGTCTCGTGTCGTTCGGCCGTTGGCTGCTCTACATGTCCAATTTGGTCCTTTCCCTTCAGGGAAGGTTGCACCTATAAATAGCCACCCCGCTCCAACGTTGCCCGTTGGCTGCTCCGCTTAAGATTTCTGAGAAGATTGATTGAGCATCCCCTCTCCGAGAGATTTGAGTTTAAGATCCACCGAGAGAAAAATCAAGAGCCGAAAACTTAGACAGTGGTTGAGCATCACAGTAGTTCTGAGTTAGAGTTCTTGTACCTATTACTCTTGAGAGCTACGCACTCTCTAGACGGATAGGTGTCGGCTCGAGTGTTGAAGAGTAATTGTCTTCACCGAGCAAGATCTTCAGCAACCAAGAGTCATTGTGGTTCGCGAAGAAGTCTGTCGAAGGTTTGGAGATCGCCGACAAGTATCTACCATGAGTGAAATCAACTGGAGTCTGATCAGCTCCGAGTTGAAGGAGAATAGGGCGAAGAGAGTTTATCTTCTGTGTTAAATCACAACCCCTCCAACCAGACGTAGTCCTTTGGCAGAAGGGCGAACTGGTCTACCAAATTCATCTGTCGCCATCAAGCACCACTAGTTCATTCTACATTACTGCATTTCCTTCAGCAGTTTACTTTCGTGCTCTGTGCCGATAGTTTTATCTGATCAATCATAGTTCATCAATTATCTTTCGCATTTTCATCATTCATTTCCGTCGTCTCAGTTTAAATTTATTTCTCTTCGTATTTCTGCATGTCAGTGTGATTTCATTCAGTGCCATATCCATTCACCTTGTCACTATTTCCCATGCATTTCCATTGCTGTTCATATCTTGTTTTCCCTCGTGCTACTGCATCTGTTTGTATATTGCATTACCATCGTATCTGTCTAACCTGTGCTCGAACAATTACTACCTCTTACATCAATAGATATGTTTCTCAATAGCGAGCTTAATTAAGTGTTTTTCTACCGAACCTTATTTCCGCTGCTGTGTTTGGGATCAGTTCAAAACATTCGCAATAATTTTTGAATCTCCCATTCACCCCCCTCTGGTCGATATACTCTCGGTCCTAACAATAGTGAAGACTTTGAACGGTGTCAATTAGAATGCACATGAAGAGATTGTGAATAGAGTGGTTTGAGTTTAGCATAGAGGGGAGCGGGTCCGATCACATTCACATAGACAGAAAAGGCAACTTGAAGAATTAGCAATATGTGAATGCTGTTGAGGACATGAAAAATTCAGATATAGGAAGAATTAGCTCAAACAATGAAGAACAACCACAAATGAAAAATTTGAAAAAGTTTGATGAAATTGCAAATGACGAAAAACTCAAGTCTAAAGAGCGTCATGAAGAGGGTGGTGGCGTTACCCACTGTATAAGAACTATGATGATTTCAGACATCGCGTACAATTGTCGTAGGGATCTGAGAATCAAGTTCTTCATTAATTTCTTAACACTTAGAGGGTTAGTCTTCATTGATTGAAGAAAAATGTTACTTCGTGTGTTGTGCATCAAAGTCATCAAGAATGCATAAGCGTTAGGATGTGTGTCCTATTCAAAGGACATTCGAAGATTCTAGGATGTTTAGCTCACACCGCAATATGCAAAACCTTCTCTCATCCAAGGGCTTAGTGAAGATATCTGCAAGCTGGTCTTCAGTCTTCACGTGGTTGATGACGATGTCTCCCTTCAGCACATGATCACGAAGAAAATGGTGACAAATCTGGATGTGCTTCATCCTAGAGTGTTGCACAGGGTTGTGGGCGATCTTGATGGCACTCTCATTGTCGCAGTAGAGTGGCACTTTCCTCACATTGACGCCATAGTCCTTGAGGGTTTGCTTCATCCATAGAAGCTGTGAGCAGCAGGCACCAGCGGCAATGTACTCAGCCTCGGCAGTGGAAAGTGAGACGCTATTCTGCTTCTTCGAGGGCCAACAAACAAGAGATCCTCCAAGGAAATGGCATATGCCTGATGTTGACTTGCGATCCACACGATCTCCAGCATAATCAGAATCAGAAAATCCAGCAAGATCAAATGATGAGCCCTTGGGATACCATAATCCAAGCGTTGGTGTGTGAGCTAAATATCAAAGAATTCGTTTCACAGCCTGATGGTGTGATTACTTCGGTGACGCTTGAAAGCGGGCACACATGCAAACGCTAAGAATAATATCTGGCCGAGATGCACATAGGTAAAACAACGAACCAATGATGGAGAGATATACCTTCTGATCGAAATCTTTACCATTTTTGTCAGTGCAGAGTTGACCATTAATTGGCATTGGTATCTTGAGGCCTTTGCAGTCTTGCATGCCGAATTTCTTCAGGCAGTCCTTGAGATATTTCTCCTGAGATATGAAGATGCCATTGTGTCGGGGTAGATCGACCATCTATGGGGCCATGCAGCCCCTTGTGGTTCGGCGGGGAAGATCGACGTGCACAAAGAGCATGAACAATGGGACGCGAGGCATTTTACCCAGGTTCGGGCCGCTGAGAAGCGTAAAACCCTACTCCTGCCTTTGGTGTATTAGTGGTACGGAAGCACAGTACAAGGAGCGCTTCTCCCCGGCAAGGCGTGGAGAGAGCAGCTACACGAGAGGTGCTTGTATTTGAAAAGGGGTCCCAATCCTCTAAACTGTTGCCTTGTCCCTCCTTTTATAGCTTAAGGGGTTACCACAGTGGCAAAACAGTAATTACATCGTGACTAGATAGCAAATAGTGCTATCATACCTAACTCTGCCAGTCTAGGACAAAGGCATTAAATGCGCTGTTAGGTGTCATGCGGAGAGGTAGTCCCGGCAAGGTTTCTGCACCGCTTGCCCAACTACCTCGTATTATCCTGACACGCCTCCTGGACGGGTGTCTTTAGAAGCAAATCTTGTCCCAGCGTGCCGACACGTGCCCGACAAGCCTCACCAACCAACCTGCGCGGTCGACACCTCACACATCAGCGAACACCTGTGCAGTGAGGTGGAGCGCTGGAGGGCTGGCTTAAGCTTGCCGGCACGGAGCTTGCCGGGTCTTCACCTTGCCGGTTCAGCCTTGCCGGTGAGGAATGTCTTCATCTCTGGTACTAGTCGAGTGTTGTGAGGTATGGTCATGCCACTGGGAAGAAGCTTCTTCTCAACGAGCTCTTGTTGTTGCTTGGTGACACAGCGCTTGCCGGACGAAGTGCTTGCCGGAAAGACTGGTCCTTGCCGGGTCTGTCTTGCGACAACCCTAGATTGGCACAACTCCATGTCCAGAAGGTTTGTGAGGCCCTGGTTCTCACTACACCGATAGGAGCCCCCGGGACCGCCTTTAACAAAGAACTCAGAAGATCTCGATGTTTAAGGTGGGACCAAAAACTGGCTTGGATTGTGACAGTCATATTTTGCTTGCCGGGGAAGATTGTATTCGGCAAGCAGCCCCTAGGAAAAGGTTGTTTCCCAAAGGCCGCCAGCCCCCGAGCTCATCTGCAGATAGCTCGGGAGATCTTCATGTTGAAACTTCCGTTTAGCAAAGAACTTTAAAGATCTCGATGCTAAAAGAAAACTTGTTTCTGGCAGAGAACTTTAAGTTTCTCAATGTCAATTCTGTTCTCAACGGAGAACTCTATGGTTCTCAATGTTGGCTTCCGGGAAAGCTATCCCCGGGAAGGCTTTAGCTTCCGGCAGAGAACTTTAAGGTTCTCGATGCCGGCTTTTGATTTCAGCAAGGAACTCTGAGATTCTCGATGCTGGCTTGCCGGAAAGGCGATTCCTGGCAAGGTTTTTATTGTCAGCAGAGAACTCTAGGTTCTCGATGCCAACTTATGTTTAAGGCAGAGAACTCTTAGATTCTCGATGCCAGCTTCTGAGAAGGATGTTCCGCCGCCTTGTCAGCGTCTTCGTCTTCCCTACTTGTCATCAAGCTGGAAAAGACCAGTTCAGCTACCGTCCAACCACCGGCCAAAGTCGTCATCGAATGCTGCCGGCATGGAATGACAATTGTTGTACTGAAGTTCTCCAGCATATCTTCTGCTGCAAAGACACATATAAAGAGAATAGCTTTTCTTTAATTAGTCCAGCTTTATTATGTTTGTAGTGCATACTTTTATTTTGTATGCATCTTCCTTGAGTAATACTATCCTTGTACATTTTTACACCCTACGCTTGCCGGAATGCTTCCCGGTGCACGTGTTTCAGTCGGCAGCGCTTGAGGGAACAGGCCCTTAGCAGCTTGCCGGAAACACCGCCTCCCGAAAAGGTTTACCTTGTCGGTCCTAATGCAGCTGCTCACGTTGCCAAGCGGACTCGAGGCAACTAGGAGCGCAACTAGCCCCGAGAAGGCTCCTTCGCGTGTAGGTTTACGTACAAGGATAAAATCATTCAAGGAAGAAGGACAGGACTAACAGGAAATTAACTCAAAGTTTTTCAACCTAGCTTTTTCTGCTGTCCATCCTACCCATGGTGCGTTCAATTTCTTTCCTGAACGCCACTGAATTTGGGGGCGAAAGCCCCCTTGTCGGAGCGCACAGCTCAACGACAAGGTTTGCTATGCTTCCACCCTCGTCAGAGCGATTGGCTCAATGACAAGGGCGAAAGCCCCCTTGTCGGAGCGTATAGCTCAACGACAAGGCTTGCTTGCCAAAAGCTTACTGCTTAACAGCAAATCTTTGGTTTTTCCTCCGAAAAAATCTTTCCAAGAGGGCTTCTGGTTTCGACAGAGAAATCCGTGATTCTCGATGTCAGATTATGAGGAGAAAGTTCCCAGGAAGGCTTTAGCTTCCGGCAGAGGACTTCAAAATTCTCGATGCCGGCAAGATCGTCGCCAGAAAGGGTTTGACCTCAGCATAGAACTCTGAGGTTCTCGATGCTGGCTTCCGGAAAGGCATCTGTTGCCGGGAAGGCTTGCGGTTTCAGCGGAAAACTTTGACATTCTCGACGCCGGCTTCCGGCAAGGAACTTGCCGGAAAGTCTTGCGGTTTCGGCAGAGAACTTTGACGTTCTCGACGCCGGCTTCTGCAATTACCAAAGCTGGTGCTACCATGAAGCTATCTTCCATCCATTTACCTGCAACACTGATTCGGGCATAAAAATGCCGCAATAGTGTTTTAGCATAATGAGTTAATTAGCATCTTAGTCGCACTCAACTCATGCGAAAACTTGATTTCTGCTGAATATTCCCGTCGCTTGCCGGAACGCTTTCCGGAGCGCACAATCCAGTCAGCAGCGCTTGAGGAACAGATCCTTAGTAGCCTGCCGGGATCGCCGCCTCCCGAAAAGGTTTACCTTGTCGGTCCTAATGCAGCTGCTCATGTTGTCGAGCGGACTCGAGGCAACTAGGAGGGCAACTAGTCCCGAAAAGGCTCCTTAGCGTACAGGTCACAGAAATCTTAAAGGAATAAGAAAAACTGTTAAGCCTTTTTCTTGAATAGTGTATTTTTGCACATCTGTTCCTACACTTGTCGGAATGCTCTATGATGCGCACATTCCAGTCAACAGCGCTTGAGGGACGGGCCCTTAGCAGCTTGCTGGGAACGCCGCCTCCCGGAAAGCTTAACACTCTGAAACAAATGCAGCTGCAGCGATGTTGCTGGGCGGACCTAGAACAACCCAGAGCGCAGAATATTTCCAAAGCACTCCTTTGCGCGCAGGTTGAGCACAAAAATACTATTCGAGAAAAAGGCCAGACAACAGAAAGTAACTAAAGTGTTAGAACTTAGCTTTCTGTACAGCACAGCGGAAACGATGACGACGACGCGCCTCGCTCTTCTTAGATGTCGTTGATGAAGAAGGCGCAACAACGGGTTGGCGTGGCGGAAGTGGCGCCTAGGGATCTTGGACTTGATCAACAGGGGTCTTGCCATGAGGTCGCCGCCGCTCGGAGTTGTTGGCGCCGCTTGGGGCTGTATCGCGCACATTGTGTGAGGGGCGCGGCGTCCGTCGTGAAGCAGCGTCCTTGGACGTCGCCGCAGCGGGGTCTCGGCCCACGCCGGCCTGGGTGTTGCCGCTCCGGTGGCTGCGTTCGTCGCCGCGGCGGGGAGGAGGAGGAGGAAGATGTCCGCCCGCTCCGCCTGCGCCGTCGTGGCTCCGTTCGCCAGAGGACCGAGGAGGTCGACCGGCTCCGTCGTGCTCGTCCCTTGCACCGACTGCGGTAGGCGTAACGACCGTGCCGCCTGTGCTGGTCACGCCGACCGCAGTACCCGCGCCGCCCGCATTGGTTGCGTCGCCTGTGCCGCCTGCGGACGCGCGCGAGGTGGCCGTCATCGTGATGCCCTTCTTCTTGGGTGCCATCGACGACGAGAAGGACGGTGATGAAGATGAAGAAGACGCGTGGTCCACTGATCAAGGTTCGCACAGCGCTCCACCCCTACCTGGCGCGCCAAAGATGTCGGGGTAGATCGACCATCTATGGGGCCATGCAGCCCCTTGTGGTTCGGCGGGGAAGATCGACGTGCACAAAGAGCATGAACAATGGGACGCGAGGCATTTTACCCAGGTTCGGGCCGCTGAGAAGCGTAAAACCCTACTCCTGCCTTTGGTGTATTAGTGGTATGGAAGCACAGTACAAGGAGCGCTTCTCCCCGGCAAGGCGTGGAGAGAGCAGCTACACGAGAGGTGCTTGTGTTTGAAAAGGGGTCCCAATCCTCTAAACTGTTGCCTTGGCCCTCCTTTTATAGCTTAAGGGGTTACCACAGTGGCAAAACAGTAATTACATCGTGACTAGATAGCAAACAGTGCTATCATACCTAACTCTGCCAGTCTAGGACAAATGCATTAAATGCGCTGTTAGGTGTCATGCGGAGAGGTAGTTCTGGCAAGGTTTCTGCACCGCTTGCCCAACTACCTCGTATTATCCTGACACGCCTCCTGGACGGGTGTCTTTAGAAGCAAATCTTGTCCCAGCGTGCCGATACGTGCCCGACAAGCCTCACCAACCAACCCGCGCGGTCGACACCTCACACATCAGCGAACACCTGTGCAGTGAGGTGGAGCGCTGGAGGGCTGGCTTAAGCTTGCCGGCACGGAGCTTGCCGGGTCTTCACCTTGCCGGTTCAGCCTTGCCAGCGAGGAATGTCTTCATCTCTGGTACTAGTCGAGTGTTGTGAGGTATGGTCATGCCGCTGGGAAGAAGCTTCTTCTCAACGAGCTCTTGTTCTTGCTTGGTGACACGGCGCTTGCCGGACGAAGTGCTTGCCGGAAAGACTGGTCCTTGCCGGGTCTGTCTTGCGACAACCCTAGATTGGCACAACTCCAAGTCCAGAAGGTTTGTGAGGCCCTGGTTCTCACTACACCGACACATTGGGTTGTTGACGAATTTGAAGTCCGAGGAAGAATTTCAACCCCCCCATCATGGACATCTGATATTCTTCTTGCATCATATATGCAAATTTATCACTGTATTTCTTGTTAGTGCAACCAAAGATAATATCATCAACATATATTTGACATTTGAATAGTTCACCATCATAAGATTTAGTGAAAAGAGTAGGGTCAAGTGAACCGGGTTTGAAACCCTTTTTCTTCAGGAACTCCTTCAGTGTATCATACCAAGCCCTTGGGGCTTGCTTGAGGCCATAGAGAGCCTTGTTGAGTCTGAAGACTTTGTCTGGATGTTTTGGGTCTTCAAAACCTGGTGGTTGAGCAACATATACTTCTTCCTCAAGCTTACCATTGAGGAATGCACTTTTCACATCCATTTGATATAAAAGGATATCATGATGGTTAGCATATGCAAGCAGTATACGAATGGCTTCAAGCCTAGCAACAGGTGCAAATTTTTCATCGAAATCAATACCCTCTACCTGTGTGTAGCCTTGAGCTACAAGACGGGCCTTATTCCTCACCACTTGGTCATTTTCGTCTTGTTTGTTGTGGTGGATCTACTTAGTGCCGATGATATTGTGCTTGCGTGGATCGGGACGCTTGACAAGCTCCCACACATTGTTGAGATCGAATTGATGCAATTCCTCTTGCATTGCCTGAATCCATTCTGGCTCGAGAAATGCTTCATCAACTTTGGTGGGCTCTGAAATAGAGACAAACGCATAATGCCCACAAAATTTAGCTAGATGTGAAGCTCTTGAGCGAGTGAGGGGACCAGGTGCATTGATGTTGTCGAGGATCTTCTCAATCTGCACTTCATTCGCCACTCGTGGATGTGCTGGACGAGGGCCTTGCTGTTGTTGTTGCCGTGCAGAATCCTCAGCATTATTTTCCTCAGGATTAGCAGTTTCTTCATGATGAGGAATCACTACTTCTTCATCAGCTATTTCTTCACTGGGCACAATTTCACCAGTGCCCATAAGCTTGATCGATTCCTCAGGAGGCATTTCATCTAGCACAGGAGGCACGTGCTCTCTTTGCGAGCCATTAGTTTCATGGAACCGGACATCTACAGTTTCAACAACCTTGTTGTGATAGGTGTTGATGACTCTATAGGTATGCGAGTCCTTTCCGTAACCAAGCATAAAACCTTCATGTGCTTTCGGTGCAAATTTAGAACTATGATGAGGATCTCTAATCCAGCATTTAGCACCGAAGACTTTGAAATAACTCACATTGGGTTTCTTGTCAGTGAGGAGTTCATATGAGGTCTTCTTGAGGAATTTGTGAAGATATACCCGATTGATGATGTGACATGCAGTGTCAATTGCTTCAGGCCAGAATCGACGAGGGGTCTTGTATTCATCAAGCATTGTGCGAGCCATCTCGATGAGTGTCCTATTCTTGTGCTCCATGACTCCATTCTGCTGAGGCGTGTAGGGAGCAGAGAGCTCATGAGTGATAACAAGTTCGTCAAGATAGTCATCAAGCCCTGTGTTCTTGAACTTGGTGCCGTTGTCACTCCTGATGTGCTTGATCTTGAGACCATAATTCGTCATGGCCCGATTGGAGAATCATCTGAAGACATCCTGTACTTCAGTTTTGAAGGAAATGATGTGCACCCAGGTGTAACGAGAGTAGTCACCAACTATGACAAATCCGTAGAGAGATGCTGCATTGGTTAGTGTGGCATAATGTGTAGGACCAAACAAATCCATATGAAGTAATTCAAAGGGACAAGTAGTGGTCATGATTGTCTTAGTCGTATGCTTGGATCTGGTCATCTTTCCAGACTCACAAGCACCACACAGATGGTCTTTGACGAATTTGACGCCTTTGACGCCAATGATGTGCTTCTTCTTGATGAGTGTGCTCAAATTCCTCATGCCAGCGTGTCCAAGACGTCGATGCCATAGCCAACACTCTGAAGCTTTTGCCAGTAGACACGTGGCAGGCTGAGGACCTAGAGAGAAATCTACAATATACAAATCACCTTTCCTAAAGCCTTCGAAGACTTTGGATTTGTCAGATTCCATTAGCACAATGCATCTATATTTGCCAAAGATGACAATCATATCAAGATCACAAAGCATTGAGACAGACATGAGGTTGTATCCAAGGGACTCAACAAGCATCACCTTTTCCATGTGTCGATCCTTCGAGATAGTAACCTTACCTAGACCCAATACCTTGCTTTTCCCTTTGTCAGCGTAAGTGATATGCTTCAGATGTGACGGAGTAAGGGGAGTATCAGTGAGGAGATTCCTATCACTAGTCATGTGGTTTGTGCAGCCACTGTCCAAGACCCATTCAGTGGCTGAGGGTGTGTCATCCCGTAGAAGCATTAGTCTAACTTACAAATTCATATACTTCAACTGAAGAATATGATCATCAATTTCATCAGTCAGTTTCGACAAGAAGCATAATCTAGCAGCATAAGGGATGTGTGAAATGAATGGTTCATTTCATCATGATTAGCCTGCATCCCAACAGGCACATTGTCAGGTCTTCAACAAATTCATCAGACATTTTGGTTGTCTGAAGACCTGACCCTGTAGAAGAGATTAGTTCTTCTTCTTAACCACCCACATCTGAATGGGTGGCTGAGAAGCAATGTAACAAAGTGCATTAATGGAGAACTTGGGCATTGAAGAATATGCATTTCTCTTCACAGGAGGGTTATAGTAATTGAATGAATAAGCAGAGAAATTCTTTGAAGTTTTGTGAACATAGTGGTTCGAAGAATAGTGCTCATATTCATCAAATCTCTGTTTGTTTCCCTGTGAAATAGAGGCATTAGCACGACCATAAGTAGGTGTGCGTCCATTTGACGACTTTGATTTCTGTGACGAATTTGTCCTGGGAAGTTTCTTCTTCATCGGTGGTGTCATGATGACATTCACCTGAAGATTTTCCAGAAGGCTTTTGGGAACCCAGATTTTCTTCACAGGTGGACCGTTCCTGCAGTTAGTTCCAACAAATCTGGCAAAGACTTCACCATTCTAATTATTGAACAATTTATAGTTGGAGTCAAATGACTCATCTGAAGAATATGAAGTATCACAAGTATAGCCAGATAAGGTAGATGGATCTATTGGAGGTCCCTTTGCAGCAACCCATGTGGTTTTGGGATACTGCTCAGGCTTCCAATATGAACCATCAGCATTAAGCTTTCTCTCAAAAGCAATACCCTCTTTCCTAGGGTTCCTGCGAAGAATTTGCTTTTTGAGCACGTAACATAGGGTTTGATGCCCTTTCAGGCTTTTGTACATGCCAGTTACATACAATTCCTTCAGCCCTGCATTTTCATCAGTATCACAGGTGGCTTCCTCAGATGAGGGGTTAGTGGCCACCGCAGCAGTTGAAGCAATCAAAAGTACTGAAGCATTTGAACATTCAGCTGAAGAATTTGTATTATCACGTTCAAGGCATTTTAGGCATGGTGCAATAAATTCTCCCCGAGCGGTACTGATCTGTTGAGCGAGGAGTGAATCGTTCTCTTTTTGAAGATCATCATGAGACGCTCTCAGCTTTTCAAGATCTTGCTTCCTTTGAAGAAATTCATAGGACAACTTCTCATGTTCGCCTGAGAGGGACACATGACGACTTTCAAGTTCGTCATATTGTGACTTAAGTCGTCTGAGATCTTCACACAAGGCTTGACTACGATCCATTTCCTCGTCCAACAGGTCATCGCTTTTGTCTAGCAGTTTTTGAATCTTTTCCATAGCATGTTGTTGTTCAGTTGCAATCTTAGCAAGTTTCTTATAGCTTGGTTTAGATTCACACTCAAAGTTGTCATCACTGGAAGTTTCAAAGTAAGCTTCTCGTGAGGTTACTTACCTTTGCACCTCTTGCCATGAAGCAATAGGTGTGAGTGTAGTCATCAGCACAGTCATCATTGTTGGTGGAGACATCATTATCTTCAGGGTTGAAGATGGACTTGCTGACGTACTCAGTAGCGAGGGCAAGGCTCGCCACACCAAAGTCTGACTCCTCCTCAGATTCCTGAGCTTCCTCATGATTAGATTCTTCCTCAGAATCCATTTCCTTCCCAATGAATGCACGAGCTCTGCTGGAACTGCCTTTCTTGCGAGATGAGGAATTTGATGAAGACTTTGAAGACTTCTTCCTTTTGCCATCAGATTCATCATCATCCCTGCTCTTCTTCTTCTTCTTTAGCCATAGAGGGCAGTCAGCGATGTAGTGGCTTGGCTTCTTGCATTTGTGACAGGTTCTCTTGTTGTAGTCTCGAGCAGACGCTTCTCCAGTGTTCTTTGAGTCATACTTTGAAGACTTTCCAAAGCGGTTCTTCTTGGAAAACTTCTGAAACTTCTTCACAAGTGACGGTGTCCTGGATTAGGGGGTGCCAACCTAGCCGGCCCGACTCCTCGGTTGGGCCGATATACCCCCGTACGTGACCAAGATGGACTCCGGAGGCCACACACGGGAGACGTGATCGAGGCTGTCTCTACCAAAGACTTGTAGTACACTTCAAGATTTATCTAGCCGCCTTACTCCTAGATACCGACCTTGTAACCCTAGGTACCCTCCCTGGCGTGTATATAAGCCATAGGGTTTAGCTCGTAGTGGAGAACAACGCAACATTGCTCATCTAGCCCTAGAAGTTAGACTCATATTACGATCTCGAGGTAGATCAACTCTGTACTTGTTACATCTCCATTAATATAAGCAGAAGCAGGACGTAGGGTTTTACCTCTATTAAGAGGGCCCGAACCTGGGTAAAACATCGTCTCCCTCGTCTCTGTTACCATCGATCCCAGATCCACAGCTCGGGACCCCCTACCCCGAGGTCTGCCGGTTTTGACACCGACACTAGTGCTTTCATTGAGAGTTCCACTGCGCGATCACCAGAAGGATTTATGGCTCACCTGCAGATCAACTGCGCCAACGGCCACGGGGACGTCTACGCCCCCGGCCAGCTTTTCTTCTTCGGCAGCATGGTATTCTGCGCTGACTCGACGGGTCACCTGACCTCTGTCAAGAACTATGCCCCAGGTCGGATCGTGACTTTCGGTGGCCTCGAGTACACTGCGGATTCCCGTGGTGAACTCATCCTATCGGGATGGACTCCCGGCCTGATCGAGAGCTCGGCCGGTTCTGGAGGTGAGACTCTGGAACCAAACTCCGTCACGGCGTCTCCGGAGACCCCTGACGCCGCCGCTTCGGGTTTAAGTCTCTCCCCGATCAACAGTCCGGAGATAGATCCGGCTCCCGCTCCCGAAATTGCGCCGGTGCCAGAACCGATCTCGGCACCAAACCCAGAAATGTGTTCAGATTCCCTCCACCTCGAAAGTGCGTCTGGCTACACGCCGGGTGTACTTCGAATCAGCCCTGCCTATGGCGCATCCATGAATCCCGAAGAGTTATCTCACCTCGATGAGATGCTTGACCACATCCGGAGTATGTCCATCTCGGACGGCAAGACTTCGGTTTACAATCAAATCAGCCTTAAAGCCGATGATAGGGAAATTTACATCCCACCCACCACCCACCTAGTCGCCACGATCGATGATTTAACCGACGTGTTGGACTACGACGAACCCTCAGACATGGAGGAAGACGCTGATGGCCCCAGCGAGAAGACCTTGCCCCCGGTAAACACGGGCAGGTGGGCCGCCACGTCCACCTACGATGTTTATATGGTGGACACACCCAAATCCCCTCCAAGACGTCGGCGAAGGCGCCGAAGGGGTAATAATGGGGAACCCAGTGGCAACAACGCGACAGCCAATAATGGCGACGCGGAGGACGGCGACGCCAATAACCATGAGGACGAAGTTCAAGCCTCCCCAATAAGGAACGGCACACCAGACCGACCTCTTGGAGACTCGGATCTCGATGACCTCTTCGAAGGGGCCGACGACAATTACATGCCGAAATCCGAGGAGGACGAGAGCGTCGGTACCAAGGATTACATCATCCCCGAAGACCCCTTTGAACAAGAACACTTCCGGCGATGCCTCGTTGCGACGGCCCGGAGCTTAAAGCGCAAGCAGCAGCAGCTGCAGGAAAATACCGATGCGCTAAATGAAAAGTGGGTTGAAGTGCTCTCTGCCGAGCAAGATATAGAGAACCGACGACATAATACGCCGAAATCATACCCACACAGACGCCTTTTACCGGAGTTCGACGAAGAGCTCGCTGACGACCTCGATCGCCCCCCTAGAGGCCGGGTGACGGTGTCCTGGATTAGGGGGTGCCAACCTAGCCGGCCCGTCTCCTCGGATGGGCCGATATGCCCCCGTACGTGATCAAGATGGACTCCGGAAGTTGCACATGGGAGACGTGATCAAGACTGCATCTACCGAAGATTTGCAGTACACTTCAAGATTATTCCAGCCGCCTTACTCCAAGATACCGACCGACCTTGTAACCCTAGATACCCTCCCTGGCGTGTATATAAGCCATAGGGTTTAGCCCGTAGGGGACATTAGCGCAACATCGAACACCTAGATATAGTAGTTAGACACATATTACGATCTCGAGGTAGATCAACTCTGTACTCGATACACCTCCATTAATATAAACAGAAGCAGGACGTAGGGTTTTACCTCCATCAAGAGGGCCCGAACCTGGGTAAAACATCGTCTCCCTTTGTCTCTGTTACTATCGATCCGAGATCCGCAGCTCGGGACCCCCTACCCCGAGGTCTGCCGGTTTTTACACCGACACTGGTGCTTTCATTGAAAGTTCCGCTGTGTGATCACCAGAACGATTGATGGCTCATCTGCAGATCAACTGCATCAATGGCTGTGGGGACGTCTACGCCCCAGGACAGCTTTTCGTCTTCGACAGCATGGTATTTTGCGCCGACTCGACGGGTCATTTGACCTTTGTCGAGAACTACGCCCGTGGTCGGATCGTGACCTTTGGCGGCCTCGAGTACACTGCGGACCCCCGTGGTGAGCTCGTCTTATCGGGATGGACTCCTGGCCGGATCGAAATCTCGGCCGGTTCTGGAGGCTCGACTCCGGAACCGAACTCTGTCACGGTGCCCCTTGAGATTCCGGCCGCCGCCGCTCCGGCCAGTCCCTCCCCAATTATCGATCCGGAGATAGATCCGGCGCCCGCTCCTGAAATTACGCCAGTGCCAAGATCGATCCCGGCACAGAAATCGGATCCATGCTCGGATTCCCCTCGCACCGGAAACACGTCCGGTTACACACCGGGTCTGCTTCATATCAGCCCTGCCTACGGCGCATCCATGGATCCTGAGGAGCTATCTCAGCTCGACGAGATGCTCGACCGTATCCGGAGCATGTCCATCTCGGACGGCAAGACTTCGGTTTATAATCAGATCGGACTTAAAGCCGACAACAGGGAAATTTATGCCCCACCCACCACCCACCTAGTCGCCACGGTCGACGATTTAACCGACGTGTTGGACTACGGCGAACCTTCCGACATGGAGGAAGATGCTGATGGCCCCCTTGAGGACACCTTAGCCCCGGTCAACACGGGCAGGTGGACGGCCACATCCACCTACGATGTTTACATGGTGGATACCCCCAAGTCCCCTCCAAGACATCGACGAAGACGCCGACAGGGAAATAATGGAGAACCCCAGTGGCAACGACGCGACAGCCAATAACAATAATGCAGAGGGCGGTGATGCCAATGACCACGAGGAGGACATTCAAGCCTCCCCCGCAAGGGACGGCACACCAGATCGACCTCTTGTGGACTCTGATCCCGATGACCTCTTCGAAGGGGCCGACGACAATTACATGCCGGAGTCCGAGGAGGATGACAGCCTCGGTACCGAGGACTTCATCGTTCCCGAGGACCCCTTCGAACAAGAACGCTTCCGGCGACGCCTCGTTGCGACGGCCCGGAGCTTAAAACGCAAGCAGCAGCAGCTGCAGGAAAATACCGACTTGCTAAATGACAAGTGGGTTGAAGTGCTCTCTGCCGAGCAGGATATGGAAAACCGATGCCATAGTGCGCCGAAGTCTTACCCACGCAGGTGCCTCCTACCAGAATTTGATGAAGAACTCGCTGACGACCTCGATCGGCCCCCTAGAGGCCGGGACAGGCCAAGACGAGAAGACCAAGGCGAACGGCCACCCCCACGAAGTCATGGTAAAGACCCCGTGGACAACCTGGATCCTCACAACGCTAGACGTCGTATTGAAGAAAATAGGGCTCCCCCTCGATCAATCTATGGATCCAGGGGACGCGCCCCCGCTGGACCCAACGGCTACGATGCCTGGATGGACAGGAACGACCGTGCCCGAAATCAAGCTTACTCACGGCTCTCTCCCGAGACCCGACGAGATCCTCCTCGGTCCCGAGGTCCAGCCCACCCAATCTACTTTACAGACGGGGTGATGGAGCATCAATTCCCGGAAGGGTTTAAACCCATCAATATAGAGTCATATGATGGTACCACGGACCCAGCAGTTTGGATGGAGGATTTCCTCCTGCATATACACATGGCCAATGGGGATGATCTCCATGCCATTAAATATCTGCCGCTCAAACTAAAGGGGCCGACGAGACACTGGCTTAATAGCCTACCTCCTCATTCTATCGGCAGCTGGGAGGCCCTAGAAGACGCCTTTCGAGCAAACTTCCAGGGCACATATGTCCGACCTCCGGACGCTGATGACCTCAGCCGTGTCACCCAGCAGCCAGGCGAATCAGCCCGCAAGTTCTAGAACAGGTTCCTCACTAAGAAGAACCAGATTATAGACTGCTCCGACGCCGAAGCCATCGCCGCTTTCAAAAACAATATCCGAGATGAATGGTTGGCTCGACAGCTCGGACAGGATAAACCGAGAACTATGGCAGCCCTGACTTCACTAATGACTCGCTTTTGTGTGGGAGAGGATAGCTGGCTCGCCCGAAGTACTCACCACGGTGAGGCAGGCACCTCGGAAATTCGCGACGCCAATGGAAAACCAAAGCGCAATAAAAATAAGCGCAGGTATAAAAATGGCGGAAGCAACACTGAAGACGCCGCGGTCAACGCAGGATTCACCGGACCTAAATCCGGGCAGAAAAGAAAACCCTATAAAGGGAACAAAGATGGACCTAGCCAGCTTGACAGACTCCTGGACCGCCCATGTGGGATCCACGGTACCCAGGAAAAACCAGCAACCCACACTAACAGGAATTGCTGGGTGTTTAAGCAGGCCGGGAAGATAGCGGCAGAGGGGCAAAATAAAACCCAACACCGCAGCGACGACGAGGATGAACCTCGGCTACCCAATAATGGAGGGCAGGAGAAGTTTCCAAACGAGCTAACAGAGGTTAATATGATCTACGTCACCCACATTCCCAAGAGGGAGCGGAAACGTGCACTTCGGGACATATACGCGCTGGAGCCAGTCGCCCCGAAGTATAACCCGTGGTCGGCTTACCCGATCACTTTCGATAAGCATGACCATCCGACCAGCATCAGGCATGGCGGATCGGCGGCGCTCGTCCTGGACCCCATTGTTGATGGTTATCATCTAACACGCGTCCTAATGGATGGGGAAAGCAGCCTTAACCTCATTTACGACGATACAGTTCGGAAGATGGGCATCGACTCATCTCGGATCAAGCCGAGCTCTACCACCTTTAAAGGTGTCATCCCGGGCGTCGAAGCCCGTTGTATGGGCACAATAACCCTAGAGGTAGTCTTCGGTTCGCTCGAGAACTTCAGAAGCGAGGAGTTAATCTTCGACATCGTACCCTTCCGGAGTGGGTACCACGCGCTCCTAGGGCGCACGGCCTTTGCCCGCTTTAACGCAGTTCCGCATTATGCTTATCTCAAGCTCAAAATGCCGGGACCTAAGGGCGTTATCACTGTCAATGGTAACACAGAACGCTCACTCCGGACAGAGGAACAGACCGCGGCTTTCGCAGCCGAGGTTCAAGCGTCTGAGGAGACAGCCCGCAGCAGTAAACGCGTTGCCCGCTCTTTGAAACGCGTCAAGGCTGCACAAGTCGACCTCGGCCAGTTACCCCCGCACCCGAAATAGGGGTGCGGGCTCCTCGAGTGCCCTCTCTGTGGGCACTACGTCCCTAGAGTACATAATTTTGCACTCAAGATCCCCTGGGACGCCGAGGAGCCAAAACAATTCTGAAGCGTCATGCGCGGGTTAACCACGCAATGGCGAGGCTTAGAGCCCCAGCGCAGGCAGGCATCTATAAAAGAAGCAGCCAAAATATGCATACGTCTAGGTGGCCTTAACCACAGAGTGACTTCGGCCACACCTCCACTCAAGGAGCTCGGTCAATCAAACACTTAGAGTGTATAAAGGGCCAGCAGGGCATCGACCTTCGCAAGTTCTTCGTCTTCAATCAGGACGATCTGGTCAACAGCTCGGGAACGCAGACGTGCGGCAAGCTTCGGTCCGGATCCTTTAAAATCCGTTAGTAATTATCCGACCTGTTTTTTCTCTTCCTTCTTTACCGTTTACATTGTATTCTTTCCATTACTCTCATCCACAGGGCATGTACATGATTGATATTATGAAATAAAGAAACCGTGCCCTTTCAAGGTCCCTATTGTATTTCTTTATCAGCCTAGCTCTGGAACGATGAAGTTCTCTAAAAAAGATGCAATTGTATCACAAAAGTCCGATGTGTTTGGCGTCTCGGATTTTGGCCTTATATGCATCAGTTTCGAACCTAGATTTCGGTCAATAGTTGGGTTGCCCGGCTCCTATGTGTACCCCTTATGTTTCCGATGAATTCGGCTAAGGGTGTAACGGGAGAACCACTGCGATTGCGCCGCCAGGTCAATTGGCGTGGCGCCTCAGTGGAGAAAGCCGAAAACTGACTATCTAGGTAAGCGTAAACTGGTCCGCCATCCGGAGACCGCGTCAAGCGATGTGGTCATAGAGATCACCCGTGTTAAACGAAGGGCTTTTATCTTCTAGCCGAAGTGTGCTATGGCCTAGACCTCGGCCGAATAGGCCGGACACTTCCCACACCGGGGGCTGGTCATCACCCCCACAGTCAAACTCCTATGGCTAAGTGAAAGACATCAAGCCACTATAGTCCGATTGCCTAGTTCCTCTAACTCATTGACCGCCCATGGGTACCGAGACGTCGGCTAAGGGTCAAGTATGACTTAGGGAACACCCTTTGTATGACCTACACTGGGGCTGAAGCCGACGACTGGCCACTCTCATTTTTAAAAAGTCATATCGGAGGAATAATCGAATTATTAACTAAACACATATGGAACTTCAAACCATTTTCATTTCAAATGATAAAGTTTTTACATCATACACCCCGGCATTCCGGAGTACCTAAAAATACAGGGTGTCCTTAGGGCACATGGCCTCGGTGGTCCGAGCTCCTGCCTCCACCTCGGTGAAGAACTGCTCGGCGGTCCGCGGCTTATCGACGGGGGGGCCAGCAGCACAAGTCTCCGCATCAACTTTGCGGAAGTGAGTCTTCACGCAAGCATATGCCCTCCGGGCCCCTTCGAAGCACGCGGACTTCTTCTAGCGATCAATGCAGGGCACGGCATCTCGAAGACGAGCCGTCAGGCCGAAGAGACTCCTCGGCATGGCTTCGGCCGGCCATAGAGCAACGCAGAGATCCTGGAGTGCTGGCCTCGTCATGCGAAATAGCTCGACCAGCTGCTTCACTCGATGATTTAGCAGCTGCGTGGATGGGGACCCTGGGAATTGACCCCAGAAGGCTTTCTCCGCCTCATGACCCGCCAGCTGGCCGAAATAGGCCACTGCATCCTCCGCACTCTGCGGGAGATCCTCGAAGACCTCTGCAGAACGCCATAACTGGGTGAGTTCGACACACCCTTTGCTGCCAAACGCACACTGCAACAAAAATATCTTACCCGAGGCGATTTGTTCCACTTGCTGGAGCACCTCGCGGTCCGCGCGAGCCGAGGTGTGGAGTTCGGAGTGGGCACGTTGAAGCTTCTCGAGCTCCTCTTTCGTGCGCCGCCCCTCCTCCTGAAGCTTGTCACGTGCTTCAAACACGCCCTTCAGGGTCTCCTCGACCTCCAGCACCCGCGCTTGGTGCTTCTCCCCGGCCGCCTTCTCGGCGGCCCGCGCCTTCTCGGCTGTGGCGGCAGCTGCGTTCTGCTGCCGCACTTCCTTTCGAGCACTTTTCAGCTCGGCTTTGAGCGTCTCCAGCTCCGCTGTCAACATTTTTCAGTCTTAATTGTTTCCTTTAAACACACAACATAGAATGCAAGATTAACCTTGCTTACCTTGAGATCGCTCAAGTCTCCGGTTCATCTCCGCCATCTCTCCGGAGATGGAGTCAGGCACTAAAGTCGAAACCTGTCATAAAACAAACTCCTTGTTAAAAGAAAAATGGTCTCAACCATCCATATGCTCCAGGACAGCCACTTCGGGTAGCGTCCTGTGGGCTACCCAACAGGCTCCTACTTCCTCAAGCGACCCCGATGCCGGTTTCTTGAAACCGACTTCGGGCTCGGGGGCTACTCACTCATTACGCCACTCAGCAGGCTACACTTTTTATGTCCTCGGACAAATTTCATAAAGACAAAGCAAACCTCGTGCAGGCCGGCCCCTGCGGACCGGTAGCCTTCCAGCGCCGTGCCTATCAAGGCGCGGTGATCCTCCTTAAGGGAGTAGCCCTTTAGGGCCTCCTCCACCTCCTCGGCCCACCCCGCACCGGTCCGTCCTCGGACAGTAGGCTAGGGTGGAGGGATGACCTCGGATGGATCTACCCGAGGAGCCCCCGTCTGTGAAGGCGGTACCGAGGTAGACTCCTGCTGGGCCGATATCTGGCCCAGCCCTTCTTCGATGACCTCTGGACGCTTCGTCCCCTGGTCTTGTTGGGCCGAGGTTTCAACCTCGGCCACGACTGCCGCATCGTCGGCCCCCGCCATGTTGACCTCGGGGGCCAGGGTGGATGTTGCCTCCCCCAGACCGACTTGCATCGGGGGAGAAGCAGCGGGCTCTGGAGTCCCGCTGGCGGACGGCAACCCGTTCGAAGAGCCGCTGGGGATTACCTTCGGCGGAGTGTATGAAAAGTTGCTTCTGTGAAAATTTCCCTTGATGAAACAATGACTCAAGCAAGGGAGACGAGGATAAGGGCTTACCCTCGAGGCGCCGGCTTCTTCCTCCCCGTTTTGAGGGGGTCTTCCTCTGAGTCACCGGAGGGCTCGGCTCTCTCCGACGACTTGTTAACGGCCTCGGATGAGGCTCACCTCAGCCTCTTTTGGCCCTTGGGCGGCATGCCCATGTTGGCGTCTTCTGACACCGACCTCTTCCCCTTCGGGGAGGGGGGGGGAACTCCTCCTCGCCCTCCTCGGCGCCGCCGTCTTGAGCGGCGGAGGTGTGGGTCTCTTCTGATCGGGTGACCGAAGTCCCCCGGGTCCGAGCACTAGACCTCCCCGCTTGGGTCTTCGTCCCTTTGGAAGCCACCACATGTGGCTCCTCGGTCAGAAGCGCCGAGAGCAGGGGAGTTTGGGGTTGTTCCGGCAATGGGGCTGGGCATCGTACCCCCTTTACCCATGCCGACCACTTCTGCAAAATGTCAAAACACGACGGCCCAAATAAAGACTTTACTCCTCGGAGCAGTAAGCAAAGAATGAAAGATTGAAGGACGGAACCACTCACCGGGGGGGCCTCATAGCCGTGTTCGAGGCCGCGGTCCTCTCCCTCCTTGGGAATCTTGTCCTTGGCCAATTTCATGAGCTTTGTCCACATAGTGGCCAAGGTGGAGCGGAAGAAGGTGTTGATGGTGTCCATGTCCTCGGGATTCTGTGCCCACATCGGGGTGGCCCGAAGTTGGAGAGGGAGGATGCGACGGTTGAGCATGACGTTGATAACATCGGCCAACTCAGCCTTCCCCGTGGTAGTCCACCACACGATCCTCTCGACTAGGGTCTCTACCTCTTCGGGCTTCCCCCAGACGACACCCTTTTCCTTCCAAGACTTGAGTTTCTTGGGAGGCCCGGCCGAGAAGGCCGGGACCTCGGTTTGACCAGCGGCAAGGGGTTCGGTGATATAGAACCACTCCTTTTGCCACTCCTTCACCGTTTCGATGAAGGTGCCCTTGAACCAGGTGCCCCCCTGGTTCTTACTGATCATTGCCCCTCCGCACTCCGTAAGTTCGGAGCCGCTTGACTTCGGTTTAATCCCGAAGAGCTTCAGCCATAGGCCGAAGTGTGGCTCACAACGGAGGAAGGCCTCGCAGACTGTTATGAAAGCGGCGAGGTGGAGAATGGAGTTGGGGGCTAGGTGATGGAAATCTAACCCGTAGTAAAACATGATCCTGCGCACGAAAGGGTGCAGTGGGAACCCCAAGCCTCGGATGAGGTGGGGAACAAAGACCACCCACTCCCCGGCGTTGGGAGCGGGTACCAGCTCATCGGCCTCTCGAGCGCGGGCGGCGACGGTACGAGCTAAGTACCCCGCGTCGCGCAGCTCGGCGATGGTTACTGCCATCATGGTGGAGCCGCCCCAGTGCCCCTTAAGGGTATCGGCCATGGCTGATGGGGAAATCGAGCTTGCGTACGAGACTGGCGTAAGGGCTGGATCTGGGCGTTGGAGCTAGACGAAGCGGCAGCAAGGGAGGAATCGGAGCGTAGGCTATCGCGCTGTTCTCCCCATTGCTTTTATAAGCCTATGAAAGGCCAAGAGCCCCCTTTGCTGCGCCGATAAATTCGTGATCATTATCAAAGATACCGTTGAAACATATGGGGAAACAAAATTTTGATGATATCCCTATGAAAGCGGGCACGATCTCTGCCTCGACGGGACGTGCCAGTAAAGGAGCAGCCTCGAAACGCGATTTGAGGGGAGGCAGTAAACTGCTCAACATGTCGTGGGGCGGGCCTCTCCTATAAAGCTGTCAGACCGGATTAGATTGTTTCATACCGGCACAGCAAGCCTTCGAGGCTAAGATACTTGCTCACCTCGGATAGGGTACGAGCTCGGTTGGACCACGGGTGTCGATGCTCTATTAATAGAATTCGAAATGTAAGGTGGAACTCGTCTGTCAAGCCGGAGACTCCGGATCCGAAGTGATGGTTCAAAGTCGTCCTCGGCGTAGAAGACAAGTTCGGGGGCTACTGACGGTGTCCTGGATTAGGGGGTGCCAACCTAGCCGGCCCGTCTCCTCGGATGGGCCGATATGCCCCCGTACGTGATCAAGATGGACTCCGGAAGTTGCACATGGGAGACGTGATCAAGACTGCATCTACCGAAGACTTGCAGTACACTTCAAGATTATTCCAGCCGCCTTACTCCAAGATACCGACCTTGTAACCCTAGATACCCTCCCTGGCGTGTATATAAGCCATAGGGTTTAGCCCATAGGGGACATTAGCGCAACATCGAACACCTAGCTATAGTAGTTAGACACATATTACGATCTCGAGGTAGATCAACTCTGTACTCGATACACCTCCATTAATATAAATAGAAGCAGGACGTAGGGTTTTACCTCCATCAAGAGGGCCCGAACTTGGGTAAAACATCGTCTCCCTTTGTCTCTGTTACTATCGATCCGAGATCCACAGCTCGGGACCCCCTACCCCGAGTGTTGGGGATATAACCCGTGGTGAGACCCGCCCAGGCGGGGCCGGGTTACACCGGGCGGCTCGTAAGCCCAAGACTTGTAAGGTGGGCTTAAGGATGCAGGCAAGGCCGTCAGGGCGGCTTACCAGATGGGCCGTTGACAGGGGCCCAGAGACGGAAGATGGCGTGAAGACCCGGGTGGCTAAGCCGCCCGGTGGCGGCTTACCCAAGATGGTATGGCGGCTTAGAGACAGAATAGGACACGCTGTGTGAGTCGGTTTGAGACTCGTGTAACCCGGGGCCTTGACCTCTTATATAAAGGCTAGACCCCGGGGCGGCTTAGGGGAGAGACCAAGGAATCGAGAGCTAGGTCAAGCAATCCGCTCCCTTGTAATCGATACACCAGCTAATACAACACAAGCAGGACGTAGGCTTTTACCTCTACTTGAGGGGCCGAACCTGGGTAATCTCGTGTCCTTCGTCCCGATCAACCCCTTTGAGTCCACTGCTATGGCGATGGCCTCGAACCTAAGTCTTCGGACATCTGCCGTGACAAAACCACGACAGTTGGCGCCCACCGTGGGGCCAGCGCTCGGTGGTGTTGAGTTCTCAAAGGGCTCTCTACCAGGGATCGAGGGGTACGCGGTTGGCAGGATGACCAAGAGTCGCCGTGGCCGGCTCTACATCGACGACGCCGGCTGGGGCCCCGAGGCTGACTCCGTTGAGTATGGTTTCTGGGTCCCCTTCGGCGGGATTCACGTCTTCATCGGCAAGATCGGCGGATCTGAACCCGGGCCGGACGTCTACACCGACATCGTCGAGCCGGCTCGGCGCAAGCAACCCGCCCAACGCGGTCAACCCGCCCGTGCCAAACCGGGTCGGAAACACGTCTTCGTCGGCTTCACTCAGGGCATGGATCTAGAAGGATCTATGTCACAGGAGGAAACTCTCATCTGCTCTGAAAACGGATCTTCGAGCGGAGAGACGGAATCAATCTACCAGCTCCATAATGGCAGACTCGGGGGCTACGTTGAGCCTTACCCCGAGTCGGATTTTCATAAACCGGAGGAATATGAGCCGCCGAACCGCGCCGCCGTCTTCATGGCGGGTTCCGCGGCGGCTCATAACAGCACAGCTGCTGAGGCAACCGGATCGGGGGCTGGCAGGCAGCCGGCTCAGGTCCTTCTGGATTTAATGGGTGAGCTTTCAACCCTGATGGCAACTGAGGTCACAGCTGAAAATCAAGCCGCCCGTAACACGGAGATTGCGAGGTTGAAGAATCAGATGACTGAAGTCCAGCAGGAGATCAATGAACTGAAGATTCAGATGGACGCTGAGGCAGAGCGCCTTAGGGCGGATGCTTTCCGTCTTGGGCTGGAGCAGCAATCAGCAGCGGCGGTTCAGCGGATGAGGCACCAATCCCGCTTGCCGGATCAGTATGAAGCGAGGAATCTTTTCAACACGCCAGGAACGGGACAGAACGTGCCTTTGGTCGTAACCCGGACGGCGGAAGTACCTGGAAGCCGGGCGGCGGCTCAGCATCAGCAGGTTAACCCGCCCCGACGAAACCAGATTGCACCGACCTCTTTTCCTACGCCGCCGGGTCATTACTCTAACCCGGCGGAGAACTTGGTAGCGGCAGCAACTCGGCTGACTGCTATCCCAATTCCCGATGAGTCACCCTTCGCAGAAGAAGTGCGGAACGCGGTTGGATACCTGCGAACGGCAATGGCCCAGCAGGAGAAGTATGCTTACAGCCGGAGTCGTGTGCATTCAACCCCCATCCCCAGTCGCAGTTACAGCCGGCGTTATGAGTCGCCGGTGGTATCTAGCAGTGAACGACATCGGAACCCGCCGCGGGCTGACCGGCCGGCTCTGGATGCGCAGGCGCTGGTGGATCGAGCGAGAGCACAACGAGAAGCGGCGGCTCTGGCGGCAGCGGCGGCTCATCCGGAACCCACGGCTGCACCTTCCGTCTCAGCCGGAGCCGGGTTGACCTCCCGGGCTGTGGGAGTGCCGTGCTTAGCGCCGGCTTTACGGAACGAGCGCCTGCCAAAAGATTTCAAGGGCCCTCGTAAGGTGCCCAATTACACAGCTGACCTACCTCCGGAGGCTTGGATCGAAAGCTATGAGCTCGCCATGGAGATGTTGGATGTTAGTGATGCAGTGTGTGCCAAGTACTTTATCATGATGCTAGAAGGGCCGGCTCGCACGTGGTTGAAGGGTTTGCCACCCAACACCATTACTTCCTGGGCCGAGTTGAAGGCGAAATTTATCAAAAATTTCAAAGGGACGTGCAAGCAGCCCATGACGATCGTGGATTTGGATCATTGTATGCAACAGACGGATGAGTCGGCTCATCATTGGGTCCGGCGGGTTTCGACTATCATCCACTCTTCAGAACAGATCACGGCGGCTCAAGCAGTTTTGATTCTGGAGAAAAATTGCCACTTTACGCCTTTGAAGCAGAAGCTTGGCCGGCTTAAACGTTCGTGTCAAGACATGGGGGAGCTTATGGCGGCTCTAACCAAGTATGCGGACTCTGACAACACGAAAGACCCAGGCTCTGATGATGAAAAATCAGGTCAAGGGAAGAAAGGTAACAATGGAAAGGGTCAGCAGCAGAACGCGGCTGGAAACGGCAACTCTGGCAAGCGGAAACACCCGGACGGCGGGTCAGAATTGGTGGCGAATACCAGCGCTGGGAATAACCATGCCAAGGGCAATGGGAACTTCAAGCAGAATTTTAACAAGGGAAAGGTTCCATTTAATTTGGAAGCAATGCTTAATAAGCCTTGTCCAGAGCATAGTCGACCTGATAAGCCGGCAGGGCATACGTGGAGGAATTGCCACATTATGCGGCAGTTTCGAGATTACAGCCTTCAGCAGCATCATAACAACGGTAATGGACCGTCCGGCGGCTCAGGGCCAGGCGGGTCAGGAGCCGGCTTGGGTCCTGGCGGCTCAGGGTCGGGTCACCAGAATCAGGGTAATCAAGGAGGTCATAATCAACAGTCTGGAGGCGGTGGCCAACAGCAACATAACCAGTCCGGTTTTCAGAGTAACCCAAAACAACTTAGCGGGGGTCAGTATCACGTCTTCACAACCAGCTTCGACAAGCGAGACCAGAAGGTACGCAAGCGGGCGGTTAATGCGGTCATGCCGGCTCTCCCGCAATATCTGAAGTGGTCTGAGTATGACATCACTTGGAGCAGGGCGGATCACCCGCCGCGGGTTGACAATCCGGGGCAATTAGCTTTGGTGGTTGCCCCCCAAGTTGGTGGATACATGTTCACGAAGGTTCTTATGGATGGTGGTAGCAGCATCAACATCCTGTATTATGATACTTTCAGCCGGATGGGTCTGCTTGACAAAGATCTTAAGCCGTCTTCCACAGTCTTTCATGGTGTGGTGCCTGGCAAGTCGGCTTACCCAGTGGGCAGGATTTCGCTGGAAGTCGCCTTTGGTGATGAGTACAATTACAGGGTGGAGTCCCTGTGGTTTGAGGTGGTCAAAATTAAAAGTCCGTATCATGCTTTATTCGGTCGGCCGGCTTATGCCAAGTTCATGGCTAGGCCTTGTTATGTATACTTACAGCTCAAGATGCCCGGGTTAAGAGGAACGATTACTGTGCATGGTGATTGGAAGACGGCTCTTGAATGTGAGGAAGGCGATGCGGCTTATGCAGAGTCAAGTTGTGCAGAGGCAGAGCTCAAGTTTTATAAAGAGAATGTTGACCCGGAGGATATGACTCCCTTGAAGAAGCCTACTACGGAATCAGAGCCGCCCCTCAAGTTTTCGGCGGATGATACCAAACAGGTGGATTTTACGGAGGGTGACTCATCTCAGCAGTTCACTATAGGGGCTAACATGGACCCCGCATAGGAAAGCGCGCTCATCAAATTCATCCGTGAGAATCGGGACATCTTTGCATGGAAGCCGTCTGACATGCCGGGTGTACCGAGAGAGTTTGCTGAGCACCACCTTAATGTGGATCCTAAGTTCAAGCCGATCAAGCAATTCCTTCGTCGTTTCAATGAGGAGCGGCGCAAAGCTATTGGAGAAGAAGTAGCCCGGCTCTTAGCAGCAGGGTTCATCATGGAGGTCTTTCACCCGGAGTGGTTAGCTAACCCGGTGCTGGTGCTTAAAAAGAACGGCACTTGGCGAATGTGTGTGGATTACACGGATCTCAACAAAGCCTGTCCAGCTGACCCGTTTGCTCTCCCTCGGATTGATCAGATCATTGATGCAACGGCGGGTTGTGAGAATTTATGCTTCCTGGACGCCTATTCAGGTTATCACCAGATCAAGATGGCAGTCAAAGACCAAGAGAAGACGGCTTTCATCACGCCTTTTGGTGCTTTCTGCTATGTGTCTATGCCTTTCGGGCTCAAGAGTGCCCAGGCGACTTATCAACGTTGTGTGCAGAACTGTCTTCACAGTCAAATTGGGTGCAATGTTCATGCTTATGTGGATGATATAGTGGTCAAGTCAAGGAAGAAGGAAACTTTGCTGGACGACCTGAAGGAGACTTTCGACAACTTGAGGGTTTACAAGATGATGCTTAACCCGGCCAAGTGTGTTTTTGGAGTTCCCGCAGGCAAGCTTTTGGGGTTTCTGGTTTCTGAGCGTGGGATTGAAGCTAACCCGGACAAGATCAAAGCAATTACATCTTTGTCTGAGCCGGCGTGCATAAACGACGTTCAGCGCCTGGCGGGTCGAATCGCCGCGTTAAGCCGGTTCATAAGCCGCCTGGGCGAGAAGGCAATCCCCTTGTATCAAATGATAAAGAAGACGGATGATTTCGTCTGGAGCAAGGCGGCGGGTGAGGCGTTTGATGCGCTTAAGAAGCAACTGACTGAGCCGCCCGTCTTGGCTGCTCCGGCTGAGAAGGAACCGTTACTCCTCTATGTGGCGGCTAACAACAGGGCAGTCAGCGCTGCGGTTGTTGTGGAGCGCAAGGAGGCAGGGAAGGAATATCCGGTTCAACGGCCGGTTTACTACGTCAGTGAAGTTTTGATCGAGTCCAAGCAGCGATACCCACATTGGCAGAAGCTGATCTATGGAGTATTCATGGCAAACCGGAAGTTGAAACACTATTTTTTGGGACACCCGATCACAGTGGTTAGCTCTGCCCCGTTGGGAGACATAATTCAAAACAGAGAAGCCACTGGCCGGATTGCTAAGTGGGCATTGGAGCTTGGACCTCTTAATCTAAAATATGTGCCTCGCACAGCGGTTAAGTCTCAAGCTTTGGTGGACTTTATAAACGACTGGACTGAGTGTCAGTCGCCAGAAGAGAAACCGGACAACACTTACTGGACGATTCACTTCGACGGGTCTAGACAGCTGGAAGGTTCGGGGGCTGGAGTTGTCTTAACTTCCCCCAAAGGTGATAAGTTCTGTTACGTATTAAGGCTGATGTTTCCTTGTACTAACAATGCAGCTGAGTATGAAGCTTTGCTTCATGGCCTCCGGGTTGCTAAGGAGATGAATCTGAGCCGGGTTAGATGCCTCGGCGACTCAGACCTTGTGGCTCAGCAAGTTTCAGGCACGTGGGATTCCAAAGACCCACGCATGGCGGCTTATCGTCAGGCGGTAGACGTCGTTGCAGGTCACTTCAAGGGTTATCAGGTGGATCACATTGATCGTCGTAAGAACGAGGCGGCTGACGCATTGTCAAGAATTGGCTCCCAGCGTAAGCCGGTGCCGCCTAACGTTTTCTTGGACGTGTTATATCACCCTTCAGTTAAGTTACCTTCGGAGGAAGATCTGGCTATTCCTGACCCGGAGGGGCAATTGGTGGCGGCTCTGCGTGCTATTCCTGACTGGACGTTGCCTTACATGGCGTATCTAACTCGTGGCGAGTTACCTGACGAGGAGACCTTGGCAAGACAAATCGTCAGACGATCTAAGTCCATGACAATCATCAATGGCGAGTTACATAAATGCAGTGTTACGGGCGTTTTTCAGCGTTGTGTTTCACCTGAGGAAGGCAAGGAGATCCTTAATGAAATCCACGCCGGAGATTGTGGTCATCATGCCGGCTCAAAATCTCTGGTGGCCAAGGCTTTTAGACATGGTTTCTTCTGGTTGACGGCTCATAAAGATGCAGAAAACTTAGTGCTCAAGTGTGATGGCTGTCAAAAGTTTGGACGGCGTGTTCATGTGCCGGCTCAGGAGTTGCGCATGGTCCCGATTACTTGGCCGTTTGCGGTCTGGGGGCTTGATATGGTCGGGCCCTTCAAGAGATCCAAAGATAAGAAGACCCACCTTTTGGTGGCGGTTGATAAATTCACGAAGTGGGTAGAGGCTGAGCCGGTCAGCAAGTGTGACGCAGCTACGGCGGTTCAGTTTGTCAAAAAATTGATCTACCGTTTTGGTTACCCTCACAGTATAATCACAGATAATGGCACAAACCTATCCAAGGGGGCTATGCAAACCTTCTGTGAAGAAGAGCACATCCGGCTTGATGTCTCTGCTGTTGCTCATCCACAGTCCAATGGTCAGGCGGAGCGTGCTAACCAGGAAATCTTGAGAGGTATCAAGCACCGACTTATGGTTCCTTTGCAGAGAACGCCGGGTTGTTGGGTTGAGGAGTTACCATCAGTCTTGTGGAGCATCAATACAACTCCCAACAGATCCACTGGCTATACGCCTTTCTTCATGGTTTACGGCGCAGAAGCCGTCTTACCAAGTGACATACATCATGACTCGCCACGGGTGGCGGCTTACGTTGAGACAGACAATGAAACAGCGCGTCAAGACGCGTTGGATGCTTTGGATGAAGAGCGTGACCTGGCGGCGGCTCGATCGGCGATTTATCAGCAAGACCTGCGCCGCTATCACAGCCGCCGAGTCAAGACCCGGACGTTTCAAGAAGGCGACTTAGTGTTGCGCCTGATTCAAGATCAGACGGATGCGCACAAGTTGTCTCCTCCATGGGAAGGGCCTTTTGTGGTTAGCAGAAACCTCAACAATGGGTCATACTATCTCATTGACGTACGAGACGAGTCACGAACTTCTGGGCAGGAGACCCTCCGGCCGTGGAATATCGCTCATCTGCGGCCTTACTACACCTAAGTCATCGACTTCCCTCGTGGTATAATATCATTGTATATATTATATATATATATATATAATAAAGTTGGTATCCCTGCAAGCCGGGGCATCTGCCGTTTTTACATCACATTGTCCAAGATGGCTACAATCATATGATCATTTGGAGGCTTTCAACCTGCCGGGTTAGGCTTCAAGCCTCTTGGTCTGGCTCTTCAAGCCGGAGTTACAAGGTCATTTGGGGGCTTCTAACCCGCCGGGTTAAGCTTCAACCTTCTTGATCGGCTCCTTATCTACAATATCACCACATACTGGCGGCTTACAAGACGGCGGCTTATAAGTTGGTGTGCAAAGTTGATAATATCAACAAAGATTACTGGGAGTGCAGCGAGTCATGAACTCACCTCCTCTAATCTGTGAAAACGGGTTATGCCTGCCTGTATGCAGATGCATTTTGTCAGGGGTGCAGCGAGTTCTAAAACTTACCCCCTGCAAAGGCCTCTTACAGCGGCGAGGCTAACTGTAAGGCCGGGTTATACCTGCCTGTATGTAGATGCGCTTTGTCAGGGGTGCAGCGAGTTCTATAACTTACCCCCTACAAAGGCCTCATACAGCGGCGAGGTTAACTCTTACATTTGTAACTACGGGTTATACCTGCCTGTAAGTAGATGTGTTTTGTCAGGGGTGCAGCGAGTTCTATAACTTACCCTCTGCAAGTGCCTCTTACAGCGGCGAGGTTAACTCTTCTATTTGCTGCGTCTCTTTCTGGGTTGCTACGCTCTTATTAAGAGTTCAAAGTAGCTAAGACCACAGAAGAACCGGCTTATATATTCGGAAAAGCAGGCAAAGAAAATGAGGTTTCACGCCTCCGGGTTAGACTTTTTAAGTCACCCTTCGCAGTGATGCAGAACATGTTTCTGTCTTCTTATATTGCCGGGTTTGTCTACAAGGTAAGACGCCGTGCAGATTGATATCATAAGCCGCTTGAAGAAAAGCAAGGAATATATTATGATTGACTACAGACTCATACGTGCACTATGGCACGGGTCAGACAGTGAAAGAGTTTTTCTACAAGCCTATTACAAAGCTCTCTTTGAGAACTCACCAGGCAAGCAGCCAAAAGTTTTATACACATCGGCGGCTCAAGAAGCCGGGTTATCAAATATCAAGTTCAGCTCGACGGCGGGTCATCCTGCTCCGGGTCTTCGACTTCTTCGATCTGAAGATTGTCCACGTCCCAGTTGCAGTGTGTTAGTGCTTCAAACTGGGCGTCCTCAAACAGAGGAGACGGATCAATCTCAGGGGCGAAGAAATGCTTACGGCGCACGGGGGTCAAGTCTCTGCATTCAAATGTGGGACCACGTATCTTCTTGGATGTCTCGCTGTAAGCCGCCTGGTAAGTTGACATGTCAAGATCCTCCACCAGCTTGGAGGCAAGAACCCTGGAGGATTTTCTGCATTGAGCATAGTCTTCTGTAGTGAACTCCGAGCCGTCATCTTTCTTGGACGGGAACCCGTCCATCATCTCGTCAGCAGTTAACTCAGGAGCGAAAGCCAAGCACCGGCTTAGCGCGGATAGAGCCCCCTGCCTGGCGGCTGATCTTTTGAGCTCATCAATCTGCTTAGGCAGCGTGGACAGCAGCTCTAAGATATCTTTCATGTGCTTGGGGATGCTCCTTTCAGTCAGCATAGCTTTAATGGTCAGGAGAGTCCCGCAGTAGAGTTGTTCAGCTAAGGAGTACACTGCCTTCAGCTTCATCACACTGTCAGAGGATAACTGGCGTCTCCTTTCACCTGCAAAAAAAAAAAAAAAAAAAAGGTTTGGTGGTATAAGCCGCCAGATATATTATTTATCACGGACAAGACGGTCATTAAGTACCATATGCTTACCAAAGATAGCAGAGGTCATCCTGGATATATGCTGTTTCAGGGTCTGCAGCTCTGTCGACACAATGGCAAGCCGCCCTTCAGCATCTTCTGCACGCTTGGTCAGGGCGGCTTGATGAGTTTCAGTATTCTTCTTGAAAAGAGCAAAGTCCACTTGCGTCTTTTCAAGATCTTCGACGGCAACCCGCCACTTGGTTTCCGCCTCTGACCGGGCGGTCTGTTGCACATCGAGATTTTTCTTCAGGCTGGCCATTTCAGACTCAGCCGCCTCTAGAGCATCCTGTAACAATTCAAAAGCAGGAAAAGGGGGGTTCAATGTTCATGGTAAGTTACCACTGAGGAAATTATGCTACAAGTCTCAAGCAGATTGCAAGCAATATACTCGACACTTGGGGGCTAATGTCTATTTGTTCTCTAGGGCTTGTCCCGGCTAATCTTTAAAAAAAAAGGAAAGCCGGCCCTTGGGGGCTACAGATCACGCTCAAGTCTTTCAATTAAAGTCCCGACTGATCTTTAAAAAAAAGATAAGCCGGCCCTTGGGGGCTACAATCAGCATTTATACAGTATCCAATGAGAATCCGGGTCATCATTTCATGATAACCCGGACTTGGGGGCTACAACTGTTCAAACTCTATACATCGAGTATCGGCCTACTACTTATACTAAACCCGATACTTGGGGGCTACAGCTCAAGTTATGAAAAGTATTGCTAAGGAAAGCCCCGGTTTATTATTTGACATATTAATCCGGCTCTTGGCGGCTAGGAAAGGGTATAAAGGACAGGCTGGTAAAAGTACTACCTCATATTTTTTCTTCATAAGGCTGACAAACTTCAGCTCTATCTTCCGGCTTGACTCCAGGCGGTTTAGAAATCCAGCATGAAGTTCATCAGCGGTAAACTTCTCCAGTACAGTAGGTTCCAAATTAAATTCCTCCAGCGAAGAAGTTTCAGCTTTGCCAGAGTGCCTTGTTAATACACGGGGTTCAGGGGTGTGGTGACCCGTCTCAGTAATAGCAACGTCTGGAAGGGCTGTTTCTTCATCAGCCATTGAAGGGCTGGGCAGTTTAGGATCATCCCTCGCAGGGCTTTCAGCGGTCGTATCATGACCCGCCGGCTCAGGTGGCTGGTGAATGTTTTTCTCAGTATCTGCGGCTGGTGGAGAGGCCGGCTTAGCAAACACTGGCTCTTTAGCAATTGGGGCGGCAGTAGACCCGCCAGTTTTTCTTCGTTTGGCTTGGGCCCTGGAAGGCGCAGTTGATGGTTATATATATGTCAAGGACATTGAAAACATTCAAGTGCAAAATAATATACATACTCCGGGTTGATCTTCATTGGGGGCAGCTTTGATGCGGTTGAGTCGCCAGATGAAGGCGGAGAATCCTGAAGGCATCCAAAGTAATACAAGACAGTAAGATTACAATGCAAAGTTGATGAGAATTATGTTTCCGTAAAAAGATACCTCAGCTGGCCGTTTTCGAGGAGTCGGGGAATGAGGTAACCCGGCCACGAGGTCGGCAGAGCCGGCGCTCCGGGTCTGGCGTCGGGAGTTGTGCTGTTGCTTTTTCAAAAGGAAATTGGGATCTAAGTGAGCAAGAGGATGAGAGAAGGGGACTTTCCGGACGACCCGCCGTACTCTGTCTTGTGAATAGATCTCTGAGTCAGAAATATCAATTACCTCAGGAGCGTTGGCGTGGCTTGCTTCCGTCTCATCCTGTGAGTAATTATTGTCAATAAGCTGTATAAAGAGACGGCCAAGAGAATCAAGTTCTACCTCCGAGTCGTCACTTTCGGCCGGCTCTGGAGTGGCGGCTTTCTTCTTCTTCTTGGCTGGGGTTTTCGTCTTAGGCTTTCTCACCGGCGGGTTAAATTTCTTCTTCCAGAACGGGGAGTTGGCCTATATATAAGCCGCCGGTTAAGATTACAAGGTGCAAGATAAGTATAATCAATTGAAGGAAAAGAGACTTACGTCTGGAGCCGGATTCTTGGCATAGAAGGGCTTTAGCCCAACCTTGTCGCAAGCTTCCTGACTTTCGCCAAGGAGTCCCTTGACGCCACTGTTGATGTCTTCGTCAGTCAAGGGAGTTGTCTTGAAGCAAAGGGGGTCATTGGGTTCACCCGTATATTCGCACATAAGCCGGTCACGCCGGCTCAACGGCATGATTTTCCAGCTTACCCAGCAACGGGTTAGGTCAACACCTGTCAAGCCGTTAGCCAGCAGAGCCTTGACCTTGGTGTAAGCCGAGGCATACTTTGCTCGCTCGGCGGCTGTCATTCGTGCTGGGAGGGGGTTGTCATTGGTAAAGCAGAGCCGGGTTGGACGGTAACCCGGCAGGGGATTCTCGCCTTCAGGAGAGGTGTCCTGGCAATAAAACCAGGTTTTGTTCCAGTCCTTGGGGTGACTCGGCAAGGTGGCTGAAGGGTATGGCAGGTCTCTTCGTCTTTGGATGGTAATACCACCAAGTTCCAAGCTGGGACCGGCCGCCATTTCAGTCTGGCGGTTTGCATAGTGATATTCACAGAAGAGGTCAACAGACGGTTCTTCTTGCATATAGACTTCAGTTAAAACTTGGAATTGGCATATATTGGTAACTGAGTTGGGGCCTATGTCTTGAGGATGGATCTGGAAGAAGTGAAGAACATCCCGAAAAAACTTTGACCCGGGAGGGCGAAACCCGCGAAGGATGTGGTCAGTAAATATGATGATCTCTCCCTCCTTGGGCTCAGGCCTCTTCTCCGGTCCTGGAACCCGCCAGTGTATTTCCTCTTTACTTGGTAACATGCCAGATTCAACAAAGTTAGCTAGGAGTTCTTCAGTGACTCCGGAGCTGACCCAATCACAGGAGGATGGAGTCCTTGTCATGACGGCGGGTTACGCTACAAAAATAGAAGGAATGGCGGGTTAAGAAGAGCAGTCGCTGTGTAATCCAGTTATAATCAGTGTAAGTGGAAGAGCTAAGCCGCCAGAAAAATTGGCGGAGAGCCGGCAATACAATGGCGACTTACGAAGCCAAGATGGTATGGATGGGGAAATGACTAAGTGCAGAAAACAGATTTTGCATATTGTCTATTCATTGCAAGATCTACGGGCGAAGAAAAAATGAAAATGAATACGACCTAGAAATAACAGTGGATGAACGAGATCAATCTACCCGCAACAATGAGTGTCATATGGACACAAAAATGAGTGGGGGATGGACTTCGGAGGAGTGCCCGCAGCCAAAGGGTAGTGATACGAGGTCTTGGGCAGTGCTCGATGCCTCGGTGGTTATCGATGGTGATGAACTTGCAAGAACAAGGAAGAACTCGGAACCCTAACGGGAGTGTACACAGATTCAATGAGGATCAGAGGAGCTTACCTCTGAGATGCGGAGGCGCCGATGAGGCTCTGGTCCGTTTCGGACTGAGGCAGTGGCCGGCGAGGAGAGCGACGGCGCGTCTTCGATTGCGGGCGGCGGAGCTCTGGAGAGGGAGGCTTCACGCGAGGAAGGAGACGACAGCCACAGGCGGAGAAAGGGAGGAGGCGCACGTGGCGCTATTTATGAGGAAAAGGGCAACCGTACGCGCGAAAGTGGGGAGCTACAGTAAATTGGCGCCTTGATTTTCGGGATGACCTTTCGGTGACAAAGATCCGTTGCAAACGTCATGGAATCTTTTCCGAATATTCCGTGTGACGTCATGGCGGGTTGCAAGTTGACTTTCCAGATGACAGCGCAATGAAGACTCGCCGTTAAGTAAAGTTAAAGATTGACATGAGCTGGCTCAAATCAACCTGGGGCCTAATGTTGGGGATATAACCCGTGGTGAGACCCGCCCAGGCGGGGCCGGGTTACACCGGGCGGCTCGTAAGCCCAAGACTTGTAAGGTGGGCTTAAGGATGCAGGCAAGGCCGCCAGGGCGGCTTACCAGATGGGCCGTTGACAGGGGCCCAGAGACGGAAGATGGCGTGAAGACCCGGGTGGCTAAGCCGCCCGGTGGCGGCTTACCCAAGATGGTATGGCGGCTTAGAGACAGAATAGGACACGCTGTGTGAGTCGGTTTGAGACTCGTGTAACCCGGGGCCTTGACCTCTTATATAAAGGCTAGACCCCGGGGTGGCTTAGGGGAGAGACCAAGGAATCGAGAGCTAGGTCAAGCAATCCGCTCCCTTGTAATCGATACACCAGCTAATACAACACAAGCAGGACGTAGGCTTTTACCTCTACTTGAGGGGCCGAACCTGGGTAATCTCGTGTCCTTCGTCCCGATCAACCCCTTTGAGTCCACTGCTATGGCGATGGCCTCGAACCTAAGTCTTCGGACATCTGCCGTGACAAAACCACGACACCGAGGTCTGCCGGTTTTTACACCGACACCGGGACATGCCAAGACGAGAAGACCACGGTGAACGACCACCTCCACGCCGTCATCGTAAAGACCCCATGGACTACCTGGACCCTCGCGACGCTAGACGTCGTATTGAGGAAAACAGGGCTCCCCCTCGGTCCATCTACGGATCAAGGGGACGTGCGCCCGCTGTGCCCGACGGCTACGATGCCTGGGTGGACAGGAACGGCCGTGCCCGAGATCAAACCTACTCACGGTTTTCTCCCGAGATCCGACGAGATCCTGCTCGGTCCCGGGGTCCGGCTCACCCAATCTGCTTTACAGACAGGGTGATGAAACATCAATTCCCGGAAGGGTTTTAACCCATCAACATAGAATCATACGATGGCACCACGGACCCAGCAGTTTGGATAGAAGATTTCCTCCTGCATATTCACATGGCCAAAGGAGATGATCTCCATGCCATTAAATACCTGCCGCTCAAGCTCAAAGGGCCGGCGAGGCATTGGCTTAATAGCCTCCTGCCTCACTCTATCGACAGCTGGGAAGCCCTAGAGGACGCTTTTCGAGCAAACTTCCAGGGCACATATGTCCGACCTCCGGACGCGGATGACCTTAGCCGTGTCACCCAGCAGCCAGGCGAATCAGCCCAGAAATTCTGGAACAGGTTCCTCACCAAAAAGAACCAGATCATAGATTGTTCCGAAGCAGAGGCCATCGGCGCATTTAAAAACAATATTCGTGATGAATGGTTGGGTCGACAACTCGGCCAGGATAAGCCGAGAACCATGGCTGCCCTGACCGCACTAATGACTTGCTTTTGTGTGGGAGAAGATAGCTAGCTCGCCCGAAGTACTCATAACGGCGAGGCAGGCACCTCGGAAACTCGTGACACCAATGGAAAACCAAAGCGCAACAAACATAAGCGCATATATAAGATTGGCGGAAGCGACACTGAAGACGCTGCGGTTAACGCAGGATTCACTGGACCTAAATCCGGGCAGAAACGAAAACCCTTTAAAGGGCACAAAGATGGACCTAGCCAGCTTGACAGGCTCCTGAACTGCCCATGTGGGATCCACGGTACTCAGGAAAACCAGCAAACCACACTAATAGGAATTGTTGGGTCTTCAAACAAGCCGGCAAGATAGCGGCAGAGGGTCAGAGTAAAACCCAACATCGCAGCGACGACGAGGATGAACCTCGGCAGCCCAATAATGGAGGGCAAAAGAAATTTCCTAATGAGGTAACAGAGGTCAACATGATCTATGTCACCCACATCCCTAAAAGGGAGAGGAAGCGTGTACTTCGGGACGTATACGCGCTGGAGCTAGTCGCCCCGAAGTACAACCCATGGTCGGCCTACCCGATCACTTTCGACAAGCACGATCATCCGACCAGCATCAGGCATGGCGGATCGGCGGCGCTTGTCCTGGACTCTATTGTTGATGGTTATCATCTAACACGCGTCCTGATGGACGGGGGAAGCAACCTTAACCTCATTTACGAGGACACAGTTCGGAAGATGGGCATCGACTCATCTCGGATCAAGCCGAGCTCTACCACCTTTAAAGGTGTCATTCCGGGTGTTGAAGCCCGTTGTACCAGAACCGTCACCCTAGAGGTAGTCTTCGGTTCGCCCGAGAACTTCAGAAGCTAGGAGTTAATCTTTGATATCGTTCCCTTTCGGAGTGGATACCATGCGCTCTTAGGGCGCACCGCCTTTGCGCGCTTTAACGCAGTCCCGCATTACGCCTACCTCAAGCTCAAGATGCTGGGACCTAACGGTGTGATCACAGTTAATGGTAACACCGAACGTTCACATCGGACAGAAGAACAGACCGCGGCTTTCGCAGCCGAGGTACAGGCGTCCGAGGAGGCAGCCCGCGGCGACAAACGCGCCGCTAGCGCTTTGAAGCGCGCCCGGGCTGCACAAATCGACCTCGGCCAGCTACCCCCGCACCCGAAATAGGGACACGCGCTCCTCGTGCCCCCTCTTTGGAGTGGGCACTACGTCCCAAGGGTGCATAATTTCGCATTAAAAATTCCCTAGGCCGTCGAGGAGCCAAAAATATACTCACACGTCGGCGTGGGTTAACCACGCAAAGACGTGGCTTCGAGCCTCTGCACAGGCAAGTATCTGTAAAAGAAACAGCCAAACATGACTACTTCTATGTGGTTTTAAAACCACAGAGTGGCTTCAGCCACACCTCCCTTCAAGGAACTCGGTCAATCAAACACCTAGAGTGTATAAAGGGCCGGAGGGGTTTTGACCTTCGCAAATTCTTCGCCATCAAAGGTGACGATCCGGTTCATAATCCGGAAATGCAGACGTGCGGCAGGTAATGGTCCGGATCCTTTAAAATCCATTAATGATTATCCGACCTGTTTTTTCCTCTTTCTTCCTTACCATTTACATTGTACTCTTTTAATTACTCTCGTCACAGCTGGGCATGTACACAATTGATATTATGAAATCAATAAACTATGCCCTTTCAAGGTCTCTATTGTATTTCTTTATCAGCATAGCTCTGGGACGATGCAGTTCTTTTAAAAAGAGGCAATTGTATAACAAAGTCCGATGTATTCGGCGTCTCGGATGTTGGCCTTATATGCATCAGTTTCGAACCTAGATTTTGGTCAATAGTTGGGTTGCCCGGCTCCTATGTGTACCCCTTATGTTTCCGATGAATTCAGCTAAGGGTGTAACGGGAGAACCACTGCGATTGCGCCGCCAGGTCAATTGGCATGGCGCCTCAGTGGAGAAAGCCGAAAACTAACTATCTAGGTAGGCGTAAACTGGTCTACCATCCGGAGACCGCATCGAGCGATGTGACGATAGAGATCACCCGTGTCAAACGAAGGGCTTCCATTCCTAGCCGAAGTGTGCTTGGGCCTAGACCTCGGCCGAGCCGGTCGAACACTTCGTACACTGGGGGCCGGTCATCAGCCCCCACAGTCAAACTCTTATGACTAAATGAAAGATATCAAGCCACTATAGTCCGATTGCCTGGTTCCTATAAGACACCGACCGCCTCCAGGTACCGAGACGTCGGCTAAGGGTGCATTGTGCCTTAAGGAACACCCTTTGTATGACCTACACTGGGGCTGAAGCCGACGACTGGCGACTCTCATTTTAAACAGTCATATAAGAGGAATACTTACGATTATAAACAACACACATGGAATCTCAAGCCATTCTCATTTAACAAAAGATAAAGTTTTTACATTGCACACCCCGGCATCCCGAGGTACCATCTAAAAATACAGAGTGTCTTTGGGGCACATGGCCTCGGTGGTCCGAGCTCCCGCCTCCACCTCGGTGAAGAACTGCTCGGCGGTCCGTGGCTTGTCGGCAGGAGGGCTAGCGGCACATGTTTCCGCCTCAACCTTGCGGAAGTGAGTCTTCACGCAAGCGTATGCCCTCCGCGCCCCTTCGAAGCACGCAGACCTCTTCCAGCGATCAACGCACGGCACGACATCTCGGAGACGAGCTGTCAGGCCGAAGAGGCTCTTCAGCATAACTTCGGCAGGCCATAGAGCGATGCAGAGGTCCTGGAGCGCCGGTCTCGTCCTGCGAAATAGTTCCACCAGCTGCTTCACTCGGTGATTCAGCAGCTGTGCGGACGGCGACCCTGGAAACTGCCCCCAGAAGGCCTTCTCCGCCTCATGACCCGCCAGCTAGCCGAAGTATGCCACCACATCCGCCGCGCTCTGTGGGAGATCCTCAAAGACCTCTGCGGAACGCCATAACTGGGTGAGCTCGACACACCCTTTGCTGCCAAACGCACACTGCAACAAAAATATCTTACCTGAGGCGATTTGCTCCACTTGCTGGAGTACTTCGTGATCAGCTCGGGCCGAGGTCTTGAGCTCGGAGTGGGCGCGCTGAAGCTTCTCGAGCTCCTCCTTCGTGCGTTGCCCCTCCTCCTGCAGCCTGTTGCGTGCTTCGAACACGCCCTTTAGGGTCTCCTCGACCTCTAGCACCCGTGCCTGATGCTTCTCCCCGGCTGCCTTCTCGGCGGCCCTGGCCTTCTCGGCCATAGCGGCAGCAGCCTCCTGCTGCTGCACCTCCTTCCGAGCCCTTTCGAGCTCGGCCTTGAGCGTCTCCAACTCCGCTGTCCATACAGTTCGGCCTTAGTTGTTTTCTTTCATACCTCTTTATCCAAAGTACAAGGCAAGTCTAAACCTGCTTACCTTGAGAGTGCTCAAGTTTCTGGTTCATCTCCGCCATCTCTTCGGAGACGGAGTTCGGAACCGAGGTTGCAACCTGGAACAAAAACATATCCTCATCAAAAAAGGAATAATTAAACAGGCTCCAGGATGGCTGCCTCGAGCAGCGTCCTGGGGGCTACTCCACGAGCCCCTACTTCATCAAGCGACCCCGATGCCGGTTTCTTGAAACCGACTTCGGGCTCGGGGGCTACTCACTCACTATCACGTTTAGCAGGCTATACTTTTATATCCTCCGACAAAATTCATAAAACAAACAGCTTAAACAAACAAATTGAATGCGCAGAAGGTGTACCTTGAAGCCTGCTACGAGGCTCTTGAAAACCTCGTGTAGGCCGGCCCCTGCGGACCGGTAGCCTTCCGGCGCCGTGCCTATCAAGGCACGGTGCTCCTTCTTGATGGAAGAGCCCTTTAGGGCCTCCTCCACCTCCTCGGTCCACCCCGCACCGGTCCGTCCTTGGGCAGTAGGCTGGGGTGAAGGGATGACCTCAGGCGTATCCACCCAAGCAGCCTCCGCCTGGTTTGGCGAAGCTGAGGTGAACGCCGGCTGGGCCAATGACTGGCCCAGCCCTTCTTCGATGACCTCGGGGTGCTTCGTCCCCGGGTCCTGTTGGGCCGAGGTGTTGACCTCGGCCATGATCGCCACCTCGTCGGCCCCCGTCAAGTTGATGTCGGGGACCAGGGTGGAGGTCGCCTCCCCTAATCCGTCATGTTTTGGGGGAGAAGCGGCGGGCTCTGGAGTCCCGCTGGCGGACGGCAGCCCGCTCGAAGAACCACTGGGGATTACCCTCGGCGGGCTGCATGTGAAAAGTTGTCTCTGTGAGATTTCCCTTGTTGAAAAAATGACTCAAGTGAGGAAGACAAGGACAAGGGCTTACCCTTGAGGCGCCGGTTTCTTCCTCCCCGTAGCGAGGGGGTCTTCCTCTGAGTCACCGGAGAGCTCGGCCCTCTCCGACGACTTGTTGGCGGCCTCGGATGAGGCTCGCCTCGGCCTCTTTGGGGCCTTCGGTGGCATGTCCACGTCGGCGTCTTCTAACGCCGACCTCTTCCCCTTTGGAGGAGGAACCTCCTCCTACTCACCCTCCCCGACGCCGCCGTCTTGAGCGGCGGAGCTGTGGGTCTCTTCGGACCACGTGACCGAAGTCCCCCGGGTCCGAGCACTTGACCTCCCCGCCTGGGACTTCGTCCCTTTGGAGGCCACCACATGTGGTTCCTCGGTCAGAAGCGCTGAGAGCAGGGGAGTTGGGGACTGCTCTGGTAGCGGGGCCGGGCATCGTACCCCTTGAACCCAGGCCAGCCACTTCTGCAAAATGTCAAAACATGACAATTCAAGTAAAAACTTTACTCTTCGGCGCAATGAGCAGAAAACAAAGATTGAAGGGCGAGACCACTCACCGGGGGGGCCTCATAGCCGTGTTCGAGGCCGCGGTCCTCCCCCAAAGGGGATCTTGTCCTTGGCCAGCTTCATGAGCCTTGACCACATGGCTGCCAAGGTGGAGCGGAAGAAGGTGTTGATGGTGTCCATGTCCTCGGGCTTTTGCGCCCACATTGGGGTAGCCCGAAGTTGGAGAGGGAGTATACGGCGGTTGAGCATGACATTGATGACGTCGGCCAGCTCAACATTCCCCGTCGTGGACCACCACCGGATCCTATCGATTAGGGTCTCCACCTCTTCCGGCTTCCCCCAAGCGACGCCCTTCTCCTTCCAGGACTTGAGCTTCTCGGGAGGCCCGGCCGAGAAGGCTGGGACTTCGGATTGACCAGGGGCGAGTGGCTCGGTGATGTAGAACCACTCCCTTTGCCACACCTTCACCGTTTTGATGAAGGTGCCCTTAAACTAGGTGGCCCCCTGGTTCTTGCTGATCATGGCCCCTCCGCACTCCGCGAGATCCGAGCCGCTTGACTTCGGCTTGATCCCGAAGAGCTTCAGCCATAAGCCGAAGTGCGGCTCACAGCGGAGGAAGGCCTCGCAGACTATGATGAAGGCGGCGAGGTGGAGGACGGAGTTAGGGGCCAGGTGGTTGAAGTCTACCCCGTAATAGAACATTATCCCACGCACGAAGGGGTGCAGCGGGAACCCCAGGCCTCGGATGAGGTGGGGGATGAAGACCACCCGCTCCCCGACGTTGGGAGCGGGCACCAGCTGGTCGGCTGCTGGAGCGTGGGCGGTGATGGCGAGGGCCAGATACCCCGCGTCACGCAGCTCAGCGATGGTCGCAGCTGTCACGATGGAGCCGCCCCAGTGCCCCTTGAGGGTGTCGGCCATGGCTGTATGAGGAGTTGGGCTCACGAAAGGGAAAGGCGCGCTTGTTGGATCTGGGCGTTGGAGCTAGACGAAGCAACAGTGGGGGAAGATTGGGAGCGTAGGCTATCGCGTTGTTCTCCCCTTTTCTCTTATAGGCCTATGAAAGGCCAAGAGTCCCCCCCGCTGCGCCGATAAGTTCGCGGTTGCTATCAAAAATGCCATTGAAACATATGGGGGGAAACGAAATCTTGATGATATCCCTAAGAAAGCGGGCACGATCTCTGCTTTGAGGGGACGTGCCAGTAAACAGGCTACCTTGAACCGCGATTTGAGGGGGAGGCAGTAACTGCTCGCCCTGTCATGGGGCGAGCCTCGCCGATAAAGTTGCCAGGCAAGAATTGGATTGTTCATACCTGTATGACCAGCCTTCGAGGCTAAGATATCTACCCACCTCGGGCGGGGTACAAGCTCGGTTGGACCGCGGATGTTGATGCTCCATTAAGAGAATCCGAAATGCAAAGTGGAACTCGTCTGTCAAGCCAAGGACTCCAGATCCGAAGTGATGTTTGTTGAAAGTCGTCCTCAGCATAGAAGACCAGTTCGGGGGCTACTGACGGTGTCCTGGATTAGGGGGTGCCAACCTAGCTGGCCCGACTCCTCGGTTGGGCCGATATACCCCCGTACGTGACCAAGATGGACTCCGGAGGCCACACGCGGGAGACATGATCGAGGCTGTCTCTACCAAAGACTTGTAGTACACTTCAAGATTTATCCAGCCGCCTTACTCCTAGATACCGACCTTGTAACCCTAGGTACCCTCCCTGGCGTGTATATAAGCCATAGGGTTTAGCTCGTAGTGGAGAACAACGCAACATTGCTCATCTAGCCCTAGAAGTTAGACTCATATTATGATCTTGAGGTAGATCAACTCTGTACTTGTTACATCTCCATTAATATAAGCAGAAGCAAGACGTAGGGTTTTACCTCCATTAAGAGGGCCCGACGGGAACCTGGGTAAAACATCGTCTCCCTCGTCTCTGTTACCATCGATCCCAGATCCACAGCTCGGGACCCCCTACCCCGAGGTCTGCCGGTTTTGACACCGACAACAAGCATTGCCAGTTCTCTGCCAATTTCCTTAGCGCCATCAGTACCGCTCTCATATTCCTCTTCTTCTTCAGATGAAGAAATTGCCTTGGCTTTTGCTTTTGCCTTCAGAGCGCGAGGACGTCCATAGCTAGGACCATACATATCTCTCTTCTCTGCTTGCTGAAATTCATGAGTGTTGAGCCTTTCAAGAATGTTAGCCGGGTCAAGTGATTTGTAGTCAGGGCGCTCTTGTATCATCAATGCCAAGGTGTCGAAGGAACTGTCTAGAGACCTCAACAATTTCTTCACCACCTCATGATCGGTGAATGGGAGACTTTTTAGAAATTCGTCAAACTCTGAAGATTTTGACGAAAATCAGAGTGACGAAATAGAAACAGATACGAAACTAGATCGACACAGATACAAGTAGCATGCATACGAAATACATACAAGTGAAGAACATGAAATCATACAGGCGAACATGCAAGAGGAAGATGAACTGAAGAAATGAAAAATGACATGATGAAAGTCTTCAGTTCAAATTCTTCAGAAAAGTAAAGCACAAGTTCTTCAGTAGCGGAATTGCATAAAGGTAAAGGGTGAGGAATTTGGAACCAGTTGGGCTCGGTGAAGACACAGCGATTTGGTAGACCAGTTCCAGTTGTTGTATCAACTGTACGTCTGGTTAAGGCGGTTGAGTCTTACCTCAGAGGACACTTAGTCCTCACCGTATTCCTCTTGAGCTAAGGTCACTTAGACCTCGCCCAATCACTCATGGTAAGTCTTCAAGGTAGACTTCCAAAACCTTCACAGACTTGTTCACCGGCACGCCACAATTACTCTTGGATGCTCAGAACATGACGCCTAACCATCTGGAAGAATGACAGTCTTCAAAGGTAACAAGCATCAGATCACAAAGATCAACTTCTTCAGTGATGCTCAATCACTTTGGCTCTGGTTGGATTTTTCCTCACTTGGGTTCTCACAAAGTCGTCAGAGGAAGGGTTGCTCTCAAATGACAAGTGTCAATCTCTCTCTAGAGCAGCCAACCAACTAGTGGTTGTGGGGGCGGCTATTTATAGCTAGGGGGCAACCCGACATGAATTGTCATAAATGCCCTTCTCAGACATGACCGTTGTCAGGATAAGAATCCACTCGACAGCTGGCGCGCGGCGCAGCAATGGTCAGAAATTAAGCTCTCAATTTTGTCGGGGCACTCACTTTCCTCATGATAGACAAATCGCACTGGCAAAATCCTAACTCCTCAGCCTGACCAAATTTGTCAGAGACCAGATGAACTTCGTCACTGTCACTGACAAATTCGTCAGCTGTTCTGGAGATTTCCAAAGGCTTCACTCGAAGCGGCTTAGGTTTGTATAGGTTTGAGCATCGCTTTGAAGTATGATAAATGTTTCACCTAGACCCCCTTTAACAGTATGGTTTTTCCTATGACTCAAATAAGAAGAAAAGAAACTATGAAAACAAAGTCTTCAAGCTTCAAAGTCTTCACATCAATTACTTCACAGGCCGCACCAAATTCTTCACTTGAAGAAATACATTTTTAGGGGTCACCTTCCGTGGTTAAACCAAGTCTTCAGGGACTATTTTCTCCTGTGTACACTCACAAACACATTAGTCCCTTAACCTATTTGTCTTCAATACTCCAAAACCACTAAGGGGGCACTTGATGCACTTAGAAGTTGCGTGTGCGATATGTGGCATACAGTTGATCCATATGAACCATTTGCGATGAGGCAGAACAATAGAAACGGTCAACCAGATCAAGGTGTGGGCGCTAGACGGCATACAATTCACTCGGATGAACTGTTTGCGATGATCCAGTGCAACAGAAATGGCCAGCCAGATCAAGGTGTGTGCGATAGACGGCAAACAGTTCACTGGGATGAACTATTTCCGATAAGCCAAAACAACAGAAATGGTCAGCCAGATCAAGGAGTCTGTGATATACGGGCACACATTCTAATTAAAATAATTGTGCGCGATGGTAATAACAATCACACACGGTTGATGGAACAAGTCGTGTGCTGACATCACCGATTGCGGTGCACACGCCACGTACGCATCCGAGAACGCTTGCCCATGTTAATTACACCATCCAGGAATCGTGCCGCACTTCAAAACCGGAACCGTCAAATAGATTTGAGCTTGTTTCCCATCACATTCCAAATTACCACGTTATATTTAATTGCAAACCTGTTCACACTGATCAAAACCTAAACGTTTTCCCACTTAGCAACTTATTACTAGGTTATAAATACTACCTACTCGAAAATGACTGCACATTCCTCCTCAATTCCTCATCAACAAACAAACAAGTCTTCGTCCTTTCTTACGTCTGCCATGGCCCATGGGTGGAGTTCTTGGTCGAGAAATGACCACGAAGCGGCGAGCGAAGCAGCAGAGATGTCCCGCCTCGCCATGATAGCAGCTGAGAGGTCCCGCCGCGCCACCGAAGCAGCACAGAGGTCCCGCCGCGCCGCCGAAGCAGCACTGAGGTCCCGCCATGCCGCCGAAGCAGCAGAGTGGTCCGGCCGCGCCGTGGAAGCGGCACAGATGTCCCGCCACGCCACGGAAGCAGCAGAGAGGTCCTGCCACGTCGCGGCGGCCTGGATGGATCTCTCGCGGGCAGTCAAGGGCTCTCACAGGCGCATGCGCGCTATGCTCAATAAGCTAATGGATGATATCTCCCGCTGGGTGAAGCTGCAGGAGGAGAGCTATGCCTCGTTGGATAAGGAGACCGACCTCATCCGGGGACTAAGGGGTGACAAGGTGAGGCTCCGCACCGAGCGCGACCCGCTGAGGGCGAAGATCGCCGGCAGGGCGAAGCAGCACGAGGAGACAACTGCCGTGTTGAAGAAGACGGCCGTCATGGTCAGGAAACTTTTGGACGAGAATGCTAAGCTCCGCATCGAGCGTAAAAAGGCTCATGGAGGAATCCGTGGATGCTCTCAAGCGATGTATTGAGGACGTGAAAGAGATCAAGGTGGACGAAATGACGAAGATGGCAGAGTAGATCGAGGTGAAGTAGAGAGCAGTGACCCAGATCGTTGTCTGCGTCTTCCTTCTTCCTTTTCCCTTGTGTCTTTTGGGCATTGCCGCATGTGGCATCTTTAATTATCTTCTTGAATATGTAAGACAATTATTATTATCCATTGCCATCGTCGTCATATATATCAGTCTTGCTAAGTCTCAGTCGATGCTATGTCCGTGAGATCTTACATCAAGATCCGTGCAAAATTTTCTTTTCTCTCTCTTAAATCTCAGTCGACTGAGACCTAGCCACTCCATTAAAACAGGGGCTCGGGCGCCATTAATGGAGAAGTTGGGAGCGAGGTGGGTGGCGAACCGAGGTCAAAGGGCTTGCCTCCCGGTGAGCCTGCGTAGCGGTCTGCTCCACACCTCCCGTCTACTCAAATAGCTACCCCGCACGGCGCCTCCTAGCCAATAAAAATGGGGACGCATGGCGGCATGTAAATGGTTAGTACAACGCCCACGGTTTGAATAACACTTGTGTTTCCGATTGTAACGTGGCAGCTCGTTGTTCCAAAATGACCTTGTTGGTTGTTAATTGATACGTCTCCAATGTATCTATAATTTTTTATTATTCCATACTGTTATATTATCAATTTTGGATGTTTTTATATACATTTACGGCAATTATATATCATTTTTTGGGACTAGCCTATTAACTTAATGCCCAGTGCCAGTTGTTGTTTTTTGCCTGTTTTTGGTTTTACAGAATATCAATACCAAACGAAGTCCAAATGCCACGAAACTTTTTGGAGATTTTTTTCTGGACATAACCAACACTATAAGCTTCGGGAGAAGGCCAGAAGCCCCAGGAGGTGGCCACGAGCCACCAGGGCGCGCCTGGGGGGGGGGGGGGGCAGGCGCGTCCTGGTGCCTCGTGGGCCCACCTCTGCCTCTTTTGCGTAATTCCACCACTATAAATTCCCAAAAATTGGGAAACCAACAGGGGAGTCCACGAAATACTTTTTCCGCCGCCGCAAGCTTCTGTTCTCGAGAGATCCCATCTGGGGGCCTTTTCCGGCACTCCGCCGGAGGGGGAATCGATCACGGAGAGGCTCTACATCAACCTTGCTGCCCTTCCGATAATGCATGAGTAGTTTACCACAGACCTTCGGGTCCATAGTTAGTATCTAGATGGCTTTTTATCTCTTTTTGATCTTCAATACAATGTTCTCCTCGATGTTCTTGGAGTTCTATCCGATGTAATCACTTTTTGCGGTGTGTTTGTTGGGATCCGATGAATTGTGAGTTTATGATCAGATTATCCATGAATATTATTTGAGTCTTCTCTGATCTCTTTTATCCATGATTGTTATAGCTTCGTATTTCTTCTCCGATCTATTGATTTGGTTTGGCCAACTAGATTGATTTATCTTGCCATGGGAAGAGGTTCTTTGTAATGGGTTCGATCTTGCGGTGCTCAATCCCAGTGACAGAAAGGGACATGACACGTATGTATCATTGCTATTAAGGGTAAAAAGATGGGGTTTATTCATGCGTGAGTTTACTTTCTCTACATCATGTCATCTTGCTTAAGCCGTTACTCCGTTCTTTATGGACTTAATACACTAGATGCATGCTGGATAGCGGTCGATGTGTGGAGTAATAGTAGTAGATGCAGGCAGGAGTCGGTCTACTTGTCTCGGACGTGATGCCTATATACATGATCATTGCCTTGGATCGTCATGATTATTTGCTTTTCTATCAATTGCCCAACAGTGGTTTGTCTACCCACCGTATGCTATTTTCTTGAGAGAAGCCTCTAGTGAAAACTATGCCCCCCGGGTCTATCTAAATCATATATTATAAACCCTAAAAAACCTTGCTGCACTTTTCTTTTATTTATTTTATTTTTTATTTTATTTCAATCTATCTATCTATCACATACAATTTAATCTTGCAATTGACCGCCGAGGGATTGACAACCCCTCGTTTGCGTTGGGTGCAAGGATTTGTTGTTTGTGTGCAGGTACTACTAACGAGGTGTTGCATGATTCTCCCACTGGATTGATAACCTTGGTTTCATAACTGAGGGAAATACTTACCTCTACTGTGCTGCATCATCCCTTCCTCTTCGGGGAAAATACCAACGCAAGCTACAAGTAGCAGGAAGAATTTCTGGCGCCGTTGCCGGGGAGATATCATCAACATCTATCAAGTACCTTTGCATAAACTCTCATCTCCTTGCATTTATTTTATTTGCCTCTCATTTTCATCTCCCCCACTTCTAATTTTTTTTACAAAAATATTTTCCGTTTGCCTTTTTACTCCTTTGCTATCTTTGCTTGTGTGCCATGTGCCTTCTATTTGCTTGCATCTTCACGTGCTAGAAATCTATTGATATGGATCCTCATCCACTTGCTAATCTTTTCAAAAGATCCAATTATGATGAACCAATTTCTAGTGAGTTGAGTGCAATTGATTATCTCTATGAAGTTTTGCTTGAAAATCATGAACCGGAAAATTGTGATGAAGTGTTGAAAGAAGAAATTTATAAAGTGATTCATGATAGCTCCTTCAATGAAAAGCATGATTGCAATAATGTTATTATAAATTCTATCAATATCAATTGTGCTAATAATATGCAAAACCACGAGCTTGGGGATGATAATTTTGTTATATCCACTACTTATTGCAATGATCATGATTGGGGTGATAATGCTTCTTATGTTCTTGAAAATTTATTTAAGCCTCATGATGAATATGCTATTGATAATAATGTTTTCAATAACATTGAAAGTGGGTTTGGAAGAGTGTCAACTCTAGGTAAAAATAATCCCACATATTTGGAGAATGTTCAATCTTATGAAATTTTTGATAAAAGTGGGTTTGGAGAGGTCATGACTTTCGTTGATGATAATTTCACTATTTTGGAAGATTATAATTTTTTTATGCATGTGGATCATAAAGAGAATATTGTTTATGATAGCTATATCATTGAATTTGAATATGATCCTACATGTAATTATTATGAGAGAGGAAAATATGGTTGTAGAAATTTTCATGTTACTAAATTACCTCTCTTCATGTTGAGATTGTTATTGTTTCTTTCCTCTTCCTTGCATATGCTAGGTTTTGCTTGTCTAGATAATTTGTTTGCCTATAAAATGCCTATGCATAGGAAGTATGTTAGACTTAAATGTGTTTTTCACATGCTACATGATTCTCTCTTGTGTTTCATTTATTATCTTTCATGAGAGCATCATTGAAATCTGAAGCCTATCTTAATGGCTATAAAGAAAGAGCTTGTTGCGAGACAACCCAATGAATAAAATAATTTCTTGTGTGTTTTCATAATTATGCTACTGTTATGATTGTGTTTTTTTGTTTTTAATTAGTGTTTGTGCCAAGTAAAGCCTTTAGGATGATTTGGAAGATAGTATAATTGATGCTGTTTGGAAAACAGAAAGTTTTGCGTCCAGTGCTGGAATTTTGGTTCTGTACTGGAGCATCAGAAAAATCTGAAATTTTTACACAGTATTTGTATATGAATTTCCCACGTTGTACTAAGTTTTCAGAATTTTTGGAGTTACAGAAGTATGACTTTTAAATAGATTTCTACAGACTGTTCTGTTTTTGACAGATTCTGTTTTTGATGCACTACTTGCTTGTTTTGATGAAACTATGGATTGTATCGGGGGGTATAAGCCATAGAGAAGTTAGAATACAGTAGGTATAATGCAAAAATAAAATATGAATGGGTTTTCAACAGTACTTAAAGTAGTGATTTATTTTGTTATACTAACGGAACTCACGAAGGTTTTGTTGAGTTTTGTGTGATTGAAGTTTTCAAGTTTTGGGTGAGATCACGATGGATGAAGGAATAAGGAGTGGCAAGAGCCTAAGCTTGGGGATGCCCATGGCACCCCAAGGTAATATTCAAGGAAGACTCAAGCGTCTAAGCTTGGGGATGCGCCGGAAGGCATCCCCTCTTTCTTCTACCAACCATCGGTAATTTTACTTGGAGCTATATTTTTATTCGTCACATGATATGTGTTTTACTTGGTGCGTCTTGTATTATATGAGTCTTTGCTTTGCTTTCTTTTTAGTTTGTCATAATCATCCTTGCTGAACACACCTATTTTGAGAGAGCCACACGTTCATCATAATTTGTTAGAATACTCTATGTGCTTCACTTAATTTTTTTGAGCTAGGCAGTTGCTCAAGTTCTTCACTTAAATCTCTTTGAGCACAGTGGTGGTTATATTTCGAAGAAATGAACTCTCATGCTTCACTTATATTATTTTGAGAGTTGACAAGATTAAAATTTTGAAGAAATAAACTCTCATGCTTCACTTATATTATTTTGATAGTTGATAAGATTGAAATTTTGAAGAAATATTTGCACTCTCATGCTTCACTTAAATCTTTTTGAGAGTTGATGATAGTAATGGTAATTTGCACAAGATATGTATTTGGCTCCAAAGTGATGAATATTCAAGAGGTATATAATAAAAACTTTCATATAGATCATTGGATATGATAATTGTGATTCCTTGCAATAGTTTTGCGATATGGAGATGATGATATGTGAGTCATGTTAGTGAGTAATTGTGATTTAGTAAGAATATTAGTGTTAAGGTTTGTGATTCCCTATGCATGCACATCAAGTCAATAGTTATGCAATGAAATTATATCCTACTTATGGTGCATTATTCGGTGTTAGTTATGTTCAATGCATGTTTATGACCGTTTTCGCTTTTTGGTTGGTTGCTTCTCAATCTATTTGCTAGCCTTCATTTGTACTAAGCGGAAATACTGCTTGTGCATCCAAATTCCTTAAACCCAAGTTGTGCCAAATGAGTCCACCATATCTACCAATATGCGGTATTTCCATGCCGTTCCAAGTAAATTAGCGTGTGCCAACTCTAATTTTCAAAATAATTTTTCCGTTTTGTGTGCCCGTACCGCTCATGAGGCGGAAGGGGGTGGCCAATATTTCCCATGCTAGGTGGGTTATTCTCACGATGAGTGTTTATTCACTTGTCATTGCACGAGAGTGTGGCAGGTATTAGGGATGCCCAGTCACGAAATGAAATGAAATGAAAAATCTTATATGATGATAATAATAAATTCCTTGTAAAGTGTTGGTACGGAGGGCACCCGTGGATACGGCTAGCCATGGATTGTGAAAGAATGGTGGAAAAGGAATAAACTTTATTTTTTGTTTGGGAACCGCCTATAATGTATCTAGCATGGAAGATATTGGGAATTCTCGTTCGTTTTCGTTGACAGGAAAAGCATGCCTCCCAAATTTTTTATCTCTCTAATTTAAGCCTTGAGCTCTGGCACATTAGCAAATCTCTGCTTCCCTCTGCGAAGGGCCTATCTATTTACTTTTATACAATTTTTATTTTTATTTGAGTCTCCATCTTCTCTTATAAAGCACCAACTAGAGAGCACTATTGTCATACTTGTGCATTGGATGTAGCTAATATGGAGTGTGTTTCATGAATGGATCAATGATTGAGCATAATGGGCTAGGGATAACTTTCTTTAGCGTTGATATTTTGAAAGGTATGGTTGCTTGTTAGTATGCTTGAGTATTTATATCTTCATGTCAAATAATAGACTATTGCTTTGAATCATTCAAGTCCATATGTCCATGCTATAAAAGAAAAGAATATATGATGAATATGATAGGCAACATTCCACATCAAAAATTCTGTTTTTATCATTTACCTACTCGAGGACGAGCAGGAATTAAGCTTGGGGATGCTGATACGTCTCCAACGTATCTATAATTTTTTATTGTTCCATGCAGTTATATTATCAATCTTGGATGTTTTTATATACATTTACAGAAATTATATATCATTTTTTGGGACTAACCTATTAACTTAGTGCCCAGTGCCAGTTGCTATTTTTTGCCTGTTTTTGGTTTTACAGAATATTAATACCAACCGAAGTCCAAATGCCATGAAACTTTTTGGAGATTTTTTTCTGGACATAACCAACACTAGAAGCTTCTGGAGAAGGCCAGAAGCCCCAGGAGGTGGCCACGAGCCACCAGGGCACGCCTGGTGGCGGGGGGGGGGGGCAGGCGCGCCCTGGTGCCTCGTGGGCCCACCTTTGCCTCTTTTGACGTAATTCCACCACTATAAATTCCCAAAAATCAGGAAACCAACACGGGAGTCCACGAAATACTTTTTCCACCGCCGCAAGCTTCTGTTCTCGAGAGATCCCAACTGGGGGCCTTTTCCGGCACTCCGCCGGAGGGGGAATCGATCACGGAGGGGCTCTACATCAACCTTCCTGCCCTTCCGATGATGCGTGAGTAGTTTACCACAGACCTTCGGGTCCATAGTTAGTAGCTAGATGGATTCTTCTCTCTTTTTTTATCTTCAATACAATGTTCTCCTCGATGTTCTTGGAGTTCTATCTGATGTAATCACTTTTTGGGATCCGATGAATTGTGAGTTTATGATCATATTATCCATGAATATTGTTTGAGTCTTCTCTGATCTCTTTTATGCATGATTGTTATAGCTTCGTATTTCTTCTCCGATCTATTGATTTGGTTTGGCCAACTAGATTGATTTATCTTGCCATGGGAAGAGGTGCTTTGTAATGGGTTCGATCTTGCGGTGCTCAATCCCAGTGACAGAAAGGGACATGACACGTATGTATCATTGTTATTAAGGGTAAAAAGATGGGGTTTATTCATGCGTGAGTTTACTTTGTCTACATCATGTCATCTTTCTTAAGGCATTACTCCGTTCTTTATGGACTTAATACACTAGATGCATGCTGGATAGCGGTCGATGTGTGGAGTAATAGTAGTAGATGCATGCAGGAGTCGGTCTACTTGTCTCGGACGTGATGCCTATATACATGATCATTGCCTTGAATATCGTCATGATTATTTGATTTTATATCAATTGCCCAATAGTAATTTGTCTACCCACCGTATGCTATTTTCTTGAGAGAAGCCTCTAGTGAAAACTATGGCCACCGGGTCTATCTAAATCATATATTAAAAACCCTAAAAAACCTTGTTGCACTTTTCTTTTATTTATTTTATTTTGTATTTTTGTTTCAATCTATCTATCTATCACATACAATTTAATCTTGTAATTGACCGCCGAGGGATTGACAACCCCTCGTTTGCGTTGGGTGCAAGGATTTGTTGTTTGTGTGCAGGTACTGCTAACGAGGTGTTGCGTGATTCTCCTACTGGATTGATAACCTTGGTTTCATAACTGAGGGAAATACTTACCTCTACTATGCTGCATCATCCCTTCCTCTTCGGGAAAAATACCAACGCAAGCTACAAGTAGCATTAATCTGTGCACCTTCAAAAACTCGGACACAATTTTTACCACAGCATGTTGGTGCCATATCAAGGCAAGATGCCAAGTTTCATGATTTCCAGGCAAGTTTTGGATTTACAGGAATTTAAAAACCAAGTTTGTCAATGTTTTTGGCCGAGCCACGATGCCCAGATGTTTGAAATTCATTCCCATTTCTTGCATGGGACCAAAACATTCACCCAAGGACACATATACGATTTTCAACCCATTTTGGTGCACTGGAGCATGTGCATGTAGTTCAAATTTGAATTATGCACATTAAATGCCTAGGAAACTCAATAAATGTATAAAAAAGGCCAAACAAACCCGGAATAATTCCAAATTTTAGCACGACACTCCTATTGGTCTTTGTTGCCTCTGTAAAAAAATCAAGGCAGGAAGAGGCAGCGTATGTCGTTTCGCCCACAAAGGTGACACATCCCCTATCGGAACCATGAGCCTTCTTGAGAGAAGCTCCGGTTTTTAAGAAGCTTATACCAAAACTTGTCCCAAATCAAACAAAAAATTTACCACAGCATGTTGGTGCCATGTCAAGACACCATGCCAAGTTCCGTGATTTTTCGGCAATTTTTGGATTTACAGGAATCTAAAAACCAAGTTCCTCAATGTTTTCGGCCGAGACACGACGCCCAGATGTTTGAAATTCATTCCCATTTGTTGTATGTTTCCTAAACATTCACTCAAGGACACATATATGATTTTTCAACCCATTTTGGTGCACTGGAGCATGTGCATGTAGTTCAAATTTGAACTATGCACATTAAATGCCTAGAAACTCAATTAATGTATAAAAAAGGCCAAACGAACCCAGAATAATTCCAAATTTTAGCACGACACTCCTATTGGTCTTTGTTGCCTCTGTAAAAAAAATCAAGGCAGGAAGAGGCAGCGTATGTCATTTCGCCCACAAAGGTGACACATCCCCTATCGGTACCATGAGCCTTGTTGAGAAAAGCTCCGGTTTGTAAGAAGCTTATACCAAAACTTGTCCCAAATCGAACAAATTTTTTACCACAGCATGTTGGTGCCATGTCAATACACCATGCCAAGTTCCGTGATTTTTAGGCAATTTTTGGATTTACAGAAATTTAAAAACCAAGTTTCTCAATGTTTTCGGCCGAGCCACGACGCCCAGATGTTTGAAATTCACTCCCATTTCTTGTATGGGACCTAAACATTCACCCAAGAACACATATACGATTTTTCAACTCATTTTGGTGCACTGGAGCATGTTCCTGTAGTTCAAATTTGAATTATGCACATTACATGCCTAGAAAACTTAATTAATGAATAAAAAATGCCAAACGAACCCGGAATAATTCCAAATTTTAGCACGACGCTCCTATAGTTGCATGTTCACTGCAGATAAATGTTCTAGCAATTCAAACAACAACCTTTCCTGCCGTAACTCCATTTTGTCTTTCAAATTAAAATGAAAAAATCAAGTACACCACAAACAGTTTATTAGCAAGAATCGTGTGCGATGTAGTATAAAATATCTTGGGGCTCCCTCATGTATGGCTTATGCCGGAAGGTTCGTCGGCTACAGTCCACCGGCCGCACGTCAACCACACTTGCGCGCCAGTTTTTCGCTGCACCTTTCGTAAATTTTCGGCAACCGCGGAAATATCTAGGTCCCCGCCCCCTCCCCCCACCAAAAGCCACATTTCCACTGTTTCCTCCTTCCTTTCCAAGTTCAAACCTTCACTGCTTGCTTTGCAGCGCCGCCTCCTGCTACTTGTAGACTGCGTTGGTATTTCCCAGAAGAGGAGAGGATGATGAAGTATAGTAGAGAAAAGTATTTCCCTCAGTTAAGAACCAAGGTTATCAATCCAGTAGGAGAACCAAGCAAAATTCCGTTAAGCGCACCTGCACACACAAAAGCAAACACTTGCACCCAACGCAAATAAGGGGGTTGTCAATCCTCTTAGCGGTTATTTGCAAGGATTAATTCTGATACTGGTAGATAGATAAAATGAAATACTAAATAAAATAAAAGTAAATAAATTGTAGAAAGGTATTTTTAGGTTTTCTATATATGATAAAGTAGACCCGGGGGCATAGTTTACACTAGAGGCTTCTCTCTCGAACACATAGCATACGGTGGGTAAACAAATTACTGTTGGGCAATTGATAGAAAAGCAAATAATTATGATGGATTCATGGCAATGATCATGTATATAGGCATCATATCTGAGACAAGTAGACCGACTCCTGCCTGCATCTACTACTATTACTCCACCCATCGACCACTATCCAGCATGCATCTAGGGTATTAAGTATGAAACAGAGTAACGCCTTAAGCAAGATGACATGATGTAGACAAAGTAAACTCGAGCAATATGATTAAACCCCATCTTTTTATCCTTAATGGCAAAAATACAAATACGTGTCATGTCCCTTTATGTCACTGGGATTGAGCACCGCAAGATTGAACCCATCACAAAGCACCTCTCCCATTGCAAGATAAACCAATCTAGTTTGCCAAACCAAATTGATAGATCGGAGAGAAATACAAAGCTATAATAATCATGCATAAAAGAGTTCATAGAAGACTCAAATATTTCTCATGAATAATCTGATCATAAACTCACAATTCATCGGATCCCAACAAACACACCGCAAAAGAAGATTACATCGGATAGAACTGCAAGAACATCGAGGAGAACATGGTATTGAAGATCAAAGAGAGAGAAGAAGCTATCTAGCTACTAGCTATGGACCCGTAGGTCTGTGGTAAACTACTCACACATCATCGGAAGGGCAGCAAGGTTGATGAAGAAGCCCTCCGTGATTGATTCCCCCTCCGGCAGAGTACCGGAAAAGGCCTCCAGATGGGATCACGAAAGAACAGAGGCTTGCGGCCGCGGAAAGGTTTTCTCTTCTGTCTCTCTGGTATATTGGGAATATTTGGGAATTTATAGCGTTGGAATTAGGTCAAGAGGGGCTACGAGGGGCCCACAAGCCTGGGGGGACGCGCCCTCCAGGCTTGTCGCCAACTCGTGGCTCTTCTGGGCTTCTCCCAAAGCTTTGTGGGTCTCTTCTGGTCCAGAAAAAATTAATCCAAATTTTTTTTCTCGTTTGGACACTTTTGATAATGATTTTCTGAAAAGGCAAAAAGAAGCAGAAAACAACAACTGGCACTGGGCACTGGGTTAATAGGTTAGTCCCAAAAAATGATATATAATGGCATATAATTGCATATAAAACATCCAAGATTGATACTATAATATCATGGAACAATCAAAAATTATAGATACGTTGGAGACGTATCAGCCCCCCCTGGGGCCGCGCCCTGTTGCCTTGTGGAGGCTTCGTGAACCTTCTGGCCTCCTCTCCAAGTCTCCAGGGTCTCTTTTGTCCAGAAAAAAATCTCCAAAAAGTTTCGTGACATTTGGACTTTGTTTGGTACTGATTTCCTAAAAAACCAAAAACAAGCAGAAAACAGCAACTGGCACTAGGCACTAGGTTAATAGGTTAGTCCCAAAAAATGATATATAATTGCATATAAAAACTTCCAAGATTGATACTATAATAGCATGGAACAATAAAAAATTATATATACGTTGGAGACGTATCAAGCATCCCCAAGCTTAATTCCTGCCCGTCCTCGAGTAGGTAAATGATAAAAACAGAATTTTTGATGTGGAATGCTACCTAACATGTTTCATCATGTAATCTTTCTCTTACGGTATGAATAATAACATCCGAATGATTCAAGGCAATAGTCTATAGTTTGACATAAAGACATCAATACTCAGGCATACTAATAAACAATCATGTCTTTCAAAATAAAAATGCTAAAGAACGTTATCCCTACAAAATTATATAATCCTGTCATGCTCCATCTTCTTAACACAAAATACTTATCATGCACTACCCCGATGACAAGCTGAGCAATTGGTTCTTACTTTTTAACGTGCTTCAGCTTTTTCAACCCCCACGCAATACATGAGCGCAAGCCATGGATATAGCACTATGGGTGGAATAGAGTGTGGTGGTAGAGATTAATAAGGGGAAGTCAAAAATAAGAAGATAGTCTCACATCAACGAGGCTAATCAACGGGCTATGGAGATGCCCATCAATTGATGTCAATGTGAGGAGTAGGGATTGCCATGCAACATATGCACTAAGAGCTATAAGTGTATGAAAGCTCAACATGAAAAAACTAAGTGGGTGTGCATCCAACTTGCTTGCTCATGAAGACCTCAGGCATTTGAGGAAGCCCATCATCGAAATATACAAGACAAGTTCTATAATGAAAAATTCCCACTAGTATATGAAAGTGACAAAATAGGAGACTCTCTATATGAAAAACATGGTGCTACTTTGAAGCACAAGTGTGTAAAATGATTGTAACATTGCCCCTTCTCTCTTTTTCTCTTTTTTTGTGTGTGGGCTCTTTTTGGCCTCTTTTTTTTATTTAGAACGGTCTCATGGACCTCATCCCCACTTTTTCGAGGACTCATTAGTCTCCACCATTATTTCCTCACTGGGACAATGCTCTAATAATGATGATCATCACACTTTTATTTACTTACAACTCAATATCACAACTCGATACTGGAACAAAAATATGACTCTATATGAATGCCTCTGGCAGTGTACCAGGATGTGCAATGATACTAGCGTAACATGTATAAAAAATGATGAACGGTGGCTGAGCCACAAATACTATGTCAGCTATATGATCATGCAAAGCAATATGACAATGATGATGTGTGTCATAAAAACAGAACGGTGGAAGTTGCATGGCAATATATCTCGGAATGGCTATGGAAATGCCATGATAGGTAGGTATGGTGGCTGTTTTGAGGAAGATATAAGGAGGCTTATGTGTGATAGAGCGTATCATATCACGGGGTTTGGATGCACCGGCGAAGTTTGCACCAACTCTCGATGTGAGAAAGGGCAATGCACGGTACCGAAGAGGCTAGCAAATTGCGGAAAGGTGAGAGTGCGTATAATCCATGGACTCACATTAGTCATAAAGAACTCACATACTTATTGCGAAAGTTTATTAGCCCTCGAAGCAAAGTACTACTACGCATGCCCCAAGGGGGATAGATTGGTAGGAAAAATCCATCGCTCGTCCCCGACCACCACTCATAAGGTAGACAATCAAGAATAAATCATGCTCCAACTTCTTAGCATAGCGAAAGATCATACGTGCATGCTTCGGGAATCACAAACCTTAACACCAATATTCTTACTAAACCACAATTATCTACTAGCACCTCCCACATATTACCATCTTAATATCGCAAAACTATTGCAAGGAATCAAACTTATCATATTCAGTGATCTACATGAAAGTTTTTATTATATCCCTCTTGAATACCTATCATATCAGGACCAAATTCATAACCCGTGCATATTACCATTGCTATTCATTAGATTCTCAAAAAGATATAAGTGAAGCATGAGAGTGCAACTATTTCTTTAAAATATAACCACCGCCGTGCTCTAAAAGATATAAGTGAAGCACTAGAGCAACTGCCTAGCTCAAAAGATATAAGTGAAGCACATAGAGTATTCTAACAAATCACGAATAATGTGTGTCCCTCTCAAAAAGGTGTGTTCAGCAAAGATGATTGTGACAAACTAAAAATCAAACAAACTATATCACAAGACGCTCCAAGTAAAACACATATCATGTGATGAATAAAAATATAGCTCCAAGTGAGTTACCGATAGATTGTAGACTAAAGAGGGGATGCCTTCCGGGGCATCCCCAAGCTTAGACACTTCAGTCTTCCTTGAATATTACCTTGGGGTGCCTTGGGCATCCCCAAGCTTAGGCTCTTGCCGCTCCTTATTCCTTTATCCATCGTAGTCTCACCCAAAACTTGAAAACTTCAGCACACAAAACTCAACAGAAACCTCGTGAGATCCGTTAGTGTAACAAACAAACCTTAAACTTTAGGTACTATTTTAAATTGAATCATATTTAATATTGGCATAATTTTACTGTACTCCAACTTCTCCATGACTCATACCCCCCGATACGATCCATAGATTCATCAAAATAAGCAAACTATGCAACAAAAACAGAATCTGTCTAAAACAGAACTGTCTGTAAATATCTATTTAAAAGCTATACTTCTGTAACTCCAAAAATTCTGAAAAAATAGGAAAATGTAAGAAATTTATATAAAAATACTGTGTATAAATTTCAGATTTTTTCGACGCTCCATTACAGAATGAAAATTCCAGCACTGGACGCAAAACTTTCTGTTTTCCAAACAGCATCAATTATACTATCATCAACATCATCCCAAAGGTATTACTTGGCACAAACACTAATTAAAAGATAAAAACACCATCATAACGGAGGCTAAAATTTTGTAAACTCACAAGAACAGAAAGTAAAAAAAAAATTTATTTTATTCATTGGGTTGCCTCCCAACAAGCGCTATTTTTTTTATGCCCCTAGCTAGGCATAATGCATAGTTTCAAGTGTTGTCATCCTTCATCCCCAAGTCCTTTTTAATTAAATCTTCCAAAAAATTTCTCATTAATTCTCTACTCTCATGCTCTTATTTTCTAGTGGGGGAGCTTAGGTAATTGAAGGGGCTTTGATTGGTAACTTTAACATTCATAATTTCAAACTCAGAATCATCACCATAAACATCCTCATACAAAACATGTAACTCCTTATCAATAGGATCTCTACTCGTACTCTTAAACCATTCTTCACTAAATTCCTCATCAATTCCTTTAGTCACCCATTCAAATTTATCACAAGCATGGTGGTACATAGTTTTAATTATTTCAGCGTATGGAACTCTCCTTTTAATATTTTCACCATAAGCAAAGTAATCTTTAGATTCGAACCTACGAATAGTATATTTATCATGAAGAATTTACTCTATAGGAGGATGCTCATAATTAATTTTATAAAAGGAAAAAAAATATCCCTAGCTTCTTGAATTATATAGTCAAAGTCATGCATAAGGATTATAGTGGCAATTTTCTTAGCCCTAGGGTTATGGATGTTAGGAAATTCATAGAATATCTTTTGTAAGGCGGGGTGGATATGTAGAAATTTTCTTTCTAATTTAACCACAAGCATGGCAATAGCATCCACATAGCAATTTTTTTATCAAGAATGGATCCACTAATTATTGGTATAACTCCCGCGCAATTAAAGAATTCCTGAATAATGTTCTTCCCAATAATATTACCACTTCCCACATGATAAACTTTAGTCTTAAAATTAGTGGGGGGTTCAATCTCTGGAGGGTCATGATTAAGATCAAAAGAGTGTGTTTTCTCCCCAAGAGATTCACTACCACTATCCTCTCTAGCAATTTCAACCACAACTTTCTCATGTTCAGACATGATAACAATTTTAAGCAAACCAAGTAAACAAGCAAACAAAAATATTTTTGTGTTTTTGTAAAAAATATATAAGTGGGGGAGATGAAAATGAGAGGCAAATGCAAATAAAAAGTAAATAAAATAAATGCAAGTGGATGATAGTTTGTGCGAAGGTACTTGGTAATTTTGATGATGTCTCCTCGGCAATGGCGCCAGAAATTCTTCCTGCTACTTGTAGACTGCGTTGGTATTTCCCCGAAGAGGAGAGGATGATGCAGTATAGTAGAGATAAGTATTTCCCTCAGTTAAGAACCAAGGTTATCAATCCAGTAGGAGAACCAAGCAAAATTCCGTTAAGCGCACCTGCACACACAAAAGCAAACACTTGCACCCAACGCAAATAAGAGGGTTGTCAATCCTCTTAGCGGTTATTTGCAAGGATTTATTCTGATAGTGGTAGATAGATAAACTAAAATACTAAATAAAATAAAAGTAAATAAATTGCAGCAAGGTATTTTTAGGTTTTCTATATATGATAAAGTAGACCCGGGGGCCATAGTTTTCACTAGAGGCTTCTCTCTTGAACACATAGCATACGGTGGGTAAACAAATTACTGTTGGGAAATTGATAGAAAAGCAAATAATTATGATAGATTCATGGCAATGATCATGTATATAGGCATCACGTCCGAGACAAGTAGACTGACTCCTGCCTGCATCTACTACTATTACTCCACCCATCGACCGCTGTCCAGCATGCATCTAGGGTATTAAGTATGAAACAGAGTAACGCCTTAAGCAAGATGACATGATGTAGACAAAGTAAAATCAAGCAATATGATTAGACTAGATCTTTTTATCCTTAATGGCCACAATACAAATACGTGTCATGTCCCTTTCTGTCACTGGGATTGAGCACCGCAAGCTTGAACCCATCACAAAGCACCTCTCCCATTGCAAGATAAATCAATCTAGTAGGCCAAACCAAATCAATAGATCGGAGAGAAATACAAAGCTATAATAATCATGCATAAAATAGTTCAGAGAAGACTCAAATATTTCTCATGAACAATCTGATCATAAACTCACAATTCATCGGATCCCAACAAACACACCGCAAAAGAAGATTACATCGGATAGAACTCCAAGAACATCGAGGAGAACATGGTATTGAAGATCAAAGAGAGAGAAGAAGCCATCTAGCTACTAGCTATGGACCCGTAGGTCCATGCTAAACTACTCACACATCATCGGAAGGGCAGCAAGGTTGATGTAGAAGCCCTCCGTGATTGATTCCCCCTCCGGCAGAGCACCGGAAAAGGCCTCTAGATGGGATCGCGGAAGAACAGAGGCTTGCTGCAGTGTAAAAGTTATTCGGGGTGGCTCTCTATTGGTTTCCCAATATTTGAGAATTTATAGAAGTGGAATTAGGTGAAACGGAGCCACGAGGGCCCCACAAGGCATCAGGGCGCGCCCCCTGGGGCCGCGCCCTGTTGCCTTGTGGAGGCTTCGTGAACCTTCTGGCCTCGTCTCCAAGTCTCCAGGGTCTCTTTTGTCCTGAAAAAAATCTCCAAAAAGTTTCGTGGCATTTGGACTTCGTTTGGTACTGATTTCTTGAAAAACAAAAAACAAGCAGAAAACAGCAACTGGCACTGGGCACTAGGTTAATAGGTTAGTCCCAAAAAATGATATATAATTGCATATAAAAACATCCAAGATTGATACTATAATAGCATGGAACAATCAAAAATTATAGATACGTTGGACACGTATCACCTCCTCGCCAGCGGCGCTCCTTCCGGCTGCGCGGCCTCGTCGATATAGTCAGGTAATCCACACCCCACCCCGATCCTCCTCCTCCTTCTCCATCCCACACGCCTCGACTGCCGGCGCGACATCTTCCACCCAAATCACTGCCCCATCCTCCAAGTAAGCGCCGCCCATAGCCATGGTGCACGCATTATAGCCAGGAGCTCAAGGAGCATCTGGCAGCGGTGAAGCAAATCGCGGCCGCACACGCGGATGAGGTCGCGATGGCTGCCATGCGTGCCGACCATCAGATCTTGGAGGAGTTCCTCGCCGTCGAGGCCATCGTTGACCCCTCGCGCGTGGACACCGCCACGCGGTTGGCTGCTTTAAACGACAGTTCGTGGTGTTTTCTAAAGGCCGCCTCCGGTGCCTTCTAGTGAATTGTCCGCTGTAATGTTAATATGCAATCTAATCTTCTAAAATGTGATGTTCAGTTAACAGTTTGGTTCATTTGTTGTGATGTTCAGTTAACTGTTTGGTTCAATTCAGAAATGTGATGTTCAATTCCTGTGGGTACAAAAAATTTATTGTTATGCATGTGAGGAATAAAATCAAATTTGGATGTACTCTATACATGAGAAACATACACAAATACTATATTTCCTAGTAGTTCTTACGCACACTAGGCTTGGTTAACTGTATGATCTTCTAGTATATGTTCTATTCTGCAATGTGGTTCTCAGTTAACTGCTTGCTTCATTTGTTGTGGTGTCCAGTTAACTTTTTGGTTCAATTCTGCAGTGTGATGTTCATTTGTTGTGGTTACAAGTTTTCATTAATATATTCTACTGATAGTATGCCAACTCTCACTTAAACTGATCAATATCTGCCTTATATGTGTTGCAGGAAAACAATGGGAGGCACTAAGGTTTACCATCGAGGTTTGCACATGCATGGTCCTTTGGCTAATAGTAAATTATTGTGCAATTGCAGGAACCATTCTAATATTTAGGTTTTTAACAATTTGGTCTTGCACATGTAGGTCCTGCTGTCAGAGGTTTAGACCCACTGTTTGATCCATTTTGCATATGGGGAAATGAGATGGACATGAATATCAGTCAAGTCAAGAAACTCAGAAAGATTGTTAGGATAAAGAAACTAGCGTTGAATAACAACAAGATCTTTGTTTACAGAATGAAGAAGACATCAGTCAACTATAGGATGGTACTAACTCTTTTACCTTGTGTTTTTTCCTATGCGCCATTTCAAAATTTAGAACAGATATTTATGCATATCTTTGTTTTCAGTCCTTTCCAAAGTAGTTCACCAATGATTACCTCTCAAACCACCTCCATGGTTAAGAGGCGAGGAAGGTACTCATTCAACACCCACGGTACAATATTGAAGTCTTCCTCAAGAAGACGAAGGTTGGGCGGGCAATCATCCGCAGCCACTGGCGTAAAGTTGCAAGGACATTCAATATCATTGAAGGCTCAATATTCGCCTTCAGATTCAGCAGTTTTCCAGATGAGATTCATCTCTCTATATACCGTATATGATGCTACTTTCCAAAGGTTTTAGATGTTGCATGTGAAACTTCGTGCTATTGTGTAATTGCGTAGCTAGCTATATGCCTATATGGTGTAACTGAGTGCTGAAGCTATGTGATGTTGTACTCTGATGCAATTCAGCTATGAAATCCTGGTTGCCGTAATACGGCTATGAAACATATGGTGTGTTTGATATGAAAAGTCAATTTGATTACTAAATGCATTACCAATAATAGGCCAATTAGCCTGCTTATTGGGTTTTTGTATTGCAGACAGTTTCTCAGACAACACCGTGGGCGATGACCTCAAACAATGCACACAGTTTCTTGAAAGTAGCCGTGTTGGATCAATGAACAATCACACAAGACTTCTGCCCGACAAATGTTTGCGTTAGGCCACCTTGCACAAACGTTCCCACATAAAAATTGTGTGTGATGTACATATGAACGGAAACATTTTTCTGAGATTCACTGTGTGGGATGTACGTACGAATAGAAATGATTGGGCCGGTATAATTGTCTGCGATGGCTCGCCCGATCACACACGAGCTCTTTTTGCCCCGCGTGTGTGACCGGAGGCCCTATCGCCGACGGTTTCTGGGTCGTGTGCGAAGGACCCCTTATCGCACACACAGGCAAGGCGACGGTTTAAAACTCTGTCGTGGTAAGGGGGTAAAAACCGTTTGTATAGCAGGTCGCTGCAACAGTGGTGCTCTTTTGAAGACACAAGTTTTGGAGCCTCTTCTAGTTCATCTAGCCCTAGTTCTAGTTGGTCCTAGTTGACTAATTAGAGCTTGGTCTAGTTCCTCTAATCCTCATAATTAGAAGCCCAGTGTGGTTCTAATATCCTCCCTCTAATTCTCCGGCGACGATTAGCTCTGGACGGCAAAGCGCTGCCGGATCGTGAAGGCTGCATGCTTGCAACCAAGTAGAGAGGTCGTGCTTTCGGTCTTTGGTTCGAGGGACTGTTCGTGTGATCGTTCATCGACGGTTCGAGGGATTCCAAGTACAATCTACACCGACACGTTCATCTTCCGCTGCCACTCGGTGAAGGTAACGATCGTGATCCCAACCCGTAATGCATCTTCATATTGATCTTGGGTGTGCGTAGGTGCAATTTTTTTTTCTACTACGTTTCCCAACAGTGGCATCATGAGCAGTTATATGAGTAGGTGCAGGTTGTGATCTAGATCACATGTGGATGTGAGGGTTGATGTTCTTGCTATGCTTCCCTCGAGTGTTGCTTTGGTTCAATTCATCGACGGCATGGTGTCGCTTTTCAGAAGGTTCTAACAATCGATCGGCTCTGGCTGTCGACGATTCACTAACAGTTCCTTGGGCATCACCATAGTTGAGAATAGTGCACCGTCGCATACACAAGAGGGTGCCGAAGATGGATGATCTTCTAGGGGGTCACGCGTATCTGATGAAGTTTAGTGTGGGGGTTAGATATTTTTAATTAAGTCTCTTGTTTCACACACCCCAAAACTTAATCTAGCATCAAGAATCATCGCCTATGTTGTGGGCATAGGTAGCTAGTATTACTTGCTAAAACTGGTTAACCGCATAGCTAAAATTTGCTAAAACCGATTAGAGGACGTCTAACTTGGTTTTGCAGAGTATGCACATGAGATGGTATAGCCTTCGTCATGATAATGAGTTTATGTATGAGATGGTTATATGTTGTAATGTTAAGTGGTCTGCGTGTCACGGCATGATGGCTGGAGCCATGAGATTGCCACGTTAATGTAAACATCATAGAGATAGCCTACATGTTACAGGTAACGATGGCAAGCGTACACGAAGGACCCCGGCGTGGAGAAGGTGTACTAATGCGCGGGACAAGGACCTGTAATTTCGTGCCACGGCGGAATTTCTGAATTTAGTGCCACGACAACGTTTTCTGAAACGGTCGCCATGGCAACGTTTTCTGAAATTGCTGCCACAGCAGCGTTTGTGAAACGGTTGCCACGGCAATGAAATATTGGCCGTCCGACGCTTCAACTGAAGATTGAGGATGGTCATGAAGGATTCCCGACGCACAGGTGATGACCCACAAGTATAGGGGATCAATCTTAGTCCTTTCGATAAGTAAGAGTGTCGAACCCAACGAGGAGCGGAAGGAAATGATAAGCAGTTTTCAGCAAGGTATTTTCTGCAAGCACTGAAAGTAGCGGTAACTGATAGTTTTGAAGCAAGATAATTCATAGCAAGCAACAAGTAACAAGTATAATAAAGTGCAGCAAGGTGGCCCAATCCTTTTTGTAGCAAAGGACAAGCCGGAACGATCTCTTATAATAAGCAAAGCGTTCTCGAGGACACATGGGAATTCTCATCTAGTCACTTTCATCATGTTTGTTTGATTCGCGTTCGCTACTTTGATAATTTGATATGTGGGTGGACCGGTGCTTGGGTGCTATTCTTACTTGAACAAGCCTCCCACTTATGATTACCCCCTCTCGCAAGCATCCGCAACTACGAAAGAAGAATTAAGATAAATCTAACCATAGCATGAAACATATGGGTCCAAATCAGCCCCTTACGGAATAGCGCATAAACTAGGGTTTAAGCTTCTGTCACTCTAGCAACCCATCATCTACTTACTACTCCACAATGCCTTCCCTTAGGCCCAAGTATGGGGAAGTATCATGTAGTCGACGTTCACACGACACCACTAAAGGAAGCAACAACATACATATCATCAAAATATCGAACGAATACCAAATTCACATGATTACTTATGACAAGACTTCTCCCATGTCCTCAAGAACAAAATTAACTACTCACAAATCATATTCATGTTCAAGATCAGAGGGGTATTGAATATCATTAAGGATCTGAACATATAATCTTCCACCAAATAAACCAACTAGCATCAACCACAAGATGTAATCAACACTACTAGCAACCCACAGGTACCAATCTGAGGTTTTGAGACAAAGATTGAATACAAGAGATGAACTAGGGTTTGAGATGAGATGGTGCTGGTGAAGATGTTGATGAAGATTGGTCCTCCCACGATGAGAGGATCGTTGGTGATGTCGATGGCTTCGATTTCCCCCTCCCAGAGGGAACTATCCCCGGCGGAATCGCTCCGCCGGAGAGCAAAAGTTCTCCTGCCCAGGTTCCACCTCGAGACGGCGGTGCCTCATCCCGAAAGTATTTCTCTTATTTTTTCTAGGGTAAATAGCCTTATATAGCAGAAGATGGGGTCCGGAGGCCTGCCAGGGGCCCCACAAGCTCAAGGGGCGCGCCCCCTAGGCCTGTGGCTTCCTGGTGGGTCCCCCTCAGGTATTTCTTCCACCAATATATTTTTATATATTCCAAAATAATTCTCCGTAAATTTTCAGGTCATTTGGAGATGTGCAGAATAGCTATCTCTGTTGTAGCCCTTTCCGGTCCAGAATTCCAGCTGCCGGCAATCTCCCTCTTCATGTGAAACTTGCAAAATAAGAGAGAAAAGGCATAAGAATTATATAAGAAAGTGAAATAATGACCCAAAACACAATAAATAATAGTAGGAAAACATGATGCAAAATGTACGTATCAACTCCCCCAAGCTTAGACCTCGCTTGTCCTCAAGCAAAAAATTGAAATCGATAATCATGACCACATGTTTAGAGAGAGAGGTGTCGATAAAACAAAATACGGACATGAAGGCATCATGATCATTATTATAACAACAATATATCATCATAAAACTTCTCATGAAAAAGTGACAATTCATCCACAAGACAAAGTATGAACTACAAACCGTTTTGAAAACTAACAAACTATGATCTCAGTCACTGAAGCAATTGCAATTCATCATATTATCAGAAAGAGTCTATGTAAGAGCTTTGTTTAGCAAGTTCACATACTCAACTATCATTTAGTCTTCTATGATTGCTGACACTCACGGCATACTTATGGAGAAAAAGTTTTAGTCAGACACATAGAAAGATAGGGGCTTATAATTTCGCCTCCCAATGTATTTACCTCAAGGGTAATGTCAGCAATAATAACTCATGATCACCTACATCCAACTGAATATATATGCCTGGATCTTTCCCCACCACATGATGCTTGCCAAGAGAGAAATAAAAACGGAATAGAGGAGAATACTATCGACTCTTGCATAAAAGTAAATACATAAAAGTAAAAGATAGGCCCTTCGTAGAGGAAAGCAGAGGTTGTCATGCGCTTTTTATTTTTGGATGTGCAAGCTCTTAATATAAAGGAACGTCACTTTATATTGCCCCTTGTGATAGCGACCATTATTATGCAGTCTGTCGCTTTTATTTCTTCACTATCACAAGTTCGTACAAAGCTTATTTTCCCTTACAATAAAAGATCATACATATTTAGGAGCAATTTTTATTGCTTTTGCATCGATGACAACTTACTTGAAGGATCTTATTCAATCCATAGGTAGATATGGTGGACTCTCATGACATGAAACTGGGTTTAAGGGTTTTTGGATGCACAAGTAGTATCTCTACTTAGTACGGAATTTTGGCTAGCAAAAGATAGGGGAAGCACCACATGTTAGAGGATCCAAGACAATATAGCTTCTACGTGAATATAAGCAAACATAACTCATTACATTGTCTTTCTTGTCCAACGTCGACTATTTGACATAGAATATTTAATGGGGGCTCACAATCATAAAAGATGTCCAAGATAGTATATTTATATGTGAGACCTCTCTTCCTTTATTACTTTTTCATGAATTGTAACAATGACCAATGCTATGTTTTTTAACTTCCAACAAGTTTTATCAATTATACTTCTTTTATGTGTAGTCATCACTCCCCATGGGATTAGCATATGACCTCTCTTTTCTTTATTCTTTTTATTTTATTTCTATGATTGGATCAACAAAAGTAAAACAACTCAACTCAAACTACTCCTTATTATATAACTCTCACACTCGATTACATAGATAGATAGATCACAAAGCAAGCACTCGAAACTAAATCATACTAAAACTTTATTCTTCTAAATCATGAAATAACTAAGGATCGAACTAAGATAGATAATTATGATAGAAGTGATGGTGATACGATATCGGGGCACCTCCCCTGATACGTCTCCAACGTATCTATAATTTTTGATTGTTCCATGCTATTATAGTATCAATCTTGGATGTTTTATATGCAATTATATGCCATTATATTTCATTTTTTGGGACTAACCTATTAACCCAGTGCCCAGTGCCAGTTGCTGTTTTCTGCTTGTTTTTGCCTTTTCAGAAAATCATTATCAAAAAGTGTCCAAACGAGAAAAAAAAGTTTGGATTAATTTTTTCTTGACCAGAAGAGACCCACGAAGCTTCGAGAGAAGACCAGAAGAGCCACGAGGAGGCGACAAGCCTGGAGGGCGTGCCCCCCAGGCGTGTGGGCCCCTCATAGCCCCTCCTGACCTAATTCCAGCGCTATAAATTCCCAAATATTCCCAATATACCAGAGAGATAGAAGAGAAAACCTTTCCGCTGCCTCAAGCCTCTGTTCTTCCGTGATCCCATCTGGAGGCCTTTTTCGGTACTCTGCCGGAGGGGGAATCGATCACGGAGGGCTTCTTCATCAACCTTGCTGCCCTTCCAATGATGTGTGAGTAGTTTACCACAGACCTACGGGTCCATAGCTAGTAGCTAGATGGCTTCTTCTCTCTCTTTGATCTTTAGTACCATGTTCTCCTCGATGTTCTTGGAGTTCTATCCGATGTAATCTTCTTTTGCGGTGTGTTTGTTGGGATCCGATGAATTGTGAGTTTATGATTAGATTATTCATGAGAAATAGCTTTGAATTTCTCTCCGATCTATCGATTTGGTTTGGCCTACTAGATTGATTTATCTTGCAATGGGAGAGGTGCTTTGTGATGGGTTCAATCTTGCGGTGCTCAATTCTAGTGACAAAAGGGGACATGACATGTATTTGTATTGTTGCCATTAAGGATAAAAAGATGGGGTTTAATCATATTGCTTGAGTTTACTTTGTCTGCATCATGTCATCTTGCATAAGGCGTTACTCTGTTTCATACTTAATACCCTAGATGCATGCTGGATAGCGGTCGATAGGTGGAGTAATAGTAGTAGATGCAGGCAGGAGTCGGTCTACTTGTCTCGGACGTGATTCCTATATACATGATCATTGCCATGAATCCATCATAATTATTTGCTTTTCTATCAATTGCCCAACAGTAATTTGTTTACCCACCATATGCTATGTGTTCAAGAGAGAAGCCTCTAGTGAAAACTATGGCCCCCGGGTCTACTTTATCATATATAAAAAACCTAAAAATACCTTGCTGCAATTTATTTTATTTTATTTTATTTAGTATTTTAGTTTATCTATTTATCACTATCAGAATTAATCCTTGCAAATAACCGCTAAGAGGATTGACAACCCTCTTATTTGCGTTGGGTGCAAGTGTTTGCTTTTGTGTGCAGGTGCGCTTAACGGAATTTTGCTTGGTTCTCCTACTGGATTTATAACCTTGGTTCTTAACTGAGGGAAATACTTATCTCTACTATACTGCATCATCCTCTCCTCTTCGGGGAAATACCAACGCAGTCTACAAGTAGCAGGAAGAATTTCTGGCGCCGTTGCCGGGGAGACATCATCAAAATTACCAAGTACCTTCGCACAAACTATAATCCACTTGCATTTATTTTATTTGCCTTTTTATTTTCATTTGCCTCTCGTTTTGATCTCCCCCACTTCTAAAACAATTTTACAAAAACACAAAAATATTTTTATTTGCCCGTTTGTTTGCTTGTGTTGCCATGTGCTTCCTATTTGCTTGCATCTTTGATTGCTAAAAAACTTTTGATATGTATCCTCATCCACTTGCTAATCTTTTCAAAAAAATCCAATTATGATGAACCAATTGCTAGTGAGTTGAGTGCTCTAGATTATCTTTATGAAGTTTTGCTTGAAAATCATGAATCTGAAAATTGTGATGAAGAGTTAAAAGAAGAAATTTATAAAGTGATTCATGATAGCTCTTTGAATGAAAAGCATGATTGCAATGATTTTATTATAAATTCTATTAATGTCAATTGTGTTAATTATATGCAAAACTATAAGCTTGGGGATGATGATTTTGTTACGTCCACTATTCATCGTAATGATCATGATTGGGGTGATGCTTCTTATGATCTTGAAAATTTATTTAAGCCTCATGATGAATATGATATTGATAATAATGTTTGCAATAATATTGAAAGTGTCAACTTTAGAAAAAAAAGAATCCCATATATTCGGAGAGTGTTCAATCTTATGAAATTTTTGATGAAAGTGGGTTTAGAGAGGTCATGACTTTAGTTCATGTTAATACCACTATCTTGGAAGATTATAATTTTTTTATGCATGTGGATCATAGAGGGAATATTGTTTATGATAGCTATAATGTTGATTTTGATCCTACATGTAATTATTATGAGAGAGGAAAATATGGTTGTACAAATCTTCATGTTACTAAATTGCATCTCGTTATGTTGAAATTATTAATGCTCCATTCTTTCTACTTGCATATGCTAGATATTGCTTGTCTTGATAATTTGTTTGCTTATAAAATGCCTATAGATAGGAAGTATGTTACACTTAAATGTGTTTGTCACATGTTTTATGATGCTCTCTTTGTGTTTCAATTGTTATCTTTCATGAGAGCATCACTTAAATCTCGAGCCTATCTTAATGGCTATAAAGAAAGTGCTTGTTGCGAGACAACCCAATACCTTCTGTTCTTGTGTATTTACAGTATAGCCTCTGTTATGATTGAGTTTTTATCTTTTAATTAGTGTTTGTGCCAAGTAATGCCTTTGGGATGATTTGGATGATAGTATAATTAATGTTGTTTGGAAAACAGAAAGTTTTGCGTCCAGTGCTGGAATTTTGATTCTGTACTGGAGCGTCAGAAAAATCTGAAATTTTTACACAGTATTGGTATATGAATTTTTTACGTTTTCCTAATTGTTCAGAATTTTTGGAGTTACAGAAGTATAGCTTCTAAATATATCTTTACAGACTGTTCTGTTTTAGACATATTCTGTTTTTGTTGCATAGTTTGCTTATTTTGATGAATCTATGGATTGTATCGGGGGGTATGAGTCATGGAAAAGTTGGAGTACAGTAGCATTATGCCAATATTAAATATAAATCAATTTACAACAGTACCTAAAGTTTAAGATTTGTTTGTTATACTAACACATCTGACGAGGTTTCTGTTGAGTTTTGTGTGCTGAAGTTTTCAAGTTTTGGGTGAGACTACGATGGATAAAGGAATAAGGAGCGGCAAGAGCCTAAGCTTGGGGATGCCCAAGGCACCCCAAGGTAATATTCAAGGAATACTCAAGCATCTAAGCTTGGGGATTCCCCGGAAGGCATCCCCTCTTTCGTCTACAATCTATCGGTAACTCACTTGGAGCTATATTTTTATTCATCACATGATATGTGTTTTACTTGGAGCATCTTGTGATATAGCTTGTTTGCTTTTTAGTTTGTCACAATAATCTTTGCTGAACACACCTTTTTGAGAGGGACACACATTATTCGTGATTTGTTAGAATACTCTATGTGCTTCACTTATATATTTTGAGCAAGGCAATTGCTCTAGTGCTTCACTTATATCTTTTAGAGCACGGTGGTGGTTATATTTTAAAGAAATAGTTGCACTCGCATGCTTCACTTATATATTTTTGAGAGTCTAATGAATAGCAATGGTAATATGTACGGGTTATGAATTTGGTCCTGATATGATAGGTATTCAAGAGGGATATAATAAAAACTTTCATGTAGATCACTGAATATGATAAGTTTGATTCCTTGCAATAGTTTTGCGATATTAAGATGGTAATATGTGGGAGCTGCTAGTAGATAATTGTGGTTTAGTAATTATATTGGTGTTAAGGTTTGTGATTCCCGAAGCATGCGTGTATGATCGGTCGTTATGCTAAGAAGTTGGAGCATGATTTATTATTGATTGTCTACCTTATGAGTGGCGGTCGGGGATGAGCGATGGACTTGTCCTACCAATCTATCCCCCTAGGGGCATGTGTAGTAGTACTTTGCTTCGAGGGCTAATAAACTTTCGCAATAAGTATGTGAGTTCTTTATGACTAATGTGAGTCCATGGATTATACGCACTCTCACCTTTCTGCAATTTGCTAGCCTCTTCGGTACCGTGCATTGCCCTATCTCACATCGAGAGTTGTCGCAAACTTCGCCGGTGCATCCAAACCCCGTGATATGATACGCTCTATCACACATAAGCCTCCTTATATCTTTCTCAAAACAGCCACCAAACCTACCTATCATGGCATTTCCATAGCCATTCCGAGATATATTGCCATGCAACTTCCACCGTTCCGTTTTTATGACACACATCGTCATTGTCATATTGCTTTGCATGATCATATACCTGACATAGTATTTGTGGCTTAGCCACTATTCATCATTTTTATACATGTTACGCTAGCATCATTGCACATCCTGGTACACTGCCAGAGGCATTCATATAGAGTCATAATTTTTGTTCTAGTATCGAGTTGTAATATTGAGTTGTAAGTAAATAAAAGTGTGATGATCATCATTATTAGAGCATTGTCCCAGTGAGGAAAGAATGGTGGAGACTGATGTCTACTACACAACTTATTCTTGTAGACTCGTGTTGGGCCTCCAAGCGCAGAGTTTTGTAGGACAGTAGCAATTTGCCCTCAAGTGGATGACCTAAGGTTTATCAATCCATGGGAGGCATAGGATGAAGATGGTATCTCTCAAACAACCCTGCAACCAAATACAAGAAATCTCTTGTGTCCCCAACACACCCAATACAATGGCAAATTGTATAGGTGCACTAGTTCGGCGAAAAGATGGTGATACAAGTGTAGTATGGATAGTAGATATAGATTTTTGTAATCTGAAAATAAAAAAACAGCAAGGTAGCAAGTGATAAAACGGAGCACAAACTGTATTGCAATGCTTAGAAACAAGGCCTAGGGTTCATACTTTCACTAGTGCAATCTCTCAACAATGCTAACATAATTGGATCATATAACAATCCCTCAATGTGCGATAAAGAATCACTCCAAAGTTCCTATTAGTGGAGAACATAAGATAGAAATTGTTGTAGGGTACGAAACCACCTCAAAGTTATCCTTTCCGATCAATCTATTGAGCCATCCCTATAAGTGTCACGAACAGCCCTAGAGTTTGTACTAAAATAACACCATATGATATGCATCAACCAACTCTAATGTCACCTAGATACTCCAATGTCACCACAAGTATCCGTGAGTTGATTATTCAATATGCATCAAACAACTTCAGATTCTTAATATTCAATCCAACACAAAGAACTTCAAAGAGTGACCCAAGATTTCTACCGGAGAAACTAGGACGAAAACGTGCATCAACCCCTATGCATAGATTACCCCAATGTCACCTCGCGAATCTGCGAGTTGAGTGCCAAAACATATATCAAGTGAATCAATATAATACCCCATTGTCACCACGGGTATTCATATGCAAGACATACATCAAGTGTTCTCAAATCCATAAAAAGATTCAATCCGATAATAGAGAAACCTCAAAGGTAAAAACTCAATTCATCACAACAAGATAGAGAGGGAGAAACACCATATGATCCAACTATATTAACAAATCTCGCGGTACATCAAGATCGTGCCAAATCAAGAACACGAGAGAGAGAGAGAGATCAAGCACATAGCTACTAGTACATACCCTCAGCCCCGAGGGTGAACTACTCCCTCCTAGTCATGGAGACCGCCGGGATGATGAGGATGGCCTCCGGTGATGCTTCCCCCCCTCCGGTAGGGTGCCGAAAAAGGGCTGTAGATGAGATCGTGGAGGTACAGAGGCTTGCGGCGGCGTAAAAACTCATCTAGGTTAACTTTCGGGTGTTTCTGAATATATATGATTTTTCAGCGTTGGAATCACGCAAAGAGGTGTCACAGGGGGCCCACGAGGCACCAAGGCACGCCTGGGGGGGAGGGCGCCCTGATGGCTTGTGTGGCCCCTGTGGGTCTTCTGCTGCTCCCCCAAAGCTTCCTGGGTCTGTTTCCTTTCAGAAAAAATCTTCAAAAAGTTTCACTGCATTTGGACTTCATTTGATATGGATTTTCTGGAAAACCAAAAACAAGCAGAAGACAACAACTGGCACTGGGCACTAGGTCAATATGTTAGTCCATAAAAATCATATAAAAGCCATATAAAAGTGCACCAAAATCATACAAAACTATAATAAACATGGCATGAATACTTCATAAATTATAGATACGTTAGAGACGTATCAGCATCCCCAAGCTTAATTCATGCTCGTCCTCGAGTAGGTAAATGATAAAAGAAATAATTTATGAAGTGTGAATGCTAGCATAGTGCATAAGTTTGATCAATGATAATTTCAATCACTTTTCCTAGCATCATAACAACAACTCTTTCTCATATAACTCATCATGATAAAGTAGCAATCAATTCACATGTTATGGTTCAAATAATGCATTCTCTTGAAACTTAACAACCTATATTCTTAGTCACCAAACAATTGCAATTCAACTTATTCTCAACAAAGTCTAAGTAAGAGCTCCACATACTCAATTATCATATAGTCTTCTATGATTGCTAGTACTCAAAGCATATTTTTAGAACAAATGGCATCCATCGAACACAGAGAAAGATAGGGGCTTAGTGTTTCGCCTCCCAACTTATTTATCATAGAGATAATTGTCAACAATAATAATTCATGATCAAATATATTTGACTGGCCATATGTGCCTGGATCTTTCCCCATCACATGATGCTTGCCAACTATAGAATAATTGAGGTTGAAATGCGAATGAATACTTATTGACTCTTGCATAAAAGTAAATACATAAAAGTAAATGCATAAAAGTAAAAGATAGGCCCTTCGTAGAGGGAAGCAGAGGTTGTCATGCGCTTTTTATTTTTGGATGCACAAGCCCTTAATGCAAAGGAAGGTCACGTTATATTGCCCCTTGTGATAGCAACCTTTATTATGCAGTCCATCGCTTTTATTTCTTTACCATCACAAGTTCATACAACGCTTATTTTCCCTTACAATAAAAGATCATACATATTTTAGGAGCAATTTTTATTGCTTTTTGCACCGATGACAACTTACTTGAAGGTTCTTATTCAATCCATAGGTAGATATGGTGGACACTCATGGGAAGAAACTGGGTTTAAGGGTTTTTGGATGCACAAGTAGTATCTCTAATTAGTACGAATTTTTGGCTAGCAAAAGATCCTAAGCAAGCACCACATGTTGGAGGATCCATAACCATATAACTTCTATGCAAATATACCCAAACATAACTCATTACGTTGTCTTCCTTGTCCAACTTCAACTAATTTGCTCAAGTTTGAAAATAATTAATGGGTATTCACAATCATAAAAGATGTCCAAGATAATATATTTATATGTGAAAGTTCTCTTCCTTATAATAATCATTCATGAATTGCTTGTATGACCAATATTGTGATTGTCAAGCTTCAATAGAATTTACCTTCTAAACCCAATGTGAAGCTACTACTAGGCATGATACAAGCATATGAAGCACATGTAATTTCAACTTTATGATATCCAATTCATTCAACAATTTACTCATAGGATATAAGTGAAGAACAAGAGTAAATGACAAACTACTCCAAAAAGATATAAGTGAAGACCAAATGAGTAGTTAAGTAAATAGGTGGCTATGTGAGGACTCTCTCTCATTTAGAAATTTCATATCTTGATAATTTTATTCAAACAGAAAAAAAAATGAAAATAAAAGGACACTCCAAGAATAGCACATATCATGTGAACAAGTAAAAACTTAGGCTAACCGATAGTTGTTGATGAAGAAAGGTGGGATGCCCACCGGGGCATCCCCAAGCTTAGTTTCTTGAGACTTCTTGGAATGTTAACTTGGGGTGCCTTGGGAATCCCCAAGCTTGAGCTCTTGTGTCTCCTTAATTCCACTCATATCACGGTTTCTCTAAATCTTAAAAACTTCATCCACACAAAACTCAACAAGAACTCGTGAGATAAGTTAGTATAAATCCACTCAAAACCTTAACATTCTCTACTGTAACAAATCACAAAAATTATAATTAAACATTGCATACTAAATGCCTCTACATATTTAATACTCCTATCCACAAATAGAAACATTAAACAAGCAAACATACGCAAACAATGCAACTATAACAGCAATCTGCCAAAACAGAACAGTTTGTAAAGGGTGAATAAGAATTCATACTTCCCTAACTCCAAAAATTCTGAAAACTTACCATGTGACAGAGAACTCATGCATGCTTACTGTGTAAAAATATCAGATTTTTATCATCTTCTGACTATTCAGGAATATTCTGGACATAACAGAAAACTTTCTGTTTTCAAACAGCAACACATGAACTTGCAAACTGAGCATGGTAAAGGCTATAATTGGCATTTTCTTGAACTAAAAGATACAAAACATGATTATTTATAACACCAATCAAATATCAATAGAATAAAATGATGCTCCAAGCAAAACTCATATTATGTGACGAATAAAAATATAGCTCCAAGTAAGGTTACCGATAATGTTGAAGACGAAAGAGGGGATGCCTTCCGGGGCATCCCCAAGCTTAGAAGCTTGAGTATTCCTTGAATATTACCTTTGGGTTCCTTGGGAATCCATAATATTAGGGTCTCGCCACTCCTTATTCTCCTCATATCGATATCTCACCCAAAACTTGAAAACTTCAATCACATAAAACTTAACGGATCTTGTGAGATAGGTTAGTATGATAGAAATAAATCATCCACTTAAGTACTGTCAAGAAAAGTTTCATAATTTTTATCACGTAATGCCTACTGTATTCTATCATTTCCACAATTTATATTACTCAATATAAGCTATGGAAACACTAAAACAAGCAAACTATGCACCGAAAACAGAATCTGTCAAAAACAGAACAGCATGTCGTGAGCGATTTAAAAACCATACTTATGTACCTCCAAAAATTCTTAAAATTTAGGAAAACATAAAAATTTTGTATCCCAATACTGTGTAAAAATTTCAGAATTTTCTCACGCTCCAGTACAGAATAGAAATTCTAGCACTGGACGCAAAAGTTTCTGTTTTTGCACAGAATCAAATCAACTAGCATCCACACTATCCCAAAGGTCTTACTTGGCACTTTATTGAAAGAAAACATATAAAACATGATTACTGCAGTAGCTTAATCATGTGAACACAAAAAAAAGTAGGGATAAATATTGGATTGTCTCCCAACAAGCGCTTTTCTTTAATGCCTTTTAGCTAGGCATTATGATTTCAATGATGCTCACATAAAAGTAAAGAATTGAAACACAATGGGAGCATCATGAAGCATATGACTAGCACATTTAAGCCTAAACCACTTCCTATGCATAGGGATTTTGTGAGCAAACAATTTATGGGAGCAAGAATCAACTAGCACAGGAAGGCAAAACAAGCATAACTTCAAAACTTTCAACATATAGCGATGAAACTTGATATTATTGCAACACCTACAAGCATATGATCCTCTCTCATAATAATTTTCAGTAGCATCATGAATGAATTCAACAATATAGCTATCACATAAAGCATTCTTTTCATGATCCACAAGCATAGAAATTTTACTACTCTCCACATAAGCAATTTTCTTCTCATTCATAATAGTGGGAGCAAACTCAACAAAATAACTATCATGAGATACTTGATTGGCATAATCCAATTGAAAATTAAAATCATGATGACAAGTTTCATACTTATCATTATTCGTTATAGCATACATGTCATCACAATAATCATCATAGATAGGAGGCATGCAATCATCATAATAAATTTTCTCATCAAAACTTGGGGGACTAAAAATATCATCTTCATCAAACATAGCATCCCGAAGCTTGTGGCTTTGCATATCATTAGCATCATGGATACTCATAGAATTCATACTAATAACATTGCAATCATGCTCATCATTCAAAGATTTTATGCCAAACATTTTATTGAATTCTTCTTCTATCAATTGAGCACAATTTTCCGCTCCATCATTTTCAAGAAAAACATTATAAAGATGAATAATATGAGGCAACCTCAATTCCATATTTTTTTGTAGTTTTCTTTTATAAACCTTCATGCACTCACCTCCCCGGCAACTAAAAGATTCGATTGCAAGATCTAAAGATACACCTTCATGCACTCACCTCCCCGGCAACGACGCCAGAAAAGAGCTTGATGTCTACTACACAACTTATTCTTGTAGACTCGTGTTGGGCCTCCAAGCGCAGAGTTTTGTAGGACAGTAGCAATTTTCCCTCAAGTGGATGACCTAAGGTTTATCAATCCGTGGGAGGCGTAGGATGAAAATGGTATCTCTCAAACAACCCTGCAACCAAATACAAGAAATCTCTTGTGTCCCCAACACACCCAATACAATGGCAAATTGTATAGGTATACTAGTTCGGCGAAGAGATGGTGATACAAGTGTAGTATGGATAGTAGATATAGGTTTTTGTAATCTGAAAATAAAAAAAACAACAAGGTAGCAAGTGATAAAATGGAGCACAAACGGTATTGCAATGCTTAGAAACAAGGCCTAGGGTTCATACTTTCACTAGTGCAATCTCTCAACAATGCTAACATAATTGGATCATATAACAATCCCTCAATGTGCGATAAAGAATCACTCCAAAGTTCCTATTAGCGGAGAACATAAGATAGAAATTGTTGTAGGGTACGAAACTAAATCAAAGTTATCCTTTCCGATCAATCTATTGAGCCATCCCTATAAGTGTCACGAACAGCCCTAGAGTTCATACTAAAATAACACCATATGATACGCATCAACCAACTCTAATGTCACCTAGATACTCCAATGTCACCACAAGTATCCGTGAGTTGATTATTCGATATGCATCAAACAACTTTAGATTCATAATATTCAATCCAACACAAAGAACTTCAAAGAGTGCCCCAAGATTTCTACGGGAGAAAGTAGGACGAAAATGTGCATCAACCCCTATGCATAGATTACCCCAATGTCACCTCGGGAATCCGCGAGTTGAGTGCCAAAACATATATCAAGTGAATCAATATAATACCCCATTGTCACCACGGGTATTCATATGCAAGACATACATCAAGTGTTCTCAAATCCATAAAAAGATTCAATCCGATAATAGTGAAACCTCAAAGGTAAAAAGTCAATTCATCACAATAAGATAGAGAGGGAGAAACACCATATAATCCAACTATATTAACAAAGCTCGCGATACATCAAGATCGTGCCATAACAAGAACACGAGAGAGAGAGAGAGATCAAGCACATAGCTACTAGTACATACCCTCAGCCCCGAGGGTGAACTACTCCCTCCTCGTCATGGAGACCGCCGGGATGATGAGGATGGCCTCCGGTGATGCTTCCTGATACGTCTCCAACGTATCTATAATTTTTTATTGTTCCATGCTGTTATATTATCAATCTTGGATGTTTTTATATGCATTTACAGCAAATATATATCATTTTTGGAGACTAACCTATTAACTTAGTGCCCAGTGCCAGTTGGTGTTTTCTGCCCTATTTTTGTTTTACAGAAAATCAATACCAAACGAAGTCCAAATGGCACGAAACTTTTTGGATATTTTTTCTGGACAAGATAAACACTAGAAGCTTTGGGAGGAGGCAAGAAGCCCTAGGGGGTGCCCACGAGGCACCAGGGCGCGCCTGGGGGGGGGGCAGGCGCGCCCTGATACCTCGTGGGGCCCACAGAGCTCCGTTTGACCTAATTCCACCACTATAAATTCAAGAAAAATCAGAAACCCTTAGGGGAGTCCACGAAATACTTTTTCCGCCGCTGCAAGTTTCTGTTCTCGAGAGATCCCATCTGGAGGCCTTCTCCGGTACTCCGCCGGAGGGGGAATCGATCACGGAGGGGCTCTACATCAACCTTGCTGCCCTTCCGATGATGCGTGAGTAGTTTACCACAGACCTTCGGGTCCATAGTTAGTAGCTAGATGGCTTCTTCTCTCTTTTTGATCTTCAATACAATATTCTCCTCGATGTTCTTGGAGTTCTATCTGATGTAATCACTTTTTGCGGTGTGTTTGTTGGGATCCGATGAATTGTGAGTTTATGATCTGATTATCCATGAATATTATTTGAGTCTTCTCTGATCTCTTTTATGCATGATTATTATAGCTTCGTATTTCTTCTCCGATCTATTGATTTGGTTTGGCCAACTAGATTGATTTATCTTGCCATGGGAAGAGGTGCTTTGTAATGGGTTCGATCTTGCGGTATTGAATCTCAGTGACAAAAAGGGACATGACACGTATGTATCATTGCTATTAATGGTAAAAAGATGGGGTTTATTCATACGTGAGTTTATCTTGTCTACATCATGTCATCGTTCTTAAGGCGTTACTCCGTTCTTTATGGACATTATACACTAGATGCATGCTGGATATCGGTCGATGTGTGGAGTAATAGTAGTAGATGTAGGCAGGAGTCGTTCTACTTGTCTCGGACGTGATGCCAATATACATGATCATTGCCTTGGATATCGTCATGATTATTTGCTTTTCTATCAATTGCCCAACAGTAATTTGTCTACCCACCGTATGCTATTTTCTCAAGAGAAGCCTCCAGTGAAAACTATGGCCCCCGGGTCTATCTAAATCATATTACTAAAACCCTAAAAATATTGCTGCCATTTTATTTTATTTATTTTATTTTGTATTTTTGTTTCAATCTATCTATCTGTCACAAACAATTAAATCTTGCAATTGACCGCCGTGGGATTGACAACCCCTCGTTTGCGTTGGGTGCGAGGATTTGTTGTTTGTGTGCAGGTGCTGCTAACGAGGTATTGCGTGATTCTCCTACTGGTTCGATAACCTTGGTTTCATAACTGAGGGAAATACTTATCTCTACTGTGCTGCATCATCCCTTCCTCTTCAGGGAAAATACCAACGCAAGCTACAAGTAGCAGGAAGAATTTCTGGCGCCGTTGTCGGGGAGACATCATCGACATCTATCAAGTACCTTTGCATAAACTCTCATCTCCTTGCATTTATTTTATTTGCCATTTGCCTCTCGTTTTCATCTCCCCCACTTCTAAAACATTTTTACAAAAATACAAAAATATTTTTCGTTTGCCTTTTTCTTGTTTGCTTGTTTGCTTGCTTGTTATCTTGTTTGCGTAGTCACGATGTCTCAAGAAAATACAAAATTGTGTGATATTTCCAATACTAATACTAATGATTTTATTAGTACTTCGATTGCTCCTCCCACCGCTAGTGCGGAGACTTGTGATAGTAATGCTGCTTTGTTAAATCTTGTTATGAAAGAACAATTTTCTGGTAGTCCTAATGAAGATGCTGCATCCCATCTTAACACTTTCGTAGAATTATGTGATATGCAAAAGAAAAAAGATATGGATAATGATATTGTGACACTAAAATTATTCCCGTTCTCATTGCGGGATCATGCAAAAATTTGGTTCTCATCTTTACCACGAAATAGTATCGATTCTTGGGATAGGTGTAAAGATGCTTTTATTACCAAGTATTTTCCTCCCGCGAAAATTATTTCTCTTAGAAATCAAATTTTGAATTTTAAGCAACTTGATCATGAACATGTTGCCCAATCTTGGGAGAGGATGAAATTAATGATAAGAAATTGCCCTACTCATGGTTTAAATTTATGGATGATCATACAAAAAATTTATGCGGGATTGAATTTTGTTTCTAGAAATCTTTTAGATTCCGCCGCGGGCGGTACTTCTATGGAAATTACTTTGGGAGAAGCTACTAAATTGCTTGATAATATTATGGAAAATTATTCAAAATGGCATACAGAAAGGACTCCTGCTAGTAAAAAGGTGAATTCGGTTGAAGAAATTAGTACTTTGAGTGATAAAGTTGATGCACTTATGAAATTGGTTGCTAGTAAAAATGCTCATATTGATCCTAATGTTGTGCCATTGTCCACTTTTATTGAGCAAAATAATGATCCCGTAGATGTGAATTTTGTCTCGCGAAACAATTTCAATAATAGTGCTTATAGAGGTAATTTCAACGCTAGACCGTTTCCTGGAAATTCCTCTAATAATTATGGCAATCCTTATGGTAATTCTTATAATAATAATAATAGGATGCCCTCTGATCTTGAAAGTAATATTAAATAATTTATTAATGCTCAAAAAGTTTTCAACACTACGATAGAAGAAAAATTGAGTAAACTTGATGATATGTCTAGGAGCATTGATAGAATTATTCATGATGTGGAAAATCTTAAGACTAAAATTTTGCCACCCAAAATTGATATTAGTGAATCAATTAAAGCTTTATATATCTCCATGGATGAGAGTAAGAAAATAACCGCTATGCTAAAAGCTAAACGAGAATTTTTAGAAAAAGCGATTCCTCCCGGTTTCTATTGTAGTAATGATGAGGATATTAAAATGATTGGTGTTTCATCTATTGATTCTTTGTTTAGAATTATAAAACTTGATTAAAAGGGGATTGAAGAAGAGTCAACTTTAGCTAGTAGGCGTTCCCATAATCCGGAGGGTGAAAATCTTAATGAAAAAATTGCTAAAAGTGGGTTTGGAGAGGTAAAAACTTTAAATAGCGATGTGCCCACTCTCTTGGATTACAAAGATTTTAATTATGATAATTGTTCTTTAATTGAGTGCATTTCTTTGTTACAATCCATGTTAAATTCACCCAACGCTTATGAGCAAAACAAGGCTTTTACTAAACACATCGTAGAAGCAATGATGAAAGCGTTAGAAGAAAAGCTAGAACTAGAAATTTCAATTCCTAGAAAATTATATGATGAATGGGAACCCACCATTAAAGTTAAAATTAAAAATTATGAGTGCAATGCTTATGTGATTTGGGTGCTAGCGTTTCCACAATTCCAAAATCTTTATGTGATGTGCTAGGTTTTACCAATATAGACGAATGTTCTCTTAATTTGCATCTTGCGGATTCTACTATTAAAAAGCCTTTAGGTAGAATTAATGATGTTCTTATTCTTGCAAATAGGAACTATGTGCTCGTTGATTTTATTATACTTTACATTGAATGAAATTCTTCTTGCCCAATAATACTTGGTAGACCGTTCCTACGAACCATAGGTGCCGTTATTGACATGAAGGAAGGGAATATAAAATTTCAATTTCCATTAAAAAAGGGTATGGAACATTTCCCTAGGAAGAAAATTAAAGCACCATATGAATCCATTATGAGGGCCACTTATGAAATCAACTTGAAAGATGACAATACTTGAAACTATGCATTATGCCTAGCTAGGGGCATAAAACAATAGCGCTTGTTGGGAGGCAACCCAATGAATAAAATAAATTTTTCTGTTATTGTGTGTTTTTACTTTAATTCTACTGGTATGATTGAGTTTTTGTGTTTTTAATTAGTGTTTGTGCCAAGTAAAGCCTTTAGGATGATTTGGAAGATAGTATAATTGATGCTGTTTGGAAAACAGAAAGTTTTGCGTCCAGTGCCCGAATTTTGTTTCTGTAATGGAGCGTCAGAAAAATCTGAAATTTTTACACAGTATTGGTATATGAATTTCTCACGTTGTCCTATTTTGTAAGAATTTTTAAAGTTACAGAAGTATGGCTTTAAATAGATTGCTACAGACTGTTCTGTTTTTGATAGATTCTGTTTTTGATGCACTAGTTGCTTGTTTTGATGAATCCATGGATTGTATCGGGGGGTATAAGCCATGGGAAGTTAGAGTACAGTAGGTATAATGCAAAAATAAAATATGAATGGGTTTGCAACAGTACTTAAAGTAGTGATTTATTTTGTTATGCTAACGGATCTCACGAAGGTTTTGTTGAGTTTTGTGTGATTGAAGTTTTCAAGTTTTGGGTGAGATCACGATGGATGAAGGAATAAGGAGTAGCAAGAGCCTAAGCTTGGGGATGCCCGAGGAACCCCAAGGTAATATTCAAGGAATACTCAAGCGTCTAAGCTTGGGGATGCCCCGGAAGGCATCCCCTCTTTCTTCTACCAACCATCGGTAATTTTACTTGGAGCTATATTTTTATTCGTCACATGATATGTGTTTTGCTTGGAGCGTCTTGTATTACATGAGTGTTTGCTTGGTTTACTTTTATTGTGTCACAATCATCTTTGCTGAACACACCTATTTTGAGAGAGCCACACGTTCATCATCATTTGATAGAATACTCTATGTGCTTCACTTAAATTTTTTTTGAGCTAGGCAGTTGCTCTAGTGCTTCACTTAAATCTTTTTGAGCATGGTGGTGGCTATATTGTGAAGAAATGAACTCTCATGCTTCACTTATATTATTTTGAGAGTTGATTGAAATTTTGAAGAAATAAATTCTCATGCTTCACTTATATTATTTTGAGAATTGATAAGATTGAAATTTTGAAGAAATATTTGCACTCTCATGCTTCACTTAAATATTTTTGAGAGTTGATGATAGTAACGGTAATTTGCACAAGATATGAATTTGGTCCCAAAGTGATGAATATTCAAGAGGGATATAATAAAAACTTTCATATAGATCATTGGATATGATAAGTGTGATTCCTTCCAATAGTTTTGCGATATGGAAATGATAATATGTGAGTCATGTTAGTGAGTAATTGTGATTTAGTAAGAATATTAGTGTTAAGGTTTGTGATTCCCTATGCATGCACATCAAGTCAATAGTTATGCAAAGAAATTATATCCTACTTATGGTGCATTATTCGGTGTTAGTTATGTTCAATGCATGTTTATGACCGTTTTCGTTTTTTTGGTTGGTTGCTTCCCACTCTATTTGCTAGCCATCATTTGTACTAAGCGGAAATACTGCTTGTGCATCCAAACTCCTTAAACCCAAGTTGTGCCAAATGATTCCACTATATCTACCTATATGCGGTATTTCAATGCCATTCCAAGTAAATTTGCGTGTGCCAACTCTAATTTTCAAAATAATTTTTCCGTTTTGTGTGCCCGTACCGCTCATGAAGCGGCAGGGGGTGGCCATTATTTTCCATGCTAGGTGTGTTATTCTCACGATGAGTGTTTATTCACTTGTCATTGCACGAGAGAATGGTTGGTAATAGGGATGCCCAGTCCCACAATAAAATCAAAAATTAATAAGAACAAAATTCCTTGGAAAGTGTTGGTATGGAGGGCACCCGTGGATACGGCTAGCCATGGATTGTGAAAGAATGATGGAAAGGAAATGAACTTTACTTTCTGTTTGGGAACCGCCTATGATGTGTCTAGCATGGAAAATATTGGGAATTCTCGGTTGTTTTCGTTGAAAGGAAAAGCATGCCTCTCAAAATATTTTATCTCTTTAATTTTAGCCTTGAGCTCGGGCACATTTGACAAATCTCTGCTTCCCTCTGCGAAGGGCCTATCTATTTACTTTTATGCAATTTTTATTTTTACTTGAGTCTCCATCTTCTCTTATAAAGCACCAACTAGAGAACACTATTGTCATACTCTAATATTTGAGTGTGTTTCATGAATGGATGAATGATTGAGCATAATGGGCTAGGGATAACTTTCTTTAGCGTTGATATTTTGAAAGACATGGTTGCTTGTTAGCATGCTTGAGTATTTATATCTTCATGTCAAATTATAGACTATTGCTTTGAATCATTCAAGTCCAATGTCCATGCTATAAAAGAAAAGAATATGTGATGAATATGATAGGCAGCATTACACATCAAAAATTCTGTTTTTATCATTTACCTACTCGAGGATGAGCAGGAATTAAGCTTGGGGATGCTGATACGTCTCCAACGTATCTATAATTTTTGATTGTTCCATGTTGTTATATTATCAATCTTGGATGTTTTTATATGCATTTACAGCAATTATATATCATTTTTGGAGACTAACCTATTAACTTAGTGCCCAGTGCCAGTTGCTGTTTTCTGCCCTGTTTTTGTTTTACAGAAAATCAATACCAAACGAAGTCCAAATGCCACGAAACATTTTGGAGATTTTTTTCTGGACAAGATAAACACCAGAAGCTTCGAGAGGAGGCCAGAAGCCCCAGGGGGTGCCCACAAGGCACCAGGGCGCGCCTGGGGGGGGGGGGCAGGCACGCCCTGGTACCTCGTGGGGCCCACAGAGCTCCGTTTGACCTAATTCCGCCACTATAAATTCAGGAAAAATCAGAAACCCTTAGGGGAGTCCATGAAATACTTTTTCCACTGCCGCAAGTTTCTGTTCTCGAGAGATCCCATCTGGAGGCCTTCTCCAGTACTCCGCCGGAGGGGGAATCGATCACAGAGGGGCTCTACATCAACCTTGCTGCCCTTCCGATGATGCGTGAGTAGTTTACCACAGACCTTCGGGTCCATAGTTAGTAGCTAGATGGCTTCTTATCTCTTTTTGATCTTTAATACAATGTTCTCCTCGATGTTCTTGGAGTTCTATCCGATGTAATAACTTTTTGCGGTGTGTTTGTTGGGATCTGATGAATTGTGAGTTTATGATCAGATTATCCATGAATATTATTTGAGTCTTCTCTAATCTCTTTTATGCATGATTATTATAGCATCGTATTTCTTCTCCGATCTATTGATTTGGTTTGGCCAACTAGATTGATTTATCTTGCCATGGGAAGAGGTGCTTTGTAATGGGTTCGATCTTGCGGTGCTCAATCCCAGTGACAGAAAGGGACATGACACGTATGTATCGTTGCTATTACGGGTAAAAAGATGGGGCTTATTCATACGTGAGTTTATCTTGTCGACATCATGTCATCGTTCTTAAGGCGTTACTCCGTTCTTTATGTACTTAATACACTAGATGCATGCTGGATAGCGGTCGATGTGTGGAGTAATAGTAGTAGATGCAGGCAGGAGTCGGTCTACTTGTCTCGGACGTGATTCCTATATACATGATCATTGCCTTGGATATCGTCATGATTACTTGCTTTTCTATCAATTGCCCAACAGTAATTTGTCTACCCACCGTATGCTATTTTCTCGAGAGAAGCCTCTAGTGAAAACTATGGCCCCCGGGTCTATCTAAATCATATTACTAAAACCCTAAAAATATTGCTGCCATTTTCTTTTATTTATTTTATTTTGTATTTTTGTTTCAATCTATCTATCTATCACATACAATTTAATCTTGCAATTGACCGCCGAGGGATTGACAACCCCTCGTTTGCGTTGGGTGCAAGGATTTGTTGTTTGTGTGCAGGTGCTGCTAACGAGGTGTTGTGTGATTCTCCTACTGGTTCGATAACCTTGGTTTCATAACTGAGGGAAATACTTATCTCTACTATGCTGCATCATCTCTTCCTCTTCGGGAAAATACCAACGCAAGCTACAAGTAGCACTCCCCCCCCTCCGGCAGGGTGCCGGAAAAGGGCTGTAGATGAGATCGTGGAGGTACAGAGGCTTGCGGCGGCGTAAAAACTCATCTAGGTCAACTTTCGGGGGTTTCTGAATATATATGATTTTTCAGCGTTGGAATCACGCAAAGAGGTGCCACAGGGGGGCCACGAGGCACCAGGGCGCGCGTGGGGGGGTGGCGTGCCCTGGTGGCTTGTGGGGCTCCTGTGGGTCTTCTGCTGCTCCCCTAAAGCTTCCTGGGTCTGTTTCCTTCCAGAAAAAATCTTCAAAAAGTTTCTCTACATTTGGACTTCATTTGATATGGATTTTCTGGAAAACCAAAAACAAGCAGAAAACAGCAACTGGCACTGGGCACTAGGTCAATATGTTAGTCCATAAAAATCATATAAAAGCCATATAAAAGTGCACCAAAATCATACAAAACTATAATAAACATGGCATGCATACTTCATAAATTATAGATACGTTGGAGACGTATCAGAGACTAATGAGTCCTCGAAAAAGTGGGGATGAGGTCCATGAGACCGTTCTAAAAAAAGAGAAAAAAGAGGCCAAAAAGAGCCACGAAAAAAAATAAAAAAATGAGAGAAAAAGAGAGAAGGGGCAATGTTACTATCCTTTTTCCACACTTGTGCTTCAGAGTAGCGCCATGTTTTTCATATAGAGAGTCTCCTATTTTGTCACTTTCATATACTAGTGGGAATTTTTCATTATAGAACTTGACTTGTATACTCCGATGATGGGCTTCCTCAAATGCCCGAGGTCTTCATGAGCAAGCAAGTTGGATGCACACCCACTTAGTTTTCATGTTGAGCTTTCATACACTTATAGCTCTTAGTGCATCCGTTGCATGGCAATCCCTACTCCTCGCATTGACATCAATTGATGGGCATCTCCATAGCCTGTTGATTAGCCTCGTCGATGTGAGACTATCTTCTTATTTTTGACTTCTCCTTATTTATCTCTACCACTACACTCTATTCCACCCATAGAGCTATATCCATGGCTTGCGCTCATGTATTGTGTGGGGGTTGAAAAAGCTGAAGCGCGTTAAAAAGTATGAACCAATTGCTCGGCTTGTCATCGGGTTAGTGCATAATAAATATTTTATGTTAAGAAGATGGAGCATGACAGGATTATATGATTTTGTAGGGATAACGTTCTTTAGCATTTTTATTTTGAAAGACATGATTGTTTATTAGTATGCCTGAGTATTGATGTCTTTATATCAAACTATAGACTATTGCTTTGAATCATTCGGATCTTATTATTCATACCATAAGAGAGAGATTACATGATGAAACATGATAGGTAGCATTCCACATCAAAAATTTTGTTTTTATCATTTACCTACTCGAGGACGAGCAGGAATTAAACTTGGGGATGCTTGATACGTCTCCAACGTATCTATAATTTTTGATTGTTCCATGCTATTATAGTATCAATCTTGGATGTTTTATATGCAATTATATGCCATTATATATCATTTTTTGGGACTAAGCTATTAATCCAGTGCCCAGTGCCAGTTGCTGTTTTCTGCTTGTTTTTCCCTTTTCAGAAAATCATTATCAAAAAGTGTCCAAACGAGAAAAAAACTTTGGATTAGTTTTTTATGGACCAGAAGAGACCCACGAAGCTTCGGGAGAAGACCAGAAGAGCCACGACGAGGCGACAAGCCTGGAGGGCGCACCTAGGGGGTAGGGCGCGCCCCCTGGCTTGTGGGCCCCTCGTAGCCCCTCCTGACCTAATTCCAGTGCTATAAATTCCCAAATATTCCCAATATACCAGAGAGACAGAAGAGAAAACCTTTCTGCTGCCACAAGCCTCTGTTCTTCCGTGATCCCATCTGGAGGCCTTTTTCGGTACTCTGCCGGAGGGGGAATCGATCATGGAGGGCTTCTTCATCAACCTTGCTGCCCTTCCGATGATGTGTGAGTAGTTTACCACAAACCTATGGGTCTAGTAGCTAGATGGCTTCTTCTCTCTCTTTGATCTTCAATACCATGTTCTCCTCGATGTTCTTGGAGTTCTATCCGATGAATCTTCTTTTGCGGTGTGTTTGTTGGGATCCGATGAATTGTGAGTTTATGATCAGATTATTCATGAGAAATATTTGAGTCTTCGCTGAACTCTTTTATGCATGATTATTATAGCTTTGTATTTCTCTCCGATCTATCGATTTGGTTTGGCCTACTAGATTGATTTATCTTGCAATGGGAGAGGTACTTTGTGATGGGTTCAATCTTGTGGTGCTCAATCCCAGTGATAGAAGGGGACATGACACGTATTTGTATTGCTGCCATTAAGGATAAAAAGATGGGGTTTAATCATATTGCTTGAGTTTACTTTGTCTACATCATGTCATCTTGCTTAAGGCGTTACTCTGTTTCATACTTAATACCCTAGATGCATGCTGGATAGCGGTCAATGGGTGGAGTAATAGTAGTAGATGCAGGAAGGAGTCGGTCTACTTGTCTCGGACGTGATGCCTATATACATGATCACTGCCATGAATCCGTCATAATTATTTGCTTTTCTATCAACTAGCAAGGTGGCCCTCGCAAATGCGAGGGCTAGCACTATTATAGTAATTAATTTTTGTTACTCATAGATATATTTTGTATTTATTTTCTTGGTATGAGCAATTCCTTTTATATCGGATATTTGGGGTTAATTCTCTTTAATAGTTAGGTTTTACTTATGTGATTGCACAATAGTATTACTGTTGTAGTGTCGGATCGATATGATTGTAATAAGTGTCTAATGTTTCTATCTATTTTTTTATCTACAGTGTATTTTATCATGTTGCATTTGCATTTTTAACTCAAACTAAACCATGATGTGATATATTTTGTTGCAAAAAGTTATATCCGTATATCCACTCTTTCTTAAGTCAGAACATGTTCTTCCCATGCCAATAGTATTCATGGTGTTCTACCAGGCTGATGCTTTGATGTTTCTCCACTGTGAAGAAGTTAACACCTACATTTATGTATAGTAATATCGTCATTATTTTCAACAAAAAGCAGCAAGAAAAATTGTATGTACTTTTGCGTATGACATCAGGTCGGTAATATCCAAACTTTAAAGAAAACATGACACATGTATTCGATCTAAAAATTCCACTTTAGGTTGAGGAGGTTCATGCATGTACTTGAAAATTAGCGTCCACATATAAAGATAAATTACATTCCGTCGATGAAGTGGAATTCAGATATGAATCTAAGATTATGCCAGGACTCTGATAAACATTGACATATATGCATAACCTAATTATAAAATAAGTTTTGTACTTAGATAACCTAGAGTTTGTGGTGTTCAATTTGAAGTTGACCTAGTAGCTGCGAGCATAGGTGCTATATACAATATGATATAGATGCAGATGACAGAAATATACTAATGAAAAAATTACCCATCTAAGCATTCACAAAACTGAATAAACTATAGTAGAATATATTATTTTCAAAATTACCATAGGAGTATGTGTATATCACTGATAAATACATAGCACTTGTTGATAAATACTCCCTCTGACCCAAAATAAATGTTGTTGGTCTAGTACAAAATTTGTACTAACTTAGTATTAAATCTGCGACACTTATTTTGGGACGGAGGGAGTACATACCACCTGTTTTCCTTTGCAGGTGTGTGCTCACCGTATAAACCCAAATTTCATGGTCATGTTTGCTATACACAAGCATGCGTACATCCAGCTGCTTGAAACCGGGCGTGAGGAGGAGAGGAGCAGATCGATCTAGCTCAAAGAAAAGGGCACCCGGAGGCGGACATGGCGGCAGCATGCTTGCCGATTTCATACCCACCTAGCATGCTTGCCGATTTCAAATTCTAGAAAATCTACGCTCAGCCCGCAGCTAGCAGCCGTGTTCCCTCGACCTAATCGCCGATCTAATCAACCAAAAATCTACATCCTATAGCCTGTTTGGCTGCACTCTAATTCTATGGCCCGTGACATCTCATACATGGCCCGTGGAGACATCTCCCCATGACTATACGCCAATACGCCATGCCGGATGCCCTAGCAAAACTTAATTTGTGGTGTTGGAAGGAGAAGGGGTCAGGGGTGCATGAGGTGAGGATGAGACGATGAGGATCGATCGCACCTAATTGTTTTCGATCTCATCTATACACAGAACGGGACTGGTACAGGATGGGACTCGAATAAACGGATCTTGACCGTCAAATGTTCGCTAAATTATGAGGGCCACGAAATTAATGGTCAGATATTTCTAATTAATGTGGGATTTTCTAGAATATTTTTCTATTTTAGACACGTATTTTTCTTTTAGTAGATAATAGATTGCCCAACAATAATTTGTTTACCCACCGTATGCTATGTGTTCGAGAGAGAAGCCTCTAGTGAAAACTATGGCCCCCGGGTCTACTTTATCATGTATAAAAAACATAAAAATACCTTGCTGCACTTTATTTACTTTTATTTTAGTTTATCTATCTATCACTATTAGAATTAATCCTTGCAAATAACCGCTAAGAGGATTGACAACCCTCTTATTTGTGTTGGGTGCAAGTGTTTGCTTTTGTGTGTGCAGGTGCGCTTAACGGAATCTTGCTTGGTTCTCCTACTGGATTGATAAACTTGGTTCTTAACTGAGGGAAATACTTATCTCTACTATACTGCATCATCCTTTCCTCTTCGGGGAAATACCAACGCAGTCTACAAGTAGCATCCCCCAAGCTTGGCACAGGCCAAGGGTGGCTCCCATACCCGTGTACTCAAGTCTCCTTCTTCGGTGATTGTTGGGGATATAACCCCTGGACATAACCCGCCTGGATGTAACCTGCCCGTTCAGGGCCGGGTCACTATACGGTGACTTAGAAGAAGGTTTCTACAGATGGGCCGGGGTATTCAGAAGACCGGAATCCAGTGGATAAGCCGCCACCAGGAGGAGGCCGGCTCACGGCCCAGAGCCTTTCCATCTAAGGCGTCCAAAGAGTATTCTTACTTGTGAAACAAGATGAGTAGGAATTAGAGTATGACATGGGTCGTCTCTTCGACCCGGACTCTGTTGTAAACCCAGGGCCTCGACCTGTATATAAAGGCGAGCCCCTGAGGCGGCAAAGATTAAGTTACAAGCTCGCGAGTACTAGGTTAGCCAAGTCGCCCCTTGTATCGAGATCATCATCAATACAACCAAAGCAGGACGTAGGCTATTACCTCCATCGTGAGGGGCCGAACCTGGGTAAACTCTTGTCTCTCGATTCCGATCAATCCCATTCGAGTTACCACCTAGCTACGATGGCCTCACGACTAAGTCCTTTCACGAGGACATCTGCCGTGACAAAACCACGACAGTTGGCGCCCACCGTGGGGCTCACGCTCGGTGGTGTTGAGTACTCGAAGGGAACTCCCACAGGAATCGAGGGATACGCGATCGGCCGCATGACCAAGAGTCGCCGCGGCAAGCTCTACATTGACGATTCAGGCTGGGGCCCCGAGGCCGACTCAATTGAGTACGGGTACCGGGTCCCCTTCGGCAACATCCACGTCTTCATCGGCAAAGCTGGCGGATCTGAACCCGAGCCGGACATCTACACCGACATCGTCGAGCCGGCTCGGCGCGCGCAACCCGCCTAGGCTCAAGCTGCCCGCAAGCACGTCTTCGTCGGTTTCACCCAGGGGGTGGACCTTGCAGATAACTCCGCGTCCGGCGGCGAAACCCTCGTCTACTCTGATGGCGAGTCCTCGGTAGGCGAAACCGAGTCGATCCTCCCGCTTTACGGTGGCGGGCTTGGGGGCTACTCCGACGACCAGCCGGCCCAGGACTCCTTCAACGCGCCCCCCCCCGGGCTGCTGTTTATATGGCCGGCTCAACCCCGGCCCTTAACTCCACGTTGGCTGGCGCGGCGACGGGAACTGGCACCTCAGGGGCCGGCTCAGCCGTCCCGCCGGCTCAGGCCATGACAGAACTGGCAACCGCCCTGGCAACGCTTCTTGCGATGCCGGTGACCACAGAGAACCAGGCGGAGCGTAACACGGAGGTAGCTAAGCTCTGCGACCAGATGGCTAAGGTACAGGCAGATATCAACGCTGAAAACACTCGCATGGCGGAGTTACAGTCTCAAGTCCAAGCCGTGGTAGAGTGCCTGAAAGCCGAAGCCTGGCGCATGGGGCTCCGTCAGAATGCCTCAGAGGCGGTTCATCAGAGGCGCCATATGAGTCGTCTACCGCCCAGCTATGAGCCCATGCGTCTGTTTAACACGCCGCAGGATGCACCTGTTCAGGGGGCTGGGGCAGGCACCCCGGAAGCTCCGTTTGTACCCCCGAGCGGAGGCAGGCAGCCGTCGCCGGGTCAACCACATCAACCGGCCCAGCAACCCCCGCCGGTTCAGACGCCTCCGCATCGCTTCCTCACACCGGCGGGTCACTTCACCAACCCTTTGGATAACTTGGTGGCAGCGGCAACCAACTTGGCTGCGCTCCCAATCACGGGAAACTTGCCAGTTGAGATCGAAGCCCAGAATTCTATTGAGATGTTAAAAACCGCGGTCGCCCAGCAGGCAAACTACTCCTACAGTCGACAGCGACTCCACTCTACCCCGCTTCCAAGCCGGAGCAGGAACCGCCATGACGAGTCGCCGGCCGTCTCAAGCAGTGCTCGTCGACATCGTGAGCAGCCTCATGATCCGCCGCGCCGTGAGCCCCTTAACGCCCAGGAAATCGTTGACACGGCTCGGGCTCAGCGGGCTATAGAGGTGGCGAATGCGGCGGCTCAAGCGCCCCTTGTCACAACCCAATTGACTTCCAGTAGCAGGACCATCGGGATACCGTGTTTGGTGCCGGCTTTACGCAACGAGTGCATGCCCAAGGACTTCAAAGGCCCTCATAAGGTTCCAAATTACATGGCTGATCTTGAGCCGTCTGCTTGGATTGAGAGCTACGAGATAGCCATGGACATGCTGGATGTCAGCGACGCTGTCTGCGCTAAGTACCTGACGATGATGTTGGAAGGGCCGGCTCGTACATGGTTGAAAAACTTGCCCCCCAACTCCATCAACACCTGGGCAGAGTTGAAAGACCGTTTCATCAAGAACTTCCAGGGAACCTGCAAACGCCCAATGATGATCGTCGATCTTCAGCACTGCATCCAGCGCGAGGGTGAGTCGGCCCATCACTGGATGCGTCGGGTCGCAGAAATAATTCATGCCTCTGACAGCATCACGGCAGCTCAAGCGGTTTTGATCCTAGAGAAAAACTGTCACTTCGAGCCCCTCGTACAAAAACTTGGCCGGCTTAAGCGGAAGGTTCAGGATATGGGCGAGCTCATGGACGTCCTCACTAGGTATGCCGAGTCAGACACTACGAAGGATCCTAACCCGGATGATGACCAGACCGGCAAGGGAAAGAAAAACAATGGTGGCAAGGGTAACCAGCAGAACAATTCAGGGAACAATGGAAATCATGGCAATGGAGAGAAGCGTAAGAATCAGGAAGGAGGATCAGATTTGGTTGCTAATACCAACACTGGTTATAAATACCCAAAGGGAAATAATTCGGGAAGATCTTATAGTGGCAACAAACCCCGTAATTTTGAGGAAGCCCTCAAAGGGCCATGCCCAAAGCACAGCCTCCCTAATAAGCCGTCAACCCACTCTTGGGAGAACTGTCACATAATGCAGGCTTTTGGCGAGCAGTTCTTTCAGAATCGTCAAGGCAGCGGCGGAGGAAACCCGGGGCAGCCTGGAGCCGGCTCGTCCGGTGGATTTCATAACCCGGGGTTTCATGGCCCGGGAGGCTTAGGTACAGGTTATCAGGGTTCTGGCAACAGCGGAGGCAATCAGCATCCGGGGCAAGGAAATCAACAGCAGGGCAATCAACATGTCAATCAATCTGGTTTTTAGAGCAATCCCAAACAGTTGAATAGTGGGCAGTATCACGTGTTCACGACCCATACTGACAAGCGGGATCGCAAACTCCGGAAACGAGCCGTCAGTGTAGTTGAGCCGGCAGTACCGGAATATCTACGTTGGTCGGAACAGTCCATTACATGGAGCAGAGAGGATCACCCGCCCTGGGTCGACAGTCCGGGTTGTTTGGCTTTGGTGGTGGTGCCTCAAGTCGGCGGCTATTCACTCACGAAGGTACTCATGGACGGAGGGAGCAGTATAAACATCTTGTACTACGACACTTTCCGGCGGATGAATCTGTCTGAAAAACAGCTCCAGTCGTCTTCCACCGTGTTCCACGGGATCGTTCCCGAAAAGTATGCATATCCTATCGGGCGGATCAAGCTGGATGTCGCGTTTAGCACTGATGATAACTACCGGTGCGAGTCTTTGACCTTTGAGGTGGTCAAAATCAAGAGTCCGTATCACGCCCTGTTCGGGCGGCCGGTTTATGCCCACTTTATGGCTCAACCTTGCTATGTCTACCTCAAACTCAAAATGCCTGGACCGAATGGCACTATCACAGTTAATGGAGATCGAAAGATCGCTCTTGAGTGCGAGGAGGGGGATGCGGCTTATGCTGAGACGGCTTGCGCTGCCGAAGAGTTGAAATTTTATACTGCAAATGTTGACCCGGCCGATATGACGCCCTTGAAGAAACCCACTGCAGAGTCTGACCCGCCACTCAAGTTCAAGTCGGCCGAGGACACCAAACAGGTTGAGTTTGTCCCAGGCGACTCGTCCAAGACGTTCACTATTGGGACTGGTATGGATCCCAAATAGGAAAGCGCGCTCATCGAGTTCATCCGTGAGAATCGGGACATCTTCGCATGGAAACCTTCTGACATGCCAGGTGTACCGAGAGAACTCGCTGAGCACCACCTTAATGTGGATCCAAAAATGAAGCCTGTTCGACAATTCTTCCGTCGTTTTAACGAGGAGAGACGCAAGGTTATTGGGGAAGAAGTAGCCCAGCTCCTAGCTGCCGGGTTTATCGTTAAAGTTTTTCACCCTCAGTGGTTGGCTAATCCAGTGCTTGTTCTAAAGAAAAACGGCACTTGGCGCATGTGTATTGACTACACAGATCTAAACAAGGCTTGTCCCAAAGACCCGTTTGCTCTCCCTCGCATTGATCAGATCATTGATGCCACGACGGGTTGTGAGAGTTTGTGTTTCCTGGATGCTTACTCCGGCTATCGTCAGATAAAGATGGCCGTCGAGGATCAGGAGAAGACGGCTTTCATCACACCTTTTGGCGCCTTCTGCTATGTCTCTAGGCCTTTTCGGCTCAAAAGTGCAGGGGCGACTTATCAACGGTTTGTCCAGAATTGCTTTCACAAGCAGATTGGGCGCAACGTTCATGCTTATGTGGATGATATCGTGATCAAGTCATTGAAGAAGGAGACCCTGCTGGATGATCTCAAGGAAACTTTCGCTAATCTTCGGACTTACCAGATGAAGCTTAACCCGGATAAGTGTGTTTTTGGTGTTCCTGCAGGCAAGCTACTGGGCTTCCTGGTGTCAGAACGGGGCATCGAAGCTAACCCGGACAAGATCAAGGCAATCACCTCACTTGCGAAGCCAGAGAATATCAATGACGTTCAGCGCATGGCGGGTCGTATTGCAGCTCTAAGCCGGTTCATAAGCCGCCTTGGTGAGAAGGCTATCCCCTTGTACCAGATGCTGAAAAAGACTGATGACTTTGTCTGGAGTGAGGCAGCTGATGCTTCCTTCGAAGCCCTTAAGAAGCAGCTGGCTGAGCCGCCCGTTCTCGCTGCCCCTATTGACAAAGAGCCTATGCTCCTGTACATTGCTGCTAATAATCGCGCGGTAAGTGTTGCAGTTGTTGTTGAGAGAAAGGAGGCAGGGAAAGAATATCCAGTGCAGCGGCCAGTCTATTATGTCAGCGAAATTCTATCTGAGTCCAAGCAGAGGTACCCACATTGGCAGAAACTGGTGTTTGGCGTTTTTCTGGCTAGTCGCAAACTCAGACATTATTTCCTGGAGCACCCCATCACCGTGGTCAGTTCAGCACCCTTGGGAGACATCATCCAGAACAGGGAAGCCATAGGCCGGGTTGCCAAGTGGGCGATTGAACTTGGCCCACATCATCTTAAATACGTGCCTCGCACGGCCATCAAATCTCAGGCACTTGTTGATTTCATCAATGATTGGACTAAACTCCAAGCTCCGGAAGAGAAGCCTGATAATACATATTGGACTATACATTTTGATGGTTCCAGACAGCTAGAAGGCTCAGGGGCTGGAGTCATCATATCTTCCCCTCGAGGTGACAAATTTTGTTATGTCCTGAGGATTCTGTTTACTTGTACTAACAATGCAGCTGAATATGAGGCTCTCCTCCACGGTCTTCGGATAGCTAAGCAGATGAATCTAAGCCGGGTTAGGTGTTTGGGCGACTCAGATCTGGTCGCTCAACAAGTTTCAGGAACGTGGGACTCAAAGGACCCGCTTATGGCGGCTTATCGGCAAGAAGTAACCAATGTGGCTGGACACTTCAAAGGATATCAAGTCGATCACATCGACCGGCGGCTTAACGAGGCGGCTGACGCATTGTCACGACTCGGCTCTCAACGTAAGCCGGTCCCCCCTAATGTGTTCCTTGACGTGCTCCATCACCCTTCTGTCAAGTTACCTTCCGAGGAAGATCTCGCCGTTCCTGACCCGGAGGCACTGTTGGTGGTGGCTCTTCACGCTATTCCAGACTGGACGATTCCTTATCTGGATTATCTGACTCGGGGTGAGCTCCCTGAAGATGAACTCATGGCTCGACAGATCGTCCGCCGCTCTAAGTCTATGTCTATCGTCAATGGCGAGTTACATCGGAGGAGCATTACAGGAGTTTTCCAGCGTTGTGTTTCCCTTGATGAAGGGAGAGAGATCCTCAATGAGATTCATTCTGGCGATTGTGGTCATCATGCCGGCTCAAGATCTTTGGTGGCAAAAGCTTTTCGGCATGGTTTTTACTGGCTTACTGCTCACGCAGATGCTGAGGATATCGTACAAAAGTGTGATGGTTGCCAGAAGTTTGCTCGCCAGGCTCATGTTCCGGCTCAAGAGCTCCGGATGATCCCAATCACTTGGCCCTTTGCAGTCTGGGGGCTCGACATGGTTGGGCCGTTTAAGCCGTCCAAAGACAAAAACACCCATCTTTTGGTTGCTGTTGATAAATTCACCAAGTGGGTTCAAGCCGAGCCAATCAGCAATTGTGATGCTGCTACAGCAGTCAGGTTCTTGAAAAAATTGATCTTTTGTTTCGGTTATCCACATAGCATCATCACTGATAATGGCACAAATTTGTCCAAGGGGGCTATGAAGCAGTTTTGTCAAAAAGAGCATATCCGTCTTGATGTTTCCTCCGTTGCACATCCTCAGTCCAATGGCCAAGCAGAACATGCTAATCAAGAGATTTTACGAGGTATCAAGCCAAGGCTTATGGTCCCCCTCGAGCGCACGCCGGGTTGCTGGGTTGAGGAGCTTCCTTCTGTCCTTTGGAGCATCCAAACTACCCCTAACAGATCAACAGGCTTTACGCCTTTCTTCATGGTATACGGTGGAGAGGCTGTTTTACCCAGTGATATTCGTCATGATTCCCCCCGGGTCACTGCCTATGTCGAAGCAGATAACGAGCAGGCTCGTCAAGATTCTCTTGATGCATTGGAGGAGGAACATGATTTAGCAGCAACACGCTCTGCAATCTATCAGCAAGACCTACGTCGCTATCACAGCCGTCGGGCTCGCAGCCGTACTTTATAAGAGGGTGACTTAGTACTCCGTCTGATTCAAGAACAGGCGGGTATGCACAAGCTTTCCCCTCCCTGGGAAGGGCCTTTTGTCATCAGCAAGAATCTCAACAATGGTTCATATTACCTGATGGATATACGTGAGCACAATAAATCACGTACGTCGGAGGAGGAGACCACAGGCCTTGGAATATCGCTCATCTCCGTCCTTATTACACTTAGAGCCACCGGCTCAAGTTTTTACATACCTTTGTATATATTATGATCAATAAACATAAGCTGGCATCCCCGACACTCGGGGCCTCTGTCGTTTTCATCTCAAATATTGTGCATGAGTCTTTTTGTTTTTGATCATTGGTCACTTGGGGGCTTCCAACTCACCGAGTTTAGCTATCTCACCCTCTTGACCCGGCAATTAACGCCACATTATCTTGGTTAAACCTGCCTGTCTGCTTGATGCTACTCCGATTAGGTGACCCGGTGTACTCTTGACAAGTCAATCATCTCTATGACCCTGAACTTGTCTTGGTTAAAACATCGGATGTCACGTGAGAGCCGTCTTACAGAGAGCGAGGATAAACCATGGGCTATCACGCCAGCTTCATTGAAGCAAGACTCGTTCCTCGAAAGCCGGCCTATATTGTTGTGCCTCGAAAGCCGACTCAACATTAATATCTATTCATGATTTCAGTTCAATTTTTACAGGGGTTATCTTTGTTTCCCTTTGGCCATGAGCCGCCGGATCATGGATGAATCCGGGTTACAACAAACATCCTAAACTAGTTATTTCTGACGTGCTAATCATGAGCCGGACAGCTATTAAGCGACCCAGATTTTTTCTCAGCCTGTGTTCTACGGTGATGGATAAGCTACTGCTGGTTCATACAAATATAACTCGCCATATTCCATGAAGCAGTTTTTTCCAAAAGAGCTGGACGGGTTAATAAATCATCACACCAGTTTAGTTGTTTCATCTAACATACTGCAAAATTTTCAAGTGCGCGAAGGCACGACAGAGCACCTAAGTGTTTTTTGAACTATCCTATTACAAAAAGCCACAGCTGGGCTCCATAATATCAAAGTTCTTTGGAGCTCTACTCCTGGTCACCAGTTTCAGCGCCCTCCGGGTTATCAGCTCCCGGGTTAGCTCCCTCCTGCTGTTTCTTGGCGGCTTGAGATTCCAGGTTACCGTGCTCCGGCTCTGCTTTTTCTTTTATCTAAAGATTTTCGAAGTCCCAGTCGAGGGTGGTCAAAGCTTGGAACTCGGCGTTCTCTCCTATTATAATTGATGGATCAACATCGGGAGCAAAGATGTGCTTACGCCTTGCTGGAGTCAGGTTGATTGGCTCGAAGATTGGCGGTGTAACCCGTTGGTTCCCTTCAGTATAAGCCGCCTGGTACCTCTTCAAGTCCATGTGACACCCTGGGTTTAAGCTACAGTGATCATTGTAATTAAGCTACAATAATGATCATGAACAGTGCCTAATCATTTTGCTAAGTGGGGCTTGATCAAGTTTGGATTCAAATTCCAATTCAAATTTCATTTCAAAATGCCCTAGGAATTATTGTGATAAAAATAATTCTGCAAACAACAAAAGTAAAATGTTCCAAAATTGTGGAATATCCTAAAACAAATAATGTTGAGGAAAACAACATCACCTAGCTCATGGTGTGGCCCCCACCATTGATAACAGAAACCAAATGCATTTTAAAAGCAATTTAAAATCAATTTGAAAATGCAAACATGCTCCAAAAATGCCCAAACCTTCTGTGAACCCTTGGAATATTGCAAGGTAATATTTGGGCCAGGTCTCTTATTTTTTTGGTGGGGGAAAAATGCCAAAAGAAATTAAAACAGAAAATGAAAAAGGAAAACAGAAAAAAAAAGAAAAAAAAAGAAAAGGGCCCGTGCCACTGGGCCAAAGTGGCCACAGTGCGGCCCATCCCATCTGGGCCTCCCCCTACCTGCTCCCGCCGCCGTGTCGCCCGCGCCATGGCCGCGCGCGCCACCGCCGCTCGCAGCTCGCCACCGCTGCGGGGCAGGTGAGCGAGGGGATAAGGCCGAGGCCGTCCCTCCCCCCTGGACGCCTCGCCATTCGCCCTCTCTCCCTCGTTCGCTCTCCCCTCCTCCAGATCCGCCGCACCCGCGCCGCCGTCGCCATGGCCTCCGGCTAGACACGGCCACACGCCCTCCCGCGCCTCGCTGTCGCGTCCACGAGCTCCTCCTCGTCCTCCTCGACCCCAAGCCCGACCTTCTGCGCCTCTGCATCGCCGTCGGTGCTCGTCTTCCTCCTCGGATCGCCGCCGCTCGCCGTCGTCGATTCCGTCGCCGTCACGCCCTCCTCGAGCCCATTTTGAACGGCAACACCCCGCGGTGAGCTCCTGCTACCTCCCCCTATCCTCCTCGCGATGAGCCGATGCTCCTAGCGCTAGTTCCCACCGGTGCCCGAACGCGCCGCCGCCGGACCTCGTCGCCGGCGCCTCTCCGGTGACCATTTGGTTCACCCACCGCCACCGTTCGACTCCGCGCGTCGCGTAGGACCCCGTAGTGCCCGTAGTTAGCTCGAAAACGCCCCCGTTCGCAGTTTGCCATCGCCGGCCGAAGCTTCGCTCCGTCGCCGTCGATGTGCTGCTCGCCTCTGTCCACCTTAGCTCGTCCCGATGCCCGGAACGGATCGGCGGCTCCCCCAGCTTTCGAACGCCGCCGGCCGCGCTCGAAATGGTGCCCCGTGCACCATTTCCGAGCCTCTCCGGCGATTCGGGTGCTCGCCGGAGCAGCTCCGGTGGCCGGCCGGCGCCGCCGCTGACCTGGCTGGCCTGGGGCCACCCCCAGTGCCACTGTCAGTGGGCCAGGCTGACCCTGGTTGACCAGTTGACTGGTCAACTAGCAGTTGACTGGTCAACTAGCTGACTGGGCTCAGCCCAGTCACTGACAGTGGGGCCCCACACACCCTGTGTCTATGACATATGGGCCCCATTTGTCAGGTGTTTAAATTAGTAAATAGATTAATTAAAATTAATTAAATTGCCTAATCAGTCACTGACATGTGGACCCCACATGTCAGGTTCAAACAGTAACAGCCACTGTTGACTGCTGATGCAATGATTGTGTCATGCTGATGTCATCAAACACTGTTCTGGATAATGTTGGATTTAAATAATTGAAATAATTCCAGAAAATCAATAAAACTTTGAAAAATCATAGAAAATAATCTGTAGCTCAGATGAAAATAATTTATATATGAAAGTTGATCAGAAAAATTCCACAAATCTGATTATGCCGTCCATTCATCTGTCACATGCCTCTAGCTATCTGAACATGCAACTTTTTGCCTGTTTCGGATAGGTGAATAGTGCATGACTTTGTTTAAATAATTTCAAATAATTTCCTAAATTAACTATCGCACTTGGATAGGCCATAAACACCCCTAGCCCTGCGTATTGCCATGTCATTCATCATGTTGCATCTATGTGCTTTATATTTATTGTTTCTTCCCCCTCTTCTCTCCGGTAGACCCCGAGGTTGACGCTGTTGCCGTGATTGACTACACCACCGACGATCAGCCTTTTGCCGCAGAGCAGCAAGGCAAGCAAAAACCCCTTGAGCATTCCGATATCGCATATTCTTCTCCCTCTTGTTCTTGCATTAGAATTTTGCTACTGTATTAGATAGCTCCTATTCTGATGCATAGCCTGTTTTTGATGAACTGCTACTACACCTGTTATCATATCAACTGTGTAGAATAGGTTGATCAGTGAACCCCTGAGACCCCCCTTAGTCCTAGTTGCCCCTTCTCTCATCGACGACACCGAGGACTTGAAGACAGAAGACTCAGTCGTCATGACTGACAAGCCATTACCGACACATCACCACACACCCCTTTAAGTATGGCACTGCAGAGCTACTACCGAGTGCCGAGGGTGATACCTCACTTAGCACTCCCGGTGTTAATTCTGTAGCGTAGCTAACGGTCATGGGTATCGAGTGTGATTCCTCCTTCCCATTTACCAGTAGCGACTCTTGCCTTACTCATACCTCGAGTGGGATCCATCGAGGGTGATTCCTCAGGTTCCGTCTTGATGTTTTATACACACAGTTACTGTGGCCTGGTTACAGAAACAAGTTAAAGACGGGTCGGCCCCAAGGGTACCCGCGAGAGTGATATGTGGTGGGGTGCGCCGGTAAGGCACCCGAGTGTTATTGGCGGGGCGACGGACTGCACGTTATGCTTCGCGCTTACCCCGCACTAATAAATTGCTAATGGGTTGAGTATTTAATCTGAGTTGGTCGATACGACCTTTAACGCACTAAACCTTCACGTGGGGAAGTTATGGGCACTCAGCGTCGTTGTATCAGCCGAAGCTCTTCGGACGTCAGCAATGAAGCGGCGCGCGACGGATTGGACTGGACGGTGCAGCTCTTGGACTAGAGTGTACTAGGTCTGTTTCCGGCCGCGTACGCATCGTGCAGGAGTGCAAGGGCAAGTGGGCCCACGAACCTGCGCACTTAGGAGTAGACCGGCGGGCTGGCCTCTTCGTTGAGTCTAGGTGGGGCGACGACGTGCTGTATCCCGAGGCCGGGTATTACCCCGAAAAGTGTGTCCGTCCGGAGGTGACCAGGCGTGTTGGAAATGAGGTGCACCCCTGCAGGGATGATTAATCTATTCGAATAGCCGTGTCCACGGTAACAGGACGACTTGGAGTTGTACTTTGGCCTACTACAACTATAATCATAAACTAATTAAAAATGATTTGTGGCTCCGGGATTGCTTCCTCGCAGGGAGTCGAGGAAGGATCTCTGGGCGTGTTTACTTAATAAAATTGCTACAACAATATGACTATATACGAGATGCAGGTCTACTCTCTTCTAATGCTGCAAGATGTTGAAGATGCTAGTCTTCGATAGGACTAGGCCTTCTCCCTATTCTTGCTTTCCGCAGTCAGCCCAGATATCACCCCTTTATTGATAATGATGCATACTTAGCATAGTTCTGATGTCAGTCTTGCGAGTACTTTGGATGAGTACTCACTGCTGCTTTGCATCCTCTTTCCCCCTCGATTCGATTGCCGCGTTCAGACGTTGGAGCCCAGGAGATGGAGTATGCCAGAGACGACTGCTACACCGCCGCTGGAGCCTACTACTACGTGGAGGCCGCCCCCGACGCTCAGGAGTAGTTAGGAGGTTCCCAGGCAGGAGGCCTCGCCTCTTTCGATCCGCTGCTTATGTTTGTGCTAGCCTTCTTAAGGCAAAACTTGTCTAACTTATGTCTGTACTCAGAGATATTTGCTTCCGCTGACTCGTGCTTTGTCGAGCTTTGTATTCGAGCCCTCGAGGCCCCTGGCTTGTAATATGGAGCTGTATGACCTTTATATTTGTGTCTTTTGTTGTGTTGTGATATCAATCAATGAGTCCCTAATCTTGGTCGTACGCATTGTGTGCATGATTAGCGTACAGACAAGAATGGGGGGCGTCACAAGTTGGTATCAGAGCCGACTGCCTGTAGGTAGCCCCCTTTCCAACTCCTTGGCCGAAGTTGAGTCTAGACGTTGAAAAACTTTTACTAACACTGATGCTGTGGCTTACGGGCCCACATCTCAATCGGGTGGTATTAGGATCTTTTATTCCTCATCTATACTCTGGGTTCTGATCTCTCTTCTCTTTCGGGTTAAAGATTTTGCTAAAATCTAACATTAGGTTCTCGTGATCACATCCACCGGAGAATTGTTTCGTCGCAAATTGTCTTCTTTGAAGTATGATGCACACACTGTCATTTGACATCTTGAATCTCCTTGTTATAGATGTGTCCTGCTAGGCAGATCGTTCGTCTGACCTACGCGCACGATACGACTGGGTTTCCGGCCATTCTGATCGGCCTCTTGAAGAGGCTGGGATATCGCTGGTACCCCGAGTACACTGTTTACGAGGACTACCGCGAGTTCAACCAGGAACAGTATGAGGCTGAGATGGTTATCTGGGATCGACGTGACCGCTCTATCACTGAGCTGCACACCTTTCGTGGCATTGGAGTGACTGTTGAGATGGCAGTACAGGATGCTGCTTATGCTGCTATCGTTCGTCTCCGTGCAGCGAACTCCTGTTTGGAGGAGACAGCATACCGATACATCCCGTATGTTCCTGCTGGAGTTGATACGGCAGCTGACGCTGAGGTCTTGACCCCTTTCGCGCGGCAGCGTACCGACCGGTCCTACACTGCTGTCTGTACCCCCTACGTGAGTCGTCGCTACGACCCACAGGTTCTGATCCAGTACACTTAGGCACTGGATCGCACTGTCAGGGCTCTTAACTTTGAGCTGTACGCCACCCGTGCTCGTCTTTACCAAGCTATGGAGCAGTTGAGGCCAGCAGTCATTGCGGGAATGCATACGGAGTTTATTCTTCACCCGCGTCTGACTGAGTTTCCTCCAGGTCTTGAGTGGCCTGCTGTTGGAGGTCGTGCTCCCGCACTTGGGCCTAGGCTCCCGGTTGATATGCAGATACTGCATCAGGGTGTGCACGGGATGCAGTACTCCTTCACCAGATTTCAAGGTCACCTGCAGTTCCCCGGCTACTTTCGTTGTCCCCGACGCTGATGCGTTGTTGTATCCCTCCACCGCGTGCCTGCGTGCCGCATAGTTGTCTAGTTTAATTTCATGCCGGATATATCGTCTATTTGTAACGAACTTATGGTTTGTAGTAGACATACGTATGGATCTGTATGTGGAAGTTTGAACTACTATGTTGTATTTATTGCACTGCTTTCTTTGTGCAATTTACTTCATGAATGATTCAGTGATTTTGCAATTACCAAATGCTAAACTACCACTGTTAAAATTTGACAGAATGGTTAGGCCAGCTGGTCGTGGTCGTGGTGCGCCTGAGCCACCACCACCACCGGACTACATGGCTGGTATGATGCAACAGTTTGAGCTGAATCGCCAGTTTATGCAAGGGCTTATGGACCATTTCCCAAGGCCGAATATGAATCAGCAGCCAGCCCCAATGACTCTGCAAGACTTCATGCGCCTCAACCCTGCGATCTACCGCAGCTCAACTCAGCCGCTTGACGCAGATGACTGGCTCCGTGACATCACTTATGAGCTGGAGTCTTCTGGCGCCCCAGAGGCTAGCTATGTCACCTTTGCCTCGTATTTTCTGAAGGGCCCCGCAGCTCAATGGTGGGACAGCCACAGGCGCTCTCAGCCTGTTGGAACAATCATCACCTGGCCAGAGTTCCAAGCTGCGTTCCGTGCTCGCCACATTCCTCAGGGAATGATGGATAAGAAGAAGCGTGAGTTCCGCAATCTAGTCCAGGGTAACAAGACTGTGGATGCTTATCAGCGGGAATTTCTGGACTTGTCTCGCTATGCTGAATAAGACATTGCAACTGATGCTCGTAGGCAGGAGAAGTTCCGTGAAGGCCTCCACCCGGATATCAAACTGGCACTCCTTGCTCAAGACTTCAATAACTTTGCCACCTTGGTGAAAAAGTCTATTGTAATGGAAACGGGTTTACAGGAATACAAGGACAGCAACAAGCGCAACCGTGACATGGGCTCATCTTCGGGTCCATCTGCTCAGAAGCGCAAGATCTGGATCCCCCACAACATGTACCATGCACCTGCTCCTGCTCCAAGGCCGTCATATGTTGCACCTCGTCTGCCTCCACCCCCACCTAGGCAGTCGAGGCTCCCAGCTCCACCACCACGAGCTCCTGCACCCCCTTCTCATCCTGAGGATGGGTTGTGCTTCAAGTGTGGTCGTCCAGGACACCGTGCTAGGGAATGCAGGCAGAATCAGAATCAACTTGCACTGCCTTCCAACCAGCCCCGCAACAATAATGTCAGGCCTAACACTGGTCGTGTCCAAGCTAACAATGTTGATCTGAATGAAGCTCAAGACCAGCCTGCTACTGTGATGGGTACACTTCTCGTCAACTCAGTACCAGCTTCTGTATTGTTTGATACAGGAGCATCGCATTCTTTTATGTCTGAAGCTTTCGCATACATGCATGACATTAAGTGTGAAGAGATGAGCGTCCCAATAGTGGTAAACACCCCCGCAGGCCAATGTCAGACTTCCGTTATTAGTCACAATGTTCCCATTGAAATTGAAGGGTTGGAATTCCATGCTTCCCCCATAATGCTGAAGTCTTCCAATATCGATCTCATTCTCGGAATGGATTGGTTGAAAGCGCATACCGCTTCTATCGTTTGTGCCACCAAAACCGTCCACCTTCTGCATCCTTCGGATGAGATAGTCAACTACCATGCTCATCTTGTTCGGAATGCTGAAGCCCGACTGTATGCCTTGAATGCATTAAATGAATCACCTCTTGAAGGGATTGAAAGCATTCCAGTTGTCCGGGATTTCCAAGAGATTTTTCCGGAAGAACTACCAGGGATCCCCCCTGCTAGAGCTGTCGAGTTTGTCATCGACTTGGTACCTGGTACCACTCCTATTGCCAAGCGTTCGTATAAGATGCCACCTCATGAACTCCTTGAACTTAAGAAAGAAATTGACAACTCGCTTCGTCTGGGTTTCATTCGTCCAAGTTCCTCTGCTTGGGGAGCACCTTCTCTCTTTGTCAAGAAGAAGGATGGTACGAATCGGTTGGTCCAAGATTACCGACCCATCAACCAAGCAACGATCCAAAACAAGTATCCCCTCCCTCGGATCAATGATCTGTATGATCAACTTGCTGGATCATCAGTATTTTCAAAACTCGACTTGAGGTTGGGTTACCATCAGATCCGGGTTCGTGAAGTGGATATTCCCAAAACTGCATTTGTTACTCGCTATGGTTCCTACGAGTACACCGTCATGTCCTTCGGCTTAACCAATGCCCCAGCAACCTTTTCTCGGTTGATGAACTATATATTCATGGATTACCTCGATAAATTTGTCGTGGTTTATCTGGATGATATTCTGGTATTCTCCAAGAATAAAGAAGAGCATGCCGAACATCTTCGTCTTATACTGGAGAGGCTTCGAGAACATCAACTTTATGCTAAGTACTCAAAGTGTGAGTTCTGGATGGACAAAGTAACCTACCTTGGTCATGTGATCTCCAAGGATGGTATTGCGGTCAACCCTGAACGAGTTCAGGCTATTCTTGACTGGACTCCCCCGAAGAATGTCAAGCAAGTCAGAAGTTTTCTCGGTCTCGCCAGCTATTGCCGTCGATTCGTCGAGAACTTCTCCAAGATTGCAAAGCCCTTAACCAACTTGCTTCACAAAGGTGTTAAATATGAGTGGACCGAAAAATGTCAGGAGAGCTTCCAGGCACTTAAAGACAAACTGACGTCTGCTCCAGTGCTTGCTCCTCCGGATACTCGTAAGGACTTTACCATTTATTGTGATGCTTCACGTCAAGGAATGGGCTGTGTCCTAATGCAAGAACGCAGAGTGGTTGCTTATGCTTCCCATCAATTGCGTCCTCATGAAGAGAACTACCCAGTTCATGACCTTGAACTTGCCGCAGTAATTCATGCACTGAAAGTGTGGCGGCAATACCTTGTTGGTAATCGTTGCGAGATCTACACTGACCATCAAAGTCTGAAGTATCTGTTTACTTAGCCAGATCTGAATCTCCGTCAACAAAGATGGATGGAACGCATAGCAGATTACAATGTGGGTATCTCTTATACCCCAGGCAAGGCTAATGTAATGGCTGATGCTTTGAGCCGCAAGTCTTATTGCAATCACCTTCAGGTTCATAAGGTTCACCCCCTGCTTCAAGAAGAATTTCGCAAGCTAAACCTGCATATTGTTCCTCAGGGTTATCTCGTTCCCCCTCCACCGGAGTTTCGCAAGATGAACCTTCGTGTTGTTAACCAGGGTTCTTTGTGTAACCTGGTTGTTGAACCAGATCTCGTGGGCAGCATCAAAACTATGCAAAACTATTGCAGTGAAGTCGAAAGGATTAAACGCTATCTGGCGGAAGGTAAACCCTCATTCTTCACCATGGTTGATGATGGCGCCTTGTACTTCAAGGGTCGCTTATTCGTTCCCACAAAGAGGGAAAATCTGGATGTAACCAAGAAAGTAATGAAGGAAGCTCATGATACACCTCTGTCTATTCATCCGGGTAGTACCAAGATGTATCAGGACATCCGTCAAAGATTCTGGTGGCCTTACATGAAGCAAGACATTGCACGCTATGTTTCGGAATGCGACATTTGCCGTCGGATCAAAGCAGAACATCAAAAGCCTGCTGGAACTCTGCAACCTATTTCTATTCCTGAATGGAAATGGGATCATGTTGAAATGGACTTCATTACTGGTTTTCCCAGATCGCAGAAAGGTAATGATGCTATTCTGGTCGTCATTGACCGGTTGTCCAAAGTTGCACATTTTTTGGCTGTCAAGGAAACTATTACTGCTAGTCAGCTGGCAGATTTATATATGTCCAGAGTTGTTTCACTTCACGGTATTTCAGTGGTTATCAGTTCAGACCGTGGTAGCTTATTCACTTCAAGATTCTGGGCAAGTTTCCAGGAAGCTATGGGAACTCATTGGTCCTTCAGCACCGCTTTTCACCCTCAGTCTCAGGGACAAGTTGAAAGAGTCAACCAGATTCTCGAAGACATGCTTCGAGCTTGTGTCATTTCTTTCGGCAAGAAATGGGAGGAATCTCTCCCGTATGCTGAGTTCTCCTACAACAATAGCTATCTAGCTAGTCTGAAGATGGCTCCCTTTCAAGTATTATATGGACGTAAGTGTCGAACCCCTCTGAATTGGTCAGAAACTGGGGAACGTACACTTATCGGTCCGGATATAATCCAACATGCCAAAGATCAAGTCCGCATCATTCATGCAAATCTGAAGGCTGCTCAGTCTCGTCAGAAGAGTCAGTATGACCGTCATCACAAAGATATGGTCTATCAACCTGGCGATAAGGCTTATCTTCGAGTCACGCCAATGAGAGGTACACATCGTTTTGGAATCAAGGGCAAGCTGGCTCCTCGATACATTGGTCCTTTCACTGTCCTCGAAAGGCGTGGTAAAGTGGCATATCAATTGGAACTACCACCAAACCTTTCTCAGGTTCACGATGTGTTCCATGTGTCATAGCTTCGTCGCTGCTTCAAGGATCCTATCCGAGCAGTGGATCATGATATGCTCGAGCTGCAACAAGATCTCTCTTACAAGGAGCAACCAGTCCGCATTCTCGATGAAACTGAACGTCGGACTCGTCAGAAGATTACCAAGTTCTTCAAAGTGAAGTGGGCAAATCATTCTGAAGATGAAGCCACATGGGAACGCGAAGATCATCTTCGTGCAGAATACCCCAGGCTTTTTCCTTCTACTTCTTAATTCTCGGGATGAGAATTCTTGTTAGTAGGGGAGAATTGTGACACCCTGGGTTTAAGCTACAGTGATCATTGTAATTAAGCTACAATAATGATCATGAACAGTGCCTAATCATTTTGCTAAGTGGGGCTTGATCAAGTTTGGATTCAAATTCCAATTCAAATTTCATTTCAAAATGCCCTAGGAATTATTGTGATAAAAATAATTATGCAAACAACAAAAGTAAAATGTTCCAAAATTGTGGAATATCCTAAAACAAATAATGTTGAGGAAAGCAACATCACCTAGCTCATGGTGTGGCCCCCACCATTGATAATAGAAACCAAATGCATTTTAAAAGCAATTTAAAATCAATTTGAAAATGCAAACATGCTCCAAAAATGCCCAAACCTTCTGTGAACCCTTGGAATATTGCAAGGTAATATTTGGGCCAGGTCTCTTATTTTTGTGGTGGGGGAAAAATGCCAAAAGAAATTAAAACAGAAAATGAAAAAGGAAAACAGAAAAGAAAAAGAAAAAAAAGAAAAGGGCCCGTGCCACTGGGCCAAAGTGGCCACAGTGCGGCCCAGCCCATCTGGGCCTCCCCCTACCTGCTCCCGCCGCCGTGTCGCCCGCGCCATGGCCGCGCGCGCCACCGCCGCTCGTAGCTCGCCACCGCTGCGGGGCAGGTGAGCGAGGGGATAAGGCCGAGGCCGTCCCTCCCCCCTGGACGCCTCGCCATTCGCCCTCTCTCCCTCGTTCGCTCTCCCCCTCCTCCAGATCCGCGGCACCCGCGCCGCCGTCGCCATGGCCGCCGGCTAGACACGGCCACACGCCCTCCCGCGCCTCGCCGTCGCGTCCACGAGCTCCTCCTCGTCCTCCTCGACCCCAAGCCCGACCTTCTGCGCCTCTGCATCGCCGTCGGTGCTCGTCTTCCTCCTCGGATCGCCGCCGCTCGCCGTCGTCGATTCCGTCGCCGTCACGCCCTCCTCGAGCCCATTTTGAACGGCAACACCCTGCGGTGAGCTCCTGCTACCTCCCCCTGTCCTCCTCGCGACGAGCCGATGCTCCTAGCGCTAGTTCCCACCGGTGCCCGAACGCGCCGCCGCCGGACCTCGTCGCCGACGCCTCTCCGGTGACCATTTGGTTCACCCACCGCCACCGTTCGACTCCGCGCGTCGCGTAGGACCCCGTAGTGCCCGTAGTTAGCTCGAAAACGCCCCCGTTCGCAGTTTGCCATCGCCGGCCGAAGCTTCGCTCCGCCGCCGTCGATGTGCTGCTCGCCTCCATCCACCTTAGCTCGTCCCGATGCCCGGAACGGATCGGCGGCTCCCCCAGCTTTCGAATGCCGCTGGCCGCGCTCGAAATGGTGCCCCGTGCGCCATTTCCGAGCCTCTCCGGCGATTCGGGTGCTCGCCGGAGCAGCTCCGGTGGCCGGCCGGCGCCGCCGCTGACCTGGCTGGCCTGGGGCCACCCCCAGAGCCACTGCCAGTGGGCCAGGCTGACCCTGGTTGACCAGTTGACTGGTCAACTGGCTGACTGGGCTCAGCCCAGTCACTGACAGTGGGGCCCCACACACCCTGTGTCTATGACATATGGGCCCCATTTGTCAGGTGTTTAAATTAGTAAATAGATTAATTAAAATTAATTAAATTGCCTAATCAGTCACTAACATGTGGACCCCACATGTCAGGTTCAAACAGTAACAGCCACTGTTGACTGCTGACGCAATGATTGTGTCATGCTGATGTCATCAAACAATGTTCTGGATAATGTTGGATTTAAATAATTGAAATAATTCCAGAAAATCAATAAAACTTTGAAAAATCATAGAAAATAATCTGTAGCTCAGATGAAAATAATTTATATATGAAAGTTGATTAGAAAAATTCCACGAATCTGATTATGCCGTCCATTCATCTGTCACATGCCTCTAGCTATCTGAACATGCAACTTTTTGCCTGTTTCGGATAGGTGAATAGTGCATGACTTTGTTTAAATAATTTCAAATAATTTCCTAAATTAACTATCGCACTTGGATAGGCCGTAAACACCCCTAGCCCTGCGTATTGCCATGTCATGCATCATGTTGCCTCTGTGTGCTTTATATTTATTGTTTCTTCCCCCTCTTCTCTCCGGTAGACCCCGAGGTTGACGCTGCTGCCGTGATCGACTACACCACCGACGATCAGCCTTTTGCCGCAGAGCAGCAAGGCAAGCAAAACCCCCTTGAGCATTCCGATATCGCCTATTCTTCTCCCTCTTGTTCTTGCATTAGAATTTTGCTACTGTATTAGATAGCTCCTATTCTGATGCATAGCCTGTTTTTGATGAACTGCTACTACACCTGTTATCATATCAACTGTCTAGAATAGGTTGATCAGTGAACCCCTGAGACCCCCCTTAGTCCTAGTTGCCCCTGCTCTCATCGACGACACCGAGGACTTGAAGACAGAAGACTCAGTCGTCATGACTGACAAGCCGTTACCGACACATCACCACACACCCCTTTAAGTTTGGCACTGCAGAGCTACTACCGAGTGCCGAGGGTGATACCTCACTTAGCACTCCCGGTGTTAATTCTGTAGCGTAGCTAACGGTCATGGGTGTCGAGGGTGATTCCTCCTTCCTATTTACCAGTAGCGACTCTTGCCTTACTCATACCTCGAGTGGGATCCATCGAGGGTGATTCCTCAGGTTCCGTCTTGATGTTTTATACACACAGTTACTGTGGCCTGGTTACAGAAACAAGTTAAAGACGGGTCGGCCCCAAGGGTACCCGCGAGAGTGATATGTGGTGGGGTGCGCCGGTAAGGCACCCGAGTGTTATTGGCGGGGCGACGGACTGCACGTTATGGTTCGCGCTTACCCCGCACTAATAAATTGCTAATGGGTTGAGTATTTAATCTGAGTTGGTCGATACGACCTTTAACGCACTAAACCTTCACGTGGGGAAGTTATGGGCACTCAGCGTCGTTGTATCAGCCGAAGCTCTTCGGACGTCAGCAATGGAGCGGCGCGCGACGGATTGGACTGGACGGTGCAGCTCTTGGACTGGAGTGTACTAGGTCTGTTTCCGGCCGCGTACGCATCGTGCAGGAGTGCAAGGGCAAGTGGGCCCACGAACATGCGCACTTAGGAGTAGACCGGCGGGCTGGCCTCTTCGTTGAGTCTAGGTGGGGCGACGACGTGCTGTATCCCGAGGCCGGGTATTACCCCGGAAAGTGTGTCCGTCCGGAGGTGACCAGGCGTGTTGGAAATGAGGTGCACCCCTGCAGGGATGATTAATCTATTCGAATAGCCGTGTCCACGGTAACAGGACGACTTGGAGTTGTACTTTGGCCTACTACAACTATAATCATCAACTAATTAAAAATGACTTGTGGCTCCGGGATTGCTTCCTCGCAGGGAGTCGAGGAAGGATCTCTGGGCGTGTTTACTTAATAAAATTGCTACAACAATATGACTATATACGAGATGCGGGTCTACTCTCTTCTAATGCTGCAAGATGCTGAAGATGCTAGTCTTCGATAGGACTAGGCCTTCTCCCTATTCTTGCTTTCCGCAGTCAGCCCAGATATCACCCCTTTATAGATAATGATGCATACTTAGCATAGTTCTGATGTCAGTCTTGCGAGTACTTTGGATGAGTACTCACTGCTGCTTTGCATCCTCTTTCCCCCTCGATTCGATTGCCGCGTTCAGACGTTGGAGCCCAAGAGATGGAGTACGTCGGAGACGACTGCTACACCGCCGCTGGAGCCTACTACTACGTGGAGGCCGCCCCCAACGCTCAGGAATAGTTAGGAGGTTCCCAGGCAGGAGGCCTCGCCTCTTTCGATCCGCTGCTTATGTTTGTGCTAGCCTTCTTAAGGCTAAACTTGTCTAACTTATGTCAGTACTCAGAGATATTTGCTTCCGCTGACTCGTGCTTTGTCGAGCTTTGTATTCGAGCCCTCGAGGCCCCTGGCTTGTAATATGGAGCTGTATGGCCTTTATATTTGTGTCTTTTGTTGTGTTGTGATATCAATCAGTGAGTCCCTAATCTTGGTCGTACGCATTGTTTGCATGTTTAGCGTACGGACAAGAATGGGGGGCGTCACAGTCCACCTCTTCAACAATCTGACTCGCCACGACACGAGTTTCTTTCATACAGTGGGAATAGTCAGCCGACGTGAATTCCTGGCCGTCCGTCTTAAGTTCTGGAAACCCGTCAGCAAGCTCAGACATGTCCATATCCGGCACATACGCCTTGGCCCGGCCCAGGGCTAGCATGCTGGCTGATCGGGCGGCTGATTTCTTGAACTCCTCGATGTACTTCGGCACGGTGGCAAGCTGATTCAGCACGTCTTTGATATATTTTGGCGGCTCTTTATGTCTCATCACTGACATAATCATGAACAGGCTCCCTGCATAGAGTTGCTCACACAAGGTGTACATCGCTTTCAGCTTGACCAGCGGCTCTTGACCAAGATTCAAAGTCCGTTTCCCTGCAATTTTTGCTCAAGTATGGTTCAGCTACGGATTGCGGTTTACAGGCGAGTTAACAGTACCAACTATGAATCAACTACAAGTGGCAGATCACTTACCAAAGATGGCCTGGGTCATGTGATTGACGTGCTGCTTTAACCCGGCTAACTCATCCAAAAGGGGCTTGAGTTTGTTTTCTGCTTCTTCAGCACGTTTCAACAGCAAAGTTCTCTCTTTCTCATGAGAGGTCGTCAACACTCTCAATTTTTTGGCGGTCGTCGATGCTGATTCTTCTAGCGACGCGGCTGCTGAGTCGGCATCCGCTCGAAGTTTCTTCTCCGCCTTCAGTTGCTCTTGCAAGCCGGCCGCCCTCGACTCGGCATCATTCAGCAGATCCTGTTATAACCCGGTGACATTAGTACAATGCGCCTACAAAGTTGGCGATTTTTGTGTTTGGCGACTCTGATACAACCACAATTTTCTAAACTGAAGTCCCAAGCAGTTGCTAGCAATCTACATGGCACTTGGGGGCTAATGCAAGTTCATTTTTCTTTTACAAATATCCAGGGAAAGCTCCCACTCATCTCAGTATAATGAGTCGGCCCTTGGCGGCTATCACAGTCAAATTTCTTCTACATATTGAAACAATATTATTGAAGACCCGGCTGTTTCACAGAAACAAGCCGGCCCTTGGGGGTTACATGTCACTTTGTTCTCAATATTATTGAAGACCCGGCTGTTTCACAAAAACAAGCCGGCCCTTGGGGGTTACATGTCACTTTGTTCTCAATATTATTGAAGACCCGGCAGTTTCACAGAAACAAGCCGGCCCTTGGGGGCTACATGTCACTTTGTTCTCAATATTATTGACGACCCGGCTGTTTCATCGAAGCAAGCCGGCCCTTGGGGGCTACACGTCACTTTTACAAAGGACAATTGTTGAAGACCCGGCTCATTTTATCAAAATGAGTCGGCCCTTGGAGGCTACACGTTGCTTTTCAGACGTATGTTAAAAAACCGGCTTGTTATATACATAACAACCCGGCCCTTGGGGGCTACAGTACCGTACCGAAGTATTATCATCCTGGAAGTCTTACACACATTCATGCTGACCTCTGTCTAAGACTTGGCGGCTACACAAGATATATAAGTATGGAACGGACGAGATTCTATTTACCTCATATTTCCCCTTCAACATGTTGACCAAGTTGGCTTCCATCTCCCGGCTTGTAGATAGCCGAGTCAGATATAATTCATGAATATCAGCTGCGCTGAGTCCTTCAAGCATTGGAAGTTCAAGTTTGTTTTTCCCTTTCTCAGCCGCCACCGGGTCATCTTTTGATACAAGTTTAGTCAAAACAGTTGATGGCTCTGGAGCTTTAAAAGACGCCCCTGTGATGGTGACTTCGTCGGCAGGTTGCGGAGATGATAAAGCGATATCTTCAGTAGCCTTCCTTGGACTAGAAGGGTGAATAGGACTTGGCGGGTTAAGATCCTCCATCGTGTCAGATGCGCCTACTTGAGTATTCACCTCTTCAGTAGTTGGCGGCTCGTTTTGCTTGGGCGGATCAACATTTGCACCAGCTTGATCCTTTGCCGTCTCATGTTGTCTTACAGGGGTCACCAAATTTGGATCTTTTGGTTCAAGGTTTTCTAGGGTCGAAGATGACTCGCCGGTTTTCCTCTTCTTGGCCTTGGCCCTGCGTAAGCAAAAGCAGATTCAGATAAATAATACAACAGGTATAACCAAGCATGACTCATCGACAAGCACTTACCCTGGTTTGATGATCAAGGGTGGTAATTGAGTGGCAGATGAGTCGCCAGATGATGGCGGCGACTCCTGATAATCCAAATCAGACGGGTTAAGTGGTTGTTTAAAAAGACCGGCAAGCGGGTGAGATGGAGTGGGACAGTGAGGCACCTCATTTCGACGCTTCGGGGGTTTGGCGTATCAGATAGGCCGCCCAAAAGCTCTCCAGAGCCACTTCGAGTCTGGCGCCTTATTGATTCGGCATGCTGTGATTTCTTTAAAGAAAATTTTTGGTCTAAGTAAGCAAGTGGATGAGAAAAGGGCACTTTCCTCACAGTTTTTCTTAGCTTTTGGGGAACAAAGTTGTCTGAGTCAGAAGAGATAGAAATTACCTCAACGTCATCAGCCCGGCTTACATCAACATCGTCCTGGAAATAAGAGGCGTCAGCCAGTTCAACGAAAAGACAGCCAAGGGAGTCAAGTTTTACCTCTGATTCATCATCAGCCAATGGCGACTGGCCCCTAGCTGCCGTCTCATGTTCAGCGGCCGACTTGTTCTTTTTCCGAGCCGACACAGCTTTGGATTTGGCGACTGCCTTCTTCGTCCTCCTGTTCCAGAATGAAGAGTTGGCCTGCAGTTTAATGAGATCAACAAGCTTAATTTATGGATTGATAAGTCGGATGAAACAGTTACAAGAATGCTTACTGGAGGAGCCTGGTTGAGGGCATAAAATGGCTTCAGTCCGGTCTTGTTGCATGCTTCTTGAGTTTCCCTGAGTAGCTTCTTCGTAGCCTTATTTATGTCATCAGCTGACATATCAACGGGAGTGAACCGTTGTGGGTCGGCTGACTCGCCAGAATAATTACACATTAAGTCGCCTCGACGGCTTAAGGGCAGGATCTTCCAGGTAAGCCAGCACCGGGTCAAGTCAACACCAGTCAGACCGTCGACTAGCAAAGCCCTCAACTTTGGATATACGTGGGCGACTTGTGCACGTTCTTCTTGAGAAGCCCAGCCAGGAAGTTCAAAAGTTGGGGGAAGGCGTTCAGGTCTATAACCCGGCAGAGGGTTTTCGTCAGCTGGAGCTGTGTTCTTGCAGTAGAACCATGTTTTGTTCCAACCTTTAGGGTGACTCGGCAGAACAGTTGCAGGAAAAGGGACGTCTCTTCGTCTTTGAATTGAGACCCCGCCAAGTTCTAGGCAGGGGCCATCAGCACACTCAGTTTGCCGGTTGAGATAGAAGAACTCTCTAAAGAGAGGAACGGTGGGCTCTATTTGCAAATATACCTCACACAAAACTTGAAATTGGCACAGATTGGATACAGAGTTCGGACCAATGTCTTGAGGGTGAAGGTTGAAAAAGTGTAGAACATCCCGGAAGAATTTTGACCCGGGTGGAGAGAAACCCCTGAGAAGATGGTCTGTAAAGATCACGACTACCCCCTCGCGGGGGTGAGGGGTGTCTTCTACGGCTGAAGGGGCTCGATAACCAATTACTTCCTGAGCCGGCAGGAAGCCTTGCTCTCTATAATCGTTCAGTACAAAATCAGAGACTTGAGAACACGCCCAGTTGCAGACTGTGGTCTTCGCCATAGCAAATCGCCTAAATATGAACGAGGAATGCAAAAACATAAATTGCAGGATTATTCATGTTCATGATAAGCTCGCATCATATGATTAAAGGTACAGGGGCGAGTCACCACGTTCAGTAGGTCGCCCGACTGGGATTTCAGCTATGATTATCAAAATTGGGCGGATCATAGTAAGTGGACATGAGTCGCCAAGAGTAAGGGCGGCTTACTAGATGCTAAAATTTCTAGTTTTTGCTAAGTGTTGCACAAACAGTTTTCACACAGATCGGATGATATTTCAGATCTAAAAAATCAGTTTAAAGAAGAATATTTTCAGCGCCGAGTTCATACACTGGAAACCTAAGTCGATCTATCTGTTGTTTCTACCAAAGTTCAAGTTCGTCCAGATACAAAAATGATGCTACGACTAACGGCGGGGTATTTCTGAGTCAAGGAAGTACAAAACCTAGATCTAACAATGGTAATGGTGGTATAGCCGAGGCAAGAATAGAGAAGAACTAGGTTGAGCTACAGTGCAGATCTATGGCGACGGGAATGAGTACCTGGTTGCGGGAGATGATCCCGGGTGGTTTGAATGAGTTCTGATGACGACGCGCGCGAGGAAGACGAGGGCTTGGGGACGCCGGCGAGCTTGAGGGCGAACGGCGGCGGAGCTCCAGGCGCACGCGTGGCGAGAGGAAGAAGAAGCAGAGTCGAGGTGGTAAAAGTGAAAATGAGGACCCCTCGGGAACATTTAAAAGGAGAGGAGAAGCGAAACGGCAAGCACGAGAATCAAGGCAACGCAGTAATAAAAGGCGCCTCGTTTATCGGGCCTGTCAGATCCACTCAAGATTTTAAATGACGTCACGCGAGATTTGCGGATATCAGTTGAAAGCAGTCATGGATTTCAAAGGGAAGATATGACAAGTGTGAAGCATGTTATAAGCTGGCAATTATAAGCCGGCCACGACCCAGAAGATCAGTACAGGTTATTCTTATTTTTGAAGGTTGACGTGACTAAATTCAAATCAACCTGGGGGCTAATGTTGGGGATATAACCCCTGGACATAACCCGCCTGGATGTAACCCGCCCGTTCAGGGCCGGGTCACTATACGGCGACTTAGAAGAAGGTTTATACAGATGGGCCGGGGTATTCAGAAGACCGGAATCCAGTGGATAAGCCGCCACCAGGAGGAGGCCGGCTCACGGCCCAGAGCCTTTCCATCTAAGGCGTCCAAAGAGTATTCTTACTTGTGAAACAAGATGAGTAGGAATTAGAGTATGACACGGGGTGTCTCTTTGACCCGAACTCTGTTGTAAACCCAGGGCCTCGACCTGTATATAAAGGCGAGCCCCTGAGGCGGCAAAGATTAAGTTACAAGCTCTCGAGTACTAGGTTAGCCAAGTCGCCCCTTGTATCAAGATCATCATCAATACAACCAAAGCAGGACGTAGGCTATTACCTCCATCGTGAGGGGCCGAACCTGGGTAAACTCTTGTCTCTCGAAGTCTCTTTTCCGATCAACCCCGTTCGAGTTACCACCTAGCTACGATGGCCTCACGACTAAGTCCTTTCACGAGGACATCTGCCGTGACAAAACCACGACAGTGATGGTGGTGATGAAGTAGTGGGCTTGTCCTCCATCTTCCAAGGCATAGTCTCTCCATCATAAAAGGATGAGCCTGTTTCCGGAGTCCTGAAATTTGCAGCTAAACTCATACCTTTGAACTTGGCCTCATACTCAAAATTTTGGTTTTGCAGATAATAGATTTGGGCCTGAAGATGATCAATCCGGTCATTGAGCTTGAAGATGACGTCCCCAATATCCTTGCTATCCACCTTGTGCTCACGGATGAATTCTGTGATCATGGAGTGGTTAGCATTGAGTCCGCGCTCCACCATCCCTTGGCACTTGAAGATCTCCTGCTCCACCGCTTCCAGCCTGGCCTTCTCGCTCCCGGTCTTCTTGGGCCCTTGAACATCCCGGATGTGAAGCACCCCCTCACGCATCTCAATAGCTTGAGGGTGTTTCATCACTTCCGGAAGGTAAGGGTTGATGAACTTCTCATAGAACTTGTCCTTGGATGAGGTAGGAGGCGCCATGTTGATATAGATCTGACAGAAAAACAGCCCAAAACAAGAATAGAGGAGAAACTTGCGATACGGTGGTCAAAACATCTGAGAGTATATATAATGAATTTTTTCGTGCAGGACGAGTAATATGGAAGAAAAACGGAGTCAGGAAAGTCCACAGGGGAGCCACAAGCTCGGTAGGCGCGCCCTGGGGGTAGGGCGCGCCCCCCAGGCTTGTCGCTCCCTCGTGCACTTTTCGGGCTGTTTATTATTTTCCTAATTTTTTATATATCCAAAATGAACAGAAAGTACTTTTATGGAATTTTTGGAGTTGGTTTACTTACCGCACCACATACCTACTCCTTTTCAGGGTTCTGGAGCGTTCCGGAAGGTTTCTTCTATATGTTCCTCCGGTGTCATTGTTTGAATAATATTAGTTTCAACATTAATGGGAGTACCTGAGATATAATGTTTAATTCTTTTCCCATTAACCACTCTCAGATTAGTGCCTTCAGAGTTGTTTATTTTGATGGCTCCGGAGCGATAAACTTCTTCGATGATGTATGGTCCTTCCCATTTAGAGAGAAGTTTGCCTGCAAAGAATCTTAAACGCGAATTGTATAAGAGAACATGATCACCAACTTTGAATTCCCTTTTCTGAATTCTTTTATCATGCCACCTTTTAACCTTTTCTTTAAATAACTTGGCATTTTCATAAGCTTGCGTTCTCCATTCATCTAGAGAGCTAATATCAAACAACCTCCTTTCACCGGCAAGTTTAAAATCATAATTGAGTTCTTTAATGGCCCAATAAGCTTTATGTTCTAATTCAAGAGGTAAATGACATGCTTTTCCATAGACCATTTTATATGGAGACATACCCATAGTATTTTTATAAGCAGTTCTGTAAGCCCATAATGCATCATCAAGTTTCTTAGACCAATTTTTTCTGGATCTATTAACAGTCTTTTGTAGGATTAATTTTATTTCTCAATTAGTTAGTTCAACTTGACCACTAGACTGAGGATGATAAGGTGATGCAATTCTATGGTTAACATCATATTTAGCAAAAAGTTTACGGAAAGCACCATGAATAAAATGTGAACCACCATCAGTCATCAAATATCTAGGGACTCCAAACCTCGGAAATATAACTTCTTTAAGCATTTTAATAGAGGTGTTATGATCAGCACTACTAGTTGGAATAGCTTCTACCCACTTAGTAACATAATCAACAACAACTAAGATATGTGTATATCCATTAGAGGAAGGAAAAGGACCCATGTAATCAAATCCCCAAACATCAAATGGTTCAATAACAAGTGATTAATTCATAGGCATTTCCTGACGTCTACCAATATTACCAATTCTTTGACATTCATCACAAGAGAGGACAAACTTACGTGCATCATTGAAAAGAGTAGGCCAATAAAAACCAGATTGTAATACCTTATGTGCAGTTCTGTCTCCCGCATGATGTCCTCCGTATGCCTCGGGGTGACACTTCCGTAGGATTTGTTCCTGTTCATGCTCAGGTACACAATGTCTAATAATACCATCTACTCCTTCTTTATATAAATGTGGGTCATCCCAAAAGTAATGTCTTAAATCAAAGAAGAATTTTTTTCTTTTGTTGGTCTGTAAATCTAGGTGGAATATATGTAGCAATGATATAATTAGCATAGTCTGCATTCAAGCACTGGTACAACAACCTACTATACAAACGGTTTTTACCCCCTTTCCGCGATGGAGTTTTAAACCGTCGCCTTGCCTGTGTGTGCGATAGGGGGTCCTTCCCACATGACCCAGAAACCGTCGGCGATAGGGAGCACGCAAGCATACGTTTCGCAGGACTAAGCGTATGCGATGCCCGCATCTTTCCCAGACGCTCGTCGTCACACCACTGTTTGTGATCTATCGAATATCCCAAACGCTCCATCCTTGCTACTCGTGTGTGCTCGCATTACCATCGCACTCGGTATTTTGTGGTGCAACATTTACGATGCGCGCCCCATCACAAATAGTTCACAATTGTAAAACGTGTAAGATAAGGAGACTATCACACACATTCACTTCTCTCGAACCGTATGCGATATATAATTAAGAAGATTAGTTAATCATCATACGAGTGTCAGATAGGATTACGAAACGTTGAACTGTCATACCAGTGTCGTACAGGATAACTATCGCACACGCTATTCTGTGGTGCAAACGTATACGATGCGTGCGACATCAGAAACAGTTCATGATTGTAAAGCATGTACGATAAGGCGACTATCACAAACATTTAGTTCGCTCACACCATTTGTGATATTGTCTGACATCACACACGCTTTGCAAACGGCAACTATGTCCATGGTCGCACACATTTCCTCTCTGTGAACTGTGTCAAATTATGATGTATATCACACATGTTGTGCTTTACAGACCGTGTGCGCCGTAATGACCTGCAGAGCGTATTTTCACCCTAATTTAATCGTTGCTATTTAAATTGTACTGAATTTGAATTTGAAAGTAGGCTATAACTTTATTCATATGCATTAGGTTCAACAACCAATGCATTATTTGATTCACAGGTACATATGTTCAAGAGTTACATTAAAAAAAAGAATTATGACCTCGCGGGCCCACAGAGAGCATCACACGCGAGTGAGTGTCCTAGAACAACCACCGCGTGCATGTGGCCCAAAGAGGTGTTGTGTGATGATTGAATACCCAATGCACAACTTTGATGTGGCACATGCTTCGCAAACCGGAAACGCACACAGAGGTTCACGACGTGTGGTCCCCCTCACTTTGAGCCGTTGAGAGGGACTCATGTGTACACACGCGCTCGAACTTTGATCTGGAATCTCACCATGATCCACATCGTATACACAGTCCAAGATGAATCCACCTTTGGTCAAGTGCCTCTCGCTGTCGGTGAAAATTGATAACCTTCGCGGGCTAACGAATGGGCACATCGCTGATAACCGCATGAGGAGTGTCCGAGGACCACCAATAATGCATGCATGTGGCCCGAACATGTATGTATATATATGGAAACGTTGTGTAATGTTTTAAATAACCAATTCACGACTTTGATGTGGCATGCCTCACAAAACGGTCAATCCCACACGGAGGATCACGACTCGTAGTGTACTGCCGGACCCACCCCCAACCATATACCGCACCACCACCGCCACTTCGAGGCATGTCAAACTTTTTCTACACTGAACATGTGACCAAAGGAGTGTCGTGTTAAAATTTGAAAAAAAAATCAGAGATCATTCGGCCGTTTTTATACATTGATTGATTTCCTAGGGATTTAATGTGCAGAAATCAAAATTGAGCTACATGCACACGTGATAGTACACCAAAATGGATTGGAAAATCATATGTGTGTCCCTGGGTGCATGTTTATTCCCCATGAAATTTCAAACATTGAGAATCTTGATTTTTAAAATCCAGTAAATCCAAAACTTAGTTGAAATTCATGAAACTTATCGTGGTGTGATATGGACACCAATAGACTGTGATATTGTATTTTTTTTGTCAAATTTGAGACAAGTTTTGATATAATCTTCTTACAAATGGGAGATTATTAATAATTGGCAACCAATATCGCAAACGGATTATTTATTCGAACCATGGGCATTAGACCAACAATGTACGTGCCATGCTTCGGTTAAGCAATAAAGCGGCAGAATTAATCATCAAAAGAGAAAAACAATATACGTGCCGCCACGCGTCCCGTGTGCCGTGCGAGCAGGCGTGAGTTGACGGGATGCATGCGAGCAGTCCGCCGCGCAGGCAAACCGGGAGGCGTGCAGGCAGGTGTCTGAATTGACGGGAGGCGTCTTCGCTACACAGTGTCACCGGGTGGCGTGCTATTAGCTGTGTGAAATGACCGTAGGCATGCCAGCAGTCCGCTGCGCAGGCTCACCGGGAGGCGAGCCAGCACTTTGACCGTCGCCCGCCTTGCTCCCACTGCTCCATATTAATGGCGCACCCGAGCCACTGGTCGTAATAGGTGGCCGCATCCCCCGTCCACAATGGTCACCGCCGTCTGGAGTGTATGAGGATGCGGCCGAAGCGCACCATCGGAGGGAGTGGCGATGCCGGGGCTGGTGAAGCACCCACGCAACGCGTGAAGCTGGGCACAGAGGTTGCCGTCGCCGCCGACGAGGTCTCGCGCGGGCAGCAGCGCGACCTTGACGTCGTCGTCGCCGTCGTGCCTCGCCAGCCGGAGCCGGAGGTCCACAGCAACTCCGGCAATGACTTCGACTCCGACGGAAAACCGGTTAGTCATCTATACCCATTTTTGTGGCAAATATATCATCTGTTTTGTTTTCTCAGTCCATGAAATCAGAGTAAGATTCGTTAGGTCCGTGTAGTGTATTGATTGTTTGAATGGTAACCGTCTAGGGTTAGTGATTAATTGTTTGTTCTGTACAGATGACTTTTGCTAATAATCCGACAACGGTTAGCGTTCACGCTAATAATACGTAGCCAGATCTTGAGAATTGATTTTGAATGTCCTACATATATGTTTGTGCCATTTTTTTTGTTCCAGATCTTGAGAATTGATTTTGAATGTCCTACATATTTGTTTGTGCCAAAAAAATTCCCAGATTGGTATGTACACTGATGACCCACAAGTATAGGGGATCAATCGTAGTCCTTTCGATAAGTAAGAGTGTCGAATCCAACGAGGAGCAGAAGGAAATGACAAGCGGTTTTCAGCAAGGTATTTTCTGGAAGCACTGAAATTATCGGTAACGAGTAGTTTGATAGTAAGATAATTTGTAACAAGTGACAAGTAGCAATAGTAACAAAGAGTGCAGCAAGGTGGGTCAATCCTTTTTATAGCAAAGGACAAGCCGGAACGATCTCTTATAGTAAGTAAAGCGTTCACGAGGACACATGGGAATTTCATCTAGTCACTTTCATCATGTTTGTTTGATTCGCGTTCGCTACTTTGATAATTTGATATGTGGGTGGACCGGTGCTTGGGTGTTGTTCTTACTTGAACAAGCCTCCCACTTTTGATTACCCCCTCTCGCAAGCATCTGCAACTACGAAAGAAGAATTAAGATAACTCTAACCATAGCATTAAACATATGGATCCAAATCAGCCCCTTACGGAATAGCGCATAAACTAAGGTTTAAGCTTCTGTCACTCTAGCAACCCATCATCTAATTACTACTCCACAATGCATTCCCTTAGGCCCAAAGATGGTGAAGTGTCATGTAGTCGACGTTCACACGACACCACTAAGGGAATCAACAACATACATATCATCAAAATATCAAACGAATACCAAATTCACATGATTACTTATGACAAGACTTCTCCCATGTCCTCAAGAACAAAAGTAAATACTCACAAATCATATTCATGTCCAAGATCAGAGAGGTGTTCAATAGCATAATAGATCTGAACATATAATCTTCCACCAAATAAACCAACTAGCATCAACTACAAGGTGTAATCAACAATACTAGCAACCCACAGGTACCAATCTGAGGTTTTGGGACAAAGATTGAATACAAGAGATGAACTAGGGTTTGAGATGAGATGGTGCTGGTGAAGATGTTGATGAAGATTAGTCCTCCCACGATGAGAGGATCGCTGGTGATGTCGATGGCGACGATTTCCCCCTCCCGGAGGGAAGTAACCCCGGCAGAATCTCTCCGCCGGAGAGCAAAAGTGCTCCTGCCCAAGTTCCGCCTCGAGACGGCGACGCACCATCCCGAAAGTCTTCTCTATATTCTTTCTAGGGAAAATTCACTTATATACCAGAAAATGGGGGCCAGAGGCTGGCCAGGGGCCCCACGAGATACCAGGGCGCGCCTGGGGTGGGCGGGGTGGCGCGCCCTAGTGCCTCATGGGCACCTGGGTGGCCCCCTCTGGTACTACTTGTTCCCAGTATTTTTTATTTATTCCAAAATAAATCTCCGTAAAATTTCAGCTAATTTGGAGATGTGCAGAATAGGTATCTCTGACATAGCTTTTTCAGGTCCAGAATTCCAGCTGCCGGCAATCTCCCTACTTGTGTAAATCTTGCATATTAAGAGAGAAAAGGCATTAGAATTGCCCCACAAAGTGTTATATTGATCAAAAACACTATAAATAACAGTAGCAAAACATGACGCAAAATGGACGTATCAACTCCCCCAAGCTTAGACCTCGCTTGTCCTCAAGCAAAAGCCGATATCGATAATCATGTCCACATGTTTAGAGAGAGAGGTGTTGATAAAAACAAAATACGGACATAGTAGCATCATGATCATTATTATAACAGCAATATTTATTATCATAAACATCTCATGAGCAAGTAACAATTCATCACAACAATGGAGTATAAGGCATAAACTTTCTTGAAAACTAACAAACTACGTTCTCAGTCAACAATGCAATTGCAATTCATCATATTTTCAGGAAGGGTCTCATGTAGGAGCTTTTTAGCAAGTCCACATACTCAACAATCATTTAGTCTTCTATGATTGCTAACACTCATGACATATATATGGAGCAAAAAGTTTCAGCCAGACACATAGAAAGATAGGGGCTTGTGAGTTCGCCTGCCAACTTATTCACCTCAAGGGTGATGGCAACAATAATAACGCATGATCACTCATATCCAACTGGATATATATGCTTAGATCTTTCCCCACCACATGATGCTTACAAAAGAGAAAAATAAAAAGGAAGTAGAGGAGAACACTATTGACTCTTGCATAAAAAGTAAATACATAAAAGTAAAGGATAGGCCCTTCGCAGAGGGAAGCAGAGGTTGTCATGCGCTTTTTATTGTTGGATGCAAGAGCTCTTAATGCAAAGGAACATCACTTTATATTGCCCCTTGTGATAGCAACCTTTATTATGCAGTCTGTCGCTTTTATTTCTTTACCATCACAAGTTCATACAAAGCTTATTTCCCTTACAATAAAAGTTCAGACATATTTAGAGGCAATTTTTATTGCTTTTTGCACCGATGACAACTTACTTGAAGGATCTTATTCAATCCATAGGTAGATATAGTGGACTCTCATGACATGAAACTGGGTTTGAAGGTTTTGGATGCACAAGTAGTATCTCTACTTGGTGCGGATTTTTGGCTAGCAAAGATATTGGGCAACCACCACATGTTGGAGGATCTATAACAATATAACTTCTATGTGAATATGAACAAACATAATTCATTATGTTGTCTTCCTTGTCCAACGTCAACAATTTGACATAAAATACTTAATGGGGGCTCACAATCATAAAAGATGTCCAAGATAGTATATTTGCATGTGAATCTTCTCTTCCCTTATTAATTCTTTCATGAATTGCATCATTGACTAATGCTATGTTTTTAACTTCCAATAAATTTTACCACTTATACTTTTCTTTATGTAATGTCATTACTTTCCATAGGATTAGCATATGATCTTTTTCATTATTTTCATTGCTAGAATTGGAACATGAAAGTAAAGAAGCAAAATCTCAAACTACTCTTTATTATATAACTCTCAACTCGATTACATAGATAGATAGATCACGAAGCTAACACTTGAAAATAGATTATACTAAACTTTTATTCAACTAGATCACGAAATAACTAAGGTTCGAACTAAAAATAAGTAAAGATAATAAAAGTGATGGTGATACGATACCGGGCACCTCCTCCAATCTTGGCACAAGCCAAGGGGAGTGCCCATACCCATGTGCTCATGTTTCCTTCTTCGGTGATGGTGGTGGTGATGAAGTGATGGGCTTGTACTCCGGCTTCCATGGCATAGGTTCCCCATCATAAAAAGATGAATGAGTCTCCGGAGTCCTGAAACTTGCAGCTAAACTCATACCTTTGAATCTTGCCTCATACTCAAAATTTTGGTTTTGAAGATCATAGATTTGGCCTTGGAGATAGTCGATTCGTTCATTAAGCTTGAAGATGATGTCCCCCATCGATTGGCCCTCCACCTTGTGATTACGGGTGAATTCCGTGATCATGGAGTGGTTGGCGTTGAGTCCACGTTCCACCATCCCTTGGCACTTGAAAATCTCCTGCTCCACTGCATCGAGCCTGGACTCCACGCTCCCGTTCTTCTTGGGTCCTTGCACATCCCGGATGTGAAGCACCCCCTCACGCATCTCAATGGCTTGAGGGTGTTTCATCACCTCCGGTAGGTAGGGATTGATGACCTTCTAGATCTAGATCTGTCAGGAAAATAGCACGAAACAAGAATAGAGGAGATTTCTGCGATACGGTGGTCAAAACATCCGGGAGTATATATAAAGATTTTTTATCTTGCAAAACAAGTAATCCAGAAGAAAACGGAGTCGGGAAGGCTCACGTGAGGCCCACGAGCCACCAGGGCGCACCAGGGGGAGGGTGGCGCGCCCTGGTGCCTCGTGGGCACCAGGTGGGTCCCCTCGGCTGTTTCTTATTTTTGTATTTTTTCTAATATTCCAAAACTGACAGAAAATATTTTTATGGAATTTTTGGAGTCGGTTTACTTACCGTATCACATACCTCTTCCTTTTCAGGGTTCTGGAGTGTTCCGGAAGGTCTCTCTTATGTATTCCTCTGGTGTAATTGTTTCAATAATATTAGTTTCAACATTAATGGGAGTACCTGAAGTATAGTGCTTAATTCTTTGCCCATTCACCACTCTCGGATTAGTGCCTTCAGAGTTATTTATTTTGATGGCTCCGGAGCGATAAACTTCTTCGATGATATATGGTCCTTCCCATTTAGACAGAAGTTTTCCTCCAAAGAATCTCAAATGAGAATTGTATAATAGAACTTGCTCACCTACTTTAAATTCCCATTTTTGAATTCTTCTATCATGCCATCTTTTATCTTTTTCTTTAAACAATTTGGCATTTTCATAAGCTTGGGTTCTCCATTCATCTAATGAGCTAATATCAAATAACCTCTTTTCACCAGCAAGTTTAAAATCATAATTGAGTTCTTTAATTGCCCAATATGCTTTATGTTCTAACTCAAGAGGTAAATGACATGCTTTTCCATAAACCATTTTATAAGGAGACATACCCATAGGATTTTTATAAGCGGTTCAATATGCCCATAATGCATCGTCAAGTTTCTTAGACCAATTCTTTCTAGATCTATTGACGGTTTTTTGCAAAATTAATTTTATTTCTCTATTGCTCAATTCAACTTGACCACTAGTTTGAGGGTGATAGGGGGATGCAATTCTATGGTTGACATCATATTTAGCAAGCAATTTACGGAATGCACCATGAATAAAATGTGAACCACCATCAGTCATCAAATATCTAGGGACTCCAAACCTCGGGAAAATTACTTCTTTAAGCATTTTAATAGAAGTGTTATGATCAGCACTACTAGTTGGAATAGCTTCTACCCACTTAGTAACGCAATCAACATCAACTAAAATATGAGTATACCCATTGGATTTAGGAAAAGGTCCCATATAATCAAATCCCCAAATATCAAATGGTTCAACAGCAAGTGAATAATTCATAGGCATTTCCTCACATCTACCAACATTACCAATTCTTTGACATTCATCACAAGATAGGACAAACTTACAATCATCCTTGAAAAGAGTAGGCCAATAAAAACAAAATTGTAATACCTTGTGTGCAGTTCTGTCTCCCGCATGGTGTCCTCCATAAGCCTCGAAATGTCACTTCCGTAGGATTTGTTCCTGTTCATGCTCAGGTATACAACTTCCAATAATACTATCTACCCCTTCTTTATAAAGATGTGGGTCATCCCAAAAGTAATGTCTTAAATCTAGGGATAATTAGTTTTATGCCCCTAGTTGTGTCCCACTCGGCTGTTTTACCCCTAATTTCCAAAAGCCATCGGTTCTGTCCAAGTCACTTCGCTCCTCTTATGCTTTTGCCCTTTGACCGTTTGACCGTTACTTTGAAAATTTAATAACAAATTCAGACTAAATCAGAAAAATGCAAATAAGATACCAAAATGTTCGGAAAAACATCACCTATATGTCAATGTCATTTGCATTCATGAGAAAATTGTTAGAAAGTGCCCATCCGACTTTTAGCTCTTATGGTACCACCATGAATAGTTAAATCTAATAAAGTTCAAAAAATTCAAAAAAAAATGGTGGCAAAGAATGACAAATGTTTTAAGTGCTTGCCAAGTTTCATCAGGGAATGGCATTCGTGGAAGTCGTGGCAAAAAAAACAATCAGCACTCCAAAATAGATTGTAGTTTTGCCACGACTTCCACGAATGTCATTCCCTGATGAAACTTGGCAAGCACTTAAAACATTTGTCATTCTTTGCCACCAATTTTTGTTTGAATTTTTTGATTTTTTTAGATTTTACTGTTCATGGTGGTATCATAAGAGCTAAAAGTCAGATGGGAACTTTCCAACAGTTTTGTCATGAATGCAAATGACATTGACATATAGGTGATGTTTTTCCGAACATTTTGGTATCTTATTTGCATTTTTATGATTTAGTATGAATTTGTTATGAAGTTTTCAAAGTGATGGTCAAATGGTCAAAGGGTAAAAGCATAAGAGGAGCGAAGTGACTTGGACAGAACCGATGGCTTTTGGAAATTAGGGGTAAAACAACCGAGTGGGAAACAACTAGGGGCATAAAACTAATTATCCCTTAAATCAAAGAAGAACTTTTTCTTTTGTTGGTACGTGAAACTAGGTGGTATGTATTTAGCAACAATATAATTAGCATAGTCTGCATACCAAGGAGTATTACGAGAAGCATTTATCACAGCTAATTGTTCATCAGGAAAATCATCATTAATAGGAAGTGGGTCATCAAGAACATTTTCTATTCTAGACAAATTATCTGCTACGGGATTCTCAGCTCCCTTTCTATCAATAATATGCAAGTCAAATTCTTGTAGCAGTAGAACCCACCTAATGAGTCTAGGTTTAGCATCTTTCTTTTCCATAATATATTTAATAGCAGCATGATCGGTGTGAACAGTTACTTTAGAATCAACTATGTAAGATATGAATTCTCTGAACCCTAGGCCTTGTTTCTAAGCATTGCAATACCGTTTGTGCTCACTTTTGCTACTAGTTACCTTGCTGTTTTTTTTATTTTCAGATTACAAAAACCTATATCTGCTATCCATACTACACTTGTATCACCATCTCTTTGCCGAACTAGTGCACCTATACAATTTACCATTGTATTTGGTGTGTTGGGGACACAAGAGATTTCTTGTATTTGATTGCAGGGTTGTTTGAGAGAGACCATCTTCATCCTACGCCTCCCATGGATTGATAAACCTTAGGTCATCCACTTGAGGGAAATTGCCGTTGTCCTACAAAACTCTGCGCTTGGAGGCCCAACACGAGTCTACAAGAATAAAGTTGCATAGTAGACATCAGGTACTCTTTGAAGTTCTTTGTGTGGATTGAATATTATGAATCTGAAGTTGTTTGATGCATATCAAATAATCAACTCACGGATACTTATGGTGACATTGGAGTATCTAGGTGACATTTGGGTTGGTTGATGCGTATCATATGGTGTTATTTTAGTACGAACTCTAGGGATGTTTGTGACACTTATAGGGATGGCTCAATAGATTGATCGGAAAGGATAACTTTGAGGTGTTTTTGTACCCTACAATAATTTCTATCTTATGTTCTTCGCTAATAGGAACTTTGGAGTGATTCTTTATCGCACGTTGAGGGATTGTTATATGATCCAATTATGTTAGCATTGTTGACAGATTGCACTAGTGAACGTATGAACCCTAGGCCTTGTTTTCAAGCATTGCAATACCGTTTATGCTCCGTTTTATCACTTGCTACCTTGCTGTTTTTTTATTTTCATATTATGAAAGCCTATATCTACTATCCATACTACACTTGTATCACCATCTCTTCGCCGAACTAGTGCACCTATACAATTTACCATTGTATTGGGTCTGTTGGGGACACAAGAGATTTCTTGTATTTGATTGCAGGGTTGTTTGAGAGAGACTATCTTCATCCTATGCCTCCCACGGATCGCTAAACCTTAGGTCATCCACTTGAGGGAAATTTGCTATTGTCCTACAAAACTCTGCACTTGGAGGCCTAACAACGTCTACAAGAATAAAGTTGCGTAGTAGACATCAAGCTCTTTTCTGGCGCCGTTGCCGGGGAGGTGAGTGCTTGAAGGTTTATCTTTAGATCTTGCAATTAAATCTTTTAGTTTCTTGTTTTATCACTAGTTTGGTTTTATAAAAGAAAACTACAAAAAAATGGAATTGAGGTTGCCTCACATGCTTCATCTGTATGATGTCTTTCTTGAAAATAAGGATTCCGATAATTGTGCTCAATTGTTAGAGGACGAATTTAATAAAATGTTTAATGTGAGTTCCTTGAATGATGAGCATGATTGCAATGTTATTAGTATGAATTCTATGAATATCCATGATGCTAATGATATGCAAAGCCATAAGCTTGGGGATGCTATGTTTGATGAATATGATATTTTTAGTCCCCCAAGTTTTGATGAGAAAATTTATTATGATGATAGCATGCCTCCTATTTATGATGATTATATTGATAAAATTAGATTTGGAGAGGTCACAACTTTATTTAATGATGATTCCACTATTTTGGAAGAGGTTTCGATTGATTATGACAACAAGGTTGCTATCTATGATGATTATTGTGATGACATGTATGCTATAAAGAATAAAGATAACTATGAAACTTGTCATCATGATTTTAATTTTCAATTGGATTATGCCAATCAAGTATCTCATGATAGTTATTTTGTTGAGTTTACTCCCACTATTGATGAGAATAAATTTGCTTATGTGGAGAGTAATAAAATTTCTATGCTTGTAGGTCATGAAAAGAATGATTTATGTGAAAGTTATATGGTTGAATTCATTCATGATGCTACTGAAAATTATTATGAGAGAGGATCATATGCTTTTAGGTGTTGCAATAATATCAAGTTTCCTCTCTTTATGTTGAAAGTTTCAAAGTAATACTTGTTTTGCCTTCCTATGCTAGTTGATTCTTGCTCCCATAAATTATTTGCTCACAAAATCCCTATGCATAGGAAGTGGGTTAGGCTTAAATGTTCTAGTTATATGCTTCATGATGCTCCCATTGTGTTTCAATTCTTTACTTTTATGAGAGCATCATTGAAATCATCATGCCTAGCTAAAAGGGCATTAAAGAAAAGAGCTTGTTGGAAGACAACCCAATATTTGTACCTACTGCTTTTGTGTGTCCACATGATTAAGCTACTATAGTAATCATGTTTTATATGTTTTGTTTCAATAATGTGCCAAGTAAAGCCTTTGGGATAGTGTGGATGATAGTTGACTTGATTCTGTGCAAATACAGAAACTTTTGCGTCCAGTCCTGGAATTTCTATTCTGTACTGGAGCGTGATAAAATTCTGAAATTTTTACAGAGTATTGGAATGCAAATTTTTTACGTTTTCCTAATTTTTTCAGATTTTTTGTTGGTACAAAAGTATGGGTTTTAAATCGCTCACTACACGCTGTTCTGTTTTTGAAAGATTCTGTTTTCGGCGCATAGTTTGCTTGTTTTAGTGTTTCCATAGCTTATATTTAGTAAAATAAATTGTGGAAATGATAGAATACAGTAGGAATTATGTGCGAACAATTATTAATCTTGTCTTGACAGTACCTAAGTGGATGATTTATTTTTATCATACTAACCTATCTCACAAGTTCCGTTAAGTTTTGTGTGATTGAAGTTTTCAAGTTTTGGGTGAGATATCGATATGTGGAGAATAAGGAGTGCAAAGGCCCTAATATTGGGGATGCCCAAGGCACCCCAAGGTAATATTCAAGGAAGACTCAAGCGTCTAAGCTTGGGGCTGCCCCGGAAGGCATCCCCTCTTTCGTCTTCAACATTATCGGTAACCTCACTTGGAGCTATATTTTTATTCGTCACATAATATGAGTTTTGCTTGGAGCGTCATTTTATTCTGTTGATATTTTCTTGGTGTTATAAATAATCATGTTTTGTATCTTTTAGTTCAATAAAATGCCAATTATAGCCTTTACCATGTTCAGTTTGCAAGTTAATGTGTTGCTGTTTGAAAATAGAAAGTTTTCTGTTATGTCCAGAATATTCCTGAATAGTCAGAACATGATAAAAATCTGAAATTTTTACACAGTAAGCATGAATGAGTTCTCTGTCACGTGGTAATTTTTCAGAATTTTTGGAGTTAGGGAAGCATGAATTCTTATTCACCTTTTACAGACTGTTCTGTTTAGACAGATTTCGGTTATAGTTGCATTGTTTGCATATGTTGCTTGTTTAATGTTTCTATTTATGGATAGGAGTATTAAATATGCAGAGGCATTTAGTATGCAATGTTTAATTACAATTTTTGTGATTTGTTACAGTAGAGAATGTTCAGGTTTTGAGTGGATTTATACTAACTTATCTCACGAGTTCTTGTTTAGTTTTGTGTGGATGAAGTTTTTAAAGATTTAGGAGAAGCCATGATATGAGAGGAATTAAGGAGACACAAGAGCTAAAGCTTGGGGATGCCCAAGGCACCCCAAGATAACATTCCAAGAAGTCTCAAGCAACTAAGCTTGGGGATGCCCCGGTAGGCATCCCACCTTTCTTCATCAATACCTATCGGTTAGCCTAAGTTTTTACTTGTTCACATGATATGTGCTATTCTTGGAGTGTCCTTTTATTTTCATTTTGTTTGCTGTTTGAATAAAATTTTCAAGATCTGAAATCTTTATTGAGAGAGAGTCTTCACATAGCTACTTAATTGTTTGCCTACTCATTGATCTTCACTTATACCTTTTGGAGTAGTTTCTCGTTTACTCTCGTGCTTCACTTGTATCCTAAGAGTAAATTGTTGAATGAATTGAATATCATAAAGTTGAAATTATATGTGCTTCATATGCTTGTCCCATGGGGAGTAGTGACTTCACAAATAAGAAGTATAAGTATCAAAAGTTAGCAAACACAACATTGGTCACTTGAACAATTCATGAAAGAATTTTGAGGGAAGAGAGATTTCACATATAAATATACTATCTTGGACATCTTCTATGATTGTGAGCCCCCATTAATTATTTTCAACCTTGATCAAGTAGTTGATGTTGGAGAAGGAAGACAACCTAATGGGTTATGTTTGCTTATATTCACATAGAAGTTATATTGTTTTGGATCCTCTAACATGTGGTGCTTGCCCCTATCCTTTGCTAGCCAAAAATCCGCACTAAGTAGAAATACTACTTGTGCATCCAAAACCCTTGAACCCAGTTTCATGTCATGAGTGTCCACTATATCTACCTATGGATTGAATAAGATTCTTCAAGTAAGTTGTCATCGGTGCAAAGCAATAAAAATTGCTCCTAAACATGTATGAACTTTTATTGTAAGGGAAAATAAGCTTTGTATGATCTTGTGATGGTGGAGTAATAAAAGTGACAGACTGCATAATAAAGGTCACTATCACAAGGGGCAATATAAAGTGACGTTCCTTTACATTAAGAGCTTGCACATCCAAAAACAAAGAGCGAATGACAACCTCTGCTTCCCTGTGCGAAGAGCCTATCTTTTACTTTATGTATTTACTTTCATGCAAGAGTCAATAGTATTCTCCTCTATTCCATTTTTATTTTCTCTTTTGGCAAGCATCATGTGGTGGGGATTGGTCCAGGCATATATATCCCGTTGAAAATAGGAGATCATGAGTTATTATTGCAGACATTATCCATGAGATAAATAAATTGGGAGGCAAAACATTAAGCCCCTATCTTCCTATGTGTTTGACTGAAACGATTTGTTCTAAAAATATGCTTTGAGTGTCAGCAATCATGGAAGACTATATGATAGTTGAGTATGTGGAATTTGCTAAATCAAAGCTCTCTTCCTAAAAATAAGATGAATTGCAATTGTTTGATGACTGAGAACATAGTTTGTTAGTTTTCAAGAAAGTTTATGGTCTATACTTTAACATGTGAATAGCTTGATACTTGATCATGAGAAGTTTTATGAGATGAGCTACTGTTTATGATATATATTGATGCTAGAAAAAGTGATTGCAATTATTATTGATCAAACTTATTGAAAGAACATGTGGTGCCCCCATGTTTGGTTTTGGTAATTGATGACAATCTCTATGGACTAATGGTTGCCGTGAGTTATATTGAAGGGTTTGTCCATAGGCATTTCTTGAAGTCCATTTGTTGGTTTCAAGAAGAATATGTGTTGACCAAGGTGCTATTCAAGGATTTATCCAAAGATTGGTCATGTGAGAGATGAGCCTATTGCAAGCATGTCTTGAAGAAGAAGATTGTGTGGACATTCATGTTTACCTTCAAGACATCATCTTAATGAAGAGAGTTTAAAAGATACAAGGTTGATCAAGAATAAGTACAACGAGTGATTCAAGTTGATCAACACACACAAAGCGTAGAAGATGTACCAAGCGAGATCAAGTGATCTCATGGTATGGTAAGCATTGTCCATTATGCTTTGTGTACTAACCCATGGTCTACGTGAGAGTTCTATGTGGGGTTAGGTATGTGTCCATGGGCTTGCGTCAAGAGGAAGATCTCATTCAACCCATGGAGGATGACATCAAGTGGTGATCGTCATCAAGATTGCGGTGTGCAAGTTCAAGTGGAGCATCACGAAGAGATCACATGCTTGAAGCTTGCCGTCCATTGTGGTGACAATGGACTTGTGAAGATGTGCCGAAGAGTGGCTCACCCATAGTGGAGTATGGGGGAGCAATCAACTAGTCTTCATCGAGCCGGCGCAATCAAGAAAGGTGGTCCAACTTGAGGAGGTCAAGATCGTCATCATCTAGCTCAAGTGGACTATGCGCAAGGCAAAGGTTTGCCCTTGATAGGTTTTCTATTTTACCGTTCTCATGGTGGTAGTTGGGAGACCGGGTTATAGGATCGATAGCTGTACTATCAAGGGGGGCTCTCAAGTGAGTAGCTTGATCGTATCGTTCGTAGAGAGCTCAAACCATTGCATCCTTGCATCAACTTTCTTGCTTCTTGTTTGGTGTTTCTCTTTGTGAGTTTTTGAGCTTATGGTCATCTTCATGACAAGCTCGAGTTCATCGAAAACGGAGTTCATATATGCATCTTCTATGATGTTTTCGATGTTGGAGTTTATGCCGGTTCTTCATTCATAGAGGTTTCTCATCTCTATATCTTAGGCATATCACTGTTAGATAGTATTTGTCGTCATCTATCCAACAAGCTTGATTTTGCTCAATTCGGAGCTCATTTGTAGAAGTTATGGTAGTTCTGGTTTTATTTGTATCCTCTGTTTTCTATGGATATTCAGTGGCATGCAAGCGGTAGTACCGCTGGTGCCCACGGTAGTACCGCTTATGCGGTAGTACCACTGGGTACTTCCGTGGCACTGCCGCTTGGGGTTTCCCCGAGCGTGCAACTCTCTATTGCCGGTCTGTAATTCACGGTAGTAGCGCGGTAGTAGCACGGTAGGACCGCTCTGGCGGTACTACCGCCCGTACTACCGCCGCCACTACCGCTTGCAGGGTTTCCTCCGTGCGCGCTTCTGTTTCCATTTTACCCTTTGCGGTAGTAGTGCGGCACTAGGACGGTAGTACCGCTTCGCACGGTACTGCCACCCTGGCTGCCTCTACTACTGCTGCCTCTCCTAGTCTAAAACCCCCTAAGCGGTAGTACCGCCAGGGGCAGCGGTAGTACCACTCCGGCGGCACTACCATTGTACACTCAGTGTATTTCAGGCTTGTGCGAGGTAGTACCGCCAAAGCGGTAGTACCGCTTGGCTGCGGGCACAGGGTAGATAACGGTTGGATTCGAGGGCTCCTATAAAAGGGGGTCTTCTTCCCCATTGGACCTAATCTCTTCTTTCTTGTGTTTGCCCCCATTGTTGACCTTCTTCAAGCTTGCTATCTCTCAATCCCTCCAATGATTCTTACTAGTTCTTGAGGGAAAAGAGAGAGGAGATCTAGATCTACGTTTCCACCAATCAATATCTCCTCTATGTGAGGGGAACCCCCTGGATCTAGATCTTCGAGTTCTTGGTGTTCTCCTTCTTGTTCTTCCTCTCATATTCCTCCATAGCTTTCGTTTCTTTGGTGGGATTTGAGAGTGAGGGGCTTGGGCACTCCGTGTGCCCTTGCCATTGCATTTGGTGCATCGGTTTGAGTTCTCCACGGTGATACGTGGAAGTGAAGTTTGAGAAGCTTTTTACTCTAGGGTGCTTGGTACCCTAGAGCTTGTTCCTCCTGGGTGCTTGGGCGCCCTAGACGGTTGGTGGTGCCTCGAAGCTCAATCATTGTGGTGTAAAGCTCCGGGCAAGCTTCGGGGTCTCCAATTAGGTTGTGGAGATCGCCCCGAGCAATTTGACGGGTACCGGTGACTGCCACCAAGGGTTGCCAAAGTGTACGGGTTCGGTGACCGCCCCCAAGGGTTGCCATTTGTACGGGTTCGGTGACCGCCCTCAAGGGTCCCTTAGTGGAATCACGGCATCTTGCATTGTGCGAGGGTGTGAGGAGATTACGGTGGCCCTAGTGGCTTCTTGGGGAGCATTGTGCCTCCACACCGCTCCAAACGGAGATTAGCATCCGCAAGGGTGTGAACTTCGTCTCCGCGTTCCTCGGTTATCTCTTACCCGAGCCCTTTACTTATGCACTTTACTTTGTGATAGCCATAGTGTTTCTTGTTATATATCTTGCTATCACTTAGTTGTTTATCTTGCTTAGCATAAGTTGTTGGTGCACATAGGTGAGCCTAGTCGTTTTAGGTTTCGTGCTTGACAAATTAAATGCTAGTTTTATTCCGCATTTGTTCAATGCTAAACCGTAATTATTTTAAAGTGCCTATTCACCCCCCTCTAGGCGACATCCACGATCTTTCACTTATGCACTATGCTAGCATTCACACTTCATAAATTATTTCTTTTATCATTTACCTACTCGAGGACGAGCAGGAATTAAGCTTGGGGATCCTGATATGTCTCCAACGTATCTATAATTTATGAAGTATTCATGCCATGTTTATAACAATTTTATATGGTTTTGGTATGATTTGATTAGAACCAACCCGGACTGACGCTATTTTCAGCAGAACTACTGTGGTGTTGTTTTTTGTGCAGAAAAGAAAGTTCTCGGAATTGGACGAAACTTTTTGACGATTTTTTTGGACCAAAAGAGACCCCCCGAAGCTTCGTGGAAGGACCAAAAGCCTCATGAGGTGCTCACAAGGCACTACGGCGTGGCCTGGGGGGCGGGTCGCGCCGTACTGCCTTGTGGGGCCCTCATAGCTCCGTTTTGCGTGATTCCAACGCTGAAAAATCCTATAAATAGAGAAACCCCCAGAAATAAACCCAGAACTTTGATGCCACCACCGCAAGCCTCTGTACCGAAGAAATACCATCTGGAGCCCTGTTCCGGCACCCTGCCGGAGGGGGGAATCATCACCGGAGGACATCTTCATCATCCCGGCGGTCTCCATGACGTGGAGGGAGTAGTTCACCCTCGGGGCTGAGGGTATGTACTAGTAGCTATCTGTTTGATCTCTCTCTCTCTCTCGTGTTCTTTATTTGGCATGATTTTGATGTACCGCGAGCTTTGTTAATATAGTTGGATCATATGGTGTTTCTTCCCTCTCTATCTTCTTGTGATGAATTGAGTCTTTCCCTTTGAGGTTTCGTTATTGTCAGATTGAATATTTCAGATTTGAGAACACTTGATGTATGTCTTGCATGTGGATACCCGTGATGACAATGGGGTATTCTATTGGTTCACTTGATATATGTTTTGGTGATCAACTTGCGGATTCCCGTGACCTTGGGGTGATCTAGGCATAGGGGTTGGTTGCACGTTTTCATTATCTTTTCTCCGATAAGAAACTTTGGGGTACTCTCTATAGTTCTTTGTGTGGATTGAATATTATGAATCTGAAGTTGTTTGATGCATATCGAATAAGCAACTCACAGATACTTGTGGTGACATTGGAGTATCTAGGTGACATTAGGGTTGGTTGATGCGTATCATATGGTGTTATTTTAGTACGAACTCTAGGGACGTTTGTGACACTTATAGGGATGGCTCAATAGATTGATCGGAAAGAATAACTTTGAGGAGGTTTCGTACCCAACAACAATTTCTATCTTTTGTTCTCCACTAATAGGAACTTTGGAGTGATTCTTTATCGCACGTTGAGGGATTGTTACATGATCCAATTATGTTAGCATTGTTGAGAGATTGCACTAGTGAAAGTATGAACCCTAGGCCTTGTTTTCAAGCATTGCAATACCGTTTGTGCTCCGTTTTATCACTTGCTACATTGCTGTTTTTTATTTTCATATTATAAAAACCTATATCTACTATCCATACTACACTTGTATCACCATCTCTTCGCCGAACTAGTGCACCTATACAATTTACCATTCTATTGGGTGTGTTGGGGACACAAGAGATTTCTTGTATTTGATTGCAGGGTTGTTTGAGAGAGACTATCTTCATCCTACGCCTCCCACGGATTGATAAACCTTAGGTCATCCACTTGAGGGAAATTTGCTACTGTCCTACAAAACTCTGCACTTGGAGGCCCAACAACGTCTACAAGAATAAAGTTGTGTAGTAGACATCAAATACCTCAACAATCTTTTCACAAAAGTCAGAGAATATAGCAGTCATACATCTTTGAAAAGTAGCAGGTCCATTACATAAACCAAAAGGCATACGGCGATAAGCATAAGTTCCAAAAGTACAAGTAAATGTGTTTTTCTCTTGATCTTCTTGTGATACCGGTATTTGAGAGAAACCAGAATATCCATCTAGGAAGCAAAAGTGTGTATGTTTAGACAATCTTTCTTACATTTGATCAATAAAAGGCAACGGGTAATGATCTTTCCTAGTAGCTTTATTTAATTTCCTGAAATCAATTACCATCCAGTTACAATTCTTTGTGGGATAAGTTCATTTTTATCATTAGGGACAACGGTAATACCTCTTTTCTTGGGGACACAATGAACAGGACTCACCCATCTACTATCAGCTATGTGATAGATTATACCTGCCTCTAGAAGCTTTAATATTTCAGTTCATACCACATCCTTCATTCTAGGATTTAATCTTCTTTGATGACCAACAACTGGTTTTGCATCTGGCTCAATATGAATTTTGTGCTGACATAGAGTGGGACTAATGCCCTTAAGATCATCAAGAGTATACCCAATAGCTGTGCGGTGCTTCCTTAGAGTTTTAAGTAATCTCTTTTCTTCATGCTTTGAAAGGTTAGCACTGATAATAACAGGATATATCTTCTTTTCATCAAGATAAGCATATTTAAGTGTATCAAGTAGCTTCTTTAATTCAAACACATGATCACCCTTAGGTGGGAGAGGATCTCCCAAAGTTTCAATAGGCAAATTATGTTTAAAAATAGGTGCTTGTTTAAAGAACATCTCATCTATTTCGTTTCTTTCATTCATATGCATATCATTTTCATGATCTAGCAAGTATTGTTCTAAAGGATCAGTAGGAGGCACAACTATAGAAGCAAGACCAATAATTTCATCCTTATTAGGTAATTCTTTATCATGAGGTTGTCTACGAAACTTGGAGAAATTAAATTCATGAGATACATCACCAAAATTAACACTTACAGTTTCTTTATTGCAATCAATCTTAGCATTAACTGTATTCAAGAAAGGTCTTCCAAATATAATGGGACAAAAATCATCTTGTGGTGATCCAAGAATAAGAAAATCAGTAGGGTATTTGATCTTACCACACAAGACTTCAACATCTCTAACAATCCCAAGTGGTGTAATAGTATCTCTATTAGCAAGCTTAATAGTGACATCAATATCTTCAATCTCAACAGGTGCAATATCATTCATGACTTCTTCATAAAGAGTAAATGGAATAGCACTCACACTAGCACCAATATCACATAAACCATGATAGCAATGATCTCCAATTTTAACAGAAATAATTGGCATGCCAATTACAGGTTTGTTTTTATCTTTAGTGTCCGGCTTAGCAATTCTAGTTGCTTCATCACAGAAATATATGACATGTCCATCAATGTTATCAACCAAAAGATCGTTAACCATTGCAACATTAGGTTCAACTTTAATTTGTTCAGAGGGTCTAGATGTTCTAATATTACTTTTATTAACAACAGTTGAAGCTTTAGCATGTTCCTTAATCCTAACAGGAAAAGGAGGTTTCTCAATATAAGCAGTAGGCACAACTGGATCAACATTGTAAACAATTGTTTCTTCTTTAACACTAACAGGCTCTTCATTTAATTCAATAGGTGGATGAAACTTAAACCATTTCTCCTTAGGGCGATCAACATGAGCAGCAAAAGATTCACAAAAAGTAGCTACTATCTCAGAGTCAAGTCCATATTTAGTACTAAACTTATGAAAAGCATCAGTTTCCATAAAAGATTTAACACAATCAAACTCAAGATTTATACCTGACTCTTTTCCTTTGTCGATTTCACAATCTTCAGAGTTGCGTTTAATTCTTTCCAGAAGATCCCATTTGAATTCAATAGTCCTCTTCATAAAGGAACCAGTAGAAGAAGTATCGAGCATGGATTGATTATTATGAGAAAGCCGAGCATAAAAGTTTTGAATAATTATCTCTCTTGGGAGCTCATGATTGGGGCATGTGTGCAAAAAATATTTAAGTCTCCCCCAAGCTTGAGCAATACGTTCTCCTTCACGAGGCCAAAAATTATATATATAATTCCGATCACGATGAACCAAATGCATAGGATAAAACTTCTGGTGAAATTCCAGCTTTAACCGTTTCCAATCCCATGTTCCAGTATCATCCAATAGCCTATACCATGTCAATGCCTTTCCCTCCAAAGATAAAGGGAATACCTTCTTCTTAACACCATCTTCGGATAAACCTGCAAGCTTAAACAATCCACAAATTTCATCTATATATATCAAATGCATATCAGGATGTACCTTTCCATTTCCTGCATAAGGATCAGCCAACAGTTTCTCTATCATACCCGAAGGGATTTCATAATAAATATTTTTAGTAGGTTCAGTAGGTTGAGGAGCAACTCTCAATGTTTCTGGTCGAGGTGAAGATACCCCGAACAAGCCCCTCAAAGGATTACTTTCCATAGTGACAAGTGACAGTAAATTTCAGCACGTAATAAAAATGTTTCCTTACCAAATTCCACTTACCAAAGGCGCTTCACTCCTCGGCAACGGCGCCAGAAAAGAGTCTTGATGTCCCACAAGTATAGGGGATCAATATTAGTCCTTTCGATAAGTAAGAGTGTCGAACCCAACGAGGAGCAGAAGGAAATGATAAGCGGTTTTCAGCAAGGTATTTTGTGCAAGCATTGAAAGTAGCGGTAACTGATAGTTTTGTAGCAAGATAATTCGTAGCAAGCAACAAGTAACAAGTATAATAAAGTGCAACAAGGTGGCCCAATCCTTTTTGTAGCAAAGGACAAGCCAAAACGATCTCTTATAATAAGCAAAGCGTTCTCGAGGACACATGGGAATTCTCATCTAGTCACTTTCATCATGTTTGTTTGATTCGCGTTCGCTACTTTGATAATTTGATATGTGGGTGGACCAGTGCTTGGGTGCTGTTCTTACTTGAACAAGCCTCCCACTTATGATTACCCCCTCTCGCAAGCATCCGCAACTATGATAGAAGAATTAAGATAAATCTAACCATAGCATGAAACATATGGGTCCAAATCAGCCCCTTACGGAATAGCGCATAAACTAGGGTTTAAGCTTCTGTCACTCTAGCAACCCATCATCTACTTACTACTCCACAATGCCTTCCCTTAGGCCCAAGTATGGTGAAGTGTCATGTTGTCGACGTTCACACGACACCACTAAAGGAAGCAACCAACATACATATCATCAAAATATCGAACGAATACCAAATTCACATGATTACTTATGACAAGACTTCTCCCATGTCCTCAAGAACAAAAGTAACTACTCACAAATCATATTCATGTTCAAGATCAGAGGGGTATTGAATATCATTAAGGATCTGAACATATAATCTTCCACCAAATAAACCAACTAGCATCAACTACAAGATGTAATCAACACTACTAGCAACCCACAGGTACCAATCTGAGGTTTTGAGACAAAGATTGAATACAAGAGATGAACTAGGGTTTGAGATGAGATGGTGCTGGTGAAGATTGGTCCTCCCACGATGAGAGGATTGTTGGTGATGTCGGTGACTTCGATTTCCCCCTCCCAAAGGGAACTATCCCCGGCGGAATCGCTCCGCCGGAGAGCAAAGGTGCTCCTGCCCAGGTTCCGCCTCGAGACGGCGGCGCTTCATCCCGAAAGTCTTCCTCTTATTTTTTTTCTAGGGCAAATAGCCTTATATAGCAGAAGATGGGGGCCGAAGGCCTGCCAGGGGCCCCACAATCTCGGGGGGCGCGCCCAGGGGGGTAGGACGCGCCCCCAGGCTTGTGGCTTCCTGGTGGGTCCCCCTCTGGTATTTCTTCCGCCAATATTTTTTATATATTCCAAAATAATTCTTCGTTAATTTTCAGGTCATTTGGAGATGTGCAGAATAGCTATCTCTGTTGTAGCCCTTTCCGGTCCAGAATTCCAGCTGCCGGCAATCTCCCTCTTCATGTGAACTTGCAAAATAAGAGAGAAAAGGCATAAGATTTATATCATAAAGTGAAATAATGACCCAAAACATAATAAATAACAGTAGGAAAACATGATGCAAAATGGACGTATCAATAGGGCTATACCATATCATTCTTTTATGAATTGACTGAGATGTTTATCCCTTTGTTGTTTGCACCATTTGATTGCGCAGTAGTCAATTATTAGGGTGATCTCTCACAGTAAATATCAAGTTAAAAGATGCTCTTCCCAGTGTTGCAACCGTCTATAACATGTGGCTTTTCGGAGTACTACATGCTACCATGAGTACAAACGAGAAGTGAAGTGTAAGGCGCGTGAGGTAGGACTTCACAGCAGAGACACTCGTTTTCCTTGAAGTTCTAGCAGAAAAGTTTTGAGCTCAGAGCATGAAGCATCGAAAGATGAACAAGAGTCATATGGTGATATGATCAGCAAAAGACTGCCTACCGATTGAAATTCACATCATATGAGATGCTACCATCCATGGGTGTGAATGAGATCAGGATCTTGAATCACTTAAAATCAATTATGAGAGATGTTGATTTGAGTGGGTGCACAATTATGTATTAGTTTATTTTAATAACCAGTGCAAATTAATTATGAACTATGTCTATGTGTAGTTTGCATTATAGTTGTAGAATTATGGCTCACGGTTCCACCTTTGCTGTTGAAATTGATTGACTGTTATTTATCTGGTTGAATCTTTTACGATTGAGAGGATTGTCCTCTAAGAGTGCCAAGAAGGATTTTGTCCTACTGCATGCTTGCAATGCTCTCCTGCTATTGCTATGGATGACGAGACTTACGTCTTTCGATCCAAAAGGCTAAGAATTACATTACGGTCTGCTTGCTTCCTAGAAACCCGAACTTCAAAATGTTTGGGATAGTTATGTGATATTCTTGGAACTGGAAATTGTTTTTAGAAACAAACAAAGGTTAAAAGATATATGATATCTAAAGAAGTGTTTTGTTTGCAAGTTCTAGTGAAGCGTTCAACTATGTTTGAGACTAAATTGTGTAAAATCCGGAAGAACACCAGTCATGAGTTGATAGTGAGAACTTAAAGAGAAAGAACAAAACCAAAGGATGTAATAAGACTTACATGTCTAGGGAAGTTCGGGGCTCATGCTACTCTTCAAAAGTTAGATGATTCTTTTGTTGAGTGGGAGAAATATTGAAAGTAAAACTATAAAAAGTTTAGAGGCGGAAAGAAAAGAAGACTGGAATGTCCAACTCAGGTATGAATGTCATACAAGTTATAAGATGTAGAGAAAGTCGGTCAAGTAAAGTGTGATTCTTGAGAATTATGATTAAATTGTTAAACACTAAATTCTTCGGGAATTGTGGTTAAAAGTTGATCACAAGGATACCGACTCGATTGCATGTTGTTGCAAATCGATGCAAGAATTACTACGGCCTAATGACCAACAAATTAATGAGGTTAAAATATGTAAAAGTTATGATACTTTTTCATCAATAAATTACCTCTGAATTTATTATCATAATTCATTTTAGAGTTTTGTATACTCTAGCCCATTGCATAGAAGTTGCAAGGAGATTGTTCATAAAGAGAACAATAGTTGTTCGATGTAATGAACAAAAGGGCCATACTCCTATTGTGAATAAGGATGTAAGTTATGAATATTGATGATAGAATTGAACATCCATAATACCGACGCTAAATGTCGCAAGACTAAAATAATACCACATATGTGTGGCACTACATTTAGTCACATTGGAGAAACTTGCATGGAGAAATTCCATAGTGATGGATTTTGGAGTCATATGATTACGAATCATCTGACACTTGCAACTTTCGTCCAAATAGTGAAGTAAACTAAAATACCATTCACAGGCCACAAAGAACGAGCAACAAAATAATTGGAAATATGCATATTGATGTATGTAGTCCAATAAGTGTTGTTGCAAGCAATGGATTTATCTATCTTCAAGATTAACTCAAGTAGATATTTATATTTACTGAGACATAAATCTGGATCTTTTGAAATGTTTCAAAAATGGTTTTCTCTATAATGAAGTAGAACTGATTGTAACAAAAATTATGTTTCTACAATTGGATTGCAGAAAGAAATATTTGAGTTACGGATTTAGCGAATGTCTGATGAGCTGTGAAAAGAATTTATAGCTTACACTTCCCAGAACATTACTAAGAGTAGAATGTTTTGAGTAGATGTAATCAAGCTATGTATGACATGGTGAGATCAAAGATGACATTGATTATTTCGCCAATATACTTTTTAATGTGATGCTTTAGAGACTATGGCTTTTACACTGAAAAGAGCACCATCAAATTTATTGAAATAAGTGCTACTTTGAAGGTTATCCCAAATGGTTGGGTATTCCTCTATCACTACTGAGGGTGTCCCAGACTAGGGGGTACTCGGGCTGCCGGCCTATCTCTCATAGGCCGGACTAATGCGCCGCTCTTAACTCATCGAAGGAAGGCCGGATTGCAGGCGACCCCGTGCACCAGAAGGAAACCTCCGAAGACTTGGCGTCTCCTCCAAGAGATGTTTAGCGTAGCCGGCACGTTTATCCCCTGATGGCAACCGACCATATGTAACCCTAGGTCCCCCTGGTGTCTATATAAACCAGAGGGTTTAGTCCGTAGAGGCAGGAGAACCATTATCGCTAGACCTACCTAGGGTTTAGTTCATCCGATCTCGAGGTAGATCAACTCTGTAATCATCATACACATACATCAATACAATCAAGCAGGACGTAGGGTTTTACCTCTTCGAGAGGGTCCGATCTCAATGCCCGAGAACCAGGGTTCAGCCTTGGCCGAACATGCCCCCGGCATGGGCACACCGGAGGTTAACTCCGAAGGATGTCAAAGGATAAATTCGGTGGACCTCTCGCTTTTAAGCGAGACGTTACATCGGATCCAGATGATGAGTATCGTGGATGGCCCGTCCTCGGTCTATGAACAGATCGGACTTGAAGCCAACCACGGGGAATTTTATGTCCCACCCACCACCCACTTAGTAGCCACTATCGAAGATTTAACCGACATGCTAGACTACGCCTCCGAGGAGGCTGACGACATGGACGAGGATATCGATGCCACCTCTCCCTCCCTTGCCACTCCCAACACTGGCAAGTGGGCCGCCACCTCTACCTATGATGTTTATATGGTCGACACCCCCAAAAAGGATGGCGATGACCCCAGCGAGGAGCCGCCCAAACGCCGACGCCAGCGAAGGCGATCTAGGGGGCGAGGAAAGGGCAAGGAAAGCAACACAGACACAAACGGCATCGGAGATAATGACACTCCGGGCAACATGGGGGAGCTCGGCGACAACACCACCCCCGAACAGTACCATGACGCTTCTGAAGGGCATGAGGACCAGGGTAACCCTGAGGACCCCGAGGATTCCGAGGACAACAACTACCTCCCTCCTTCCGAAGAGGAGGACAGCCTCGGACCCGAGGATTTCGTCATCCCCGAGGACCCCCTGGACCAGGAAAGGTTCAAGCAGCAACTCATAACCACTGCTTAAAGCTTGAAGAAGAAGCAGCAGCAGCTAAAAGCCGAACAAGATACCCTTAACGACAGATGGACGTTGGTCTTAGCAGCCGAAGAGGGCTTCGACAATTAGCGCCAGGATCCATACAAAAGTTACCCACGACGGCGTTTGCTTCCGTCATTTGAGGACGAGAACCTTGAGCCCATACCCCCCAGACGAACTCAGACAAACAAGTCCGACCGCCCCCCTCGAGGATGAGACATGACGGCTGGAGAAGCCGAATACCCACCCGCGCCCCCTCGTCGGGCGGGCAAGGAGCCGGTTCAACCGGACGATCCATATGATCTGCGGCACAACCTAAACGCCCGAGGGACACAGTCAATATCCATTTATGGATCCAGAGGACACACGCCCGCTGGACGGGACGGATACCAAGCTTGGCGCGACAGGAATGATAGAGCCCGGGAGCAGCACCATGCTCGGATGATAACCGATCTCCGGCACGACGTGGCCCGGGTCAGGGGTGCCGCACACCCAATGTGTTTCACAGATGAGGTGATGCAGCATCAGTTCCCTGAGGGGTTTAAACCCGTAAACATAGAGCAGTATGATGGGACAACTAACCCAGCTGTGTGGATCGAAGATTTCCTTCTCCACATTCATATGGCCCGAGGAGATGACCTCCACGCCATTAAATATCTGCCATTAAAACTTAAAGGACCGGCAAGGCACTGGTTGAACAGCCTACCCAAAAACTCCATCAGGAGCTGGGAGGAGCTCAAGGATGCATTCCGAGCCAACTTTCAGGGCACCTATGTTCGGCCGCCGGATGCCGACGACCTAAGCCACGTTATTCAACAGCCCAGGGAGTCAGCTCGGCAATTCTGGAATCGGTTTTGACTAAGAAGAACCAGATCGTCGACTATCCGGATGCTGAGGCAATTGCCGCATTCAAGCACAGTATTCAGGACGAATGGCTCGCTCGCCAGCTCGGACAAGAGAAGCCGAGAACAATGTCAGCCCTCACTTCCCTAATGACCCGCTTTTGCGTGGATGAGGACAGTTGGTTAGATCGTAGAAGCAACCATCCCGACGACCCCGGCACTTCAGAGGCCCGGGACGGGAACGGGAAACCCCGGCGCAACAAGAATAATAAGCACCCGAACACAAACAACGGCAGTGAAGCCGATGATGCGGCAGTAAACGCCGGGTTCAACGGCTCAAAATCAGGACCGTGGAAGAATCCCTCTAAAGGGAACCGGGACGGACCGACTGCACTGGACAGAATCCTGGATAGGCCCTGCCAGATCCACGGTACCCCGGACAAGCCTGCCAACCACACCAACCGTAACTGTTGGGTAATCAAGCAGGCTGGCAAGCTTACAGCCGAGGAACAGGGCAAGGGCCCCCGCAGCGAGGACGACGACGAACCTCGCGGGCCAAACAACGGAGGCCAAAAGCAGTTCCCTCCTAAGGTAAAAACCATGAACATGATCTACGTCACGCATATACCCAAGAAGAAGTGGAAACGTGCACTTTGGGATGTCTACGCCCTAGAGCCGGTGGCCCCAAAATACAACCCATGGTCGGCTTGTCCGATCACCTTCGACCGGCGAGACCATCCGACCAGTATTCATCATGGAGGAACGGCGGCCCTGGTGCTCTACCCCATCATGGATGGATAGCACCTCACTAGAGTCCTTATGGATGGAGGCAGCAGCCTCAATCTGATTTATTCAGATACTATGAGAAAGATGGGAATCGATCCATCAAGGATCAAACCCAGCAACACAACCTTTAAAGGTGTGATCCCAGGCGTCGATGCACGTTGTTCGGGAACCGTGACCTTGGAAGTGGTCTTCGGTTCGCCCGACAACTTCCGAAGCAAAGATTTAATCTTCGACATTGTCCCTTTCCGTAGTGGTTACCACGCACTTCTCGGCCGAACAGCGTTCGCCCGCTTCAATGCCGTTCCGCACTACGCATATCTGAAGCTCAAGATGCCAGGACCGAAGGGTATTATTACCGTTAACGGCAACACCGAGCGCTCGCTCCGAACGGAGGAACACACAGCGGCTTTAGCCACCGAAGTCCAGGCCGCCGAAGAGGCGTCAAAGGCCCAGTCTACCATCAAGGCACTGGACGCATGCAAACGTGCCCGAGCTACGACCTTGGTCCCGGAGCACTCCCGCGCTCACCCTAAATAGGGATATGCGCCCCACATCATGGCCTACCCAGCCGCGAAATACGTACCTCGGGTGCACAACTTCGCGCTTAAGATTCCATGGGCAGTTGTGGGGGCAAACGACTCAAGGGCCGAGAGCTCGGTTCGACCGAGCCACGGCCAAAGATGTTCTCGGAACACCACTGAATAAATAGGCACCATCTAGGGCCTGACCAGCGTCAAGCTGGTACCTCGCGGCGATTTCTCAAAACCCTTCTTCAAGGGCTCGTTCGCCGAACATTATTACTTCCGCCAAGCATACAATCGATGACTCCAATCACACGGAAGCTTCATAAAGAGCAAAGGCGCAGACGTGCGGCAGGGTGCAGTAGGGACGTCAAACCACTCATGAAAGCCCTGTGTAAACCTTTCCTCTGATGTGTTTATTTCTTAAAGTATCTGTAAAAGCTACTTCGGCAGTTCGGATTGTACGGATAGACGTCACGAAATCAAAGGAAATAAAGACCATTTTTCTCCGGTCATACTGCAGTCAATTATGTTGCGCATTCCTTTCCGCTTTTCGGCCGAAGTAAACTATTATGATACGTTCCTTTTTAGATGTGAACGGCTAATAGACTGGGGGCTCGACCATAAATCTTGCCCCAAACATCATTCCGGCACCAATTTCATTACATGTGCTCGGTGTCATGGATATTGCATTATATGAATCAGTTCCGAATTATGTCTTTGGTCAATGGTTAGGTTGCCCGGCTCCGGTGTTTGCCCTCTTACGTTCCGCATTGTTCGACTAGGAGGGTAAAGGGAGAACCACTGCGATTGTACTTCTAGCTAGCCTGGTTAAGTACCTCAGTGGAGAAAGCCGAAAACCGACTGTCATAATAAGCAAGAACTGGTCGGCGATCCGATGACAAGTGTCAAACTAAAAATCGATGGAGATTAATCCGTGTTTAACGAAGGGTTCGCTGTTACAGGAACCAAGTGATAATGGTATCAACCTCAGTACGTCCGGATATCACATATACTGGGGGCTAGTCACTAGCCCCCGCAGTCAAGCTCCTATGGCTAAGTGAAAGCACTAAAGCCGCATAGTCTGACTGGCTTGTTTTCCTTGCACACAACCGCCTTCGGGCACCGAGACGTCGGCTAAGGGTTAAGGTGTTCGGGAGAAACACCCCATGCAGTATCTTCAAGGGGGTTGAAGCCAACGACTGGTAACTTTCAGTTTAAAATGGCCGCACAGGAGTCAAAATAAAAACACAAAGGCATTACATATAAAGCCGACCAATCACATTTTTAAAAGCACAGAAGTTTTAACTTCTCGGATACAAGGAAAATAAATTCATTCATAAATTACATCTTTCGAGCACTGGGCCTCTATCGCCCGAGCACCATCCATCACGATGGGAAAGTACTGCTCGGGGCGCCTGTGCTCCTTCCTAGGGGGCGGAGGTCCGGTGGCCACCTCAGCTGGCTTGATCTTCGGCCAGTGCACCATGGTCTTGCCGAAGGCCATCCGAGCTCCCTCAATGCATACGGAGCGCTTCCAGGCATCAATCCGGGGCGTGGCATCGTACAGCTTCTGCACTAAGCCAAAATAGCTACTCGGCAGCGGCTCCGAAAGCCACAGCTTGACGCAGAGGTCCTTCATCGCCGGCTCCGCCATCCGATGCAACTCCATCAGCTACTTCATCTGATTGTTGAGGAGGGGAGGGTGTTCGGGCGCTTGAAACTGCGCCCAAAACAGCCTCTGCTCGGCACGACCCTCCTGGGATGCAAAGAACCTAGTTGCATCCGATGCACTCCTCAGGAGGTCCGCAAAGGCACCTGGGGAAAGCCACACTCGTGTGAGCAAAGCGAACCTGTTACCACCAAAGACACTTTGCAGTAAGTATGGCTTACCATCCACAATAAGTTTAACTTGGCGGAGTTCCTCTTGGTAGCCTCGCGCCTCCATCCGCGCCTCCTTAGCCGCCGATCCCAGTGAGGTTAGCTCGGTGGCCTGATCCTTATTCTTCTGCTCAAGGACCTCACATTTTTTGAAGGCATCCTTGAGCTCTTGCTGCACTTTAGACACTCTAACCTCGTGCTTCTGGCTAGCGGTTTTCACCGTAGCCAGTTCGGCCGCAGCCTTCTGCTCCATGGCTTCCTGCTGAGCTTTCCTCAGCTCGGCCTTGAGGATCTCGACCTCCGCGGTGGCAGTTGCCGAAATGTCAGTCGCACCCAGTTTAGATTAATTTCTTAAACATTCCTAAAAACAGCTGTATTAAACAGTTTAACTCGGACTAGCCTTGCGCCTCATCGAACCGCTTATTTAGCAGGCCGAGGTCATCCTCAGAGCTCTGCAGCTTTTGATTCAGCTCGGCCAGATCCTCGGCGTTGGCAGCTGCTGCCGAGGACGATGTCTGCACATTAGACTAAGCACATTAGATTCCCGAGTTATCGATTTTTGATCCTCTGACCGGCTTTCTCAATCCGGCCAGAGTCTCGGGGGCTACTGCTCATTTTTGCTATCATCTACATCTCCACAAGTTATTCGACCCCCGCATGAGTTTTTCATAACTCACACAGGGCTCGAGGGCTACTGTGTATGAGGTTTCACGATCATATAAAGGAAATTTTCTAAGGAAAAGTCATTACATGGCCTACCTTGAAGCCTATCAGAAGGCCGTTGAAGGCCTCCTTCAGTCCACTATCCACGGACCGAAGACTATGCAAAACCGTGCCCATCAGGACACGGTGTTCTTCGGAGATGGAGGAGCTGGTTAAAGCTTCCTCCATCTCATCCGGCCACCCAGTCGAAACCCGCCCTTGAACGGGCGGGGGTGGCGGCGGCACCTCGGCTCCTCCCTCAGTGGAGACCGGAATGGTTGGCCCCTTGTGCCTCAACAGATCCGGAACCAATTTTGGGGAGAGCTCGGACTATCCGGGCTCCCCCTCCTCGTTCCCCAGAAGGGTTCTCCCCTCCTGGTCTTCGGCGGCCGAGGTATGCACCTCGGCCATAATAGCATCGCCCCCTTCCCCTGTGTCCGGCACGGGAGGGGTCCTCCTTGACAGGACCTCTTCGGCCTCCTCAAAGACCGGGGGAGGCGAGTGTAACACCCTGGATTTTGTCTTTTTATTTTATTTGGATTTTATTTGGATTTATTGAATATTTGGATTTGCATTTGAGGTTTTCTGTCATCTCTTTTGGACTTACCACTTGGATTTATTTTTGATTTTCTTCCAAGTGGGTTCTTCCATTCTTAAACCCTCCCTAGACCTCATCCCTCCCATAATATTGCCATTGGGTATTTTTATTTAATGGCATTATATGCTTTTTCTCTCTGAAAATGCCTATTTTCCCACAGAGCTATGAAGCAACCCCTATTTTTATTGCCCTAAAAATCCCAAGAAAATTCCCAAATATTCTTTGGGTCATGCCCCACCTTCCTATGCAAAAATATCCCATGGTCATTTGGAAAATTTCAGCCCAGGAAAATATTTTTGCTTCTGGACAGAAAAGTCACTTTGTGAAGCAACTATATTATTCCTTGATCCTTTTTAGCTGAAATTTTTACCACTTAATGACCTTCCTAAGTAATGCTTAAATGCCTAAAACCAGCCCCAGAATCTCAGCCATTTGTCCTCAGTGCTTGGAGCAAGTTTCTGTCCAGAAACTTTAGCTCTAGCTCTTGTCACCTCCAATGCACCACTTGGCAAGCCCAGAGTGTTTTTAGGCACCGCGTTGAAGAGACTTCACGTTGGACATGGTGTGGCAGCGCCGAAAGCCACCCCCGTGCCAGTGCACGCGGTGACCGCGTGCGGGCAGGGTGCAGCGCACGCGCTCTGCCCGTCGGGTCCGATCGGCCGCCGTCCAACCACCCTCCCCGCGACACCTCTCCGTGTCTCAGCGCCGCAGCCAATCCCCGTGCACCACACAGCCCTCTCCCTGTTCCTCCCCGACGCCGGAATGCAGCTCGTCGGAAGAGGCCGAGAGCTAGCGGCGGGAACAGTGAGCTCGCGTGCCCGTTTTTCGCACGTAGTGCGTGCCACTGTGGCCGCACGCGTGCACCGCGCCGCCCTGTGCTCCTCTGCTTCACCCCGCGCCGTTGCCCGAGTCCTCACCGCCCCCAGATCGCCCTGCCGTTCCACTCCGGTGGAGCCCGAGCCCTGTCTCGCCTCCTCCTATAAATAGAGCCCCTCCCCGACCGTTCTAGCCATCCCAAACCTCCTCTCCACTCTCAAATCGATCACTAGTAGCTGGTGGCAACGCCGGGAAGGCCTCTGGCCTTCAAATCTCGCCGGCGACCGCCGCGGATCCCTCTCCTCCGTTCACTCATCCTAGTCCACCTCAGCTCCAACCACTGCCACCAACGAGACCGTAGCAACCTCCTGAGCACGACGGTAGCAAGAACTCACCGGATTGTCGCCGGAAACGCCGACTCCGATTAGCTCCGCCGCCGGCGTCTCTGGAGAAGATCGCCGCGACGCCGTCCGACCTCCTCTGCTCGAGTTTCGGGTACGTGTGTGACCGTCTCGCCGAGCTGAACCCATTCCCCTCCTCTCCGGTGATCGCCGACGTCTCCTCGCCGGAGAAACGCCAAGGACAGCGCCGCCGCCCTCTGTTTCTCTCTCTCTCTATTTAATCCTGACATCGGGCCCCACCCGTCATTCTCTCTCTCGCTCCCGAACCGGTACGTAAGTGGAGGCGTATTTTCCGAATACGCCTTCGACGTGGCCGCTCGGTTAAATTCTTTTAAATGGAAATTTTGACCAGATTCTAATCCAACTTTGACCTGCAATAACTTTTAATCTATAAGTCCAAATGATTTGATTCTTTTTGCTACTGGTTTATAAAATTCCAAATTTTCTGTATGCCAAATTTCAGAATTTTTCTTGCTGTTGAGAATTTATGGTGCAATAAACAGTAATATGTGACATTTTCTTTTTGCTTTTAATTTAATTTCAGAAGACCCTAATTGTGTTGAAGAAGGCCAGGAGTACTGTGACACTCCTCTGAACCAAGGCAAGCCACAACATTCATATGCAAGGATGGCATTGCAATAACTTTGGTTTAATTGAATTAAATTCATCATATATTCACTATTTAAAATAACTTGCTACATAAACCTTTTTGCATAGACTTTAATCTTGTCATTTTGTTAATATGCAGTAAGGTACATGTTTTATTGATAGTGTGCAGTAGGAATCATGTCATATGCTCATATGGTAGTATGATGCATTCACATTTCATGACCGTGACCCGTGCATCCATTCATTCACTATGACTCGAATCATTTTCTTTCAAGTTAAAATTGATAATAATTCAACTTGAACATGATGTTGATCGAGTCATGGTGCCACCGAATCGAGCTCACCAGTGCAACCACACTTGCCTGGATGGGGAGGCCCTAATGCGGTCTATTGTCATGCCTCTCGCCGGTGCCTCCTACGAGGAAGGTTGTACTCTGGCGCTACCCTGGCCCAGTAGGCAGTCACAACCTTGAGGACCCAAGTTTTGATGGTACCGAGGTCCCCGTTTGGGACAATGTTATTGTTTGGCCATGACGGTGGCAGCCACAGAGGTGGCGGATGTCACATGTTGACATCAGGGTCACCCAGGACATAGCCCAAAGGGGAGTTTGTCGGAGTGGCCGGGAGAGTGTCATGCAATAGATTGGTTTTGTCGGAATGTCGTTGGTCCACCCGAATGGGAGCACGAGGCCATGATTTCCGTGGTGTGGGTACGGTGTACTAACCTCTGCAGAGTGTATAATCTATCGATAGCCGCGTCCTCGGATATGGACACAGTTCGTAGTAGGTCACACCGTGGGTCAACAGATATAATTAACTTGACACTAAGATTCACAAGATGTCACATGCAAACATGGTGATCGAGGATCACTATGCAAGGTATGAATGTGATCAAGTGAGGATCACGTTGGTAAGTTGTGAACGGTGGTTACGCGGTAACCCCGAAATGGTAAGTTGGTCCCGAGGACCATGGCAATATTTCACGCACATCTCATGTTGAGTAGCATCATGCTCATGCATTAAATCTGTTAAATGCCTTGTTATTGTTTGTCGCACTTGTTTTGTTTTCTGTGAGCTTGCGAGTACATTCAAAGTACTCACCTGGCTTATCATACCAGATGCAGGAGAAGCCGTGCAAGGAGTTGACGTTGAGCAGTTTGTCGCGATCTAGGCCGCATCCCAGCAGTGTCCCTGTGGAATGGAGTTCCGCTACCTCGTCGTTCCGCTGTCATGTAGTAGTTCCCTTATCATCGAGGCCCCTGCCATGTCTACTAAATAATGTACATAAGTGCAGCCGCACCGTGTGTGCTGCTTGGCCTCACTCATCATGTAAGATGTAAACCTATGTTTCCGCTAAGAGATCAATAAAGCGGTTGTTTTCTGTACCAAGTTGTTGTTTATTGCCAGAAGACTTGATCTCTGTGCTGGCAATGCAAGGTAAACCGGTTGCTCTGAGCCGGGGTGCCACAACGCTTGGTATCAGAGCCGCGCTGACTGTAGGACGCCCTAGACAGCCAACGCGTTAGAAAACGGTAGTCTTAGTCTCGGTAGTGATTTGAGACTTGATTGTGCACTTGGGTGTTGCACTGCATGCATATAGCTTACTTTTTATGCTGACCAGCTAATGTTGTGAGTGTAGATGGCACCAGTCCCTTATCCGTACCAGCCTGAGCCGGCACCTTCCACCTTCCCGCATCTTCTTACCAACGTGTGGCGCCGACTCTACCCCGATGGCGATGACCCCATATACTAGGTGTACCGAGAGCAGCTTGCTGGCGGCGTTTACGAGTATCACGCAGAGGTCATCATGCACAACAGTACCGTGGTGGGCACGTACACTCGCTCCACCAAGGGCGGGACTGCCTCTACACCCGACCAGGCGGTCCAGTTTGCAGCATTTGAGGCTCTCACTGACTTGCGCTATAATGAGGTTCAGATGCAGACTCACCCCGGTTTCTACTTCTATCCGTTCCTGTATGAGTCAGGACAGATCCGCTTCCCTTACATTAATCCGGAGTGCGACCGGTTAGCCAGTCACCTGTCTCGCTACATAACCGTGGGATATTTTCTGATTACCAGTCTAGCCCAGGAGCTGAACCGCATTCGAGGTGAGCTAGCTGCCGCTCGATCTGCCTTGGCTCCACCTCTGCTGATCCACACATCACTTGTCCCTCCAGCTACAGTACCTCCACCCACACTCGTGGTCCCCACACCCTCCCAGAGTAGCTCAGGCACTTCGGTAGTGACTCCTCATGAGTCCCCAGCCCAGTGGGCTATGCTTCTCGCTACCCCAGCCGCTCCGATGCTGAGGAGTCACCCTGCTCCAGACCCTGAGGGAGAGCCTTCCCGTCAGCGTCGTCGTGTTTCCTTTGCTCCGGATGTATCCGTTATCAGTTCCGGTTCGGAATCTGACACCGAGGAGACACCAGCAGGACCGTCAGTGTGCCAGTGCGATCCCGGTCGTCCCATGTAGACGAGGATGATGTGGTGTTTGGTTGTATGCATGTAGTGGTACTATCCATGTTGTTACCTTGCTATGTATGCTGGATGGTGTATTGTATAATTATGTTGCTTTCTGTTTTTCGCTTTGGCTTTTCTCGATTTCTTTTTCGGGTTTGTTGCTTCACCTCCCTATTTTTGCTTGTTTTCCCCTAATGGATGTTGCTCATCTCGATGCTTCGTATTGGGAAACATATATAGGATGACAAGGTGTGGCAGTAACTGTCATGGTGGCGACGATACTCCAGTTCGTCGATCTGCCAGACAAGCCGGACATCCTCCAGAGCCGTATCAGCCACCGCCTCCTCCACTTCAAGCACCCACAACAGAGCAGATTATGCGGATGTTTGAGGAGAAGAGAAACCAAGACCTGATGGAATTCCTGAGAGGCATGCAGACTGTGGTTGGGCAGAATAATCACAATGGTAATCATTCCAAGTTGTCAGACTTTCAGAGGACCAAACCGCCGAGTTTCAGTCAAGCTGTGGACCCGATGGAAGCCGATGATTGGTTGAGGACCATAGAGAAGAAGCTGGAAGTTGCTCGCACCGAAGATGCTGACAAGGTACCATTCGCCACTCATTATCTAGAAGGCCTAGCTGTGATATGGTGGGACAATGCCAAAGAGATGTGGCCCGTTGAAGACGAGATTACTTGGGAAAAATTCAAAGACAAATTCCGCAAGTACCATATTCCTGCCGGCATCATGAAGGTCAAGCAGCGAGAATTTCTCACTCTTACCCAAGGGACCTCGACTGTAAGTGAATATTTAAACAAGTTCAATCATTTGGCCCGTTACTCCACTCATGATGTGGCCACTGAAGAACGGAAGATAGATCGGTTTCTCGGAGGGCTCAATCTTACCCTCCGATGTGCACTCAGCATGCTGGATTTCCCCGACTTCCAAACTTTGGTAAACAAGGCACTCATTGCCGAAAGGGAACACAAAATGGTTAATGATCATAAGACTGCCTTTGAAGACCGCAAACGCAAGTTTGAACCCAAGAAGGAAGGGCAAGTTTTTCAGAAGTTTCGTACTTGGCAGCAACCTCAGTTCGAGTTCAAGCCGACCTGGCAGCAGGGGAACATCAAGAATGAAAGTCAGATCAAGACTGTGGTCGCCAAGCCAAATAAGGAAGACTGTCAGCGTAACAATGCCTGTTTCACCTGCGGACAGACTGGGCATTACGCTAGGCAGTGTCCCAAGAACGGCAAGGCACAAGACAACCTGAAGCCTCAGGTCAATTATGTGGGACAATTCCCCAAACGGAGGTACATTCAAGGGCAAGTTCATCATATCTCCGCTGAAGAAGCCGCCGAAGTCCCCGAGGTGGTCATTGGTATGTTTCCTGTTAATGACATACCTGCAACAATTTTATTCGATTTCGGGGCTTCCCATTCTTTTATTTCGCGGAGTTTTGTTGCCCAACATCGTCTTCCCTATACTCTTTTGGACAAAACTATGGTGGTACAGTCCCCCGGATCCAGGCTCAAGACAAATATTGTATGCCGAGGGTTGACAATATCAATCTATGGAGTCATCTTCCCCGCATCACTGGTGTCCATTGAGTCTCCCACCTTGGATATTATTTTGGGGATGGATTGGCTGATAAGACACCAGGTCTGCATCAATTGTGCAACAAGAGAGGTCACACTAATAAATCCCTCGGGCCAGTCCGCTCGATTCTATGCTGGTCGAGCCATACCAAAGAAAGGGATGGTTTATGCTGCCATTGCAACCGAAATGAATCTAGTCCCAGTGGTCTGTGAGTTCCCAGATGTGTTTCCAGATGAATTACCAGGCATGCCACCTGATCGAGAGCTTGAATTTTCCATTGAGCTGGTGCCCGGAACAGCACCAATTTATAAGAAATACTATCGAATGCCTTCGTCTGAACTAGTGGAGTTGAAGAAGCAATTGGATGAGATGCTCCAAAAAGGATATATTCGCCCCAGTTCATCTCCTTGGGGTGCACCTGCAATATTCGTGGGCAAGAAAGACGGCAGTCTTCGGATGTGTGTTGACGACCGTGCTCTCAATGATGTCGCAATCAAGAATAAATACCCGCTGCCCAGGATTGATGATTTGTTCGATCAACTCAGCGAAGCTCAAGTGTTCTCCAAGATCGACTTGCGCACCGGGTATCACCAGCTGAAAATCAGAAAAGAAGATATCCCTAAGACAGCATTCACCACAAGATACGGGCTGTACGAGTATACGGTCATGTCATTTGGACTGACCAACGCTCCTGCATTCTTCATGCACATGATAAACAAGGTATTCATGGACTTCTTGGATAAGTTTGTAGTGGTGTTCATTGATGGCATCCTCATATACTCCAAAAGTGAAGACGAGCACAAGCAACATCTCCTAGCAGAGTTGGAAAGATTACGCGCTCATCAACTCTACGCCAAGTTCAGCAAATGCGAATTTTGGCTAAAAGAAGTGGGATTCCTTGGGCATACCCTTTCCGCTCAAGGAGTGGCCGTGGACCTAAGCAAAGTCACCGAAGTTCTGAAGTGGAAGACACCTGTTTCAGTAACAGAAATCAGAAGTGTCTTGGGTCTAGCAGGTTATTACCGTCGCTTCATTGAAGGCTTCTCAAAGATTGCCAAGACAATGACTGAAGTGCTTAAGAAGAATCAGAAGTTTATATGGACCGAAGCATGTGAGAACAGTTTCAATGAGCTCAAGACCCGTTTGACTACCGCTCCAGTGCTGACTCTACCAGACATCTACCGGAGCTTCGACATCTATTGCGACGCATCCAGGCGTGGCATTGGGTGTGTACTTATGCAAGATGGAAAGGTCGTAGCCTACGCATCAAGACAGCTCTGACCCCATGAGGAGAACTACCCAACACATGACTTAGAAATGGCAGCAGTGGTCCACGCCTTAAAGATTTGGAGGCATTACATCATCGGAAAGCGATGTCAAATCTACACCGATCACAAGAGTCTCAAATATATATTCACACAGCCGGACTTGAACCTCCGACAACGAAGATGGCTTGAGTTGGTCAAAGACTATGACCTGGGTATCAACTACCACCCAGGGAAAGCGAATGTGGTCGCCGATGCCCTCAGTCGCAAACCGGCTACCGCAAACTCATTAATTGAGCGTCTCCACCCAGCACTCCAAGAAGAAATAGCTCAGCTCAATATGATCTTATGTGATGCAATCTGCGCGGTTACCTTGGAAGTAACCCCTACCCTAGAAGACGAAATTCGAAAGGCTCAACCTGGTGACCCGATGTTACTAAAGATAATGACTCAAGTACTAGAAGGGAAGACGCTAGACTTCTACATTGATGACAAGGGTACACTGCGATTTCGGGATCGAGTCTGTGTACCAGACCTCAAGGGCCTAAAGCAGCAGATTCTGAAGGAAGCTCATGAGTCCGCATACTCTATTCATCCTGGGGGCACCAAAATGTATCAAGACTTAAAGCAAACAGTCTGGTGGGAAGGTATGAAGAAAGACATCGCTTATCACATCGCCTGTTGTGATATATGCAACAGGGTGAAGGCTGAACACCAGAAACCAGCCGGTCTACTTCAACCCTTACCCGTTCCACAATGGAAGTGGGATGATATATGCATGGACTTTATCGTGGGATTACCAAGGACACCACGAGGAAACAATGCCATATGGGTCGTGGTCGACATGCTTACCAAGGTGGCCCACTTTATTCCAATCAGGACCACCTACCGTGCAGACCAACTTGCTCAACTCTATGTATCCAGGATTGTCAGTCTGCATGGGGTACCCAGGACTATCACTTCAGACCGAGGATCTTTGTTTACCTCAGCATTCTGGCTACGTCTACACCAAGCCTTGGGAACCGCCTTGAAGCACAGCACCGCTTATCACCCGCAGACAGATGGACAGACAGAGCGAGTAAATCAAATCTTGGAAGATATGCTTCGAGCATGCGCTCTCGCACAAGGACCCGAATGGGAAGACAGCCTGCCATACGCTGAGTTCTCCTACAACAACGGATATCAGACTAGCCTCAAGATGTCACCTTTTGAGGCCCTATATGGACGTAAGTGTCGTACCCCGCTGAACTGGTCACAGACAGGAGACAGCCGAATCTTCGGGACCGATTTGATGATGGAAGCAGAAAAGCAAGTAAAGGAAATTCGAGACCGACTGCAAGTGGCAAAATCTCGTCAGAAAAGCTACTATGACTCAAAGCATCGGCAGATCAGCTTCGAACCAGGTGAATATGCATACCTCCGAGTTACCCCCATGAAGGGAGTTAAGAGGTTTCACACCCGAGGAAAGCTCGCACCAAGATACATAGGTCCATTTCCAGTTATGACCCGAGTTGGTAAAGTGGCTTACCAATTAGAGTTGCCTCCCGAGCTATCCGAGGTTCATGATGTGTTTCACGTATCTCAACTACGGAAATGCATCGCACCACCCGCACAACAGGCAGATATGACAGAACTAGAGCTTGCCAAAGATTTAACATACGAAGAGAAACCCTTGAGAATCCTAGAAGAAATGGACAGAGTCACCCGCAGCAAGACTATAAAATTTTACAAAGTCCAATGGGAGCACCACACCGAGGACGAGGCCACCTGGGAAAGAGCGGATTTCTTAAGGACTGCATACCCATATTTGTTTCCTGAGCAACCGAATCTCGAGGACGAGATTCATCCTAAGAGGGGGAGGTTTGTAACACCCTGGATTTTGTCTTTTTCTTTTATTTGGATTTTATTTGGATTTATTGAATATTTGGATTTGCATTTGAGGTTTTCTGTCATCTCTTTTGGACTTACCACTTGGATTTATTTTTGATTTTCTTCCAAGTGGGTTCTTCCATTCTTAAACCCTCCCTAGACCTCATCCCTCCCATAATATTGCCATTGGGTATTTTTATTTAATGGCATTATATGCTTTTTCTCTCTGAAAATGCCTATTTTCCCACAGAGCTATGAAGCAACCCCTATTTTTATTTCCCTAAAAATCCCAAGAAAATTCCCAAATATTCTTTGGGTCATGCCCCACCTTCCTATGCAAAAATATCCCATGGTCATTTGGAAAATTTCAGCCCAGGAAAATATTTTTGCTTCTGGACAGAAAAGTCACTTTGTGAAGCAACTATATTATTCCTTGATCCTTTTTAGCTGAAATTTTTACCACTTAATGACCTTCCTAAGTAATTCTTAAATGCCTAAAACCAGCCCCAGAATCTCAGCCATTTGTCCTCAGTGCTTGGAGCAAGTTTCTGTCTAGAAACTTTAGCTCTAGCTCTTGTCACCTCCAATGCACCACTTGGCAAGCCCAGAGTGTTTTTAGGCACCGCGTTGAAGAGACTTCACGTTGGACATGGTGTGGCAGCGCCGAAAGCCACCCCCGTGCCAGTGCACGCGGTGACCGCGTGCGGGCAGGGTGCAGCGCACGCGCTCTGTGCGCTCTGCCCGTCGGATCCGATCGGCCGCCGTCCAACCACCCTCCCCGCGACACCTCTCCGTGTCTCAGTGCCGCAGCCAATCCCCGTGCACCACCCAGCCCTCTCCCTGTTCCTCCCCGATGCCGGAATGCAGCTTGTCGGAAGAGGCCGAGAGCTAGCGGCGGGAACAGTGAGCTCGCGTGCCCGTTTTTCGCATGTAGTGCGTGCCACTGCGGCCGCACGCGTGCACCGCGTCGCCCTGTGCTCCTCTGCTTCACCCCGCGCCGTTGCCCGAGTCCTCACCGCCCCCAGATCGCCCTGCCGTTCCACTCCGGCGGAGCCCGAGCCCTGTCTCGCCTCCTCCTATAAATAGAGCCACTCCCCGACCGTTCTAGCCATCCCAAACCTCCTCTCCACTATCAAATCGATCACTAGTAGCTGGTGGCAACGCCGGGAAGGCCTCTGGCCTTCAAATCTCGCCGGCGACCGCCGCGGATCCCTCTCCTCCGTTCACTCATCCTAGTCCACCTCAGCTCCAACCACTGCCACCAACGAGACCGTAGCAACCTCCTGAGCACGACGGTAGCAAGAACTCACCGGATTGTCGCCGGAAACGCCGACTCCGATTAGCTCCGCCGCCGCCGTCTCTGGAGAAGATCGCCGCAACGCCGTCCGACCTCCTCAGCTCGAGTTTTGGGTACGTGTGTGACCGTCTCGCTGAGCTGAACCCATTCCCCTCCTCTCCGGTGATCGCTGACGTCTCCTCGCCGGAGAAATGCCAACGACAGCGCCGCCGCCCTCTGTTTCTCTCTCTCTCTATTTAATCCTGACATCGGGCCCCACCCGTCATTCTCTCTCTCGCTCCCGAACCGGTACGTAAGTGGAGGCGTATTCTCAGAATACGCCTTCGACGTGGCCGCTCGGTTAAATTCTTTTAAATGGAAATTTTGACCAGATTCTAATCCAACTTTGACCTGCAATAACTTTTAATCTATAAGTCCAAATGATTTGATTCTTTTTGCTACTGGTTTATAAAATTCCAAATTTTCTGTATGCCAAATTTCAGAATTTTTCTTGCTGTTGCAAATTTCTGGTGCAATAAACAGTAGTATGTGACATTTTCTTTTTGCTTTTAATTTAATTTCAGAAGAACCTAATTGTGTTGAAGAAGGCCAGGAGTACTGTGACACTCCTCTGAACCAAGGCAAGCCACAACATTCATATGCAAGGATGGCATTGCAATAACTTTGGTTTAATTGAATTAAATTCATCATATATTCACTATTTAAAATAACTTGCTGCATAGACCTTTTTGCATAGACTTTAATCTTGTCATTTTGTTAATATGCAGTAAGGTACATGTTTTATTGATAGTGTGCAGTAGGAATCATGTCATATGCTCATATGGTAGTATGATGCATTCACATTTCATGACCGTGACCCGTGCATCCATTCATTCACTATGACTCGAATCATTTTCTTTCAAGATAAAATTGATAATAATTCAACTTGAACATGCTGTTGATCGAGTCATGGTGCCACCGAATCGAGCTCACCAGTGCAACCACACTTGCCTGGATGGGGAGGCCCTAATGCGGTCTATTGTCATGCCTCTCGCCGGTGCCTCCTACGAGGAAGGTTGTGCTCTTGCGCTACCCTGGCCCGGTAGGCAGTCACAACCTTGAGGACCCAAGTTTTGATGGTACCGAGGTCCCCGTTTGGGACAATGTTATTGTTTGGCCACGACGGTGGCAGCCACAGAGGTGGCGGATGTCACATGTTGACATCAGGGTCACCCAGGACATAGCCCAAAGGGGAGTTTGTCGGAGTGGCCGGGAGAGTGTCATGCAATAGATTGGTTTTGTCGGAATGTCGTTGGTCCACCCGAATGGGAGCATGAGGCCATGATTTCCGTGGTGTGGGTACAGTGTACTAACCTCTGCAGAGTGTATAATCTATCGATAGCCGCGTCCTCGGATATGGACACAGTTCGTAGTAGGTCACACCGTGGGTCAACAGATATAATTAACTTACACACTAAGATTCACAAGATGTCACAGGCAAACATGGTGATCGAGGATCACTATGCAAGGTATGAATGTGATCAAGTGAGGATCACGTTGGTAAGTTGTGAACGGTGGTTACACGGTAACCCCGAAATGGTAAGTTGGTCCCGAGGACCATGGCAATATTTCACGCACATCTCATGTTGAGTAGCATCATGCTCATGCATTAAATCTGTTAAATGCCTTGTTATTGTTTGTCGCACTTGTTTTGTTTTCTGTGAGCTTGCGAGTACATTCAAAGTACTCACCTGGCTTATCATGCCAGATGTAGGAGAAGCCGTGCAAGGAGTTGACGTTGAGCAGTTTGTCGCGATCTAGGCCGCGTCCCAGCAGTGTCCCTGTGGAATGGAGTTCCGCTACCTCGTCGTTCCGCTGTCGCGTAGTAGTTCCCTTATCATTGAGGCCCCTGCCATGTCTTCTAAATAATGTACATAAGTGCCGCCGCACCGTGTGTACCGCTTGGCCTCACTCATCATGTAAGATGTAAACCTATGTTTCCGCTAAGAGATCAATAAAGCGGTTGTTTTCTGTACCAAGTTGTTGTGTATTGCCAGAAGACTTGATCTCTGGGCTGGCAATGCAAGGTAAACCGGTTGCTCTGAGCCGGGGTGCCACAGCGAGGCGCGCGATTCGGTCCCACTCTCCGCCAGCGCGGCCGGTGGAGAATCCCCCTCCGAGACTCGATCGGTAGGGAGGTCGCACGGCGGGCTATAATGATCAGAAGCAGGAGCGCGATCAATAGCACGCTTAGTTCGGCTAAAAATGCATAGGTGTATCTTAGGATGCGTACCTTTGGGTCCGCGGTTTAATCCTGGGGGTCCTCCGAGGAACCTCTTCAGAGGCCTCGGAGTCCTCGGCAGAGGCCGAGCTGTTGTTGGACAGGGCCACCTTGGCCCTGCATGGTTTTTTAGGGACAGGAGGAAGCTGATCCTCCTCGGCGTCCTCGGACGCCGCCCTCTTCCTTGTTCGGGAGGAATCGCTTTCCTCCCCATCCTCTCCCTGCTTCTTCTCCTTGTAGGGGAACGCAGTAGAAAACAAAAAATTTCCGACCTACGCACCAGCCCAGGACCACTATGGAGACTGCATACAAGGTTTGATCTTTTCGTTACCGACTCATAGCGTAGCGGAAGTAGAGTCGATGACGATCGGCGGTGCAGATCCCCGCAGCTAGGATTTACAACCTCCCAACCGCGAGGATGTACTCCCTCGTCTGCCCCACGGACAGCCCTCCGGGAGGCGGTCAGACAGTCCCTCGTACGGTGTCACAGACAGCCCTTCGGGAGGACCCTCAAAACTCAGACGGTCACTCGGACAGCCCTTCGGGAGGACCCTCAAAACTCGGACGGTCACTCGGACAGCCCTTCGGGAGGCACTCTCGAACAGCCCCTCGGGCAAAAAGATCGAACCTACGACCTCTCTACGGGGTTGCACACATACGGTGTCATCTATCCGGCAGGGCTTCGCCGTCCAGAACTAGTTCTTGCCGGAACCCAGACAGCCTTTCGGCTCTACGAAACTATTTCGCTGGGAGGGAGAGAGAAGCCAGAAATGTCATGGCATGTGTATGTTGAGAAAGAGTGAGTCTTTAGGCAGCCCCCTCCACCCCTATTTATAGGCCAAGCCCAAGGGTGGCTTCTCCAAGAAGCCAAGGGGGAAAATACCAAAAGGCCCTCAAGGTGGCTTCTCCAAGAAGCCACCCAAAAAGCACTTTCACTATTCACGGAAACCTTTTTCCGCGACCGTTAAATCCAAAAATATTTCTGTGGGTCTTAGAATAATTCCAGTACCCACTAAAATGATTTTGGACACATTCCGAAACAATTCCGGATTAGTGATTTTCATCTGCAAAAAGCAACCAAACCGGTTCCGGCAGCTCCGGAACATTTCCGGTTTTTATCCCGGAAAAATCCCAGAAGTTTCCAGAACAATTCTGGCACCCTCCAAGAATTTCCAGACGTGTGTCGAAACCAATTTGACTCAATGGTATACCCTGAAACAACTTTTCAGTTTTACCGAAACTATTCCGGTGCTCTCTCTCCGGAACTTTTCCGCCGTCTCCAAAACTTTTCTGGTGACTTTCTCTCAGACTCCCTGTCTAGTATTCAGCAGATAGATGACCCTTAAGCGTGTGACCCTATAGGTTCGGTGAAGCATAGACATGGCCGGAACACTTTCCGATCAATGATCAACATCGGAGCCGTGGACACCCATATTGACCCCTATACCCACACGAATAAATATTCGAGTGAACCTCCAGTTGCCGTGTGCTATTCCTGTTGCTTCGCTATATGTTACAAAACCCGAGGTGAGATTTATTGGCATCCCCATGGATCAACAACTTGTCCACTATGCCAGTTACCTCGTTGCCGGTTTTGTTCTCTTTTCTCGTTCCCGTGTTCCGGCATCCCTGTGATCAAATCACAATGTGTCTGGCCAGACAATGGTGGATACCGTAACACCGAGAGGGCCCAGAGATATCTCTCCATCGTCGGAGGAGCAAATCCCAATCTTGAGCTATCAAGTCCCTTGACATACTTTTCCATGAACCCGTAAGCCGCCGTAATAGCCACCCATTTACGGATGACCTTTAACAAACCCCAAAGTTCATGAATCAAGCATGAAGAAACTCGATACTCTCATGGTCTAAGGAATTATGCAAACATTAACTTTCTCTGTGTTATTAACCATTAACTTGTGACGAATGTATCTCATAGCATAACATCAATTTGGGTCGATTCAACACAAATGTTCTTCTAACATTGTGCCCTCAAAGTTGCCGGCATAGTCATGCCCATGATCAGGAAAACAGAACCATCATGCAACACTTGAGCTAGTCTTAGAGGCCAGACTAGGAATACATTTTACCGTTTATTATTCCACACGTGCATATGAGTCTTCCTCCGAGCCTCGTGGTTATTGTAGACTCGAGAACCATAGCAGTTATAGCATGGAACATAAACATAATTACAAACATGGAGATAAATAATAACATTTATTATTGCCTCTAGGGCATATCTCCTACACTCCTCCTCTAAGGCGGAGGGGGCCTGGGTGTCCCCAGATCTAGTGTCCGGGGGTCCTCGGGAACGGAGGCCCTCTCTAGCCTCCTTCTTCTTCTCCTTCTTCTCTGGCGCCTCATACGGCTCCTCGGCCAACATGGCCATCTGCAAGGCCGTCCTGGGGCCCTCGGGCAGCGGGGCCGGGCTGTCAATTCGCTCGGCCTTCTTCAGCCAGCTCTGTGGATGGGAAGAAAGGGAGTTGAGTACTTTGTTAGAAAGGAACAATCCGAACACAAGAGTAAAACTTGTCATACCTCGCGAGGGGGGTTTGCGGCGTCAAGGCCGATGTCTTACTCCTCGGCCGACCAGTCCTTCTGCGGCTTGAACAGCACCTTCCATAGCTGAGAGTGGGAAGAGCGGTAGAAGCTGAGCACGGTGGCGGGGTCTTCGGGCTTGTAGACCCACATGGGGGAGGCCCGGTCTTGAAAGGGGAGGATGCGGCGGCAAAGCATGATCTGAATCACGTTGGACAGTTCAACCCCCTGCTCTATCATCTTGGATATCTGGCTCTGCGCAACGCCACCTCCTTGTTTGACCCCCAGTCGAGGCCCTTCTTGGTCCACGAGACCAACCTCGTGGGGGTCCGAATCTGAAGGCGGGGATCGCCGCCCAGTCCGCGTTCCGTGGATTTGTGATGTAGAACCACTCTTTCTGCCAGATCTTGACAGTTTCGATGAAAGTGCCCTCTGGCCACTCAACCCGGTGGAGCTTGCTGACCATCGCCCCCCCCCCCCCCCCCCCCGCAATCCGCCTGTTGGCCATCGACGATCTTCGGCTTGACATTGAACACCTTCAACCACAAGCCGAAGTGTGGTCGGACCCGAAGAAAGGCCTCGCAGATGATGATGAAGGCCGAGATGAGCAGGAAGGAATTCAGGCAAGATCATGAAAATCCAGCCCATAGAAAAACATCAGGCCCCTAACGAAGGGGTGGAGGGGAAAACCCAGCCCTCGGATGAAATGGGGGAGGAACACCACCCTCTCGCCAGGCCTCGGCGTGGGGATGACTTGACCCGCCTTCGGAGTGCGGTGAGCGACATCGGCGGGAAGGTAACCCGCGTTCTTCAGCTCCAGGATGGTGCTCTCGGTGACGATGGAGGCCTCCCAATTGCCTTAGACCCGGAGCCGGCCATGGCTGGATTGAGGGGATGGCCGGAGAGGTTCTTGGAAGGGAGAACAGATCTGGGCGCTGGAGCTCAAGAGATTGGGAGGGCAACGGCGTAGGAGAAAGTGAGAGCGTGCGAAGGAAATGGTGGCCGCTCCCCTTTTATGGGCTACCGTAAAACCAAGGGTCCTTTTACTGCATCGCAGGCCTTGCCGCTTCCCCGTATAATCGTGCCATTATGCACGCGTGGGATAGCGCAAATCATTGATCATATCCCTTAAAAACAGGACACGATCTCCATATCGATGGGACGCGCCAATGGAGGAACCGCCTCGAACCGCGAATCGAGTTTTCATAACCAACTCGTGGTCGTGGAAGGTCGAGACCCTTCGGCAAAAGTTGTCAGATGAGGTCACTGTTCACACCTATGCGACTGGCCTTCGGGGCTAAGTTATTGATACACTTCGGAGATCGAAGCATAATTCGGGGAACATATGGCTAGGCAACCCTTGAGGACTTGATTCAGAGGGGTTGCAGGCTTGACACAAGTATCATAGAAGGGAAGGAACTGGTCCACAAAGCCGATAGTGTTTGGGGGGACTCGGGCTGCCGGCCTATCTCTCATAGGCCGGACTAATGGGCCGCTCTTAACTCATCGAAGGAAAGCCGGATTGCGGGCAACCCCGTGCACCAGAAGGAAACCTCCGAAGACTTGGCGTCTCCTCCAAGAGATGTTTAGCGTAGCCGGCATGTTTATCCCTTGATGGCAACCGGCCATATGTAACCCTAGGTCCCCCTGGTGTCTATATAAACCAGAGGGTTTAGTCCGTAGAGGCAGGAGAACCATTATCGCTAGACCTACCTAGGGTTTAGTTCATCCGATCTCGAGGTAGATCAACTCTGTAATCATCATACACATACATCAATACAATCAAGCAGGACGTAGGGTTTTACCTCTTCGAGAGGGTCCGAACCTGGGTAATCGCTGTCTCTACGTTCCTCGTTACTCATTGACTCCGCGATCCACAGTTCGGACCCCCTACCCGAGATCTGCCGGTTTTGGTACCGACAACTACGCCAAGGCAAAGTGTTTTGCTAGAGAGTGTGAAAATTTTGAAGAAAATGTTTTCTACAAAAGAGTGAGTGGGAGGACAGTGCAACTCGACAAGATTGCAGAATCTTCGTGATCAGGTCAAAGAGAAGAAACACTAGAAGTGATTCTAGAATTTCCTACCACGACTGATATGAAAGACTCTACATGAGATATAGAGACTTCAGTCGAACTTGCAGTTGAACCATATAGGTTGGAAAAATTTGTGCAGACCTTCATGGTATGCAGACGAAATATTGTTGAAACAAACAATGAATCTATAATACACAGAGAAGCGTTGATGGGCCTTGACTCCGGAACTGGCTATACGCCAAAAATAATCCGAGATAGTATCCATACACATAATTCAAGTTTAGAACTTGATGGACCCTCTGAAAGACTTAAAATCTAATATGTAGTGATGGATCTATAGATTGACAAAGATAAAAATGTTTTATAATGCTAGACTTGTTGCAAATAATTTATAAGAAGATCAAGGAGTTGATTATGACGAGATTGTCTCATCGTAATAATACTTAAAGTCGGTTCGGATTATACTAGCAATAACTAAATATTTTAGTTATGAGATATAACAGATGGATGTCAAAATAATTCCCATGAGATGGAAATAGAACCAAGGTTGTACATTTGATACGGTCCAAGGCAATTTTGTCGATCCAGAGAATGCTAATAAGTGTGCAAACTTCAAGAGATCCTATACTGATCTGAAGCAAGCATAGTGGAGTTGGAATCTTCGTTCTTATGAAATAGTCAAATAATTTGATTTCATTGAGGAAAGCGAAGATGCTTGTATTTTCAAGAAAGTAAGTGGGAGCATGATAATATTTCTAAACACTATGTGTGCATGACACATTGTTGATTGGAAATTATATAAATTTCTTCATACGGATTAAAACTTTATTGAAACTAGTTTTTCAGTAAAGTACTTAGACAACATATAGTCCTGCAATTAGGCAAAATGATCTATGGAGATAGTAGTGTCTAATCAAGCATAGCCAAAATACATATTGACAGAATACTAAAGCAGTTTAGTATGAATGCCAAGAAGAGTTTCTTGTCAAAGTCACATGGAAGGAGTTTTAAGCAAGAATCAGTATTCTGAAATACTGACGAGCGAAATACATGATTTCAATCACACTTGTCTTTATTTCATGATATGTAAAATAACCAGATATGTCCAGTACTCCAAGTAAGTTGTGATTAAAGTTACTAGAATGGTTAAAATTGCTGATCATAGGACAACAGTAAAATGTCGTTAAGTAGTGACGACATGTTTCTTGCATACGGAGAAAACGAAGAGATTGTTGTAAGGAGTTGCATCAATATAGGCTTGTTGTAAGTAGTACATCAACAAAAATCTTCATCAGTGGTCAAAGCGATTTTTGATTTCAATTAAATGATTTATGGTCACACAGTAAATTGGAATTGGTCCAAAAGATTACTGTGGTGAATTCTATAACAGAAGGCTGAGTATATTGTCACTTTAGAAGTAAAAATAGAGGGTGATGAATCAAAAGTTCATTTATGAGCTTGGTATGATTTCTAGATGATTGTGCAAATGGAACATTGTTCTTAATAGTGGTTCCATAGCTCAGTTTAAGGAATCATAGGTCCTGCCAGTGATTCAATACATACAAAACCAGTTTCACATAAATTACGAATTTATGTGAAAACATGACAGATGCATTGAAATGCAAATAATACACATGGATCTGAAGATTGTCAGATTCGATAGGATGAAGTCTATACCACAAGCAAAGCATGGACTGACACCGGATTGCCATTGGTGTAAAAGTTAAAAGTGCAAACTACATTATTGACTCTAGTGCAGGTGGGAGACTATTGGAAATATGCCCTAAAGGCAATAATATTATATTATTATATTTCCATATTCATAAGTAAGTGTTTATATTTCATGCTATAACTGCTGTTTATATTTCATGCTATAACTGCTATGATCCTGGAGGGGAAAACTCGGTTTGACACGAAAAGGGAAAGATGCGCTCATACAAAAAGATAGGGGTTTGTATAAGCGTCTCCCATCACCGGGTAACAAAAAGTTGCGGGCGTGCCAGTGTACAAAGTACAAGAATACAAAAAAATGGGGAAAAGAAAATGTGGGGCCTGCTGGCGCAGCCAAAGGATCAAGCGATCATGGTCTCCTGGTTCCCGGGGGCCTCGGAAAGCCCCCGATTAATTACTCTCGCGGATAGTACCGCGGGACACCTTCGATTAAGCTGCGCAGTCGTCGTCTTCGGTCTTCGCTTCGCGTTCCTCATGCATGGTGGTGGTGTGTGTGTGGCGGTGGCAGAGTCCGTGTACAAATGGGTACACGCGCCGTCGAAAACGTGCCCTTTGCTCCGGCCACGCCCGCCTACGCCGTCTTGCCTCATCGGCCTCGAGCGGCGTCGATGTTGTTGTTGAGGTAGCATGCATGGTTGGGCTTGGCTTGGACGTCGTCGATGACTTTGTAGATTCGCCCGAAGTGCGAGCGGTATGCCCCGCGGGAGTAGATGTTGGAAGGACGAAAAGGAAGGGATGGACGTGTGACACGAGATGTGCACACATCCGAAGATGACCGCATACACCGCCGCCAATAGCGGAGGAAGTCGCCACCTCGCGCTGCTCGGCGTGGTGGCCGCCGCCGGATAAGATGCACGCCAATGAGCGTGCGCCGCCGACACGGAGTGCCGACGGTGATGTCGAGCCCGCCGCCTGGATGGAAGCACCCAGACCGGGAGCCGCTATACGCGAGCGGACCCCGGTTTGTCTGACATGCGTGCGTGCCGAAGAAGAGGAGGCCGCGCAAGATGTGCACACATCCGTAAACGACCGCATACGCCGCCGCCACTAGCGAGGAAATCGCCGCCTCGTGTGTCGAAGCGGCCCGGAGTGCCGCCTCCGGCGGCAATGAGATTGCCACCTTACACCGGCCGTAGCCAGATAAGACGCACGCCAATGAGCGTGCACCGCCTACACGGGGGTGCCGACAGTCACGCCGAGTCCGCCTCCAAAGCGGATGCATCCGGACCAGGAGCCACTACACAAAAGCGGTCCCCGGTGCGCGTCCGTGACGAAGGAGAGGGAGGCCGCGAGATACGCCTAAGCGTGTCCCGGCCCCAGCCGGATGATGTCTCCGTCGTCATAGTTACGACGAGTCGTCGTGACTCGTCGAGGGCCGCGCCGCCGCCGGCGCGTCGAACGGACCGTGTCACCGAGTCCCGACAAGCCCATGGCGCCTCCATTGACCGGCGAGACGACGGCGAGTGAGACCTCACGATGCGGCGGAGCCTTGCCCAGGTGCCACCGGTGGTGTAGGTAGAAGTTGTGGCGCACTAGATTGCGCCGAGTTGAACGCCGGGTGTCGTCGAGTCCCGGCATGATGGTGTTGCCGGCGGACTCGACGGTGGAGGGTGCACCGAAGACCGTGCATGGACGGCGGCCCCGGTACGTCGCTGTCTTGCGTGGAGGGTGTGCCGTGGCAACCCCAACACGTCCTCGCCGATGGAGGGTGCACCGGGGGTTGCGCATGGACGGCAGCCCAGCATGAAGGGATCACCGGGTGCTGCACATGAATGGCAACCCTGGCACGTCGTCGCCGGTGATGAGTCCGGCGTGAAGGGTTGCCGGGGGCTGCACACGAACGGCAACCCCCGCGTCGTCGCCGGTGGTGAGTCCGGCGTGAAGGGTTGCCGGGGGCTGCACACGAACGGCAACCCCGGCGCGTCGTCGCCGGGGGTTGCACACGAGAGGCAACCCGGCGTCGTCGTCTTCAAGGCAGGCCGGCGTGTCGGAGTCGCCGACGGGGAGTGCGCCGGAAGGTACACACCAACGGCAGCCCAACGTCGCCTTCCTCATCAGAAGAAATAGAGCCGGCGGCCGGCTCCGGCCGTGCGGCCGCGGCTCCGGTGGCCACCATCCAGATGTGTGTGGAGAGAGAAGGGACATGAGATATTAGTAATGGTTCTCACCTTGGGAAAAGATGATCGGCATGATGTTGATCTTCGCCTGCGGCTCCGTTGAGCCTCGCCCGGGAGTCTCGGCCGCCTGATGCACGCGCTCGCCGCGCACGTTGCCGGCTAGGTTGTCCTTCTCCCGGCCGGCCGTACCGGAAGACAGCCGAGGGCTCTTGCGTGAGGTTGGCCCGGATCTCGTACGCCGCCTGCGCACGAGAACCTCCGGCTACCTCCTCCTGCGTCTTCCTGGTCAAGGCGTGTGAGAGAGATGGATCTCCCGTCAGACCTTATCTCCCCCTGGATGTGGTGGGTGCCTCGGTATTTATAGGCAGATTTTTTTTGTTTTTGAGACAAAGTATTTATAGGCAGATGGAGATGGGTCTGGCGCTGGGCCGTCGCGCCATTCCAGGTCGCGAATAAGTAAATCTACCGGAACTGAAGTATCCGCCGTCCATGTCAACATCAAGATGCATACTGTCCTTTAACTAATAAACTAAGAAATCTTTTGTGGGCTGAAATACATCTCTATACTAGCCTGACACCATCTGACCAATACGTGAACATGCCCCCACAACCTTTCCATGTAGTCATGCATGTGTACTCCCAGACCACTCCACCTATAGTACTAATATTTTACTTTGTTGTTAGCTATTAAATGATTAATATATTTTAAATAAATGTTTTATTTTTAAATCTTTTTATATATTTGAATTTCTAAAGACAAGATCTTTAAAACAAGACCAATATTCAATATATTTTAGCGTAGTTTGAATTTTACTGTTTCATTCAGTTTGCATTTAAAAAAAATGGATTTCACTCATTTCAAAAAACTTGTTTCACTTTGTTTAAAAAACTGATTTCACAATTAAGAAAACAAATTTGAGTCATTCGAAAATATAGATTTAACTCATTCTAAAATAGATTTAACTTATTTTGGAAAACTAATTTTATTCATTTTAAAACACTGATTTCACTCGTATCAAAACACATATTTAAGTCATTTCAAAGAACTGGTTTCGCTCATTTCAAAAAGGTAATTTTACTTATTTCAAAAAACTAAATTCACTCATTTTGAAATACTAATCTCACTTATTTCGAAACACATATTTCACTCAGTTACAAAAACAATTTCACTCATTTCAGAAAACAGATTACGCTCGTGTCAAAAAACAAATATAACTCAATTTAAACATCGATTTTACTTATTTGAAAACACATATTTCATTCGTTTCAAAGAACTGGCTACACTAATTTCGTAAAACTGATTTCACTCATTTCAAAAAACTCATTTCACTATGTTAAAATAATGATTTCACTCATCTGAAAATCTGATGTCACTCATTTCAGAACAATAATTTCACTAAGTTGAGAAAACAAATTTCACTCATTTTCATATGTCAGTTCGAAATGGATTTCAGTCTGTGCGAAAAACTGATTTCACTCGTTTAGAAATTGATTTCACTCAAAGCAAAAAAACGGATTTCAAATATTCCAAAAAACTGATTTGACTCAATTCAAAAAACAATTTCACTTGTTTCGTAAAACAGATTTCACTCATTTAATAAAAAAATGTTTGAAATAATTAGTTTCACATGTTTTACATGACTAGTTTCAAAATTCTGAAATAACAAGTTTCACGTATTTCGCACCCAAAAATGTGTCATGTGTATGAAAAACATATTTCACTCATTTAAAAAAATTGGTTTCACCCAATTCATTGATCATATTTCACTATTTTCAGAAAGCTGATTTCACTCATTTCAAACGTTGAAATTTAAACATGTTTGAATGCATTCAAGATTGATCTTGTTCTAAAGGTCTTGGCTCCAGGAGTTCAAATATATACAAAGTTTCGAAAAAAAAATTGTTTTGAATATATGAACAATCTAAATAGTGAAAAGACAATTAAAAGTGATGGATTTAGAGATGGAGAGAGGAGAGATAATGTCAGAGACATGCATGTCATAGTCTGTACCATGAGCAGTGAAAAGAGAGAAGCAGGACCATGCATGCGTCCTTTGCATGTGCATGGTGGGCCCGGTCTGATGAAATACGGTGACTTAAATAGGGAAAAGAGGGGAATACAAATGTACACCTTTTGAGCTGGCAGCATGCTATTGGTGAGAGAACCACCGGTACATACCGGAACCGGTAAAAAACACTTTGCGTTCCGCGTTGGCACTTCAACCCCGAATAAGTAAATTTACCGGAACCGGTAGCTAGCGGTGAAGGATCGGCCGTTTGCTTGCTTCTCTAAGATTCGCGACAACTTTTAGCGTATAAAGTAAAATATGTTTTGCTATGCAATACAAATAGTAGAGAAAGTAATACACTGGTGCATGTAAGGTTTGTGGCTGCTTTAGAAAGAGAGAGAGAGAATAAAGAAATGGAGAAAAGGACTACGCATGCGTTCTCTCGTCCCAAACAAAACAGTGGCATTTTATTTCGTGATCACATTTTGAATGGCTAATAACTTCTGAACAGAATTTCCATTTGTGAAATTTTATATATATTTGAATTCAAGATGATACGACCTTTAAAACAAGACCGGTTTTTGATACATTTTGGCTAGTTTGAATTTTACTGTTTCAGTCAGTTTCACATTACAAAAAAAGTGATTTCACTCATTTAAAAAAAAGGATTTCACTCGTTGTAAAATGCCTATTTCACATAATAGAAAACACAGATTTTCGTCATTTCAAAAAACTGGTTTCTCATTTTAGAAAGCTGATTTCAGTCATTCAAAAAACTCATTTCTTTATATTCAAAAACCCAATTTCACTCATTTGAAGATATTGATGTCACTTATTTCACAAAATAATTTCACTCAATTTCGAAAACATATTTCACTCAGTTGAGAAAACATATTTTGAAATTGATTTCACTCAATGTAAAAAACTGATTTCAATTACTTAGAAAGAATTATTACACTCAATTCAAAAAAAATATCAATTCAGAAAACAATTTCACTCGCTTCATAAAACAAATTTCTCTCATTTATAAAAAAGATTTGAAATAACCAGTTTCACACATTTTAAATAACTAATTTAATTTTTTTGAAATAAGAAGTTTCACGTATTTCACACCGAAATATGTGTCCATGTGTTTGAAAAAAAGATTTCACTCATTTCAGAAATTCGTGTCATTCAATTATAAAACACATTTGAAATATATTTCACCCAAGAATTTGAATTTATGTAATTAGATTTCACTCATTTCAAAATTAGATTTCACTCATTTCAGAAAACATGTTTAAATATATTCAGTTAAAAACAATTTCACTTGTTTCAAAATTAGATTTCACTCATTTCAGAAAACACATTACTCTCATTTGCAAACCTAATTTCACTGCAAATTTACGAAATACATTGAAATGTATTTCGCTCATCACAAATATCAGTTTCAAACACTGAAAATATTGTTTCACACTAAAAATTGGTTATATTTCACTTTTTCCAAATAACTTATTTCACCCATTTCTGAAAACACACTACACTCATTTACAAAATATAGATTTCACTCATTTCACTAGTTTCAGAAAACACATTACACTCATTTTCAAAAAATGTATTACACTCGCTTAAACTAATTTTACTCATTACAAAAAATAGATTTAAAAACTAATTTCACTACATATTTGTGAAAAATTGAAACGTATTTCACTCATCACAAAAAAATAATCAGTTTCAAACACTGAAATAAGCAGTTCCACACAAAATATATTGAGTGAAATATGTTAATTGAAACGTTGGAAATTAAACGTGTTTGAAATATATCCAAGATTGATCTTGTTCTAAAGGTCTTTTTGCGAGGAGTTCAAATATATAAATTATTTCAGAAACAAAAATATAGTTTAAAAGACATGAATGATTAACATTGACATGGGTGGAATAAAATGATGGGTTTCTTGGTGAGAGAGAGGAAATAGTGAATGTGTCATAACCTGTACATGTGAGTCAGAAAAATATAGAAGGAAAGGACCATGCATGCTACCTTTATCTGCCAATGGTGGGACCCACAAGAGAGAAATACTAACACTTAAAGCCAAGAAAAGAATCAAATACATGTTACTGTACTAGCACAAATGTCCGTGCGTTGCAACGGGAGAGAAAATTGACGTGTGTCGCCTGCAAAAAAGAAAAGAAAATCGACATGTGTCCATCAAAAATTCCACCAGGAAGGCACGACGGCATACATACATTGGCACCAACAGCAGCAAAGAGGCGCATGCCAAAGTTTGGAAGGAAAACATTATCAATTCAGAAAGTCAATTTGGCTCCCTGGAGCATATGCTCCCGGGGCCAAAAAAAACATTTTGAAATGAAAAAAAAATCAAGACAAATTTTTTATGTGTATTTAGTCACATTCAAATGCTACCCGCAAATTTTGAGGCAAAAAGGTTAAGCATTTTGGCTTGTGCAAAAAAAACAAATTGAACACGAAAAGTTACACCAAAATGTCACCCCAAATTTGTTTTTTTGCGGACGAAACACCGCCACTCCGTTTCGCATGAAAATTGTCATGCATGCTTGCGACACTAACACAAATATCTACAAAACAATTCGGAATTTTTCAGAAACATTTAATATATATTTTTGTGTTACTGTTCATCCGGGTGCAAATGCACCCGAGAGCCAAAACGCCAGCCCCCAATTCAATTGTGCATTAGTCACGAAGGAAGCTTTAATACTGGTGCTAAGGAACACTTATTATTTCATAATCTTGAAAACTACTATCTCGCTTAGGGTTTTTCATGCCTACCTCACGAGTCTCGGCAATCAAGGCAGGCAGATAGTGATTAAAAGGAATATCTTGCTTTTCTTAAAATATTTGATTAGAAAAAAAAATGTTGCATGAATGAAACGTGCAACAATTTTTGTCTTTCTACCGAGAAGGGTCTTTCTATCTCATGCAAGAGCCACAGCCCACCATTCCAGTTAATTTTTTTTCTTTTTTTTCTTTATCTCATCCAGTCTCCAATCTCCTTTCTTTATCTCATGCTGCAGCCACAGCCCACAATCACATTTAAATCTCTCCCTCTCTAAATCTTTCTCTCTCTTTTTGATCTGGGTGTCTTTCGACCTATCTCATGGAGCACAACAATCTCCTTTCTTTATGTCATGCAGCCCCCAATCGAATCTAATTTAATTAATCAGAACTTTCTTTCCTGCACAAAGTGTGTGTGTCTTGTGGATTACCGTTTGTTTCTTGTTTCTCCATGTGGCTCGTTGTCTATACAGGCAACTTGTGCAAGTATATAAGTTGGTCAGGTTTTATGTAAAAAGGCAAGGTGGGATTATTTCTTTTGTAAACTAACCTCTTTCTCCCATAATCATGAGCTAGCATAGTTGGCGGAGTTGTTTGGTTGCTACAGGCTTATCGTGAGATCGACCCACCATGCAAGGGATAGTTTTTATTTTTATTGCAGAAAGAAAGCCCACCTTCATTCTCACGGCCCACAAGGAAAAATCCCGCCAGAAGGCCACTTGCTTGGCACCTGGCCCAGCACACGGAACAACGTGTGAAGCCGCAGGTCGACGGACGAAATTTCGACGAACGAAGGGCAGGTGGACGAACGTAGGAAAATGGTCCGTGCGTTGCAACGGGATAAATATTCATCGAACTCCGGTACTCCTAAATCTATCACTATGACTTTCTCTAAAAATAATAATAAGGATTGTCAAATATCCTTAACATGAGGAAAAATCGTTCTTTCAAGCCGACCATCTTTGTAGAATTGTTTCTTTTCTTTTTGCGGGAAAATGTAGCATTGCTAGACTTGCGGCTGGTGCTTTGCTAGTGAGTAAACACCAAAATGAGGGATAATCGGCTATAGTCCAATTCAATGTACATAATACCATTTTAATTTAAGCTAACACACGCGTTAATACGTCGATTAAGGGATTTCTTTGATTCTCCCAATATATATACTTTTATACAGGCCTGTGATGTAATTCGAGGTAATCACCATGTAGAGTACAACGTGCATGTTAATTCGCCAAGGGCACTCCCAGTATTTGTTGTGCACATGATCTCATTTTAATTTAAACTATAACCACCTGTTTCATTAAAAGGCGTGGAGTGCTGGGAATTGCATTGGAGTTAGGCATCATCATCTCAATCAAATCGACCATGTACGTTGTCTGGGCCGGTCAGCTTGAAGTTGCTTTATTTCCCTGGCCAGAGTTATTAACGTATAAATAAATGACAACCCGAGAATCATCACACCAGGTCTTTTGGTCTATTGGTTGCGAAATATCCATAGCGTGGCTGAGGTCTCGAGCACGTCAAACAAATGCCCCCCGTCGAGTCAGAGCTTGAGTGCGGAGCAAGTCGAGCTTGACTCGACGAACAAGTCTTTTTTGCCGAGGAACCGGGCGCAACTCATCCGGCTGCTGCCCATCATCTTTTTTTTTTCTTTTTGCGTTGGCACTTTGCCTGAAAGCTAGCCATGGAGGTTCTTTCTTATGTCCTTTACATAGCACTAGCATATATGCCTGTGCGTTGTAACGGAAGAAAAATTACTAAAAAGACAATTGGTTATGTCATTAGAACATATTACATTTGTTTTGTTATTTGTCCATACCACATCTGGTGTATAGTTAAATACTATACCACTTCATCTCTACCATCTGCATGACAAAACATAAAGACTTTCAGTCAAACGAAATAGGCATGACCAAACATAAACATATTCAAATAAATAAGTGGCGAGTTATAAACAGATCCTATGTATGTAATCCGTAAAAATTCCCGATCAACTAAAAATATAAGAAAAGAGTGAACTTTCAGAATAGAACCCATTTAAAACAGAGTGATTTCAACTAAAAAAGCGATTTATTCCCTTTTACCTTCATGCTTCAGAAACAATAAATTGCAAAAAATCTCCTCCCATTCAACTCGCAAAAAGTTCAGCAAGCAGAGGGTTTCGACCATGTCATTCTCATTTGGGCTAATTTGAATAAACGTCGAAGTTTTTGAGCTCCACCTGCAGTGCCTTGTGCATTCTAGTCTGTTACACTTTGATAAACCTTATATTGGATATCTTCTTTCCAAAATTAGAAATTTTCAAATAAAAAAATCCAGTTGAAAAACAAAAATTTAATAGGGCATTGGTTAATTCTAAGCCGGACTCAAAAATATGCATGTTCTCTAAACACAAAGAGATAATGAGAATTACACAGGAGATGTAGAATATATACCTGAATAGGAGGGGCAATAAGTAGCTGATCAGTACGTTAAATTTTTTTAGAGAAAAGTCCACATTTCAACCCTGAACTAACCACACAGTTTAATTTACAACCCTGAACTTGAAAACCGGTCAAAATACACCCTCAACTTACCACAAGGTTCAAAACTCAACCCTGGTCTCGGTTTGGCGTCTGTCAGGTGGTTTTGACCGCAGTCAATGCTGACTTGGCACTGCCAACTCAGCCTAGAGCTTGGAGGACTATTAAAAAAAGTGGAGTCCCGCACGACCCCCACCATTCTTTGACCTTCCTCCCGCTCGATCCCAACCTCCCCTCAACCTTCCACCGCCGGCGCCGCCGCACTCCAACCCCAGCGCTATCCCGGCCACCCCACGGCGCCCTAAATCCCGCTGCTCCAGCCGCCCATAACTCATGCAGCTCCGCAGTACCCTACCCACGCCGCCCGGCTCCCACGTCTCCCCGTCGCCAGATCCCGGCTGCCTGGCGACCACGCCGCTAGATCCGCCCTGCCGCAGGCCCCCGCGACGTCTCTCCTAGCCATGGTGGCCGAGAATGCTCCGTGAGGGGATCTGCGCGAGAAGCACGACGCCACCCTCCCCAGCCTCCTCCAAGCACGGATCCAACCGTGGATCCACAGCGTGGTGGCGGTGGACGAGGACGAGTACAACGGCTGCACCACGCCGCCCGTGTCGAGGACCTATGCGTCCGGCAACGACAGCGTCTGGCTGGCCAGTGGCGACAACCGCTTCGGCCACTGCTACCTCTGGATGAAGATCGTGGTGAACGCCTCCTCACCACCCTCATTGTATTCCTTGCCATATGCTCGAGTTAGGCTCTCCTCTGTTACATTTGTTTGTTTTCCGTGAGAGTTGGTTTGTAGTTCTAGTAGCTAGTATTAGGATTGTGTTTGTGTTCCTGTGGACTGTCCAGGATGTGCTATGTTGCCGTGAGAGTAAATGAGTAATTATTTCTGATGAGAAGTTCATGTCTTTGCATGCGACGACGAATGCTTCCTTTTATGCATTTCAGCGACTTGTTTTATTTCGTCCTTGTGTTCATCAGAAAGCTTGCATGCTGGTTGCTGTTCTGCACTTCTGGACGGTTTTGCTGAGATGCAGCGGGTACAGGAGAGAGTGCGCGACAGATATGCAGCAACTTCTGGCCGCCGGTCGCCGGCGGTGGCCGGAGTTAGGCGGCAGGCACAGCGGCGGGAGCAACGGCTGTCGCGGGAGGAGCAAGGGCTCGGGGTCGGGACACGAAAAGGGAAAGATGCGCTCGTACAAAAAGATGTATAAGCGTCTCCCTTCACCGCGGAACAAAAAGTTGCGGGCGTGCCAATGTACACAGTACACGAATACAAAAAGATGGGGAAAAGAAAACGTGGGGCCTGCTGGCGCGGCCAAAGGATCAAGCGATCATGGTCTCCTGGTTCTGGGGGCCTCGGAAAGCCCCCGGTTAATTACTCCCGCGGATAGTACCGCGGGACACCCCCGATTAAGCTGCGCAATCGTCATCTTTGGTCTTCGCTTCGTGTTCCTCATGCATGGTGGTGGTGTGTGTGTGGCGGCGGCAGAGTCCGTGTACAAAGGGGTACACGCGCCGTCGAAAACGTGGCCTTTGCTCCGGCCACGCCCGCCTACGCCGTCTTGCCTCGTCGGCCTCAAGCGGCGTCGATGTTGTTGTTGAGGTAGCATGCATGGTTGGGCTTGGCTTGGACGTCGTCGATGACTTTGTAGATTCGCCGGAAGTGCGAGGGGTATACCCCGCGGGAGTAGATGTTGAAAGGACGGAAATGAAGGGATGGAAGTGTGACACGAGATGTGCACACATCCGAAGACGACCGCATACACCGCTGCCAATAGCGGAGGAAGTTGCCACCTCGCGTGTCGAAGCGGCCTAGAGTGCCGCCTCCGGCGGCAATGAGATTGCCACCTTACACCGGCCGCAGCCAGATAAGACGCACGCCAATGAGCGTGCACCGCCGACACGGGGGTGCCGACGGTCACGCCGAGTCCGTCTCCAAAGCGGATGCATCCGTACCGGGAGCCACTACACAAAAGCGGTCCCCGGTGCGTGTCCCTGACGAAGGAGAGGGAGGCCGCGAGATACGCCTAAGCGTGTCCCGGCCCTAGCCGGATGATGTCTCCGTCGTCATAGTTACGACGAGTCGTCGTGACTCGTCGAGGGCCGCGCCGCCGCCGGCGCGTCGAACGGACCGTGTCACCGAGTCCCGGCAAGCCCATGGCGCCTCCATTGACCGGCGAGACGGCGGCGAGTGAGACCACGCGATGCGGCGGAGTCTTGCCCAGGTGCCGCCGGTGGTGTAGGTAGAAGTGGTGGCGCACTAGAGTGCACCGAGTTGAACGCCGGGTGTCGCCGAGTCCCGGCATGATGGTGTTGCCGGCGGACTCGACGGTGGAGGGTGCACCGAAGACCGTGCATGGACGGCGGCCCCGGTACGTCGTCGTCTTGCGTGGAGGGTGTACCGTGGCAACCCCAACACGTGGTCGCCGATGGAGGGTGCACCGGGGTTGCGCATGGACGGCAGCCCAGCATGAAGGGATCGCCGGGTGCTGCACATGAACGGCAACCCCGGCGCGTCGTCGCCGGTGATGAGTCCGGCGTGAAGGGTTGCCAGGGGCTGCACACGAACGGCAACCCCGGCGCGTCGTCGCCGGTGGTGAGTCCGGCGTGAAGGGTTGCCGGGGGCTGCACACGAACGGCAATCCCGGCGCGTCGTCGCCGGTGGTGAGTCCGGCATGAAGGAATCGCCGGGGGTTGCACACGAGAGGCAACCCGGCGTCGTCGTCTTCAAGGCAGGCCGGCGTGTCGGAGTCGCCGACGGGGAGTGCGCCGGAAGGTACACACCAACGGCAGCCCAACGTCGCCTTCCTCATCAGAAGAGATAGAGCCGGCGGCCGGCTCCGGCCGTGCGGCCGCGGCTCCAGTGGCCACCATCCAGATGTGTGTGCAGAGAGAAGGGACATGAGATATTAGTAATGGTTCTCACCTTGAGAAAAGATGATCGGCATGATGTTGATCTTCGCCTGCGGCTCCGTTGAGCCTCGCCCGGGAGTATCGGCCGCCTGATGCACGCGCTCGCCGCGCACGTTGCCGGCTAGGTTGTCCTTCTCCCGGCCGGCCGTACCGGAAGACAGCCGAGGGCTCTTGCGTGAGGTTGGCCCGGATCTCGTACGCCGCCTGCGCACAAGAACCTCCGGCTACCTCCTCCTGCGTCTTCCTGGTCAGGGCGTGTGAGAGAGATGGATCTCCCGTCTGCCCTTATCTCTGTGGTGGGTGCCTCGGTATTTATAGGCAGATGGAGATGGGTCTGGTGCTGGGCCGTCGCGCCGTTCCGCGTTGGCACTTCAACCCTTCGGCCAAGCTGATCGGCTTCTTGATCGACAAGGCTGCCAAAGAACGCACATCAAAACGTTCACGTATGTGAGTCGCCTGTACGTGTTTGCAACCGACCGGACGCCTGATCCTTGGCCAAGGCCAAGCCTGGGCCGACCTCTTGTATCTTCTCGAGCCAGATACTCGTATAATTGTGAGGGCGTACTTGATATATGCGTGTAGCCGGCCGCCGGTCGCGTACCCGAATATGTATACATATACTAGTGCATACATGTACATCGACGGTCTGGCACGGGTATTCGGCCACCTATAGACCTGGCCGCCAGCACGTACAAGTAGTGCTAGTACGTAAAGCATCCTGGCCATGCACGTAGGGGCACGTACATACAAAAAGAGTAATTAGTAGGCGCGCATGCACTAAGGGCATGCACGTAGGGGCATGTATTTCATCACACAACACCCACATGAGAAGGTGTTGCACTTAGGCAATTCATTCATATTTAAGAATAAATTTTCTTGTTAAGTCACATACAAAAGCACGTCAAACAAACTCATATGCACGTGTGAAATGATAAACGGATAAAATAAAGGTTCCTAATCTCGCCTCTAAGACTAGCTCAAGTGTTGTTGGTGGTCACGTTTTCCGGATATTAGGATATCGTTAAGTTTAACGATAGTCCTAAAACAACATTGAGATTATGACGTTGGAAGAACGATCATATTGAATCGACCCAATCTTGTCTGTTATGAAATTGAGTTAATATCGTCTATAATCAATTGTAATAACACGGAGTGTTAACGTGTGATCTTGCTCCTTAGACCATGAGAGTATCGTAGTCACTTCTTACCGTACGGTTGACTTTGGGGTTGCTCGAACATCACCTGTAACACGGTGATCATAACGACAACTTACAGGCTCATCGAAAAGTTTGACAAGCGACTAGATAGCTCGAGAGTGGGATTTGCTCCTCCGGCGATGGAGAGATATTCTTAGGGCCCTCTCGGTGTAACGGCATCCATCATCGTCTGGTCAGACACAGGTGACTACGTCACGGGGATGTCGAAACACGACAACGAGAAAGAAGAATAAAACCGGTAATGAGGATTTCGGTATAGTGAGCATAGTGATGACTCAGGAGGATATCGATGCATCCCGGGTTTTTGTGAAGTATCGCGAAGCAAAGGGGACATCACATGATAACCAAAGGTTCACTCGAATATCATTCATGTACTCATAGGGATCGATATGGACGTCCACGGTTCCGCTGTCGGTCATTGAACGAAGGGGTTTCGTTCATGTCTATGAGTTATCTAACCTACGGGGTCACAAGATTAAGGCAATCATGATCTGCTGGGTGTTAGTAGGACGGGAGTGATGAGAATATATTTGTGGAATTGTTTCATTAATATTCGGAATAGTTTCGAGAGGATCCGAAAGTGTTGCGGAGTCACCGGAAGGGTTTCGGTGAATATCGGGTAATACCAGGTATTACCGATAAATATATATAGGTGAAAAATATTTCCGGGGATGTTAAATTATATATAAAATGGTCTGAAAGTATTTAGAACTATTTAATATTTAATTAAATATCAACAGGCCTAAAAAGGCCAAAGGGTGGAAATCAACTTGGGCCACGAAGGCCCAAGTGGGGAGGCACCCCTTCCTATAAGGAAGGAGGCCGAATTGGGAATGGGAGGAGTCAGACTCCTCCCCTAGGCCGGCGCACCAAAGGGGAAACTTTCCCCTTGGTGGCAGCCCCTCCTATCCTATATATACTTGAGGTTTCGTGCTCTTTTGAAGACACAAGTTTTGAAGCCTCTTCTAGTTCATCTAGCCCTAGTTCTAGTTGGTCCTAGTTGACTAATTAGAGCTTGGTCTAGTTCCTCTAATCCTCATAATTAGAAGCCCAGTCTGGACGGCGAAGCGCTACCGGATCGTGAAGGCTGCACGCTTGCAACCAAGTAGAGAGGTCGTGCTTTCGGTCTTCGGTTCGAGGGACTATTCGTGGAATCGTTCACCGACGGTTCGAGGGACTCCAAGTACGATCTACATCGGCACGTTCATCTTCCGCTGCAACTCGGTGACGGTAACGATCGTGATCTCAACCCGTAATGCATCTTCATATTGATCTTGGGTGTGCGTAGGTGCGATTTTTTTTGTTTTCTACTACGTTTCCCAACATCACTATTGTGCCTCGTGCTGGCCCAAAAAGGCACGGCCCAAGTCTCAACATTACTTCTCACAGGGCTTTTCTCAAAACAAAACAAAACTTCTCACAGGGTGCCCCTATATCTCGCCTTCAGCGAGGCCAGCTTCTGACTCGCTGAAAGGGCGAGCGAGATGGGCCGACCCAAGCGCGCGGCAGACCACATCCTCTTTTTCTGTTTTCTTTTTTTGCTTTATTTTTGTACTTTTGTTTATACTTTAAAATATTCTAAATATATATATTGCAAAATAAACACTCTACAGGACACATTTGAAAAATAATGAACAAGTATTTGAAAAATATTGAACAAGTATTTGAAAAATGTTGAACAAGTATTTGAAAAATATTAATCAAGTATTCGAAAAAATGTTGAATGAGTATAGAAAAATTGTTGATCATGTATTAAAAAATGATGATTTTTTTATCATGTATATAAAAATGTTAATCAAGCATTTTGAAAAACAATGTTCAACAAGTATTTGAGAAATGTTAATCAAACATTCGGGAAATGTTAAATGTGTATAGAAAAATGTTGACCATGTATTAAAAAAATGATGAAATGTTTTGATCATGTATATAAAGATGTTAATCAAGCATTTAGAAATTGTTAAATGTGTATAGAAAAAATGTTGACCATGTATTAAAAAAATAATGATTTTTTTATTATGTATATAAAAATGTTAGTGAAGCATTAAAAAATGTTGAACAAGTGTTTGAATAATGTTAATCAAGCGTTTGGAAAATTTTAAATGTGTATAGAAAAAATGTTGACCATGTATTCAGAAAATGTTATTGTTTTATTTGAAAACTATTAATCAAGCATTTAAAAAAATATTGACCATGTATTAAAAAAATGTCGATCTTGTATATAAAAATGTTAATCAAGCATTTTTTTAAATGTGTATATTAAAAATGATGACCATATATTAAAAAAAAATTGTATTGGAAAAGTGTTAAACATGTATTAGAAAAATGTTGTTGACATATACAAAAAGTGTAGAATGAAAACCGAAAAAGAAACAAGAATAAACCAAAGAAAAAAAGAAAATGAAAAATAAAACCGAAAAAACAAATGCAAAAAGAATGAAAAATGGAGAAGAAAAAGAAAAGATACAAAAGAAAACAAAAAAAAAACCCGATGAAAACAGAAGAAAATGGAAAAAGAAAAGCAGTAAAATGGAGAAAGAAACGAAGAAAAACCGATGAAACATAAAGGAAAACAAATAACCCCGAAAAAACAATGAAAACCGACTCTTTTTCCCTATAAGTAGGTTGTGCCCTAGTATTCTACACTAACTAGTGGTTAGCTTCGCTACTCCTCATCTAGGAGACCTAGGTTCGAATCCTGGGTCGAACCCCCCCCCCCCCCCCCCCCCCCCCCCGCGCTGTCCTTTTTCTCTTCACTATTTCTTTTAAGTGCCCGCCTATTGGGCTCTCCTTTTTCTCTTCACTATTTCTTTTAAGTGCCCGCCTATTGGGCCGGCCCGTTGCTGTAGCATTCGGCGCGAGGGTTCCTTCTGCCTCGCTTAATGCGAGGTATATGTGAAATTGGAGAAAGAAAAATCTTCCTACACATCCAAAATTGTTCATTGGGGTTATCCGATGTCCAAACCTGCTAAGTTCTACAGACCCGTTAGGGAGGGGGTCGACTTTTCTACTATCAACCCTCAAAGAACGTCGTTTCAGTGGTAGTAGAAAATTAAGATATGTTCGCATTCATCCTCTGCAGCCGTTGCTTTCTAAAGTCTTCGGAAAAGGAAGAGAAGAGATTCAGAGAGAAGAAATTGTGCTGCAATACTGCTTAACCGGTATGACTTGTCTCTCTATCTTAGCAGAAGCCATTCAAAATGGCCTTGTAGACAGCAAGAATCTCGTCGTTGAACGGGTGTTGTGCTGCTGCTTCGTGACACGGTTTTTTCGCGAATATGTTGCGTATTTTTTCATTGATAGAAGGAGTACAAAGAAGGATACAAACACATGACACACACGTAAGAAGACTTGAACATGATGTCCGGAGCAGAGGGACAAAGGATACTGGACCCGGACAGATGACCAATGTAAGTAGCATTTTTTTTCTCGAGAGTACGCCAATGGCGTACCATATTTTTATAGAAGATAGAAGGTTAATTACAAGAATGCCGTCCCGGATGCGAACATCTGGGAGCGGGGTACACACTCTCAACACCAACACCTACGATAACCTAGGCTAACCTCTCACGAATCGTTGCAAACCACCTACACCAACCCCTGCCCTCCGCCATTCGCGATCTCCTCTAGCACCATGAAGGGATGTCTTGTGCTGCCCTCTGCTGGTCAACCCTGTTAAACACCCTGGCGTTCCGCTGCTTCCACAGGGCCCAAGCCACTGCCGCGATCAATGTGTCGAACCCTCTCCGGTCAGCTACCCTGAAGCTCCTTCTCTCCCTAAGCCACCAGCCAGCAAAAACATCCGAGCTCGTGGTGCCGTGCACGTTGAGCGCAAGAAGGCCAAACACCCTATGCCACACTTCCTGTGCGTAGCTGCAGTTGGCCAAGATGTGATCGACATTGTCTTCCGCCTGCATGCACGAGTAACAGGGTGATGGATGGTCATGTAGTTTGTGCCTGGCTCTCCTATCCGAGGTCCACAATCTGCGCCGCAGGGCCAGCCAGACAAACAGCTTGCACTTTAAAGGGGCCCAACTCCTCCAAGTGCAGGCCGCCGTTGGCGACCTCTGGAGGTACGTTTGAGCATAGTTGATCATAGACTGACTTGGCCGTGTAGACTCCAGTCACCGAGGCAGGCCACGTAAACTTGTCTGGTTCCGTCATGATCACCATGTCACGTGTCCACTATGGGCAGCAAGCTCATCTGCACGAGGGTGCAGTTCGATGCCAGATCCAGATCGAGATCATGAGACTGGTGAGTGTGAGCGTGGATGGAAACAATGAGAGAAAGAGCTAGATGTTGAGACACTGGCACACTGACCTTAAACAAATCGCCAATGCTCCACATTGGTCACGCCATTCTCTTCTCGCTCCCAGCGACCCACCCGCAAGAGCCATCGCATATATGGTTGGTGGTTTGCGCGTGCCGCTCTCCTTTCCTTCCACTGCCAATCGGCTATAAATAGACGCGTCCACTGGTCATCTTGGAGCACGAGTCAGTCAGTCGCCTACTTCCAGGAACTCTGCCTGCCATGGGTCCAGTTGTGCTCCTTCTCGTCGTTGCCGTTGCCGTCTCGATCGTGCCTGCGGCGGCCGAGCTGCCGCGGCTGGAGCACTCGCCCAAGGCGGCAAGGCGGATGGGTCGCTGTCCATCCTTGCCGTCGGCGACTGGGGGAGGCGTGGGGAGTTCAACCAGTCCCGGGTCGCCACCCAGGTACGTACTACTGATTTACTACTACATGGCAGTATGGCACACCCATATGGCTTGCCTTCTCGATCGCTGACACCAGCTGCATGCAGTAGTAAGCCATTTGCCAGCCAAAAATGTTGTGCTTGATTAGCTAGCAAACATGCATGCGAAAATTGATACTGCCATGCCAGATGCAAGGATATGGGCTGGATGGACCTCATTTTCCATTCTTCGAGGTCGGCGGTGCTCCTTAACAGCGTGCCGGGGAAGTGGTTCACGGTGCGGTGTGTGCTGCGTCAAGACGATCCCATATCGCCGTACCTGTTCCTCCTGGTCGGGGATGTTCTCCAGCGCATGATAAGGGCGGACGAGGTCCTCCGCCACTCCCTGGTCGATGGGGCGCCCGCCGTGGTGCTCCAGTACGCCGACGACACGCTCATCATCATGCGCGCGGAGCCACGCGGCGGCGGCTCGGCTGCGGGTCATCCTCGACCTGTTCGCATCGGCGACGGGCCTCGTGATCAACTTCGCCAAGAGTACCCTCGTGCCCATGCATGTGGAGACCGTCCCTCTGGCTGAGGTTGTGGCCGCCTTTCAATGCAATGTCGGCGGCTTCCCCTGTTAGGTTGATCTCCTCCGGTGTGGGCCTAACGGCCCACCGGGCCCTTAGATCCGCGCCCTGATCGGGGGCGCCCAACCCACTATGGTTGACGGGCCCCTGTCACCTGCGCAATATAAAGAGGTGGGGGCCGGCGGCTCACAACACGAGGTTCGTCGCGCAGCCGCCAACCCCACCGACAAAACCTACCGATCTAGGTTAGCCCTGCAGTGACGGGAAGCACCGTCACCGCCGCTGCTCACTCTCTGCCGCCACAGTTTCACCATGGCCACCGACTCGAGCTCATCGAACCAAGGAGAAGGTAAATCTACCGCTAATACCTAAGCCTACCCGATCCATAGATCTATCAATGGTTTCAGAGCTTGCTAGGCTTAGTATTTTCGGGTAGAAAAGAAAACAAAGCAAAAAAATCCCCTCCCCAAGAACCCTAAACAGGGCAAAGAAAGATCCAAAGATCTCACCGGCAGAGGGCCTAGTGCTCACCGGCAAAGTGCGCCGCCGCTGTGCCGCGCCGTTCCTCTCGATCCAGATGCGCATCACCGAGTGAGGCATCTGGACGAAGAACCAACCCCTGACAGGGGCAAAGTGTACCGCGGCCGATCCGTTCGACGGCGGCGCGCTCACCACAGAGGGGAACGCGCAGCCGGCGAAGGGAATGGCAACGGCGAAACCACCGGTTGCTCCGACGCCGACGACCACAGAAAACAGGGGGGTGAGAGGGGGCGCAGCCGCGTGTCTCTCTCGCGTTGGAGCTGTAGGTGGAAGGAGCAGAGAGAAAAGGGGAAGGGGGCTCGCGCAGTGCCGGGCCTCGACGCCGTCGCCGGTGGCCGGCATAGCTCTTGCCGATGCCATGGACAGAGCTGTCGCGAGAGAGGTAGGAGAGCGGCGCGCGCGGGGGGAAATTAGCGAGGGTTTCCCCTCGGCCACGTCGCCAGCTGCTTTTGATCCAGCGAGAACACCGGGAGTCCGTCCGATCAGATCGACGGCCCAGATCGAAACCCTAACCCGCTGCAGGCCTTGGGCCAAAGAGGAGCAGGCCCGCGCTGGGCTGAAGCCGGCGGCCCAGGTCGAGGCAAGGCTGGCTCGCGCGGCTCAGCGCGCTGAGCAGGCAGTGGGCCGGCGAGCGCTGGGTGACTGAGCCGGTTTCGGCCCAGAGAGCCCTGGCCATTTTTTTCTTAATTTTATACAGTTTTCTTTCTTTCTTTTCTATTCAGAATTATCCAACGAAAGTTCTGTTTAGAAAATATAAAAGTAAAAGAAAAGTTTCTGAAAAGTATAAAGTACATAAATTTTTATTCATGTTTTCCGCTGCAAATAAATAAAAGTGCTCTTTTAAATAGTAAATAGAACTAAAGTAAAATTAATTTTTAAAGAGCATGTTAAAGTGATTATTGAAATAATTATGATCCTGTTATTTTATGACCAACGTTGTTAATAACATGATCATGATTTGTTATTGTTATAAAAGGTGCATTTATTTCTATTTTTGCCCAACAGTGATATAGTTTTAATTGCATAAACAGTTGTATGTTTAATTTTGACCAACGCTGGATTAATGCATGCAATTGTTGTTATGATCTCACTTCATTGTGATTTCAGGAGGTTTCCACTTGATGAGTTGCCTCAAGGATGTTCCCACCCTCAGAGGTGATAACTACACTGAATGGAGAAAGAAAGTTGACTTGGCTTTTGTTTGTGCTGAGGTGGACTGGGTTGTGGACACCCCACAGCCGGTCAAACCACCAGAGCCAGTCAGAGGTGCAAAAGATGATGATGCTGCTTGGGCCAAAAGACAGAGGGAACATGCTCCAGTGAAGATGTCATATACCCTCGAAAATCAAAAGTGGCTCACCGCCAATAAAAAGTGCATGGCTTTCATAAAGAACACAATTGAGAACGCTATTATGGGCTCAATTGCAGAGTGTACTTCCGTAGGGGAGTTTCTTGAAAAGATAAAGAGCCAGTTCACTAGTTCTTCAAAGATATATGCTACCCAGTTGCTAAAGCAGTTGGTGACAGAAAAGTACACAGGCGGTGGACATGGCATAAGAGAGCACATCCTCAGAATGAGCAACATGGAAGCTAAGCTTAAACCCATGGATGCAGATTTGGAGCTCAAGCCTGCACTCCTTGTTCACCTGGTTATGGCTTCACTGCCAAAAGAGTTTGACACCTTTGTTGTCAACTACAACATGTCGCCTGAAAAATGGGACATTGAAAAGACTATAGCCATGTGTGTGCAAGAAGAGGAAAGACTTAAAACCTCACATGATGGTTCCATTGTAAGAAGATTGGGCACTATAAGAAAGATTGCCCTGATTGGCTAAAGTCAATAATGGCAAAGAGAGGGATTCCATTCGACGCGGACTACGCAAAGAAGCAAAAGATGCATTGAAGTTGCAAATGGAGTTGAAGCAGAAGTTGAAGCTGTCGGCGACATCTCCCTGGAGTTAGCTGATGGATTCATGCTTCTACTTAGAGATGTTTTATATGTTCCTTCATGTCACAGAAACTTAATTAGTGTTTCGTGTTTGGATAAAGACCATTATGAATGTCACTTTGGACATGGCAAGTGTGCCATATGGTTTAATAATACTCATGTGGATGTTGCTTTCCTACACGATGAGCTTTATTTATTATCACTACGTGAAAAAGTGCATTCTGTGTGTAATGTGAATGAGCATGTTTCCGCGTCGGATAAAGTACAAAAGAAAAGAAAGAGAACTCATCACTCATCGAAATTATGGCACTGTTGCTTGGGCCATATTTCGAGGGGGAGAATAGAAAGACTAGTCAAAAATGATATTCTTCCTCCATTAGAGTTCTCAGACATAGAGCAATGCATAGATTGCATTAAAGGAAAGTATGTAAAACAAATCAAAAAGGGTGCAAACTGTAACACAGAAACACTCGAAATCATTCACACTGACATTTGTGGACCATTTCCTGTGAAAAGTGTGGATAGCTATGACTCGTTCATAACATTCACAGATGATTACTCCCGATATGGTTATATTTATCCAATTAAAGAAAGATCTGAAGCATTGGATAAATTTAAAATATTCAAAGCTGAAGTTGAAAATCAACATGATAAAAGAATAAAGATAGTAAGATCTGACCGTGGGGGAGAGTACTACGGTCGGCACACTCCATATGGCCAAGTCCCTAGACCTTTTGCAAAGTTCTTACAGGAGACTGGCATAGTGGCCCAGTATTCAATGCCGGGCGAGCCTCAGCAAAATGGAGTAGCTGAAAGGCATAACCGTACTCTTATGGATATGGTGCGCAGCATGATGAGTTACTCCACCTTGCCATTGGGATTATGGATGGAGGCGCTTAAAACCGCCATTCACATTCTCAATAGAGTACCAAGCAAGTCGGTGCCCAAAACACCGTACGAGTTGTGGAAAGGAAGAGTGCCCTCCCTACAACACTTAAGGGTGTGGGGGAGCCCAGCTGAGGCCAAAGTGTTTAATCCAAATATTACAAAGTTAGATTCCAAAACAGTCAGTTGCCACTTCATTGGCTATCCTGATAGATCAAAAGGTTTTCGTTTCTACTCTCCAGAGAGATACACAAAGTTTGTAGAAACAAGACATGCAGTCTTCTTAGAGGACGAAATGACGAGGGGGAGCATGGTAGCTCGGAAAATTGATCTTGAGGAGAAGAGGGTGCATGCACCTAATCCGATGATTCAGGAGCCATTTTTCTCACTACCTGTTGTACCTCCACCGACAATCCCCGAGATTGCAGTGCAAGCACCTGTTGTAACTCCACCCATGACAACTATGGGAGAAGATCTGGAACCTGTCCGTCAGGAGCCGATTGAACCCGTCGTTGAGCATGAAAGGGAGGTGCAGCAGCCACTTTTAGAAGATGTGCCGGAAGGTGAGGCACAGAATGAGACTAGGAGTGAGGCCCTTAGAAGGTCTACAAGACCCAAAAGGTTAGCTATTTCTACTGATTATAAAGTTTATAACACAGAAATAGTTCATATGGGAGGTGATCCCACTTCATATGAAGAAGCCATGAGAAGCCCTCACTCATCAAAGTGGCTGGAGGCAATGGAAGACGAGATGAAATCGATGAGTTCCAAAGATGTTTGGGACTTAGAGAATATTCCTAAAGGAGCCAAAACAGTAGGCTGTAAATGGGTCTACAAAACTAAGTATGACTCTAATGGGAATGTAGAAAAGTATAAAGCACGACTTGTGGCAAAAGGATTTACACAAAGAGAAGGGATAGATTATAATGAGACATTTTCCCCAGTCTCATGTAAGGATTCCTTCAGAATCATAATGGCATTAGTTGCACATTTTGATTTAGAGTTACATCAAATGGATGTAAAGACGGCATTTCTGAACGGGGATTTAAAAGAAAAAGTTTACATGAAACAACCCAAGGGTTTTATCATGGAAGGCAAGGAAGATATGGGATGCCGCCTGAAGAAATCTATTTATGGATTAAGGCAAGCCTCTAGACAGTGGTATCTAAAGTTTAATGAGACAATTAAAGGTTTTGGATTTAAAGAAAATATTGAGGATAACTGCATTTATGCAAAGTTTAAAAATGGGAAATACATTTTCCTAATCTTGTATGTGGATGATATCTTGCTTGCTAGCAGTGATGTTAGTCTGCTGCAAGAAACAAAGAAGCTCTTGTCCTCAAATTTTGATATAACAGATCTTGGTGAAGCATCATATGTTTTGGGCATAGAAATTCACCGAGATAGGAAAAATGGAGTTTTAGGACTATCGCAGAAGGCATATTTAGAAAAGGTTCTTAAAAAGTATAATATGCATGCGAGTAAAGCCACACCTGCTCCTATAGTCAAGGGCGACAGTTTTGGGAAATTTCAATGTCCCAAGAACCAGTACGAGATCGATAAAATGAAAGCAGTACCATATGCTTCGGCTGTTGGAAGTTTACAGTATGCACAAGTGTGCACTCACCCTGACTTAGCTTTTGTCACTGGGGTACTCAGTAGATATCAAGAGAATCCAGGCACAGAGCACTGGAAGATGGTAAAGAAAACATTGCGTTATGCGCAAGGCACGAAGGCCCACATGCTAACATACAGGAGATCTGATTCCCTAGAGATAAGAGGGTATTCAGACGCAGATTTTGCGAGAGACAGAGATGATAGAAAATCCACGTCAGGATACGTGTTCACTCTCGCTGGAGGGGCTATTTCGTGGAGAAGCTCCAAACAGTCAATAGTTGCATTGTCCACGATGTATGCAGAGTTTATAGCATGTTATGAGGCCACGGGGCAGGTGATATGGTTAAAGAAATTCATACCCGACTTGAAAGTGGTAGATTGTATTGACAAACCACTAAAGATGTACTGTGACAATCAGCCCGCAGTATTCTATGCTCACAACAACAAGTCGAGTAATGCTGCCAAAACAATAGAGATAAAGTATTATGTTGTGAAAGATAAAATCCAGAATCACACTATAAGTCTCGAGCATATAAGGACAAAGGATATGCTTGCGGATCCGCTTACGAAAGGCTTACCACCCAATGTGTTCAAGGAACACTTAGCCGGCATGGGTTTAAGGGAAAGCCTATGATTCCTGGATCATGAGAGGCCCAAAAGGAACAGAATTTGTTTCAAAACAGAGAGGTATGTTGTAGCTGTCTGATTCTATCGGCAATTGAGCTGTGACGATGAAACATGTTCTATGTATTGATCTGTGATGAAACGAGTAAAGTAAAAAGTATATGGTTAAAAGAGAAGTTGAGATCAAGGGGGAGAATGTTAGGTTGATCTCCTCCCGTGTGGGCCCAACGGCCCACCGGGCCCTTAGATTCGCGCCCTGATCGGGGGCGCCCAACCCACTATGGTTGACGGGCCCCTGTCACCTGCGCAATATAAAGAGGTGGGGGCCGGCGGCTCACAACACGAGGTTCGTCGCGCAGCCGCCAACCCCACCAACAAAACCTACCGATCTAGGTTAGCCCTGCAGTGACGGGAAGCACCGCCACCGCCGCTGCTCACTCTCTGCCGCCACAGTTTCACCATGGCCACCGGCTCGAGCTCATCGAGCCAAGGAGAAGGTAAATCTACCGCTAATACCTAAGCCTACCCGATCCACAGATCTATCATCCCCCAGTCCTACCTAGGGCTGCCCCTCTCCTGCGACAAGCTCAAGCTCGACGACTTCGCTCCCAAGATCGCCAAGGTGGACCGCTACCTCGCCGGGTGGAGGGCGCGCCTCCTCTCACCGGCTGGCCGCCTTGTGTTGATCAACACTGTGCTCGACTCCATCCCTACCTACGTCATGGTGGCCATGCGGCTCCCTCCAGCGGTGTTCGACGCGCTCGACAAACTAAGGCGTGCTTTCCTCTGGAACGTGGCAGATCGGACCTCCGGCGCCCAATGCCTCGTCGCCTGGGACCGCGTCTGCCGGTCTAAGGCGGAGGGAGGGCTCGGGGTCAGGGCGCTCGAGGTCCAGAACGACTGCCTTCTCCTGAAGCTTCTCCACCGGCTGCACTCTGGGGCGCCGTCACGCTGGGCGTCGTGGGTTTGGGGGCAGCTGGACGGGCGCTCGCTTCTCGCCCCCGGCCGCTCGCCCCTCGACGGCGCTCATTGGAATGCTCTCAAGAAGCTGTTGCCTGACTACCGCGGGCTCACTCTGGTGTAAGTCGGTGACGGGCGGACGACCTCCTTCTGGCACGACGGGTGGCTCCCCTGCGGTGTTCTCCGGGTGGCTTTCCCCGCCCTGTACTCTCACGCGGTTAGCCCCGAGGTCACTGTGTGGCTCGCTCGCCGGCGCGGGGTGCGAGCCCTTCTCGTCCCTCGCCTCACAACCATCGCCGCCCGCGACTGCGCCACCGTCCAGGAGTTTCTGGTGGCGTGCCCTGGGGCTGAGCAGCCGGACACGCGCCTTGTCCCTCTTTGTCCGGCCCCCAAAGGTGCGTTTTTTGCCCGTGCGGCGTACGCCCTGGCAAGCCTAGGGGGCGTTGAAGTGCCCAACGCCGACTTCCTCTGGGCCTCCCCCGCCCCCTCTAGGGTGAAATTCTTCTGTTGGCTACTCACCATGGCTCGTGTGCACACGAGGGATGTCCTTCTTCGGAAAACTATCCTCACGGCGGCGGAAGTAGGATGCCCGTGCTGCTCGGCGACGCTAGAAACTGCGGACCATCTCATTTTTGAATGTACGTTCGCGGTGCGGTTCTGGCGGTGCCTCGGGCTATCACCGGTCGGCGCTTCGGTTAGGTCTCTGCATCTTTTCGACGCCTCGCCCGTGGTGGGCGCGGCCTCGCCGTCGGCCTTTGTTCTGCTCTGTTGTTGGCGCCTCTGGAAGCGACGGAACGACGTCGTATTCGGAAGAGGCTCGCCGTCCCTGGCGGCCACCCTCAAGTACTGCCGGGACGACGCGGTGCTCTGGCGGGCCAGGTTGAGGGATGGCCAAAAAGGGCATGTGGATGCCTGGCTGGGTGTTCTGGTCATCCCCTTGGAGTAGTGTGTGCGTTTGTGTTCTCCACCCCCCCCCCCCCCCCCCCCCCCCGCGCGCGCGCCGTGGGGATGTCTCCGTAAAACCCTGCTCTTCTGGGCGTTTTGCCCTTGTGATGGAATGAGATAAAATTCAGGTGGTTGAGGCCCCTCCCTCCTCCCCCGTTGAAAATTTCAAAAAAAAAAAAGATGCAAGGATAATGTTGATATGCCACAAGTGCTAAACGGCCACAAAGTTGATCTTTTTTTTTTATGTCGCGCTATCCTGGATATGATCATGTGCCGTTGTTGTGGAATCTTATGATTGGGTGGCAGGGTGGAACACCTTTTTTTTTTTTTTTGCAGAAATAAGTGGAACACCTTATGGAAGAGCATAAAACATCGATACAACTGGACAATAGACTAACAGTATTTTCATCTTTTGTGTGGTTATACATACAGGAGAAATGATGATTTGCATGCAAGGTGTGGCATAATCATTCATGATAGACAGTCATTAAGCACATGCTTGTTTTTAAAAGATAAATAATCATTATCTAATAAAATCACTATTTTATTTTAGGTAATTAACCAAAATTGCTTGTCTGTTGGGTAGGCTGGCTGGGTGAATTTTTTTTTTTTGAAACCGAGGCAAAAGATTTGCCTCATATATTAATTAAGAAGAGAGTAGAATTTTTGTTACAAGACCCGAATTACATATGCCTCACTCTCCCGGTACAATATTTCCCAATTTCTTTGCTCCGGCAGTGACCCAAAGTTTGATCTCACATCTAATGTTGTTGAACAAGACTGATGTTGGTGTACTCTTGCGCTCGAAGACACGGGCGTTCCGCTCCTTCCAAATGGTCCATCCCATAAGCATAGTCAGGGATGCCATGGCCTTCCTGTTGGGTGTGCGGTCGTCCGATCTCTTGGACCACCACTCGCGAACGGAGTCCTCGAGGTGCCATTCTGAAGTGTCAAAGTCAATCAAGTGTAGCCAATCATTTACCAGATTCCACAGCCTCAGCGTGTGCTGGGTGAATATGATCTCAGAATGATCTTTCTTTCGGGCAAAGAATATCTGGCGAGCTGAAGTTGTTGCACTTGATAGTTACATGCGTGCGTGTGTATGTGTGCTTGTAGATGGGGGTGGTAGCAGAGAAGATGGACGCCGACTTCGTCATCTCCACCGGCGACAACTTCTACAGCGATGGCCTAACCGGCGTCGACGACAGGGCCTTTGAGGACTCCTTCACCGGCATCTACACTGCCAAGAGCCTCCAGAAGCCTTGGTACACAGGTAATCAATCAACCGAGGCCGATGATGCACACTGATGCGAGACTGAGCCTGACACACCTAATTATGTCAACATTATTTTCCCTGGGATAACTATCACTTGTTGATACAATCGCAATGTTGCTAAAATATAACTCTACGCAAATTGCAGTTCTTGGCAACCATGACTACCGGGGCGACGCCCTGGCGCAGACCAGCCCAGTCCTTGCCAAAGTCGACTGCCGGTGGATCTGCATGAAGTCCTTCGTTCTAAACGCAGGTGGGTAGCATGATTATGTCTAGTCTCTACGCTCTAGAATCTAGATAGGCATCCATTTTTACCAATTGAGGGCTTCTTTGATTGAAAGGAAATCTATAGAATTTTTGAAGGATTGAAATCAATTTTTCCTACATTGTTCCTTTGATTCATAGGATTGGATCCCATAGGAATTTTTCCTATGGAATTTTTTGTACTACATTTCATAAGAAATTTCAACCTTTTTTTACAATTCCTTTGTTTTTCCCATGGCATCAAACATTTCTTGCTAATCCTATAGGGTTCAAATGGACATGCCACTCCAACCCTATACTTTTCCTATTCCTACGTTTTCAAAATCCTGCGAATCAAAAGGCTCTGAATGTTGAGATCGCAAATGATCTGTCTTACACTTTGCTCTACGATTCTCTCTCTTGATGACAAAACTGAAGAGGTTGCGGATTTCTTCTTCGTGGACACGACGCCCTTCGTCCTCAAGTACTGGACCAACCCCAAGAACAGCACGTACGACTGGAGAGGCGTTGCTCCCCGCGACACCTACATCGCTAATCTCCTCAAGGTACCACCACTACCACTAATAATAATCCAAAATAATATGTTGCCGCTTTGATGCGGCTATAGTCCGTCATATTTCCGTTTAATTCCAGAGGTCGTTTTTTCTTTTGAATATATCTCCTGCAGGAAGTGGAAGCTTCGCTGAGGGAGTCGAGGGCGCCGTGGAAGATCGTCGTCGGGCACCACCCCATCCGGACCGCCGGCAAGCACGGCGACACCGAAGAGCTCGTGCAGCTGCTCCTCCCGATGCTCAAGGTATCACAAACAAATACAAGCTCGGCACGCATGCTTGGGCTTAGCCGCTGAACACACACGCGATATTTATCTTTCCCTTTCGCAGGTCCACGGCGTCGACCTCTACATCAACGGCCATGACCACTGCCTCGAGCAGATCAGCGGAAAAAGTCTGAAAAAAACCTTGACTTCGTAGTTGAAGTCTGAAATGAACCCTGAACTTCAAATCCCTGAAATCAGCACCCTGTCTTTTCTAATCCCGGTTTATCCCAGCCCTTCTTGGTTGAGAAGTTGTTTGTCTCCACCGGGATTGCACATGTGGCACAGAGAGAGAGGAATCACAGCCAAGGTTTCGAATTTCGACAACAAGAAAATTTCGCTTGCCCTCGGAGCCTACGACATTTCTGAAATTTTATAATTTCAAAATCTGTTTCAAACAAATCAACGATTTTTTTATTTAAATTTGAATAGATTTATTAAATTTAAACGATTGAATATATACATGTTGTAGCAACACTGTAACAAAGACCCAGCAAACATGGGTTTCTAACTCACACCTGCTAGATGTTGAACAGAACACCAGCCAACGTGTTACAGACAAGTTTATGTGTATAAAATGATTCGACCGCTCTATATACGAATAATTTAAAAATAACAAATTAGTTCAAATGAAATACAAATATTTCGATCACCCTAATTTCGTCAAAAGAAATTCCTTGATCACAGCCAACTGGGCTACATCAGGGACCTACCCGGTCGCCTCTTAAAAACCCAACTATGCACCGCTTCCTCACCTAGTTCTCGTCGACGCCTTCGCTTCATGTTGGTTCTCCTTCTCCATCGTCGTTGCGGCAATGGCGATCGACAATTCATCGCCGTAACAGAAGACGATCGCGGCGGCCAAAAAAGATGCAAGTAATCCCCTCCCCTCATCACGGTCTTCTCTTAGTCTCATCCGCGATAGACGAACAGTTCATCAGACACAAATAATCCACCGAAGCAAGAGATATAGCAGTCTAGCAGAAGATCAACTATAAACAAGATTGAGAATTTTTAATTTTTTACATCATTATTGATTGACGATGAAACATGGTGAAACATGCACGTTCCTTTACGTAGCTACGTACTTGGCTTAGCTAGCTAGCAGCAATGGAGCTTGCGTGCAGAAGACTGAACGGCAGTGATCGAGCAAGCGTACTCACTCATGCATGCACTGAAGACTGAACGGTCACCTTGGTAAGTCTCCATCTATCTCACTAAAATAGTTGCATGCTTTCCCACTGCAAAACTGTTCGGGCCCCGCTAATCTCTGACAAGTGTGCAATCCCGGTGGGGACAAATGACTTCTCAGCTAAAAAGGACCGGGATAAGACGGGATTAGATAAGACAGGGTGCTGATTTCAGGGATTTTGAGTTCAGGGTTTATTTCAGACTTCGACTACAAAATCAAGGTTTTTTTCAGACTTTTTCCCAGATCAGCAGCAGCGACAGGTGCTCAGGCTCAGACCAACTATAAATCTATAATCAAACACGCAAGGTCTCTCTCGTTTCCTTCCCTTTCGTCTCTGAACTCTGATCACGGAGCCCTGTTTGGTTTGTCTTGCGTGCCGTCCTCTGCAGTACCTGACGAGCGGCGGCGGGTCCAAGGCGTGGGGCGGCGTCTACGCGCCGGGCGCCGACAAGGTGGAGTTCTTCCACGACGGGCAGGGATTCATGTCGCTGCGCCTGACCGCCACCGACGCGCGCCTCGCATTCTACGACGTCGCCGGCGCCGCCCGGCACACCTGGGGGCATACCAAGACCGCGCACTACTGATTGAATAAGCTGCCGTGTGCACGTGCCTTTTTTTTTTGAAAGAAGGTTAAAACACCCGGCCAAGACGCAAAAGTGCCGAATGGCTGTAACGGCTAGATCTTCCGACCCCGCCCCCCCCCCCCCACCAGCCCTCACCGGCGGCGGCCACCCCGGCCCCGTCAGCCACCCTCCCGGCGTCCCGCGGCCTCCCCCGCTCGTTGCCGCCGCCGGCTAGTAGGTTTAGGAAAGAGAATGGGGGCCTGCGGCTTGGGGCGGCCTCACGCACGCTCCCCTCCAAGCTGGCAGCGGCGGCGGCCACTTCAGTGCTTCAGCCCTCCGCTCCCGCTTCCCTTGCCGGCAGTGCCTCCGGCCTGCCGCTGCCGTCGATCCCTGCTGCTCAGGTTCCAGCATCTGCGCGCCGCCCTCCCCTACCCCCGCTCGATCCAGATGGGGCGGATCTGGATCCCGTCTCCCCGGTGCCCACGCTGCCTCCGTTGGGCCGTGGCGTCGTGCCTGGCGATGTGGTGGTCGAGGCTCGGGCTGGTTCCGGGTGCGTCGCTGATGTTGCCTTGGTCCGGAAATCCCCGCCGGCCGCCACGCATGCTCCCGTCCCCGGCGATGCTCTGCTCCACCGCGTGCCACATCCTCCCGATCTGGTACTGCCGGTGGTGCCACCGCCGCCCCTCTGGAGCTCCGCTGGTGAGGACGACGACGACGACGATGATGAAGAGGAGCTAGCTCCACAGTCGCCGCCGGCTGCCACGCATCATTCCCTGTGCTCTGATGAGGTCGAAGCTGCTCATACAGGGCCGTGGTCTTCTCTGGCGGCGCAGATGTCCAAGTTTCTGGAGCGGATCGTGGTAACGGCGATTCTTTCAATGGGGACCTGGCGCCACCGAAGACGGCAACTTCTATTGTCGATGTCTCCTCTGCTGGTGCTGACGATGCGCCGTCCGCTCGCTGCTATCTTTGTGGTCCGACGGAGGCTGTGGTTGCACAACCAGGGGAACGTCCATGGATCTACGTGGGACGAAGGCGTCGTCCCCATTGTCATGTGCCTTGCAGCAAGTCTTCCGTGTCCTCAGCCTTCCATGATGCAAAGTCTGTGCAAGCCAACACGTTCAAGAGGAGAACTCGTGGTCGATGCTTTCGTTGCTTGGCTCCAGGCCACAAGGCTGCGTCCTGCCGCGACCAAGTTAGATGCCTCACTTGTCTTCGCTCCGGGCACCGTGAGAGGGACTGTCCTATGCGTCGCTCCTCCGTCGGAGCTGTTCGCCGTTGTGCGCGTGCCTCCCCAGTTCCACCTCGCCCTTCCTCAGTGGGGCGCTCTTGGGCTTTGGTTGTTGCGGGCCCAATGCATGTCCAAGCTCATGAGTCTCCAAGGATTTCTGAAGCTCCAAGTGAAGGTTGTGCTGATCATGATGCTGTCGTGAAGTCTGATGATGCTATGCTTGCCTCATCTAGCGCTGAGTTGCAAAACTTGGTGGAGTTAGCGCTCCGCCCGCTGCGCAAGTTGGAGGACTCTTTGTGCCTATGGTTGGCACGTGCGACCAACCTTTTCGAGCAGGCAGAGGTGTCCGATGGTGATGAGTTGAGCCCAGCTTCCTTGCAGAGTCCTTGCTCCTTTCGCACCGACGTTCATGGATCGACGCAAGCAAACGATGGGAGCCAAGGTGTTAATGACATTGGTGACAAGGTTGGGTTGGTGCCTTCAGGGTTTGTTGCTGCTGTGGAGTCTGCAGGGCAGCATGCGTCGGTCAAGTCTATGGCCTTGTTCGACAAGGTGGTCACCGAGCTTAACATAGCTACTTCTGCCTTCAATGAGGTGTGGGGCGTTGCAAAGGGATGTGCTTCAACATCTGAGGGCCAAGACACTTTACATGTATTCTCCGAGCTGATCAAAGGCCTCATTGTCGTGCCTTCGATCACACAAGGGTTGATCCACCTTGTCAATGCAGCAAAGATCAAGAATGTCAACCAACGAGTAAGCGTCGCCTCGGGCATGGGGACCTCATGGCATGATGTTAGCCATTAGTATGTGCCTTCCTCTCCGGTGCTTTTTATTTTGGGAGTAATCCGCATGATGTTTCGCGGGATGGCTTCTGTGGTGTGCCATCTGCGGTGTCCTTGTTGGCTTGTTGAGTCTGTGTGTGGGATTTGAGCCTCGATGTATTGGTTTTCGCCTGGTTTTTCTCTAATTAACCGAGCAACTATCTTCTTCTTAATTAATGAAAAGGCAAAGCTTTTGCCTCTGTTTCAAAAAAAAAAAAAAACACCCGGCCTCTACATCAATCGATGCATGCAGTCATCTTCATTAATTATTCAACAAAAGTCTGACAAGAACATACATCAAGCCAACTAAAGTTATCACTCACACCTATAATCTCGATAATGTGGATTGCTCTCACTTTTCATATCTAAAACCGGTGTCGTCGCCGATCTATCCACATAACGAATCAAAACCTACAGCCGGTGTAGCAAACCTAAAACGTACACCACATGCACATGTTTTAGAAGCCGTCATCATCATCGAACCGCTGACCTATCTTCGGGAAAGAGATCCGCATCATCCTTATCAGTCCGACCATCCGTCGACGCCACCACGGCGCCCAGCGGCACCATCTCCCTGCGCGCAAACTGTTGAGCACGTCGCGGTCGCCACCAGCCGACGCAGCTTGAAGTCTCTTGAATATTAAAAATGGGAGAGATTTTCACTTTCCGGCCTCTGCACCAACTAGAAATGCATACACCAAGGTTGATCCTCAATAAATGGGGGAAAACCCCTGTGCATCACCTGTCAATTTTAGGAATTGAACTCGGGTCGTTAGACTGCACAACCGCATGCTCAACCACTGAGGCTCTCTTTGCGCATTGTTACAAGTTGCTAACCAGCACAGCGCCCGCGCCAACAATTTAACTGTCTTTACTATTCAAATTCTTACTTGTTGTAGTTCTCTGGTCTAAATTGCAAGTCCTTCTAGACTTTTGAGTCTCAAAAGGTAACTGGTGATGAGTGATGATGTTCTCGGTGCATAAAACAGGGGCAGTGATCTGCCCGCTAGACTACTCAACATAGAGCAGATTTTTTTACTCTACAAAATATTCATTGAACGGATACTACTAGTTTCTAAGGGCATGTACAATGGTGCTATCTTAGGAGTGCCACGTATGATAAATGATGAGGTGGAAGAGAGAAAACTCATAAGAAAAGGTTTGTCTTCTCTTATTTAAGAGAAGACAAGATGTGATCTCTTAGCACAATATGTCTCACCATGTTTTTAGGAATAACTAGTTATTTAAGATAAGGCTAAGAGATGACCCATTATAGACCTTTTTTTTGTCATCTCTAAATTACATGCAAGTCTTAAGATAAGACTATCTTATCAACCATTGTACATGCCCTAAGCACGCAGTACACTGGGCGGCAAAGCAGGGAATTAAACCCAAGAGAAGGAATTAGAACAGCACGACTTTGCAGATACACCATTGCTGTTTCATCCCGCACCCTGCTAATCCGTGCCCATCTTTCATGTGCTCCGCATGGGAATCACGAGTTCCTTGTTCGTCACTCATCGCCGCGTAGGTCCTCTTCCCTGCCCGGTCAACAAAGCAGCACGGCTGTACCCCACACAGCTGCGCTCTCTCTCCCCCGTCTCCCTCACCCTCTCGCGTCCAAGGAAAGCAGAGGAGCTCGCTTTGTTTCCGGTTTCGGCCATCTTCCCCGGCACCGGAATTGTCACCGTGTCGGTTCTTCCCCGATGGGGAGGGTGGCACTAGCTTTTACGGTTTTACCTCGTCGCTTCCTCCTGACGCAGAACACGGGGGCTCTTTACCTCGCCGATTCCCCATTGAACGCAACGCGGAGCTCTTGCCTCTTGGTTTCTCCACCCCCATTCACCTCAGTAGCTCATCCCTGCTAGCCACCTTTTTTCCTCCCCGGACGAGCTAGCATCGGTCATCCATGGACATGGAGCTCTTCGTCTTCCGCTTCATGCTCGGGGTGGTTGTTGCGTCCGTCTTGTTGTTCGGTTCCGGCTGGGTGTCTGGCTGGCCCGCGCCGATCTCAGAGCATTGGGCGGCTGGTGGCGTCCGGTCGTGCTGCTGCTGCGGCCGATGCGCCTCCACGGCCTGTAGGTGCTGTGTCCCTACCTTCACCTCCGGGAGAACGACGGTATAAGATGCTGAAATTACTGTACTTCTGTAGACCAGATGATGGGTATCAGTTAGTATAAGTGGGCCATGGCTATCACTCTATCAGCGTTTATCTTGTCCTTGGTCAAGTCTATGTTGTTAGGTTGATCTCCTCCCGTGTGGGCCCAACGGCCCACCGGCCCCTTAGATCCGCGCCCTGATCGGGGGCGCCCAACCCACTATGGTTGACGGCCCCTGTCACCTGCGCTATATAAAGAGGTGGGGGCCGGCGGCACGCAATACTAGGTTCGTTGCGAGCCGTACATCCCACCGACACTACCAATCTAGGTTTTGCACAGTGCTGACGGGAAGCACCGCCATCCCTACTACCTCCTCACCGCCGCCGTCCACTCGCAGCCATGGCCGGCACCGGGAGTTCGTCGTCACAAGGAGAAGGTATCTCCTCTACTCCTCCCCATCTCTCTGTCCTCTCCATCACACACACACAAACAGATCACAGACAAATGCATAGACAGACCACAGATAGTTCGATCTACTCCGAAACCCTAGCCTACACGATCTTACAGTTCTATCAATGGTATCAGATGCAAAACTAGGCTTGATTTTGGGTAGAAACAGAGAGAAGGAACCCTCCCCTTACTAGATCGGATCGAATCCGAACAAAAAAAAAAAGGAACCCCAACAGGGGGCAAAGAGCACCACCACCGAGCCATTCGACGGCGGCGCGCTCACCGCAAGGGGAACGCGCGACCGGCGAAGGGGTCGGCAGGGGCGCCGCCGCTCCGTCCTAAAGGGCGCCGTCGGGCGCCAGTGGAGCAGAGGAGGCTCAGCACGTCTCGGGTCTCTCTCTGTCACAGAGAAGTTGGATGGAGGAGTGGAAATGGAAAGAGAAGGACTGAGAGGGACTGGCGGCGCGGTGGCTCTTCGCCACCGTCGCCGACGGCCGGCCCAAGCTCCTGGTTTCTTTTTGCGCCGTCTGCTGGACTGTCTAACGACGGCAGAGACGACTGGAGACAAAGAAAAAGAGAAAGGGAAGGGAAGGAGGCGCCGCGCGGCGCGGTGGCCTCTCGGCGCCGCCGCTGGCGGCCGGGGCGGGCGGCCGGGGCGCAGCCCCGTGCTTCCGCCGTCGAGGGAGAGAGACAGGAGGGGCGAGGTCAAAACGAAAATGGAGAAGGTTTTCGGTTGGGGGATCGGGCTCTCCCGTTTTGATCTACCGAAAACGACGCTCGTCCGTCCGATCGGATTGAATGGCTGGGATTCAAACCCTAGCCTCCCCACAGGCCTTTTGGGCCGAAAGGAGACTCCGGGCCAGGCCGCAGCCGCGCTGCCGCGCTGGGCCTTTGGTCCGTCGGACTAGGCCGCAGCTGGCGCGGCTCGCTGCGGGCTTTTGGGCCGTAAGAGGAGGAGGCTCCTCCGCGCGCGCTGGGCCGGTCCGGCTCAGCTGCTGTTCTTTTGTTTTTTCTGTTTTTTGTCTAGTTTCTGGACAAATTTCATACGGTTTTTTCTATTCAAAATAATTCAAAGAATTTTTTGTTTAGAAAATAGAAAAGTAAAAGTAATACTTATGAAAAGAAAAAGTTCATGAATTTTTTATTCATGTTTTCCGCTGCTAAATAAATAAAAATGCTCTTAAAAAGTGAATAGAATTAAAGTAAAAGTTAATTTTAAAGAGCATGTTAAAGTGATTATTGAAATAATTATGATCCTGTTATTTTATGACCAACGTTGTTAATAACATGATCATGATTTGTTATTGTTATAAAAGATGCATTTATTTATAATTTTGCCCAACGGTGATATAGTTTTAATTGCATAAACAGTTGTATGTTTAATTTTGACCAACGTTGGATTAATGCATGCAATTGTTGTTGTGATCTCACTTAATTGTGGTTTAAGGTGGTTTCCACTTGATGAGTTGCCTCAAGGATGTTCCAACCCTCAGAGGCGATAACTACACTGAGTGGAGAAAGAAAGTTGACTTAGCCTTCGTTTGTGCTGAGGTGGACTGGGTTGTGGACACCCCACAGCCGGTCAAACCACCAGCGCCAGTCAGAGGTGCAAAAGATGATGATGCTGCTTGGGCGAAAAAGGAGAGGGATCATGCTCCAGTGGAGATGTCATAACCCTCGAAAACCAAAAGTGGCTCACCGCCAATAAAAAGTGCATGGCTTTCATAAAGAACACAATTGAGAACGCTATTGTGGGCTCAATTGCAGAGTGTACTTCCGTAGGGGAGTTCCTTGAAAAGATAAAGAGCCAGTTCACTGGTTCTTCAAAGATCTATGCTACCCAGCTGCTAAAGCAACTGGTGACAGAAAAGTACACCGGAGGTGGACATGGCATAAGAGAGCACATCCTCAGGATGAGCAACATGGCTGCAAAGCTGTAACCCATGGACGCTGATCTGGAGCTTAAGCCTGCACTTCTTGTTCATCTGGTCATGGCGTCACTGCCAAAAGAGTTCGACACCTTTGTTGTCAACTCAATATGTCACCTGAAAAATGGGACATAGAAAAGACTATAGCCATGTGTGTCCAAGAAGAGGAAAGACTTAAAGCCTCACATGGTGGTTCTCTCAACTATGTGAAGGATTATAAGAAAAAGAATTACAATCAAAATAGCAAAGGTTCCCCTTCAAAGCCACATGGAAAAGCTCCCCATCAGCATCAGCAGAAGTCTCTTCCAGTAGACAAGGATACATGTCTCCACTGTAAGAGGACCGAGCATTATAAGAAAGATTGCCCTGATTGGCTAAAGTCAATAATGGCAAAGAAAGGTAACAACATTGTTTCCTTTGTAAATGAATCCTTGTATACACAGTTATCGAAATCTACTTGGTGGATTGACTCCGGAGCAACTGTTCATGTTGCAAATTCATTACAGGGATTCCATTCGACGCGGACTACGCAAAGAAGCGAAAGATGCATTGAAGTTGCAAATGGAATTCAAGCAGAAGTTGAAGCTGTCGGTGACATCTCCTTGGAGTTAGCTGATGGATTCAAGCTTCTACTTAGAGATGTTTTATATGTTCCTTCATGTCACAGAAACTTGATTAGTGTTTCCTGTCTGGACAAAGATTGTTATGAATGTCATTTTGGACATGGCAAATGTGCCATATGGTTTAATAATACTCATGTGGGTGTTGCATTCCTACACGATGAGCTTTATTTATTATCACTCCGTGAAAAAGTGTTTTCTGTGTGCAATGTGAATGAGCATGTTTCCGCGTCGAATGAAGAACAAAAGAAAAGAAAGAGAACTCACGACTCATCGAAATTATGGCACTGTCGCTTGGGCCATATTTCCAAGGGGAGAATAGAAAGATTAGTCAAAAGTGAAATTCTTCCTCCATTAGAGTTCTCAGACATAGAGCAATGCATAGATTGCATTAAAGGAAAGTATGTAAAACAAATCAAAAAGGGTGCAAACCGTAGCACAGGAACACTCGAAATCATTCACACTGACATTAGAGGACCATTTCCTGTGAAAAGTGTGGATGGCTATGACTCGTTCATAACATTCACAGACGATTACTCCCGATATGGTTATATTTATCCAATCAAAGAAAGGTCTGAAGCGTTGGATAAATTTAAGATATTCAAAGCTGAAGTTGAAAATCAGCATGATAAAAGAATAAAGATAGTAAGATCTGACCGTGGGGGAGAGTACTACGGTCGGCACACTCCATATGGCCAAGTCCCTGGACCTTTTGCAAAGTTCTTGCAGGAGACTGGCATAGTAGCTCAGTATTCAATGCCGGGCGAGCCTCAGCAAAATGGAGTAGCTGAAAGGCGCAACCGTACTCTTATGGATATGGTGCGCAGCATGATGAGTTACTCCACCTTGCCATTGGGATTATGGATGGAGGCGCTTAAAACCGCCATTCACATTCTCAATAGAGTACCAAGCAAATCGGTGCCCAAAACACCGTACGAGTTGTGGACAGGAAGAGTGCCCTCCCTACAACACTTAAGGGTGTGGGGGAGCCCAGCTGAGGCCAAAGTGTTTAATCCAAATATTGCAAAGTTAGATCCCAAAACAATGAGTTGCCACTTCATTGGCTATCCAGACAGATCAAAGGGTTTTCGTTTCTACTGTCCAGACAGATATACAAAGTTTGTAGAAACAAGACATGCAGTCTTCTTAGAGGACGAAATGATGAGGGGGAGCATGGTAGCTCAGAAAATCGATCTTGAGGAGAAGAGGGTGCATGCACCTAATCCGATGATTCAAGAGCCATTTTTCTCACTACCATTTGCAACTCCACCCATGACAACTATGGGGGTAGACCCGGAACCTGTCCGTCAGGAGCCGACTGAACCCGTTGTTGAGCATGAAAGGGAGGTGCAGCAGCAAATTTTAGAAGAAGTGCCAGAAGTTGAGGCACAGAATGTGCCAGAAACTGAGGCCCTTAGAAGATCCAATAGAACAAGAAGATCAGCTATTTCTACTGATTATAAAGTTTATAACACAGAAATGGTTCATATGGAAGGTGATCCTACCACATATGAAGAAGCCATTAGAAGCCCTAACTCATCAAAATGGCTAGAGGCAATGGAAGATGAAATGAAATCGATGAGTTCCAAAGATGTTTGGGACTTAGAGGAAATACCTAAAGGAGCCAAAACAGTGGGCTGCAAATGGGTCTACAAAACAAAGTATGACCCTAATGGGAATGTAGAAAAGTATAAAGCCCGACTTGTGGCAAAAGGATTTACACAAAGAGAAGGGATAGACTACAATGAGACGTTTTCTCCAGTCTCATGTAAGGACTCCTTCAGAATCGTAATGGCATTAGTTGCACATTTTGATTTAGAGTTACATCAAATGGATGTTAAGACGGCATTTCTGAATGGTGATTTAAAAGAAAAGGTCTACATGAAACAACCCAAGGGTTTTATCATGGAAGGCAAGGAAAATATGGGATGCCGCCTGAAGAAATCTATTTATGGATTAAGGCAAGCCTCTAGGCAGTGGTATTTAAAGTTTAATCATACGATTAAAAGTTTTGGATTTAAAGAAAATATTGAGGATAACTGCATTTATGCAAGGTTTAAAAATGGGAAATATATTTTCCTAATCTTGTATGTGGATGATATCCTGCTTGCTAGCAGTGATGTTAGTCTACTACAAGAAACAAAGAAGTTCTTATCCTCAAATTTTGACATAACAGATCTTGGTGAAGCATCATATGTTTTGGGCATAGAAATTCACCGAGATAGGAACAATGGAGTCATAGGACTATCGCAGAAAGCATATTTAGAAAAGGTTCTTCAAAAGTATAATATGCATGCGAGTAAAGCCACACCTGCTCCTATAGTCAAGGGCGATAGTTTTGGGAAATTCCAATGTCCCAAGAACCAGTACGAGATCGATCAAATGAAAGCAGTACCATATGCTTCGGCTGTTGGAAGCTTACAGTATGCACAAGTGTGCACTCGCCCTGACTTAGCTTTTATCACCGGGGTACTCGATAGATATCAAGAGAATCCAGGCATAGAGCACTGGAAGATGGTAAAGAAAGCATTGCGTTATGCGCAAGGCACGAAGGACTACATGCTAACATACAGGAGATGTGATTCCCTAGAGATAAAAGGGTATTCCGACGCAGATTTTGCGGGGGACAGAGATGATAGAAAATCCACGTCAGGATATGTATTCACTCTCGCTGGGGGGAGCTATTTCGTGGAAAAGCTCCAAACAGTCGATAGTTGCATCATCCACGATGTATGCAGAATTCATAGCATGCTTCGAGGCCACGGGGCAGGCGATATGGCTAAAGAAATTTATACCCGACTTGAAAGTGGTAGATTGTATTCACAAACCACTAAAGGTGTACTGTGACAACCAGCCCGCAGTATTCTATGCTCACAACAACAAGTCGAGTAATGCTGCTAAAACAATAGAGATAAAGTATTATGTTGTGAAAGATAAAATCCAGGATCACACTATAAGTCTCGAACATATAAGGACAAAGGATATGCTTGTGGATCCGCTTACGAAAGGCTTACCACCCAATGTGTTCAAGGAACACTTAGCCGGCATGGGTTTAAGGGAAAGCCTTATGATTCCTGGATCACAAGAGGCCCAAAACGAACAAAATTTGTTTCAAAACAGAGAGGTATGTTGTAGATGTCTGATTCTATCGGCAATTGAGCTGTGACAATGAAACATGTTCTATGTATTGATCTGTGATGAAATGAGTAAAGTAAAAGTATATGGTTAAAAGTAAAAGTTGAGATCAAGGGGGAGAATGTTAGGTTGATCTCCTCCCGTGTGGGCCCAACTGCCCACCGGGCCCTTAGATCCGTGCCCTGATCGGGGGCGCCCAACCCACTATGGTTGACGGGCCCCTGTCACCTGCGCTATACAAAGAGGTGGGGGCCGGCGGCACGCAATGCTAAGTTCATCGCGAGCCGTACACCCCACCGACACACCTACCGATCTAGGTTTTGCGCAATGCTGACGGGAAGCACCGCCATCCCTACTGCCTCCTCACCGCCGCCGTCCACTCGCAGCCATGGCCGGCACCGGGAGTTCGTCGTCTCAAGGAGAAGGTATCTCCTCTACTCCTCCCCATCTCTCTGTCCTCTCCATCACACACACACAAACAGATCGCAGACAAATGCATAGACAGACCACAGATAGTTCGATCTACTCCGAAACCCTAGCCTACACGATCTTACAGTTCTATCATATGTAAATTCCTGATCGCTATAGTGAGCAGTCCCTGAGCCTCTGCAGGTGTTTATGCTTCCTTTTGACCGAGCTACTAGTATATTGATGTATTATAAGGTTGTTTAATTCGACTTCTGAAAGAGTGAAAATGATGTGCTATGCGTCTCTGATCATCAAGTTCCTTTACGTATGTCCAGTTAAATGTCCGGATACAAATCATCACAAACTCACTTGAAAAAAAGAAGATTATTTTTGGTCCAACTCCGCCATTTTTTTCCTTTCTTTTTTGCGAAAACAACTCCAGCACCAAACCAAATAAACTTCACATGCCGCACTTTGGAACCATTAGCTACGCACATTATGTTTGCAATCGATCACTTCAGCAAACGGATCATAATGTGCAAAATCATTTCAACCCAAGTATATACTCCATGCAAGCAGTTGATGATGTTCTCTGTATGTAGCACAAGGTGATTGTGTGTTGGAGCCCTTCATGACTCGTGAACACAAAAGCCACTCCATGACTCCCTTCACGTGGCAAAAAAAAAGTGCTACTACAAAAGATTTCTTAACATGATGCTAAGCAAGTAGGGATTCATGCTGCAGAAGGTGTAAAAAAGAGATATATTTCATGCTAACTCTTTTTTTTAAAGAGAAATTTTTATCATTAGCTCTTTTGAGCCCAAATTCATCATTAGCTCTTCTTTTTTTTTGCGGGTGATCATTAGCTCTTCTTTTAGGAGAAAATCATTATTAGCTTTTGTCTCACAGGAAGTTAAAAACAGGAAGGAGGGAAGCCCATGTTCCCTTGAAGGCCATCTCTCTTCTAACAAGCACTGTATTTTTTTTGGGTCTGAGACAGTGGACTGACGTCACCTCAAGTAGATTAGGCCCATTTGTTGCCTCGACGTCTGCTGGGTTGCATCCGGCTTAACTTCTGAGCTTTTTCTTTTCTAATGTTTGTTTGTTTGTTTATTTGGGCTGGGCCTTTTTCTTTCTTTTCTTCGGCAGCCACAGACGTACGGTGCCACCCGTAGCCATGCCCACGTACATGCATGTGCATGCTGATGGATGGATACGGGTCTGTGGGTATACATGATTTGCATGTATGTGCGTGTCATCTTGTCATATATGTACGTATGCGTGTCATTGTGAGTACACGTGTCATTTGACTCGCCTGCGTACATGAAGTAATATAAATACGTACGTAGACACTTTGATCTGTTTCATGTACGCCAAACATATACAAACTCATTAGAGGAAATTAGCTAGGCAGGAACCCTAACGCAAAGAGAGTCATAGAGGAATACAAATTATTTAATTATTTAATGCATCTCTAACGGTAGTGACCAGACATGTAGCTGCAGTCGAGAGTTACGCTTGCAGTTGCATGCCTAGTGTTAGACATGCAATTGACTCCCCTCTCCTACCACCCTTCGACAAAAAAAGGTCAGTTGCAGTCAGATGGGTGGACATGCAATTGCAGTCGGAGGCGACACTTGCAGTTGCATGCCTAGTATCGGACATGCAACTGCCCCCTCTCCTGCCGCCCTCCAACAAAACAAATGCCACTTGCAGTCGGGTGGGTAGACATATAGTTGCAGTTGGGCGCGACACTTGCAGTTGCATGTCTAATATGGACTTGCAAGTGGCCCCATCTCCCGCCTCCATCCGACAAACACAAGTCCAGTTGCATCCATGTTGGGAGAGATGCAGTTGCAGTCGATGGGCTACACTTGCAGTTGCATGCCTAGTGTCAGACATGCAATTGCCCCCCTCTCCCGCCTCCATCTGACAAAACAAAGCCCAGTTGCATTCGTGTTAGGGGACATGCAGTTGCAGTCAAGGGCAACACTTTAGTTGCATGCCTACTGTCAGGCATGCAACTGCCCCCTCTCCCGCCTCCATCTGACAAAACAATGGTCAGTTGCGGGCGTGATGGAAGACATGCAATTGTAGTCAGGGGCGACACTTGCAGCTGCATGCCTAATGGACAGATGCAACTGCCCCTGCCCCTTCTCCGGCGCCCTCAGACAAAATAAAGTTCAATTGCGGTCGTGATGGAAGTCATGCCATTGCAGTCAGGGACGACACTTGAAGTTGCATGCCAAGTATACACATGCAAATGTCCCCCGCCCTTCTCCCACCGCCCTCCAACAAAACAAAGTGCAGTTGCAGTCGTGATGAAAGACATGCAATTGCAGTTGGGGCGCCACACTTGCAGTTGCATGCCTAGTGTACACATGCAACTATTCCCCCTGCCACCCAATTGCAGTCATGTTGGAAGACATGCAGTTGCAGTCAGGGGCAACACGTGTAGTTGCATGCCTAGTGTACACATGCAACCAACCCCCCTCTCCCGCCGTCCACCGACAAAACAAAGTTCAGTTGCAGTCGTGTTGGAAGACATGCAGTTGCAGTCAGGGACGACACTTGCAGTTGCGTGCCTAGTGGTAGACATGCACCCCCCCGACATGCAATAAAACACCACTAAGTTGCAGTCGAGGCGACACCAACAGTTGTAGTTGAGTTGATACTCGCAATTACGTGCCTAGTGGCAGACATGCAATTGCCCCCACCCCAGCCTGATAAAACACCACCAAGTTGCAGTCGGGTGCGACACTTGCAGTTGCATCCCTAGTGGCAAACATACAACCGCACCTCCCCCGACAAAATACCACTAAGTTTCAGTCGCATTACAGATATAGAATTGCAGTCAGGAGTGACACTTGCATTTGCATGTCTAATGGTAGACAAGTAACTTCCCTTCCCTCCCTCGACAAAACACCACTAAGTTGCAGTCACGTTGAGACATGCATTTGCAGTCGGAGGCAACACTTTCATTTGCATTTTGAAACATACAGTTGCGTTCATGATTAGCACTTTCATTTGTGTGCCTAGTGGCAAACATGCAACTGCCCCCCCCCCCATCATCAACAAAAAATACGACTTAATTGTGATCGCATTGAAGACATGAAATTGCAGCATTAGGGCAACACTTGCAATTCCAAGGCCAGTGTCAAAAATTATATATTTTTTGGTCTTTGCTTGAAAAAAGGTCCAAAATGAAAAGCAAACCCCGTATTGTAGTATGGCTAACAAAAACTTAAAATAAAACAGACAAATTACTTCAATGAACACTGAAAACATTTCATATCCTGGTACTACAAAGAAAGAAAAAGGAAACACATTTCGTACCACTTATATATCTCAGCCTTTTGAATAAAAAAACACATACATAAAGTTGAACAGTTTTAAGATGAAATGAAACCCTACTGCCTGTTTGTAACACCCCTATGTAATAAAGCACAGTAATCATCTGTTAATCTTGCCAAGTCATCTTCATTTGCAATGCTTGATCACAGTGGTTTAATATCTCATTTCAAATTCTGCCACTGAATTCAAATCCAAATGCAAGTGAAATTTGAAGTTGCACAAAAGTTGCTGGAAAAATGTTCATCATTTAGCAAATATTCCAAAACAATTTAATGTTAAGAAAAACAACATCACCATGTTGCCAAAATGAGCATTAGCATTTAAAACAGTGCCATTCCAGCAATTTAAAATGCAATTTCATTTATGAAAATTCCAAATGGATTCATCTTGCTCCCAAAATATTTGTGGCAGTGGCTAAAAATGCAAAGCAATTAATGGGCTAAGTTCCACATTTTTCTCAGCTCAATTGGTGGCCCCAAATATTTCTTTTATGTCTCTGTTTAATTAATTAAATGGAAAAGACAGGAAAAACATAAAACGAAAAATGGGCAGAAGAGCTTACCTGTCACTGGGCCGAGCCCAGCCCACTTACCGCTTCGCTCACCTGCTCCCGCCCCGCTATCGGCGTCGCCATGGTCAAGACCTCGAGCTCCGGCCGCTGGCTACCACTGCGCCGGGGCAGGTAGCCCGAGGGGATAAGGGCGCCCTCGTTTGCCTCCCCTGGACGCCGCCCTCACTCTCCCCTCTCCTCTTCTCCCTCGCGCGCGCTCGCCTCTCCTCCCCTTGCCCGAGCGCTGCCGCCGCCGCGTATCCGTAGATCCGCGGCCACTGGTGTCGTCCCGTCCTCTCGAGTTGTCCACGGGCTCCGCCGACCTCCGCTTCTTCCTCCCCGACCACTGGTTGGAGCCGGGGAGCCCTGCCGCTGCCGTTCCTCCTTCGTCCTCTTCTCCGACCGCCGCGGCGACCTCCGGCGATCTCCGGCCTCCCCTGCGCTCCCGTTACCCAGAGGGCCTCCGTGTGCCTGCGCTGTAAGCTCCAGCTCCCCCCTGCCCCCTCGCTTGCTCTTGGACGCGCTGCTGCCGCCGAATTCGCTCAAGCCCGTAGCTCACCGCCGCCACGGCTCAACGCCGGCGGCCTTGCCGGCCACCTCTGCCCGTTCTGACGCCGTAGTTAGACGCGGGGTGGAGTGCCCGTTCGAACGCGATAGGAAACGCGCGAAACGGCCCCCTGCAGAGCAAACCCGAGCTCGCCGGCGTTCGGCCACCGCTGCAGAGCTCGCCGGCGACGTTCCCGACCTTCCCCGGTGAGGCTGACCCCTCCATTAGATGCGCGGCCTCACCGCCGTCCAAAAAAACCTAGCCACGCCGTGAATGAGCCTCTGTGGGCGAATCCCCCAGCTCGCCGGCGTGCTCCGCCATTTTTCGAGCTCGCCGGAGCTTTTTTCGGCGACGCCGCTGAGCTGGCACGGCTGGGACCCACCCGGAGACACTGCCAGTGGGCCCCTGTGCCTTCGTTGACCGCGTTGACTTCGGTCAACGCGGATTACTGTTCACCTCTGACGCTGACATGTGGGGCCCGATCGGCTAATTACTGTTATGGTTAATTAATGAACTCGGTTAGATTAGCTAAGTCACTGACAGTAGGGCCCCACCTTTCTAATTATCTTAATTAGTTTAAACTAATTCCTAATTAGCTCAGAGCCGCTGACATGTGGGACCCACTGGTCAGGTTTGACCCTGACCAGCTGGGTTTGACCGTTGACGTCTCTATGACGTCATGCTGATGTCATCGGACACTGTTAGTTCCAGAAATTCCAGAAAATTGTTTAAATCTTTGAAAAATCGTAGAAATTCAACCGTAGCTCGGATCGAAAAACTTTCTACATGAAAGTTGATCAGAAAAATGAGACGAATCCGAATATGTGGTCAAAATGCTTGACCATCATTCCTAACTATCTGAACTTGGAACCTTCCCCTCCGGTTCAGTATACCAAAAACTGCCTAAATGCCGGGAAAATATCCCAGATATTTTCCCGCTTCGTTTGCGACATGTAGCAATGCATTAGGGCACCACCGGCACTGCATTTTGCCATGCCTTGCATAGTGTTGCATTTGTATGCCTTTATTTATTGTTTCTTCCCCCTCTTCTTTCCGATAGCCTCCGAGACCGACGCAGCTCAGGAGACCGACTACATCCCTGACAATCCCGCTTTTGCCGCAGAGCAACCAGGCAAGCAAATCCCCTTGAGCATGCCTATATCACCTATTCTTTCTCCCTCCTGCTTGCATTAGAATTTGCTACTGCATTTGTTTGATCCTATTCTGATGCATAGCCTGTTTTTGTAGTCTGCTATTGATACCTTATCTGCTATCCTAAAATGCTTAGTATAGGTTGGATGGAAATCCATCTGTGGCCCCTCTTCCTTGTCCTAGTTGCCCCGCTTAGTTACCAGTGCCCTAATCGATGTGATCGACGGGCTGAGACCAGCACAGCACCGCACACCCCCTAAGTTGTTCGACTCTACAGAGTTATCCTCGAGTGACGAGGGTGACACCTCTTAACTCACTCCCGATGATGCCTTTGTAGCACAGCTAGTTGGACGTGGGTTACCGAGGGTGATTCCTCTTTCACCACCTCCGATGAAGCTTCTGTCGTGCAACCCCGTAAGTGTGAATACCATCGAGGGTGATTCCTCCGGGTTCACCTTGACGGGTACATCGAGTAGGAATCCAACGAGGGTGATTCCTCGGATTCCTTCTTGATGTTCTGAACACACAGTTACCGGGATTTTACTACAGTTACTGGGTAAAGTCGGGTCGACCCCGAGGGGTACCCGCGAGAGGTGTGAAGTTGGGTTGACCGTGAGGGTACCCGCGAGATAATTACGAGGCGCGGCCGGGCAGGCAGAGACCGCCCTAGAGAGGGACGGGCCTGACCCTTGTTGCACTTCCTCGAGACGGGACGACAGGAGTACTGATCGTCACCGCGAGCTCTTAATAACACGCTTAACGGATTTGGGTATTTGATCTGAGTGGGTCGTTGGCCCTATACGCACTACCACCACGTGGGATAATGGTTATGGAACCCTCGGCGCCGTATGTATTAGCCGAAAGCTCTGTCAGACGTCCAGTTCAGCATTGTGGGCCTGTCGGGCCAGTGCCATCCAGGATGAGGTGGTGCTCGTCCCGACTCATCGCATAACGACCCGGAGTGCGAAGGGCGATGGGCCCAAGACCCCTGAGCGCTTAGGATGTAGACCGGCGGGGACCTCTCTGTTGAGCCTAGGTAGGGCTGTGGTGTGTCGATCAGCCGAGGCCTGGCATGACCCAGGAAAATGTGTCCGGCCGGAGTTAATCGAGCGTGTTGGGTAACAGTAGTGCACCCCTGCAAGGAAGTTATATATTCGAATAGCCGTGTCCACGATAACAGGACGCTCAGTGTTGTATCCCGATCTACTACAACTTGAACTGGATACATGTTAATTAATTGGAAGCTCCGGGATCGCTTTCTCGCAGGGAGTCGAGGAAGGATCTCTGGGCTTTGCTTCTACATGCTTGTTACTTTATAAAATTCTAATCTGCACTCTTCTAATGCTGCAAGACGCTGAAGATACTAGTCTTCGATAGGCTAGGCTTTTCCCCTTCTGTTCTGGCATTTCTGCAGTTTAGTCCAAAGATATAGCCCCATTCCTTTGATACCGATGCATACTTAGCATAGTTCTGATGTCAGTCTTGCGAGTACTTTGGATGAGTACTCACGGTTGCTTTGCTTCCCCTTTTTCCCCCATGCCCAATGCTGCGACCAGATGATGGACCCCCGGAGCCAGCTGCCTCAGTCGACGACTACCACAACCCCCACCGATGGAGCGTACTTCTACGTGGAGATCGACGACCAGGAGTAGTTTAGGAGGCTCCCGGGCAGGAGGCCTGCACCTTTTCGATCAGAGACGTTGTTTGTTTTCGCCTTCTTTTGGCAGATTAGTTTAACTCTGTGTCTGTACTCAGATACTGTTGTTGCTTCCGCTAACGCTTGTATGCGAGCTTTTGTATTCGAGCCCTCGAGGCCCCTGGCTTGTAATATAAAGCTTGAATTATTTTATTTTGAGTTTAGAGTTGTGTTGTGATATCTTCAAGTGAGTCCCTAGGCTTGATCGTGTGCATTTGCGTGTATGATTAGCGCACGATTAAGTCGGGGGCGTCACAAGTTGGTATCAGTGCCGACTGCCTGTAGGAACCCCCTTTCCAACTCCTTGGCCGAAGTTGAGTCTAGTCTTTGAAAAACGATTTTTCTAACATGGCTGTGTGGGTTATGGGCCCACGTCGCCAATGGGTGGTATTAGGATCTTTTATTCCTCTTCCTTACTCTGGGACTCTGATCTCTCTTCTATTCGGGTTAACGATTTTTACTGACTCTAACATTAGGTTCTCGTGATCACATCCACCCGGAGTTCTGAATTAACCCCCCCCTTCTTCGAGATGAGGGCCAGGTTCTGCTTCAGAGTGTTCACGGACCGCAGGATCCTTTTTACCGAGGGTACCCTGCGTTGTCCCTTGCAGATTCCTTGCCCCAGTAGTTTTCTCCGGCGTTATGTAGCCTTTGCTATGTCTCGTTGTTATATCTCTCCACCGCGTGCTGCGTGCCGCCTAGTTTGTCTAGTTGCGAGTGATTCCGAACTCGTGCTGTCCGTTCGTATCCAACTCTGTGCATAGATTTGTATGTCTTTAACGACTACTAATATGTATCTAATGCACTTCCTGTTCATTGCTCATGTTACATCATGAGTGACCTCTTACACATGCAGTTGTTCTTGCTAAACTGCCCCTGTTGATTTGGCAGGATGGCTGACGATCCTCCACCTCCACCCTATATTGCCGCAATGATGCAGCAGTTTGAGCTGAATCGTCAGTTTATGACTGGGGTAATGGCCCAATTTCCAACTCAGAATGCTCAGCAACAGCCTGCCCCAATAACACTGCAAGAATTCGTGCGTCTCAACCCGTCCATTTTTTGCAACTCCATCAATCCTATGGATGCTGATGATTGGCTTCGTGACATCTTGTTTGAGATGAAGTCAGCTAAGGTTGCCCCTGACAGTTACGCCACCTTTGCGGCATTTCACTTGAAGGGTCCAGCTGCTCAATGGTGGGAAAGTCACAAGGGTATGCTGCCTACTGGAACTGTAACCACTTGGCAGGAATTTTAGTCAGCCTTTCATGCACGGTACATTCCTCAAGGTCTGATGGACCAGAAGAAGCAGGAGTTCTGCAAACTCACTCAGAGCAAGATGACGATGGATGAATATCAGAGGAAATTTCTCGAATTATCCCGCTATGTTGCGGATGACGTCTGCACTGATGCTCGTAAGCAGGAGAAATTTCGTGAAGGACTGCATCCTGATATAAAGCTCACACTTGTTGTCCATGATTGCGTGGACTTTGCGACGCTTGTCAGCCAAGCTTTCCGAGCTGAAACTGGTCTGGCTGAGTACCAGGAGATGCTCAAGCGTACTCGAGATGCTGGCCCATCCTCGGGACAGCCTGCTCAGAAACGTCAAGTCTGGATTCCGCACAATGTCCATCACCGACCAGCTCCAACACCAAGGCCGTCTTATGTCGCACCTCGTCTGCCTCCACCGCCGAGACAGCTAACGATTCAGGGTGGACAGCCCAATACTATGGCTACTCCCCATAATGATGGTTTATGTCGCAAGTGTGGTCAGCCAGGGCACCGTGCTGCCAGCTGCCGCCCGACCCAGAAGCAAAGTACAAGAGCTCGTCAGCCCAGAAACCTTAATGCCAGGCCGCCTGCACTCAGTCGTGGTCATGTTAATCATGTAAAGGTTGAAGAAGCTCGACGGGACCCCAAAATTGTGATGGGTACCCTTCTAGTGAATTCAGTCCCAGCTACTATTCTTTTTTATTCAGGAGCATCGCATTCTTTCATTTCTGAAGCGTTTGCACGCAAGCAAGACTTATCATTCGAAAATGTGTACCCTCCACTAATGGTTAGTTCTCCGGGATCCAGATGGGATACCTCGATGATAGCCCACAACAACCACATTGAAATTGGAGGATTACAATTCACTGCTTCACTCATGGCCCTCAAGGTTTCTACCATAGATGTCATTCTGGGCATGAATTGGTTGGGTCCTCATCAAGCCCTGATCGACTGTGCTGCTGGATCAGTTCACCTTACTCACCCTTCTGGCCAGACAGTCAAATACTCAGCCCGAACAGCTCAGGATGCCGAGAGCCAAATATATGCTCTGAATGCTTTGAATGATTCACCTCTTGAGGGAATTGAGAACATTCCAGTCGTTCGCGATTTTCCGGACGTCTTTCCAGAAGAACTTCCAGGAATACCCCCTGTTAGAGCCGTTGAGTTCGTCATCGACTTGAAACCAGGCACCACTCCTATTGCTAAGCGTCCCTATAAGATGCCACCGCATGAACTCCTTGAGCTTAAGGAGGAAATCGACAAGTCACTTAAAAAGGGTTTCATCCGTTCCAGTTCTTCTGCTTGGGGAGCACCTTCGCTCTTTGTTAAGAAGAAGGATGGAACGAATCGGTTGGTTCAAGATTACCGACCTATCAACCAAGCAACAATTCAGAACAAGTATCCGCTTCCCAGGATCAACGATCTGTATGATCAACTTGCTAGTTCCTCAGTATTCTCTAAACTTGATTTGAGATTGGGTTACCATCAGATCCGAGTTCGTAAATAGGATATTCTGAAGACCGCTTTCGTTACTCGTTATGGATCATACGAGTACACCGTTATGTCCTTCGGATTAACTAATGCTCCAGCAACCTTCTCTCGATTGATGAACTATATCTTCATGGACTACCTCGATAAATTCGTTGTGGTTTATTTGGATGATATCCTTATATTTTCCAAGAATGAAGAAGAACACGCCGAACATCTTCGGCTTGTATTGGAGAAACATCGAGAACAACAACTGTATGCCAAATTTTCCAAATGTGAATTCTGGTTATCTGAAGTGACCTATCTAGGTCATGTAATTTCCAAGGATGGCATTGCTATTAACCCAGAACGAGTTCGGGCAATTCTCGACTGGACTCCCCCGAAGAATGTCAAGCAAGTGAGAAGTTTTCTCGGTCTCGCTAGCTATTGCCGCCGTTTCATCGAGAACTTCTCCAAGATTGCTAAGCCACTGACTGATTTGCTCCACAAAGGCAAGAAGTTTGAGTGGACGAAAAAGTGCCAAGAAAGTTTTCAGACACTTAAAGATAAGTTGACATCTGCCCCAGTGCTAGCAACCCCAGATACTCGCAAGGACTTCGTGATCTACTGTGACGCATCCCGTCAAGGATTAGGCTGTGTCCTAATGCAAGAGCGCAAAGTGATTGCTTATGGCTCTCGTCAATTGCGTTCCCACGAATATAAGTATCCAACACATGATCTCGAGTTAGCAGCAGTTATCTATGCCCTAAAGCTGTGGCGACATTACTTTCTCGGTAATCGTTGCGAGATATACACGGATCACCAAAGTCTGAAGTATCTGTATACTCAACCAGATTTGAACCTCCGTCAACAAAGATGGCTCGAGACAATAGCTGACTATGACATGGATATTTCTTATACCCCTGGCAAGGCTAATGTAATGGCCGATGCCTTGAGTCGCAAGTCTTATTGCAACAACCTCATGGTTCAGCAAGCACAACCCCTTCTCTATGAAGAACTTCGTAAGTTGAACCTTCACATTGTCCCACAGGGTCATCTCAATACCCTAGTTGTTGAACCAGATCTCGAGGACCTCATCAAGCATATACAGAAAGCTGACTCTGAGGTCGAGAAGATTAAGCGCGATCTAAAAAGGGGAAGGCCCTCATTCTTCACTATTGATGCTAATGGCACCTTGTTCTTCAAAAATCGCTTAGTGATTCCTAGAAAGGACAACCTGGATCTGACCCCGCACGTCATGAAAGAAGCTCATGATACACCTCTTTAAATTCACCCTGGTAGTACCAAGATGTACCAAGACATTCGTCAACGGTACTGGTGGCCTGATATGAAGTGGGACATTGCTCACTATGTTGCTGAGTGTGACGTTTGCCGTCGCATCAAAGCAGAACATCAAAGACCTGCTGGAACTCTGCAACCCCTTGATATTCCTGAATGGAAATGGGACAAAGTTGAAATGGATTTCATTACTGGTTTTCCCAGATCGCAGAAGGGTCATGATGCTATTTTCGTCGTCATTGACCGATTCTCCAAGGTTGCTCACTTTCTGCCAGTCAAGGAGACAATTACTGCCAGTCAGTTAGCAGACTTGTATGTTTCCAGAATTGTGTCACTCCACGGTGTTCCGTTGGAGATCAGCTCAGACCGTGGCAGCCTCTTTACCTCAAGATTTTGGAACAGTTTCCAAGAAGCTATGGGAACTCATTTGTCCTTCAGCACCGCCTTTCACCCCCAGTCCCAGGGACAAGTTGAACGAGTCAACCAAGTGCTTGAAGATATGCTTCACGCATGTGTCATCTCCTTTGGCAAGAAATGGGAGGAATCTCTCCCGTATGCTGAATTCTCTTACAACAATAGCTATCAAGCTAGTCTGAAGATGGCACCATTTGAAGTTCTCTATGGACGTAAGTGCCGAACCCCTCTGAATTGGTCAGAAACTGGAGAACGGTCACTCGTCGGTCTGGATATTATCCAACAAGCTGAAGAACAAGTTCGTATTGTTCGGGAACATCTGAAAACTGCTCAGTCTCGTCAGAAGAGCAATTATGACCGTAAACACAAGGTAATGGTCTATCAACCCGGCGAACAAGCTTATCTTCGTGTTACTCCGATGAAGGGCACTCACCGTTTTGTAATCAAGGGCAAGCTAGCTCCTCACTACATCGGCCCATTCCGTATTCTCGCCAGACGGGGAGAGGTGGCATATCAGTTGGAACTACCGCCGAACCTTTCTCAGGTTCATGATGTTTTCCATGTGTCGTAGCTCCGCCGCTGCTTCAAGGATCCGATCCGAGCAGTGGATCATGAAGTGCTGGAATTGCAGAATGACCTGTCCTATAAGGAACATCCGATCCGTGTTCTTGATCAAGCTGAGTGTCGAACTCGTCAGAAGGCAATCGAGTTCCTTAAGGTTTAGTGGTCGAATCATTCTGAAGGTGAAGCCACTTGGGAACGTGAGGATCGTCTTCGTGAAGAATACCCTGACCTTTTTCCTTCTACCTCCTGAATTCTCGGGACGAGAATTTCTTTTAGGGGAGGAGAATTGTAACACCCCTATGTAATAAAGCACAGTAATCATCTAATAATCTTGCCAAGTCATCTTCATTTGCAATGCTTGATCACAGTGGTTTAATATCTCATTTCAAATTCTGCCACTGAATTCAAATCCAAATGCAAGTGAAATTTGAAGTTGCACAAAAGTTGCTGGAAAAATGTTCATCATTTAGCAAATATTCTAAAACAATTTAATGTTAAGAAAAACAACATCACCAAGTTGCCAAAATGAACATTAGCATTTAAAACAGTGCCATTCCAGCAATTTAAAATGCAATTTCATTTATGAAAATTCCAAATGGATTCATCTTGCTCCCAAAATATTCGTGGCAGTGCCTAAAAATGCAAAGCAATTAATGGGCTAAGTTCCACATTTTTCTCAGCTCAATTGGTGGCCCCAAATATTTCTTTTCTGTCTCTGTTTAATTAATTAAATGGAAAAGACAGGAAAAACATAAAAGGAAAAGTGGGCAGAAGAGCTTACCTGTCACTGGGCCGAGCCCAGCCCACTTACCGCTTCGCTCACCTGCTCCCGCCCCGCTGTCGGCGTCGCCATGGTCAGGAGCTCGAGCTCCGGCCGCTGGCAGACACGGCGCCGGGGCAGGTAGCCCGAGGGGATAAGGGCGCCCTCGTTCGCCTCCCCTGGACGCCGCCCTCAATCTCCCCTCTCCTCTTCTCCCTCGCGCGCGCCTCTCCTCCCCTTGCCTGAGCGCTGCCGCCGCCGCGTATCCGTCGATCTGTGGCCACCGGCGCCGTCCCGTCCTCTCGAGTTGTCGACGGGCTCCGCCGACCTCCGCTTCTTCCTCCCCGACCACTGGTTGGAGCTGGGGAGCCCTGCCGCTGCCGTTCCTCCTTCGTCCTCTTCTCCGACCGCCGCGGCGACCTCCGGCGATCTCCGGCCTCCCCTGCGCTCCCGTTACCCAGAGGGCCTCCGTGTGCCTGCGCTGTAAGCTCCAGCTCCCCCATGCCCCCTCGCTTGCTCTAGGACGCGCTGCTGCCGCCGAATTCGCTCACGCCCGTAGCTCACCGCCGCCACGGCTCAATGCCGGTGGCCTTGCCGGCCACCTCTGCCCGTTCCGACGCCGTAGTTAGACGCGGGGTCGAGTGCCCGTTCGAACGCGATAGGAAACACGCGAAACGGCCCCCTGCAGAGCAAACCCGAGCTCGTCGGCATTCGGCCGCCGCTGTAGAGCTCGCCGGCGACGTTCCCGACCTTCCCTGGCGAGGCTGACCCCTCCATTAGATGCGCGGCCTCACCGCCGTCCGAAAGAACCTAGCCGCGCCGCGAATGAGCCTCTGTGGGCGAATCCCGCAGCTCGCCGGCGTGCTCCGCCGTTTTTCGAGCTCGCCGGAGCTTTTTTCGGCGACGCCGCTGAGCTGGCACGGCTGGGACCCACCCAGAGACACTGCCAGTGGGCCCCTGTGCCTTCGTTGACCGCGTTGACTTCGGTCAACGTGGATTACTGTTCACCTCTGACGCTGACATGTGGGGCCCGATCGGCTAATTACTGTTACGGTTAATTAATTAACTCAGTTAGATTAGCTAAGTCACTGACAGTAGGGCCCCACCTTTCTAATTAACTTAATTAGTTTAAACTAATTTCTAATTAGCTCAGAGCCGCTGACATGCGGGACCCACTGGTCAGGTTTGACCCTGACCAGCTGGGTTTGACCGCTGACGTCTCTATGACGTCATGCGGATGTCATCAGACACTGTTTCAGATAAATTGAATTTAGATAAATAAAATAGTTCCAGAAATTTCAGAAAACTGTTTAAATCTTTGAAAAATCATAGAAATTCAACCGTAGCTCGGATCGAAAAACTTTCTACATGAAAGTTGATCAGAAAAATGAGACAAATCCGAATATGTGGTCAAAATGCTTGACCATCACTCCTAACTATCTGAACTTGGAACCTTCCCCTCCGGTTCAGTATACCAAAAACCGCCTAAACGCCGGGAAAATATCCCAGATATTTTCCCGCTTCGTTTGCGACATGTAGCAATGCATTAGGGCACCACCGGCACTGCATTTTGCCATGCCCTGCATAGTGTTGCATTTGTTTGCCTTTATTTATTGTTTCTTCCCCCTCTTCTTTCCGATAGCCTCCGAGACCGACGCAGCTCAGGAGACCGACTACATCGCCGACGATCCCTCTTTTGCCGCAGAGCAACCAGGCAAGCAAACCCCCTTGAGCATGCCTATATCACCTATTCTTTCTCCCTCCTGCTTGCATTAGAATTTGCTACTGCATTTGTTTGATCCTATTCTGATGCATAGCGTGTTTTTGTAGTCTGCTATTGATACCTTATCTGCTATCCTAAAATGCTTAGTATAGGTTGGATGGAAATCCATCTGTGGCCCCTCTTCCTTGTCCTAGTTGCCCCGCTTAGTTACCAGTGCCTTGATCGATGTGATCGACGGGCTGAGACCAGCACAGCACCGCACACCCCCTAAGTTGTTCGACTCTACAGAGTTATCCTCGAGTGACGAGGGTGACACCTCTTAACTCACTCCCGATGATGCCTTTGTAGCACAGCTAGTTGGACGTGGGTTACCGAGGGTGATTCCTCTTTCACCACCTCCGATGAAGCTTCTGTCGTGCAACCCCGTAAGTGTGAATACCATCGAGGGTGATTCCTCCGGGTTCACCTTGATGGGTACATCGAGTAGGAATCCAACGAGGGTGATTCCTCAGATTCCTTCTTGATGTTCTGAACACACAGTTACCGGGATTTTACTACAGTTACTGGGTAAAGTCGGGTCGACCCCGAGGGGTACCCGCGAGAGGTGTGAACTCGGGTTGACCATGAGGGTACCCGCGAGATAATTACGAGGCGCGGCCGGGCAGGCAGAGACCGCCCTAGAGAGGGATGGGCCTGACCCTTGTTGCACTTCCTCGAGACGGGACGACACGAGTACTGATCATCACCGCGAGCTCTTAATAATACGCTTAACGGATTTGGGTATTTCATCTGAGTGGGTCGTTGGCCCTATACGCACTACCACAACGTGGGATAATGGTTATGGGACCCTCGGCGCCGTATGTATCAGCCGAAAGCTCTGTTAGACGTCCAGTTCAGCATTGTGGGCCTGTCGGGCCTGTGCCATCCAGGATGAGGTGGTGCTCGTCCCGGCTCGTCGCATAACGACCCGGAGTGTGAAGGGCGATGGGCCCAAGTGATGGAAATATGCCCTAGAGGCAATAATAAAGTTGTTATTATTTTATATTTCCTTGTTAATGATAAAGGTTTATTATTCATGCTAGAATTGTATTGACCGGAAACTTAAATACATGTGTGAATACATAAACAAATACCGTGTCCCTAGTGAGCCTCTACTAGACTAGCTCGTTGATCAAAGATGGTTAAGGTTTCCTAACCATAGACATGAGTTGTCATTTGATAACGGGATCACATCATTAGGAGAATGATGTGATGGACAAGACCCATCCGTTTGCTTAGCATATGATCGTTCTGTTTATTGCTACTGCTTTCTTGAATGTCAAATACATGTTCCTCAGACCATGAGATCATGCAACTCCCGGATACCGGAGGAATACCTTGTGTGCTATCAAACGTCACAACGTAACTGGGTGATCATAAAGATGCTCTACAGGTATCTCCGAAGGTGTCCGTTGAGTTGGCATGGATCGAGACTGGGATTTGTCACTCCGTGTTTCGGAGAGGTATCTCTGGGCCCTCTCGGTAATGCACATCATAAGAAGCTTGCAAGCAAAGTGACTAAGGAGTTAGTTACGGGATGATGTATTACGGAACGAGTAAAGAGACTTGCCGGTAACGAGATTGAATTAGGTATGGAGATACCGACGATCGAATCTCGGGCAAGTAACATACCGACGGACAAAGGGAATTACGTATGTTGTCATTGCGGTTCGACCGATAAGATCTTCGTGGAATATGTAGGAACCAATATGAGCATCCAGGTTCCGCTATTGGTTATTGACCGGAGAGGCGTCTCAGTCATGTCTACATCATTCCTGAACCCGTAGGGTCCGCACGCTTAACGTTCGTTGACGATATAGTGTTATATGAGTTATGTGAATTGGTAACCGAATATTGTTCGGAGTCCCGGATGAGATCCCGGACATCACGAGGAGTCTCGGAATGGTCGAGAGGTAAATATTTATATATGGGAAGTCATATTTTGGGTTCCGAAAAAAGGTGCAGTTTTTTCGGTATTGTACCGGGAAGCTTCCAGAAGGTTCCGGAGGATTCCGGAGGGGTCCGGAAGTCCACAAGTGGGTCCACCACGTCCCAAAGGGTTAGAATGGGCTAAGGGGAGGCGCCCTGGCCTTATTGGTCCAGGCGCACCAAGTCCTCAAAAGCCCACGCAGCTAGGGAAGGAAAAAAGGAAGAGTCCTAGTAGGAATAGGCTTGGACTTTGGAGTCCAAGTCCACGTGTGTACTATTCACAGTTACTGTTCACGTGGCACTATTCCTTCTACTCCAAGCCCCTACACATATATAAATAGAGGAGAGGGGGCGCCCCAAAGGAGACACAACATTGTCTTAGCCGTGTGCGGCACCCCCCTCCACAGTTCCGTCCCTCGGTCATATTTTCGCAGTGCTTGGGCGAAGCCCTGCGGAGGTAGCTTCACCATCACCATCACCACGCCGTCGTGCTGCCGGAACTCATCCACTACCTCGCCGTCTTGCTGGATCAAGAAGTCGAGGACGTCACCGAGCTGAACGTGTGCTGAACGCGGAGGTGCCGTACGTTCGGTGCTCGGTCGGTTGGATCGTGAAGTTGTTCGACGACATCAACCACGTTGTTCTAACGCTTCCGCTTATGGTCTACGAGGGTACGTAGACACACTCCCCCTCTCGTAGCTATGCATCTCCATGGATAGATCTTGCGTGTGCGTAGAATTTTTTGTTTTACATGCAACGTTCCCCAACAGTGGTATCAGAGCCAGGTCTATGCGTAGATGATATGCACGGGTAGAACACAAAGAGTTGTGGGCGGTGATCGTCATACTGCTTACCACCAACGTCTTATTTTGATTCGGCGGTATTGTAAGATGAAGCGGCCCGGACCAACCTTACATGTCCACGTACATGAGACCAGTTCCACCGACAGACATGCAACTTGTTTTGCATAAAGGGGGCTGGCGGGTGTCTGTTTCTCCTACTTTAGTTGAATCAAATTTGACTGCGGCCGGTCCTTGTTGAAGGTAAAAACAACAAACTTGATAAATCACCGTTGTGGTTTTGTGCCGTAGGTAAGAACGGTTCTTGCTAGAAGCCCGTAGCAGCCACGTAAAACTTGCAACAACAAAGTAGAGGACGTCTAACTTGTTTTTGCAGGGTATGCTGTGATGTGATATGGTCAAGACATGATGTGATATACGTTATTGTATGAGATGATCATGTTTTGTAATTTATCGGCAACCGGCAGGAGCCTTATGGTTGTCTCTTTATTGTATGAAATGCAAGCGCCATGTAATTGCTTTACTTTATCGCTATGCGTTAGCAATAGTTGTAGAAGCAATAGTTGGCGAGACGACCACGACGCAATGATGGAGATCAAGGTGTCGAGCCGGTGACGATGGAGATCATGACGATGCTTTGGAGATGGAGATCAAAAGCACAAGATGATGGCCATATCATGTCACATATTTTGATTGCATGTGATGTTTATTATTTATGCATCTTATTTTGCTTAGAACGGCGGTAGCATTATAAGATGATCCCTTCACTAAATTTCAAGATAAAAGTGTTCTCCCCAAGTATGCACCGTTGCTAAAGTTCGTCGTTTCGAAGCACCTCGTGATGATCGGGTGTAATAGATTCTACGTTCACATACAACGGGTGTAAGCCAGTTTTACACAAGCAGAATACTTGGGTTAAACTTGACGAGCCTAGCATGTACAGACATGGTCTCGGAACACTGGAGACCGAAAGGTCGAACATGAGCCATATAGTAGATATGATCAACATGGAGATGTTCACCATTGATGACTATCCCATCTCACGTGATGATCGGACATGGGCTAGTTGATTTGGATCATGTATCACTTAGTTAACTTAAGGGATGTTAATTTAAGTGGGACTTCATTAGTAATTTGATTAATTGAACTTAATTTATCATGAACTTAGTCTTGATAGTTTCTTTGCATATCTATGTTGTAGATAAATGGCCCATGCTACTGTTCCGTTGAATTTTAATGCGTTCCTAGAGAAAGCTAAGTTGAAAGATCATGGTAGCAACTACACGGACTGGGTCCGTAACTTGAGGATTATCCTCATTGCTACACAGAAGAATTATGTCCTTGATGCACCGCTAGGTGATGGACCTGCTGCAGGAGCTGCTGCGGACGTTGTGAACGCCTGGCAGGCTCGATCTGATGACTACTCGATAGTTCAGTGTGCCATGCTCTACGGCTTAGAACCGGGACTGCAAAAGCGTTTTGAACGCCACGGATCATATGAGATGTTCCAACAGCTGAAATTGATATTTCAAGCTAATGCCCGGGTTGAGAGATATGAAGTCTCCAACAAGTTCTTTAGCTGTAAGATGGAGGAGAACAGTTCTGTCAGTGAACACATACTCAGAATGTATGGGTACCACAACCACTTGACTCAGCTGGGAATTGATCTTCCGGTTGAGAGTGTTATTGACAGAGTTCTTCAGTCACTGCCACCAAGCTATAAAGGCTTCGTGATGAACTATAATATGCAAGGGATGGAGAAGACAATTCCCGAGCTCTTCGCGATGCTGAAATCAGCGGAGGTAGAAATCAAGAAGGAGCATCAAGTGTTGATGGTTAACAAAACCACTAGTTTCAAGAAAAAGGGCAAGGGAAAGAAGGGGAACTTCGAGAAGAACGGCAAGCAAGTTGCCGCTCCCACGAAGAAACCCAATGCTGGACCCAGGCCTGAAACAGAGTGCTTCTACTGCAAAGGGACTGGTCACTGGAAGCGGAACTGCCCCAAGTATTTGGCGGATAAGAAGGATGGCAAAGTGAGCAAAGGTATATTTGATATACATGTTATTGATGTGTTCCTCACTAATGCTCGCAGTAGCGCCTGGGTATTTGATACTGGTTCGGTTGCTCATATTTGTAACTCGAAACAGGAGCTACGGAATAAGGGAAGATTGGCTAAGGACGAGGTGACGATGCGCGTCGGGAATGGTTCCAAGGTTGATGTGATCGCCGTCGGCACGCTACCTCTACATCTACCTTCGGGATTAGTTTTAGACCTCAATAATTGTTATTTGGTGCCAGCGTTGAGCATGAACATTATATCTGGATCTTGTTTATTGCGAGACGGTTATTCATTTAAGTCAGAGAATAATGGTTGTTCTATTTATATGAGTAACATCTTTTATGGTCACGCACCTTTTGTGAATGGTCTATTCTTGTTGAATCTCGATCGTAGTGATACACATATTCATAATATTGATGCCAAAAGATGCAAAGTTGATAATGATAGTGCAACATACTTGTGGAACTGCCATTTAGGTCATATTGGTGTAAAGCGCATGAAGAAACTCCATGCGTATGGACTTTTGGAATCTCTTGATTATGAATCATTTGATACTTGCGAACCATGCCTCATGGGCAAGATGACTAAAACTCCGTTCTCTGGAACAATGGAGCGAGCTACTGATTTGTTGGAAATAATACATACCGATGTATGCGGTCCGATGAATGTTGAAGCACGCGGCGGGTATCGTTATTTTCTAACCTTCACAGATGATTTGAGTAGATATGGGTATATCTACTTGATGAAACACAAGTCTGAAACATTTGAAAAGTTCAAAGAATTTCAGAGTGAAGTAGAGAATCGTCGTAACAAGAAAATAAAGTTTCTACGATCTGATCGCGGAGGCGAATATTTGAGTTACGAGTTTGGCCTTCATTTAAGAAAATGTGGAATTGTTTCACAACTCACGCCACCTGGAACACCACAGCGTAATGGTGTGTCCGAACGTCGTAACCGTACTTTATTGGATATGGTGCGTTCTATGATGTCTCTTACCGATTTTCCACTATCGTTTTGGGGTTATGCATTAGAGACAGCTGCATTCACGTTAAATAGGGCACCGTCTAAATCCGTTGAGACGACACCATATGAACTATGGTTTGGCAAGAAACCTAAGCTGTCGTTTCTTAAAGTTTGGGGATGCGATGCTTATGTGAAAAACTTCAACCTGATAAGCTCGAACCCAAAGCGGAGAAGTGCGTCTTCATAGGATACCCTAAAGAAACAATTGGGTACACCTTCTACCACAGATCCGAAGGCAAGGTCTTTGTTGCCAAGAATGGGTCCTTTCTAGAGAAGGAGTTTCTCTCGAAAGAAGTGAGTGGGAGGAAAGTAGAACTTGATGAGGTAATTGTACCTTCTCTCGAATTGGAAAGTAGCTCATCAGAGAAAACCGTTCCCGTGATGCCTACACCAATAAGAGAGGAAGATAATGATAAAGATCATGAAACTTCAAATCAAGTTACTACTGAACTTCGTAGGTCAACCAGAGTACATTCCGCACCAGAGTGGTACGGTAATCCTGTTCTGGAAGTTATGTTGTTAGACAACAGCGAACCTACGAACTATGAAGAAGCTATGATAAGCCCGGATTCCGACAAATGGCTTGAGGCCATGAAATCTGAGATAGGATCCATGTATGAGAACAAAGTGTGGACTTTGGTGGACTTGCCCGATGATCGGCAAGCCATTGAGAATAAATGGATTTTTGAGAGGAAGACAGATGCTGATGGTAATATCACTGTCTACAAAGCTCGACTTGTCGCGAAAGGTTTTCGACAAGTTCAAGGGGTTGACTACGATGAGACTTTCTCACCCGTAGCGATGCTTAAGTCTGTCCGAATCATGTTAGCAATTGCCGCATTTTATGATTATGAAATCTGGCAAATGGATGTCAAAACTGCATTCCTTAATGGTTTTCTCAAACAAGAGTTGTATATGATGCAACCAGAAGGTTTTGTCGATCCTAAGGGTGCTAACAAAGTGTGCAAGCTCCAGCGATCCATCTATGGACTGGTGCAAGCATCTCGGAGTTGGAATATACGCTTTGATGAGGTGATCAAAGCATATGGTTTTGTACAGACTTACGGTGAAGCCTGTATTTACAAGAAAGTGAGTGGGAGCTCTGTAGCATTTCTAATATTATATGTGGATGACATATTGTTGATTGGAAATGATATAGAATTTCTGGATGGCATAAAGGGATACTTGAATAAGAATTTTTCAATGAAAGACCTCGGTGAAGCTGCTTATATATTGGGCATCAAGATCTATAGGGATAGATCAAGACGCTTGATAGGACTTTCACAAAGCACATACCTTGACAAAGTTTTGAAGAAGTTCAAAATGGATCAGTCAAAGAAAGGGTTCTTGCCTGTCTTGCAAGGTGTGAAGTTGAGTCAGACTCAATGCCCGACCACGGGAGAAGATATAGAGAAAATGAAAGTCATTCCCTATGCCTCAGCCATAGGTTCTATTATGTATGCCATGCTGTGTACCAGACCTGATGTGTGCCTTGCCATAAGTTTGGCAGGGAGGTACCAGAGTAATCCAGGAGTGGATCACTGGACAACGGTCAAGAATATCCTGAAGTACCTGAAAAGGACCAAGGACATGTTTCTCGTTTATGGAGGTGACGAAGAGCTCGTCGTAAAGGGTTACGTCGATGCAAGCTTCGACACTGATCCGGATGACTCTAAGTCACAAACCGGATACGTATTTATATTAAATGGTGGAGCTGTCAGTTGGTGCAGTTCCAAGCAGAGCGTCGTGGCGGGATCTATGTGTGAAGCGGAATACATAGCTGCTTCGAAAGCAGCACATGAAGGAGTCTGGATGAAGGAGTTCATATCCGATCTAGGTGTAATACCTAGTGCATCGGGTCCAATGACAATCTTTTGTGACAACACTGGAGCAATTGCCATAGCCAAGGAGCCCAGGTTTCACAAAAAGACCAAACACATCAAGAGACGCTTCAACTCCATTCGTGAATATGTCAAGGATGGAGACATAGAAATTTGCAAAGTACACACGGATCTGAATGTGGCAGACCCGTTGACTAAGCCTCTTCCACGAGCAAAACATGATCAGCACCAAGACTCCATGGGTGTTAGATTCATTACTATGTAATCTAGATTATTGACTCTAGTGCAAATGGGAGACTGATGGAAATATGCCCTAGAGGCAATAATAAATTTGTTATTATTTTATATTTCCTTGTTCATGATAAAGGTTTATTATTCATGCTAGAATTGTATTGACCGGAAACTTAAATACATGTGTGAATACATAAACAAATACCGTGTCCCTAGTGAGCCTCTACTAGACTAGCTCGTTGATCAAAGATGGTTAAGGTTTCCTAACCATAGACATGAGTTGTCATTTGATAACGGGATCACATCATTAGGAGAATGATGTGATGGACAAGACCCATCCGTTCGCTTAGCATATGATCGTTCTGTTTATTGCTACTGCTTTCTTGAATGTCAAATACATGTTCCTCAGACCATGAGATCATGCAACTCCCGGATACCGGAGGAATACCTTGTGTGCTATCAAACTTCACAACGTAACTGGGTGATCATAAAGATGCTCTACAGGTATCTCCGAAGGTGTCCGTTGAGTTGGCATGGATCGAGACTGGGATTTGTCACTCCGTGTTTCGGAGAGGTATCTCTGGGCCCTCTCGGTAATGCACATCATAAGAAGCTTGCAAGCAAAGTGACTAAGGAGTTAGTTACGGGATGATGTATTACGGAACGAGTAAAGAGACTTGCCGGTAACGAGATTGAACTAGGTATGGAGATACCGACGATCGAATCTCGGGCAAGTAACATACCGACGGACAAAGGGAATTACGTATGTTGTCATTGCGGTTCGACCGATAAGATCTTCGTGGAATATGTAGGAACCAATATGAGCATCCAGGTTCCGCTATTGGTTATTGACCGGAGAGGCGTCTCAGTCATGTCTACATCATTCCTGAACCCGTAGGGTCCGCACGCTTAACGTTCGTTGACGATATAGTGTTATATGAGTTATGTGAATTGGTAACCGAATATTGTTCGGAGTCCCGGATGAGATCCCGGACATCACGAGGAGTCTCGGAATGGTCGAGAGATAAATATTTATATATGGGAAGTCATATTTTGGGTTCCGAAAAAAGGTGCAGTTTTTTCGGTATTGTACCGGGAAGCTTCCAGAAGGTTCCGGAGGATTCCGGAGGGGTCCGGAAGTCCACAAGTGGGTCCACCACGTCCCAAAGGGTTAGAATGGGCTAAGGGGAGGCGCCCTGGCCTTATTGGTCCAGGCGCACCAAGTCCTCAAAAGCCCACGCAGCTAGGGAAGGAAAAAAGGAAGAGTCCTAGTAGGAATAGGATTGGACTTTGGAGTCCAAGTCCACGTGTGTACTATTCACAGTTACTGTTCACGTGGCACTATTCCTTCTACTCCAAGCCCCTACACATATATAAATAGAGGAGAGGGGGCGCCCCAAAGGAGACACAACATTGTCTTAGCCGTGTGCGGCACCCCCCTCCACAGTTCCGTCCCTCGGTCATATTTTCGCAGTGCTTGGGCGAAGCCCTGCGGACATAGCATCACCGTCACCACGCCGTCGTGCTACCGGAACTCATCCACTACCTCGCCGTCTTGCTAGATCAAGAAGTCGAGGACGTCACCGAGCTGAACGTGTGCTGAACGCGGAGGTGCCGTACGTTCGGTGCTCGGTCGGTTGGATCGTGAAGTTGTTCGACGACATCAACCGCGTTGTTCTAACGCTTCCGCTTACGGTCTACGAGGGTACGTAGACACACTCCCCCTCTCGTAGCTATGCATCTCCATGGATAGATCTTGCGTGTGCGTAGAAATTTTTTGTTTTCCATGCAACGTTCCCCAACACCAAGACCCCTGAGCGCTTAGGATGTAGACCGGCGGGGACCTCTCTGTTGAGCCTAGGTAGGGCTGCAGTGTGTCGATCAGCCGAGGCCGGGCATGACCCAGGAAAGTGTGTCCGCCGGAGTTAATCGAGCGTGTTGGGTAACAGTAGTGCACCCCTGCAGGGTAGTTATCTATTCGAATAGCCGTGTCCACGGTAACAGGACGCTCAGTGTTGTATCCCGATCTACTACAACTTGAACTGGATACATGTTAATTAATTGGAAGCTCCGAGATCGCTTTCTCGCAGGGAGTCGAGGAAGGATCTCTGGGCTTTGCTTCTGCATGCTTGTTACTTTATAAAATGCTAATCTGCACTCTTCTAATGCTGAAAGACGCTGAAGATGCTAGTCTTCGATAGGCTAGGCTTTTCTTCTTCTGTTCTGGCATTTCTGCAATTTAGTCCAAAGATATAGCCCCATTCCTTTGATACCGATGCATACTTAGCATAGTTCTGATGTCAGTCTTGCGAGTACTTTGGATGAGTACTCACGGTTGCTTTGCTTCCCTTTTCCCCCCATGCCCGATGCTGCGACCAGATGATGGACCCCCGGAGCCAGCTGCCTCAGTCGACGACTACTACAACCCCCCACCGATGGAGCGTACTTCTACGTGGAGATCGACGACCAGGAGTAGTTTAGGAGGCTCCCGGGCAGGAGGCTTGCGCCTTTTCGATCAGAGCCGTTGTTTGTTTCGCCTTCTTTTGGCAGATTTGTTTAACTTTGTGTCTGTACTCAGATACTGTTGTTGCTTCCGCTAATGCTTGTATGCGAGCTTTTGTATTCGAGCCCTCGAGGCCCCTGGCTTGTAATATAAAGCTTGAATTATTTTATTTTGAGTTTAGAGTTGTGTTGTGATATCTTCAAGTGAGTCCCTAGGCTTGATCGTGTGCATTTGCGTGTATGATTAGCGCACGATTAAGTCGCGGGCGTCACACTGTTAGACGTCCCATCTGCATATCTAAAAACTACTAGAAGCAGACAAAAATATACTGCAGTGTTTTTTGCAAAAAAAAAAAGAAGAAGAAGAAGAAGAGTTGTACATACACATTAACTGATCTAAAAAAACAAAGGAAAAAAAACAGATCTACATGGTTGTCGATTACAAAAAGACATAATGCATGAGTTAAAAAAAACTGTGGGAACGACCTAGATGGACGGACAAACACTACAATCCTGCTAGAAAATTCTTTTCACTTATATATACTTGCACACTGAAAAAGATATAGAAACACACAAAGGAGAACAAGAGACAAAATACAGAAAAGGTAGTCGGGGCTGGGCAAACACGCGATGGGGGAAAACTCAGCCTGGTGAGACAAGAAAGCCCAGCAGACACCCTCTCCCGCCCTTGCATATGCCCACAGAAACAGCCCGCTCGCACAACCCCCTAAACAGGCCAAAAAGCGATCAAGACAGCAGCAGTTCATGAATCATAAAGCAGCGGCGATCTTGCGGCTCGAGACGTGACTGAGACTTCGCTAAATCTCAGTCGACTGAGATTTAGCAAGCCTCATTTTTTTTCCTTTTGATTTTTTCTTTTCGGCAAAGCACAAGATAGTTCTATGTCACAAAAATCAAGCCCAATCGAGCGTGGCGCGGGTCCTAAATACACAGGAGACACTCACTCAGTGGAGAGAAGTCCTATATGGCACCTTAAGCGGCGGATCTCCTCCCTGGCGCTCACACGCAGGCTCGCCTGGCCCTGGCCCAACAAAGGCTAGTCGCTCGGGACGCAGGGCTCCAAGGCTCGCTCAGACAATGGTTGACTAGTCAACCATTGACCATTTTGACTTTTGTTAAAAAGGAAATCTGAAAAATTCGTAAGAAAACATGAAATCTGAAAAGAACATGGATTTGAAAAAAATCATATATTAGCCAAAAAAGTATAGAAATACAATAAAATTTGAAAAATTCATGGAATTTGGAAAGAAATCGCAAATTTGGAAAATTTTGATCAATTTTTTAAAAACACGAATTTTGTAAAAAAACATGGATTTTGAAAAAAACATTTTGAAGAAAGTACATGGATTTTTAAAAAAATCATGCATTTGAAAAAAATGTGAATTCAAAAAATGTCACAAATTTTAAAAAACCATGATTGTTTCTAAAAAAGTTTAATAAAAGTAAATGGAAAAAATAAAACAAAAGGAAAACAAAAACAAAAATAAAAGGAGAAAATCAAACAAAAAACCAGGCCGAGCAAGAAAAACAGAAAAGAAAAAACAAAAACCCTCAAAAAACGAACAAGAAACAAGAAAAACCACTGATAACCTAGCCCAGTAAACCAGTGGGAACCTTCTAGAAGATTCCCAAAACCAGTGGGGGGAGAAAATGGGCCGGCACCGTAGTTTAGTTGGTGAAGGAGGGGCGTGCGCGCGATGTCCGTTTGTACTATATTCGGGGCTATAAGCGCTGAATAGGATTTGGCCTTAGTGGAGTGTTCTTATTCAGCGCTAGCACTGAAAACACTGGAACAAATGCCCATAAGGCGGCTAGTTGGGCCGGCGGCTTATTTACTTCCGTGTATTTTTATTTTTATTGTGGAAAATATAAAGTTGGATTAACATATTTTAAAATGTGTTGTCAAATAATGAAAAGTATTATGGAAATGTTAGAAAATTCTCACATGTATATACATAAATGTTCTTTTGTAAGAGATAAAATATTCATCGTGCATTAAAAAATATGTTCATGTATAAAAAAACACGCATGTAAAACATGTATAATATTATGATCCTGCTAAAAAGATTTGCGGGGTGACCGGAGGAACGAGTAGTTTCAAGCTCAACCTCCAAACATGAGTCAATTGACGTCTCTTGGTCTAAAGATACCTTCAAAACCCAAGTTTGAATTTGTCGCACCAATCTTTATCAACCGGCACGGTTCTTCGGCGAAGAAATATGGCGACCACAAGCTCTTGAGTGCTATTTCATGAACATACTGATACATGGAGACACCCACTGCTTGAATGTAACACTGGCGGTTGGGGCGCGCCATTGCGTGCAGCCTGAGAGGAAGTTATGCGCTCGTTTCTTCATCTCGAAGAAAAAGAAAAAAAAAGGAAAAAGAAAACCCTCACCTTCATCTAAGAAAACATTTCTCATCTCAGCCAACCAGCAGACGACACGTGGCCCTCACTTTCATCTCGAAAAGAAAAAGAAAAAGGGAAAAGAAAGCCCTCACCTTCATCTAAAAAAACTTTCTCATCTCAGCCAACCAGCAGACAACACGTGGCCCTCACTTCCATCTTCCAAAAGAAATTCTAAAAAACAAAACTTTCTCACCACATGCAACCAGCATGTGCCACGTGGCATAGCTGGTTGCTCGCCCCTTCTTTTCCCCTTGATGGGTTTTATGGCAAGGAGTACTTGAGCACTGGTGGATGAGGAGCTTGTCGAGCATATCACATAAAACGATGGTAGTGACACCAAGGCTTGGCTAAATATCCTCTTGGAATCTCTCCCCTGCGATGAATTCACCAAGGCTACCACGAATCTTTGGGCGATCTGGACCACACGAAGGAAAGCAATCCACTCGGAAATATTTGAGAGCCTGCTTTCGACCTTCGGTTCCTTTAACTCTTTCAAAAATGATCCAGCTAGCAACCAACGGCATCAATAGGCAACCTCCATATCTTGCTTGGCAACTAGGGGTGGTCAGCATGGCGTGCTGCCGCAAGGCTAGTGTAAATTTCATGTTGAACGACGTCCAAGAACAAGGTCGCAAGTGCGACATGAGTTATATGTCATGTCCTATACTTTTTTTTTTTGCGGGAATATGTCATGTCCTATACGTGCGCGTGTAAATTTATTGGGAGAAAGATAGTCTAAGAAAAAAATTGGTGCTCCGAAAAATGTGTCTTAAGAGTACCAGTTCGTATTGTTTTTGCACGGGGCACATGTCATGGGAATATCTCTAGCAGCCACCAGGAGAAGCCCACGGCCTGCCCAGAAGGCCCAACCAGGAGTAACCATCTATATATAGTCAGCTCTTCGTTCACAGAGGGCATCGTAGAACTGAAGACTGAACCGGCCGCCGTTGGGCGTTTTCCCCTCTTCCGCCCCCTGGCTCTTGATTCCCCGATCCTCTTCTTGCTGCTACTACCTGTATCTTGTATCCCAGATTCATAGCGGTTGAGTGAACAATATATCCTAGATCGAGGTTCGTATCAGCACAGTACATGTGTTTCTTTCTTTTTCATGACTTTGCAAGCGTGTAAAATGCACGAACACATAAAATCTAAAAAACCCATATATTTTAAAATTTAAATTTTCTGAACACATTTTGAAAGATTTTACTATTCACATTGGGAAAGTCTCGCCAGTCCATAACGTCGTCCCCTTGGCAGTAATGCTTGGCTAGGCAATTCTCGGGGTTATGTCTTTGCACATATATTACTGATCAAGTCAACAAACTAGAACTACACAACTTTTGCAGGTAATTGCTGTTTCATCTCGACCTTGCTACGCCGGTGCTCCGCTGGGCACTACTATTTCCATGTGAAATCACGAGTCTCGGCAGTCCATCACTCATTGCCGCGTGGGTCTCCGCCCGGTCAGCAAAGCAACACAACACAGCTCGCGCTCTCTCTCCCCCGTCTCTCTCACCCTCTCGTGTCCAAGGAAAGCAGGGGAGCTCACTCCACGTACCAGTTCGAGCTCGCTTTGTTTCCAGTTTCAGCTATCTTCCCCGGCACCGGAACTGTCACCGTGTCGGTTCCTTCCGGATGGCAAGGGTGGCGCTTTTACCTCGTCGCTTCCTCCTGGACGCGGAACATGGGAGGGAGTTCTTTACCTCGCCGATTCCTCCTGAACGCAACGCGGAGCTCCATCTTGGTCTCTCCACCCCCATTCGCCTCCCTAGCTCATCGCTCCTAGCCAGCATTTTGCCCCCTCTCTGGTCGACCATCCATGGAAATCTCGTCCAAGGAGTTCTTCCTCCTCGGCTTCATGTTCGGGGGTCTGCTCATGTGCGTTTTGTTCGCCTTGTTCGGGTTCGAGCGCGTGGATTTCTGGCAGGACGGCGCGGGCCGGGCATTGGGCGGCTGGTGGCGCCGGGCCGTGCTGCTGCTGCGGCCGATGCGCCTGCACGCCCTGTAACGTCGAGGTCCAGGTGCTGTGTCCCTTCACCTCCAGGAGAGGTTCTTTAGTTAGCAGTAGACTAGATTTAGCAGTAGAATCCTAATCGCTAGTGAGCAGTCCCTGAATCTGTGAACGTGATGTGCTCCTGAACTGTGTTGATGTGTGATAGTATGAGGTTGTTTAATCCGACTTCTGAAACAAAATGCTGTGCTATGCTGCTCTCATCGTCAGTTTGTTTTGCGTACAGTTAAATGTTCGGATACCAACGATCAGAACTTCTTTGTAAAGATTGTTTTTGGTCCAACTCCAACATCTTTTTTCTTTTCTTTGCCAAGACAACTCCAACACCAAACTATAAGATGGGTTACTACCTTGTCAATGGCATCTATACTTGATGGGCGGCGTTTGTGAAGAATATAACAAAGTCCCTAGGTACGAAACAATGTTTCCTTGCACAATGCAAGAGGATGCTAAGAACGATATGCAGAGGGCATTCAGGGTGCTCCAAGCTTGTTGGGTATTGTTCGTGGAGTTACAATAATGTGGGAACATGAGATATTGTAGCAGTTGATGACATGATGTGTAATCTTACACAGCATGATTGTGAAGGACGAGTGTGGAGGGGGACCCGCACACATGATTTTAAGAAGTCCAGAGTACATGTCCGCCTCCCGGAACAATATGCGGATCATGTTGTAAACTTTTTAGAGATGCATCAACAACTTAGAGCATCTGCAGCAAACCCTGCCCCTCCGCGGATGGTGAGCGTTCACGCCTCAAATAATCACTTCCACATCTGGATATCTCAATTACGAAACCTCAAATCCATATTATTACATGCAACGTAAAACCTACTCTAAGCGAAGCTCGTCCGGCTCCGCCGTGGCCATGTCCGGCGGCCGGCTGCGCCCCTCAGAGTGTTGTCCCGGTCGCCGGCGAGGTAGAGTAGGACATGAGACACACACCCGGCTCACGGGATTCAAGGCGTCGCCTTCTCTCCCATGTCCTACTCTTCCTCGTCGAAATCCGGAGCCCTGACGGTGCCGGTCGACGTGAGGTCGATGATGGATCCGTTGTGGGAGGAGCCGCCGACGTCCACCACGACGCGTTTGCGCCGCCCGGGCTAGCCATGCACCATACGGAGGCGCCGGAGAATGTGACTCCGCCTCGCCAACGTCCACCGCCGTGAGGGCTGCCGCCGTCGCCCGCGCCCGCTGCCTCACATGGCGGGCATGCCTCACCATACTTGCGTCCGACGACGCCCATGCATTCACCTCCGCCTCGGCGCGCCAACGAAGGGGTTACGCGTCTGCCATCGCGTTCGGACGCCAGACGGACCACACCGCTTCTGGTGAGGCAGCGGCGACACACCTCGCGGCGATCCATGCGTCATTTGGGCGGACGCAATGGATTCCCAACGGAAGGAGTCGGAGCGTTGCCGCCGGGCGGCCTCCTCCCCGGCGCGGCGGGGCGCAAGCCGGACGGTCATCTCCTCCTCGGGGCCACGTGGCATGAGCTCGGGGTCGACGGATCTGGAGGTGTAGGACTCGGATCCGCTACCCAGCATGCCGGAGATTGTCGGACGGGAGCTTGGGTGGCGGAGGGGAGTGGATTGGAGTCGGTAGGGTTTGGTCCAGGGAGCGGATGGGGACGAATATAAGTGGGTCGGATGAGCCAGCGGGGGCCGGATCCGACGTGGCGGGCACGTCTGGTCACGTCCGGGCCACCTCATATCCGCCCCATTTTTGGGCTAGATATGAGGGGTGCCGGTCAGCCCAGGCATTTGAGACCGGTTTGAGGCGCCCGTCTGGGTCGGGTTTTTCGACCGAACCGTTCGCCCAGGCGTATGAGGAGGGTTTGAGGCACCCGGCTGTAGATGCTCTTATGGAGCATATATGGACCCATGCTGACAATCAGTAGATTTTATGTTTAAATTATGCGCTCCAAATAAATTTTATGTTTGAACTCTGTATTTTTCATATACACATAAATTTTGAGATGTATTTGTATCTTTGAACATATTTTTGCATGGATTTAAAATTTTGAAAGTGAAAGTCGGCATTGCAGAGAAGATATTTGAGTGACGGGTCGAACATGCCCGTGAACATTTAGGGAGTCGGATTTCGTTACTCCGGTTGTAAGTTGTAACCCACACGGCGGTACGCATGTAGCCCACACAGCTTGCGCTCTCTCTCCCCCGGTCACTCTCACCTTCTCGTGTGCAAGGAAAGCAGAGGAGCTGGCTTCACGTACCAGTTTGAGAGGGTGATGTTCCCAGTTTCAGCCATCTTCCCGGCACAACAGCTGGTGAGTGATGATGCTCTCGGTGCCTAAAACAGGAACGATGATCTGCCAATAAATAAAGCAAACTATTCAACATAAAGCAGATTTTTCGTATCCTCCAAAGTATTCGTTGAGCAGATATCATGCCCTAACCACGCAGTGCACTCCTCTCTCTACGTTGGGCAAAACAGGGAATTAAACCCCAAGGCAACGAGCTAGAACAGCGCAGCTTTGTAGATGCTGTTTCAGCGTAGCTAGACTAGACCTCGCCGGCCGTGCTCCTCTTTCGTGTGCTCCGCTGCTCTGCTGCTTCTACGCGCATCACGAGTCCCTTGTTCGTCGCCCGTTGCCGCGTAGGTCTCCGCCCGGCCGGTCAACAAGCAAAATCTGCCATTGCTTACCCACCCGCACCTCACGGATGTGCTCCACTCAGCTCGCGCTCTCTGTCCCCCGTCACTCTCACCCTCTCGCGTCCAAGGAAAGCAGAGGAGGTCACCTTGTTTCCAGTTTCAGCTATCTTCCCCGGCACCGGAATTGTCACCGTGTCAGTCTTTCCCGGATGGGGAGGCCGGCGCTTTTATTACCTCGTCGCTTCCTCCTTGAACACAACGCGGAGCTCAATCTTGGCCACTCCACCCCCATTCTTCACCTCCCTAGCTCATCCCTCCTAGCCAGCTTTCTTTTCTTCTCTCCGACCGAGGGTCGATCGTCCATGGAGGTCTGATGCGTCTTCGGCTCCTTGGTCATCTTCATGCTCACGATGCTCTCGTTCGAGTGGATCGGGTTCGAGCCCGTGGATCGCTGGGTGGTCGGTGCGGCTCGAGCATTGCGCGGCTGGTGGCGTCGGGCCGTGCTGCCGCTGCTGCAGCCGATGCGCCTCCACGCCATGTAAACGTCAGGTCAAGGTGTTGTGTCCCTCCCTTCACCGCCGGGAGAGGGTCTCTAGTGTGTCTTTATATCTGAAAGAGTCAATTACACTGATGGTGCTAGAACTTGGCGCAAACGATCACTTTAGTGCTAAAAGTTGCGGCATACATTGAAGTGGTGCAAAAACTTGGCTTTGACGTGCAAATACAGTGCTTATCTCGATTGTATACGGAATTGACTGTGACTAGGCGCGTGGGGCCCGCTGTCAGCCACTGGACCAGGAGAAGGGGGCGTGTGGCCTGGTTTTTCCGAAAAGACCCTCGAAATATTTTGTTTTATAAAAAAGAAATCCCAGTTGACACGGGAGTGGCATTTCATTTTTTCACCTCTATGACCAGTGGGTCCCGTCTGTCAGGCGACTGTGAAAATTAGACGAAAAGTGTGGCCGGTCCGGATCGAACACACGACCTACAGCTAGGATGCTAGCAAGCTGACCACCACAACCATTTGCTTTCACTTGTACGGTCAAGATAACTATCCTATTTATATTGAAAGTTCTCGCATCTGGAGCCCATTGCGTATGCGCTATTTTTAGTTTATTTCTAAAACGTAAATAATAAAAAATATGTTAAATATTTGTGCTTTATGATTAGTAACTAAAAATATTTAAATATACATCTGTATATAATATAAATATATATATAATTAATACGGACATTTAAAATGTTTATTAAGTGAAAATGTTATACACTCGTGGATTATGGATTATATTTAAATTATACAAATGAATATACATATCAACAATTTAAATTTTAAATTTTGAATGTTTTTAGTTATAAAAACATTGAACAATACAAACGTGCATGTAATTATTGAAGTGCTTTATAATTAAATAATTTTCGAATTGAAATTTTAGAAAGAAGTTTATTATTTCAAATTATACTAACATTTTATTTAATTATTAAATATTATTTTAAATATATGAATATTTTTAAAATAATGTTTGAATTTTTTTTAAATAATTTATTTCGTTTGTATGGACAATATTTATACACACGAATATTCTTTTCTTTGGAGGGGGAAAATACACACGAATATTCGAACGTTACTTTCTACAAATTCAAAATGGGCTGCACTATCTGCAGCCAATTAAAGCTCGAGATGCGGCCAGGTCAAATACATATAAAAGAGCTTCTAAACAGAACATGTTGACCTGATAGGTGTAGTGGTCAGCCAACTCTTTCGCTAGGCGTAGGTCTCTGCTTCAATACTTACTGCCGCATTTTTCGTCTAATTTACACTTTCTTACTGACAGGCGGGACCCACTGGCCAGATAGATGAAAAAAAAATGCCACCTCTCCCTTGTCGACATGTTTTTTTTTTGTGAAAATAATATATTTCGAGGGTGTTTTCAAAAACTCCAGGCTACACACCACCTTCTCCTGGTCTTGTGGCTGACAACGGGCCCCATGTGCCTAGTCAGCGCCAATTCCGTATACCAAGTTTTTGCACCACTTCAATATATGCCGCAACTTGTAGCACCAAAGTGGTCATTTACGCCAAGTTCTAGCACCACCAACGTAATTTGACTCTATCTGAAATTACTCCTGTGCTTCCGTTCCGTAGACGAGACTGTTAGCAGTTGCATCTCTCTCCCACGTACTGCATGCACTCCCCCACGACCTCATGCACGTACTGGCGCTCCGCGCCCACTCTCCCTGATGTACTACTGACGCTCTGCGTCACTGTTGTACTGGCGCCCAGCGCCTATATATTCTTGGCAATAGCAATGGCAGCACCCAAGGTGCTTTGCTCTCTCATTCCACCGATCCACATGGTATCAGACGCTGGTCCACTCCTTCGTCTCTGAACCACCATTCCGCTGCCTCTCTCCCCTCCTAGGAACCGCCATGGCGTCCCCCACTCCTCCACCTCCTCCCCCACCTCCTCCTCCCCGCACCGGCCTTGCACCCAGCGGCGCGCCGCGCACTCCTGCCATGCCGGTCTCCTCCTCCACCTCCCAGGCCCTGCTGACGCCGGCCGCGCTCGCTCGCGGTCCGCTCTTCCTGCCTGACCCGAGCGCGTCCTCATCCACGGGCGCCCGCGACCTCTCCCCCCTCTTCGGCGTCTTCATCAATCAGCACGTCCCGCTCGTCCTCGGCCTGAACCCGCCCAACTTCTCGCAGTGGCGCACTCTCTTTGAGGTGACCTTCCAGAAGTACGCCGTCTCCGACCACATCTCCGGCGCGCCGCGTCCCGCCGACCCGGTCTGGCTGCAAGATGACGCGCACATCGTTTCGTGGCTCTACACCTGCCTTAGCCCCGAGGTGTTCGGTCTCGTGCATCAGCGCGGCGCCACCGCCGGTGAGGTCTGGGCCTCCATCTGCAGCATCTTTCTGGATAACCGTGAGCACCAGGAGGTCCTCCTCGCTACCGAGTTCAGGTGGATCGAGCAGGGGTCCTCGTCGATCCTCTCCTTCTTCGCCCGGCTCAAGGAGTGTGCCGATCATCTCGCGGACCTCGGCTTCCCCGCCACCGACCGTGATCAGGTGCTCAACATGATTCGCGGCCTTCACCCCCGCTTCCGTTATGCCGTGCCCATACTCACTATGCAGATCCCCTTCCCCTCGCTCCCCCGCTGCCGCGCCTTCCTCCTCCTCGAGGAGAGCCGGCAGTCTGACGAGCACACCACGGAGACCGCGCTCCACGTCGGGCGTGCACCCAGCAATCACAACGGCGGGGGGCAGGGCGGCGGTGGCAACAACAACCGTAACTCGGGCGGCGGCGGCCGCTACAAAGGGAAGGGCAAGGCCAACCACTCCAGCGGGGGCTCCTCCTCGCACTCCGGCGGGGGCTCGTCATCACATGCGGGTGGCGGCGCTCCTTTGCGTCCCGCTGCACCGGCGCCTGCGCCCTGGACTGGCATAGTCCATGCGTGGCCGATGCCGTGGCACCCACACGCCCCCGGTGCCGGCATCCTTGGGCCTCGCCCCGGCGGCCCGTCTCCATTCGCTGGCATGGCTTCTCACTACGGCGCCAACGCGCAGCCGCCCCACCACAGCGCGCCGGCACACTGGCATGCCGGAGCAGTGCCGCAGCACCCCCTGTACGGTGCTCCTGTCGGCGGTGCGTCCAGCTCCAGCGCGCCCGCGTGGGACCAGAGCGCCATGGTGCAGGCTCTCAACGCCATGACGGTGCAACAACAGCAACCTTCACCGCCGGGCTCCGACTGGTACATGGATACCGGAGCCACCACACACATGGCGTCGTCCCCTGGTATGCTCTCCTCCTCCGCTCCCTGCTACTCTACTCGCATTGTAGTTGGCGACGGGTCATCGCTCGTCGCCACGCACGTCGTCCACCACACCATTCCCACCACCAAGTCACCCCTCTCCCTCCAACACGTGCTCATTTCACCCCATCTCATTAAGAATCTCATTTCTGTCAACGCCCTAGCTCGTCACAATCCTGTTAATGTAGAATTTGATGACCTTGGTTTTTCTGTCAAGGACCGAAGCACGAAGAGGGTGATCCTCCGATGTAACTCTGACGACGACGAGCTCTATCCTATGTCCTCGCCGTCACCGCCAAGCCACACCCACCAAGCCTTTGCAGCCTTCTCCCGTGATCTGTGGCATCAACGCCTTGGGCATCTAGGCGCCGATGCTTTGGACCGCACCCACCGGAGCTCCTCCCTGGATCATGTTGCCGGCCCCGACACCATCTATCAAGCATTTCAATTAGGAAAAAGTGTTCGTCTTCCCTTTAGCACTTCGGAACATGTGTCGTATTTCCCTTTCCAGCTTGTACATTGTGATGTTTGGACCTCTCCTGTACTTAGCATTTCCGGTTGTCAGTATTATCTTGTGCTCCTTGATGATTACAGTCACTTTGTATGGACGTTCCCGCTGCGACACAAGTCCGAACGTGCTGCCCACTCTCCGCACGTTTTCCACGTTCATCCACAATCACTTCAACCTATCCATCCTCACCCTCCAAACCGACAATGGGCGAGAGTTCGACAATCACGCCTCCCGCCACTTCTTCTCTTCACTAGGCATCACTCTACGCTTGTCATGCCCATACACATCGCCGCAAAATGGCCGCGCCGAGCGAGTGTTGCGGACACTCAATGAAATAGCTCGATCCATGCTCATTCACGCCCACATGCCGTTCCCCTACTGGGCAGAAGCCCTCAACACCGCCACCTTCCTGCTCAACCGACGCCCATGCCGTCCACGTCACGACCAAACACCCTTCTTCCTCCTCTACGGCGTCCATCCCAATTACACTGCCCTACACGTATTCGGTTGCTTATGTTTTCCAAACCTCGCAGCCACTGCGCCCCACAAACTCGCACCCCGCTCAGCCCCCTGCGTCTTCCTTGGGTACACCGCGGACCACAAGGGATACCGGTGCCTCAACCGCGACACCGGCCGTGTCATCGTCTCCCGCCACATAGTCTTTGACGAACACCAGTTTCCCTTCCGGGACGCAAAACACACACACACACACACCCCTGCCCCCGATCTCATCGACGCTCTCCCTAACATACCCCGACGGCCCCGTTCCCAAACCATGGCTGCACCACCAAACAACGCTGCCACGGCAGCCTCCCCACCCACTGCCGAAAACGCTGCCATGGCAACACATTTGCCCCCGGCGCCAAACGCTGCCATGGCAGACAATTTAACCCCGGCGCCCAGCACTGCTGCGGCAGTCCGTTCGCCCACGCCGGCACTCACTACCCCTGTTGACCAGGCTACCACCTCTCCCACACCACCACCACCCAAGGTGCCGCGTCGCCAGCCACCTCCTGTACCTACACACCACATGCAAACGCGAGCTCAATCCGGTATATTTCTCCCTAACCCCAAGTACGAACAGCACCACACCACCACAACCTCCTCGGCCATCTCCCCCATTCCCAAAACTGTGTGTGCGGATATGCGAGATCCTTGTTGGCTTTCTGCTATGCAGGTGGAGTACAGGGCTCTCATGGAGAACCGGACATGGCGCCTCGTCCCTCGACCTCGCGGCGCGAACATAGTCACCGGCAAGTGGCTCTTCCACGACAAACTCAAGTCTGATGGCTCGCTCGAACGCTATAAAGCACGTTGGGTGGTGCGCGGCTTCTCCCAGCGCCCTGGTGTGGACTTCGATGAGACCTTCTCTCCGGTGGTCAAGGCGGCCACGATCCGCGTCGTGCTCACCATCGCCGCCTCGCGACAGTGGCCGGTGCACCAGATGGACGTCAACAACGCATTCCTCCACGGGCATCTCTGTGACGCCCCCGACTTAATCGTGCACTAAACATACACGCAAATGCACACGATCAAGCCTAAGGACTCACGGGAAGATATCACAACACAACTCTAAACACAAATAAAAGTCATACAAGCTTTATATTACAAGCCAGGGGCCTCGATGGCTCGAATACATAAGCTCGCGTACAAGCATTAGCGGAAGCAACAATAATATCTGAGTATAGACATAAAGGTTAAACAAGTCTGCCTTAAGAAGGCTGAGCAAAACAACGACACTAGATCGAAAAGGCGCAGGCCTCCTGCCTGGGAGCCTCTGAAACTACTCCTGGTCATCGGTCTTCACGTAGTAGTAGGCTCCACCGTGGTAGTAGTAGTTGTCGGCGGGATCAACTGGCTCCTGGGATCCGTCGTCTGATCGCAGCAATCGGGTATGGGGAAAAAGGAAAGCAAAGAAATCGTCAGTACTCATCCAAAGTACTCGCAAGACTTACATCAAAACTATTCTAATTATGCATTGGTTTCAAAAGAAGGGCTATATCTGTGGACTAGACTGCAGAATTGCCAGAATAGAGAGAAGGCCTAGCCTATCGAAGACTAGCAACTTGCAGCGTCTTGCAGCATTAGAAGAGTGTAGATTAGTACATAGATATAGTAGTAGTAACAAGTATAACAGTAGCCTTGCCCAGAGATCCTTCCTCGACTCCCTGCGAGAAAGCAATCCCGGAGCTAACATATTATTAACATCACAAGTATCCAGTTCTAGTTGTAGTAGATCGGGATATTTTTCGAGCGTCCTGTTACCGTGGACACGGCTATTCGAATAGATATACTTCCCTGCAGGGGTGCACCAACTTACTCAACACGCTCGATTAACTCTAGCCGGACACACTTACTCAGTCCATGCCCGGCCTCGGCTGATCGACACACCGTAGTCCTACCTAGGCTCAACAGAGAGGTCAGCACGCCGGTCTACATCCTAAGTGCGAAGGTGTCATGGGCTAATTGTCCTTTGCACTCCTGCACATTGCGAACGCGGCCGAGAGCAGACCTAGCCCCCTTAATACAAGCGCAGGCTTTCCCAGTCCAACCCGGCGCGCGCCACTCAAATGCTGACGTCTGAGAGCTTTCAGGAGAATCGTACGACGCAGAGTGCCCATACTTATTCCCGCGTGGTGGTTAGTGCGAAAAGGCCAGAGGCCTACTTAGATCACATATCCTAACCCATTAGTGTGTTGGGAGCTCGCGGTGACAATCAGTGATCCACGATCTATGGTCCCATCGCCCCGTCTCATGGACTTATGGCAAGGGCCAGGAATGCCTGGCCGTGCCACGTAATTATCTCGCGGGTACCCTCACGGTCAACCCGACTCCACATCTCTCGCGGGTACCCCTCGGGGTCGACCCGCCTCCAACAAGGTACTGAAGTAATAGTCATGGTAACCGTGTGTTCATCACATCAAGGGGGAATCCGAGAAATCACCCTCGTTGGAATCCTACTCGATGTAATCCGTCAAGGAGAACCAGGAGGAATCACCCGCGATGGTCCACACTTGAGGGGTTGCACGACAGAGTCATCATCAGGAAGGGGAGCGCGAGGAATCACCCTCTGCAATCACCACCGATGTGCTATACTACAGAGATATCATCGGGAGTGCAGTACGAGGTATCACCCTCGGCACTCGATAGTAGCCCTGCAGAGTCGTAGAACTAAGGGGGAGTGCGGTGCTGTGTCAGTCTCTGCACATCGATCACAATGATCGAGGCACTGGAAACAAAGCGGGGTAATAGGTACAAGGGTGAGGGGTCACTGATGGATCACTAACCAACCTATTCTAAGCAGTTTAGGATGACAGGTAAAGTAACAACAACAGGTTACAAAAACAGGCTATGCATCAGAATAGGAGCAATCAATTACAGTAGCAAATTCTAATGCAAGCATGGGAGAGAAAGAATAGGCGATATTGGAATGATCAAGGAGGGTTTGCTTGCCTGGAATCTCTGCTGAAAAGGTCTGGTCGTCAGGGGCGTAGTCGTACTCGGCAGCAGCGTCGATCTCGGGATCTACCGGAGAAGAAGAGGGGGAAGAAACAATAAATACAAGCAACAAATGCAACACGGATGCATGGCATGGCAAAAATGCAGTGCTGGTGGTGACCTAAAGCAGCACTACACGTTACAGATGGAGCGGGAAAATATCTGGGGATGTTTTACCGGCTTTAGGCATCTGTCAGACAGATGAACCGGAGGGAAGGTTCCATGTTTGCAGTGTTGTAGGCATGTGACAACTACATGGAGGGCATATTCGGATTCGTCTCGTTTTTCTGAACGTTTTTCATATATAAAACATTTTCATCTGAGCTACGATTATTTTTCTATAAATTTTCAAAGTTTTAACAATATTCTGAAATTTACTGGAATTAATTTAATTTCGAAAATCAACAGGAAAATGCTAGGTGCACCCGGTCCAGTGCACCCAGCTGTGCACCAGAGGCTGACAGTGGGCCAGGGCTGCCTAGTCAGCAACCCAGTCAGCATTGACTAGGTCAATATTTGACCAGTTAAACTGACAGGTGGGGCCAGTCAACCGCTGACTCAGCAGTCAGCGTTGACCTGGTCAAAAGTGCACAGTGTGGTGGGTCCCGCATGTCAGCATCTTACTATTTTCCAAATGATTTATTTATTTAGCTAATTAGGCGGGACCCACGTGTCAGTGAAAGGTTAGCGTAATAGTTAGCAGCTAAACAGTTAGATTAGTGGCCTGGGGCCCACTGGCAGGTCATTAGCCGGCAGCTAACGGCGTTCTAGCCGGCGTTTAGTCGCCGGCGAGCTGCAGGGGCGGGCGCGTCGTGCGGGATCGGCGCACACCGCACCAAATCGAGCACTGCGAGCGGCATTCGAACGGGTGAAACGGCCCGCGTCGACTGGTGGTGTTAGCAGGGGCCGGGGTGGAGTGTAGCCGCGGTGGCAACGACGACCGAACGGCGGTGACGGCAATGCACTCGAACCAGAGGCTACGGGGGACGGCCGAGGCCAGGAGGAGGTGCGGGAGTTGCGCAAGCTCACAGCGAAGCGGGAGAGGAGCTCGAGGGGGCCGGGGGAGCTCAGACGACGGCGGATCCAGGCGGTGGTTGCCGTGGTGGCCGTGGCGGGGGAAGAGCTCGATGCGGTCCTGGTGGTGCAGCTCTGGACGAACGGGGACTCGGAGGAGAAGCGGCGGTCGACGACGGTCCTCCCGGACAAGCTGCGGTGGGTTAAGGGCGACGGTGGCCGCGTGCTTCACCGGTTGCGTCCATGGTGGCGCTCGGGTGCCGATGAAAGTGGGAGGAGGAAGCGAGGAGGGGGGTTAGGGTTAGCAGGAGAGGGCAAGGGCGACCGGGGGCTGGCTCTTATCCACCGGGGCGAACTCCTGGAGGCTGTTGTCGAGTAGGGGGAGGGGGGCCTGGCGCTGCGAACGCTGTGGGCGCGGCACGCACGGGGAGAGAGAGAGGTTGGGGATGACGGGGGTAGGTGGGCTGGGCCAGCGCCAATGCCACTTAGGCCCAGCGTAGCAGTAAATTTTTGCATTTTCCTTTTTCTTTTCTCTGCTTCTCCCTTTAGCTACTGTTTACAATTCGTTTGACCACCATAAGACTTTTGTAAAATATGTAGCTGGGCTCAATAATTAGTGTGCAATATACCTCACTGCCACAAAAAGTTTGGGGGCAAAATAATTCCATTTGGATTTTGTTGGAATTTAAAAGGGGGAAGAAATGCTGCTGGACCATTGTTGTAATTATCCAGGGTCATTTTAGGGACCCAAATGAGGTTGGTATCCACATGACAAATATTTAGGGATTATTTGCCAGATTATGAACTATTTTGATTGCATGACAAAAGAAGTAAATATTTGACTTGCATTTCAAATGGAATTTGAATTGGATTTTGGACAAGTGGCAGATTGGCTTAGCAAAGCATGATGACATGGCATCATTAGCATGAGATCACTGTAGCTTGACACTGGGGGTGTTACAAATCTCCTCCACTACAAGAAATCTCGTCCCGAGATTTAAGAGGTGGAGTAATGGGTATCTTCGGGAGTACGGACCTTTGCAAGGTTGATTATCTGGTGGATAACTCAGGGAATGTGGCAGAAAGCATCTCTTGAATTGAAACTTAAGAAAAACATCGAGAGCAAAATAAGAAGGTACAATAAGGAGTTTGAAGCGGATAGGCAATCGTTCGATGCCTAAAACAGAGTGTGAAAAGGGTTCAGAGCAACAGGAATAAATATTGCGTCTGATACCAGAATAGATCGTCTCTAGGAAGGTGGCTCGTGAATTACATACGAAGCCAAGCACGAGGAATAACCTTGGAAACAGGTATGTACAGGAGAGTCGGGTTTCGATCCTGTGGAACTATGGTTAGTGTGGACTATGAGTAGGGAGGACGGTGACATCTTACACGGTCACGACAACAAGGCATGTCAGAGGATAGCTTGTCAATTATGTCGGCAACAATGTCGGTACCAAGGGCGGGTGACGAAGAGAACCGTTTTCCTGCTCGTTAAAATGAGGCGGACCAATAGGCAAAGTTCTCGTCCACCGGTGGTTTCCGGAATGTCATCAACAATAGTAACAGGGTCTTACTGACAGAGTTGTACATCGTGGTGTTTACATAAGCAGAGAATTGTTCCTGCTTAGATCATACAAATCACAAGAAAGGTTAAACAGACCAATGGAAAGGAAAATGTGCTTATCAGATTAAATAGACCAATGGAAAGGAAAATGTGTTTATACATAAGTATTAGGTGTATATCCTTCCCAGGGAAAAGCAGAGCATGATATGCATGACAGGACAGCAAGTACAAATTCATTTGGATAACGGAGCGAGGAAAGTCATGATGTTACCCATGCAACGGTGTTTGGATAATTGATCAAGAAACATTTAGCATTGCGCTTCCAATGTTCATGTTGACATTCGGAATACCACAGTCATGCTTCGAGGTTGCAATAATATGGTGTTTCAAGTAAAGATTGGGTCTGAGGATCACAAGAGATACAAAGGAACAATTTCAAGGATATCAAGGAACGTAAAGTATAACCAAAACATGACCAGGTTTGTGTTGGCAGGAAGTCAAGGATATTGTCGATGATAAAGCAAATCATTGAGGGGCAAGGGTGGTATTTCTCACCATGAATTCAATTGACATCTCAGAGGAAGTCAAAATGTAGACGATAATCTCGACACATTTGTCGAGGGGTTTCATGAAGATGAAATTGATCAATAAGAGCATCAAAGCAGACGGAATGAAATTCAGGGTCAACAGAACCACGGATATGACGCTCGGATTCATATTGTGTAAGCAAAACGATATGATGATGAGAGTTGACACAGGCTTAGCCCATTGTCAGAAATGTGTACCGGGAAGGAGGACCAAGTAGCATAGTTAAAATTAACACGATAATTATGTAGCCGGCCGGCAGGGAATGACATTGTTGAATACAGACTCATAAGCAACAAGGATGTAATAAAAGTTATTGAATATAAGGACATTGTCGGATAATAATCCAACAAAGGAGTTGGCAGTCCTCAAGGGATCTGATGTGAGTATCGGTACTCAACCGGAAGAAGAAAGAATACAACGGCATCAGGTTATATAAGCATCTGAATAAATCGATGCTTAAATATAAAGGAATTATGATTTCCAGAAGCAGACGCTCTGATCAAAAGATGAGTAAGTTGAATAGAACTAGATTGCAACTTGATTGACCGAGAACCAACTCATGTCCAAAATGACGTCTGAGCCGGAAGGACAAATTCTAGGAATTAACTGATGATAGGGAGCATTCACATGCATACTGAATCAATAGGCTCAGATTTGACAATGACAAGGGATGTCAACGAAGATTACTAGACGTATGGAATTAAACATAATGCAGGCAGGCTAGACTTTCCAAAGCAATAGGTTGCTGTAGATTCTCAGGAGATCAGATAGTATTTCAAAGTGACTTGGGGAACGCATGAACAACTGGGGATGAACGGATCCCTGGTAAGGGTGAGTAATTATTCATAAGTGTATTCATGCAGAAAAGGAGCTACAAGGCAGTAGGCATAATGGATTCTCGGAATATAGAAAAATGTTTCGGGATATCTTGTAATAACAAGAGCAACGGGGAATGATTGTATGAATGACAAGTGTATGTAGTTATCCATAAGGATTTATCAGTGCCAGGGATTTGCAAAGGCGATGAGCACAAGGGTCTCGGGAAAACATCGAAGAGTATCTACGAAATCTTCGGATGAATCAAGCGATCATCAGGAATGAAGGGCTCTCCGGGAAGAAGTAGTTACGAGAACCTAGTGTTAGAGTTAGCAAAATCGTTAACCCGAATAGAAGAGAGATCAGAATCCCAGAGTAAAGAAGAGGAATAAAAGATCCTAAACCCATCCATTGGCGACGTGGGCCCATAAGCCACACAGCTGTGATGCCCTTCTCGACCGTGCACTAATCATACACGCAAACGTGCACGCTCGAGATCAGAGACTCACGGGAAGATATCACAACACAACTCTAAACTCAAATTTAAACATAAATCTTCATATTACAAACCAGGGGTCACGAGGACCCGAATACATAAGTCATACACACAAATAATATCTGGGTACAGACATAGTTAGCCAAGTTTGCCTTAAGAAGGCTAGCACAAACAGCGACACTGATCGAAAAGGCGAAGGCCTCCTGCCTAGGGCCTCCGAACTACTCCTGGTCGGCTGGCTCAACCCAGTAGTACGTGCCTCCGGGGCTCTCCTGGTAGTAGTCTCATGCGGTGGCGTCTGGCTCCGGGACTCCGTCGTCTGATTACAGCAAGCGGGTATGGGGAAAAAGGTAGCAAAGCAACCGGGAGTACTCATCCAAAGTACTCGCAAGACTGACATCAGAACTATACTAAGTATGCATCGGTATCAACGGAATGGGTCTATATCTTTGTACTAAACTGTAGAAATGCCAGAACAGAGGGGGAGAGGCCTAACCTATCGAAGACTTGCATCTTGAAGCATTTCTTGCAGCATCAGAAGAGAGTAGAACAAGATAATATATATCAATCATATTTTAGTAATGCCCTGGGATCCTTCCTCGACTACCCTGTGAGAAAGTGATCCCGAGAGCAGTAGTAACAGTTTAATATTGTGGCAGTATCCATTTGTAGTTGTAGTAGATCGAGATACAACTCTGAGCGTCCTGTTACCGTGGACACGGCTATTCGAATAGATAACTTCCCTGCAGGGGTGCACTACTGTTACCCAGCACGCTCGATTACATCTGGCCGGGTACACTTGCTGGGTAATACCCGGCCTCGGGTAATCGACACGACGTAGTCCTACCTAGGCTCAATAGAAAGGTCAACACGCCGGTCTAAATCCTAAGTGCAAAGGGGTCTTGGGCCATCGCCCTTTGCACTCCTGCACGTTACGTGGCTGGTCGGGGCCCAGGCGCGACACTGAATACACCAGTGACGTAACCAGCCCACCCCAACGATCAGCCCGCATCTCTGAGCTGTCACGTCTGAAGAGCTTTCGGCTGATACATACGACGTAGAGGGTCCCATAACCATTATCCCACGTGGTGGTAGTGCGTATAGGGCCAACGACCCACTCAGATCAAATACACAAATCCGTTAGGCGTATTTAGTAACTCGCAGAGACGAACAGGATTCCAGTCGCACCGACTTAGTAACACACGGCTTGCGGGTGCTCTTGGAGCCGACCCGTCTTTAATGTTATTCTCTTGCGGGCACCCTTGGGGCCAGCCCGACTTTAACAGTTTAAGTATTGCAATATGTAAACAATTCTGTGATCATCACCCTAAGTGATCACGGCCCGATATCAAGCATGGAAAACGGACAAGGGTGAAGGGCCACAGGTGAATTAATAGCATAGCTAACTAAGCATCATGGAACAATAGGTAGGTATAAATAGCAGGCGACAAAATCAGGCTATGCATCAGAATAGGAGCTATCGGAATAACAACAGAAGCAATTCTAATGCAAGCAATAGAGAGAGAGAGTAGGCGATATCTGGATGATCAAGGGGGTTTTGCTTGCCTGAAATCTCTGCAGATGAAAAGGAATCTCCGGAAGTAGCCGATCACCGGATCATCAGCGGTCGGAGTCTACCGGAAAAGAGGTAACGCGGGAAATAAATAAATAACGGAGCAAACAAATGCAACATAGATGCAATGGCACGGCAATAGGTGTTGGTGATATGCTCTAATGCATTACTAACCATTTTAATTGAAGCGGGAAAATATTCTCGAATATTTTCCCAGCTCCGAGAATTATCCGGTACATTGACCTGGGTGGAAAAGTTTCATGTTAGAGGCATGTGAAAGGTATGTGGATGGCATATTCGGATTTGTTATAATTTTCTGATTATTTTTCATATATAAAACTTTTTCATCCGAGTTACGGTTTATTTTCTATGAATTTCCAAAGTTTTATACATTTTCTGAAATTTCTGGAATTTTGTATTTAGTTTAATCCGAATTGACCAAGTCAATTTGACTAGTCAAAAGGCAAGTGTGGCCCATATGTCATAGGCTAGATATCTTTAATTTAACTTAAATTTTAAATTATCAGCAGGGTCCACATGTCATATACACATTGGAATAATTAAATAACTAACCTAATTTACTAACCTAATTAAATGGGGTCCACATGTCATAGGCTAAAGATTAACCTAAACACTAATTAATATAACTAAACATTAATTTAACCTAATTAGTACTAACTAATTAGAATTAGGGCCGGCCGTACTGGACAGAGTCCAGCCGGGCGCTCACACACACACAGAGCACACACTCAGCACACACTCACGCACACACTCGGCCATGGCCTTAGCCATGGCAAGCAGCAGCAGCAGCCTAGCAGCAGGAGCAGCAGCAAGCAGCAGCGATGCAGTAGCGGCAGCACGCAGTGGAGCAGCGGCAGCGCAGCGCAGCAGTTAGCGGGAGCAGCAGTGGCCAGCAGCTAACGGAGCAGCAGCGCAGCGGCAGGGTGCGGCTAGGCGGGAGGGCGCGGCCATGGTAGCTAGCGGATGGCGGCCTACGGCGAAGGATCGAGGGGGCAAAGGAGGGGAATTGGGGGAGAAGCTCACAACGAAGCGCATGGACATGGTTAGAAGGTACGGGGGTGGCCGGACGCGCCGTGCTCATCGACGAGCGGCGGTGGCCGTGGCGGAAAACCGGCTCGATCCCGAGCGTACGGCATGGCCCGGCTTGGTTTCTTTGGTGGGGACGAAGGAGACGACCACGGGGAGGCTTCTGGACATCTTGGTGCGGTACGGGGAGGCCGGTGGCCGCGGCTGCGGAGGCGTCATGGTGGCGGTGGTGCTCGGGCAGCTTCAGACAGAGAGAGGGAGACGAGGAGGAAGAACAAGGGGATTAGGGTTTGTCCACGGGGTCAGGGTAGGTCTTATCCTTGTCGGGGCATCGATGGATGAACGACACGAGGAGATCGGGCGCGTGGACGGCGCACGCGCGTGCTTGGCGCCATGGCTTCTGTCTCTGTCCAGAGATAGGGGAAAGGCCCTACCGGGCTAGACCATAGTGCACTGTGGCACTTAGGCCCAGTTGCTCAGTAGCGCTAGGCCTTTTATTTTTATTCTTTTCTATTTTCTTTTTCTGCTTCTATTTTGTACTTAGCTGGTCCACCAAATGAATTTTGTTACATATGAAACTTAGCGTATAAATCATGTACAATATTGTGGTATAGCAGAAAAAGTTTTAGGGCACTTGGAATAGTATAAATATTTTTAGAAATTGAAAAGGTCAATTAAATGGCTGTTGTTCCACTGTTTTAATTCCTAGGGGCATTTTGGGACTTTAGGTGATGTTGTTTTTCTTACCATAAATACTTAGGGAATATTAGTAATATTATGAACTATTTTGTTTGCATTTTTGAAGATGTAAATATTTGACTTGCAAATTAAATTTGAATTTGACTTTGATTTTTATTAAGTGGCAATTTGGCTTAGTCAAACTTGATGACATGGCACCATTAGTGGGAGATTACTGTAGCATGATTCTCGGGGTGTTACAAATCTCCTCCACTACAAGAAATCTCGTCCCGAGATTTAAGAGGTGGAGTAAGGGGGAAAGTTCTGGTTACATAATTCTAACAGATCTTCTCATTCTTGGTTGCTCTTCTTGAAGAAGTTGATCCCTTTCGTTGATGTCTTCAATTCTCTGCATCAGTGCATCATGATGAAGTCATCTTCCTTTCTTCGGGAACTCCATCGTACTTCTGAATAGGATAGAAGGGGAATCTATAAGCACGGATGTCTGGAAGGATTGGCATCCGGTAATTATCTTAGGGAAGGAGATTTTAGAAGCACCAGGAAACATATCGAGAGTGATATAAGGAGGTTCAACAAGTTTCAACCAGGTAGGCATCCAGCTGATGCCCAAAACAGGTGTTTAAGGGGTTCAGAGCAATGAAGAATAATGTTGCATCTGATACCGGAATGAAACATGGTAAGGAAATTAGCTCGTGAATTACATACGAAGCCAAGTGCAAAGGATACTTCAGAATCAAGGTTGTACAGGAGAGTCAGGTTTCGATCCTGTGGAACTGCGGTGAGTGTGAATTAAGAGTAGGAAGGCAGTGACATCTTCCATGATCATGATAGCAAGGCAAGTCAGAGGGTAGCTTGTCAGCTATGTCGGCAACAACGTCGGTACCAAGGGCGGGGGACGAAGAGAACCATTTTTCCTGCTCGCAATGCGAGGCGGACCAAAAGGCAAGGTTCTCATCCATCGGTGGTTACCGGAATGTCAACAATAATAGTAACAGGGTCTTACTGATAGAGTGGTACACCGGAGTGTTTACATAAGCAGGGAATCATTACTGCTTAGATCATATAAATTATTTGAAAGGTTAAACAAACCAATGGAAAGGAAAACATGTTTATCAGATTAAACAGACCAATGGAAAGGAAAATGTGATCACTCACAAGTGTTGGTGTATATCCTTCCCAAGGACAAGCAGTGCAGGATATCCATGACAGCATAGCAGGTAGATAACGTTTAGGTAAAGGGACAAGGAAATTCATGATGTTACCCATACAACGGTGTTTGGATAACTGATCAAGAAACATTTAGCATTGCGCTCCAATGTTCTAGTTGATGTTCGGAATACCACAATCATGCTTCGGGGTAGCAATAATATGGTGCTCCAAGTAAGGGTTGGAGTTAAATATCACAAGAAATACTCAAGGAACAATTCCAGGGATAACACGAAACTTAAGGTATAACCAAAAGATGTCCAAGTTTGGGTTGAAAAGAGGGCAAGGATGTTGTCGATGACAACACAAATTAAATAGGGGCAAGGGTGGCATTACTCATCATGGATTCAATCCACAACTTTAAAGAAATCAAAAGGTTGATGATGATTATGACACATTTTGTCGAGAGGTTTCATGAAGATGTAATCGATCAGCGACGGCATCAAGCAAAAGGGGTGGTGAAGCTAAAGGTCAACGAAACCACGGATATGACACAAACTCGGAATTAACCTTGTTGTTCAAGACGAAACAATATAACAAAGAAGCTCGACGTAAGCTTAGCTCATCGGCAAAAATTGTGCTCCGGGAAGAAGGACCAGGTAGCACAGTTAAAATTAGTATGATAATGATGTAGCCGATCAGGCTAGGAATGACATGATGGAGTATTAAGCTTCCCAGCAACAAAGTACTAGGAGTACTGAACCATAGGGTGGATTCGATTCACTTATCGGTGTTCTTGGTTGACAAACAACCCAGAAACCGTGGAATGACTAAGATGGTGAAAGGTATTACTCTACCAAGGATTTAAAAGAGGTAGTGCAATGGCATGATATCCTCGAGATACCAGAGGGTAATACTCGAAGGTAGGTCAGAATAGAGGTTGGATAGGCGTAATGATATGCAGAAGACAAGTGCTTTAACTTGTTTGGGAAATGGAATCAAAGAAGAATAACATGGTCAGAACCATGATTGCAAGGGACCAATTCAAGGATACAAGATGAATTTATACCAACGGGATAATTATTTTATGAGAAGCTTCTATGATAAGATCTACATCGTTTCCATAGGCATGAACACAAGGTCCAAGGTCGACTCCCACTTCTTCAATGCATAACCTTCCATTCACTTCTCACTTTCGATGAAGTTGTAGTGCTGAAAATTTATTTGGCGAAACACCAGTAGAGTATAACTCATAGAAGTTTCCGGGTTCACATAGATTAGGGGGAGCATAGGTTCAACCCATCGGGACATTTTAGGAACCTATACAACACAATTATAGGAGCAACAGATACACGCTCAAAAGCAGAGGGCTATCGACATGGAGTAGATGATACAATTCGCTAGAGGCATTTGGTACCAGGGGAAATTCGTCAATGATTGAAAATACAAGGGAACTGTCGGTTAGAAATCCACCAAAAGATCAGGTGGTCCGCAAAGGATCTGAAGCGAGTATCGGTACTCAACCAGAAGAAGAAAGAATATAATGGCATTAGAGTATAGGAATATCTGAATAATTTGAAGCTTGTTTACAAAGGAATTATGATTTCCAAATTGGGGGATCAGAGGCAGACGCTCTGATCAAAGATAAGTAAATTGAATAGAATTAGATGGACAATCAACCAAGGTTTGATTTACCGAGAAATAGCTCATGTCCAGAATGACGTCTGAGCCGGAAGGATGAATTCACAGGAATCAACTGATGATTGCGAGTATTCGCACGCATGTGGAATCAATAGGATCAGAATGGCAATGACAAGGGATGTCAATAAAAATTACTAGGCATATGGAATTAACCATCATGTAAGCAGGTAAGAGGAATCTCAAAAGCAGTAGGCTGCAGAGGATTTTCGGAAGATCGGATATCATTTCAAAGTATATTGTGAATCACATGAACAACTGGGGATGAACGAATCCCCGGTAAGTGTGAGGAATTATCCGCAGTACGAAAAGAAGCTGCAAGACAGTAGGCACAAAAGATTCTCGGAACAACGGAGAATATTTTGGTGTATCTTGTAACAACAAGAGCAAATGGGAATGAATGTATGAACATCAAGTGTATGTAGTAATCCATAGGGATTTATCGATGGTAGGGGATTGCAAAGGCGGTGGGCACAAAGGCCTCGGAAAAACATCGAAGAGTATCTTCAGAATCTTCTGGTGAAGCAAGCGATCATCTGGCATGAGGGGCTCTCCGGGAGAAAATGGTCACGAGAACCTAGAGTTAGAGTTAATAAAATATTTAACCCGAATAGAATAGAGATCAGAGTCCCAGAGTAAAGAAGAGGAATAAAAGATCCTAATACCACCCATTGGCGACGTGGGCCCGTAAGCCACACAGCCATGTTAGTAAAATATAGTTTTCAAAGTCTAGACTCAACTTCGACCAAGGAATTGGAAGGGGGCTTCCTACAGGCAGTCGGCTCTGATACCAACTTGTGACGTCCCTGCTCGACCGTGCACTAATCATACACGCAAACGTGCACGCTCGAGATCAGAGACTCACGGGAAGATATCACAACACAACTCTAAACTCAAATTTAAACATAAATCTTCATATTACAAACCAGGGGTCACGAGGACCCGAATACATAAGTCATACACACAAATAATATCTGGGTACAGACATAGTTAGCCAAGTTTGCCTTAAGAAGGCTAGCACAAACAGCGACACTGATCGAAAAGGCGAAGGCCTCCTGCCTAGGGCCTCCGAACTACTCCTGGTCGGCTGGCTCAACCCAGTAGTACGTGCCTCCGGGGCTCTCCTGGTAGTAGTCTCCTGCGGTGGCGTCTGGCTCCGGGACTCTGTCGTCTGATTACAGCAAGCGCGTATGGGGAAAAAGATAGAAAAGCAACCGTGAGTACTCATCCAAAGTACTCGCAAGACTGACATCAGAACTATACTAAGTATGCATCGGTATCAAAGGAATGGGGCTATATCTTTGTACTAAACTGCAGAAATGTCAGAACAGAGGGGGAGAGGCCTAGCCTATCGAAGACTAGCATCTTGAAGCATTTCTTGCAGCATCAGAAGAGAGTAGAACAAGATAATATATATCAATCATATTTTAGTAATGCCCTGGGATCCTTCCTCGACTACCCTGTGAGAAAGTGATCCCGAGAGCAGTAGTAACAGTTTAATATTGTGGCAGTATCCATTTGTAGTTGTAGCAGATCGAGATACAACTCTGAGCGTCCTGTTACCGTGGACACGGCTATTCGAATAGATAACTTCCCTGCAGGGATGCACTACTGTTACCCAGCACGCTCGATTACATCTGGCCGGGTACACTTGCTGGGTAATACCCGGCCTCGGGTAATCAACACGACGTAGTCCTACCTAGGCTCAGCAGAGAGGTCAGCACGCCGGTCTAAATCCTAAGTGCAAAGGGGTCTTGGGCCATCGCCCTTTGCACTCCTGCACGTTACGTGGCTGGTCGGGGCCCAGGCGCGACACTGAATACACCAGTGACGTAACCAGCCCACCCCAACGATCAGCCCGCATCTCTGAGCTGTGACGTCTGAAGAGCTTTCGGCTGATACATACAATGTAGAGGGTCCCATAACCATTATCCCACGTGGTGGTAGTGCGTATAGGGCCAACGACCCACTCAGATCAAATACCCAAATCCGTTAGGCGTATTTAGTAACTCGCAGAGACGAACAAGATTCCTGTCGCTCCGACTTGGTAACACACGGCTCACGGGTGCTCTTGGAGCCGACCCATCTTTAATGTTATTCTCCCGCGGGCACCCTTGGGGCCAGCCCGACTTTAACAGTTTAAGTATTGCAATATGTAAACAATTCCGTGATCATCACCCTGAGTGATCACGGCCCGATATCAAGCATGGCAAACGGACAAGGGTGAAGGGCCACAGGTGAATTAATAGCATAGCTAACTAAGCATCATGGAACAATAGGTAGGTATAAACAGCAGGCGACAAAATCAGGCTATGCATCAGAATAGGAGCTATCGGAATAACAACAGAAGCAATTCTAATGCAAGCAATAGAGAGAGAGAGTAGGCGATATCTGCATGATCAAGGGGGTTTTTCTTGCCTGAAAGCTCTGCAAACGAAAAGGAATCTCTGGAAGTAGCCGATCACCGGATCATCAGCGGTCGGAGTCTACCGGAAAAGAGGTAACGCGGGAAATAAATAAACAACGGAGCAAACAAATGCAACACAGATGCAATGGCACGGCAATAGGTGTTGGTGATATGCTCTAATGCATTACTAACCATTTTAATTGAAGCGGGAAAATATTCAGGAATATTTTCCCAGCTCCAAGAATTATCCGGTACATTGACCTGGGTGGAAAAGTTTCATGTTTGTTATGTTAGAGGCATGTGACAGGTATGTGGATGGCATATTCGGATTTGTTATAATTTTTTGATTATTTTTCATATATAAAACTTTTTCATCCGAGTTACGGTTTATTTTCTATGAATTTCCAAAGTTTTATACATTTTCTGAAATTTCTGGAATTTTGTATTTAGTTTAATCCGAATTGACCAAGTCAATTTGACTAGTCAAAAGGCAGGTGTGGCCCACATGTCATAGGCTAGATATATTTAATTTAACTTAACTTTTAAATTATCAGCAGGGTCCACATGTCATATACACATTGGAATAATTAAATAACTAACCTAATTAACTAACCTAATTAAATGGGGTCCACATGTCATAGGCTAAAGATTAACCTAAACACTAATTAATATAACTAAACATTAATTTAACCTAATTAGTACTAACTAATTAGAATTAGGGCCGGCCGTACTGGACAGAGTCCAGCCGGCCACTCACACACACACTCACGCACACACACAGAGCACACACTCAGCACACACTCACGCACACACTCGGCCATGGCCTTAGCCATGGCCAGCAGCAGCAGCAGCCTAGCAGTAGGAGCAGCAGCGATGCAGTAGTGGCAGCATGCAGTGGAGCAGCGGCAGCGCAGCGCAGCAGTTAACGGGAGCAGCAGCGGCCAGCAGCTAACGGAGCAGCAGCGCAGCGGCAGGGTGCGGCTAGGCGGGAGGGCGCGGCCATGGTAGCTAGCGGATGGCGGCCTACGGCGACGGATCGAGGGGGCAAAGGAGGGGAATTGGGGAGAAGCTCACCGCGAAGCGCATGGACATGGTTTGAAGGTACGGGGGTGGCCGGACGCGCCGTGCTCGTCGACGAGCGGCGGTGGCCGTGGCGGAAAACCGGCTCGATCCCGAGCAAACGGCGTGGCCCGGCTCGGTTTCTTCGGTGGGGATGAAGGAGACGACCACGGGGAGGCTTCTGGACATCTTGGTGCGGCAAGGGGAGGCCGGTGGCCGCGGCTGCGGAGGCGGCATGGCGGCGGTGGCGCTCGGGCGGCTTCAGACAGAGAGAGGGAGATGAGGAGCAAGAACGAGGGGATTAGGGTTTGTCCACGGGGTCCATGGCTTCTGTCTCTGTCCAGAGATAGGGGAAAGGCCCTACCGGGCTGGGCCATAGTGCACTGTGGCACTTAGGCCCAGTTGCACAGTAGCGCTAGGCCTTTTATTTTTATTCTTTTCTATTTTCTTTTTCTGCTTCTGTTTTGTACTTAGCTGGTCCACCAAATGAATTTTGTTACATGTGAAACTTAGCGTATAAATCATGTACAATATTGTGGTATAGCAGAAAAAGTTTCAGGGCACTTGGAATAGTTTAAATATTTTTAGAAATTGAAAAGGTCAATTAAATGGCTGTTGTTCCACTGTTTTAATTCCTAGGGGCATTTTGGGACTTTAGGTGATGTTGTTTTTCTTACCATAAATACTTAGGGAATATTTGTAATATTATGAACTATTTTGTTTGCATTTTTGAAGATGTAAATATTTGACTTGCAAATTAAATTTGAATTTGACTTTGATTTTTATTAAGTGGCAATTTGGCTTAGTCAAACTTGATGACATGGCACCATTAGTGGGAGATTACTGTAGCATGATTCTCGGGGTGTTATAACAACCATGTTAGTAAAACAGTTTTGCAAAGACTAGACACAACTTTGGCCAAAGAGTTGGGAAGGGGGGTTCCTACAGGCAGTCGGCTCTGATACCAACTTGTGACGCCCCGACTTAATCGTGCACTAAACATACACGCAAATGCACACGATCAAGCCTAAGGACTCACGAGAAGATATCACAACACAACTCTAAACACAAATAAAAGTCATACAACCTTTATATTACAAGCCAGGGGCCTCGAGGGCTCGAATACATAAGCTCGCGTACAAGCGTTAGCGGAAGCAACAATAATATCTGAGTACAGACATAAAGGTTAAACAAGTCTGCCTTAAGAAGGCTGAGCAAAACAACGACACTAGATCGAAAAGGCGCAGGCCTCCTGCCTGGGAGCCTCCGAAACTACTCCTGGTCGTCGGTCTCCACGTAGTAGTAGGCTCCACCGTGGTAGTAGTAGTCGCCGGCGGGATCAGTGATGACCCACAGGCATAGGGGATCAATCGTAGTCCTTTCGATAAGTAAGAGTGTTGAACCCAACGAGGAGCAGAAGGAAATGACAAGCGGTTTTCTGCAAGGTATTTTCTGCAAGCACTGAAATTATCGGTAACGAGTAGTTTGATAGCAAGATAATTTGTAACAAGTGACAAGTAGCAATAGTAACAAAGAGTGCAGCAAGGTGGCCCAATCCTTTTTGTAGCAAAGGACAAGCCGGAACGATCTATTATAATATGCAAAGCGTTCTCGAGGACACATGGGAATTTCATCTAGTCACTTTCATCATGTTGGTTTGATTCGCGCTCGCTACTTTAATAATTTGATATGTTGGTGGACCGGTGCTTGGGTGCTATTCTTACTTGAACAAGCCTCCCACTTATGATTACCCCCTCTCGCAAGCATCCGCAACTACGAAAGAAGAATTAAGATAACTCTAACCATAGCATTAAACATATGGATCCAAATCAGCCCCTTACGGAATAGCGCATAAACTAGGGTTTAAGCTTCTGTCGCTCTAGCAACCCATCATCTAATTACTACTCCACAATGCATTCCCTTAGGCCCAAAGATGGTGAAGTGTCATGTAGTCGACGTTCACATGACACCACTAAGAGAATCAACAACATACATATCATCAAAATATCGAACGAATGCCAAATTCACATGATTACTTATGACAAGACTTCTCCCATGTTCTCAAGAACAAAAGTAACTACTCACAAATCATCTTCATGTCCAAGATCAGAGGGGTATTAAATAGCATAATAGATCTGAACATATAATCTTCCACCAAATAAACCAACTAGCATCAACTACAAGATGTAATCAACACTACTAGCAACCCACAGGTACTAATCTGAGGTTTTGAGACAAAGATTGAATACAAGAGATGAACTAGGGTTTGAGATGAGATGGTGCTGGTGAAGATGTTGATGAAGATTGGTCCTCCCACGATGAGAGGATCGTTGGTGATGTCGATGGCAATGATTTCCCCCTCCCGGAGGGAAGTATCCCCGGCAGAATCGCTCCGCCGGAGAGCAAAATAGCTCCTGCCCAAGTTCCGCCTCGAGACGACGGCGCACCGTCCCAAAAGTCTTCTCTTCATTTTTTTCTAGGGAAAATGGGCTTATATACCAGAAAATGGGGGCCAGAGGCTGGCTAGGGGCCCCACGAGCCACCAGGGCGCGCCCTGGTGCCTCGTGGGCACCTGGGTGGCCCCCTCTGGTACTTCTTGGCTCCAGTATTTTTTATTTATTCCAAAATAAATCTCCGTGAAATTTCAGCTCATTTGGAGATGTGCAGAATAGGTATCTGTGACATAGCTTTTTCAGGTCCAGAATTGCAACTGCCGGCAATCTCCCTCCTTGTGTAAATCTTGCACATTAAGAGAGAAAAGGCATTAGAATTGCTCCACAAAGTGTTATATTGATTTAAAACACTATAAATAACAGTAGGAAAACATGATGCAAAATGGACGTATCAACTCCCGCATGCTTAGACCTCGCTTGTCCTCAAGCGAAAGCCGATATCGATAATCATGTCCACATGTTTAGAGAGAGAGGTGTCGATAAAAACAAAATATGGACATAGTAGGATCATGATCATTATTATAACAGCAATATTTATTTTCATAGAACTTCTCATGAGCAAGTAACAATTCATCACAACAACGAAGTATAAGGCATAAACTTTCTTGAAAATTAACAAACTATGTTCTCAGTCAACAATGCAATTGCAATTCATCATATTTTCAGGAAGGGTCTCACGTAGGAGCTTTTTAGCAAGTCCACATACTCAACCATCATATAGTCTTCTATGATTGCTAACACTCATGACATATATATGGAGCAAAAAGTTTCAGCCAGACACATAGAAAGATAGGGGCTTATGATTTCGCCTCCCAACTTATTCACCTCAAGGGTGATGTCAACAATAATAACTCATGATCACTCATATCCAACTGGATATATATGCCTAGATTTTTTTCCACCACATGATGCTTGCAAAAGATAAAAATAAAAAGGAAGTAGAGGAGAACACTATTGACTCTTGCATAAAAAGTAAATACATAAAAGTAAAAGATAGGCCCTTTGCAGAGGGAAGCAGAGGTTGTCATGCGCTTTTTGTTGTTGGATGCACAAGCTCTTAATGCAAAGGAACGTCACTTTATATTGCCCCTTGTGATAGAACCTTTATTATGCAGTTTGTCGCTTTTATTTCTTTACCATCACAAGTTCGTACAAAGCTTATTTTCCCTTACAATAAAAGTTCAGACATATTTAGAGGCAATTTTTATTGCTTTTTGCACCAATGACAACTTACTTGAAGGATCTTATTCAATCCATAGGTAGATATAGTGGACTCTCATGACATGAAACTGGGTTTAAGGGTTTTGGATGCACAAGTAGTATCTCTACTTGGTGCGGATTTTTTTGGCTAGCAAAGATATTGGGCAAGCACCACATGTTGGAGGATCTATAACAATATAACTTCTATGTGAATATAAGCAAACATAATTCATTACGTTGTCTTCCTTTTCCAACTTCAACAATTTGACATAAAATACTTAATGGGGGCTCACAATCATAAAAGATGTCCAAGATAGTATATTTGCATGTGAATCTTCTCTTCCCTATTAATTTTTTCATGAATTGCATCATTGACTAATGCTATGTTTGTTAACCTCCAATAAATTTTACCACTTATACTTTTCTTTATGTAATGTCATTACTTTCCATAAGATTAGCATATGATCTTTTTCATTATTTTCATTGCTAGGATTGAAACATAAAAGTAAAGAAGCAAAAACTCAAACTACTCTTTATTATATAACTCTCAACTCGATTACATAGGTAGATAGATCACGAAACTAGCACTCGAAAATAGATCATACTAAACTTTTATTCAGCTAAATCACGAAATAACTAAGGATCGAACTAAAGTAGGTAAAGATGATAAAATTGATGGTGATACGATACCGGGGAACCTCCCCCAAGCTTGGCACAAGCCAAGGGGAGTGCCCATACCCATGTACTCAGGTCTCCTTCTTCGGTGATGGTGGTGATGATGAAGTGGTAGGCTTGTCCTTCATGACATTAATTAGGATCTCCTTTAGGCTCCGGATTTCCCGGAGCACATGTTGTATCATCTCTGTATTCCTTTGGACTTCGGCCATAATATGCTTATTCTCTAGGCCCCAAGCATTCTTTCCTGCATCACTTTCACTTGGAGGAGAGATGTCCCAATTGGAGGGTATGTGCCTACGAGGAGTATTTTCGACCCCATAATTATGAACCAAATTATGAAAATTGTTCCGATGTAACCTGTGTAAGGGCCTTCTAGGGTGAAGCCCTTCTTGAACCTCTGGAATCCCATGGCTTGTAATGCTTCTCATGGCTTGATGAGGATTCGGGATTGTGGAGATACCAGCAAGGGTGCCCCTCTCGGAAGCCGGAGGGTGGACCTCAAGCGAATCTCCATCACCCACTTCCATGGTGACCTCTCCTTCCTCGTCCCTCCTAAGCTCCATCTGCAGCAACCAAGCGTCGTCTCCCACATTGTTGGAGGAAGAGGAAGACATGATGCCTGGCCTCGAAATCTGACAGAAAATAGAATGAAACAAGAACAGAGGAGATTTCTGCGATACGGTGGTCAAAACGTTCGGGAGTATATATAAAGAATTTTTATCTTGCAAAACAAGTAATCCAGAAGAAAAACGGAGTCGAGAAGGCTCACGAGGGGCCCACGAGCCACCAGGGCGCGCCTGGGGGGCGTGGCGCGCCCTGGTGCCTCATGGGCACCAGGTGGGTCCCCTTGGCTGTTTCTTATTTTTGTATTTTTTATAATATTCCAAAACTGACAGAAAGTATTTTTATGGAATTTTTGGAGTCGGTTTACTTACCGTATCATGTACCTCTTCCTTTTCAGGGTTCTGGAGCGTTTCGGAAGGTCTCTCTTATGTATTCTTCCGGTATAATTGTTTCAATGACATTAGTTTCAACATTAATGGGGGTACCTGAAATATAGTGCTTAATTCTTTGCCCGTTCACCACTCTCGAATTTCTGCCTTCGGAGTTGTTTATTTTGATGGCTCCGGAGCGGTAAACTTCTTCGATGATATACGATCCTTCCCATTTAGAGAGGAGTTTTCCTGCAAAGAATCTCAAACGAGAATTGTACCATAGAACTTGATCACCCACTTTAAATTCCCGTTTTTGAATTCTTCTATCATGCCATCTTTTAACTTTTTCTTTAAACAATTTGGCATTTTCATAAGCTTGGGTTCTCCATTCATCTAGCGAGCTAATATCAAATAACTTCTTTTCACCGGCAAGTTTAAAATCGTAATTGAGTTCTTTAATTGCCCAATATGCTTTATGTTCTAACTCAAGAGGTAAATGACATGCTTTTCCATATACCATTTTATAAGGAGACATACCCATAGGATTTTTATAAGCAGTTCTATAAGCCCATAATGCATCGTCAAGTTTCTTAGACCAATTCTTTCTAGATCTATTGACGGTTTTTTTGCAAAATTAATTTTATTTCTCTATTGCTTAATTCTACTTGACCACTAGATTGGGGGTGATAGGGAGATGCAATTCTATGGTTGACATCATATTTAGCAAGCAATTTACAGAATGCACCATGAATAAAATATGAACCACCATCAGTCATTAAATATCTAGGGACTCCAAACCTCGAGAAAATAACTTCTTTAAGCATTTTAATAGAAGTGTTATGATCGGCACTACTAGTTGGAATAGCTTCTACCCACTTAGTAACGTAATCAACAGCAACTAAAATATGAGTATACCCATTGGATTTAGGAAAAGGTCCCATATAATCAAATCCCCAAACATCAAATGGTTCAATAGCAAGTGAATAATTCATAGGCATTTCCTGACGTCTACCAACATTACCAATTCTTTGACATTCATCACAAGATAGGACAAACTTACGAGCATCCTTGAAAAGAGTAGGCCAATAAAAACCAGATTGTAATACCTTGTGTGCAGTTCTATCTCTCGCATGGTGTCCTCCGTAAGCCTCGGAATGACACTTCCGTAGGATTTTTTCCTGTTCATGCTCAGGTATACAACGTCTAATAATACCATCTACTCCTTCTTTGTAGAGATGTGGGTCATCCCAAAAGTAATGTCTTAAATCATAGAAGAACTTTTTCTTTTGTTGGTATGTGAAACTAGGTGGTATAAATTTAGCAACAATATAATTAGCATAGTCTGCATACCAAGGAGTATTACGAGAAGCATTTATGTCAGCCAATTTTTCATCAGGAAAATCATCATTAATAGGAAGTGGGTCATCAAGAACATTTTCATTCTAGACAAATTATCTGCTACGGGATTCTCAGCTCCCTTTCTATCAGTAATATGCAAGTCAAATTATTGTAGCAATAGAACCCACCTAATGAGTCTAGGTTTAGCATCTTTCTTTTCCATAAGATATTTAATAGCAGCATGATCGGTGTGAACATTTACTTTAGAATCAACTATGTAAGATCTGAATTTATCACATGCAAACACAATTGCTAGAAATTCTTTCTCAGTAGTAGCATAATTTCTTTGGGCACTTTCTAGAGTTTTACTAGCATAATGGATAACATTTAATTTCTTATCAACTCTCTGTCCTAGAACAGCACCAAGAGCATAATCACTAGCATCACACATAATTTCAAAAGGCAAGTTCCAATCAGGTGGTTGAACAATAGGTGCAGTGGTTAAGGCTTTCTTAAGTGTTTCAAAGGCTTCTAGACAATCATCATTAAAAACAAATGGAACATCTTTTTGCAAAAGATTGGTAAGAGGCCTAGAAATTTTAGAGAAGTCTTTAATAAATCTCCTGTAGAAACCAGCATGACCAAGGAAACTTCTTATACCTTTAATATCTTTAGGACATGGCATTTTCTCAATAGCATCAACCTTAGTTTTATCAACTTCAATACCTCTTTTAGAAATTTTATGCCCCAAGACAATACCTTCATTCACCATAAAGTGGCACTTCTCCCAATTCAAGACAAGATTAGTTTCTTCACATCTCTGCAAAACTCGATCAAGGTTGCTTAAGCAATCATCAAAAGAAGTTCCATAAACGGAAAAATCATCCATGAAAACCTCAACAATCTTTTCACAAAAGTCAGAGAATATAGCAGTCATACATCTTTGAAAGGTAGCAGGTGCATTGCATAAACCAAAAGGCATACGTCTATAAGCATAAGTTCCAAAAGGACAAGTAAAGGTGGTTTTCTCTTGATCGGGTTGTGATACAGGTATTTGAGAGAAGCCAGAATAACCATCTAGGAAACAAAAATGTGTATGCTTAGACAATCTTTCCAACATTTGATCAATAAAAGGTAAGGGGTAATGATCTTTTCTAGTGGCTTTGTTTAATTTTCTAAAATCAATTACCATCCTATAACCAGTTACAATTCTTTGTGGAATGAGTTCATTTTTATCATTAGGAACAACGGTGATACCTCCTTTCTTAGGGACATAATGAACGGGACTTACCCATCTACTATCAGGTATGGGATACATTATACCTACTTCCAGAAGCTTTAATATTTCAGTTCTTACCACCTCTTTCATCTTAGGATTTAATCGTCGTTGGTGGTCGACAACTGGTTTAACATCAGGCTCCATATTAATTTTGTGCTGACATAGAGTGGGACTAATGCCCTTAAGATCATCAAGAGTATATCCAATAGCAGCTCGGTGCTTCCTCAGAGTTTTAAGTAATCTCTTTTCTTCATGCTCTGAAAGGTTAGCACTAATAATAACAGGATATATCTTCTTTTCATCAAGATAAGCATATTTCAATGTATCGGGCAATTGCTTCAATTCAAATACAGGATCACCTTTAGGTGGAGGAGGACCTCCAAGAGTTTCAACAGGCAAATTGTGTTTAAGGATAGGTGGTTGATCAAAGAACATCTTATCTATTTCATTTCTTTCATTCATATGCATATCATTTTCATGGTCTAGCAAATATTGTTCTAACGGATCAGTAGGAGGTACGGCAATAGAAGCAAGACCAATAATTTCATCTTTACTAGGCAATTCTTTATCATGAGGTTGTCTACGAAATTTGGAGAAATTAAACTCATGAGACATACCATCAAAATTAACACTAACAATTTCTTTAGCGCAATCAATCTTAGCATTAACAGTGTTCAAGAAAGGTCTACCAAATATAATGGGACAAAAATCATCTTGTGGGGAACCGAGGACTAGAAAATCAGTAGGCTATTTTATTTTTCCACACAAGACTTCAACATCTCTAACGATCCCAAGCGGTGTAATGGTATCTCTGTTTGCAAGTTTAATAGTAACACCAATATCCTCTATTTCAACAGGTGCAATATCATTCATAATTTCTTGGTATAAGGTAAACAGAATAGCACTCACACTAGCACCCGAATCACATAAGCCATGATAACAATGATCTCCTATTTTAATAGAGACAACAGGCATGCCTACTACAGGTCTGTTTTTATCTTTAGGATCTGGTTTAGCAATTCTAGCTGCTTCATCACAGAGGTAAATAACATGCCCATCTATATTATCGACCAAGAGATCTTTAACCATAGCAACATTAGGTTCAACTTTAATTTGTTCAGAGGGTCTAGGTGCTCTAATATTACTTTTGTTAACCACAGTTGAAACTTTAGCATGCTCCTTAATCCTAACAGGAAAAGGTGGTTTCTCAATATAAGCAGTAGGCACAACATGGTAAACAACTGTTTCTTCTTTAACACTAACAGGTTCCTCAATCTTTTCTTTAACAGGGGGATGATATTTAAACCACTTCTCCTTAGGGAGATCAACATGAGTAGAAAATGATTCACAAAAGGAAGCTACTATCTCAGAGTCAAGTCCATATTTAGTGCTAAACTTACGAAAAGCATCGGTATTCATAAAAGATTTAACACAATCGAACTCAAGTATTATACCTGACTCATTACCTTTGTCGAGTTCCCAATCTTCAGAGTTGCGTTTAATTTTTTCCAGAAGATCCCATCTGAATTCAATAGTTTTCTTCATAAAGGAGCCAGTCGAATAAGAATCGAGCATGGTTTGATTATCATGAGAAAGCCGAGCATAATAATTCTGTAAGATAATTTCTCTTGAGAGCTCATGGTTGGGGCATGTGTACATCGTGTACTTAAGCCTCCCCCAAGCTTGAGCGATGCTTTCTCCTTCACGAGGTCAAAAATTATATATATAATTCCGATCACGATGAACCAAATGCATAGGATAAAATTTCTGATGGAATTCCAGTTTCAATAGGTTCCAGTCCCATGTATCAGTCTCATCACATATCCTATACCATGTCAATGCCTTTCCCTCCAAAGATAAAGGGAATACTTTCTTCTTAACTCCATCTCCGGATAAACCTGCAAGGTTAAACAATCCACAAATTTCATCCACATTGATCAAGTGCATATCAGGATGTACCGTTCCATCTCCTGCATAAGGATTAGCTAGCAGTTTCTCTATCATACCCAAAGGAATCTCATAATAAATATTTTCAGCAAGTGTAGTAGGTTGAGGAGCAACTATTTGTGCTTCCGGTCGAGGTGAGGATACCCCAAACAAACCCCTCAAAGGTTTACTTTCAATAGTGACAAGTAACAGTAAATTTCAGCACGTAATATAAATGTTTCCTTACCAAATTCCACTCACCAAAGGCGCTTCACTCCCCAGCAACGGCGCCAGAAAAGAGTCTTGATGACCCACAAGTATAGGGGATCAATCGTATTCCTTTTGATAAGTAAGAGTGTCGAACCCAACGAGGAGCAGAAGGAAATGACAAGCGGTTTTCAGCAAGGTATTTTCTACAAGCACTGAAATTATCGGTAACGAGTAGTTTGATAGCAAGATAATTTATAACAAGTGACAAGTAGCAATAGTAACAAAGAGTGCAGCAAGGTGGCCCAATCCTTTTTGTAGCAAAGGACAAGCTGGAACGATCTCTTATAATATGCAAAGCGTTCTCGAGGACACATGGGAATTTCATCTAGTCACTTTCATCATGTTGGTTTGATTCGCGTTCGCTACTTTGATAATTTGATATGTGGGTGGACCGGTGCTTGGGTGCTGTTCTTACTTGAACAAGCCTCCCACTTATGATTACCCCCTCTCGCAAGCATCCGCAACTACGAAAGAAGAATTAAGATAACTCTAACCATAGCATTAAACATATGGATCCAAATCAGCCCCTTACGGAATAGCGCATAAACTAGGGTTTAAGCTTCTGTCACTCTAGCAACCCATCATCTAATTACTACTCCACAATGCATTCCCTTAGGCCCAAAGATGGTGAAGTGTCATGTAGTCAACGTTCACATGACACCATTAAGAGAATCAACAACATACATATCATCAAAATATCGAACGGATGCCAAATTCACATGATTACTTATGACCAGACTTCTCCCATGTCCTCAAGAACAAAAGTAACTACTCACAAATCATCTTCATGTCCAAGATCAGAGGGGTATTAAATAGCATAATAGATCTGAACATATAATCTTCCACCAAATACTAGCATCAACTACAAGATGTAATCAACACTACTAGCAACCCACAGGTACTAATTTGAGGTTTTGAGACAAAGATTGAATACAAGAGATGAACTAGGGTTTGAGATGAGATGGTGCTGGTGAAGATGTTGATGAAGATTGGTCCTCCCACGATGAGAGGATCGTTGGTGATGTCGATGGCGACGATTTCCCCCTCCCGCAGGGAAGTATCCTCGGCAGAATCGCTCCACCGGAGAGAAAAATAGCTCCTGCCCAAGTTCCACCTCGAGACGGCAGCGCACCGTCCCAAAAGTCTTCTCTTCATTTTTTCTAGGGCAAATGGGCTTATATACCAGAAAATGGGGGCCAGAGGCTGGCCAGGGGGCCCACGAGCCACCAGGGCGCGCCTGGGGGGGTGGTACGCCCTGGTGCTTCGTGGGCACCTGGGTGGCCCCCTCTGGTACTTCTTGGCTCCAGTATTTTTTATTTATTCCAAAATAAATATCCATGAAATTTTAGCTCATTTGGAGATGTGCACAACAGGTATCTCTGACATAGCTTTTTCAGGTCCAGAATTCCAGCTGCCGGCAATCTCTCTCCTTGTGTAAATCTTGCATATTAAGAGAGAAAAGGCATTAGAATTTCTCCACAAAGTGTTATATTGATTAAAAACACTATAAATAACAGTAGGAAAACATGATGCAAAATGGACGTATCAATCAGCTGGCTCCTGGGATCCGTCGTCTGATCGCAGCAATCGGGTATGGGGAAAAAGGAAAGCAAAGCAACCGTGAGTACTCATCCAAAGTACTCGCAAGACTTACATTAGAACTATTCTAATTATGCATTGGTTTCAAAAGAAGGGCTATATCTATGGACTAGACTGTAGAATTGCCAGAATAGAGAGAAGGCCAAGCCTATCGAAGACTAGCAACTTGCAGCATCTTGCAGCATTAGAAGAGTGTAGATTAGTACATAGATATAGTAGTAGTAACAAGTATAATAGTAGCCTTGCCCAGAGATCCTTCCTCGACTCCCTGCGAGAAAGCAATCCCGGAGCTAACATATTATTAACATCACAAGTATCCACTTCTAGTTGTAGTAGATCAGGATATTTTTCGAGCGTCCTGTTACCGTGGACACGGCTATTCGAATAGATATACTTCCTTGCAGGGGTGAACCAACTTACCCAACACGCTCGATTAACTCTGGCAGGGCACACTTACTCGGTCCATGCCCGGCCTCGGCTGATCGACACACCGTAGTACTACCTAGGCTCAACAGAGAGGTCAGCACGCCGGTCTACATCCTAAGTGCGAAGGTGTCATGGGCTGATACGTCTCCAACGTATCTATAATTTTTGATTGTTCCATGTTGTTATATTATCAATCTTGGGTGTTTTTATATACATTTACAGCAATTATATATCATTTTTTGGGACTAACCTATTAACTTAGTGCCCAGTGCCAGTTGTTGTTTTCTACCTGTTTTTTGTTTTATAGAATATCAATACCAAACGAAGTCCAAATGCCACGAAACTTTTTGGAGATTTTTTTCTGGACATAATAAACACTAGAAGCTTCGGGAGAAGGCCAGAAGCCCCAGGAGGTGGCCACGAGCCACCAGGGCATGCCTGGGGGGGCAGGCGCGCCCTGGTGCCTCGTGGGCCCACCTCTGCCTCTTTTGACCTAATTCCACCACTATAAATTCCCAAAAATCGGGAAACCAATAGGGGAGTCCATGAAATACTTTTCCGCCACCGCAAGTTTCTGTTCTCGAGAGATCCCATCTTGAGGCCTTTTCCGGCACTCCGCCGGAGGGGGAATCGATCACGAAGGGGCTCTACATCAACCTTGCTGCCCTTCCGATGATGCGTGAGTAGTTTACCATAGACCTTCGGGTCCATAGTTAGTAGCTAGATGGCTTCTTCTCTCTTTTTGATCTTCAATACAATGTTCTCCTCGATGTTCTTGGAGTTCTATCCGATGTAATCACTTTTTTTGTGGTGTGTTTGTTGGGATCCGATGAATTGTGAGTTTATGATCAGATTATCCATGAATATTATTTGAGTCTTCTCTGATCTCTTTTATGCATGATTATTATAGCTTCATATTTCTTCTCCGATCTATTGATTTGGTTTGGCCAACTAGATTGATTTATCTTGCCATGGGAAGAGGTGCTTTGTAATGGGTTCGATCTTGCGGTGCTCAATCCCAGTGACAGAAAGGGACATGACACGTATGTATCGTTGCTATTAAGGGTAAAAATATGGGGTTTATTCATGCGTGAGTTTAGTTTGTCTACATCATGTCATCTTGCTTAAGGCGTTACTCCATTCTTTATGGACTTAATACACTAGATGCATGCTGGATAGCGGTCGATGTGTGGAGTAATAGTAGTAGATGCAGGCAGGAGTCGGTCTACTTGTCTCGGACGTGATGCCTATATACATGATCATTGCCTTGGATATCGTCATGATTATTTGCTTTTCTATCAATTGCCCAACAGTAATTTGTCTACCCACCGTATGCTATTTTCTTGAGAGAAGCCTCTAGTGAAAACTATAGCCCACGGGTCTATCTAAATCATATAGTAAAAACCCTAAAAATACTTTGCTGCACTTTTTCTTTATTTTTTTATTTTGTATTTTTGTTTAATATATCTATCTATCACATACAATTTAATCTTGCAACTTACCGCCGAGGGATTGACAACCCCTCGTTTGCGTTGGGTGCAAGGATTTGTTGTTTGTGTGCAGGTACTGCTAACGAGGTGTTGGGTGGTTCTCCTACTGGATTGATAACCTTGGTTTCATAACTGAGGGAAATACTTACCTCTACTGTGCTGCATCATCCCTTCCTCTTCGGAGAAAATAACAACGCAAGCTACAAGTAGCAGGAAAAATTTCTGGCGCCGTTGTCGGGGAGACATCATCAACATCTATCAAGTACCTTTGCATAAACTCTCATCTCCTTGCATTTATTTTATTTGCCTCTCGTTTTCATCTCCCCCACTTCTAAAAAGTTTTTACAAAAATGCAAAAATATTTTCCGTTTGCCTTTTTCTTGTTTGCTTGCTTGTTATCTTGTTTGTGTAGCCACGATGTCTCAAGAAAATACAAAATTGTGTGATTTTTCAAATACTAATAATAATGATTTTATTAGTACTCCGATTGCTCCTCCCGCCGCTAGTGCAGAGACTTGTGATATTAATGCCGCTTTGCTAAATCTTGTTATGAAAGAACAATTTTCTGGTAGTCCTAATGAAGATGCTGCATCCAACTTAACACTTTCGTAGAATTGTGTGATATGCAAAAGAAAAAAGATGTCGATAATGATATTGTGAAATTAAAATTATTCCCATTCTCATTGCGGGATCGTGCAAAAATTTGGTTTTCATCTTTACCACGAAATAGTATCGATTCTTGGGATAGGTGTAAAGATGCTTTTATTACTAAGTATTTTCCTCCCGCGAAAATAATTTCTCTTAGAAATCAAATTATGAATTTAAAGCAACTTGATCATGAACATGTTGCCCAATCTTGGAAAAGGATGAAATTAATGATAAGAAATTGCCCTACTCATGGTTTAAATTTATGGATGATCATACAAAAAAATTATGCGGGATTAAATTTCGTTTCTAGAAATCTTTTAGATTCCGCCGCGGGTGGTACTTTTATGGAAATTACATTGGGAGAAGCTACTAAATTGCTTGATAATATTATGGCAAATTATTCACAAATGGCATACTGAAAGAGTTCCCACTAGTAAAAAGGTGAATTCGGTTGAAGAAATTAATACTTTGAGTGATAAAGTTGATGCGCTTATGAAATTGGTTGCTAGTAAAAATACTCATATTGATCCTAATGATGTGCCATTGTCCACTTTGATTGAGCAAAATAATGATGCTATTGATGTGAATTTTGTCTCGCGAAACAATTTTAATAGTAATGCTTATAGAGGTAATTTCAATGCTAGGCCATTCCCTGGAAATTCCTCTAATAATTATGGCAATTCCTATGGTAATCCTTATAATAATAATAATAATAATAATAATAATAATAATAATAGGATGCCCTCTGATCTTGAAAGTAATATTAAAGAATTTATTAATGCTCAAAAAGTTTTCAATACTACGATAGAAGAAAAATTGAGTAAACTTGATGATATGTCTAGGAGCATTGATAGAATTATTCATGATGTGGAAAATATTAAGACTAAAATTTTGCCATCCAAAGCTGATATTAATGAATCAATTAAAGCTTTATATGTCTCCATGGATGAGAGTAAGAAAAGAACCGCATTGCTAAAAGCTAAACGAGAATTTTTAGAAAAAGCGATTCCTCCCTGTTTTTATCGTAGTAATGATGAGGATATTAAAATGATTGGTGTTTCATCTATTGATTCTTTGTTTAGCAAAATTAAACTTGATGAAAAGGGGACTGAAGAAGAGTCAACTTTAGCTAAAGAGCGTCCCCATAATTCGGAGGGTGAAAATCTTGATAAGAAAATTGCTAAAAGTGGTTTGGAGAGGTAAAAACTTTAAATAGCGATGTGCCCACTCTCTTGGATTACAAATATTTTAATTATGATAATTGTTCCTTGATTGAGTGCATTTCTTTGTTACAATCCATGTTAAATTCACCCAACGCTTATGAGCAAAACAAGGCTTTTACCACACACATCGTAGAAGCAATGATGAAAGCGTTAGAAGAAAAGCTAGAACTAGAAATTTCAATTCCTAGAAAATTATATGATGAATGGGAACCCACCATTAAAGTTAAAATTAAAAATTATGAGTGCAATGCTTTATGTGATTTAGGTGCTAGCGTTTCCACAATTCCGAAATCTCTATGTGATGTGCTAGGTTTTACCAATATAGGTGAATGTTCTCTTAATTTGCACTTGGCGGATTCCACTATTAAAAACCCTTTGGGTAGAATTAATGATGTTCTTATTCTTGCAAATAGGAACTATGTGCCCGTTTATTTTATTGTACTTGACATTGAATGCAATTCTTCTTGCCCCATAATACTTGGTAGACCGTTCTTACGAACCATAGGTGCTGTTATTGACATGAAAGAAGGGGATATAAAATTTCAGTTTCCATTAAAAAAGGGTATGGAGCATTTCCCTAGGAAAATAATTAAAGCACCATATGAATCCATTATGAGGGCCACTTATGGAATCAACTTGAAAGATGACAATACTTGAAACTATGCATTATGCCTAGCTAGGGGCATAAAACAATAGCGCTTGTTGGGAGGCAACCCAATGAATAAAATAATTTTTTACTTTCTGTTTCTGTTATGGTGTGTTTTTATATTTATGCTACTATTATGATTGAGTTTTTATGTTTTAGTTAGTGTTTGTGCCAACTAAAACCATTGGGATGATTTGGAAGATAGTATAATTGATGTTGTTTGGAAAACATAAATTTTTGCGTCCAGTGCTGGAATTTTTACACAGTATTGGTATATGAATTGCCCACGTGTTCCTAATTTTTCAGAATTTTTGGAGTTACATAAGTATGGATTTTAAATAGATTGCTACAGACTGTTCTGTTTTTGACAGATTCTGTTTTTGATGCACTACTTGCTTGTTTTGATGAAACTATGGATTGTATCGGGGGGTATAAACCATGGAGAAGTTATAATATAGTAGGTATAATGCAAAAATAAAATATGAATGGGTTTGCAACAGTACTTAAAGTAGTGATTTATTTTGTTATACTAACGGATCTCACGAAGGTTTTTTGAGTTTTGTGTGATTGAAGTTTTCAAGTTTTGGGTGAGATCACGATGGATGAAGGAATAAGGACTGGCAAGAGCCTAAGCTTGGGGATGCCCGAGGTACCCCAAGGTAATATTCAAGGAAGACTCAAGCGTCTAAGCTTGGGGATGCCCCGGAAGGCATCCCCTCTTTCTTCTACCAACCATCGGTAATTTTACTTGGAGCTATATTTTTATTCGTCACATGATATGAGTTTTGCTTGGAGCGTCGTGTATTATATGAGTCTTTGCTTTGTTTGCTTTTTAGTTTGTCACAATCATCTTTGCTGGACACACCAATTTGAGAGAACCACACGTTCATCATAATTTATTAGAATACTCTATGTGCTTCACTTAAATTTTTTGAGCTCGGCAGTTGCTCTAGTGCTTCAATTAAATCTTTTTGAGCATGGTGGTGATTATATTTTAAATAAATATTTGAACTCTCATTCTTCACTTATATTATTTTGAGTGTTGACAAGATTGAAATTTTGAAGAAATAAACTCTCATGCTTCACTTATATTATTTTGAGAGTTGATAAGGTTAAAATTTTGAAGAAATATTTGCACTCTCATGCTTCACTTATATCTTTTTGAGAGTTGATAATAGTAATGGTAATTTGCACAAGATATGAATTTGGTCCCAAAGTGATGAATATTCAAGAGGGATATAATAAAAACTTTCATATAGATCATTGGATATGATAAGTGTGATTCCTTGCAAGAGTTTTGCGATATGGAGATGATGACATGTGAGTCATGTTAGTGAGTAATTGTGATTTAGTAAGAATATTAGTGTTAAGGTTTGTGATTCCCTATGCATGCACATCAAGTCAATAGTTATGCAAAGAAATTATATCCTACTTATGGTGCATTATTCGGTGTTAGTTATGTTCAATGCATGTTTATGACCGTTTTCGTTTTTTGGTTGGTTGCTTCTCAATCTATTTGCTAGCCTTCATTTGTACTAAGCGGAAATACTGCTTGTGCATCCAAAATCCTTAAACCCAAGTTGTGCCAAATGAGTCCACTATATCTACCTATATGCGGTATTTCCATGCCGTTCCAAGTAAATTTGCATGTGCCAACTCTAATTTTCAAAATAATATTCCATTTTGTGTGCCCGTACCGCTCATGAAGCGGCAGGGGGTGGCCATTATTTTCCATGCAAGGTGTGTTATTCTCATGATGAGTGTTTATTCACTTATCATTGCACGAGAGAGTGGCTGGTAATAGGGATGCCCAGTCCCACAATGAATCAAAAATTAATAACAACAAAATTCCTTGGAAAGTGTTGGTATGGAGGGCACCCGTGGATATGTCTAGCCATGGATTGTGAAAGAATGGTGGAAAGGAAATAAACTTTACTTTCTGTTTGGGAACCGCCTATGATGTGTCTAGCATGGAAAATATTGAGAATTCTCGGTCGTTTTCGTTGACAGGAAAGGCATGCCTCTTGATACGTCTTCATCGTATCTATAATTTTTGATTGTTTCATGCCAATATTCTACAACTTTCACATATTTTTGGCAACATTTTATATTATTTTTGGGACTAACATATTGATCCAGTGCCCAGTGCCAGTTCCTGTTTTCTGCTTGTTTTTTGTTTCACAGAAAATCCATATCAAGCGAAGTCCAAATGCAATAAAATTTTACGGAGAAATATTTTGGAATATATGTGATTTTTGGGAGGTGGAATCAACTCAAGACTGTGCTCGTGGAACCCACGAGGCACTAGGGCGCGCCAGAGGGGCCCGGCGCGCCGTGGTGCCTCGTGAGGCCCTCGTAGGTCAGTTGGTGCTACTCTTCGGGCGCAAGGAAGCTAATATCTGAAAGAAAATCGTGTTAAAATTTCAGCGCAATCGGAGTTACGGATCTCCGGGAATTTAAGAAACGGTGAAAGGCCAGAAAACAGGAGCGCGAAACAGAAGAGAACACAGAGAGAGATCCAATCTCGGAGGGGCTCCCGCCCCTCCGGGTGCCATGGAGGCCAAGGACCAGAGGGGAAAACCTCCTCTCATCTAGGGGGGAGGCCAAGCAAGAAGAAGGAGGGGGGCTCTCTCTCCCGGTGGCGCCGGAGCGCCGCCGGGGCAATCATCGTGACGGCGATCTACACCAACAACTTCGCTGTCGTCAACACCAACTCTCTCCCCCTCTATGCAGCGGTGTAACACCTCTTCTCCCCGCTGTAATCTCTACTTAAACATGGTGCTTAATGCTACATATTATTATCCAATGATTTGTGGCCATCCTTTGATGTTTGAGTAGATTCGTTTAGTCCTATGGGTTGATTGATGATCGTGATTGGTTTGAGTTGTATGTTTTATTTTGGTGATGTCCTATGGTGCCCTTCATGTCACACAAGCGTGAGGGATCCCCGCTGTAGGGTGTTGCAATACGTTCATGATTCTCTTATGGTGGGCGGCTAGAGTGACAGAAGCTTACACCCGAGTAAGGGGGTTGTTGCGTATGGGAGTAAAGAGGACTTGATAATTAATGCTATGGTTGGGTTTTACCTTAATGATCTTTGGTAGTTGCGGATGCTTGCTAGAGTTCCAATCATAAGTGCATATGATCCAAGTACGGAAAGTATGTTAGCTCATTTCTCTCCCTCATATAAAATTGCAATAATGATTACCGGTCTAGTTATCGATTGCCTAGGGACAAATCATTTTCTTGTGTTACAAAAGATTTCTTCTAAACAACTAACTTTTATTATCTTACAAATTACTCATAGTTTTCGCAAAGTACTTCTAGTTTTATTCTTGCAAACCTATCCTGTCACCTACAAAATAGTTTTAGACTTGTTCTAGGTAAAACGAACGTTAAGCGTGCGTAGAGTTGTATCGGTGGTCAATAGAACTTGAAGGGAATATTAATTCTACCTTTAGCTCCTCATTGGGTTCGCCACTCTTATTTATCGAAAAAGCTACAATTGATCACCTATACTTGTGGGTTATCAAGACCTTTTTCTGGCGCCGTTGCCGGGGAGCAATAGCGTGGGGTTGATATTCTCGTGTGTGCTTGTTTGCTTTATCACTAAGTAGATTTTATTTTCTGTTCTAAGTTGTTTTGTATCTTTAGTTATGGATATGGAACACAAAACACCAAAAAAATTAGTTGTACTTGCTACTCATGGAGATGGGGAACCTCCTAAAACCCTTGATGCTCGTTATGTGGAAAACATTAAATACTACTTTGATAATCCTGATAAAACTCCAGTCAACTTGATAATGGGAGTTACTTTGGATCAACGGGAATACTTTAGGGATTATCGCTTGTCTCAAAAAGGGAAACTCTTATGGGATCAAATTCATTATTTGCATTGGTATGCTCGGAATTTATGTTTAAGATATGATTATACTTGTTGCTCTAAGACGAAGGCTCCACACCTTCCCTTTTCATGTGAATTTAATGATAATGAAACCTTGGCTTCTTATGCTAATGGTATATATGATTACTATGATGTGGAACAAATAGAAAAATTTGTTGCTTTTAAGGGTGCTTATGAAATTGGATCTTTGTTTGAAAAGTGTGAAAATTATGATGATGCTGTTTACAGATCTAATTTTTTTGCAATACTTAAATATTGCCATTAGAATTATGAATATAATGCCTATATTAATGAGTTTATTGAGAAAGTCTCCGCTGTCCAAGAAGAGACTAATATTTTGCAGGCTCCTATGGAAGAAGAAAATGATGACACTGTGAGCTCATTAGATGAAAAAGATGACGAGGAGAGCGAAGAACAAAAGGAGGAAGAGCGGATTAGCTACCCGTGCCCACCTTCTAATGAGAGTAACTCTTCAACTCATACATTGTTTAATTTCCCTTCGTGCTTACCGAAGGATGAATGCTATGATGAATGCTATGATCCCTTTGATTCGTTTGAAATATCTCTTTTTGATGAAATTGATGCTTGCTATGATTGTGGCCATGATGCCAATATTAATTATGCTTATGGAGATGAACTTGCTATAGTTCCTTATGTTAAGAATGAAATTGTTGCTATTGCACCTACACATGATAGTCCTATTATCTTTTTGAATTCTCCAAACTACACTATATCGGAGAAGTTTGTGCTTATTAAGGATTATATTGATAGGTTGCGTTTTACTACTACACATGATAATTTTGATGAATATAATATGCATGTGCTTTCTGCTCCTACTTGCAATTATTATGAGAGAGGAACTACATCTCCACCTCTCTATGTTTCCAACACAATAAAATTGCAAGAAACTGCTTATGCTATGTATCGGCCTTTATTATGTGTGCATGAATTGTTCTTTTATGACATGCCGATGCATAGGAAGAGAGTTAGACTTCGTCATTGCATGATATATGTTGCTTTGTGCTCACTACTAAATTACAAATCATTGTTAATTAAAATTGGCTTTGATATACCTTGGGATCTGGGTGGATCAATTACTTGAGCACTTTATGCCTAGCTTAATGGCTTTAAAGAAAGCGCTGCCTGGGAGACAACCCGGAAGTTTTAGAGAGTCATTTATTTCTGTTGAGTGCTTTTATAAAGTTTAAAAACAAAAAAATATAGAGGGGAACCTAAAACTTTTTCAAAAAGAAAAGTGAAAGTAAGAAAGACGAGCACCGTTGAAGTGGGGGAGCTCCTTGAACTTTGTTCATGCCCATGGAAACTTTGCAAATATTGAATTACAGAAACTTTTCAACAAAAATAATTATCCCCTTGTACAAATCCATTGTATTATAAAAATAATGTGCCAAGATTTACCGTTAGGATGTTTAAATTGCTTGTTTGGTGTGTGCCGTGCAAAAACAGAAACTTTTGCCGTAGTGCGTGAATTTACATTTTTTTACTGGAACATGCAAAAATTCTGAAATTTTTACACAGTACTGATATGCAAATTTTTTATTTTTTCCTATTTTTCAGAATTTTTGGAGTTACAGAAGTATGGTCAATGTTCAGATTACTACAGACTGTTCTGTTTTTGACAGATTCTATTTTTGATGCATTGTTTTGCTTGTTTTGATGAAACTATGGATTGTATCGGAAGGTATAACCCATGGAGAAGTTAGAATACAGTAGGTATAATGCAAAAATAAAATATGAATGGGTTTGCAACAGTACTTAAAGTAGTGATTTGCTTTATTATACTAACGGATCTCATGAAGGTTTTGTTAAGTTTTGTGTGGATGAAGTGTTCAAAGATCGAGGAGGTATTGATATGAGAAGAATGAGGAGAGGCAAGAGCTCAAGCTTGGGGATACCCAGGGCACCCCAAGTAAATATTCAAGGAGACTCAAGCATCTAAGCTTGGGGATGCCCCGGAAGGCATCCCATCTTTATTCAACAAGTATCGGTATGTTTCGGTTTTTGTTTTGTTCACATGATATGCGTAAATTCTTGGAGCGTCTTTTGTGTTTATTTTTCCCTTTTCCTTTTATGCACCATGCTGGTATGAGATAGTCCTTGGTTGATTTATAGAATGCTCTTTGCACTTCACTTATATCTTTTGAGTATGGCTTTATAGAATGCTTCATGTGCTTCACTTATATCATTTGAAGTTTGGATGCCTGTTTCTCTTCATATAGAAAACCGTTATTTGTAGAATGCTCTTTTGCTTCACTTATATTTGTTAGAGCATGGTCTTTTGTAGAAAGAATTAAACTCTCTTGCTTCACTTATATCTATTTAGAGAGTCAACGGGAATTGGTCATTCACATGGTTAGTCAGAAAATCCTACATAAACCTTGTAGATCACTGAATATGATATGTTTGATTCCTTGCAATAGTTTTGCGATATGGAGATGATAATATGTGAGTTATGCTAGTGAGTAATTATGATTTAGTAAGAATATTGATGTTAAGGTTTGTGATTCCCTATGCATGCACGTAAAGTCAATAGTTATGCAACGAAGTTATATCCTACTTATGGTGCATTATTCAGTGTTAGTTATGTTCAATGCATGTTTATGACCGTTTTCGTTTTCTGGTTGGTTGCTTCTCAATCTATTTGCTAGCCTTCATTTGTACTACGCGGGAATGATGCTTGTGCATCCAGCTCCTTAAACCTAAAGTTGTGCCAAATGAGTCCACCATACCTACCTATATGCGGTATTTCCTTGCCGTTCCAAGTAAATTTGCATGTGCCAACTCTAATTATTCAAAATAAATTTCTATTTTGTGTGCCCGTACCGCTCATGTGGTGGCAGGGGGTGGCCAATATCTTTCATGCTAGGTGGGTTATTCTCAAGACGAGTGTTTATTCACTTGTCATTGCACGAGAGAGTTCCAGGTAATAGGGATGCCCAGTCCCATAATGAATCAAAAATAATAATAACAAAATTCCTTGGAAAGTGTTGGTATGGAATGCACCCGTGGATACGGCTAGCCATGGATTGTGAAAGAATGGTGGAAAGGAAATGAATTTTATTTTCTGTTTGGGAACCGCCTATAATGTGTCTAGCATGGTAGATATTGGGAACTTTCGGTCGTAGCGTTGACAGGAAAAGCATGTCTCTCAAAATAATTTTATCTCTCTAATTTAAGCTTTGAGCTCTGGCACCTCTGCAAATCTCTGCTTCCCTCTGCGAAGGGCCTATCTATTTACTTTTATGCATTTTTCTTTTTATTGAGTCTCCATCTTCTCTTATAAAGCACCAATAGGAGAGCACTATTGTCATACTTGTGCATTGGGTGTAGTTAATGCTGAGTGTGTTTCATGAATGGATCAATGACTGAGCATAATGGGCTAGGGATAATTTTCTTTAGCGTTGATATTTTGAAAGACATGGTTGTTTGTTAGTATGCTTGAGTATTGATGTCTTTATATCAAATTATAGACTATTGCTTTGAATCACTCGTGTCTAAATATTCATGCCATGATTAGATTATACGATCAAGATTATGCTAGGTGGCATTCCACATCAAAAATTATCTTTTTTATCATTTACCTACTCGAGGACGAGCAGGAATTAAGCTTGGGGATGCTGATACATCTCCATCGTATCTATAATTTTTTATTGTTTCATGCCAATATTCTACAACTTTAACATATTTTTGGCAACATTTTATATTATTTCTGGGATTAACATATTGATCCAGTGCCCAGTGCCAGTTCCTGTTTTCTGCTTGTTTTTTGTTTCACAGAAAATCCATATCAAACGAAGTCCAAATGCAATAAAATTTTACGGAGAATTATTTTGGAATATATGTGATTTTTTGGAGGTGGAATCAACGCAAGGCGGTGCTCGTGGGCCCCACGAGGCACCAGGGCGCGCAAGTGGGGCCCGGCGCGCCGTGGTGCCTCGTGAGGCCCTCGTAGGTCGGTTGGTGCTATTCTTCGGGCGCAAGGAAGCTAATATCCAGAAAAAATCGTGTTAAAATTTCAGCGCAATCGGAGTTACGGATCTCCGGGAATTTAAGAAACGGTGAAAGGCCAGAAAACAGGAGCGCGAAACAGAAGAGAACAGAGAGAGAGATCCAATCTCGGAGGGGCTCCCGCCCCTCCGGGTGCCATGGAGGCCAAGGACCAGAGGGGAAAACCTCCTCCCATCTAGGGGGGAGGCCAAGCAAGAAGAAGAAGGAGGGGGGCTCTGTCCCCCTCTCTCCCGGTGGTGCCGGAGCGCCGCCGGGGCAATCATCGTGACGGCGATCTACACCAACAACTTCGCCGCCGTCAACACCAAATCTCTCCCCCTCTATGTAGCGGTGTAACACCTCTTCTCCCCGTTGTAATCTCTACTTAAACATGGTGCTTAATGCTACATATTATTATCCAATGATGTGTGGCCATCCAATGATGTTTGAGTAGATTCGTTTTGTCCTATGGGTTGATTGATGATCGTGATTGGTTTGAGTTGTATGCTTTATTTTGGTGTTGTCCTATGGTGCCCTCCGTGTCGCGCAAGCGTTAGGGATCCCCGCTGTAGGGTGTTGCAATATGTTCATGATTCTCTATGGTGGGCAGCTAGAGTGACAGAAGCTTACACCCGAGTAAGGGGGTTGTTGCATATGGGAGTAAAGAGGACTTGATACTTAATGCTATGGTCGGGTTTTACCTTAATGATCTTTGGTAGTTGCGGATGCTTGCTAGAGTTCCAATCATAAGTGCATATGATCCAAGTACGGAAAGTATGTTAGCTCATGCCTCTCCCTCATATAAAATTGCAATAATGATTACCGGTCTAGTTATCGATTGCCTTGGGACAAATCATTCTCTTGTGTTACAAAAGCTTTCTACTAAACAACTAACTTTTATTATCTTGCAAATTACTCGTAGTTTTCGCAAAGTACTTCTAGTAATATTCTTGCAAACCTATCCTATCACCTACAAAATAGTTTTAGACTTGTTCTAGGTAAAGCGAACATTAAGCGTGCATAGAGTTGTATCGGTGGTCGATAGAACTTGAAGAGAATATTAATTCTACCTTTAGCTCCTCGTTGGGTTTGACACTCTTATTTATCGAAAAAGCTACAATTGATCCCCTATACTTGTGGGTTATCACCTCTCAAAAAAATTCTCTCTCTAATTTAATCTTTGAGCTCTGACACATTAGCAAATCTCTGCTTCCCTCTGCGAAGGGCCTATCTATTTACTTTTATGCAATTTTTATTTTTATTTTGAGTCTCCATCTTCTCTTATAAAGCACCAACTAGACAGCACTATTGTCATACTTGTGCATTGTGTGTAGCTAATATTTGAGTGTGTTTCATGAATGGATCAATGATTGAGCATAATGGGCTAGGGATAACTTTCTTTAGCGTTGATATTTTGAAAGGCATGGTTGCTTGTTAGTATGCTTGAGTATTTATATCTTCATGTCAAATTATAGACTATTGCTTTCAATCATTCAAGTCCAAATGTCCATTCTATAAAAGAAAAGAATATATGATGAATATGATAGGCAGCATTCCACATCAAAAATTCTGTTTTTATCATTTACCTACTCGAGGACGAGCAGGAATTAAGCTTGAGGATACGTCTCCAACGTATCTAGATGCTGATACGTCTCCAACGTATCTATAATTTTCGATTGTTCCATGCTGTTATATTATCAATCTTGGATGTTTTTATAAACATTTACATCAATTATATATCATTTTTTGGGACTAACCTATTAACTTAGTGCCCAGTGCCAGTTGCTGTTTTTTGCCTGTTTTTGGTTTTCCAGAATATCAGTACCAAACGAAGTCCAAATGCCACGAAACTTTTTGGAGATTTTTTTCTAGACATAAGAGACACTAGAAGCTTCGGGAGGAGGCCGGAAGCCAGAGGAGGTGGCCACGAGCCACCAGGGCGCGCCTGGGGGGGCAGGCACGCCCTGGTGCCTCGTGGGCTCACCTCTGCCACTTTTGACCTAATTCCACCTCTATAAATTCTCAAAAATCGGGAAACCAACAGAGGAGTCCACGAAATACTTTTTCCGCCGCCGCAAGCTTCTGTTCTCAAGAGATCCCATCTGGAGGCCTTTTCTGGCACTCCGCCGGAGGGGGAATCGATCACGGAGGGGCTCTACATCAACCTTGCTGCCCTTCCGATGATGCGTGAGTAGTTTACCACAGACCTTCGGGTCCATAGTTAATAGCTAGATGGCTTCTTCTCTCTTTTTGATCTTCAATACAATGTTCTCCTCGATGTTCTTGGAGTTCTATCCGATGCAATCACTTTTTTTGCGGTGTGTTTGTTGGGATCCGATGAATTGTGAGTTTATGATCAGATTATCCATGAATATTATTTGAGTCTTCTCTGATCTCTTTTATGCATGATTATTATAGCTTCGTATTTCTTCTCCGGTCTATTGATTTGGTTTGGCCAACTAGATTGATTTATCTTGCCATGGGAAGAGGTGCTTTGTAATGGGTTCAATCTTGCGGTGCTCAATCCCAGTGACAGAAAGGGACATGACACGTATGTATCATTGCTATTAAGGGTAAAAAGATGGGGTTTATTCATGCGTGAGTTTATTTTGTCTACATCATGTCATCTTGCTTAAGGCGTTACTCCGTTCTTTATGGACTTAATACACTAGATGCATGCTGGATAGCGGTCGATGTGTGGAGTAATAGTAGTAGATGCAGGCAGGAGTCGGTCTACTTGTCTCGGACGTGATGCCTATATACATGATCATTGCCTTGGATATCGTCATGATTATTTGCTTTTCTATCAATTGCCCAACAGTAATTTGTCTACCCACCGTATGCTATTTTCTTGAGAGAAGCCTCTAGTGAAAACTATGGCCCCCGGGTCTATCTAAATCATACATTAAAAACCCTAAAAATACTTTGCTGCACTTTTTCTTTATTTATTTTATTTTGTATTTTTGTTTAATATATCTATCTATCACATACAATTTAATCTTGCAACTTACCGCCGAGGGATTGACAACCCCTCGTTTGCGTTGGGTGCAAGGATTTGTTGTTTGTGTGCAGGTACTGTTAACGAGGTGTTGCGTGATTCTCCTACTGGATTGATAACCTTGGATTCATAACTGAGGAAAATACTTACCTCTACTGTGCTGCATCATCCCTTCCTCTTCGGGGAAAATACCAACGCAAGCTACAAGTAGCATGGGCCAATCGTCCTTTGCACTCCTGCACGTTGCGAACGCGGCCGAGAGCAGACCTAGCCCCCTTAATACAAGCACAGGCTTTCCCAGTCGAACCCGGCGCGCGCCACTCAAATGCTGACGTCTGAGAGCTTTCGGGAGAATCGTACGACGCCGAGTGCCCATACTTATTCCCGCGTGGTGGTTGGTGCGAAAAGGCCAGAGGCCTACTCAGATCACATATCCTAACTCATTAGTGTGCTGGGAGCTCGCGGTGACAATCAGTGATCCACGATCTATGGTCCCGTCGCCCCATCTCGTGGACTTACGGCAAGGGCCAGGAATGCCCGGCTGTGCCACATAATTATCTCGCGGGTACCCTCACGGTCAACCCGACTCCACATCTCTCGCGGGTACCCCTCGGGGTCGACCCGCCTCCAACAAGGTACTGAAGTAAAAGTCATGGTAACCGTGTGTTCATCATATCAAGGGGGAATCCGAGGAATCACCCTTGTTGGAATCCTACTCGATGTAATCCGTCAAGGAGAACCAGGAGGAATCACCCTCGATGGTCCACACTTGAGGGGTTGCACGACAGAGTCATCATCGGGAAGGGGAGCGCGAGGAATCACCCTCTGCAATCACCGCCGATGTGCTATACTACGGAGATATCATCGGGAGTGCAGTACGAGGTATCACCCTCGGCACTCGATAGTAGCCCTGCAGAGTCGTACAACTAAGGGGGAGTGCCGTGCTGTGTCAGTCTCTGCACATCGATCACAATGATCGAGGCACTGGTAACAAAGCGGGGTAACAGGGACAAGGGTGAGGGGTCGCTGATGGATCACTAACCAACCTATTCTAAGCAGTTTAGGATGACAGGTAAAGTAACAACAGCAAGTTACAAAAACAGGCTATGCATCAGAATAGGAGCAATCAATTACAGTAGCAAATTCTAATGCAAGCATGGGAGAGAAAGAATAGGCGATATTGGAATGATCAAGGAGGGTTTGCTTGCCTGGAAGCTCTGCTGAAAAGGTCTGGTCGTCAGGGGCATAGTCGTACTCGGCAGCAGCGTCGGTCTCGGGGTCTACCGGAGAAGAAGAGGAGGAAGAAACAATAAATACAAGCAAAAAATGCAACACGGATGCATGGCATGGCAAAAATGCAGTGCTGGTGGTGACCTAAAGCAGCACTACACATTACAGACGGAGCGGGAAAATATCTGGGGATGTTTTCCCGGCTTTAGGCATCTGTCAGACAGATGAACCAGAGGAAAGGTTACATGTTTACGGTGTTGTAGGCATGTGACAGCTACATGGAGGGCATATTCGGATTCGTCTCGTTTTTCTGAATGTTTTTCATATATAAAACATTTTCATCTGAGCTACGGTTATTTTTCTATGAATTTTCAAAGTTTTAACAATATTCTAAAATTTACTGGAATTAATTTATTTCGAAAATCAACAGGAAAATGCTAGGTGCACCCGGTCCAGTGCACCCAGTTGTGCACCAGAGGCTGACAGTGGGCCAGGGCTGCCTAGTCAGCAACCTAGTCCGCATTGACTAGGTCAATATTTGACCAGTCAAACTGACAGGTGGGGCCAGTCAACCGCTGACTTAGCAGTCAGCGTTGACCTAGTCAAAAGTGCACAGTGTGGTGGGTCCCGCATGTCAGCATCTTACTATTTTCCAAAAGATTTATTTATTTAGCTAATTAGGTGGGACCCACATGTCAGTGAAAGGTTAGCGTAATAGTTAGCAGCTAAACAGTTAGATTAGTGGCCTGGGGCCCACTGGCAGGTCATTAGCCGGCAGCTAACGGCGTTCTAGCCGGCGTTTAGCCGCTGGCGAGCTGCAGGGGTGGGCGCGTCGTGCGGGATCGACGCACACCGCACCAAATCGAGCACTGCGAGCGGCATTCGAACGAGTGAAACGGCCCACGTCGACTGGTGGTGTTAGCAGGGGCCGGGGTGGAGTGTAGCTGCGGTGGCAACGACGACCAAATAGCGGCGACGGCGGCGCACTCGAACCAGAGGCTACGGGGGACGGCCGAGGCCAGGAGGAGGTGCGGGAGTTGCGCAAGCTCACAGCGAAGCGGGAGAGGAGCTCGAGGGGGCCGGGGGAGCTCGGACGACGGCGGATCGAGGCGGTCGTTGCCGCGGTGGCCGTGGCGGGGGAAGAGCTCGATGCGGTCGTGGTGGTGCAGCTCTCGATGAACGGGGACTCGGAGGAGAAGCGGCGGTCGACGGCGGTCCTCCCGGACAAGCTGCGGTGGGTTAAGGGCGACGGTGGCCACGCGCTTCGCCGGTTGCGTCCATGGTGGCGCTCGGGTGCCGATGAAAGCGGGAGGAGGAAGCGAGGAGGGGGTTAGGGTTAGCAGGAGAGGGCAAGGGCGACCGGGGGCTGGCTCTTATCCACCGGGGCGAGCTCCTGGAGGCTGCTGTCGAGTAGGGGGGCCTAGCACTGCGGGCGCGGCACGCACGGGGAGAGAGAGAGGTTGGGGATGACGGGGGTAGGTGGGCTGGGCCGGCGCCAATGCCACTTAGGCCCAGCGTAGCAGTAAATTTTTGCATTTTCCTTTTTCTTCTCTGCTTCTCCCTTTAGCTACTGTTTGCAATTCGTTTGACCACCATAAGACTTTTGTAAAATATGTAGCTGGGCTCAATAATTAGTGTGCAATATACCTCACCGCCACAAAAAGTTTGGGGGCAAAATAATTCCATTTGGATTTTGTTGGAATTTAAAAGGGGGAAGAAATGCTGCTGGACCACTGTTGTAATTATCCAGGGTCATTTTAGGGACCCAAATGAGGTTGGTATCCACATGACAAATATTTAGGTATTATTTGCCAGATTATGAACTATTTTGATTGCATGACAAAAGAAGTAAATATTTGACTTGCATTTCAAATGGAATTTGAATTGGATTTTGGACAAGTGGCAGATTGGCTTAGCAAAGCATGATGACATGGCATCATTAGCATGAGATCATTGTAGCTTGACACTGGGGGTGTTACAATCTCTCCGAGCAGGTGTACTGCCAACAGCCGGCCGGCTTCGTCGACGCCGATCGCCCCGACCACGTGTGCTTGCTGGACAAGTCCCTCTATGGACTTAAGCAGGCCCCGCGCGCCTGGTTTGCTCGGTTCGCCGCCTACGTCTGCGGCCTCGGCTTCCACAGCTCACGGGCGGACCCATCGCTGTTCGTGCTCCACTCCGACACTAGCACCGCCTATCTCCTCCTCTACGTCAATGACATCGTGCTCACCGCCTCGACGCCGGCGCTTCTCCGACATCTCCAGCAGCTCCTGTCGGCCGAGTTCTCTATGAAAGACCTCGGGCCCCAGCACTACTTCCTCGGGATCGCCGTCACTCGCACTACGGACGGCTTCTTCCTCTCCCAGAGCAAGTACGCCGACGAGCTCCTGGACCGTGCCAACATGCAGGGGTGCAAGCCGGCGTCCACGCTGGTGGACACGCGCGCCAAACTTTCTGCTAGTGATGGCACCCCCGTCTCCGACGCCTCCGAGTGCCGCAGCCTCGTCGGCGCCCTACAGTACATGACCATGACCCGACCGGACATCGCCTACGCAGTTCAACAATGTTGTCTGGTGATGCACGACCCGCGCGATGTTCATCTTGCGCTGGTCAAGCGCATCCTACACTATCTCCGCGGCACCACCACGCACGGACTGCATCTCCGGCGATCCGGCTCCCTCGACCTCGTCGCATACTCCGACGCGGACTGGGTCGGCTGCCCAAACACACGCCGCTCGACATCCGGCTACGCGGTGTTCCTTGGTGACTCGCTCGTCTCATGGTCCTCCAAGAGACAGGCCACGGTCTCCCGCTCGAGCGTCGAAGTCGAGTACCGCGCGGTCGCCAACGCGGTCGCCGAGAGCTGCTGGATCCGTCAACTCCTCGGCGAGCTCTCTGTACCACTACCTCGCGCCAGCGTCGTCTTCTGCGACAACATATCGTCTGTTTACATGGCGGCCAACCCTGTCCACCATCGACGGACCAAGCATATCGAGCTCGACATCCACTTCGTTCGCGAGAAAGTGGCACTCGGTGAGCTCCGCGTCTTGCATGTGCCGACGTCCCAGCAGTTCGCCAACGTCCTCACCAAGGGACTGCCTACGGTGGCCTTCCGAGACTTCTGGTCCAGCTTGTGTGTCCGGCCACCGGACGCTCAACCTGCGGCGGGGTGTTAGCATTTGCATCTCTCTCCCACGTACTGCATGCACTCCCCCACGACCTCATGCATGTACTGGCGCTCCGCGCCCACTCTCCCTGATGTACTACTGACGCTCTGCGTCACTGTTGTACTGGCGCCCAGCGCCTATATATTCTTGGCAATAGCAATGGCAGCACCCAAGGTGCTTTGCTCTCTCATTCCACCGATCCACAGAGACGATGGGTCTCAGTTTGTATAATTGAGCCGGCAGCTAGCAGCATTTATCTTGTCCAAGGCTGAGTTTATTTGGACTCCTAATAGCTAGTGAGCAGTCCCTGAACATCTGAACGTTTTATGCTTCCTTCTGAGCAGTGGCGGCGCCACGGTAGGGGCGAGTATGGTCGGCCGCCCCAGGTAGCCGGAATCACGTACGCAAAAAATACGATTCGTTTTGTACATGGGCCAATACATATACGGTCACACCCCAGCCCAGTTGTAGCCCATAGCCCCCTAGGATGTCGCCGATCAGGTATAGGCACTCCCCAATCGAGCGAGGCAGACAACGAGCGTAACCTAGCCGTTGCCGCCACACCACAGAGCTCCGCCTCGCCGGCCACCGGGCACCTGATCCAGATCCGCGGATGGGCGAACCAAAAGAAGCAGTCCCGGATGCGGCCGACATGGGAGGAAGCAGCAGCGACATAGCATCCAGCTCGTACAAACGGTCAGCTGCATTTTGCAAAATTAGCAAGCGCAACCAGCAGGTACACACCAACGGACAGTCCAATTCATTTTCTTACTGATATTGACCTTCGTTTCTAGCCAATTAGTGAACATGGTGATGTTGTAATGTACGGAATCAATAAAAAAAGTGAAACCAATTGCTGGCTATTTTGAAACTCCCCCAACTACTGAATCTCAAGTGACCATTGAAGCCTCTAATGCAAACACTTTAGAAGCTTCTGTTCATGAACCTGAAGTGTCTAACAGTCCTTGTGTCTAATCAGGGCTTCTATTCTAGGATTTAGTTGAGCTGATACTGAGCCTGATCCGACACTTGGGAAAAAAATGGAGATTGATGACAGAAGATTATAGAACATTTTCATGGCTTGAGAGACCGTAGAGGGCATCTATCAAACCCTCCTCATATACTTACAACTTAGGGTAAATACTTTTGTTATCCATTGTTTCAAACTGTTAGCATATTTGTGCTAAGATATATATTGATATGCAGCTTGTTCACCTATTGTATGTATCATTAGTCATGGAGTTGGACATTTTGGGCCATGGAATGAATGATTCAAGTAGCAGGATTCCATGTTAGTAGTTCTCCATAAAAAATTGAGCGGACTAGCATTTGTCCATAAAAAATTTAGACCTTAAATGTTTCGCCCCGGTTAAGTTCAATTCCTGGATCCGCCACTGCTTCTGAGCTACTAGTATATGGATGTATTATGAGGTTGTTTGATTCGACTTCTGAAAATGATGTGCTCTATATGCTGCTATGATCATCAGGTTGCATTACGTACACTTGTTAGATGTCCGCAGTGATATACTACGTACCAACGATCAAAAACTTTTATTTGAAACAACTCATACTCCCTCCGTCCGTCCGAAAAAGGTTGTCCAGGGCGCAGCACAGTGTATTGCGAAAACCCCCTCGTCAGTTTAAAACAGCAACAAACAGGACCTTGACGGCTTCTTCTTCCTCTGTCCGTCGCCCGCACGTCGCCGGCGGCCGGCGACGTGGGATTCCGCCGCCGTGCTGAAGATTCCGGCGTTGGCAGCCCACCTGCGACCACCCACCGCCGCCCACCCGCGACACAGCTCCACCTCAACAGCCGTCCATGCACCTGCGCCTGATTCCACCGCCCACCTCCGCAAGCAGAGACGCGAACTGGTCCCCAACTCCGTCCACCCGCGACACAGATCAACGGAGGCGAGCTAATCCACCCTCCGCTGACCTGCGCCCCGATCCCGACGCCCACCTGCGTCTCATTTGTCCGCGACCACGGAGGCGAGCTGGTCCCGATGCCGCCGCCCACCCCCGCCGGCTCCCACTGAGGCGAGCTACTCCTCCACGCCCAGCGCCTCCTCTCCACGACCAGGCGCCGCTCCTCCTGCAGGCCCAAGCGCCGCTCCTCTAGGCCACTGTGTGTGAGCATCTCTGCGCCGCCACTGGAGCTCGTCACGTAGCTCCTTCGGTGACCAAAAACAGGCGGCGCCGCCACCCAAGTGTCGCCCACGCTAGGGCGCGTGCACGCTCGCCCACGCTGCACGCTCGCCGGTGGAGCTCGTGCTGGTGGTGCGCTGCTGTTCTTCGTGCTGCTGCTGATCATCTCTGAAGAAAAGGTACCTTCATGCTGCTGTTGTTGTTGATCTCTGATCTGTAGATTGATCTGTAGCTGCTGTTGTTGTTGTTGTTGTTGTTGCTGCTTGCTGTAATATCTGTTGTTGTTGATATCTGATCTGTAGATTGATTTAGATTTCCAGTTACAAGCAGCATGTTAGCTAAAGAGGATACTTGTCCCTCAAAATATTCAGATATTTACATGCAAAATTTTAAAAGGAAGAAGCTCATTCATTATTTCACCAAATGAAAGCTGGGGAAGGAAGGAAGCAGAGATTGTACCCATTAGAGTAGTTTCTGTTGTATATCTCCAACATCTTCCTCTTGATCTCCGCCATTCCATCATCCATGTCTGCTTGACTTGGGTTTTGTCTGCAATATTGCCCAACTAGAAAATAATGGCAGAAACTGAATAAAACAGCAACAAGATCATCAGGCATCTTCTTATCAAATGACTGAATATTGTCAGCTGGAGTTCTAGAGCAGTAACTTGATCAAATGATTTGGAGCATTCTGGAGCTAAACTTGCAGGGCATTCTGGAGCTAAACTTGCAGTATTCAATCAATTTACAGTGTAAAATATAGCAGGGCATTCTGTGTAAAATATTGTCATAAAACATTCTGTGTTTGATCAAATGATTGTCAAGATTTATGCAAATGAAGATCACAGTAAGATAGCAGTATTGATGTACTCTGAAATTAATAGTATTCGTAGAGATGCTACTATGGTTCATTTATCTGTCATAGTTGTCCCTGCCATGTGCTGTTGGTTCCTTGATGGCCTACAGTAGAAGAGCAGAACATGCATGCTTGATAAAAAGAGAGCATAATTAGTCACTGTTTTTCAGACTACAACAGTTAACTGTTTTTCAGACTACAACAGTTTCAGTTAACAGTCAACAGTTTCATTTGCATTACAGTGAAGTTTAAGTGAATCTACAGTGAAGCTGTAGTTTAAATGAAGTAGTCCTGTTAAATTCAGTGAAGCTTATTAAGCTCACTAAGATCACTTTATTTGAATTTATTTGATTTATTTGGATTATTTTGGGTTTATTTAAATTAGTTGGATTAATTTGTCCATTTTTTAAACTTGAATCCAAATCTGTCAATATTCATTTTAAACTTGTGTTTAAAATGACAAACTACTACTAAGTGGGTCTTTGATCAAATTTTGATCACTAAAATAGGAGTACTACAGTAGCAGATAGAGAAAGGGAGTGAATTAATTTCTGAAGAAAGAGACAGAATGCACAAGTTTCAGTGTTCAGGTTTGTTTGAGAGCACAACACATGTTTGCAAAGAAGTTTAATTAAACTTTGAGTGGGCATGTTGGCCACAAGTTTCAGAGTTAACAACAGAAGCTTCATGCCAGGCTAGTAAAAACACATGGTGACTTGATTATAAAAATGTCCTAAACTCAAGTTTCAGTTACATAATGAGAACAGAATTTCTGAAGGAAGAATAATCATATTTTGAACAGAACATAATCCAATAAAAATGAAGATCCCAAGTACTCCATGTACAGAAATTTGGAGTATGTGTGTTGTGTTCACATCCCACCCACAAACAAATGAAGAAAGAAAGTGTATAATTCCTGAATTACCTTTACTTATTCCATGCTCACTAAATGTGTGGTGTGGTGTGTTGTGTTGCTCCTCTGCAAGTTGCTGCTCCTCCACCCGGAGCTCCCCTGCTTGTGTTGCTGCCCGGTCCTCAAATGATTGTCAGCTACCGTACTCCATCAACTTACAGTGCCTAACTACTGTACTCCTCATCAATTTACAGTCTAAATGGAGTAAATAAAAATGTCAGCTACTGTACTCCATCAGCTACTGTAAATAAAAATGTCAGCTACTGTACTCTATCAGCTACTATAGGAAGAAAAAGAAGCTAAAAATTCAGTTATCTAGATGAATTCAGTTAAACTTCAGTGATAGTTTGACAGGCTCCAATTTTGGAAACTTCAGTGATAATCTTAAGTTTTCTGACATGATTCCAATCTGACAATGTTGCTACTGATTTCTGACTGAATATTGCTCCAAGTAATATAGAGATGTGGCCAATATACTCCTAGTACTCAACTTGTCCTAACTGAATTTAGCAGTCTGCTTTTATTCCTTTCTTATGCAGTCTGAAGCTTAACTTGTTCTAACTGAATGTAGTCAGAACAAACAAGCAAGGGCGCTGCAGATCACGCACCTGAGATCAAGGGCGCTGCAGATCACGCATCAAGGCGCATCCGGTCCAGTCCTCGGCACCGACTCCTCCTCCAATCGCTGCAGAAACCAAGAGCAGAAAATCAGCTCGCCTGCTTCAGCAGAAAGAAGAAGCAAACAAGCAAGCAAGAAAATCCATGAAGAAAGAGACCACCAGCAGGCGGCGGCGGAGACGGAGACCTGCGGTACCGTGGGCGAGCGGGCAGGAGATGGAGACCAGCAGCAGAAGCAGCGGCGACAGCGGCGGCACGAGAAGCCGGTGGAGCGAAGAGGGCAGCTCGTCCATCAGTCCGCCAGCTCGAGTGGGGGAATGGCAGCGGCAAAACGAGCACGGGGCAGTGGCATGTGGCTGGAGCAATTCGCGGGGACATGAGCGCCGCCGCCGGAGCCGGCAAGTCGCGGGCTTTGCAGAAAAGGGGATCCCTTGATCTCCTGGTGCGGACGAAGAGAAGAGGCAAGACGAGGGGGAGAAGGCGGCCGGCACGTGGCGAGGCGACGGAGCAGGCGGCCGGCGCGTGGCGAGGCGACGGAGCAGGTGCGGTGGGCTGCGTAGTTTTGTCGGAGGAAATGGGAGGGGGTTATCGTAAAATGTCGCCGGGACGACCTTTTTCGGACGGAGGGAGTACATCTTTTTCTTTTCTTTGTCAAGACAACTCCAACATCAAAATACTACTTACTGTAGTAACTTTCACGTGCCCCACTAGGAACCATTAGCTAGGCACATTATGTTTGCAATCCATCACTTCGTCAAACGGAACATAGTGTGCAAAAATCGTTTCGACCAAATCATCCAGGTAGGCAGCTGGCCATGTTCTCTGTACCTACAAGGTGGTGTTGTGCTGGAGTCCTCATGAGCACAAAAGCCCCTTCATGACACCCTCCGGATTGCAAGTTAGGATTCATGCTGCAGGAGGTGTAAATAGCTCCTTTTCTAAGACCCGCAAAAACAAAAACAAAAACTCCTTTTCTAAGGGTGCTTTTTTTGTCATTCGCTACACCCATTTTTGGCCCAAATTCAACATTAGCTCTTTTTTAGGAAAAAAACAGTCTTTTCATAGAATCTTTTAGGGAAAACGGAAAATACTATATGACGCGCGTTGCGTCAAGTTGTTGAGCATTCGCACAGGGGTTCACGAGTGAGCGATGATCTGGGCTGACCTTCAAGCGTTTCAACGATCCCGGTGTTGGAACCTTCTAGGAGGTTCCTAGCCGTTTTTTCCTGTTTTGGGAACCTTCTAGGAGGTTCATGAACCGGGTTTTTTCTTTTGCTCTTTTTCTTTTCTCTCCTTTTTCTTTTTTTGGTTTCTCTTTCTTTCTTTTTTGTTTTATTTTTTCTTTTTTAAAAAAAATGTTTGCATTTTCAAATTTATTCGAGTGCTTCAAAAACTGTTCCCGTTTCTAAAAAAGTTCAAGTTTTTAAAAATTGGTCATGTTTTCAAATTTGTTCGGGTGTTTCAAAAAACTGTTTGGATTACCAAAAAAATCTTCCCGTTCTAAAAAATTGTTCAAAAATTTCAAAAAAATTGCGTTTTCAAATTTGTTCAGGACTTCCTAAAAATATTGATGTTTTAAAAAATTGTTCATGTTTTCAAATTTTGTTAAGAGTTTAGAAAAATGTCCCAGTTTTTAAAAATTGTCCATATATTCAAAATAATGTTTGCGTTTTTAGAAAATGTTTGAGTTTTTTCAAAAAAAATTACAAAATTTGGAAAGTGTTGGTGTTTCATAGAACCTTCATTTTTGTGGGAAAAATACATATTTTTTTAATAAACATGAGCAACTTTTGAAATCCTGAACATTTTTCCAAAAAAGTGAATAATTTCTGAAGTTTTTGAACATTTTATGGAAAATATGAACAATTTCTCAAAACACGAACATTTTTTTGAATTTGTGAACAAATTTCAGGATTTCCCGGGAAAAACAATCATCATTAGCTTTTGTGCCCCCATGTAGTTAACATGAACGAGGAAAGCCCGTCTATTTCCCTTGAAGAACAACCCCATGTTTGTCCCTGAAGGCTAAGCACAAGCCCATGTATGTCCCTTGAAGGCCATCTCTTCTCACTCTCTTTTTGACACCGACCAACCCGGCTGCATTTCTCTTCCGCAAGCCCCCCTAACATGTAGTGTTGTTGATCCGTCACACATGCAGCACAAGATAGTTCTATGTCACGAACACCCAATCAAGCATGGTGGATCCTAATACACTGGTGACGCTCAGTGCCCGTATTTTGAAAGTCATACTCCCTTGGTGTAAAACGTGATGTCGACAGAAACAACACCTCATATGGTACTATTTTGCGCGCTCATTCATATACACCAACTTTACTCATAAGGGGGAGGCACATGGCGAAAATCTATAGTGTTACTTTAGATGTTGGGAGCTACATCCTATGTTCATAAATGTAAGACGGTTTGTCAATTTAAATTAAACTGCCAAAATATTTTGCATTTAGAAACAGCCGTAATAATTCAGAACGGCTCTTGGAAGCGTGTGCTTCGGATGACAAAAATGATGTTCCTAATGTCAAAAACTTATGAATTGATAACTCATGCAAATGTCCATGTCCTCTCTATGCAATAAATTTTATTGCAAAAAGATAATTTATGTGGCTTGTGTAACCCAAAAAAATGTACTCCGAAAAAGGGCTTTTTAGAGCACAGAATTTTGTTGTCTTCGCTCCGGGCAAAATACGTGTCTTTCTGATGAACGTCCCATACCGCGCTGGCCTCTATCTTCGGAAGCCGCCCCTCCCCTCCCCTCGCGAGCCGCCCCTCCGTCGCCACCGCCGCCACCAGATCGCGACCGCCACTCCCCTCTGTCGCCTCCCTCCCCCACGCGGGCGACCGAGGGGTCCCAGCCCCAGCCGCCGGTCCTCCCCGCCTTCCCCTCCCACCCCTCCGCCGCCGCCGGTGGTCAGCGCCAGGCAAAGCCCGTGCGTTCGACGACGACGGCGGAGGTACTTCCTCCCTTCTCAGGTCTTTGGGTGGCGCGGGACGCCCCATCTCGAGGGTATGATCTCGATCTGGTTCGTGGTGGCGCCGAGCTGCTCCTTCCTCCAACCCATGTTGCGTGCACTCCGTCTTATCGGACATGGCCGTGCTACTAGCCGGTTACCGGGTGGGGACGGAGCGGGAGGTAGGGATCCGGATTGGGATAATTCCCAGGTCGGCTCCTGCCGGCCGCGACGGCGACGACATCCGAGGGGACCGTTTTTCTTCTTGGAGATGTCGTTCGGGTCCGCCCTACCTTTTCCCACCTCACGCCCTCTTGGGTGAAAACCCTAGGCGGCGACGGCGCTCTTGGCGCCGTGTCCTTTTTGAAAGCGTCGTCATGAGAGCTATGTGGTGGTGGGCACCGCTTGGGTACCTCGGCAGTTGCAGGTGGTGTGTCCCTCTTCCTCCAGGTGGTAGTTGTTCCGGGGGAAACCCTAGATCTGGGTCTCCCGGATCGGATGATGACGGAACTTTGGTGCCGTTCTCCCCCCTGGGGGCAGCGTCTTGGAGCAGTGGTTCACTGGAGAGGCCAACAGGTGGAGCGGTGTTACATCGACCGCATTGAAGACGGTGGGTCTCGGCGGTGATACGTCTCCGTCGTATCTATAATTTTTGATTGTTTCATGCCAATATTCTACAACTTTTATATACTTTTGGCACATTTTATATTATTTTTGGGACCAACATATTGATCCAGTGCCAGTTCCAGTTTGTTGAATGTTTTTTGTTTTGTAGAATATCCATATCAAACGAAGTCCAAACGCGATAAAAATTTACGGAGATTTATTTTGGAATATATGTGATTTTTGGGAAGAAGAATCAATGCAAGACGGTGCTCGTGGGCCCCACGAGGCACCAGGGCGCGCCCTAGGGGGTGGCGTGCCGTGGTGCCTTGTGAGCCCCTCGTAAGGCAGTTGCAGCCCTTCTTTCGCCGCAAGAAAGATAATACCAGGAAAAAAATCATGTTAAAATTTCAGTACGATCGGAGTTACGGATCTCCGGGAATTTAAGAAACGATGAAAGGCCAGAAAACAGGAACGCGAATCAGAAGAGAACAAAGAGAGAGATTCAATCTCGGAGGGGCTCCCGCCCCTCCGGGTGCCATGGAGGCCAAGTACCAGAGGGGAAAACCTCCTCCCATCTAGGGGGAGGCCAAGGAAGAAGAAGAAGGAGGGGGGCTCTCTCCCCCTCTCTCCCGGTGGCGCCGGAACGCCGCCGGGGCATTCATCATGTCGGCGATCTACACCAACAACTTCGCCGCCGTCACCACCAACTCTCTCCCCCTCTATGTAGCGGTGTAACACCTCTTCTTCCCGATGTAATCTCTACTTAAACATGGTGCTTAATGCTACATATTATTATCCAATGATGTGTTGCCATCCTATGATGTTTGAGTAAATTCGTTTTGTCCTATGGGTTGATTGATGATCGTGATTGGTTTGAGTTGTATGTTTTATTTTGGTGCTGTCATATGGTGCCCTCCGTGTCGCGCAAGCGAGAGGGATTCCCGCTGTAGGGTTTACAATACGTTCATAATTCTCTTATAGTGGGCGGCTAGAGTGACAGAAGCTTACACCCGAGTAAGGGGGTTGTTGCATATGGGAGTAAAGGGAACTTGATACTTAATGCTTGATACGTCTCCGTCGTATCTATAATTTTTGATTGTTTCATGCCAATATCCTACAATTTCCACATACTTTTGGCAACATTTTATATTATTTTTGGGACTAACATATTGATCCAGTGCCTAGTGCCAGTTCCTGTTTTCTGCTTGTTTTTTGTTTCACAGAAAATCCATATCAAACGAAGTCCAAATGCAATAAAATTTTACGAAGAATTATTTTTTAATATATGTGATTTTTGGGAGGTGGAATCAACGCAAGGCGGTGCTCTTGGGACCCACGAGGCACCAGGGCGTGCCAAGGGGGCCCGGTGCGCCATGGTGCCTCGTGAGGCCCTCGTAGGTCGGTTGGTTCCCTTCTTCAGTCGCAAGGAAGCTAATATCTGGAAAAAAAATCATGTTAAAATTTCAGCGCAATCGGAGTTACGGATCTCCGGGAATTTAAGAAACGGTGAAAGGCCAGAAAACAGGAACGCGAAACAGAAGAGAACAGAGAGAGATCCAATCTCGGAGGGGCTCCCGCCCCTCCGGGTACCATGGAGGCCAAGAACCAGAGGGGAAACTCTCCTCCCATCTAGGGGGGAGATCAAGGAAGTAGAAGAAGGAGGGGGCCTTCTCCCCCTCTCTCTCGGTGGCGCCGGAACGCCGCCGGGGCAATCATCGTGACGACGATCTACACCAACAACTTCGCCGCCGTCAACACCAACTCTCTCCCCCTCTATGCAGCGGTGTAACACCTCTTCTCCCCGCTGTAATCTCTACTTAAACATGGTGCTTAATCCTACATATTATTATCCAATGATTTGTGGCCATCGTATGATGTTTGAGAAGATTCGTTTTGTCCTATGGGTTGATTGATGATCGTGATTGATTTGAGTTGTATGTTTTATTTTGGTACTGTCCTATGGTGCCCTCCGTGTCGCGCAAGCATGAGGGATTCCCGCTATAGGGTGTTGCAATACGTTCATAATTCTCTTATGGTGGGCGGCTAGAGTGACAGAAGCTTACACCCGAGTAAGGGGGTTGTTGCGTATGGGAGTAAAGAGGACTTGATACTTAATGCTATGGTTGGGTTTTACCTTAATGATCTTTGGTAGTTGTGGATGCTTGCTAGAGTTCCAATCATAAGTGCATATGATCCAAATACGGAAAGTATGTTAGCTCATGCCTCTCCCTCATATAAAATTGCAACAATGATTACCGGTCTAGTTATCGATTGCCTAGGGACAAATCATTCTCTTGTGTTACAAAAGCTTTCTACTAAACAACTAACTTTTATTATCTTGTAAATTACTCGTAGTTTTATTCTCGCAAAGTATTTCTAGTTTTATTCTTGCAAACCTATCCCATCACCTACAAAATAGTTTCATACTTGGTCTAGGTAAAGCGAACGTTAAGTGCGCGTAGAGTTGTATCGATGGTCGGTAGAACTTGAAGGGAATATTAATTCTACCTTTAGCTCCTCGTTGGGTTCGACACTCTTATTTATCGAAAAAGCTACAATTGATCCCCTATACTTGTGGGTTATCAAGACCTTTTTCTGGCGCCGTTGCCGGGGAGCAATAGCGTGGGGTTGATATTCTCGTGTGTGCTTGTTTGCTTTATCACTAAGTAGATTTTATTTTCTATTCTAAGTTATTTTATATCTTTAGTTATGGATATGGAACACGAAACACCAAAAAAATTAGTTGTACTTGCTACTCATGGAGATGGGGAACCTCCTAAAACCCTCGATGCTCGTTATGTGGAAAACATTAAATACTACTTTGATAATCCTGATAAAACTCCATTCAACTTGATAATGGGAGTTACTTTGGATCAACGGGAATACTTTAGGGATTATCGCTTGTCTCAAAAAGGGAAACTCTTATGGGATCAAATTCATTATTTGCATTGGTATGCTCGGAATTTATGCTTAAGATATGATTATACTTGTTGCTCTAAGATGAAGGCTCCACACCTTCCCTTTTCATGTGAATTTAATGATAATGAAACCTTGGCTTCTTATGCTAATGGTATATATGATTACTATGATGTGGAACAAATAGAAGAATTTGTTGCTTTTAAGGGTGCTTATGAAATTGAATCTTTGTTTGAAAAGTATGAAGATTGTGATGATGCTGTCTACCGATCTGAAAATTTTAGTATACTTCAATATTGCTATGAGAATTATGAATACAATGCCTATATTGATCAATTTATTGAGAAAGTCTCCGCTGTCCGAGAAGAGACTAATATTTTGCAGGAATCTATGGAAGAAGAAATTGCTGAAATTGTGAGCTCATTAGATGAAAAAGATGACGAGGAGAGCGAAGAACAAAGGGAGGAAGGGCGGATTAGCTACCCGTGCCCACCTTCTAATGAGAGTAACTCTTCAACTCATACATTGTTTAATTTCCCTTCGTGCTTACCGAAGGATGAATGCTATGATGATTGCTATGATCCCTTGGATTCGTTTGAAATATCCCTTTTTGAAGAAATTGATGCTTGCTATGCTTGTGGCCATGATGCCAATATGAATTATGATTACGGAGATGAACTTGTTATAGTACCTTATGTTAAACATGAAATTGTTGCTATTGCACCCACACATGATAGTCCTATTATCTTTTTGAATTCTCCCAACTACACTATATCGGAGAAGTTTGGTCTTATTAAGGATTACATTGATGGGTTGCGTTTTACTACTACACATGATGATTTTGATGGATATAATATGCATGTGCTTGCTTCTCCTAATTGCAATTATTATGAGATAGGAACTACATCTCCGCCTCTCTATGTTTCCAATACGATAAAATTGCAAGAAACTGTTTATGCTATGTATTGGCCTTTACTTGATGTGCATGAATTGTTCTCTTATGACATGCCGATGCATAGGAAGAGAGTTAGACTTCGTCACTGCATGATATATATTGCTTTGTGCTCACTACTAAATTACAAATTATTTTTAATTAAAATTGGCTTTGATATACCTTGGGATCCGGGTGGATCAATTACTTGAGCACTTTATGCCTAGCTTAATGGCTTTAAAGAAAGCGCTGCCTGGGAGACAACCCGGAAGTTTTAGAGAGTCATTTATTTCTGTTGAGTGCTTTTATAAAGTTTAAAAACAAAAAAATATAGAGGGGAGCCTAAAACTTTTCAAAAAGGAAAGTGACAGTAAGAAAGACGAGCACCGTTGAAGTGGGGGAGCTCCTTGAACTTTATTCATGCCCATGGAAACTTTGCAAATATTGAATTACAGAAACTTTTCAAAAAAAATAATTATCCCCTTGTACAAATCCATTGTATTATAAAAATAATGTGCCAAGATTTACCGTTAGGATGTTTAAATTGCTTGTTTAGTGTGTGCGGTGCAAAAACAGAAACTTTTGCTGTAGTGCGTGAATTTACATTTTTTACTGGAACGTGAAAAAAATCTGAAATTTTTACACAGTACTGATATGAAATTTTTTTATTTTTTCCTAATTTTTCAGAATTTTTGGAATTACATAAGTATGGTCAATGTTCAGATTACTATAGACTGTTCTGTTTTTGACAGATTCTGTTTTTGATGCATTGTTTTGCTTGTTTTGATGAAACTATGGATTGTATCGGAAGGTATAAGCCATGGTGAAGTTAGAATACAGTAGGTATAACGCAAAAATAAAATATGAATGGGTTTGCAATAGTACTTAAAGTAGTGATTTGCTTTATTATACTAACGGATCTCACGAAGGTTTTGTTAAGTTTTGTGTGGATGAAGTGTTCAAAGATCGAGGAGGTATTGATATGAGAAGAATGAGGATAGGCAAGAGCTCAAGCTTGGGGATGCCCAAGTCAACCCAAGTAAATATTCAAGGAGACTCAAGCGTCTAAGCTTGTGGATGCCCCGGAAGGCATCCCATCTTTATTCAACAAGTATCGGTATGTTTCGGTTTTTGTTTTGTTCACATGATATGCGTAAATTCTTGGAGCGTCTTTTGTGTTTATTTTTCCCTTTTATTTTATACACCATGCTGGTATGAGATAGAACTTGGTTGATTTATAGAATGCTTCATGCACTTCACTTATATCTTTTGAGTATGGCTTTATAGAATGCTTCATGTGCTTCACTTATATCATTTGAAGTTTGGATGGCTGTTTCTCTTCATATAGAAAACCGTTATTTGTAGAATGCTCTTTTGCTTCACTTATATTTGTTAGAGCATGGTCTTTTGTAGAAAGAATTAAACTCTCTTGCTTCACTTATATCTATTTAGAGAGTCAACAGGAATTGGTCATTTACATGGTTACTCAGAAAATCCTACATAAAACTTGTAGATCACTGAATATGATATGTTTGATTGCTTGCAATAGTTTTGCGATATGGAGATGATAATATGTGAGTTATGCTAGTGAGTAATTGTGATTTAGTAAGAATATTGATGTTAAGGTTTGTGATTCCCTATGTAGGGGAACGCAGCAGAAAACAAAAAATTTCCGACCTACGCACCAGCCCAGGACCACTATGGAGAATGCATACAAGGTTTGATCTTTTCATTACCGACTCATAGCGTAGCGGAAGTAGAGTCGATGACGATCGGCGGTGCAGATCCCCGCAACTAGGATTTTACAACCTCTCAACCGTGAGGATGTACTCCCTCGTCAGCTCACCGGACGGATCTCCGGGCAGCCCTTCGGGAGGCCTCGGGACAGTCCCTCGAATAGTCCCACTGGACGGATCCTCAGACAGCCCTCCGGGAGGCCTCACGGACAGCCCTTTGGGCGGGTCACTCGGACAGCCCTTCGGGAGGACCCCCGAAACTCGGACAGTAACTCGGACAGCCCTTCGGGAGTACCCTCGAACAGCCCCTCGGGCAAAAAGATCGAACCTACGACCTCTCTACGGGGTTGCACACATACGGTGTCATCTATCCGGCAGGGCTTCGCCGTCCAGAACTAGTTCCCACCGGAACCCAGACAACCTTTCGGCTCTACGAAACTATTTCGCGGGGAGGGAGAGAAGAAGGCCAGATCATGCATGGCTTGTGTATGTTGAGAAAGAGTGTGTCTTTAGGCAGCCCCCTCCACCTCTATTTATAGGCCAAGCCCAAGGGTGGCTTCTCCAAGAAGCCAAGGGGAAAAATACCAAAAGGCTCTCAAGTTGGCTTCTCCAAGAAGCCACCCAAAAAGCACTTTCACTATTCACAGAAACATTTTTCCGCGATCGTTAAATCCGAAAATCTTTCTGTGGGTCTTAGAATAATTTCAGCACCCACTAAAATGATTTTGGATGCGTTCTGAAACAATTCCGGATTAGTGATTTTCATCTGCGAAAAGCAACCAAAGCGGTTCCGGCAGCTCCGGAACATTTTCGGGTTTTTTCTCCGAAAAATCCTAGAAGTTCCGAGAACAATTCTATCACCCTCCAAGAATTTCCAGGCCTGTGCCGAAACCAATTTGACTTAATGGAATACCCTGAAACAACTTTTCAGTTTTACCGAAACTATTCCGGTGCTCTCTCTCCGGAACTTTTCCGCTGTCTTCGAAACTTTTCCGGTGACTTTCTCTCAGACTCCTTGTCTAGTATTCAACAGATAGATGACCCTTAAGCGTGTGACCCTATAGGTTCGGTGAAGTATAGACATGACCGGAACACTTTCCGATCAATGATCAACATCGGAGCCGTGGACACCCATATTGACCCCTATACCCACACGAATGAATATTCGAGTGAACCTCCAGTTGCCGTGTGCTATTCATGTTGCTTCGCGATATGTTACAAATACCCGAGGTGAGAATCATCGTCATCCCCGTGGATCAACACTTGTCCACAATGCCAGTTACCTCGTTACCGGTTTTGTTCTCTTTTCTCGTTTCCGTGTTTCGGCATCCCTGTGATCAAATCACATTTGTGTCTGGTCAGACGATGATGGATACCGTAACACCGAGAGGGCCCAGAGATATCTCTCCATCGTCGGAGGAGCAAATCCCAATCTTGAGCTATCAAGTCCCTTGACATACTTTTCCATGAACCCGTAAGCCGCCGTAATAGCCACCCATTTACGGATGACATTTAACAAACCCCAAAGTTCATGAAGCAAGCATGAAGAAACTCGACACTCTCATGGTCTAACGAATTATGCAAACGTTAACTTCCTCTGTGTTATTAACCATTAACTTGTGACGAATGTATCTCATAGCATAACATCAATTCGGGCCGATTCAACACAAGTGTTCTCCTAACATTGTGCCCTCAAAGTTGCCGGCATAGTCATGCCCATGATCAGGAAAACAGAACCATCATGCAACACTTGAGCTAGTCTTAGAGGCCAGACTAGGAATACATTTTACCGTTTATTATTCCACACGTGCATATGAGTCTTCCTCCGAGCCTCGTGGTTATTGTAGACTCGAGAACCATAGCAGTTATAGCATGGAACATAAACATAATTATGAACATGGAGATAAACAATAACATTTATTATTGCCTCTAGGGCATATCTCCTACAGACTCCCACTTGCACTAGAGTCAATAATCTAGTCAATGCTGATGCACTTTACACCTATGGCATACCGGTGTAAAACATGCTTCGCTTGTGGTATAGTCTGATGTCCAACGGATCTGACAACTTCAGTTTCGTGTGTATCTCTGCATATCCTCGCGTTTTCACGCTTTCACAAAATTCATATTTTGTGTGGACTTGGCTTCGTATATATGTGAATCACTGGTCAAACCTTGATTCCTCAGACTGAGCTATGGAGCAACTATCTTCAATAGTGTTCCATTGACCAAAGCCGTCTTGGAACCATACTAAGTTCATGAACGAACTGTATGATTCAACATCTTCTATGTCGCTTTGAAAGCGGCAACAAACTTAGCCTTTGTTATAGAATTCGCCACAGTAACCTGTTTGGAACGATTTCCAAACACCGTGCCACCAGTAGTACACAAAACCCTTAACTTAAATCGAAAATCGCATGGAGCATTGATGAAGACTGTATCGATGTAATCACTTACAACGAGCACTTCATAATCTTTGCTTGCGAGAAAACATGTCATCAGTGCTACTTTAGTACTCAATGACATTGTTCACTGTTGTCCCATGATCAGTACTTTGATCACTTTGGTATCTATACTCGCAACAGCTTTGGGAGTATCGGACATATCTGGTTGTTTTACATACCATGGAATACATGATTAATCCAAACACAAGAGTGTGTGGAATCTCCATCATGTATTTTTCTCATTAGTGTTTTGGTACACCGAGTCTTGCAAAAACCCTTTCCATGTGACTTCGGCAAGAATCACTCCTTGGTGTTTTAATGCTAAACTGTTTTAGCATCTTGTCAATATGTATTTTTGGCGTTAGCTCTATCAGGCAATTTTACCTTGTAGATAATTATGCCTAATACCGAGGCTACCTAGCCTAAGCACTTCATCAAAAACTATTTTCAATGAAGTCCTAATTCGTGTCAAGAAATTTATATTATTTCCAATCAACAATGTGTCAAGCACACAAAGGTTTTTAGAAATATTATTATGCTCCCACTTACTTTCTTGTAACCACAAGCATCTTCGTTATCCATTGATGAAATCAAACTCTTTTGACTATTTCATCAAAACGAAGATTCCAACTCCATTTTGCTCTCTTCTGTCCATTGCTGGAACTCTGAAGTTTGCATGCTTACTAGCATCCTCTGGATTGACAAAATACTTCGAACTTTATCACATGCAAGTCCTAGGTTGCATTTCCATCACATGGAAATCCTTTTGGCATCCATGTATCATATCTCAAGATTGAAATATGTATTTAATTGCTAGTTTAACCCGATCTGACTTTAAGCATCGCTACGGTGAGACAATCTCATCGTAGTAAACTCCATGAATTTGTTATAGCAACAAGTCGAGCTTTATGGATAAAACATTTTATCCACATCAGTTTATAGTTCCATTAATGTTCGTTAGACTCTAAGTCTTCCGAAGGGTTTATCAAGATATAATCTTGAATCATTTATGGAAGCTATCTCGGATTATATTGGCATTTATCCAATCCCAGAGTCAGGGCCCATCAACGCTTCCTTGTGTATCGTAGGTATACTGTTGTCTAACAACAATATCTCGCTTGCGCACCTGAGAGGTTTGCACGAGTTTTGCCTACGTGGTTCAGTTGCAAGTTCGACCGAAGTCCATACATCTCATGTAGAGGCTTCCGTATCAATCGCAGTAGGAAACTCTGGAATTACTTCCAAGGTTTCTTTCCTTTGATCTGATGACGAAGATACTGTTATCTCGTCGAGTCGCACTGTCCTCCCACTCACCTTTTTGCAAGAACCATTTTCTTCAAAATCACACTGTTCTTTGTGGCAAAACCTTTTGCCTCGGTATAGTGGTAGGGGAATACCCAATAACTTGGGATAACCTACAAAGTAGCACTTGTCTGATTTGGAATAGGTTTGTAAACATTTTACACAAGCCCCATATTCCAAATGTTAAGAAAAGACAAAACATGGTTGGGTGTACCATACCATGGAGTCATTTCAACAGATCTGATGGTGCTCTTTTCAGTGTAAAAGCCGCAGTCTCTAAAGCATTACTTTTAAAAGGGATAATGGCAAATTGATTTATGTCATCTTTGATCTTACCATGTCATAAATGGTTTGATTACATCTTCACGGATATTCCACTCACAGTGGTGCTCCGTGAGGTGTAAGTTATGAAACTCTTTTCATAACTCATCAGACATTCGCTAAACTTGTAACTCAAATATTCCTTTCCGCAATCAAATTGCAGAAACATAATTTTCTTGTTACAATAATTTCTACTTCATATTGAAAACCTTATGAATGATTTCAAAAGATCCAGACTTACATCTCATCAAGTAAATATCCATATATCTACTTGAGTCATTTTTGAAGATAGATAAATCCACTGCTAGCAACAACATTTATCGGACTACATACATCAAAATGTATGATCACCAATAAGTTCGTTGCTCGTTCCTTATGGCCTGTGAACAGTATTTCAGTCACTTCACTTTTCGGAGAAAAGTTGCAAGTGTCAGATGATTCATAATCAAACGACTTCAAAATCCATCATTATGGAATTTCTCCATGCGGGTTTCTCCAATGTGACCAAATGCAGTGCCACACATGTGTGGTATTCTCTTAGTCTTGCGACATTTAGCGTCAGTGTTATGGATGTATCATATTACCATCAATATTCATAACATACATCTCATCCCTGACGGAAGTATGGCCCTTATGTTATTCATAATTCTGAACAACAATTGTTTTTTTATGAACAACACTCTTGCAACAAACATTATGCAAATGGGCTAGAGTGTGTAAAACTCTAAAATGAATTATGAAAGTAAATACAGAGGTAATTTATTATTATCAATATTCATAAAATACATCTCATTCATAATGAAAGTATGGCCCTTAAGTTATTCATAACATCGAACATCAAAAGTTCTCTTATGAACAACCTTCTTGCAAGATACCTTATGCAATGGGCTAGAGTGTGTAAAACTCTAAATGAATTATGAAAGTAAATACATAGGTAATACACCGATGGAATGTATAGCAACATTTACTATGTTCCTAGCGCGTATCTGAACCTCACTCCGGTCAGTCTTTTAGGCCGTAGTAGTTCTTGCATCGAATTGCAACGGAAAACAATCGAGCGGGTATCTCTGTGATCAACTCACAATACCCAAGAATCAGTGATTAACATGTTTAATCATAATTCCCAAGAACTATTTCTTTGACCAGACTTCTATACATCAATAACTTGTATGACTTTCATACATGAGCTGGACATTCCAGTCTTCTTTCCTTTTGCCTTTATACTTCTAACAGTTTTACTTCCAATAATTCTCCTACTCTCAGAAGAAGCACCAACTTGAAGAGTGGCGTCAGCCCCGGACTTCCTAGGTGTGTAAGCCATACTAACACCCTTCGGACATTTCCTTTCTCTTAAGTTGTTGTTTTATTCACCATCATCATATGACAGGCGTTCTACTGGATCCCTCTGTTATTAGTCAAATGCATAGTAAACACTTTTACTAATAGTTTGCAAAGCAAACATTGCTTTGGATATCACATATCTTTTAGCCTTTGTTTGTGTCTGAAAATGATTTTCAGTTCCATGAATATCACATAGCTATCCCAAACTTTTGAAGTTCGGGTCTCATGGAAGCAAACATATTGCACTTGACCGTAATGGAATTCTAGCTTTTTGGATCGAAGGACGAGAGTCTCATCATCCATAGCATTAGCGGGAGAATACCGGAAGCATGCGATAGGACAAAGTCCTTCTCAGCACTTTTGAGGACAATCCTCACATTACGTTACCAACCGTAAAGTTTTAACCAGATATTTAACAGCTTATTCAATTTTAACAGGGAAGGTGGAAACGCGAGCCATTATTCTACAACTATTATGCAAATTTCACTTTGGACAAGGTTCATAATTAATTGCACTGAGAATTAAGCAAGTTAATTCTACAGTGTGCTCCCACTCAAACAAATATCTCTCATAATTGATTGTGAGTGATACAAGACCCATATTGAAATTCAACGCCAAGGATGTATCCATCTCAAGTGACGAGAATTGCAATCGGTAGGCCAACTTGCCAATCACATCTCTATGTGACTCTTGTTCATCTTTCGATGGGCGTGTTCCGAGATCAGGACGATCCTCCGGAACGTCAAGACAACCAAGTGATCTCGCTGCGAGGTCTCAACTCACCCGCCTCACACTTCTCTAATCGTTCGTACCCATGTATCCATGTGATACCCCGAAGAGATAGGTGCCGTGACGGTGCTACACTTGGGAGAACACTAACTACTTGATATTTTTGTGAGAGATCACCCTAATAAAAGCGTCTACCGCGCAATCAAAAAGGGTGCATCATAAGGGATAAACATCTCAGGCAATTCATAATAGCATGATATGGTATAGCCCTTCCTGACGGAGAAGTCTTTAATTTCTTCGTCTTCGGCATTCGCATCGGTGTTCACCTTTGCGAAGATTGCCACCACCTTGTCAATGCACCAGATAATATTGCTATCTCTATAGCTAATAAAATAAGTGCATTACTTAAGGTTGACACGCAGGTCATTAAAGTGACAATCATATGGCTCCAGCCATCATGCCGAATCATGACACGCAGGTCATGTTAATTTACATTGTATAGTCATCTCATACATAATCAAATTAATGTGAGAACTGCTATACCACATCACATGCACATATTATGTCATCCTGCAAAACCAAGTTAGACGCCTCTAATCGGTTTATGAAAAATTTTATTTTACGTGGCTTCTAAGGTTTCGAAGCAAACCGAAGCTACCAACGTCCATCATCAAGTATGATTATTCAAGTCGCTAGATTAACTTTACGGGGTGTATGAAACAAGAGATAATAAAATCTCGAGCCCCATACTGAACTTCGTCATATGCATGACCCCCGTGCAGATCATATCTGCATTGCCCTTTCGTCTGCGAAATTTCATCTTTCTTTTTAACTATGGTGGAATTCAATGAACTGTTAGCACTTCGTTGATCAATCAGGATCGCGGATTGCCGGAACTTTGAAATTCCACCATGCTGTTATCAAGATCAGAAATATGCAAATTCCAAGGAAGCAACAAGAACATCGGGTAACAGATTTCATCTGCTACCCGCACAAATAATTATCAGCAGTAGAACTCATCTACTACAAATTATATTGTGCAACACCCATACATCTCTATGTATTCTAGATCATAACCTGCATCTACGCATAGCACGGCTCATGATGCCACTGTAGGGGAACGCAGCAAAAAACAAAAAAATTCTGACCTACGCACCAGCCCAGGACTACTATGGAGACTGCATACAAGGTTTGATATTTTCGTTACCAACTCGTAGCGCAGCGGAAGTAGAGTCGATGACGATCGGCGGTGCAGATCCCCGTGGCTAGGATTTTACAACCTCCCAACCGCGAGGATGTACTCCCTCGTCAGCTCACCAGACGGATCTCCGGGCAGCCCTTCGGGAGGCCTCGGGACAGTCCCTCGGATAGTCCCACCGGATGGATCCTCGGACAGCCCTCCGGGAGGCCTCACGGACAGCCCTTCGGGCGGGTCACTTGGACAGCCCTTCGGGAGGACCCCCGAAACTCGGACAGTAACTCGGACAGCCCTTCGGGAGGACCCTCGAACAGCCCCTCGGGCAAAAAGATCGAACCTACGACCTCTCTACGGGGTTGCACACATACGGTGTCATCTATCCGGCAGGGCTTCGCCGTCCAGAACTAGTTCCCACCGGAACCCAGACAGCCTTTCGGCTCTACGAAACTATTTTGCGGGGAGGGAGAGAAGAAGGCCAGATCATGCATGGCTTGTGTATGTTGAGAAAGAATGTGTCTTTAGGCAGTCCCCTCCACCCCTATTTATAGGCCAAGCCCAAGGGTGGCTTCTCCAAGAAGCCAAGGGGGAAAATACCAAAAGGCCCTCAAGGTGGCTTCTCCAAGAAGCTACCCAAAAAACACTTTCACTATTCATGGAAACATTTTTCCGCGACCGTTAAATCTGAAAATATTTCTGTGGGTCTTAGAATAATTCCAGCACCCACTAAAATGATTTTGGATGCGTTCCGAAACAATTCCGGATTAGTGATTTTCATCTGCGAAAAGCAACCAAAGCGGTTCCGGCAGCTCCGGAACATTTCCGGGTTTTTTCTCCGAAAAATCCTAGAAGTTCCCAGAACAATTCTGGCACCCTCCAAGAATTTTCCAGGCCTGTGCCGAAACCAATTTGACTTAATGGAATACCCTGAAACAACTTTTTAGTTTTACCGAAACTATTCCGGTGCTCTCTCTCCGGAACTTTTCCGCTGTCTTCGAAACTTTTCCGGTGAATTTCTCTCAGACTCCCTGTCTAGTATTCAGCAGATAGATGACCCTTAAGCGTGTGACCCTATAGGTTCGGTGAAGTATAGACATGACCGGAACACTTTCCGATCAATGATCAACATCGGAGCCGTGGACACCCATATTGACCCCTATACCCACACGAATGAATATTCGAGTGAACCTCCAGTTGCCGTGTGCTATTCCTGTTGCTTCGCGATATGTTACAAATATCCGATGTGAGAATCATCGTCATCCCCGTGGATCAACACTTGTCCACAATGCCAGTTACCTCGTTACCGGTTTTGTTCTCTTTTCTCGTTTCCGTGTTCCAGCATCCCTGTGATCAAATCACATTTGTGTCTGGCCAGACGATGATGGATACCGTAACACCGAGAGGGCCCAGAGATATCTCTCCATCGTCGGAGGAGAAAATCCCAATCTTGAGCTATCAAGTCCCTTGACATACTTTTCCATGAACCCGTAAGCCGCCGTAATAGCCACCCATTTACGGATGACGTTTAACAAACCCCAAAGTTCATGAAGCAAGCATGAAGAAACTCGACACTCTCATGGTCTAAGGAATTATGCAAACGTTAACTTCCTCTGTGTTATTAACCATTAACTTGTGACGAATGTATCTCATAGCATAACATCAATTCGGGTCGATTCAACACAAGTGTTCTCCTAACATTGTGCCCTCAAAGTTGCCGGCATAGTCATGCCCATGATCAGGAAAACAGAACCATCATGCAACACTTGAGCTAGTCTTAGAGGCCAGACTAGGAATACATTTTACCGTTTATTATTCCACACGTGCATATGAGTCTTCCTCCGAGCCTCGTGGTTATTGTAGACTCGAGAACCATAGCAGTTATAGCATGGAAAATAAACATAATTATGAACATGGAGATAAACAATAACATTTATTATTGCCTCTAGGGCATATCTCCTACACCCTATGCATGCACGTAAAGTCAATAGTTATGCAACGAAGTTATATCCTACTTATGGTGCATTATTCAGTGTTAGTTATTCTCAATGCATGCTTATGACCGTTTTCGTTTTCTGGTTGGTTGCTTCTCAATCTAATTGCTAGCCTTCATTTGTACTAAGCGGGAATACTGCTTGTGCATCCAAACAACTTAAACCCAAGTCGTGCCAAATGAGTCCACAATACCTACCTATATGCGGTATTTCCATGCCGTTCCAAGTAAATTTGCATGTGCCAACTCTAATTTTCAAAATAATTTTCCATTTTGTGTGCCCGTACCGCTCATGAAGCGGCAGGGGGTGGCCAATATTTTCCATGCTAGGTGTGTTATTCTCACGATGAGTGTTTATTCACTTGTCATTGCACGAGAGAGTGGCTGGTAATAGGGATGCCCAGTCCCACAATGAAATCAAAAATTAATAACAACAAAATTCCTTGGAAAGTGTTGGTATGGAGGGCACTCGTGGATACGGCTAGCCATGGATTGTGAAAGAATGGTGGAAAGGAAATAAACTTTACTTTCTATTTGGGAACCGCCTATGATGTGTCTAGCATGGAAGATATTGGTAACTCTCGGTCATTTTTGTTGACAGGAAAAGCATGCCTCTCAAAATAATTTTATCTCTCTAATTTAAGCTTTGAGCTCTCGCACCTCTGCAAATCTATGCTTCCCTCTGTGAAGGGCTTATCTATTTTACTTTTATGCATTTTTATTTTTATTGAGTCTCCATCTTCTCTTATAAAGCACCAACTAGAGAGCACTATTGTCATACTTGTGCATTGGGTGTGGTTAATGTTGAGTGTGTTTCATGAATGGATCAATGACTGAGCATAATGGGCTAGGGATAACTTTCTTTACCGTTGATATTTTGAAAGACATGGTTGTTTGTTATTATGCTTGAGTATTGATGTATTTATATCAAATTATAGACTATTGCTCTGAATCACTCGTGTCTTAATATTCATGCCATGATTAAACTATATGATCAAGATTATGCTAGGTGGCATTCCGCATCAAAAATTATCTTTTTTATCATTTACCTACTCGAGGACGAGTAGGAATTAAGCTTGGGGATGCTGATACGTCTCCGTCGTATCTATAATTTTTGATTGTTTCATGCCAATATCCTACAATTTCCACATACTTTTGGCAACATTTTATATTATTTTTGGGACTAACATATTGATCCAGTGCCCAGTGCCAATTCCTGTTTTCTGCTTGTTTTTTGTTTCACAGAAAATCCATATCAAACAAAGTCCAAATGCAATAAAATTTTACGAAGAATTATTTTCGAATATATGTGATTTTTGGGAGGTGGAATCAACGCAAGGTGGTGCTCGTGGGCCCCACGAGGCACCAGGGCGCGCCAGGGGGGCCCGGCGCGCCGTGGTGCCTCGTGAGGCCCTCGTAGGTCGGTTGGTGCCCTTCTTTGGCCGCAAGGAAGCTAATATCCGTAAAAAAATCGTGTTAAAATTTCAACGCAATCGGAGTTACGGATCTCCAGGAATGTAAGAAACGGTAAAGGCCAGAAAACAGGAACGCGAAACAGAAGAGAACAGAGAGAGAGAGATCCAATCTCGGAGGGGCTCCCGCCCCTCCGGGTGCCATGGAGGTGAAGAACCAGAGGGGAAACTCTCCTCCCATCTAGGGGGGAGATCAAGGAAGAAGAAGAAGGAGGGGGGCCCTCTCCCCCTCTCTCCCGGTGGCGCCGGAACGCCGCCGGGGCAATCATCGTGACGGCGATCTACACCAACAACTTCGCCGCCGTCAACACCAACTCTCTCCCCCTCTATGCAGCGGTATAACACCCCTTCTCCCCGCTGTAATCTCTACTTAAACATGGTGCTTAATCCTACATATTATTATCCAATGATTTGTGGCCATCCTATGATGTTTGAGTAGATTCGTTTTGTCCTATGGGTTGATTGATGATCATGATTGATTTGAGTTGTATGTTTTATTTTGGTGCTATCCTATGGTGCCCTCCGTGTCGCGCAAGCGTGAGGGATTCCTGCTTTAGGGTGTTGCAATACGTTCATAATTCTCTTATGGTGGGCGGCTAGAGTGACAGAAGCTTACACCCGAGTAAGGGGGTTGTTGCATATGGGAGTAAAGAGGACTTGATACTTAATGCTATGGTTGGGTTTTACCTTAATGATCTTTGGTAGTTGCGGATGCTTGCTAGAGTTCCAATCATAAGTGCATATGATCCAAGTACGGAAAGTATGTTAGCTCATGCCTCTCCCTCGTATAAAATTGCAACAATGATTACCGGTCTAGTTATCGATTGCCTAGGGACAAATCATTCTCTTGTGTTACAAAAGCTTTCTACTAAACAACTAACTTTTATTATCTTGCAAATTACTCATACTTTTATTCTTGCAAAGTATTTCTAGTTTTATTCTTGCAAACCTATCCTATCACCTACAAAATAGTTTCATACTTGTTCTAGGTAAAGCGAACGTTAAGTGCGCGTAGAGTTGTATCGGTGGTCGATAGAACTTGAAGGGAATATTAAATCTACCTTTAGCTCCTCGTTGGGTTCGACACTCTTATTTATCGAAAAAGCTACAATTTATCCCCTATACTTGTGGGTTATCAATGCTATGGTTGGGTTTTACCTTAATGATCTTTGGTAGTTGCGGATGCTTGCTAGAGTTCCAATCATAAGTGCATATGATCCAAGTAAGGAAAGTATGTTAACTCATGCCTCTCCCTCATATAAAATTGCAAAAATGATTACCGGTCTAGTTATCGATTTCCTAGTGACAAATCTTTCTCTTCTGTTACAAAAATCTTTCTACTAAACAACTAACTTTTATTATCTCGCAAATTACTCCTAGTTTTATTCTCGTTAAGTACTTCTAGTCTTATCCTTACACCAGCAAAATAGTTTCATACTTGTTCTACGCAAAGCGAACGTTAAGTGTGCGTAGAGTTGTATCGGTGGTCGATAGAACTTGAAGGGAATATTAATTCTACCTTTAGCTCCTCGTTGGGTTCGACACTCTTATTTATCAAAAAAGCTACAATTGATCCCCTATACTTGTGGGTTATCAAGACCTTTTTCTGGCGCCGTTGCCGGGGAGCAATAGCGTGGGGTTGATATTCTCGTGTGTGCTTGTTTGCTTTATCACTAAGTAGTTTTTATTTTCTGTTTCACTCAGTAGTTTTTATTTTTTTTGTTCCAAGTTGTTCTTTATCTTTAGTTATGGATATGGAACATGAAATACCAAAAAAAATAGTTGTACTTGCTACTCATGGAGATGGGGAACCTCGTAAAACCCTCGATGCTTGTTATGTGGAAAACATTAAATACTACTTTGATAATCCTGATAAATCTTTATTCAACTTGATAATGGGATATACTTTGAATCAACGGGAATACTTTAGGGATTATCGCTTGTCTCAAAAAGGGAAACTCTTATGGGATCAAATTTATTATTTGCATTGGTATGCTCGGAATTTATGCTTAAGATATGATTATACTTGCTGCTCTAGGATGAAGGCTCCACACCTTCCCTTTTCATGTGAATTTAATGATAACGAAACCTTGGCTTCTTATGCTAATGGTATATATGATTACTATGATGTGGAACAAATAGAAGAATTTGTTGCTTTTAAGGGTGCTTATGAAATTGGATCTTTGTTTGAAAAGTGTGAAAATTATGATGATGTTGTTTACAGATCTGAAAATTTTGCAATACTTAAATATTGCCATTAGAATTATGAATATAATGCCTATATTAATGAGTTTATTGAGAAAGTCTCCGCTGTCCAAGAAGAGACTAATATTTTGTAGGCTCCTATGGAAGAAGAAAATGATGACACTGTGAGCTCATTAGATGAAAAAGATGACGAGGAGAGCGAAGAACAAAAGGAGGAAGAGCGGATTAGCTACCCGTGCCCACTTTCTAATGAGAGTAACTCTTCAACTCATACATTATTTAATTTCCCTTCGTGCTTACCGAAGGATGAATGCTATGATCCTTTTGATTCGTTTGAAATATCCCTTTTTGATGAAATTGATGCTTGCTATGCTTGTGGCCATGATGCCAATATGAATGATGCTTATGGGGATGAACTTGCTATAATTCCTTATGTTAAGAATGAAATTGTTGCTATTGCACCCACACATGATAGTCCTATTATCTTTTTGAATTCTCCAAACTACACTATATCGGAGAAGTTTGCGCTTATTAAGGATTATATTGATGGGTTGCGTTTTACTATTGCACATGATAATTTTGATGGATATAATATGCATGTGCTTGCTGCTCCTACTTGCAATTATTATGAGAGAGCAACTACATCCCCACCTCTCTATGTTTCCAATACGATAAAATTGCAAGAAACTGTTTATGCTATGTATCGGCCTTTATTATGTGTGCATGAATTGTTCTTTTATGACATGCCGATGCATAGGAAGAGAGTTAGATTTCGTCATTACATGATATATGTTGCTTTGTGCTCACTACTAAAATACAAAATATCGTTAATTAAAATTGGTTTTGATATACCTTGGGATCCGGGTGGATTAATTACTTGAGCACTTTATGCCTAGCTTTATGGCTTTAAAGAAAGCGCTGCCAGGGAGACAACTCGGAAGTTTTAGCGAGTCTTTTATTTCTGTTGTGTTCTTTTAAAAAGTTTAAAAACAAAAAAATATAGAGGGGAACTTAAAACTTTACAAAAAGAAAAGTGAAAGTGAGAAAGACGAGCACCGTGGAAGCGGGAGCATGCCTTGAACTTTGTTCATGCCCATGGAAACTTTATGAATCTTGAATTACAGAAACTTTTCAGCCAAAATAACTATCCCCTTGTACAAATCCATTGTATTATAAAAATAATGTGCCAAGATTTACCGTTAGGATGTTTAAATTGCTTGTTTGGTATGTGCAGTGCAAAAACAGAAACTTTTGCTGTAGTGCGTGAATTTACATATTTTACTGAAACGTGCAAAAATTCTGAAATTTTTACACGGTACTGCTATGCAAATTTTTTATTTTTTCCTAATTTTTCAGAATTTTTTGAGTTACAGAAGTATATACAGACTGTCCTGTTTTCACAGATTGCTGTTATAGTTTCGTTATTTGCTTATGTTTGAAATCTTGTTGAGCCCCATTGACTTGGGAGCCATAGAATTGTGATAGCATACAGTGGGTAATGTTTGATTATAATTATACAATAATGTTAGAGCAGGACATGATGGGATTTGATGTTATATGTACTAACCCTTCTAATAAAAAGTTCGGTTAAGTTTTGTGTGGATGAAGTGTTCGAAGATCGAGGAGGTATTGATATGAGAAGAATGAGGAGAGGCAAGAGATCAAGCTTGGGGATGCCCAAGGCACCCCAAGTAAATATTCAAGGAGACTCAAGCGTCTAAGCTTGGGGATGCCCTGGAAGGCATCCCATCTTTATTCGACAATTATCGGTATGTCTCGGTTTTTGTTTTGTTCACATGATATGCGTAAATTCTTGGAGCGTCTTTTGTGTTTATTTTTCCCTTTTCTTTTATGCACCATGCTGGTATGAGATAGTCCTTGGTTGATTTATAGAATGCTCTTTGCACTTCACTTATATCTTTTGAGTATGGCTTTATAGAATGCTTCATGTGCTTCACTTATATCATTTGAAGTTTGGATGCCTGTTTCTCTACACATAGGAAAACCGTTATTTGTAGAATGCTCTTTTGCTTCACTTATATTTATTAGAGCATGGTCTTTTGTAGAAAGAATTAAACTCTCTTGGTTCACTTATATCTATTTAGAGAGTCCACAGGAATTGGTCATTCACACGGTTAGTCATAAAATCCTACATAAAACTTGTAGATCATTGAATATGATATGTTTGATTCCTTGCAATAGTTTTGCGATATAGAGATGGTAATATGTGGGAGGTACTAGTGAATGATTGTGGTTTAGTAGGAATATTGGTGTTAAGGTTTGTGATTCCCGAAGCATGCACGTATAGTCTCTCGTTATGCTAAGAAGTTGGAGCACGATTTATTATTGATTGTCTTCCTTTGCGTGGAGGTCGGGGGCGCGCGATGGTTAACTCCTACCAACCTCCCCCCTAGGGGCATGCGTAGTAGTACTTTGCTTCGAGGGCTAATAAACTTTTGCAATAAGTATGTGAGTTCTTTATGACTAATGTGAGTCCATGGACTATACGCACTCTCACCTTTCCGCAATTTGCTAGCCTCTACGGTACCGTGCATTGCCCTTTCTCACCTTGAGATGTGGTGCAAACTTCGCCGGTGCATTCAAACCCCGTGATATGATACGCTCTATCACACATAAGCCTCATTATATCTTCCTCAAAACAGCCACCATACCTACCTATTATGGCATTTCCATAGCCATTCCGAGATATATTGCCATGCAACTTCCATCATCATCATATACATGACTTGAACATTCATTGTTATATTGCTTTGCATGATCGTAAGATAGCTAGCATGATATTTTTATGGCTTGTCCATTTTTTGATATCTTTGCCACGCTAGATCATTGCACATCCTAGTACACCGCCAGAGGCATTCATATAGAGTCATATTTTGTTCTAGTATCGAGTTGTAATTTTGAGTTGTAAGTAAATAGAAGTGTGATGATCATCATATCCATTATTAGAGCATTGTCCCAGTGAGGAAAGGGTGATGGAGACCATGATTCCCCCGCAAGTCGGGATGAGACTCTGGACGAAAATAAAAAAAAGGAGAAAAAAAGAGGCCAAAAAGAGCCCATAAAAAAAGAAAAAAAGGAAAAAAAAAAGAGAAAACAAAAAATAAAAAAATGAAATGAGAGAAAAAGAGAGAAGGGGCAATGTTACTATCATTTCCACACTTGTGCTTCAAAGTAGCACCATGTTTTTCATATAGACAGTCTCCTATGCTTTCATTTTCATACACTAGTGGGAATTTTCATTATAGAACTTGACTTGTATATTCCGATGATGGGCTTCCTCAAATGCCCGAGGTCTTCTAGAGCAATCAAGTTGGATGCACACCCACTTAGTTTTATTTTTGAGTTTTCATACACTTATAGCTCTTAGTGCATCCGTTGCATGGCAATCCCTACTCCTCGTATTGACATCAATTGATGGGCATCTCCATAGCCCGTTGATTAGCCGCGTCAATGTGAGATTTTCTTCCTTTTTTGTCTTCTCCATATTTACCCCTATCATCATACTCTATTCCACCCATAGTGCTATGTCCATGGCTTGCGCTCATGTACTGCGTGGGGTTTGAAAAAGCTGAAGCGCGTTAAAAAGTATGAACCAATTGCTTGGCTGACACCGGGGTAATACATGATAAATACTTTGTGTTAAGAAGATGGAGCATGACAAGGCTATATGATTTTGTAGGGATAGCGTTCTTTAGCATTTTTATTCTGAAAAGCATGATTGTTTGTTGGTATGCCTGAGTATTGATGTCTTTATGTCAAATTATAGACTATTGCTTTGAATCACTCATGTATTAATATTCATGCCATGATTAGATTATATGATCAAGATTATGTCAGGTAGCATTCCACATCAAAAATTATCTTTTTTATGATTTACCTACTCGAGGACGAGCAGGAATTACGCTTGGGGATGCTAATACGTCTCCGTCTTATCTAATTTTTTTGATTGTTTCATGCCAATATTCTACAACTTTTATATACTTTTGGCAACATTTTATATTATTTTTGGGACTAACATATTGATCCAGTGCCCAGTGCCAGTTCCTGTTTGTTGCATGTTTTTTGTTTCGCAGGATATCCATATCAAACGAAGTCCAAACGCGATAAAAATTTACGGAGATTTATTTTGGAATATATGTGATTTTTGGGAAGAAGAATCAATGCAAGACGGAGCTCGTGGGCCCCACGAGGCACCAGGGCGCGCCTCAGGGGGGTGGCGCGCCGTGGTGCCTCGTGAGCCCCTCGTAAGGCGGTTGCAGCCCTTCTTTCGCCGCAAGAAAGATAATATCGGGAAAAAATCGTGTTAAAATTTCAACCCGATCGGAGTTACGGATCTCCGGGAATTTAAGAAACGGTGAAAGGCCAGAAAACAGAAACGCGAAACAGAAGAGAACAGAGAGAGAGATCCAATCTCGGAGGGGCTCCCGCCCCTCCGGGTGCCATGGAGGCCAAGGACCAGAGGGGAAAACCTCCTCCCATCTAGGGGGGAGGCCAAGGAAGAAGAAGAAGGAGGGGGGCTCTCTCCCCCTCTCTCCCGGTGGCGCCGAAACGCCGCCGGGGCAATCATCGTGACGGCGATCTACACCAAAAACTTCGCCGCCGTCACCACCAACTCTCCCCCCCCTCTATGCAGCGGTGTAACACCTCTTCTCCCCGCTGTAATCTCTAGTTAAACATGGTGCTTAATGCTACATATTATTATCCAATGATGTGTTGCCATCCTATGATGTTTGAGTAGATTCGTTTTGTCCTATTGGTTGATTGATGATCGTGATTGGTTTGAGTTGTATGTTTTATTTTGGTGCTGTCCTATGGTGCCCTCCGTGTCACGCAAGCGAGAGGGATTCTCGCTGTAGGGTTTGCAATACGTTCATAATTCTCTTATAGTGGGCGGCTAGAGTGACAGAAGCTTACACCCGAGTAAGGGGGTTGTTGCTTATGCGAGTAAAGGGGACTTGATACTTAATGCTATGGTTGGGTTTTACCTTAATGATCTTTGGTAGTTGCGGATGCTTGCTAGAGTTCCAATTATAAGTGCATATGATCCAAGTAAGAAAAGTGTGTTAGCTCATGCCTCTCCCTCATATAAAATTGCAATAATGATTACCGGTCTAGTTATCGATTGCCTAGTGACAAATCTTTCTCTTGTGTTACAAAAAGCTTTCTACTAAACAACTAAATTTTATTATCTCGCAAATTACTCCTAGTTTTATTCTCGTTAAGTACTTCTAGTCTTATCCTTACACCAGAAAAATAGTTTCATACTTGTTCTAGGTAAAGCGAACGTTAAGTGCGCGTAGAGTTGTATCGGTGGTCGATAGAACTTGAAGGGAATATTAATTCTACCTTTAGCTCCTCGTTAGGTTCGACACTCTTATTTATCGAAAAAACTACAATTGATCCCCTATACTTGTGGGTTATCAAGCGGCGTGGAGCAGTGGCGTCTCAGAGTTGGACGCGGATTGATCGACGCGCGCAGGCTGGTGGCGTTGTTTCGTGTCGTGGTGACGTCCACGGCAGATGGGACTGGCAAGATCTATGTACTGATTCCTCCTGAAGACGGGATGGCGGAAGATGGCGGCGGCGGATCCTAGAGCGTGTGCAGGCGGTGCACGTTATGGGATGCCTAGACCGGATGGTCTTAAGGCCTGTGAATTAGATTGTGTCTATTATGTGGACAGGGCACATCTGTACACTTGTAGGTGTAGCGACTTTGTTTGCCTAGAAGGGGGCTTCGGGTTGATCCTTGTATTTATTTTGTCAGACTCTGGTGAATAATTAATAAAGATAGCTGTGTGCATCATGGTGATGTAGAGGCCGGGGGTAATCCTCCTTTTCGGAAAAAGAAACGTGTCTTTCTAATGAAACTTTGCAAGCATGTAAAATAAACAAACACAAACAATATATTTCTTTTACATTCTAACAATTTTATCGTTTACAATAGTCCCGCTGGCCAAAACGCCATCCCCTTGGCCGCCATGTTTGGCAGGGCAATTCTCAGAATCATGCATGTCATTGCACATATATTACCGGTAAACATTAAAAGGTTACCGATCAATACAGAAGGATCTTACCCTCAATCAAAAATAAAGTGCCCCGCAAAAAAAAAAAACAAGAATAAAATGTACCGGTGCTGATGCACAGTTTGACAGGTGTACGTACGCAAGGAGCCTCTCCCCCGTCCCCCGTTGATCTCTCTGCCCCGATCACATGCGAGCTTATCCACTGGCAGGCATGCCACGAGGAGAGCGCGCGCAAGCATGCATGATTGTGGCAAGCCTATCATGCCATGCATACGGATTCAACAACATTTGAACGGTCTCCCTCCCACCTTGCGCCAAGTAGTTTATTCGATCGGCTTCCCTTAATTAACCGGCCACTCCTCCCTCGCCAACCCTACCCTACCAGTACGCACGCACCCCATGTAACCAGCAATCCAGCATCATTCTGCACGAAAAGGGATTTCAGTTCAGGCGGATGGATCGATCGGTCCGTCGTGATCCTCCCATGTTATTACAGGCTAGCTTGCTCGCCTGCAATGCATCACGTAATAATGCGACGAAAACGTGGACGCGAAACAGAGGTCAAAAGTTCAAAACGGAGCTGGACCCTGGACATGGATAGATCAGATATCAGATACTTCCTCCGTTCCATAATGTACAACGTTTTTTGACGCTACGAATCGGAAGGAAGAAACTGAAGGAAAATGCCATGACCACAAGCAACCTACGCGGTCGTTATAGTCCATGGATGGATATTTGCTCACATGCAATGCAAGCACGCATGGGGATGGGCTTTGTGTTGTGGCGATCGATAGTGTCCTACGGCAAGCGTCGTGTCGCTGTGGCCTACCCCTGCTGCTGCATGCCACAGTGGCCGCCTTGAATGGCATCCTGGCCGCGCGCACATGGCGCACGTCCAGGACGGGAGACATGCCTACGTACGTACTGCCATGCATCGCGTTAGTACCTCTGTTTTTTATCCCTGCGCCTGTTCTTCTGATTGTCCGTATCTGTAGTCTGTATTCAGATTCGTGTGCCTGCCACTGCCAGCCAGCTGGTTGGTCTTATAAACTGATAGTGATATGATATGGTTTTGATCCTTGGCTACGGAGAGTTAATTGCAGGCACGTGCGAACTCATACAATGCAATGTGTGGAGTAGACCTGCTTGCCCAAAACCGAAAAATCCTTTGAACGGAGCGGTTGAACGTTTGACCGGCGGATACGATCGGCGATCCATCATGTTCCACGAGATCGATCGATCAGACTACACACACCTGCTGTTCAAAGCGAGGTCATCAGATTTGTCGCAGCTGCACCATTAGCCCATTACTACTACATTCATATAGAATTAGTTTAACTGAACCAACATCTTGCAGTTGCAATTGCAGACCGGTACAGTGCAAGCTAACGTTGGATTAATCGAGATGTGACGGGAGAGTGGGCTAGACGAGGCGAGAGAATATACATTACACTATACCTTGAGACTGAAGACAAGTTAGCGCAGTCGTCGTCGCATTCGGATAGAATACACACCGGCAAGGCAACCGAACCGAACGACAGAGGAGGAGACGCGGCGTGCGCTGTAACCCGCAGGGCTACAGTTCACCTCTGTAAAGCATATGTGATGCCACGGAACGGAACGCGACGGCCGAAGGATGCCCGGCCACGGCCAGGCGGTGGTCTCTCCGGCTATCCGTCCCTCCTCCTCCCAAGAGGCATATTCTATGGCCGGCCGGCGGGAACCACTTGTTTTTGCCTAGCTAGGCTCGCTTTCTGATACTCCCCCAACCCTTTTCCTCCTCTCTATCTCTCTCTGTACCGGCGGTGGAAGGCCTTTTGGAAAGCAAATTTGCTACGCACTGCGGTCTCTCTCGGCTCGGCTGGCTGGCTCAGTCTTTATCCTCCGTCAGTCACCCTTATCCCGTCGCAGTCGGTCTCGTTGGTTAAATTTATGGTCAAAGTTGAATCTCAGGAAGCGCGAGCGCACTATATTTTGGAACGGAGGGAGTACATACATCATCCCCTTTGCATTTTGCAGGATAGACTCTCTAGCTAGAGAGCCTCCTTTTTTGCCCTTTTTCCTCCTCCTAGTGGACATAACGGACTGTCAGCCTCAGGGGCCCACCAGCAAACACGCAGGAAACACACAACTATCAAATGTTTCCACGATCAACTGCTTATTTGCTTGCACACAAGAACACTATTTTTTTCTGTCTGTCTATCTTTTTTATTTTACAGTTACATAGTACTACATCACATGTTGTCGTCCTTAACCCCACCCACTGGCTAAATGCTAATCATTCAGGTTAAGCCCCCTCATCAAGCACCGGCTAGACAGACAATTATACAGAGGCACTGCCTTGAACAGGGAGCAACCAAGCGTAGTACCGTACGTACTGTACGTGCCATCACGCCGTGTTTAGCTGCAAAAGACGCACGGGGAGACATGATGGCGCCCAGTGGCGACGCAGCTTTACCGGGTGTTTTCAAACCCAAGCAAGCGGTCGATCTGCTAAGCCAGTCATCGAGTTAAGGACAGCGAGCATGCATGCATGCAGCTTTAGCCGGCTAGCTAATCTCTACTATCTACTATTAAAGGGGAGGGGGATTGAACGTCGTGATGGTTCGACCTCCCCTCCCATCGATACGTCCTCCCACCCCTCGACCGCATGCAGAAAAAAAAGGATAGTCCATCCCTCCGCTCGAAAAAAAAAACTGCTGCCACACGCGCGCACACGTTCTGCCCCGTTTCTCCCCCCTAACCCTCGCACCCGATCCCATCTCTCTCCGGACAAAAATCGTCGCCGCCTGTGCTCCCCATCCCGCTCCTACACCTCTCCACGCTACCTCGCGATCCGCTCTCTCGTGCCGTCTGGATCTAGGGAAGGGGATGCCTTCCATCCCCTCCGTGGAAGAGAGATACAGGAGAAAGAGGAAGGAGCGCATCAGCGGTGCTGGCTGGAGCGCTACCGAGGAAGAGTGGCGGTGCTGGCCTAAGCGCCACAGAGGAAGAGCGGCCGTGGTTCCGGCGAGTGTACTACTTCCAGTAAGTGTGTTCTTGGCTATACATGGGAGTTCAAAAAAATACAGACTCCTTTCTTTGCTGCATGATTGTAGATGGCTACCAAATAGGAAATTTTTCAACCTTCAGTAAATATAGATGTATTTTGTACGTGCAGGTTTGATGCATGATTGCAGATGCGTGTAGGTTTCAGCTTGTGCAAGACAAGTGTATGTGTATTACCAATAATTACTACTTCATTTACAAATGGCACCTTTTGTGCGCATGACAAGTGCGTTATAAATTAGTATCATGTTGCCTGCACATTGAGCTTATTATTTTTCTTAATAATGTGTGATATTTTGTTTCCTGTCAAAATGACCATTGCTTATTTTTCTCGTGATTTGATTGTGCTCTTTCAGAGCTATGTATCTATATAGATGAACCTCTCAATTTTCAGTTTACTTGAAGGGTATATTATATGTAAACTTCTCTGACAATCAAATTGCCACATAGACTACTTTATTTTGGTAGTAACTGTCTTATGTGCATCCATCAGAGCTATTGCACAATTCTGTCCCTGCTTATGGCTTTTTCACACTTCTATATGTGTTGCTTCTTCTTTTAATTTTTTAAGACATTGATTCTTGTGTTTAAAGTCTTGATGTGTGCAGAACTACTTCTGCAGTGAGCCAGCATCTGGTGAGCCAGAGCGCATCACGTCTTCTCACAGCATGCCGCCATCAGTCAAGGTGGTCGTCGATTGATATCGAGCTTGACCAGTACTTCCATAATGTTGTTGCCTGCTCTTGTTGGGTCATTGATCCAGGCCCCATCTACGTGGGGAGCTGCTATTTTTCATAGATTTGCAAAGAGGCGCTTGATAGGAGAAAATGAACAGGAAGAGCATGAGACATTGGATATGCATAACAGAAGAAAAGTTCGGTCAAATGTCACCATGTTCCTTCTCGCTATCAGGTGTTGAGAACCTAAATAATGCACACAAGTTTACATATTCAGTGTGATGGTAGTGTGTCGTCGTAGTTTTCTGTTAACCAGGCATGTTGGTTGTCCTACTTAATGTTCATATTAGTCCTAACTTATCACATCGTTCTCGATCTTGAGTCATGTGTGGAGTTTTGATCTGCAACCATAAAAAAATCAGAAAGCATGTCTTAGGTTCAAGGTAATATTGATAATTTGGAGGTGATCAAATCATATGCTTTTTGGGTTGAAACAGTGGCCCCTCTTGGGAACGAATATGACAGTCTTGAAATCGAGCTGCCCCATCACAAAGAAGTGCAATTGATGCATCTGTTGCTAAGATATATCCTCAAGTGATACTCGTATCATGTTTGGCTCTTTATGCTATGAGAGGAATTCAAAGATTGAATTATATATTTGATATTACCAACATACATCTATTTTTTCTTTTGACAGTGCACTATATGTGTTTGCTCTAGGGCAAGGAGGCGATGATGAGCCCAAGGCTGCCAAAGCAATATCTTCCCCGTCCAGGAGCTCCAAATATGTGTCTCGATGCGAAGGATTCGGACCATGGCCATTGGAGTTTGAACATGACACCGTTGATGGAGAGAAGAAGGGATGCCTCACATACACCGTCAACAATTGGGTCACCGTCAACAATTGGGTTGACGGTGTTGTGTCTCGGGACACAGTACAAGCAAGATGTAGTTGCCTCCCTCCCTTGTACATGTTTGTTTTGACATCAGCCACATATATTATAATTTACCTGACATGAATTATATTTATCATGTAAAATGTACAATCAAATTATGGGTTTTAAGTGTTGCTTGCTTTTCAACACCTATTTAGATTATGATTGCAATAGTTTGTTTTCATGGTCAGAGGTGGACTTAGTTGAGAGGCCATGGGGAGAATGGTATGAGGGGGCTGCAACGATGGGCATGGTGGGTTTGTCCCAACAATGTGCGCAACAGGTAAATTTTCTTAGGGAGAAGCTTAGAAAATAGGGACAAAGGGACATTTCAGTTAATCAAGTCCCTGTATTAGTTTCCAGTCTTATCTTTGTTGTGGTCAGATAATAAGGAAGGACAAACTTTTTTGCACTGAGTACATCCTTCGTTATTCGCAAATCAGAAATACAAATCAATCTTTTGAATCGATAAATATTATATAATCGTAGAAGTACAAGATAAGAAATGAAGGTAAGGAGGGACGGGGAGAAGAAACGACGATTGTCGAGGGGGGAAGAAGCGGGATAAAATCAGTTTATTGATGGCAACCACATTCCATCAATGTTCAACCAATTTTTGATCCGGGACAATTATTGATCACTATGTTTTTTATCCCGTGGCAACGCACGGGCATTAAACTAGTAGTACTAGTAGTACTAACTGGTTATCTTTTGCAGTGAAAGCGTCCTAGTAGCCAATTTGAGCCTTTTCGGTGTGCCTGTGTGCCGAACCCATATTTTTGCAATCCTTCTCCCAAATGAAACATAGAAAAGCCAAGAATGGTGTAAATCTTATTTGACTCGAAGCTACATATAGGTTATACTGCGTGCGTACATTTGTTTTGGTGTGAGAGAATTAAGAGCTTTTCTGTACAGAAAAAAACGGTGCAAAGATGTACTAGTATGTGGGAGTGTATCTTGTGCACGCAAACTTGTGGCGCATTACACCGGATGCCGTATAACATTTTAAAAATTCTGAAAACAAATCTAACACATTGATACAAACATCAATGTATGTTGTCACAAAATTCAAAACATTTCTTGAGATACAAAAATGGGTCAAATCTAAAGCACAATTTATGTTATGTACTATTCAGTGTTGAATTTGTCATTTTTCTTTTTCCGAGCTATGTTTCGAATTTTGACTTAAATTCTGTGACAACCTACATTGATGTTGTGTGAATGTGCTGATTATTTTCAGGTTTTTTTAAACATTTTAAAATGTGCAACGTGAGTTCGGTGCACCGGTAGCACCACAAGGACCAGTGCACCAGATATTCTCCCACTAGTATATGGCATGGAATTGGCAGACGAACGATGGCGTTTTATTTCCACGCGCGTGCACAGAATAATTTACGGGCAATTAAGAATAGTCACGGAGGCTGAATCGGCTGATTTGATCTGGTATTCAAGATCACGAGGACAAAAGCACTGTTATTAATACTAATAAAAAATGTTTCTATATTTTCCATCAGATAATAAGGAGTGGACAAAATATGATGGAGGTGGACATGGCATGGTTCGGCAGAGTAAAATGAGCCTTTTTCTCTTCCCTTTTCCAACTCTCAAATCAATACCTGCCATTATTTGTGCCAAGAATACTGCTATGGTCCAGGTTATAAGAACATACTGGACATTTTCTGTTGCTGTCGAACGCGGTGCATGCCAGAGGTTTTACTCGGTTTGGTCTGGTAACACCTCAGCTCATGCATCGGGTCGGTGGCCCCAACTAATCCCTACTCTACTCGGTGTTCTTGATTCTTCGGTGCCGACGAAACATTACTTAATCCCCCCGCACAAATGAGCAGTACACCTGCCAAGCCAAGCCAAGCCAAGCATGTTCCAAACCAACTGACCACCGCCGCATTGCACCGATGACAAATGAATCTGTTACCACCTAATCACGCAGCGAAACTTCCTAAGCACTTCACGGTGATGGCACAAGGGAATCAAATGCGTGTGTATGTGCCTGAAATTAATAATCGATTGATAGTATTAAGAGCATGGTTAATAGTATAGCCAGCTGCTGGCTATATGATGTCCCATGTCATCTATAGCCAACTTTATAGCCGGCACGTACAATAGTTGGATATAAATATGTACTACTTTATTGATACATGGCCCACCTTACTCTCTTGCAAAGTGTCTAGGAGCACGTGTTGTAGCCGGCTGTTAACTAGTAGCCCGCTTCTCTTTTCTCCCCTCTTCTCTCTCTTCCAACTCAGCAAAAATATAATGTTTAAAGTTTTACAGCCCGCCTACATCAACCTATTGTACTTGCTCTAAGATTAATCCTCATGAAAATCGCACTCTTCACGTTTCCGCATACGGCGCGGCGCATCATTAGTGCGGCCATGAGGCCAATCAAATTTAGTAATCACTCGAACAGCTACCAAGCTGCCTAGACACATGGCCGGATGCTGATTGCGAGTTAAGCTTGGTCGTTCTTGCGCTGATATCATGCAAAATTCCATGCAGGATTTCGATTTCCAGCTCAGGATTAGTAGAGAGGATATTTGACTTGTGCGGTCAGGTCCAATCATGCCTGCCTGCCTGCTGGCCCCCTCTACGAGCTTCACGTTCTGCACTAACCTAGCGCTGATTAAGCTTCACGTTCTTCCTTTTTTTTTTCCATCCCGCTAATTTATTTTCCTTTTCTACGAGCGAAACTGGCCTGACCTGACCTTTTTTTTCCTCCTAACAACACAACAAGCATTCTGGATTAAATCTCCCTCGTACTATCAACACTAATTTATTTTCCTTTTCTCCCATCCTTAAAGCCTAGATGCATCTTACATGGTTTTAACCAGACAAATCGCATAGGGTAAGATCAAGAGGGCTGTAACTCAAGATAAATGGACGTCTTCAGAAATCACTGCATTTTCCCTGCATTTTTGCAAGGTAAAGCAGTATAAACTAACATTTCATGTGGATCGTCAGTGTTAAGCCTTCCCTTGAGACGTGCGCGAGAGATAAAAATTCCCCCCTGATCTACCTGGTAGTACACAAAGTTTATGATTGAACATGTGGACAGGCTCCTGAATCTAAGGCCCGTGTCTTGCTAAAACTGAAAGGCACTGAAATGAATACCACTGCTACTACACTCCAACTCCCACGGTTAATTAGCATCATGCCATGCCATGCCATCATTCACGTTGATTTCGCTTGTAAACTTCTGTTGCGTTCTTGGGAATTTTTTATCTACTACTAGCCTGTTCTGTTGTTGAGTGGTTTGAGGAAAGCATGGGAAGGTAGAAAAAAGAGGGGAGGGAAAGAAAGCAAGCAGAGGGCAGCGCAATTGAGCTGGACGAAACGGGTCAAAGTCTGAAGGAAACAGCCTCGCCTCGCCTAGGGGCATGTGGGGCTCTTGCTTTCCTACCAGTACCCCGGTGTCTGCACACATCATTTGCTTAGATTCCTTTTTATTTCTTTCTCTTTTGCCATCTTGATTTGGGAGACTATTATTCTTTTGCCTTCTTGATTGTTTTACAACCTTGCTGATGTTTTCTATACTACAACATGATTCTGATTTCCCCCCTTTCTTGAATAGGTGCCATAATATCAGAGAGTAAACTGAAGGTTTCTTCTACTTTATACTTTTTTGTTAAATTGAGGGTTTGGATTGTAATGAGTGTGACATGTGATTTGGTGCCATCCATTTATAACCAAATTTGTTTCCAAGCGCTTTCCACATTCCTAGCATTTGTGTTGACATCATGTGATGCACCTTGTCTGCTAATGCTTAAGACATTTTCTTCTATCATAAAACCACAAATCCAGCACGCAGGGGCCAACTACAGGTCACCCTCCCAAAGAGAATGTATCTTATGTAGAACCGTAGAAGTGAAAGAAAAAAATTCAAATGTAAAACATATTCTCTCCGTCCCAATATAAGTGTCGCTGGCAGTAGAAAACAAGCACATGCACAAGATAAGCTTCTTATTTTTTATTGCACGAAAAAAAAAGCCTACAAATTGCTAGTACTAGCTGCAAAAGTGCTGGACTACTAAACATGGCAGTCCATAACCCACATCCTTAAGAGTAGGAGTAATACTGTAGTTTACACAGTGACAGAGAAGTAAACAGCGGGTCACAGCTAAGGTAAACACAACAGAGCAACCACTTGTGACTTTCCAGTCTGTACTGGACACCTCACTCCCCTCTCGCCGTTATTATTACCATCCATCCCCTCCCGTTTCCAAAAATTTGGCCTTTCTCAAAACACATCTCCTCCACCCCCACCCCCACCTCGCAGACCTCTCTCACACACACGCAGGCGCAGCCCTCCCTCCCCCCTCCAATGGCCGCCACTGCCGACCCCCGCCGCTGCTCCGAACCCTAACCCTAGCCGCAGCCTGCCCCCCCAGACCGCATCCATGGCCGCGCTCCACGTCCTCGTCCTCCTGCTGGTGTTTGGCGGCGGCCGCGGCGTCGCCGGCGACGACGTGTCCGCGCTGCTCGAGTTCAAGAAGGGCATCTCGGACCGGCGGCGCGACCCGGTTCTGGGATCCTGGTCGCGGCCGGAGACGCCCGAGGCCGGCGCCGGCGGGGGCGCGTGCCCCGCCCGCTGGCGCGGCGTCGTGTGCGCCGGCGGCGCCGTCGTCGCCGTCGCGCTCGACGGGCTCGGCCTCGCCGGGGAGCTCAAGGTGGGCACGCTCGCCGGCATGCGCGGCCTGCAGAACCTCTCCCTCGCCGGCAACGCCTTCTCCGGCCGCCTGCCCCCCGCCATCGGCTACCTCTCCTCGCTGCGCCACCTCGACCTCTCCGGCAACCGCTTCTACGGCCCCATCCCCGGCCGCCTCGCCGACCTCTCCGGCCTCGTCCACCTCAACCTCTCCTACAACAACTTCACCTCCGGCTTCCCCACCGATGGGATCCGGGAGCTCCAGAACCTGCGCCGCATCGACCTCCGCCGCAACTCCTTCTGGGGCAATGTCAGCGATCTGCTCGCCGAGCTCCGCAACGCCGAGCACATTGATCTCAGCGACAACCAGTTCACCGGGGCCGTCGATTTGGAGCTGGCCAGCCTGTCCAGCATCGGGAACACGGCCAGGTACATGAACCTCAGCCACAACAGGCTGGCCGGCGGTTTCTTCAGGAACGAGACGGTGGGGGCGTTCAAGAACTTGGAGGTCCTTGATTTGAGCAACACCGGGATTGCTGGGATGGTGCCGAAGCTCGATTCGTGGTTCTCGCTGTCGGTCTTCAGGGTGGCTGGTAATGGCCTCTTTGGGATGATGCCCGTAACGCTCCTGCATAATTCAATGCGGCTTCTCGAGGTTGATCTCAGCCGGAATGGCTTCTCAGGTATCTCACCCTTTTCCCAGTGAGTGAATACATATATTGTTGAATTGTCACGATCTACTAGGAGTATGAATCATAACCCAAGCTGGAATAGTGGTGATGTTGGCTCCCTGCTCCTTGAACTTTGGATACCTTGCCGACGTTGATGGCCAGTGAGCTCCCACAGTTTTGTACTTGGATCACAAGCACCGAGTTAGGTGCTTAGCATTGGTGGCATTCACAACACAAATGTTTCTAATGCTGGCAAATTCCTCGTGCACAGATTCTTTGCTGCATCTTGAATCTGGACATGTCTGTTTGCTTGGAGGATTCCATGAGCACACCAAACATTTGGCTCTCGTGTGAATTTCGCATGTCGTTTTCTGCCAAATTTTTTGTCGCGACTCAGAAAATCATGACATTTGCATTTGCATGCTGATGATCAGCAACCGTTTGCTCGCATGCATGACTAGCCTATAGCTTATTTTAACTTCTTTTTTTGGTCTTTTCGCGTGGGGGTTTACAAGATTTCATGCTAGCAATAAATTTTATAGAAGTGTGGACTAGTATTAACCCCGAAAAAACTGATGACTCTTGCATGCTTAGGAGGAAAATTGTCATTGACAATTTTCCGTGCTAGACTTGTTCCTGGATCTATTCCAGCTAAGTAGCTAATATGACTTTATTTATCACTAAATGATCTAACAAACGCATGATTTGATTACTAAATATTGAGTCATTGCAATGCGACTATTTCAGTGCTATCACAAGAGATCATATGCTATTGCAAATATATAGGAACAGCTTTCATGACTAGTGAGCATGCAGTAGTTTTGGAACTTTGAATAATTGCCATATGTCTACAGCTGTAATTGACTTGTGTGCCTTGTAATTTTGCAGGATCAGTGCCAGTTGTGAACTCTACGACTTTGAAAATGTTGAATCTCTCTTCAAATGTGCTATCAGGTTCATTACCAGCCACTGTTGGCAAGTGTGTTTCAGTTGATCTGAGTGGGAACCTGCTTTCTGGGGAATTAGCTATTTTGCGTTCTTGGGATGGCATAGTGGAGGTGATTGACTTGAGTTCAAACAAGCTGGAGGGGAGCTACCCGAATGATGCCTCTCAGTTTCAGAACTTAGTTACCCTGAAGTTGCGGAACAATTCGTTGAAGGGATCTGTCCCTTCAGTGTTGGGAACCTATCAAAAGCTATCTTTCCTTGATCTCAGTCTGAATGCACTTGGGGGCCCTGTTTTGCCTGTTTTTATTCTGTCGCCTACTCTTACAGTGTTGAACCTTTCTGCAAACAACTTCTCTGGGACTATTCCATTTCAGAGCCCTCATTCAACAGAGTCGATAATGCTATCTTCTCAACCTTCTCTCAAGATTGTTGATCTGTCCAGCAATTCTTTATCTGGTCAGTTGCCACCAGAAATTTCTAACTTGCAAAGACTTGAGTCCCTTACTCTTGCGATGAACGAGTTGTCTGGGGAGATACCAGATGAGATAAACAAGCTTCAAGGATTGGAGTATCTTGATCTATCTCACAATCACTTCACTGGGAGAATTCCTGATATGCCTCAGGCTGGTTTGAAGATGTTCAATGTATCTTACAATGATCTGCGGGGAACTATTCCTAAAAGTCTTGAGAAGTTTCCCATAACTTGCTTTAGACCCGGAAATGACTTTCTAATTTTCCCAGATGGTCTGCCTGCTGGAAATAATGGGGATGGTGGTCTTGCACAAAGTCGAGCGTCTCAATCTCATGGACATAAGGCTGGTGTTAAAGTTGCAGTCATAGTTGGCTGCATTGGCGGTGTCTTGCTCGTGATCTTCATAGCATTGGCAATCTATGTGGTGAGGTCTCAAGAGCTTTGTGGAAGAAATGGATTTAGAGGCCAGATTACTCTCAGAGATCTAAAGCTGGGGAAATTAAGCCGTCCAAATTTATTCAAGAATCCAAAAGATAATGTCATTCCAACTAAGACGAGTTTCTCAAATGACCATCTCTTAACATCTGCAGCTCGATCAATGTCTGCTCAGAAAGAGCTATTGGCTGAGGCTGCCGTTGAATATGGATATTCTGATCCAAAGGAAGTCGTTGAATCCACAAGCTCTGGTGTGACCGAGACCTCAGCTGCAGCATCTGTTCGAGAGTCTTCTCCTCGGTCTGCGTTGCCATCATCACCCCATTTTCTTGAGTCTAGATTCCATGAGGAACCTGTGACTTTTGAAGTGTATTCACCAGATCGGTTGGTTGGAGAATTGATTTTCCTAGACAACACTTTAGTTTTCACAGCTGAAGACCTGTCCCGTGCTCCCGCAGAGGTTCTTGGAAGGAGCAGTCATGGTACAACGTACAAAGCAGCACTACAAAGCGGGCATGTCCTGACAGTGAAATGGCTGCGGGTTGGTCTTGTAAAGCATAAAAAGGAGTTCACCAAGGAGATAAAAAGGATTGGCACCATCAAGCATCCGAATATAATTTCATGGAGAGCGTTCTATTGGGGGCCAAAGGAGCAAGAAAGATTAATTATTTCTGACTATGTCAATGGCGACAGCTTGGCACTATACCTTTATGGTAACTATCTCACACTCGTTTCCTCAGCAACCTTTGGAATTATTCCTTGTTAGGCCAATATACTTTGCTTGCTTGCAATGAAATATTGCACTCTCATCATCTCCAAAATTGTTATTGGTGCTATTTGTTCATATTATCATTGGATATGCGGCATATAATTCCCAAGTCATTCATTTCTGCAAACTGAACATTTTCTTCTGTAATTACTTACTGAAAATATGACCTTACCCTTATGCAGAGTCGACTCCTAGAAGATACTCGCGCCTGTCAGTCTGTCAACGGCTCAAGATTGCAATTGATCTGGCCCGTTGCCTCCAGTTCCTACACCATGAGAAGGGCCTGCCTCATGGCAACCTAAAGCCCACTAATATATTCCTGACTGGTCCTGACCTCTCTCCAAAGCTGGTTGATTATTGTCTCCATCGGTTCACGACTCCAAGCGGTATTGCCGAGCAAATACTGAATTTAGGAGCATTGGGGTACCGAGCCCCAGAGCTGGCAAACACGGCCAAGCCTACGCCGTCGTTCAAGGGCGACGTGTACGCGTTTGGCGTGGTCGTCCTGGAGATGTTGACGCGGAAGAGCGCGGGGGACATCATCTCGGGCCAATCCGGCGCGGTGGACCTGACGGACTGGGTTCAGATGTGCAACAGGGAAGGGCGGGGGACTGACTGCTTCGACCGGGACATCGCCGGGTTGGAAGAGTCTCCGAGGGTGATGGACGAGCTGCTCGCCATCTCCCTCCGGTGCATTCTTCCTGTAAATGAGAGGCCTAACATGAAGACTGTCTGCGACGATTTGTGCGCCATAACAGTGTGAGCTTCCCCCTGTTTTTTTCTTCTTTCAATTCACCAGTGTACATGTAACCGATTTTTCTCGTCGTCGTGCATCCCAAATCTTTTTTCTGTGGGTTTTCCAGAGCCCTGTAGCCAGGGTTTGTTTGATTGGTGACTCTTAGTGTAAAGAGGATTTGATCCCGTCCGTCCATTGATTGATTGATACCATTGCCATCTTGTCTTCTCCATACCTCCCCAGTTGGGGGACCGGGACCTGTTGTCAATTTTTCCTTTCTCTGCAGAATCGGATCCTGTGATGATCTGTGAAATGCACAGCGTTGTCCATGTTACCCGGCACTGTTGCTGCTGCAGCGTGCATGTGTTGATCTTCTCTTTCTTGTGTGAAGTGAAGTGAAGTTACTCTGGTCTGGCCTTTGGGTTTTAAACAAGGCACATGGTGGTGCTCTGGGGCGGCTACAGCTTGTGCCTGATGCCTAGTGTCCTCTGTAGCAACCATACTGGCGCATGATTTATTGCATTGGCACCGGCCCATCGCCTCTGCGGCGCTTCAATGTTTGCTGTGGAGAGACAGGCAGCGCCATGTTCTCCTCTTCCAGGCCCCCTCCGGTGCACGTCCGTTGTCCGTCGAGAGCAGCCGTGCGGCGGCGAGCTAACCCGGTAGAGGCGGTGGTGCCGCCGCCGTAGGTGCTCGGAACCGCCACCGGAGTTGCCGTCGCACGGCGAAATCGGCGGCCGGACCGGTGGGGTTGTGAGGTTTGGTTCCGAATCGAGCATTTGGAGGAAGATTTTAGTCCTTGGATTGGAGGAGCAGAGGTGATATGGGTCATGGGGCCGGGCATGAATGATTTTGCTTCAGAAAATTCAGAACGCCTGCTGTGGTCCTCTGTCTGCACACCACATGGGATGGAACGCGCAGATGAACTTGTTGGTGATTGGCTGATCGCCCGCTTATTAGTTGCTCGAATTCGAATTCGTTGCGTGCGAAGGTTCGGCTGGGTCGATTGATGGATCTGTCGATGCAGAGGCCAAGATCATCGTCTGCCACGCACGTACTACGTCACCGTGAATGTTCCCTGTTGCGAGACGGAGTGAATGCCTGCCGCAGCAGCGTACCGTCCGCCCACCCAAGTAAATGACGTGGGCGAGCTACACGCCATGAATGCGGCGGTCGCGAGCACGGCGGCGACCAACCGAGCACGTACTACGTACCACTCCTCCATGCTAATCTGTCATTGCCCAGAGCAGAGCGCGGGTCAGGGTTGGCCAGTGTGCCCCTCCCATCCATCGCTCGCAGGTTCGTCAGCCAAGTGAACCGATGGAACGTCAGAGGTACTCCCTTGTATTATTGGCCAATGTTTGGCACAAAAAACATTATAATTTTTTGATTTTTTTTTTCAAAACTTTCAGATTTTATTGTTCATATTGAGATCATATGAGCTCAAACTAAGATGGGGACTTTCCAACACTTTTGTCATAAATCCAAATGACATGCACACATAGGTGATGTTTTTCTGAACATTTTAATATCCTATTTGAATTTTTCTAAGTTAGTACTCCCTCCGTCCCAAAATAAGTGACTCAACTTTGTACTAACTTTAGTATAAAATTAGTATAAAGTTGAGTCACTTATTTTGGGACGGAGGGAGTATGAATTTGTTATGATGTTTTTAAAGTGATGGTAAAACGGTCAAAGGGCAAAAGCATAAGAGGAGCGAAGTGGCTTGGGCAGAACCGAGGGTTTTTGAAAACTAGGGATAAAACTGTCGAGTGGGACCGAACTAGGGGCATAAAATTAATTATTCATCTATATAAACAGAGTTTTGATCTCTCCGGATGTCTACAACTGTTCAAGGACACTGCTGAGCATTACTGCGTAAAAAGAAGTGCTCTCGTCACTACCCTCAAGGACACTGCTGTCAAAGAAGTGCATAATTTGCTGAGCATTACTGCCTAAAAAGAAGGTTGGCTCCCGGGTGCATTTGCACCCGGATGAACAGTATCCCAATTTTTTTTAAATGTTTTCAAAAAATTCTGAGAAAATTTGTAGATGATCATGTTGGTGTCGCAAGCATGCTTGACAATTTTCATGCGGAACGGAGCAGCAGTGTTTCGTCAGTGAAAAAAAACAAATTTGGGTTGTCATTTTGTGGTGACATTTTGTCTTCGATTTGTTTTTTTTTGCGTAGGCCAAAATGCTTAACCTTTTTGCCTCAAAATTTACATGTAGCATTTGTATGTGACAAAGATCACCAAAAAAAATTGTCCCAATTTTTTTGACATTTGAAAAAAAAAATTTGGCCCCGGGAGCATGTGCTCCCGGGAGCCAAATTGAGTTTCCAAAAAAGAAGTTGCTTTTTAGGGGTATAACCAAGCTTTATTTCTCAAATCCACATGATGTGGGATACAAAAGGGATCATGTGGTTGGACCAACCAAACGTGTCGCCCCTGATCGAGTGAATGCGAGAAGTTGGCTAACCTATCGGTGTCGCTATTAGCAGCTCTGCCTTCAAAGAAAAAATACAATTAAACATTTGAGACCTCCTATGAATCTCCCTAATAATGTTCCCATATTGACTTCCTTTATATCCTTGACAATCTGTTTAGAGTCTGATGCTACAACAAAATTTTGAATCATAAATCCTCTGCTAGATAGCGCCTCTCGACACGCCATGACTTCCAAAGTTGTTGCGTCATTTATGCCATGAATTACCAATGAGGAGCTGCCCATGTAGTTTCCTCCTTCATCTCGGCATACAGCCGCCGCCGAACCCCTCACCTGATTTCTTGTCGTGGCCACATCCACACGTATTCTCAAAAAGCCTGGTGGAGGTGCCTTCGGTCTTGCCACTGCTCTGCCCGGGGTTACAGTGGTACCAGAGCTTGTCGCCTAGTCCATATTTAGTTCATCAATGAACCTACATATGAGCACATGTGTGGCCGACGGGCTCTGAAAAATCTCATCATGAATTGCCTTTCTCCGTGCCCACCAGATAGCCCATAGTGTAACAACCAATCTCACAAAAGAAGCATGAGATAATGTGTCTATCATCGAGAAAATCCACTGTCTGGCACTTGGTTCAGTCGTCTCGCATAGATGTTCAGCTACCTCTCCGTCAACCAAAGCCCACACACATCTAGCCATCGAACGCTCTAGCAAAGAGTGTCGCCAAGAATCCTCCACGCCACACAAACCACATGTGCTCGTAGTTGACATATTCCTGTGAGCTCTAACATCTTCAGTGGGAAGAGAATGTTTCGCCAATCGCCATAAGAACATTCTTATTTTACCTGGGACCTGAGTTTTCCACAATAGTTTCCATGAATCCGAGTCACGATCCGTACTAGAATATCCTGACTGGCCATCCAGCCACGCCCTCTCCCCATCTTGGTATTTATCATCATTCTATAAGAGGATCTCACAGTAAAAGTCCCACTTTTTTCAAAATTCCAAGCCCAACTGTCAGCGATGTTTGTTGTGCAAAGAGGTATCCCAATGATGGCAGGGATATCAATTGGCAAGCATAATTCCTCTAGCCTCACACAATCCCATGTAGCAGATGTATGATCAACTAAGAGCATCTACAACCGGGGACCCCAAACCTGCCTCAAACGCCCGGGCGGACGGCCCGGTCAGTGACCGGTCACAAAAAACCGACCCAGATGGGCGCCTCAAACGGGCCTCAGACGCCCGGGCTGACCGGCACCCATCATATCCAGCCCAAACGTAGGGCGGATATGGGGGCGCCTTGGCGCGCCCCGGCGCGTCCGCCACGTCGGACCCGACAGCCCTACCCCATCACAAATTGCACCAAATCCACCCCCTCGACCTACCAGATCCATTTGCTCTCTCCTCTCTTCTTCCTCCTTCGCGACAGACGTCTCGCACTCCGCCGCCACCCTTGCTCTGCAGCCCTTCCAAGTCTTTGCGCCGCCAGCACCGGCACAACAGTCTTCTCTCCCATGCTCTCCGCCGGGGACGTCATCGCCGGCCCGGACGCCACCGTGGTACGTCCAGCATCTCTCGGACTGCCCCTTGCGCTCTATGTGTTCGACACATTATCCGACCCGGTTTTTTGTGATTTATCTGTAGGGAAAATGATGAATTCCGATGCTTTGTCAGACGAGGAGTATGGACCGATGGAGGTTGATCAAATGATTCAAGATGAGTTCTTCGATTCGTCGGATTCGGACGAAGAAGTGGACATGATCATGCTCATGAGCATGCAATAGGAAATGCACCGACAGGTGGAGCATATTGTCAACTTCAAGGGCTCAATCAAAGGGAGAAGAGTGATCAATCAGGATAGGGCCTCTGGAGCACGGCTACTGCACAAGGACTACTTTGCTCCGAACCCAACTTTCCCGGATGATCCATGGTTTTGTCGCCATTTTCGCATGCGGAAACCATTGTTTTGCGCATTATGGAGGGAGTGGAGGCACACAATGACTACTTCAAGCTCACAAGGGATTGCTGCGACCAACTTTCTTTCTGTGCTAAGTAGAAATGCACGACTGCTCTGAGGATGCTTGCACTTGGTACTGCCGCAGATGCCATTGGTGGAGATGGTCCGGATGGGGGAGATCACATGCCTGAAGACTACTATCAAGTTTGCCCGCGCCATGGTGCAAGTGTTTGGAGCAGAGTATCTGAGAGAACCAAATGTGCAGGACACAGAAAAGTTGTTGTCTATTGGAGAGGCCAGAGGGTTTCCAGGAATGACCGGATCAATTGATTACATGCATTCAAAATGGAAGAACTGGCCCAAAGGTTTGTGGGGAATGTATCAGGTCACACCAAAGAGGCCACCATCATATTGGAAGTAGTGGCATCACATCACTTATGGATTTGGCATGCTTTCTTTGGAATGTCGGGTTCTCACAACGACGTCAACGTGCTTCAACAATCTCCGGTGTTCAGGAGGCTTTGTAATGGGGAATCGTTGCCGTGCAAATACACCGTCAACGACTGTGACTACAACATGGGATACTATCTTGCCAATGGCATCTATCCTCAGTGAGCGGCGTTTGTGAAGACCATATTCGAACCACACTGCAACAAACAAAGCCACTTTGCAACAATGCAGGAAGCAGCTAGGAAGGATGTGGAGAGGGCATTCGGAGTGCTTCAAGCTCGTTGGAAATTGTTCGTGGAGCTACAATGATGTGGGAACCAGTAACTTTGTGGCAGCTGATGACATGTTGTGTTATTTTGCACAATATGGTTGTCGAGGATGAGGGTGATGGTGTTTCCCAAACCAATGATTTTGAAGTGTTTGGAGAACAAGTTCAAATCCCGGAGGATCAAGATGCAAATCAGCTTATGAACTTTCTGCATATGCATCAGAATCTTCAAGATCATCAGGTGCACGCGCAACTACTCAGTGATCTTGTGAAGCATATGTGGACCCACAATGGAAACCAAAGAGCTAATGTTTGAGTTGTGCACTTCAAATAAATTTTATGTATGAACTATGTATTTTTGCTACTAACATTTATTATTTACGTGCGACATTGGCGTGTATGATGGACGTGCATGGATTTGCATGTATTTGAGAGTCCGGATTTGAGATATGTGGATGCCGGGCACGAGATATGATGGTCCATCCGGATGAGTCCGTGTGCATGTTCGGGTGCGTCCGCGGACGTATATGGGGCCGGATTTGACAAGTCTGGCCATAGATTTTTTTTAGGTAAACTCCGAAGCTTTTTATTGAACCGTCACAATGTTTACAGGGACGAAAGAAAGACCATCAGGCTGGCCAAACCAAACATGGCGACCAGGCCCTAGGGATAAAGCAAGCTTCGCAAGTTTGTGAGCCTCGATATTCGAGCTCCTAAATTCATGAACTATATTATAAATAGAAAAAGTAGACTTCCGAAGTATGATTTCATGTGTGATTGCACCATATACAGTTGCACTCTTTTGCTTGATATCATCAACTACCACCTTGCAGTCCGATGCCACCTGGATCCTCCTCTCGTACAGATCGTCTGCTAGAGCTAGGCCCTCTCTGACCGCCAAAGCTTCTAGTGTCGTCGGGTTAGATATGTTTGGAAAGACGATTGCTGACGCACCTAAGAACTTGCCAGCTTGGTCCCTGCATAAGGCGCTGATACGTCCCAAACGTATCCACTTTTCCAAACACTTTTGCTCTTGTTTTGGACTCTAATTTGCATGATTTGAATGGAACTAACCCGGACTGACGCTGTTTTCAGCAGAATTGCCATGGTGTTATTTTTGTGCAGAAATAAAAGTTCTCGGTTGGACCTGAAAATTTATAGAGAATATTTTTAGAATATATAAAAAATACTGGTGAAGTGAATTACCAGAGGGGGGCCACCCAGGCGCCACAAGCCCAGGGGACGCGCCCACCCCCCAAGGCGCTCCTAGCAGGCTTGTGGGCCCCTGGCAGCTCCGGTAACCCTAACTCCAACGCTATAAGTACCTATTCGTCCAGAAAAAACTAGAGAGAAAGAATCATCGCGTTTTACGATACGGAGCCGCCGTCACCTCCTGTTCTTCATCGGGAGGGCTGATCTGGAGTCCGTTCGTGGCTCTGGAGAGGGGGATTCGACGCCGTCATCACCATCAACCATACTCCATCACCAATTTCATGATGCTCACCGCCGTGCGTGAGTAATTTCTTCGTAGGCTTGCTGGACGGTGATGGGTTGGATGAGATTTACCATGTAATCGAGTCAATTTGTTAGGGCTTTGATCCCAAGTATCCACTATGTTCTGAGATTGATGTTGCTATGACTTTGCTATGCTTAATGCTTGTCACTAGGGCCCGAGTGCCATGATTTCAGATCTGAACCCTTTATGTTTTCATGAATATATTTGTGTTCTTGATCCTATCTTGCAAGTTATATGCACCTATTACGTGTTATGATCCGCATACCCCAAGGTGACAATAATTGGGATTCTTTTCGGTGATTACCGTAGTTTGAGGAGTTCATGTATTCACTATGTGTTAATGCTTTGTTCCGGTTCTCTATTAAAAGGAGGCCTTAATATCCCTTAGATTTCCTTATGGACCCCGCTGCCACGGGAGGGTAGGACAAAAGATGTCATGCAAGTTCTTACTATAAGCACGTATGGCTATATACGGAATACATGCCTACATTACATTGATGAATTGGAGCTATTGTGTATCGCCCTAGGTTGTGACTGTTACATGATGAATGTCATCCAACACAATTATCCATCACCGATCCAATGCCTACGCTTTTCGCATATTGATCTTTGTTAAGTTACTTTTGCTGTTGCTGCTGTTACAATCACTACAAAACTGCTTCTGTTACTGTCTTTGTTACTATTGCTACTGTTACTACTGCTATCAAAACTATCATACTACTGTGCTACTAAACACTTTGCTGCAGATATTTAGTTCTCCAGGTGTGGTTGAATTGACAACTCAACTGCTAATACTCACAAATATTCTTTGGCTCCCCTTGTGTCGAATCAATAAATTTGGGTGAAATACTACCCTCGAAGACTGTTGCGATCCCCTATACTTGTGGGTTATCAAGACTCTTTTCTGGCGCCGTTGCCGGGGAGCATAGCTCTATTTGTTGAGTCACTTGGGATTTATATCTGTTGATCACTATGAAGAATCTGAAAGACGCTAAGACTAAGATCGTCCCCTCTATGACTAGAGGAGGTAAGGAAATGCCATCACACTCTGCACTTGATTCACCTTCTGTTTTGAGTAGGCTTGCGACACCACCACCTGTTATTCATTCTGATATGTCGCAAGTAATTGATGATACTACTTCTGCTATAAATGATACTCATGATGATGCTAGTACTATGCTTGATAATTCTGTGCCACTAGGTGAATTTCTTGATGAACAACTTGCTAAAGCTAAAGAAATTGAGAATGCTAAAATTGATGAAACTCTAGAAAATTATGATTCACCTATTATGCCTAGTCCTCCTACTAGAGTTGAAATGCCTAAGATACCTGATGGTTATGTTTTCGATGGAGAGACAGCTAGGGCAATTCTTGCTTGTAATGATAGAGATGATGTTAGAAAATTGCTCGCTAAGTTAAAAGAAAAGTCTATGATGGAGAGAATGAAATATGATCCTAAGTTTGCTACTTCACCTATCTTTGTTAACGATAAGGATTATGAATTCTCTGTCGATCCTGAGTTAATTACTTTGGTTGAATCTGATCCTTTTCATGGTTATGAAACTGAAACTGTTGTGGCACACCTTACTAAATTGAATGATATAGCTACCCTATTTGCTCATGAGGAAAAAATTCGCTATTACTACATCCTTAAGTTGTTTCCTTTCTCATTAAAGGGTGATGCTAAGAAATGGTTTAATACTCTTGCTCCTGGTTGTGTGCGTAGTCCCCAGGATATGATATATTACTTCTCTGAGAAATATTTTCCTGCTCATAAGAAACAAGCTGCCTTGCAGGAAATATTTAACTTTGTGCAAATTGAAGAAGAGAATCTCCCTCAAGCTTGGGGGAGGCTTCTCCAACTACTTAATGCTTTGCCTGATCATCCTCTTAAGAAAAATGAAATACTTGATATCTTTTATAATGGACTAACCGATGCTCCTAGGGACTACCTAGATAGTTGTGCTGGTTCTGTTTTCAGGGAACGAACTGTTGGACAGGGTGAAGAACTATTGAATAATATGTTGAGAAATGTCAATGATTGGACACTTCCTGAACCACCACCTAAGCCAACTCCGAAGAAGAGAGGTATTCTATTCCTCAGTCTAGAAGATATGCAAGAAGCTAAGAAATCTATGAAAGAAAAGGGTATTAAAGCTGAAGATGTTAAGAATTTACCACCTATTGAAGAAATACATGGACTTGATATTCCGACACAGGTAGTAGAGGTTAATTCTCTTCGTAAATTTGATGAAGGTGATATTCCTTACAATAAATCTGCTAGTCAATGCTTGGATGAATTTGATAACTACATTGTTAAGCAAGAGAATTTCAATATGCATGTTAGCAATCAGTTAAAAAGAAATGCCATCATGATTGATTGCTTGAGTGATTTGATGTTTAGAATTGCTAATGATGTTAAGGGTTTGAGTAAACATGCTTCTATGGTCCAGACTCAGTTAGAACAAATTGCTAAGTCACAAAATGATTTGCTTGATGAGATGAATAATAAAATGGATGATCGTGCTATTAGAGTTGTTACTAGAGGAGGTAGGATGACTCAGGAGCCTCTGTATCCTGAAGGTCATCCTAAGAGAATTGAACAAGATTCTCAAAGAATTAATATTGATGCACCTAGTCCATCTAAGGAGAAAAACAAAAATGATAGGACTTTGCATGCTTCTAGTGAACCTGAGATAGAAAAACCTTCTGAGAATCATAATGATGCTTCTATTTCCGATGCTGAAACACAATCTGGGAATGAACATACACCTAATGATAATAATAATGATGATGTTCATGTTGATGCTCAACCAGATAATGATGTAGAAATAGAACCTGTTGTTGATCTTGATAACCCACCTCCTAAGAATAAAAGATATGATAAAAGAGATTTTGTTGCTAGAAAACATGGAAAAGAAAGAGAACCATGGGTTCAAAAACCTATGCCTTTTCCTACTAAACCATCTAAAAATAAGGATGAAGAAGGCTTTGAGCACTTTGTTGAAATGCTTAGACCTGTCTTTTTGCGCACTCGCTTGATTGATATGTTGAAAATGTCTCCCTATGCTAAATACATGAAAGATATTGTCACTAATAAAAGGAAGATACCTGAAGCTGAAATTTCCACCATGCTTGCTAATTATTCTTTTAAGGGTGGAGTACCTAAAAAGTTAGGAGATCCTGGAATACCTACTATACCATGCTCCATTAAAAGAAGTTATGTTAAAACTGCTCTATGTGATTTGGGAGCCGGTGTTAGTGTTATGCCTTTATCTTTATATAGAAGACTTGATTTGAATAAGCTCACACCCACTGAAATATCTTTGCAAATGACTGATAAATCAACTGCTATACCTATTGGAATTTGTGAGGACGTTCACGTTGTAGTTGCAAATGTTACTATCTTGACAGACTTTGTTCTACTTGATATGCCCGAGGACGACAACATGTCGATTATCCTTGGTAGACCTTTTTTGAATACTACAAGGGTTGTTATTGATTGCAACAAAAGCAAGGTTACTTTTCATGTCAATGGTAATGAGCATACGGTTTATTTTCCGAAGAAACAAAGTTCGGTGAATGGTATCAATTGTATTGAAAAGGTTTCGACAATCACTATTGGAGGTTTCAAATTTCCTCTTCCTACTGTCAAAAAGAAATATGAAATTCTTATTGTTGGGGAGATGCATATCCCCATTGAGGTAACTTAGTGTTATACGAAAATTCTTCGGTTTCATGCCATTTGGAAATAGTTTGTTAATAAGACTTGATCAACCTTATTAATGGATTCTTTTTGAGGGGCATGTGGTCGATGAATTTAGTAAGCACAACTTTCTGTACTCACCTTTTGCTCTCTGTTATTTATAGTTTAATAAAATAAAAATACCATGATTATCCTGTTTTCTGAATTATCCGTGCAATAAAAAATGACCCAAAAATAAAAGCTCTCAGAATGCCCTGAAAATTTAGTATGATTTTTTCCTGAATATTTAAGAATTTTTGGCACTGAACACACCCCAGGGGGGTGCACCTGTGAGCCACAAGCTCACAGGGCGCACCCACCCCGCCAGGGCGCGCCCAGCAGGCTTGTGGGTCCCATAAGGACCCACTCACTTATGCCAGCCACCCATCTCCTTCTTCTTCCTCCAGAAAAAATCAAACTTGCTCCCAAGCCCGTGTTCTTGTTCATTTTGCTGTGAATTTCGATCTCCTTGCTCGAAACTCCGTTTCCAAAACTGTTTTGAGGAATTGCTCCTCGGTATGTGACTCCTCCAATGCTCCAATTAGTTTTTGCTCTAGTGCTTTATGTTTTGCAAATTTTTGCTGCTGTGGTGACCATGTATATGAGCTTGCATGTTGAATTTGTATGGTCCAAAGTAGTTTTGATGCATGATATAGCCTCTAGATACTTGTGGGAGTAGTTACTATCAATTTTGTTGAGTTTTGTTCACTTTTATTTTGAGTTACTAAAAATTTCAGAAATTTTCAGAGGAAGAAAATGTTTAGGAAGATGTTCCATGGTGGTTCCTCGAGCAAGAGTGCTCCAAGGCCCGCAATACGTGAGCCAGACTCTGAACCGCTGCGGGAGGCTGCGGTGCAACCATGCGAGTGGCCGTCTGATTCCTTCATGATTCGAGCGGGCATCAAGGATGAGTTTGACATGTATGTACGCAACGCCGAGCTCACAGATTTCTTAACAGATAAGTGCCCGCAGTACTATAATCTCACCGACTCTTTTGTGCGGAGATTCGAGTATGTATCTCAGCGCACTTCACATGATGTTATTTTCAACTTATATGAAAAGCCTTTTCGCATGGCCGTTGAAGAATTTAGTGAAGTTTGTAAAATTCCATTTTGGGGGACTTGCACTGAACCTCGTAAATCTGACTGCAATGAATTTCTCATGAACATTACTAGGGGTGAAACTAGAGGCATAACACAAGCTACTATGGGGAGCATTCATTTTCCTGCTATACATTATTTTGCTCTATTCATAGGTAGATGCATTAATGGTAGACATGACCTTAGTCATCTTTGCGCCCCTGACTTGAGCATTCTTAAGAGTGCGGTGTTGAGAGATAGACAATTTAACATGGGGGCTATTGTTGCACGTCATTTACATAATAATGCCTCAGTTGGTGATTTCTTTGGTGGAATTTATGCTACTCGTTTAGCCACTTATCTTGGTGTGCCCATTAAACAAAATGATATCCTATTGCCACCTAGTTTTGTTGATTATGATGCTATGGAACGTCACCAGTTCCTTGAGAGGGGTGACCCCCCGCTCAGATACATGCTAATCTTTAACAAGTGTCGTGTTTTCCATATTGATTTGCCTGCTCCTACCTTCTTTAATTTCCAGGAAAAACATAGACATTTCATACTTGAGGAGGAGGCTGAGGATTACGAGAGGGCGGTAGAGACCGCTCGGCTTAACAAGGCAGCTCGCCAAGCTGTGGCAGCTGCATTTCAGTACAACCCGAACTACCACCACGGGTATTATCCGGGCCAGGAGTGGCCATAGACCAACTTAGGCCAAAAGCCTAAGCTTGGCGGAGTACGTATTTCTCACCAACATTACATTCATGTTCACACATTCATTTCAGTTGTCGGTGTTCATCCTTTTCCATTGTATATCCATGTTAGTTTTATTTTCGCTTTCTTCTTGTGTGTTTGAAAAACTTTCAAAGTCCAAAAAATTAGTTGTAGTTTCTTTCTTGTTTAGTTAATTCGTAGTATTAAAAGAAAACCCAAAAAGATTTCTCATTTCTTCTTTTGCTTGTTGGGAGCTTTCCCGTGTAAATAGTTTTTCTCGTTTTTCATTTTTCCTTCGTTAAATTGCTTTCTTCAGAAAAACTAAAAATTCCAAAAATATTTCAGTGTGTTTCTCTAAATTTCTTTTCTTTTCGTTGAGTCGTAGTAAGGAGAAGACCACGATGAAAATGTTGAGTGGCTCTCATTGCTTTATTGTTGATCTAACAAAGAGCCACCATTACCTTGTCTTCTCCTTTGAATAAATGTTTGCAGATTCCAGCTCAGTTCACGGCACACTTGCACTATTATTATTATCACATCATTCGGTCGTGCAAGTGAAAGGCAATAATGACGATATTTGATGAAGTGATTGCGGTGAAGAAAAGCTGGTATGAACTCTTCTTGTTTTTGTCTTTGTAAATATGTTTAGCTCAGTATTCATGATTCAGCATATTATGAGTAAACATGTTTGTGATGACAATTAGAGATCATAGTTGCTCATGCCATGCTTAAATAGCTAGGAGTGGGTAATGATTTATATTGAGTGTCAACAAGCATTAAAATGGTTATGATGTAGTAAGTTAGTATGGTATCCTCCTCTGAACAATTCAAGTGCCTTGACTTGGCACATGTTCACACATGTAGTTGAATCAAAACCAACATAGCCTCCACGGCATTTATGTTCATGGTGTTTATATCCTACTCATGCTCATATTCAGTGTTAATTATTCTCAATGCATGACTGTGACCGTTTTCGCTCTCTAGCTGGTCGCTTCTCAATCTATTTGCTAGCCTTCGCCTGTACTAAGCGGGATTACTGCTTGTGCATCCAAAACCCTTAAACCAAAGTTGTTCCAGATGAGTCCACTATATCTACCTATATGCGGTATTACTCTGCCGTTCCAAGTAAATTTGCATGTGCCACCTCTAATCATTCAAATAAACATCTGTTTTGTGTGCCCGTACGGCCGTACCGCTCATGGAGCGACAGGGGGTGGTCAGTATCTTCCATGCTAAGCGGGTTATTCTCAGATGAGTGTTTATTCACTTGTCATTGCACGAGAGAGGCTGGTAATTGGGATGCCCAGTCCTATGCTCAAAATGAAAAATATACATAATGCAAACAAACTCCCCCGGAAAGTTGATTGTATGGAGGGCACCTGAGGATTCGGATAGCCATGGCTTGTGTTGGTATGGTGGAGGGGGAGTAAACTTTACCTTTCCTCTTGGGAATCGGCTATAATGTGTTTAGCATGGAAGATATTGAAAATTCTTGGTCGTAACATTGACAGGAAAGGCATACCTCTCAAAATTGTTTTAATCTCTGATTTAAGCCTCGAGCTCTGGCACCGCTGCAAATCCATGCTTCCCTCTGCGAAGGGCCTATCCATTTACTTTTATGTTATTTTACTTTTATTGTTGAGTCATCACCTTCTCATTTAAGCACCAGTTGGAGAGCACTATTGTCATTTTTATGCATTGAGTATAGTTAATGTTGGGTGTGACCATGACTGGATATCTTCTACCCTGAATTACAATGTTTAGTCGCTGCTTGAACTTCAGAGGTGCTCTGCATTTATGTTTTGTGGTCTCAGAAAGGGCTAGCGAGATACCATGTTATCATATTATATCATGATTGGCATCTGAGATATCTTATTATTGCTCGCTAGTTGGTTATGTTATTGATATGAGTATATGTGAGACCTAAGTGTTATCATTCATATGGTTAGTTCATAATCCTTGCTGAAAACTTGGATGCTAGTTAAGTATATATACAGACAACAAGAACGAAAGAGTTTGTAAAAGTTTTTCTTTGTCACTTTCAATTTGTCAACTGAATTGCTTGAGGACAAGCAATGAGTTAAGCTTGGGGGAGTTGATACGTTCCAAACGTATCCACTTTTTCAAACATTTTTGCTCTTGTTTTGGACTTGAAAGCACATTTGCTCCCTTGGTGGTTTTGGTAATTTATGCCAACATACATGTTGTTGGACTAATGCTTTTACCTAGTATATTTCAGACAAGTTCAACATTGGCATGGCAAGGACTGGAAGATGTGGAATCCCTCAAAATGCTAAGGACAAAGATTGGCAAAGCTTCAAGACTCTACATTTTTGGTTAAGTGATCCAAGATCACATTGAGTCCATAGGAAAAGCCAATACTATTAAAAGGGGATGAGGTTTTGCTTATGACTCAATTGCTCAAATTCTTAGTGATATTGCTCCAAAACTCTCAAATACTTCTCCACTTCATTCCTATCCAAAACCCTAAAAGTTGATCTCGGTCCCACCGAATCATTCTTATCCGGACCCACCGAGATTGCTATCTACTCTGCCACAGCCAAAACCCTAACATATCGGACCCATCGAAATGGTTCTCGGTCTCACCGAGATGGCCTTGCCAACTCTCTGTAATCGGTTGCAATTACTTCGTTCTAACCGAGTTGTTCCAATCCGTCTCACCGAGATGGCTTGCCAACTTTCTGTTGCCTTATTGCATAACTTCGGTCTCACCGAGATTATGCAATCGGTGCCACCGAAACGAGGTTCTTCCTTACCATTGCACTTCGGTCGCTCTAAGATGTTTTTATCGGTCCCACCGAAAAACCTAACGTTCATGTATTTCACACTAGTCGGTCTCACCGAGATTTTCATGTCGGTGTCGCCGAGTTGGGTCAAAGACTTGTAACAGTTGGATTTTAGGTGAAGGCTATATATACCCCTCCACCACCCTCTTACCAAGTAAGAGAGCCATTAGAATGTGCCTACACTTCCACCATACGATTTCTGAGAGAGAACCACCTACTCATGTGTTGAGATCAAGATATTCCAATCCAACCATTTGAACCTTGATTTCTAGCCTTTCCCAAGTTGCTCTCCACTCAAATCCTTCTTCCACCAAATCCAAATCTGTGAGGAACTGTTTGAGTGTTAGGGAGACTATCATATGAAGCACAAGAGCAAGGAGTTCATCATCAACACACCATTTATTACCTTTTGGAGAGTGGTGTCTCCTAGATTGGTTAGGTGTCACTTGGGTGCCTCCAAGATCATGTGGAGTTGAACCAAGGAGTTTGTAAGGGCAAGAAGATCGCCTACTTCGTGAAGATCTACCCCGAGTGAGGCTAGTCCTTCGTGGACGGAAGCTATGGTGGAATAGGCAAGGTTGCTTCTTCGTGGACCCTTTGTGGGTGGAGCCCTCCGTGGACTCGCGCAGTGATGCCTACTACACAACTTATTCTTGTAGACTCGTGTTGGGCCTCCAAGCGCAGAGTTTTGTAGGACAGTAGCAATTTATCCTCAAGTGGATGACCTAAGTTTTATCAATCCGTGGGAGGCGTAGGTTGAAGATGGTATCTCTCAAACAACCCTTCAACCAAATACAAGAAATCTCTACACACCCAATACAATGGTAAATTGTATAGGTGCACTAGTTCGGCGAAGAGATGGTGATAAAAGTGTAGTATGGATAGTAGATATAGGTTTTTGTAATCTGAAAATATAAAATCAGCAAGGTAGCAGGTAACAAAAGTGAGCACAAACGGTATTGCAATGCTTAAAAACAAGGCCTATGGTTCATACTTTCACTAGTGCAATCTCTCAACAATGCTAACATAATTGGATCATATAACCATCCCTCAATGAGCGATAAAGAATCACTCCCAAGTTCCTATTAGCAGAGAACATAAGATAGAAATTGTTTGTAGGGTATGAAACCACCTCAAAGTTATCCTTTCCGATCGATCTATTGAGCTATTCCTATAAGTGTCGCAAACAGCCCAAGAGTTCGTACTAAAATAACACCATATGATACACATCAACCAACTCTAATGTCACATAGATACTCCAATGTCACCACAAGTATCCGTGAGTTGATTATACGATATGCATCAAACAACTTCATAATCATAATATTCAATCCACACAAAGCACTCCAAGGAGCACCCCAAAGTTTCTATCGGAGAAAAGATAATGAAAACGTGCATCAACCCCTATGCATAGATTACCCCAATGTCACCGCGGGAATCCGCGAGTTGAATGCCAAAACATATATCAAGTGAATCAATATAATACCCCATTGTCACCACGGGTATTCATATGCAAGACATACATCAAGTGTTCTCAAATCTGAAATATTCAATCCGACAATAACGAAACCTCAAAGGGAAAAGATTCGATTCATCACAACAAAGATAGAGAGGGAAGAAACACCATATGATCCAACTATAGTAACAAAGCTCGTGATACATCAAGATCGTGCCATATCAAGAACACGAGAGAGAGAGCGAGAGATCAAACACATAGCTACTAGAACATACCCTCAGCCCCGAGGGTGAACTACTCCCTCCTCGTCATGGAGACCGCCGAGATGATGAAGATGGCCTCCGGTGATGCTTTCCCCCCTCCGACAGGTTGCCGGAAAAGGGCTGTAGATGAGATCGTGGAGGTACAGAGGCTTGAGGCGGCGTAAAAACTCATCTAGGTTAACTTTCGGGGGTTTCTGAATATATATGATTTTTTGGCGTTGGAATCACGCAAAGAAGGGCCACAGGGGGCCCATGAGGCACCAGGGCGCGCCTGGGGGGGGGGGGGGTGGCGCGCCCTGGTGGCTCGTGGAGCCCCTGTGGGTCTTCTGGCCCCCTCTCGAAGCTTCTAGTGTCTCTTATGTTCCAGAAAAAATCGTCAAAAAGTTTCACTGCATTTGGACTTCATTTGATATAGATTTTCTGGAAAACCAAAAACAAGCAGAAAACAACAACTGGCACTGGGCACTAGGTAAATATGTTAGTCCATGAAAATCATATAAAAACCATATAAAAGTGCACCAAAATCATACGAAACTATAATAAACATGGCATGAATACTTCATAAATTATATATACGTTGGAGACGTATCAGCATCCCCAAGCTTAATTCCTGCTCGTCCTCGAGTAGGTAAATGATAAAAGAAATAATTTATGAAGTGTGAATGCTAGCATAGTGCATAAGTTTGATCAATGATAATTTCAATCACTTTTCCTAGCATCAATATATATCATAATCAGTAGCTCATCTCATAAAACTTCTCATGATCAAGTAGCAAGCTATTCACATGTTTAAAGTATAGGCCATAAACTTTCTTGAAAACTAACAAACTATGTTCTCAGTCATCAAACAATTGCAATTCATCTTATTTTCAGGAAGGGTCTATGTAAGAGCTTTGATCTAGCAAATTCCACATACTCAACCATCTTTTAGTCTTCCATGATTGCTAACACTCAAAGCATATTTTTAGAACAAACAGTTTCAGTCAAACACATAGGAAGATAGGGGCTTAATGTTTCGCCTCCCAACTTATTTATCTCAGGGATAATGTCAACAATAATAACTCATGATCACCTATATTCAACTGGATATATGTGCCTGGATCTTTCCCTATCACATAATGCTTGCCAACTAAAGAATAAATAGAGCGGAATAGGGATGAACATTAATCACTCTTGCATAAAAGTAAATACAGAAAAGTAAATACAAAAAAGTAAAAGATAGGCCCTTCGCAGAGGGAAGCTGAGGTTGTCATGCGCTTTTTGTTGTTGGATGCACAAGCCCTTAATGCAAAGGAACGTCACGTTATATTGCCCCTTGTGATAGCAACCTTTATTATGCAGTCCGTCGCTTTTATTTCTTTACCATCACAAGTTCGTACAACGCTTATTTTCCCTTACAATAAAAGATCATACATATTTTAGGAGCAATTTTTATTGCTTTTTGCACCGATAACAACTTACTTGAAGGATCTTATTCAATCCATAGGTAGATATGGTGGACACTCATGGCAAGAAACTGGGTTTAAGGGTTTTTGGGTGCACAAGTAGTATTTCTACTTAGTACGAATTTTTGGCTAGCAAAAGATCCTAAGCAAGCACCACATGTTAGAGGATCCATGACAATATAACTTCTATGTGAATATAAACAAACATAACTCATTACGTTGTCTTCCTTGTCCAACGTCAACTACTTGATCAGGCTTGAAAATAATTAATGGGGGCTCACAATCATAGAATATGTCCAAGATAGTATATTTATATGTGAAATTTCTCTTCCTTCAAAATTCTTTCATGAATTGTTCAAGTGACCAATGCTATGTTTGTTAACTTTCAATAAATTTTACCACTTATACTTCTTGTATGTGAAGTCACTACTCCTCATGGGACAAGCATATGAAGCATATAAATTTCAACTTTATGATATTCAATTCATTTCAACAATTTACTCATAGGATATAAGTGAAGAACAAGAGTAAATGACAAACTACTCCAAAAAGATATAAGTGAAGACCAAATGAGTAGTTAAGTAAATAGGTAGCTATGTGAGGACTCTCTCTCATTTAAAAATTTCAGATCTTAAGTATTTTATTCAAACAGCAAAGAAAACAAAATAAAATGACATTCCAATAATAGCACAACTCATGTGAAGAAGCAAAAACTTAGGCTCAACCAAGACTAACCGATAATTGTTGATGAAGAAAGGTGGGATGCCTATCGGGGCATCCCCAAGCTTAGATGCTTAAGACTCCTTGAAATATTATATTGGGATGCCTTGGGCATCCCCAAGATTTAGCTTTTGTGTCTCCTTAATTCCTCTCATATCACGGTTTCCCTAAATCTTAAATACTTCATCCACACAAAACTCAACTAGAACTCGTGAGATAAGTTAGTATAAATAAACTCAAAACCTTAACATTATATACTGTAGAAAATCCCAAAAATTATAATTAAACATTGCATACTAAATTCCTCTGCATATTTAATACTCCTATCCTCAAATAGAAACATTAAACACGCAAACATATGCAAACAATGCAACTATAACAGCAATCTGCCAAAACAGAACAGTCTATAAAAGGGGAATAAGAATCCATACTTCCATAACTCCAAAAATTCTGAAAAATGACCACGTGACAGAGAACTCATGCATGCTTACTGTGTAAAAATTTCAGATTTTTATCATGTTCTGGCTATTCAGGAATATTCTGGACATAACAGAAAACTTTCTGTTTTCAAACAGCAACACATGAACTTGCAAACTGGGCATGGTAAAGGCTATAATTGGAATTTTATTGAACTAAAAGATACAAAACATGATTATTGATAACACAAAGCAAATTTCAACAGAAGAAAATGATGCTCCAAGCAAAACTCATATTATGTGACGAATAAAAATATAGCTCCGAGTGAGGTTACTGATAGTGTTGAAGACGAAAGAGGGGATGCCTTCCGGGGCATCCCCAAGCTTAGTTGCTTGGGTTTTCCTTGAATATTACCTTGGGGTGCCTTGGTCATCCCCAAGCTTAGGGTCTTGCCGCTCCTTATTCTCCTCATATCGATATCTCACCCAAAACTTGAAAACTTCAATCACACAAAACTTAACGGAACTTCGTGACATAGGTTAGTATGATAAAAATAAATCATCCACTTAGGTACTGTCAAGACAAGATTCATAATTGTTATCACATAATTCCTACTGTATTCTATCATTTCCACAATTTATATTACTCAATATAAGCTATGGAAACACTAAAACAAGAAAACTATGCACGGAAAACAGAATCTGTCAAAAACAAAACAGCATGTAGTGAGCGATTTAAAAACCATATTTATGTACCTACAAAAATTCTGAAAAATTAGGAAAACATAAAAAAATTGTAACCCAATACTGTGTAAAAATTTTAGAATTTTTTCACCCTCCAGTATAGAATAGAAATTCCAGCACTGGACGCAAAAGTTTCTGTTTTTGCACAGAATCGAATCAACAAGTATCCACACTATCCCAAAGGCTTTACTTGGCACATTATTGAAAGAAAACATATAAAACATGATTACTACAGTAGCTTAATCATGTGGACACAGAAAAACAGTAGGTATAAATATTGGGTTGTCTCCCAACAAGCGCTTTTCTTTAATGCCTTTTAGCTAGGCATGATGATTTCAATGATGCTCACATAAAAGTAAAGAATTGAAACACAAAGAGAGCATCACGAAGCATATGACTAGCACATTTAAGCCTAACCCACTTCCTATGCATAGGGATTTTGTGAGCAAATAGTTTAGGGGAGCAAGAATCAACTAGCATAGGAAGGCAAAACAAGCATAATTTCAAAACTTTCAACATAAAGAGAGGAAACTTGGTATTATTGCAACACCTACAAGCATATGATCCTCTCTCATAATAATTTTCAGTAGAATCATGAATGAATTCAACAATATAGCTATCACATAAAGCATTCTTTTCATGATCCACAAGCATAGAAATTTTACTACTCTCCACATAAGCAATTTTCATCTCATTCATAATAGTGGGAGCAAACTCAACAAAATAACTATCATGAGATACTTGATTGGCATAATCCAATTGAAAATTAAAATCATGATGACAAGTTTCATGGTTATCATTATTCTTTATAGCATACATGTCATCACAATAATCATCATAGATAGCAACTTTGTTGTCATAATCAATTGAAATCTCTTCCAAAATAGTGGAATCATCATTAAATAAAGTCATGACTTCTCCAAATCCACTTTTATCATTATGATCATCATAAATAGGAGGCATGCTATCATCATAATAAATTTTCTCATCAAAACTTGGGGGACTAAAAATATCATCTTCATCAAACATAGCATCCCCAAGCTTATGACTTTGCATATCATTAGCATCATGGATACTCATAGAATTCATACTAACAACATTGCAATCATGCTCATCATTCAAAGATTTTATGCCAAACATTTTATTGAATTCTTCTTCGATCAATTAAGCACAATTTTCCTTTCCATCATTTTCACGGAAGACATTATATAGATGAATAATATGAGGCAACCTCAATTCCATTTTTTCTAGTTTTCTTTTATAAGCCAAACTAGTGATAAACAAGAAACTAAAAGATTTAATTGCAAGATCTAAAGATATACCTTCAACCACTCACCTCCCCGGCAACGGCGCCAGAAAAGATCTTGATGTCTACTACACAACTTATTCTTGTAGACTCGTGTTGGGCCTCCAAGCGCAGAGTTTTGTAGGACAGTAGCAATTTTCCCTCAAGTGGATGACCTAAGGTTTATCAATCCATGGGAGGCGTAGGTTGAAGATGGTATCTCTCAAACAACCCTTCAACCAAATACAAGAAATCTCTTGTGTCCCCAACACGCCCAATACAATGGTAAATTGTATAGGTGCACTAGTTCGGCGAAGAGATAGTGATAAAAGTGTAGTATGGATAGTAGATATATGTTTTTGTAATCTGAAAATATAAAAACAGCAAGGTAGCAAGTAACAAAAGTGAGCACAAACGGTATTGCAATGCTTAAAAACAAGGCCTAGGGTTCATACTTTCACTAGTGCAATCTCTCAACAATGCTAACATAATTGGATCATATAACCATCCCTCAATGTGCGATAAAGAATCACTCCCAAGTTCCTATTAGTGGAGAACATAAGATAGAAATTGTTTGTAGGGTACGAAACCACCTCAAAGTTATCCTTTCCGATCGATCTATTGAGCTATTCCTATAAGTGTCACAAACATCCCTAGAGTTCATACTAAAATAACACCATATGATACACATCAACCAACTCTAATGTCACCTAGATACTCCAATGTCACCACAAGTATCCGTGAGTTGATTATACGATATGCATCAAACAACTTCATAATCATAATATTCAATCCACACAAAGAACTCCAAGGAGCACCCCAAAGTTTCTATCGGAGAAAAGATAATGAAAACGTGCATCAACCACTATGCATAGATTACCCCAATGTCACCGCGGGAATCCGCGAGTTGAATGCCAAAACATATATCAAGTGAATCAATATAATACCCCATTGTCACCACGGGTATTCATATGCAAGACATACATCACGTGTTCTCAAATTTGAAATATTCAATCCGACAATAACGAAACCTCAAAGGGAAAAGATTCGATTCATCACAACAAAGATAGAGAGGGAAGAAATACCATATGATCCAACTATATTAACAAAGCTCGTGATACATCAAGATCGTGCCATATCAAGAACACGAGAGAGAGATCAAACACATAGCTACTAGTACATACCCTCAGCCCCGAGGGTGAACTACTCCCTCCTCGTCATGGAGACCGTCGGGATGATGAAGATGGCCTCTGGTGATGCTTTCCCCCCTCCGGCAGGGTGCCAGAAAAGGGCTGTAGATGAGATCATGGAGGTACAGAGGCTTGCGGCTGCGTAAAAACTCATCTAGGTTAACTTTCGGGGGTTTCTGAATATATATGATTTTTTGGCGTTGGAATCATGCGAAGAAGGGCCACAGGGGGCCCACGAGGCACCAGGGCGCGCCTGGGGGGGGGGTGGCACGCCCTGGTGGCTCGTGGAGCCCCTTTGGGTCTTCTGGCCCCCTCCCGAAGCTTCTAGTGTCTCTTATGTTCCAGAAAAAATCGTCAAAAAGTTTCGCTGCATTTGGACTTCATTTGATATAGATTTTCTGGAAAACCAAAGACAAGCAGAAAACAGCAACTGGCACTGGGCACTAGGTCAATATGTTATTCCATGAAAATCATATAAAAACCATATAAAAGTGCACCAAAATCATACGAAACTATAATAAACATGGCATGAATACTTCATAAATTATAGATACGTTGGAGACGTATCACGCAGCCGTTACCCCCCGTGGGTTGAAGCCTCCATCAACGTGGACGTACGATAGCACCACCTATCGGAACCACGCCAAAAACCGCCGTGTCTTCATTGCGTTTGATCTTCTATTCTCTACCCCATTACTTTCCATACTCTTGCATGCTTTACTATTTCCGTTGCTCAATCTCTAGATATGCATGTGTAGGAAGTCTTGGTGATATCTTAACTTGTGCCAAGATCTGCCTAAATTTCAAGAGAACTAAAAACTGCACCTTTGGTTGGTTAAGAGTCTATTCACCCCCCCTCTGGACCTATCTCCTCGACCCTACAATTGGCATCAGAGCTTTGGTCTCCATTGCTTTGGTTTAATCACCATTGGAGGGAGATGGATGTGTCTACTTTGGGGAGTCTTAGACGTAGAGTGCCTATTCTCAATGGGGAGCATTATCACTTTTGGAAGGATGAGATGCTTGATATCTTTGATGAATTTAACTTGAGCAAGTACATTCATAATCCTTATGTGCCTCCTATTGATCCCTTACATCCCACTCATGAAGAGGAAATTGACATGCTTCGTAATCTTAGAACCGTCAATCTTATCATTAGAGGATTACCTAACATCGTGCTTGATTGTATGCAAAACTTTAAGTGTGCCTACACTATATGGAATGACTTGGAAAAGCGATATCCCGATTACTCTTTAAAGAATCTTGATGAGATTCTTCATAAGACTATTGCTTTTCACAAGATGAAGCCTAGTGATCCTAACTTTGATGATTGCTTGTTTGAGCTTCGTTATCTTATGCGTGCTAAAGGAGATGTCGGAACCATTAGTAACATTATCACGGAAGCCATTAGAATTCATAAACTTGAACATTGTCATGATCATGAAACTAATGAATTCATTACCCTAGGTGATGATCACATACATGTTGATGATGATGATGATGTTGAGCATGGCTATTATGATGAGGATGAAGAATTTGATATTGAATATGAGAAGACCATGAGGAATCTTAGTCTTATGGCAAATCTTCGAGATTACATGGCCGGAGGAAAAGAGTGAATTCTTGATAGTGGATGTACCGATCACATGACCGGAGATAGAGACATGTTTCATGAGCTTGCAAAAAATGATGGTCCACGCAAGTATGTGACTTTTGGAGACAACTCCAAGGGTAAGGTACTTGGCCTTGGTAAGGTGGCCATATCCAATGATAGCTCCATTCAAAATGTTATGCTTGTTGAATCTCTTGGCTACAATGTTCTTTCCGTAACTAGCCGACTTTGGTTTCAATGTTCTATTTACCGAAGTAGATTGCCAAGTGTTTCGTCGAGATAATCATAATATGGTCTTTACCGGCATTCGTAGAGGTGATCTATACATTGTTGATTTCACTAAGAGAGCCCAATCTCATACATGTTTAATTGCTAAATCTTCTAAAGGTTGGTTATGGTATAGAAGGCTTGGACATGTTGGCATGCGTAATCTTGATAAACTTGTTAAGGGAGATCATATTCTTGGTGTGAAACATGTTATCTTTGACAAGGATAGACTTTGTAGTGCTTGCCAAGCAGGAAAACAAGTTGGAGGAAGTCATCCCATGAAGAACATTATGACCACAAGGAGACCACTCGAACTACTTCATATGGATGTCTTCGGTCCCAATGCCTATAAAAGTCTTGGTGGTAACTCCTTTGGTTTGGTCATTGTTGATGATTTTTCCAGATTTACGTGGGTGTTCTTTCTCAATGACAAATCACAGGTACAAAAGATCTTCAAGAACTTTGCAAGGAAGGCCCAAAATCAATTTGAAGTGAAGATCAAGAAGGTTCAGAGTGACAACGGAACAGAGTTCAAGAACACAAATGTGGATACCTTTCTTGACGAAGAAGGCATTTCACATGAATTCTCGGCTACGTACACACCTCAACAAAATGGAGTTGTTGAGATGAAGAACTGGACTCTTATTGAGATGGCTAGGACAATGCTTGATGAATACAAGACGCCAAAACACTTTTGGGCGGAAGCGGTTGAGACAGCTTGTCACGCTACAAATCGACTCTATCTTCACAAGCTTCTTGGTAAAACGGCGTATGAACTACTCACCGGTAACAAACCACAAGTTGGATACTTTCGAGTATTTGGCTCAAAATGTTACATTCTTGATAAGCATCGTCGTTCAAAGTTTGCTCCTAAATCTCATGAAGGTTTTCTACTTGGTTACTGATAACCCACAAGTATAGGGGATCGCAACAGTTTTCGAGGGTAGAGTATTCAACCCAAATTTATTGATTCGACACAAGGGAAGCCAAAGAATATTTGCAAGTATTAGCAGTTGAGTTGTCAATTCAACCACACCTGAGACTAAATATCTGCAGCAGAGTGATCAGTAGCATAGTAGTAGGATAGTTTGATAGCAGTAGCAATAGTAGTAACAGTAACAGTAACGGTAGCAGCAATAGTAGTAACAATGGTAACAGTAGTAGCAACAGTAGTAACTTAGCAAGAACAATATGTGAAAAGCTCGTAGGCATTGGATCGGTGATTATGTTGGATAACATTCATCATATAACAGTCATAACCTAGGGTGACACAGAACTAGCTCCAATTCATCAATGTAATGTAGGCATGTATTCCGTATATAGTCATACGAGCTTGCGATAAGAACTTGCATGACATCTTTTGTCCTACCCTCCCGTGGCAGCGGGGTCCATAAGGAAACTAAGGGATATTAAGGCCTCCTTTTAATAGAGAACCGGAACAAAGCATTAGCACTTAGTGAATACATGAACTCCTCAAACTATGGCAATCACCGGAAAGAATCCCAATTATTGTCACCTTGGGGTATGCGGATCATAACACATAGCAGGTGCGTATAACTTGCAAGATCGGATCAAGAACACAAATATATTCATGAAAACATAAAGGGTTCAGATCTGAAATCATGGCACTCGGGACCTAGTGATAAGCATTAAGCATAGCAAAGTCATAGCAACATCAATCTCAGAACATAGTGGATACTAGGGATCAAGCCCTAACAAAACTAACTCGATTACATGATAAATCTCATTTAACTCATCACCGTCCAGCAAGCCTACGAAGTAATTACTCACTCCCGGTGGTGAGCATCATGAAATTGGTGATGAAGGATGGTTGATGATGACGATGCCGGAAGATCCCCCTCTCCGGAGCCCCGAACAGACTCCAGATCCGGCCTCCCGATGAAGAACAAGAGGTGGCGGCGGCTCCGTATCATGAAATGCAATAAAATTTCCTCTCCTATTTTTTTTCTATGGAATTGTGAATTTATAGGCCAGAGATTAGGGTCAGCGGAGCCACGTGGGCCCCACGAGCCACCAGGGCGCGCCTGGGGGGGGGGGGGTGGCGCGCCCTGGTGCCTCGTGGGCACTGGGTGCCCCCCCTCCAGTGGGTCTTGGTTCCAGTATTTTTTATTTATTCCATAAAAAATCTCCAAAATGTTTCATCCAATTCCAAGAACTTTTATTTCTGCACAAAAAACAACACCATGGTAGTTCTGCTGAAAACAGCGTCAGTCCGGGTTAGTTTCATTCAAATCATGCAAATTAGAGTCCAAAACAAGAGCAAAAGTGTTTGGAAAAGTAGATACGACGAAGACGTATCAACTTCCCCAAGCTTAACTCATTGCTTGTCCTCAAGCAATTCAGTTGACAAACTGAAAGTGATAAAGAAAACTTTTACAAACTCTTTTGTTCTTGTATCTATATATATGCTTAAATAGTTTCCAAGTTTTCAGCAAATATCATGAACTAACCATGCAAATGATAACTCTTAGAAATTATATTCACTCATATCAATGGCATAATCAACTAGCGAGCAATAATAAGATATCTCAAATGCCAACACTTTGTCAAAACAATCATGATATAATATGACAACATGGTATCTCACTAGCCCTTTCTGAGACCGCAAAACATAAATGCAGAGCACCTCCAAAGTTCAAGCAGCGACTAAACATTGTAATTCATGGTAGAAGAGATCCAGTCATGATGCACACAACATTAACTATACACAATGCATGAGAATGACAATAGTGCTCTCAGGTCTGGTGCTTGTTTGAGAAGGTGATGACTCAACAATAAAAGTAAAATAACATAAAAGTAAATAGATAGGCCCTTCACAGAGGGAAGCATGGATTTGCAAAGGTGCCAGAGCTCGAAGCTTAAATCAGAGATAAATATAACTTTGGGAGGTATGCCTTTCCTGCAACGTCACGACCGAGAGTTTTCAATATCTTCCATGCTAAACACATTAGCGGCGGTTCCCAAGCAGTAAAGTAAAGTTTACTCCCCCTCCACCAACCAACACAAGCCATGGCTAGCCGAATCCTTGGGTGCCCTCCATACTAACAACTTTCCGGGGGAGTTTGTTTTATTATTTTACAATTTTAATAATGGGACCGGGCATCCCGATTACCAGCCCCTCTCGTGCAAGGACAAGTGAATAAACACTCATCATGAGAATAACCCGCTTAGCATGGAAGATACTGACCGCCCCCTGTCGCTCCATGAGCGGTACGGGCACACAAAACAGATGTTCATTTGAATATTTAGAGGTGGCACATGCAAATTTACATAGAACGGCAGAGTAATACCGCATATAGGTAGATATAGTGGACTCATCTAGAATAACTTTGGTTTAGGGGTTTCGATGCACAAGCAGTATTCCCGCTTAGTACAGGCGAAGGCTAGCAAATAAGTTGAGAAGCGACCAGCTAGAGAGCGAAAACGGTCATAATCATGCATTATGAATAATCAACATTGAATACTAGGATGAGTAGGATATAAGCACCATGAACATAAATATCGTGGAGTCTATGTTGGTTTTGAATCAACTACATGCGTGAACATGTGCCAAGTCAAGCCACTCGAAACATTCAGAGGAGGATACCATGCCATCATACTACATCATGAACATTTTAATGCATGTTGACACCCAAGATAAATCATTATCCACTCCTAGCTACTTAAGCACGGAATGAGCAACTATAATCTCTAATTGTCATCATAAACACGTTTAATCATAATATGCTGAATCATGGATACTGAGTTAAACATATTTACAAAAACAAAGAACAAGTTGAGTTCATACCCGCTTTTCCTTGTCATAGTCACTTCATCAAATCATCGTCATTATTGCCTTTCACTTGCACGACCGAATGATATGAAAATAAAAATAGTGCAAGCGTGTCGTGGACTAAGCTGGAATCTGCAAGCATTTTATTCAAAGGAGAAGACAAGGTAAAATGGGCTCTTTGTTAGATCAACAACAATGCATATGAGAGCCACTCAACATTTTCATCGTGGTCTTCTCCTTACAATGACTCAACAAAAGAAAAGAATTTCAAAGAAACACACTGAAATATTTTTGGAGTTTTTGGTTTTTCTAAAGAAAATGAAATAAAGAAGAAAACGAAAAACGAGAAAAACTATTTACACGGGAAAGCTCCCAACAAGTAAAAGAAGAAACGGGAAATCTTTTTGGGTTTTCTTTTACTACTCCGAAACTACAACTAATTAAACTAGAAAGAAAAACTGAAAAGAAATGAGAAATGATTTTGGATTTTCTCAAGGTTTTTCAAACACACACGAAGAAGGCGAGAAAATAAAACTAACATGGATTATACAATGAAAAAGTACGAACACCGACAACTGGAATGAAATGTGTGGACATGAATGAAATGTCGGTGAGAGATACGTACTCCCCCAAGCTTAGGCTTTTGCCCTAGCTTGGTCATCGCCATCCCTGGTCTGGGTAATAATCAAAGTGGTAGCTCGTAGGGGCGTTCTGAGCCGCCTCCTCAGCCAGACGGGCAGCCTCGACCGCCGCCTTGTACTCGTGCACCTCGCTCTCCAATAGATAATATCTCTGCTTGTTCTGAAAATCAAAGAGGGCAGGAGCAGGCAAAACAACATACAGAGAACGACATTTATCAAAAACTAAGTTATATTCGTATCCCTGTGCATTGCGTTTTACAAACTTATGTTCTCGCATTGTTTCGAAATTTAAATATTTATAAGGTAGGAGGGGATCATTGGAATTGGGCGAGACCCCTAACTTTGCAGCTATGCAGGAGGCATAAATTCCTCCATACAAATCACCATTACTCGCGTTATGCTACAGCCTACGTGCGACAATAGTCCCAAGATTATAATACTTGCTGCCAGTCAAAGCCGTATGGATAAGACTTAGATCAGGGGCGCAAAGCGTACTGCAGTCTTGCTTACCAACAATGCATTTACCGTTAAAGAGTGCAAAATCTCGAATAGCAGGAAAGTGGATGCTAACTATTCTGGCCTGCGTGACTCCCCTATCCTCACCGTTGCAAAGGCTATTAAGGAATGACTCATAATCAAATTTTTGTGGTTCATCTAATGAACCCCAATATGGAATTTTGCATGCAACACAGAATTCTTCTAGAGACATACTATAGGATTTGTCATAGAGGTGAAATAGAACTCTAGAAGTGCGCAGATGACATTCAAAGTTTTGAGTGAATGAATGAGTGAGGTAGTAATGCTGTGGTGGCTTATCTGCGATGAAGGCGGAGAGCTCGGTGTTGTGAATATATTGGTCAAATTCTTCCTTGATGCCTGCACCTAGCATGAACTCGTTGCAAGGCCATCGACATGATTTTGCTTCGGCACCCTGCACCGAACTTGCCCTTGATTTTTCATATGATTGGTGTGCTGAGCTTTCACTTGATGATGCTTCAGAGGACCTCCTCCTCGAAGAAATCCTCCGGAAGATATTCATTTTCCTAAGAACAAATTTCTAAAAAAATTTGGGCCACAAAATGATATCAATAAAACTTCACAAGATTAATAGCAACTACTCATATGGATGTCTAGAGGCTATATCAAGCTTTCAAACTACTTGGAACTCAAAGAATTCAACATGCAAGCTCATTTTTAGTAGCACCAAGAGCAGCTAATTATGCAAAATATAATCCACTAAAACAAAAACTAATTGGAGCAATGGAGGAGTCACATACCAAGGAGCAATTTCCCAAAACAGTTTCGGAAATGGAGCTCCGAGCAAAGAGATCAAAAATTTTAGGTTTGTGAGCAAGAACATGAGAGAGAGAGCTACCAGAAATTTTTGCTAGAGGTAAGAGACGAAGTGGACTAAAGGGATAAGTGAGGGGGCCCATGTGAGGCCCACGAGACACCTGGGCGCGCCAGGGGGAGGGTGGCGCGCCCTGGTGCCTCGTGGACACCTGGGGCACCCCCTGGTATGATTCCAGTGCCAAAAATTATTAAATATTATATAAAAATTCATATCAAAATTTTATTGCATTCTGAGCACTTTTATTTCTGGGCCATTTTTTTTATTGCACGGATAAATCAGAAAACAGGATAATCATGGCATTTTATTTTATTTAACTAAAAATAACAGAAAGCAAAAAGTGGGTACAGAAGGTTGTGCTTAGTAAATTCATCGACCACATGTCCCTCAAAAAGAATCCATTAATAAGGTTGATCAAGTCTTATTAACAAACCATTTCCGAGTAACATGAAACCGAAGAATCTTCGTAAAACACTAGGTTACCTCAACGGGGATATGCATCTCCCTGATAATAAGAGTTTCATATTTCCTTTTAACAGTAGGAAGAGGGAGTTGAAAACTTCCAATAGTAATTGTCGGAGTCTTTCCAATAACAGGAATACCATTTACTTGAAATTGTTTCTTCGGAAAGTGCACCGTATGTTCATTACCATTGACATGAAAAGTTACCTTGCTTTTGTTGCAATCAATAACAGCCCCTGCAGTATTCAAAATGGGTCTACCAAGGATAATCGACATGTTGTCATCCTCGGGCATATCGAGTATAACAAAGTCTGTTAGAATAGTAACATTTGCAACTGCAACGGGCACATCCTCACAAACACCGATAGGTATGGCAGTTAATTTTTCAGCCATTTGCAATGATATTTCAGTGGGAGTGAGTTTATTTAAATCAAGTCTTTTGTATAAAGAGAAAGACATAACACTAACACCGGCTCCTAAATCACACAAAGCAGTTTTGACATAATTTCTTTTTATGGAGCATGGTATAGTTTGTATTCCTGGATCTCCTAGTTTCTTAGGTACTCCACCCTTAAAAGAATAATTTGCAAGCATGGTGGAAATCTCAGCTTCAGGTATCTTTCTTTTATTTGTGAGAATGTCTTTCATATATTTAGCATAAGGGGCCATCTTTAAAATATCAGTCAAACGAGTACGCAAAAAGACTGGCCTAAGCATTTCAGCAAAGCGCTCAAATTCTTCCTCATCTTTTTTCTTAGATGGTTTAGGAGGAAAGGGCATGGGTTTTCGAACCCATGGTTCTCTTTCTTTACCATGTTTTCTAGCAACGAAGTCTCTTTTATCATAACGTTTAGTTTTAGGAGGTGGGTTATCAAGATCAACAGCAGGTTCTATTTCAACATCATTATCAGGTTCTTTACTCTTATCTAGTTGGGTATCCACATGAGCATCATCATTATTATTATCATCAAGTGTTTGTTCATTACCAGATTGTGTTTCAGCATCAGAAATAGAAACATCATTACTATCCTCCAAGGGTTTCTCTACCTCGGGTTCACTAGAAGTATGCAAAGTCCTATCATTTTTCTTTTTCTTTTTAGATGGACTAGGTGTATCAACATTAATTTTTTGAGAATCTTGTTCAATTCTTTTTGGGTGACCTTCAGGATAAAGTGGCTCCTGAGTCATTCTACCTCCCCTAGTCATTACTCTAACAACATGATCATTCATATTGTTATTCATTTCATCGAGCAATTCACTTTGAGATTTAGCAACTTTCTCTAATTGGGTTTGAACCATAGATGCATGTTTACTTACACCTTTGACATCATTAGCAATTCTAAATAACAAGTCACTCAAGCGATCAATCATGTAGGCATTTCATTTCAATTGTTTCATAACATTTGCATTGAAGTGATCTTGCTTAATAATATAATTGTCAAATTCATACAAGCATTGACTAGGAGGTTTGTTATAAGGAATATCACTTGCATCAAATTTTATAAGAGAATTTACCTCTACTACCAGTGGCGGTGTGTCAAGACCATGTATCTCTTCAATAGGTGGTAAATTCTTAACATCTTCAGCTTTAATACCTTTTTCCTTCATACATTTGTTTGCTTCTTGCATATCTTCAGGACTGAGATATAAAATACCCCTCTTCTTCGGAGTGGGTTTAGGCGGTGGTTCGGGAAGTGTCCAATCATTATCATTCTTTAATATATTATTCAATAGTTCCTCAGCTTGTTCAATAGTTCGTTCCCTAAAAACACAACTCGCACAACTATCTAGGTAGTCCCTAGAAGCATCGGTTAGTCCATTGTAAAACATATCAAGTATTTCATTCTTCTTAAGAGGATGATCAGGCAAAGCATTAAGTAATTGGAGAAGCCTCCCCCAAGCTTGAGGGAGATTCTCTTCTTTAATTTGCACAAAGTTAAATATTTCCTGTAAAGCAGCTTCTTTCTTATGAGCAGGAAAATATTTTTCAGAGAAGTGATAAATCATATCCTGGGGACTACCCACACATCCAGGAGCAAGAGTATTATACCATTCCTTAGCACCACCCTTTAATGAGAACGGAAACAACTTAAGAATATAGTAATAGCGAATTTTTTTCCTCATGAGCAAATAGGGTGGCTATATCATTTAATTTAGTAAGATGTGCCACAACAGTTTCAGTTTCATAGCCATGGAAAGGATCAGATTCAACCAAAGTAATTAACTCAGGATCGACAGAGAATTCATAATCCTTATCAGTAACAAATATGGGAGAGGTAGCAAACTTAGGATCATATTTCATTCTCCCCCTCATAGATTTTTCTTTCATTTCAGCAAGCAATTTTATAACTTCATCTCTATCATTACAAGCAAGGATGGCTCTAGCCGTGTCGGTGTATAAAAAAATGGGTATTTTATACCCTGACTTATGCACAGACAGTAGCGGCTTCCTTGCCGGCCAAGCTTTGTCGGGGACCACCAAGACCAAAACTAAGAACGCAGTTGCGGAAGCCACTGGGGGGAAGCTCAAGACAAAACATCAGCAAGCACTCAACTAGTACCGAAGATGAAGACATTCCTTGCTGGCAAGGATGAACCGGCAAGGTGAAGACCCGGCAAGCTCCGTACCAGCAAGCTTCTGCCAGCCCTCCAGCGCTCCACCACTCCACCTCACCGGACAGGTGCTCGCTAGTGGATGGGGTGTCGACCGCGCAGGCTGGTTGGTAAGGCTTGTCGGGCACGTGTCAGCACACTAGGAGAGGATTTGCCTCTAATGACACCCGTCCAGGAGGCGTGTCAACATAATACGAGGTAGCTGCGCAAGCGGTGCAAAAACCTTGCCGGGGCTACCTCTCCACATGACACCTAACGGTGCATTTAATGCTTTTGTCCTAAACTGGCAGAGTTAGGTATGATAGCACTATTTGCTATCTAATCATTATGTAATTACTGTTTTGCCACTGTGGTGACCCCTTGAGCTATAAAAGGAGGGCCAAGGCAACAATTAGAGGGATTCCGACCCCCTTTTCAAACACTTGCATGTCTCGCGTAGTAGCACACTCCGCACCTTGCCGGGAGAAGCGCACTATGTATTCGTGCTTTCATACATCCAATACACCAAAAGCAGGAGTAGGGTTTTATGCTTCTCAGCGGCCCGAACCTGGGTAAATCCCTTGCGTCTTCCATTGTTCATGCTCTTTGTGCACGTTGATCCCCCTTGCCGAACCACTAGGGGCTAGATGGTCGTACCCACGACAACTTTGGCGCGCCGGGTAGGGGAGCGTCGCTTGCGCGAACCTTGATCAGTGGATTGCGCGTCTTCTTCATCATCTTCATCGACTTCCTCGTCGTCCTCCTCATCGTCGATGACGCCCAAGAAGAAGGGCATCACGATAACGGCCACCCCGCATGCATCCACAGGCGGCGCGGCCAATGCGGGCGGCGCGGATACTGCGGTTGGCACCACCAGCGCAGGCGGCGCGGTCGCCACGCCCACCGCGGTCGGCGCAGGAGACGAGCGCGCTGGAGGCAGTCGACATCCTCGATCCTCTGGCGAACGGAGCCACGACGGCGCGGGCGGAGCGGATGGACGACCTCTCCTTCCTCCTCCTCCTCACCGCGCCGACGAACGTAGCCACCGGAACGGCAACGCCCAGGCCTGCGCGAGCCGAGATCCCACCGCGGCGGCGTCCAAGGATGCAGCTTCGGGACAAAACGGGCGCGGAACAGCCCTGAGCAGCGCCAACGACTCCGGGCAGCAGTGACCTCACGGCAAGACTCCTATTGATCAAATCCAAGATCCTCAGGCACCGCCTCCGCCATGGCGACCCGCCGCTGATCATGTGCCACGGCAGCAAGACTGCGATGGTGTTCCTGCTGGCTCTGCCAGGAGTAGAGCGACGTCGCGCTCTTTGCTTCCAGCCATGCTGGCCACAGCGGCAGAAGCAATGGCGCGAGCCCAGATGCTGCTGAACTTCCCTCCAGCGGCAGAGAAGATGGATGAGTGGAGAGCCACCATCCAAAGCTTGATTGGCTTTGCCGAGGCTAGTAAATCACAGCAAGCGGAGCCCTCACGGCGCCCGCAAACAACACCAGCAGCTCCAGCTGGTGGCCGCATTGACGGTACTACGCTAACGGTGCAATCACGTCAGTGGCAATAGTCTCAATAGAAGCAACGCCAACAACCGCAGCAAGCTCAACGATCTTTCGAGCCCGACGAAGTGTCGATGGCCTCTTCGGATCCGCGAGCACGGCAAGACCAGCAACAAGTGCTGCGAGATAGGCAGGCAGAAGACGCCCGCACCACCATCGAACGGCGCCAGGAGGCACGCCGTCAATCCGACGCGTGTAACGGCCCCATCGTTGATGAGCCTGCGCCAGGGGTTGGCGGATATCTACCTTACGAGGTTGGGTGTCCTGCTTTCACCCGCGAGCTGCGGCAAGTCCGATGGCCGTCTGTCTGGGCCTTCAAGCCAGGAGTACCAGAGAAGTACGGCGGCAAGCTGAATCCGACAGAGTTTCTAGGCATTTACACGATTGCCGTGCAAGCTGTCGGAGGAAGAGATGAGAAGATCCTCGCCAATTACTTCCCGTTGGTACTGAAGCCCAACATGAGATCTTGGCTGATGAACTTGCCGGAGAACTCCATTTCTTCGTGGTCAGATCTCTGCAATGAGTTTGTTGGTGCCTTTACCGGAGGCCACAAGGCCCCTGGACAGCCCAACGACCTGCAGGTGATCCCACAAAGAGATGGTGAAACTTTGCGCAAGTATATCCAGAGGTTCAGCTGTGTGCACCGCAACATTCCAGATGTGCACCCCGCGGCCGTCATTACCGCCTTTCACACGAATGTGCGCAATCGGAGGATGCGGGAGAAAATGAACGTCAAGTTGCCCAAGACCGTCAACGAGCTCTATATGTTGGCGGATAAGTGTGCACGTACTGAGGAAGGAAGAAGGCTTCCTGGGGAGGACGCTGGTGCCGAGGTAGATTCTAAGGACGATGATGCTGCCACCCCGAGGAAGAAAGGCTGAAAGCGCAACAGGAAGCGCAAAGGCAAGACTGTCATGGCTGTCGAAGGCTCCGACAACTCTGAGCCCGCCAAGGAAGCCAAGACTGAGAGCTCCAGCAAGGAGGCAGCTATATGCGCCGCTTGCCAGGAAGCGGCGGCGAATGAGAAGGCCGGCAAGTCTGATGGACCATACTGCAAGATTCACCGTACCAAGGGCCATGATCTCCAAGAATGCCGACAAGTCGAGCACCTTGTTGAGAAACCGAAAGCTGAATACGAAAAGCGTGAGAAAGAGAAGGGTCAATATGGTGCCGGTGGGTCCGGCAAAAAGGGCCGTGGTGGTCAAGGAGGCCGCCGCGGCAAGGCCAAACAACAGAAAGAGAAGCCTGCTAGAGGCCGAGACAAGAAAGAGGAAGATGATGGAAGTGACGAAGAGGACGATGATGAGACCAGCGAACAAGAATTCCAGAAGGCAACCAAAGCCATGTGCATTGATGGGGGAGCATCCTTGCACTCCTCTCACTGCCAACTTAAGCAGTGGGCGCGTGAGGTTAATGCGGCAGAACCGGCAATGGGCTCTCAAAAGCCACTCAAATGGTCACACACGCCTATCATTTTTGATGCTGAGGACCACCCTGATCGCATAACTGCGGTCGGGTGTTTGCCGTTGCTGGTTTCGCCAACGATTCGCAACCTCCAAGTAACAAAGATGTTAGTTGACGGTGGGGCCGGTTTGAATCTTATCTCTCCGGAAGTTGTCAAGAGACTGCAGATCCCCGACGAGGAACTCGAGAAAACGGGCACGTTTCAAGGAGTAAACCCGGGAAGAAGCCAGCCCAAGGGGAAGATCACACTACCGGTGACGTTTGGCGGGGAACTGAACTACAGAACGGAAAATATTGTGTTTGACGTCGTCAAGATCCCCTTGCTGTACAATGGAATTCTTGGCCACCCAGCCCTGGCAAAATTCATGGCAGCATCTCACTATGCTTACAACACGTTGAAGATGCCAGGACCGATGGGCGTCATTTCCATAAACTCCGACAAGAAAGACGCAGTCATCTGCATTGATAAGATGTACCGAGATGCGGTTGCAGCGGAGGCTGCCAAGGCGCCAGCTCCCACAGAGAAGAAGGAAAGCAAGAAGTCCGGCAAGACTTCCAGCAAAGATTCTGGGAAGCGCACCTCTTTGGAGTGCTGCGCGCCTGTTGAAGACTTGCCGGAGTGCTCTGCCGGTAAGAAATCCAAAGCTGCTTCACCGGCGACCAAGAAGGTGCCTTCGAGGGAGGACGGCACTGACGGTACCTTCACCACCGGTGCCACCCTTGATAGCAAATAGGAAAGCGCGCTCGTTGCCTTCCTGCGGGCGAATGTTGATGTGTTTACATGGCGACCATCTGACATCCCCGGTGTTCCCAGGGAGGTAATTGAGCACCACCTTGCTGTCTGTCCTCACGCTCGGCCCATCAAGCAAAAATTCCGGAAGCAAGCGTTGGAGCGGCAACAATTTATTGCCAAAGAAATCAAAAAGCTTGAAGCAGCAGGATTGGTTAGAGGTGTACTACATCCAACTTGGTTGGCAAATCCAGTTGTGGTGCGCAAAGCAAACGGAAAGTGGAGACTTTGTATTGACTACACTGATATTAACAAAGCATATCCAAAGGATCCTTTCCCCTTGCCGCGCATTGACCAGATTATAGACTCTACTTCCGGTTGTGATCTGCTCTCCTTCCTTGATGCATATTCTGGATACCATCAAATATTCATGGCCAAGGAGGATGATGAGAAAACCGCATTCATTACTCCATGTGGCACATACTGCTTTGTGCATATGCCTTTCGGATTAAAGAGTGTTGGTTCAACATTTGCAAGGGCGGTCCTGATTGGTTTTGAGCCCCAGCTGCACAGGAATGTGGAAGCATACATGGATGATATAGTAGTCAAGACCAAGGACAAATCTACCCTCATTCAAGACTTGGAAGAAACATTTGCAAACTTGTGCAAAATCAACTTGAAGCTCAATCCCAAGAAGTGTGTGTTCGGCGTTCCATCCGGCAAACTTCTTGTGTTCTTTGTATCTCAGCGAGGAATTGAAGCAAATCCTGACAAGATCAAAGCCATTGAGCAGATTCGAGCACCAAAAAGCGTCAAAGATGTGCGGTGTCTTGCCTGCTGCGTTGCTGCCCTGAGTAGGTTCATTTCGAGATCCGCTGAGCGCGCCCTACCGTTTTCCGAGATTTTGAAAAAGGCAGGTCTGATGAAATGGACTCCGGAAGCGGAGGCCATGCTACAGGACTTGAAAAGATACCTCTCCTCCGCGCCAACACTAGTTGCACCTAGACCATAAGAGTTGTTGCTGCTATACGTAGCTGCAACGAATCAAGTGGCTAGTGCTGCATTAGTGGCACAGAGGGAACTCAATGATGAGGAAGCAGCCATGGCGAACCCGTCCAGCAACAAACCGGTGTCTTCTCCGGCAAGATCTGGTGCCGACAAGTCAAAGGTAGCGCAAGCAAATGAAGCTGATCAGCAAGTGGTGCCGAAGAAAAAGGTGGTGCAGCAACCCGTGTACTTTGTTAGTTCCCTTCTGCAGGGGGCTAGATCAAGGTACTCTGGCGTCCAGAAGCTGCTTTTCGGCCTCCATATGGCCTCGAGAAAGCTGTGCCACTGCTTCCAAGCACATGAAATCACCGTCGTCACCCGCTTTCCGTTGCAACGCATCTTGAGAAATCCAGAGGCAACCGGCAGGATAGTGGAGTGGGCGTTGGAATTGTCAAGCTTTGCGCTCAAGTTTGAAAGCACTTCAACCATCCAGAGCAGAGCCTTGGCGGAGTTCATTGCAGAATGGACGCCAACGCAAGATGAAGAAGTTCAAGAAACAGTTCTCCCCGGCAAAGAGACAGCCAAGGAATGGATCATGTACTTTGACGGTTCCTTCTCGCTGCAAGGCGCCAGTGCCGGGGTGTTGCTTATCGCACCCACTGGAGAGCACCTCAAGTACGTGGTTCAAATGCACTTTCCCAGGGAGCAAGCCATAAACAACACTACTGAGTACGAAGGACTCCTTGCCGGTCTTAGGATCGCAGTGGACCTTGGGATCAGAAAATTAATCATCCGCGGTGACTCGCAGCTTGTTGTGAAGCAAGTAAACAAAGATTACCAGAGCCCGTTAATGGAAGCGTACGTGGAAGAAGTGAGGAAATTGGAAGAACACTTTGACGGGTTACAAACAGAGCACGTCCCTCGTGCGGAAAACAGCATTGCTGATAGCCTGTCAAAGTGTGCCGCTCAAAAGCTTCCCGTGGAACCGGGAACGTTTGTGCTCCATTTGAATCAACCAATAGTCACTCCATCAACGCAAGCCAGTAAGAGAAGGAAGTTGGATACTGGCAAGTATTTTCTGGCAGAGCTTCCGAAAGCCGCCGACAAGGGTATTGCCGGGAACAACAACACGGTTGTCGGTGAGCAGCCTCTTAGCGCGGAACCCCAGGTTCTTGTCGCAGAAGCAGGCGCTCCCGTGGCCGAAGAGGTGCCTTTAGTCCTTGTCATCAAGCCACAGGCTCCGGCATGGGCACAGCAGATAGTCCGTTTCCTTCAAACAAGAGAACTTCCCGATGAGCAAGAAGAAGCTGAGAAAGTAGCCCGTCAGTCAAGTATGTATCAGTTTGTGGATAGCATTCTGTACAGAAAGCGACCAAACGGTGTGAAATTGAAGTGCATTTGCCGGGAAGATGGACTAAAACTGTTGGCAGAGATACACGGAGGCATAGGTGGCTCTCACATGGGATCAAGGGCACTTGCCGGCAAAGCATTCTGGCAAGGCTTCTATTGGCCCACCGCCCTCCAGGATGCGACTGAGCTAGTAACCAAGTGTGAAGCATGCCGGTTCCATTCAAAGAACATACATCAACCAGCTCAAGCTCTCCAAACAATCCCTCTCTCCTGGCCCTTTTCGGTCTGGGGGCTCGATATCTTGGGCCCCTTCCCCCACGCTGCCGGGGGCTTTGAGTTCTTGTACGTCGCCATCGACAAGTTCACAAAGTGACCTGAAGTGGAGCCGGTGAGAAAGGTGACAGCGCAATCAGCCGTCTAGTTCTTTAAAGGATTAGTTTGCCGTTTCGGGGTTCCTAACAGAATCATCACCGACAATGGCACACAGTTCACGAGTCGCACCTTCATGCAGTATATCCAAGACCTTGGTAGCAAAATCTGTTTTGCGTCTGTTGCTCACCCGAGAAGCAACGGCCAGGCGGAAATGATGAATGCTGAAGTGCTGCGTGGCCTCAAGACAAGAACCTTTGACAAGTTGCGCAAATGTGGAAGACACTGGATTGATGAGTTGCCGGCGGTTCTTTGGTCACTCAGAACGACACCGAATCGAGCTACTGGCCAAACGCCCTTCTCCCTAATCTATAGTGCAGAAGCAGTGCTCCCCACAGAACTCGTATACAGGTCACCTCGAGTGCTCGCTTACGATGAAGCTGAGCAAGAGCGGCTGCGGCAAGATGACGCAACGCTCCTTGAGAAAGATCGTTTTCAGGCGGTTGTGTGAGCTGCATGCTACCAGCAAGCCTTGCGCCGCTACCATAGCCGCAAAGTGCATGCCCGAAGCCTTGAGGAAGGCGACCTTGTTCTTTGGCGCGTTCAGTCCGCCAAGGGATCAAACAAGTTGACGCCAAAGTGGGAAGGCCCTTACCGGGTAGTACGAGTCACCAGACCTGGCGCAGTCCGTCTGGAGACCGAAGATGGCACCCCAGTGCAAAACTCATGGAATATTGAGCATCTTCGCAAGTTCTACCCATAAGGCGCAGTTGCCGGGACACCTCCCGGCAACACCTTTTGTACAAGCTTTGTCGGCAAGACATGTAACCCTTTGTACAAAGCCAGGCGCAGATCCTGTGCATAATAAAGCTAAGTGTTTTCACAACTCCTCGTACATATTCATTTATATTTATTTGCATGCGATGTTGTGATTTACACTTTAGTTTGTATGGAATGACTACTGATGGACCGTCAAGGTTCTCAAACCATTGTTTTCTCTTCTTTCTTTTTCTTAAAAGGACAGAAGAATCCCTCGCGTGCAAGTTTCCCGGGGGGAGTGGAGATGGGTACCATTTTAATGACGTTCAAGCAATCGTTTCATACAACGAGGAAAACGACGCAAGGAAAAAGCTAAGTTGAAAAACTTTGAAAAAATTTCCTTGTTACATTCGCGATCTCCCTTGAACGATTATGTGCTTTGTATGAGAAACCTGCACGCGAAAGGAACCTTGTTGCGATCAGTCTGTGCTCTAGCTTGCCTCGAGTCCGCTCGGCAAGCCTAGCAGCTGCGTTCTGTCCCGACAAGTAGCCTTGCCGGCAGCGGCACTTCCAGCAGGCTGCTAAGGACCCGTTCCTCGAAGCGCTCGTGGCAAGTGTGCGCACCGGCAAGTTTCCAAACAGCGTAGGGATGCGATCATACAAAGGCAAAACAAAACAAGGGGAACGGCGCACGTACATTCAAGCAACACAAGTTATATTACATCACAGAAATAGTGCGGGACTAATATAAGATCAAATGTGTCTTTCACATGCAGCACAGTGATGAATGTAATGACGAATTCAATCCCGATGATCGCCCTGGACCCTGGGGATTTGGAGAACCTTGTCGGCGAGAGGGGCAGCGATCTTGTCGGCAGCAGTGACGTCTGTGCTCGCCGGCAGCCTCCTGAAGACCCCGGAGAGATCGAGGCCAGGATTGCGATGAGCGATCTTGAGCAGCACCCTTTACACGATTTTGCGCACAAACTTCCAGGATTCATCGGCGAACAAAGCGGACCTGTACTCGTGGTACGTCTTCAAGGCGTCGATAAGGCCCTCGAAGAACTTGGTCAGGCGGACGCTGGTGGCCTCCTTGTCATTGACGGTGAAGCCCCAGCTCTTCATGTCCATCATGGCGATCTGGGAGCTGATGCGTTCGGCGGCATTGACGAGCCTGCTGGTCCAGAGGGAGAGGTTCTCGTGCAGCTGGGCATAGTTGTTCTCAGCCTCCTTCTTCAAGGCCTCTTCCTTCTCCAGCTTCTCCATCAAGACCCTCTCCCTCTCCTTGGCAGATTCTGAGGCTGTTAACATGGTGGCCAGTTGGGATTTTAGATCCCCAATTGTCTTGGCGGCGGCATCAAGATCTTGGTTCTTGGACGACAGCTGCGCTTGCAAGTCCCCTAGAGTGCGGGTTGCCTTCAACGCTTCGTCCTTGAGAGCCTCGATTTCTTTGCCGCTGCCGACAAGATCCTCCTTCAACTTGGCCACCTGGGATTCCTGTTCTGCTTTGGCGGAGGCAGCGGCGGTAGCCCTGTCAGCAACCTCCTTAAGCTTGGCGGCGTTCTCCAAGGCCTGGGCTTTGATGGATTTCTTGTGCCCGTCTTCCAGCTCTTGAGTCCGCTGCTTAAGGAGCGCTTCAATCTCATCATCCTTGCCGCGAAGAGTGGCAGCAAGGGCTTCTTCCCATGTGGCAAGATCCTTCTCTTTGGCATTGAGCAGCGTTTCGCGCTGTGTCAACTTGCCGTCACGGATCCTTGCTTTTTCATTGGCGGCATTAAGATTTCGGGCCTGCTGGCTATACCATAGGCGCAGCTCGTCCGCCTTCTCCCTCAACCTCTGGTCGACTAGATCCACAGCTTTGCGCTCCTCTTGCACCTTGTCCCACCTCCGACTGTACCGTTCCTGGATGCCTTTGAACCCGATGGCCATGATTTCCATGAAAGCGAGATCTTCGGCATTGTCGGTCGCGTCGGTGGATTCGTCGGCTCTTTGGGCCAAAGGGAGCAGGATCCGGGCTATTTCTTCATCAAAGTTTGGCCCTGCAGTACCGGATCAACTGGGGGCTCTGGGCCCATGCTGAGGGGCGATCAACGCCAAGCTGCGCGACGGGGCCTGCAAGGTTGCCGCCACTAGTTGGTTGCCGGGGTTCGGCGCATCAGTATTGACGGGCGCCTCCTCCACATCCATCCAGGTTGGGTCACGCGTGTTGCCGGGGAGCCTCTCGGGTTCCTCGGGGAGTATTCTGGCCTCCCCGATAACTTGCGCAAGGCTCTCTTCAGCGGCAATCTTGGCGGCTTCATCGGCGGGAGCCCTTGCAATATTGGCTACCTCCACAAGGACTTCGCCTTCTTCAGGGGAGGTTGGAGCTGTGGATCGAAGCGGGAACAAAGGTGAAATAGGGTTCCAAAATCACAAGTCAAGTTCAAGAAGACAAAAAGGAAATCTTTCTCGGGATAGGTATTCAAAGGCAACAGGATTACCCATTGATGCTTGTTGAGGAAGGACGTCTCCTTCCCCGGCAACTCGCGTTACCGGCGCACGGTCGTCGGCAGCCCCGCTCGTCGGAGTGGCCCCCGTGTGGACAGGCTCATCGGTGGAGGCCCTTGTCGGGGAAGCGCTCTCCGGATGGTTGATCGATGGGGGAGCCGCGGTTGGATCCGCCTCTTGGCGGGCCTCCTCCGTCTCCACGACAGGCTCAGCAATAGGAACTCCAGTACTGGTGCTGGTGGGAGGCACCTGCACCACATCCTCACGCAGGGGGCTGAGCTGGGGGCTGATGACAATGGCCTCGGCCATTGCAACCCCCTGCCCAGCACTTTCCGCAGGATCCTGTGCTGCTACAGACCTGGGCCACTTCGACCGGTGCACAAGCAGTTCTGGGTCCCTGTCAAGATAGAAGAAACCAAGTTAAAATGACAATCAAATGGAATCAGGGCTTGACGGAAATAAGCGAAGTCACTTACTCCTCCTCCTCTTCGGACTCGCCGAGGACGTTGAAGTCGTACATCACTAGCGGAGGCGACTCTCTGGCCCTCTTGAGTACCGGGGGAGGTGAACTCGTCGGTTGGATGGATTCGACTTCCTCGACCACCTCCTGCTGAGGAGATGAGGGCTGAGTTCGGGGACGCCGGGTTGATTGCCGGCGTACTCCCTCTTGGCGGCCGGTCTTGGTGGTCGTCTTCTTCACCGTGGGGCCGGCTCTTGGCGAGGAAACACGCACCGGCTCTTGACTGACCACCCTCCGAAGATGGCGCCTTCTCTTCGGGGCTCGAGGACCTTCCTCTTCTTCGGGCTCTCCGGCAACCTCAGACCCGGCAGCCTCGGACCCGGAAACCTCGGTCCCGGTAGCCTCGGTCCCGGCAACCTCAGCCTCGGCAATCTCATCTCCGGCATGCTCTTCTTGTTGCCCTTCGGCATCCTCTTCCTCGGGATGCTCCTCTTCATCATCCTCAGCTGCCACGGCACCAGAACCGCCCGCCACATTGATCCTCGCGATCTCTGCGGCCTTGCTGGCGATGTACGCCAGTTCTTCCTCGGTGGTGGCGCGGATGAGATCCATTTCCTTCCGGGAAGCTTTCTCCGTCAAGTTGGAGGCCCATTCCATCTCGTGCTCTAGGGTGGGCAGATCCCAGTCTGCTTTCACTCCGTGGGCGTCGCAGTCCGGCATCACCGCCAAGATGGGATCCTTGGCGGAGTTGATGTGCAGTGGGACGATCTTGTCCGGCAAGTGGAATGTGCCAGTCTTCCGGAACAACTGCTCGCAGAGGCAGGCGTGCTCCATGACCGACAAATTGTTGGCGGTCCCAGGGTACAGTCGCATGACGTAGGCGGCGTTCTGGTATTGCCAGGCGAATCATTCTCTCTTCTGTAGCGGCACGATGCATCGCCGGAGGAAGTCAGCGCTAACCATCTCTATGGTCAGGTTGGCGGCCTTGAGGCGGGTGATCCTGTTCAGTGCCGGACGAAGCTTGGCGTCAGTAGCACCCATGCTGCTCCAATTCTTGGCGCGCACAACCCTCGTCATACGCGGTATGCAGAACTGGGGAAAATCCTTCTCCTAGATCCAGCACCACTCTGCCCTCCACTCGTCCCACTTGAGGTGGAGCTGCCCGACAAGGTACTCGCCCTTGGTTTTCGCCCTGGGGATCCAGGCCACGCTGCCAGAGAGCGATTTGCCTTCGATCCGGGGGATGAAGAAGTGACGGAACAGATCCACATTGGGGGCGACTCCGACGAAATTCTCGCACAGGTGGGCAAAAACGGCCATGCAAGTCATCGCATTTGGAGTGAAATCCAGCAGCCTGAACCCGTAACTGAACCTCATGGCGCTGAAGAAATCCGAGAATGGGGGAACCAGGCCACAGTAGAAATATGCGCAGAAGAACGGATATGAATCTGATGGATCCTTGTCGCCCTCGGGGAGCACTACGGGCGCCTTGTGGTCCTTGGTATCTCTCCCCCACATGTAAGCGTACCTCCTGATCAGCTCATTGGCGTCTAAGGAACACGGCGAGAAGATCGCATTCTCCCTCCGCCGCTTCTCCGGCTCTTCCAACGCCTTCTTCTTCTCCTCCACCTTGGGATCGAGCGGCTTGGCGGGCTTCTTCCCCACCGCGTCGGCTCTCTCGGGCGCCATCGAGAATTGGAGAGGAAGAAGGTGGCCGAGTCGAGGTGCGGATCAGTGGCGGCGGCGGCGGCAAAAGCGGTTCTGGCGTGAGGAAGAGGATGAAGCAGGGGTGAATGAGCGGCGCCTCCTCGCGGTTGCCTTTTTATGGGGAAGGCGCGGGGCGGGGCTGGCTCTTCACTGTTTACCCCAGCCACGTTTTTTACAGGCGCACTACCGCGATATAACCGCAACAGTCCAAGTTCCCACGACCCGCATTTAATGCGGGGATTGGACGTGCGTCAGGATAACCATCATGGCGAAAAATTACAATGGCAGTTTCCCGCCGCATGTCTGTGCATCGTTTGGGCCTAGCCCAACGACGCTTCGGACGCGCGTATGGCCCAGGCCCGGGGGCGCCTGTCGGTGTATAAAAAAATGGGTATTTTATACCCTGACTTATGCACAGACAGTAGCGGCTTCCTTACTGGCCAAACTTTGCCGGGGACCGCCAAGACCAAGACTCAGAACCTAGTTGCGGAAGCCACTAGGGGGAAGCTCAAGACAAAACATCAGCAAGCACTCAACTAGTACCGAAGATGAAGACATTCCTTGCCGGCAAGGATGAACCGGCAAGGTGAAGACCCGGCAAGCTCCGTACCGGTAAGCTTCTGCCAGCCCTCTAGCGCTCCACCACTCCACCTCACCGGACAGGTGCGCGCTAGTGGATGAGGTGTCGACCGCGCAGGCTAGTTGGTAAGGCTTGTCGGGCATGTGTCAGCACACTAGGACAGGATTTGCCTCTAATGACACCCGTCCAGGAGGCATGTCAACATAATACGAGGTAGCTGCGCAAGCGTTGCAGAAACCTTGCCGGGGTTACCTCTCCACATGACACCTAAGGGTGCATTTAATGCTTTTGTCCTAAACTGGCAGAGTTAGGTATGATAGCACTGTTTGCTATCTAATCATTATGTAATTACTGTTTTGCCACTATGGTGACCCCTTGAGCTATAAAAGGAGGGCCAAGGCAACAGTTAGAGGGATTCAGACCCCCTTTTCAAACACTTGCACGTCTCGCGTAGCAGCACTCTCCGCACCTTGCCGGGAGAAGCGCTCTCTGTATTCGTGCTTTCATACATCCAATACACCAAAAGCAGGAGTAGGGTTTTATGCTTCTCAGCGGCCCGAACCTGGGTAAATCCCTTGCATCTTCCATTGTTCATGCTCTTTGTGCACGTTGATCCCCCTTGCCGAACCACAAGGGGCTAGATGGTCCCATAGATGGTCGTACCCACGACAAGCCGTCTCCCTATCAAAGCAATGTTCATCAGGTGTTTCAACTCTAGTAGAAGAGCTAGGCATAATAGGTGAATCATAATTCTCAAGAGTTTCAACATTTTCAATTTCTTTAGCTTTAGCAAGTTGTTCATTAAGAAATTCACCAAGTGGCACAACATTATCAAGCATAGTACTAGCATCATCATGAGTATCATTCATAGCAGAAGTGCTATCATCAATAACTTGCGACATATCAGAATTAATAGCATGTGGTGGTGTTGCAAGTTTACTCAAAACAGAAGGTGAATCAAGTGCAGAGCTAGATGGCAGTTCCTTACCTCCCCTCGTCTTAGAGGGAACGATCTTGGTCTTAGCGTCTTTCAGATTCTTCATAGTGATCAACAGATATAAATCCCAAGTGACTCAGCAAATAGAGCTATGCTCCCCGACAACGGCACCAGAAAAAGGTCTTGATAACCCACAAGTATAGGGGATCGCAAGAGTTTTCGAGGGTAGAGTATTCAACCCAAATTTATTGATTCGACACAAGGGGAGCCAAAGAATATTTGTAAGTATTAGCAGTTGAGTTGTCAATTCAACCACACCTGAGACTAAATATCTGCAGTAGAGTGATCAGTAGCACAGTAGTATGATAGTTTGATAGCACTAGCAATAGTAGTAACAGTAATAGTAACGGTAGCAGCAATAGTAGTAACAATGGTAACAGTAGTAGCAACAATAGTAACTTAGCAAGAACAGTATGTGAAAAGCTCATAGGCATTGGATCGGTGATTATGTTGGATAACATTCATCATATAACAGTCATAACCTAGAGCGACACAGAACTAGCTCCAATTCATCAATGTAATGTAGGCATGTGTTCCGTATATAGTCATACGTGCTAGCGATAAGAACTTGCATGACATCTTTTGTCCTACCCTCCCGTGGCAGCGGGGTCCATAATGAAACTAAGGGATATTAAGGCCTCCTTTTAATAGAGAACCGGAACAAAGCATTAGCACTTAGTGAATACATGAACTCCTCAAACTATGGCAATCACCGGAAAGAATCCCAATTATTGTCACCTTGGGGTATGTGGGTCATAACACATAGCTGGTGCATATAACTTGCAAGATTGGATCAAGAACACAAATATATTCATGAAAACATAAAGGGTTCAGATCGGAAATCATGGCACTCAGGCCCTAGTGACAAGCATTAAGCATAGCAAAGTCATAGCAACATCAATCGCAGAACATAGTGGATACTAGGGATCAAGCCCTACCAAAACTAACTCAATTACATGATAAATCTCATCCAACTCATCACCGTCTAGCAAGCCTACGAAGGAATTACTCACTCCCGGCGGTGAGCATCATGAAATTGGTGATGAAATATGGTTGATGATGACGATGCCGGAAGATCCACCTCTCCGGAGCCCCGGACGGACTCCAGATCTGGCCTCCCAATGAAGAACAGGAGGTGGCGGCGGCTCCGTATCGTGAAACGCAATAAAACTTCCTCTCCTATTTTTTTTCTCTGGAATTGTGAATTTATAGGCCAGAGATTAGGGTCAGCGGAGCCACGTGGGCCCCATGAGCCACCAGGGCGCGCCTGGGGGGCGGGGGTGGCGCGCCCTGGTGCCTCGTGGGCACTAGGTGGCCCCCCTCCAGTGGGTCTTGGTTCCAGTATTTTTTATTTATTCCATAAAAATCTCCAAAAAGTTTCATCCAATTCCAAGAACTTTTATTTCTGCACAAAAAACAACACCATGGTAGTTCTGCTGAAAACAGCGTCAGTCCGGGTTAGTTTCATTCAAATCATGCAAATTAGAGTCCAAAACAAGAGCAAAAGTGTTTGGAAAAGTAGATACAACGAAGACGTATCAGTTATGGATCAAACTCTCACACCTACCGTGTCTACAACAACTTCACTCGAAAAGTTGAAGAGTCGGTAGATGTGAAGTTTGATGAGACTAACGGCTCGCAATTCAAGCAATTGCCAATTGATGTAGGGGATCAAGAACCATCGGAAGCAATCCAAGACTTGTCTATTGGCAAGATTCGACCCGTGGAAGTGAACGAGAGTACTTCATCAATTCAAGTGGAAGCCCCAACCTCACGTCAAGGTGAACAACAAGTTGACATGGAGGCATCCACAAGTGGAACACGTCAAGACGACGGGAATGAGGAAGTGCAACAAGATGATCCACCTCAACCTCCTTCTCCACCTCCACAAGCGAACAACAACAACAACGATGACGAAGAAGAAGATGATGATGAAGCCTCACCACAACCCAAGCAAAAGCTACCTCGAGTTAGAACAAGAATTGACAAGAATCATCCCGTCGAACAAATTCTTGGCGACATCAAATCCGGCAGAATCACTCGCTCTAAATCTCGTTTAGCTACCTTTTGTGAGCATTACTCATTCATCTCTAGTGTTGAACCTTTGAAGGTAGAAGAAGCTCTCAAGGACCCCGATTGGGTGAATGCAATGCATGAGGAACTACATGATATGTCTCCAGCGTATCTATAATTTTTGATTGTTCCATGCTATTATATTATCAATCTTGGATGTTTTTATAATCATTTACAGCAATTATATATCATTTTTGGAGACTAACCTATTAACTTAGTGCCCAGTGCCAGTTGCTGTTTTCTGCCCTGTTTTTGTTTTACAGAAAATCAATACCAAACGAAGTCCAAATGCCACGAAACTTTTTGGAGATTTTTTATTGGCCAAGATAAACACTAGAAGCTTCGGGAGAGGGCTAGAAGACCCAGGAGGTGGCCACGAGCCACCTGGGCACGCCTGGGGGGGGGGGGCAGGCGCGCCCTGATGCCTCGTGGGCCCCCCTTTCCTCCGTTTGATCTAATTCCAGCACTATAAATTCAGGAAAAATCAGAAACCCTCAGGAGAGTCCATGAAATACTTTTTCCACCACCGCAAGTTTCTGTTCCAGAGAGATCCCATCTGGGTCCTTCTCCGGTAATCTGCCGGAGGGGGAATCGATCACGGAGGGGTTCTACATCAACCTTGCTGCCCTTCCGATGATGCGTGAGTAGTTTACCACAGACCTTCGGGTCCATAGGCAGTAGCTAGATGGCTTCCTCTCTCTTTTTGATCTTCAATACAATGTTCTCCTCGATGTTCTTGGAGTTCTATTCGATGTAATCACTTTTTGCGGTGTGTTTGTTGGGATCCGATGAATTGTGAGTTTATGATCAGATTATCCATGAAATTATTTGAGTCTTTGCTGCACTCTTTTATGCATGATTTTTATAGCCTCGTATTTCTTCTCCGATCTATTGATTTGGTTTGGCCAACTGAGTTGATTTATCTTGCCATGGGAAGAGGTGCTTGGGTTCGATCTTGCGGTGCTCAATCCCAGTGACAGAAAGGGACATGACACGTATGTATCGTTGCTATTAAGGGTAAAAAGATGGGGTTTATTCATACGTGAGTTTATCTTGTCTACATCATGTCATCGTTCTTAAGGCGTTACTCCGTTCTTTATGGACTTAATACACTAGATGCATGCTGGATAGCGGTCGATGTGTGGAGTAATAGTAGTAGATGCATGCAGGAGTCGGTCTACTTGTATTGGACGTGATGCCTATATACATGATCATTGTCTTGGATATTGTCATGATTATTTGCTTTTCTATCAATTGCCCAACAGTAATTTGTCTACCCACCGTATGCTATTTTCTCGAGAGAAGCCTCTAGTGAAATCTATGGCCCCCGGGTCTATCAAAATCATATTACTAAAATCCTAAAAATATTGCTGCCATTTTATTTTATTTATTTTATTTTGTATTTTTGTTTCAATCTATCTATCTATCACATACAATTTAATCTTGCAATTTACCGCCAAGAGATTGACAACCTCTCGTTTGCGTTGGGTGCAAGGATTTGTTGTTTGTGTGTAGGTGCTGCTTACGAGGTGTTGCGTGATTCTCCTACTGGTTCGATAACGTTGGTTTCATAACTGAGGGAAATAATTATCACTACTGTGCTGCATCATCCCTTCCTCTTCGGGGAAATACCAACGCAAGCTACAAGTAGCACTACACAACTTCGAGAGGAATCAAGTTTGGACGTTGGTTGAGAAGCCTAAAGATGAGCAAAACATCATTGGAACCAAATGGGTGTTTCGGAATAAGCAAGATGAAGATGGACAAGTTGTACGCAACAAGGCTCGTCTCGTAGCTCAAGGTTACACACAAGTCGAAGGTATGGACTATGGTGAGACCTATGCCCCCGTTGCTAGACTTGAGTCCATTCGCATTTTACTTGCTTATGCCAATCACCATGATATCACTCTTTACCAAATGGATATTAAAAGTGCTTTCTTGAATGGTGAAATTGAGGAGGAAGTTTATGTTAAACAACCTCCCGGCTTTGTTAATCCCAAGAAACCTAATCACGTTTATAAACTTCGTAAAGCTCTTTATGGTCTCAAACAAGCCCCTAGAGCTTGGTACAAATGCTTGACTAAGTTTCTTCTTGAAAAAGGTTTTGAAATTGGGAAAATTGATTCAACCTTGTTTACTAAGAGTGTTAATGGAGAATTATTTGTATGCCAAATTTATGTTGATGACATTATCTTTGGATCTACTAACCCCTCTTTTAGTGAAAAGTTTGGAAGGTTGATGTTGGAAAAGTATGAGATGTCTATGATGTGTGAACTCAAATTCTTTCTTGGTTTGCAAATCAAGCAAACTAAGGAGGGTACCTTTGTTTCTCAAACAAAGTATACCAAGGACTTGTTTAAGAAGTTCAACATGCAAGAAAGTAAAGGTATGAAAACACCAATGCCCACAAGTGGACATCTTGACTTGACTAAGGATGGCAAACCGGTTGATCAAAAGGTTTATCGATCTATGATTGGTTCATTGCTATATCTATGTGCCTCCCATCCCGACATTATGCTAAGTGTGTGCATGTGAACACGATACCAAGCGGCACCAAAAGAGTGTCACCTTAAGGCCGTGAAAAGAATCGTGAGATACTTATTACATACACCAAACTTTGGCATTTGGTATCCCAAAGGATCTTCTTTCAATCTTGTTGGCTATTCTGATTCGGACTATGCCGGAGACAAGGTTGATAGAAAATCCACTTCAGGTACATGTCAATTTCTTGGTAGATCTCTTGTGTCTTGGTCCTCCAAGAAACAAAACTCGGTATCTCTATCTACCGCCGAAGCGGAATACATTGCCGTGGGATCATGTTGTGCTCAAATACTATGGATGACACAAACTCTTAAAGACTATGGTGTGCATGTGAGACATGTTCCACTACTATGTGACAATGAGAATGCTATTAAGATTGCACACAATCCCGTGCAACATTCTCGAGCTAATCATATTGAGGTTCGTCATCATTTCATTCGAGATCATGTTGAGAAAGGTGATATTGACCTCAAACATGTTTGTACCGACAAGCAATTGACGGATATCTTCACCAAACCTCTTGATGAGAAGGTATTTTGTCACTTGAGGAGTGAGTTGAACATCATTGATGCTTCAAACTTGATCTAGCGACTCACTTGGGTGCTGATACGTCTCCAACATATCTATAATTTATGAAGTATTCATGCCATGTTTATTATAGTTTTGTATGATTTTGGTACACTTTTATATGGATTTTATATGATTTTCATGGACTAACATATTGACCTAGTGCCCAGTGCCAGTTGCTGTTTTCTGCTTGTTTTTGGTTTTCCAGAAAATCCATATCAAACGAAGTCCAAATGCAGCGAAACTTTTTGACGATTTTTTTCTGGAAAGAAAGGGTCCCAGGAGGCTTTGGGAGAGTACCAGAAGACCCACAGGGGCCCCACAAGCAACCAGGGCGCGCCCAGGGGGGTGGCCGCGCCCTGGTGCCTCGTGGGCCCCCTGTGGCCCCTCTTTGCGTGATTCCAATGCCAAAAATTCCTATATATTCATAAACCTCCAGAAATAACCCTAGAACTTTGACTCCGCTGCCGCAAGCCTCTGTACCTCCACGATCTCATCTGCAGCCCTTTTTTGCCACCCTGCCGGAGGGGGAAATCATCACCGGAGGCCATCTTCATCATCCCGGCGGTCTCCATGACGAGGAGGGAGTAGTTCACCCTCGGGGCTGAGGGTATGTACTAGTAGCTATGTGTTTGATCTCTCTCTCTCTCTCGTGTTCTTGATTTGACATGATCTTGATGTATCGCGAGCTTTGTTAATATAGTTGGATCATATGGTGTTTCTTCCCTCTCTATCTTCTTGTGATGAATTGAGTCTTTCCCTTTGATGTTTCGTTATTGTCGGATTGAATATTTCAGATTTGAGAACACTTGATGTATGTCTTGCATGTGGATACCCGTGGTGACAATGGGGTATTCTATCGAGTCACTTGATGTATGTTTTGGTGATCAACTCATGGATTCCCGTGACCTTGGGGTATCTAGGCATAGGGGTTGATTGCACGTTTTCATCTTGTTTTCTCCGATAGAAACTTTGGGGTACTCTTTGAATTTCTTTGTGTGGATTGAATATTATGAATCTGAAGTTGTTTGATGCATATCGAGTAATCAACTCACAAATACTTGTGGTGACATTGGAGTATCTAGGTGACATTAGAGTTGGTTGATGCGTATCATATGGTGTTATTTTATTACGAACTCTAGGGCCGTTTGTGACACTTATAGGGATGGCTCAATAGATTGATCGGAAAGGATAACTTTCGGGTGGTTTCGTACCATACAACAATTTCTTTCTTATGTTCTCCGCTAATAAGAACTTTGGAGTGATTCTTTGTCACACGTTGAGGGATTGTTATATGATTCAACTATGTTAGCACCGTTGAGAGATTGCACTAGTGAAAGTATGAACCCTAGGCCTTGTTTTCAAGCATTGCAATACCGTTTGTGCTCCGTTTTATCACTTGCTACCTTGCTGTTTTTATTTATTCAGATTATAAAAATATATTTCTACTATCCATACTACACTTGTATCACCATCTCTTCGCCGAACTAGTGCACCTATACAATTTACCATTGTATTGGGTGTGTTGGGGACACAAGAGATTTCTTGTATTTGGTTGCAGGGTTGTTTGAGAGAGACCATCTTCATCCTATGCCTCCCATTGATTGATAAACTTAGGTCATCCACTTGAGGGAAAATTGCTACTGTCCTACAAAACTCTGCGCTTGGAGGCCCAACACGAGTCTACAAGAATAAGTTGTGTAGTAGACATCAAGCTCTTTTATGGCGCCGTTGCCGGGGAGGTGAGTGCTTGAAGGTATATCTTTAGATCTTGCAATTGAATCTTTTAGTTTTTTGTTTTATCACTAGTTTGGTTTGTAAAAGAAAACTAAAAAAATGGAATTGAGGTTGCCGCAAATGCTTCATCTCTATAATGTCTTTCTTGAAAATGATGGATCGGATAATTGTGCTCAATTGTAAGAGGAAAAATTTAATAAAATGTTTAATGTGAGTCCTTTGAATGATGAGCATGATCGCAATGTTGTTAGTATGCTTTCTATGAATATCCATGATGCTAATGATATGCAAAGCCATAAGCTTGGGGATGCTATGTTTGATGAATATGATATTTTTAGCCCCCCAAGTTTTGATGAGCAAATTTATTATGATGATAGCTAATACGTCTCCAACGTATCTATAATTTTTTATTGTTCCATGCTGTTATATTATCAATCATGGATGTTTTTATATACATTTACAGCAATTATATATCATTTTTGGAGACTAACCTATTAACCTAGTGCCCAGTGCCAGTTGCTGTTTTCTGCCCTATTTTTGTTTTACAGAAAGTCAATACCAAACGAAGTCCAAATGCCACGAAACTTTTTGGAGATTTTTTTCTGGACAAGATAAACACTAGAAGCTTCGGGAGAAGACCAGATGCCAGAGGAGGTGGCCACGAGCCACCAGGGCGTGCCTGGGGAGGGGGGGGGGGCAGGCGCGCCCTGGTGCCTCGTGGGCCCACCTCAGCTCTGTTTGACCTAATTCCACCACTATAAATTCAGGAAAAATCAGAAACCCTCAGGGGAGTCCACGAAATACTTTTTCCACCGCCGCAAGTTTCTGTTCTCGAGAGATCCCATCTGGAGGCCTTCTCCGGTACTCCGCCGGAGGGGGAATCGATCACGGAGGGGCTCTACATCAACCTTGCTGCCCTTCCAATGATGCATGAGTAGTTTACCACAGACCTTCGGGTCCATAGTTAGTAGGTAGATGGCTTCTTCTCTCTTTTTGATCTTCAATACAATGTTCTCCTCGATGTTCTTCGAGTTCTATCCGATGTAATCACTTTTTGCGGTGTGTTTGTTGGGATCTGATGAATTGTGAGTTTATGATCAGATTATCCATGAAATTATTTGAGTCTTCTCTGATCTCTTTTATGCATGATTATTATAGCTTCGTATTTCTTCTCCGATCTATTGATTTGGTTTGGCCAACTGAGTTGATTTATCTTGCCATGGGAAGAGATGCTTTGTAATGGGTTCGATCTTGCGGTGCTCAATCCCAGTGACAGAAAGGGACATGACACATATGTATCATTGCTATTAAGGGTAAAAAGATGGGGTTTATTCATACATGAGTTTATCTTGTCTACATCATGTCATCGTTCTTAAGGCGTTACTCCGTTCTTTATGGACTTAATACACTAGATGCATGCTGGATAGCGGTCGATGTGTGGAGTAATAGTAGTAGATGCAGGCAGGAGTCGGTCTACTTGTCTCGGACGTGATGCCTATATACATGATCATTGCCTTGGATATCGTCATGATTATTTGCTTTTCTATCAATTGCCCAACAGTAATTTGTCTACCCACCGTATGCTATTTTCTTGAGAGAAGCCTCTAGTGAAAACTATGGCCCCCGGGTCTATCTAAATCATATTACTAAAACCCTAAAAATATTGCTGCCATTTTATTTTATTTATTTTATTTCATATTTTTGTTTCAATCTATCTATCTATCACATACAATTTAATCTTGCAATTGACCGCCGAGGGATTGACAACCCCTCGTTTGCGTTGGGTGCAAGGATTTGTTGTTTGTGTGCAGGTGCTGCTAACGAGGTGTTGCGTGATTCTCCTACTGGTTCGATAACCTTGGTTTCATAACTAAGGGAAATACTTATCTCTACTGTGCTACATCATCCCTTCCTCTTCGGGGAAAATACCAACGCAAGCTACAAGTAGCAGGAAGAATTTCTGGGGCCGTTGCCGGGGAGACATCATCAACATCTATCAAGTACCTTTGCATAAACTCTCATCTCCTTGCATTTATTTTATTTGCCTCTTGTTTTCATCTCCCCCACTTCTAAAAAGTTTTTACAAAAATACAAAAATATTTTCCGTTTGCCTTTTTCTTGTTTGCTATCTTTGCTTGAGTTGCCATGTGCCTACTATTTGCTTGCATCTTCGCTTGCAAAAAATCTATTGATATGGATCCTCATCCACTTGCTAATCTTTTCAAAAGACCCAATTATGTTGAACCAATAGCTAGTGAGTTGAGTGCACTTGATTTCCTCTATGAAGTTTTGCTTGAAAATCATGAATCTGAAAATTATGATGAAGTGCTGAAAGAAGAAATTTATAAAGTGATTCATGATAGCTCCTTCAATGAAAAGCATGATTGCAATAATGTTATTATAAATTCTATTAATGTCAATTGTGCTAATGATATGCAAAACTACGAGCTTGGGGATGATAATTTTGTCATATCCACTACTTATTGCAATGATCATGATTGGGGTGATAATGCTTCTTATGATCTTGCAAATTTATTTAATCCTCATGATGAATATGTTATTGATAATAATGTTTGCAATAATATTGAGAGTGGGTTTGGAAGAGTGTCAACTTTAGGTAAAAATAATCCCACATATTTGGAGTGTGTTCAATCTTATGAAATCTTTGATAAATGTGGGTTTGGAGAGGTCAGGACTTCAGTTGATGCCAATCCCACTATTTTGGAAGAGTATAAAAAATCTATGCATGTGGATCATGAAGAGAGTATTGTTTATGATAGCTATATTATTGAATTTGAGTATGATCCTACATGTAATTATTATGAGAGAGGAAAATATGGTTGTAGAAATTTTCATGTTTCTAAATTACCTCTCGTTATGTTGAAATCATCAATGTTTTATTCTTCTCCTTTGCATATGCTAGAAATTGTTTGCCTTGATAATTTGTTTGCTTATAAAATGCCTAAGCATAGGAAGTATGTTAGACTTAAATGTGTTTTTCACATGCTACATGATGCTCTCTTTGTGTTTCAATTACTATCTTTTATGTGAGCATCATTAAAATCTCGAGCCTATCTTAATGGCTATAAAGAAAGAGTTTGTTGGGAGACAACTCAATGAATAAAATAAATTCTTGTGTGTTTTCATAATTATGCTACTGTTATGATTGTGTTTTTGTGTTTTTAATTAGCGTTTGTGCCAAGCAATGCCTTTAGGATGATTTGGAAGATAATATAATTGATGCTGTTTGGAAAACAGAAAGTTTTGCGTCCAGTACCCGAATTTTGTTTCTGTACTGCAGCGTCAGAAAAATCTGAAATATTTACACAGTATTGGTATATGAATTTCCCACGTTTTTATAAATTTTCAGAATTTTTGGAGTTACATAAGTATGGCTTTTAAATAGATTTCTACAGACTGCTCTGTTTTTCACAGATTCTGTTTTTGATGCACTACTTGCTTGTTTTGATGAATCTATGGATTGTATCGGGGGGTATAAGCCATGGTGAAGTTAGAGTACAGTAGGTATAATGCAAAATTAAAATATGAATGGGTTTGCGACAGTACTTAGAATAGTGATTTATTTTTTTAGGCTAACAGATCTCACGAAGGTTTTGTTGAGTTTTGTGTGATTGAAGTTTTCAAGTTTTGGGTGAGATCATGATGGATGAAGGAATAAGGAGTAGTAAGAGCCTAAGCTTGGGGATGCCCGAGGCACCCCAAGGTAATATTCAAGGAAGACTCAAGCGTCTAAGCTTGGGGATGCCCCGGAAGGCATCCCCTCTTTCTTCTACTAACCATCGGTAATTTTACTTGGACCTATATTTTTATTCGTCACATGATATGTGTTTTGCTTGGAGCGTCTTGTATTATATGAGTCTTTGCTTTGTTTGATTTTTAGTTTGTCACAATCATCCTTGCTGAACACACCTATCTTGAGAGAGCCACACGTTTATCATCATTTGTTAGAATACTCTATGTGCTTCACTTAAATTTTTTGAGCTAGGCAGTTGCTCTAGTGCTTCACTTAAATCTTTTTGAGCACGGTGGTGGCTAAATTTTGAAGAAATAAAGTCTCTTGCTTCACTTATATTATTTTGAGAGTTGATTGAAATTTTGAAGAAATAAATTCTCATGCTTCGCTTATATTATTTTGAGAATTGATAAGATTGAAATTTTGAAGAAATATTTGCACTCTCATGCTTCACTTAAATCTTTTTGAGAGTTGATAATAGTAATGGTAATTTGCACAAGATATGAATTTGGTCCCAAAGTGATGAATATTCAAGAGGGATATAATAAAAACTTTCATATATATCATTGGATATGATAAGTGTGATTCCTTGCAATAGTTTTGCGATATGGAAATGATAATATGTGAGTCATGTTAGTGAGTAATTGTGATTTAGTAAGAATATTAGTGTTAAGGTTTGTGATTCCCTATGCATGCACATCAAGTCAATAGTTATGCAAAGAAATTATATCCTACTTATGGTGCATTATTCGGTGTTAGTTATGTTTAATGCATGTTTATGACCGTTTTCGTTTTTTGGTTGGTTGCTTCTCAATCTATTTGCTAGCCTTCATTTGACTAAGCGGAAATACTGCTTGTGCATCCAAAATATTTAAACCCAAGTTGTGCCAAATGAGTCCACTATATCTACCTATATGCAGTATTTCAATGCCGTTCCAAGTAAATTTATGTGTGCCAACTCTAATTTTCAAAATAATTTTTCTGTTTTGTGTGCCCGTACCGCTCATGAAGCGGCAGGGAGTGGCCATTATTTTCCATGCTAGGTGTGTTATTCTCACGATGAGTGTTTATTCACTTGTCATTGCACGAGAGAATGGTTGGTAATAGGGATGCCCAGTCCCACAATGAAATCAAAATTAATAACAACAAAATTCCTTGAAAAATGTTGGTATGGAGGGCACCCATGGATACGGCTAGCCATGTATTGTGAAATAATGGTGGAAAGGAAATAAACTTTACTTTCTGTCTGGGAACTGCCTATGATATGTCTAGCATGGAAAATATTGGGAATTCTCGGTCGTTTTCGTTGACAGGAAAAGCATGCCTCTCAAAATATTTTATCTCTTTAATTTCAGTCTTGAGCTCAGGCACATTTGACAAATCTCTGCTTCCCTCTGTGAAGGGCCTATCTATTTACTTTTATGCAATTTCTATTTTACTTGAGTCTCCGTCTTCTCTTATAAAGCACCAACTAGAGAGCACTATTGTCATACTTGTGCATTGGATGTAGCTAATATTTGAGTGTGTTTCATGAATAGATCAATGATTGAGCATAATGGGCTAGGGATAACTTTCTTTAGCGTTGATATTTTGAAAGACATGGTTGCTTGTTAGCATGCTTGAGTATTTATATCTTCATGTCAAATTATAGACTATTGCTTTGAATCATTCAAGTCCAATGTCCATGCTATAAAAGAAAAGAATATGTGATGAATATGATAGGCAGCTTTCCACATCAAAAATTCTGTTTTTATCATTTACCTACTCGAGGACGAGCAGGAATTAAGCTTGGCGATGCTGATACGTCTCCAACGTATCTATAATTTTTGATTGTTCCATGCTGTTATATTATCAATCTTGGATGTTTTTATATACATTTACAGTAATTATATATCATTTTTGGAGACTAACCTATTAACTTAGTGCCCAGTGCCAGTTGCTGTTTTCTGCCCTATTTTTGTTTTACAGAAAATCAATACCAAACGAAGTCCAAATGCCACGAAACTTTTTGGAGATTTTTTTCTGGACAAGATAAACACTAGAAGCTTCGGGAGAAGACCAGAGGCCAGAGGAGGTGGCCACGAGCCATCAGGGCGCGCCTGGGGGAGGGCAGGCGCGCCCTGGTGCCTCGTGGCCCACCTCAGCTATGTTTGACCTAATTCCACCACTATAAATTCAGGAAAAATCAGAAACCCATAGGGGAGTCCACGAAATACTTTTTCCGCTGTCGCAAGTTTCTGTTCTCGAGAGATCCCATCTGGAAGCCTTCTCCGGTACTCCGCCGGAGGGGGAATCGATCACGGAGGGGCTCTACATCAACCTTGCTACCCTTCCGATGATGCGTGAGTAGTTTACCACAGACCTTCGAGTCCATAGTTAGTAGCTAGATGGCTTCTTCTCTCTTTTTGATCTTCAATACAATGTTCTCCTCGATGTTCTTGGAGTTCTATCCGATGTAATCACTTTTTGCGGTGTGTTTGTTGGGATCCGATGAATTATGAGTTTATGATCAGATTATCCATGAAATTATTTGAGTCTTCTCTGATCTCTTTTATGCATGATTATTGTAGCTTCGTATTTCTTCTCCGATCTATTAATTTGGTTTGGCAAACTGAGTTGATTTATCTTGCCATGGGAAGAGGTGCTTTGTAATGAGTTCGATCTTGCGGTGCTCAATACCAGTGACAGAAAGGGACATGACACGTATGTATCATTTCTATTAAGGGTAAAAAGATGGGGTTTATTCATACGTGAGTTTATCTTGTCTACATCATGTCATCGTTCTTAAGGCGTTACTCCGTTCTTTATGGACTTAATACACTAGATGCATGTTGGATAGCGGTCGATGTGTGGAGTAATAGTAGTAGATGCAGGCAGGAGTCAGTCTACTTGTCTCGGACGTGATGCCTATATACATGATCATTGCCTTGGATATCGTCATGATTATTTACTTTTCTATCAATTGCCCAACAGTAATTTGTCTACCCACCATATGCTATTTTCTTGAGAGAAGCCTCTAGTGAAAGCTATGGCCCCCGGGTCTATCTAAATCATATTACTAAAACCCTAAAAATATTGCTGCCATTTTCTTTTATTTATTTTATTTCGTATTTTTGTTTCAATCTATCTATCTATCACATACAATTTAATCTTGCAATTGACCGCCGAGGGATTGACAACCCCTCGTTCTTGTTGGGTGCAAGGATTGGTTGTTTGTGTGCAGGTGCTGCTAACGAGGTGTTGCGTGATTCTCCTACTGGTTCGATAACCTTGGTTTCATAACTGAGGGAAATACTTATCTCTACTGTGCTGCATCACCCCTTCCTCTTCGGGGAAAATACCAACGCAAGCTACAAGTAGCAATATCATGCCTCTTATTTATGATGATTACAATGATGAAAGCGGGTTTGGAAGAGTGTCAACTCTATGTAATAATGATCCCACTATTTTGGAGGGTGTTGAATCTTATTGTAATAATTATGAAGGTGGATTTGGAGATGTCATGACTTTATTTAATGATGAATCCACTATTTCGGAAGAGGTTTCAATTGATTATGACAAAAAAGTTGCTATCTATGATGATTATTGTGATGACATGTATGCTATAAAGAGTAATGAAAACAATGAAACTTTCCATCATGATTTTAATATTCAATTTTATTATGGCAATCAAGTATCACATGATAGTTATTTTGTTGTGTTTGCTCCCACTATTATGAATGAGAAGAAAATTGCTTATGTGGAGAGTAGTAAGAATTCTATGCTTGTGGATCATAAAAAGAATGCTTTATGTGATAGTTATATTGTTGAATTCATTCATGATGCTACTGAAAATTATTTTGAGAGAGGAATATATGCTTCTACATATCTCAATAATATCAAGTTTCGTCTCTATGTGTTGAAAGTTTTGAAGTTATACTTGTTTTGCCTTCCTATGCTTGTTGATTCTTGCTCCCATAAATTGTTTGCTCGCAAAATCCCTATTCATAGGAAGTGGGTTAGGCTTAAATGTGCTTGCCATATGTTTCAATTCTTTATTCTTCTGTGAGCATCATTAAAATCATCATGCCTAGATAAAAGGCATTAAAGAAAAGCGCTTGTTGGGAGACAACCCAATATTTAACCCTACTGTTTTTGTGTGTTCACATGATTAATCTACTGTATTAATCATGTTTTATATGTTTTCTTTCAATAATGTGCCAAGTAAAGCCTTTGGGACAGTGTGGATGCTTGTTGATTTGATTATGTGCAAAAACAGAAATTTTTGCGTCAAGTTCTGGAATTTCTATACTGTACTTGAGCTTGAGAAAATTCTGAAATTTTTACACAGTATTGGGTTCCAAATTTTTTACGTTTTACTATTTTTTCAGAATTTTTGGAGGTACATAAGTATGGTTTTGAAATTGCTCACTACACACTGTTCTGTTTTTGACAGATTCTGTTTTCGGTGCATAGTTTGCTTGTTTTAGTGTTTCCATAGCTTATATTGAGTAATATAAATTGTGGAAATGATAGAATACAGTAGGAGTTATGTGAGAACAATTATGAATCTTGTCTTGACAGTACCTAAGTGGATGATTTGTTTTTATCATACTAACCTATCTCACAAGTTCCGTTAAGTTTTGTGTGATTGAAGTTTTCAAGTTTTGGGTGAGATATCGATATGAGGAGAATAAGGAGTAGCAAGACCCTAATCTTGGGGATTCCCAAGGCACCCCAAGGTAATATTCAAGGAAGACCCAAGCATCTAAGCTTGGGGATGCCCCGGAAGGCATCCCCTCTTTCGTCTTCAACACTATCGGTAACCTCACTTGGAGCTATATTTTTATTCGTCACATAATATGAGTTTTGCTTGGAGCATCATTTTATTCTGTTGATATTTGCTTGGTGTTATAAATAATCATGTTTTGTATCTTTTAGTTCAATAAAATGCCAATTATAGCCTTTACCATGCTCAGTTTGCAAGTTCATGTGTTGCTGTTTGAAAACAGAAAGTTTTCTGTTATGTCCAGAATATTCCTGAATAGTCATAATATGATAAAAATCTGAAATTTTTACACAGTAATAATGCATGAGTTCTCTATCACGTGGTAATATTTTATAATTTTTGGAGTTAGGTAAGTATGAATTTTAAATTCCCCTTTACAGACTGTTCTGTTTTGACAGATTTCGGTTATGGTTGCATTGTTTGCATATGTTTGCTTGTTTAATTATTCTATTTGAGGATAGGAGTATTAAATATGCAGAGGAATTTAGTATGCAATGTTTAATTATAATTTTAGTGATTTTCTACAGTAGAGAATGTTAAGGTTTTGAGTCAATTTATACTAACTTATCTCACGAGTTCTTGTTGTGTTTTGTGTGGATGAAGTTTTTAAGATTTAGGAGAAGCCATGATATGAGAGGAATTAAGGAGACACAAAAGCTCAAGCTTGGTGATGCCCAAGGCTCCCCAAGATAATATTCCAAGAAGTCTCAAGCAACTAAGCTTGGGGATGCCCCGATAGGCATCCCACCTTTCTTCATCAACACCTATCGGTTAGCCTAAGTTTTTACTTGTTCACATAATATGTGCTGTTCTTGGAGTGTCCTTTTATTTTAATTTTATTTGCTATTTGAATAAAATACTTGGATCTGAAATATTTATTGAGAGAGAGTCTTCACATAGCTATCCATTCACTAAACTACTCTTTGTTCTTCACTTATATCTTTTGGAGTAGTTTGTCATTTGCTCTCTTGCTTCACTTATATCCTTTGAGTAAATTGTTGAATGAATTGAATACTATAGAGCTGAAATTATATATGTTCCATATGCTTAGTAATATTTCACATTTGGTTTAGAAATTAAAATCTATTGAAGTTTGACAATCATAATATTGGTCATACAAGAAATTCATGAAAGATTAGTATATGGAAGAGAAATTTCACATATAAATATATTATCTTGGACATCTTTTATGATTGTGAATACCCATTAATTATTTTCAAGCTTGAGCAAATTAGTTGAAGTTGGACAAGGAAGACAACGTAATGAGTTATGTTTGGGTATATTTGAATAGAAGTTATATTGTTATGGATCCTCTAACATGTGGTGCTTGTTTAGAATCTTTTGCTAGCCTAAATTTCTGTACTAAGCGGGAATACTGCTTGTGCATCCAAAATCCTTGAGCCAAGTTTCTTCCATGAGTGTCCACCATACCTACCTATATACAGCATTACCCTGCAGTTCCAAGTAAATTTGCATGTGCCACCTCTAATCATTCAAATAAGCATCTGTTTTGTGTGCCCGTACCGCTCATGAAGCGACAGGGGGTGGTCAGTATCTTCCATGTTAAGCAGGTTATTCTCATGATGGGTGTTTATTCACTTGTCATTGCACGAGAGAGGGCGGTAATTGGGATGCCCAGTCCCGCAAAACAAAAATATATAATTAAACAAACTCCCCTGAAAAGTTGATTGTATGGAGGGCACCCGAGGATTCGGCTAGCCATGGCTTGTGTTTGAATGGTTGAGGGGGAGTAAAGTTTACCTTTCTGCTTGGGAACCGCTTATAATGTGTTTAACATGGAAGATATTGAGAACTCTCGGTCGTGACGTTGACAGGAAAGTCATGCCTCTCAAAATTTTATTCATCTCTGTTTTAAGCAATGAGCTCTGGCACCTCTGCAAATCCATGCTTCCCTCTGCGAAGGGCCTATTCTTTACTTTTTAGTATTTACTTTCATGCAAGAGTCAATAGTATTTCTTATTATTCCAACCTATTCTTTAGTTGGCAAGCATCATGTGGTGGGGAAAGATCCAGGCACATATGGCCAGTCAAATATATTTGATCATGAATTATTATTGTTGACAATTATCTCTATGATAAATAAGTTGGGAGGCGAAACATTAAGCCCCTATCTTTCTCTGTGTTCGATGGATGCCATTTGTTCTAAAAATATGCTTTGAGTACTAGCAATCATAGAAGACTATATGAAATTGAGTATGTGGAGCTCTTACTTAGACTTTGTTGAAGATAAGTTGAATTGCAATTGTTTGGTGACTAAGAACATAGGTTGTTAAGTTTCAAGAGAATGCATTGTTTGAACCATAACATGTGAATGGATTGCTACTTTATCATGATGAGTTTTATGAGAAAGAGTTGCTGTTATGATGCTAGGAAAAGTGATTGAAATTATCATTGATCAAACTTATGCACTATGCTAGCATTCACACTTCATAAATTATTTCTTTTATCATTTACCTACTCCAGGACGAGCAGGAATTAAGCTTGGGGATGCTGATACGTCTCCAACGTATCTATAATTTATGAAGTATTCATGCCATGTTTATTATAGTTTTGTATGATTTTGGTGCACTTTTATATGGATTTTATATGATTTTCATGGACTAACATATTGACCTAGTGCCCAGTAACAGTTGCTGTTTTCTGCTTGTTTTTGGTTTTTTAGAAAATCCATATCAAACGAAGTCCAAATGCAGCGAAACTTTTTGACGATTTTTTCTGGAAGGAAAGGGATCCAAGAGGCTTCGGGAGAGTACCAGAAGACCCACAGGGGCCCCACAAGCCACCAGGGCGTGCCCAGGGGGGTGGCCGCGCCCTGGTGCCTCGTGGGCCCCCTGTGGCCCCTCTTTGCGTGATTTCAACGCCAAAAATTCCTATATATTCAGAAACCTCCAGAAATAACCCTAGAACTTCGACTCCACTGCCACAAGCCTCTGTACCTCCACGATCTCATCTACAGCCCTTTTTCGGCACCCTGCCGGAGGGGGAAATCATCACCGGAGGCCATCTTCATCATCCCGGCGGTCTCCATGACGAGGAGGTAGTAGTTCACCCTCGGGGCTGAGGGTATGTACTAGTAGCTATGTGTTTGATCTCTCTCTCTCTCGTGTTCTTGATTTGGCACGATCTTGATGTATCTCGAGCTTTGTTAATATAGTTGGATCATATGGTGTTTCTTCCCTCTCTATCTTCTTGTGATGAATTGAGTCTTTCCCTTTGAGGTTTCGTTATTGTAGGATTGAATATTTCAGATTTGAGAACACTTGATGTATGTTGTTACACCCCAAAAATTGAACCATATTTTTATTAAGTAAAATTTGGCCAGAAATAAAATTTTGAATTATATTAGGTCTTTTATTATTTTCAGAGTCTTTTCTGTTTTCTGTTTTTCAAAATTCTTCCCTCCATAGAAAATTATTTGGAAAATATTGTGGGCTTTGGAAGTTTTCTTAAAACAATTCATTTATATTTTAAATAACAGTAGGAAATATTTTCATAATAAAATTTGCCCCAAAATAATTCTTTTAATAGCATTTTCAATTTCTGAAATGCTTCTGTTGCACTGCCACTATTTTAAATAATTCTTTTAAAATTCCACAAAAATTATGAGGGGTCATGTGATGCCTATAGATCACTTTTATGCAAAAACCCATCTTGGTCTTTTGAAAATTTTGAGCACAACTTCCTCTTTCAATTCTGTTCCATTTCTAGGTTATAACTACAACCCCAATTTTTCTTGCTCCAAAAATTCTGAAAGTATTCCACCCAATAGTCCTTCCAACCAAACTCTTAAGTCCAGGAGATCAACCCCAATTGCATTCTGGAAGATCCCCAAATAATTCCTTGTAGTTTTGGTCCAGAACTGAAATTCTTCAAAACTTGCATTAGCAAGTTTTCTCTTTTCACAAAACAACTCTACTAGCATCTCTACCATCCAAAGAGACCCAACCCTGCCAAGTCTCACTTCCAACAAAGTTCCCTAGCTAGCTCTATCATTTTGTCAAACAGGTTGTGAGCATGGCAGAATCTTTCAATCATCAAATGTTTCACTTGGCACTTGCTCTTCTGGCCAAAAAAAGCATGTCCAGTAGTCTTGCCATCCTTGTAATCATCATCCTACCAAAAATCAGGTCAATTGGATTAGCCTAGGATGCACTGGCAATTCATCGAGCACATTTCGTGCATGTCCAGAGCGCCCGTGTTGCACTCGTCAGCGCCCGAGCCCTGTCGTCCCTCTGCTACCTCTCCTGCTCGCCCTAGTCCTCCCCTGGATCATTTGATCCTCCCCAACGCTCGCCGACACTTTTCCCTGGCCGCTAGCGCTGGCCACCGCCGACCACCGCCGTCCAAACCACCGCCCGACGAGTTCGTCTCTGCCACGTCTCTGCCGAGACGCGTGGCTCGCCCACAAGTCGCCCGGCGCCACCTGAGCTTATCCACGACGCACCGACCCCGCCAACCACCTCACCGACCACTCCACCGCTCCTCACCGGCCTCAACCACCACCATGAATGGCCGCCGTCGTGCTTATCCTCGGAGCTCGCGGAACCGACCTTCTCCGGCTATAAAAAGCCCCCCTCCCCCGTGCTCGCTCCGCTGACCACCACACTCCCTCCTCCCTCTATAAGCTTCCCGTAGGAACAAAATGACCGGAGCAGTCACCTTCTTCGTCTCCGACAAGCACGTCCGCCACCACTTCTCTGTCGATTCCAGCGCCACCAAAGCTTCCCCTCCTCCACTCTCCTCACCAGAAGTTCTTTCACACGCCCACGACTCCACTCCACGCTTCAATTTACTCCGAGGAGCGCCACAGGCGGAGATCCCTTTTCGCGTTTGCCGGAGTTCCGCGGGGATGCTCGCCGCCGACGATTGGACGGACCCCGGAGGCCGTGAAGCACGTCGTTAGGACGGGCTCGATCTCCTGAGTCTTACGGTGGGTTCAGATCATTGAGGGGTGCCACCGTTTGCCGGCGAGGGTCACCGGAGGCCGCGCCCCATTCGGCCGAAGGAAGGAGATGGCGGGGTGGACTGGTCAAACCTGACTGGTGGGCCCGCGGGACCCACCGTCAGTGACCTGAAGTCGCGGCTGAGTCGGATAAGTGGTAACGCCTTCGCGAGAACATGTCTTCCTCACTCGAAGGCCTATTTCCATGAGTCCGTCTTCGACGTCGGCTGATCCCCCGCACAGCCGAGCGACTGGGCTTGGCCCAGTAGCGCCAGACGAATAAATCGCGCTCAGGGCGCGCTTCTGCCTTTTCCTTTTTTCTTTTCCAGCATATCTCAAATATTTCCACAGAAACCATTTCAAAGCCAAATTTGATGCTTCAAATTTCTGAATGCTCCTAAAATCATTCTCTATTAATCCAGCTAGGGTGAACATTTTTCCTAGGCTTTATTTGATGCTTCTGCCTTTTCCTTTTTTCTTTTCCAGCTAGGATTTATTAAATAGGCCATTTCTCTATTTATTCCAGCTTAGAAAATCCCTAGAAAAACCATCTGGGCTCCAAATGAATTGATTCTTTTTCTGTTATTTTTCATTTTTCATCTAGTTTATTTTAGTATTTATTTCAAAAATTTCCAAACAACTTTTTAGCACTGTTTTGGCTTTATGTGGTAATTGCAATATTTTTGAAAATAGGAAAATGGAGGGAAGATAAATTTTCAAAGTTTTGGAGTGCACCCAATATTTCTGCATGATCAAGGCAAGCATCTTGAACACTTGATATGGTGAATGCATGGTTAATGGTTTGCAAGAATAATTGAATCATGAGTATGATAATTTTTAATGGAATTTGCATATTGCTAATTTTGCATGCATGATCCATGGCTATTTTGTTATCTTCTTTTAAATATGAAATATGAGAAGTATGGTTATATTCATCTGTCACGTATGCCTGTGTTGGTCCGGACTAATCTGCAGGAAAGAATCAGTCACGAGAAAAGTGACCGTGAGACTGAAATCTAGTTGTGACGAGAATGATCAGTGAGGGTATGTTGGGACATACCAGATGGTGACCCTGTTGGGTACCACCAAGGAAATATATTGTGCTAATCACTGCAGGAAAACTTAAACCTCCTGAGTCGACCGTAGATCGAGTCTTGTTTCGGTAACCCCCATACTTGTTTCGTGCTGCCACTTGTCCCTGCCGCAGGTAGGGTATGGTCCAGTAAGTTGTTAACCCCTTTCCCTGCACACACCGTACAGAGAGGCCGCGATGAAGGTTTCCAGGTACCGGTTATAATGCCAGTCATCGGGTCAGGGGGCATGGGTGTATCCGGCTGGGCCGAGAGGGGGGGGGCACCCCTTGTAATCCGCACGTATTAATAGTGATCCCATGCTATTCGAGACGATGGTCTCCCCGTCTTAGAGTTTTTCTTGAACGATGCTTTGGGTGATTCCTGGCATCTGGAAAGTTAATCTGGTGTGTGCTGGTTAGGTGTGTTTTCAACCCAAAGACCGTAATGGGAATTAGTCAGCGTCTCGGTGCTGGCTAAAGAAATCCTTTACTTGTGGGTAAAGAGTACACCCTCTGCAGAGTTATACCTATTCGAATAGCCATGTCCGCGGTTAAGGACTACAGTCTGGGTTGGTCAAGTGTCGGTCTTCGGAGGAAATAATTAAATTGATCATGATTCAATTTTGCAGGATAATTATTGTCACTACTGATGTCATCATGAATATTATTGTCATCATAAATATTATTGTGGACTAACCCGTTTCTCTTATATGAATTTTCTGAGTGTCTCATGGGCTGGCTAGACTACCCGGGCACTCAGTTTTTATTTTCTTTTCTGAGTGTCTCATGGGCTGGCTAGACTACCCGGGCACTCAGTTTTATTTTCGTTTCTGAGTATCTCTTGGGTTGGCTAGACTACCTGAGATACTCATTTCTTTTCAAGACCTCTCGAGGCATCGCTTTTAGACACCCGTTTGGCATTTTTTTCAAGACTTCTCGTGGCGTCGCTTTTAGACACCCGTTTAGCATTTCTTTTGGATTCTCGGGCGGTCCTGTCTCGCCCGATTCTCCACCTTATATTTTCTTTTGGGATTCTCGGGCGGTCCTGTCTCGCCCGATTCTCCACTTTTATATTTACTTTTGGATTCTCGGGCGGTCCTGTCTCGCCCGATTCTCCATTAACTTTCTTTGCTTGTCACTAAAATTTTATATTTATTCTTCTGCACCGTATTAATATTTATCATGCCATACTTTAATATCGGTCAACATATGCATATAAATTAATCCATCATGATCATATGCACTCTATTGCATTCGATATATCTTTTGCTCAGGATGTTTGCGAGTACATTCAAACGTACTCATTGGCTTGTCCCTGGCTATTTAATTGGCTAGGTCAGGATTTCACAAGGAGTACTACAACGACGTCCATGTGGAGCCTAGGATAGCAGCCACGCGGGATAGGAATTATCCGGGTCAGCTGTTCCTGTGGGAATGGAGCCCCATCGATGTTGGAGAACCACGAGTCGCTTCCATTACCCGTCACTAGAAATCATTGTTGTATCATTAGACCTTTGCGGTCTTGTATCCAATTCTTTTAATTGCTTGGTAATCTGTAACAAGGATGTGTCCACCAGTAACAGTAATCCTGGGGCTGGTGACGACACGAGGGGTTGTTTCTAGGATATTGTGTCCCGGAAATCCGGCCCCGACATATGTCTTGCATGTGGATACCCGTGGTGACAATGGGGTATTCTATTGAGTCACTTGATGTATGTTTTGGTGATCAACTCGCGGATTCCCGTGACCTTGGGGTATCTAGGCATAGGGGTTGATTGCATGTTTTCATCTTCTTTTCTCCGATAGAAACTTTGGGGTACTCTTTGAAGTTCTTTGTGTGGATTGAAATTATGAATCTGTAGTTGTTTGATGCATATCGAATAATCAACTCACGGATACTTGTGGTAACATTGGAGTATCTAGGTGACATTAGAGTTGGTTGATGCGTATCATATGGTGTTATTTTAGTACGAACTCTAGGGCCGTTTGTGACACTTATAGGGATGGCTCAATAGATTGATCGGAAAGGATAACTTTGAGGTGGTTTCGTACCCTACAACAATTTCTTTCTTATGTTCTCCGCTAATAGGAACTTTGGAGTGATTCTTTGTCACACGTTGAGGGATTGTTATATAATTCAACTATGTTAGCACTGTTGAGAGATTGCACTAGTGAAAGTATGAACCCTAGGCCTTGTTTTCAAGCATTGCAATACCGTTTATGCTCCTTTTTATCACTTGCTACCTTGCTGTTTTTATTTATTCAGATTATAAAAAATATATTTCTACTATCCATACTACACTTGTATCACCATCTCTTCGCTGAACTAGTGCACTATGCAATTTACCATTGTATTGGGTGTGTTGGGGACACAAGAGATTTCTTGTATTTGGTTGCAGGGTTGTTTGAGAGAGACCATCTTCATCCTACGCCTCCCACGGATTGATAGACCTTAGGTCATCCACTTGAGGGAAAATTGCTACTGTCCTACAAAACTTTGCGCTTGGAGGCCCAACACGAGTCTACAAGAATAAGTTGTGTAGTAGACATCAGGTGCTTACAAGGGCATGAGCATTCTTGACTAATCCATGATACTTCCATGATCACACTACATCTTGGACACTTTGCTCCCTTGTATTGTATCTAACCTTTTGTAGGTACTTGGACAAGCTACATGTCACAAGATTGCATCTCACTCTTATTTTGAGCAATCTTGTATGAACCAAGTATCAACAATCCTTGGTGGGACAAGGAACAAGACAAATCAAACATATCCTTTGACAACATTTGAGTCTTTGCTTCATTCTTGTCATTTTGGATACATATGTCATTCCTTGCAAATGTAAACCATGTAGGAAGTTGAACTACAAATGAGAGGATTGCTCCCAACATCAACCAGGAGCATCCACCTCAAGTTCAACTACATGATGGACATCACCACCAAAACCCCAATGTAGGTTCTCACATCTTAGAGAAGCTTTACTCAAAGTCATGAGCTAAAGCAACTCAACAAGATGTGAATACATTGAAATGCATAAACGAAAAATGGCCACCCCATTTTAAGCGTAATGATGAGTATGACCTATGATCAAGTGTTCTCACTTGACTCCTAAGTCAATATACTCTATCATACGTGACCCAGTCGCCGACCCCTCTAGATGAAGTTCTCTAGTGTTTCTTTTGTGATTCTCTTCTTGCTAGAGAAAAAAAAACTTCATCTAGATGTTTCTTTGTTGCTCTGTTTCTTTCTTTTCTGTGCTAGTTTAGTAGTTAATTCGTTGCAAATCCTTGTCAGAATTCCTTTGCCTAGTGAGCCAAGTTGACAAAATCTTCCATTAGCACCAGACTCGGTCACACCGAATTGAATCAACTCGGAGTCACCGACTTTGCTGCATAAAGAAATTTTCTGTCAAATATTTATTGAGATTTCTTTTCCAGCTCCACTCAATGATTCTTACTCTCTGTCTGCATCTGAAACTACACTATGGCTAGATGTATTTCTCAAGGACCAAACCCACTTAACCAATAACCTTGAAGTATCCCTTCTTGGAAATTGATGTTGATGTCTACTACACAACTTATTCTGGTAGACTCGTGTTGGGCCTCCAAGCGCAGAGTTTTGTAGGACAGTAGCAATTTTCCCTCAAGTGGATGACCTAAGGTTTATCAATCCCTGGGAGGCGTAGGTTGAAGATGGTATCTGTCAAACAACCCTGCAACCAAATACAAGAAATCTCTTGTGTCCCCAACACAACCAATACAATGGTAAATTGTATAGGTGCACTAGTTCGGCGAAGAGATGGTAATAAAAGTGTAGTATGGATAGTAGATATAGGTTTTTGTAATCTGAAAATATAAAAACAGCAAGGTAGCAAGTAACAAAAGTGAGCACAAACGGTATTGCAATGCTTAAAAACAAGGCCTAGGGTTCATACTTTCACTAGTGTAATCTCTCAACAATGCTAACTTAATTGGATCATATAACCATCCCTCAACGTGCGATAAAGAATCACTCCCAAGTTCCTATTAGCGGAGAACATAAGATAGAAATTGTTTGTAGGGTACGAAACCACCTCAAAGTTATCCTTTCCGATCGATCTATTGAGCTATTCCTATAAGTGTCACAAACAACCCTAGAGTTCGTACTAAAATAACACCATATGATACACATCAACCAACTCTAATATCACCTAGATACTCCAATGCCACCACAAGTATCCGTGAGTTGATTATACGATATGCATCAAACAACTTCAAAATCATAATATTCAATCCACACAAAGAACTTCAAAGAGTACCCCATCGTTTCTTATCGGAGAAAAGATAATGAAAACGTGCTACCAACCCCTATGCCTAGATCACCCCATGGTCACGGGAATCCGCGAGTTGATCACCAAAACATACATCAAGTAAACCAATAGAATACCCCATTGTCACCACGGGTATCCACATGCAAGACATACATCAAGTGTTCTCAAATCTGAAATATTCAATCCGACAATAACGAAACCTCAAAGGGTAAGATTCAATTCATCACAACAAAGATAGAGAGGGAAGAAACACCATATGATTATGAGATTGATGTTGCTATGACTTTGCTATGCTTAATGCTTGTCACTAGGGCCCGAGTGCCATGATTCCAGATCTGAACCCTTTATGTTTTCATGAATATATTTGTGTTCTTGATCCGATCTTGCAAGTTATATGCACCTGCTATGTGTTATGATCCGCATACCCCAAGGTGACAATAATTGGGATTCTTTCCGGTGATTGCCATAGTTTGAGGAGTTCATGTATTCACTAAGTGTTAATGCTTTGTTCCGGTTCTCTATTAAAAGGAGGCCTTAATATCCCTTAGTATCCTTATGGACCCCGCTGCCACGGGAGGGTAGGACAAAAGATGTCATGCAAGTTCTTATCGCAAGCACGGATGACTATATACATAATACATGCCTACATTACATTGATGAATTGGAGCTAGTTCTGTGTCGCCCTAGGTTATGACTGTTACATGATGAATGTTATCCAACAATATCACTGATCCAATGCCTACGAATTTTTCACATATTGTTCCTTGCTAAGTTACTACTGTTGCCACTACTGTCACAATTGCTGCAAAACTACTACTGCTACCGTTACTGCTACTGTTACTATTATTGCTACTGCTATCAAACTATCATACTACAGTGCTACTAATCACTCTACTGTAGATATTTAGTTTCGAGGTGTGGTTGAATTGACAACTCAACTGCTAATACTTGCAAATATTCTTTGGCTCCCCTTGTGTCGAATCAATAAATTTGGGTTGAATACTCTACCCTCGAAAACTGTTGTGATCCCCTATACTTGTGGGTTATCAAGACCTTTTTCTGGCGCCGTTGCCGGGGAGCATAGCTTTATTTGCTAAGTCACTTGGGATTTATATCTGTTGATCACTATGAAGAATCTGAAAGATGCTAAGACCAAGATCGTTCCCTCTAAGACGAGGGGAGGTAAGGAACTGCCATCTAGCTCTGCACTTGATTCACCTTCTGTTTTGAGTAAACTTGCAACACCAGAACATGCTATTAATTCTGATATGTCGCAAGTTATTGATGATACCACTTCTGCTATGAATGATACTCGTGATGATGCTAGTACTATGCTTGATAATGTTGTGCCACTTAGTGAATTTCTTATTGAACAAATTGCTAAAGCTAAAGAAATTGAAAATGTTGAAACTCTTGAGAATCATGATTCACCTATTATGCCTAGCTCTCCTACTAGAGTTGAAACACTTGATGAACATTGCTTTGATAGGGAGACATCCAGAGCCATTCTTGCTTGTAATGATAGACATGAAGTTATAAAAATGGTTGCTGAAATGAAAGAAAAATCTATGCGGGAGAAAATGAAATGTGATCCTAAGTTTGCTACCTCTCCCATATGTGTTGCTGATAAGGATTATGAATTCTCTGTTGATCCTGGGTTAATTACTTTGGTTGATTCTGATCCTTTCCATGGCTATGAAACTGAAACCGTTGTGGCACATCTTACTAAATTAAATGATATAGCCACCCTATTTGCTCATGAGGAAAAAATTCGCTATTACTATATTCTTAAGTTATTTCCTTTCTCATTAAAGGGTGATGCTAAAGAATGGTATAATACTCTTGCTCCTGGTTGTGTGCGTAGTCCCCAGGATATGATTTATTACTTCTCTGGAAAAAAAAATCCTGCTCATAAGAAACAAGCTGCCTTACAGGAAATATTTAACTTTGTGCAAATTGAAGAAGAGAATCTCCCTCAAGCTTGGGGGAGGCTTCTCCAATTACTTAATGCTTTGCCTGATCATCCTCTTAAGAAAAATGAAATACTTGATATCTTCTAAAATGTACTAACCGATGCTTCTAGGGATTACCTAGATAGTTGTGCGAGCTGTGTTTTCAGGGAACGAACTATTGAACAAGCTGAAGAATTATTGAATAATATATTGAAGAATGATAATGATTGGACACTTCCTAAACCACCGCCTAAACCCACTCCGAAGAAGAGGGGTATTTTATATCTCAGTCCTGAAGATATGCAAGAAGCAAAGAAATGCCAGAAGGAAAAAGGTATTAAAGCTGAAGATGTTAAGAATTTACCACCTATTGAAGAGATACATGGTCTTGACACACCGCCACAGGTAGTAGATGTAAATTCTCTTATAAAATTTGATGAAGGTGATATTCCCTATAACAAACCTCCTAGTCAATGCTTGTATGAATTTGACAATTATATTATTAAGCAAGATCACTTCAATGCAAATGTTATGAAACAATTGAAACGAAATGCCTACATGATTGATCGCTTAAGTGAATTATTATTTAGAATTGCTAATGATGTTAAGGGTGTGAGTAAACATGCATCTATGGTTCAAACCCAGTTAGAACAAGTTGCTAAATCTCAAAGTGAATTGCTCAATGAAATGAATAACAATATGAATGATCACGTTGTTAGAGTAATGACTAGAGGAGGTAGAATGACTCAGGAGCCACTTTATCCTAAAGGTCACCCAAAAAGAATTGAACAAGATTCTCAAAGAATTAATGTTGATGCACCTAGTCCATCTAAAAATAAAAAGAAAAGAAAAAATGATAGGACTTTGCATACTTCTAGTGAACCTGAGGTAGAAAAACCCTTAGAAGATAGTAATGATGTTTCTATTTCTGATGCTGAAACACAATCTGGTAATGAACAACCACCTGATGATAATAATAATGATGAAGCTCGTATGGATACCCAACCAGATAATGATAAAGAACCTGATAATGATGTTGAAATAGAACCTGCTGTTGATCTTGATAACCTACCTTCTAAAAATAAACGTTATGATAAGAGAGACTTCGTTGCTAGAAAACATGGTAAAGAACGAGAACCATGGGTTCAAAAACCTATGCCCCTTCCTCCTAAACCATCTAAGAAAAAGGATGAGGAAGAATTTGAGCGCTTTGCTGAAATGCTTAGGCCAGTCTTTTTGCGCACTCGTTTGACTGATATTATAAAGATGCCACCTTATGCTAAATACATGAAAGACATTGTCACAAAGAAAAGAAAGATACCTGAAGCTGAAATTTCTACCATGCTTGCAAATTATTCTTTTAAGGATGGAGTACCTAAGAAACTAGGTGATCCAGGAATACCAACTATACCATGCTCCATTAAAAGAAATTATGTCAAAACTGCTTTGTGTGATTTAGGAGCCGGTGTTAGTGTTATGCCTTTTTATTTATATAAAAGACTTGATTTGAATAAACTCACTCCCACTGAAATATCATTGCAAATGGCCGACAAATAAACTGCCATACCTATCGGTGTTTGTGAGGATGTGCCCGTTGTAGTTGCGAATGGTACTATTCTAACAGACTTTGTTATACTTGATATGCCCGAGGACGACAACATGTCGATTATCCTTGGTAGACCCTTTTTAAATACTACAGGGGCTGTTATTGATTGCAACAAAAGCAAGGTCACTTTTCATATCAATGGTAATGAACATACGGTGCACTTTCCGAAGAAACAATTTCAAGTGAATGGTATTCATATTATTGAAAAGACTCCGACAATTACTATTGGAAGTTTTCAAATTCCTCTTTCTACTGTTAAAAAGAAATATGAAACTCTTATTATCGGGGAGATGCATATCCCCGTTGAGGTAACTTAGTGTTATACGAAAGTTCTTCGGTTTCATGTTACTCGGAAATGGTTTGTTAATAAGACCTGATCAACCTTATTAATGGATTCTTTTTGAGAGGCATGTGGTCGATGAATTTAGTAAGCACAACCTTCTGTACTCACTATTTGTTTTCTGTTATTTTTAGTTAGATAAAATAAAATGCCATGATTATCCTGTTTTCTGATTTATCCGTGCAATAAAAAAATGTCCAGAAATAAAAGTGCTCAGAATGCAATAAAATTTTGATATGAATTTTTATATAATATTTAAGAATTTTTGGCACTGGACACACACCAGGGGGGGGTGCCCCAGGTGCCCACGAGGCACCAGGGCGCTCCACCCCCCTGGCGTGCCCAGGTACCTCGTGGGCCCCACAGGGACCCCCTCACTTATCCCTTCAGCTCACTTCGTCTCTTACATCTAGCAAAAATTCCAGGTAGCTCTCTCTCTCTCGTGTTCTTGCTCACAAAACTGAAATTTTCGATCTCTTCGCTCGGAGCTCCGTTTCCGAAACTGTTTTGGGAGATTGCTCCTTGGTATGTGACTCCTCCATTGCTCCAATTAGTTTTTGCTCTAGTGGATTATATTTTGCATAATTAGCTGCTCTTGGTGCTACAGAAAATTAGCTCGCATGTTGAAATCTTTGAGTTCCAAGTAGTTTTATTGCTTGATATAACCTCTAGACATCCTTATGAGTAGTTGCTATCAATCTTGTGAAGTTTTATTGATATCATTTTGTGACCCAAAAATTTTCAGAAATTTGTTCCTAGGAAAATGAATATCTTCCGGAGGAGTTCCTCGAAGCGGAACGCAAAGGGAGTCCTTGGGGAGTCCTCGGACAGTGACCTCAACATTCCGCGTAGGATGGAGGTCCGGCCGTGCGAATGGCTGCACAATGCCTTCATGAACGAAGCCGGATTCTACCAAGAGTTCGCGCAATTCGTTGCAAATGCTGGACTGGCCGACTTCCTCGCAGATGAGTGTGACCAGCACCACATCCTATCAAATTCCTTTGTGCAAAACTTTCATTTTCTGAGTAGGCTCGAACTCCCTGAGGTGCGCTTTGATTTATATGCTGAACATTATCAGATACCTCTGGCTGAATTTTGTGAGATATGTTTGATTCCCTTTGATGGGGAAATCAGAGAGCCTCGACCGGAGGAGTTTGAGGGTTTCCTCTGCACTTTGACTGTGGGAGAGGAAAGGGGCGTGTCGAAAGCCCGAGCCACTAGCTTGCAGTTTCCCTCTGTTCATTACTTCGCTTTATTCTTAGGGAAATGCTTGATTGCTAGAGAGCAAGGCAGTGCGCTGGCTGCACCTGACTTTGCCATTTTACGCCGTGCACTGCATAATGACAACACTTATAACCTGGGAGCTATCATTGCACGCCGCCTGCACACTAATAGAACTAGGGGTAAAATTCATGGTGGTATTTATGCTATTCACTTAGCGAGACGTTTTAATGTTAACATACGCCCTCAGGATTGTTTGTTGCCCAGAGTTTACTTAGATCACCAGTCCATGAGGGACCACCACTTTCTTGATGCTCCTGAGCCTCCTCATAACATTCGTTATAACTTGGTTTTTAGTGAGGATACTCGTGACATTATTCCGTTGCCTACACCTGCTTTGTTTGATTCTCATGCTAGGAACGGATATACCGTGATGCCACCGGACATCATCAATTACCAGAACGCGTTGGCAGCAGCAGAGGAGGAGCCCCAGGATTGGGACGCTCGGGTGCCGCCGCCTCAGAAGTTTCATATGGGACCGGATGGCTACTACGGATGGCCATAGACCAAGCTAGGCAAAAGCCTAAGCTTGGGGGAGTACGTATCTCTCACCGACATTACATTCATGCTTACACATTTCATTCCAGTTGTCGGTGTTCATACTTTTTCATTGTATAATCCATGCTAGTTTTATTTTCTCGCTTTCTTCTTGTGTGTTCGAAAAACTTGAGAAAATACAAAAACATTTCTCGCTTCTTTTCGGTTTTTCTCTCTAGTTTAATTAGTCATATTTTTGTAGTAGTAAAAGAAAACCCAAAAAGATTTCTCATTTCTTCTTTTACTTGTTGGGAGCTTTCCCATGTAAATAGTTTTCTTTTCTTGTTTTCTTTTTTCTTCTTTAATTTGCTTTCTTCAGAAAAACGAAAAACTCCAAAAATATTTCAGTGTGTTTCTCTGAAATTCTTTTCTTTTGTTGAGTCATTGTAAGGAGAAGACCACGATGAAAATGTTGAGTGGCTCTCATATGCATTATTGTTGATCTAACAAAGATCCCATTTTACCTTGTCTTCTCCCGTGAATAAAATGCTTGCAGATTCCAGCTTAGTCCATGGCACAGTTGCACTATTATTATTTTCATATCATTCGGTCGCGCAAGTGAAAGGCAATAATGACGATGATTTGATGAAGTGACTGTGGCAAGGAAAAGCGGGTATGAACTCAACTTGTTCTTTGTTTTTGTAAATATGTTTAACTCAGTATCCACGATTCAGCATGTTATGATTAAACATTTTTATGATGACAATTAGAGATTATAGTTGCTCATGCCATGCTTAAGTAGCTAGGAGTGGATAATGATTTATCTTAGGTATCAACATGCATTAAAATGATTGTGATGTAGTATAATGATATGGTATCCTCCTCCGAATGTTTCGAGTGGCTTGACTTGGCACATGTTCACACATGTAGTTGATTCAAAACCAACATAGCCTCGATGATATTTATGTTCATGGTGTTTATATCCTACTCATGCTAGTATTCAATGTTGATTATTCATAATGCATGATTATGACCGTTTTCGCTCTCTAGCTGGTCGCTTCTCAACCTATTTGCTAGCCTTCACCTGTACTAAGCGGGAATCCTGCTTGTGGATCAAACCCCTTAAACCTAAAGTTATTCCAGACGAGTCCACTATATCTACCTATATGCGGTATTACTCTGCCGTTCTAAGTAAATTTGCATGTGCCAACTCTAAATATTCAAATGAACATCTGTTTTGTGTGCCCGTACCGCTCATAGAGCGACAGGGGGCGGTCAGTATCTTCCATGCTAAGCGGGTTATTCTCATGATGAGTGTTGATTCACTTGTCCTTGCACGAGAGGGGCTGGTAATCGGGATGCCCAGTCCCACTATTAAAATTGTAAAATAATAAAACAAACTCCCCCGGAAAGTTGTTGGTATGGAGGGCACCCGATGATTCGGCTAGCCATGGCTTGTGATTGTTGGTGGAGGGGGAGTAAACTTTACTTTACCGCTTGGGAACCGCCGCTAATGTGTTTAGCATGGAAGATATTGAAAACTCTCGGTCGTGACGTTGACAGGAAAGGCATACCTCCCAAAATTATATCTATCCCTGATTTAAGCTTCGATCTCTGGCACCTCTGCAAATCCATGCTTCCCTCTGCGAAGGGCCTATCTATTACTTTTATGTTATTTTACTTTTATTGTTGAGTCATCACCATGTCAAATAAGCACCAGTCCAGAGAGCACTATTGTCATTCTCATGCATTGTGAATAGTTAATGTTGTGTGCATCATGACTGGATCTCTTGTACCATGAATTACAATGTTTAGTCGCTGCTTGAACTTTGGAGGTGCTCTGCATTTATGTTTTGAGGTCTCGGAAAGGGCTAGCGAGATACCATGCTGTCATATTATATCATGATTGTTTAGACAAAGTGTTGGCATTTAAGATATCTTATTATTACTCGCTAGTTGATTATGCCATTGATATGAGTTAATATAATTTCTAAGAGTTATCATTTGCATGGTTAGTTATAATCTTTGCTGAAAACTTGGGTGCTATTTAAGCATATATATATATATACAAGAACAAAAGAGTTTGTAAAAGTTTTTCTTTATCACTTTCAGTTTGTCAACTGAATAGCTTGAGGACAAGCAATGAGTTAAGCTTGGGGGAGTTGATACGTCTCCGTCATATCTACTTTTCCAAACACTTTTTCTCTTGTTTTGGCCCCTAATTTGCATGATTTGAATGGAACTAACCCGGACTGACGCTGTTTTCAGCAGAATTGCCATGGTGTTGTTTTTGTGCAGAAAATCAAAGTTCTTGGGTTTGGATGAAACTTTTTGGAGAATTTTTATGGAATATATAAAAATTATTGGCGCAAGAATCAATAGAAGGGGGCCACCCAGTGCCCACGAGGCATCAGGGCGCGCCACCCCCCAGGCACGCCCTGGTACCTCATGGGGCCCATGTGGCTCCGTCTGACCTAATTCCAACGCTATAAATTCAGTTTCCCGAAGAAAAAAATAAGAGAGGAAGTTTTATTGCGTTTCACGATACGGAGCCGCCGCCACCTCCTGTTCTTCATCGGGAGGCCAGATCTGGAGTCCGTTCGGGGCTCCGGAAAGGGGGATCTTCCGGCATCGTCATCATCAACCATCCTTCATCACCAATTTCATGATGCTCACCGCCGGGAGTGAGTAATTCCTTCGTAGGCTTGCTGGACGGTGATGAGTTGGATGAGATTTATCATGTAATAGAGTTAGTTTTGTTAGGGCTTGATCCCTAGTATCCACTATGTTCTGAGATTGATGTTGCTATGACTTTGCTATGCTTAATGCTTGTCACTAGGGCCCGAGTGCCATGATTCCAGATCTGAACCCTTTATGTTTTCATGAATATATTTGTGTTCTTGATCCGATCTTGCAAGTTATATGCACCTGCTATGTGTTATGATCCGCATACCCCAAGGTGACAATAATTGGGATTCTTTCCGGTGATTGCCATAGTTTGAGGAGTTCATGTATTCACTAAGTGTTAATGCTTTGTTCCGGTTCTCTATTAAAAGGAGGACTTAATATCCCTTAGTATCCTTATGGACCCCACTGCCACGGGAGGGTAGGACAAAAGATGGCATGCAAGTTTTTATCGCAAGCACGTATGACTATATACGGAATACATGCCTACATTACATTGATGAATTGGAGCTAGTTCTGTGTCGCCCTAGGTTATGACTGTTACATGATAAATGTTGTCCAACAATATCACCGATCCAATGCCTACGAGTTTTTCACATATTGTTCCTTGCTAAGTTACTACTGTTGCCACTACTGTCACAATTGCTGCAAAACTACTACTGCTACCGTTACTATTATTGCTACTGCTATCAAACTATCATACTACTGTGCTACTGATCACTCTGCTGTAGATATTTAGTTTCCAGGTGTGGTTGAATTGGCAACTCAACTGCTAATACTTGCAAATATTCTTTGGCTCCCCTTGTGTCGAATCAATAAATTTGGGTTGAATACTCTACCCTCGAAAACTGTTGCGATCCCCTATACTTGTGGGTTATCATTAGTCCATAAAAATCATATAAAAGCCATATAAAAGTGCACCAAAATCATATAAAACTATAATAAACATGGCATGAATACTTCATAAATTATAGATATGTTGGAGACGTATCAGCATCCCCAAGCTTAATTCCTGCTCGTCCTCGAGTAGGTAAATGATAAAAGAAATAATTTATGAAGTGTGAATGCTAGCATAGTGCATAAGTTTGATCAATGATAATTTCAATCACTTTTCCTAGCATCAATATATATCATAATCTGTAGCTCATCTCATAAAACTTCTCATGATCAAGTAGCAAGCTATTCACATGTTTAAAGTATAGGCCATAAACTTTCTTGAAAACTAACAAACTATGTTCTCAGTCATCAAACAATTGCAATTCATCTTATTTTTAGGAAGGGTCTATGTAAGAGCTTTGATCCAGCAAATTCCACATACTCAACCATCATTTAGTCTTCCATGATTGCTGACACTCAAAGCATATTTTTAGAACAAACCGTTTCAGTCAAACACATAGGAAGATAGAGGCTTAATGTTTCGCCTCCCAACTTATTTATCTCAGGGATAATGTCAACAATAATAACTCATGATCATCTATATTCAACTGGATATATGTGTCTGGGTCTTTCCCTACCACATGATGCTTGCCAACTAGAGAATAATTGAGTTGAAACGAGAAGAAATAATATTGACTCTTGCATAAAAGTAAATACATAAAAGTAAATGCATAAAAGTAAAAGATAGGCCCTTCGCAGAGGGAAGCTGAGGTTGTCATGCGCTTTTTGTTGTTGGATGCACAAGGCCTTAATGCAAAGGAACGTCATGTTATATTGCCGCTTGTGATAGCAACCTTTATTATGCAGTCCATCGCTTTTATTTCTTTACCATCACAAGTTCATACAATGCTTATTTTCCCTTGCAATAAAAGATCATACATATTTTAGGAGCAATTTTTATTGCTTTTTGCACCGATGACAACTTACTTGAAGGATCTTATTCAATCCATAGGTAGATATAGTGGACTCTCATGGCAAGAAACTGGGTTTAAGGGTTTTTGGATGCACAAGTAGTATCTCTACTTAGTACGAATTTTTGGCTAGCAAAAGATCCTAAGTAAGCAACACATGTTAGAGGATCCATGACAATATAACTTCTATGTGAATATAAACAAACATAACTCATTACGTTGTCTTCCTTGTCCAACGTCAACTACTTGATCAAGCTTGAAAATAATTAATGGGGGCTCACAATCATAGAAGATGTCCAAGATAGTATATTTATATGTGAAATTTCTCTTCCTTCAAAATTCTTTCATGAATTGTTCAAGTGACCAATGCTATGTTTGTTAACTTTCAATAAATTTTACCACTTATACATCTTGTATGTGAAGTCACTACTCCCCATGGGACAAGCATATGAAGCATATAAATTTTAACTTTATGATATTCAATTCATTTCAACAATTTACTCATAGGATATAAGTGAAGAACAAGAGTAAATGACAAACTACCCCAAAAAGATATAAGTGAAGACCAAATGAGTAGTTAAGTAAGTAGGTAGCTATGTGAGGACTCTCTCTCTCATTTAAAAATTTCAGATCTCAAGTATTTTATTCAAACAGCAAACAAAATGAAAATAAAAGGACACTCCAAGAATAGCACAACTCATGTGAAGAAGCAAAAACTTAGGCTCAACCAAGACTAACCGATAATTGTTGATGAAGAAAGGTGGGATGCCTACCGGGGCATCTCCAAGCTTAGATGCTTGAGACTTCTTGAAATATTATATTGGGATGCCTTGGGCATCCCCAAGCTTGAGCTCTTGTGTCTCCTTAATTCCTCTCAAATCATGGCTTCTCCTAAATCTTAAAAACTTCATCCACATAAAACTCAACAAGAACTCGTGAGATAAGTTAGTATAAATCAACTCAAAACCTTAACATTCTCTACTGTAGCAAATCAAAAAAATTATAATTAAACATTGCATACTAAATGCCTCTGCATATTTAATAGTCCTATCCACAAATAGAAACATTAAACAAGCAAACATATGCAAACAATGCAACTATGACAGCAATCTGCCAAAACAGAACAGTCTGTAAAAGGGGAATAAGAATCCATACTTCCCTAACTCCAAAAATTCTGAAAAATTACCACGTGAAAGAAAACTCATGCATGCTTCCTGTGTAAAAATTTCAGATTTTTATCATGTTCTTACTAGTCAGGAATATTCTGGACATAACAGAAAACTTTCTGTTTTCAAACAGCAACACATGAACTTGCAAACTGAGCATGGTAAAGGCTATAGTTGGCATTTTATTGAACTAAAAGGTACAAAACATGATTATTGATAAATGGCAAGCAAATATCAACAAAAGAAAATGACGCTCCAAGCAAAACTCATATTATGTGACGAATAAAAATATAGCTCCAAGTAAGGTTACCGATAATGTTGAAGACGAAAGAGGGGATGCCTTCCGGGGCATCCCCAAGCTTAGTTGCTTGGGTATTACTTGAATATTACCTTGGGGTGCCTTGGGAATCCCCAATATTAGGGTCTTGCCACTCCTTATTCTCCTCATATCGATATCTCACCCAAAACTTGAAAACTTCAATCACACAAAACTTAACGGAGCTTGGTGAGATAGGTTAGTATGATAAAAATAAATCATCCACTTAGGTACTGTAAAGACAAGTTTCATAATTGTTCTCACATAATGCCTACTGTATTCTATCATTTCCACAATTTATATTACTCAATATAAGCTATGGAAACACTAAAATAAGCAAACTATGCATCGAAAACAGAATCTGTCAAAAACAGAACAGCATGTAGTGAGCGATTTAAAAACCATACTTCTTTATCTCCAAAAATTCTGAAAAATTAGTAAAATGTAAACAATTTGTAACCCAATAGTTTTTAAAAATTTCAGAATTTTCTCATGCTCTAGTACAGAATAGAAATTCCATCACTGGACGCAAAAGTTTCTGTTTTTGCACAGAATCAAATCAACAAGCATCTACACTATCCCAAAGGCTTTACTTGGCACATTATTGAAAGAAAACATAGAAAACATGATTACCCCAGTAGCTTAATCATGTGAACACATAAAAAAAAGTAGGGGTAAATGTTGGGTTGTCTCCCAACAAGCGCTTTTCTTTAATGTCTTTTTAGCTAGGCATGATGATTTCAATGATGCTCGCATAAAAGTAAAGAATTGAAACACAAAGAGAGCATCATGAATCATATTACAAGCACATTTAAGCCTAACCCAATTCCTATGAATAGGTATTTTGTGAGCAAACAATTTTTGGGAGCAAGAATCAACTAGCATAGGAAGGCAAAACAAGTATAACTTCAAAACTTTCAACACATAGAGAGGAAACTTGATAATATTGCAACACCTACAAGCATATGATCCTCTCTCATAATTATTTTCAGTAGCATCATGAAGGAATTCAACAATATAACTTTCACATAGAGCATTCTTTTCATGATCCACAAGCATAGAAATTTTATTACTCTCCACATAAACAATTTTCTTCTCATGAATAGTAGTGGGAGCAAACTCAACAAAATAGATATCATGAGATACTTGATTGGCATAATCCAATTGAAAATTAAAATCATCATGACAAGTTTCATGGTTATCATTATTCTTTATAGCATACATGTCATCACAATAATCATCATAGATAGCAACTTTGTTGTCATAATCAATTGAAACCTCTTCCAAAATAGTGGATTCATCATTAAATAAATTCATGACCTCTCCAAATCCACTTTCATAAATATAATCATCATAAATAGGAGGCATTCTATTATCATAATAAATTTTCTCATCAAAACTTGGGGGACTAAAAATATCATCTTCATCAAACATAGCATCCCCAAGCTTGTAGCTTTGCATATCATTAGCATCATGGATATTCAAATAATTGATACTAACAACATTGCAATCATGCTCATCATTCAAATATTTTATGCCAAACATTTTATTGAATTCTTTTTCTATCAATTGAGCACAATTTTCCGATCCATCATTTTCAAGAAAGACTTGACAAAGACGAATAATATGAGGCAACCTCAATTCCATTTTTTTGTAGTTTTCTTTTATAAGCCAAACTAGTGATAAACAAGAAACTAAAAGATTCAATTGCAAGATCTAAAGATATACCTTCAAGCACTCACCTCCCCGGCAACGGCGCCAGAAAAGAGCTTGATGTCTACTACACAACTTATTCATGTAGACTCGTGTTGGGCCTCCAAGCGCAGAGTTTTGTAGGACAGTAGCAATTTTCCCTCAAGTGGATGACCTAAGGTTTATCAATCCATGGGAGGAGTAGGTTGAAGATGGTATCTCTCAAACAACCCTGCAACCAAATACAAGAAATCTCTTGTGTCCCAAACACACCCAATACAATGGTAAATTGTATAGGTGCACTAGTTCGGCGAAGAGATGGTGATAAAAGTGTAGTATGGATAGTAGATATATGTTTTTGTAATCTGAAAATATAAAAACAGCAAGGTAGTAAGTCACAAAAGTGAGCACAGACGGTATTGCAATGCTTAAAAACAAGGCCTAGGGTTCATACTTTCACTAGTGTAATCTCTCAACAATGCTAACATAATTGGATCATATAACCATCCCTCAACGTGCGATAAAGAATCACTCCCAAGTTCCTATTAGCGGAGAACATAAGATAGAAATTGTTTGTAGGGTATGAAACCACCTCAAAGTTATCCTTTCCGATCGATCTATTGAGCTATTCCTATAAGTGTCACAAACAGTCCTAGAGTTCGTACTAAAATAACACCATATGATACACATCAACCAACTCTAATGTCACCTAGATACTCCAATGTCACCACAAGTATCCATGAGTTGATTATACGATATGCATCAAACAACTTCATAATCATAATATTCAATCCACACAAAGAACTTCAAAGAGTACCCCAAAGTTTCTTATCGGAGAAAAGATAATGAAAACGTGCAACCAACCCCTATGCCTAGATCACCCCATGGTCACGGGAATCCGCGAGTTGATCACCAAAACATACATCAAGTAAACCAATAGAATACCCCATTGTCACCACGGGTATCCACATGCAAGACATAAATCAAGTGTTCTCAAATCTGAAATATTCAATCCGACAATAACGAAACCTCAAAGGGAAAGACTCAATTCATCACAAGAAGATAGAGAGGGAAGAAACACCATATGATCCAACTATATTAACAAAGCTCGTGATACATCAAGATCGTGCCAAATCAAGAACATGAGAGAGAGAGAGAGAGATCAAACACATAGCTACTAGTACATACCCTCATCCCCGAGGGTGAACTACTCCCTCCTCGTCATGTAGACCGTCGGGATGATGAAGATGGCCTCCGGTGATGATTCCCCCTCCGGCAGGGTGCCGGAAAAGGGCGTTAGATTAGATCGTGGAGGTACATAGGCTTGCGGTGGCGTAAAAACTCATCTAGGTTAACTTTCGGGGGTTTCTGAATATATATAATTTTTTGGCATTGGAATCACGTGAAGAAGGGCCACAGGGGGCCCACGAGGCACCAGGGCACGCCTGGGGGGGTGGCGCGTCCTGGTGGCTCGTGCGGCCCCTGTGGGTCTTGTGGCCACCTCCCGAAGCTTCTAGTGTCTCTTATGTTCCAGAAAAAATCATAAAAAAGTTTCGCTGCATTTGGACTTCATTTGATATAGATTTTCTGGAAAACCAAAAACAAGCAGAAAACAGCAACTGGCACTGGGCACTAGGTCAATATGTTAGTCCATTAAAATCATATAAAAGTGCACTAAAATCATACAAAACTATAATAAACATGGCATGAATACTTCATAAATTATAGATACGTTGGAGACATATCAATGTCAAAGGGGGAGATAGGTCTACATCAAAGCTTATCACCACAAGCTCTTCCTTGTCAAAAGGGGAGAGAGAGATGCACCTTACAAGAGGAGAGAATGCTACATGTTTCTAGCTGGGGAGAAACATGATCTGTTTTTCTGGTTGCTCTAGTTTTCTTACCCTACCTACTCCCAATATCCAATATCAGATTCAGGGGGAGAGGAAGTTCTTTTAAGGGGAGACAACTATTTTCTTTTGGGGACATGTCTGCTTCTGACAGAAGTATTCACTTTGTAATACTTTCTTCTACATGTCATCCAAATCTTGGTTTCTTGTTGATCTTGCGTCTTTTTTTGGAGAAATTATCTTGTGTTATCTAACCTTGTTTTCTCAAGTGTATTTCTTCAGGTATAGGATCAAGAACTTCGAGGTAAGTGTGTGCATCATACTCATGTACATGATGATCTCTTGCTTTTGCACATATTGTTTGCAAGAAGATAGTCATGAACATGTAGGTACTTCAACTTCATTCTGTTGCTCTGATGCATATAGCCAAGATACATGTTACATGTGTATTTCTTTCACTTTGTGCTTCTACTTTCCATGAGCTATCATCTTTTTCTAGCTGCACATCTCTAGGGGGGAGCTCATACATGTTACATGTTTCCTTCAAAGCTTTCATACAATCTTCTGTTACATCTTTATTTGAAGCTTTTATTTATGTTGTCATCAATTACCAAAAAGGGGGAGATTGAAAGCACATTTGCTCCCTTGGTGGTTTTGGTAATTTATGCCAACATACATGTTGTTGGACTAATGCTTTTACCTAGTATATTTCAGACAAGTTCAACATTGGCATGGCAAGGACTAGAAGATGTGGAATCCCTCAAAATGCTAAGGATAATGATTTGCAAAGCTTCCAGACTCTACATTTTTGGTTAAGTGATCCAAGATCACATTGAGTCCATAGGAAAAGCCAATACTATTAAAAGGGGAAGAGGTTTTTATTATGACTCAATTGCTCAAATGCTTAGTGATATTGCTCCAAAACTCTCAAATACTTCTCCACTTCATTCCAATCCAAAACCCTAAAAGTTGATCTCGGTCCCACCGAAACATTCTTATCCGGACCCACCGAGATTGCTATCTACTCTGCCACAGCCAAAACCCTAACATATCGGACCCACCGAAATGGTTCTCGGTCTCACCGAGATGGCCTTACCAGCTCTCTGTAATTGGTTGCAATTACTTCGATCTAACTGAGTTGTTCCAATCGGTCTCACCGAGATGGCTTGCCAACTTTCTGTTGCCTTATTGCATTACTTCGGTCTCACCGAGATTATGCAATCGGTGCCACCGAAACGAGGTTCTGCCTTACCATTGCACTTCGGTTGCTCCGAAATGTTTTTATCGATCCCACCAAAAAACCTAACGTTCATGTCTTTCACACTAGTCGGTCTCACCGAGATTTTCATGTCGGTGTCACCGAGTTGGGTCAAAGACTTGTAACGGTTGGATTTTAGGTGAAGGCTATATATACCCCTCCACCACCCTCTTACCAAGTAAGAGAGCGATTAGAACGTGCCTACACTTCCACCATACAATTTCTGAGAGAGAACCACCTACTCATGTGTTGAGATCAAGATATTCCAATCCAACCATCTGAACCTTTATTTCTAGCCTTTCCCAAGTTGCTCTCCACTCAAATCCTTCTTCCACCAAATCCAAATCCGTGAGGAATTGTTTGAGTGTTGGGGAGACTATCATTTGAAGCACAAGAGCAAGGAGTTCATCATCAACACACCATTTATTACCTTTTGGAGAGTGGTGTCTCCTAGATTGGTTAGGTGTCACTTGGGAGCCTCCAAGATCATGTGGAGTTGAACCAGGGAGTTTGTAAGGGCAAGGATATCGCCTACTTCGTGAAGATCTACCCCGAGTGAGGCTAGTCCTTTGTGGACGGAAGCCATGGTGGAATAGGCAAGGTTGCTTCTTCATGGACCCTTTGTGGGTGGAGCCCTCCGTGGACTCACGCAGCCGTTACCCTCCGTGGGTTGAAGCCTCCATCAACGTGGACGTACGATAGCACCACCTATCGGAACCACGCCAAAAACCACCGTCTCTTCATTGCGTTTGATCTTCTATTCTCTACCCCATTACTTTCCGTACTCTTGCATGCTTTACTATTTCCGCTGCTCAATCTCTAGATATGCATGTGTTGGAAGTCTTGGTGATATCTTAACTTATGCCAAAATCTGCCTAAATTTCAAGAGAACTAAAAACTGCACCTTTGGTTGGTTAAGAGTCTATTCACCCCCCTCTAGACCTATCTCCTCGACCCTACAGGACTCTAATTTGCATGATTTGAATGGAGCTAACCCGGACTGATGCTGTTTTCAACATAATTGCCATGGTGTTATTTTTGTGCAAAAATAAAAGCTCTTGGTTGGACCTGAAAATTTACGGAGAATATTTTCAGAATATATAAAAAATACTGGCGAAGACAATTACCAGAGGGGGGCCACCCATGCGCCACATGCCCAGGGGGCGCGCCCACCCCCCAGGGCGCGCCTAGCAGGCTTGTGGGCACCTGGCAGCTCCGGTAACCCTAACTCCAACGCTATCAATACCTATTCATCCAGAAAAAAATCAGAGAGAAAGAATCATCGCGTTTTATGGTATGGAGCCGCCGCCACCTCCTGTTCTTCATCGGGAGGGCTGATCTGGAGTCCGTTCGGGGCTCCGGAGAGGGGGATTCGACGCCGTCGTCATCATCAACCGTCCTCCATCACCAATTTCATGATGCTCACTGCCGTGCGTGAGTAATTTCTTCGTAGGCTTGCTGGACGATGATGGGTTGGATGAGATTTACCATGTAATCGAGTCAATTTGTTAGGGCTTTGATCCCTAGTATCCACTATGTTCTGAGATTGATGTTGCTATGACTTTGCTATGCTTAATGCTTGTCACTAGGGCCCGAGTGCCATGATTTCAGATCTGAACCCTTTATGTTTTCATGAATATATTTGTGTTCTTGATCCTATCCTGCAAGTTATATGCACCTATTACGTGTTATGATCCGCATACCCCAAGGTGACAATAATTGGGATTCTTTCCAGTGATTACCGTAGTTTGAGGAGTTCATGTATTCACTATGTGTTAATGCTTTGTTTCGGTTCTCTATTAAAAGGAGGCCTTAATATCCCTTAGATTTCCTTATGGACCCCACTGCCACGGGAGGGTAAGACAATAGATGTCATGCAAGTTCTTACTATAAGCACGTATGACTATATACGGAATACATGCCTACATTACATTGATGAATTGGAGCTATTGTGTATCGCCCTAGGTTGTGACTGTTACATGATGAATGTCATCCAACACAATTATCCATCATCGATCCAATGCCTACGCTTTTTGCATATTGATCTTTGTTAAGTTACTTTTGCTGTTGCTGTTGTTACAATCACTACAAAACTGCTTCTGTTAATGTCTTCGTTACTATTGCTACTGTTACTACTGCTATCGAAACTATCATTCTACTGTGCTACTATACACTTTGCTGCAGATATTTAGTTCTTCAGGTGTGGTTGAATTGACAACTCAACTGCTAATACTCAAAAATATTCTTTGGCTCCCTTGTGTCGAATCAATAAATTTGGGTGAAATACTACCCTCGAAGACTGTTGCGATCATCTATACTTGTGGGTTATCAGGCGTCGATGATACGTCTCTGATGTATCTATAATTTTTTATTGTTTCATGCTATTATATTATCATTCTTAGATACTTTTTATGCAATTTTATAACATTTTTGGGGACTAACCTATTAACTCAGTGCCCAGTGCCAGTTGTTGTTTTGTGCTTGTTTTTGGTTTTACAGAATACCAAACATAGTCCATACGCTACGAAACTTTTTGATGATTTTTTTCTAGACATAAGAGACCCTAGAAGCTTCGGGGGTGGACCAGAAGACCTACGAGGAGACGGTGATACGTCCAATTTGCATCATGATTTCCTACTGTTATTTATAATGTATTTGATCATTATTTCACTTTATGATGCAATTCTTATGCCCTTTATCTCTTAATTTGCAAGATTTATATGAAGATGGTGAATACCGGCATCTGGAATTCTGGACCTGAAATAGCTACAGTAGAGATACCTTTCTACAGAGCTCCAATTGACTTGAAACTTCACGGAGATTTTTTATTGAATATATAAAAAATACTGGAGGAAAGAAATACCAGACGGGACCCACCAGTTGCCCACAAGGCAACAGGGCGCGACCCCCCCTGGGCGTGCCCTGATGCCTTGTGGGGCCCCTAGCTGGCCTCCGCCCCCCTCCTTCTGCTATATAGGCTCATTTACCCTGAAAAAATTATAGCGAAGACTTTCGGGACGAAGCGCCGCCGTCTCGAGGCAGAACCTGGGTAGGAGCAATTTTGCTCTCTGGCGGGGAAATTCCGCCGAGGATACTTCCCTCCGGGAGGGGGAAATCGAAGCCATCGACATCACCAACGATCCTCTCATCGTGGGAGGACCAATCTTCATCAACATCTTCACCAGCACCATCTCATCTCAAACCCTAGTTCATCTCTTGTATTCAATCTTTGTCTCAAAACCTCAGATTAGTACCTGTGGGTTGCTAGTAGTGTTGATTACATCTTGTAGTTGATGCTAGTTGGTTTATTTGGTGGAAGATTATATGTTTAGATCTATTATGCTATTTAATACCCCTCTGATCTTGGACATGAAGATGATTTGTGAGTAGTTACTTTTGTTCTTGAGGACATGGGAGAAGTCTTGTCATAAGTAATCATGTGAATTTGGTATTCGTTCGATATTTTTGATGATATGTATGTTGTTGCTTCCTTTAGTGGTGTCGTGTGAACGTCGACTACATGACACTTCACCATCTTTGGGCCTAAGAGAAGGCATTGTGGAGTAGTAATTAGATGATGGGTTGCTAGAGTAACAGAAGCTTAAACCCTAGTTTATGCGCTATTCCGTAAGGGGCTGATTTGGATCCATATTTTTCATGCTATGGTTAGATTTATCTTAATTCTTCATTCGTAGTTACGGATGCTTGCGAGAGGGGGGTAATCATAAGTGAGAGGCTTGTTCAAGTAAGAACAGCACCCAAGCACCGGTCCACCCACATATCAAATTATCAAAGTAGCGAACGTGAATCAAACAAACATGATGAAAGTGACTAGATGAAATTCCCATGTGTCCTCGAGAACGCTTTGCTTATTATATGAGTTCGTTCTGGCTTGTCCTTTGCTACAAAAAGGATTGGGCCACCTTGCTGCACTTTTGTTACACTTGTTACTTGTTATGAATTATCTTGCTATCAAACTACTCGTTACCGCTACTTTCAGTGCTTGCTGAAAATACCTTACTGAAAACCGCTTGTCATTTCCTTCTGCTCCTCGTTGGGTTCGACACTCTTACTTATCGAAAGGACTACGATTGATCCCCTATACTTGTGGGTCATCAAGACTCTTTTCTGGCGCCGTTGCCGGGGAGTGAAGCGCCTTTGGTAAGTGGAATTTGGTAAGGAAACATCTATATTACGTGCTAAAATTTACTGTCACTTGTCACTATGGAAAGTAATCCTTTGAGGGGCTTGTTCGGGGTATCTTCACCTCGACCGAAAGCAATAAGAGTTGCTCCTCAACCTACTGAACCTACTGAAAATATTTATTATGAAACTCCTTCGGGTATGATAGCGAAACTGCTAGCTAATCCTTATGCAGGAGATGGAATGGTGCATCCTGATATGCACTTGATATATATAGATGAAATTTGTGGATTGTTTAAGCTTGCAGGTTTATCCAGAGATGGAGTTAAGAAGAAGGTATTCCCTTTATCTTTGGAGGGAAAGGCATTGACATGGTATAGGCTATTGGATGATACTGGAACATGGGATTGGTACTGGTTGAAGCTGGAATTTCACTAGAAAATTTATCCTATGCATTTGGTTCATCGTGATCGGAATTATATATATAATTTTTGGCCTCGTGAAGGAGAAAGTATCGCTCAAGCTTGGGGGAGGCTTAAGTATATGTTGCACACATGCCCCAATCAGGAGCTCTCAAGAGAAATAATTATTCAGAACTTTTATGCTTGGCTTTCTCATAATGATCGGTCCATGCTCGATACTTCTTCTACTGGTTCCTTTATGAAGAAAACTATTGAATTCAGATGGGATCTTCTTGAAAGAATTAAACGTAACTTTGAAGCTTGGGAAATCGACAAAGGTAAAGTGTCAGGTATAAATCTTGAATTTGATTGTGTTAAATCTTTTATGGAAACTGATGCTTTTCATAAGTTTAGTACTAAATATGGACTTGACTCTGAGATAGTAGCTACCTTTTGTGAATCTTTTGCTTCTCATGTTGATCTCCCTAAGGAGAAATGGTTTAAGTTTCATCCACCTATTGAATTAAAGGAAGAACCTGTTAGTGTTAAAGAAGAAACAATTGTTTACAATGTTGATCCAGTTGTGCCTACTGCTTATATTGAGAAACCTCCTTTCCCTGTTAGGATTAAGGAACATGCTAAAGCTTCAACTGTGGTTAACAAAAGTAAATTAGAGCACCTAGACCTTCTGAACAAATTAAAGTTGAACCTAATATTGCAATGGTTAAGGATCTTTTGGCGGATAACATTGATGGACATGTCATATATTTCTGTGATGAAGCAACTAGAATTGCTAAGCCAGACACTAAAGATAAAAATAAACCCGTAGTTGGCATGCCTGTTATTTCTGTTAAAATTGGAGATCATTGCTATCATGGTTTATGTGATATTGGTGCTAGTGTGAGTGCTATTCCATTTACTCTTTATCAAGAAGTCATGAATGATATTGCACCTGTTGAGATTGAAGATATTGATGTCACCACATTAAGCTTGCAAATAGAGATACTATTGCACCACTTGGGATTGTTAGAGATGTTGAAGTCTTGTGTGGTAAGATCAAGTATCCTACTGATTTTCTTGTCCTTGGATCTCCACAAGATGATTTTTGTCACATTATATTTGGTAGACCCTTCTTGAATACAGTTAATGCTAAGATTGATTGCAATAAAGAAACTATGAGTGTTAATTCTGGTGATATATCGCATGAGTTTAATTTCTCTAAATTTCGTAGACAACCTCATGATAAAGAATTATCCAATAAAGATGAAATTATTGGACTAGCCTCTATTGATGTGCCTCCTACTGATCCTTTAGAACAATACTTGCTAGACCATGAAAATGATATGCATATGAATGAAAGAAATGAAATAGATGAGTTGTTCTTTAAGCAAGCACCTGTCCTCAAACAAAATTTGCCTGTTGAAACATTAGAAGACCCTCTTCCACCTAAGAGTGACCCTGTGTTTGAATTAAAGCAATTACCTGATACACTTAAATATGCTTATCTTGATGAAAAGAAGATATATCCTGTTATTATTAGTGCTAACCTTTCAGAGCATGAAGAAAAGAGATTACTTAAAACTCCGAAGAAGCACCGTGCAGCTATTGGATATACTCTTGATGATCTTAAGGGCATCAGTCCCACTTTATGTCAGCATAAAATTCATATGGAGCCAGATGCTAAACCAGTTGTTGATCATCAAAGAAGGTTAAATCCCAAGATGAAGGATGTGGTAAGAACTGAAATATTAAAGCTTCTGGAGGCAGGTATAATTTATGCCATAGCTGATAGTAGATGGGTAAGTCATGTTCATTGTGTTCCTAAGAAAGGAGGTATTACTGTTGTTCCTAATGATAAAAACGAACTTATCCTACAAAGAATTGTAACAGGTTATAGAATGGTAATTGACTTTAGAAAATTAAATAAAGCTACTAGGAAAGATCATTACCCCTTGCCTTTAATTGATCAAATGCTAGAAAGATTATCTAAGCATACACACTTTTGCTTTCTAGAAGGTTATTCTGGTTTCTCTCAAATACCTGTATCACCAGAAGATCAAGAGAAAACCATATTTACTTGTCCTTTTGGAACTTATGCTTTTCGTCGTATGCCTTTTGGTTTATGTAATGCACCTGCTACCTTTCAAAGATATACGACTCCTATATTCTCTGACTTTTGTGAAAAGATTGTTGAGGTTTTCATGGATGATTTTTCCGTTTACGGAACTTCTTTTGATGATTGCTTAAGCAACCTTGATCGAGTTTTGCAGAGATGTGAAGAAACCAATCTTGTCTTGAATTGGGAGAAGTGCCACTTTATGGTATATGAAGGTATAGTCCTTGGGTATAAATTTTTTGAAAGGGCTATTGAAGTTGATAAGGCTAAAGTTGATGCAATTGAGAAAATGCCATGTCCTAAAGATATCAAAGGTATAAGAAGTTTCCTCGGTCATGCTGGTTTCTATAGAAGGTTTATAAAAGACTTCTCTAAAATTTCTAGGTCTCTTACTAATCTCATGCAAAAAGATGTACCATTTGTTTTTGATGATGATTGCGTAGAAGCCTTTGAAATACTTAAGAAAGCCTTAATTTCTGCACCTATTGTTCAACCACCTGATTGGAACCTACCCTTTGAAATTATGTGTGATGCTAGTGATTATGCTGTTGGTGCTGTTCTAGGACAAAGAGTTGATAAGAAATTAAATGTTATTCATTATGCTAGAAAAACTCTAGGCAGTGCTCAAAGAAATTATGCTACGACTGAAAAAGAATTTTTAGCAGTTGTGTTCGCATGTGATAAATTTAGATCCTATATTGTTGATTCCAAAGTTACTATTCATACTGATCATGCTGCTATTAAATACCTTGTGGAAAAGAAAGATGCTAAGCCTAGACTTATTAGGTGGGTTGTTTTGCTACAAGAATTTGATTTGCATATTGTTGATAGAAAGGGAGCTGAGAACCCCGTAGTGGATAATTTATCTAGAATGGAAAATGTTCTTGATGACCCACTTCCTATTAATGATGATTTCCCTGATGAACAATTAGCTGTGATAAGTGCTTCTCGTAACACTCTGTGGTATGCAAACTATGCTAATTACATTGTTGCTAAATATATACCACCTAGTTTCACATACCAACAAAAGAAAAAGTTCTTCTTTGATTTAAGGCATTACTTTTGGGATGACCCACATTTATATAAAGAAGGAGTAGATGGTATTATCAGACATTGTGTACCTGAGCATGAACATGAACAAATCCTACGGAAGTGTCACTCCGAGGCATACGACGGACACCATGCGGGAGACAAAACTGCACATAAGGTATTACAACCTGGTTTTTATTGGCCTACTCTCTTCAAAGATACACGTAAGTTTGTCCTTTCTTGTGATGAATGTCAAAGAATTGGTAATGTTGGTAGACGTCAGGAAATGCCTATGAATTATTCACTTGTTATTGAACCATTTGATGTTTGGGGTTTTGATTATATGGGACCTTTCCCTTCCTCTAATGGGTATACTCATATTTTAGTTGCTGTTGATTACGTTACTAAGTGGGTAGAAACTATTCCAACTAGTAGTGCTGATCATAACACTTCTATTAAAATGCTTAAAGAAGTTATATTTCCGAGGTTTGGAGTCCCTAGATATTTGATGACTGGTGGTGGTTCACATTTTATTCATGATGCTTTCCGTAAATTGCTTGCTAAATATGATGTTAATTATAGATTTGCATCTCCTTATCACCCTCAGTCTAGTGGTCAAGTTGAACTGAGTAATAGAGAAATCAAATTAATTTTGCAAAAGACCGTTAATAGATCCAGGAAGAATTGCTCTAAGAAACTTGATGATGCATTACGGGCTTACAGAACTGCTTATAAGAATCCTATGGGTATGTCTCATTATAAAATGGTCTATGGAAAAGCATGTCATTTACCTCTTGAGTTAGAACATAAGGCTTACTAGGCAATTAAAGAACTTAATTATGATTTTAAACTTGCCGGTGAAAAGAGGTTATTTGATATTAGCTCTTTAGATGAATGGAGTGCTCAAGCTTATGAAAATGCCAAGTTATTTAAAGAAAAGGTTAAAAGATGGCATGATAAAATAATTCAAAAACAGGAATTTAAAGTGGGTGAGCAGGTTCTATTGTACAACTCTCGTTTTAGATTCTTTGCAGGGAAACTTCTCTCTAAATGGGAAGGACCATATATCATCGAAGAGGTTTATCGCTCCGGAGCTATCAAAATCAACAACTCCGAAGGCACCAACCCGAGAGTGGTGAATGGGCAAAGAATTAAGCATTATATCTCAGGTACACCCATTAATGTTGAAACTAATACTATTCAGACAATGACACCGGAGGAACACATCGAAGAGTCCTTCCGGAACACCCCAGAACCCTAAAAAGGGGTAGTTATGTGATACGGTAAGTAAACCGACTCCAAAAATTCCATAAAAAATATTTCTGTCCATTTTGCAATATTAGAAAAAATACAAAAATAAGAAACAGCCGAGAGGACCCACGAGGAGGTCACAAGGCAACTGGGCGCGACCCCCCTGGGGCGCGCCGTGTTGCCTTGTGGGCCCCTCCTGTGCCCTCCCGACTCCGTTTTCCTCTCGTATGCTTGTTTTGCAAGATAAAAATTATTTATATATACCCATTAATGTTGTAAGTTTCTCCTCTGTTCTTGTTTCGGGCTGTTTTTCTGACAGATCTAGATCACCATGGCGTCTCCAAGCTCGTCCAAGGACAAGTTCTACGAGAAGGTCATCAACCCGTACCTACCGGAGGTGATGAAGCATCCTCAAGCCATTGAGATGCGTGAGGGGGTGCTCCATATCCGGGATGTTCAAGGACCTAAGAAGACCGGGAGCGAGAATGCCAGGTTGGAAGCGGTGGAACAGGAGATCTTCAAGTGCCAGAGGATGGTGGAGCGCGGACTTAGTGCTATCCACTCCATGATCACGGAGTTCATCCATGAGCACAAGGTGGACAGCAGGAATATTGGGGATGTCATCTCCAAGCTCAATGATCGGATTCATCATCTTCAGGCCCAAATCTATGATCTACAAAACCAAATTTTTGAGTATGAGGCCAAGTTCAAAGGTATGAGTTTAGCTGCAAATTTCAGGACTCCGGAAACACGTTCATCCTTTTATGATGGAGAGCCTATGCCATGGAAGATGGAGGACAAGCCTACCACATCATCACCACCATCACCGAAGAAGGAGACTTGAGTACATGGGTATGGGCACCACCCATGGCTTGTGCCAAGCTTGGGGGAGGTGCCCCGGTATCGTATCACCATCACTTTTATCATCATTATCTATCTTAGTTTGATCCTTAGTTATTTCATGATTTAGAGGAATAAAGTTTTAGTATGATTTAATTTCAAGTGCTTGCGTTGTGATCTATCTATCTATGTAATCGTGCGTGAAAGTTATATAATAAAGAGTAGTTGAGTTGAGTGTTTCGCTTTTGTTGATCTAATCTTAGAAATAAAATAAAGAGAATAAGAAGTAAGATCATATGCTAATCCCATGGGGAGTGATGACTTCACATAAAAGAAGTATAATTGATAAAACTTGTTGGAAGTTGACAAACATAGCATTGGTCATTGTTGCAATTCATGAAAAAGTAATAAAGGAAGAGAGGTCTCACATATAGATATACTATCTTGGACATCTTTTATGATTGTGAGCCCCCATTAAATATTCTATGTCAAATAGTCGACGTTGGACAAGGAAGACAACGTAATAAGTTATGTTTGCTTATATTCAAATAGAAGTTATATTGTTTTGGATCCTCTAACATGTGGTGCTTGCCCCCTATCTTTTGCTAGCCAAAAATTCCGTACTAAGTAGAGATAATACTTGTGCATCCAAAAACCCTTAAACTCAGTTTCATGTCATGAGAGTCCACTATATCTACCTATGGATTGAATAAGATCCTTCAAGTAAGTTGTCATCGGTGCAAAAGTAATAAAAATTGCTCCTAAATATGTATGAACTTTTATTGTAAGGGAAAATAAGCTTTGTACGATCTTGTGATGGTGGAGAAATAAAAGCGACAGACTGCATAATAAAGGTCGCTATCACAAGGGGCAATATAAAGTGATGTTCCTTTGCATTAAGAGTTTGCACATCCAAAAATAAAAAGCGCATGACAACCTCTACTTCCCTCTGCGAAGGGCCTATCTTTTACTTATGTATTTACTTTCATGCAAGAGTCAATAGTATTCTCCTCTATTCCGTTTTTATTTTTCTCTTTTGGCAAGCATCATGTGGTGGGGAAAGATCTAGACATATATATCCAGTTGAATGTAGGTGATCATGAGTTATTATTGTTGACATTACCCTTGAGGTAAATACGTTGGGAGGCGAAATTATAAGCCCCTATCTTTCTATGTGTCTGACTGAAACTTTTGCTCCATAAGTATGTTGTGAGTGTCAGCAATCATAGAAGACTAAATTATAGTTGAGTATGTGAACTTGCTAAACAAAGCTCTTACATAGACTCTTTCTGATAATATGATGAATTGCAATTGCTTCAGTGACTGAAATCATAGTTTGTTAATTTTCAATACGGTTTATGGTTTATACTTTAGCTTATGAATGAATTGTTACTTTTTCATGAGAAGTTTTATGATGATATATTGCTGTTATAATAAAGATCATGATGCCTTCATGTCCGTATTTTGTTTTATCGATGCCTCTCTCTCTAAACATGTGGTCATGATTATCGATTTCGGCTTTCGCTTGCGGACAAGCGAGGTCTAAGCTTTTGGGGGAGTTGATACGTCCAATTTGCATTATGATTTCCTACTGTTATTTATAATGTATTTGATCATTATTTCACTTTATGATGCAATTATTATGCCTTTTCTCTCTTAATTTGCAAGATTTATATGAAGAGGGAGAATATCGGCAGCTGGAATTCTGGACCTGAAATAGCTACAGCAGAGATACCTATTCTACAGAGCTCCAATTGACTTGAAACTTCACAAAGATTTTTTTATTGAATATATAAAAAAATACAGGAGGAAAGAAATACCAGAGGGGACCCACCAGTTGCCCACAAGGCAACAGGGCGCGACCCCCCCTGGGCGTGCCCTGATGCCTTGTGGGGCCCCTGGCTGGCCTCCGGCCCCCTCCTTCTGCTATATAGGCTCATTTGCCCTAACAAAATTATAGAGAAGACTTTTGGGACGAAGCGCCGCTGTCTCGAGGCGGAACCTGGGCAGGAGCAATTTTGCTCTCCGGCGGGGCGATTCCGCCGGGGATACTTCCCTCCGGGAGGGGGAAATCGAAGCATCGACATCACCAACGATCCTCTCATCGTGGGAGGACCAATCTTCACCAGCACCATCTCATCTCAAACCCTAGTTCATCTCTTGTATTCAATCTTTGTCTCAAAACCTCAGATTGGTACCTGTGTGTTGCTAGTAGTGTTGATTACATCTTGTAGTTGATGCTAGTTGGTTTATTTGGTGGAAGATTATATGTTCAGATCCTTAATGATATTCAATACCCCCCCTGATCTTGAACATGAATATAATTTGTGAGTAGTTACTTTTGTTCTTGAGGACATGGGAGAAGTCTTGTCATAAGTAATCATGTGAATTTGGTATTCGTTCGATATTTTTGATGATATGTATGTTGTTGCTTCCTTTAGTGGTGTCGTGTGAACGTCGACTACATGACACTTCACCATATTTGGGCCTAAGGGAAGACATTGTGGAGTAGTAATTAGATGATGGGTTGCTAGAGTGACAGAAGCTTAAACCCTAGTTTATGCGCTATTCCGTAAGGGGCTGATTTGGATCCATATGTTTAATGCTATGGTTAGAGTTATCTTAATTCTTCTTTCGTAGTTGCGGATGCTTGCGAGAGGGGGTAATCATAAGTGGGAGGCTTGTTCAAGTGAGAACAGCACCCAAGCACCGGTCCACCCACATATCAAATTATCAAAGTAGCGAACGCGAATCAAACAAACATGATGAAAGTGACTAGATGAAATTCTCATGTGTCCTCGAGAACGCTTTGCTTATTATACGAGTTCGTTCCGGCTTGTCCTTTGCTACAAAAAGGATTGGGCCACCTTGCTGCACTTTTGTTACACTTGTTACTTGTTACGAATTATCTTGTTATCAAACTACTCGTTACCGCTACTTTCAGTGCTTGCAGAAAATACCTTACTGAAAACCGCTTGTCATTTCCTTCTGCTCCTCGTTGGGTTCGACACACTTACTTATCGAAAGGACTACGATTGATCCCCTATACTTGTGGGTCATCAGACGGCAAGACAACAGGGTGCGCCCTAGGGGGGTAGGCGCACCCTGATGTCTCGTGGGCCCCTCATGTGGCTCCGTCTGACCTAATTCCAACGCTATAAATTCTCAAATATTCCAAAAGCCCCAGAGAGCCACCGGAAACAATTTTTCCGCCGCCGCAAGTCTCTGTTCTTTCGCGATCCTATCTGGAGGCCTTTTTCGGTAATCTGCCGGAGGGGGAATTGATCATGGAGGGCTTCTACATCAATTTTGCTGCACCTCCGATGATGTGTGAGTAGTCCACCACAGACCTACGGGTCCATAGTGATTAACTAGATGGATTTCTCTCTCTCTCTCTCTCTTTGATCTTCAATACAATATTCTCCTCGGAGATCGATCCGATGTAATCTTCTTTTGCGGTGTGTTTGTTGGGATCCGATGAATTGTGGGTTTATGATCAGATTATTCATTGAAAGTAATTGAGTCTTTTCTAAACTTTATTATGTATGATTGTTCTAGCTATGTAATGGTTTCTGATCTATCCGTTTGGCTTAGCCAACTTGATTGATTTATCTTCAGTGGAAGTGGTGCATAGTAGTAGGTTCAATCTTGCAGTGTCCTCACCTAGTGACAGAAGGGGTAGCGAGGCACGTATTGTATTGTTGCTACTAAGGAGAAAACGAAGGGGTTTAATCATATTGCTTGGTTTTATTCTATCTACATTATGTCATCTTGCTTAAAGCATTACTCCGTTTGTGATGAACTAAATACCATAGATGCAGGCACGAGTCGGTCGATTGGTGGAGTAATAGTAGTAGATACATGCAGGACTCGGTCTACTTGTCACGGACGTAATACCTATTGATGTCTACTACACAACTTTATTCTTGTAGACTCGGTTGGGCCTCCAAGCGCAGAGTTTTGTAGGACAACAACAAATTTCTCTCAAGTGGATGACCTAAGGTTTATCAATCCATGGGAGGTGTAGGATGAAGGTGGTCTCTCTTAAACAACCCTGGAATCAAATACAAGCAATCTCTTGTGTCCCCAACACACCCAATACAATGGTAAATTGTATAGGGGCACTAGTTCGGCGAAGAGATGGTGATACAAGTGTAGTATGGATAGTAGATATAGGTTTTCGTAATCTGAAATAATTAAAATAGCAAGGTAACAAGTAATAAAAGTGATCACAAACGGTATTGCAATGCTTGGAAACAAGGCCTAGGGTTCATACTTTCACTAGTGCAATCTCTCAACAGTGCTCACATAATTGAATCATATAACAATCCCTCAACGTGCGACAAAGAATCACTCCAAAGTTCCTAGAAATAGCGGAGGACATAAGATGAAATTGTTGTAGGTAGCGAACCACCTCAAAGTTATCTTTCCGATCAATCTATTGAGCCATCCCTATAAGTGTCACAAACAACCCTAGAGTTCGTACTACAATAACATCATATGATACGCATCAATCAACTCTAATGTCACCTAGATACTCCAATGTCATCACAAGTATCCGTGAGTCAATTATTCGATATGCATCAAACAATTTCAGATTCATAATATTCAATCCAACACAAAGAACTTCAAAGAGTACCCCAAAGTTTCTATCGGAGAAAGTAGGATGAAAATGTGTATCAACCTCTATGCCTAGATTACCCCAATGTCACCACGGGAATCCGCAAGTTGATTACCAAAACATATATCAAGTGACTCAATAGAATACCCCATTGTCACCACGGGTATCCACATGCAAGACATACATCAAGTGATCTCAAATCCAAAATATTCAATCCGATAATAATGAGACCTCAAAGGTAAAGACTCAATTTATCACAACAAGATAGAGGGAAGAACACCATATGATCCAACTATATTAACAAAGCTTGTGCTACATCAAGATCGTGCCAAATCAAGAACGAGAGAGAGATCAAACACATAACTACTGGTACATACCCTCAGCCCTGAGAGTGAACTACTCCCTCCTCGTCATGGAGACCGCTGGGATGATGAAGATGGCCTCCGGTGATGATTTCCCCCTCCGGCAGGGAGCCGGAAAAGGCCTCCATATGAGATCGCCTCGGAATAGAGGCTTGCGGCGGCGGCGTGGGAGTTCTAGGTTTTTTCTGGGGGGTTCTATATTGATAGGATTTTTCAGCGTTGGATTCACGTCAGGGGGGGTATCAGAGGGAGTCACGAGCTCAGGTGGCGCGCCCTAGGGGCGGCTCGCCACCCAGGCTCATGGCTCCCCTAGACACCTTCCGGCTCCCTCCTGAAGCTTCCTGGGTCTCTTATTTTCCATAAAAAATCACCGTAAAATTTCATGGCATTTGGACTTCGTTTGGTATGGATTTTCTGAAAAACCAAAAACATGCAGAAAGCAACAACTGGCACTGGGCACTAGGTTAATAGGTTAGTTCCATAAAAATCATATAAAAGTGCACCAAAACCATATAAAATTGTTGTAAACATGGCATGAATACTTCATAAATTATAGATACGTTGGAGACGTATCACCTATATACATGATCATGCCATGAATATCGTCATAACTATGCCCTTTTCTATCAATTGCCCAACAGTAATTTGTCTACCCACCATATGCTATTTTTATGAGAGAGAGAGAGATGCCTCTAGTGAAAACTATGGCCCCCGGGTCTATTTTAATCATATTACAAAAACCAAAAATACCTTGCTGCAATTTATTTACTTTTATTTTACTTTGCAATTTATTTATCTACCACTACCAGATTTGATCCTTACAATTAATGAGTACAAGGGGATTGACAACCCTCTTGCCCGTGTTGGGTGCAAGTATTTGCTCTTGTGTGTGCAGGTACTGTTGATGGGCGTTTGTGTGGTTCTCCTATTAGTTTGATAACCTTGGTTCTCTACTGAGGGAAATACTTATCCGCTACTATATTGCTTCACCCTTCCTCTTTGGGGAAAATCCCAACGCAGCTCACAAGTAGCAGCCGACAACACTATAGGATCCTCCTCGACCAATAGCTGCATCAACATTAATTTTCACCAAGTCTTCGGGAGGGGCAATCCACCCTGTGGTCCGATGTGCTGCCGTAGTAGGAGCCAACGGTCTCGGAGGCTCGATTTCTCCGATGTCCCTCAAATATGATTGCACGAAGCCATGTATTGATATCGGGCTTTGATAAATGTCTTCGTGGATAGCTTTGCGACGGGCTCCCCAAACCGCCCAAAGGGTGACTGCCAGTGTTGTGAAATGAGCATGCGATAACGACTCATGCATTGATAACAGCCACGATCTAGCATTGAGCTCCCCAGTCGCACTCATCTGCTCGACTATCTCATCCGCCGACAACGCCCACGTACTCCTAGCCAACGAGCATTCTAATAGTGCATGCCTCCATGTATCCTCGGCTCCGTAGAAGTGACACGAACTAGTTTGACATGTTACGATGGTGTAGAAGGCCGGCTGTTGGCATAGAATTCTGAGCAAACCGCCATAAAAAATTCTTAAGCTTCGAAGGAACTTTTAGACTCCACATATTCGTCCACCCGGTGCTCTCAACCTGTAAATTGGAGACACCCTGCTGCTCATTCAACCATCCTTCCCTCCTCATCTTCGTTCTCTGGATCATCCGATATGCAGATCGAACAGTGAAGTTACCCTTTACCTCCTCACTCCAGGCCCAGAATCATCAACTTGATGCGTACACAGGGGAATCTTGAGGAATTCTTCGGCATCTATTGGGATAAAAACTGATCTGATTCCCTGCTCGTCCCATGAAGAAGAAGTATGGTCAATGAGTTCAGAGACTTTCTGAGGTGGCTTCGTAGTTAGACATGTGATTGGCCTCTTGAAATTATCTCTTGGGATCCAATTTTCGTCCCATATGCTTGTGGTTTCTCCATCCCCTATTCTCTTAATCAAGCCCTGAATCATCTTGTCTCTTCCATCCATGATAGCTTGACAAATCTGTGAGGGGTGTGACCCTAACGTGGCTTCCAACAAAGAAGTACCCGGGTAGTAAACCACTTTCAAGATTAGCGAACTGAGAGCAGTAGGATGGTGCAATAATCGCCATGCTTGTCTTGATAACAAAGCAAGGTTGAAGTTCTCCATGTCTCGAAAACCGAGGCCTCCCAAATGCTTGGGCTTAGTGATCACATCCCATGACACCCAACTTGGTTTTCTCTTCCGCTGTTTACTACCCCACCAAAACTGTCTAATCAGAGATGTTATGCTCTCACACAAACCTCGTGGTAGGAGAAAACAAGCCATAGAATATACCGGTATAGCCTGTGCAACCGATTTTATCAAAACTTCCCTTCCACCCGCGGATAGTAGCTTCTCCATCCATCCTTTGACCTTCTCCCATACTCGATCACTTAGATACCTGAACATTCCTTTTCTCAAAAAAAAAAAAGATACCTGGACATTCCATTCTTTGACTGACCCACATCGGTAGGCATACCTAGGTATCTGTCACTCAAGGACTCATTTTGCACATTCAACATAGTCTTAACACTTGCATGAACCAACTGTGGACATCCTTTGCTGAAAAAGATAGAAGATTTATCATGGTTTATTCTCTGTCCCGATGCCAAGCAATAGTTCTCCATTAGGTTTGATACTACAACCGCCCCCTCTGTACTTGACTTAAAAAGCAGCAGGCTGTCATCAGCGAAAAGAAGATGGTTCACAGCTGGGACTGTAGGGGCCACCTTAACTCCACCTAGAGTTGATGACGAAGAACTGGATTTCAGGAGGCACGAAAGGCCCTCTGCCGCTATTAAGAAAAGGTATGGGGATATTGGATTTCCCTGCCGAATACCTCTGCTTGGTGTGAATTTCTCAAGTTTCTCACAATTAAAAAGGACTAAAAAGGAAACAGACCGGACCATGCCCATCACTATCTGTACCCATGGAGGTGCAAATCCCAACTTTAGCATCATAGCCTCAAGGTAGGCCCATTCCAGTCTTTCATATGCCTTCATCATATCCAGCTTCAAAGCACAGAAGCTATTCTCCTTGGACTTGCTTCGCTTCATAAAATGTAAGCACTCATACGCCGTGATGATGTTATCAATAATCAACCTTCCTGGTACGAACGCTGACTGTTGCTTAGAAATAATGTCTGGAAGGATTTGCTTCAAGCTGTTTGCAACAACCTTGGATGCAATCTTGTATAATACATTGCAAAGACTAATTGGTCTGAACTGAGACAACAGGGATGGGTTCTTTACCTTCGGTATTAACACTAACACGGTATCATTTATGCATTCAGGGCTCTCCTCCCCTCTCACAATTCTCAAAATTGCTTCTGTTACCTCTTTGCCGCATACATCCAATGCCGCTGATAAAAATGCGCTGGAAAACCATCCGGGCCTGGTGATTTGGTTGGGAACATCTGAAAAAGGGCGATCTTTACTTCGTCACTGGTGTAAGGAGCACATAAAATGTCGTTCATATCTGTCGTGACTTTGCTCGGAACAGTATTGAGGACCGCCTCCATATTGGTCACCCCTTCCGACGTGTACAAAGTGGAATAGAAATCATGCACCATTACCTTCAATTCCGCCGGATCATCTACCGACACACCAAGGGCGTTCTGAAGTGCTTTGATCATATTCTTCTTCCGTCGAATACTAGCCCTTAAATGAAAGAACTTGGTGTTCTTGCCATCCAAAGTCAACCACTCGACCCTAGACCGTTGACGCCACATGATTTCCTCTCGATGATACATTTCGACAAGCTTCTCATTGATCTTTAGCTCAGCACACGTTGGTACAGTCCTATTAGGATCCGACTGTAGCTTCTCAAGCTCCCTCTTCAAATTCTGTATTTCTTTGCGAACGCTGCCAAAAGTGGAATTGTTCCAGCGTGAGAGACCATTGGCCAGATCCGAGAGCTTCCTTCGTAAATCCTCCACCCTGGAACACGTGCCCGACGAGGCCCAGTTAGAGCTGATTGCTTCCTTCAGATTCTCATGACCCTCCCACATCACTTCATATCGGAAAGATTTTTTGATGTTCGGCCTCTGCTCCGTGTGCATATCCACCAGTATAGGCCTGTGGTCTGATGTCACTGCCGTCAGATGTTGAAGGTCTACCAGAGGAAACTTCGGATGCCAATCTGCCGATACTAATGCACGGTCAAGTCGTACTCTTGTGAAAGTTCCTCCCACGACCTTTTTCTCAAAGGTCCAGAACCGGCCTGAGTAGCCGATATCTAGCAACATGCAAACGTCAACGGTGTCCCGGAAGGCTTGAATTTGCGCGTTACTTCGTTGGCCAACTCCATCATGTTCTTCCGTAGATGCTCTAAAAAGAAGTTGTTGTTGAGTGTTTTTTGACAAGGCAGCCTGCAGCGTCCACCCAGGGCCCAAAACTCTCTGACCAGCTTGGGGCCAGCCCAAATAATAATTTGTACCCTAGTTTTGGGTAAGGGAAGGAGACGGCCCAAGCTCGGCCTGCTACAGTTCCGCGGCATAAATTTCACAACGACCTTATCTTCCTCCTTTGCTCAAAATTTGAACGGTGCCGTCCCCCAAATCGACTTCCCCACCCCCCGCCCCCTCCCCCCAACGGCAGCCAGAGCACAATGGCTAAACCCAACTCGTACGAGGAGCAGCGCAGGAGGCAGGTGGAGGAGAACAAGCGGAAGCTGGAGGAGCTGCGCCTGCACCGCCTCTCCGTCGCCGTCCGCGAGGCCGCCGTCAAGCCGATGCCGGTCAGTTCAAGGCTTCAAGCCCATGCCTCCTTCGTGACAAAAGGTCTCGCCTTTCTCTGCTTCGTTGTCTGGTTCCTTACCCAGTCCGACTTGCTTGGTGCCGCAGACCAAGATGCCGAAGCGGTGGCTCGACGCCCCGACTCGGCGGTCCGGCCGGGTCGCCAGTCTGCCCAACCAACCTAATTACCGCGACAAGAAAGCCCGGAGGCACACCCAAACTGTTCTTTCCATCGATTTTTTTTATGCATAGGAATAGGAAGTACTTACTACTCCATTACTTGATTGTCTTTCAGGGGGGCATATGTCGACAGAAGGCAATTGCCACCTGATGTGTACGCCACCGACGAAGCGAGCGCCTACGCCATCACCAAGGCTGAAGAGCTCAAGAGCCAGCTGTGCTCCGACCACCCCTCCTTCATCAAGCGCATTTCCTATAAAACTGCCACAGCTAGCTGCCTGGTAAAGCAAGATGACTACCATTGACAATGCATTGTTTCCATCCCATCTGTTCGGTAATGGCTTACTGGACAGTAATTTGATTTGGTCGGATATCTTGCAGTGCATCCCTCCGCGATTCAAAGAGTGGTATCTCCCGTGGTGTGATGAGATGATTTTTCTGATGGATGAAGAAGATGTTGAGTTTCATTTGCCTTACTATGCGCTAAGTGGTACCATCGGCACTGGGTGGAAAATGTTCGCCATCGGTCACAACCTAGCTGATGGTGATTGCTTGGTGTTCCAGCAAGTTCAGAAAACAAAGTTCAAGGTGAGACTCTTAAAGTTATTCTAGAGCCCTGTTGGGAACTCGGGATATCCTTTAAAACCACATGTGGTCAGAGTTAACAAGTCATTTCTTATGGATTTTCTGTGCAACTCGTTGCATCATAAATGAGAATTATGATTCTATAGCTTCTAAAATTTTGCTTGGTGAGTTAATGGTGTTATCCACATGAATGTTCAAGTGTTTAAGTTCAATGTTTTTGTGCAGCCAAACAATGATGTCATGTTGACTGAGTTTCCTACATCACGAAACTAGAATTGCAAATGAACAAAAAGGGATCACCAAGACATAATGATAGGGATGATCCATGTATGTTAATGTAAGTATGACTAACTATGCAACCTTTATTATGTAACGCAGCTCTACATAATTAGAGCAAGTTCCTACTACGAAAAGGACCACTGTTGACGCCTTTAGCTTCAACTATTGCGACCACAACAGCCAACAGGTAAGTTTATCTTACCATCATCTGCATTGGTTCACAATAATTCAAGTGTTAAAAAATATAATTCCAGTTACTATGTAACCATTTCCTTTTACTATGATGCTTCGTGCTACACCTTTACAGTTTACCATACAGTAGTCTTGAAGAGGAAATTCCCGCTTACCATTTTTTTTATTCCTAGATGCTCCTTGTTTTGCTGCTGTGCACGATAGTTAAACTATGACGAGTTAAACATCATGTTGAAATTCCACAAAAAAACATCATTTTGAAGGTTAAACAGTCAATTTGTATAAAAGAATTAACTATACTCTATGAATCATTACTTCCAAACTTATTCCACTTCTCTGTAGCCATGTTAAGCTGTTCAGTACTCCGCCATCAACCAGCACCTGTGCACAGCAGTATATTGTAGAGATGTAAAGTTGCTATTTTGCTTTTGTGAGCGCCGAACATTAGCCTGACTTGATATCATGTTTCGATTCCCATAAAAAATATAGTATCCATCTTTTTTTTCCTTATAAATTGTGTAGACTAATAGATGTAGAACTGAATCAAATTAGTTGCTTCACCTTAGCCTTTATACTATCTAACTAATTGGTTTGCTCAGTGCCTTGCAGGATGGAAATATATGACTGAAGCGAAGATCAATGGGAGCTTTGCTGTCCTGAAGTTTAATCTATTAACATGGAATGAAGAATGGTAGTGGAAACAAAGTATTTCATTTGGTTGAGTCTTTGTCTCTAGAAACTATCAAATGTACCCTTTTCAGACCTTAAATATATTTACCTATGTATTTTCGGATATATTCGCTTTTAAATTATTTAATGCACCGATGCTTTGGTTTCTGAACATACTATGCAGCATTTTGTAATGCATGTCGTATAGTATGTTGTATTTTTTTATGTAATCATGCATGTGTATGCACAGTCATCGTGTCAAGATGTTATCACAACAAAAAAATTGTTGGGATGCCTATCACATCAATTTTTAGTCTCCCACCACAATCTTTTTGTTGCTACCACAACAGAACATTTTTCAGTTGCAATAGTCTATCACCACGGTAGTATTCTTTGGTGTGATAACCATTTGCTATGGAATAAACCAAAGCATCATCTTATTATTGTAACAGTACCATTTGGGGCGTATTGCTACGGGAAAAAATGTTGTATTATCTCATCTCTGTTGTAGTGAGTATATTTGCAAATCCTTCGTTAACTGATTAGTAGTCTTTTTGCAACATCAACCTATTTTTCCTAATAATTAATTCTACTTGACTAATAGTTTGAGGATGCTAAGGTGATGACACTCTAGAACTGTTTTTAATGCACCATGCAACAAATGAGAACCACCATCAGTCATTAAATGTCTAAAAGCTTCAAACTTAAGTACTCCCTTCCTTCCAGTTTATTAGGTCCATCTAAAAAACAGAAATTTCCTAATTGTAAGGCTTATTGTCTTGGGGATAGGCAAATTTCGCTATGCCTACACTAAATTATGCCAAACTTTGATTCTCAATGTGGAATTAATCATTGCACTATGGGGCGTGCATGTAGCATTAATATGCTTTTAACACTTTATTAAATTCTTTTTAGTTGATGTGATTTGTAAGATGAGCCTAATAAATTGAAAAGGAGTTAGTATTATGATAGATTATTTAGTTGGAATATCATCAACCCATTTAGTGACATAATCAACAATAACTAAAATATGAGTATTAAAATCCAATACATCAAATGGTTCAATAACTGATGAATAATTCAACTGAATTTCTTGCCTAGTCTTTGACATTCATCACATGATTGAGCGAATTTATGAGCATTTTAAATAGAGTAGGTCAGTAAAAAGCAAATTATAATACTTCACGTGTATTTATTTGTCCATCATGATGTCATTAATAAAGACTAGAATGACACTTCTCAACATTGCTTCCTGCTCAAACTCAGGTATAAGCATTCCCCCTCCCCCCCCCCTATGTTTGCATCTCCTCGGCTCCCTCCCACTCTTGCACCTCCTACTCTTGTGTGTGTCCTTGCTCCAACCAACATAAAATAGTTTGCCTCGTTGTTGTTTCTAGCTGTAGACGGGCGACTACCATTGAGGTGACCACTACCATTGTCCTCCTTTCTTGATTGTCTATGCATAGGGTTTAGCGTGGTTTGAGAAACGAAAGGCTGCATTGGAAAGGATGAGATGGGGGTGGGGGGTGTGTGAGTGGCGGTGGTGGTTGGCGGCGAAGATGTTGTGTGGTGAAGTCTGCCAAGAGAGAGAAAGAAAATTAACGAGGGGCCACAAGAAAGGGAGAGGTAAGAGGCGAGAGATAACGCTTGGCTCTGGTCAATCGAGTCAATGCGTGAGATGGTAATTTTGCCGACCTGGCTGCACTAAGACGCGTCGAATTAAGTCAGAGTTGAACCTGTCGAATTAAGCCAGCAAGTAATTTAAGACGGTTTTTGTAACTTTGAGGGGGTAAGGGCATCTCCAACGGCAACCCGTAGATTTCCTCCCGCATCCGTCCGCGGGCAGGGGGGGCCAGTCCGCGGACACGGATACGGCAGGACGCCATCCAACGCTAGCCGCATATATCCGGCCTTTTTTTTCAAGTCTGCACGATCAAATAGACGATCAAATAGCCGCATGCATAGGATATAGACGTTCAAATAGCTGCATGCAGCACTAGTTCAAATTTAAAAAAAAAATTACATTCCAACATTGTTGTCCCCTTTCACCGCCCACTGATGCTCAATCAGATCTTCCTTCAGCTGCTCGTGAGTTGGTCGATGCCGAATTTGTTGATGCATTTGAATAAACTCTTCAAATATGGCCGGATTCTGGTCCGGAAGTTGAATAGGATCACCCATGTGATAACCCACAAGTATAGGGGATCGCAACAGTTTTCGAGGGTAGAGTATTCAACCCAAATTTATTGATTCGACACAAGGGGAGCCAAAAAATATTTGCAAGTATTAGCAGTTGAGTTGTCAATTCAACCACACCTGGAAACTAAATATCTGCAGCAGAGTGATCAGTAGCACAGTAGTATGATAGTTTGATAGCAGTAGCAATAATAGTAACAGTAGCAGTAACGGTAGTAGCAATAGTTTTGTAGCAATTGTGACAGTAGTAGCAACAGTAGTAACTTAGCAAAGAACAATATGTGAAAAGCTCGTAGGCATTGGATCGGTGATATTGTTGGATAACATTCATCATGTAATAGTCATAACCTAGGGCGACACAGAACTAGTTCCAATTCATCAATGTAATGTAGGCATGTATTCCGTATATAGTCATACGTGCTTGCGATAAGAACTTGCATGACATCTTTTGTCCTACCCTCCCGTGGCAGCGGGGTCCATAAGGATACTAAGGGATATTAAGGCCTCCTTTTAATAGAGAACCGAAACAAAGCATTAACACTTAGTGAATACATGAACTCCTCTATCGGGGCCGGATTTTCGGGACACAATATCCCAGAAATTAACCCCTCGTGTCGTCACCAGCCCAGGATTACTGTTACTGGTGGACACGCCCTTGTTACAGATTACCAAGCAATTACAAGAATTGGATACAAGACCATAAAGGTCTAATGATACAACAATGATTTCTAGTGAGGATGACGGAAGTGACTCGTGGTTCTCCAACGCCGGTGGGGCTCCATTCCCACAGGAACGGTTGACCAGGATAATTCCTATCCTGCGTGGCTACTATCCTAGGCTCCGCATGGACGTCGTGGTAATACTCCTTGTCGAAATCCTGACCTGGCCAATTAAATAGCCAAGGACAAGCCTGTGAGTATGTTGGAATGTACTCGCAAACATTATGAACAAAAGATATACCGAATGCATATGATCATGATGGGTTAAATGATATGCTCATGCTGACTGAAATTTAAAACATGGCATGATAAATATTAGCATGTGCAGAAAAATGAGTATATAAAATGTCAGTGACAAACCAAAAATATAAGTGGAGAATCGGGCGAGACAGGACCGCCCGAGTATCCAAGAGAAATGCCAAACGGGTGTCTAAAAGAGAATCGGGCAAGACAGGACCGCCCGAGAACTCAAGCGACGCCACGAGAGGTCTTGAAAAGAAATGCCAATCGGGTGTCTAAAAGAGAATCGGGCAAGACAGGACCGCCCGAGAACTCAAGCGACGCCACGAGAGGTCTTGAAAAGAAATGCCAATCGGGTGTCTAAAAGAGAATCGGACGAGACAGGACCGCCCGAGAACTCAAGCGACGTCACGAGAGGTCTTGAAAATAAAATTGAGTGTCCGGGGTAGTCCAGCCAGCCCCTGAGACACTCGGGAAGTAAAATAAGAGAAACGGGTTAGTCCATAATAATATGCATAGTAATAAAAAATATTCACAACCATAATATTCATGATAACAAAAATATCCATGACAGCGTTAGTGATGAAATGATAATATTCTGTAAAATAATTCATGCTCAATTTAATTATTTCCTTCGGAGGCCGACACTAAGACCGACACTTGACCAACCCAGACTGTAGTCCTTAACCGCGGACACGGCTATTCGAATAGGTATAACTCTGCAGAGGGTGTACTCTTTACCCACAAGTAAAGGATTTCTTTAGCCAGCACCGAGATGCTGACTAATTCCAATTACGACCTTTGGGTTGAAAACACACCTGACCAGCACACACCAGTTTAGCTTTCCGGATGCCAGGAATCACCCAAGGCATCGTTCAAGAAAAACTCTAAGACGGGGAGACTACAATCTCGAATAGCATGGGATCACTATTCATACGCGCGGATTACATGGGGTGCCCCCCTCTCGGCCTAGCCGGATACACCCATGCCCCCTGACCAGGTGACATGCCTACCAGAGGCCTCTGGTATCTTTCACCATGGCCCCTCTGTACGGTGTGTGCGGGAAAGGGGTTAACAACTTACTGAACTATACCCTACCTGCGGCAGGGACCTATGGTAGCACTGATCAAGTTTGGGGGTTATCGGAACAAGACTCGATCTATGGTCGACTCAGGATGTTTAAGTTTTCCTGCAGTGGTTAGCACAATGAAGTGTTCTTTCAACAGTAACACCAAAGCAGGGCCACAGCCCTTGCATGTCCCAACATGCATAACCAACAAGGCATGATCACGTTTCGATGTGATCACCCTCCTACCGGTAACGGTATTTCTCTTATGCCTGCTCCTGCAAGTTAGTCATGACAAGCACACATTGCACGGTACGAGGAAACATGCCAACACTACATGCATGCAAATTCTATCTGATTTCAACATATGCATGATTCAATTATTTCTTGCAAACATTTAACCATGCAATCACCATATCAAGTGTTCAAGATGCTTGCCTTGAGCATGCAGAAATATTGGGTGCACTCCAAAATTTTTGAAAATTTTATCTTCCCTCCATTTCCTATTTTCAAAAATATAGAAGTTACCATACAAAGCAAAAACAGTAATAAAAAGTTGATTGGAAAATTTTGAAATAAATACTAAAATAAACTAGACGAAAAATGAGGAATTTCAGAAAAAGAATCAAATTATTTGGAGTTCATATGATTTACTTAGGGAATTACTAAGCTGAAAGAAATACAGAATTGGACTTATTTAATAAATCCAGTAGAGTTAAACTTATCAAAAATGTTCACCCTAGCTATATTAATAGAGCTTGATTTTAGAAGTCTTCAGAAATTTGAATCATCAAATTTGGATTTGAAATGGACACTGTGGAAATATTTGAAATCTACTCAAAAAGAAAAAGAGAAAAGCAGAGGTGCGCCCTAACCGTGATTTAGTCGGACAGTGTCACTGGGCCGGGCCCAGCTCTTAGCCCGCGGGGAGACGGCGGCGTCGAAGGCGTACTCCCTGGAGTACGTTTCCCCCGCAGGGAAAACGCAACCGCAGTGATACGCTTCTGGAGAGGAGGATATGCACTAAGTCGAAAGGCGCTTCCACTTAACAGCGCGCGGTGACGGCTTTCTCACTGACGGTGGGTCCCACCTGGCCCACTATCAGGTTTGACTGGTCCAACCGCCCGCGTCTTCTTCTCCGGCAGAACAGGGCGGGGGTTCCGTCGTCCGGCGCCGGCGAACGGCGGCGCCACTCAAGGTGGTGAGCACGGGGTTGGGCTCGGGAGGAACTGGCGATCATGATGAGGGATGGCACGGTCGTCGTGAAGCCCTACCTCGCTGGCGGCGAGGGCTCCCGAGAGGCTCCAGCGGGCATCGGAAGAGGGCTTTCGCCCACGGATTAGCTTCGGCCAAATTGAGGAGGGATACGGATCCGTAAAATTGAGAGAGAGTTTCTGGAGAAGAATCGGAGGAGGGGGAGGCTCTGGGACGACGAATTCGACCGAAGCGCGGCGGCAGCCGTAGTTGCCAGAGGCGGAGGAGATGACCACCTCTGATTCGGTTGACTGCTTCGGGAGGCTCTCCGAGGAGGGAAGGGATGCTGCTGTGTAGCGAGGAGAGCTCGGGTGACTTATATAGGCACGGAGGAGGTCGGTTGCGTGACTTTCCAGAGACGGCAACGATGGCCATTAATGGTGAAGAAAGGCGGTGGCCGTGGTCGATGGTGGTCGGCGGGGTTCGGTAGGGACGGTGGCAACTCGCAGTTAAGGCGAGGCGTGCTGGCTGGCTCGGATTGGAGCCAGGCGCCATGGGCGGCGCCGTGACAGCGATGGGCGAGAGTCGGTGGCGGTGCTGGCCAGCGCCACTGGCCAGGCTTGGCTGCGGGCGACTTCGGGGAGGCTCCAACGGGTGCAGGTGAGATGCAGGAGAGGGAGAAGTGAGCTTGGGGAGGGCAGCAGAGGCATGGCAGGGTCTCGAGCGCCGTTGGCTGCAGCCCGAGCGCTCTGCTCGCGCTCTGGACACGCACCTGAGCTGCTCGATGAAATGCCATGGGGTTTTAGGCCGATCCAAATGATCCAATTTTTGGCAGGGTGGTGTTTTCAAAGATTTAAAGGATGCTGGACATGCTAGTTTGGAGAGAGGAGCTTCTGTCTTTTGCAAGTTCAAAATCTTGCTAAACTCTGCCATGCACATCACCTGTTTGACAGAATGCCAGAGCCATGCAGGTGATTTTGTTGATGATAAAACTTGGCAGGATGATGTCTCCTTAGATGTGAGTGATGATGGTGGAGTCTGTTTGGTCAAATGAAAAACTTTGTAGTGCAAGTTTGGAAGAATTTCAGTTCTGGACCCAAACTACAGGGAGTAATTTGGTGAACTTAAGAGTTGTAATTGGAGCTGAGATTCTGTACTTAAGGGTTTCTTAGGAAGGACTATGAGTGGGAATAATTTCAGAATTGTTGGGGCAAGGAAAATTAGGGTTGCAGTTATAACCTAGGAAAGGGACAGAATTGAAAGGAGGAAGTTGTGCTCAAAATTTTCAAAAGACCAAGATGGGTTTTTGCATAAAAGTGATCTATAGGCATCACATGACCTCTCATATTTTTTGTAGAATTTTCAAAGAATTATTTAAAATAGTTGTAGTGCAACAGAAGCATTTATAGTATTGAAAAAGTTGTTAAAAGAATTATTTTGAGGCAAATTTTATTATGAAAATAATTCCTACTGTTATTAAGGTATAAATGAAATGATTTAAGAGGTCTGCCAAAGCTCATAATATTTTACCAAAAAATTTAAATGGAGGGAAGAATTTTGGAAAACAGGAAACGGAAAAGACTCTGAAAATAATAAAAGACCCAATATAAATCAAAATTTTATTTCTGGCCAAATTTTATTTAATAAAAATATGGTTAAATTTTTGGGGTGTTACATCCTCAAACTATGGCAATCACCGGAAAGAATCCCAATTATTGTCACCTTGGGGTATGCAGATCATAACACATAGCAGGTGCATATAACTTCCAAGATCGGATCAAGAACACAAATATATTCATGAAAACATAAAGGGTTCAGATTTGTAATCATGGCACTCGGGCCCTAGTGACAAGCATTAAGCATAGCAAAGTCATAGCAACATCAATCTCAGAACATAGTGGATACTAGGGATCAAGCCCTAACAAAACTAACTCGATTACATGATAAATCTCATCCAACTCATCACCGTCCAGCAAGCCTACGAAGGAATTACTCACTCCCGGCGGTGAGCATCATGAAATTGGTGATGAAGGATGGTTGATGATGACGATGCCGGAAGATCCCCCTCTCCGGAGCCCCAAACGGATTCCAGATCTGGCCTCCAGATGAAGAACAGGAGGTGGCGGCTGCTCCGTATCGTGAAACACAATAAAACTTCCTCTCTTATTTTTTTCTCTGGAATTGTGAATTTATAGCGTTGGAATTAGGTCAGACGGAGCCACGTGGGCCCCATGAGGTACCAGGGCGCGCCTGGGGGGGGGGGGTTGGCGCGCCCTGGTGCCTTGTGGGCACTGGGTGGCTCCCCTCCAGTAGGTTTTGGCTCCAGTATTTTTTATATATTCCATAAAACATCTCCAAAAAGTTTCATCCAATTCCAAGAACTTTTATTTCTGCACAAAAAACAACACCATGGCAATTCTGCTGAAAACAGCATCAGTCCGGGTTAGTTCCATTCAAATCATGCAAATTAGGGGCCAAAACAAGAGCAAAAGTGTTTGGAAAAGTGGATATGACAGAGACGTATCAACTCCCCCAAGCTTAACTCATTGCTTGTCCTCAAGCAATTCAGTTGACAAACTGAAAGTGATAAAGAAAAACTTTTACAAACTCTTTTTTTCTTGTATCTATATATATGCTTAAATAGCACCCAAGTTTTCAGCAAAGATTATAACTAACCATGCAAATGATAACTCTTAGAAATTATATTCACTCATATCAATGGCATAATCAACTAGCGAGCAATAATAAGATATATCAAATGCCAACACTTGTCAAAATGATCTTGATATAATATGACAACATGGTATCTCGCTAGCCCTTTCTGAGACCGCAAAACATAAATGCAGAGCACCTCCAAAGTTCAAGCAGCGATTAAACATTGTAATTCATGGTAGAAGAGATCCAGTCATGATGCACACAACATTAACTGTTCACAATGCATGAGAATGACAAAAGTGCTCTCAGGTCTGGTGCTTGTTTGAGAAGGTGATGACTCAACAATAAAAGTAAAATAACATAAAAGTAAATAGATAGGCCCTTCGTAGAGGGAAGCATGAATTTGCAGAGGTGCCAGAGCTCAAAGCTTAAATCAGAGATAAATAAAATTTTGGGAGGTATGCCTTTCCTGTCAACGTCACGACCGAGAGTTTTCAATATCTTCCATGCTAAACACATTAGCGGCGGTTCCCAAGCGGTAAAGTAAAGTTTACTCCCCCTCCACCAACAATCACAAGCCATGACTAGCTGAATCCTCGGGTGCCCTCCATACCAACAACTTTCCGGGGGAGTTTGTTTTATTATTTTACAATCTTAATAATGGTACTGGGCATCCCGATTACCAGCCCCTCTCGTGCAAGGACAAGCGAATCAACACTCATCATGAGAATAACCCGCTTAGCATGGAAGATACTAACCACCCCCTGTCGCTCCATGAGCGGTACGGGCACACAAAACAGATGCTCATTTGAATATTTAGAGGTGGCACATGCAATTTTACTTAGAACGGCAGAGTAATACCGCATATAGGTAGATATAGTGGACTCATCTGGAATAACTTTAGGTTTAAGAGTTTTGATGCACAAGCAGCATTCCCGCTTAGTACAGGCGATGGCTAGCAAATTGGTTGAGAAGCGACCAGCTAGAGAGCGAAAACGGTCATAATCATGCATTATGAAAAATCAACATTGAATACTAGGATGAGTAGGATATAAACACCATGAACATAAATATCGTGAAGGCTATGTTGGTTTTGAATCAACTACATGCGTGAACATGTGCCAAGTCAAGCCACTTGAAACATTCAGAGGAGGATACCATATCATCATACTACATCACAATCATTTTAATGCATGTTGACACTTAAGATAAATCATTATCCACTCCTAGCTACTTAAGCATGGCATGAGCAACTATAATCTCTAATTGTCATCACAAACATGTTTAATCATAACATGCTGAATCATGGATACTGAGTTAAACATATTTACAAAAACAAAGAACAAGTTGAGTTCATACCCGCTTTTCCTTGCCACAGTCACTTCATCAAATCATCGTCATTATTGCCTTTCACTTGCACGACCGAATGATATAAAAATAATAATAGTGCAAGAGTGCCGTGGACTAAGCTGGAATCTGCAAACATTTTATTCAAAGGAGAAGACAAGGTAAAATGGGCTCCTTATTGGATCAACAATAATGCATATGAGAGCCACTCAACATTTTCATCGTGGTCTTCTCCTTACAATGACTCAACAAAAGAAAAGAATTTCGGAGAAACACACGGAAATATTTTTGGAGTTTTTAGTTTTTCTAAAGAAAACGAAATAAATAGGAAAACAAAAAACGAGAAAAACTATTTACACGGGAAAGCTCCCGACAAGTAAAAGAAGAAACGAGAAATCTTTTTGGGTTTTCTTTTACCACTACGAAACTACAACTAATTAAACTAGAAAGAAAAACCGAAAAGAAACGAGAAATGTTTTTGGATTTTCTCAAGTTTTTCGAACACACAAGATGAAAGCGAGAAAATAAAACTAGCATGGATTATACAATGAAAAAGTATGAACACCGACAACAGAAATGAAATGTGTAAGCATGAATGTAATGTCGGTGAGAAATACGTACTCCCCCAAGCTTAGGCTTTTGCCTAGCTTGGTTCACTGCCATGGCTGTCCTGGATAGTAATCGAAATGGTAGCTCATAGAGGCATTCCGAGCTGCCTCCTCAGCCAGACGAGCAGCCTCGAGAGCCGCATTGTACTCGCGCACCTCACTCTCATGAAGAAAATATCTCTGTTTGTTCTGAAAATCAAAGAGGACAGGAGCAGGCAAAGCAACATACACAGAGTGATATTTATTAAAAACTAAGTTATATTCATAACCCTGTGCGTTGCGTTTTAAAAACCTATGTTCTCGCATTGCTTTGAAATTCAAATATTTATAAGGCAAGAGGGGATCATTGAATTTGGGCGAGACCCCTAACTTTGCAGCTAAGCGGGAGGCATAAACTCCTCCATACAAATCACCACTACCCGCATTACGCTGCAGCCTACGTGCAACAATAGCCCCAAGATTATAAAGCTTGCTACCGGTCAAAGCTGTATGAATAAGACTCAGATCAGGGGCGCAAAGTGCACTACAATCTTGCTTACCAACAACGCATTTACCATTAAAAAGCACAAAATACCGAATAGCGGGAAAATGAATGCTAATTATTCTGGCCTGCGTGATTCCCCTATCCTCACCGTTGCAAAGGCTGCTGAGAAACAACTCATAATCAGATCTTGGTGGTTCATCTAATGAACCCCAATATGGAATTTTGCATGCATCACAGAATTCTTCTAGAGGCATATTATAAGATTTGTCATAGAGGTGAAATAAAACTCTAGAAGTGCGCTGGTGATAGTCAAAGTTCTAAGTAAAGGAATGAGTGAGGTTGTAATGCTGTGGTGGCTTATCTACGATAAAGGCGGAGAGCTCGGCATTGTGAATATATTGGTCAAATTCTTCCTTGATGCCTGCACCTAGCATGAACTCGTTGCACGGCCATCGACACGATTTTGCTTCGGCACCTCGCACTGAACTTGCCCTTGGTTCTCATATGATTGGCGTGCCGAGCTTTAACTTGATGATGCTTCCGAGGGCCTCCTCCTCGAAGAACTTCTCCGGAAGATATTCATTTTCCTAAGAACAATTTCTGAAAATAATTGGGCCACAAAATGATATCATTAAAACTTCACAAGATTAATAGGAACTACTCATATGGATGTCTAGAGGCTATATCAAGCATTCAAACTACTTGGAACTCAAAGAATTCAACATGCAAGCTCATTTTCTGTAGCACCAGGAACATCTAATTTTGCAAAATATAATCCACTAGAGCAAAAACTAATTGGAGCAACGGAGGAGTTACATACCAAGGAGCAATCTCCCAAAACAGTTTTGGAAACGGAGCTCCGAGCAAAGAGATCGAAAATTTCAGTTTTGTGAGCAAGAACATGAGAGAGAGCTACCAGGAATTTTTGCTAGAGGTAAGAGACGAAGTGAGCTGAAGGAATAAGTGAGGGGGGCCCTGTGGGGCCCACGAGATACCTGGGCGCGCCAGGGGGGTGGCGCGCCCTGGTGCCTCGTGGGCACCTGGGGCACCCCCCTGGTATGTGTCCGGTGCCAAAAATTCTTAAATATTACATAAAAATTCATATCAAAATTTTATTGCATTATGAGCACTTTTATTTCTGGGCACTTTTTATTGCACGGATAAATCAGAAAACAGGATAATCATGGCATTTTATTGCATTTAACTAAAAATAACATAAAATAAAAAGTGGGTACAGAAGGTTGTGCTTACTAAATTCATCGACCACATGCCCCTAAAAAAGAATCCATTAATAAGGTTGATCAGGTCTTATTAACAAACCATTTCCGAGTAACATGAAACCGAAGAACTTTCGTATAACACTAAGTTACCTCAACAGGGATATGCATCTCCCCAATAATAAGAGTTTCATATTTCTTTTTAACAGTAGGAAGAGGGATTTGAAAACTTCCAATAGCAATTGTCAGAGTCTTTTCAATAATATGAATACCATTTACTTGAAACTGTTTCTTCGGAAAGTGCACCGTATGTTCATTACCATTAATATAAAAAGTGACATTGCTTTTGTTGCAATCAATAATAGCCCCTGCAGTATTCAATAAGGGTCTACCAAGGATAATCGACATGTTGTCATCCTCGGGCATATCAAGTATAACAAAGTCTGCTAGAATAGTAACATTTGCAACTACAACGGGCACATCCTCACAAACACCGATAGGTATGGCAGTTGATTTATCAGCCATTTGCAATGATATTTCAGTGGGAGTGAGTTTATTCAAATCAAGTCTTTTATATAAAGAGAAAGGCATAACACTAACACCGGCTCCTAAATCACACAAAGCAGTTTTGACATAATTTATTTTAATGGAGCATGGTATAGTTGGTATTCCTGGATCTCCTAGTTTCTTAGGTTCTCCATCCTTAAAAGAATAATTTGCAAGCATGGTAGAAATTTCAGCTTCAGGTATCTTTCTTTTATTTGTGACAATGTCTTTCATATATTTAGCATAAGGAGGCATCTTTATAATATCAGTCAAACGAGTTCGCAAAAAGACTGGCCTACGCATTTCAGCAAAGCGTTCAAATTCTTCCTCATCCTTTTTCTTAGATGGTTTAGGAGGAAAGGGCATGGGTTTTTGAACCCATGGTTCTCTTTCTTTACCATGTTTTCTAGCAACGAAGTCTCTTTTATCATAACGTTTATTTTTAGAAGGTGGGTTATCAAGATCAACAGCAGGTTCTATTTCAACATCATTATCAGGTTCTTTATCATTATCTGGTTGGATGTCCACATGAGCATCATCATTATTATTATCATCAGGTGGTTGTTCATTACCAGAGTGTGTTTCAGCATCAGAAATAGAAACATCACTACTATCTTCTAAGGGTTTTTCTACCTCAGGTTCACTAGAAGTATGCAAAGTCCTATCATTTTTCTTTTTCTTTTTCTTTTTAGATGGACTAGGTGCATCAACATTAATTCTTTGAGAATCTTGTTCAATTCTTTTTGGGTGACCTTCAGGATAAAGTGGCTCCTGAGTCATTCTACCTCCTCTAATCTTTACTCTAACAGCATGATCATTGATACGTCTCCAACGTATCTATAATTTTTGATTGTTCCATGCTGTTATAATATCAATCTTGGATGTTTTTATAATCATTTACAGCAATTATATATCATTTTTGGAGACTAACCTATTAACTTAGTGCCTAGTGCCAGTTGCTGTTTTCTGCCCTGTTTTTGTTTTCCAGAAAATCAATACCAAACGAAGTCCAAATGCCATGCAACTTTTTGGAGATTTTTTATTGGACAAGATAAACACTGGAAGCTTTGGGAGAGGGCCAGAAGATTAAGGAGTGGGCCACGAGGCACCAGGGCACGCCCCAGGGGGGGTGGCGCGCCCTGGTACCTCATGGGGCCCACCCAGCTCTGTTTGACCTAATTCCAGCACTATAAATTCAGAAAAATTCAGAAACCCTTAGGGGAGTTCACGAAATACTTTTTCCGCCACCGCAAGTTTCTGTTCCAGATAGATCCCATCTGGAGGCTTTCTCTGGCACTCCGCCGGAGGGGAATCGATCACGAAGGGGTTCTACATCAACCTTGCTGCCCTTCCGATGATGCATGAATAGTTTACCACAGACCTTCGGGTCCATAGGCAGTAGCTAGATGGCTTCTTCTCTCTTTTTGATCTTCAATACAATGTTCTCCTCGATGTTCTTGGAGTTATATCCGATGTAATCACTTTTTGCGGTGTGTTTGTTGGGATCCGATGAATTGTGAGTTTATGATCAGATTATCCATGAAATTATTTGAGTCTTTCCTGCACTCTTTTATGCATGATTATTATAGCCTCGTATTTCTTCTCTGATCTATTGATTTGGTTTGGCCAACTAGATTGATTTATCTTGCCATGGGAAGAGGTGCTTTGTAGTGGGTTCGATCTTGCGGTGCTCAATCCCAGTGACAGAAAGGGACATGACACGTATGTATCGTTGCTACTAAGGGTAAAAAGATGGGGTTTATTCATACGTGAGTTTATCTTGTCTACATCATGTCATCGTTCTTAAGGCATTACTCCGTTCTTATGGACTTAATACACTAGATGCATGCTGGATAGCGGTCGATGTGTGGAGTAGTAGTAGTAGATGCAGGCAGGAGTCGGTCTACTAATCTTGGACGTGATGCCTATATACATGATCATTGCCTTGGATATCGTCATGATTATTTTCTTTTCTATCAATTGCCCAACAGTAATTTGTCTACCCACCGTATGCTATTTTCTCGAGAGAAGCCTCTAGTGAAACCTATGGCCCTCGGGTCTATCTAAATCATATTACTAAAACCCTAAAAATATTGCTGCCATTTTTTTTTTATTTTGTATTTTTGTTTCAATCTATCTATCTATCACATACAATTTAATCTTGCAATTTACCGCCGAGAGATTGACAACCTCTCGTTTGCGTTGGGTGCAAGGGTTTGTTGTTTGTGTGCAGGTGCTGCTAACGAGGTGTTGTGTGATTCTCCTACTGGTTCGATAACCTTGGTTTCATAACTGAGGGAAATACTTATCTCTACTGTGCTGCATCATCCCTTCCTCTTCGGGGAAATACCAACGCAAGCTACAAGTAGCAAGAAGAATTTCTAGCGCCGTTGCGGGGGAGACATCATCAACATCTATCAAGTACCTTTGCATAAACTCTCATCTCCTTGCATTTGCTTTATTTGCCATTTGCCTCTCGTTTTCATCTCCCCCACTTCTAAAACATTTTTTACAAAAATACAAAAATATTTTTTTGTTTGCTTTTTCTAGTTTGCTCGCTTGCCTGCTTGTTACCTTGTTTGCTTAATCATGATGCCTCGAGAGAATTATCATGATAGCTGTTATTATAAAATTTTTTCGGAAATTGAGAAAAATACTAAAGATTACGTGACTACACAGTTTGAGCACAACAATTTTTTTACTGAGGAACTCAAAGAACACTCTACTTTACTGAATGCTATTGCAAAACAACTTGATGATGTTAGTAAAGAAGTTGCTACTCTTCAATCTCAATTTTCTCTTACTGAAAATTTGCTAGGAAAAATTTCTGATGCTCAAGCTACGCTAGTAAATCAAGTGGCGGCTAAGCCGGAATCATTAGAACAAAGTAATGATGAGGATATTAAAATGATTGGTGTTTCATCTATTGATTCTTTGTTTAGCAATATTAAACTTGATGAAAAAGGGACTGAAGAAGAGTCAACTTTAGCTAAAGAGCGTCCCCATAATTCGGAGGGTGAAAATCTTGATAAGAAAATTGCTAAAAGTGGGTTTGGAGAGGTAAAAACTTTAAATAGCGATGTGCCCACTCTCTTGGATTACAAAGATTTTAATTATGATAATTTTTCTTTGATTGAGTGCATTTCTTTGTTACAATCCATGTTAAATTCACCCAACGCTTATGAGCAAAACAAGGCTTTTACTAAACATATCGTAGAAGCAATGATGAAAGCGTTAGAAGAAAAGTTAGAACTAGATATTTCAATTCCTAGAAAATTATATGATGAATGGGAACCCACCATTAAAGTTAAAATTAAAAATTATGAGTGTAATGCTTTATGTGATTTGGGTGCTAGCGTTTCCATAATTCCAAAATCTCTATGCGATGTGCTAGGTTTTACCAATATAGATGAATGTTCTCTTAATTTGCACTTGGCGGATTCTACTATTAAAAAACCAATGGGTAGAATTAATGATGTTCTCATTCTTGGAAATAGAAATTATGTGCCCCTTGATTTTATTGTTCTCGATATTGAATGCAACCCTTCTTGCCCCATAATACTTGGTAGACCGTTCTTACGAACTATAGGTGTCGTTATTGATATGAAAGAAGGGAATATAAAATTTTAGTTTCCATTAAAGAAGGGTATGGAGCATTTCCCTGGGAAAATAATTAAAGCACCATATGAATCAATTATGAGGGCCTCTTATGGAATCAACTTGAAAGATGACAACACTTGAAACTATGCATTATGCCTAGCTAGGGGCATAAGACAATAGCGCTTGTTGGGAGGCAACCCAATGAATAAAATAATTTTTTTCTGTTATTGTGTGCTTTCACTGTCATGCTACTGGTATGATTGTGTTTTTGTGTTTTTAATTAGTGTTTTTGCCAAGTAAAGCCATTGGGATGATTTGGAAGATAGTATAATTGATGTTGTTTGAAAACAGAAAGTTTTGCGTCCAGTGCTGGAATTTTGTTTTTCTCTGGAACGTCAGAACCTTCTGAATTTTTTACACAATATTGATATATGAATTTCCCACTTCGTCCTAATTTTTCAGAATTTTTGGAGTTACAGAAGTATGACCATAATTCAGATTTCTACAGACTGTTCTGTTTTTGACAGATTCTGTTTTTGATGCACTACTTGCTTGTTTTGATGAATCTATGGATTGTATCGGGGGGTATAAGTCATGGTGAAGTTAGAGTACAGTAGGTATAATGCAAAAATAAAATATGAATGGGTTTGCAACAGTACTTATAGTAGTAATTTATTTTGTTATACTAACGGAGCTCACGAAGGTTTTGTTGAGTTTTGTGTGATTGAAGTTTTCAAGTTTTGGGTGAGATCTCGACGGATGAAGGAATAAGGAGTAGCAAAATCCTAAGCTTGGGGATGCCCGAGGCACCCCAAGGTAATATTCTAGGAAGACTCAAGCGTCTAAGCTTGGGGATGCCCCGGAAGGCATCCCCTCTTTCTTCTACCAACCATCGGTAATTTTACTTGGAGCTATATTTTTATTCGTCACATGATATGATTTTTGCTTGGAGCGTCTTGTATTATATGAGTCTTTGCTTTGTTTGCTTTTTATTTTGTCACAATCATCTTTGCTGAACACACCTATCTTGAGAGAGCCACACGTTTATCATCATTTGTTAGAATACTCTATGTGCTTCACTTAAATTTTTTGAGCTAGGAAGTTGCTTTAGTGCTTCACTTAAATATTTTTGAGCACGGTGGTGGCTATATTTTTAAGAAATAAACTCTCATGCTTCACTTATATTATTTTGAGAGTTGATTAAAATTTTGAAGAAATGAATTCTCATGCTTCACTTATATTATTTTGAGAATTGCCAAGACTAAATTTTGAAGAAATGAATTCTCATGCTTCACTTATATAATTTTGAGAATTGATAAGATTGAAATTTTGAAGAAATATTTGCACTCTCATGCTTCACTTAATTTTTTTTGAGAGATGATAATAGTAACGGTAATTTGCACAAGATATGAAATTGGTCCCAAAGTGATGAATATTCAAGAGGGATATAAATAAAAAAAATTCATATAGATCATTGGATATGATAAGTGTGATTCCTTGCAATAGTTTTGCGATATGGAAATGATAATATGTGAGCCATGTTGGTGAGTAATTGTGATTTAGTTTGAATATTAGTGTTAAGGTTTGTGATTCCCTATGCATGCACGTTGAGTCAATAGTTATGCAATGAAATTATATCCTACTTATGGTGCATTATTCGGTGTTGGTTGTGTTCAATGCATGTTTATGACCGTTTTCATTTTTTGGTTGGTTGCTTCTCAATCTTTTGCTAGCCTTCATTTGTACTAAGCGGAAATACTGCTTGTGCATCCAAACTCCTTAAACCCAAGTTATGCCAAATGAGTTCACTATATTTACCTATATGCGGTATTTCAATGCCGTTCCAAGTAAATTTGCATGTGCCAACTCTAATTTTCAAAATAATTTTTCTGTTTTGTGTGCCCGTACCGCTCATGAAGCGGCAGGGGGTGGCCATTATTTTCCATGCTAGGTGTGTTATTCTCATGATGAGTGTTTATTCACTTGTCATTGCACGAGAGAATGGTTGGTAATAGGGATGCCCAGTCCCACAATGAAATCAAATTAATAACAACAAAATTCCTTGGAAAGTGTTGGTATGGAGGGCACCCGTGGATACGGCTAGCCATGGATTGTGAAAGAATGGTGTAAAGGAAATGAACTTTACTTTCTGTTTGGGAACCACCTATAATGTGTCTAGCATGGAAAATATTGGGAATTCTCGGTCGTTTTCGTTGACAGGAAAAGCATGCCTCTCAAAATATTTTTATCTCTTTAATTTCAGCTTTGAGCTCTGGCACATTTGACAAATCTCTGCTTCCCTCTGCGAAGGGCCTATCTATTTAATTTTATGCAATTTTTATTTTATTTGAGTTTCCATCTTCTCTTACAAAAGCACCAACTAGAGAGCACTATTGTCATACTTGTGCATTGGATGTAGCTAATATTTGAGTGAGTTTCATGAATGGATCAATGATTGAGCATAATGGGCTAGGGATAACTTTCTTTAGCGTTGATATTTTGAAAGACATGGTTGCTTGGTAGCATGCTTGAGTATTTATATCTTCATGTCAAATTATAGACTATTGCTTTGAATCATTCAAGTCCAATGTCCATGCAACAAAAGAAAATAATATGTGATGAATATGTTAGGCAGCATTCCACATCAAAAATTCTGTTTTTATCATTTACCTACTCGAGGACGAGCAGGAATTAAGCTTGGGGATGCTGATACGTCTCCAACGTATCTATAATTTTTTATTGTTCCATGCTGTTATAATATCAATCTTGGATGTTTTTATAATCATTTACAGCAATTATATATCATTTTTGGAGACTAACCTATTAACTTAGTGCCCAGTGCCAGTTGCTGTTTTCTGCCCTGTTTTTGTTTTACAGAAAATCAATACCAAACGAAGTCCAAATGCCATGAAACTTTTTGGAGATTTTTTATTGGACAAGATAAACACTGGAAGCTTAGGGAGAGGGCCAACTAGAGAGCACTATTGTCATACTTGTGCATTGGATGTAGCTAATATTTGAGTGAGTTTCATGAATGAATCAATGATTGAGCATAATGGGCTAGGGATAACTTTCTTTAGCGTTGATATTTTGAAAGACATGGTTGCTTGGTAGCATGCTTGAGTATTTATATCTTCATGTCAAATTATAGACTATTGCTTTGAATCATTCAAGTCCAATGTCCATGCAACAAAAGAAAATAATATGTGATGAATATGTTAGGCAGCATTCCACATCAAAAATTCTGTTTTTATCATTTACCTACTCGAGGACGAGCAGGAATTAAGCTTGGGGATGCTGATACGTCTCCAACGTATCTATAATTTTTTATTGTTCCATGCTGTTATAATATCAATCTTGGATGTTTTTATAATCATTTACAGCAATTATATATCATTTTTGGAGACTAACCTATTAACTTAGTGCCCAGTGCCAGTTGCTGTTTTCTGCCCTGTTTTTGTTTTACAGAAAATCAATACCAAACGAAGTCCAAATGCCATGAAACTTTTTGGAGATTTTTTATTGGACAAGATAAACACTGGAAGCTTAGGGAGAGGGCCAGAAGATGAAGGAGTGGGCCACGAGGCACCAGGGCGCGCCCCAGGGGGGTGGCGCGCCCTGGTACCTCGTGGGGCCCACCCAGCTGCGTTTGACGTTATTCCAGCACTATAAATTCAGAAAAAATCAGAAACCCTCAGGGGAGTCCACGAAATACTTTTTTCGCCGCCGCAAGTTTCTGTTCCAGAGAGATCCCATCTGGAGGCTTTCTCCGGCACTCAGCCGGAGGGGGAATCGATCACGGAGGGGTTCTACATCAACCTTGCTGCCCTTCCGATGATGCGTGAGTAGTTTACCATAGACCTTCGGGTCCATAGGCAGTAGCTAGATGGCTTCTTCTCTCTTTTTGATCTTCAATACAATGTTCTCCTCGATGTTCTTGGAGTTCTATCCGATGTAATCACTTTTTGCGGTGTGTTTGTTGGGATCCGATGAATTGTGAGTTTATGATCAGATTATCCATGAAATTATTTGAGTCTTTGCTGCACTCTTTTATGCATGATTATTATAGCCTCGTATTTCTTCTCCGATCTATTGATTTGGTTTGGCCAACTAGATTGATTTATCTTGCCATGGGAAGAGGTGCTTTGTAGTGGGTTCGATCTTACGGTGCTCAATCCCAGTGACAGAAAGGGACATGACACGTATGTATCGTTGCTACTAAGGGTAAAAAGATGGGGTTTATTCATATGTGAGTTTATCTTGTCTACATCATGTCATCGTTCTTAAGGCATTACTCCGTTCTTATGGACTTAATACACTAGATGCATGCTGGATAGCGGTCGATGTGTGGAGTAGTAGTAGTAGATGCAGGCAGGAGTCGGTCTACTAATCTTGGACGTGATGCCTATATACATGATCATTGCCTTGGATATCGTCATGATTATTTGCTTTTCTATCAATTGCCCAATAGTAATTTGTCTACCCACCATATGCTATTTTCTCGAGAGAAGCCTCTAGTGAAACCTATGGCCCCCGGGTCTATCTAAATCATATTACTAAAACCCTAAAAATATTGCAGCCATTTTCTTTTATTTATTTTATTTTGTATTTTTGTTTCAATCTATCTATCTATCACATACAATTTAATCTTGCAATTTACCGCCGAGAGATTGACAACCTCTCGTTTGCGTTGGGTGCAAGGGTTTGTTGTTTGTGTGCAGGTGCTGCTAACGAGGTGTTGTGTGATTCTCCTACTGGTTCGATAACCTTGGTTTCATAACTGAGGGAAATACTTATCTCCACTGTGATGCATCATCCCTTCCTCTTCGAGGAAATACCAACGCAAGCTACAAGTAGCAATCATTCATATTGTTATTCATTTCATTGAGCAATTCACTTTGAGATTTAGCAACTTGTTCTAATTGAGTTTGAACCATAGATGCAAGTTTACTCACACCTTTAACATCATTAGCAATTCTAAATAACAAGTCACTCAAGCGATCAATCATGTAGGCATTTTGTTTCAATTGTTTCATAACATTTGCATTGAAGTGATCTTGCTTAATAATATAATTGTCAAATTCATACAAGCATTGACTAGGAGGTTTGTTGTAAGGAATATCACCTTCATCAAATTTTATAAGAGAATTTACCTCTACTACTTGTGGCGGTTTGTCAAGGCCATGTATTTCTTCAATAGGTGGTAGATTCTTAACATCCTCAGCTTTAATACCTTTTTCCTTCTGGCACTTCTTTGCTTCTTGCATATCTTCAGGACTGAGATGAAAAATACCCCTCTTCTTCGGAGTGGGTTTGGGCGGTGCTTCAGGAAGTGTCCAATCATTATCATTCTTCAATATATTATTCAATAATTCTTCAGCTTGTTCAATAGTCCGTTCCCTGAAAACACAACTCGCACAACTATCTAGGTAGTCCCTAGAAGCATCGGTTAGTCCATTATAGAAGATATCAAGTATTTCATTCTTCTTAAGAGGATGATCAGGCAAAACATTAAGTAATTGGAGAAGCCTCCCCCATTGTTGAGGGAGATTCTCTTCTTCAATTTGCACAAAGTTAAATATTTCCTGTAAGGCATCTTGTTTCTTATGAGCAGGAAAATATTTTTCAGAGAAGTAATAAATCATATCCTGGGGCCTACGCACACATCCAGGAGCAAGAGTATTATACCATTCCTTACCATCACCCTTTAATGATAAAGGAAACAACTTAAGAATATAGAAATAGTGAATTTTTTTCCTCATGAGCGAATAGGGTGTCTATATCATTTAATTTAGTAAGATGTGCCACAACGGTTTCAGTTTCATAGCCATGGAAAGGATCAGATTCAACCAAGGTAATTAACCCAGGATCAATAGAGAATTCATAATCCTTATCAGTAATAAATATGGGAGAGGTAGCAAACTTAGAATCACATTTCATTTTCTCCCGCATAGATTTTTCTTTCATTTCAGCAAACAGTTTTATAACTTCATGTCTATCATTACAAGCAAGAATGGCTCTAGTTGTCTCCCTATCAAAGCAATGTTCATCAGGTGTTTCAACTCTAGTAGGAGAGCAAGGCATACTAGGTGAAGCACAATTCTCAAGAGTTTCAACATTTTCAATTTCCTTAGCTTTAGCAAGTTGTTCACTAAGAAATTCACCAAGTGGCACAGCATTATCAGGCATAGTACTAGCATCATCATGAGTATCATTCAAAGCAGAGGTAGTATCATCAATAACTTGCGACATATCAGAATTAATAGTATGTTGTGGTGTTGCAAGTTTACTCAAAACAGAAGGTGAATCAAGTACAGAGCTAGATGGCAGTTCCTTACCTCCCCTCGTTTTAGAGGGAACGATCTTAGTCTTAGCATCTTTCAGATTCTTCATAGTGATCAACATATATAAATCCCAAGTGACTTAGCAAATAAAGCTATGCTCCCCGGCAATGGCGCCAGAAAAAGGTCTTGATAACCCACAAGTATAGGGGATCGCAACAGTTTTCGAGGGTAAAGTATTCAACCCAAATTTATTGATTCGACACAAGGGGAGCCAAAGAATATTTGCAAGTATTAGCAGTTGACTTATCAATTCAACCACACCTGGAAACTAAATATCTACAGCAGAGTGATCAGTAGCACAGTAGCATGATAGTTTGATAGCAGTAGCAATAATAGTAACAGTAGCAGTAACGGTAGTAGCAATAGTTTTGTAGCAATTGTGACAGTAGTAGCAACAGTAGTAACTTAGCAAAGAACAATATGTGAAAAGCTCGTAGGCATTGGATCGATGATATTGTTGGATAACATTCATCATGTAACAGTCATAACCTAGGGCGACACAGAACTAGTTCCAATTCATCAATGTAATGTAGGCATGTATTCCGTATATAGTCATACGTGCTTGCGATAAGAACTTGCATGACATCTTTTGTCCTACCCTCCCATGGCAGCGGGGTCCATAAGGATACTAAGGGATATTAAGGCCTCCTTTTAATAGAGAACCGGAACAAAGCATTAACACTTAGTGAATACATGAACTCCTCAAACTATGGCAATCACCGGAAAGAATCCCAATTATTGTCACCTTGGGGTATGCGGATCATAACACATAGCAGGTGCGTATAACTTGCAAGATCGGATCAAGAACACAAATATATTCATGAAAACATAAAGGGTTCAGATCTGGAATCATGGCACTCGGGCCCTAGTGACAAGCATTAAGCATAGCAAAGTCATAGCAACATCAATCTCAGAACATAGTGGATACTAGGGATCAAGCCCTAACAAAACTAACTCGATTACATGATAAATCTCATCCAACTCATCACCGTCCAGCAAGCCTACAAAGGAATTACTCACTCCCGGCGGTGAGCATCATGAAATTGGTGATGAAGGATGGTTGATGATGACGATGCCGGAAGATCCCCCTCTCCGGAGCCCCAAACGGACTCCAGATCTAGCCTCCCGATGAAGAACAGGAGGTGGCGGCGGCTTCGTATCATGAAACGCAATAAAACTTCCTCTCTTATTTTTTTTCTCTGGAATTGTGAATTTATAGCGTTGGAATTAGGTCAGACGAAGCCACGTGGGCCCCACGAGGTACCAGGGCACGCCTGGGGGGGGTGGCGCGCCCTGGTGCCTCGTGGGCACTGGGTGGCTCCCCTCCAGTAGGTTTTGGCTCCAGTATTTTTTATATATTCCATAAAAAATCTCCAAAAAGTTTCATCCAATTCCAAGAACTTTTATTTCTGCACAAAAAACAACACCATGGCAATTCTGCTGAAAACAGCGTCAGTCCGGGTTAGTTCCATTCAAATCATGCAAATTAGGGGCCAAAACAAGAGCAAAAGTGTTTGGAAAAGTAGATACGACGGAGACGTATCACCATGTTCTCAAATTCCAGAGCTGCGGCAGCATCATCACCCTCATCCTCGATGATCATGTTGTGCATGATCACACAACATGTCATGTAGAGCTCTGGCGATTCATCGAACAGTTGCCGGTCATGGTAGAGGGTGGTACCTGGCAGAGCGGTCGGAGGACAGGGGTTGAACGGAGACGGGGAAGAAGTGGCGGGGAGCCCTGGCGGAGCGCCGGAGGTGACGGAGACGCAGAGTTGCGGCAGGGGTGTGGCATGGTGGCCGGGGTGGTGGAGCGGAGGCGAAGGCAAGAGAGAAAAAAGGAAGGAGAGAAAATGAGGAGGATGGAGTCGCGGGGTCCGGGAAGGGTTTTGGGTGGGCCGAGGGTGTCAGATTCGTACGTTTCGTGTGTCCGGACTCCCGCAAACCTTCTGCACTTTTGTCTCTGTTTTGCGGGAGAAATCGCGTTCGGACCACCCCACGGAGGCGTGTCACGTCCGAATCGTTGCGAGATTTCGCCGGCGATCGGAGCCGGTCTCGCGAGGGAAGAGACGGGATCTGGAGGTAGAAGGAGACGAGGTTGGAAGGTGGAAGAAGCAATAGGGGGGATAAGAACTGAATGAGAGGTTTAGAGCTGTTTCATTTCTTCGATGCCGATTACAGGAGAAGACCGTTGCTTATAAAGGCGCACGGCTCGTTTACACGTCGATCCCAGCCCACCGGCCCACACACACACTCTACGCTGGCCCAAGTTCCTCTTTTGAATTACCCTCCCGCTCGTGACGTTTTCTTCCCTGTGTTTACGCCTTCCCGCCTGGGTGACGCCCATCGTCAGCACGCTGGTACTGATAGTACCCGCCCCTGAAGAACCAGCCTGTCCCCATGCTGGTGCATTGGGGTAACGCGCGCGCAGCATGTCGCAGTCTTCCCACATCGCTGCAGCTGCTGGTACAGAGGTCCACTTCACCAGAACTTGCTGATGAGCAGCATTGCCTTTTTTGACAAGGCAACGATCCACAATTTCTTCTGGCAACATACCTGGGACCGAGAGATCCAGTGGCTCCGGCAAGGTACTGAAAACAGGCGTATGATCTGGTATGTTCTCCTTTAACTGAGAGACATGGAAAACTGGATGAACTAGGCTGCCCCGAGGAAGTTCCAGTCTATAAGCAGCGTTTCCCACTTTGGACAGTATTTTGAAAGGTCCAAAGAACTTCATGGCGAGCTTAGGGCACGGACGATTGACCACTGATGATTGTGTGTACGGTTGTAGATGGAGGTACACCAACTCACCTTCAGTAAACTGGAGATCGGATCTTTTTCTGTCAGCATACTGTTTGTACTTGCATTGTGCTCTGGGCAGGTGTTCCTTCAGAGTTGCAGTATGCTGTGTGTGAGTAGAGAGCCATTCTTTTACATCTGGATTCAGAGAATTGGAATGGCCATGTTCCTGTCCAACATTAGGATCATGGCCATACAGTGCCTTGTATGGAGTACATCCGAGGGATGAGTGATAGGTTGTGTTGTACCAGAACTCAGCTTGTGGTAACCAAGAAGCCCATTTAGTGGGAGAATCATGAACTGCATAGCGCAAATACATCTCTAAGCACTGGTTGACTCGTTCTGTCTGTCCATCCGTTTGAGGGTGATAGGTTGTACTCATTTGCAGTTCAGTGCCCCACACTCTGAACAGCTCTTTCCAAAAAGCACTAGTAAATATTTTGTCTCGATCAGACACAATGAACAAGGGAAGACCGTGCAGCTTGACAATGTTATTGAGAAAAACCTTAGCCACTGAAGCTGCTGTGAAGGGGTGTTTCAGGGGCAGAAAGTGACTTACTTTGGTGAAACGATCCACTACCACAAGAATTGCATTGTATCCCTCTGATTTGGGCAAACCCTTAATTAAATCCATGTTGATTGTCTGCCAAGGACCATCTGGAATTGGTAGAGGTTGTAACAGACCTGGCACTTTGCACAGTTCATGCTTAGCTTGCTGGCAAATGCTGCACTGTTTGACAAAGTTCTCCACATCTTTCTTCAACCCAGTCCAACTAAATAGCTGTTTGACTCTGTGATAGGTGGGTAGCATACCAGAGTGGCCCCCAATAGGAGTGGAATGGAAGGCTTGAATCAATCTGGTTTGCAGCCCAGAATTAGCTCCCACCCAGATTTTCTCCTCATGTTTGATCAGTCCATCCTCGATTTGAAATCCAGGGCATGCATTTGCATCCACTGCCAATTTCTGCAGCATGGTCTGTGCAGTGGTGTCCGCAGTATAAGAATTTAAGATCTCCTGGATCCAGAGAGGTTTACTGGTAGAAAGAGCTTGCACAGGAAACAAATGTGCCACTCTGGACAAGGCATCTGCCGCAGTATTTTCTACCCCCTTTTTATACTGAATGGAAAACTGGAGCCCCACTAGCTTTGTCATTGCTTTCCTCTGCAAATCAGATGTTAAATTTTGATCCCCAAGGTGACATAGACTTTGGTGGTCAGTTTTGATCACAAAAGGAGCTCTGGACAAATAGGATCTCCACCTGTCAATAGCCATCATAATGGCTAGGAATTCCTTTTCATAGATGGAAATCTTCTGGCCTTTTATCCCCAAGGCCTTGCTGTAGTATGCTATTGGGTGTCCTTGTGTCAGCACTGCTCCAATTCCAGTGTTGCAAGCATCTGTTTCCACTGTAAAGGACTTGTTAAAATATGGTAGTGCCAATACAGGAGTAGTGGCCATAGCTTGCTTCAAGTGCTGAAATGCAGTGTGAGCAGTCGCAGTCCACTGAAATGCCTGCTTCTTCAACAGAACTGTGAGAGGTTTAGCTAGCAAGCCATAGTTTTTAACAAATTTTCTATAGTACCCAGTGAGTCCCAAAAATCCTCTCAATTCAATTACATTTGCGGGAGTGGGCCAGTCCAGCATAGCAGCTGTCTTGGCAGGATCAGTGGTCACTCCTACATCAGAAATAATATGGCCCAAGTACTCCATAGACTGCTGAGCAAAAGAACATTTGCTTTCCTTGACAAACAAGTTGTGTTCCTTGAGTATATCAAATACTTCTTGCAAATGTTGTAAGTGCTCCTCCAAGGTCTCACTAAATATCAGTATATCATCCATGAAAATGAGCACAAACTTCTTGTTTGGTCCTTTGGAAATGAAGTTCATAAAGCATTGAAAAGTAGCTGGAGCTGTACACAGCCCAAAGGGCATCACCTTAAACTGGTATTAACCATTATGAGTTTTGAATGCTGTTTTAAACTCATCTGCTTTTGCCATTCTGATTTGGTGGTATCCAGATCTGAGATCCAGTTTGGAGAACCACTTAGCCCATCCAAATTCATCCAACAACTCATCAATCACTGGCATTAGAAACTTGCTTTTGATAGTGAGTGAATTGAGCTTTCTGTAATCTACACAAAACCTCCAGGTACCATCTTTTTTCTTGACCAATAACACAGGTGAAGCAAAAGGACTCAAGCTAGGTGTTATCAGCCCAGACTGTAGCATTTCTGAAACTTGCTTCTCTATTTCATCTTTCTGCAGAGGAGAATATCGATATGGTCTGCAATTGACAGGGACAACATCAGGTAATAAGTGTATCTCATGGTCAAAATCTCTATGAGGAGGTAGGGTTTTAGGGTCCACAAAAGCAGGTTTGTTTGCTTGTAACAGCTGCTGGACTGCCTCTGGTACCTCAGTCACTGGAGCAACACAAATATGGTGCAAAACAGCAGTGGCCTAGATATCATTTCCCTTGTCCCACTTCCTGAGCTGTTCCAAAGAAACTTCCTTAATTTGTTCTTGTGCAGTAGGCAACACCCCTTGTAACTTGATTTCTTTGCCCTGATAGTCAAACTTGATCCATTTTTCTGCCCAGTGACACTGCATGACACCCCATTGCTCTAGCCAGTCCATACTCAATATAATGTCATATCCTCCCAATTCTAGGACCTGCATGGAAGTGGAGAAATTATGGCCCTGAATCCACCAGTTCAAGTTGGAAACAAACTCAGTGCAGGCCACTCTGTCTCCATTGGCCACTTTAACTTGCAGAGGAGTTGCTAGTTTCTCTGCAGTAGCTGATATTCTGCTCAATAGTGCCTGATCTACAAATGTATGGGTGCTACCTAAATCAACCAGCACCAGCACTACCTGATTACCAATGAGAGCTCTGAGTTGGATTGTCTTGGGGTGAGCAGCCCCAGAGAGAGTTGTAACTGAAATATGAGCACATTCTGGCTGGTGATCATCCATGAGGGCATCCAACACGGCATCAGAGAGGATCTCATGAGGATCCACCATTTATGCTGCTTTCAATTGAGCTGCAGGGGCAGGTGCTTTGTTACACATGTGTCCAGGTATATATTTCTCTCCACAGTTGTAACATAAACCATTAGCACGCCTATATTCCTTGAGTTGCTTGGCTTTCCACAGTTCACTAGGAGCAAAATTGTGTTTGCTGTCATTTCTGGTAGCAGTGTTCTTCTGGAAATTGGATTTAAAAGACTTTTGCTGAGCTAGGAGCCCCTCCTGGACTGTAGCATACATGGATGATGTCTGCACATTGATTGGAAGTTGGAGTTCCCCTACACTTCTTAGTTCCTCTTTCAATCCCATGACAAACCTGGTTACCAGAAACGTGTCACTTATGGAAGGCTCATACAGTCTGACGTTGTACACCAGTTGCTGGAACTGCACCTTGTACTCTGTGACATCCCCAGATATTAAGCACAGTGATCACCTCTTAATCGTGCCAAGTCATCAAGTTGAACAGTGCTTGATCATCATTGCATCATACCTCATTTCAAAATTCCAAATCAAATTGAAATTCAATTTTAAAGTGAAAATAAAAGTTGTTCAAATTTGAAAACCAAAATGTTCATAATGTGGGAAATAATCCAGAGGCAATTATAAAAATGTAATCAACATTTATTGAATTAGTTAAATTACCCTAACATCCTAAAACAGATCCAATACAACAATAATTAATGCCTTTTTATTTAAATAAAATTCAAATGAAATTCTTTTAACTCCAAACCAATTTCTAGTAGTAGCTAAAATTGCATTGTAAATATTGTGCTAAGTCTCATATTTTATAAAAGTCCACTAGTGGTCAAACATTTTTGTGAAACAAAAGAAAAGACAAAACAGAAAATAAAACAAGAAAAAAAAACCCTGAGCCACGGCCCAGCTGGCCAGCCGGCCGGCCCAGCCGCCCCCACTTAACCCCCCCTCGCTCCCCCACCGAATCCTAACCCGATTCCCCCCCCCACTCTCCCTCGTCCCCGACGCCGCGCCGTCGCCGTCGCCGCCTTTCCTCGTCGCCGCCGTCGCCACCTCGTCCTCTCCCTTGCCGGACGCCATCGAGCCTCGCCGCCCCCTCTCCCCACGACGTCGGTGAGGCCCCGGCCTCCGCCTCCGTCTCCCCCTTCTCGTCTCTGTCGCCGCCGCCTCTCGCCCGCGGCTCCCCGCGCGCCGCCGCGCCCGAGCCTGCCCCGCCTCGCTGCCGCCCGCCCTCACCGTGCGCCCGCGCTGCCTCCCGCCGCTCGCTGGCCTCGCCCGTGCCGCTGCCGCTCGCCGCTCCTCCGCTGCAGCTTGCCGCTGCTGTTGCTGCTCCCCGGCTGCCGCACTGCTGCTGCAGCTCGCCGCCCCGCGCCCGTCGTCGGCGCCCGCTGCCACGACCGGCCTCCCCTCTGCTCGCGCCTGCGCGCGCGCGCTATGGATGCCCGGACATGTCCGGCCCCTGGACAGGCACAGCCCGGACATGTCCGGCTGTGCCAATGACATGTGGGGCCCAGCCCCTGGATAAAACGAAAAGAAAATGAAATAAAATAAATAAAATAAAATATATAGATAAATAAAAATAATAATAAATAATAATTAAAATGATTAATTAATTAGTTAGTTAATTAGTAAAATAATTAACTTAATTAATTTTGTTTAATTAAGCTAATTATTTAATTAGTCTAATTAATCTGTAATCAGTTTAAGTTAAACCCTAATTAGTCTAATGTGACACTGACCAGTGGGACCCACTGGTCAGGGTTGACTCTGGTCAGCCTCTGTTGACTGCTGACGCCAGCCCTATGTCATGCTGACGTCACCTTTTACTATTCTGGATAATTCGGATTTAATTAATTAAAATAATTCCAGAAAATGTTTAAAACTTTGAAAAATCATATAAATTAAACCGTAACTCGGATGAAAATAATTTATATATGAAAAATGATCAGAAAAATATGAAGAATCCGAATATCCTATCCACATACCTGCCACACCCGTCTAACATACTGAACATGGAACTTTTTTTACTGTTTTCGATAAATGAATAGTGCTCGGCTTTAATAAAATAAATCCAAATAAATTCCTAAATTAACTAAAACACTTAGATAGTCAGTATAGCTCATCTGCATATCATTTAGACATGCCATGCATAGTGATTGCATTTTTGCCGTGAATTTATTGTTTCTTCCCCCTCCTTTCTCTCCCGATAGACGCCGAGACCGACGCCGTCGCAGCTGAGATCGACCACACTCCTGACGAGCAGCCTACTGACGATCAGCCCCTCTCAGCAGAGCTTCCAGGCAAGCAACCCCCCTTGACGCATGCCTATATCACCTATTCCTTCTCCCTCCTGCTTGCATTAGAATTTGATGCTGCTATTGTTTTATCCTATTCTGATGCATAGCCTGTCCTTGTAACTGTTATTGATACCTGCCTGCTATCCGAGATGCTTAGTATAGGTTGGATGATAAACCATCTGAGGCCCATCTTCCTTGCTGTAGTTGCTCCGCTTAGTACCTATGCCCCGATCGATGTGATCGAACGGGCTGAGAGCAGCACAACACCGCACACCCCCTAAGTTGCTCGTCCCTGCAGAGCTGGCATCGAGTGCCGAGGGTGAATCCTCTCATCTCACTTCCGATGATGCCTCTGTAGAATAGCTATCCGGATGTGTGTTACCGAGGGTGATTCCTCTTTCATCACCTCCGATAAGCTTCCGTCGTGCAACTCCTCGAGTGGGAAACCATCGAGGGTGATTCCTCGGATTCCTTCTCGATACTTGGACACCCGGTTACTCTTACCTTTGTTACAGGCGGGTCGACCCCGAGGGGTACCCGCAGGGTATTATGAAGTCGGGCTTGCCAGGAGGGCACCCGCGAGAGATTATTGTGGCGGAACGACAGGGCAGGCGGAGACCACCCTGATCGATATCCGTGTGTTACCAAGTCGGAGCGACAGGTAGTCTGATCGTCTCTGCGAGTTACTAAATACGCCTAACGGATTTGGGTATTTGATCTGAGTGGGTCGTTGGCCCTATACGCACTACCACCACGTGGGATAATGGTTATGGGACCCTCTACGTCGTACGTTTCTTCCGAAAGCTCTTCAGACGTCACAGCTCAGAGATGCGGGCTGATTGTTGGGGTGAGCTGGTTACGTCACTGTGTATACAGTGTCGTGCTTGGGCCTCGGCCAGTCACGCAACGTGCAGGAGTGCGAAGGGCGATGGCCCAAGACCCCTTCGTGCTTAGGATTTAGACCGGCGTGCTGACCTCTCTGCTGAGCTTAGGTAGGACGCTGCTTCGTGTCGATTACCCGAGGCCGGGTATTACCCAGCAAGTGTATCCGGCCAGATGTAATCGAGCGTGCTGGGTAACAGTAGTGCACCCCTGCAGGGAAGTTATCTATTCGAATAGCCGTGTCCACGGTAACAGGACGCTCAGTGTTGTATCCCGATCCATTACTACTATTTGAACTGGATTTATGTTAATTAATTGTAAGCTCCGGGATCGCTTTCTCGCAGGGAGTCGAGGAAGGATCTCTGGGCTTGCTCCAACATGCTTGTTAATTTAAATATGCTAATCTGCTCTCTTCTAATGCTGCAAGATTGCTTCAAGATGCTAGTCTTCGATAGGCTAGGCTTCTCCCCCTCTCTTCTGGCATTCTGCATTTCAATCCAAAGATATAGCCTCATTCCTTTGATACAATGCATTTTAGTATAGTTCTGATGTCAGTCTTGCGAGTACTTTGGATGAGTACTCACGGTTGCTTTGCTATTCTTTTCCCCCATACCCACTTGATGAAATCAGTCGACGGAGCCCAGGAGCCAGACGCCACCACAGGTGACTACTACCAGGAGAGTCCCGGAGGCCACTACAACTACGTTGAGTCAGCCGACCAGGAGTAGTTCGGAGGCTCCCTAGGCAGGAGGCCTTCGCCTTTCGATCTGTATCGCTGTTTGTGCTAGCCTTTTTAAGGCAAACTTGACTAACTATGTCTGTACTCAGATATCATTTGTGTGTATGACTTATGTATTCGGGTCCTCGTGACCCCTGGTTTGTAATATGATGATTTATGTTTAAATTTGTGTTTAGAGTTGTGTTGTGATATCTTCCCGTGAGTCCCTGTGCTTGATCGTGCCCGTTTGCGTGTATGATTAGTGCACGATCGAGTCGGGGGTGTCACATACTCCTCCATTGTGCCTTGCTGTTTGAGCATCATCAGCGATTTCAGTCGCTCTCTGTGGATGTTGATATCAAACTCCTGCAAAACAGCCGCACGGAATTGTTCCCAGGTGTGAAATGCACTGTGCCGCTTGAATGCCTGATACCAATGAGCTGCATTATCTGATAAATGCAGTGAAGCAGAAGTAACTTTGAAATTGTCCGGAATGTGATACAGCTGAAAAAATGCTTCACACTTGTCGAGCCAAATCCTCACATCTGTGCCATCAAAGCACGAAAAATCCATTTTAGGCATCCAAGTGCGTCTCCCAGCAGTGTCCTCCCCAACAACCGAAGCAACCTAGCCCGCAGGTGGTATCTGAACGTGTACCTGAGGAAAACGGGGCAGTGCTCGAGCCTGAACCAGAGGATTGGCACCCAGTATCCCATCTGAAACCTCGGAAGCAGTCGGCGACAAACTCTCCCCACTACCCTGCATATTATTTTGCTTGCCCAACTGCGCTGCATGTGCCTGCTCTTGCTGAACCTTCCCCAGAGTGTCACAGGACAAATTGACTGTCACTTGTACCTAATCCAGCCGGGTCGCCTGCTCCGATAACTTGGCGTCCAGGGCCTCCAACTTCTCGCAGATGCCATCGACGACGGCGAACTTGGCCTGGCCCGCGCGGATCTCGGCTAACTCCTGCAGCATCCGCGCCTGGAACGCCTCCATCTCGTCCGCGAGGTAGCGCGTCTGCGGGTTGGGCTTGAACGCAGCCGTGGTGACGAATTTCCCCAAATCAACCCACCTCAGGTCAGGAATTACGCAGATCAAACCCTGAGGTGATCCGCTACCGTCACGTCGGATTTGCCGGGTACGAAATGGGAAGAAAAAAATGGGTGGCGCGAGCGGAAACAGCGGCTCTGTACCAGTTTGTCACGTCCTAATCGCTGCGAGATTTCGTCGGCGATCGGAGTCGGTCTCGCGAGGGAAGAGACGGGATCTGGAGGTAGGAGACGAGTTTGGAAGGTAGAAGAAGCAACAGAGGGGATAAGAACTGGATGAGAGATTCAGAGCTGTTTCATTTCTTCGATGCCGATTACAGGAGAAGACCGTTGCTTATAAAGGCGCACGGCTCGTTTACACATCGATCCCAGTCCACCGGCCCACACACACACTCTACGCTGGCCCAAGTTCCTCTTTTGAATTACCCTCCCGCTCGTGACGCTTTCTTCCCTGTCTATTTACGCCTTCCCGCCTGGGTGACGCCCATCGTCAGCACGCTAGTACTGACAAGGCGGCGGTTTGCGGGTCAGCCTTGGAGATGCCCTAATTTAGACCAGCATCGGGTTTAGGGTTGAAACTTTCAGTGGGGTAGTATGGATCCGTTGCGCCGTAGCTTCACCCTGCCGTAGCTTCACGAGCGTCACGAACCGGCAACCGGCCTCGTCGCGAGGACGCCCCAGCCAACATTGCATTCCCGGCGTACAAGGAGGAGAGGAGACTGCTCCATTGAAACCAGAGCGCACCATCACTCCCGCGCCGCACACATCACTACACCCCAAGGCCGAGGGCGCGGGCACCACCGCTCGCCGCCCCCGCTTCTCCTCTCACGGCTGCACATGCAGCCGCGGCCCCTGGCGGCGGTGGCGGTGGCCTCCGCGCCTTTCCCGCCGTCATGGGCGCACCAGGTCCGCGAGGCGGCCTCCCAGGGGGACTTCCACCACGCCATCGCCCTCTTCCTCCGGATGCGCGCCTCCGACGCCCCCGCCGCGCCCCGCTCCGCCGTCCCGGCCTCCCTCCCGGCCGCGCTCAAGTCCTGCTCCGCCCTCGGCCTCCCCGCCCTTGGCGCGTCCCTCCACGCGCTCGCGCTCCGCTCCGGCGCCTTCGCCGACCGCTTCACCGCCAACGCGCTCCTCAACCTCTACTGCAAGCTCCCGGTGGCGTTGTGCCGCTCCCCCTGGACGGATGACGCGGCAGGGGAGTCGCCGCCAGCGGCGTTAGAGAGCATGCGGAAGGTGTTCGACGAAATGCTCGAGAAGGACCCCGTGTCCTGGAACACACTGGTGTTCGGGTATGCGGAGAAGGGGAGGCACCAAGAAGCTCTGGGAGTGCTCAGGGAGATGTGGATAGATGGGTGCAAGCCCAACTCATTTACCTTGTCGAGTGTGCTGCCGATCTTTGCCAAGTGCTCCGACGTCAGGAGGGGAATGGAAGTGCATGGCTTTGCAACCAGGAACGGTTTTATCGAAGACGTGTTTGTTGGCAGCAGCTTGATCGATATGTACGCGAACTGCACTCGAACAGATTACTCGGTCAAGGTGTTCGACAATCTCCCGTATCGCGATGCAATCCTGTGGAACTCAATGCTTGCGGGGTGTGCACAGAATGGGTCTGTGGAGGAGGCTCTTCGAATATTTCGTCGGATGCTGCATTCCGGAGTTAGGCCTCTGCCTCGTACCTTCTCGAGCCTCATACCTGCCTGTGGAAATTTTGCTTCGTTGCTTCTCGGCAAGCAGCTGCATGCGTACGTGATCTTTGGAGGGTTTGACGGTAATATGTTCATATCTAGCTCCCTGATTGACATGTATTGCAAATGTGGAAATGTGAGCATAGCTCGTCACATCTTTGATCGAATGCAGTCACCTGATACTGTATCCTGGACTGCGATGATCATGGGACATGCTTTACATGGTCCAGCAAGAGAGGCTCTGTTGTTGTTTGACAGGATGGAGTTGGGAAATGTGAAGCCTAATCATATCACGTTTCTAGCCGTTTTAACTGCATGCAGTCATGCTGGATTGGTGGACGAGGGCCGGAAGTATTTCAACAGAATGTCGGACCATTACGGCATTGTTCCCTCTCTTGAGCATTATGGAGCACTTGCAGATATCCTTGGCCGTGCAGGGGAGTTAGAAGAAGCCTACAATTTCATCTCTAAGATGCAAATAAAACCAAGCGCAAGTGTCTGGTCCACGTTGTTAAGGGCTTGCAAGGTCCACAAAAACACCGTATTAGCTGAAAAAGTTGCCAAGAAAATCTTTGAGCTTGAACCTAGGAGCATGGGATCTCATGTAATTTTATCAAACACGTATTCGTGTTCTGGGAGATGGAATGAAGCAGCACACCTGCGGCGATCTATGAGAAAGAATGGCATGAAGAAGGAACCAGCTTGCAGTTGGATTGAATTAAAGAACAAACGGCATGTTTTTGTAGCCCAGGATAAGTCCCATCCTTGGTATGAAAGGATTATTGCTGCACTTAATGTTTTCTCAGAGCAGATGGCACGCCAAGGTTATGTTCCCAATACAGAGGATGTTTTCCAGGATCTTGAAGAAGAGCAGAAGAGCCATGTGTTATGTGGTCACAGTGAAAAACTTGCTATGGTATTTGGTATTTTAAGTACACCTCCTGGAACAACAGTTCGTGTGATCAAGAATCTCCGAATTTGTGTCGACTGCCACACAGTAACAAAATTTATTTCAAAGATAACTGAGAGGGAGATTGTTATGCGTGATGCAAGCCGTTTCCACCATTTTAAGGATGGAAACTGTTCTTGCGGTGACTTTTGGTGATTGAACAACAGTTTCAGATCAACGTCATGTTCATGACATGATTTCCTATAGCAAATGCCTCCTCTGTACTGAGTATACCTTCTAAAAGATGGAATTAGTTCTGATATTTTTGTGAATTGCAAGGGTTAAAAGAAAGTTTGCTGGTAATTCACTAGAAATGGATCACGTGGTTCTTTGCATATGGAACCAGTCTTGCTGTTGAAGAGCAATGCAAGACTACAGTACTAGTATTTCTAGCAGATTCAAATGCCAAACTAGAGCCACCTGAACATCATCACTGTATCTCTTGTCCGTTTTGATGTATTCAGGTATACTAGCCCCCCCCCCCCCCCCCCCCCCCCCCCCCTGAAAATCACTATACTTGATATCGTGACTCTAAACTGCTGCTTTATCATCTGATATAATTCAGTTTATTGAGTGTGCTGCCACATTTTCATCGTTGGATATTTCTTCAGATTTATGCCTTTTATGTTCTATTAACCTAGGGCAGATGTCACTGAAAAGAATGGTAATCTTGGAGCCACTCAGATCAGTGAAATTGATTATTTGCGCCTTTTCGGAAAAAGAAATTGATGATTCGCCAACCAGTTTTGTATCTGACCTACAGAATGTGCTCCTTTCATTTCCTGGAGTGCTATTCTTTGTCAAATAGCAGGTAAATTATGTTCCTGTTATCAAATTTATGTTACCTACTTACCTTGCATAAAAAATAATTTTGGGAGTAATGTGGGCCTGAAGTAAGATAAATTAAGTAGCTACGCAAACCTTAGTATTCCCCTTGATATTTGAAGTACTAAATTATTCTGATACCTGTTTACATTGTTATTGGATGGAGCATCCTGCAACAATGTTGCAGAATACAATCTCTCATATGCTTTTTATTACTGTTTGGAATCTGCTACAGCAAACCTTTTTCCTGGCAATAGGTTGTTGCCGTCCTTGCATATTCATCCTCACAAATCTTTCTTGTTTGCTTTCACATCTTCCCTCGTACTCATATCCTTGATTTGTTAGTTATTGTTTTCAACCTTCTGACTTAGTGTTGTTGTATACACTTAATCAAGCTCAAAGGGTGAGCCTGGACAGTATAACACATGATGAAGGTGTCTTTTTCTATTGGTATAAATATAAATGCCTGATCCAGTATCCAAGTTAGTGAGGTTGGAAATCAGAATACATTGCCCAGCCATGAGTTCCAACAATAAAAAGCAATCTATTTTTCTAAATAATGTTGTTGCTAGTTCTCTCACTGACTTTATGTTCAAAGCATTGATGCCAGGTGTAGAATCTTGTATGAAGATTTTGGCACAGGTCTAGGTAGAGGCTATCAGTACAGTCCTAGGAAATGCTCTAAGTACAGATCTTGTTCAGATCAAACACTAGAAAATATGACGCAACAGTTTCTTCAGAAGGTTCTAACAGATGGTTTCAAACCCTCCTGAACCGATGACGCCTCTAGGGGAGGAGTGATGACGATGACGCCTGCGTGCTGTCTCGCCGAGACCCTCTTGGAGTGGTGTGCGTGGGCTTTATTATGTGTGCTGCTCAACGGTTGTAACGGTTTTCGCCCAGGTTTCCATAATTAACTGGGCAATCTGGTTTTCGCTCGGTTTTCCCTAATTAACCGAGCAACTCTTTTCTTCTTAATGAATGCAGGATAACTGCCATTTCGAAAAAAAAAAGTGTAGATTGAGACAAACAGTCAGTTCAAGGAGCTTACGTCCGACATGATCTTGCGCTCTGCGTTTGGGAACAACCATAGAGAGGTGAATGGAGTCCATCTAGCGCAGGAGCTCCAGTTTCTTGCTTTCTCCAGTATATTCAACGTTTTTAGCCATATTCCGGGATACAGGTACATATATGCAACTTGTCATTTTTTGGAATCCCTTTAATTTGTCAGTTCAAAATAACAAACATAGAACAAGTAATTAATAAATGCATAATAAAAATAATAATTAATCAATGCGTGCTTGTTTGTGAAATTAATCAGATATCTTCCAACAGAAAACAACCTGAGACTGTCACTTTCATCAAAGGAAAGCGACATTCAGGATTTTTTTATCCAAGAATGGCAGGAAAAATGCCACCCGGTTGTTATATTGCTCGAAGGACTGGGCAGTCTTACACAGCTTTATCAGATCGATAATGCATCCAGATGAAGAAGAAGTTACAAGGCAGCAAGGAAAGAAACTCTTCACAGACTTCGTAGCGTTTGCTCCAGATCAGAATATCCTCAGCAGAATGGCGTGGGATGTCGCTGGCTAGGCACTCCTTGGCATTGAAGATGACATCGTTACACACCTTTCAGATGTGCCAAAGGAGAACGAGCATGCCATCCTTCAAGATGTTGGCGGGGACAGCAACCTGGGGAGCCGAGGAGATGATACCGCCGATGATGTCGAAGGTGTCCAGGCCAAGAAGCGACTAGACAGCAGCTCCCTTGCTGCAGTGGATGAAGAGGTGCGCCGAAGTCTCATCTTCAGTACACCTTCGAGAAGAGGTTGGCACGGATACTCAGGCGGACAGCAACCGAAGATCTTGATGTTGTTGGGGAGGCGGGAATTCCAGATATTGATCAAGCATTGGTCGAATGCGACAACCCTCTGAAAGTCGCGCTCGAGCTGAACCTAATTTCCTTGCCCCGAGCCATGAACCTGTTGTCCGGTGCATCACCGAGGCGCACTGTGCTCAACAGGGATCGAACTGTTGCAAGCCGGGAAGCTGCCGCCGTAGACAGCCGAGCCGAGGCTGGAGAAAGAAGCCTCGACGACCACTGGCATGCGTTGTACTATGTGAGAACAGTGCCCGTCGGTGTAGCATAGAGCACCGCCTGAGAGCCATTTGTCCTGCCAGAACGAGGTGATGCACCTCCACGCGGGTGATGGCTCGGTATGTCAGCAAGCCCTCGGCGATGAACCCCACGAATGAAGGCGTCGGGTAGGTGTATTCAGGATGCCTGAGCCAGCTGGTTTAGAAACAATTTGGTGGTCCGTTTATGGTTGGCGAATCCAGATTGAGTAGAGGGGCGATGGTGAAAGAGAAACATGGAACGAGCATCTCGTACGATTTCCGGTTAAGAGGAGGCTGAGTAAATACAGGAGAAAGATGAAGTGATGAGTTTTATATCCAACACTTTGGAAATTGATCATGTAAAGCGTGTCTTCATTTTCACACAACCATTTGTGGGGCATTAATTTCATATGTTGCCGCCTATTCCAGAAAATTGAGCAATGGTCAAAGTAGTGACATCATTTTTTTCTATGTAAAGTGGTGTCTCAGATATGATGCAAGCCTTTTACCATCATTTTGTATCTCCTCCCACCGTGCAAGTCTGTCTTAGGGCTTTAGGGCATCTCCAACGCAGAGCCTCAAAACGCTCGCAACCATCCGGACATCGTGATTCGAACATGTTTTGTCATCCACCGCGGTCCTGTCTGTATCGGTCCGCTCGGCGGTCCGGACATCCTGCAAAGCGGAAGCAAACCCGGGGGTGGGGGGCCTATGCGGGTGTCCGGACCGCTGCACATCCGCTTCTGACTGCCCTGGCCCACCCAAAAACTCTCCCTTGCCCGTGCCCTTTCCCGCCCGAAGCCATCTGCCTGCATTCATGCCGCTCTAGAGCGCCCGCTCCGCATTGACGCCGGCATAGAGCGAACGTGACCTCTCACTGGTGCCGACATTGAAGTGGCTCGCCGGCCAAGGGCGCCACGCGCGCCACGTCCCCGGTGTCCGGAGAGACATTTACTAGACGGGACGAGACGAATATCTACCACACCCGTTCAATGTCCGCCCCTCCGTCTGTGGCCATTAAACAGGCTCGCCGACCGAGAAACCAACTCCGGCGCCCGCGCATTGGCGCATCCGAACGCTTGGCCTCACCAGCACCCACTATTTAAAGGCAGTCACACCTAGCTCACAACACACCACAACTCATCCGCTCCACATCTTCCTCCCGTGCACCACATCCGCCATGACTGCAAGCGGGAACGCTCTATGGGAGAGCCTTTCGACAGAGCAGAAGCACGAGGTGTCCGCCTTGCAGAGCCGCGGCGGATAGAGGCCGGCATGCCGGGCAACTCTCTAGAGGTCTCCGACGACGACTCCATGATGGATACTGGCTCCGACAACGACTCCGCGCCGCAACCCGCGCCAGTGCATGCCGACTTGACGATGGAGCAGACACATGTGCACTTCAACGCTGCCATGGTGGAGGAGCAGCCGGCGTCGACGCCTATGTTGCTGTTCCGACAGGCGTAGGAGGAGCAGTGCTACAACCTGTTCCTTCTCGAGCATCACCGGCTGGCGGAGGGCCGGATCTACGGCGAGCGCGCGAGCGAGGAAGCCGTGGCGGCCATGACCGCGATGAACCCCAATGTCGTCGCCGAGCAGCAAACCCTCTATGAGTTCGCCCGCACTCAAGCCGCTGCTTGCAACGTACAGGCGACGTAGCCGGACGCGGAGGCGGCGTAGATGATCGTGGACGAGAACGCCGCCAGCTGCGTGCCCTATGCGCCGCCAAACGCTGTTTGGCCGTGCCGGTGGGACGACGAGCGTGCCTGCCCCTCCACTTCCATCGTGGACCTCACGTCCACCGGCGACAGATAGGTCGTGGACTCCGACGAGGATGAGTAGGGCATGGGACGCGGCGGGGCCTCGAGTCCCAAGTGGGTCGGTCCGTCTCCCATGTTCTACTCTTCCTCGTCGGTGACCGCACCTTCACTTCGCGGGTCTTATCCCCGCCGTTCATGGAGACGACAGATGGAGGACGTGGAAGCTGGAAGGGAACAACAAGGACTTGGACGACGGGCGTCGCCGTAGGCTAGGTTTAGGTCTGCCCCCCCCCCCCCCCCCCCCCTAATGCAAACTGTCTCAAATGTAATGAATGCGCTCCAATTTGTATGAAAATCATCCGGTTTGCGTGTAATTCATCCAATTTGTTGAAATTTGGTTTGAAATGTATGCGGGCAGTTTTGGATGCCCGGCTCCCGCATCTATGTCCGTGGACTAGCCCCCCCTACCCGCGGACGGATGCGGTGTCCGGTTTAGGGGTCAACATTGGAGATGCCCTTACAAGCATATGCATGGTTCTTATTACAATTCTTTGGATGGTAATTATTTTCTCTCAAGAATGATTACATGCTTTGAATGTTAATATCGTTGGACAAGACATTATCTAGCAAATATTCCCCACAAATCTTTTCCTCTTCCGCGACTTGTTTGGGGTTTTTCTTATTAGATAATCTATTGCCTTTTTTCATTGATTATGAATGTGAGATAGATCGATCTTTTGAAGAGTTCTTTTGTGGTACATGGAGATAGATACAACCCTAGAATTACTTGGCGCTCAAATGAACGTATCTAGATACATCCATTTGAGTGACAAGTAATCCGGACGGAGGGAGTATACAAGTAAACGGGGTACCCTGCATTTAAGGGTCAAAAACATAATTTAACCTGGACAACAAATTGTTAGGCACTTTAGTAATTTTATTATTGTGTTCTAGTTCATCGCCAAGAATTCGAAAGAAAATGAACGGATCATCCACTACAACACCGTGAAACCTAATTTCAGTGGCCTGGATTCTTTGAATTTCACTAGCACTGACCGGAGGAAGGCCGTGCCGAAGGGAGCAATGAGCATAGTGGCCAGGCAGGGCCTAAGCGATCGCTGGCGTGGAGGCCGGCCGAGAACCGAAGCGGTCGACAAGAAGGAAGACAGACGCGACAATGTGCAAGACAAGCGAGACCGTGTGGAACGACACGTATGAGGAGCATGCTGTACGGCGGGGTGGAGTCGGGCGGGAGCTGAGCAGTAGCGTGCTGACTAAAACTTCGCCGACGGCAACGGCAGACCGCGAGGAACAACACATATGATGGATGATCTACATTCTAGTACAAGCTCTTGGTGAGTAATTTCTGTGTCAAAATTTTGGTATACAAATACAAAAAAATGTATTATTTTCAGTGAAGACTTTTTTCAGAAGCTTGCAAGTATTTTCCAGAACCGCGTCAAAAAAAAGTATTTTCCAGACCAATTTTTATAAGATCTAATCACAAGAACCTTTATTTTTTTTCGGAATAGTCGATCAACAAAGAGGCCGTACTACATTTGCTACGATCATTTCTCTAATCAAACCACTGATGTGAAGGCCAGTTCACCACCACGAGCACCAGCAACAAGGAGGCTTCTGCTACATTCTCCACCAACGTGTATGCGTTGATCAAATAGTTGGTGCCACAATATGTTACTCCCTCCGATCCATATTAGTTGTCGCTCAAGCAAATGTATCTAGACGTATTTATCGAGAAAGGCTTTTGCCCCGCTTTATATATAAAGCAAAATGGCCGAACCGATACAAGGTGATGAGAAAAATCCTCTTACAAAGCAGGTTAAAAATAAACAAGACACAATTGTAAGAGTGCCCACCCCCTAACACGAAGCACCCGAGGCTACTGACAAGAAGAGAACTCGCGCCTCCAAGAGAGACCACCGGACTTCGATGTAACACACACACACCAAGTTGTCGCCAGAGAGAACCCCCTGTCCTCTCGATCCGGGTCGTGGAGCGCCGATCCTGCCTGCAGACACCGAGGACCGAGGGCAATGCGCCAACGTCACGTGTAAAAGATAAGAAGCTGCAAGGGACGCCTCCTGCCAGAGTCGAGGGGGCATTGAGAAAGGATTCGAGCTCGCCCGCCGATGCCAAAAAAACGTAACCGGTACCCGAGCTCCATGGTGACGCCTCCAACGAGGTTATGACGCCGGACGCTACCGTCGCCGCGGCTGAAAGACGGTCGAGGGTTTTCACTCGGAGCTCTGACACGGAGAGGGGGGCCACAACGACGCCCCAAGAGGGACATGACACCCACAGGCATCGCGATTGTCGGCGCCGGTGCACGAAGCATTCGCCTGGAGTTTCACCCGCGCCACACCAAGGTACCACGGTCCAAGTCCGCCACAACCAAAACAGACCTCCATAACATGATCTGGGAGACGCCACTGCCGAAGCAACAAATAAATATTTTTGGAGGACCAAAAAAATAAAATAAAAATGCTGCCGGAGGAAATCATGAGGAGAGCACCATGGGCCAAAGACCTACTAGACGGGAGGGTCAGTGCCTCCATGCGGAGGGCCCATGTAGCCTAGGGCCTCGCCGCATGGTACCTCCCACTGCCTTTTAGTGCCCCTGACTCTATATTGACCCTCTAATCTAAACCTGATAAAGGAGAAAAATGTATGCCACCACCTTTGCCTGTTTTGAGGCGATCCAATATGGGGTCCTTTTTGGTACTCTGTTTATGACGATCATGTGTGAGTAGTCCTCCTTGCACTATGGGTCCATAACACTAGCTATGTGGCATATCCTCTCTCACGTTCTTCGATACATAGATCACATGAATTGCCTAACATAATTGTGATCAATCTGATGCAATTCTTGGTGTTTTTGTTGCGTGCGATGAACTGGAGGTAAAGAGAATATACTATCAATATTATGTCACTTTGTTTAATGCAATGCTCTGTTTTATTACTTAATACTTTGAGATGCATGACGACTTTCGTTTTTGAATTGGAGTATTTGCTATAGATGTAGTTGGATAATGATCTATAGATATAAGGACGTAATGCAAATATGAAATCATGACATGTATGATCAAGCATAAACACTGCAATTTAATCGACATGCAACTGTAATTTGTTCAACACACATAGGCTATCCACTAGTGAAGTTATGGACCCCACTCCTTTATTCCTCATAAACACAACCACATTTTCTCGTTTTAGTGTTCTATAATATTCTGAATTTTATTTTATTTGTATACAAAAATCAGTTCCAAACACTAGATGCGCCAATCCATGTAACTAGCAAAGCTAGTGAGATTGGCAACCTCATTACATGTGTTGGGGACCAAGTTAAAGTTTCTTAGTTGAGTGTAGGGTTGATCATTGAACCGTAGGAGAACTTCGCAGATTTGATACCTTGGTTCTCACTAAGGCAAACTTGCTTCTTGCTACAAACCCTACCCTTGGGGCACAATATGATTTCCCGTTGGAACTTAAGTATAAGGAACATCCGTAATAGTGTTCCGTCCAGCGGTCACTTCATAGCCCCTTTGCCTATGTGCCGGCTATAAATAGCCCCTAACCTTGCCTAGAGCGGTGGTCACTCGAGTGAATTTCTGCCAGAACCACAACGAGCATTCCCATTACTCCGATTTCTAGAAAAATCTCAAGGTAGAAAAGAACACCAAAGTGAGTTGTGATTGAGATCTCTGAAGAAGCAATCACGCCTAGCTCTCGATATGCTACTCTTGAGGAATGACATCCTCTAGACGGTTAGGTGTCATTTTGCGATCATCCAACGTGTGAATTCGCCGAAGAACAATTTGTACTGGTCCGAAGATAACCGCAAGATCTACCCCAAGTGTTGGGCGAGTTCTGACTTCATAGGAACATAGCTCAAGTAGAACTAGGCGAGGACTGGTGTGTCTTCAGTGTGCTCAACCTCTCCAACAACAACGTAGATCTGTTGCCTACAGTTTGAACTTGGGTACAAAAGTCGCGTGTCTTCATCAACTTCACGATTCTTATTCTTCTTACTCTTTTACTTTCCTTTATTGTGCATTGTTCATGTGAGGATAGTGAGCTACCATAGATCTTGATGCAAAGCTGGACTACCCAGATTAAGGGGCCCTGCACCTTTCATGGGCTGTAGGAAAACCAGCCTCCCCGTTTAATTATCTCGCTTCATCTTCCACGAGGCATTGTCTCTCTAGGTATATATAGAGCTACATGCATGCTAAGACAGTTTCGTCTATGGAACTTGTAGAGTTATTTGAGCGTTCTTCCATTCTTTTATTTTTTGAGAGAAACATTCATTCCATTCATAATCCATCATGGTAGTACAGAGAACACCAAAGGTAACAAAACTACAACGAGATCTATGGATTAATAAACTGATCACTACATAGCATAAAAGGCTCATCTCTGACCTGGCATGATTAAAGGAAAAAACTAAAGCTTTGTCTTCTAGCCTTAGATTTAGCGTTCCGAACTTTAACTTCTAATCATGATTATGAAAATTATTTAATCTTCCAGAGGCACATTATACACGACCAATCATGATTAAACAGTCAGTTTTTTTTTTTTTTGAGAAATAATAGTCACCTTGTGAACACGATTGATCTCCATATGCGAATGGGTCGGCCCAAGTGGCCATAGGAGGAGTGACCGACCACACCTCAGTGTCCCTTTGGGCTGACCCACTTTTATTTTCTGGGCTGGCCCAATCCCGGGCGGGGCATAGTTTTCTTTCTTTCTCGTCGTGTGTTTTGCAGTTTTAGTATTTCGATTTTTCTTCTAAAACTTTACTAGTTTATTTATTTACTTATTTTTTTTAAAAAAATATTACAGTTTTTGAAAATCTACGAAATTTTTAAATTGTTGATGAATTTTATAAGATTATTAATATTTTGAAAATTAAAATAAAGTTTTGAAATTTGATGATTTATTTAACAAGTCATGGACATTTTAAGAAAAATAAGATTTTTTATATTTATAAATATTTTTCAGACATCATGAATTCTTTATATAAATTTTCGTGAACATTACCAAAATACGTAATGACATTTATAATTATTTTTCTGTATATCTTCTCAAAAAGAACGTGCACTTTTTTTTTGAGAAACAAAAGAAGGTGCACATAAGCTGCCTTAGTAGCGTCGAATTCTAAATGGGATGCAGCCCGCGCCCCGCGGGGGCGTTTGGGCGTTATTTTGCTATTTCACGCTTGCGTGAGTAATGGGAGATCGTATTGGATGCTCGCCAATAGGGCGGGTTGCATATGGGCGACTCCACTAGGCCGGCCCATTATAAACTGTAGCGCGCGTTACTGCAGGGAGGATGCCTGGAGAGCAGAGACTAATTAGTTGACGAGCGCTCCCAACGATCACTCGGGGGTTGGGCTGAGAGCGCGCCACTTGGCGCACTCTCAGCCGCCGCCACGTGTCGCGCTCTGGGCGCTCCCTTCGGATTTTGTTTTTATTTTTATTTTTCCGCACATGTTTTCGGCTTTTTAAACGGTTTTTCCGGATATTTTTCGGCTTGTTGGTTTTTCACCGGTCTTTCTTATCTTTTCGACAATTTTTTTTTGAAAAAAACGCGTTTTTTTTTGCTTCCGCGAGAGGCACAGTTTTGCTTCCGCGAGAAGCACGACCATGCCTCTCGGAAACGGAAAAAACATGCGTTTTCTATTTTTTTCCTTCCGCCAGAGGCACGGTTTTGCTGTCGCGAGAGGCACGGCCGTGCCTCTCGGAAACAGAAAAAAAAAACGTGTTTTCTGTTTTTTTTTCCTTCCGCAAGAGGCACGGTTTTGCTTCCGCGAGAGGCACGGCCGTGCCTCTCGGAAACGGAAAAAACGCGTTTTCTGTTTTTTTTTGCTTCCGCGAGAGGCACGATTTTGCTTCCGCGAGAGGCACGGTTGTGCTTTCGCGAGAGGCACGGCCGTGACTCTCGGAAATGAAAAAAAATGCGTTTTCTATTTTTTTTCCTTCCGCGAGAGGCACGGTTGTGCTTTCGCGAGAGGCACGGTCGTGCCTCTTTCGGAAAGGGAAAAAACGTGCTTCCGGTTCGGTTTTTTCGTCCGGTTTTTTTGTGAAAAAAAAAGTTCGTCAAAACCTATCAACATGGGATCTAGTTTTGAAGATCTCGACGCGAAGAATCCAATGGTGAAAACTGCTCGAGATTTGGACGCACGGTTTAAGAGATAAAACGTTTTGAATAAACGAATGTACGAAAAAAGGAAAAACTTCCGGATTGCGACAAGTGGCGCGCATGCAATGCGCCACTTGTCGCAACCTGAGGAGGTGGGAGTGATCTTTGAAACGAGTACTCGTCAATTAGTGATTTCGTGAAGAGCAACTAATTGACGAGCGCTTCTTCGGGAGCCTCCCAAGGGTCACCTGGCGCGCTCTCAGCCGCCGCCATGTGTCGCGCTCTGGGCGTTTCCTTCAAATTCCGTGAGAGGCACTGTTTGCTTTCGCGAGAGGCACGACCATGCCTCTCGGAAACGGAAAAAACCACGTTTTCATTTTTTTTTCCTTCTGCGAGAGGCACAGTTTTTCTTCCGCGAGAGGGACGAATTTGCTTCCGCGAGTGGAATGGCCGTGCCGCTCGGAATGGAATAAAATGCGTTTTCATTTTTTTTCTTCCGCGAGAGGCACAGTTTTGCTTTCGCGAAAGGCACGGATTTGCTTCCGCCGTGCCTCTCGGAAAGTAAACGGGTTTTCATTTTTTTCCCTTCCGCGAGAGGCACAGTTTTGCTTCCGCGAGACGCACGGATTTGTTTCCGCGAGAGGCACGGCCGTGCCTCTCGGAAATGGAAAAAAGAAACACGTTTTCATTTTTTTTACTTCTGCGAGAGGCACGGTTTTGCTTCCGTGAGAGGCACGGATTTGCTTTCACGAGAGGCCGTGCCTCTCGGAAACAAAAAAATGCATTTTCTTTTTTTCTCCTGCCGGCAGAGGCACGGTTTTTTTCGTCCGTTTTTTTCGTGAAAAAAAAGTTCGTCAAAATCTATCAACATGGGATCTAGTTTTGAAGATCTCGACGCGAGAAATACAATGCTGAAAACGGTTCGAGATTTGGATGCACGATTTAAAAGATAAAACGTTTTGAATGAATGGATCTTCAAAAAAAAAGGGAAAACTCCCATGTTGCGACAAGTGGCGCACATGAAGTGCGTCACTTGTCACAACCTGGGGAGGCGGGAGTGACCTATGCTAGGAGTGCTCCTTAATTAATGATTTCGGGTTGCCTGCGGTGCCTTTTTGAAAACCCAGTCATTTTTCAAAAATTTGAAAACAATTTTTAGCAATAGTGAACATTATTAAAACGCGTTTTTATTTTCAAAAGTTAAAGTATTTACCAAAATTTGTGAACATTTTCGGAAAAGTTTAACAATTTTGAGAATTATGAATAATTTTTGAAATTTCAATCAGTTTTTATTTGTTTTGCAAATTGTGGTTTTTTGCTTGAAAAACAAGAACGTTTTCTTGAAAATGATTTTTTTTAGAAATTCCAAAGATTTTTTTGAAAACAATGAATATTTTTTGAAAATACAAACATTATTTGAAAAACACAAACAAAGTTTGAAATTCCAAACAATTTTTTGAAAAATGTTATTTCTTTTGAAAACACGAGCACAATTTGGAAACTGTGAATATTTTTTAAAAACACAAACATTTTCCTAAAGGTGATTTTTATAAAACCCGATCATTTTCCGAAATGAGAACATGCTAAATTTTTTGAAAATTTTAAGAAAAATAGAAAACCAAAAAAAGCTAAGAGCAGATAAAATGAAACAGAAAAGAGAAAAAAGAGAGGAAAAACCAATGAAAAAATTCTAAAAAAAGAAGAATTGGTTTAGAAACCTTCTAGAAGGTTTCCAAAACTGGATACTGTACACCGTTTTTTTTTACAAATGGGCGGGCCCGCTTGCTCGGTCGCTTATGTGAAAGGCCGACATTTTGAGGCAAACTTCGTCAAATAGGATTCACCAAGAGTAAGACGGCTCCTAGTCAGAGCTTTATGCGTTGTGTAGCGAACTAGGGCACACACCCCCGCTCACAGTGGGCCGGCCCACCAAACGCGAGCTCCCCTGCTCGCTCGCTCGAGACACGCAGTTACCAAGTTGACCGTTGACTTTTCAACGAAAAAAAGAGGAACCAGAAAAAGTTCACGAATTTGAAAATTTCATAAATATTTTAGGAAAATTTCAAATTTGAAAAGGGTTCATGAATTTATAAAAAGTACATAGATTAGGAAAGAAAATCATTAATTTATGTTCATTAATTTGAAAAAAAGTGCGTGGATTCAAAAAAAATCATGGGTTTCACAGATTCAAAAAAACTTCCATGGATTTTAAAATTTCATGAGTTTGAAAAAATATTCATAAATTTTTAAAAAGTTCACGGATTTGGGGATTCAATCAAAGTTCACGGATTTAGAAAAACAGAAAGAAAAACCAAAAAAGGAGGAAACAGAAAACAAAAAAGCGAAAAGGAAAAACCCGAAGAAAAACCGCCCCAATAAACACGTAGAAAAACCACCGGAAAAAACATAAAAAACCTGTGTGCAAAACCGGAGATTTACTCGGGCTGGCCGGTGGAAAACGTGCGGGCGTCGTGTACCGTTTACGAAGTAAACGACCCTTATGGCGCCGAATATGAATTAGCCATGAGTAATACTAGAATTCTTCATGTTCTTTGCTTATAGCAAAGGATGTGTTATAAAGAGCCAGTTGGGCCGGGCCCAAGTTGCGGTTCGTGCGCCAATGGAGTAATGATTTCTAATTCGGGTTTAGTCATTTTTTATTGAGGCCAAACTTTTTATGAGGATAAGGATGCTATTTAAAATAAAATTATTCAGAAAAGTTTTGACATTTTTTACGGTGTTCGCGAAAGAAGTTTCAAAATTAAAAATCTGAAAGATTATTTTTTAAAAAAATCACAAACTTTAGGAATGTTACATTTGTTCTAAAAAATGCTCTAAATTTTTTAAAAATGTGCAAATATTTTTGAAAAATAATTTATATAATGTTCATAAGTTTTGAAAAACTACATTTATTTACATGTTCATGAGTTTTAAAAATAATAATCAAGAATGTTAAAAATACTAAAACAAATTTTTTTTAAAAACTAGGAAGCGAATAAATAAATGAAAAACATGAAAAAAAGAGAAGATCAACGTCGGTCAAAAAAATGGAACGAAAAATGACACCCCTACAAAAGTGAAGAAAACCACCGCCAACCTGGTGCTCCTCAGAAGAAAAAAAACTCACGAAAACCGGGTGCCGCCGATACCGATTCCTTGTAAAATTGAAGAACTGTTTTTAATTTTTGCATTCTTTTGAAATTCCTAAAAAATTTGTTCTGAATTGTTTTACATTTTTAAGTCCTCTCACAGTATTTTTGGAATTACATGAACCTTTTTTAAATACGAACTACTCCCTCCGTCCCATAATATAAGAGCGTTTTTGATACTACATTAGTGTCAAAAACGCTCTTATATTATGGGACGGAGGGAGTACTTTTTTATATTACTTGAACATTTTGAAATGCGTGAATACCTTTTCAAAATACATTAACTACATTTTTTTTGAAGTTCATTTTTCTAAGTTCTAGAAATGAAAAATGAAAAATTAAAAGAAAACCAGACGAAAAGCCGAAAGAAACTGTAAAAACGAAAAAAAGATTGTTGAAAACGGGAGGGAGACCCCATATAGCCGGAGATTGAGATGCAGCGATGAGGACTGCGTGTACGTCCTCCAGTAGGTAGCCCGTAGCCATCGTACGCCATCGTCATGGTAAAATTCCAGCAAGGAACATGCGCTTGCGGCTGACGTGCAATGCAGCATGTCACAAGTCAGGTCATAGGGTATAAGTTTTCTCCAGCTAGTACTCTAGTAAAATACACTTCCGGCGCAGTTGAGGCATCGCTATTCCCATTGACGAACTTGACGAAACATGGCTCTAGAGTGTAGAAAAATACTTCCACTGACAGGGCAACTTTTTTGTACGAACTACTCAGTTAGATAACTCCCTTTCAAATATGCCAAGTTGACCACCGGTTCTGCAGAGCTCAGCGTCATATTATTTATAGCTTTCTGCCGCGTTCTGGACTTGGGGCAAGATGAATGAATTTAGATGTGGTAAGTTCGGTCGTACTACATGCTAACCAGCTGCTAGATAATGGACCGAGCGACGACCTCACAGGTGAACTGTCCCTGGTCTGGTCATATATCAGTTTGCAGTGCCAACATGTCGTCGTGGTCTCGTGGAGCGTCATACCACAACGGGCAGAGTGCCTGTTCATATCGACAATACTGTAAACCGGAGATCTCGGCAGTTAAGTTCCATCACATGCTTCCCCTCGAGTCATATGCATTATTAATCTGCAAAAGCAAGTTCAACTGGCGGATAGAAGTTTGTGTTATCGTAAGTGCAAGATTTTTTTTTCACGTGGTTGTTAATGTGAACTTGATGAGGAGAGTCTTGCTTTGTTGTGAACTCTGCCGTGCATTATGATCGAACCAAAAAGAGAAGGAATAATGGAACATGCGAAATCTAAATCTTGTTTCTCTAAGATAACTAATACTCCCTCCGTTTTATTTACTCCGCATATTATAATTAGCTTTGTCTTAAGAATTTTTGTAAATTTTGATTAACTTCATAGAAAAATTATTAACATCGCGAACAAAGCAATAACAATATATTCGTCATTGAATATATTCTCACACAATATATACTTTTTATTGTAAATATTCATATTGTTTTCTTTGAACTTGAATTTTTTTGATGAAGTTTGACTTAGGACAAAACTAATATGCACAGTAAATAAAAACAGAGGGGATAATGTGTAGCATGTAGAATAGCAAGGCTCATTCTGGCTTCAGTTTATCTACAAATTGAGCTCGTACAGCCTTCTATGGTACCTTTAATTGACATCTTGGAAGTAGCACAACTGTTTCCAATACAATGAATGGATTGTATTTCCTCTATCTTGGTTTATTAGCCCCCAGTGTATTTTGAGTCAAATTTTTACTATAGATTTGAGTATAAAAATATAAGTTATATCCCACAGAAAATATATTGTTAGATTTCTGTTTGAAAGAACTTTCCAATGATGTTGGTGCTTTACTGTTGGTGTTTGGGATTGAAAATTTGTCAACCAAACAAAACATAGTCAGTCAAGTCTATGTTTGGGTCATAATTTTTTTGTCACAACAGACAGGTACTTTTATCATAAAAAATAAAATACGTTTGGACCTTTTGAATCCACATCACACCCACTTGTGTGATCGTGCATGCCCAATTTCCACCAACTAAATTTTCTTTGATGCGGCTTGCATGTGCGAGAATAGTGATGCGTCGACAACCCAAGAAAAGGAGCTATATATTCATGTTCTTTCGCATGGATCAGGGTGGTTGTCACAAACTTATGACTTGCTTGCTCGGAGTAAACTACTTAATAACTTGAACACTTGTTGATATGATAAAGATAGCTGCCTGCTGTACAAAAAAATTATGACCCAAACACAGACTTGACTGACTATTTTCTTTGGTTCACAATTCTTCGGTCCCAAACAAACGCCATCCGTAAAATAATATGTAGTGTGTGGGAGATCGGCGTCTATAATTGCATTAACTAGACAATACCCCGCGCGTTGCAGCGGGATGATAGTGTAATAAACAATTTAAAAAAGAGGGGCACACGGTAAGGAGAAAAAGGGTAAGAAAATAAAAATAAGAAATGTTTTGCAGCAGAAGATGGCATGGATTTAATATGTAACTCTGAAATAGAGTAGTGAGGATGACTCTCTCCCTGCGTGTTGCCGCGGTAACTTTGTTAAAAAATGCGTAAGGAGTTGACAAAAATAACTAAATCTAATGAAAATAAAGTATAAGCTTGAAAATCAATGAAAGAAAGTGTCTAAAAATAGAATAAAAACTTTTTAATTACAATAAAAAATGTCATTTCGAACAAAAATGTGAATGATGACTAACATGAATATATGATGCGGCAGCGTTACATGCATAGACTAATGCAAAAATAATTATAATTTATAAGTTAAATGCATAACTCGCTTATGTGGCAGATTTTGCATGGCTTAGCAGGAGAGAAGACTTAAATGCATTGCTTAGTGGGACATTGAGATGGATACTTTGCAAGTTGAGAGAATTGGGACCAACTTCTTAAGAATATAAAATATCCATTCACACCAACTATCATAGATCACGCGCCAAATGCGATCATATTGGCACATACAACCACGACAACATGCACTCAAGAGATCCAATCTAACCATTCTTATTCCTGCTTTTTTTCGGGGGAAAATCCTGCTCTTGCTTGGGTAAAAGGTGTAAATATTGCCGCTCATCTCGGGTAAGATGCACACATCATCCTAGCTTGAGATTTCAACTCCCCATATTTCAGATTTATAAGTCTCAAGTGTATCAATGGATGAACAATTCAATCATTGTAATACAAATTGTATATCACAAAATTTACACCGTTAGAAAATAAAACATTCAAAATTTGAGTGGTATACTTTTGTGATATGTAACTCATATTACGTTGATTAAATTGTCGATCTAAACATACGTGTTGACCTTACAAACTGGAAAGGAGGCAATAGTTGGCAAACTCCTTTGTGTGAATACTTGCTAACACTATGGGAAAAACACATGTAGCGAGTGTTTCGGCACACGCGAGTGTCATTTGTCATATACTCGGCTTAGTTATAAACCTATAAGCAGAGTACCAAGATAAAAGCACACGTCAACAGTAAGAACCTCGGCATATCACGATACAAGCCGAGCACAACTAATAATGCACTCGGCTTACATTGAGTACTCGACTTATCAAGGGAAAACACTTGGCTAATAGATGAGCCTTGGCATTGTGGATGGCTGGCTTCCACGTGTCCATCTAACACGAGCTTAACATCTCCATGAAGCTGAGTATCCACTAACGACGTACTTGGCTTTAATTTTCCTATTAACTTAAAAAAAACTCACCTGCCTGTAAGCCGAGTATCCGAAATGAAACTCTTGGCTTAATTTTGCACCCACACGCCCCCTTCGTCTCCCTGCAGTGATATAGATCTTGGCGCGGCTGGGGGTGGGTGATTACTTCCTTTAGTGATCCGGAAATGGAGCAGAAAGGATTATCGCCTTTTCCCCTAGAGGTGACCCTGAGTTATCGAACCCATAAGAGGAAGGTGCCCTTTAAGCTAGTGTCTCGAACAAGTTTTTGCTCGAGAATTAAATTCTAGCTTTTGACCAGATCGTAAATCAAGCTGACACTGAAAACACTTATAATAAAAATAGGCATGGGTATGAGGACTTATGCTTGCTTACAACCATATATTTGTGTCAGGACCATCATGATCTTAATTTGTGCTTTGAAAGTCATCCATCAAGATGTGCTTGCTATGCATTGAAGTGGGGGATGTGTCCAAATTACGTCTTGACCGGCACGCGTCCTGCATCAAGAGTCAGTTGTCCAACCGAAGGCCCTATCCGTCACGTGGGATTGCCCCAGTAATTAAGATTGCAATAATTAGACAAAAGCATTAGGCATTTAATGACTAAACCTCTTGAATCCCCAAGGATAAGATTCATGTTACCGTACTAAATCTTTGTCACTGGTGTTCAGAATAACACTTCACGGTCTCCCTTCCCTTAACCTCTCCATGACTCGCTCTCCATGATCCTGGTTACCTATAGGGATGAAGAACGCGAACGAGACACGCGACAACTACGGAACAATTTTATGCTACACATACGAGACGTTAATTCAAAGTACTTTCATCGATACCTCCAACAAATACATCGGATTGCAAGGCTCTTGCCTCAACCCATGACCTTACCGAACTACTCACACATGGAGATCAGATCACACGAAGAACTCATCATGAAGATTGATTAATTAATAATATGTCTTACAATGGATGCTGTGTGTGATACACGATTACAAGTATGACTAGATTGTTGAGAACTATGGTGGTGGTGAAGGTTGTGGCTATGGAGATGGGAAATGTCAATGACTAGGGTTGATGGAGATGTCTATGGTGAAGATGACAATGACTGGCTTGTTCTACGATATTCTGTTGCTCATTTGGCGTCGGCCCTTTATAAAGATTTTTTTAGGTGGATCAGGCGCCTCGGTTGCCACGCCATACGACCGCCCATACAAGCGGGCGCGGTCATATGGAAGGCCGTCTTTTGCTCTGTTTCCTCTGGTGTGCTTCCCACTTGATCTCCTCTATCTCCACTTTACTTCTTTACATGTATTGGCTTGATTTCGTGCATAAATAGACTATTTCATGTGGATACAAAATAAAGATCAGATATTTGGAATCCTTTGCATTCATTAGTCATTAGTAGCAATATCGAGCGAATATCTCGGTTTTAATGAAATATTTCACTTTAAAATCAGGTTAGAGGAGTGTAAAAAGAACACTCATCAGTGGGAGATGCCCACCTGGTCTGACTCCACGATTACCGGCTTCATCGACTACCAATCTGAGTAGAGCTTCATTCTCGGAGTATCCTAGCTAGATAGTTTGATGTCGATGTAGTGAATGTAGTTGTGTTGATATCGACTGGGAGTAGAATCTGAGTATAACTTGTGATGTTTTTGGGTATATGAATCATTATTGCTTATGTTCCTTGTGTTCTTCTAACCTTGTCTTGCTTCTCCTACTTGTTGAAATCTTGTTCTTCTGCCTTTGTAGATGAAGTGGTATGTGGTGTACATAGGGAGGTAACCAGGAGTGTATGATTCATGGCAGAAGTGTCATGAACAAGTGTATAGTTACAAGGGCAGCTGCTATGAAAGGTTTAACACTAGGGAGGAGGCAAAGGATGATTACTCTAAGTTCGTGCTCAGAGCGAAGAGCAATATTGGGGTAGGTAAGGGTGCATGTTCGATCGGATTTGGTGTGCTGAAGAACTTGATAATCTTCATCCAGTTCATCTTTCACTGTGGTGTTGTTGTTATCGTGTGCAAGGTTAGTACATCGAGGCAAATGTTTATTCTTTTCTATAATACATACCCAACACCATTATCCATTAAAATTGTTTGCTAGAATGCTTTCGCATATGCTCCGGCAAAGTATGAATGCTACGACGAAGCATATCTAAGATATCATGTCCATGGAGCTCATCTTCTACTCCGAGAGTGTGTGGTGCTTGTTGGTCATGAAATCTTTATCTTACTTATGCTTGTTGGCCATGAACTCCTTATGTCACTTACGCTTGTTTTCATGCTTGTTGGTCAGGACTAGTTGCTTCAATATACCATCTATATGTGCTTCTGTGAGTCTGTGTATGGATATGCGATATGGTCATTAGATTGTTATATGCTAGTTATTTTGATTTGATATGTGGTGTGATACGTCCATTTTGCATCATGTTTTGCTACTGTTATTTATAGTGTTTTTAATCAATATAACACTTTTTGGAGCAATTCTAATGCCTTTTCTCTCTTAATATGCAAGATCTACACAAGGAGGGAGAATGCCGGCAGCTGGAATTCTGGACCTAAAAAGGCTATGTCAGAGATACCTATTCTGCACATCTCCAAATGAGCTAAAATTTCACAGAGAATTATTTTGGAATAAATAAAAAATACTGGAAGCAAGAAGTACCAGAGGAGGCCACCCAGGTGCCCACGAGGCACCAGGGCGCCCCCCCAGGCGCGCCCTGGTACCTTGTGGGGCCCCTGGCCAGCCTCTGGCCCCCATTTTCTGGTATATAAGTCATTTTTCCCTAGAAAAAAATATAGAGAAGACTTTCGGGACGGTGCACCGCCGTCTCGAGGCGGAACTTGGGCAGGAGCACTTTTGCTCTCCGGCGGAGAGATTCTGCCGGGGAAACTTCCCTCCGGGAGGGGGAAATCGTCGCCATCGACATCACCAGCGATCCTGTCATCGTGGGAGGACTAATCTTCATCAACATCTTCACCAGCACCATCTCATCTCAAACCCTAGTTCATCTCTTGTATTCAATCTTTGTCTCAAAACCTGAGATTGGTACCTGTGGGTTGCTAGTAGTGTTGATTACATCTTATAGTTGATGCTAGTTGGTTTATTTGGTGGAAGATTATATGTTCAGATCTATTATGCTATTCAACACCTCTCTGATCTTGGGCATGAATATGATTTGTGAGTAGTTACTTTTGTTCTTGAGGACATGGGAGAAGTCTTGTCATAAGTAATCATGTGAATTTGGTATTCGTTCGATATTTTGATGATATATGTATGTTGTTGATTCCCTTAGTGGTGTCGTGTGAACGTCGACTACATGACACTTCACCATCTTTGGGCCTAAGGGAATGCATTGTGGAGTAGTAATTAGATGATGGGTTGCTAGAGTGACAGAAGCTTAAACCCTAGTTTATACGCTATTCCGGGGCTGATTTGGATCCATAGGTTTAATGCTATGGTTAGAGTTATCTTAATTTTTCTTTCGTAGTTGCGGATGCTTGCGAGAGGGGGTAATCATAAGTGGGAGGCTTGTTCAAGTAAGAACAGCACCCAAGCACCGGTCCACCCACATATCAAATTATCAAAGTAGTGAACGCGAATCAAACAAACATGATGAATGTGACTGGATGAAATTCCTATGTGTCCAAGAGAACTCTTTACTTACTATAAGAGATCGTTCCGGCTTGTCCTTTGCTATAAAAAGGATTGGGCCACCTTGCTTCACTCTTTGTTACTATTGCTACTTGTCACTTGTTACAAATTATCTTGCTATCAAACTACTCGTTACCGATAATTTCAGTGCTTGTAGAAAATACCTTGCTGAAAACCGCTTGTCATTTCCTTCTGCTCCTCATTGGCTTCGACACTCTTACTTATCGAAAGGACTACAATTGATCCCCTATACTTGTGGGTCATCAAGACTCTTTTCTGGCGCCGTTGCCGGGGAGTGAAGCGCCTTTGGTGAGTGGAATTTGGTAAGGAAACATTTATATTACGTGCTGAAATTTACTGTCACTTGTCACTATGGAAAGTAATCCTTTGAGGGGTTTGTTCGGGATATCTTCACCTCGACCGGAAACACAAATAGTTGCTCCTCAACCTACTGAAAATATTTATTATGAGATTCCTCCGGGTATGATAGAGAAACTACTAGCTAATCCTTATGCAGGAGATGGAACAATACATCCTGATATGCACTTGATCTATGTGGATGAAATTTGTGAATTGTTTAAGCTTGCAGGTTTATTCGGAGATGGAGTTAAGAAGAAAGTATTCACTTTATCTTTGGAGGGAAAGGCATTAATGTGGTATAGGCTATGTGATGATACCGATACATGGGACTAGAACCGATTGAAACTAGAATTCCATCAGAAAATTTATCCTATGCATTTGGTTCATCGTGATCGGAATTATATATATAATTTTTGGCCTCGTGAGGGAGAAAGCATCGCTCAAGCTTGGGGGAGGCTTAAGTACATGATGTACACATGCCCCAATCATGAGCTCTCAAAAGAAATTATCTTACATAATTTTTATGCTCGACTTTCTCATGATAATCAAACTACGCTCGATTCTTCTTCGACTGGCTCCTTTATGAAGAAAACTATTGAATTCAGATGGGATCTTCTGGAAAGAATTAAACGCAACTTTGAAGATTGGGAACTCGACAAAGGTAATGAGTCAGGTATAATACTTGAGTTCGATTGTGTTAAATCTTTTATGGCCACTGATGCTTTTCATAAGTTTAGCACTAAATATGGACTTGACTCTGGGATAGTAGCTTACTTTTGTGAATCATTTGCTACTCAGGTTGATCTCCCTAAGGAGAAGTGGTTTAAATATCATCCCCCTGTTAAAGAAAAGATTGAGGAACCTGTTAGTGTTAAAGAAGAAACAATTGTTTACCATGTTGATCCAGTTGTGCCTACTGCTTATATTGAGAAACCACTTTTTCCTGTTAGGATTAAGGAACATGCTAAAGCTTCAACTGTGGTTAACAAAAGTAATATTAGAGCACCTAGACCCTCTGACCAAATTAAAGTTGAACCTGATGTTGCTATGGTTAAAGATCTCTTAGTCGATAATACAGATGGGCATGTTATTTACTTTTGTGAGGAGGCTGCTAGAATTGCTAAACCTGTTAGAAATGAACGAGATAAGCTAGACAAGAACAAGCCCATAGTTGGTATGCCTGTTGTTTCTGTTAAGATTGGAGATCATTGCTATCATGGTTTGTGTGATATGGGTGCTAGTGTGAGTGCTATTCCATTTTCTTTATATCAAGAAGTAATGCATGAAATTGCACCTGTTGAGATTGAAGAGATTGATGTTACTATTAAGCTTGCAAATAGAGATACTATTACACCACTTGGGATTGTTAGAGATGTTGAAGTCTTGTGTGGAAAAATCAAATACCCTAATGATTTCTTAGTACTTGGTTCACAACAAGATAATTTTTGTCCCATTATATTTGGTAGACCTTTCTTGAATACCGTTAATACTGAAATTGATTGTGTTAAAGAAAAGGTTCGAGTTAAGTTTGGTGATATATCTCATGAGTTTAATTTCTCCAAGTTTCGTAGACAACCTGATGATAAAGAATTGCCTAGTAAAGATGAAATTATTGGTCTTGCTTCTATTGCCGTACCTCCTACTGATCCGTTAGAACAATATTTGCTAGACCATGAAAATGATATGCATATGAATGAAAGAAATGAAATAGATAAGATGTTCTTTGATCAACCACCTATCCTTAAACATAATTTGCCTGTTGAAACTCTTGGAGGCCCTCCTCCGCCTAAAGGTGATCCTGTATTTGAATTGAAGCAATTGCCCGATACATTGAAATATGCTTATTTTGATGAAAAGAAGATATATCCTGTTATTATTAGTGCTAACCTTTCAGCTCATGAAGAAAAGAGATTACTAAAAACTCTAAGAAAGCACCGAGCTGCTATTGGATATACTCTTGATGATCTTAAGGGCATTAGTCCCACTCCATGTCAGCATAAAATTAATATGGAGCCTGATGCTAAACCAGTTGTCGATCACCAACGACGATTAAATCCTAAGATGAAAGAGGTGGTAAGAACTGAAATATTAAAGCTCCTGGAAGCAGGTATAATCTATCCCATAGCTGATAGTAGATGGGTAAGTCCCATTCATTGTGTTCCTAAGAAAGGAGGTATTACTGTTGTTCCTAATGATAAAAATGAACTCATTCCACAAAGAATTGTAACTGGTTATAGGATGGTAATTGATTTTAGAAAATTAAACAAAGCTAATAGAAAAGATCATTACCCCTTACCTTTTATTAATCAAATGTTAGAAAGATTGTCTAAGCATACACACTTTTGTTTTCTAGATGGTTATTCTGGTTTTTCTCAAATACCCGTATCACAACCCGATCAAGAGAAAACCACCTTCACTTGTCCTTTTGGAACTTATGCTTATAGACGTATGCCTTTTGGTTTATGCAATGCACTTGCTACCTTTCAAAGATGTATGACTGCTATATTCTCTGACTTTTGTGAAAAGATTGTTGAGGTTTTCATGGATGATTTCTCCTCCGTTTACGGAACTTCTTTTGATGATTGCTTAAGAAACCTTGATCGAGTTTTGCAGAGATGTGAAGAAACTAATCTTGTCTTGAATTGGGAGAAGTGCCACTTTATGGTGAATGAAGGCATTGTCTTGGGGCATAAAATTTCTGAAAGAGGTATTGAAGTTGATAAAGCTAAGGTTGACGCTATTGAGAAACTGCCATGTCCTAAAGATATTAAAGGTATAGGAAGTTTCCTTGATCATGCTGGTTTCTATAGGATATTTATTAAAGACTTCTCTAAAATTTCTATGCCTCTTACCAATCTTTTGCAAAAAGATGTTCCATTTGTTTTTGATGATGATTTTCTAGAAGCCTTTGAAACACTTAAGAAAGCCTTAACCACTGCACCTATTGTTCAACCACCTGATTGGAACTTGCCTTTTAAAATTATGTGTGATGCTAGTGATTATGCTGTTGGTGCTGTTCTAGGACAAAGTGTTGACAAGAAATTAAATGTTATCCATTATGCTAGTAAAACTCTAGACAGTGCCCAAAGAAATTATGCTACTACTGAAAAATAATTTCTAGCAGTTGTGTTTGCATGTGATAAATTCAGATCTTACATAGTTGATTCTAAAGTAACTGTTCACACCGATCATACTGCTATTAAATATCTTATGAAAAAGAAAGATGCTAAACCTAGACTCATTAGGTGGGTTTTATTGCTACAAGAATTTCACTTGCATATTACTGATAGGAAGGGAGCTGAGAATCCCGTAGCAGATAATTTGTCTAGAATGGAAAATGTTCTTGATGACCCACTACCTATTAATGATGATTTTCCTGATGAACAATTAGCTGTCATAAATGCTTCTCGTAACACTCCATGGTATGCGGACTATGCTAATTACATTGTTGCTAAATACATACCACCTAGTTTCACATACCAACAAAAGAAAAAGTTCTTCTTTGATTTAAGACATTACTTTTGGGATGACCCACATCTTTATAAAGAATGAGTAGATGGTATTATTAGACGTTGTGTACCTGAGCATGAACATGAACAAATCCTACGGAAGTGTCATTCCGAGGCTGACGGAGGACACCATGCGGGAGACAGAACTGCACATAAGGTATTGCAATCTGGTTTTTATTGGCCTACTCTTTTCAAGGATGCCCGTAAGTTTGTCCTATCTTGTGATGAATGTCAAAGAATTGGTAATGTTGGTAGACGTCAGGAAATGCCTATGAATTATTCACTTGCTGTTGAACCATTCGATGTTTGGGGATTTGATTATATGGGACCTTTTCCTAAAGACAATGGGTATACTCATATTTTAGTTGCTGTTGATTACGTTACTAAGTGGGTAGAAGCTATTCCAACTAGTAGTGCTGATCATAACACTTCTATTAAAATGCTTAAAGAAGTTATTTTCCCGAGGTTTGGAGTCCCTAGATATTTGATGACTGATGGTGGTTCACATTTTATTCATGGTGCATTCCGTAAATTGCTTGCTAAATATGATGTCAACCATAGACTTGCATCCCCCTATCACCCTCAAACTAGTGGTCAAGTTGAATTGAGCAATAGAGAAATAAAATTAATTTTGCAAAAGACCATCAATAGATCTAGAAAGAATTGGTCTAAGAAACTTGACGATGCATTATGGGCATATAGATCTGCTTATAAAAATCCTATGGGTATGTCTCCTTATAAAATGGTTTATGGAAAAGCATGTCATTTACCTCTTGAGTTAGAACATAAAGCATATTGGGCAATTAAGGAACTAAATTATGATTTTAAACTTGCCGGTGAAAAGAGGTTATTTGATATTAGCTCATTAGATGAATGGAGAACCCAAGCTTATGAAAATGCCAAATTATTTAAAGAAAAATTTAAAAGATGGCATGATAGAAGAATTCAAAAATGGGAATTTAAAGTAGGTGAGCAAGTTCTATTTTACAATTCTCGTTTGAGATTCTTTGTAGGAAAACTTCTCTCTAAATGGGAAGGACCGTATATCATCGAAGAAGTTTATCGCTCCGGAGCCATCAAAATAAATAACTCCGAAGGCACTAATCCGAGAGTGGTGAATGGGAAAAGAATTAAGCATTATATTTCAGGTACTCCCATTAATGTTGAAACTAATATTATTGAAACAATTTCATCGGAGGAATACATAAGAGAGACCTTCCGGAGCACTCCAGAACCCTGAAAAGGAAGAGGTATGTGATACGGTAAGTAAACCGACTCCAAAAATTCCATAAAAATATTTTTTGTCAGTTTTGGAATATTAGAAAAATTACAAAAATAATAAACAACCGAGGGGACCCACCTGGTGCCCACGAGGCACCAGGGCGCGCCACCCCCCTGGCGCGCCCTGGTGGCTCGTGGGCCCCACGTGAGCCTTCCCGACTCCGTTTTCTCCTGGATTACTTGTTTTGCAAGATAAAAAAATCTTTATATATATACTCCCGGACGTTTTGACCACCGTATCGCGGAAATCTCCTCTGTTCTTGTTTCGTGCTATTTTTTTGACAGATCTAGATCGCTATGGCTCCACCAAACTCTTCCACGGACAAGTTCTACGAGAAGGTCATCAACCCCTACCTACCGGAGGTGATGAAACACCCTCAAGACATTGAGATGCGTGAGGGGGTGCTTCACATCCGGGATATTCAAGGACCCAAGAAGACCAGGAGCGTGGAGTCCAGGCTCGAAGCAGTGGAGCAGGAGATCTTCAAGTGCCAAGGGATGGTAGAACGTGGACTCAACGCCAACCACTCCATGATCACGGAATTCACCCGTAATCACAAGGTGGAGGGCCAATCGATGGGGGACATCATCTTCAAGCTTAATGAACGAATCGACTATCTCCAGGGCCAAATCTATGATCTCCAAAACCAAAATTTTGAGTATGAGGCAAGATTCAAAGGTATGAGTTTAGCTGCAAGTTTCAGGACTCCGGAGACTCGTTCATCTTTCTATGATGGTGAACCTATGCCATGGAAGCCGGAGGATAAGCTCGCCACATCATCACCACCATCACCGAAGAAGGAGACTTGAGCACATGGGTATGGTCACTCCCCTTGGCTTGTGCCAAGCTTGGGGGAGGTGCCCCGGTATCGTATCACCATCACTTTTATTATCTTTACCTATTTTTAGTTCGATCCTTAGTTATTTCATGATCTAGTTGAATAAAAGTTTAGTATGATCTATTTTCGAGTGTTAGCTTCGTGATCTATCTATCTATGTAATCAAGTTGAGAGTTATATAATAAAGAGTAGTTTGAGTTTTTGCTTCTTTACTTTCATGTTCCAATTCTAGCAATGAAAATAATGAAAAAGATCATATGCTAATCCTATGGAAAGTAATGACATTACATAAAGAAAAGTATAAGTGGTAAAATTTATTGGAAGTTAACAAACATAGCATTAGTCAATGATGCAATTCATGAAAGAATTAATAAGGGAAGAGAAGATTCACATGCAAATTGTTGACGTTGGACAAGGAAGACAACGTAATGAGTTATGTTTGTTCATATTCACATAGAAGTTATATTGTTATAGATCCTCCAACATGTGGTGCTTGCCCAATATCTTTGCTAGCCAAAAATCCGCACCAAGTAGAGATACTACTTGTGCATCCAAAACCCTTAAACCCAGTTTCATGTCATGAGAGTCCACTATATCTACCTATGGATTGAATAAGATCCTTCAAGTAAGGTTTCATCGGTGCAAAAAGCAATAAAAATTGCCTATAAATATGTCTGAACTTTTATTGTAAGGGAAACAAGCTTTGTACGAACTTTTGATGGTAAAGAAATAAAAGCGACAGACTGCATAATAAAGGTTGCTATCACAAGGGGCAATATAAAGTGACGTTCCTTTACATTAAGAGCTCTTGCATCCAACAACAAAAAGCGCATGACAACCTCTGCTTCCCTCTGCGAATGGCCTATTCTTTACTTTTATGTATTTACTTTTTATGCAAGAGTCAATAGTGTTCTCCTCTATTTCCTTTTTATTTTTCTCTTTTGTAAGTATCATGTGGTGGGGAAAGATCTAAGCATATATATCCAGTTGGATATGAGTGATCATGAGTTATTATTGTTGACATCACCCTTGAGGTGAATAAGTTGGGAGGCGAACTCACAAGCCCCTATCTTTCTATGTGTCTGGCTGAAACTTTTTGCTCCATATATATGTCGTGAGTGTTAGCAATCATAGAAGACTAAATGATGGTTGAGTATGTGGACTTGCTGAAAAGCTCCTACATGAGACCCTTCCTGAAAATATGATGAATTGCAATTGCATTGTTGACTGAGAACATAGTTTGTTAGTTTTCAAGAAAGTTTATGCCTTATACTCCATTGTTGTGATGAATTGTTACTTGCTCATGAGAAGTTTATGATAATAAATATTACTGTTATAATAATGATCATGATGCTACTATGTCCGTATTTTGTTTTTATCGACACCTCTCTCTCTCTAAACATGTGGACATGATTATCGATATCGGCTTTCGCTTGAGGACAAGCGAGGTCTAAGCTTGGGGGAGTTGATACGTCCATTTTGCATCATGTTTTGCTACTGTTATTTATAGTGTTTTTAATCAATATAACACTTTTTGGAGTAATTCTAATGCCTTTTCTCTTTTAATATGCAAGATCTACACAAGAAGGGAGAATGCCGGCAGCTGGAATTCTGAACCTGAAAAAGCTATGTCAGAGATACCTATTCTGCACATCTCCAAATGAGCTGAAATTTCACGGAGAATTATTTTGGAATAAATAAAAAATACTGGAAGCAAGAAGTACTAGAGGAGGCCACCCAGGTGCCCACGAGGCACCAGGGCGCGCCCTGGTACCTCGTGGGCCCCCTGGCCAGCCTCTGGCCCCAATTTTCTGGTATATAAGTCATTTTGCCCTAAAAAAAATATAAAGAAGACTTTCGGGACGGAGCGCCGCCGTCTCGAGGCGGAACTTGGGCAGGAGCACTTTTACTCTCCGACGGAGAGATTCTGCTGGGGAAACTTCCCTCCGTGAGGGGGAAATCGTTGCCATCGACATCACCAGCGATCCTCTCATCGTGGGAGGACTAATCTTCATCAACATCTTCACCAGCACCATCTCATCTCAAACCCTAGTTCATCTCTTGTATTCAATCTTTGTCTCAAAACCTCAGATTGGTACCTGTGGGTTGCTAGTAGTGTTGATTACATCTTGTAGTTGATGCTAATTGGTTTATTTGGTGGAAGATTATATATTCAGATCTATTATGCTATTCAACACCTCTCTGATCTTGGGCATGAATATGATTTGTGATTAGTTACTTTTGTTCTTGAGGACATGGGAGAAGTCTTGTCATAAGTAATCATGTGAATTTGGTATTCGTTCGATATTTTGATGATATGTATGTTGTTGATTCCCTTAGTGGTGTCGTGTGAACGTCGAATACATGACACTTCACCATCTTTGGGCCTAAGGGAATGCATTGTGGAGTAGTAATAGATGATGGGTTGCTAGAGTGACAGAAGCTTAAACCCTAGTTTATGCGCTATTCCGTAAGGGGCTGATTTGGATCCATATGTTTAATGCTATGGTTAGAGTTATCTTAATTTTTCTTTCGTAGTTGCGGATGCTTGCGAGAGAGGATAATCATAAGTGGGAGGCTTGTTCAAGTAAGAACAGCACCCAAACACCGGTCCATCCACATATCAAATTATCAAAGTAGTGAACGCGAATCAAACAAACATGATGAAAGTGACTAGATGAAATTCCCATGTGTCCTCGAGAACGCTTTACTTACTATAAGAGATCGTTCCGACTTGTCCTTTGCTATAAAAAGGATTGGGCCACCTTGCTGCACTCTTTGTTACTATTGCTACTTGTCACTTGTTACAAATTATCTTGCTATCAAACTACTCGTTACCGATAATTTCAGTGCTTGCAGAAAATACCTTGCTGAAAACCGCTTGTCATTTCCTTCTGCTCCTCGTTGGGTTCGACACTCTTACTTATCGAAAGGATTACGATTGATCCCCTATACTTGTGGGTCATCATGGTGCTTCCTAGAATATATGAGTATATTTATATGTGTGCTATGTATACATGTGTTGAATTGCAAGGATGGTTCAACAAGCAAGTAAAAAAAGATTCCAGATGGGGAGAAAGATGAGTATTACACTCGGCTTCTAGGTATAAGCCGAGTTCAACACTCGGTTTCTATGACACGTGGTATGATCTAGGCAACTCATGATCGTTTGGCACTGCTAGTGCAGTAGTAAGCCGAGCGTCAACAGCAAACACACGGCTTACATGCGCGTCGTGGCAGGTCCTGGTAGCTCCTGATGGACGCATAAGCCGAGAGTAGGACACTCGGTGTATATACAACTGTCGGCACACTAGCGGGCGAGCGCCGCCTGCCGACGGTCGGTTTCTTCGTGTGTGTCGGCAACAAGCAAGCCGAGCACCTGCTCACGACCACTCGGCTTCTATATTAGACAACGATTGGATCACGACACTCGGCTTACGATCGGTGCCACGTGGCAAGACTGTTATCGACAGCTAGCCGTCAACCGACTTTATTTTGCCTAACACCAGTGTTTTACACATGACTTACGGTAAGTCGAGCACCCAATAAAAACACTCGGCTTACACCTAGTTGCCGCCCGGTGTAAGCCGGTCTACGGTCCATGTAGACCGAGTGTAACACTCGGCTTATAGGAAGTCGAGCATATTTTGGGCCTTAGCCGAGTAATACTGGGTACTCGGCTTCGACTGCGATTTCTGTAGTGTAGGTCGGAGTTAATGATGGATCTGACCACGCCTAAAAGGTTACTTCGTCCAGACTTTTCTTTAAAAAAATTAGAAAGTGTTTTTTTAGATGAAAATATAAGAAGTTTGAGCTCCTTGCCGGCCAAACATCTTCCATACAAGCCAAAAGCCCCATAACAGAAACATTTTTTTATGACCCAAGCATATACTTGACTGACTATATTTTGTTTGGTTCACAAGTCTTCAGTCCCAAACACCAATTGTAAAATAATGTATAGTGTGGGGAAGGCTGGCATCCATAATTGCATTAGTATCCCTTCGCACCGACTACCATAGATAAATCATGTGCCAAACGTCGATCAGATTGGCACCTATACCACCAGGAGAACATGCATTAGACCGATCCAATCTAATCATTCTTATCCATGTTCTTGCTTCGGTAAAAATAGTGTAAATATTGCCGCTCATCTCGGGTAAAACGCACACGTCATCCTAGCTTGATGCAAGACAACATAGCCAATAATGCAAGAAAAAGAACTATATATTCATCTTCTTTCACATGGATCATGGTGGTTGTCACAAGCTTGTGACCGGCTTGCTCGGAGTTAACTACTTAACAAATTGAACACTTGTTGATATGATAAAAGTAGCTCCCTTGTAATTCAATACATTATTTAGTACTAAATCACAAGGGAGAGAGAGGATGCCATTTAGCTACTGCTATGGACCCTAAGATCCTAAAGGAAGTACTCACACATGGTCATGGAGGCAGCAAGGTCGATGCAGAAGCCTCAGGTGATGGATTCCCCCTCCGGCAGGGTGCCGGAACAGGCCTCCAGATTGGCTCTCCTCGGAATAAAAACTTGCGGTGGTGGAAAAAATCGGAGAAAATTGGTACGGATGGTTTTGTAAAATATGGAATTTATAGGCGGATGAATGAAGAAGGTGGTGCCCAGGGGTCTACGCGGCCACCTGGCCCGGGTCACCCCCTGGCCGCCCTACCTGGTCGCGTGGGGCCCCTGGCTGGCCCCGACACTTTCTGGGATCTTCGGGTCGTGAAAACAATCGTATTAAATCCTCAGGGTTTTTTGACCTCTGTAGATATGGATTTTCTGTACAATAAAAAATATGCAGAAAACAACAATCGACTATGGGCACTAGATTAATAGGTTAGTCCAGAAAAATAATATAAATTGCTATAAAAAGTATTTAAAAGTGATATTATAATAACATGAAATAATCACAATTTATAGATACGTTTGAGACGTATCATAAGTGTACAAACAGAACGCTCTCGCGAAGTATCAGGGTTTCGGACAGAAATCGTTTGGTTTGAGAGAGAACTCTTTTTTATATCATATCCCCATTAAATTTTTATATGTAGAATACACACCATTTGAAGCCTCATGCTCAATTTTAGCCACTTTTTGAGTTAATATGATAATTTTTAAGCATTAAATGAATTTCTGGCCATTAAAATGAGCAAAATTTGATTCAAACAAATATGCAAATGAGCTCTGAAAAGTATGAAACTTGTTATGGGTTCATTATATGATTCCTGTGGGGAGTGGTAAAAATATGATAATGCTACGGAAAAAACTTGATGAACTTTCGTGTACAAACTGAACACTCTCGCTAAGTATCAGGGTTTCAAACAGAAAACCGTTTGGTTTGAGAGAGAACTCTTTTTTACATGATTTCCCCGTTAAGGCCTCCTTTGGTTTGAAGGAAATTTGTAGGAATTCCATAGGATAGGATTTCTACAGAGAAAATTCCTTTAGTGCCCTTTGGTTTGTAGGAATAGAATCCTATTCCTATGGAGGAATTCTTCCTATCCTCCACATTTTTGGCCATTAAAATGATCAAAATGCTCTTTGATTCAAACGAATATGCAAATGAGCTCTAAAAAGGATGGAACTTGGCATGGGTTCATTATATGACCCCTATAGGGTGTGGTAAGAATTCGAGATTTTAACAGGAAAAATTTGATGCACTTCATGTACAAACTGAACACTCTCTCGCGAAGTATCAGGGTTTCGAACGGAAACCGACTAGTTTGAGAGAGAACTATTTTTTACATATTTCTCCGTTAACTTTTTCTATATTTAATGCACACCATTGACAGCCCCATGCTCTAATTGGGGAGTATTCAGGGTTTATTAATATGAATTTTAAAGCACTTCCTTACTTACTTCATTTGTGGCGGGCGCAGCGACTGCTAACTTTGGAAAATATGGGCGCGGGTTAGCGAAATATTGCTGTGGTGGGCATCTTACATGCCCATCACTGGTACATTACAAACAAGTGGCGGGTGCACGTTCAGTGCACGCCACTACTGTCTTTATCCCACAGCTAATTCTGTACAAACTTACGAGCGACGGTTGGCCAAAGTTGCCCGTCACTAGTGTCCCTCTAGAAGTGGCTGGCTTTGTTTATCACCGGTCACTGTTACTTTGCCAAAATAGTAATGGCAGGCCGTGAAATTGCCCACCACCAATGTAACCCCACCTATATAAGCCTTTTTCCAAGTACTGTCCCCACATGTGATCGCGTCGATGGAGGTGTCGGCTCGCCAGATCTTGCCGGCTTTGGCATCTGCTTGTCTGCGTCCGTGGGGCTTCTGTCATGGTTGGGAGCTCCGTTCTCTGGTGTGGGGGTGCTCGTGCAGTGGTAGTGGGTGCCAGATGTTGGTTCTGGCTCGTCTCTTTTGGCAGAAGGACGACGAGGGAGGAGGTGGCTCTTGCGCGCCGGTGGCGTGTTCGTTGCGTCGGAGGTGTACGGGACAGAGGAGTGCTTGTCGGCGATGGCCGGCTGCATGGGAGTGCTAGTCGTGCTGCTCTAGGCGAAAGCCTAGCCGATGCTTGCCGACCGGCGGCGGTGGCTCCCGTGGGCGTCTCTATCCTCCTTGGACGCGTCGTTGAGGAGATTTGCACTTCCTCTGCTCTCGGGTCAAGATCTGCAAGGGAAAGCCACGATCCTGTGTAGGATCAGTGGGCGGCGACATCTTCAACGTCGTTTTCCCTCTTTAGGGAGCCGTCTTGGAAATCTTGGATCCTTTTGTGCTTCCTGCAGGCTGGACGTGCACGACACCGCGATTGGCTGGTGCCCAACTAGTGATGCGAGTGGTTGGCGTTATGACTCGTGTGCCGCCGACGATGATGGCGTGCGAAGCTGGATCACGGCTTGTCCTTCTAATGTCGACGGTCCGGTGCGCCAATTGGGGTGCCTATACTGGCTTCTGGCTGTGACAGAGAAGTTGGAGCTGCGTGTGCTGATGCCACTACGGCAACGATGACTCCATGAGGGCAGTTTTCAACGGGCGATACTCTCTGGATGATGCGCTGGACTAGATCGGTACGAGGCTTGCAACTTTCTCCCGTGAAGCTCTTCGGCAAAATCAAAGTTGTCTTGTCCTCGACACGTCGGTCGACTCTGTGGCTTTTGTTTGTGGCCAGGTCATGCAGGTGTGTGTGTGCCCCGTGGGAGGTTGTGTTAGGGTTTTCTCCTTGTTTTCCTTCAATTAACGGGGAAAGTCTCTTCTTCTTAATCATTGAAAATGACAAATCTTTTGCCTCGTTTCATTTTTTTTTGTCACAACAGACAACTACTTTCATCATCAAAACTAAAACACGTTTGGACCTTTTGAATCCGCATCACAGTAACATGTGTGATCGTGCATGCCCAATTTCCCACTATCGCACGTGCATTCTTCCATGTGAATTGGGATCATACGAAAATGAACAACTCGTAGTTTTTTTTTAGAAAAGGAACAACTCGTAGTTTCACATGCATGTTGCACGAATACTGTACATTCGGCGTGTTTTCGGGCTTCCGGCTTGTATGAATGACAGCATGGCCGGCAAGGAGACCAGACTTCACGCCTAGGAGTCGGCAAGTGAACAACAGGAACAAGCCACAATTGAAGAAGGAATTGTCCAAGAATGTACGGTCATTGCGCTCGAGAGCTCATGCCCACAGCAGAAACCAACACCAAACTGCACATTGCCCCAATCCTTGCCGAAGAGCCGACGCGGTCACCACCTCCAGCAACAACTCCGGTAGTCTCCATGGGCACCTAGGCAGCACCTCCAAGGAAGGGACGACGCCACAACACCTCTACTGCCTGGCCAGCAAGCCGGCCTAAGGTTTCCCCTGGTGCTTCTGCAAGGCCTGGACATGGCCAAGACGACGCCTCCAAGGAGGAGACGACACCCGCAGGCGTCGTCGTAGCCTGCAACGGCTGCCGCCGCTCAGGGATTTCTCCCAGCCCAGTCCGGGCCCCTAGACGACAGCCGAGCGGCGCCATCCGGAGGGGAGGAAGCAAGTCGTCGGCTTGGAACACTGCGAGAAGGAAGCTGCCTCCCGTTGCCGGCGAGGAGGGAGATGCCAGTAACCAGGGTCGTGGCCGCCACCGCACTAGCACGCACCTCCAAAGCCAGGCCCATCCACAGCCGCAGTAAGGCCACCGCGCCGCCGCACGCGACCTGAGCCCCTGCCACACCAGATCTGGAGTCCCCCATAGCACTGCCGCCGCACGTGAGCGCCACTGCAGGCCACCCACCACGCCGGCCGCCGGGACCCGCCACGCAGCACGGAAGGCCACCTCCGCGGCGCCAGCGATGCCGTGCAGTCTGACGCCACGAAGACGCCTCCGCCCTGCTCATGAACGGCCGGAGCCGCCACTCCATGGACGGCAGCGAAAGGCCCCGCCGCCACCTTCCCCAGAGCCAACACGGACTTTGCCGGCGGCCCCTCCGGTGGCGGCGAGATGAGGAAAAGGAAGGAGGAGAGGGTGGTGGCGCGATCTAGGGTTTGCCCCTGTGCCTTTTCATGGTGGGTACAATGCACTTGACTAGAAAAACATTTTGATCGATTTGTAAGGTTCACACATACCTTTTGATCGACAATTTAACCAACGAAATATGAGTAACGTACATATCACAAAAGAATATATCTTTAAATTTTAAATGTTATATTTTCCAAGATATAACTTTCGTGATATACTTGTATTATATTGATTGAATTATTCATCTATTGAGACGCATGGGCCTTATAAGTTGGAAAGGAGGGAGTGGGAATCTCAAGCTATATATGATGATGCGTGTGTTTTACCCGAGATGAACAACAGTATTTACACCTTCTTACCAAAGCAAGAGCATGAATAAAAACGGTTAGCTTGGATCTGTTGAGTGCATGTTATCGTGGTTGTATCGGTGACAATCTGATTGGAGTTTGGCGCATGATTTATTTATGGTCGTTGGTCTGAATCTCTATCTCTACCTTATTTTTTAATTTTTAATTTTTAATAATAAAGCATGGAACGCTTCTTCCTTCCGAATTTTCGTCCGTCCATAAATCATGAATTTTCGTCTGTCCGTCTAGATTTTTATCCCCCCTGAAGAATTAATTTCTTTCCTATCGGACACATGGGCCTCAGCCCATCGTGGCCTAGGCAAATTATGCAGTCCCGGGAGCCAAAAATATGGGCTATTGGGAGTCAAACTCCCAACCTGCCGTTAAATTTTCGAGCGCACATCCAACTGAACTGGCTCACGTTTGTGTTTAAAAAAGTAGGATCGCATCTATTATATTGTCCCACCTCGCCCCCTTACACGAAATACCATCAACTTATATACGTCTACTAGATGATATCAATAAGCGGCCTAGAAAATCTGCAAGGAGTGGATCCGTGTCTCTGTAGGGAGAAAATTGTGAGATTACTATGGGAGACACAGAGACCGGGAGAAAATTGTGGAATTAATGGGAGAGAATTAAGGAGAGAGAGGACAGAAAGAGGAGAGAAAATTGTGGAATTATGGAAGAGAATTAATCGAAGAGAGAGACCGGGTGAAAATTTTGGGATTATAACGGGAGAGAATTAATCAAAGAGAGAGACCAAGAGAAAACTGTGAGATTATAATGGAAATAATTAATAGGGAGAGAGAAACGTGAGAAAATTGTGGAAATAAAGGGAGAGAATTAAGGAGAGAGAGACCGGATTTAAACCGGCTCATGTTGCACGTATCCACGCTCCTCTATGTCCGCGCGGAATATGGAGGGAATTAAGCGGTATAAGGAGGGAAATTAATAATAATCGTGCTCATGCACGCAGCTGATGCTGGTCAATTTAGATTCATCCATTATTAGTAACCGCTGGCCGTCTCACGCAAGTAACCGCTGGCCGTAATAATCATAGTTTCCTTCCATTAAAAAAAAAGTGTCGTACTTTACTAATCATACACGCAACAGCCTCCACTTCTATCCCTAATCTACAACAAACTCTCCCGGTCACGTCAACAACACCGCGTCCGAGGCAGCAGGGACGACGGCTCCCTTTAATGAACAGAGAGCGGATCTCATATAGTAATGTGTTTGTTTGGTGCTGGTCGATTTTAACCAAAGTTGGATTGGATTTGGTACTATTTTTGTGTCCTCCACGGACTGATATTAGAGTCAATATTGGACTAATATATATACACCGGTTAGCACACACACGGCAATATGCGACTGCATAATAAATCACGAGCACCAAAACACATACATTTAGAAGTCATGGTCATAGAGTCTGATCTCAAGGTAGCTGTTGTTCTGGACCAGGAAGAAAGTGCCATGCTTAACGTCCCTGAAGGTGGACACGCTGTGGTATGGAGGAAAAATTGCATCTAGGTAAATTTACTTCAACTAAAGTGTTGCATGTAGGACATTTTTATTGTCTGATTTCCATAACTCATTAGGATGGTTAATTTGCCGGTGTGATATGCTTCATCACTATGCATCTATGATCCAATCTTAACTGCCGTACTGAAGTCGGACGAAAAATGTTCTGTGTATACCAGTGCCCTTACTTCAATATCTTTTTTTATTTCCTAAATTGCATCCAGGAAAAACATGATACTATCAATACATCTGCTCACATTGGTTGACTTATTCATGCTTATTTCAAATTTTGTTTAAGGATACCACACTACAAAAAATATTATTTAAACAAAAGAATATAGTAAACAAAAGTACCTTGCTTTATTAAAATAGCTTGGGTAATTACGACAATTGCAATATCTTACCACCATGATTATAATATGGGCACTATCTTGGTTTAAGGCAGTAATGTAAAGCATCTAACTTACTGTCAAACTGAGGTCATAACATTAAGTGATAGGTAAGAGAAAACTTCTATGTATGATAGTCTTACCTTGATTTAGTAATAATCACCCAAAGAGGAAAAAGAGAGAATATCTAGGTTGGCTAATATAAACTTTAAACCTGCAAGGCAAAATGGCTACACAACTTTAAAAAGGAACCGTGTGGAGCTGAAGTACAACATTAATGTGGAAACAACACATATATTCTAATGCTTATGTCCAATGTATTAAAGCAACTTATAAGTAGCTACATATATTCTATTTATGATGCAAAATCTAATCAGTTTCTTCTTTTTAGTAAACATAAAAGATTCATACAATATTGAAAACTCTCATGCAGCCAAGCAATTTGGGTCGCTATCTCTAGTCCTGGATGCCAAGGAACAAAGAAATAAAAGAGATAGAGAGCGGTATGCACGGATGACCAATGAAGAAAAGCTGAAAAAGCGACGTCGGGCCTATCAGCGAAACAAAACAATTAAAGATTCAACTTAGTTGCAAGAAAAATGCACACAAGGGAGGAAGAAATATGCAAATATGGAGCTAGCACAAAAAACAAAAAAATGCACAAGAGAAAGGCAAAAATATGCAAATATGAAGCCTGAGCAAAAGAAAGCTAGAATAGCGCAAATTGCAGCTAATCGTGAATTGAAGCGTAACACACCCAACATATGTCGCAACAGAAGAGGAAGTTAGTACATCTATACGACGAAGACTTCACAGTTAGCATACACACAACAAAAGCATATATGCATGGAGGATCCACAAAGTATACGATATTTTTATTGTCTTATGTAATCACTCTCATGTGTTTGTTCTCACTCTTTTCCTTCTTTACACCCTTCATGTCTAGAAGAAAACTAATCAGCTGCTTCATTTGATTCTGCGTATTTATTGAGGTAGATGTGTATGCTAAATTTTTCTCTGTTGCAACGCACGGGCATGTTTGCTAGTAGATAATAATGCAATTATAGATGTCGTTCTCCCACATACATATTATTTTAGAGTTGGTGTTTGTTTGGGACTGAACACTTGTGAACTAAAGAAAATATAGTCAGTCAAGTCTGTGCTTGGGTCATAAAAAATATTGTCCCAACAGGCAGCTACTTTTATCATATCAACAAGTGTTCAAATTGTTAAGTAGTTTACTCCGAGCAAGCCAGTCACAAGCTTGTGACAACCCACCATGATCCATGTGAAAGAAGATGAATATATATTTGTTTTTCTTGCATTATTGGCGCATCGCTATTCTCGCACAACAAGCCACGTTAAAGAAAATTTAGTTTGTGTCCACTAGCCAAATTGGTTGTCTAGGACAAATGAGCTCAGATAAATCATCACTAGCTATCTCTTATTTTTTCTCCAAAATTCCTTGAGCATCTTTGTGGCTAAACCTTATAAAAGAGCATCTTTAATCAATCATCACTAGAACTTAGTTGAGGCACCAAATTAAATGTGTGCAGAGCACATCACTCCCATGGAGATTCTCAGTGAAAATGTAACCAAAACAGTAAAATGCGTAGCTATATAGCAGGCACTGAAATGATTTTTCAAAAACATGCAATTAGATGCTCGGACCTCGGATCTAGGATGAAAATCCGTATCATGGACATCTAATTTTTTTGATAAGAAATATTATATTAATATCAACATGATACCAATTGCACTCAACTTCTATGACAATTGACAACACGCTATCAAGAACTAGTCGAGACACCGAAGATGCACATAGCCTGAAAAAAAATAAAGACAATGGACGCGATCAATGACACACAACAAGCAAAAAATTAGGAACACCAATCAGCACCCTTGACAACACGCAGCCTACAAGGAAGGTTCTCCGAAAGCAATGCCTTTAGGAAGTGACGACATCTTCGCAAGTGTGTTGTTCCTTCTTGTGGTCGTTGCTACGAAAGAAGACGATTTAGTCATAGGTTTTTTTTTCATATCTTGTTATGGTTGTATTATTATTTTCCATCTTATACTCTAGTTGTTAATGATTTTGGCTATGTTGTCTTGCATCAAGCTAGGATGACGTGTGCATTTTACCCAACATGAGCGGTAATATTTACACTATTTTTACCAAAGCAGGAACATGAATAAGAATGATTAGGTTGGATCGGTCTAGTGCATGTTCTCCTGGTGGTATAGGTGACAATCTGATCGACGTTTGGCACATGATTTACTATGGTAGTCGGTGCGAATGGATACTAATGCAATTATGGATGCCAGCCTTCCCCACACAATACATTATTTTACAGTTGGTGTTTGGGACTTAAGACTTGTGAACCAAACAAAATATAGTCAGTCAAGTATATGCTTGGGTCATAAAAAAATGTTTCTGTTATGGGGCTTTTGGCTTGTATGGAAGATGTTTGGCAGGCAAGGAGCTCAAACTTCTTCTATTTTCATCTAAAAAAACACTTTCTAATTTTTGTAACGCGAAGTCCGGACGAAGTCACCTTTTGGTCATGGTCAGATCCATCATTAACTCCGACTTACACTACCGAAATCGTAGTCGAAGTCGAGTACCCAGTATTACTCGGCTAAGGCCCAAAATATGCTCGACTTCCTATAAGCCAAGTGTTACACTCGGTCTACATGGACCGGCTTACACCGGGTGCCAACTAGGTGTACGCCGAGTGTTTTTTATTGGGTGTTCGACTTACCGTAAGTCAAGTGTAAAACACGGGTGTGTTCGGCAAAATAAAGTCGGTTGATGGCTAGCGGTCGATAACGGTCTTGCCACATGGCACCGATCGTAAGCCGAGTGGCGTGATCCGATCGTTGTCTAATATAGAAGCCGAGTGGTCGTGAGCAGGTGCTCGACTTGCTTGTTGCCGACACATGTGAAGAAATAGACTGCCGACAGGAGGCGCTCGCCCACTAGTGTGCCGATAGTTGTATATACACCGAGTGTCCTACTCTCGGCTTATGCGTCCATCAGGAGCTACCAGGACCTGCCATGTCGCGCGTCTAAGTCGAGTGTTTGCTGTTGACGCTCGGCTTACTACTACACTAGCAGTGCCAAACGGTCATGAGTTGCCCATATCATACCACGTGTCATAGAAACCGAGTGTTGAACTCGGCTTACACCTAGAAGCCGAGTGTAATACTCGTCTTTCTCCCCATCTGGATTTTTTTTGCTTGTTAAACCATCCCTGCAATTCAACACATGTATAGATAGCGCACATATAAATATACCCATATATTCTAGGAAGCACCATATATCAAATCAAAATAACTAGCATATAACAATCTAATGACCATATCGCATATCCATACTACCACATATCCATACACAGACCTACAGAAGCACATATAGATGGTATATTGAAGCAACAAGTCCTGACCAACAAGCATGAAAATAAGCATAAGTGACATAAGGAGTTCATGGCCAACAAGCATAAGTAAGATAAAGAGTTCATGACCAACAAGCACCACACACTTTCGGAGTAGAAGATGCGTTCCATGGACATGATCTCTTAGATATGCTTCGTCGTAGCATTCATACTTTGCCGGAGCATCTGCGAAAGCATTCTAGCAAACAATTTCAATGGATAATGGTGTTGGGTATGTATTATAGAAAAGAATAAACATTCGCCTCGATGTACTAACGTTGCACACGATAACAACAACACCACAGTGAAGACGAACTGGACGAAGATTATCAAGTTCTTCAGCACACCCGATCTAACATGCACTCTTGCCTACTCCAATATTGCTCTTTGCTCTGAGCACGAACTTAGAGTAATCATCCGTTGCCTCCTTCCTAGTGTTAAAACTTTCGTAGCAGCTGCCCTTGTAACTGTAAAGTTGTTCATGACACGTCTGCCATGAATCATACACTCCTGGTTACCTCCCTATGTACATCACATACCACTTCGTCTACAAAGACAGAAGAACAAGATTTCAACAAGCAGGAGAAGCAACACAAGGAACATAAGCAATAATGATTCATATACCCAAAAACATCACAAGTTATACTCAGATTCTACTCCCTGTAGACATCAACACAACTACATTCACTACATCGACATCAAACTACCTAGCTAGGATACTCCGAGAATGGATCTCTACTCAGACTGGTAGTCGATGAAGCCGGTAATCGTGGATTCAGACCAGGTGGGCATCTCCCACCACCACTCCCACCCCCAGCCGCGCCAATATCTATATAATTGCAGGGAGACGAAGGGGGCGTGTGCGTGCAAAATTAAGCCGAGTGTTTCATTTCGGATACTCGGCTTACATGCAGACGATTTTTTTAAAAGTAAAAGTAAGATTTAAGCCGAGTACATCATTAGTGGATACTCGGCTTCATGGAGACGTTAAGCTCGTGGTAGATGGACACGTGGCAGGCAGCCAGCCACAATGTGGAGGCTCATCTATTAGCCAAGTGTTTTTCCCCTGATAAGCCGAGTACTCAATGTAAGCCGAGTGCATTATTAGTTGTGCTCATCTTGTATCGTGATATGTCGAGGTTCTTACTGTTGACGTGTGCTTTTATCCTGGTACTCATCTTACAAGTGTATAACTAAGCCGAGTATCTGACAAATGACACTCGCGTGTGCCGAAACACTCGCTACATGTGTTTTTCCCGTAGTGTTAGCAAGTATTCACATAAAGGAGTTTGCCAACTACTGCCTCTTTTCCGTTTTGTAAGGTCAACGCGTATGTTTAGATCGATAATTTAATCACCGTAATATGAGTTACATATCACAAAAATATACCATTAAAATTTTGAATGTTTTATTTTCTAACTGTATAACTTTTGTGATATACAATTTGTATTGCATTGATTGAATTGTTCATCCATTGGTAAACTTGAGACTTATAAATCAGAAATATGGGGAGTTGAAATCTCAAGCTAGGATGTTGCGCGCGTCTTACCCGAGATGAGCGGCAATATTTACACCTTTTACCGAAGCAAGAGCAGGATTTCCCCCCGAAAAAAGAAGGAATAAGAATGGTTAGATTGGACCGATTGAGTGCATGTTGTCGTGGTTGTATCAGTGCCAATATGATCGCGTTTGGCGTATGATCTATGATGGTGTGAATGGATATTAATGCAATTATAGATGCCGGTCTCTCACACACTACATATTATTTTACGGTTGGTGTTTGTTCGGGACGGAAGACTTGTGAACCAAACAAATATAGTCAGTCAAGTCTGTGTTTGGGTCATAAACAATTTCTCACAGCAAGCAGCTACTTTTATCATATCAACAAGTGTTCAAGTTGTTAAGTGGTTTGCTCCGAGCAAGCAAGTCACAAGCTTGTGACAACCACCCTGATCCATGTCAAAGAACATGAATATATAGCTCCTTTTCTTGCGTTATTGACGCATCGTTATTCTTGCACACAACAAGTCACATCAAAGAAATTTTAATTGATGTCTACAAGCCAAATTGGTTGTCTAGGACAACTGAGCTCAAATAAACTATCCCTGGCTATCTCTCTTTTTTCCCCAAAAATCCTTGGACCATCTTTATGGCTAGACCTTATAGAAGATCATCTTTAATTAATCATCGCTAGACGTTACTTGAGGCACCAAATATGTGCAGAGCACATTGCTGCCGTGGAGAGTCTCAATGAAAATGGGACCAAAACAATAAGTGTAGCTTTATGAGATGATTGTTTTCAGAAAAAATGCAATCAGATGCTCGGACCGGGCATTCAGGATAAAAATCCTTATCCCAACCATCTATGGTTGGAAGTGAGGACATCGGCACGAGTATGTTCTTCCTTCTTGAAGACCTTGCTATGCAAGAAGACAATTTAGTGATAGGTATTTTATCATATCTTGTAATGGTTGTATCATTATTGTCCATCTTATACTCTACTTGTTAATGATTTTGTGGCTATTTTGCCTTGTATCACCTCTAATAATATTAGGATCACATCTAATAATTTGTGGCTATGTTGCCTTGTATCACCGCTAATAACGATGGAGGTCGATTGAAAAAGATCATGAAACTTTTCCTCGTCGTCCATAGCCCGGCGTCGCTCCTCCCTGTCGTCTCCGGCCACGAGCTAAGCTGCACCACGAGAGGAGGAGCACCTATACAGGAAAAGCTCATGTACATGAAGAAGATGTACACATAAAAGTGGATGTCGGCCACCATCGCCGATTCCGATGAATCCTTGTGTTCCGGACCACGAAATCGCGCCCTGAGGAGAAGGATGAGGGAAATAACTCATTCAGAGGAGGAAGCGCCCTAGCTATGGCCCATGGTGGATGAATTTCGCCTATTTTCTCGACTACTTCATCTCATGCCTACGTTGCAAACGGCGAGTCTCTGTCAAATTAATTACTTTTGCGGAGCATCATCTATCCTAGTTTCTAGCTAGCTCATGAAATCATCTAGTGGCATGAGAAGTCGACATTGTCAGTGTGGAAGGAAGAAGAAGGAAGATGGAAGAAGAGGGAGAGAGGCTTCCTTGTGGGGTATATATAGTTCGTTTGAGGAGTTAAATTTGAGAGTTCGGTTAGGTTAGAATTTTTTTTAACTCCTTAAATTTGAGGAGTTAAAGTTTGAGGAGTTAAAACTTAGGAGTTCCGTTAGAGATGCCCTAAGGGTGTGTGGCTTATTAAGCGAGTGAGGTGTGAGAGTCCAACACTTAAACGGGGTAAAATTTTGAAACTTTCGTGCTAAGTGGGGTAACTGGGATGAACTCTTGTTACATATGGGTTGTTACAAATGCAGAAGTAATGGATAAAATATGGAATTCACTCATTTTGTATATATTGTGCTAAAGGACAGGAAGGTGTTCTTTTGCTGATTTACATCAAGATGATGCGAAGATCAAACCTTCAGCCTCTGCCCTTGAGCACACAGCCAACTAAAAGTTTCGAGTGAAATAAAGGTGGCACAAACGCCAGAAAATGAGCACACGGCCAAGTTACAGGTAACACACACCGGAAATAATAAAAGGACTACAAATCTTAACGTACAGATGCATGCCAAGTATGAATGACAAATACAATTATGAGTATATTCTAGTAGTATCCAGAATAGAGTTGCAGAGGGTACGATTTCCATGTATGGAAATTTGCTAGACTGTCTTGAGAAATGGTAATCGCAGGCAGCAACCAACAATGACAGAAAATGGAAATGCGTCAAATGCGCCAGCACTTGGTGCCGTCGCCGTAGAAGAGCGCCGGCGTGTTGTTGCTCGGGGGCGGGAACCAGAGCCAGCAGTCGTACTTGTAGAAGAAGACGTCCTTGACGAACAACACCTTGTACATGAGCGTGAGCGACACGGTGACCCTCAGGTGCACCGTCCCCGCTGCGCGCTCCCTCTCCAGCTCCGACGCCACACCGGAGTCCACGGTCACCACGCCATTGAACGCCGGATGTAACACCTGCATGCACTCAATCAGGTGTAGCTCCTCTAGCTAGCTAGCCACCCACAACTAATAACCTATCAAGTCAGGGGTGGTGTAGACGTGTAGTGTACGTACGATTGTGTTCTTGGGTCCCTGGCGGAAGCTCGGGAGCGCGTCGTCGGTGGGGCCAAGTCTGGAACCGTTGTAGTACATGGATGCGGCGACGTCGAGGTAGCGGATTGAGACGCGGTGCGTGTTCCGGAAGCTGAGGTCGACGGCGAGATCATACCGGAGACTGTCGTTGGTGATGTCGAAGGTGACGAGGACGGCGGAGTCCGTGCGTGGGTGGAAGCGATCCGGGCGGTAGATGAGCCAATAGATGATGAAGGTGATGGTAATCGGGGTCCACATCTCCACGCAACACAATCCGCAGTGGAAACAACATGACAAAAACATGAAAAGATCCGAGAACTTTTTTTGCAAAGACTTGAAGTCCTCTTTTAGGCCCTTGAAGAACCCTTGCTTGCGAATCTCGCCGGTTATCTGTTCTGGCTGCTCCAAGTCCTCACTCCCCGTGGTCGCTCCGGCCTGCTGCTTCAAATGGATACCGCTCCCCTCGGTCGCCGCGGCCTGTTCTTGCTGGTCGCCTTGCTCCATCGTGGTTGAGGAGGGCAGAGATGGCATGCCGACGCCGACGGGGGTGGAGGTGGCCATGGCGCAGCCCCGCCGTCGTGATGCTCCGCGGTCTCTAAATATGTTTGTAGTAGTGTACTCCGCGTGTGTACGGGGTGGGGGTGGGGGGATTTGGTTAGCTTAATTTGGTGGAGAAGATAAGAAGTATATATAGATTAATGGTCAAGTCCATTTGTTTATCCTTTTCTGAGGTGTCAAGTACCTTGATCGCTAACAGCATCGATCGAGATCTATATATAGTCCTCCACGCCCACCAATACCAAGCACATCGATGGAGAACCAAGTTTAGTAGTCTAGACAGGAATGTATAGTTAACGAGCACTCGCACCTCCTCAAATTTATCTCTATCTCGATTGTTTGTCATAATGGGTCGTTTCGAATGGATACTGACTCCATTCGTCTATATCCAAAAGATGAGCATTATGTGCGTGATTTCGGCTCCCTAATTCAGAACACCGGCTCTCTGTATGTACTAATATACATGTATATTTATCTTTTCATTTCTAATGGTTGACAATTTTCGTACAGGGGGGGTTTGATGGAGCTTGCAGTTAGAGCATCATATCGTAGAAAACACAATCGAGAGATGCCCTTCAAGCGCAAGGTGGCCTGGTTCCACTGCAAGATCATCGTCAACTACTTGTACTCCGCGTGGGCCTTGTTGCTCCTCTATGGCATCTTCCTCCGCCCATTCGCTGTCCGCCCAAACGTGGACGCCGCCGCCCTCGCAGCCTTCGACCTCGCCCCGGACAACATGCTCCGCTACGACCTCGCCCCCAACGTCACCTTCTTCAACGACCATCGGGTCTGGGCCATCCGCTTCAACCACTTCTCCGCGAGCCTCTTCTTCAACGGCACCAAGCTCAGCCCGCCCGACGACACGTTCCCAAAGTTCAAGGGCAGGCTGCGCCGGCACCGCACCGTGCACCCCGTGCTGCGCGGCCGCGCCAGCAACGTCAGCGCCGCCGTGGTGGAGGAGTTCTCCTGGCAGCGAGCGCAGGGGTGGTTCACCGTCGAACTCAGGCTCAGGGCCACGCTGAGTTATCTCGTATGGCCCATACGGCACGTCTACTACTACGAGTACGACTGCTGGCTACCTTTCCCCAGCAACACCACGCCGGCGGTGATCGGCGGCGTCAAGTGCAGCAAGGGCAAACAGTTCGGGCTTTCCTGATTTATCTCGCACAGGATGTGGCGCGGCTACTGTGTTTGGTTTCGATGCTAAGTCAGTACTGTCGGCAATATATCGCGGTGAAAACAAGCTACTTCGTATACTTATTATACTTCGGTTTTGCTATTTCTATGATTTCTCGTCAATTGATCGTTCTTGCTCATGGCTGTGTTGAGTTTTATTCATGATAGTTTATGGTGAACAATTTCGGGGTTGCTAAATCCCAATCGAAAGTCTCTGTCGATGCTATACTTGTGAGATCTTACGTGGAGATCTGTGCAAAAATTTATTTCAATATTTTTCTTCTTTCTTTCTTATTTGATTGGTGTGAACAGAAATAGAAATCACCTTGAATACATTTTTTTGGTAGGTATGAATAGAAGATATAAATTGTTCGGACGTGGTTAGGTCTTAGTCGACTGAGACTTCACCAAGTCTCAGCCAAGTGATATAACATCAAGAACTCTTTTGTTAGAGATACGACACGCAATCGAAACATGATGAAGAACGAAAACAAGCAGGGGACACAAGATTTAACATGGAAAACCCCTCCAACACGAAGAGGAAAAAACCACGGGTGCCAGCCAGCAAATCTTCACTATATCGGGGGAGGTTACAAACGCCGGGGATTTACAACTGATCAACTCATCCCGTGCGGCGGCTTACAAAGGATATATATAACACAGTCGACCTAGGTCAATACTTATGCGTACCTTTATCTTACTGGTCAGATCCTTGGACATGCAGATCGACTCCAGTTTCAGCTAGAGGGCTACTGCAGATTTCTCCTCCAGCACTTCTTGTAAAATATTGTTAGATAGATGAAGATGAATCAAAGACAAAGCCTTACGATCTCTGCGCTTCTCATCCTCGGTCCACGCCATTGGTTCTTTTCCACCGAAGCCATCTAGCGCATCGTCCAGATCGGGATGTGCCAGCACAGCCCGCATCTTCACTTGCCACAAGGAAAACCTTGTGTCGTAGTCCAGCAGCGGAAGATCGAACTTCATCGATGCCATGTCGTCGAAAGCCTAGACAGAAACAAGGCTCTGATGCCACTTGTTAGAGATACGACACGCAATCGAAACACGATGAAGAACGAAAACAAGAAGGGGACACGAGATTTAACGTGGAAAACCCCTCCAACACGAAGGGAAAAAAATCACGGGCGCCAGCCAGCAAATCTTCACTATATCGGGCGAGGTTACAAACGCCGGGGATTTACAACTGATCAACTCAACCCGTGCGGCGGCTTACAAAGGATATATATAACACAGATGACCTAGGTCAATACTGATCCGTACCTTTATCTTACTGGTCAGATCCTTGGACATGCAGATCGACTCCAGTTTCAGCCAGAGGGTTGCTGCAGATTTCTCCTCCAGCACTTCTTGCAAAATATTGTTAGATAGATGAAGATGAATCAAAGACAAAGCCTTACGATCTCTGCGCTTCTCATCCTCGGTCCACGCCATCGGTTCTTTTCCACCGAAGCCATCTAGCGCCTCGTCCAGATCGGGATGTGCCAGCATAGCCCGCATCTTCACATGCCACAAGGAAAACCTCGTGTCGTAGTCTAGCAGCGGAAGATCAAACTTCATCGATGCCATGCCGTCGAAACCCTAGACAAAAACAAGGCTCTGATGCCACTTGTTAGAGATACGACACACAATTGAAACACGATGAAGAACGAAAACAAGCAGGGGACATGAGATTTAACGTGGAAAACCCCTCCAACACGAAGGGGAAAAAACCACGGGCGCCAGCCAACAAATCTTCACTATATCGGGGGAGGTTACAAACGCCGGGGATTTACAACTGATCAACTCATCCCGTGCGGTGGCTTACAAAGGATATATATAAAACAGGTGACCTAGGTCAATACTGATCCGTACCTTCATCTTACTGGTCAGATCCTTGGACATGCAGATCGACTCCAGTTTGAGCCAGAGGGCTGCTGCAGATTTCTCCTCCAGCACTTCTAGCAAAATATTATTAGATAGATGAAGATGAATCAGAGACAAAGCCTTACGATCTCTGCGCTTCTCATCCTTAGTCCACGCCTTCGGTTCTTTTCCACTGAAGCCATCTAGCGCCTCGTCCAGGTCGGGATGTGCCAGCACAGCCCGCATCTTCACATGCCACAAGGAAAACCTCGTGTCGTAGTCCAGCAGCGGAAGATCGAACTTCATCGATGCCATGTCGTCGAAACCCTAGACAGAAACAAGGCTTTGATGCCACTTGTTAGAGATACGGCACGCAATCGAAACACGATGAAGAACGAAAACAAGCAGGGGACACGAGATTTAACGTGGAAAACCCCTCCAACACGAAGGGGAAAAAACCACGGGCGCCAGCCAGCAAATCTTCACTATATTGGGGGCGGTTACAAACGCCGGGGATTTACAACTGATCAACTCATCCCATGCGGCGGCTTACAAAGGATATATATAACACATGTGACTTAGGTCAATACTGATCCGTCCCTTTATCTTACTGGTCAGATCCTTGGACATGCAGATCGACTCCAGTTTGAGCCAGAGGGCTGCTGCAGATTTCTCCTCCAGCACTTCTTGCAAAATATTGTTAGATAGATGAAGATTAATCAAAGACAAAGGCTTACGATCTCTACGCTTCTCATCCTCGGTCCACGCCTTCGGTTCTTTTCCACCAAAGCCATCTAGCGCCTCGTCCAGATCGGGATGTACCAGCACAGCCCGCATCTTCACTTGCCACAAGGAAAACCTCGTGTCGTAGTCCAGCAGCGGAAGATCAAACTTCATCGATACCATGTCGTCGAAATCCTAGACAGAAACAAGGCTCTGATTCCACTTGTTAGAGATACAACACGTAATCGAAACACGACGAAGAACGAAAACAAGCAGGGGACACGAGATTTAACGTGGAAAACCCCTCCAACACGAAGGGGAAAAAACCATGGGCGCCAGCCAGCAAATCTTCACTATATTGGGGGAGGTTACAAATGCCGGGGATTTACAACTGATCAACTCATCTCGTGCGGCGGCTTACAAAGGATATATATAACACATGTGACCTAGGTCAATACTGATCCGTACCTTTATCTTACTGGTCGGATCCTTGGACATGCAGATCGACTCCAGTTTGAGCCAGAGGGCTGCTGCAGATTTCTCCTCCAGCACTTCTTGCAAAATATTTTTAGATAGATGAAGATGAATCAAAGACAAAGCCTTACGATCTCTGCGCTTCTCATCCTCGGTCCACGCCTTCGGTTCTTTTCCACCGAAGCCATCTAGCGCCTCGTCCAGATCAGGATGTGCCAGCACAGCCCGCATCTTCACTTGTCGTAAGGAAAACCTCGTGTCGTAGTCCAGCAGCGGAAGATCGAACTTCATCGATGCCATGTCGTCGAAACCCTAGACAGAAACAAGGCTCTGATGCCACTTGTTAGAGATACGGCACGCAATCGAAACACGATGAAGAACGAAAACAAGCAGGGGACACGAGATTTAACAAGGAAAACCCCTCCAACACGAAGGGGAAAAAACCACGGGCGCCAGCCAGCAAATCTTCACTATATCGGGGGAGGTTACAAACGCCGGGGATTTACAACTGATCAACTCATCCCGTGCGGTGGCTTACAAAGGATATATATATAACACAGGTGACCTAGGTCAATACTGATCCGTACCTTAATCTTACTTTTCAGATCCTTGGGCATGCAGATCGACTCTAATTTGAGCCAGAGGGCTGCTGCAGATTTCTCCTCCAGCACTTCTTGCAAAATATTGTTAGATAGATGAAGATGAATCAAAGACAAAGCTGTAGCACCCCGCCTGAATACCACTGTAGCCAGACGGTCGCCGCACACACCAGACCAAGAAATCACACTGGCGCATGCCTTTACAACAAGTATCATGAACACAGACATTTCTATTAATGGATATATAAGTCTTACATGATATTTTACAAGAGTGATGGCAGCGGAAAAGCTCTATCTATGGCAGCATGGTCTTGGTGTGGCTCCAATCCACAGGGATCTGACTGGGTTACTCTTCTAGCCCGCGAACGCTCCGGCTCCTCGCTAGTGGACATCGGATCCTTAGGTGAACCTGGCCACATTGAAGGCCCCTGAGTACTTTTGAATGTACTCGCAAGCAAACCAAATAACATATACACCAAGCAAAGCAATCCATGGCATTCAAGCATGCACTTGTTATCTTAACCGTATTAACTATCATGTTATGGCAGGATTATCTAGCAAGATTAGTCATCTAGCAGCATTAATCATCATGTCATAGCAGGATTATCTAGCATGATAACTATTGGAGTAAATACAGTAAGGTAAAGCATATCAAGTAAATAATCCATACTCCGAATATGCTCACAGTCCAAATCTGATCCAAACTTTGTGGTCATCCGACCGCTCATCTCATAGCCATCGCATGGCTAACATTCATACCCCTGACATCATCTGATGTCCATGCATCGGAACTGCAAGTCTGACAAACCTTACCTTACTCTGGTTCAGTCTTGGTAACATCATTATGTAGTTTATTCCTCCGGACTCGACACAGACCAAATAGTGTGACCTAGTACGAACGGTGTCCCATGACCGAGGATGCGGCTATTCGAATAGATTTACACTCTGCAGAGGTTGCGCACTTTACCCACACTATGGAGCTCCCGGCCTCGTACTTTAGTACATGTTCCCATTCGGGTGGACCGGCGCTGCTCCAACGAAACTTGTCTATTGCCTGGCACTCTTACAGTCTCACCGACAACCATACTCCTTCCGGGTCATGTCCTGGGTGACCCCTGTGTCACTCCTGACACCTGCAACCATCGTGGCCAAACTAAACTGTCCCAAACGGGGACAGCGGAAATAACCTGGGCTCACAAGGTTATCGTCGTCTACCGGGCCAGGGTAGCACGCACGCATAACCTCCCCTCTTTGGAGGTACCGACAAGAGGCAAGACAATAGACCAAGCTAGGGCCTCCCCATAAAGGCAAGTGTGGCTGCACTGGTGAGCTCGGTTCGGTGGCACTATGACTTGATCCAGTCGACGGAGGAGGTTGTTATAGTTAAGTTACATTCTTATCATTGCGATAACAACAGTAACGCACAATGGAAACATAACAACCTATCTCCATATTGTCCCCTATGAGTCACTAGTGCGATAATATGATGCGCATTAGCAGGTAATGTAGATAGCAAGTTCGACCTAGCAGGAGTTTAATTATTTCTAACACAGGCATATTCATTAATTAAACACGCAAGAATAACACAGAGCAATGCTTCAGGGCATATATCAAATGGTCGGCTTGCCTGGGGGTCAATGAATTCACCAGAGAGAAGTATGATCAGCTCGCGGAAAAATGCGCCGGAAAGGATTCCCTCTAGGAGGGGCTGAATATAGGGCAGGGGCAAAATGGTCATTTTCAGAATGTGCAAGCATCATGAAAGTGACTTCATCGGAACGGGCTTGACGAATAGAAACCGTGGGCTTTGGAATCACCTGAATCAGAGTCACGGTCGCGAAGTTGTGGCCGTTCGTTCGTTAGGCAGAAAATCAAATAAAAAGTGTTCATTTCTGCTGCTAACCAACGAACGTCCGCAAACTAACCGTTTTGGCAGGCGGGGTAAAACAAAAAGCGTATTTTATGAAATCCACCTTTAGTAAGAGAAGACATATTCTTCTCTGAAGCAGAAGAGGATTACGCTTTCACTAAGAGAAAGCGTACTTCCGGAAGTACGCCGCCACTTGAATCTGCGCGGGCCCGGCTGCTGAGCCGCTGATGGGTGGACCCCGCGTTGACCTCGCGCTCTCTCTCCTGCCTCCTTCTTCCTCCCAACGCGGGCAGAGAGGAGAGGCGAGACCGGGCGCGGCCGGCGATGGCCCCGGCGGCTCCGGCCACCTCCGGCCAAGGGGAAAGCAACGATGGGTTCAGGGTGAAGTGTCGCGCCCACCTAGGCCACGCACGGGCGCCGGAGATGGCTGTAGATGCGGCAACGAAGGGCGGCAGTGGGCGGCAGCCTTGAGCATTTGGAGCGCTCCGGTGGCTGGGGAGGCTGGGAGAGGGTATGGGCGGGGTCCCCGAAGCATGGCGCGCTCGATGGTGAGCTCGGACGGAGCAGGGGACAGCCGGAGTGCCCGAATTTAAGAGGAGGGTGGTGGCGGACATGGCGGCCGTGGGGAGGGATTCGAGCGCCGGAGCATGCTTCTTCGAGCAGGGGAAGGTCTAGGAGGGAGAGGAGGGTGTGGTGTGAGCTAGAGGGGCTCGGGGTGGCTGCTTATATAGCCGGTGACGAGAGGGGAACTTACGGGGAGTGGCACGGGCGAGCAGTGGAGCCGCGCTGGCGTGCTCGGGAAGCCTCGGCTTGGCCGGATACGGCGGCGACAGTGGAAAAATAGTGGCATACGGCGGCGTTCGTCGTGGCGCGGCAGGGAAGAGAATGGAGGGGGAGAAGGGTCCAGAGGGGGTACGTGGACGGTGCGGAGCCGATGGACATGGCTAGACGAGCGAAGGCTGGCCGGAGATGACCGAACGGAGCTGGCAGAGCATAGAGCACCACTTTGGCGTGCTCTCCGTGTGGCCACCACGGGCACCACACGTCCAGAGCACCTATTTGACTCTAGGCCATGTCAAACAGATGCATCAGAGGTCAGTGAATTTACCTGTGAGGGTTTGGATAGATATGGGGGACAAGAGTTGACTGATTTGAGCTCACAATGGTTCTGTCATGAAACTTTGGGACCTTGCTGGGGTGAAACAATTTGGTAAATGGAGCTGAGATGTTTTCACATTGGAATGTAGTAGGAAGGTGTAAATTCTGGCAAAATTTGAAGTCATTTGGACCTTATTTGCATATACTTCCTTCACAATGCAATATTTGGTCCAGAAAATAGATTTTGAAGCTGTGCTCAAATGGCTGAATGAATTGGGCTTAAATTTGGTGCAGAAGTATTATTTGGATATATGGAGGTACTGGAAATTTTTTAGCTCATTTGGATACACTATGAAGGTACTTCCTTCACAGAGCTTCCTGCTGGACAGAAACTAGATGGAATTTTTGGGAGAAATTGGCTAAATAAAATGATATGAATTTTTTCATGCTCACATAATATAGGGAATGTGAGATCCTGGATTAATTTCAAGAATTTTTAAGCAATATAAAACATAGTTGCTTCACAACCTCAAAATAGGTCCAGAAACAAGAACTGGATGATGTGCTCAAAATTTGAACTGTGGAACTTGGGATCTTGATGGAAATGGTGAAGATATGGATAGGATATGCTCCACAAATTATTTGGGATTTTTCCTACCTACCAAAATGGTAGTTCCTTTGGAAAGTGCCCAAAATGCAATATTGGCTTTAAATAGGAAAATGCAATTTATCCTATTTAATTATGGCCAATATTTTTATGGGATCTCAATATGATCACAAAGAGTATCTCCACAAGTTTTCATGAACTTTGGAAATGGATAGGTATTTTTTTGGATTTAATTCCTTTAACTATCAGAACAAGGAATTAATTTTAAATGAAAAATATTGCAAATGACTTGGCAATATTTTTGCATATCCAGGGTTTATAGATATGGGATGATCACTGGGAAAAGTTTGGGAGGAAACAGATCAAAATAAATTAGGATTCCTTTGTAACGGAAGGAATTAGGGTTTCCCCTCCGATAATTCGGAGAGTAGGGTTTCGGTGGTAAAATCCTGAGAATGAAGTTTGAGTGGCAAGGTTGGACTGGAGAGAATCTCTGGTTGGATAGGGAAGGCAAGGCTAAATGACCATCTTCATATACCCAAGAGCGAGAGAAAATCCGATAACATCGAAAAAAGAGACGGGTGTCAAATCCCGCAAAGGAAAAAAAGCAAGGAGAGAAAACCAGGGTGTTACAAACCTACCCCCCTTAAGAAAATCTCATCCTCGAGATTTCTGGGATTACCTCCCGGCTAAGGGGAACATACCTGTGTGCGACTTGGATCCATTAGCTGTCTGGTTTTCATTAGTTCATTGGCCCTTTCAACTGCCTCTTCTGATGGCTCAGGTGTTGTCTTTTCACGCAGCTACCTTGAATCCTTCTGTCCTAGTAGTCTATTATCTGGGGTTGGTGGGTAGCGGGTAGTATTGACAAATAGCTTGGCTTCCATGGCCTGGAGCTAGCTGCTTCGGGTTTTACTACGATACTTTGTACCTTGACGGTCATGGGCAAGACATCCTTTCTGGGTACCGGGCTCACGTGCTCGTATGGACTCGAGTGACTCGGGGTGGCTTTCTTCCTATCTTGTCAGAAGGCTCAGTCGGGCTCTGGGTTCCGTACTGATGTTTCCTTCTGTCTTATGCGTTCAAACTTTGTTCTCATGTGAATTCAGATAGTCACGCTCTGTTGCTTGTTGAGGTGGCTCTGCCTTATATAGCCTCTGTAGTCCTTGTTATGACCACTAAGCTGAACATAGTATGGCTAGCATCCGGTGTATCTTACAGAGCATAGCCTCTTATCTTGGTTGATGGCCCATGCTCATGAGGATTACAACATGCTCGCTGCATCGTTGTGGCCGTATATGCAAGAGTCTGACAAGGATTGGCAATATCACCTTGTCTGTGAAACTTTTCTTTTATTGATCGTCATCGAGGTTGTGTATTTGAAACTTCTTTGTTCTTGAGGGTTCCTTTTTGTGGACCCGTCATGACTTGCTAACACGGTTCCTTGGTCATATCCTAACTTGCTCTTGCATATCTCGTAGGGGTTGCTGCGTTCATATCCTTCTTTGAAGTATGGGGCCAATGTTTCTCTAAACACAGGCATTCCCATGTACGAGTGGCTCGCATGGACTGATCAAATAGACTGCATGCTCACAACATATGCAAGTATAGGATAAATCCTCTTATAACCACTGAGTTCTGAAGCAAACGTGTGTCTGGACTAGTTCGTGCTTCTGACAAGATTGTTATGGGCACGATGGCATGCCGAAGAAGGCTGAATACCTTACGCTCGAAGCTTTTGCCAGGGTAGTGTACCGAAGAAGGCTGGGTATCATACCTCAGAAGTTTCCTCTCAGGTTACTGGGGAAGGTCGGGTACCTTATGTTGGAAGCTTTCCGCGGTAACGGGCTGAGGGAGATTGGAGTGCCATACCCCAGAAGATTTCTTCCCCTAGTGGCGTAACAAGGAAGATTGGGGAGTCATGCGTCGTAAGCTCTTCTCGATAGCTTGCGGAGGGAGGCTGGGTTCCTTATACCAGAAGCCTTGCACTGTGACATGCAGTCGGGTCTATGGCCGATTCTGGCTTCCTTCCAGGGTATCCGGAATTTGCCCATAGTGGAGCCATAACTTGGTGTAGGCCATATCTTCACTGAAGATATTCCGTTATTCATGCACACCACTTGTCCTTCCGCTAGTCCGATCATTGCTACTGTAAAGGTTGCGCAACTGATGCAGACTTAGTGTTGATAATTAATCCGGAATACCAGATGTTGCCGGTAGTAAGCAATTGGTGAATAATTCCATTCGGTGTAGCTGAACTTCCAGGCATTTAAGATCTTCATTGATTTCAGATAGCCGTGGACTTATCCATATGTCTCGCAACCCTTATTCACAGTGCCCAGAAAATTTTGTATATGCACCGGTAAATTTCCAAAGTATACTTTGCAATTGTATCAACATACCAGAGTTTTATTGTTTCTCTCGGCACATTCACATTCTTGAAACATGTCTTCTGTGGGTAGTAAAAGATTCTTGAGTCCATTAGGAAAAGACCCAAGGTTCACCCCGCTAACTGAAATAATCCTTGTGTCGAGGACGGAATAATTTGCTCTTGCTGGTGTCCATTCCCGATAGCCCATCTGTTTGTTCCTTAGGTGTGATTTGTTCTGAAGCAAATTCTCTCAGGTATATTCTGGCCTTGTCTGTTGCACGCAGAGTCTACTTCTGACCCATTCTTTGTTCTTGACTGATCTGGTGTTAATGTTTTGAAAATCGGGCAGTTGGCTTGGCTTGACTCTTACTGAATTTGGATTATTGGGTAGTATCCAAGTTGTGTGTTGGTCTTCCTTGGTAGCTAGATGGATCTAGTAGGAGCGACAGAACGAAGTCGACAAGAGAAGCAAGAACCGCGAAAAACCCAAAAGAATACTACAAAGCAAATAAAGCTCAAATTTTGCGGACCTTACACATGTGGCCAATGATCCACTAGTATAACTAACCTAGCGCACTCAATGCACCTCTAAGGATTTAGAAGGAAAACCACGCAATGCTCCTGGTAGCAATTGGTGTCAAGCTCCTACTACTTCCTTAGGGAACACCAAACCCGACGCATGACCATACCCAAAGTGGCTTAGTCAACGACCCTAGGGTTATCGGGAAAAGATGGAATTTATAGGCATTTCCCGAAGGAAACTGGATTTAAGAAGAGAGATGCCATGGTTAGCAAGCAGGGTAAGGATATCTGGTTTACCTAGGGGTTAAGGGCTCACGGGTCAATGCCTGGTGCGAACGTTTCCCACCGGAGGCAAAGGCCACGAGAGTTGGGGTCTGATGGAGCCAAAAACCTATGGGGTTGCCTTATGATCAATAGTAGCCGTGCCGGTTTGGCAAAGATGGCTGAAATCCATCGGGGCTTTCTACTGATCAAGAGGCAATGAAATCCGGCTAGGGTAACCTACAGTCAGCCTGGCTCTGATACCATCCATTGTGGTGCCCCGCCTAAATACCATTGTAGCCAGACGGTCGCCGCACACACCAGCCCAGGAAATCACACTGGCGCGTGCCTTTACAACAAGTATCATGAACACAGGCATTTCTATTAATGTATATATAAGTCTTACATGATATTTTACAAGAGTGATGGCAGCGGAAAAGCTCTATCTATGGCAGCATGGTCTTGGTGTGGCTCCAATCCACAGGGATCTGACTGGGTTACTCTTCTAGCCCGCGAACGCTCCGGCTCCTCGCTAGTGGACGTCGGATCCTTAGGTGAACCTGGCCACATTGAAGGCTGCTGAGTACTTTTGAATGTACTCGCAAGCAAACCAAATAACATATACACCAAGCAAAGCAATCCATGGCATTCAAGCATGCACTTGTTATCTTAACCGTATTAACTATCATGTTATGGCAGGATTATCTAGCAAGATTAGTAATCTAGCAGCATTAATCATCATGTCATAGCAGGATTATCTAGCATGATAACTATTGGAGTAAATACAGTAAGGTAAAGCATATCAAGTAAATAATCCATACTCCGAATATGCTCACAGTCCAAATCTGATCCAAACTTTGTGGTCATCTGACCGCTCATCTCATAGCCATCGCATGGCTAACATTCATACCCCTGACATCATCTGATGTCCATGCATCTGAACTACAAGTCTGACAAACCTTACCTTACTCTGGTTCAGTCTTGGTAACATCATTATGTAGTTTATTCCTCCGGACTCGACACAGACCAAATAGTGTGACCTAGTACGAACTGTGTCCCATGACCGAGGACGCGGCTATTCGAATAGATTTACACTCTGCAGAGGTTGCACACTTTACCCACACTATGGAGCTTCCGGCCTCGTACTTTAGTACATGTTCCCATTCGGGTGGACCGACGCTGCTTCAACAAAACTTGTCTATTGCCTGGCACTCTTACGGTCCCACCAACAACCATACCCCTTCCGAGTCATGTCCTGGGTGGCCCCTGTGTCACTCCTGACACCTGCCACCGTCGTGGCCAAACTAAACTGTCCCAAATGGGGACCGCGCGCAAATAACCTGGGCTCACAAGGTTTTCACCGCCTACCGGGCCAGGGTAGCACGCACGCATAACCTCCCCTCTTTGGAGGTACCGACAAGAGGCAAGACAATAGACCAAGCTAGGGCCTCCCCATAAAGGCAAGTGTGGCTGCACTGGTGAGCTCGGTTCGGTGGCACTATGACTCGATCCAGTCGACGGAGGAGGTTGTTATAGTTAAGTTACATTCTTATCATTGCGATAACAATAGTAACGCACAATGGAAACATAACCACCTATCTCCATATTGTCACCTACGAGTCACTAGTGCGATAATATGATGAGCATTAGCAGGTAATGTAGATAGCAAGTTCGACCTAGCAGGAGTTTAATTATTTCTAACACAGGCATATTCATTAATTAAACATGCAATAATAACACAGAGCAATGCTTCAGGGCATATATCAGATGGTCGGCTTGCCTGGGGGTCGATGAATTCACCGGGGAGAAGTGTGATCACCTCGCGGAAAAATGCGCCGGAAAGGATTCCCTCTAGGAGGGGCTGAATATAGGGCAGGGGAAAAATGGTCATTTTAAGAATGTGCAAGCATCATGAAAGTGACATCATCAGAACGGGCTCGACGAATAGAAACCGTGGGCTTTGGAATCACCTGAATCGGAGTCACGGTCGCGAAGTTGTGGCCGTTTGTTCGTTAGGCAAAAAATCAAATAAAAAGTGTTCATTTCTGCTGCTAACCGACGAACGTCCGCAAACTAACCGTTTTGGCCGGTGGGGTAAAACAGAAAGCGTATTTTGTGAAATCCGCCTTTAGTAAGAGAAGGCGTATTCTTCTCTGAAGCAGAAGAGGATTATGCTTTCACTAAGAGAAAGCGTACTTTTGGAAGTACGCCGCCACTTGAATCTGCACGGGCCCGGCGGCTGAGCCGCTGACGGGTGGGCCCCGCGTTGACCTCGCTCTCTCTCTCCTGCCTCCTTCTTCCTCCCGACGCGGGCAGAGAGGAGAGGCGAGACCAGGCACGGCCGGCGATGGCCCCGGCGGCTCCGGCCACCTCCGGCCAAGTGGAAAGCACCGGCGGGCTCACGGCGAAGTGCCGCTCCCACCTAGGACATGCACGGGCGCCGGAGATGTGGCGACGAAGGGCGGCAGTGGGCGGCAGCCTTGAGCATTTGGAGCGCTCCGGTGGCTGGGGAGGCTGGGAGAGTGTAAGGGTGGGGTCCCCGGAGCATGGTGCGCTCGGTGGTGAGCTCGGACGGAGCCGGGGACGGCCGGAGTGCCCGAATTTAAGAGGAGGGTGGTGGCGGACATGGCGGCCGTGGGGAGGGATTTGAGTGCCGTAGCGTGTTTCTTTGAGCAGGGGAAGGTCTAGGAGGGAGAGGAGGGTGTGGTGTGAGCTCGAGGGGCTTGTGGTGGCTGCTTATCTAGCCGGCGACGAGAGAGGATAAGCTCGGCCACTCGGTGAGCTGGTCGGAGTTCTGGAACATGCGGGAGGCGTGGCTGGCTGGTTCCAGCATTGGGGAGCAGCACGGGTGAGCAGTGGAACCGCGCTGGCATGCTTGGGAAGCCTCGGCTCGGCCGGATACGGCGACGACAGTGGACAAACCGTGGCATACGGCGGCGCTCGTCGCGGCACAGCGGGGAAGAGAATGGAGGGGGAGAAGGGTCCAGAGGGGGTACGTGGACGGTTCGGAGCCGATGGACATGGCCAGACGAGCGAAGGCTAGCCGGAGATGACCGAACGGAGCTGGCAGAGCGCAGAGCACCACTTTGGCGTGCTCTCCATGTGGCCACCACGGGCACCACACGTCCAGAGCACCTATTTGACTCTAGGCCATGTCAAACAGATGCATCAGAGGTCAGTGAATTGACCTGTGAGGGTTTGGATAGATATGGGGACAAGAGTTGACTGATTTGAGCTCACAATGGTTCTGTCATGAAACTTTGGGACCTTGCTGGGGTTAAACAATTTGGTAAATGGAGCTGAGCTATTGTCACATTGGAATGTAGTAGGAAGGTGTAAATGCTGGCAAATTTTGAAGTCATTTGGACCTTATTTGCATATACTTCCTTCACAATGCAATATTTGGTCCAGAAACTAGATTTTGAAGCTGTGCTCAAATGGCTGAATGAATTGGGCTTAAATTTGGTTTAGAAGTATGATTTGGATATATGGAGGCACTGGAATTTTTTTAGCTCATTTGGATACACTATGAAGGTACTTCCTTCAGAAAGCTTCCTGCTAGACAGAAACTAGATGGAATTTTTGGGAGAAATTGGCTAGATAAAATGATATGAATTTTTGCATGCTCACATCATATAGGGAATGTGAGATCTAGGATTAATTTCAAGAATTTTGAAGCAATATAAAATGTAGTTGCTTCACAACCTCAAAATAGGTCCAGAAACAAGAACTGGATGATGTGTTCAAAATTTGAACTGTGGAACTTGGGATCTTGATGGAAATGGTGAAGATATGGATAGGATAAGCTCCATGAATTATTTGGGATTTTTCCTGGCTACCAAAATGGTAGTTCCTTTGGAAAGTGCCCAAAATGCAATATTGGCTTTAAATAGGAAAATGCAATTTCCCCTATTTAATTATGGCCAATATTTTTATGGGAGCTCAGTATGATCACAAAGAGTTTCTCCACAAGTTTTCATGAACTTTGGAAACGGATATGTATTTTTCTAGATTTAATTCCTTTAACTGGCAGAACAAGGAATTAATTTTAAATGAAAAATATTGCAAATGACTTGGCAATATTTTTGCATACCCAGGGTTTATAGATATGGGATGATCACTGGGAAAAGTTTGGGAGGCAATAGATCAAAATAAATTAGGGTTCCTTTGTAACGGAAGGAATTAGGGTTTCCCCTCCGACAATTCAGAGAGTAGGGTTTCGGCGGTAAAATCCTGAGAATGAAGTTTGAGTGGCAAGGTTGGACTGGAGAGAATCTCTGGTTGGATAGGGAAGGCAAGGCTAAATGACCATCTTCACATACCCAAGAGCGAGAGAAAATCCGATAACATCGAAAAAAGCGACGGGAGTCAAATCCCGCGAAGGAAAAAAAAACAAGGAGCGAAAACCAGGGTGTTACAAAAGCCTTACGATCTCTGCGCTTCTCATCCTCGGTCCACGCCTTCGGTTCTTTTCCACCAAAGCCATCTAGCGCCTCATCCAGATCGGGATGTGCCAGCACAGCCTGCATCTTCACTTGCCACAAGGAAAACCTCGTGACGTAGTCCAGCAGCGGAAGATCGAACTTCATCGATGCCATGTCGTCGAAACCATAGACAGAAACAAAGCTCTGATGCCACTTGTTAGAGATACGGCACGCAATCGAAACACGATGAAGAACGTAATCAAGCAGGGGACATGAGATTTAACGTGGAAAACCCCTCCAACACGAAGGGGAAAAAACCACAGGCGCCAGCCAACTAATCTTCACTATATCGGGGGAAGTTACAAACGTCGGGGATTTACAACTGATCAACTGATCCTGTGCGGCGCCTTACAAAGGATATGTATAACACAGGTGACCTAGGTCAATACTGATCCATACCTTTATCTTACTGGTCAGATCCTTGGGCATGCAGATCGACTCCAGTTTCAGTCAGAGGGCTGCTGTAGATTTCTCCTCCAGCACTTCTTGCAAAATATTGTTAGATAGATGAAGATGAATCAAAGACAAAGCCTAACGATCTCTGTGCTTCTCATCCTCGGTGCACGCCTTTGGTTCTTTTCCACCAAAGCCATCTAGCACCTCGTCCAGATCGAGATGTGCCCGAACAGCCCGCATCTTCACTTGCCACAAGGAAAACCTCATGTCGTAGTCCAGCAGCGGAAGATCAAACTTTATCGATGCCATGTCATCGAAACCCTAGACAGAAACAAGGCTCTGATGCCACTTGTTAGAGATACGACACGCAATCGAAACACGATGAAGAACGAAAACAAGAAGGGGACACGAGATTTAACGTGGAAAACCCCTCCAACACGAAGGGGAAAAAACCACGGCGCCAGCCAGCAAATCTTCACTATATCGGGGGAGGTTACAAACGCCAGGGATTTACAACTGATCAACTCATCCCGTACAGCAGCTTACAAAGGATATATATATAACACAGGTGACCTAGGTTAATACTGATCCGTACCTTTATCTTACTGGTCAGATCCTTGGACATGCAGATAGACTCCAGTTTGAGCCAGAGGGCTGCTGCCGATTTCTCCTCCAGCACTTCTTGCAGAATATTGTTAGATAGATGAAAATGAATCAAAGACAAAGCCTTACGATCTCTGCGCTTCTCATCCTTGGTCCACGCCTTCGGTTCTTTTCCACCGATGCTGTCGGAGTCTAGGATCTGCGTCCAAGAAACTTCTCCAAGAACTTAGGATTCGAACTCTGGGGGACTTTGGTTGGCAGCCTACGACGGGACTACGGCGGGGATGCGACGGACTCGCTGGCTCTCACCGGACATGAAGGGGACGCGCGAGTTACCCAGGTTTGGGCCACCATGCGGTGTAATACCCTACTCCTGCTTGTGTTGGATTGCTCTGTGGTGGAGAGCTTGTTACAAGAGGTGTGGGGGAGAAGATGAGTTGATCCCCTTACATGGAAGCAGCCCTGCCCCTTTTGTAGTGCCTTGGTCCTCTTCCCCGAAAATATGAGCGGGAAAGGGTGGCCACAGGGCGGCAATTCAAAGGGGGACAGGGGCGCAGGCTTATCCTGACTAAAGGCGGTCTCCTCCTGTTAAAGTAGCTCCCCGTGACGTGCAGGTGGGCTCGGCGATGACCTCCGTCCTGGCGCGCTGATCCGTCCTGACCTTCTATCACCAAAGAGAAAATGTCTTGGGGCTTGCTTTTTGGGGGAAGGCAGATGCCGCTGCTCCCTTATGATCAGAACGGAAACCTGTCTGAGTTGTATCCTGCTGTCCTCGCCCTGATGTCGGGGCATCACCCATGTGACGGGCCGGCCGCCCCGCGGTTGGCGCCGTGTGCCACGCCCCGCAAAGCGGCCTCCCGAGGGATTCCCTCACGAGGCGATCTGGGGCTCGCCGGCCTCACCAGGGCTAGGCCGGGCGGTGAAGGGCCTCGCGAGGCTGTCCCCTCGCGTGGTGACCCCTCCTGAGCGACGTTGCCAGGGCCACCTTGCCTGGGCCGGCCCGCGAGCGCTGCCTCCTATGCCAGAGGCAGACGGGCCGTGGTACCCCGGTTCCCACTAGGCCAATAGTAGCCCCCGGGCCCGCGGCGCGCGCGCGTCCCGCCCGTTGGGGGCGAAGCGCTGCGGGGCCCATAGAGCCGCCGGGCCCAGGGGTGACGCGTGGCGGCCTTTGCGGGCGCGGCACCTCCACTTCCTGCGATGCCTCGATAACCGCCGTCTTGGCGATAAAGCCTGCCGCGCGGGGCGCGGGCATTTCATTGCTTCCTCGCCCCGTCCCCAGCCTGCCTTGCGACCAACTTCTCGGCTCCCCCCTTCTCTTCCAACTTCCACTCTCTCCACCCGCCGCCGTCGCGGCCATGGCCCCAAAAAGGAAGCTTTCCGTGGCCGAGAAAGGGAAGAGGACGGCGGAGGAGGTAGAGCCGCCGAAGCCGGCGGCGGCGAGGGGTAGAGGCCGGGCCCGTGGTTCAGCTACGATGAGGGTTCCTCTCCGGGGCCAGCCGCCACCGCGGAGGTGGGCCCCAGTACCCACGGAATGGCCGCGACCCGTGGTCGTGGGAGGGGTGCTGCTCGCGGGCGTGGCGGTCGTGGCCGAGGCGGCCGCGGCGGTTCAGCCGCTCTTCCTCCTCTGGCGGGGAGCCACTCGGCGGAGGCTGCCCACGAGACCACGAGTTCATCGTGGACATGCACCGCTCGCCTTGCACCTGGCTTCGTCTCCTGGATCCCTTCGCGGGGCGATGGAGGAGCGCGCGCCCCTGGGCCTGTTCCTGCAGGCGGACGGCTGCTGCAACGGCCCCTCTTGGGTGGCGGCGTAGTTCACCCCTTCCGGCTTCATGTTCTTGAAGCAGGGGTGGAAGTCATTTGCCCTCGCCCGTGGCCTGAAGCGGGGGCACCTCCTCCACTTCAAGTATGACAGAGCCGCCACCCTCTTCCTGAAGATCTTCGGGGCCTCCGGCTGCCTCCTGGAGTGCTGCGCAGAGAGCGAGGATGGCAGCTACAGCGGCTCCTCCAGCGAGAACGACAGCGACGACGGCGGCGCCTCCTCCGACGGGGGCGGAAGCGACGACAGCTCTCTCCGCGTCAAGAGCGAGGGGGAAAACTACGACTAGGCGCGCGCGATGCCCTTGCTGGAGCCTTGAGGACGGCGACGCCCAGCCTAGGCCCCTAAGATCCTGCACCAATGGAATTGCCAAGTTTTTGCAAGTAATGTAACGGGGCGCGCTCGCGAGGCCGCCTGCGGGTGTTACGCGAGGGGGTAAGAGCACCAAGGACCTGGTGAGGTGACGTGCACGGGAGCCGGCCCGCGAGCCAGAGCTCAGTCACTTGGGTTTTGCAGCGCTGCTGGGACTGACCCGAGCACAGGCACCATGCACAGCCCCCGCTCGCGTGAGACACACGGGGGGAGATCACGAGCACGCTTCCCAAGGCAAACTCAGCTGCAAGGACACCGATTATTAGGAAGTAGTCTTTACTGATGCATGAAATAGATTCATTACACAACATAATATATACGTGCTGCCATGTTCGACACGGGTCAGCCTGAGGATGTGACGGCCGTAGGCCCCTCAAGTAAGTAGGCCGCCAGCGCGGAGCATGGGGCGTCCGCCAGTGCGGAGCATGGGGTATCCGCCAGCGCGGAGCATGGGGCTTCCACGAGAGTGGGAGGGAGCTCCCGCGTGCCAACGGCAGCGCCGATAGAGGGAGCTCCGGAGCGTGTACAACTCCATTTCGTTCGTATCCGTGGGGTCACGGATAGAACTTGCGAAGATGTTGGATGTTCCATGTGTTTTGTACCGGAACACCCTCCTCCGTTTCGAGCCATGCCGCGCCGGGCCGGGAGATGTGCGTGACCCTGAAAGGGCCCTCCCACATGGGTGAGAGTTTGTGGAGTCCCTCTCTGGAGAGGATCCGGCACAGGACAAGGTCGCCCGCCTCGAGGGTGCGGGGGCATATGTTGCGGCTGTGATAACGACGCAACGCCTGCTGGTACCTTGCCACGTGAAGGGCGGCCTGGCGGCGCGCCCCTTCGAGGAAAAGCAGGTCATCCTCCCGCAGGCCGTCTTGACGAGACTAGTCTAAAGCCAAGACCTACGGGGACCGGTGCTTGACCTCGGCTGGGAGAACCACTTCTGCCCCGTAGACGAGGAAGAAAGGCGTCTCGCCGGTGGGCTTGGTCGCCGTGGTGTGGATGGACCATAGCACTGAAGGGAGCTCCTCCAGCCAGCCCTTGCCGCATGCCGCAAGCTGCTTCTTGAAGCTCCTAGTCTTGAGGCCCTTGAGGACCTCAGCGTTGGCTTCGAGGGTGTGCCACGGAGGCGCTGGTGAACTGCGTGCCATTGCTGGCGCAGCAGGTCTTTAACTGGCCGCTGGTGAACTGCGTGCCGTTGTCCGTGATGATGCGGTTGGGGACGCCAAAGCGGCACACCAGGCCCTTGATGAACTTGACCGCTGATCCTACTGGAATGGTCCGGACAGGCTCCACCTCCGCCCACTTGGTGAACTTGTCGATGGCGACGTAGAGGTAGAGGTAGCCGCCAGCCGCGCGAGGGAAGGGCCCGAGGATATCCAGCCCCCAGACCGCGAAGGGCCACGAGAGGGGGATGGTCTGGAGCCCTTGTGCCGGCTGGTGGATCTGCTTGGTGTGGAACTGGTAGGCCTCGCATGCCTGTACCAGCTCCGTGGCATCTTCGAGTGTTGTGGGCCAGTAGAAACCGCTGCGGAATGCCTTACCTGCGAGGGTGTGTGAGGACGAATGGTGGCCGCAGTCGCCTCCATGGATGTCGGCAAGCAGCTCGCGCCCTTGCTTCTTGGAGATGCACCGCAGCGCGACTCCGTTCGGGCGGTGGCGGTACAGGTCACCCTCCCTCAAGTGGTAGAGCGCGGCTTGGCGGACCGCACGCTCCACTTCTGCGTCGATCTCCGGGAGGGCGCCGCCCTCCAGATAGGCCTTGATCTCCTCGGTCCAGCTTTCAGGCTGCGGCTCGAGCGCCAGGAGCAGGCGAGCACCCGAAGCTGGTCCGCAGTCTGGTGCGCCCATGGGTGGTGCGGGAGGGAGCTCTTCGCGAGGCGCTGGGATGCTGGCGATTGGGGGCGCCGCTGAAGGCCTCATGAGCCGCTCCTCGAAGACACCGGGGCTCTGGGGCTCGCGGCGAGAAGCACGCTTGGCGATTTTGTCCGCCTCACTGTTGTCGCTACGAGGGACGTGCTGTAGCTCCATGCCCATGAAGCGCTTCTCGAGCTTGCGCACCTCCTCCAGGAAGGCCGCCATGTGCTCATCCTTCGGCTTGTACTTCTTGTTGGAGAAGTTGACGAGGAGCTGCGAGTCGCCCTTGATGATGATGCGCCTGATTCCAAGCGCGATGGCGGCCTTGAGCCCGGCGATGAGTCCCTCATACTCGGCGATGTTGTTGGAGACCTTGTCGGTGCGCCCGAAGTAGAGCTGCACTGCGTAGTAAAGTTTGTCGCCTGTGGGTGTAGTGAGCAGCACCCCCGGCCCCGCGCCCTGGCGTGCGAAGGCCCCGTCGAAGTGCATGCTCCAGCCTCCGGAGGTAGCCTCCTCGGGCAGGGACGACTCCTCCTGTGGCTCATCCTGACGCGTGTCCGTCCATTCAGCCGCGAAGTCTGCCAAGGCCACGCCCTTGATGGTCCTGGTGGTGAGGAACTCCAGCTTGAAAGGCTGCAGCTCGATGCGCCACTCGGTGATGCAGCCGGTGGCATTTGGGCTCTGCAGGACTTGCTCCAGCGGGTAGGAGGAGATCACTCTGACTGGGTGACCCTGGAAGTAGTGGCGTAGCTTCCTGGAGGCCATGAGGAGCGCTAGGAGGAGCTTCTGCTGCATGTGGTACCGTTCACGCGCGTCTCGCAGCACCGTACTGACGAAGTAGACGGGGTGCTCGACGAGGCGCGTGACCATGGTATCCAAGTCATGCTTGCTGAGGGGCTCAAGCTGCTGCGCCGTGGGGGCCTCCGGAGACGGCGCCACGGGAGCCTCCGGAGGCTGAGCTCCGGAGGCCTCCTGAGGGGGCGCGGGGGCCTCCGGAGGGGGGCCCTCGGCAGGCGCCGGCAGGGCCTTGACGGGCTCCAGCGATGTCTCCGCGGCACCTGCAGGCACAAGCTCGACATGCTTCTTCTTGATGCAGACTCGCTCCTCCCGCTCTGCCACAAGGGCCGCACTGATCGTTTGGGGAATGGCCGCCAAGTATAACAGCAGGCGCTCGCGTGGGCGCGGGGCGACCATGACGGGAGGGCTGGTGAGGTACCTTTTGAGATCCTCGAAGGCAGCATCGGCCTCAGGGGTCCACTTGAAGGGGCCAGACCTCTTCATGAGCTTGAAGATAGGTAGAGCCTGCTCACCGAACTTGGATATGAAACGACCGAGCGAGGCCATGCATCCCGCCAGGCGCTGCATCTTCTTGAGGTTGCGGGGCGGCCGCATCTCCTCAATAGCCTTAATCTTCTCAGGGTTGGCCTCGATGCCGCGATGGGAGACCAGAAAACCCAGGAGCTTGCCGGAAGGGGCGCCGAAGACACACTTGGCGGGGTTGAGCTTGAGGTTGAGCTTGCACAGGTTGGCGAAGGTTTCCTTCAGGTCCTCGATGAGGGTGCGCGCCTCGTGCATTTTGATGATGATGTCGTCGATGTATGCCTCCGCGTTTCTCCCCATTTGGCACCCTAGGCAGATGCGCATCAGCCTCTGGAAGGTAGCCCCCGTGCTCTTCAGGCCAAAGGGCATGCACACGTAGCAGAACACTCTGCAGGGGGTGATGAAGGCGGTTTTCTCCTCATCCTCCTTTGCCATCTTGATCTGATGATAGCCCGAGAAGGCATCCAGGAAGCAGAGCAGATCGCACCCGGTGGTGGAGTCTACTATTTGGTCAATCCTGGATAGCGGGAATTGGTCCTTGGGGCAGGCCTTGTTGAGGTTGGTGAAGTCGACGCACATGCGCTTGCCACCGTGTGGCTTGGCGACGACAATGGGGTTGGCGATCCACTCCGGGTGGAGCACTTCGCGGATGATTCCAGCGTCTTGGAGCTTCTCGACCTCCCCAATGACGAAGTCCTGCTTCTCGGGCGCCTGGCACCATACTTTCTGCTTGACGGGGCGTGCGTTGGGGCACACCGCCAAGTGGTGCTCGATCACCTCCCTTGGCACGCCGGGCATGTCTGAGGCCGTCCAAGCGAACATATCAACATTCCCCCGAAGGAAGTCGACGAGGGCACCTTCTTGTTCGGGGGAAAGGCCTCTGCCGATGGTGAGGAAGGGGCCCGTGCCACTCCCATCCAACGACGCTTTCTTGGTCTCAGCCCGCTCCTGGGAGAACAACAGCTTCTTCTTCGCGGGCGCCGGCTCGGCAAGCTCAGGGGCATCCTCCTTGGCCTGGGATGCAGCGGTGGCCGCCTTGTGGGCGCGCGCGAGGGCGCGCACTGCGTCCTTTACATCGCAACGGATTGTGAGGGTGCCGCTGCTGCCGGGCATCTTGACGAGGCCGTAGGTGTGGTGTGTTGCGGCCATGAACTTGGAGAGTGCCGGGTAGCCCAAGATGGCGTTGTAGGGCAGGCCGATGCGAGCCACATCGAAGACGATGAGCTCCGTACGGTAGTTCTCGTGGGTGCCAAAGGTGACGGGAAGGCGCACATGCCCCAGGGGGCAGTGGAGCTGCCGGTGACGCCCGAGAAGGGCCTAATGGGCACCAGGCGCCCACCCGGCGCCCGGAGCGTCTCGAAAGTCTCCACAGATAGCACGTTGATGCCAGCGCCACCATCGATGAGCGTCTTGGTGACGGCCACACCGTCGATAGTCGGAGTGCACAGCAGGGGGACAGCCCCCGCAACCTTGGCGGACCTTGGATGGTCACTGGCGTTGAAGGATACGGGGAACTCGGACCAGTTGAGGCGGCTGGCGGGCTCGGGCGCCTGAAGGGCCGCGCTCGCCTCGCGCGTGAAGCGCTCGAGGTGGCGGCTGGACGGAGGGGCCTGGGCCCCTCCCAGGATGCAGGCCACCCCTCGGGGCCCCTGGGAACCCCCGCTGGTGGCAACGGCCTTGGTTGGGCGGCGGCCACCGGCGCCGCTCAGCACGGACGGGCCGTGGCCCGGAGGAGGAAGAAGACGGGGAGCGGCGCGCCCAGGTCGCTCAGTGCGCCGTGGTGAAGAGGACGTGGGGCGAGGGGGCGCCTGGCCTCCGCTGGCGGCGAAGACGAGCTCGGTGATGCGCTCGAGCCAGGCGTCGCGGCCATCCTCGGAGGGGTGACAGCGCAGCAGCCCCCGAGCCATGAGCAGTGCGCCGTGCGGAGCAAGGGGGGCGCTCCCTACGGGCGAAGACGTGGTGGAGGAGAGGCCGCGGTCCCGCCCACTCGCCGACGGGTGGATGGAGGAGGACGCCCGCTCCCCAACGGGTCCGGCGGCGGCGGCTCGACATGCAGCGCGCTCGCGGCGCGCGGCGGCGTCGTCTATGTCGGTGCCGATGTCGAGGTCGAAGGCGCGAAGACAGCAAGTCCCCCTACCTGGCACGCCAAATGTCAGAGTCTAGGATCTGCGTCCAAGAAACTTCTCCAAGAACTTAGGATTTAAACTCTGGGGGACTTTGCTTGGCAGCCTACGACGGGACTACGGCGGGGACGCGACGGACTCGCTGGCTCTCACCGGCACGAAGGGGACGCGCGAGCTACCCAGGTTTGGGCCACCGTGCGGTGTAATACCCTACTCCTGCTTGTGTTGGATTGCTCTGTGGTGGAGAGCTTGTTACAAGAGGTGTGGGGGAGAAGATGAGTCGATCCCCTTACATGGAAGCAGCCCTGCCCCTTTTGTAGTGCCTTGGTCCTCTTCCCCGAAAATATGAGCGGGAAAGGGTGGCCACAGGGCGACAATTCAAAGGGGGACAGGGGCGCAGGCTTATCCTGACTAAAGGCGGTCTCCGCCTGTTAAAGTAGCTCCCCGTGACGCGCAGGTGGGCTCGGCAATGACCTCCGTCCTGGCGCGCTGATCCGTCCTGACCTTCTATCACCAAAGAGAAAATGTCTTGGGGCTTGCTTTTCGGAGGAAGGCAGATGCCGCTGCTCCCTTATCATCAGAACGGAAACCTGTCTGAGTTGTATCCTGCTGTCCTCGCCCTGACGTCGGGGCGTCACCCATGTGACGGGCCGGCCGCCCCGTGGCTGGCGCCGTGCGCCACGCCCCGCAAAGCGGCCCCCCGAGGGATCCCCTCACGAGGCGATCTGGGGCTTGTCGGCCTCACCAGGGCTAGGCCAGGTGGTGAGGGGCCTCGCGAGGCTGTCCCCTCGCGAGGCGACCCCTCCCGAGCGACGTCGCCAGGGCCACCTTGCCTGGGCCAGCCCATGAGCGCCGCCTCCTGGGCCAGAGGCAGACGGGCCGTGGTACCACGGTTCTGTGGCACCCCGGCTCAGAGGACCGGTATACCCAGTGTTTCCAACCCAGAGATCACGTCTTCTGGAAACACACAACAACTTGGAACAGAACTGAACTGAACTTTATTAATATATCTCGAGTACAAGCTCATAATTTACATCGATAGCGAGGCCAGAAGCACATCAGGTGCTATGACAATATCTACATTATTTATGGAACATAGCAGGGCCTCGATACTACTGGGTAGAACTATGGCGTAGCGGAATATAGCACGGAAAACTCCATCCACAGGGACACTGCTGTGGACACGGCCTAGTTAGCGTAGCACGGACCTTCGGGACCTCCGTCCTCGGCTTCTCCTGCATCTGGCATGATACGCCAGGTGAGTACTTGGAATGTACTCGCAAGCTCATGGCAACCAAAACAATGCAGCAAACAATAGCATGGCAAAGATCATATTAATTGCTTAAGTGCTCACTGTTACCAACTTACTCTCGTCCGGGTTGTCCCACAACCCTCGGAACGCTCATAATCCATTGAGCACTTTCGAACATAAGACAAGTTCTTCCCCCATTATTATCATTGTTACGGTTGAAATTTTAGTGGCCTAGTACGGACTGTCCAATACCGTGGACGCGGCTATTCAAATAGATTCATACACTCTGCAGAGGTTGCACACTTTACCCACACTATGGAGCTCCTGGCCTCGTGCTCCCATTCGGGTGGACCGGTGCTGCTCCAACGAAACCTGCCTGACCCGTGACCCCTCTATCGTACCACCGACAATCATACCCTCCCAGCGTCATGTCCTGGGTGGCCCCTATGTCACCCCGTGACACCTGCCATCGTCGTGGCCACTAACTGTCCCAAACGGGGACGCCAGCAAAATAACTCAATTGGGCTCACAGGATTATCGTCGTCTACCTGATCAGGGAAGCACGCACGCATAACCCTCCCTAGTGTGGTGGTACCAATAAAAGAGCACAAAGCCAGACCAAGTCAAGGCCGTCCCATACCGGCAAATGTGGCTGCACGGATAAGTCCGGATAGGTGACACTAGATCAACCAATTAGGTTTAGTGTTGACAAGCATTTATCGAGCATGGATTTTTAATTGAAAATAATTTAACATGGCAGTAGCTATGCATCCAACTAATTTACTATGAATTATCACATATTAAAATAATGCATAGAATTCAATTAAATAACCAACACTATTGAAATGCTTCATGCAATGGATGACATGGCTTGCCTTACTCTGTTGGGTTGTCCACAAACTCCTGGGCTTCAAATCCAAAAGTATTTCCTTCTGAAAATATTTTAAAAATGCAAAGGAAAATGTCACATTTTACTGTTCTGTTCACCAGAAATTCTGTGAGCATGGGAAAAATACCAAATTTTTCCAGAAAATAGAGCAGATCAAGACAAACCCAGAGCAAAAAGAATCAATTGATTTCGACTTATGGATAAAAAGTTATGGACGGTCAAAGTTTCTGGTCAAATCTGGATTAAAATCAGAAAATAGAAAATCCAGCAGAGGGCCACGTCGAAGGCGTACTTTTCCAGGGCGCCTCGACTTACCGCTTCGACGTGCCACTGACAAGCGGGCCCCGCTTTCGGATTTAAAAGGGGGAGGAGGGTAACAGAGAACGACCGGGCTCCAGCGACGGTCGCTGGCGATACAGACGGCGGCGAGGTCCGGCGACTACAGGGATGGAACGAGCACTCCGAGACGAACACGCACATACCAGTAGCTTCGCGAGAGATGGCCGGACGACGTCAGCACCTTCCTCTCCGGCGGCGGCGGTGCTCGGGTGTCGTCGAAGACGGCAATTCCGGTGAAGATTTGGTCGAGCAAGAGGTCGGGCATGGTCAGGAGAGTGAGGTGAGCTCACGGGTGCAGTTGGTTGAGGCTGGGATGAAGCGAATCGGCGCGGGGGTGGAGTTCGGGTGGCGGTGGTTCTCCGGCGAGGTGCGAGGCCAGAGGGCCTCTCGGCCATGGCTCGTTGCTCAGAGGGCCGATTGGGAGGTGGAGGAGTGGGGTGAGGAGCTCGGGAGGCTGGCCGTGCCCTTTTATAGGCGGGGGCGACCTCTCTGGAAGCGGCGGAGCTCGGGTCACGTCGCCGGCGCCAGGACGTTGCGCTGGCTGGCAGGGAGCGGGCGACGGGATAGGAGAGAGCAGGAGGAGTTAATGCACTCGCTGGCAGTACGCGGAGGAAGACGACGAGCGGCAGAGCCACTGTGGCCGCACGGGCGCCACAGTGCCCGCGTGCGTGGCGGACGACGAGGGGAAGGATCTAGGTCGGCCAGGTGGACGGAGAGGAGCTAGTCGGTGCACGGGGACAAGGTACGGCGACGCGGGGCAGCCGGATGCGACTCCATAGACACGGGTGCGGTGCAGAGCGCGTGTTTTGGCATGCCAGTGCCGTGCTCACCACGGGCATTGGCACTTGGGGGACACGCAAGCCTGGTGCACCTTGTCTAGCATGTTCTCCTTTGATCACTTAGCGTCTCCGTGCCTCTGGTTCGTCTAGATGCACTCTGGTTCGAAGCGTAGCTTCAGCTACAGTTTCTGACAGAAAACTTGAGAGGGATCTAGAGGAGAGGTGAGCTAGAGATGGAGCCAGGGGAGATGTCTGGGATGATCTATCTTGGAAGGACTCCAAGCTGGCCAAGTTTGAGAGAATTTCATCAAAGTTTGAATAGGGTTCATGTACAACTGCTGTTACTGGAACAGAAACAAGATGAGCTTGTAGCACTCATCTGGTTGATCTGCTGGAGCTGAGATTTGGTGTAGGAGGGTTATTTGGTGGATAGATGCTGTCATAAAAATTTCAGCTCAATTGGATACCTCTAGATGATACTTCCTTCATAGAGGTTCCATTTGAGCAGAAACTTGTCAGAATATTTCTGATGAAAATTTGTAATGGACAAGATGATATTTTTGGATATTGTGGCAAGAGAGGTTCCCTAATATCTCAGGGAATTATTTGAGAGTTTTCTGAGTTGGGAAAATATGAGTTGCTTCACAAATGGTCAGTACTGTCCAGAAGGCAAATGGAGTTTTCTGGACTAAATTTTGTACTGGACTATGAAATGTTTTTGAAGATTGTGGGAGTAGATGATGACAAGAAGGTGTGGTATTAATTTGGGATTTTTTTGATCATCAGAACTATAGGTTGCTTTGTAACCCATAGTGATGACAGATTTTCCCAAAGGAAGGAAATGAATATTTGAGAAAGATTGAGAATTGGAATTTGATCCAGAAGGTGGGTGACAAGATTTTGGCAAGATGATGAGGGCTTTGGATCATTGAGAGAAATTCATAAGTCCAAAGTCAACTGAAAAGGTTCAAAAACCATCCAAATTGCAAATGAAACCAGAAAGATTTTGAAAAGAAAAAGTTGCCAAAAACCAGGGTGTCACAAACCTACCCCCCTTAGAATGAATCTCGTCCTCGAGATTCGGTTGCTCAGGGAACAAATGGGGATATGATGATCTCAGAAAATCCTCTCTTTCCTAGGTTGCCTCTTCCTCAGTATGGTGATCCCACAACACCTTGTAAAATTTGATTGTCTTACTTCTAGTAGTTCTTTCGATCTCATCCAATATTCTGACAGGTCTTTCCTCATAGGTCAAATCCTTGGTCAACTCTAGCTCACTCATATCTGCCTGTTTGATTGGAGGTGTGATGCACTTTCTCAACTGTGATATGTGGAAGACATCGTGAACGTCAGCCAACTCTGGTGGTAGCTCTAACTGATATGCCACTCTGCCTCTTCTAGCCATGACTGGAAAGGGACCGATGTATCTCGGTGCGAGCTTTCCTCGGGTACGAAACCTCTTTATTCCTTTCATGGGGGTAACTCAGAGATAAGCATATTCTCCGGGCTCAAAAGTTACTTCCCGATGCTTCGGGTCATAATAGCTCTTTTGACGGGACTTGGCTGCTCGAGGACGCTCCTGGATATCTTTGACTTGCTTTTCAGCCTCGAGCATCAAATCCGTGCCAAAGATACGGCTGTCTCCTGTCTGAGACCAATTTAAAGGAGTGCGGCATTTCCTTCCATACAGGGCTTTGAATGGGGACATCTTGAGACTCGACTGATAACTGTTATTGTAGGAGAATTCTGCATAGGGTAGGCTATCCTCCCATTTGGGTCCATAGGTGAGAGCACAGGACCGACGCATATCTTGCAATATCTGATTTACACGTTCTGTCTGCCCATCTGTCTGTGGATGGTATGTCGTACTATGCTTTAGCACAGTTCCCAGGGCTTGATGCAGTCGCAGCCAAAATGCTGAAGTGAACAAGGGACCTCTATCTGATGTGATAGACTTGGGTACTCCATGAAGGCTGGCTCTCCGGGACATGTATAGCTATGCCAGTTGGTAAGCGTTGAAAGTGGTCTTTACCGGAAGGAAGTGAGCCACTTTCGTAAGTATATCCACGATGACCCAGATAGCATCATGGCCTCTTGTTGACTTGGGTAGTCCAACAATGAAGTCCAGGCATATGTCATCCCATTTCCACTTGGGAACTGGTAAAGGTTGCAGTAGCCCGGCGGGTTTCTGGTGTTCGGCCTTGACTCTGTTATAGATGTCACAACAGGCGACATAGTATGCTATGTCCCTTCGCATTCCTGGCCACCAAAAGGTTCCTCGCAAGTCCTGGTACATTTTTGTTCCTCCCGGATGGATAGAATATGTAGATTCATGTGCCTCTCTGAGTATTTGCTGTCTCAAGCTGTCTTGATCAGGCACACATATTCGGTTCTCAAACCATACAGTGCCCTGGTCATCAATTCGGAAGGACTTGGCTTTTCCTTGCGGAATGCGCTCCTTGATCTCTTGTATATCTTTGTCTGATTTCTGGGCTGCCTTAATTTCTTCCATAAGTGTTGGAGTAATTTCCATTGTATCCGGGTTGATTGGGCCGCATAGCACCATATTCATTTTTGCAAGCTCTTCTCGTAGCCTCGGATGGATTCCCTCCATTAATGTATTTAGGGTACCTTGTTTTCTGCTGAGGGCATCGGCGACCACATTGGCTTTTCCCAGATGATAATTAATTCCAATGTCATAGTCCTTAACCAATTCTAGCCATCTTCTCTGTCTGAGATTAAGGTCGGGTTGAGTGAAAATATACTTGAGACTCTTGTGGTCTGTGTATATTTCACATTGCTGTCCAATGAGATAATGCCTCCAAATCTTTAATGCATGAATCACGGCTGCCAATTCCAAATCATGCGTGGGATAGTTCTCTTCATGAGGTCGTAGCTGTCTGGATGCATATGCCACAACCTTTCCTTCTTGCATTAGAACGCATCCGATTCCACGCCTGGAAGCATCGCAGTATATATCAAAGCTCTTGTGGATGTCTGTAAGAACTAAGACAGGGGCTGTAGTTAGCCTCGTCTTTAACTCCATGAAACTGCTATCACATTCTTCCGTCCAGGCAAACTTGTGGTTCTTCTTCAGTAATTTTGTCAGTGGCTTGGCTATTTTCGAGAAGCCTTCAATGAAGCGACGGTAGTAGCCTGCCAATCCCAGAAAGCTACGGACTTCCGTTACTGTGGATGGTGTCCTCCAGTTTAATACAGCGGTCACCTTGCTGGGGTCGATAGCCACACCTTGTTTTGACAGAACATGTCCCAGAAATCCCACCTCTTTTAGCCAAAATTCGCATTTACTGAATTTGGCATACAAACGATGGGTCCTTAGTTTTCCAGGATAGTACGGAGATGTTGCTTGTGCTCCTCTTCATCTTTTGAATAGATAAGAATGTCATCGATGAAGACTACCACAAATTTGTCCAAGAAATCCAGGAAGACCTTGTTCATCATGCTCATGAAATAGGCTGGAGCATTTGTCAGCCCAAATGACTGACTGTAAATTCATACAGACCATATCTAGTAGTGAAGGCTGTCTTGGGGATATCCTATTTTCTGATTTTTAACTGATGATACCCCATTCGAAGGTCAATCTTGGAAAACACCCGGGCCCCATTCAACTGGTCAAACAAATCATCAATGCGGGGGAGCGGATATTTATTTTTAATAGTGACCTCGTTCAGTTGGCGATAGTCCATGCACATTCGCAGGCTGCCATCCTTCTTCTTGACAAACAGCACGGGTGATCCCCAAGGTGAAGTGCTTGGACGAATATACCCTTTTTGCAATAATTCATCCAACTGTTTCTTTAGTTCCACCAGCTCTGGGGATGGCATGCGGTAGTACTTCTTGTAGATTGGAGCTGTCCCGGGAACAATGTCAATAGCAAACTCTAGTTCCCGATCAGGTGGCATTCCCGGTAACTCTTCTGGGAATACGTCCGGAAATTCACTAACTACTGGAATCAGACTTATGTCTGTAGCTGTGGCTTTCAATGCCATTCCTTTTTTTGACATCATTTTGCTGGCAGTGAATTGCACTGTTTGGCTTGCCGGGTTAACCAGTATCACCTTCCTGGTGGCACAGTTGATACACACCTGATGTGGTACCAACCAATCCATCCCCAGTATTATATCCAGTCCAGGGGACTCAATGGCAACGAGAGTAGCTGGAAACTTAACATCATGTATCAAAATTTCCAGATCCTTGTATATCACATTTGTTCTGAGCATGGAGCTAGGGGATTGTACCACCATGATTTTGTCCAAAAGAGAAGGAGAAAATTTATGCAAGGTGGCAAAACTCTGCAAAATAAATGAATGAGAAGCCCCAGAATCAAATAAAATTATTGCAGGTATATTGTTAACAGAAAACATACCAAGGACCACATATGGTGCTTCACGGGCTTCTTCAGCGGAGATATGATGGACTTGGCCGCGGTAGAAGTTCGGATTGGGGCGGCGTCCAACATGGTTGACTTGTGGCTTGTAGTCGGATGGTGGCTTCCCATTTCTTGTGGGGCACTGCTTGGAGTAATGCCCGCTCTGGCCACAAGTAAAGCATGTGTTGTTGCGACGGTAATCTTCCAGCACTGGCTGTTTGCCGAAGGTCTTGTCCTGGCTGACGGGATTATTGTTGTTGTTGCCATTGTTCCAGGCAGGCTTGTATTCAGACGACCCTGGTTGCCAAATGCGTGGCTTTTGCACAAACTGCTCACGGTTGTCCTTCTTGGGTTCAAACTTCCGCTTGCGATTATCATATCCTGACTTATGCTCTCGTTCAGCTATGAAAGCCTTGTTCACCAAAGTCTGGAAGTCAGGAAAGTCCAGCATACATAGCTGACAACGGAGGGTATGATTCAGCCCTCCTTGCAATCGGTCAATCTTCCTTTCTTCTGTGGACACGTCGTGGGTAGAGTACCGTGCCAGATTATTAAATTTGTTCAGATACTCACCCACTGACATATTCCCTTGAGTAAGGGCCAAGAATTCCCTCTGCTTCACCTTCATTATGCCGGTAGGAATATGATACTTGCGGAATACCTCTTTGAATTTTTCCCAAGAAATATCTTCTCCAGGGGGCCACATTATTTTTGTGTTGTCCCACCATATAGCTGCTGGTCCCTCCAGGTAGTGAGTAACTAAAGGAACCTTGTTTGACTCATCACAGCGGGCTATGTCCAACTTCTTTTCCATGGTCCTCAGCCAGTCATCAGCTTCCATCGGATCCACAGCCTGACCAAAACTGGGTGGCTTGGTGCGCTGAAAATCAGACAACTTGGAATGTGTCCCATTGTAGTTGTTCTGACCCACCATAGCCTGCATACTTTTCAGAAATTCCATGAGATCTTGATTCCTTTTCTCTTCAAACATTCTCATAATCTGATCAGTGGTTGGTGACTGTGGTGTTGGTGGTGGTAAATCTTCTGGTGCCTGTCCTGCTTGTCTGGCGGATCGACGAACGGGAGTTCCATCGCCGCCTTGATTACTACACCTCTTCATCCTAAATTTGTTCCCATTACAAAATAACGAATCGATGAGCAACATCCATAAGGGAAAGCATGACAGTGTGACACCAGAAAAGAAACCAAATGAAAAGAGAATAAAGAGAACAACATAATTATACAAGGCAACCCAACATCATACATGACAAGCTAGTAGGGGGATTATCATGGCTGGACTGCTCATACGGCAGTTGACATATGCATAGATGCGATGATGCATGCATTGAAACTCAAGCCTCCACTCTAGTATTGCGGGTGGCACGAACACTGACAAACTGAAGACTCCTCGTCATCTGATCCGGTCTCGGAATCTGAGCTGATGACGTGGATCTCGGCCTCCAGATCAAAGGAAACACGGCGACACTGACGAGAAGGTTCTCCCTCTGAAGGAGAAGAAGCACGACGCCGCAGCATCGGAGCAGCTGGAGTAGCTAGGAGTGAGGCCCACTCTGCCGGGGTCTCACGTCGGTTACCAGACAAAAAGCCTGGCGGTCCGAACGAGCTAGAAGGAGTCTCAGTAGGTGGAACGGGTGGAGTATACATAGGTGAAAATGGAGGTGGAGGAGGAGACTGTGCTGCCGCAACAGCTGCAAGTGCCCCTCGGGCATGAGTCAGCTCCTCAGCTAGTGAAGTGATCATACAGTAACTGGCGTTCAGATAACGAGATAAAACACCAGTAGCACGATCACTCGCCGGGTCAACAGGTGCGAAAAGGACTCGCCCTGTCGCAGGCGACAGGGTGGGGTAGTGAAAGAAACCTGGATGAGTCTGCATCTCGACCTCGTGGAAGCGCAGGTCAGTCAGAGCCTCCATCGCAGCAAACTGGACTGCCAACTCCGGAGTAGAAGCAGTTCCGCCCTTGGAAGAATAGGAGTAGCTGCCAATATCTGAACTCGCAGTGAGAAAGGCTTCTGCGTGATACTCGTATACTGAACTAGCAAGCTTCTCTCGGAACACCTGGTACACTGGGTCTTCGCCATTGGGATACAGCCGAAGCCAGACATTATGAAGCAGTACTGGAAAAGTGAACGGTGCCGGCTCATGGTTGTAGTGGTACGGAACTGGTGCCATCTACACTCATCAAACCAGCGGTTAGCACAATAAAAACTATATGCATGCCATGCAGCAATCAGATGCAACAAGCAAGACACACCAAGACTCTAAACTAGTCGTGGCTCTAGCGCAGGGTTAACTAGGGTGTCCTACAATCAGCGCGGCTCTGATACCAAGCGTTGTGGCACCCCGGCTCAGAGGACCGGTTTACCCAGTGTTTCCAACCCAGAGATCACGTCTTCTGGAAACACACAACAACTTGGAACAGAACAGAACTGAACTTTATTAATATATCTTGAGTACAAGCTCATAATTTACATCGATAGCGAGGCCAGAAGCACATCAGGTGCTATGACAATATCTACATTATTTATGGAACATAGCAGGGCCTCGATACTACTGGGTAGAACTACGGCGTAGCGGAATATAGCGCAGAAAACTCCATCCACAGGGACACTGCTGTGGACACGGCCTAGTTAGCATAGCACGGACCTTCGGGACCTCCGTCCTCGGCTTCTCCTGCATCTGGCATGATATGCCAGGTGAGTACTTGGAATGTACTCGCAAGCTCATGGCAACCAAAACAATGCAGCAAACAATAGCACGGCAAAGATCATATTAATTGCTTAAGTGCTCACTGTTACCAACTTACTCTCGTCCGGGTTGTCCCACAACCCTCGGAACGCTCATAATCCATTGAGCACTTCCGAACATAAGACAAGTTCTTCCCTCATTATTATCATTGTTACTGTTGACCTTTCAGTGGCCTAGTACGGACTGTCCAATACCGTGGACGCGGCTATTCGAATAGATTCATACACTCTGCAGAGGTTGCGCACTTTACCCACACTATGTAGCTCCTAGCCTCGTGCTCCCATTCGGGTGGACCGGTGCTGCTCCAACGAAACCTGCCTGATCCGTGACCCCTCTATCGTACCACCGACAATCATACCCTCCCAGGGTCATGTCCTGGGTGGCCCCTGTGTCACCCCGTGACACCTGCCACCGTCGTGGCCACTAACTGTCCCAAACGGGGACGCCGGCAAAATAACTCAACTGGGCTCACAGGATTATCATCGTCTACCTGATCAGGGCAGCACGCACGCATAACCCTCCCTAGTGTGGTGGTACCGATAAAAGAGCACAAAGCCAGACCAAGTCAAGGCCGTCCCATACCGGCAAATGTGGCTGCACGGATAAGTCCAGATAGGTGAAACTAGATCAACCAATTAGGTTTAGTGTTGACAAGCATTTATCAAGCATGGATTTTTAATTGAAAATAATTTAACATGGCAGTAGCTATGCATCCAACTAATTTACTATGAATTATCACATATTAAAATAATGCATATAATTCAATTAAATAACCAACACTATTGAAATGCTTCATGCAATGGATGACATGGCTTGCCTTGCTCTGTTGGGTTGTCCACAAACTCCTGGGCTTCAAATCCAAAAGTATTTCCTTCTAAAAATATTTTAAAAATGCAAAGGAAAATGTCACATTTTACTGTTCTGTTCACCAAAAATTCTATGAGCATGGGAAAAATACCAAATTTTTCCAGAAAATAGAGGAGATCAAGACAAACCCAAAGCAAAAAAGAATCAATTGATTTGGACTTATGGATAAAAAGTTATGGACGGTCAAAGTTTCTGGTCAAATCTGGATTAAAATCAGAAAATAGAAAATCTAGCAGAGGGCCACGTCGAAGGCGTACTTTGCCAGGGCACCTCCACTTACCGCTTCGATGTGCCACTGACGAGCGGGCCCCGCTGTCGGATTTAAAAGGGGGAGGAGGGAAACAGAGAACGGCGGTGCTCCGGCGACGGTCGCCGGCGATACAGACGGCGGCGAGGTCCGGTGACTACAGGGATGGAACGAGCACTCCGAGACGAACACGCACGTACCAGTAGCTTCACGGGAGATGGCCGGACGACGTCAGCACCTTCCTCTCCGGTGGCGGCGGCGCTCGGGTGTCGTCGGAGACGGCAATTCCGGCGAAGATTTGGTCGAGCAAGAGGTCGGGCGTGGTCAGGAGAGTGAGGTGAGCTCGCGGGTGCAGTTGGTTGAGGCTGGGATGAAGCGAATCGGCGAGGGGGTGGAACTTGGGTGGCGCCGGTTCTTCGGCGATATGCGAGGCCAGAGGGCCTCTCGGCCGTGGCTCGTTGCTCGGAGGGCCGATTGGGAGGTGGAGGAGTGGGGTGAGGAGCTCGGGAGGCTGGCCGTGCCCTTTTATAGGCGGGGGCGACCTCTCTGGAAGCGGCGGAGCTCAGGTCACGTCGCCGGCGCTAGGACGTTGCGCTGGCTGGCGGGGAGCGGGCGACGGGATAGGAGAGAGCAGGAGGAGTTAATGCACTCGTTGGCGGTACGCGGAGGAAGACGACGAGCGGCAGAGCCACTGTGGCCGCACGGGCGCCACAGTGCCCACGTGCGTGGCGGCCGGCGAGAGCTTCTCCAGCGAGGGAAAGGATTTAGGGCGGCCAGGTGGACGGAGAGGAGCTAGTCGGCGCACGGGGACAAGGTACGGCGACTCGGGGCAGCCGGATGCGACTCAACAGACACGGGCGCGGTGCAGAGCGCGTGTTTTGGCATGCCAGTGCCGTGCTCACCACGGGCATTGGCACTTGGGGGACACACAAGCCTGGCGCACCTTGTCTAGCATGTTCTCCTTTGATCACTTAGCCTCTCCGTGCCTCTGGTTCGTCTAGATGCACTCTGGTTCGAAGCGTAGCTTCAGCTACAGTTTCTGACAGAAAACTTGAGAGGGATCTAGAGGAGAGGTGAGCTGGAGATGGAGCCAGGGGAGATGTCTGGGATGATCTATCTTGGAAGGACTCCAAGCTGGCCAAGTTTGAGAGAATTTCATCAAAATTTGAATAGGGTTCATGTACAACTGCTGTTACTGGAACAGAAACAAGATGAGCTTGTAGCACTCATCTGGTTGATCTGCTGGAGCTGAGATTTGGTGCAGGAGGGTTATTTTGTGGATAGATGTTGTCATAAAAATTTCAGCTCAATTGGATACTTATAGATGATACTTCCTTTACAGAGGTTCCATTTGAGCAGAAACTTGCCAGAATATTTCTGATAAAAATTTGTAATGGACAAGATGATATTTTTGGATATTGTGGCAAGAGAGGTTCCCTAATATCTCAGGGAATTATTTGAGAGTTTTCCGAGTTGGGAAAATATGAGTTGCTTCACAAATGGCCAGTACTGTCCAGAAGGCAAATGGAGTTTTCTGGACTAAATTTTGTACTGGACCATGAAATGTTTTTGAAGATTGTGGGAGTAGATGATGACAAGAAGGTGTGGTATTAATTTGGGATTTTTCTGATCATCAGAACTATAGGTTGCTTTGTAACCCATAGTGATGACAGATTTTCCCAAAGGAAGGAAATTAATATTTGAGAAAGATTGAGAATTGGAATTTGATCCAGAAGGTGGGTGACAAGATTTTGGCAAGATGATGAGGGCTTTGGATCATTGAGAGAAATTCATAAGTCCAAAGTCAACTGAAAAGGTTCAAAAACCATCCAAATTGCAAATGAAACCAGAAAGATTTTGAAAAGAAAAAGTAGCCAAAAACCAGGGTGTCACAGGTTCCCACTGGGCCGACAGATGCATCTAGCGACTCGTCTAGATCGGGATGTGCCAGCAGAGCCCGCATCTTCACTTGCCACAAGGAAAACCTCGTGTCGTAGTCCAGCAGCGGAAGATCGAACTTCAATGATGCCATGTCATCAAAACCCTAGACAGAAACAAGGCTCTGATGCCTCTTGTGAGAAACATGACACGCAATCGAAACACGATGAAGAACGAAAACAAGCAGGGGACATGAGATTTAACGTGGAAAACCCGTCCAACACGAAGGGGACAAAACCACAGGCGCCAGCCAGCAAATCTTCACTATATCAGGGGAGGTTACAAACGCCGGGGATTTATAGCTGATCAACTTATCCCTTGCGGTGGCTTACAAAGGATATATATAACACATGTGACCTAGGTCAATACTGATCCGTACCTTTATCTTACTGGTCAGATCCTTGGACATGCAGATCGACTCCAGTTTCAACCAGAGCGCTGCTGCAGATTTCTCCTCCAGCACTTCTTGCAAAATATTGTTAGATAGATGAAGATGAATCAAAGACAAAGCCTTACGATCTCTGCGCTTCTCATCCGCGGTCCACGCCTTCGGTTCTTTTCCACTGAAGCCATCTAGCGCCTCGTCTAGATCGGGATGTGCCAGCACAGACCGCATCTTCACTTGCCATAAGGAAAACCTCGTGTCGTAGTCCAGCAGCAGAAGATCGAACTTCATCGATACCATGTCGTCGAAACCCTAGACAGAAACAAGGCTCTGAAGCCACTTGTTAGAGATACGACACGCAATCGAAGCACGATGAAGAGCGAAAACAAGCAGGGGACACGACATTTAACGTGGAAAACCCCTCCAACACGAAGGGGAAAAAACCACGGGCGCCAGCCAACAAATCTTCACTATATCGGGGGAGGTTACAAACGCTGGGGATTTACAACTGATCAACTCATCCCGTACGGTGGCTTACAAAGGATATATATAACACATGTGACCTGGGTCAATACTGATCCGTACCTTTATCTTACTGGTTAGATCCTTGGACATGTAGATCGACTCCAGTTTGAGCCAGAGGGCTGCTGCAGATTTCTCCTCCAGCACTTCTTGCAAAATATTGTTAGATAGATGAAGACGAATTAAAGGTAAATCCTTACGATCTCTGCGCTTCTCATCCTCGGTCCAGTCCTTCGGTTCTTTTCCACCGAAGCCATCTAGCGCCTCGTCCAGATCAGGATGTGCCCGCACAGCCCGCATCTTCATTTGCCACAAGGAAAACCTCGTGTCGTAGTCCAGCAGCAGAAGATCGCACTTCATCGATGCCATGTCGTCGAAACCCTAGACAGAAACAAGGCTCTGATGCCACTTGTTAGAGATACGGCACGCAATCGAAACACGATGAAAACGAAAACAAGCAGGGGACACGAGATTTAATGTGGAAAACCCCTCCAACACGAAGGGGAAAAAACCACGGGTGCCAGCCAGCAAATCTTCACTATATCGGGGGAGGATACAAACGCTGGGGATTTACAACTGATCAACTCATCCTGTGCGGTGGCTTACAAAGGATATATATAACACAGGTGTCGGTGTAAAAACCGGTAGACCCCGGGGTAGGGGGTCCCGAGCTGTGGATCTTGGACCAGTGGTAATAGAGACAAGGGAGGTGATATTTACCCAGGTTCGGGCCCTCTTGATGGAGGTAAAACCCTATGTCCTGCTTCTGTTTATATTGATGGAGATGTATCAAATACAGAGTTGATCTACCTCGAGATCGTAGTGTGTGTCTAACTTCTAGGGCTAGGTGAGCGATATTGCGTTTTTCTCCCTCTTACGGGCTAAACCCTATGGCTTATATACACGCCAGGGAGGGTATCTAGGGTTACAAAGTCGGTATCTTAGGAGAGAGGCGGTAGGAGAGATCTTGGACTATACGACAAGTCTTTGGTAGAAACAGCCTTGATCACGCTTCCTGTGTATATCCTCCGGAGTGCATCTTGATCACGTACGAGGGCCCATCGGCCCAACCGAGGAGATGGGCCAGCTAGGTTAGCACCCCCTAATCCAGGACACCGTTAGTAGCCCCTGAACTGGCCTTCGATGCCGAAGTCGACGCCCTTCAATTCCCAGAGTCTTGGCTCGATAGACAAGTTCCCGTGCTTCATTCTCCGACTAGACCTAACGACCTCGGCCAACCCTTAAAATTCCATTGGGGCCCAATTTCAGACTTTGAGGATCGTGCCACCTTGGGAACCAGGCCCCTTTTATGGAAAAAAACGTCGAAGCATCAGCCCCTTCTGGTGGTGGCAATACGCATCCGCAACCACAGCAAAAAATCCGTTTCCTTCCCAGCCCAAGCTCAAGAGCCCGAACAATGGCAAATGGCGAAGGATCATCCAGGCGTCCTCACGGCCCTGATAGAGGGGACTGGGGGAGCTGCTCCGTCGCGCGCCTTCAATTAGAGCGCTTGGCGACGCAAGGCTACCTGCCAGATCCGGATCTGGCCACTACCCGTCCTGGACTAACGTCCATCGACGGTCAAGCCCATGCCGAGAATTACCCTTCGCCACGAGGAGACGAGCGGGTATGCTTTGTGCCTTTCCTCCTCCGCGGCTTAGGGTTTCCAATCCACCCCTTCCTCCGCGGCTTGTTGGAGTTTTACGGGTTGCAGTTACACCATCTCTTCTCGAATTCGATACCGCACATCGCGGGGTTCGTCGCGCTCTGCGAGCTACACCTCGGATGTCAGGCGCACTTCGGATTATGGAGAAAATACTTCTGTATCGTGCCCCGCTCCTCGGCCGACAAGCTATTCGAGGTTGGAGGAGGCAAAGTCTGCCGAGTCGACAAGACCGGCTATCCAGCGGGAACACCTCGGGAGGACACCGACTACTGGCACTACTGGAATCAGCTGCTTTGCCATCTGCCATAGCAGACGGCAAAGGCATGCTTGGCGGACGGCAAAGGCTTTGCCGTCCGCTAGCAGACGGCAAACACTCCGGCAAAGCTGCTGCCGGTAAAGGCCGCTTTGCCGTCTGCTGGCGGACGACAAAGAAGGAAAGTTCTTTGCCGTCCGCGGGCGGACGGCAAAGAGCTTGCTTCTTTGCCGTCTGCCAGCGGACGGCAAAGAGCTTGCTTCTTTGCCGTCTGCCAGCGGACGGCAAAGAAGCAAGCTCTTTGCCGTCTGCTGGCAGACGGCAAAGAAAGCAAGCTCTTTGCCGTCTGCCAGCGGACGGCAAAGAGGCCAAATAGGCCAAAGTGGCTATATAGCCCCTGTTTTTTCTTATATCAATTCATTTTCACAGAAAATTATATATATGACCAATATAGCATATCCAACACATATTACCAATAGTCATGAACACATGTAAATTAAAAACTTTATTAATAATTGGAATAGGTAATACAAAGTCATATTATAAAGAATCAGAAATGATTAAGTAATTAAATTTACATTTCGGAAATTACAAGAAATGACCTAAAACTAAATATCTATTTTCCTAAAAACTATCTTATTACTAAGATCTTCTCTGGATCTTTTTCTTTTCTTCCAACCTGCATAACAAAAACACTAAGAAAGAGAGAATGGGTTAGGAGTAGAAATGTATAGTATTCAAACCTGTATGACTGAATGAATAAAATTAACATTCAGGCTCTACAGAAACTAGCATGTTGGTTCTTTCTGCTCCATGGCTGTCCTAAACAAAAAAAACTTGAAAACCTAAAGAAGAATAAATGGCACTATGCAAGTCGAGGAAGGGGAGGCATGAAACTTACAGATGGAGGTGTCAATATGAAAAACATTGGAATAGAAGATTCCAGATCATATATACACTTGATCCTATACATGGAACATGCTAGCAGGTTACCACAAAGCAGAAGAGGAAGGAACAGAAAGGGTGCATAGATGCAACGATGGTATACACAAACACACAAATTTCAGCCCTATTTAAGAAAATTTGACAAATTTGTTTTAGTAGAAAATTTATGAATCAGAACCACAATAAAGATGAAGGTGCGCGACCAGATTGTTCATACACATTCCACCGACTGACATCACCATTTCTACTTGTCTATCATACAAAGGGGAAACAGCAAAACAAGAGTTATCTACTAGAGTAGGATTAGGTGCATGCATCAGTCATGATGAATTTATAATGTCTCGCATGGCACAAACAGTCATCATATATTCATAGCACAAGCCAAATACAATTTAGTGCTCATTCATAGTACATGAGACAAATAAATAAAGCAGCAAAAAGGAATCGGAATGTGCAACCTTAGAGCCAAATAAACCGAGCAGGGAATCATTATATATATATATATATATATATATGCTTCAGGTATTACTTTCTTTACTTTTGTATAAAAATTATTTAGTGTAACAGTCCACTGGTAAGATGAAAAAAAGGGATACCGACCTCAGTAAGATGAAATTGCAGGATGAAAACAATTACAACATCATAATTACTTAACTACATTAAATAAGGACTGTTGACTCATGTACGTTTAGACTGTAAAATTCATCAGTAGGCTACACATTGGGACAAGCTATACATTTTCAACAGTAATTCTGGGCATCTATAAAATCCAATTTAACATGCGAAGAATTTCAACAGTACATCAATATATACCCTTCCGTCGCTAAATTCTTTAAAGTCATCACAATATACTTGCTCTTGTTATGTAACAACAAAAACCTTATTTCAAGGTAGGTACATACTTATTCACTGAACTGCTGCAGGCTGACATCTTGTACAAGCTAACTAAACTATAAATAATAAAATGCAGTGATAAACAAGAAGTATTAAGGAAACAGCATACACTTGTAGTCCTTGTTCTCTCATACTTGTAGGTGTATTCAGTTGGAATGATTTCAATCATACTTGTAGGCTGAAGGGGAGAGGCTGCCGGCGCGTGGAGGCGTTGGGGAGGTGGCCGGCGAGGTGAGGTCGCCGGGCGCGGCCTCCGGCGAAGGGGGCCGGCGACGGAGACGGGCGAGGCGAGCGACGGGGCTCCGGTCGAGCCGCGGTGCAGGGCCGCCGGGGTGGCGGTCGTTGGGCGCGCGGGGATCGGGCTTCGAGGGGGAGACGAGGAGGAGGTGCGCGACGACGGTGGTGGTGGTGGGACGAGGCAGCGGCCGGTGGCGTGCAGGCCGACGGTGGTGGTGGTGGGACGAGGCGGCGGCCGGGCTCGCTGCTCCAACCTGGTGCCGGGACGAGCGCCGCTGAGCAGGGGATCCGGCGGGAAAGAGGCCGGGGTGGGCGGATCTATACGCGGAGGAGGGGATCCGGCCGGCGACGGGGGGCAGCGGGCGGCGGCGGCGCGACGGGTGGCGGCGGCGAGGGTTCGAGGAGGGAGCAGAGGAGCAAGAACTGGTCGAGTGGGCTGGCTCGGTTCTGTACGCGACCCGTGCGTGGAGGGTGTGCGCCAATCGTTTTCTTTTTTTTTTTTCTCTTTGCCGTCTGCCAGCAGACGGCAAAGAAGTAGCCCCGTGTGACCTAGCCAGTGCAGTACCCCGTGGGGCCCACTTTTGTCTTTGCCGTCTGCCAGCAGACGGCAAAGAAGTGGCAGATGGCAAAGACCCTCTTTGCCATCAGCTGGTTCTTTGCCGTCTGCTTTGACAAGACAGACGGCAAACAGCCTCTTTGCCATCAGCTGGCAGACGGCAAAGAGCTGGCAGATGGCAAAGTCCCTGATTCCAGTAGTGTGGCCTTCCGAGTGGTTCTACATCAGCGACGTCCTATTGTACGAGCCAATCCGGCCAGGTCTCCCACCCTTCTCATTGGATCCACCGAGGAAACGTCACAGATGGAGGCCACAGAGTTTGGCGCAAGAGGAAGACGAAGCCGTGACTAGGCTAGCGGCCAAGGTGAAGCTACTGTCAAGTGCTGGCCTCACCATCATTGATGTGATGGCGGTGGCCCTAGACCGAAGAGTCCAACCCCTCCCGCAGCGTCAGCACTTATTGTGCGAGTATAATGGGTCCGAGGACGCCTCCCGATCCATCAAGGGGGCTTTTATGGACCAAATGACCCTTGGAGCCGTACTGGCCAGCATGTACCAAGGGTCCGCCGAGGAGTTCGCCAAGTGCCAGTTCCAAGACGGGCTGTTGTACTACAACCCTGCTGATATAGTAAGTTTCCCTTCCGAGCTCTTTTGCTTTACCTCGGGATCTTTAGCATTAACCCGTTACACATCGGTCGAACAAAGGTGGAGGCGTTGGCTCGAGGGTGTGAGCAGTCCAGCCCCTGAGCCAGAACTGCACCGCCAGGCGGAAGACCCTCTTTACCACGAGGACGAAGACCTGGGGCTTATTTATGAAGGGAGGAGTTTTTTCCTGGAGAGCCTTGATGGCTGAAAAGTAGCGGTCATCCCCGACATGCCAGGGACGAGGCCAGCCTCATCGGTAACACTTCCTTCCTCTAAGCGAAAGAGAGCCCCTCGTCCTCCAGTCCCCAGCCTTCTGACTTCTCCTCCAAAGGGGCGGCGCTCCCAACGCCTACGCAGAGAAATGGTTTCACTGGAAAGGGCTCCGCCAGAAGTACGAGAAGCTCGAGCCGAGGTTACGGGGGCAGGCGAAGGTGCCCCCTCCATCACCAGGTAATACTTCGATCTATGTTGAAGTGAAACCACTTCGGATTTTAACATCCCCAATTATGTGCAGACAACCTTCATCCACCACAACACCTGTGGAGGCCGAGGGAGCTACGGCCCCGCCCAAGGAAACAGAGGCCCGAAATCCCGTGGGGGTTGACCCCGGAGCCACCCAGCCCGAGGACTCAGCGACATCGGCCACTCAATTCGAGATTCAATGTGCCGCGAATTATCGCCGGCGAAAAGCTTCTCTGAACAATCCGGCATTCTCGGACAGGGAGTTCAGTGCTCTCAGCGCGGTGGATGCATACCTCGGGGCAACCCGAGGTGCCTTTGATGAGTTGCTGGATGTCTTGTCACGGGGGCTGCGGGTAAGGTTTAAAGACAAACATGACTACCAAGTATGGTAGTAGCCCCTAAGGCTTGGTACGAGCCCCTGGGGTCGAATCAAGACTTGAATACTAACCAGCAATCACTGTCATAAACATGAGGCTCGCATGAAGAACGAGCAATTGACCTCGACGTTAGCCCAAACAAAGGTGCAGCTTGACGCGGCTTTGTCCGAGGTTGAACAGGTGAAGAAATTCACCAGAGAGGCGCATGGTAGGTGCTTTGTGCTTGAATTGGGTAATACCAATAAAAATAGAGCTGACGCCAGAATTGCTTGTAGCAGCGGAAGCCCTGGGCTATCTTGAAAGAGATCTGAAGCAGGCCCGTGAGGATCTGGCGTACGCTGAAGCACAACGTCAGGCAAATCAACACGTGGTTACTCAGAGAGTGGACAGCGTGAATACGCTTAGGGCGGAGAATGCCCGCCAGGCCCAGGAAATTGAGAGCTTAAAAGCTCGCCTCGCAGTTGCGGTGGCAAAGAATCGGCAAACGGACGACATGATTTATGGTAAGTTTATAATTCTCGAGGAATGCTTGTCATCTAACTTGTCCGAGATGATTTGTCATGCGAATGTTATTTTGTTTGGCAGCTTCTTTGTCTGGCCTTCCTCCAGAATCTCGGGGTCCGATGTCTGAGGACATGGTTGTTCGTCTATCCGAGGTGCACGAAAGGGCACGGAAATCGATGAAGGATGTGCACCAGGCTTTATGGTCCGAGGTGTCGGTCCCCAAGGACATGGCCGTGCTAGCCGAACAGCTGAAGAGAGCTCGGCACCAGATCCAGGCTTGGAAAGTATCAGCTTGCCGAGAGGGTGCGAGGGAGGCCCGGGCCATGGTGAAGACCCACTACACCGGTCTGAAGACAACGGAATTAGCAGAAGTGGGGCCCATGGGGTCTGACGGGAAGGAAATCCCCGCTAGTCATTCTTATGATAGTGTCATGCCTGCGGCGCGATTCTCGCAGAAGGATTGCGCAATGGACACCCTAATAGACGGGCTGGACCGCGCATAAAAACTTTTGTATGACTTTTTGTACCGAAGTATTTATGTCTTATGTTTCAATCCGTGTATCCAAACTCTGTCAGCTAGCCTTCGGCTTCTGCCTCCTCGGATAAATTCCGAGGTGTGTCCCCTACTACTAGCCGAGGTTATCGGACCATGTGCTTCAGGCGACAAGGCAATCGGGCTACGCGGCTCGAAAGACAAAAGGGTAACGGAAAGTTATGTTATATTACTATTTAACGTAAGAAACATCTTCCGAGGAAAATAGTTCTTCCAACAGTTCCTTTCCTCGGGTTACTGTGTCGAGCACCTCTGTCCGAAGACGGATGACCTCGGGGGTAAAGCCCCTGGTCGGGGTTTGAAAAGACCCTGCCACGTTAGTCCTATGTCCAGGCCGACCGATTCGCATTGTAAGAACGCTAGCTTTCGGCTTTATTCGTCTGAGGTACTGCACCGGCTGATCCGGGAGTGACAATCACAGCGGTGCTCCCTTTGCCCCCTAGCCAAAATATCGGAAATGTAAGGGGCAAGCACAGGAGCCGGGCAACCCAGCTTGGCCAAATCTTAAAGCGAATTGATGCATATGGTGGCTCAAACGACAATAGTACATAAGAGGTGGAATAGCTCTTGTTTTGAAAAGAACAGGCTATATTGTCCTCGGGGTCATTGAATGATGTTCCGAGGTGGGAAAATATATAATGAGTAAAAGATTAAGTTAAAGAAGATGCACAAGTTATTTATACAGACCGTCTGCGTGGTGTCAAGCGTAGAAACGTTGGAGTAGCCCCGCGTTCCATGGATGGGGCTCTAATCGGCCGTCCTCTGGATCTCGGATTCGATAGGCTCCTCCGATGAGTACTTGGTCAATGATGAACGGCCCGTCCCATCTAGGGGAGAGCTTGTGCTTGTATTTTTTGGGGTGTAGTCTCATCACGAGATCCCCGATGTTGAATTCTTTAGCATGAACCTCTCTGCCATGGTAGCGCCTGGCCTGCTGCTGATAAATAGCTGATCTTGCCCGTGCGACGTTGCGATCTTCATCAAGAGCGTCTAGGGCATCTTGCCGATCGAGCTCGGCCTCTAGCTCCTCATACATGCGTACTCGAGGTGCGTCGTGTATGATATCACAGGGGAGGACCTTCTCGGTGCCGTATACCATAAAAAACGGGGTGTATCCTGTGGACCTGTTTGGTGTTGTACACAAACCCAATAGTACGGAATCAAGTTCCTCAACCCATTTACAGTCGGCCTTTTTAAGGGAGCGAACTAACCGTGGCTTAATTCCACTAAGGATAAGTCCATTGGCTCGCTCCACCTGCCCGCTAGACTGCGGGTGGTAGACGGACGCATAATCGAGCTTAATGCCCAGTCTCTTACACCATGCCTTAACCTCTTTGGCCGTGAAGTTGGTTCCGTTGTCGGTAATTAGACTGTGGGGGACACTGTAACGATGTACTACCCCCGAGATGAATTCGGTTACCTGGACGGCCTCATCCAAGGTGATCGGCTTTGCTTCGATCCACTTGGTAAATTTGTCTACCATAACAAGGAGGTATCTGTTTTTGTTTGATCCTCCCTTGAGTGGCCCAACCATATTGAGCCCCCAGACCGCGAAAGGCCAAGTAATGGGGATAGTGCGAAGGGCCGTGGGGGGCATGTGTCTCTACTTGGTGAATACCTAGCAGCCTGGGCAATGCAGTACTAATGCCGAGGCATCAGCACCTGCAGTTGGCCAATGGAAACCGGCTCGGAAAGCCTTGCTGACCAAGGTCCGAGCAGCAGCATGATGTCCGCTCATGCCGGAGTGTATCTCCTGAAGTAGGAGTTTTCCTTCTTCCTCGGATATGCATCTCTGGAGGACGCCCGTTGTGCTCATTTTATAAAGTTCCCCTTCATGAACCTTGTAAGCTTTAGACTGTCTTACAATCCGGCGGGAGTCGGTTTGGTAATCAGGGAGCTCTTTTTGGAGTAGGTACGCGAGGAGCGGCTCGGTCCATGGTGCGATAACTGCCATGACTTCATGCGCTGAAGCAGTCTTTCGGATCATTGGCCCACCTATGATACCTTCATCTTCTTCGGGCGGGGCCTGTTGCCCGACGTCGGTTGATTCTGATGTTCCTTCGCTATCTTGCCAGACTACAGATGGCTTGAAAAGCCGTTCGAGGAAGGTGTTTTCGGGAACCTTATCCCGCTTTGCGCCCAATCAGGCGAGTACATCTGCGGCCTGGTTGCTATCTCGGGGTATATGGTGAAATTCCAACCCCTCGAACCTGGCCGAGATCTTTAGGATGGCATTTCGGTAAGCTGTCATCTTCGGGTCTTTGGCGTCGAACTCGCCATTGATTTGTGAGATGGCGAGGTTGGAATCACGTCGGACCTCGAGGCGTTTGACACTCATGGAGACTGCTATCCGAAGTCCGTGTAGGAGGGCTTCGTATTCAGCCGCGTTGTTAGAGTCCGTGTACATGATTTGTAGTACATATCTAATGTTATCTCCCGTGGGGGACGTGAGCACCACGCCAGCCCCTAGGCCAGCGAGCATTTTGGATCCATCAAAATACATTGTCCAATGCGAGTAGGTACTGTACTCACATGGGAGTTCGGCTTCGGTCCATTCGGCCACGAAGTCCGCCAACACCTGGGATTTAATGGCCCGGCGTGGTTTGTAGATAATTTCAAAAGGTAGGAGCTCTATGGCCCATTTGGTGATGCGCCCCATTGCATCCCTATTATTGATTATGTCACTTAATGGGACGTCGGATGCCACGGTCACCGCGCACTCTTGAAAGTAGTGTTGAAGTTTTCGCGATGCCATGAAGACTGCGTAAGCTATCTTTTGATAATGAGGATAGCGTGTCTTGCAGGGGGTTAAGACCTCGGACACGTAATATACGAGTTTCTGGACCTGGAACTTGTGACTTTCCATGTCTCGTTCGACCACGAGGACTGCCCTAACCACCTGGTTTGTGGCCGAGATGTATAGTATCATCAGTTCGCAAACACCTGGTGCTGCCAGGATGGGATTGGTGGCGAGGAGGGCCTTGATGTCTTCCAGGGCCGCCACAGCCTCCTTGGTCCATTGAAACGTTTTTGTCTGCTTTAACAGCTTGTACACTGGTAAAGCTTTTTCTCCAAGCCGTGATATGAAACGGCTCAAAGCTGCTATGCAGCCCGCCAGTTTTTTTACGTGCTTGAGCTCTGTTGGGATCTCCAAACGATCCAAGGCTCGAATTTTGGCCGGATTGGCTTCAATTCCTCGGCTGGATACGATAAAGCCGAGGAGTTTGCCAGCTGGGACCCCGAAAACGCATTTTTCCGGGTTGAGTTTTATTTGATATTCCCGTAGGCTGGCAAATGTATCTCGAAGGTTGTCCACCAACTGGTTGACATGTTTAGTTTTGACAACTACATCGTCAACGTAGGCTTCAACGGTCTTTCCGATGTGTTTTTTAGGCATGTTTGAATCATACGCTGGTACGTGGTGCCGGCGTTCTTTAGTCCGAAAGGCATCGTGTTGAAACAAAACGACCCATAGGGCGTGATGAATGCCGTTGCTGCCGGGTCGGATTCCATCATCTTTATTTGATGATATCCTGAGTAGGCGTCTAGGAAGCAAAGTGCATCATGGCCCGCGGTGGCGTCCACGATTTGGTCAATGCGGGGTAAGGGGAAGGGGTCTTTGGGGCAAGCTTTGTTGAGGTCTTTGAAATCGACACACAACCGCCATGACCTGTCCTTTTTTGGTACCACGACCAAATTGGCTAGCCAGTCAGGGTGTTTTATGTCCTTGATGAATCCTGCCTCTAGGAACTTTGCTAGTTCCTCGCCCATTGCTTGACGCTTGGGCTCGAACAAACGCCGAAGTGTTTGTTTAAAAGGCTTATAGCCTGTTAGTACATTTAAGCTATGTTCTGCCAGCCTACGGGGTATCCCTGGCATATCGGAGGGGTGCCAGGCGAATATGTCCCAGTTTTCCTTGAGGAAAGTGCGTAGGGCTTCGGCAACTTCTGGGTCGAGGTTAGCCCCTATGGATGCCGTTTTAGTAGGGTCCGTTGGGTGAACCTGGAACTTAACTACCTCGTTAGCCGGTTTGAAAGAAGTACGTTTTGATGTTTTGTCGAGAACGACATCGTCGTGGTCGACCTCGGCGCGCAGCGCGGTCAACTCCTCGGCCGCGAAGGCTTCGGCCAGGGTCTCCAGGGCGAGGGACGCCGTGTTATTCTTGGCTTTGAGTGCCCTGTCGGAATCACTTGAGATTGTAATTATCCCTTTCGGGCCTAGCATCTTGAGCTTCATGTAGCTGTACTGCGGTACTGCTTGAAATCTTGAAAAAGTGTCTCGACCGAGGATGGCATGGTATCCGCTCTTGAAAGGCGCGATGTGGAATGTAATCTCCTCAGAGCGATAATTGTCCGGAGTCCCAAAGACTACGTCCAGGGTTATCTTTCCACTACAGCGTGCCTCTCGTCCAGGGACTATTCCTTTGAAGGTAGTAGTGCTCTGTTCTATGCGCGATTTATCGATGTGCATTTTGTCCAGAGTGTCCTCGTATATTAGATTCAGGCTGCTGCCTCCGTCCATGAGGACCTTATGGAGGCAGCAGAGGTCCATGATCGGGTTGAGGACTAGCGCGGCGGGACACCTGTCTAGGGCCGACTTCGGCTGGTCGTGGTGGCTGAAGGTGATCGGCGTGTCTATCCACGTGCCCCGAGGTGGTACTTGCCGGACGGAATTAATTTCCCACAGGGCCCATTTGTGCTGGTTGTTAGATGTAAAGGTCTCATAAATCATTAGGACCTCATCTCCTTCCGAGGTCTGTTCAAGGTGGCTGGAGGTGCCTGCCAGGAGGGCGGGTCCCCCTTTGGCCACCTGCCTTAACACCCAACAGTCGCGAAGGCTGTGAGTTGGGCAGGAGTTAATCAGTACAGTGTGGATCGGGCATGGTTTATCCATAAAGCCATCCAAAGTTGTTCTGGGGTGGCCGGAGGTTTTATTCTTCTTCCGGGGTCGATCGCCCGGAGTGTTCCGTTTGCGATTGTCGCGCCGAAGTGTCGATCGGTCGCGTTCCGGGTAGTCCTCACAGATCGAGTCCGTGTTTTCCTCGGTTCGCCAGGCATCTTCGATGGCGCAAAATCGTGCTACCAGGTTGGTTAATTCAGGGAGTGTTTGGATGCAACGATGAGCGAGGACGTTCGAGACGCCTTTATCCTTGCATCTGCGCTCGAAAGCGGCAATTATGTCAGAGTCTTGGTAATCCAGTATCTTGCTCTTGACGGACAAGAATCTGGCCCAGTATTGTCTGATCGGTTCATCGGGGAGCTGTCATATGTAGGCCAGGTCCCAGACGTCGGGTGGGCCGGAGTTGTCAGGGCGATATTCTATATGGGAGGCGAGCGGACCAGCTCCGATCTCTAAAGACCGCGGGCTCAAGACCTCGTTATTCTCACTTGACGTTGGATCCGTGGTTATTGGTTTAACAGAATTGATCTAGAGGTCGGTCGCCGGCAGGTCGCTGTCCGATCAGCTCTCCAAGAAGTATCTTAGCCCTTCGCCCGTGAGGGGATTCCTTGTTGGAACCAAAGAGGGGTCATGGTTCGCTTCCACATTACGTGGAGGCATCTCTGTGACCAAAGCTTCAAACGTGGAGACGTGCTCCATGGGCTTGAGGCCGTTAACTGGCGATCCCATCGATCCTTTTGGCGATCGCACAGCTGAACTCTCAATGAAAGCACTAGTGTCGGTGTAAAAACCGGTAGACCTTGGGGTAGGGGGTCCCGAGCTGTGGATCTCGAATCGGTGGTAACAGAGACAAGGGAGGCGATATTTACCCAGGTTCGGGCCCTCTTGATGGAGGTAAAGCCCTACGTCCTGCTTCTGTTTATATTGATGGAGATGTATCAAATACAGAGTTGATCTACCTCGATATCGTAGTGTGTGTCTAACTTCAAGGGCTAGGTGAGCGATATTGCGTTTTTCTCCCTCTTACGGGCTAAACCCTATGGCTTATATACACACCAGGGAGGGTATCTAGGGTTACAAAGTCGGTATCTTAGGAAAGAAGAGGCAGGAGAGATCTTGGAGTATACGACAAGTCTTCGGTAGAAACAGCCTTCATCACGCTTCCTGTGTACAGCCACCGGAGTCCATCTTGATCATGTACGAGCGCCCATCGGCCCAACCGAGGAGACGGGCTAGCTAGGTTAGCACCCCCTAATCCAGGACACCGTGAACAGGTGACCTAGGTCAATACTGATCCGTACCTTTATCTTACTCGTCAGATCCTTGGGCATGCAGATCGACTCCAGTTTGAGCCAGAGGGCTGCTGCAGATTTCTCCTCCAGCACTTCTTGCAAAATATTGTTAGATAGATGAAGACGAATCAAAGACTAAGCCTTACGATCTTTGCGCTTCTCATCCTCGGTCCACGCCTTCGGTTCTTTTCCACCAAAGCCATCTAGCACCTCGTCCAGATCGGGATGTGCCAGCACAACCCACATCTTCACTTGCCACAATGAAAACCTCATGTCGAAGTCCAGCAACGGAAGATCAAACTTCATCGATGCCATGTCATCGAAACCCTAGACAGAAACAAGGCTCTTATGCCTCTTGTTAAAGATACGACACACAATCAAAACATGATGAAAACCAAAACAAGCAGGGGACACGAGATTTAACGTGGAAAACCCCTCCAACACGAAGGAGAAAAACCACGGGTGCTAGCCAGCAAATCTTCACTATATCGGGGGAGGTTACAAACGCCGGGGATTTACAACTGATCAACTCTTCTCGTGTGGCGGCTTACAAAGGATATATATATAACACAGGTGACCTAGGTCAATACCGATCCGTACCTTCATCTTACTGGTCAGATCCTTGGACATGCAGATCGACTCCAGTTTGAGCCAGAGGGCTGCTGCAGATTTCTCCTCCAGCACTTCTTGCAAAATATTGTTAGATAGATGAAGACGAATCAAAGACTAAGCCTTACGATCTCTGCGCTTCTCATCCTCGGTCCACGCCTTCGGTTCTTTTCCACCAAAGCCATCTAGCGCCTCGTCCAGATCGGGATGTGCCAGCACAACCCACATCTTCACTTGCCACAAGGAAAACCTCATGTCGAAGTCCAGCAACGGAAGATCGAACTTCATCAATGCCATGTTGTCGAAACCCTAGACAGAAACAAGGCTCTGATGCCACTTGTTAGAGATATGGCACGCAATCAAAGCACGATGAAGAACAAAAACAAGTAGGGGACACGAGATTTAACGTGGAAAACCGATCCAAAACGATGGGGAAAAAACCACGGGCGCCAGCCAGCAAATCTTCACTATATCAGGGGAGGTTACAAACGCCGGGGATTTGCAACTGATCAAGTCATCCCGTGCGCCGGCTTACAAAGGATATATATATATAACACAGGTGACCTTGGTCAATACTGATCCGTACCTTCATCTTACTGGTCAGATCCTTGGACATGCAGATCGACTTCAGTTTGAGCCAGAGGGCTGCTACAGATTTCTCCTCCAGCACTTCTTGCAAAATATTGTTAGATAGATGAAGACGAATCAAAGACTAAGCCTTACGATCTCTGCGTTTCTCATCCTCGGTCCACGCCTTCGGTTCTTTTCCACCAAAGCCATCTAGCGCCTCGTCCAGATCGGGATGTGCTAGCACAGCCCACATCTTCACTTGCCACAAGGGATCCCTCATGTCGAAGTCCAGCAACGGAAGATCGAACTTCATCAATGCCATGTTGTCGAAACCCTAGACAGAAACAAGGCTCTGATGCCACTTGTTAGAGATACGGCATGCAATCGAAACACGATGAAGAACGAAAACAAGCAGGGGACATGAGATTTAATGTTGAAAACCCCTCCAACATGAAGGGGAAAAAACCATGGGCGCCAGCCAGCAAACCTTCACTATATCGGGGGAGGTTACAAACGCCGGGGATTTACAACTGATCAACTCATCCCGTGTGGCGGCTTACAAAGGATATATATAACACAGGTGACCTAGGCCAATACTGATCCATACCTTTATATTACTGGTCAGATCCTTGGACATGCAGATCGACTCCAGTTTCAGCCAGAGGGCTGCTGCAGATTTCGTCTCCATCTCTTCTTGCAAAATATTGTTAGATAGATGAATATGAATCAAAGACAAAGCCTTACGATCTCTGCGCTTCTCATCCTTGGTCCACGCCGTCGGTTCTTTTCCGCCGAAGCCATCTAACGTCTCGTCCAGATCGGGATGTGCCAGCACAGCCCGCATCTTCACTTGCCACAAGGAAAACCTTGTGTCGTAGTCCAGCAGCGGAAGATCGAAATTCATCGATGCCATGTTGTCGAAACCGTAGACAGAAACAAGGCTCTGATGCCACTTGTTAGAGATACGACACACAATCAAAACATGATGAAGAACCAAAACAAGCAGGGGACACGAGATTTAACATGGAAAACCCCTGCAACACGAAGGGGAAAAACCACGGGTGCCAGCCAGCAAATCTTCTCTATATCGGGGGAGGTTACAAACGCAGGGGATTTACAACTAATCAACTCATCCCGTGCGGCGGCTTACAAAGGATATATATAACATAGGTGACCTAGGTCAATATCGATCCGTACCTTCATCTTACTGGTCAGATCCTTGGACATGCAGATCGACTCCAGTTTGAGCCAGAGGGTTACAGTAGATTTCTCCTCCAACACTTCTAGCAAAATATTGTTAGATAGATGAAGATGAATCAAACACAAAGCCTTACGATCTCTGCGCTTCTCATCCTCGGTCCACGCCTTCGGTTCTTTTCCACCGAAGCCATCTAGCGCTTCATCCAGATCGGGATGTGCCAGCACATCCCGCATCTTCACTTGCCACAAGGAAAACCTCGTGTCGTTGTCCAGCAGCGGAAGATCGAACTTCATCAATGCCATGGCATCGAAACCCTAGACAGAAACTAGGCTCTGATGCCACTTGTTAGAGATACGACACGCAATCGAAACACGATGAAGAACAAAAACAAGCAGGGGACACGAGATTTAACGTGGAAAGCCCCTCCAACACAAAGGGGAAAAAACCGCGTGCGCCAACCAGCAAATCTTCACTATATCGGGGGAGGTTACAAATGCCGGGGATTTACAACTGATCATCTCATCCCATGCGGCGGCTTACAAAGGATATATATAACACAGGTGACCAAGGTCAATACTGATCCGTACCTTTATCTTACTAGTCAGATCCTTGGACATGCAGATCGACTCCAGTTTGAGCAAGAGGGCTGCTGCAGATTTCTCCTCCAACACTTCTTGCAAAATATTGTTAGATAGATGAAGACGAATCAAAGACAAAGCCTTACGATCTCTGCGCTTCTCATCCTCGGTCCACGTCTTCGGTTCTTTTCCACCGAAGCCATCTAGCACCTCGTCCAGATCGGGATGTGCCAGCACAGCCCACGTCTTCACTTGCCACAAGGAAAACCCCGTGTCGTAGTCCAGCAGCGGAAGATCAAACTTCATTGATGCCATGTTGTCAAAACCCTAGACAGAAACAAGGCTCTGATGCCACTTGTTAGAGATACGACACGCAATCGAAACACGATGAGGAACGAAAACAAGCAGGGGACACGAGATTTAACGTGGAAAACCCCTCCAACACGAAGGGAAAAAACCATGGGTGCCAGCCAGCAAATCTTCACTATATCGGGGGAGGTTACAAATGCCGAGGATTTACAACTGATCAACTCATCCTGTGCGGCGGCTTACAAAGGATATATATAACACAGGTGACCTAGGTCAATACTGATCCGTACCTTTATCTTACTAGTCAGATCCTTGGACATGCAGATCGACTCCAGTTTGAGCTAGAGGGCTGCTGCAGATTTATCCTCCAGCACTTCTTGCAAAATATTGTTAGATAGATGAAGATGAATCAAAGACAAAGCCTTACGATCTCTGCGCTTCTCATCCTCGGTCCATGCCTTCGGTTCTTTTCCACCGAAGCCATATAGCGCCTCGTCCAGATCGGGATGTGCCAGCACAACCCGCGTCTTCACTTGCCACAAGGAAAACCTCGTGTCGTAGTCCAGCAGCGGAAGATCGAACTTCATCGATGCCATGTCGTCGAAACCCTAGATAGAAACAAGGCTCTGATGTCACTTGTTAGAGATACGACACGCAATCGAAACACGATGTAGAACGAAAACAACAGGGGATACGAGATTTAACGTGGACCCCCTCCAACACGAAGGGAAAAAACCATGGGCGCCAGCCAGCAAATCTTCAATATATCGGGGGAGGTTACAAACATCGGGGATTTACAACTGATCAACTCATCCCGTGCGGCGGCTTACAAAGGATATATATAACACATGTGACCTAGGTCAATACTGATCCGTACCTTTATCTTACTGGTCAGATCCTTGGACATGCAGATCGACTCCAGTTTCAGCCAGAGGGCTGCTGCAGATTTGTCCTCCAGCACTTCTTGCAAAATAGTGTTAGATAGATGAAGATGAATCAAAGACAAAGCCTTACGATCTCTACGCTTCTCATCCTCCGTCCATGCCTTCGGTTCTTTTCCACCGAAGCCATCTAGCGCCTCATCCAGATCGGGATGTGCCAGCACAGCCCGCGTCTTCACTTGCCACAAGGAAAACCTCGTGTCATAGTCCAGCTGCGGAAGATCGAACTTCATCGATGCCATGTCGTCAAAACCCTAGACAGAAACAAGGCTCTGATGCAACTTGTTAGAGATATGGCACACAATCGAAACACGATGAAGAATGAAAACAAGCAGGGGACACGAGATTTAATGTGGAAAACCCCTCCAACACAAAGGGGAAAAAGCCACGGGCGCCAGCTAGCAAATCTTCACTATATCGGGGGAGGTTACAAATGCCGGGGATTTACAACTGATCAACTCATCCCGTGCGGCGGCTTACAAAGGATATATATAACACAGGTGACCTAGGTCAATACTGATCCGTGCCTTTATCTTACTGGTCAGATCCTTGGACATGCAGATCGACTCCAGTTTGAGCCAGAGGGCTGCTGCAGATTTCTCCTCCAGCACTTCTTGCAAAATATTGTTAGATAGATGAAGATGAATCAAAGACAAAGCCTTACGATCTCTGCGCTTCTCATCCTCGGTCCACGCCTTCGGTTCTTTTCCACAGAAGCCATCTAGCGCCTCGTCCAGATCGGGATGTGCCAGCACAGCCCGCGTCTTCACTTGCCACAAGGAAAACCTCGTGTCGTAGTCCACCAGCGGAAGATCGAACTTCATCGATGCCATGTCGCCGAAACCCTAGACAAAAACAAGGCTCTGATGCTACTTGTTAGAGATATGTCACGCAATCGAAACACGATGAAGAACGAAAACAAGCAGGGGACACGAGATTTAACGTGGAAAACCCCTCTGTCGGTGTAGAAACCGGCAGACCTCGGGGTAGGGGGTCCCGAGCTGTGGTTCTCGGACAGATGGTAACAGGAACAGGGAGACGATATTTACCCAGATTTGGGCCGTCTTGATGGAGGTAAAACCCTATGTCCTGCTCTTGTTTATATTGATGGAGAAGTATCAAGTACAGAGTTGATCAACCTCGAGATTGTATGATCTAGTCCTAAGGCTAGGTGAATGAGTTTGTGTTGAGGCCCCCTCTAAGGGCTAAACCCTTCGGCTTATATACACGCCGGGTAGGGTATCTAAGATTACAAGGTCGGTATCTAGGCACGGAGGCGGCAGGAGGAGTCTTGGAGTACGCACCAAGTCTTCGGTAGATAAAGTCTTGACCTCTTCTCCTGCGTGTATCTTCCGGAGTCCATCTTGACAAGAACGAGAGCCCACTCCTCCGGCCCAAGGAATACAGGCCGACTAGGTTAGTACCCCCTAGTCTAGGACACCATCAGTAGCCCCTGAACTAGTCTCTGATGCCGAGGAGGACACTCTTGGACTTCGGTTCCGGAGTTTTTGGCTCGGCAGGCAAGTTCCGTACATGATCCCTTCAGCTTAGCTTTAAGCAGACCTCGGCAAGATTGACAATCCCACCGGGTGGGCCCAGCCCCACCACGCGTGGCCTCAACTTTCTGATCCTTGGGGAACCATGTCTTATGGGGAAGCGGGTCAGCTTTATGGCGAAAATGTCGAAACGTCGGTCTCCTTCCCTTTTTATCCACGGGTCAGTCATGCGGATTTATCACAAACCCCCAATCTTCCTTTCAAGCAAAATCGCACAAGCGCTCCCCTTCCTCCCAAGTCCATCACTGAGGGTTTCCCATGGCGAGCGACGCAGGTTCTTCAAGGCACCCTCATGGCCCCGCTCGGGGCGATTGGGGCAGTTGCGCCGTCTCATGTCTCCAACTGGAGTGCCTGGCCAGGCAAGGGTACCTGCTGGATTCAGATCTGACATCGACCCGCCCGGGCTTAACATCCATCAATGGGTAGGTGCACGCAGAGAATTCCCCCCCCCCCCTCAAAAGGATGAACGGGTATGCTTTGTCTCCTTCCTGCTGCGCGGTTTAGGATTCCCGATTCACCCTTTCCTCCGGGGCCTGTTAGAGTTTTACGGGCTGCAGCTTCACCACCTTACCCCCAACTCAATTCTGCACATTGCGGGGTACTTCGCCCTATGCGAGATGCATCTTGGGTGTGAAGCGCACTTCGAACTCTGGAGAAGGTACTTCTGTGTAGTGCCTTGTTCCTTCGCCAAAAGGCTTTACGAGGTCGGAGCGGCCGAAGTCTGTCGAATCGAGGGGACGGAATACCCGCCAGGCACACCTCGGGAGGATGCCGACGTCTGGCCAACGAAGTGGTTCTACATAGACGATGTCCCTCTCCCAGACCCAGTTCGGCCAGGGCTTCCCCCTTTCTCTCCGGAGCCCCCAAAGAGGCAATATAGTTGGAGGCCGCAGGGTATGACCCCAGAAGGTGGTGCCGAGGTAACCGAGCTGGCCGCCAAGGTGAAGCAATTGGTAAGGACAGGCCTTACCATAATAGACGTAATGGCCACCACGATAGACTGAAGAGTCGAACCACTCCGGCTACGCCCTCACCCGTTGTGCGCATACAACGGGACCGAAGACTGCTCTCGATCGATCCGGCAAAGTTTCTTTGACCAAGCGGCTTTCGGGATAGTGATGGCCGGAATCTACCAAGGAACAACAGAGGAATTCGCCCAACGTCAATTCCGAGATGGGTGTCCTACTTCAACCCTGCTGACATAGTGAGTCTTCCCGCTCCTTTATTTTGCCTACCCGAGTTGTTTTGATAGCCAGTCCATTTGATCAATATGTTTATTAATATTGAGCAGAGATGGAGGCGTCGGGTGGAGGCTATAAATAGCCCGGCGCCCAAGCCGGAAACACGCCAACGAGTGGAAGACCCCCTCTTTCATGAGGACAAGGATCTAGCCCCCGTCTATGAGGGGAGGAAATTTTACATGGAGTGCCTTGACGGTTCCAAGGTAGCCGTCACCCCGGATGCACCGGGGACGAGGCCAGCTTCATCGGTAATGCCGTCTTCCTCTAATCGAAAGCGAGCCCCTCATCCCCAAGCCCCTGCTCCTCTGACTTCTCCTTCGAAGGGACGGCGTTCGAAACGTTCGCGCGGAGAGACAGGTCCTCAAGGGAACCGCCCGCAGGAGGCGGAGGAAGCTCCGGCCGAGGTCATAGAAACGGGCGAAAGTGCTCCTTCAATCACCAGGTGACGTATGATTGCTGAATTTTGCTGAAACATTGCCTCAAGCTCTGACCCTTTTTGATCATGTCGTAGGCGGCCTTCTTCCATCGTGGTGGCGAGCACGGGGGCCGACGGGGCGGCAACTTCAAACAGGGAAGCAGAAGCGCGCCCATCTTCGGGGGCCGCTCCTGAAGTCCCCCAGCCCGAGGACTCCAAGACCAGCTCGGCTACTCCGTCCGAGATCCAGTGTGCCATGAATTATCGGTGGCGGAAGACCTCTCTAAGGAGTCTGGCCTTCTCGGATCGGGAGTTCAATACTCTCAGCTCGGTGGATGCGTACCTCGGGGCGACCCGCGCCGTTTTCGATCAATCATGAGATGTTTTGTCGCAAGGGTTGAGAGTAAGGTCCAGCCCGAGCTCATTTTATATTGAAGATTTCTTTTATGTCTCTGTTTGTTCATACTATCCACAATGGTAGTAGCCCCTAAGGCTTGATATGGGCAACAATGCCCGTAGCGAGGCTTGACTTTACCCTAAAGAAGTTGTGGGATTTTTGTGTGTGTAGGGTGCACGGGCGAGGAATGATCAGCTATCCGAGGCTCTTTCCCAGGCAAAGGGGAAGTTGGAGGCTACCTTGACCGAGGTGGAACAGGTGAAAAAGTTCACCCGAGAGGCGCACGGTAAGTGCTTTGTCTTGTATATAGTAATGTTAATTAGGGAAGTCCCCTGACAGCGTAGTCCGATGTAGCAGCGGAAGCCATAGGTAATCTTGAGAGAGATATCAAGCAGGCCCGCGTAGATTTGGTATATACGGAGTCGCAGCGCCAGGCCAATCAACATGTGGTGACTCAAAGGGTGGATAGCGTTAACGCTCTAAGGGCTGAAAATGCTCGACAGGCGAACGAGATCAAGAGCTTAAAAGCTCAACTGGCTGCCACTGAAGCCAAGAATCGTCGAACCGATGAGACGATTTGTGGTAAGTTTTTATTTCAATAATCATTGCTTGAGTTTGGGGTTTCAGCCGAGATGTTTTAGCAGGCTAATACATGCTTTTGTGCCAGCTTCGCTGTCCGGCCGACCCCTTGACGACCGAGGTACGGTTCCCGAAGACATGGCAACCCGGCTAGCCGAGGTGCACGAAAGTGCATGGAAATCCATGAAGGAAGTCTTCAAGGCATTATGGCCCAAAGTGGAGCACGTTCCCGAAGACATGGCCGTCCTAGCAGAACATATGCAGCGAGCTCGGCGTCGGATCCAGGCATGGATGGTATCTACTTGTCGAGAAGGGGTGAGGGAGGCCTGGGCCATGGTTAAGACCCGTTATACGGAGGTTGATACAGCGCACCTGGCCGAGGTAGGGCCAATGGGGCCAGACGGGGAAGAAATACCCACCAGTCTCGTATATGAGAATGTCATGTCTGCCACTCGGTCGTTGCAGAAGGACTATGCTTTTGATGTCTTAATAGACGGGTTAGACCGTGTGTAATGATAATTTATGACTCTATGTAACTAAGTACTTTACGTCATTATGCAATCTGCGCATGTAAACTCTGTCAAACAGCCATCGGCTTCTACCTCCTCGATCAGTGACCGAGTAGTGTCTGCTTACTACTGTCCGAAGTGAACGGAACAGATGCTTCAAGAGACGAGGCAATCTGGCTATAAGGTGCAAGCGACAAGAGTGAGGCAGAGAGTTATGTTATATTACTGCTTAACGTAAGAAACATCTTCCGAGGAAAATAGTTCTTCCAACAGTTCCTTTCCTCGGGTAGCTGTGTTGAACACATATGTCTGAAGATGGGTGACCTCGGGTTGAAGCCCCTGGTCGGGGTTTGAGAGACCCCCTCCACTTTATTTCTATGTCATGGCCGACCAATTTGTACGTTTAAGAATGCTAGCTTTCGGCTTTGTCCATCTGAGGTACTATGCCGGATGACCCGGGAGTAACAATCACATCGGTGTTCCCTTTGCCTCTTAGCCGAAAGATCGGGAATGTAAGGGGCAAGCACAAGAGCCGGGCAACCCAGCTTGGCCAAATCTTAAGTCAAATCGATGCATATTATGGCTTGAAAGACAATAGTGTATAAGAGGTGGAATAATGCGTGTTTTGAAAAGAACACGCGATATTGATTTTGTTCCTCGGGGCCACTCAAGGGATGCCTCCGAAGTCTTTTAAGAGAGAAAAAAGAAAGGAATAGAAAGACAAAGAAAAGAGGGGTGGTGTATGTACATAGGTGAGTAGTTCTCGGAGCTTCAACCATAGAAACGTCGGAGTAGCACCGCGTTCCAGGGGTTGGGTTCTAGATGTCCATCCTTTGGATCTTGAATCCGGTACGCTCCTCTGGTGAGGACCTGGTCGATGATGAATGGCCCGTCCCACTTAGGGGAGAGCTTATGCGTCTGCTTCTCCGGATGAAGCCGCATGATGAGGTCTCCTTTGTTGAAGTCCTTTGCACGGACCTCCCTGCTATGATAGCGGCGAGCTTGTTGCTGGTAAATGGTAGACCGTTCCCGAGCGACATTGCGTTCCTCCTCTAGGGCGTCCAAGGCGTCCTGCCAATCTAGCTCGGCCTGCCGCTCTTCGTACATGCATACCCGAGGTGCATCATGTATGATATCGCAAGGGAGCACTGCCTCAGCGTCGTACACCATAAAAAATGGAGTATACCTAGTGGATCTGTTTGGTGTGGTGCGCCGACCCCATAGGATGGAATCGAGTTCTTCTACCCATTTGCAGTCGGCCTCCTTGAGGGAGCGAACTAGCCTGTGCTTGATGCCGCTAAGGATTAGCCCATTGGCGCGTTCTACTTGCCCGTTTGACTGTGGGTGATAGACGGATGCGTAGTCGAGCTTAATGCCCATTTTGGTGCACCGTGTTTTCACTTCTTTGGCCGTGAAGTTTGTTTCGTTGTCTGTTATGAGACTATGGGGGATACCATACCGGTGTACTACCCCCGATATGAATTCGAGTACGTGTACTGCACCGGCCGAAGTTACTGGTTTTGCTTCGATCCACTTAGTAAACTTGTCCACCATGACAAGTAGGTATTTATTTTTTCTTGATCCGCCCTTGAGTGGGCCGACCATATCTAGCCCCCAGACCGCGAAAGGCCAAGTGATAGGGATTGTGTGGAGAGCCGTGGGGGGCATGTGGCTTTGTTTGGCGAATACCTGGTAGCCGGGGCCGCGCTGTACTAACGCAGCGGCGTCGGCGCCCGCGGTTGGCCAGTAAAACCCAGCTCGAAAGGCCTTGCTAACCAAGGTCCGAGCAGCGGCGTGATGTCCGCTCATTCCGGAGTGAACCTCCTGAAGTAATAATGACCCTTCCTCTTTGAAGATACATCGCTGGAGGACGCCCGTGGTGCTTATCTTATAGAGTTCTCCCTCGTGGACCTTGTAGGCTTTAGATTGCCTTACAGTACGACGTGCGTCGGTTTGGTCTTGGGGGAGCTCTCTGCGGAGCAGGTATGCGAGGAGCGGCTCGGTCCATGGTGCAGTGACTGCCATAACTTCATGCGCAGAGGCTGTTTTCTGAACAGCCGAGCCGCCTACCATATCCAACCCCTCGTCATCTTCGGTAGGTTGTTCAGCGTTGTTTGATTCCGATGCCCCCGTGTCGTCTTGCCAGACTACGGAGGGCTTAAAGAGCCGTTCGAGGAAGGTGTTATCCGGGACTTTTTCCCGCTTAGCGCCCATTCGGGCGAGTATATCTGCGGCCTGGTTACTATCTTGGGGTATATGATGAAATTCCAGCCCCTCGAACCTGGCCGAGATTCGCTTGACGGCATTCTGGTAGGCTGTCATCTTTGGGTCCTTTGCGTCGAATTTGCCATTGACCTGTGAGATGGCGAGGTTGGAATCACCTCGAACCTCTAGGCGTTGGACACCCATGGAGGCTGCTATCCGGAGTCCGTGCAACAGGGCTTCATATTCCGCCACGTTATTGGAGTCGGTATACAGGATTTGCAATATGTACCGAATATTGTCCCCTGTGGGTGAGGTAAGCACTACGCCAGCCCCTCGGCCGGCAAGCATTTTGGAACCGTCGAAGTACATGGTCCAATGTGAATAAGTGTTGTATTCTCGAGGGAGCTCGACCTCCGTCCATTCGGCCACGAAGTCGGCCAACACCTGAGATTTAATAGCTCGGCGTGGTCGGTAAGTTATTTCAAAGGGTAGAAGCTCTATGGCCCATTTGGCTATGCGCCCATTGCATCTCTGTTGTTAATTATGTCGCTTAATGGGATGTCGGATGCCACGGTTACCGAGCACTCTTGAAAGTAGTGCCGAAGTTTTCGAGATGCCATGAAGACTGCATAAGCTATCTTTTGATAGTGGGGATAGCGTATCTTGCACGGTGTTAGGACTTCGGAGACGTAGTACACGGGCCTTTGCACCCGGAACTTGTGACCTTCCATGTCTCGTTCGACCACGAGTACGGCGCTGACCACCCGGTTTGTGGCCGAGATGTATAATATCATCGGCTCGCATATGCCGGGTCCTGCCAGGATAGGATTGGTTGCAAGGATAGCTTTAATGCCTTCCAGGGCTGCAGCGGCCTCCTCGGTCCATTTGAAGGTCTTTGTCTGTTTTAAGAGCCTATACAAAGGTAAGGCTTTCTCCCCGAGTCTTTGATAGAAAGCGGCTCAGCGCCGCCATGCATCTTGCCAGCTTTTGTACGTGTTTGAGCTCTGTTGGTACCTCTAAGCGGTCCAAGGCTTTTAGTTTTGCCGGATTGGCCTCAATTCCTCGGCTAGATACGATGAAGCCGAGGATTTTACCGGCTGGTACTTTGAAGACACATTTCTTTGGGTTGAGCTTAATTTGGTACTCCCATAGACTGGCTAATGTGCCGCGGAGGTTGTCTACCAATTGTCCGACGTGTTTGATTTTGACAACCACATCGTCTACGTAGGCCTCGACGGTTTTCCCGATGTGTTTCTCCAAGCATGATTGAATCATGCGCTGATATGTGGCGCCCGCGTTCTTTAGTCCGAAGGGCATCGTATTGAAGCAAAATGGCCCGTAAGGTGTGATGAATGCTGTTGCTGCCTGGTCAGATTCTTTCATCTTAATCCGATGGTATCTTGAATAGGCATCCAAAAAGCACAGCGAATCATGCCCGGCCGTGGCATACACAATTTTGTCAATTCGTGGTAGAGGGAAAGGGTCCTTGGGGCATACTTTATTGAGGTCTTTAAAATCGACGCACAAGCACCAGGACCTATCCTTTTTTGGTACCATGACCAGGTTGGCAAGCCACTCGGGGTATTTAATGTCTCGGATGAATCCGGCTTCCAATAATTTTGCCAGTTCCTCGCCCATTGCTTGACGCTTGGGTTCCGAGAAGCGCCGAAGTGTTTGCTTGACGGCTTTGTAGCCTTTCAATATGTTTAGGCAGTTCCGCAAGCCTGCAGGGTATTCCTGGCATGTCCGAGGGGTGCCAGGCAAATATGTCCCAATTTTCCTTAAGAAAACCTTGTAGAGCCTCATCAATTTCTGGGTCGAGGTTTGCCCCTATGGACGCCGTTTTAGCTGGGTCTGTGGGGTGTACCTGGAATTTGACTATTTCGTCGGCCGGCTTGAATGAGGTGGACTTCGGCCGTTTATCGAGGATGATATCATCTTGAACGACTTCGGCTCGTAATGTGCTTAGTTCCTCCGCCGCGAGGGTTTCGGACAGGGTTTCGAGGGTGAGTGACGCCGATTTATTTTCGGCTTTGAGTGCTCTGTCTGGGTTGCTCGAAGTGGTGATTATCCTGTTCGGGCCTGGCATTTTGAGCTTCATATAGCCGTAGTGTGGTACTGCTTGGAATTTAGAGAAGGCATCTCGTCCCAGGAGGGCATGATATCCACTCTTAAAAGGGGCGATGTGGAATGTAATCTGTTCGGAACGATAATTATCTGCGGTTCCGAAGACCACATCCAAGGTTATCTTTCCACTGCAGCGTGCCTCTCGCCCAGGTACGATGCCTTTGAAGGTGGTGCTACTCTGTTCAATGCGTGATTTATCGATTTGCATTTTGTCCAGAGTGTCTACGTATATCAAATTTAGGCTGCTACCTCCGTCCTTTAACACTTTTCGGAGACGGCTGCTGCCCACGATTGGGTCAAGGACCAGGGCGGCGGGGCACCTGTTCGGCATTGACCTTGGCTGATCTTTATGATCGAAGGTGATGGGTGTGTCTATCCACGCGCCCCGAGTTGGTACCTGACGAATGGAGTTGATTTCTCGCAGGGCCCGCTTGCGTTGGTTGTTGGACGTAAAGGTATCATGACTTCGCCTTCGTCCGAGGATTCTTCTGCGTGACAGGGGGTGCCCCTAAGTAGGGCGGGTCCTCCATTTGCCACTTGCCTCACTACCCAGCAATCGCGAAGGCTGTGAGTTGGGCAGGAATTAAGTAAAACAACATGTATCGGACATGGTTTATCTAGGAGACCATCAAGGGTGGTCCTAGGGAGGACAGAGGTCTTCTTCTTTTTCTGAGGTTGCTTGGTCGGTACAGTCCCTGCATGGGGTGCACATTGAGGTGTAGGTCTTTCTTGCTTTTGACTTGCGCTCACAGATCGAATCTGTGCTCTTCTTGGCAATCCAAGCATCCTCGATGGTGCAGAATTTAGACACCAGGTCCAACAACTCCGAGATGGTTTGTACACAGTGGCGGGCGAGGGCGTTCAAGACACCTTTATCCTTGGATCCGCGCTGAAAAGCTGTTACTATATCTGCGTCCTGGTAGCTTGGTATCTTGTCCTTGATCGACAAGAACCTGGCCCAGAACTGTCTGATCGATTCGTCGGGGAATTGTTGCAGGTAGGCTAGATCCCAGATGTCTGGAGGCCCCGCGTAATCAGGACAGTACTCGATGTGGGAGGTGGGTGGGTTTTCGATCTCTATGGACAGCAGGCTCGGGGCCTTGGTACCTTCATCCTGTGATAGGCATACGTCTGTCAGCCCGGCTGACCCGATTCGAAGATCAGGTTCATCGGCTGTGGTTGGCTGGTCACCGTCTGAATCGCTTTCCAGAAAATACTTCGGCCCTTCGCCCTTGAAGGAGTGGTCGGCCGGAGTTGGGGAGGAGTCGTGGATCGCTCCTGATCCATGGGGAAGGAAGGGTGCTTCTGTGACAGAAGCTTCAGATGCAGGGATCGTGCCCGCGAGATCGGAGTTGTAAGCCGATGATCCCATCGATCCTTTTTTTGATCTCACAGCGGAACTCTCAATGAAAGCACCAGTGTCGGTGTAGAAACTGGCAGACCTCGGGGTAGGGGGTCCCGAGCTGTGGATCTCGGACAGATGTTAACAGGAATAGGGAGACGATATTTACCCAGGTTCGGGCCCTCTTGATGGAGGTAAAACCCTACGTCCTGCTCTTGTTTATATTGATGGAGAAGTATCAAGTACAGAGTTGATCTACCTCGAGATTGTATGATCTAGTCCTAAGGCTAGGTGAATGAGATTGTGTTGAGGTCCCCTCTAAGGGCTAAACCCTTCGGCTTATATACACGCTGGGTAGGGTATCTGAGATTACAATGTCGGTATCTAGTCACGGAGGCGGCAGGAGGAGTCTTGGAGTACGCGCCAAGTCTTTGGTAGATGCAGTCTTGACCTCTTCTCCTGCGTGTATCTTCCGGAGTCCATCTTGACAAGAACGAGAGCCCACTCCTCCGGCCCAAGGAAAACAGGCCGACTAGGTTAGTACCCCCTAGTCTAGGACACCATCACCCTCCAACACGAAGAGGAAAAAACCACGGGTGCTAGCCAGCAAATCTTCACTATGTCGGGGGAGGTTACAAACGCCGGGGATTTACAACTGATCAACTCATCCCGTGCGGTGGCTTACAAAGGCTATATATATATAACACAAGTGACCTAGGTCAATACTGATCCGTACCTTTATCTTACTGGTCAGATCCTTGGACATGCAGATCGAATCCAGTTTCAGCAAGAGGGCTGCTGCAGATTTCTCCTCCAACACTTCTTGCAAAATCAGCACTGCTGCAGATCGACTCCAGTTTCAGACTCGCTTCGCTCCGCTTCTGCCCAAGCCTCCCGACGACGGGCCTCGCTCGGCTCGCTCGTCAGAAGTTAGCCTTTCTCTTTATACTTAAATTTGGATCATAACATAACAAATTCCACCTTGAGGCAAATTCCATCATGTAGCATGAATGAGAACCTCCACCCTGAACAAAAAAGAAAACACTTTTGGCGCCAAACAGCCACTAGGGCTAATGTGTTATACCAGCTAAGTCTGAGCAAAGCTCAAACTTAGTAACAAGAACTGGCTTTGTCAACATATCAGCAGGATTATCATGAGTACTAATCTTGCATACCTTCAGTTTACCTTGCTCAACAATATCTCGAACATAATGATATTTGACATCAATGTGCTTTGTTCTCTCATGGAACATCTGATCCTTAGTGCGGTATTCGGCCCAAGCCTCCCGGCGATGGGCCTCGCTCCGCTCGCTCGTCAGAAGTTAGCCTTTCTCTTTATACTTGAATTTGGATCATAACATAACATCTTTTATGGTACCCGATAATCAATATGGACCGTCTAATCTCTAAATCCAACGGAAGTGATTGATCTATACCGCTCAATTGGGCAAGCACCATCCCCAGCAGGATTCTGTGGCACTGGCCGCTCCGCTTGCAGCAGGACACATTTTGTGAGGGTAATTTAGGGAGAGAGGGAAATCAGCCTGCCTCTCGACCAAGCCAAACCTTTCACTTCACATTTCACGCACGCGCCCATCGGTTCGGATACCTGTGGCCACCTAGTCGCCTCCCTATTCTGTCTGACCTCCATAGTCTGGCCTCCACCCCTTCGTCTTCTTCAGGGAGCCCACGTCCCTTTCCTCGGCCATGCTAACGGACAGGCACTCCGAAATGTGCTCCTCTTCTTCGGCCGTACCGCCTCACGGCCGCCAGATAGGGAAATTAGATGTAGTGCCTATTTCCGAAGCTATGATCGATGGGTTGTATAAATCAGCCAAATCACAGCATCCCTATCGACTGGGAAGAAATCAAAAACAATTGAGTGATGAACCACCATCGTACCAAGACAGAGGAGGTGGGAGAGGTTGCGGTCAGCACTCTCTCTTTTTTTTCCGGGGAGCGGCCTGTACTGGCCAGCACGCGGCCGTGCGTGTGACGGTGTGAGGGCGATGGGTGCCTCTGCGGGAGATGCGGCAACACGGCATCGAGGTTGACGCGTGCCCGATCTAGGTCAAGCGTGCGAGCGGAGGGTGGTGACTGGAGCACGACGGGATACAGGGATGCGGCGGTGAGTTCGCCGATGTCCCAGTCGGCGGCGAGCAGGCCGATGGGCGACGACACAACACGATCGCTTTTTCTTCTTCCAAGTACAACGAACAGACCGATCACTGATGGGCTGAAATCACCAGGAAATTGACTAAACTACCCTCACAAAATCAACGGTTGATGATTATATACTGCTCCCTCCCCTCCGTAGCAGTACATGGTACCATAAAAAAGCTCATCAAATTTTATTTTGAAAACGAGGTTAATTAGAACCCCCGACATCTGCCCCGTTAAGATTCACACAATCATATTTATTAAACTGATGTAAAACAATGAGGCCAACGATATTTAGCAAGCAGAGATAAAAAAATAGGGTACTTCGGTTCTCAAATTTTGTTCATGTTCATACCCTTTTTCACTACTGAAAAACCCAAACTTTGCAAGTGTTTGGCTTTTTGCCAAGTTCATTACATCAGGATACTCGGCAAAAGTGTTTTTGCTGAGTTCCTACAAAAAAAACTACTCGGCAAAAAAAGAAACTCGGTAAAAAGGTACTTTGCCGAGTGTCGTGGACAAAACACTCAGCAAAAAAATCATCTTTTGTATTCCAAGGGTCAAAATAGGTATGTTTGTGTAGTGAGTACAGAAACCAAACCAAGATGCAAAATGGCACCACTCCAATTTTCACATAAAATAGACCATATTTGATGGACAATTCCCAAGTTTTATGGATTTTCTAGATTTCTAGCTACTTTCGCACATTTAAATGACTTTACACTGATTTCCTAAAAATAATTAAAATTTGAATTGCAAGTGTGTGATAGCTCTGTCTAAAAATTAGCAACAAAATATTTTAAGGTACACCAGTAGTAAATATATGGAAGAAACACTTAGGGTTTTGAATGATTCAACCCCTCGCTATCAATAGTCATGCCGACCATTTTGACCCCGTTTTGGAAAAAATGAAGTAAAAGGAATAATAATTCAAAAAATGCAATCCTTTCACATGGAGCCCCTTTATGTGTACTTTTTGCAAGCAAAAATACCAAACTTGCAATATGACAATTCTGAAAGAAAAAAATCCTTCACAAAACGAGCTATCAAGTATGAACATTCATGAGTTTCAAGTCAAATGACTAGCTAAGGCGACGGCCATATTCATTGCATAGTTTGTGATAATGTGCCAAAATTGTCACATAGGTGCATCTCGTTGTTAGAAACAATGTTGCCAAATAGAGTTTCCAACTTTTCTGTAGAAAAATCATTTTCCATTTCTAAGTGTCAAAAATGGTTATATTTGTGAAGCGGGTATAAAAACCAGGGCGAAAATGGTACCACTTCAATTTTCAAGTAGACCATATTTGATGGAAAATTCTCATGTTTTATGTATTTTCTAGATTTCTAGCTACTTTTGCACATTTAAATGACTTTATGTTGATTTTCCGAAAGTAATTCAAATTTAAACTGCAAGCTCATGAAAAACCTGGCCAAATTAAGTTCAAAAATCAAAGTTGTGTTTTTGAGTTCATGTTTTGGCCTTATCCAAGAAAAGTAGAGTTTCAAACATGAGCATGCCAAGACACGACTTCAAATATGAAGTTTTTTCTATTTCAAAAATGCAAAATTGCAAATGATGTCCCAAAAATGTGGCATTGCACGTTTGCAATTTTTGATGGCAACTATTACACATCAAAGGACTCCATGTGAAAGGATTTGATTTTTTGAAACTATAGTCATTGTGTTTATATTTTTTTAAACAGGCAAAGAAACACACAATGAGATGCATTCTCATTGGTGGAGTCATTGGAGCTATGAATTGATGACATGGCACACATCCGAACATCCAAAGACAGCCACATCCACGCACGTGATCGTTCGCCGGTGATCGTTTGAACCATGTATTCGGTGGAGATCTTGGAGATTTGAGAGTCCATGCATTTTGGAACGGAGTGAGGGGAATGGAAATGTTGTGATATGTGTGAGGTGATGGAGACGATTGAGAGGAGGTTTCTTCGAGGGAACTACTGTCGGTCACCAAAGACAGGAGGCGAGTGTGATCCTTTGCATGCAACGGGAGTTAAGGACGTGTTTGGTTGCCTGCATTTGGCCCAACCAGGCCCGCGCAGGAAAAATCCGGCCTGTTTGGTTGCCCACATACACTGTTCAGCCTGCATCGCACGAAGTTTAAAGCACCTCTTAGCCTTGCCCAACTACTACGCCCGAATCGGCAGGTTCTGGACAGCCAGGCTCGGCCGAAGCAGGGGACGGGAACGCGGCGCTGAGCTCGTGCGACCACGGAGATGGCGCGAGCTCGCGCGCGTCTCCGAAAAATTGGTGGGAGGATTTTGGCTCACCTCCCGCCGATTCAGTCGCCCCTATTTAGCCCCCTCCTCTCACCGCCCAAACTCCCGCAACCCTTCTCCCCCCTTTTGAGCTTTCCCGCCAACACACATCGGAACCGATGAGCAGGTAAGCGGCGCTCCTTCACCGGCCGGTGGTCCACGGCGGCGGCGACTCCTGTCCTCAACCTCTCCGACCATTCCCGCGTCCCCCTCGACCTGTAGCCATGGCCTCTGTGAGTTCAATCACCCTCTTCTCTCTGTTCGTTATTGCTAGATCTGAGAGCATGTGGTCATAGGGTTTGATGTGCAAGCATGTGGTAGGGTTTGATCTGTGAGCATATGGTAGATTGTGATGTTGTGGTAGCTATTGGTGGTGGATTCTTAGCATGCTAGAGTAGTATGATAGTGATGAACACAATGGATTCATAGCTAGTTGGCTAGTTGTGATGTATGCTCCTCCTTTCATAGATCGTCCGGTACTGTGCGTGCTATGCTTAATGTCAATGTGTGCTACGATTGTAGGACATGACCACGCAGACGCAAGATCTTAGTCAGGCCCTTGTCCTCTTTGACAGTCAGTTCGGTGCGTCCTATGTCCAGGACTCCTAGTCCCCCCTCGATAAGCAAATGCCTCCCGATTCAGAGGTGTTCGAGGTATCAGCCGCTTGTTCTCTTTTTGTGCCAGTTGTGCTCGTTGAGCCAACTCCTGCTGCTGCTGCTCGTGCCGCTGCACTGACGGCAGCCGCAAAGGCAAAGAAGGATGGTAGAGGGAACAACATGAAGTGGCAGCCCTTCATGTCCATGTTCGTGCTGAACAAGATGTGTGAGCTCATCTCTAGTGGGGTTAGGACTGACAAGGGATTCAAGGAGGTGCACTTGAACACCGTTGCGAAGCAGGTGTTCGAGTTCTGTGGCCAGGAGGTGTCCGCCACCCAGGTGTACAACCACCTCAGGAAGTGGAGAGCTAGATGGATCCAAGTCTCCAAGCTCAGAGACCTTATCGGCGCCTCATGGGATCAGAACACTTGCTTGATCGTTCTTGAGGAAGAGCACTACACCGGCCATGTCGCGGTTAGCTCGTTTTTCACACTGACAACCATTGCCTACTGTGGAACCCCGGCTCAGAGGAACCGAAACACCCCGTATTCCAGCCTAGAGATCAAGTCTTCTGGAATATGGCACTGCTTGGCATAGACCAAATCAGCTCTTTATTACATATAATATGAGTACAAGGGTTCTGAAGGTACAAAGGTTACAAAGACACGGCGACACTATGCCTGCTAAGGTAGCTCTATGCTAGCAACGAAACAACTCGTAACAGCGAAATAACTTCTAGCAGCGGAACGGTGACAACGGCAACATAACCATTTAACAATAGAACATCAACAATGATAAATCATTTATTCTACGGGATGCAAATGAGCATAGCATAACGATGATCAAGAATATCACAAGTAGTTTCATATCAAACCGTAACTACTCATGTGGGCATATCATTATCACTAGCATCGGAAATGATTACAAGAATAAAGCATGATAATAATAGCAATAACACTAATAATGGAGAAGAATCATATATGCACAAGAACATAGCATAAGCATAGACATGGGTTCACGAGCATATTCGAAGTATGAACAAAAGCATTAAATGAGCAAGCAATTATTTAAATATTCAAGTGTAAACCATGGCTACTGCAAGGCCATCATGAAAGTGGCTGTTGTGGCTTGCCTGAGGATGAAGGATTCATCGAGAAGAAGTCCGAGAAGCTCATGGAAAATTTTGCCGGAAACATTTCCCTCTTGAAGGGGGCTGATAAAGGGCAAGGGCAAAATGGTCATTTTCAGAATGTTACAACATGGTAAAAATGACACCATCGGAACGGGCTCCACGAACTAAGATCGTGGGCTTTTGAATCACCTGTTTCGGAGTTACAGTTGCGGAGATACGGCCGTTCGTTCGTTAGGCAGAAAATCAAATAAAAGTATTCAATTATGCGCTTAACTGACGAACGCCCGCAATCTAACCGTTTCGGCCGGCGGTTGAATAAAAGAAAGCGCATTTCTGAGATTACGCTTTCAAACAGAGAAAACGTATTTTAGCTCGAAGAAGCGCCAGAATACGTTTTCAGAAAAGGAAAACGTATTCCGCCGAATACGCCTCCACTTAAGTGGCGGGCCCAGCCGGCTGAGTCAACGCGGGAGTCTGACTTGCGGGGTCCACTGGCAGGGGGGGTATCGTCTTCAACCTCCTGCTTGCCCGCGATACAGAGGAGGGGCGCGCACTCGCCGGCGCCTGCCCGGCGGCTCGGACCACCTCCGGCCGAGCTCCGGCCATCGGCAGGCTCGGGGCGATGAGGCGCACCCGCCTGTGTGTGTCAAACTCGCCGCCGAGCGCGGGAGTGGGTGGGGCATCGGCCGCGGAGGATGGCGGCATCGGGTGAGCTCGGGAGAGGTGCTACGGGGTACCGGAGGGGCGGGGAAGGTCGGGGAAGCGCCGTCGTGGCCAGGGGTCTCGATGGAGTGGAAAGAAGGGAGAGAGGGGCGTGGCATTGCACCAATTTAGGCGGAGGCCGACGGCAGCCATGGCGGCAATGGGGCGGCTCGAGCTCGATGGAGAGGTCGGGGAGGGCTAGAGGAGAGTGGAGAGGCTTCTGGTGGTCTCTGAGAGCCTCAGGGACGGCTTAAATAGCCGGGGCGAGGACGCCGGGGTCAGGGACCGCCGTGGACGCGTGGTCGCTGCTCTGGCACGACCGCGTACGCGTGGGCTCGCGAGGAGGGTTGATGGCGACGAGAGGGGCCTAGTGGAGTGCCAGAGGAGGGCAGACACGGGAGGGGCAAAGTCCGGTCGGCCACCACGGCCGAACAGTGCCGTGGGCAGGGTCGCCGTGGCTCGCCGGGGAGGAAAGAGGAGGGAGAAAGGGCTCCAGAGCGAGCGCATGGCTGCCATGAAGCTCTGGGACATGGTGCGGTGTCGAGGGCGCGAGGGATGAGCAGTGGCTGAGGGCTCAAACGCCCAGAGCACGCTTCTGGCACACCAGACCGCGTGGTCACCGCGTGACCGTGGCGTTGCCACGCGTTCTGAGCGGCCCAAGCATGTCTGGCTGGTTGAGCACTCCCCCAGTAGATGATAGGAAGAAGAAGACAACAGGGAGGGCTCAAGGTGAGACTGAACCAAGCTCAAACCTAAATCAATAGCAAGGTGTTTGATTAGTGGTGTGAGTAGAGAACAAGCTCAACGGGTCTGAGTTTTGGCTGAGAGTGATCATCCTCTAGGGTGATTACTGTGGCAAAGTTTCAGATCAAAAGGATGAAGATAGCTAGCACTTCCTTCACAAAATGCCCCACTGAACAGAAAATGAAAATCGAAGTTGCACTCACATGGATGATTGGATTGAGCTGAAATTTGATGGAGGATGATGATTTGGGCATATGAAGGCACTGTAAAAATTTCATACCATTTGGATAAATAAAAATGGTACTTCCTTCACAATGCTTTCCTCTGGACAGAAACTTGGGGGAATTTTGTGGAAAAAATGGCTTGGCAAAATGATGTGAATTTTGGCATGATCAATGGATATAGTGATGTTTAGATCCTGGATTAATTTCAGAATTTATGAAGCAATAAAAAATATAGTTGCTTCACAAACTGAAATTATGATCAGACACAAAGATTGGATGGTGTGCTCACCATGAGCATGGAATCTTGAATATTTTTACATATCCAAGGTCCATATGATCCAAAGGAATTTTGATAATTTTGTGGGAATTTTAGGAAAGACAGAAATATAGGTTGCTTCACAACCTAGAGCAAACAGGGTTATTCCTTTAATAGAAAAAGGAATATTCCCAAGAAATAAATATTAGGGATTGGGCTAGGATGTAAATGACATGGTCTTGGGATGGATTTGAGGGTTACAAGCTACTTGGGAGAGGAAGAAGAGAAGATCTTCCCAGGTTTCAAGACCACAGAGCCACAGAAAAGAAATTCCAAATAAAAATCCAAAGAAATCCAAAAGAAAAAGAAAGGGCCAAAAATCGAGGTGTCACAAACCTACCCCTCTTACAAAAATCTCGTCCTCGAGATTTGGTTGCTCAGGGAACAATTATGAATATTCTGACTTAAGAAGACCGTTTCCAACTCGGGTATCCTTTTCCTTGACGTTCCCTCTGAATTTCATATGATCTGATTACTTTGCTCTGGGGTGGTTTGCTTCACCGTACCCAACATTCTGACAGGTCTTTCCTCATATGTTCATCCTTACTCTGACTCCCATTCTTTTATGTCTATTGGCTTATCTGATATTATCATGACTGGAATTTTCATAAGTCCGGGAGTGATTTCCAATTGACGTGACATTCTTCTATTCGGCACTGATAGTATTTAATGGAGTTGCGAACAAATTCCTCGGTGGACGCGGAACCTTTCAATCCTCGCATCGGGTAACTAGATGCATATCTTCTGGGTTCGAAACAATGCTGAGATTCACAACGTTTCTCTTGGAGGAATCTGACTACTTGTAGCGAGTCTGAATCATCTTGGCTGACTTCTTTGTCTCACATCCGTACCGACGATTCGACTATCACTTGTCATGACCAGTATAAAGGAGTAATACCTTATAGCAATGGCTTCTAGAGACTTGACTGACGATGGTTCTGACGGAAGGCTCTGGTTCATGATGGGCTATCATTGCACTGGGTGCCATATGTGAGAGCACATGATCCGAGATTGTTGTTCAGCATTCTGATTACTCATTTTGTTAGTATCTCCATATGTGGGTAGTAGACCGTGTGATGCTTCAACACGGTTGCTGAAGTCAAAGTACTGAGCTGGCTAAGGAAAGTTTTGATCTGACATGACAAACTTGAATATTCCATACTGCCAATTCTGGGCATATACAGTTTGGACAAGCGGATTACCTTGATATGCAGTCCTTACAAACAGAGTAGACCCCTTGGATGTATATTCATGGTGATCGATACGGAATCAGACTGTCTTGGGTATCCATACCATGTTCTTCATGTAACAATTATCATACCTGTATTGACAGTCTTGCTCCTTCATTATTGTTCTCTTTTTCTGAATCTTTTTGCCGAAAAAGCTTGGCTATATAAATTATTCGTGTGACCACAGGTGCTGTCAGGTGTAATATTCCGGTAATCATACCTTATCCTTGGTCATGACTCGTGTCATAGGAAATATACCAGGTTCACATGTAGTTGTATAGAGCTCATTGTTGTCGTCGATCATACAAGCCAGTGACAAAGGTTAATGATATCACTTTGTCGGTTGAGAGGAAGCTGGCCTTGATAACCACTGCCAAGATTTGTTGCCTCCATGTTGTCTTACTTCGTAGCTTGTAGGTCCTTGCATCACACTGAGGTGTATAACTGGCTTTCTTACATAACTCATGCAGTTGTCAGACTCTTGCCGTGCTTGCATCATCGTACGAGTAACTGGCATGACCTTGGCAGCATGCTCACAATATATATGTAGGTATGTGTAACTGAACATTTCATTCTCGAGGCAGACTTGTGTCCTGACTATCTCGTGTTTCTGACCAAACTGTTGTGGGCTTGACTCTTGAGATGCACTGCCATATGCTGCCAACTCACTGTGTAATATCTTGTACCAATGCCGATGACTGTTTGTAGTGCCGTACTGACGAAGATTGGGTAGCTTGTGTTGGAAGCTATCTGAGAGTATCGTGCTGAGGAAGACTGAATAGCTTATGCTCGAAGCTTTTGCCGGGCTAGCTGGCTGAAAAAGACTGGGTACCGTACTTCAGAAGCTTCTCCTCCTGGTTGCTTACTGGGGAAGATTCGGTGACTTATACAAGAAGCTTTCTGCGGTGGCTTACCGAAGAAGATTGAGTATCTTACGCTGGAAGCTATCCACATATCGTAATAAGGAAGACTGTGGAACCTTGCGTCGTAAGCTTCCCTGGTAGCGTGCGGAGGAATACTAGGTTGCTTACTCCAGAAGTTTCTCTTTGTGATATGCAGACTGGATGCCATATATATATATATATATATATATATATATATATATATATATATATATATATATATATATATATATATATATATATATATATAGGGTGGGTCTATTCTACCAACCCCCTTAAGACCTTATTCTACCAACACCTAGTCTTATTCTGCCAACACCTCCAAACCCACCCGTAGCTACAAACTAACCACGCAGCCGCTCCCCACTGCCCCCGATCCACCCCAATTCTCTTCCTCCCGATCCAACCACACACCCCCACCCCCCCCCCACGGAATCTTCTCCCTTCCACCGGTGTGCCACACCCCGGGTCGCCGCCGCGGTCACCACCAGCGCCGCCCCCTGCCCCCACGCTACCTCGGCCACCTCCTTCCTCCCTTCTTCCTCTCCCGCCAGCTGCCCTACAACCTCCACCACCCCACGCCCCCGCCGGCCACCATCTACCTCCGCCGCCGCGCACCCGATCTGGACCACCAGTCCCGCCGCGGTGCCCGGCCATGACCAGAGCAAAAGCCCCGCCCTCTCCACCTTCTTACACGGCGTGGCCTACCCGAGCCACTGCCCCACCCTCCCCACCTTCTCCGTCTCGGCCGGCTGTCGGCCAGCACGCCATCTTCCTCGGCCGGATCCCATCCTCCTTGTTAATGGCGGCACCCGCCTGCTGGCCTAGGACGCTGGCGTGGGGAGTAGGGCCGGCGGCACCACCGCCTCTGCAACAACGGGTCTGAGTCTGCCTTCAGCTCTGGCGGCTCCCGCATCTACGCCGCGCGGCAGTCCACTTCACCCGCAGGTGCGAGGCGTCGTCGTCGGGCTGTGCAGCTCCTCCCTCGTCAGGCATGCGTGCAGCTTCTCCATCCTCGGGCGGGCGGGCAGCTCCTCCAACCCCCGCCAATCTACTGGGAACCGGTGACCACTGTCCTGCCCTCCGCCGCCCCTTCTACTCCTCTGCCCTTCCCTTCCCTCCCTCCTAGGCCGTGCGCCCCTTCCCGTCATCGGTGATTCGACTGGGCGTGCCATGTGGTTCAGCGGGGCGTGCCGTGCGGTTCGCCGAGGCGTGTCGTGCGGTTCGGCGGGGTGTACCGTGCAGTTCAGCAATGTCTGAATCCCGTTCGAGTCCTCTGAATCGGTTCGGCATGTGTCGTGCAGTGCGGTGCATGCGTTCGTGCAGTCCGGCCAACCCCCTCCTAAACCGTTCGAGTTCCTTGTCGTGATCCGGCCGTGGGCTCCTCAACGGCGCCGGAGGATGCATGATGGGTCTAGGTCGGCGATGGATCCGGTTGCCCAGGGCGAGGGGGCCCTTTCTGCAGCTCACTGAAGTTTGTTTTGCAGCTCGCTTGCCGGTACAGTACATGGGCAACGCTACCGAGCAGTTCAAGCAATCGCGTGCGTGCAGTACGTCCGGCAAGTACTTGCAGTTGGGCGGCGCAAAGCATTTTTGCATTCTCGCGTTTTATAAAAAGTGTTGTGGGTTGTATTTTGTTTGTGATTGTAATGTGGAGACAACAAAAAAAAGGAGTAATGCGATTCACTTTTCGACTGCCCCGCGGTTCACTTTGTTCTCTCATGCAGTTCGCTATAAAACTCCTCACGGTTCACTTGATAAAACAGAAACAAAAACATCTCAAAAGAAGCTTGCTTCTTATTAGATGTAGTTCACTCGCTCAGTCACTGTGGTTCACTCGCCTGGTCTACGTGCGTAAAAAAATAAGTATGAAAAAGACAGACAAAAACTCATGCGGTTCACTTTCGATAATGTCGCGGTTCACTTACGCCCAATGTGAAGTACAGAAAAATTGTTACGGAAACAACAAAAAAAATTAATGTGGTTCACTTCTCGATAGTGCTGCGGTTCACTTACGCCCGTTGTGAAGCGTATGTGAAGTGTAGTCCACTTCCTCGTCTGTGAAAATTTACGCCTATAAAAAAGAAATCATGCAGTTCGCTTACCCATCGGATGCAGTGCACTTTTCCATCCGAAGCAGTACCCTTTTCTGTCTGATGCAGTTCACTCGTTGATTTTGGTGTCGCGAAAAACAGAGTGTGCGCATTTCGGTAATTTCAAAACTGCTCTTAAACCGTAAGGAATTAGAGAGGGTATTCTACATGAAAAAGTAGCGTCTCGTCGATATCTTTCCAATGGCGTATCATTTGAATCATTCCGACCAGCGGTTTGTAAAAATTCGCGGAAAAACGTCCGCTGCCACCCGTCGTCCGCCGCACCATTTTCAAAATTAATTTAAAACCGTAAGGAATCTCAAAAACATTTCTACATATGAAAGTTGCGCCTCGTCCGTAGCTTTCCAACGGCGTATCACACGCCTCATTTCGACCAACGGTTAAAAAACTGGAGTGAAAACAGTACCAAAAAATTACAAAAATTTGAAAAAACAGAATTCCGCGATTTAGTAAATTTGAAACTGCTCTTAAACCATAAGGAATTAGAGAAAGTAATATATATCAAAAAGTTGCGCCTCGACGATATCTTTCCAACGGCTTATCATTTGCTTCATTCCGACAAACGGTTTGCGAAAAAAACGTGAAAATACGCTCGCTGCCACTCGTCGGGCGCCCACCGTTTTCGAAACTGCTCTTAAACCGCGAGGAATCTCGAAAAAATTTCAACATGGCGAAGTTGCGCCTAATCAATAGCTTTTCAACGGTATATTACACGCCTCGGTCCGACAAACGGTTTAAAAATTGGCTCGAAAACAGTACCAAAAAACACCGCGTACAGTTTTTTCGACGAGAAGTTCACTAGTCTCTGTATTGCAGTACGCTTGTTTCAGAAAGTGCAGTGCCCTCGCGTTGAGCATGCAGTTCGGAAGTATGGGCAGAATAACTAATCTGCCAATATTGGCAGAATAGACGGGCTATATATCTTCATGTGCTTTCATCATGGCTTCTACAATATGTTTAGTGAAAGCTTTATTTTGTTCATATGCATTTGGTGAATTAATCATGGATCGCAACAAGGAAATACACTCAATTAAAGAACAACTATCATGATTAAAGTCCTTGTAATCCAAATTAGTGGGTGCATTACTATTTAAAGTTTTAACCTCTCCAAACCCACTTTTTTCATTTTTATGACCAAGATTATCACCCTCCAAACAAGTGGGACTCCTTCTTTCTAAAGTTGACTCTTCTTTAGTCCCTTTTTCATCAAGTTTTATATTTTTAAACAAATATTCAATAGGTGTAACACCAACCATTTTAATATGTTCATCATTATTACGATAGAAACCGGGTGGAATCGCTTTTTCTAGAAATTCCCGCTTAGCTCTAAACCTAGCGGTCCTTTCTTTACTTTCATTAATGGAGACATAGATAGCTTTAATAGACTCATTTATATCATGCTTAGATGGCAAAATTTTAGTTTTGAGATTTTCCACATCATGAGCAATTTTATCCATGTCCCTAGCCAATTCATCGACTCTATTCAAATTTTCTTCTATCATAGCATTGAAATTCTTTTGCGAACTAATAAATTCTTTAATATTACTTTCAAGATCAGAGGGCATCCTATTATTATTATTATTATAATAATTTCCATAAGGATTGCCATAATTATTAGAGGAATTTCCAGGAAACGGTTTAGCATTGAAATTACCCCTATAAGCAATATTGTTGAAATTATTTCTAGAGACAAAATTGACATCAATAGCATCATTATTTTGCTCAATCAAAGTGGACAATGGCACATCATTAGGATCAATATGAGCATTTTTACAAGCAACCAATTTCAATAAAGCATCCATCTTATCACTCAAAGTACTAGTTTCTTCAACAGAATTTACCTTCTTGCTAGTTGGAGTTCGTTCAGTGTGCCATTGAGAATAATTTGCCATAATATTATCAAGAAGTTTTGTGGCTTCTCCCAATGTAATTTCCATGAAAGTGCCACCTGCGGCAGAGTCTAGCAAATTTCTAGAGACAAAGTTTAGTCCCGCATAAAAAATTTGTATGATCATCCATAAATTCAAACCATGAGTTGGGCAATTTCTTATCATTAATTTCATTATCTCCCAAGATTGGGAAACATGTTCATGCTCAAGTTGCTTAAAATTCATAATTTGATTTCCTAAAGAAATAATCTTAGCGGGAGGAAAATATTTGGTAATAAAAGCATCCTTACACTTATCCCAGGAATCAATACTATTTCTAGGCAAGGATGAAAACCAAGTTTTAGCACGATCTCGTAGTGAGAATGGAAATAATTTTAATTTGACAATATCATTATCCACATCTTTCTTCTTTTGCATATCACAAAGTTCAACGAAAGTATTTAGATGGGATGCAGCATCTTCATTAGGACTACCAGAAAATTGTTCTTTCATAACAAGATTAAGCAAGGTAGCATTAATGTCACATGACTCCGCACTAGTGGCGGGAGGAGCAATAGGAGTACTAATAAAATCATTATTATTAGTATTGGAAAAGTCACACAATTTCGTATTTTCTTGAGACATCGCGACAAAGCAAGCAAACTAGCAAACAAGCAAACAAAATATTTTTGTGTTTTTGTAAAATATTTTAGAAGTGCGGGAGATGAAAATGAGAGACAAAGGCAAATAAAAGGTAAATAAAGTAAATGCAAGTGAATGCTAATTTGTGCGAAGATACTTGGTAATTTTGATGATGTCTCCCCGGCAACGGCGCCAGAAATTCTTCCTGCTACTTGTGAGCTGCGTTGGGATTTCCCCAAATAGGAGAGGATGATGCTGTACATTAGAGATAAGTATTTCCCTCAGTTAAGAACCAAGGTTATCAATCCAGTAGGAGAACCAAGAAAAATTCCGTTAAGCGCACCTACACACACAAGAGCAAACACTTGCACCCAACGCAAATAAGAGGGTTGTCAATCCTCTTAGCGGTTATTTGCAAGGATTAAATCTTGTCGAGGTAAATAGATAAACTAAACTACTAATTAAAATAAAAGTAAATAAATTGCAGCAAGGTATTTTTAGGTTTTTTATATAATAAAGATAGACCCAGGGACCATAGTTTTCACTAGAGGCTTCTCTCTTGAGCACATAAGCATACGGTGGGTAAACAAATTACTGTTGGGCAATTGATAGAAAAGCAAATAATTATGACAAATTCATGGAAATGATCATGTATATAGGCACCACGTCCTAGACAAGTAGACCGACTCCAGCCTGCATCTACTACTATTACTCCACTCATCGACCGCTATCCAACATGCATCTAGGGTATTAAGTATGAAACAGAGTAACGCCTTAAGCAAGATGACATGATGTAGAGAAGCAAATTCAAGCAATATGAATAAACCCCATATTTTTATCCTTAATGGCAACAATACAAATACGTGTCATGTCCCTTTCTGTCACTGGGATTGCGCACCACAAGATTGAACCCATCACAAAGCACCTCTCCCATTGCAAGATAATCAATCTAGTGGGCCAAACTAAACCGATAGATCGGAGAGAAATACAAAGCTATAACAATCATGCATAAAAGAGTTCAGAGAAGACTCAAATATTTCTCATGAATAATCTGATCATAAACTCACAATTCATCGGATCCCAACAAACACACCGCAAAAGAAGATTACATCGGATAGAACTCCAAGAACATCGAGGAGAACATTGTATTGAAGATCAAAGAGAAAGAAGAAGCCATCTAGCTACTAGCTATGGACCCGTAGATCTGTGGTAAACTACTCACACATCATCGGAAGGGCAGCAAGGTTGATGTAGAAGCCCTCCGTCATCGATTCCCCCTCTGGCAGAGTACCGAAAAAGGCCTCCAGTGGGATCATGGAAGAACAGAGGCTTGCGGTAGCGGAAAGGTTTTCTCTTCTGGCTCTCTGGGGGTTTCCCAATATTTCTGAATTTATAGAAGTGGAATTAGGTCAAAAGGAGTCACGTGGGCCCCACAAGGTACCACGGCGCCCCCCCGGGGCGTGCCCTAGTGCCTTGTGAAGCCCCCGTGGGGCTTCTGGCCTCCTCCCGAAGCTTCCCATATTTATTTTATCCAGAAAAAAATCTCCAAAAAGTTTCGTGCCATTTGGACTTCATTTGGTATTGTTTCTCTGAAAAGCAAAAAACAAGCAGAAAACAACAACTGGCACTGGGCACTAAGTTAATAGGATAGTCCCAAAAAATGATATATAATTGCTTGTAAATGTATATAAAACATCCAAGATTGATACTATAACAGCATGGAACAATCAAAAATTATAGATACGTTGGAGACGTATCAACCTGCAATCTGGCATGACACGGCAGGTGAGTACTTTGAATGTACTCGCAAGCTCACAGCAACCAAAGCAATCAAGACAAACAACAGCATGGCATTTACAGGTTAATTATCAATGATGATCATGATACTACTAGAGCAATCACTAGAATGAGCATGGCATGTACATGTTACTCATGGTATGAACATGATGATACTGGAACTAGCATGCCGGGGGGTCGATGTTTAAGATCCCTTGGACCAACTTACCCTTCTCGGAGGTTATCTCGTAACCACCATATGTGTCAAGATTACCGTCGTGAGCATCACACAATCACCTCAGGATCAACCAAGCTCGGTATCAACAATACCATCGTGATCATCACATGACCACAAGGAGCTTGATCTTTACCTGTGATCGTCGCATGACCACATAAAGATCAATCAACCTCTTTCCTCATGGAACCGGGGTTGTTTATTATCCAGGTTATTATTATTGTTAACCCATAGTGTGACCTACTATGAACTATGTCGATGACCGAGGACGCGGCTATCGATAGATTATACACTCTGCAGAGGTTAGTACACTGTACCCACACCACGGAACTCATGGCCTCGTGCTCCCATTCGGGTGGACCAACGACATTCCGACAAAACCAATCTATTGCATGACACTCTCCCGGTCACTCCGACAAACTCCCCTTTGGGCTATGTCATGGGTGGCCCCGATGTCAACTCGTGACATCCTGCCACCTCGTGGCTGCCACCGTCGTGGCCAAACAAAACAAAGTTGTCCCAAACAGGGACATCGGTACCGTAAAACTCGGGCACACAAGATTATGGCCGCCTACCTGATCAGGGTAGCACGTGCACATAACCTTCCCTAGTTGGAGGCACCAGCGAGAGGCATGACAATAGACTGCATTAGGGCCTCCCCATCTAGGCAAGTGTGGTTGCACTGGTGAGCTCGATTCGGTGGCACCAAGACTCAGCCAACAGATTTGTTCAAGTTCGATTAATGTCAGGTTTAACTTGAATGGTGATGAGCTGAGTCATAATAAAATAACATAATGAAATAGCAATGCATAAGAGCATGATATCCGGGTAACCATGGATGGGCAACATAACCATTTAACAATAGAACATCAACAATGATAAATCATTTATTCTACGGGATGCAAATGAGCATAGCATAACGATGATCAAGAATATCACAAGTAGTTTCATATCAAACCGTAACTACTCATGTGAGCATATCATTATCACTAGCATTGGAAATGATTACAAGAATAAAGCATGATAATAATAACAATAACACTAATAATGGAGAAGAATCATATATGCACAAGAACATAGCATAAGCATGGACATGGGTTCACGAGCATATTCGAAGAATTAACAAAATCATTAAATGAGCAAGCAATTATTTAAATATTCAAGTGTAAACCATGGCTACTGCAAAGCCATCATGCAAGTGGCTGTTGTGGCTTGCCTGAGGATGAAGGATTCATCGAGAAGAAGTGCGAGAAGCTCGCGGAAAATTTTGCCGGAAACATTTCCCTCTCGAAGGGGGGCTGATAAAGGGCAAGGGAAAAATGGTCATTTTCAGAATGTTACAAGATGGTAAAATGATACCATCGGAACGGGCTCCACGAGCTGAGATCGTGGGCTTTTGAATCACCTGATTCGGAGTTACGGTTGCGGAGATATGGCCGTTCGTTCGTTAGGCAGAAAATCAAATAAAAGTATTAATTTCTGCGCTTAACTGATGAACTCCTACAATCTATCCGTTTCAGCCGGCGGCCGAAAAAAAGAAAGCGCATTTCTGAGATTACGCTTTCAAACACAGAAAACGTATTTTAGCTCAAAAAAGCGCCAGAGTACGTTTTCAGAAAAGGAAAACGTATTCCGCCGAATACGCCTCCACTTAAGTGGCGGGCCTGGCCGGCTGAGTCAACGCGGGAGGCTGACTTGCGGGGTCCACTGGCAGGGGGGTCGTCATCTTCAACCTCCAGCTCGCCCACGATACAGAGGAGGGGCACGCACTCGCCGGCGCCTGCCCGGCGGCTCGGACCACCTCCGGCCGAGCTCCGGCCATCGGCGGGCGATGAGGCGCACCCGCCTGGGTGTGTCAAACTTGCCGGCGAGCGCGGGAGTGGGCGGGGCATCGGCCGCGGAGGATGGCTGCGTCGGGCGAGCTCGAGAGAGGTGCTACGGGGTACCGGAGGGGCGGGTGTCGGTGTAAAAACCGGCAGACCTCGGGGTAGGGGGTCCCAAGCTGTGGATCTCGGATCGGTGGTAACAGAGACAAGGGAGGTGATATTTACCCAGGTTCGGGCCCTCTTGATGGAGGTAAAACCCTACATCCTGCTTCTGTTTATATTGATGGAGATGTATCAAATACAGAGTTGATCTACCTCGAGATCGTAAGGTGTGTCTAACTTCTAGGGCTCGGTGAGCGATATTGCTTTGATGTCCCCCTTACGGGCTAAACCCTATGGCTTATATACATGCCAGGGAGGGTATCTAGGGTTACAAAGTCGGTATCTTGGGATAGAGGCGGCAGGAGAGATCTTGGAGTATACGTCAAGTCTTCGGGAGAGACAGTCTTGATCACGCCTCCTGTGTACAGCCTCTGGAGTCCATCTTGATCACGTACGAGGGCCCATCGGCCCAACCGATGAGACGGGCCGGCTAGGTTAGCACACCCTATTCCAGGACACTGTCAGTAGCCCTCGAACTGGTCTTCTATGCCGAGGACGACTTTTCAGAAAACATCACCTCCGATCCGGAGTCCTTGGCTTGACAGACGAGTTCCCCTTCACCCTTTATTCATCGCAATAAGACAAGGATGTCTGAGGTTCATCCGAGCTCGCACCCTGTCCAAAGAGGATAGATATCTTAGCCTTGAAGGCCTGTCGCTCAGGTATGAACCGTCCAATCCGGCCTGACAACTTTTGTCGAAGAGGCTTGCCCCACGACGGGCTGAGCAATTACTGCCTCCCCCTCAAATCGTGGTTCGAGGCAGCCTTTTTACTGGCACGTCCCCTCGAGGCAGAGATCATGCCCACTTCCTTAGGGATATCATCAAGATTTTGTTTCCCCCCATATGCTTCAACGGCATTTTTGATGGCAACAACGAATTTATCGGTGCAGCGAGGGGGACTCTTGGCCTTTCATAAGCTTATAAGAGCAAAAGGGAGGACAGCGCAATCGTCCACACTGCCATCCTCCCCACACTACTGCTTTGTCTAACTCCAGTGCCCAGATCAGACCAGCCCAATTTTCCCTTTCGCGAGCCCAGCTTCCGCATCCAGCCATGGCCGACACCCTCAAAGGGCACTGGGGCGGCTCCATTGTGACGGCCGCAACCATCTCAGAGCTGCGCAGCGTGGGGTGTCTGACCCCCGCCATCGCCGCCCGCGCTCCAGCAGCTGGCTAGCTGGTGCCCACTCCCAACGCCGAGGAGCGGGTGGTCTTCGTCCCCCACCTCATCCGAGGCTTGGGGTTCCCGCTGCACCCCTTTGTGCGTGGGGTAATGTACTACTATGGGTTGGATTTCCACCACCTGGCCCCTAACTCCATTCTCCACCTCGCTGCCTTCATCACAGTCTGCGAGGTCTTCCTCCGCTGCGAGCCGCACTTCGGCTTGTGGCTGAAGCTCTTCGGGATCAAACCGAAGTCGAGCGGCTCAGATCTCGCGGAGTGCGGAGGGGCCATGATCAGCAAAAACCAGGGGGCCACCTGGTTCAAGGGCACCTTCATCGAAACGGTGAAGGAGTGGCAGAGAGAGTGGTTTAACATCACCGAGCCACTCACCCCTGGTCAAACCGAGGTCCCGGCCTTCTCAGCCAGGCCTCCCAAGAAGCTCAAGTCCTGGAAGGAGAAGGGCGTCGCCTGGGGGAAGCCAGAAGAGGTGGAGACCCTGATCGACAGGATCTTGTGGTGGTCCACCACGGGGAAGGTCGAGCTTGCCGACGTCATCAACGTCATGCTCAACCGCCGCATACTTCCTCTCCAACTTCGGGCTACCCCGATGTGGGCACAAAAGCCCGAGGACATGGAGACCATCACCTCCTTCTTCCGCTCCACCTTGGCCGCCATGTGGACGAGGCTCATGAAGCTGGCCAAGGACAACATCCCCAAGGAAGGGGAGGACCACGGCCTCGAACACGGCTACGAGCCCCCCCCCCCCCGGTAAGTGGTTTATCCCCACAATCGTTGTTCTCTACTCATTGTACTGAGGAGTAACGTTTTCACTTGAATCGTCATGTTTGATGTTTTGTAGAAGTGGTTGGCCTGGGTTCAAGGAGTTCGATGCCTGACCCCACTGCCAGAGCAGCCTCCAACTCCCCTGCTCTCGGCACTTCTGACCGAGAAGCCGCATGTGGTGGCCCCCAAAGGGACGAAGTCCCAGAAGAGGAGGTCAAGTGCTCGGACTCGGGGGACTTTGGTCACTCGGTCCGAAGAGACCCACACCTCCGCCGCCCAAGATGGCGACGCCGAGGAGGGTGAGGAGGAAGAGGTCCCCCCCCCCCCGAAGGGGAAGAGGTTGGCGTTAGAAGATGCCGATGTGGGCATGCCACCTAAGGGCCCGAAGGGGCCGAGGCAAACCTCGTCCGGGGATGCCAACAAGTCGTCGGAGAGGGCCGAGCTCTCCGGCGACTCAGAAGAAGACCTCCTCGCTGGGGGGAGGAAGAAGCCGGCGCCCCAAGGGTAAGCCGCCGTCTTTGCATCCCGCCTGTTAATATGACAAGTCATTTCCAGGCAAGGGGAAACTTACGAAGGCATCTTTTCATTTGCAGCCCACCGAGGGTAATCCCAGTGGTTCCTCAAGCGGGCTGCCATCCGCCAGCGGGACTCCGGAGCCCGCTGATCCTCCCCCGGTGCATGACGGGCTAGGGGAGGCAACATCCACCTTGGCCTCCGACGTTAACACGATGGGGGTCGACGAGGTGGCCGTCATGGCCGAGGTCGACACCTCGGCCCAACATGACCCCAGGGAGAAGCGCCCCGCGGTCATCGAAGAAGGGCTGGGCCAGTCATCGGCCCAGCCGACATCTACCTCGGCTCCACCGCCCCAGGTGGAGGACACTCGGATAATTGTACCCGAGGTCCTCCCTCCTCCCCAGCCAACTGCCCAAGGTCGGGCTGGTGCGGGGTGGACCGAAGAGATGGAGGATGCCCTGATGGGCTCCTCCATCAAGGAAGAGCACCATGCCTTGATAGGCGCGGCGCTACAGGGCTACCGGTCCGCAGGGGCCGGCCTACATGAGGTTTTCAAGAACCTCATAGCAGGTTTTGAGGTACGCTTTCTGTCTATGCATCCAGTTTAATTTGTTTATTTGAGCGTTTATGAGTTATGAATTTGTCCGAGGACATAAGAGTACAGCCTTCTAAACGGCTTAGTGAGTGAGTAGCCCCCGAGCCCGAAGTCAGTTTCAAGAAACCGGCATTGGGGTCATTTGATTAAGTAGGAGCCCGTTAAGTAGCCCCCAGGGCGCTGCTTGAGGCAGCCGTCCTGGAGCCTTTTAGTGATTTTTAAATTTCTCCCTTTGTAACAAGGATCTTCTTTTTTTTGTGCCAGGTTTCGACCTCGGTTCTGGACTCTGTCTCCGAGGGGATCGCGGAGATGAACCAGAAACTTGAGAGGTCCCAGGAAGAGCTCATCCTGGCGAACCAGAAACTCGAGCAGTCTCAAGGTAAGCAAGTTTAAACTTGCCCTGTACTTTGGACGAAGGAGGTATGACATGTTTTGTTAAAGAAAACAACTAAGGCCGAACTGTTTTGACAACAGCACCATTTGCGGAGCTGGAGATGCTCAAGGCCGAGCTCGAAAGGGCTCGGAAGGAGGTGCGGCAGCAGGAGCCTGCTGTTGCCGCGGCCGAGAAGGCCCGGGCCGCCGAGAAGGCAGCAGGGGAGAAGCACCAAGCGTGGGTGCTGGAGATTGAGGAGACCCTGAAGGGCGTGTTCGAAGAACATGACAAGCTTCAGGAGGAGGGGCAACGAACGAAGGAGGAGCTCAAGAAGCTTCAACTTGCCCATTCCGAGCTCAAGACCTCGGCCCGAGCTGACCGCGAGGTGCTCCAGCAAGTGGAGCAAATCGCCTCGGGTAAGATATTTTTGCTGCAATGTTCATTTGGCAGCAAAGCATGTGTCGAGCTCACCCGGTTATGGCGTTCCGCAGAGGTCCTTGCATATCTCCCGCAGAGCGTGGCAGATGCGGTGGCGTACTTCGGCCAGCTGGCGGGGCACGAGGCGGAGAAGGCCTTCTGGGGGCAGTTTCTGGGGTCGCCGTCCGCACAGCTGCTGAATCATCGAGTGAAGCAGTTGGTGGAGTTGTTTCGCATGACGAGAGCGTTGCTCCAGGACCTCTACATCGCCCTGTGGCCTGCCGAAGCCATGCCGAAGAGCCTCTTCAGCCTTACGGCCCGTCTGAGAGACGCCGTGCCTTGCGTGGATCGCTTGAAGAGGTCCGCGTGGTTTGAAGGGGCGCGGAGGGCGTACGCTTGCGTGAAGACGCACTTCCGCAAGGTTGATGTGGAGACATGTGCTGCGGGCCCTCTTGCCGACAAGCCGCGCACCGCCGAGCAGTTCTTCGCCGAGGTGGAGGCGGGAGCTCGGACCACAGAAGCCATGTGTCGCAAAGACACCATGTATTTCTAGATGATACTTCGGAATGCCAGAGTGTACGATGTAAAACTGTATCTTTTGGTTGAATGAAAATGGCTTGAAATTCCATGTGTGTTGTTTTATAATTAATTTTTCCTTCGATATGACTGTTTAAAATGAGAGTGGCCAGTCGTCAGCTTCACTCCCAATGTAGGTCCTACAAAGGGTGTTCCTGAAGGCACACTGGATCCTTAGCTGACGTCTCGGTACCCGGAGGCGGTCCGTGCCCCATAGGAACTAGGCAATCGGACTATAGTGGCTTGATATCTTTCACTTAGTCATAGGAGTTTTACTGTGGGGGCTGATGACCAGCCCCCGGTGTGGGAAGTGTTTGGCCAGGTCGGCCGAGGTCTAGGCCATAGAACACTTCGGCTAGGAATGAAAGCCCTTCGTTTAACACGGGTGATCTCTATCGTCACATCGCTTGACGCGGTCTTCGGATGGCGGACCAGTTTATGCATACCTAGATAGTCAGTTTTTGGCTTTCTCCACTGAGGCGCCATGCCAATTGACCTGGCAGCGCAATCGTAGTGGTTCTCCCGTTACACCCTTAGCCGAATTCATCGGAAACATAAGGGGTACATGTAGGAGACGGGCAACCCAATTATTGACCAAAATCTAGGTTCGAAACTGATGCATATAAGGCCAAAATCTGAGACGCCGAATACTTCAGACTTGTTATACAATTGCATCTTTTTAGAGAACCTCTTCGTCCCACAGGGGCTATGCTAATAAAGAAATACGATAGAGACCTTGAAGGGGCACAGTTTCTTTATTTCATAATATCAATCGTGTACATGCCCAGCTGTGGCGAGAGTAATTGGAAGAGTACAATGTAAATGGTAAAGAGGAAGAAACAGGGCGGATAATTGCTAATGGATTTTAAAGAATCCGGGCCGCTACCTGCCACACATCTGCATTTCCGAACTGTTGACCAGATGTTCACCACTGATGGTGAAGAATTTGCGAAGGTTGATGCCCTTCTGGCCGTTTATTCACTTCAAGTGTTTGATTGACCGAGCTCCTTTAGAGGAGGTGTTTGCCGAAGTCGCTCTGTGGCTAAAACCACATGGACGTAGTCATGTTTGGCTATTTCTTTTACAGATACTTGCCTGTGCAGGGGCTTGAAGCCACGTCTTAGCTTGGTTGAACCGTGCCAACGTTTGGGTAAGTGTTCTGGCTCCTCGACGTCCCAAGGAATCTTTAGTGCAAAATTATGCACTCTGGGGACGTAGTGCCCACTCCAGAGAGGGCACGCGAGGAGCCCGCATCCCTATTTCGGGTGCGGGGGTACCTGGCCGAGGTCGATTTGTGCAGTCCGGGTGCGCTTCAAAGAACGGGCGGCACGTTTATCGCTGCGGGTTGCCTCCTCGAATGCTTGATCCTCGGCTGCGAAAGCCGCGGTCTGTTCCTCTGTCCGGAGTGAACGTTCGGTGTTACCGTTGACCGTGATAACGCCGTTAGGTCCCAACATTTAAAACCGGCAGACCTCGGGGTAGGGGGTCCCGAGCTGTGGATCTCGGATCGGTGGTAACAGAGACAAGAGAGGCGATATTTACCCAGGTTCGGGCCCTCTTGATGGAGGTAAAACCCTACGTCCTGCTTCTGTTTATATTGATGGAGATGTATCAAATACAGAGTTGATCTACCTCGAGTTCGTAAGGTGTGTCTAACTTCTAGGGCTAGGTGAGCGATATTGCGTTGATGTCCCCCTTACGGGCTAAACCCTATGGCTTATATACATGCCAGGGAGGGTATCTAGGGTTACAAAGTCGGTATCTTGGGAGAGAGGCGGCAGGAGAGATCTTGGAGTATACGTCAAGTCTTCGGGAGAGACAGTCATGATCACGCCTCCTGTGTACAGCCTCCGGAGTCCATCTTGATCACGTACGAGGGCCCATCGGCCCAACCGAGGAGACGTGCCGGCTAGGTTAGCACCCCCTATTCCAGGACACCGTTAGCGGGGAAGGTCGGGGAAGCACCGCCGTGGCCAGGGGGTCTCGATGGAGTGGAAAGAAGGAAGAGAGGGGCGTGGCATTGCGCCAATTTAGGCGGAGGCCGACGGCAGCCATGGCGGCAATGGGAGGCGAGGAGGGCGGCTCGAGCTCGATGGAGAGGTCAGGAAGGGCTAGAGGAGAGTGGAGAAGCTTCTGGTGGTCTCTGAGAGCCTCGGGGATGGCTTAAATAATCGGGGCGAGGACGTCGTGGACGCGTGGTCGCTGCTCTGGCGCGACCGCATACGCATGGGCTCACGAGGAGGGTTGATGGCGATGGGAGGGGGCTAGTGGAGCGCCAGAGGAGGGCAGACGCGGGAGGGGCGAAGTCCGGTCGGCCACCACGGCCGAACAGTGTCGTGGGCAGGGTCGCCGTGGTGCGTCGGGGAGGAAAGAGGAGGGAGAGAGGGCTCCAGAGCGGGCGCATGGCTGCCACGAAGCTCTGGGACATGGTGCGGTGTCGAGGGCGCGAGGGATGAGCAGTGGCCGAGGGCCCCAACGCCCAGAGCACGCTTCTGGCACGCCAGACCGCGTTGTCACCGCATGACCGTGGTGTTGCCACGCGTTTTGAGCGGCCCAAGCATGTCTGGTTGGTTGAGCACTCCCCCAGTAGATGCTAGGAAGAAGAAGACAACAGGGAGGGCTCAAGGTGAGACTGAACCAAGCTCAAACCTAAATCAACAACAAGGTGTTTGATTAGTGGTGTGAGCAGAGAACAAGCTCAATGGGTCTGAGTATTGGCTGAGAGTGATCATCCACTAGGGTGATTACTGTGGCAAAGTTTCAGATCAAAAGGATGAAGATAGCTAGCACTTCCTTCACAAACTGCCCCACTGGACAAAAAATGAAAATGGAAGTTGCACTCACATGGATGATTGGATTGAGCTGAAATTTGATGGAGGTTGATGATTTGGGCATATGAAGGCACTGTAAAAAATTCATACCATTTGGATAAATAAAAATGGTACTTCCTTCACAATGCTTTCCTCTGGACAGAAACTTGGGGGAATTTTGTGGAAAAAATGGCTTGGCAAAATGATGTGAATTTTGGCATGCTCAATGGATATAGTGATGTTTAGGTCCTGGATTAATTTCAGAATTTATGAAGCAATAAAAATATAGTTGCTTCACAAACTGAAATTATGACCAGACACAAAGATTGGATGGTGTGCTCACCATGAGCATGGAATCTTGAATATTTTTACATATCCAAGGTCCATATGATCCAAAGGAATTTTGAGAATTTTGTAGGAATTTTAGGAAAGATAGAAATTTAGGTTGCTTCACAACCTAGAGCAAACAGGGTTATTCCTTTAATAGAAAAGGAATATTCCCAAGAAATAAATATTAGGGATTGGGCTAAGATGGAAATGACATGGTCTTGGGATGGATTTGAGGGTGACAAGCCACTTCGGAGAGGAAGAAGAGAAGATCTTCCCAGGTTTCAAGACCACAGAGCCATAGAAAAGAAATTCCAAATAAAAATCCAAAAGAAAAAGAAAGGGCCAAAAATCGGGGTGTCACACCTACTCACAACTAACAGCTATGCTTGTGCTTCTTTCTTAGGACCACCCCAAAGACGCTGAGTTCCTTAACACACCCATCCAGAACTACAACCAGATGCAGCACATCTTCTCCTTCGGGCTGGCAACCGGCAAGCATGCCATGGGCTCCGGTGAGCCTCTCGGTTCACCCATGCCGGAGTTCCCAGGCACCCCAGACATAGAGGCAGTCCTTGATGGCCCTGACAGGCCATTTGATCAGGTCCCTATGGTCGATTGGAAGAGGAAGATGGGCGACCTGATGGAGGAGGAGATCACTATCTTCACCAGTATGACTGAGACCGTGAAGGAGGTGGCAACTGCCATTAGGGAGAGCAAGTCCATGGACGTCCACCCTGACTTGTACAGTGCCGTCATGGAGCAAGGTGGGTTCAGCGATGAGGCTCTCATGGCAGCTCTGAGCCACCTGCTAGACAACAAGGCCCAGGGTGTTGTGTTTGTTGCCATGGCAGACGCCCACAGGGTGCTCTGGCTCAGGAGCTGGCTAGGCAAGCACTACTACTAGAGCTTGCTGCTGGTTACCGTGTGCAAGATCCTCGACGGCGATGGCGATGGTGACAAGGACGACGATGACGATGACGACGTATATTTTGTGTAGCTAGGGCTTGAAAACAATCTTATGGTCTGTATATTTTGGTGAGGTGGTATATACTAACCCCTCATGGTGATCCTCGCGGTGATCACGAACTTGCGGTGGTAGGATGACACCCTCTTTTGGATGTCGTGGTGGTAGGATGACACAATAGTAGTGGTAGGTTGAACTTGCTATGCCATATGATCATGCATGCTTAGTACTTCTCTTCTGCTCCATTGCTTTGTGTGCTCCTTTGCTTGCTGCTTGATTGCTCCATTGCTTGCTGCTTCAACTGTTGCTCTTTGTGCACTGCTAGGACAAGTGGTATGTTGTGTTCATTGGGAGGGCACCAGGGGTTTACAGTACATGGGAAGCTTGCAACCAACAAGTTTCAGGGTACAGCGACAGCAGCCATAGACGGTTTAAGACTAGGCAGGCGGCAGAACATGCTTACGCCAAGTTTGTGCAAAAGCAGGCATGCAATGTTGAAGTTGGCAAGGCGGCGCCACACTTTGTGGTGAAGAACTTGGTCATCATCGTGTAGTTCGTTGCCATTGCAGTGTTGTGGTGTTGGTGTGGTAGCTATGATTGTGTGTAAGGTAACCTCACCACATAGGGTACAAGGTTAGCACACCTCGCACCCTGTGTGCAACCAAACAGCCTGCTTATGTGTGAGCTGAGACAATGCAGGCAACCAAACACCTTGCTCAAAGCGATCCCCTAATGCAGGAAGTGTCCATGCAGGAAACCAAACAGGTTGCAGATGTTGGTTTTTAGGCTGTTTCTACTCACCCAAGCTTCATTGAGCCACCCTTCGCCAAGCCAGGCTCAACAACCAAGGCTACCAAACATGTCCTAATAAGGCTGATACGTCGCGTCTCCCACGCTTCCAGAGAAACACAAGTGTGAGTAACCACATGCAGCGGTTTGCCGTTTGGGTGTCGGTTCCTTGGGAACGGCCAACTCGGATGTCCTTCTACCCGAGGGCATATGAGGTTGGGTTATCTCCTAGGCTACTACGGGTCGGTTCAGAGTGGTTGCTTTCTAGCCACATTTCTTCGGTCGTTTTGGCTGTGTTGTCGGTTCCCGGTTTGGAGGTCGCTTGGGAGGCTGGTCCTCCATTTATTGGGTTTGCCTTTCTGGTACTCGGTTCGTTCGGTTTGGTATTTCCTGGTCATCATGTGCACGTGTAATAATACATGATCATATCCATTACCATCGTGTTGTGCGAATGATTGTGAAAAAAACATGGTTCAGATAATTCACCTATCCTCTTCGCGAGCAGACGGCTCCACGGATTACTCGGCAGTTGTTGTGCGGCAGGTTGGGTATACCGGGCATCTCTCCTGCGCTGTTGTCGGCACGGTGGTTGGTCCTTACTTTCTGTTCTCGGGATGTTGGGTCACATGCCTACTAGATATAAGGATTGGTAGCGGTCCTTGGATGCCGAGGTCTTGGATGGCCTGTTTTGGCATGTCTGGTTGGCCTTTGGAGGTTGCGCCTGGTCGAGTGGTTTGTTTTGGAATCTCTGCCCGGCTTTCAATGTTGTGGTTGCATGTTCTCGCTGATAGGGCTCTCCCCTGGCTTGTGAATCGTCAGTTGGTGATTGAGAGAGTGAATTGACTGTATGTTTATTTTTCTCATGCTCCAGACAAATTGATAGAAAACCCGATCATGTCTCCCATGGCAAATGGCCTGAACCTCTCCACCGAGATCAGATGAGCAGAAGGAAACCAGGCCAACCAACCAGACATTCAACCTACCAGTTGTATTTGGTCATGAGCCATCCCGTGCGTGGTTTGGGGGCCCAGGCCGCTTGTCAGTATTGCTGGCCCATGCCAGTTTGGTTCGCTCGTGTCGGCTGGCTGTGTGCGAGGGCACAGTTCATTGTGGGGCCAAACCATGCTTGTTTTCTGAAGACTACAGTTGACCTCTGTTTGGCATTATGATCGTAGGCAATTCAAGTATCTAACAAACCAATGAGTCACACCCCTCTGATCACCACATCATTCAACTTTCTCTATTGGTGACGTAACTAAAAAGCACCAGGTTCAGGTCAACAACGATGGTCAGGTCAATTTCCCGGCCTTTACATCCCTGATAGGAACGTAATGTGAGGCGGATGACGTGCAATCGGTAGAGAAGTCATGGCTCAGTCCGCCAGGCCTCGCCTAATAGAACAGAAGCAAAAGAATCCCAATGTTCACATTGCATTTCTATCAATGATTGTCGAGGCAAATAGAAACATAGTATGAACATAATAATCATTTGCAAACAGTTGAGGAAATAATCTTTCAAATAGTTTTCTTAGCTTCCATGTTGTAGTTGGTCTCTGCGCCAATTGGCGCAACGGGGCATCTAGATTGATCAAGTTCGTAATTTTTGGGCTGCAGTTGGTCAAGTTCATAATTGACCAACCTGGCAAATCCTTAGCCGGTCATTGTGACTGGGTAAAGTGGTATGATAAGTGGCATATTTTTGGCGACCAACTGATATGTATTATCATTTGTGGGTAATTCGGAAGCTTATGAAGGAAGTGGTACGATAATATGTAAAATGATAAAAATCTCTAGGTAAAGTGGTATTGATGACTTCACAGAGTTGGTTTCGAAAGTTCAGGAAGACATTCCAAAGCATCCCGTCTGGCTAGACCATCGGATCAGAGTATCTAGCGCACCCAAACACAACGGTCGACTAGCAAACTAGTACCGTGTGTGCAAGGCATGGGCTATGCACCGGGACCATTACCAGTCGTCCCCTGAGAGGAATAGCCGAGTGGGATCCATGAATGTCAGTCCCCACAATTATCACATGGGTGTGTCTGGCACAACCGGACACAACAGCCGACCAGCAAACCAAACGTGTGTACCTGGAATAGATGAAGTTTGAGTTTTACGATCCCCAACCCAGTTGGAAGGCTTGCAGTCCATTCACGGTAAACATTCTCGAAATAGTTAACAAGAAATTTTGGCTGTATTAGTTGCTTCTCTTCTTGGTTGCAATTGGGCTTTGCGCTCATGGCTGTAGTTAGTCTCTTTAAATAGTTGAAGTTGGTCTCTTTACACAGTTCACTTAACTTACATTTTATGTTTCACATAGTTCACTTAACTTTCGAGTTGTAGTTGGTTAGTTAGTCGCTTCAAAGAGTTCACTTGACTTCCATTTTATGTTTCACATAGTTCGCTTAACTTCCGGGCTACAGTTTGGTCTCTGCACCAGCCAAACATTACTAAGAAACTACCAACCCTAAAATATCTTTCAAATAGTTTGCTTAATTTTCGGTCGGTAGTTGGTCTCTTCGCCAATTGGTGCAACGGGTCATCTAGGATATGTAAAGGAGCAAAGAGGAGATAAGATAGATCAAGTGGGAGGTGTAGGAACCTGTCGAGAGCGCAAGATGGCGTCTAGTACGAGCACATGTGCTCGTACCAGCGCTAGTACCAGGTGCCCACGGCACCTTGGCGTCCAACACTCCAACTTACGTTAAAGGGCCAACGCCAGAATCAGATCAGAGGAATCGCGAAACCTCCATCTTCATCACCAATAGCATCCACAAACCCTAGCCGCCACATTTCCCATCTTCATATCCATAGCCACCACCATCACCATCACCACAGCATTCATCCCCAAGGTATCCATACTTTGTAATTGTGTATCGCATCCGACAACCATTGTAAGACATATTATCAATAAAGCATTCGTCTTAATGTGTTCTTTAATGATTTCTTCTTGCTATCCGATCTCCATGTGTGAGTAATTCAGTAAGGTTATGGGTTGAGCCATAGCCTTGCAACCCTGTGTATTTGTGGAAGGGATCGATGGAATGACTTTCAACTAACGTCTCGTATGTGTGGAATAAAATTGCTTCATAGTTGTCTCTTGTCTCTCTTGCGTTCTTCGACCCTTCAGGTACCTAGGATCACGGAGTTCGAGCCACGAGGATGCTAAGGGCGGAGAGACCATGAAGCGCTATTCTGAACGCTAGTGACTGGAAGGTTTAGTATAGTAGTGTGAATCCTCACTACAAAAAAGGCACATCCGTGACATTATGGCCCGAACGAAAACTTTTTCTGTCATGGTTGTGAATCTTCTATGACAATAATTGTGACAAAAACACGTATCATCATAGATGTGGTGGGCTCCTACTTCTATGACAAAAAATTATGATAGAAAATGGGCATTTCATCCTGGGCGGGCCGGAGACGCACCCGCATCACATTCTTTGGGCCTTCCATGATGTAAAAAATCATTGTAGAAGTGAGGGCGAGCAAAATTTCGGGGAGTTCCCGGTTACGGTGGGTGGTCGGGGCTGAGCGATGCATGCAGTGTGGTTTGCGCATTTCTCTCATACGCACGCGTGTGTGCGAGGCGTTCGCTAACTGAACCCGAGCGAGGCGTTCGCTTACTGAACCCGAGCGATGGCACTAGCTACGTACTGAAGCCGATCGATCCCTTCACTGCTAACTGAACCCGAGCGATCCTTTCGCTGCTAACTGAACCCGAGCGATTCCTTCGCTGCTAACTGGAGCCGGTTGAGCCCTCCTATGTGCGAGACGTAGCCGGTTCGGTTGCCTCTCGATGAACAGTGCCCGTTGCTGCCGCGCGCGCGATACGTAGAATGAGTCGAGACGCATCAATCGAGCCCCTTGCGCGAGACGTGGTGAGTTGACCTAGCCGGTTGGTTGGCTGTGGATGAACAGTTCCCGTTGCTGCCGCCCGCTCGTACGCCCCACCCCAGCCGGTGGGTTGGCTGTGGATGAACAGTACCCTGGCCATGTGAAGGTGGTTGGCGCTGGATGAACAGGACCCCGAGGAGGCCGCCACACCCCAGCCGGTTGGGGGTGGATGAACAGGACCCCGTGGAGGCTGGATGAACTGTAGCCGGTGGAGGTTGGAGGAAGTCGACGGTGGATGAACAGTAGCTGGTGGAGGCTGGAGGAGGTCGACCGTGGATGAACAGTAGCCCGTGGAGTCCTGTTTTGCGGTACGCCACACCCCTCCCAATGAACAAGACCCCCGTTTCGATCGTAGGTAGTTGGGGAGAAGTCTGTTTCCTCTGTTTTGCGGTACGCTAGAGCCCTCCCGATCAACAGGACACCGTTTCTACCGTAGGTGCTCGAACAGAAGTCTGTTTCCTTCGTTTTGCGGTACACCAGAGCCCTCCCGATCAACAGGACCCCGTTTCGACCATAGGCGGTCGAACAGAAGGCCGTTTCCTCCGTTTTGCGGTACGATAGACCCCCAGTCGATGAACAGGACCCCATTTCGACCGTAGGCGGTCGAACAAAAGGCCGTTTCCTCCGTTTTGCGGTACGCTAGACCCCGAGTCGATGAACAAGACCCCGTTTCGGCTGTTCCGTCCAAGCCGGTTGGCTCCCGATGAACAGGATGCGTTCCGACCCAGTCGCTTGGCTCCTGATGAACACGACGTTGTTTCCTTCATTTCGACCCAGCCGGTTGGCTGCCGATGAACACGACGCCGTTGCTGCCATCCGTTGCCTCTCCATGTACACGAGCCCTGGCCATACGTATGCGCGAGTACGCATTCGAGACCCCGCCTGTATGTACGTACGTGGCCGTATTCTTTGCCATGTGGCTATACGTACGTGTACATGATTTAGATGGGACTGTCTGAACTGCCACGTCGGGGGCTCTACTACGACAGGTGCTGCTACTTACTCGGCCACGGTTCAACCTTGCAGAGAGACCGATCAACCAGTATGTACGTACACGTTCGCGACCAGACAGACAACGCTACGTACGCTTCGACCTGGTGGGTCCCAGCTGTCAGTGGATAAGGAGGCACTTCCTTGCGTGCGAAAATATAGCTGGTGGGTCCCAGCTGTAAGGAGGAGGAATCATTTTTTTTGCGTGTAATAAGGAGGCACTTCCATGCGTGCGAAGATGTAGCTGGTGGGTCCAGCTGTCAGCCTCACCGCGCACAGTCCTCTTTCGATGGCTATCGTTCATTGACCATGTTGACTACGCCGCGCCGAGAGAACCAAGGCGGTGGACGACGGCGAGGCCTCGGAAGGGAACGATGCGGAGCCGGGGAAGACGCGGCAGTGGATGCCCATGCAGATGGGAGTACGAGGGTTGATTGGTTCGGCTGCGGTTTGAGGCTGCCATCACCGGAGAATAATAGGGGATGTGAGTGAGTAGAAGGAAGGCCTGGCCAGCGGTGGGAGTAGGGTGAGGCGGCCTGCGCGGCCGCACAGCCGGCCACGGGAGGCAGGAGCAGGCGGTCCCGCCAGAGCTGGTTTGGGCGGCTAGAGCAAGAAGATCAGAGATTGAAGAAGTAGCACGGCCGTTGGATTAACATCCAATGGTCGTTGCTGCTAGAATCGTTTGTTGACTAAGTTGACAAAGCCCTGCGTACGCGTCGACTTAGTAGGCCCACAAGTAAGCCTCCAAATATGGTGGGTCTCAGTTGTCATGGGGAGGAATCATTTTTTTCGTGTAATAAGGAGGCACTTGCTTGCGTGTGGCCATGGACCATTTGGAGACCTACTGCCAGACTCTCCATGTACATCCCTCTTCTGATGGCTGTCGTTTATTGACCACGCCGCGCTGAGAGCACCAACGCGGTGGACGACGGAGAGGCCCAGGAAGGGAATGACCCGGAGCCGGCGAAGCCACGGCAGTGTATGCCAACAGTGAGGGGAGTACGAGGGTTGACTGGTTCGGCTGCGGTGTCAGGTCTGTGTCGCCAGTGAATAACAGGAGGTGTGGGTGAGTAGAGGGATGGCCTGGCCAGCGATGGGAGTAGGAGGGGGCGGTGAGGCCTGCGCGGCAGCACAGCCGGCCACGGGAGGTGGTAGCAGGTGGTCCCGCTGGCGCTGGTTTGGGCGGCTGGAGCAAGAAGATCAGAGATTGAAGAAGTAGCATGGCCGTTGGATGTTATCAATGGTCACTGCCGCTAGAATCGTTTGTTGACTAAGTTCACAAAGCCCTGTGTACGCGTCAACATAGTAGGCCCACAAGTCAGCCTCCAAATCTATGGCAAACAGCATACAGCCCATTTACCATTATTTTTAATAATTTATAGCCCATTTGCTAATTCTTACGGATTTTTTGAAGCCCATATTCTTTTTGCTAGCATTACAGCCCATATTCTGGCCACGGTTAAAAAATTCAACGAAATTTTGCATATTTTGGTGGGGTCCGAACTGTTTTTAATCACAAAATTTCGAGTCAGATTCAAACTAATTTGAAAAATAAATATATACTAATTTAAAATCCAACAGAATTTTTCCGCAAAAAAATCAATGAAATTTAAAATCTGGAAATCATAAAAAAAATCGTAATTTGAACCTAATTGCCGGTTTGCTGTATTGTTTTTAAAATTTACAGCCCATTTTTGGGCAAGCCCCGAATACATCCCTCCTCGTCTTGAAAGATTTGCAGCCCAACAGGGATGGTTTAAGCAAGTAGGCCTCGGTTGGGTATTCTGCAATAAAAATAGAAGTGGGCTAGCCATTTTCAGAAAGAAAAAAAAACTGGGCTGGTCATGTGGTAAACAAAAAATAAAAGCCTGGGCTAGACGGGGTACAGCCCCCGCACAGTCCAGTTAATACCCTGCTCCGTCCGTCTCAAAAACAGAAAACAACTGGGCGAGCTGCTGGGTCCCTGGTGTGTGCCGGTCATTGTGCAATTCTCTCGTTTATTGACTATATGTTGACAATGGGGTGGGATCCAGATGTTAGGAAACCATTAGGAGGAAGCATTTATTTTGGCTTGTAACAAGGAGGCACTTGCTTGCGTACTGCCATGACCCTGGTGGGTCCCTACTGTCATCCTCTCCATGTACAATCATCTCCTGATTCCTCTCGGTTGTCGACCATGTTGACAACGCAGAGGGCGGCGCCACGGCGAGCGGACCAAGGCGGAGAATGACGGCGAGGCCTCGGACGGGAACGAACAGGAGCCGGGGAAGATGCGGCAGTGTAGTCACAGGCGGAGGGGAGTACAAGGGTGATACGTCTCCAACGTATCTATAATTTTTGATTGTTCCATGCTGTTATATTATCAATCTTGGATGTTTTTATATGCATTTACAGCAATTATATATCCTTTTTATAGAGTAACCTATTAACTTAGTGCCCAGTGCGAGTTGCCGTTTTCTGCCCTGTTTTTGTTTTACAGAAAATCAATACCAAACGAAGTCCAAATGCCACGAAACTTTTTGGAGATTTTTTTCTGGACAAGATAAACACTAGAAGCTTCGGGAGAAGACCAGACGCCAGAGGAGGTGGCCACGAGCCACCAGGGCGCGCCTGGGGGGGCAGGCGCGCCCTAGTGCCTCGTGGGCCCCCTTTGCTCCGTTTGACCTAATTCCACCAGTATAAATTCAGGAAAAATCATAAACCCTCAGGGGAGTCCACGAAATACTTTTTCCGCCACCGCAAGTTTTTGTTCTTGAGAGATCCTATCTGGAGGCCTTCTCCGGTACTCCGCCGGAGGAGGAATCGATCACGAAGGGGCTCTACATCAACCTTGCTGCCCTTCCGATGATGCGTGAGTAGTTTACCACAGACCTTCAGGTCCATAGGCAGTAGCTAGATGGCTTCTTCTCTCTTTTTGATCTTCAATACAATGTTCTACTTGATGTTCTTGGAGTTCTATCCGATGTAATCACTTTTTGCGGTGTGTTTGTTGGGATCCGATGAATTGTGAGTTTATGATCAGATTATCCATGAAATTATTTGAGTCTTTGCTGCACTCTTTTATGCATGATTATTTTAGCCTCGTATTTCTTCTCCGATCTATTGATTTGGTTTGGCCAACTGAGTTGATTTATCTTGCCATGGGAAGAGGTGCTTTGTAATGGGTTCGATCTTGCGGTGCTCAATCCCAATGACAGAAAGGGACATGACACGTATGTATCATTGCTATTAAGGGTAAAAAGATTGGGTTTATTCATATGTGAGTTTATCTTGTCTACATCATGTCATCGTTCTTAAGGCGTTACTCCGTTCTTTATGGACTCAATACACTAGATGTATGTTGGATAGCGGTCGATGTGTGGAGTAATAGTAGTAGATGCAGGCAGGAGTCGGTCTACTTGTCTCGGACGTGATGCCTATATACATGATCATTGCCTTGGATATTGTCATGATTATTTTCTTTTCTATCAATTGCCCAACAGTAATTTGTCTACCCACCGTATGCTATTTTCTCGAGAGAAGCCTCTAGTGGAAACTATGGCCCCTGGGTCTATCTAAATCATATTACTAAAACCCTAAAAATATTGCTGCCATTTTCATTTATTTATTTTATTTTGTATTTTTGTTTCTATCTATCTATCTATCATATACAATTTAATCTTGCAATTAACCACCGAGGGATTGACAACCCCTCGTTTACGTTGGGTGCAAGGATTTGTTGTTTGTGTGCAGGTGCTGCTAATGAGGTGTTGCGTGATTCTCCTACTAGTTCGATAACCTTAGTTTCATAACTGAGGGAAATACTTATCGCTACTGTGCTGCATCATCCCTTCCTCATCGGGGAAAATACCAACGCAAGCTACAAGTAGCAGGAAGAATTTCTGGCGCCGTTGCCGGGGAGACATCATCAACATCTATCAAGTACCTTTGCATAAACTCTCATCTCCTTGCATTTATTTTATTTGCCATTTGCCTCTCGTTTTCATCTCCCCCACTTCTAAAACGTTTTTACAAAAATACAAAAATATTTTTCATTTGCCTTTTTCTTGTTTGCTTGTTTGCTTGCTTGTTATCTTGTTTGCGTAGTCACGATGTCTCAAGAAAATACAAAATTGTGTGATTTTTCCAATACTAATAACAATGATTTTATTAGTACTCTGATTGCTCCTCCCGCCACTAGTGCGGAGACTTGTGGTATTAATGCCGCTTTGCTAAATCTTGTTATAAAACAACAATTTTCCAGTAGTCCTAATGAAGATGCCGCCTCCCATCTTAACACTTTCATAGAATTGTGTGACATGCAAAAGAAAAAAGATGTGGATAATGATATTTTGAAATTAAAATTATTCCCATTCTCATTACGGAATGGTGCAAAAATTTGGTTCTCATCTTTACCACGAGATAGTATCGATTCTTGGGATAGGTGTAAAGATGCTTTTATTACTAAGTATTTGCCTCCCGCGAAAATTATTTCTCTTAGAAATCAAATTATGAATTTCAAGAAACTTGATCACAAACATGTTGCCCAATCTTGGGAGAGGATGAAATTAATGATAAGAAATTGCCCTACTCATGGTTTAAATTTATGGATGATCATACAAAAAATTTATGGGGGATTGAATTTTGTTTCTAGAAATCTTTTAGATTCCGCCGCGGGTGGTACTTTTATGGAAATTACTTTGGGAGAAGCTACTAAATTTCTTGATAATATTATGGCAAATTATTCACAATGGCATACTGAAAGAACACCTACTAGTAAAAAGGTGAATTCTATTGAAGAAATTAGTACTTTGAGTGATAAAGTTGATGCGCTTATGAAATTGGTTGCTAGTAAAAATACTCATGTTGATCCTAATGATGTGCCATTGTCCACTTTGATTGAGAAAAATAATGATCCCGTAGATGTGAATTTTGTCTCGTGAAATAATTTTAATAATAATGCTTATAGAGGTAATTTCAACGCTAGACCGTTTCCTGGAAATTCCTCTAATAATTATGGCAATCCTTATGGTAATTCTTATAATAATAATAATAGGATGCCCTCTGATCTTGAAAGTAATATTAAATAATTTATTAATGCTCAAAAAGTTTTCAACAATACGATAGAAGAAAATTTGAGTAAACTTGATGATATGTCTAGGAGCATCGATAGAATTATTCATGATGTGGAAAATCTTAAGACTAAAATTTTGCCACCCAAAATTGATATTAGTGAATCAATTAAAGCTTTATATGTCTCCATGGATGAGAGTAAGAAAAGAACCGCTATGCTAAAAGCTAAACGAGAATTTTTAGAAAAAGCGATTCCTCCCAGTTTCTATCGTAGTAATGATGAGGATATTAAAATGATTGGTGTTTCATCTATTGATTCTTTGTTTAGCAATATAACACTTGATGAAAAGGGGACTAAAGAAGAGTCAACTTTAGCTAAAGAGCGTCCCCATAATTCGGAGGGTGAAAACCTTAATGAGAAAATTGCTAAAAGTGGGTTTGGAGAGGTAAAAACTTTAAATAGCGATGTGCCCACTCTCTTGGATTACAAAGATTTTAATTATGATAATTGTTCTTTGATTGAGTGCATTTCTTTGTTACAATCCATGTTAAATTCACCCAACGCTTATGAGCAAAACAAGGCTTTTACTAAACACATCGTAGAAGCAATGATGAAAGCGTTAGAAGAAAAGCTAGAACTAGAAATTTCAATTCCTAGAAAATTATATGATGAATGGGAACCCACCATTAAAGTTAAAATAAAAAATTATGAGTGCAATGCTTTATGTGATTTGGGTGCTAGCGTTTCCACAATTCCAAAATCTCTATGTGATGTGCTAGGTTTTACCAATATAGATGAATGTTCTCTTAATTTGCATCTTGCGGATTCTACTATTAAAAAACCAATGGGTAGAATTAATGATGTTCTTATTCTTACAAATAGAAATTTTGTGCCCGTTGATTTTATTGTTCTTGATATTGAATGCAATTCTTCTTGCCCCATAATACTTGGTAGACCGTTCTTACGAACTATAGGTGCCGTTATTGATATGAAAGAAGGGAATATAAAATTTCAGTTTCCATTAAAAAGGGTATGGAACATTTCCCTAGGAAAAGAATTAAAGCACCATATGAATCCATTATCAGGGCCACTTATGGAATCAACTTGAAAGATGACAATACTTGAAACTATGCATTATGCCTAGCTAGGGGCATAAAACAATAGCGCTTGTTGGGAGGCAACCCAATGAATAAAATAAAATTTTTCTGTTATTGTGTGTTTTCACTTTCATGCTACTGGTATGATTGTGTTTTTGTGTTTTTAATTAGTGTTTGTGCCAAGTAAAGCCTTTGGGATGATTTGGAAGATGGTATAATTGATGCTGTTTGGAAAACAGAAAGTTTTGCATCCAGTGCCCGAATTTTGTTTCTGTACTGGAGCTTCAGAAAAATCTGAAATTTTGACACAGTATTTCTTTATGAATTGCCCACGTTGTCCTAAGTTTTAAGAATTTTTGGAGTTACAGAAGTATGGCTTTTAAATAGATTGCTATAGACTGTTCTGTTTTTGACAGATTCTATTTTTGATGCACTACTTGCTTGTTTTGATGAATCTATGGATTGTATCGGGGGGTATAAGCCATGGTGAAGTTAGAGTACAGTAGGTATAATGCAAAAATAAAATATGAATGGGTTTGCAACAGTACTTAAAGTGGTGATTTATTTTGTTATACTAACGGATCTCACGAAGGTTTTGTTGAGTTTTGTGTGATTGAAGTTTTCAAGTTTTGGGTGAGATCACGATGGATGAAGGAATAAGGAGTAGCAAAAGCCTAAGCTTGGGGATGGCCGAGGCACCCCAAGGTAATATTCTAGGAAGACTCAAGCGTCTAAGCTTGGGGGTGGTCCGGAAGGCATCCCCTCTTTCTTCTACCAACCATCGGTAATTTTACTTGGAGCTATATTTTTATTCGTCACATGATATGTGTTTTGCTTGGAGCATCTTGTATTATATGAGTCTTTGCTTTGTTTGCTTTTTAGTTTGCCACAATCATCTTTGCTGAACACACCTATCCTGAGAGAGCCACACGTTTACCATCATTTGTTAGAATACTCTATGTGCTTCACTTAAATTTTTTAAGCTAGGCAGTTGCTCTAGTGCTTCACTTAAATCTTTTTGAGCACGGTGGTGGCTATATTTTGAACAAATGAACTCTCTTGCTTCACTTATATTATTTTGAGAGTTGATTGAAAATTTTGAAGAAATGAATTCTCATGCTTCACTTATATTATTTTGAGAATTGATAAGATTGAAATTTTGAAGAAATATTTGCACTCTCATGCTTCACTTAAATCTTTTTGTGAGTTGATAATAGTAATGGTAATTTGCACAAGATATGAATTTGGTCCCAAAGTGATGAATATTCAATAGGGATATAAATAAAAACTTTCATATAGATCATTGGATATGACAAGTGTGATTCCTTGCAATAGTTTGCGATATGGAAATGATAATATGTGAGTCATGTTAGTGAGTAATTGTGATTTAGTAAGAATATTAGTGTTAAGGTTTGTGATTCCCTATGCATGCATGTTAAGTCAATAGTTATGCAAAGAAATTATATCCTACTTATGGTGCATTATTCGGTGTTAGTTATGTTCAATGCATGTTTATGACCGTTTTCGTTTTTTGGTTGGTTGCTTCTCAATCTATTTGCTAGCCTTCATTTGTACTAAGCGGAAATACTGCTTGTGCATCCAAAATCCTTAAACCCAAGTTGTGCCAAATGAGTCCACTATATCTACCTATATGTGGTATTTCAATGCCGTTCTAAGTAAATTTGCGTGTGCCAACTCTAATTTTCAAAATAATTTTTCCATTTTGTGTGCCCGTACCGCTCATGAAGCGGCAGGGGGTGGCCATTATTTTCCATGCTAGATGTGTTATTCTCACGATGAGTGTTTATTCACTTGTCATTGCACGAGAGAGTGGCTGGTAATAGGGATGCCCAGTCCCACAATGAAATCAAAATTTATAACAACAAAATTCCTTGGAAAGTGTTGGTATGGAGGGCACCCGTGGATACGGCTAGCCATGGATTGTGAAAGAATGGTGGAAAGGAAATAAACTTTACTTTCTGTTTGGGAACCGCCTATGATGTGTCTAGCATGGAAAATATTGGGAATTCTCGGTCGTTTTCGTTGACAGGAAAAAGCACGACTCTCAAAATATTTTTATCTCTTTAATTTCAGCTTTGAGCTCTGGCACATTTGACAAATCTCTACTTCCCTCTACGAAGGGCCTATCTATTTACTTTTATGCAATTTTTATTTTATTTGAGTCTCCATCTTCTCTTACAAAAGCACCAACTAGACAGCACTATTATCATACTTGTGCATTGGATGTAGCTAATATTTGAGTGTGTTTCATGAATGGATCAATGATTGAGCATAATGGGCTAGGGATAACTTTCTTTAGCGTTGATATTTTGAAAGACATGGTTGCTTGTTAGCATGCTTGAGTATTTATATTTTCATGTCAAAGTATAGACTATTGCTTTGAATCATTTAAGTCCAATGTCCATGCTAGAAAAGAAAAGAATATGTGATGAATATGATAGGCAGCATTCCACATCAAAAATTCTGTTTTTATCATTTACCTACTCAAGGACGAGCAGGAATTAAGCTTGGGGATGCTGATACGTCTCCAACGTATCTATAATTTTTTTTATTGTTCCATGCTATTATATTATCAATCTTGGATGTTTTTATATGCATTTACAGCAATTATATATCCTTTTTGGAGACTAACCTATTAACTTAGTGCCCAGTGCCAGTTGTTGTTTTCTGCCCTGTTTTTGTTTTACAGAAAATCAATACCAAACGAAGTCCAAATGCCACGAAACTTTTTGGAGATTTTTTTCTGGACAAGATAAACACTAGAAGCTTCGGGAGAAGACCAGACGCCAGAGGAGGTGGCCACGAGCCACCAGGGCGCGCCTTGGGGGGCAGGCGTGCCCTGGTGCCTCGTGGGCCCCCCTTTGCTCCGTTTGACCTAATTCCACGACTATAAATTCAGGAAAAATCAGAAACCCTCAGGGGAGTCCACGAAATACTTTTTCCGCCGCCGCAAGTTTCTGTTCTCGAGATATCCCATCTGGAGGCCTTCTCCGGTACTCCGCCGGAGGGGGAATCGATCACGGAGGGGCTCTACATCAACCTTGCTACCCTTCCGATGATGAGTGAGTAGTTTACCACAGACCTTCGGGTCCATAGGCAATAGCTAGATGGCTTCTTCTCTCTTTTTGATCTTCAATACAATGTTCTCCTCGATGTTCTTGGAGTTCTATCCGATGTAATCACTTTTTGCGGTGTGTTTGTTGGGATCCGATGAATTGTGAGTTTATGATCAGATTATCCATGAAATTATTTGAGTCTTTGCTGCACTCTTTTATGCATGATTATTATAGCCTCGTATTTCTTCTCCGATCTATTGATTTGGTTTGGCCAACTGAGTTGATTTATCTTGCCATGGGAAGAGGTGCTTTGTAATGGGTTCGATCTTGCGGTGCTCAATCCCAGTGATAGAAAGGGACATGACACGTATGTATCATTGCTATTAAGGGTAAAAATATGGGGTTTATTCATATGTGAGTTTATCTTGTCTACATCATGTCATCGTTCTTAAGGCGTTACTCCGTTCATTATGGACTTAATACACTAGATCCATGCTGGATAGTGGTCGATGTGTGGAGTAATAGTAGTAGATGCAGGTAGGAGTCGGTCTACTTGTCTCGGATGTGATGCCTATATACATGATCATTGCCTTGGATATCGTCACGATTATTTGCTTTTATATCAATTGCCCAACAGTAATTTGTCTACCCACCGTATGTTATTTTCTCGAGAGAAGCCTCTAGTGAAAACTATGGCCCCCGGGTCTATCTAAATCATATTACTAAAACCCTAAAAATATTGCTGCCATTTTCTTTTATTTATTTATTTTTGTATTTTTGTTTCAATCTATCTATCTATCATATACAATTTAATCTTGCAATTGACCGCTGAGGGATTGACAACCCCTCGTTTGCGTTGGGTGCATGGATTTGTTGTTTGTGTGCAGGTGCTGCTAACGAGGTGTTGTGTGATTCTCCTACTGGTTCGATAACCTTGGTTTCATAACTGAGGGAAATACTTATCTCTACTGTGTTGCATCATCCCTTCCTCTTCGGGGAAAATACCAACGCAAGCTACAAGTAGCAGAGGGTTGACTGGTTCGAGTGCGGGGTGGGGCTGACTTCGCTGGAGAATAACAAGAGGTGTGTGGGGTAGAGGGATGGCCTGGCCATAGTTTTAGGTTGCGATGGGGCGGCGATGCGTGTGCGGCAGCACAGCCAGCTGTGGGAGGCGGGAGCAGGCGGTCCCGCCAGTGCTGGTTTGGTTTTGGCGGCTGGAGGAAGAAGAGACTGAAGAAACACGACAGATGTTGGATGTCAATCCAACGGTCAACGTTGGCAGAATCGTTTGTTGACTAAGCCGACACCACGTTGCATACGTTTTTCGCAAGAAAAGAAAAAGTGGGCTTGTTCGCCAGATAACATTCCTGAAACTGCCACCGTTTGATCTTGCGTCACAACTAAAACTGCCAGGAAAATGCGTTCGTTTGACATCCTCCTCCCAGGGAACGTTCGCTAGATAACATTCCCGAAAATCAAAGACTTGAGAAGGTGTACAGAACAAGCTAGTCTGGCAGTAAAGAGATGTTCCTGACTGTTAGAAAAAAGAGAGACGTGGTGCTGTAACTGGTTCGAATCCAAACCTAGACTATATATAGTGTTATACTACTCTGCAAGTAATGAAACTGACATATTGAATGTTTGCTTCTCCTCTTCTCTAGTTACTCTGCCTAGCTTCAGAAGCTCCGGCCACAGCAACCATGTCCGCTGGCTCGTCCACCTGCTCTTCAGCAGGGAATCGAGCCAACAACCAGATATGCGTGAAGTCGCCACCCGTACCACCGCCTGTGGGTCTCATCACGCCCCCACTGGCACACTCACCGCAGCCGGGTGCTCATCGCACCCCGCTGCCGTTGGTGTGGTGCCACTGCTGCAAATCACGCAGAGTCATCCATCGCGTCTCAACTACAACCCTCAACCCTGGCCGAGTCTTCTACAAATGCCCAAATCATGGGGTAATATGGTCAAGTTGTTCGCTTGCTTTCAGTTGCTGAATTTATTTTTTAAGAGTTTGGTTGATGATCTTCGAATTTGATTCATGCAGAAAAGGGAGGATTCTTGTGATTTGTATTTCTGGGAAGTTGCAGATGTGGGGGAATGGAACTACGCGGATTATTTGGTTAGCCGACGAATCCCAATACCAGCAGGCTGGGGTGTTGGACAAGTAACTGAAGGAACGGAAAAATAGGAAGATGCAGAGCAGAAGGTTAAAGACGATGCAGTTCATCAGATCATTGCCAAGCAACAGCTGGTGAACAGCCTTGGCAGCAATGAGGAGATGAAAGAGCTTGTGAAGATAATGGGTGATACGTCTCCAACGTATCTATAATTTTTTATTCTTCCAGGCTATTATAGTATCAATCTTGGATGTTTTTATATGCAATTGTATGCAATTATATATCATTTTTTAGGACTAACCTATTAACCCAGTGCCTAGTGCCCGTTGCTGTTTTCTGCTTGTTTTTGGCTTTTCAGAAAAACAGTACCAAATGAAGTCCAAATGCCATGAAACTTTTTGGAGATTTTTTTCTGGACAAAAGAAACCTGGGAAGCTTCGGGAGGAGGCCAGAAGCCTCACAGAGGCTTCACAAGGCACTAGGGCGCGCCCGGGGGGCGCCGTGCTACCTTGTGGGGCCCACGTGACTCCGTTTGACCTAATTCCACTTCTATAAATTCACAAATATTGGGAAACCCCCAGAGAGCCAGAAGAGAAAACATTTCCGCCACCGCATGCCTCTGTTCTTCTGTGATCCCATCTGGAGGCCTTTTCCAGTACTCTGCCGGAGGGGGAATCGATCACGGAAGGCTTCTACATCAACTTTGCTGCCCTTCCGATGATGTGTGACTAGTTTACCACAGACCTATGGGTCCATAGCTAGTAGCTTGATGGCTTCTTCTCTCTCTTTGATCTACAATACAATGTTCTCCTCGATGTTCTTGGAGTTCTATCCGATGTAATCTTCTTTTGCGGTGCGTTTGTTGGGATCCGATGAATTGTGAGTTTATGATCAGATTATTCATGAGAAATATTTGAGTCTTCTCTGAACTCTTTTATGCATGATTGTTATAGCTTTGTATTTCTCTCCGATCTATCGGTTTAGTTTGGCGTACTAGATTGATTTATCTTGCAATGGGAGAGGTGCTTTGTGATGGGTTCAATCTTGCGGTGCTCAATCCCAGTGACAGAAAGGGACATGACACGTATTTGTATTGTTGCCATTAAGGATAAAAAAGATGGGGTTTATTCATATTGCTTGAATTTGCTTCTCTACATCATGTCATCTTGCTTAAGGCATTACTCTGTTTCATACTTAATACCCTAGATGCATGCTGGATAGCGGTCGATGGGTGGAGTAATAGTAGTAGATGCAGGCGGGAGTCGGTCTACTTGTCTTGGACGTGATGCCTATATACATGATCATTGCCATGAATCCGTCATAATTATTTTCTTTTCTATCAATTGCCCAACGGTAATTTGTTTACCCACCGTATGTTTATGTGCTCAAGAGAGAAGCCTCTAGTGAAAACTATGGTCCCCGGGTCTATCTTTATTACTCCCTCCGTTCCTTGATATAAGGTGTATAGATTTTTGAGAAAAAATCCGAAATATAAGGTGTATTGCGTTGCACCACTCATTTGGATATTTTTTTAGGGATTTGATTACATTTCCTTATATCAGGCAAGCTCCTCTATTTTCTGTTGTCAATTAGTCAGGTGTAATCTCACCCAAAACTTGTGAAATTTTCCCTCCACGTGCGTTCTTTAATTTCCGTGCCAAAAACTATACACCCTATATTTAGGAACTGAGGGAGTATATAAAAAACCTAAAAATACCTTGCTGCAATTTATTTACTTTTATTTTAATTAGTAGTTTAGTTTATCTATTTACCTCGATAAGATTTAATCCTTGCAAATAACCGCTAAGAGGATTGACAACCCTCTTATTTGCGTTGGGTGCAAGTGTTTGCTCTTGTGTGTGTAGGTGCGCTTAATGGAATTTTGCTTGGTTCTCCTACTAGATTGATAACCTTGGTTCTTAACTAAGTGAAATACTTATCTCTACTGTACTGCATCATCCTCTCCTCTTCGGGGAAATACCAACACAGACTACAAGTAGCAGGAAGAATTTCTGGCGCCGTTGCCGGGGAGACATCATCAAAATTACCAAGTACATTTGCACAAATTATCATTCACTTGCATTTACTTTATTTACCTTTTGTTTTCATTTGCCTCTCGTTTTCATCTCCCCTACTTCTAATTTTTTTTACAAAAACACAAAAATATTTTATTTGCTTGTTTTCTAGTTTACTTGCTTTGCTTGAAACTATTATCATGTCTGAATTTGAAAAAGTTATGGTTGAAAGTGCTAGTGAGGATAGTGGTAGTGAATCTCTTGGGGATAAAACACATTCTTTTGATCTTAATCATGACCCCCCGGAGACTAACTCCCCCTCTAATTTCAAAACTAATGTCTATCATGTGGGAAGTGGTAATATTATTGGGAAAAACCTTATTCTGGAATTCTTTAATTGCGCGGGAGTTATACCAATAATTAATGAATCCATTCTTGATAAAAAAAATTGCTATGTGGATGCTATTGCAATGCTTGTGGTTAAATTAGAAAGAAAAATTTTACATATCCATCCCGCCTTACAAAAGATATTTTATGAACTCCCCAACATCCACAATCCTAGGGCTAAGAAAATTCCTACTATAATCCTTATGCATGAATTTGATTACATTATCCGAGAAGCTAGGGATATTTTCTCCTTTTACAAAATAAAATTTGAGCATCCTCCTATAGAGGAGATTCTTCATGATAAGGATATTATTCGTAGGTTGGAATCTAAAGATTATTTTGCTTATGGTAAAAATATTAGAAGAAGAGTTCCATACGCCGAAGTAATTAAAACTATGTACCACCATGCTTGTGATAAATCTGAATGGGTTACTAAAGGAATTTATGAGGGATTTAGTGAAGAATGGTTCGAGAGTACGGCTAGAGATCCTATTGATGATGAGATACATGTTTTGTATGAGGATGTTTATGGTGATGATCCTGAGTTTGAAGTTATGAATGTTAAGGTTACCAATCAAAGCCCCTTCAATTACCTAAGCTCACCCAATAGAAAATAAGAGCATGAGAGTAGAGAATTAATGAGAAAAGTTTTGGAAGATTTAATCAAAAAGGACTTGGGGATGAAGGATGACAACACTTGAAACTATGCATTATGCCTAGCTAGGGGCATAAAACAATAGCGCTTGTTGGGAGGCAACCCAATGAATAAAATAAATTTTTGCTTTTACCTACTGTTCTTGAGTGTTTTCATGATTATAACTTCTGTTATGATATTGTTTTTATGTTTTAATTAGTGTTTGTGCCAAGTAATGCCTTTGGGATGATTTGGAAGATAGTATAATTGATGCTGTTTGGAAAACAGAAAGTTTTGCGTCCAGTGCTGGAATTTTAATTCTGTACTGGAGCATCAGAAAAATCTGAAATTTTTACACAGTATTGGTACATGAATTTCCCACGTTGTCCTAAGTTTTCAAAAAAATTAGAGTTACAGAAGTATGGCTTTTAAATAGATCTTTACAGGCTGTTCTGTTTTAGACAGATTCTGTTTTTGTTGCATAGTTTGCTTATTTTGATGAATCTATGGATCGTATCGGGGGGTATGAGTCATGGAGAAGTTGTAGTACAGTAGCATTATGCCAATATTAAATATGAATCAATTTACTACAGTACCTAAAGTTAAATATTTGTTTTTTATACTAACGGATCTCCAAGGTTTCTTTTGAGTTTTGTGTGCTGAAGTTTTCAAGTTTTGGGTGAGACTACGATGGACAAAGGAATAAGGAGTGGCAAGAGCCTAAGCTTGGGGATGCCCAAGGAACCCCAAGGTAATATTCAAGGAAGACTCAAGCGTCTAAGCTTGGGGATGCCCCGGAAGGCATCCCCTCTTTCGTCTACAATCTATCGGTAACTCACTTGGAGCTATATTTCTATTCATCACATGATATGTGTTTTACTTGGAGCGTCTTGTGAAATAGTTTGTTTGCTTTTTAGTTTGTCACAATCATCTTTTCTAAACACACCTTTTTGAGAGGGACACACATTATTCGTGATTTGTTAGAATACTCTATGTGCTTCACTTATATCTTTTGAGCTAGGCAGTTGCTCTAGTGCTTCACTTATATCTTTTAGAGAACGGCGGTGATGATATTTTAAAGAAATAGTTGCACTCGCATGCTTCACTTATATCTTTTTGAGAGTCTCATGATAGCAATGCTAATATGCACGGGTTATGAATTTGGTCCTGATATGATAGGTATTCAAGAGGGATATAATAAAAACTTTCATGTAGATCACTGAATATGATAAATTTGATTCCTTGCAATAGTTTTGCGATATTAAGATGGTAATATGGGGAGGTACTAGTAGATAATTGTGGTTTAGTAAGAATAATTGTGTTAAGGTTTGTGATTCCTGAAGCATGCACGTATGATATGTCGTTATGCTAAGAAGTTGGAGCATGATTTATTCTTGATTGTCTTCTTTGTGTGGCGGTTGGGGGGGCGCGATGGTTAACTCCTACCAACCTCCCCCCCCCTAGGGGCATGCACAGTAGTACTTTGCTTCGGGGGCTAATAAACTTTCGCAATAAGTGTGTGAGTTCTTTATGACTAAGGTGAGTCCATGGATTATACACACTCTCACCCTTCCGCAATTTGCTAGCCTCTTTGGTACCGTGCATTGCCCTTTCTCACATCGAGAGTTGGTTCGAACTTCGCCGGTGCATCCAAAACCCGTGATATGGTACGCTCTATCACACATAAGCCTCTTTATATCTTCCTCAAAACAGCCACCATACCTACCTATCATAGCATTTCCATAGCCATTCCGAGATATATTGCCATGCAACTTCCACCGTTCCGTTTTTATGACACACATCGTCATTGTCATATTGCTTTGCATGATCATATAGCTGACATAGTATTTGCGGCTCAGCCACCGTTCATCATTTTCATACATTTTATGCTAGCATCATTGCACATCCTGGTACATTGCCAGAGGCATTCATATAGAGTCATATTTTTGTTCTAGTATCGAGTTGTAAGTAAATAGAGGTGTGATGATCATCATTACTAGAGCATTGTCCCAGTGAGGAAAGGATGATGGTGGCTATGATTCCCCCACAAGTCGGGATGAGACTCCGGACGGAAAAAAAAGAGGCGAAAAAGAGCCATGAAAAAAAGAAAAAAAGAAAAATATATATAAAGAAAAAAAGAGAAGAAAAAAAAGGGAAAAAAGAAATAAAATAAAATAAAATAAATGAGAGAAAAAGAGAGAAGGGGCAATGTTACTATCTTTTTCCACACTTGTGCTTCAGAGTAGCACCATGTTTTTCATATAGAGAGTCTCCTATTTTGTCACTTTCATATACTAGTGGGAATTTTTCATTATAGAACTTGGCTTGTATATTCCGATGATGGTCTTCCTCAAATGCCTGAGGTCTTCATGAGCAAGCAAGTTGGATGCACACCCACTTAGTTTTCATGTTGAGCTTTCATACACTTATATCTCTTAGTGCATCCGTTGCATGGCAATCCCTACTCCTCGCATTGACATCAATTGATGGGCATCTCCATAGCCCGTTGATTAGCCTCGTTGATGTGAGCCTTTCTCCATTTTTGACTTCTCCTATTTATCTCTATCACCATACTCTATTCCACCCATAGTGCTATATCCATGGCTTGCGCTCATGTATTGAGTGGGACTTGAAAAAGCTGAAGCGCGTTAAAAAGTATGAACCAATTGCTTGGCTAAAACCGGGGTTGTTCATGATAAATACTTTGTGTGAAGAAGATGGATCATGATAGGATTATATGATTTGATAGGGATAACGTTCTTTAGCATTTTTATTTTGAAAGACATGATTGTTTGCTAGTATGCCTGAGTATTGATGTCTTTATATCAAATTATAGACTATTGCTTTGAATCATTTGGATCTGATTATTCATACCGTAAGAGAGAGATTACATGATGAAACATGATAGGTAGCATTCCACATCAAAAATTCTATTTTTATCATTTACCTACTCGAGGACGAGCAGGAATTAAGCTTGGGGATGCTTGATACGTCTCCAACGTATCTATAATTTTTTATTGTTCCATGCCATTATAGTATCAATCTTGGATATTTTTATATGCAAGTATATATAATTTTTTGGGACTAACCTATTAACCTAGTGCCTAGTGCTAGTTGCTGTTTTCTGCTTGTTTTTGGCTTTTCAGAGAAACAGTACCAAATGAAGTCCAAATGCCACGAAACTTTTTGGAGATTTTTTTCTGGACAAAAGAAACCTGGGAAGCTTCGGGAGGAAGCCAGAAGCCTCATAGAGTTTCACAAGGCACTAGGGAGCGCTCCAGGGGGGTGCGCCATGCTACCTTGTGGGGCCCACGTGACTCCGTTTGACCTAATTCCACTTCTATAAATTCACAAATATGAGAGCCAGAAGAGAAAACCTTTCCGCCGCCGCAAGCCTCTGTTCTTCCGCGATCCCATCTGGAGGCCTTTTTCGGTACTCTGCCGGAGGGGGAATCGATCACGGAAGGCTTCTACATCAACCTTGCTACCCTTCCGATGATGTGTGAGTAGTTTACCACAGACCTACGGGTCCATAGCTAGTAGCTAGATGGATTCTTCTCTCTCTTTGATCTTCAATACAATGTTCTCCTCGATGTTCTTGGAGTTCTATCCGATGTAATCTTCTTTTGCGGTGTGTTTGTTGGGATCCGATGAATTGTGAGTTTATGATCAGATTATTCATGAGAAATATTTGGGTCTTCTCTGAACTCTTTTATGCATGATTGTTATAGCTTTGTATTTCTCTCCGGTCTATCAGTTTAGTTTGGCGTATTAGATTGATTTATCTTGCAATGGGAGAGGTGCTTTGTGATGGGTTCAATCTTGCGGTGCTCAATCCCAGTGACAGAAAGGGACATGACACATATTTGTATTGTTGCCATTAAGGATAAAAATATGGGGTTTATTCATATTACTTGAATTTGCTTCTCTACATCATGTCATCTTGCTTAAGGCGTTACTCTGTTTCATACTTAATACCCTAGATGCATGCTGGATAGCAGTCGATGGGTGGAGTAATAGTAGTAGATGCAGGCAGGAGTCGGTCTACTTGTCTCGGACGTGATGCCTATATACATGATCATTGCCATGAATCCATCATAATTATTTGCTTTTCTATCAATTGCCCAACAGTAATTTGTTTACCCACCGTATGTTTATGTGCTCAAGAGAGAAGCCTCTAGTGAAAACTATGGTCCCCGGGTCTATCTTTATTATATAAAAAACCTAAAAATACCTTGGTGCAATTTATTTACTTATATTTTAATTAGTAGTTTAGTTTATCTATTTACCTCGATAAGATTTAATCCTTGCAAATAGCCGCTAAGAGGATTGACAACCCTCTTATTTGCGTTGGGTGCAAGTGTTTGCTCTTGTGTGTGCAGGTGCGCTTAACGGAATTTTGCTTGGTTCTCCTACTGGATTGATAACCTTAGTTCTTAACTGAGGGAAATACTTATCTCTATTGTACTGCATCATCCTCTCCTCTTCGTGGAAATACCAACGCAGACTACAAGTAGCAATGGGCAAGATCATTGTGCTCTGTAGGATGATTGTCTCTTTATTTGCAGTGTATATAGCACTCGTGATGTATTCAATGGCTCTGACATGAGCACTTTGCTGAAACTAGTAATGAATGAAACCAATTTAGCAGGATGGGCGTCTAGTGTTGTGAACATCTAATGATTTCTATATTAACGAGAATTGGGGGCATCCCCTTTTGCTAATAAATAAATAAGCAGAGGACCTGTCGATTCAGCTTTGTTCCCATTGCAAGACGTTCAGCAAATTGCAGTCCAACAGCAAACTATCATCAGCTACATTTGCGGTTGTACAATCATCAAATACAAGTTTCACAGCAAAATATGAGTACTAGTAAACAACAATTTCATCATGTTTCAGTCGTCATACAATCACCAAACACAAATCAACAAACATAATAAGTGATGTTCTCACTGAAAAACTACTTCATCATGTTTCAATTGTCATAGCAAACACAATTTAACAGAGTAGATAATAAGTCGTCTTCTCACAGGCAAATACGACAAAAGCAATCTAATCATCATCCGCAGCAGCAGCGTCGACATCTTCACCATGTGTGTCAGTCTGAATCGTAATTCCCCCCAGTGTCTTCTTCTTCTTCAGCATCAATGTCCTCGAACGTTGGCTTCTTATTGATCAACTCATCTACTTCCACAGCCTGACAGGCAATCTTTTCTCCAGCCTTATTGATGTGATGGTCTGCAAACATATCATAAACATCTGTGGAATCCTCTACATCAGCAGCAGTGTAAGCATCAACTTGTTGTGCAACTTCATTAAACGAATTCCTCTGCTCAAACTTTTGCAATACTCTCCAGTGTTGGTTACGTGCATATGTGTCTTCCAAGAAAAATATCTGTGTTGCTTGATTTGCCAAAATATAAGGCTCGTCGGTGCGGTACGCCGCCTTGACATTGATGGATGTGAAATAATCATCAGCTTTGGGTTTCTAGATCCTGGTAAACTGGTTATACCAACGATAGTAAAACAGAACCACGCACTGATGAACCTCGAAACTGGAGATATAGTGCAACTGAACAATGTCTGTTATGTTAGCATACACTTCAGTTGTCACTTTCTTGTGCGTATCCGTGCTCATGACGGCACTGTTTTGTGTCTTCCTGCCTTCGTCGCGTGCAAGGGTGTTGTAGCGCACATCTCCAACAACACAAGATGCATAATGTCTTACCCGAGTATCAGGACCCATTGCTAGTGCGTAAAGGGTATCACTAACTGCCTGCCCCTCCTCCCGCATCTCCTTAACCTATGGTTAGAAAATAGACAAGCTGATCATCTTATGTACTCTATATATTAAAAAAACTGACAGTGCAATTCAAAAGCTTACACGGCTCTTCAACCATTTCGCAAATCCTTCCCTAACCCGTTTGTCAATGTTTCTTGGATTTTGTGCCAGTAACTCCTCTTCGTAGATGCTGCAGAACATAGTGATCGCGTCAAACATCTAAATATATAAGAATGTGCTGCAAGTTTAGTAGATTACGATGTATAAGCTGCAGTACTTAGCACTTACTCGATATAAGGTAGAATCTCAGGACAGTTATTCAACACATACCAAACCATTTTGTCCAAATCTTTAGGTTTGTCATCTTGTCGACTCTTCCCTGTTACTCGAACAGTCGGATCGAAAACATTGAGCTTAGGATTTTTTTTCGCCCACCTTTTTGCTAGGCTGATCAGCTGTTTCAATGTATCTTGAGCAGAATGTCAACACTTCTGTAGCAATGTAGGCCTTTGCAATGGAACCCTCAGGTCTAGCTCTGTTCCTAACATAGCCTTGAAAGTGCCTAGCCGCCTTTCAATAGGGTACATCCATCCCTACTGTACTGGACCTCTAAGTAGTGCCTCATCAGGTAGATGAACAGCCAAATGCACCATCACATCAAAGAAGGCTGGAGGATATATCTTCTCAACGTCGCATAGGATAGTTGGTATCCTTTCTTTAAGACGCTTCACAGCATCTATCCTGATATTTCTACTGCAGAGTTCCCTGAAGAATTATCCCAACTCTGCAACTGCTCTGTATAAGTCAGGGCGGCCCAATCCTCTAAGAAGAACAGGTAAAACCCTTTGAAGTAGGACGTGGTAGTCATGAGTTTTCAACCCTTGTACCTTAGTTCCATCTGCACTGATTCTCCTTTCAGGGTTGGAAGCAAATCCATGTGGGAATCTCACACGTGACAGGACCTTGCAGAATTCTTTTCTTTTTTGCTTGTCCAAGACGTACACAGCTGGTGCCATATCCCGTGATTCACCAGTGCTATCCACCTGCAAATCAGATCTGATACCCAGGTGTGTCAAATCAATCCTAGATTTTAAGGTATCTTTTGTCTTGCCTTCAATATTAAGAAGTGTGCCGATAATGCTGTCACATATATTTTTCTCGATGTGCATCACATCAAGATTATGCCTCAGATCCAAATCTTTCCAATACTCCAAGTCCCACAAAGTGGACCTGCGGGTAAACAATAATCTCTTTTCTGCCTTGCCACACTTCCTTTTTGGACTACCATTATCGGGATGGTTTCCTGGTGTAATATGCATGACCTTCTGTAATTCCTCCTGCAACTCATCGCTGGTGGGCCTCTCTGGTGCATCACGGTTTTCATGACTTGCTATGAACACAGGTTTTCGGTATTTTCTAAGATGCGGCTTGTCCTTGTCAAGGAAACGGCGGTGTCCAATGTAACAGACCTTGCTAAGTATTGGGTATGACAGCGGATTCTTGTCACGGCGAACACATGCATTGTAACCATGTGTCGTTCGCCCTGACATAGTGCCCAATGCTGGATAATCATGGATGCACCAAATTATAACAGCATGCAGAATGAAATCAGCTGGTGGGTTGCTATATAGGTCTCGAGTGAGAACACCCTGATGTCTACTACACAACTTATTCGTGTAGACTCGTGTTGGGCCTCCAAGCGCAGAGTTTTGTAGGACAGTAGCAATTTTCCCTCAAGTGGATGACCTAAGGTTTATCAATCCGTGGGAGGCGTAGGTTGAAGATGGTATCTCTCAAACAACCCTGCAACCAAATACAAGAAATCTCTTGTGTCCCCAACACACCCAATACAATGGTAAATTGTATAGGTGCACTAGTTCGGCGAAGAGATGGTGATAAAAGTGTAGTATGGATAGTACGTATAGGTTTTTGTAATCTGAAAATATAAAAACAGCAAGGTAGCAAGTAACAAAAGTGAGCACAAACGGTATTGCAATGCTTAAAAACAAGGCCTAGGGTTCATACTTTCGCTAGTGCAATCTCTCAACAATGCTAACATAATTGGATCATATAATCATCCCTCAACGTGCGACAAAGAATCACTCCCAAGTTCCTATTAGCGGAGAACATAAGATATAAATTGTTGTAGGGTATGAAACCACCTCAAAGTTATCTTTTCCGATCAATCTATTGAGCCATCCCTATAAGTGTCACGAATAGCCCTAGAGTTCGTACTAAAATAACACCATATGAAACACATCAACCAACCCTAATGTCGCCTAGATACTCCAATGTCACCACAAGTATCTGTGAGTTGATTATTCGATATGCATCAAACAACTTTCAAGGAGCACCCCAAAGTTTCTATCGGAGAAAAGATAATGAAAACGTTCATCAACCCATATGCATAGATTACCCCAATGTCACCGCGGGAATCTGCGAGTTGAGTGCCAAAACATATATCATGTGAATCAATATAATACCCCATTGTCACCACGGGTATTCATATGCAAGACATACATCAAGTGTTCTCAAATCTGAAATATTCAATCCGACAATAATGAAACCTCAAAGGGGAAAGATTCGATTCATCACAACAAAGATAGAGAGGGAAGAAACACCATATGATCCAACTATATTAACAAAGCTCGCGATACATCAAGATCATGCCAAATCAAGAACACGAGAGAGAGAGAGATCAAACACATAGCTACTGGTACAAACCCTCAGCCCCGAGGGTGAACTACTCCCTCCTCGTCATGGAGACCGCCGGGATGATGAAGATGGCCTCTGGTGATGCTTTCCCCCCTCCGGCAGGGTGCCGAAAAAGGGCTGTAGATGAGATCGTGGAGGTACAGAGGCTTGCGGCGGCGTAAAAACTCATCTAGGTTAACTTTCGGGGGTTTCTGAATATATATATATATATATGATTTTTTGGCGTTGGAATCACGCGAAGAGGGGTCACAGGGGGGCCACGAGGCACCAGGGCGCGCCTAGGGGGGTGCTGCGCCCTGGTGGCTCGTGGAGCCCTTGTGGGTCTTCTGGCCTCCTCCCGAAGCTTCTAGTGTCTCTTATGTTCCAGAAAAAATCGTCAAAAAGTTTCGCTGCATTTGGACTTCATTTGATATAGATTTTCTGGAAAACCAAAAACAAGCAGAAAACAGCAACTGGCACTGGGCACTAGGTCAATATGTTAGTCCATGAAAAGCCATATAAAAGTGCACCAAAATCATACAAAACTATAATAAACATGGCATGAATACTTCATAAATTATAGATACGTTGGAGACGTATCAGCATCCCCAAGCTTAACTCCTGCTCGTCCTCGAGTAGGTAAATGATAAAAGAAATAATTTACGAAGTGTGAATGCTAGCATAGTGCATAAGTTTTATCAATGATAATTTCAATCACTTTTTCTAGCATTAATATATATCATAATCAGTAGCTCATCTCATAAAACTTCTCATGATCAAGTAGCAAGCTATTCACATGTTTAAAGTATAGGCCATAAACTTTCTTGAAAACTAATAAACTATGTTCTCAGTCATCAAACAATTGCAATTCATCTTATTTTCAGGAAGGGTCTATGTAAGAGCTTTGATCTAGCAAATTCCACATACTCAACCATCATTTAGTCTTCCATGATTGCTGACACTCAAAGCATATTTTTAGAACAAACCGTTTCAGTCAAACACATAGCAAGATAGGGGCTTAATGTTTCGCCTCCCAACTTATTTATCTCAGGGATAATGTCAACAATAATAACTCATGATCACCTATATTCAACTGGATATATGTGCCTGGATCATTCCCTACCACATAATGCTTGCCAACTAAAGAATAAATAGAGCGGAATAGGGATGAACATTAATGACTCTTGCATAAAAGTAAATACAGAAAAGTAAATGCATAAAAGTAAAAGATAGGCCCTTCGCAGAGGGAAGCAGAGGTTGTCATGCGCTTTTTGTTGTTGGATGCACAAGCCCTTAATGCAAAGGAACGTCACGTTATATTGCCCCTTGTGATAGCAACCTTTATTATGCAGTCTGTCGCTTTTATTTCTTTACCATCACAAGTTCGTACAGCGCTTATTTTCCCTTACAATAAAATATCATACATATTTTAGGAGCAAATTTTATTGCTTTATGCACCGATGACAACTTACTTGAAGGATCTTATTCAATCCATAGGTAGATATGGTGAACACTCATGGGAAGAAACTGGGTTTAAGGGTTTTTTGGATGCACAAGTAGTATCTCTACTTAGTACGAATTTTTGGCTAGCAAAAGATCCTAAGCAAGCACCACATGTTAGAGGATCCATGACAATATAACTTCTATGTGAATATAAACAAACATAACTCATTACGTTGTCTTCCTTGTCCAACGTCAACTACTTGATCAAGCTTGAAAATAACTAATGGGGGCTCACAATCATAGAAGATGTCCAAGATAGTATATTTATATGTGAAATTTCTCTTCCTTCAAAATTCTTTCATGAATTGTTCAAGTGACCAATGCTATGTTTGTTAACTTTCAATAAATTTTACCACTTATACTTCTTGTATGTGAAGTCACTACTCCCCATGGGACAAGCATATGAAGCATATAAATTTTAAATTTATGATATTCAATTCATTTCAACAATTTACTCATACGATATAAGTGAAGCACAAGAGTAAATGACAAACTACTCCAAAAAGATATAAGTGAAGATCAAATGAGTAGTTAAGTAAATAGGTAGCTATGTGAGGACTCTCTCTCATTTAAAAATTTCAGATCTTATTATTTTATTCAAACAGCAAGAAAAACAAAATAAAATGACATTCCAAGGACAGCACATATCATGTGAAGAAGCAAAAACTTAGGCTCAACCAAAACTGACCGATAGTTGTTGAAGAAGAAAGGTGGGATGCCTACCAGGGCATCCCCAAGCTTAAATACTTGAGACTTCTTGAAATATTAACTTGGGATGCCTTGGGCATCCCCAAGCTTGAGCTCTTGTGTCTCCTTAATTCCTCTCATGTCATGGCTTCCCTAAATCTTAAAAACTTCATCCACACAAAACTCAATAAGAACTCGTGAGATAAGTTAGTATAAATCAACTCAAAACCTTAACATTCTCTACTGTAGCAAATCACTAAAATTATAATTAAACATTGCATACTAAATGCCTTTTCATATTTAATACTCCTATCCTCAAATAGAAACATTAAACACGCAAACATATGCAAACAATGCAACAATAACAGCAATCTGCCAAAACAGAACAGTCTTTAAAGGGTGAATAAGAATCCATACTTCCCTAACTCCAAAAATTCTGAAAAATTACCACATGACACAGAACTCATGCATTCTTACTGTGTAAAAATTTCAGATTTTCATCATGTTCTGTCTATTCAGGAATATTCTGGACATAACAGAAAACTTTCTGTTTTCAAACAGCAACACATGAACTTGCAAACTGAGCATGGTAAAGGCTATAATTCGCATTTTATTGAACTAAAAGATACAAAACATGATTATTGATAACAGCAAGCAAATATCAACAGAAGAAAATGATGCTCCAAGCAAAACTCATATTATGTGACGAATAAAAATATAGCTCCGAGTGAGGTTACCGATAGTGTTGAAGACGAAAGAGGGGATGCCTTCTGGGGCATCCCCAAGCTTAGTTGCTTGGGTCTTCCTTGAATATTACCTTGGGGTGCCTTGGGCATCCCCAAGCTTAGGGTGTTGCCACTCCTTATTCTCCTCATATCGATATCTCACCCAAAACTTGAAAACTTCAATCACACAAAACTTAACGGAACTTGTGAGATAGGTTAGTATGATAAAAATAAATCATCACCTTAGGTACTGTCAAGACAAGATTCATAATTTTTCTCACATAATTCCTACTGTAGTCTATAATTTCCACAATTTATATTACTCAATATAAGCTATGGAAACACTAAAACAAGCAAACAATGCACCGAAAACAGAATCTGTCAAAAACAGAACAGCATGTAGTGAGCGATTTAAAAACCATACTTCTGTACCTCAAAAAATTCTGAAAAATTAGGAAAACGTAAAAAAAAATTGTAACCCAATACTTTTTAAAAATTTCAGAATTTTTTACCGCTCCAGTACAGAATAGAAATTCCAGCACTGGACGCAAAAGTTTCTGTTTTTGCAGAGAATCAAATCAACAAGCATCCACACTATCCCAAAGGCTTTACTTGGCACATTATTGAAAGAAAACATATAAAACATGATTACTACAGTATCTTAATCATGTGGACACACAAAAATAGTAGGTTTAAGTATTGGGTTGTCTCCCAACAAGAGCTTTTCTTTAATGCCTTTTAGCTAGGCATGATGATTTTAATGATGCTCACATAAAAAGTGAAGAATTGAAACATAACGGGAGCATCATGAATCATATGTTCCTCTCTCATAATAATTTTCAGTAGCATCACGAATGGATTCATCAATATAGCTATCATATAAAGCATTCTTCTCATGATCCACAAGCATAGAATTTTTATTACCCTCCACATAAGCACACTTCTTCTCATCAATAGGAGTAGGAGTATCGTATGAAACTCGAATACTATAAATTGTTTCCACGTTAAAAGAGTGATGTTCAGTAAAAGGATTATAACAAGTATTATAATAATAATCATCACTATTTTTCATAACATAAGTATCATCACAATAATCATCATAGATAGGAGGCATGAAATCATCATAACAAATTTGATCATTCAAAGTAGGGGGACTAAAAAGATCATATTCATTAAGTATAGCATCTCCAAGCTTGGGACAAACATCAATTGCAGCAAATAAATTCTCAAACATGTCATTCTCATCAAACATAGCATCCCCAAGCTTGTGGCTTTGCATATCATAAGCATAATCACTTTCATCATTAATAGTACGAATAGCACCAATAGTATAACAATTATCATCATAATTTTCCAAGTTGGTGCCATAAAGATTTTCAAGATCATAAGAAGTATCATTATCTTCCCAATCATAATCATCATAATGAGTAATAGGCATAATAAAATCATCTTCAATAGTTCCTTCGGACATTGTACCATAAGACAAAGAAGCAATATCATCATCAAGTGTATCATCTTCCACAATTATTTTTGATTCATTCTCATGAGGCACAACAATAATAGGAGCAACATCATTTGGGAGGGATACCTTTTTACCTCTATTCTTTCTTCTTTTCTTCTTCTTCACCACATCATGTGTGGGTTTAATCAATTTTTCCGAGCTTCTTATTGATGAGATTGGTTGAATAGGGAGCTCCTTCTCGTCACCTATTTCATCATAAGAAAAAATAGGAGGATTTTGGGAAACCTCTTCCCCTTCATTAGTATTCTCTTCATCTTCTATTTGTTTTCTTGTCTTTAAATAATTGGCAATGTAAGGATTCTCAATGTAATTTACCGCACAATACATATAAATTTCCTCTAGATCAAAATCGAGAAATCTCTTGAGATTATATTCTGGAATATCCCTAGTTATACGTTTCATTTCTTCATACCCCAGAAGCAGACTAAGTTCATTATGATGCGCAAGGGTAATCAAGTTAACACAATTTTTGGACACGATTCGATCATGAAACAATTTGCATTGGTGATTTAAATGACCACGTTCATTGCAAAGTTCACAAGGATGGCGAGAAAAATTAAATCTTTCAGCACAATCATCTAGCCTCTCTTGCAACCCTTTAGTTTCTAAATACTTATGCCTCTTACAAAATCTATTTTCGCTTTTTGGTATGCATTGCACTCCCAATTCACTCCACAAAAATTGACATCCTTATAGGAGACATCATTATCATGACTAGTGCAATCATCATTAGTATTATGGATATTCAAAGAATTCATACTAGCAACATTGCAATCATGCTCATCATTCATGGATTCTATGGCAAACATTTTATTGAATTCTTCTTCTATCAATTGAGCACAATTATCGGAATCCTTATTTTCAAGAAATACATTATAAAGACGAATAATATGAGGCAACCTCAATTCCATTTTTTTGTAGTTTTCTTTTATAAACCAAACTAGTGATAAAACAAGAAACTAAAAGATTCGATTGCAAGATCTAAAGATATACCTTCAAGCACTCACCTCCCCGGCAACGGCGCCAGAAAAGAGCTTGATGTCTACTACACAACTTATTCTTGTAGACTCGTGTTGGGCCTCCAAGCGCAGAGTTTTGTAGGACAGTAGCAATTTTACCTCAAGTGGATGACCTAAGGTTTATCAATCCGTGGGAGGCGTAGGTTGAAGATGGTATCTCTCAAACAACCCTGCAACCAAATACAAGAAATCTCTTGTGTCCCCAACACACCCAATACAATGGTAAATTGTATAGGTGCACTAGTTCGGCGAAGAGATGGTGATAAAAGTGTAGTATGGATAGTAGGTATAGATTTTTGTAATCTAAAAATATAAAAACAGCAAGGTAGCAAGTAACAAAACTGAGCACAAACGGTATTGCAATGCTTGAAAACAAGGCCTAGGGTTCATACTTTCGCTAGTGCAATCTCTCAACAATGCTAACATAATTGGATCATATAATCATCCCTCAACGTGCGACAAAGAATCACTCCCAAGTTCCTATTAGCGGAGAACATAAGATAGAAATTGTTGTAGGGTATGAAACCACCTCAAAGTTATCTTTTATGATCAATCTATTGAGCCATCCCTATAAGTGTCACGAATAGCCCTAGAGTTCGTACTAAAATAACACCATATGAAACACATCAACCAACCCTAATGTCACCTAGATACTCCAATGTCACCACAAGTATCCGTGAGTTGATTATTCGATATGCATCAAACAACTTCAGATTCATAATATTCAATCCAACACAAAGAACTTCAAGGAGCACCCCAAAGTTTCTATCAGAGAAAAGATAATGAAAACGTGCATCAACCCATATGCATAGATTACCCCAATGTCACCACGGGAATCCGCGAGTTGAGGGCCAAAACATATATCAAGTGAATCAATATAATACCCCATTGTCACCACGGGTATTCATATGCAAGACATACATCAAGTGTTCTCAAATCTGAAATATTCAATCCGACAATAACGAAACCTCAAAGGGAAGAGATTCGATTCATCACAACAAAGATAGAGAGGGAAGAAACACCATATGATCCAACTATATTAACAAAGCTCGCGATACATCAAGATCGTGCCAAATCAAGAACACGAGAGAGAGAGATCAAACACATAGCTACTGGTACAAACCCTCAGCCCCGAGGGTGAACTACTCCCTCCTCGTCATGGAGACCGCCGGGATGATGAAGATGGCCTCTGGTGATGCTTTCCCCCCTCCGGCAGGGTGCCGAAAAAGGGCTGTAGATGAGATCGTGGAGGTACAGAGGCTTGCGGCGGCGTAAAAACTCATCTAGGTTAACTTTCGGGGGTTTCTGAATATATATGTGATTTTTTGGCGTTGGAATCACGCGAAGAGGGGTCACAGGGGGGCCACGAGGCACCAGGGCACGCCTAGGGGGGTGGCGTGCCCTGGTGGCTCGTGGAGCCCCTGTGGGTCTTCTGGCCTCCTCCCGAAGCTTCTAGTGTCTCTTATGTTCCAGAAAAAATTGTCAAAAAGTTTCGCTGCATTTGGACTTCATTTGATATAGATTTTCTGGAAAACCAAAAACAAGCAGAAAACAGCAACTGGCACTGGGCACTAGGTCAATATGTTAGTCCATGAAAATCATATAAAAGCCATATAAAAGTGCACCAAAATCATAAAAAACTATAATTAACATGGCATGAATACTTTATAGATTATAGATATGTTGGAGACGTATCACACCCCTCCATAGCTTTTGAAGTTCCTCCACAACAGGCTCCATGAATAAATCAAAATCCTTTTCGGGACTTTTTGGACCTAGGATGAGCAAGGCCATGATGTAGTTTGATTCTTTGGTGCAAACATTTGGCGGCATGTTGTAAGGGATAACAAGCACTGGCCACATGCTATATGTCGCGCTCTGGTGGCCAAATGGGTTGAATCCATCTGTAGCTAAGCCAAGTCTAATGTTTCTTGGATCAGCAACAAACTCTGTGTGTTTCAGATTAAAGCTTGTCTAGTCACTACCATGAGATGATTGGCTCATTACATTCCGATCTCTGTGCTCCTGGTTCCTAGAATGCCACAGTACATCCTCTCTTGTTTGAGCATCATGAAACAACCTCTGCAATCTTGGTAAAATTGGAAAATGTCTCAGAACCTTATGAGGAATCCTCTTCACAGCATCGCCATCTTTCCATCTTGATGATTTGCATTTTGGGCATTCACTTAAGTTGGCATAATCCTTCCGGAACAGAACACAATTATTCTCACAAACATGGATCATATCATATCCAATTCCAACCGCACATAGGAAATTCTTCATTTTACTGTAGGTGTGTGGCAGCTCCGACACAGTTGGGTAACAATCGCGAAAAGCAGCCATCATCGCATCGAATGATTTGTTGGTCATCTGCTGAGATGTCTTCACCTAAAGAAAGCTGACCATAGCTGAGAATACTGACAGCATACAACCTGCGGTGACTGCCACGTTGCATTGCTCCAACATGCGGGCCCATCGTTTTTCTTTTACAGGTGTAAGTTCTCTAAATGCGCGAGCATTGTTTCAATCTTGGTCAAAATCACTGGCTCCGCCGCCACCTCCTCCTCTTCCTCCTGAGCATCAGGCAGATCAAGATGGTGATCTGCTGCTTCCACATAGTCAGTGACATTGACGTTCACAGCTTCACCATGATGAACCCACCTAGTATATGTGACTGACATCCCATACAAGTGTAGATGATTTTGCACAGTTGACTGTGGTCTTGAAATTGAATTCATACAACTGCTACAAGGGCAGCGCACATCTGCTTTCGGACCACCATACTCAGCTCTGATAAAGTTCATGAAGTTTTGAACCCCCTCGACATATGCAGGGGAGAATCGTCGAGCAGAAGTTATCCAAGTCATGTCCATCTGTCAGACATACAAAAGAGTTCTTCTACTAGATATTACAGGAAAAACATATATGTTTCATTATAAAGTCTAGAAAAAATACCTAGGTCGATGTCTAAAGCTATGGAAAGATATTTGGACAAGCAGATCTAAGTAACGAAATATATGTAAAGCTAATTCAGCAAACATATTGAGTGCTAAATTATAGCAGGCTATTTCAGCAATCAATGAGGCCGAGCACACAGCCATCGAAGGCCATCTCAGCAACAAAGATTGAGTGTAAAATGGTGTCGAGCTATTTCACCTAATAGATTGGCTACTAGACCATGGCAATCTACTTCACAATACATACATGGTCCTAAAATATGGCAGGATATTTTAGCAACTAATCAGGCGTGCCATGCCATCTCAGCAAAGCAGATTGAGTGCAGAACAGGGCAAGGTAGCTTTTTAAGCAGAGCATATTGAGTGTAAACTATTTTGGCAAGTAGTGAGATTAACAGCATCTATCAGCTAACATCCAGCGCTACTCCGACATGCACGGGGTCTCAGTCTAGAATGCGCGTACCATGGGAGAAGCTGACCGTTGTGCGTCTCCACAAGAACGTCGCCAGCGGTGGTGGCGCGGGCTGGAGGACGGCAGTTTACGAGAGCGTACTGTGGGATCGAAAGGATCGCCATGCATCCCCTCGAAGAACTGCGGTGTTGACGTATTGGCGCGGCGGGGACGGCTAGTTTGGTGGAGCAAATGGAGTGGAGGGGCGGGGGAGGGGGGTTTGGGGAATATTATTGGCTAGTTGGCCGAAGGGGAGTTGAATTTGGGATTTGGGGGGAATTTTTGTGCGGTGGGTGGGGGAGTTTGGCGAATGGTCGGTTTCTCCAATTGCGGTCCCACGTGTCAGTGAAGAGACAAGCCGAAGCGCGTTCCCTTTGGGTGAGCGGTGTGCAGGACCGACCGTGTGAGGGGTGCAATGCGATCGCGATAGGCGTGCTGTAAGTGTACCGCCTTTTCCTTTTGAACTTGTAGAGTGTAACACTTGGTTTTGGTGCTTCACGCGATCCATCGATACAAATCCTGACTAAAACGGTGTGGGCGGGTCTTTTCCCATGCTATATGCTGGGAGTTTGGCTTACTTGGTTTGACAGACAGAGCGAGAGAAAGACGTGAAATGCGTGAATGTGTAGTGGGCGTACTTTTGGGGGGCCTAAGAGAAATTGTGTATGTAAACCCTCTGTATTTATTTACTTCGCATATTAGCTTTGTCTCGGGTCAAACTTTCTAAACTTTGACCAAGTTTATACGATTAGAATCATCATTCAATATATTTTCATACAACATATCATTTTATTATGGAAGTTCATATAACCGGACGAGATTCATGCAAACACGGTAGATTTTCATTACATTTCGAACTTTTAGGACCAAAAAAGAAAAGAAACCTGACCCTAAACCTATCCTACGGTGACGGCGTACATCCACTTTCCTTTGTATTCCGCATCAGCGACCACGTCCTCCATCTGCCATCTCCATGAACGGCGGCGGGGTTCAAGACCCGTGAAGTGAAGGTGCGGTCTCCGGCGAGAAAGAGTAGAACACGGGAGACGGACCGGCCCACTTGGGACACCATGCCCCGCCGCCTCCCATGCCCTACTCATCCTCGGAGGAGTCCGCGACCACGGCGGTGCCGGTGGACATGAGGTCGATGATGGACGTGGACGGTTCGTCGCTGTTCATGTGCCATATGCGCCCCCGAACATTGGACGGCGGCGCGTAGAACGCGCGGTTGGCGGTGCTCTTGTCCTCTGCTGCCAGCGCGGCCGGCACTTGTGTGGCCGGGTCCGCGTCCGACTACACCGGCATTGTGTTGCGAGCAGCGGGTTGAGCAAGGGCGGTGACCTCGAGCTTCATCTCCGAAGACAAGCTCTCCCGCAGAGTGTTCCCGCCCGCAGTCATGGTGGATGTGGTGCCAGGGAGGAGGATGTGCTCTGGTGTAGAGTTTAGCTAGGTGTTGTTGCCTTTAAGTAGCGCATACCGGTGAGGCCAAGCGTCCGGGTGCATCAATGAGTCGCCGGAGTTCGTACCTCGGGCGGCGAGCCTGCTTAATGGTGGCATGCGGACGAACGGCATGAATGCGGGCAGTTGGCGCGGGAGGGAACGCATGCGGGCGAGGGACGAGGGTTTTTTGTGGGCCAGGGTAGTTAGCTGCGGGTGTGGCAACGTCGCAAATGACCTTTGCTCACATGCGATGCCACATGTTAGTGACAAAGCAAGACGACCCGCGTTCCCTTGGGTCAGAAGCATGTCGGACCAACCGTCTAGGGGTGTGACGTGAACGCGACAGGGGTGCTATCAGTGCACCGCCTTTTCATTTTGAACTTGTAAACCGTAACACTTGTAGAGCGTAAGACCGAAAGCATATATGAAGTTGGCACCTCACCTATATCTAGCCTAGTAGCCCACATGTACAATAGTTATTCATACTAGCATATGTACCAGTATAATTAGTGTACCGCCCTTTCCTTTTCAACTCGTGAAGCGTAACGCTTGATTAAGTAGCCGATCAATGTGTGTTGCCTGTCTTTGTATGTATTTGAGGTGTGCTGATTGAGGTGTTCGGCTATTTGAAGGAATAATTGAGGTGTGCCCGGTCCGTGCCTGCATTTAGGTGTCCAACTTACCATGTTCCGGCTATAGTAACTATACTATGTAAGTTGCTTGGAAAAATAGTTACCTAGGTCGGTTTTGTGAGCCGTCCACTATGTGTCGCTCCCCATCTTAGTAGTGACAAACCCCTTCGGTTCATGACCCGACACATCTTGACGAGATCGATAGATGTGGAGAGATCGAGTGTGTGTCGTGCAAATCAAGGTTTTGGTGTTTGTCTATGATAGAAATGATCGTGTGAGGTGGAGAGAGGGGGGTGTTTGTGTGTACGCTAGTCGGTCATGTACCATCTAGCTGTAGATCGATTGAAAGCGGACTAGGGTGGGTCCGGACATCGATCGATCGACCGATGTACATAGGGGTGTAGAGAAAGATGAATGTATGCTTAAAAAAGATAAATGAAAGGCTTAGTTACAATTAATGCATGGTAGAGTGACCTAGGTGTTGGGGATATTCACCAGCAAGGAGACCCGGCAGAGTGTTGACCCGGCCATAAGGCGAGCTTAATGGGCCAACTCACTGCGGGGCTGAAGTCTCTATATGGGCCGTCTTAGCAAGGCCAGTAAGAGTAGGCCGGCTTACATAATGAGCCGGCTCACGACGAATCAGATGGCAAGGAGAGCTATCTTGAAGAACAAGTAGGAAGGAATAAAGAGGCGGGTCAAAGAACGACTCGGACTCTCATGTAATCTAGGGTTCCACCTGTGTATATAAAGGGGAACACCTATACAGAAAGATTAAGTTGCAATCCCCTCGAGAGCTAGGTTAGCGAATTCGCATCCTTGAAATCGACATCTACAGCAATATAACCAAGCAGGATGTAGGCTTTTACCTCCACCGTGAGGGGCTGAACCTGGGTAACCCGGCGTCTTCTCATTCCTATTCAACCCCGCTAAGCTTCCACGTTAGTGCGATGGCTTCATCTCTAAGTCCTTTACCTGGACATCTATCGCGACAAAACCACGACAGTTGGCGCCCACCGTGGGGCTCACGCACGGTGGAGTTGAGTTCTTAGCGGGATCCCTTCCAGGGTTCGGGAAGTATGCGGTTGGCATGATGACCAAGAGCCGCCGCGGGAAGTTCTACATCGACGATTCATACTGGGGCCCCGACGCCGACTCAGTCGAGTACGGGTACCGGGTCCCCTTCGGCAAGATCCATACCTTCATCGGTGTGGTCGGCGAGCCGGCTACCGGGTTGGAGGGCGTCGCTGGTGTCGAGTCAGCGCGCCGGCTCGGTCAGCTCCCGGCGAGACCCGGCTCGTGTCAAGCCGGCCAAAATCACGCCTTCGTGGGCTTCACCCAAGGGGTGGCCCTGTCAGAGAACTCCCTGTCTCAGGACGACACACTGGTCCAATCTGACGGCAAGTCCTCGATGGGGGAAACCGAGTCAATTCTCCCGCTGCATGATGGTAGGCTGGGGCACACGGACGACGTCTTCCCGGAGAGCCCTGATCCGCCTTGCTTCGCGGCGGTGTACATAGCAGGTAGGCAAGATCCAGCACGAGACCCGGCCAATCCGACGGCGGGACAGAACAACCTCCTGGCCGGCTCAGGAGGAGCCGGCGCCTCGGCCTCTGGCTCTCAGAAGACCGGGGTTCAGGCACTCGCGGACTTGATGACAACGCTGGCGACCCTGTTGGCTGAGCCGGTTACTGCAGAGAACGCGGTGGCGCGCAACACGGCGATCGTGAAGTGTCGCGAGGAGATGGCCAAGATCCAGGAGGACATCAACGCAGAGAACGCCCGCATGTTACAGGAGCATGCACAGATCGCCGCGGAGAGGCAGCGCCTTGACGAGGAGACACAGTACCTGAGCCGCCGGCAAGCTGAATCCGAGCTTGTTCTCCGGAGGCGTCGCCAGAGCCGGCTTCCGGCTGATCTCGAGCCAACTCAGCTGTTCACAACGCCACCAGCTCCCACAAACCTGGGGGCTGGAGTTATCCCCCCGAGAGAGCCGCTACAGCAGCTTATTCAGCAGCGAGAGTCGGCCCAACTTTGTACACCAGATCAGCAGCAGCAGCCACCGTCTCACCGGTTCCAGACCCCAATTGGACACTACTCCAACCCGGTGGATAACGTGCTGGCAGCAACCCACAACTTGGCAGCTATTCCGATTGAGGGGGACGGCCCGATTCAGACAGAGGCCAGGAATGCCATTGCGATGCTCAAGATGGCAGTGGTGCAACAGGCCAATTACTCGCATAGCCAGCATCGGCTTCACTCAACCCCTCATCAGAGCCGCTCCAGGAGTCAGTGCCCTGAGTCGCCCGCGGTCTCCAGCAGTGCGCATCGCCGGAGGGCCGCCCAGCCATAGGCGGAGCAGCAGCAGCCCAGGATCCCGCAGGACGTAGCTGGCGCAGCCCGGATTCTGCGAGCATGGGCGGAAGAAAACGCGCGTGCAGGGCGTGACCCGCCGGCACACGTCAGCTCGCCGGCTCGCGTAAACCCGCCGCCGAATGCTAACCCGCCGGAAGTGCATCGTTCGCCTGAGATAACCCGGCCTGACGGACGGCCTAAGAGCTCATCGAGCCGCCTGGTTGGAACCCCCTGCTTGGTACCAGCGCTGCGAGAGGCGCGCATTCCCTCAGATTTCAAGGGGCCTCGCAAGGTTCCTAACTACACAGCGAATTTGGAGCCTACGGAGTGGGTCGAGAGCTATGAGCTAGCGATGGACTTGTTGGGTGCAAGCGAATCAGTCCTGGCACGTTACTTGCCATTGATGTTGGAGGGCCCTGCACGTACCTGGATGAAAAACTTACCGGCAAACTCTATCAACACCTGGCAGGAGCTGAAGGAGCGTTTCATCAAGAACTTCCAGGGGACCTGCAAGAGGCCAACCACAATTGTGGATCTTGAGCGTTGTGTCCAGCGCGAGGATGAGTCAGCACACCATTGGGCTCGCCGGGTTGCAGAAGTTATGCACAGTTCTGACAGCATCACGGCGGCTCAGGCGGTGCTTGTTCTGGAGTGAACATGTAAGTTCCAGCCGCTGGTCCAGAAGCTCGGGCGGCTCAAGCAAAAGGTTCAGGACATGGGAGACCTCATGGATGTTTTAACCCGGTATGCAGAGTCGGATAACACCAAGGATCCACTGTCAGACGAGGAGAAATCTGGCAAGGGAAAGAAGGCTAGCGGTAAGGGTCAGCAGCAGAACAACGACAACGGTCAGAGCAACAATGGTGGGAAGCGCAAGGGTCACGATGGTAGCTCGGATTTGGTGGCGAACACGAATGCAGCAAACAAGGGTCAGCGTCAGGATGACGGTTCCAGGAAGCCGCCCTCCGGCAATCGCCCTCTCACTTATGAGGAACTCCTCAAGGCTCCTTGTCCGAAGCACAGTTATAATGGTAAACCGTCCACTCACTCCTGGGAAAATTGCTATGTGATGCAAGAGTTCGCCAAGCGTGCCTTCCAGCATCATCATCATGGTGGGGGCAACGGTGGACAACCCGCCAACCCAGGACCCGGCTTCTCAGGGGCCGGCTTGCAGGGGCCTTTTGTCAGGCCCGGCTTCCAGGGAAATGGTGGCCAAGGCGGCGGGTTCCAGGGGCCTGGGAATCTGGGAGGCGGCAATCAGAGAGGCAACCAGGGAAACCAGCACCAGGCTGGCGCGGCAGGATTTCAGAGTAACCCGAAGTAGTTAAATAGCGGACAGTATCACGTCTTCACCACTAGCACCTGTAAGCGGGATCGGAAGGTGCAGCGGAGAGCCGCCCACGTGGTTGAGCCGGCAACACCGTACTACCTCAACTGGTCGGAGCAGCCAGTCACCTGGAGCAGGGCGGACCATCCAGTCATGCTCGATCACCCCGGCCACTTGGCTCTGGTGGTTGCGCCACAAGTCGGCGGTTATACCTTGACAGAGGTGCTCATGGACGGGGGCAGCAGCATCAACATACTGTATTATGACACGTTCAGGCGGATGAATCTGTCTGATAAGCAGTTAACTCCGTCTTCTATAGTCTTTCACGGCATTGTTCCTGGCAAGTCGGCATATCCCATGGGAAGAATTTCCCTTGAGGTGGCCTTTGGCTCAGAAGATAACTGGCGTTCTGAGTTCCTGTCCTTCGAGGTGGTCAAGCTCAAGAGCCCATACCCCGCCCTGTTTGGCCGGCCGGCTTACGCGCGGTTCATGGCGCGCCCATGTTATGTCTACCTGAAAATGAAGATGCCAGGACCAAGGGGAACCATCACAGTAGAAGGAAACCGAAAAATCGCACTCGAGTGCGAGGAAGGAGATGCAGCTTACGCGGAGACGGCTTGCGCTGCGGAGGAGTTGCGGTATTACAAGGATAATGTTGACCCGGCTGACAGGACGTCTTTAAAGAAGCCCACTACGGAGTCTAACCCCCTGCTCAAGTTTAAGTCGGCCAGAGATACGAAGCAAGTTGACTTCACCCCAGACAACTCTTCGGAGCAGTTCACCATCGGGGCGAATATGGATCCCAAATAGGAAAGCGCGCTCACCGAGTTCATCCGTGAGAATCGGGACATGTTCGCATGGAAACCTTCTGACATGCCAGGTGTACCGAGAGAACTCGCTGAGCACTCCCTTAATGTGGATCCAAAGTTTAAGCCAGTTCGCCAGTTTCTCCGTCGCTTCAATGAGGAGAGGCGGAAAGCCATTGGAGAAGAAGTGGCCCGGCTCCTAGCTGCCGGGTTCATCGTCGAAGTCTTTCATCCCGAGTGGTTGGCTAACCCATTGCTTCTTCTGAACAATAACGTGACTTGGCGGATGTGTGTTGATTACACAGACCTGAATAAGGCTTGTCCAAGTGACCCCTTCGCCTTACCCCGTATTGACCAGATCATCGATGCTACGGCTGGTTGTGAGAGTCTATGTTTCCTGGATGCTTATTCTGGTTATCATCAAATCAAGCTGAAGCCGGAAGACCAGGCAAAGACGGCTTTCATCACTCCCTTTGGAGCCTTCTGTTATACAACAATGTCATTTGGTCTGAAGAGCGCCCAGGCGACTTACCAGCGTTGTGTTCAGAACTGTTTCCACAAGCAGATCGGGCGGAATGTTCATGCTTATGTGGATGACATCGTCGTTAAGTCGCGGAAGAAAGAGACTCTATTGGAGGATCTCAAGGAAACATTTGACAATCTCCGTATCTACAAGATGAAGCTTAACCCGGAGAAGTGTGTTTTTGGTGTCCCTGCAGGAAAGCTTCTGGGGTTCCTTGTCTCTGAGCGTGGCATTGAAGCTAACCCGAAAAAAAATCAAAGCAATCACGACCCTGGCTAAGCCGGCCAAGCTAAATGATGTGCAGAAGCTGGCTGGGCGGGTTGCGGCTTTAAGCCGGTTTATAAGCCGGCTTGGTGAAAAGGCAATTCCGCTATATCAGTTGCTCAAGAAATCGGATGACTTCGTTTGGAGTAAGGAGGCAGATCAGGCTTTTGAGGCCCTTAAGAAGCAGCTATCTTAGCCGCCTGTCCTTGCTGCCCCTCGCGAGAAGGAGCCAATGCTGTTGTATATTGCTGCCAATAACAGGGCTGTAAGTGTGGCGGTTATCGTTGAGCGCAAAGAGAATGGCAAAGAATATCCTGTCCAGCATCCTGTGTATTACGTCAGCGAGGTGTTAAGCGAGTCTAAGCAGCGATACCCGCATTGCCAGAAGCTGGTCTACGGAGTGTTCATGGCTAGCCGCAAATTGAAGCATTACTTCCACGAGCATCCAATCACGGTGGTTAGTTCAGCGCCCCTTGGGGATATAATCCAGAACCGGGAGGCCACAGGCCGGGTTGCTAAGTGGGCTATTGAGCTCGGCCCGCATAATCTAAAGTACCTGCCTCGTACAGCAATCAAATCTCAGGCGTTGGTTGACTTCATCAATGATTGGACAGAGTTGCAGGCTCCTGAAGAGAGGCCCGACACAACATACTGGTCTATACACTTCGACGGCTCGAGGCAGCTCGAAGGCTCGGGGGCTGGAGTTGTGATTACTTCCCCACGAGGAGACAAGTTCTGTTACGTCTTGAGACTCATGTTCACTTGCACTAATAACGCAGCTGAGTATGAGGAGCTGCTTCACGGACTTAGAATGGTCAAGGAAATGAATCTGAGCTGGGTCAGGTGCCTGGGTTGACTCAGACCTAGTGGCCCAGCAAGTTTCAGGTACATGGGATTCCAAGGACCCGCTTATGGCGGCTTACCGACAGGCAGTCACCAATATTGCTGGACACTTCAAAGGTTATCAGTTCGACCATATTGATCGCCGGCAGAACGAGGCGGCAGACGCACTCTCTCGTTTGGGTTCTCAGCGTAAGCTAGTGCCACCCAATGTGTTCCTGGACATCCTGCACAACCCGTCTGTCAAGTTGCCAACGGAGGAGGATCTGGCTATTCCTGACCCGGAGGCGGCTCTCGTGGCAGCTATCCATGCCATCCCTGATTGGACGGTCCCCTACTTGGCTTACTTAAGCCGGGGAGAACTGCCAACAGAGGAGCTCATCGCTCGACAGATCATCAGACGATCTAAGTCTACGACGATTGTCAATGGCGAGTTACACAGGCGAAGCGTCACTGGTGTTTTTCAACGTTGTGTTTCACCTGATGAAGGCCGCGCAATTCTCAATGAGATTCACTCTGGCGATTGCGGGCACCATGCCGGCTCAAGATCACTGGTCGCAAAGGCTTTCCGGCATGGGTTCTACTGGCTTACAGCTCATGCTGATGCAGAGGACATTGTCCGTAAGTGCGATGGTTGCCAGAAATACGCTCATCAGGCCCATGTGCTGGTTCAGGAGTTGAGGATGATTCCAATCACTTGGCCGTTCGCGGTCTGGGGGCTTGACATGGTGGGGCCCTTCAAACGTTCCAAGAACAAGCATACGCACCTCCTGGTGGCTGTAGATAAGTTTACCAAGTGGGTGGAAGCAGAGCCGGTCAGCAACTGCGATGCAGCAACGACTGTCAAGTTTCTGAAAAAACTGATCTTCCGATTTGGTTACCCGCATAGCATCATTACAGACAATGGAACCAATCTCTCCAAGGGGGCTATGGAACAGTTCTGTCAACAGGAGCACATCCGGCTTGACCTGGCATCGGTTGCGCATCCTTAGTCCAACGGGCAGGCGGAAAGGGCTAATCAGGAATTACTACGCGGTATCAGACCCCGGCTCATGGTGCCTCTACAGCGCACGCCGGGTTGCTGGGAAGAAGAGTTACCTTCAGTACTTTGGAGCATACGGACTACTCCCAACAGGTCGACAGGCTATACGCCGTTCTTTCTGGTCTATGGTGCAGAAGCCGTGCTCCCAAGCGATATTCGTCACGACTCCCCTCGAGTGGCGGCTTATGTGGAGACAGATAATAAGCTGGCACGTCAAGACGCTCTTGATGCTTTGGAGGAGGAGCATGACCTTGCTGCATCCAGATCAGCAATCTATCAGCAAGACCTATGCCGCTATCACAGCCGTAGAGTTCGAAGCCGTGCTTTCCAGGAAGGTGACTTAGTGCTCCGTCTGATTCAAGACCAGACAGGCATGCAGAAGCTTTCGCCGCCTTGGGAAGGGCCCTTTGTGGTCAGCAAGAATCTCAACAACGGGTCATATTACCTGGTTGATATACGTGAAGCAGAGAAGTCACGCACGACTGAGGAGGAAACAAGCCGGCCCTGGAACATTGCCCAGCTCCGGCCGTATTACACCTAAGTCATTGACTAGGTTACACCTTGTACATACCTTCTATCATGTATATACCTCTTTTTGATCAAATATAATTTCGACCAGCAACACTATATGAGGGGGTTTGTTTAGCCTCAAAACTTGTGTACTGGATCTTTATTTGTTGATCTTGGTTACTTGGGGGCTTCCAACTCAATTGAGTTTAGCTTACAAAACCCTCTTAACCCGGCGAGATGCCACAACGTTGGTTAAACCTGTCTGTTAGCAAGATGCTACTCCCTATACAAACGACCCGGCGTACGTCTGATGAATCAATCACGTATGTGACCCTGAACTCATCCAAGTTAAAACGTTCGATTGGTTGTGGAGAGCTGGCTTTCAGAAAGCGAGAACAAACCAGCAGGCCAAGTGCCAGCTTCATGAAAGCCTCTTTCGGTTTGGGCTTTCTAAGCCGGCCGTTTCAAGCATAGTCCGACTTGCAATTTTTTCGCATACATACATTCTTGCACACATACTTACATTCAGGCATATCATCTCTGCATACATACATACATCCATGCGTGTCATTCACTTAGGTCTATTTGAGCTACTTGACTTGTTGAAAAGAGTAACAAAGATTACTCGTTCAAAGTGGCATTGTCACTGACCATCACATATGGTTATATTGTTTCGGCAGATTCATTCCATTGCAGGCCGGCTCTCAAGGCCAAAAGGAGGATTCACAGAAATGCAAAGTATTTACACTGATATCAGAAGTTTATGCTACCCTATTACAAGCCGCCCAGCAGCTGCGGCCTTGGCAAAAAAATTCTCTCAAGGATCGGCCTGCTACGATAAGCCGGCGTTTACGCCGCCGGGTCAGAGCTGGCGCCAGTGCCTGATGGATCACCATGAGCCGGCTCTTCGTGGCCGTCGTCATCCTCCTCTTCTTGGCTTGAGTCGCCGGTCGACCACTGAATTGAGCGCAATGCTTCAAATAGGGCATCTTCGGATATCAGGGAGGACGGATCGACGTCAGGAGCAAAGGATTGCTTACGTGTATGGGTTAGAGCCACCGGCTGATGATTTGGGGCCTCGATCCGTTCATTGTTCTTTGAATAAGACGCCTGATATCTGCTCAAGTCGGCTTCTTCTGCAATGGCGGTGGCCACAACCCGGGTTTCCTTGAGGCAGCGTTGGAAGTCCTTCTTGGAGAATGGCGTGTCATCGAGATTGAACTCTGGGTATCCGCCTACCACCTGAGCCGGGTCAAGCTCCGGCACGTATGCTTTAGCCCGCGCAAGCGCGGTCAGAGCTCCCGTGCGGCAACACGCTCTTTTCCAGTCGTCGAACCACCTGGGCACGATTGACAGCTCTTTTATTGTATCCGCAATCAGCTGAGGCGGTGCCTTGGTATTTTTGGCGGCCATTATGCAACGGCAGCTACCTATATACAGTTGTTCTACCAAAGTGTAGACCGCCTTCAGTTTCACCACTGGTAGCTGCACAAGAGTTTGATTTTTTCGGCCTGCAAAGCACAAGTCTGCACGATCAGTTAAACCGGCTAAGGATGATAAGCCGGTCCAATGAATTATGCTCAGTTTTGCTTACCAAATATGGCTCGACACATGGCGGTAATTTGACCTTTCAGAGTTGTCAGTTCTTGGGTTGCCGGCTCAAGCTTGGCCTCCGCTTCTTCGGCTCTCGTGGCTTGGGCGGCTCTTGCAGCCTCAGTCTCTTCCAAGGTGACCTGTACAATCGCCAAAGCTTTCTTCGCCTCCGCGGCGGCTTCCTCATATTCTTGGCGCAATTTATTCTCTTTTCTGGCCTCCTTTCGAAAGCCGGCGGCCTGGGTTTCTACTTGGTCCAGCATCTCCTGCCGAGAAGACTGTTATACATGACATGCATATGACCCGGACCGCCCTGAAGGACAGCCCGGCTCATGGGGGCTACATATTATCGAGCTTCACAATAAGCAAGGAAGCCCCATGCAGTTGCGGGCAATCTACATGGCACTTGGGGGCTAATGCATGAGTTGATTTTTCTGCTTAGTTATGCAGACCCGCCCATCATGAATGCTGAGCCGGCCTTTGGGGGTTACCGATTGAAGTTGAGCTTACAAATTATCATACTTTGGAAGTTCCTGGTCATTATTTCATATTAACCCGGCCCTTGGGGGCTCATGCATCCATGGATCTATTCTGTTAAATTATGGAGACCCGCCCGTCGTTAATGACGAGCCGGCCCTTGAGGGTACCAGTGGACGGTTCTACGTACAAGTTTCAATTGAAAGTTCCGGATCGTTATTGCATAATGACCCGGCCCTTGGGGGCTACATATATATATGGTACAAGAAGAAGGGTGTAGCTTACCTCATATTTCCGCTTCAAGGCAGTGACCATGGCGATTTCTGTGTCCCGGCTTTCAACTAGCCGGGTTAATACAGCTCGATGGAGGGTACTGGCGTCTTGGTCTTCAAACTTAGGAAGCTCAAGAGCCATCTTCTCTTTGTCCTTCGATGACGGTTTAGGTTTGGTCGGGACTTTGGTAAGGGCGGTGGAGGGTTCTGGCGCAGCAGTTTGCCGTACACTCGTCACCACTACTTCTCTTGAGCCGGCACATCGGGCTGTGGAACGGGTTGATCTTCAACTATATTCTCCTTCTCTTGAGATGGTGGGGAGGCGTGAGCCGGACTTGTCATGTTCAACGGCGGCGGGCTGTTTTGGACGGCCGGCTCGTCCTGGGCTGCCAAAGTGGTTTCCTCTACTTGAGGGCCTGTCTGAATGGCCGGGTCAGATGACTCGGCAGCTGCTTTCTTCTTAAAGGCTTTGGCACTGTACAAGGGATGGGGGAGTTACTTATTCACAGGGATGAAAGATAAGAGGTCAATATTCATTACAGGAACGTCTTCTTACCCAGGGTTGATATTGAAAGCCGGCACCTGTGTGGCGCTTGACTCGCCTGAGGAATGCGACATCTGATAGGCCGAGTCGTTAAAGGGTAAGGGTTCTTAATAAAGGCCAGCTAGAGGAAAAGAATAAGTTGGGCTAAGAGGCACCTCAGCTCGAGCTTTGCGGGATGGCGGCTCATATGGAAGCCCGCTACTTAGTTCGCCTTCACTGCTCCGGGTTTTCCTTTTGGAGGTCCCGGCTCGACGAGTTTTCTTCAAAATAAATTTGGGATCCAAATGAGCATCTTGGTTGGAAAAGGGCACCTTACGGACGGCAACCCGGGGCTTCCTTCGAACCTTGCGAATCACAGCCCGGGTTTTCTTCCGAATAGGTGTTGGTGAGTCAGAATTAGAAGAGATTAAGGTTACCTCCGGCTCGTCGGTATGGCTAATTTCAGTTTCATCCTGAAGAGAAGAGGCATTAGCAAGTTGAATGAAAAGACGGCCAAGTGAGTCAAGTTCTACCTCATCCTCGTCCTCTGCAGCCGGCTTATCAGTACCGGCCGGCTCATCCTGCTGTTCCGCTGGAGCGGGGACGGGTTGTGGGGGCTTCTTCTTGTTCCAAAATTTGTCGTTTGCCTGTATTAAGACGAGTTGACAGATGAGGATGGTGACTTAAGAACAGAGTAAACAAAAAAGGGGGTGCAAACACTTACTGAAGGCACCGGGTTGGTTAAGCAAAAGGGGGCCAGCCCGGTTTTGTTGCATTTCTCCTGAGGCTCTCCTAGTATCCTCTTGATGGTTTTGTTGATATCACTTGCTGATAGATTGACTTGGCTGAACCGTTGAGCGTCGGCCGGTTCACCAGTGTAATTGCACATCAGGTCGCCTCTGTGGCTGAGAGGCTGGATTCGCCAGCTTACCCAGCACCGGGTCAGATCAATCCCAGTAAGGCCGTTGGCAACCAAGGCCCTTAGCTTGGCGTAAATAGGGGCGAATTGCTTGCGTTCTTCTGTGGATGGCCAACCCGGAAAGGCCACTGTAGCGTTAAGCCGGTCCGGTCTGTAACCCGGCAGGGGATTTTCACCTTGAGGGGCGGTGCTCTTGCAGTAAAACCAAGTCTTGTTCCATCCCTTGGGGTGACTCGCCAGCTTGGCCTCAGGAAAGGGAGTGTTTCTTCGCCTTTGAATTGAGACGCCGCCAAGTTCTATGCTGGGGCCATCGGTGAACTCAGTCTGATGATTGATATAGAAGAATTCGCGAAAGAGCAGGACAGTTGGTGCCATTTGAAGATACACTTCGCAGAAAACTTGAAATTGGCAGAGGTTGGTAATTGAGTTTGGTCCAAGATCTTGCGGTCGGAGGTCGAAGGAATGGAGAACATCACGGGAAAAAATTGACCCGGGCGGTCGAAACTCCTTGTGCAGATGTTCTGCGAAGATTACCACTTCACCTTGTTGGGGCTGAGGGGTGCTTTCTTCCTCAGGTGCCCGCCAGTCGATTGCGGTTTGAGCTGGCAAAAGGCCTTGCCCTACGAGCTCATTCAGCATCAGAGTTGACACTTGTGATCTGAACCAGTTGCAGGATTTGTCGGTCTTGGGGGCCATGGCGACTTAAAAGTTTAGCTGCAAGGACAAAAATGACAAGCCGGTGTGTTAGTTTAAAAGGGACAAGCCATCAGAATGTAAGACCCGGCCGAATGATGCAGGTCAGGATATCTAAGTTCATAACCCGCATTCAGGCGCGCCGTCTCCGGCAATCATAAGCCGGTATTGACGACAGTGGAGGTTTGGATTTCTCTAAGTGTTGAACTAGTGACAAACAGGAATCTAACGGAGCGATTATTATTACGGATCTGAAAATATCTCGGAAAGAAAGTTCAAAACCTAGGTGGAAATAGAACCAGAGGCCTGTGTTCAATGCGGGTTTATGGAGGTTGGTTCGGACGATCTAGATGCGAAAAATGGTGCTACCGCGATAAACAAATGCTTATGCGGTCCATTTCACTGATTCTAATCTACTAAAGGAAGAAGAACATCGAAGAACACGAAGAACACTGATGAACTGCAGAGAATGGGTGTCATAGATCCAGAGGAGCAAGGGTTGGAGTGTACCAGATTGTGGCGAATGCGGTGGCGGTGTCCCGTTAAGCTCCGGCGATGATGGGTGTCGGAGAAGGCGCGGTCGAGGTCGTCGGAGAGCTCTAGGGCGGCGGCGCTTCGAGTCTGACGAGTAGGCGCGAGGAGGAAGAAGATGAGAAGTAAAAAGTGAAAATGGGGATGAGCTGGCGTATTTATGGGCGCGGTAAAGGTTAAAACGGCAAGGGCGAAACCCCAGGCGGCGCAGTAATTTTCGGTGGCGTGGCGCCTCGATTCTCGCGCCTGACAAGATGGGACGTACCCACTCAAGGATTTAAAATGATATCGTTCCGGATTTCGCGGAAGTGGATCGTGACGTCATGAGGAACAAGAATTGAACATGCTAAGTTTGAATCTGAGGGGGTGAACCCGATGATCGCTTAACCCGGCAACTTGAGCCGGTCCGAGATGGCGACTTAAAAAAGACAGGGGGGCGGCTTGGGGGCGCTTGGAAGTATGTTACTAATGATTTATTTTTTCAGGATGGAGTTTAACATGAATAAATTCAAGTCAAACTGAGGGCTAATGTTGGGGATATTCACCAGCAAGGAGACCCGGCAGAGTGTTGACCTGGCCATAAGGCGAGCTTAATGGGCCAACTCACTGCGGGGCTGAAGTCTCTATATGGGCCGGCTTAGCAAGGCCGGTAAGAGTAGGCCGGCTTACATAATGAGCCGGCTCACGACGAATCAGATGGCAAGGAGAGCTGTCTTGAAGAACAAGTAGGAAGGAATAAAGAGGTGGGTCAAAGAACGACTCGGACTCTCATGTAATCTAGGGTTCCACCTGTGTATATAAAGGGGAACACCTATACAGAAAGATTAAGTTGCAATCCCCTCGAGAGCTAGGTTAGCGAATTCGCATCCTTGTAATCGAGATCTACAGCAATATAACCAAGCAGGACGTAGGCTTTTACCTCCACCGTGAGGGGCTGAACCTGGGTAACCCGGCGTCTTCTCGTTCCTATTCAACCCCGCTAAGCTTCCACGTTAGTGCGATGGCTTCATCTCTAAGTCCTTTTACCTGGACATCTGTCGCGACAAAACAACGACACTAGGCGTGTGTCGAAAAGCGACCTGATGAGCGAGATACAATCCTGATACCTCAAGAGGTCCTGAGAGGAAGAGAGGTGCTATGCGTGTGTGTGCGAGAGAGAGACCCTGAGATGAAACCGAGAGAGATCGAGCGGGTGTGCAGTATAGAGAGAGCCTGCGTCAAACAAAAAAAACTGACAACACTCTATGTTGGGTGTGTGAGACACATTATGCATAAGAAGAAACTTGGTACTTGAATCCAAACTAAAAAATGTTTCAAATATTAGAATTCAACCTAAAGTGGATTCAAATATTTGAACCGATGATCATAGCATTTGCAAATCATATGTAAAGGTCATTCAATCTTCGTTTTGCTTTTCAACTTACAATATACCATGTACAAGCACGTACATAAATTTGTATTCAAACAGAAAATGGTTTCCAATTTGTATTCAAACACGTGAATGTTTGTTCTCGCACATGCGCTTACTACTACTAGGATTTCGCCACATCTAGCCAGTCCAATAGCAGTAGGAGTACTAGTAGTACTAGTACTACCTTTGTTTTTCATGTCAAATTTTGACCATAATTTCAACTAAAAAAATATTAATGCATGTCATCAAAAATTATATCGTTCGATTCGTATTTGAACATAGTTTCCAATGATATTATTTTCGGTGACATGCATTAATATTATTTTAGTTAAATCTAAGGTCAAAATTTGACACAAAATACGAAGGGGACCAATAAACCAGGACGGAGGCATCTGTAGTAGAGTATGGAGTGCTTATTAACACATGGCCCACCTCACACTCTCAACAAAATTCTTGGAATCCGTGCTACAATCTCTCCCTCCAGGTCTCTCTCTTCTAGTGTGTGTTTTTGACATCAGTCGTCTCTCCCTTCTAAATTCAGCCGACGCGGGCAGGGGAGGGGGAGATGGAGGGGGAAAGTTTGCCTACCGTCGGTTTGCTCTCAACCGCGGTCCCGCAAGCGAGCGAAAACGCAAGACGAAGCGCGTTCCATTTGGTGAGCGATGTGCCGGACTGACCGTGTCGGGGTGCAACGTGAACGCGACAAGTGTGATGTACACCATCAGGTCCTTTTGAACTTCCATACTTCTTTTTTTAGGGAATGAACTTCTATACTTCAAGTACTCCTATTGCATACATAACACTTGGTTTTGCTGCTTCGAGCAATCCATTGATACAAACGGGAATGGCTAACGCGCGAGCGTGTCAGAGCGCACGATTTCCGACCGGCTGGGCTTGTCCTAATTAAGTAAGTTCATCAGGGTGTATTATTGATAATTAAGGAAAGGGTGGGCCCCACCCAAGTGAAAATCAGGGGGCGATTAATTGGGGATGGAAAGGTCCATGCGCATTCACCAGGCGAGGATTAAATGGAAAGTAGAGTGGGCCAACGTGCATGCAACCATGTGGTGCTTGTATCGTCAAAGGACGAGGTGGGGCCACTGTAAATACATGAAAAAGGCTGCAGTTATTAATTCAGAAAGAAACAGACTTGGTCGGAAGTTGATTGAGGTTGCGAGAAGGGGATCCGCGCGTTGGCACGCGCGATCGCGGAAGAGTCTTTTCGGATACGAATCCCACCTACAGCATTGATATGTCTCCAATGTATCTATAATTTATGAAGTATTCATGCCATGTTTACAACAATTTTATATGGTTTTGGTATGATTTGATTAGAACTAACCCGGACTGACGTTGTTTTCAGCAGAACTACCGTGGTGTTGTTTTTTGTGCAGAAATAAAAGTTCTCGGAATTGGCTGAAACTTTTTGGTGATTTTTTTTGGAACATAAGAGACCCCCGAAGCTTTGTGGAAGGACCAAAAGAGTCACGAGGAAGCGACAAGCCTGCTAGGCGCGCCCTGGGGGTAGGGAGGGCCTAGCGAGCTTGTCGCTCCCTCGTGGGCCCCCTTGACGTGAAACCAACGCCAAAAATTCTTATAAATACCAAAAACCCCAGAAAGAAACCTAGAACTCCTGTGCCACTGCCGCAAGCCTCTGTTCTTCCATGATCTCATCTGGAGGCCCTTTCCGGCACTCTGCCAGAGGGGGAAATCATCACAGGAAGCCATTTTCATCATCCCGGCGGTCTCCATGACGAGGAGGGAGTAGTTCACCCTCGGGGCTGAGGGTATGTACCAGTAGATATGTGTTTGATCTCTCTCTCCCGTGTTCTTGATTTGGCACGATCTTGATGTACCGCGAGCTTTTGTTAATATAGTTGGATCATATGGTGTTTCTTCCCTCTCTATCTTCTTGTGATGAATTGAATCTTTCCCTTTGAGGTTTTGTTATTATCGAATTGAATATCTTGGGATTTGAGAACACTTGATGTATGTCTTGCATGTGGATACCCGTGGTGACAATGGGGGTATTCTATTGAGTCACTTGATGTATGTTTTGGTAGTCAACTTGCGGATTCCCGTGACCTTGGGGTGATCTATGCATAGGGGTTGATTGCACGTTTTCATCTTCTTTTCTCCGATAGAAACTTTGGGGTACTCTTTGAAGTTCTTTGTGTGGATTGAATATTATGAATTTGAAGTTGTCTTAATCAACTCACGGATACTTGTGGTGACATTGGAGTATCTAGGTGACATTAGAGTTGGTTGATGCATATCATATGGTTTTATTTTAGTACGAAGTCTCGGGCTGTTTGTGACAATTATAGGGATGGCTCAATAGATTGATCGGAAAGGATAACTTTGAGGTGGTTTCGTACCCTGCAACAATTTCATCTTATGTTCTCCGCTAATAGGAACTTTCGAGTGATTCTTTACCGCACGTTGAGGGATTGCTATATGATTCAATTATGTTAGCATTCTTGAGAGAATGCACTAGTGAAAGTATGAACCCTAGGCCTTGTTTTCAAGCATTGCAATACCGTTTGTGCTCCGTTTTACAACTTGCTACCTTGCTGTTTTTATATTTTCATATTACAAAAACCTATATCTACTATCCATACTACACTTGTATCATCATCTCTTCGCCGAACTAGTGCACCTATACAATTTACCATTGTATTGGGTGTGTTGGCGACACAAGGGATTTCTTGTATTTGATTGCAGGGTTGTTTGAGAGAGACCATCTTCATCCTACGCCTCCCACGGATGGACAAACCTTAGTTCATCCGCTTGAGGGAAATTTGCTACTGTCCTACAAAACTCTACACTTGGAGGCCCAACAACGTCTACAAGAATAAAAGTTGCGTAGTAGACATCAAGCTCTTTTCTGGCGCCGTTGCCGGGGAGGTGAGTGCTTGAAGGTATATCTTTAGATCTCGTAATTGAATCTTTTAGTTTCTTGTTTATTCACTAGTTTGGTTTTATAAAAGAAAAAAAATACAATTGAGGTTGCCTCAAATGCTTTATCTTTATGATGTCTTTCTTGAAAATAAGGATTTCAATAATTGTGCTCAATTGTTAGAGGAAGAATTTAATAAAATGTTTAATGTGAGTCCTTTGAATGATGAGCATGATTGCAATGTTGTTAGTATGCTTTCTATGAATATCCATGATGCTAATGATATGCAAGGCTACAAGCTTGGGGATTCTATGTTTGATGAAGATGATATTTTTAGTCCCCGAAGTTTTGATGAGCAAATTTATTATGATGTAAGCATGCCTCCTATTTATGATGATTATATTGATGAAAGTTGGTTTGGAAGAGTGTCAACTCTAGGTACTAATGATCCCACTATTTTGGAGGGTGTTGAATCTTATGGCAATAATTATGAAAGTGGATTTGGAGAGGTCATGACTTTATTTAATGATGATTCCACTATTTTGGAAGAGGTTTCAATTGACTATGATAACAAAGTTGCTATGTATGATGATTATTGTCATAACATGTATGCTATAAATAATAATGATAACTATGAAACTTGTCATCATGATTTCAATTTTCAATTGGATTATGCCAATCAAGTATCTCATGATAGTTATTTTGTTGAGTTTGCTCCCACTATTATGAATGAGAAGAAAATTGCTTATGTGGAGAGTAATAAAAATTCTATGCTTGTGGATCATGAAAAGAATGTTTTATATGATAGTTATATTGCTGCATTCATTCATGATGCTACTGAAAATTATTATGAGAGGGGAAGATATGCTTATATATATATATATTTCAACAATATCAAGTTTCCTCTGTATGTGTTGAAAGTTTTGAAGTCATACTTGTTTTGCCTTCCTATGCTAGATGATTCTTGCTCCCATAAATTGTTTGTTCACCAAATCCATTTGCATAGGAAGTGGGTTAGGCTTAAATGTTCTTGTCATATGCTTCATGATGCTCCCATTATGTTTCAATTCTTCACTTTTATGCGAGCATCATTGAAATCATCATGCCTAGCTAAAAGGCATTAAAGAAAAACGCTTGTTGGGAGACAACCCAATATTTATATATACTGTTTTTGTGTGTCCACATGATTAAGCTACTGTAATAATCATGTTTCATATGTTTTCTTTCAATAATGTTCCAAGTAAAGCCTTTGGGATAGCGTGGATGCTTGTTGATTTGATTTTGTGCAAAAACAGAAACTTTTGCATCCAGTGCTGAAATTTCTATTCTGTACTGGAGTCTGAGAAACTTATGAAAATTTTACAGAGTATAGAGTTTCAATTTTTTTACGTTGTCATAATTTTTCAGAATTTTTGGAGGTACAGAAGTATGGTTTTTAAATCGCTCACTACATGTTGTTCTGTTTTTGACAGATTCTGTTTTCGGTGCATAGTTTGCTTGTTTTAGTGTTTCCATAGCTTATATTGAGTAATATAAATTGTGGAAATTATGGAATACAGTAGGAATTATGTGAGAACAATTATTAATCTTTCCTTGACAGTACCTAAGTGGATGATTATTTTTATCATACTAACCTATCTCACAAGTTCCGTTAAGTTTTGTGTGATTGAAGTTTTCAAGTTTTGGGTGAGATATCGATATGAGGAGAATAAGGAGCGGCAATACCCTAAGCTTGGGGATTCCCAAGGCACCCCAAGGTAATATTCAAGGAAGACCCAAGCGACTAAGCTTGGGGATGCCCCGGAAGGCATCCCCTCTTTCGTCTTCAACACTACCGGTAACCTCACTTGGAGCTATATTTTTATTCGTCACATAATATGAGTTTTTCTTGGAGCGTCATTTAATTCTGTTGATATTTGCTTGGTGTTATCAATAACCATTGTTTGTATCTTTTAGTTCAATAAAATGCCAATTATAGCCTTTACCATGCTCAGTTTGCAAGTTCATGTGTTGCTGTTTGAAAACAGAAAGTTTTCTGTTATGTCCAGAAATTCCTGAATAGTCAGAACATGATAAAAATCTGAAATTTTTACATAGTAAGAATGCATGAGTTCTCTGTCACATGGTAAATTTTCAGAATTTTTGGAGTTAGGGAAGTATGAATTCTTATTCACCCTTTACAGACTGTTCTGTTTTGGCAGATTGCTGTTATGGTTGCATTGTTTGCATATGTTTGCCTATTTAATGTTTCTATTTGTGGATAGTAGTATTAAATATGCAGAGGCATTTAGTATGCAATGTTTAATTATAATTTTAGTGATTTGTTACAGTAGAGAATGTTAAGGTTTTGAGTTGATTTATACTAACTTATCTCATGAGTTCTTGTTGAGTTTTGTGTGGATGAAGTTTTTAAGATTTAGGAGAAGCCATGATATGAGAGGAATTAAGGAGACACAAGAGCTCAAGCTTGGGGATGCCCAATGCACCCCAAGATAACATTCCAAGAAGTCTCAAGCAACTAAGCTTGTGGATGCCCCGGTGGGCATCCCACCTTTCTTCATCAACACCTATCGGTTAGCCGAAGTTTTTACTTGGTCACATGATATGTGCTATTCTTGGAGTGTCCTTTTGTTTTCATTTTGTTTGCTGTTTGAATAAAATTATCAAGATCTGAAATTTTTATTGAGAGTCTTCATATAGCTACCCATTCTCTTAACTACTCTTTGTTCTTCACTTATATCTTTTGGAGTAGTTTGTCATTCACTCTTGTGCTTCACTTATATCTTACGAGTGAATTATTGAAATGAATTGAATACCATAAATATGAAATTATCTGTGTTCCATATGCTTAGTAGTAATTTCACATTGGGTTTAGAAAGTAAAATCTATTGAAGTTTGACAATCACAATATTGGTCATACAAGCAATTCATGAATGATTAGTATAAGGAAGAGAACTTTCACATACAAATATATTATCTTGGACATCTTTTATGATTGTGAATACCCATTAATTATTTTATAACTTGAGAAAATAAGTTGAAGTTGGACAAGGAAGACAACGTAATGAGTTATGTTTGGCTATATTTGCATAGAAGTTATATTGTTATGGATCCTCTAACATGTGGTGCTTGTTTAGAATCTTTTGCTAGCCTAAATTTCTGTGCTAAGCGGGAATACTGCTTGTGCATCCAAAATCCTTGAGCCAAGTTTCTTCCATGAGTGTCCACTATACCTACCTATATACGGTATTACCCTGTCGTTCCAGGTACATTTGCATGTGCCATCTCTAAAACCTTCAAATAAACATCTGTTTTGTGTGCCCGTACCGCTCATGGAGCGACGGGGCGGTCAATATCTTCCATGTTAAGCGGGTTATTCTCATGATGGGTGTTTATTCACTTGTCATTGCACGAGAGAGGCTGGTAATAGGGATGCCCAGTCCCGTCAATCAAAAAGAAAATAAATAATAAAACAAGGCTCCCCCTAGAAAGTTGAAAGTTTGGAGGGCACCCGTGAATTCAGCTAGCCATGGCTTGTGTTTGAATGGTTGCGGGGATGTTAAACATTTCATTTCTGCATGGGAACCGGCCATATATAATGTGTTTAGCATGGAAGATATTGAATACCTTAGTCGTGACGTTGACAGGAAAGGCACACCACCCAAAATGTATTCATCTCTATTTTAAGCTATGAGCTCTGGCACCTCTGCAAATCCCTGCTTCCCTCTGCTAAGGGACATTCTATTTACTTTTATGCTATTTATGTTCATGTTATTTATTTTTGTTGAGTCAACTTCTTATTCCAACCTATTCTCTAGTTGTCAAGCATCATGTGGTGGGGATAGATCCAGGCACATATATCCATTCAAATATATTTGATCATGATTTATTATTGTTGACAATTATCTCTATGATAAATAAGTTGGGAGGCGAAACCTTAAGCCCCTATCTTCCTCTGTGTTCGATGGATGCTATTTTTTCTAAAAATATGCCTTGAGTACTAGCAATCATAGAAGACTATATGATAATTGAGTATGTGGAGCTCTTACTTAGACTCTGTTGAAGATAAGTTGAATTGCAATTGTTTGGTGAATAAGAACATAGGTTGTTAAGTTTCAAGAGAATGCATTGTTTGAACCATAACATGTGAATTGATTGCTACTTTATCATGATGAGTTTTATGAGAAAGACTTGTTGTAATGATGCTAGAAAAGTGATTGAAATTAGCATTGATCAAACTAATGCACTATGCTAGCATTCACACTTCATAAATTATTTCTTTTATCCTTTACCTACTCGAGGACGAGCAGGAATTAAGCTTGGGGATGCTGATACGTCTCCAACGTATCTATAATTTATGAAGTATTCATGCCATGTTTACAACAATTTTATATGGTTTTGGTATGATTTTATTAGAACTAACCCGGACTGACATTGTTTTCAGCAGAACTACTGTGGTGTTGTTTTTTGTGCAAAAATAAAAGTTCTCGGAATTGGCTGAAACTTTTTGGTGATTTTTTTTGGAACATAAGAGACCCCCGAAGCTTCGTGGAAGGACCAGAAGAGTCACGAGGAAGCGACAAGCCTGCTAGGCGCGCCCTGGGGGTAGGGAGGGCCTAGCGAGCTTGTCGCTCCCTCGTGGGCCCCCTTAACGTGAAACCAACGCCAAAAATTCCTATAAATACCAAAAACCCCAGAAATAAACCTAGAACTCCCGTGCCGCAGCCGCAAGCCTTTGTTCTTTCGTGATCTCATCTGAGGCCCTTTTCGGCACTCTGCCGGAGGGGGAAATCATCACCGGAGGCCATCTTCATCATCCCGGCGGTCTCATGACGAGGAGGGAGTAGTTCACCCTCGGGGCTGAGGGTATGTACTAGTAGCTATGTGTTTGATCTCTCTCTCTCGTGTTCTTGATTTGGCACGATCTTGATGTACCGCGAACTTTGTTAATATAGTTGGATCATATGGTGTTTCTTCCCTCTCTATCTTCTTGTGATGAATTGAATCTTTCCCTTTGAGGTTTTGTTATTATCGGATTGAATATCTTGGGATTTGAGAACACTTGATGTATGTCTTGCATGTGGATACCCGTGGTGACAATGGGGTATTCTATTGAGTCACTTGATGTATGTTTTGGTAGTTAACTTGCGGATTCCCGTGACCTTGGGGTGATCTATGCATAGGGGTTGATTGCACGTTTTCATCTTCTTTTCTCCGATAGAAACTTTGGGGTAGTCTTTGAAGTTTTTTGTGTGGATTGAATATTATGAATCTGAAGTTGTCTTAATCAACTCACGGATACTTGTGGTGACATTGGAGTATCTAGGTGACATTAGAGTTGGTTGATGCGTATCATATGGTGTTATTTTAGTGATTCTTTGTCGCACGTTGAGGGATTGCTATATGATTCAATTATGTTAGCACTGTTGAGAGATTGCACTAGTGAAAGTATGAACCCTAGGCCTTGTTTTCAAGCATTGCAATACCGTTTGTGCTCCGTTTTACTACTTGCTACCTTGCTGTTTTTATATTTTCAGATTACAAAAACCTATATCTACTATCCATACTACACTTGTATCACCATCTCTTCGCCGAACTAGTGCACCTATACAATTTACCATTGTATTGGGTGTGTTGGGGACACAAGGGATTTCTTGTATATGATTGCAGGGTTGTTTGAGAGAGACCATCTTCATCCTATGCCTCCCACGGATTCATAAACCTTAGGTCATCCACTTGAGGGAAATTTGCTACGGTCCTATAAAACTCTACACTTGGAGGCCCAACAAGCATCTCAAAAAAACAAATCCCACAGACCAAACGGTGGGGAGGTCCGGACGTCTGCGACGTCAAACTCCGAAACTTTGGTCCCATCCCACCCCACAACTCTCCAAGCTCCAGCCGTCCGGCTTTGCAAACTCCGCACATTCAAAACCGATTGACCGGGCGTCACCGGTACCACTATTCACACGGGAACCTTCGTTGCTCGGCCTACGCCAGCTACTTGCCGGCCGGTCACCACTACCCCAAAACCACACCTCAGAGCCCATTCTCCCACCTTTCGATCCCCTAGCCCGCATCAGCCGTCCCCTAGTTCGCCGGATAGCCATGGTGCGCAGCAAGATCACGTACTACAAGATGTTGACGCCGGAGCACAGCGCAGAAATCCCGGCGGCGGTAGGCGCCACAGACCTCCGTTCCCAAGCTCGCTTTGCGGCGGGCCAATCCCCGAGTCCTCTGGAGCCAAGCTCCGAGGAGGAAGGCGATCCAATGTTCATGGCGGAGGTCGCGGCGCAGAAGGCCCCCGCGGCGAAGGAGACGATGGACGTCGACTTCGTGCCAGCGTCCGGGTCCCCCATGGTGCAGGCGGACCAGCGGTTCAACCTGGCGATCCTAAAGAAGCACCGGGAGGCGGAGGCTCAACTCTACGGGGGGCGCGCTGATGCCGCTGCCATCGACGCCCTCCTGCAAGCAGAACCGGATGTCGTGGTCGTGAACCGGGCGGCGGAGGCTCAACTCGACGCGGAGCACGTGGATGCCGCTGCCATCGAGGCCCTCCTGCGGGCGGAACCGGATGTCATGGTCGTGAACCGGGTGGCGGAGGCTCAACTCGACGCGGAGCGCGCGGATGTCGCTGCCATCGAGGCCCTCCTGCAGGCGAAACCGGATGTCGTGGTCGTGAACCGGGCAGCGGAGGCTCAACTCGACGTGGAACGCGTGGACGCCGCTGCCATCGAGGCCCTCCTGCAGGCGGAACCGGATGTTGTGGACTTGAACCAGGTGACGGAGTCTCAACTCGACGCGGAGCGCGCGGATGCCGCTGCCATTGAGGCCCTCCTGCAGGTTGAACCGAACGTCGTGGATGTGAACCAGGTGCTGCTCACGTCTGTGTAGAGCGCCATCACGCTCCGCGTGAACGAGTAGCTGGAGGCCGAGGACAACCACGCCGCGGACACACATGTCGGCAGCTCCGGCTGGTTCGCGCCGGCAGCCAATGACGACGAGGCCGGCTCGTTCCGTGAGCAGTGATAGTTTTTCTTTATGTTGTTGTTTTTAGGGATCATTTGCTGTGTAAAAACATATTTATATTTAATAAATCGGCCTTATAAACATACTGTATCGACGAGAATTAGGTGTTAGTGATTGGATGGCTGAGTTTGGTTTGATCACATGCGGTTTCTCCCTCCATCCAGGTGTATAAGTCACCTTACAAAAATTAGATATTCCCAAAATGCTTAGGCGCAATGCATTAAATTCCGTCCTCATTCCCCTCACTGCCTTGTTTATCAGCGAGTGAAAATTTTGGCCGAACCACGCGCATGGAGGAAATGGCGACGGCGGGGCGGGCTAGTTTAGCCCATGGTCGGATTGCTGACATGCGTTCCCACATGCCAGAGAAATGCCAAGCCGGTTGGTGTTGAGCAGCGGGGTAGATCGACCGTGTGCTGGTCTGATGCGAACGCGACAGGCGTGCTATGAGTGTTCCTTTTCCTCGTTTTAAACTTGTGAAGATAACCCCCTCAAAAAAAATTGTGAAGATAACACTTGGTTCTTTGCCTTCGCGCGATACATCGATGGAAATCTAGATTATAATGACACAGAATTTTCTACTAAATCCCATAAAAAGGCGTCCTCTTCGCCCCTCCGGCCGCAATCATCGCACTAATCATACTTTCTATTTGACTTCCTTCCCCATTACGGTGACGTCGACGATATCGCGATCGTTGTGGCTTTGGCAAAGTGCGTTCGATGGAGTGCACCATTGAGGCAGATGACGATCATGTCATTCGGAAGTGCCGCCTGGAAGCCGAGACAACCGCCTTCTTTGCATCCAGGAAGTCCGTAGGAGACAGCAACTGTCGTGTCACCGTGACCATTGGATGCGACGTGACCACGTCGTTCGAGCTCGAGCTGTCGCAAGGGGACTCGAATGTGACCGTGTACCCTTACACGGGCACCGGTTTACTATCAGAAAGGCTCTTCCGCGTCGGGGACCCGTCCAGCCTGTGCAACCAATGGAAATGCCGGTGTGCAGTTCGGGCTGGCTCCGCTCATCGATCTACGTCCCAATGAAACAGAGTGGGAGACGGTCGTCCCCGACGACGTTGTGAGGAAGATAGTCTAGGAGGTGAATCGCGGGTTGTTGCATCAACGAGGAGGGTGTGACTTCAGCTTCAACATGAATGTGGACCGGCGTCATGTCGTTACCCTCCCAGCGCTACGTTCGTGGAGAAGCTTCTTGGCGAGGAAGGTGTTGGGACGTGTCTAGCATGTCTCGCACACACCATCAAACAAGTACAGTAGTACCACTTATCTAGGATTTCGCCAGCCTATTGATGCACATACGAGAATTTTTTAATCATATAATGCTCTATGTACGTTTGGTCTCATCACTAATAAGTACTAGTACTATATTTGTACCCATTGAGTAACTGGTATTACTTGTTGAATGTTGCGTAGCCGTGGATGTCCGAGCTAAATTTGAAACACAGTCACGATCAAACGAGATGTTACCATTGGGCTCCACCAGCCGGAATCACCTTGGCCTATTTGATTTGCAGGATCCTCAAAACGCAGGAATCGCAAAAATATAGGATTGTTCTCTTTGGATAGGAATGGCTTGGATTGGAGTATAGGATTAGGATTGTGTGTTTGATGTCATAGGAAAGACAGATGAATTTTTAAAATACTCCTAGGTTGGAGTAGATGCATGATTTCCTATATTATTAAATGCAGCACAATAGCTTTGTCCATCCAGCTTACTGCGGAAAAGGTCATTTCTGGAAGAAGACGATGGAGAAGCGGATTCAGCGAAGAGTGAAATGATGGTTGCTTCATCCGTGACTTTGTGATTTGACGCCTCATTGCTTTGTGATTTGTGATAGTACTAGAAGGGAGTAGACTCTATGCTCTATGCATGCGTCCATGCAAGGGAGAAAGAGGAGAGAGGTTGCATTTTTTTATTCCTTCAATCAATTTGGCATCGGCGCACCATCGAGTTTCGGTTCCCTCTTTTTTTGGCTTTCGCAGCACCCTCCACAATGGTTCCCATCGATGCCAAAAGCTATTTTACCATTTGGCTACACATTGTGGATTCCCTTAAGCGTACCACTTGGTTTTGATTAGTAAAGAGGAGGTGCTTTTGCCGCGCGAAAGGCGGGGGAGGTTGGCCTCACGGTTTGCTAACATACGGTCCCACGTGTCAGTGATGTACCAAGCCGATCCGCGTCCCACATGACTACATGAGGCAGAACAACGGCAGAAGCAACTTCAGCAAAGAGTGAAATGATGGTTGCTTTGTCCCTCCAACTTATACTGCGGGAAAGCTGCAACTTTGTGATTTGACGCCTCTCATTACTACTGCAGTGCCACGACCGGGGTGCGTCCCCCCTGCTACTCTGCACTGTTATTTGGTGCATGGCACGTGGACCCGGATGCTGGATGCCCCACATGTCGGCGAAAGGGAGTAGAACATTTATGAAAGCGAGCGCTCCACTCTTACGACGGAGGAGTACAAGACACGGCGGCCCAGTGAACTGTAACTTGTACTGTACTACTACTGTAGTAGTACTATGTGGTACTCTTGTACCACTTGGTTTTGCTGTTTCGCGTGATCCATTGATACAAACCCGATTAAACAGGCGAGGGCGGGTCTTTTCTCGCATGGTAGGTAGGGTAGTTTGGCATAGTCGGTTTGACAGAGAGACCGAGAGAAAGATGTGAATTGCTTGAATGTGTAGTGGGCCCTTTTTTGTGTCATGTGTGTGTGTAGTCGGACCTTTCAGATCACTAGATGATACTAGCCATACATTTCAACGCAATTTTAATGTATGCAACATGAATAATTGAAGTAACAATATGAGATCTAAAACTAAAAATACATATGATTTATTGTGTTAGAGTATACTAGTACTGTATTGCATAGTTGTTAGATATAACATGCGAGAACGTGTAGGGACGTACTTTTGCAGGGCCCATAGAGAGAAATTCGGCATAAAGTGGATTCAAATATTTGTATTCGTCATCATAGCATTTGTAACTCATATCTAGAGTTTATACGGTAGACGTGAATGCTTGTTCGCTCTTACGAAACCAGTACAACAATATTGGGGTGGCGTGCGCCAATTTAGGCGTGGGAGGTTGGCCTAGTCGGCTCCACGGCGAGAGCGAGAGAAGAGATAAATACACTGGCGGTCACTGTATTTGAAACGAACGCATAATATGGTCACCGGACTTTAGAATACGCTCATTAGGGTCACTATATATGTTTTACGGTGATTATACGGTCACTCGCTCACCGTTCAGCATCGTATTGCACTTTGTTGACCGGCCAAATAGTCTACGTGGCACTATGTTGACTGGTTAAATTTGCCACGTTCCTTGTGGGTCCCACCTGTTAGTTGGCAGAGGAAAGAGATAAGATAAACATAAATTTACGCAGGCGCGACAAAACTCGAACCCTTGCACGCGAACCACCTGGTTGTGTATGTGTGTGTCAGGGCCTGATGTGTGTGCATGCATGTGTAGGTTGAGCACTTGAGCGTGAGCGTGTGTGTTGGTCGTGTGGTGAGTGCATGCATGCGTGCGTGCGTGCGTGTGCATGTGTGTGCATGCATGCGTGTGTGCGTGTGAGTGTTGCATGCATGCAGTTCATGTGCACGCATGCGTGTGTGTGTAATCACCACACTAGATCATGTGTATTAAAAGAACCAGTCAACCAGCACATCATACCAATACAAGGCCACCTTGTACGCGCCACTTCGAATCCCTTCTACTAGTAATACCCACCGTGCAATATTTTATTTTCGTTTGTTTACATTCATATACCCGCTGACAGGTGGGCCATATGGTAGTGAGATAATGTGCGTTGATGATGCAACACTAGATACGCCACGTGGACTGTTTAACTGGTCAACTAATCATGTCTTCAACAAATACAGAGCTCTACGGTGAGCCTGTGACTGTATAACAACCACAAAACGTATATGGTGACCGTAATGAGTGTATTGTGAAGTCCAATGATCGTATCGTGCTTTCGCTTCAAATACAGTGATCGTCGGTGTATATCTCGCGAGAGAAAGATGGAACATGCGTGAATGTGACGGGGCATACTTTTAGAGGGCCTAGAGATAGTTTGTGTGCGTGCGTGAAAGAGGCATAGAGAGAGGGGGCGATGGGGAGAGAGAGATGCTCTTCATTTCTCTTTATTTTGACTAACTTCATAGTATAAAAATATAAACATTCACAATGCGGAATAAATATCATTGGATGCACCATGCAATTACCATTTGTACTCCATATAACTTTGTAATATTGTATAGATGTAGATTTTATAAAATAAATTTTGGCCACACTTTGCGTAGTTTTAATTCAAAAGGAATCTTGTATGCGAAGTAAAAGTGAACAGAGGGCTTTTTAGATCAATGAAGCACATGATAAGATGCAACATGTGTGAATGTGTAGTTTATGTATTTGGCAGGGCCTAGAGAGGGTATGTATACATATTCGAGAGAGGCGCGGATAGAGGGGGGGTGTGTGCGATGAGAGATAGATAGCATGAGAAATGAGAGAGGTCTAGATAGATAGAGATGAATAGGATGTCTCGGCGAGAGATGGTCTTGAGTGTGTGTATGCAAGGGAGAAGGGGAGAGAGACATGAGTAGAAATAGTGTGTGGGGTGTGTGTGTCTGGTATGCATGTGTGGGTGTGAGAAGATACCGAGACCTAGGGGTAGGGGTGTGTGAGGTCTGGTGGGCCGAGGTGAGGCCCCCGGTCGGTTCCATCCTGCGCCACATTGGTCCGCCCAGGACATACGGAGACCCCTGGAGGACTAGTCGCACAAGAGAAAGAAACCAGAGCCGCGAAGGACTTTGTGTCCACTGACAAAGCCGGCTAGGAATTGTAACCCTAGGCCCCGGGTATGTTATACAAGCCCGGGGCCTAGTTCGTCGATAGCATACACAGAATCCCTTGGTATTCACGTAGTGTACTCTGTACACACCCTACTCACAAATATACATGACCGGGGGTAGGGTATTTCCTGGATCGCAAGGGCCCGGACTAAGGTAAATCCTTGTCTCTTATTACCATGCATCCAACCTAGCTGTAAGGGATATCCTACTGAATGCTCTGCTGGACTCATATTCGTCAACTAGTAAGAGAGGTGGAGACAATGCCTGCGAGATAGGCCTAAGCGTCCAGGAGACACGTAGGCAGGTATATGTATAGAGAAAAGGGTCGATGGAGATCATGCGTGCCTATGCGTGTGAAAGAGTTCTTGTGACAGAGATTAGAGAAAGGAGTCATAGATAGTTGTGAGAGAGAGGGAGGAAGGGTGATATATATAGACAGCGTGTGTGCGAGAGACACCTCAGGAGAGAGTGTGAGGATGTGTGAGAGAGAAGGCCGATGGATATACAGTGTGTGCGCGTATGTGTGAGAGAGAAAGATAACACGTGTGTGAGGAGGGGCCGAGGGAGAGTGAATCTACACGTAAAAGACTGATGTACACATCAATTTAAAATATAAATTGTATCCAAATATTTGGAAGGGATCATGATATTTGCGATTCGCGTATGGAACGATCATTGGTGTATCAAACATCCATATTCCGTCGAATTTGAGCATGTGTATGGTATTATTCGACATAATTGATCCATAGAGTCAGTATTTTGAAATCCAGACAATGCATGGCTTTAGCAATTAAAATATAAACGTGATTATAATTTATGTTGTGTGTGTAACGCACATCATACATACAAAAGAGACATAGTGAACATTCTAAATAGCTAGCTAGGAACTAGCATACGTTTGAATTCAACTTAAGGTGGTTTCAAATATTCGAATTCAACATGAAGTGCATTCAATTATTTGAATTCGACATCATGGCATTTGTAAATCATACCTAAATTAAGGGTGCATTAATCTTTGCTTTGCTTTTATACATAATAACATATAGTCATGTACAAAATACATTCAAATTACCACCTCCATTCCAAAATAATAGTAGTTATAGGATTTTCAAGAGTCAAAATTTCAAAAGAAGCGCATAATTTAATGAGGTTTTCAATCATACAAGGTCAAATTTAACGAGGTCTATTAAGGTCAATCCTAATAGTTCAAGAGTACTGTAAACGTGAATGCTTCTGGTTAAAAAATTGAACGAAGCGCCAAAAGAGCCTCTCCTTGCCCGAAACCGCGCGAGACCAATGTTTGGTAGAAGGAAATTACCATCCTAACTCTGACCCATGGAGCCTACCGGCCGACGTCCAGAAGTCTAAACTGGGGTAGGTTTGTAACTTCACCGAGACGCCACACAACCGCCTCCGAAAAACATTCATATATACCGCGGGCGCCTAAACGCCGATGCGCTCGGCCGAAATCACTCCCGCCCACTATTTTGGACACGTGAGATTACCGTCCTACCCACGACCCGCAGCATGTCTGAAATTTTAGATGGGGGCAAAGTTTGTAACTTTCCCCAAATTTCAAACAAGCGCATCCCGGAAACATGGTTCCCCCTCAGCTTCCCCCCTCCCCCGTCTGATTCCCCATTCATACTCCGTGGGCGCCAAAACTCCCTCTCCACCAGCCACGAAACCCCAGCCTCCTCCGTCCACCACCCCATCGCACCGATCCACCGCCGCCCTCCTCCTTCACGCCGGAGCTGAAACCCCGACTTCGTCGTCCACCGCAACCTCAACCGCAGTGCCCTCCAGGACTTAGCAGTTGAAGCCGAGGCAGAGCTGCCTCCACGACGCGGACGTGTGTCGTACCCGAGCCACTTCAACCCCTCCGTCCTGCGCCTCACCGCTGCTGCTCCAACGTCACAACCGTCCACCGCACCGGAGTTGTTCCCGCTACGCCGTCGTTCACCGCCTCGGATCTTCTTCTCCGCCACCGACAGAGGGCCACCGCACCACACTCAACAACTTGTCCATGGGTGCGTCCAAGGCTCCACCGTCCTCCACAACATCTAGTTTCCGGCAAAACACAAGAAGATCGTCGATAAATCATAAGGAGGACACAGCATGGCAAGCCGATATTGGTACTCCTCTTCCCTTATTCTTGCAAATCTTACATGTCTACTCGCACGGTATTCATCCCATGAAGGAAACTAGTTGACCACTTCTTACTGCACATTCTTCCTGATACTAGATGTTCCAAGTAACTCGCGATGCACAAGGTTTCCCCCCATTTACTATTTCACTTTAGCTAGAGGTCCATCGCCTGCCTGGATTTCAATTCAGTGTCAGTTGATTCCCAATTAAAGGTAGCACCACCCATGGAGGCGCGCAGAGCCCCTAGTCCGCCTGTTCGACGAGGAAGCAGCGCCTCGGTGTCTATCTTAGAGGTGTGTGTGGCGCAGGAGCTGTTGGCGCCCGATCTGGAGGCCCGCCAGGCTTAAAGGGATGGCCGGGGGACGTTGCCAAGCACGGCGGTGGGGTGAGGTCGAGGGGAGGGCAGGGTGGCAGAGGTAGGGGTCTGGGCCGGTGGTCGCTGACGGTTCGAGGAAGATCATCAACAGTGACTGGCGGGAGGTAGATGAAGGCCATCTGCCCGTTCCTTGTAGATCGGACGGTGCAGAAAAAATCGACTGGCCTATTTGTTTTCAGTCGATTGTTATTTTCGTAGGACCACATGTGGTGGTTTGCTGGAGGATTACCTGCACTTCCCAGCCATCCCTGTGCTCATATTTCAAAAGCCTAGAATCTAATTTCGTGTGCCATGCATGTTGTAGAGCTATCATATGTCTGCTGTCATTTATTTTTGACCCACCTTCTATCTGATACTTTTACACTGCACTACTTGTGCACAAACTACACCCATACTCTCTCACTATTGTTTTATTATGCATGGGTATTTCAAAATCTCAACCACAGTATTCTAAAAAGAAAACAGAGCAGTTGCTCTAGTCTGCATCGAGGATTGGAAAGATGCGGTTTGACGCTCTAAAGAAGAGTGTAGTGTCATTCGATGAAGACTGTCAACTTAGCTCTGTAGTTGATGACCCGATTCGCCATACACCAGCATCGTAGGTGCTTGCTTTAACTTCACAGTGTTATATGTGGTTGCATGTTGCATATGGTGTCTACCTTATATATTGCTTCTAAATTGGTTAAATTTCATCTGCTTAGCCATATACTGTGAATATGACATGCCTTGCTTTTTTTGGTACATAATGCATCTGTCTATTAACCATGGTCTTACATCAAACTAACGTTCTTATGTATCCCTCATCAATCACTTATGATGAGACAGTCAGACCCGTGGGTTAGTGTGAGACGCGCTACTCTTTTAAAGAGTGTAGTGTCATCCTCCCCACATGATTCTCAACAAACAGCAAGGCTAGATGAAGATAGTCAACGTAGCTCTATAGTTGGTGACCGCATTTCCCCTACACCACCATCGCAGGTGCTTGCTCTAACTTGGCAGTGTGATAAGTGGTTGCATGTTGCATATGGTGTCTAGCTTGTTATTCTTCTAATTTGGTTAAATTGCATCTGCTATTCTGCTTAGTTTACACATTATACCTGTTAATGTGACATGCCTTCCTGTTTTTGGTACATACTACATCTGTCTCTTAACCATGTCCTTACATAAAACTATTGTTCTTGTGTATCCCGCATCAATCACTTATGACGAGACACCTTTAGTATATGCAGCGTGATATTTGTTGCATCTTGCATATGATTTATAGCATGTATTGCGTCTAATTTGTTGAAACGCCATTTATGATGAGACGCTTTTAACTTGGCAGAGTCATATTGGTTGCATCTTTCATGTGGTGTCTACCTTGCATTGCTTCTAATTTGTTGAAATGGCTTCTGCTTAGTTTACACAAATAGGTGTGAATATGCCATGTCGTCCTGTTTTTCATACATATTCCATCCTTGTATCATGTGTTTGCCTTACATCCATGTAGTGTTCGTCAGTATCATGGATGAATGAGTTCTGAAGAGTGATTTTTATTCCTTTTTCTTGTCGTTTGACTTGACAATGCAAAATCAATAAAGCGGAAGGAAATTAGCAAGGCAGTGGATGATGGTGCTCCTTCCGACCAAGTGAACTGGAGGGTCTCTACAGATTCTACTCCGCCATCCTCCAAACAAGATTTGCAAGACAACACATGCATAGACAGTCAATGTAGTTGTGTTGATGATGAGCACATCTCCCCTACCCAACCATCACAAGTGCTCGCTCTAACTTGGCACTGTTATATGTGTTACGTATGATGTCTAGCTTGTATTGCTTCTAATTTTGTCGAATTGCATCTGCTTAGTTTACACATTATACTTGTGAATAAGACACGTGTTCCTGTTTCTAGAACATACAATATCTGTCGATCACGCCATGTTCTCACAGCAAATTACTACTGTTGTGTAACCTTCAACAATCACTTATCATAAGACACATTTAACTTGGGAGTGTGATATAGGTTGCATCTTGCATTGTTTTCTAGCTTGTACTGCTTCTAATTTGTTGAAATGGCACTTATGACGAGACAGTTTTAACTCGGTAGAGTGACATTCGTTGCAGCTTTCATACGGTGCCTACCTTTCATTGCTTCTAATTTGTTGAAATGTCTGCTCCTTAGTTTACACATCATAGGTGTGACTATGCAATGCTGTCCTTTTTTCTTACATATTCAATCCTCCTATCATGCGGTCGCCTTACATGAAAGTAGTGTTCGTTGATACATCTCCAACGTATCTATAATTTATGAAGTATTCATGCCATGTTTATAACAATTTTATATGGTTTTGGTATGATTTGATTAGAACTAACCCGGACTGACGCTGTTTTCAGTAGAACTACCGTGGTGTTGTTTTTTGTGCAGAAATAAAAGTTCTCGGAATTGGATGAAACTTTTTGACGATTTTTTTTGGACCAAAAGAGACCCCCAAAGCTTCGTGGAAGGACCAGAAGCCTCACGAGGAGCCCACAAGGTATCACGGCGCGGCCAAGGGGGGTCGTGTGTTGTTGCCTTGTGGGGCCCTCGTAACTCCTTTTCGCGTGATTCCAACGCTAAAAAATCCTATAAATAGAGAAACCCCCAGAAATAAACCTAGAACTTTGGCGCTGCCACCGCAAGCCTCTGTACCAAAGAAATACCATCTGGAGCCCTGTTCCGGCACCCTACCGGAGGGGGAAATCATCACCGGAGGCCATCTTCATCATCCCGGTGGTCTCCATGACGAGGAGGGAGTAGTTCACCCTCGGGGCTGAGGGTATGTACTAGTAGCTATGTGTTTGATCTCTCTCTCATGTTCTTGATTTGGCACGATCTTGATGTACCGCGAGGTTTGTTAATATAGTTGGATCATATGGTGTTTCTTCCCTCTCTATCTTCTTGTGATGAATTGAGTCTTTCCCTTTGAGGTTTGGTTATTGTTGGATTGAATACTTTGGATTTGAGAACACTTGATGTATGTCTTGCATGTGGATACCCGTGGTGACAATGGGGTATTCTATTGAGTCACTTGATGTATGTTTTGGTAATCAACTTGCGGGTTCCCGTGACCTTGGGGTAATCTAGGCATAGGGGTTGGTTGCACGTTTTCATCTTCTTTTCTCCGATAGAGACTTTGGGGTACTCTTTGATGTTCTTTGTGTGGATTGAATATTATGAATCTGAAGTTGTTTTGATGCATATGGAATAATAAACTCACGGATACTTGTGGTGACATTGGAGTATCTAGGTGACATTAGAGTTGGTTGATGTGTATCATATGGTGTTATTTTAGTACGAACTCTAGGGTTGTTTGTGACACTTATAGGGATAGCTCAATAGATTGATCGAAAAGGATAAGTTTGAGGTGGTTTCGTACCCTACAACAATTTCTTCTTATGTTCTCCGCTAATAGGAACTTTGAGTGATTCTTTGTCGCACGTTGAGGGATTGTTATATGATTCAATTATGTTAGCACTGTTGATAGATTGCACTGGTGAAAGTATGAACCTTAGACCTTGTTTTCAAGCATTGCAATACCGTTTGTGCTCCATTTTATCACTTGCTACCTTGCTGTCTTTTTATTTTCAGATTACAAAAACCTATATCTACTATCCATAATACACTTGTATCACCATCTCTTCGCCGAACTAGTGCACCTATACAATTTACCATTGTATTGGGTGTGTTGGGGACACAAGAGATTTCTTGTATTTGATTGCAGGGTTGTTTGAGAGAGACCATCTTCATCCTATGCCTCCCACGGATTGATAAACCTTAGGTCATCCACTTGAGGGAAATTTGCTACTGTCCTACAAAACTCTGCACTTGGAGGCTCAACAACGTCTACAAGAATAAAGTTGCATAGTAGACATCATTCGTCAGCATCATGCATCAATGAGTTCTGAAAAGCGAATTTTATTCATTTTTCTTGTGGGTTTGACTTGACAAGGTAAAAAATAAGAGAGAGGAAGGGAAAAAGTAAGGCAGGGGCTGATGGCGGTCATATGGCGCCACCGGTAAGAAGGCGCTCTAGAGATTCTGCTACTACTGCTAGTGCAGTAGAAGTTCCAAGTAAATATGATGTGCCCAACACCCCTACTCCAGCATCCCAGGTGCTTTCTCTAGCTTGGCAGTGTGATATTTGCTTGCATGTTGCATATGGTGTCTAGCTTGTATTGCTTCTAATTTGATTAAATTGCATCTGCTTAGTTTACACATTATACATGTTAACATGGCATGTCTTTCTTTTTTTGCATATACTACATCTGTCCATTACATGTTCTAACATCGAAGTATTGTTCGTGTCTATCCTGCATCAATCACTTATGACGAAACACCTTTAACTTGGTAGTGTGATATTGTTTGGATCTTGCATATGATTTATTGATACGTCTCCAACGTATCTATAATTTATGAAGTATTCATGCCATGTTTACAATAATTTGGTATGGTTTTGGTGCACTTTTATATTATTTTTATGGACTAACTAATTAATCTAGTGCCCAGTGCCAGTTCCTGTTTTTTGCTTGTTTTTTGTTTCATAGAAAATCCATATCAAACAAAGTCCAAACGCGATAAAATTTTACGGAGAATTATTTTCGAATATATGTGAATTTTGGGAGGTGGAATCAACGCAAACGGAGGCCCACAGCCTCCACAAGTCACCTTGGCGCGCCCCCTGGCCGTGTGGTGCTGCCTTGTGGGCACACCGTAAATCGGTTGGGGCTCTTCTTCGGCCGCAAGGAAGCTTATATCGAGAAAAAAAATCGTGTTAAAATTTCAACGCAATCAGAGTTACGGATCTCTGGGAATATAAGAAATGGTTTTCGGCCAGAAAATAGGAGTGCAGAAACAGAAGAGAACAGAGGGAGAGGTCCAATCTCGGAGGGGCTCCCGCCCCTCCGGGCACCATGGAGGCCAAGGACCAGAGGGAGAACCTCTCCCCTTCTAGGGGGGAAGGCCATGGAGGAGCACGCCGGAGGGGGAGCCTCTCTTCCCCTCTCTCTCGGTGGCGCCGGAGTGCCGCCGGGGGAACCATCGCCACGGTGATCGTCTTCATCAACATCACCGTCCATCACCTCCCTCATCTCTTTTCAGCGGTCCACTCTCCCGCACCCCGCTGTAATCCCCCTCATGAACATGGTGCTTTATGCCACATATTATTATCCAATGATGTGTTGCCATCCTATGATGTTTGAGTTGATTTATTTTGTCCTTTGGGTTGATTGATGATCTTGATTGGTTTGAGTTGTATGTTTTATTTTGATGTTGTCCTATGGTGCCCTTCGTGCCACGCACACGTGGGGGATTCCCACTGTACGGTTTTGCAATACGTTCATGATTCACTTATAGTGGGCGGCTAGAGTGACAGAAGCTTACACCCGAGTAAGGGGGTTGTTGCGTATGGGAGTAAAGGGGACTTGATACTTAATGCTATGGTTGGGTTTACCTTAATGATTTCTAGTAGTTGCGGATGCTTGCTAGAGGTCCAATCATAAGTTCATATGATCCAAGTACGGAAAGTATGTTAGCTCATGCCTCTCCCTCATATAAAATTGCAATGGTGATTACCGATCTTGTTATCAATTGCCTAGGACAATTCCGCACACCGATCCATCATTATTCCACACTCGCTATTTGTAATTTATTGTAATATATTCTTACTTTATTTAGGCAGCACCTATTTTTATATTTTAGTTCTCCGATATCATTCAAAGCTATGCCCTTCATACCCACAACGTAGTTTTATTTCTTGTTTCTAGATGAAAGCAAATGCTCGGTGTATGTAGAGTCGTATCAGTGGCAGATAGGACTTGAGAGAATATTGATCTTACCTTTAGCTACTTGTGGGTTCGACACTCCATACTTATCACTTCCATCTTTGGAAATTGCTACGATGATTCCTTGCACTTGGGGATTATCAAGCTCTTTTCTGGCGCCGTTGCCGGGGAGCAATAGCGTGGGGTTAATATTTTCATGTATTCTTGTTTGCTTTAATCACTAAGTAGATTTTGTTTTTTATTTTGATTTTTTTTTCTTGTTTTCTTTTCTTTAGTTGTGGGTGAAACAAAAAAATTTAAAAATGCGAAATACAAAAAAAATTACTTGCCTCTTATGCCTAGCTTAATGGCTTTAAAGAAAGCGCTGCCTGGGAGACAACCCGGAAGTTTTAGAGAGTTTTTTTATTATTATTTTGTGTAATATAAACTTTATTATGTGTGCCATTTAAATATTCTAAAACAAAAAATATATAGAGGGAAGCCTAAAACCTTTCAAAAAGAAAAGTGAAAGTGAGAAAGATGAGCAATGTGGAAGTGGGGGCTAGCCTTGAACTTTGTTCATGCCCATGGAAACTTTGTGAACCTTGATTACAGAAACTTTTCAACAAAAATAATTATCCCATTGTATTATAAAAATAATGTGCCAAGATTTACCTTTTGGATGTTTAAATTGCTTGTTTGGTGTGTGCTATGAAAAAACAGAAACTTTTGCTGTAGTGTATGAATTTCTATATTTTACTGGAATGTGCCAAAATTCTGAAATTTTTACACAGTACTGATATGCAAATTGTTTATTTTTTCCAAATTTTTCAGAATTTTTTGAGTTATATAAGTATATGTACCATCTGCATATTTACAGACTGTCCTGTTTTCACAGATTGCTGTTTTAGTTTCTTTATTTGCTTATGTTTGAAATCTTGTTGAGCCCCATTGACTTGGGAGCCATAGAATTGTGATAGCATACAGTGGGTAATGTTTTATTATAATTATACAATAATGTTACAGCTGGACATGATGGGATTTGATGTTATATGTACTAACCCCTCTAATAAAAAGTTTGATTAAGTTTTGTGTGAATGAAGTGTTCGAAGATCGAGGAGTTACTGATATGAGAAGAATAAGGAGAGGCAAGGGTTCAAGCTTGGGGATGCCCAAGGCACCCCAAGTAAATATTTGAGGAAACTCAAGCGTCTAAGCTTGGGGATGCCCCGGTAGGCATCCCATTTTTTTTCTTCAACAATTATCGGTATGTCTCGGTTTTTGTTTTGTTCACATGATATGCGTAAATTCTTGGAGCATCTTTTGCGTTTATTTTTCCATTTTATTTTATGCACCATGCTTGTTGGGGATGATTTCTTATAGTTCTTGGTTGATTTATAGAATGCTTCATGCGCTTCACTTAAATCTTTTGAGTATGGCTTTATAGAATGCTCTTTGTGCTTCACTTAAATCTTTTGAGTATGGCTTTATAGAATGCTTCGTGTGCTTCACTTATATATTTTGAGCTTGGATATTGGTCTATCTATATTTATTGTAGAATGCTCTATGAACTTCACTTATATCTTTTAGAGTAGAAAAAAGTCCATTTTACTCCCCTAAAGAAAATGAGTTGTTCGCATAACACCCTGAACTTTTTTTCGGTTCATTTAACCCCCTGATATATCCCAAACCGTTCAAAAATCATCTCTAGCTGGTTTTCTGAGCTCATTCGCTGACATGGACGCAGTCAAGGCGGTATTTGACCAGCGGGGCCCTTTCGTTGGCCGCAACCCCTCTCTCCTCCTGTACGACGAGAGCAGCCGACACTCAGTTTATGCCGCCGGCGCTGTAGTTCTTTGCCCGCGCGGCCAACACCTCCCCCCTTGCCTTAATACCTTGTCCTAGAACTTCCCCTCGCTCCGCTCTATGTTCCTGCCAAAGGACTTTGTCCGACTCACTATAAATCGCCGGCACATATGTCTTCTTCCCCGCCTCCAGCATCGACCGTCGCCGCCTCGATCTCTTCCTCCGGTGACCCCCTCTTCTCTTCCTCTGCTTCCTGAGCATCGTGGTGCTCCTCTGAACCTGGTCGATCCATCCATTCAGAGCCGCGTGTTCCCGAGGACCTCTCCTCGCATGGCCAAGCTCCGGCCCCCGCTACGGCTATAAGTGGCGCACGACGCGAGTAGGCTACAGAGATGAGCGGGGGACGGAGAGGCTCCGGAGGAGCAGGGGCTCACCTTGGGGGTGTTGGCGTAGGAAGGGAGACCGGGGGTGCTCTGCTGCGATGCCATGGACACTGAAGGTGGCGGCCGGAGCGCGGGCTTGCAGGGAAGGGGCTCAGGGTTGTGGGCCTCGCCGGGAAGTTGTCCAGAAGGTGCGTGAGGTGGTCCCGCGTCAAGGAAGGGGTCATGGAGGTCGGGGGCGCGCTGGTGATGGAAAATTTTGGCACGGCGGCTGGCGGCAGTGGCAAGAAAGATGACGATGTGAGGCTCGATTGGAGTTGGCTTGGCACAGTGAATTTGGCAGAGTTGAAGAGGGCAACGAGGCACACGTTCCGGACGTCTTGGCGTGGCTCTGTGCTTCCTCCGGCCATGTGCATGGCGACGGTGGCCATTGACCGAAGCTCAGGCGCTCTCGGGTGGCTGTGGATGTGGGAGATAAGGTAGTGGAGGGCCCCACTGGTCAACAACGCTTCAACATGGCCCCACTGGTCAACAAAACGTTTTGAGCTCGTCCACGTCAGCAAAACCACCCGTGCAAACCCACCAATGATGATTTTTGAACGGGTTGGGAAAGATCAGGGGCGTTAAGTGAACCAAAAAAAAGTTCAGGGTGTTATGTGAACAACCCATTTTCTTCAGGCGAGTAAAATGAACTTTTTTCTTTAGAGTATGAATAAAATTATCATCGAAAGTGGGTTTGGAAGAGTGTCAACTCTATGTAGAAATGCAACCCCATATTTATCCTTACTGTTTTTGTGTGTTCACATGTTTAATCTACTGTAGTAATCATGTTTTGTACCTTTTATTTTAATAATATACCAAGTAAAGCCTTTGGGATAGTGTGGATACTTGTTGATTTGATTCTGTGCAAAAACAGAAACTTTTGCGTCCAGTGCTGTAATTTCTATTCTGTACTGGAGCGTGAGAAAAATCTGAAATTTTTACACAGTATTGGCTTACAAATTTTTTACATTGTCCAAATTTTCAGAATTTTTGGAAGTACAGAAATATGGTTTATAATTCGATCACTACATGCTGTTCTGTTTTTGACAGATTCTGTTTTCAATGCATACTTTGCTTGTTTTATAGTTTCTATGGCTTATATTGGTCAATATAAATTGTGGAAATGATGTAATACAGTATTTATTATGTGATAACAATTATGAATCTCGTCTTGACAGTACCTAAGTGGATGATTTATTTTTATCATACTAACCTATCTCACGAAGTTCCGTTAAGTTTTGTGTGATTGAAGTTTTCAAGTTTTGGGTGAGATATCGATATGAGGAGAATAAGGAGCAGCAAGACCCTAAGCTTGGGGATTCCCAAGGAACCCCAAGGTAATATTCAAGGAAGACTCAAGCGTCTAATCTTGGGGATGCCCCGGAAGTCATCCCCTCTTTCATCTTCAAAATTATCGGTATATCTTACTTGGAGCTATATTTTTATTCGTCACATAATATGAGTTTTGCTTGGAGCGTCATTTTATTTTGTTGAGATTTTCTTGCTGCTATAAATAATAATGTTTTGTATCTTTTAGTTCAATAAAATGCCAATTAAAGCCTTTAGCATGCTCAGTTTGGAAGTTCATGTGTTGCTGTTTGAAAACAGAAAGTTTTCTGTTATGTCCAGAATATTCCTGAATAGTCAGAACATGATAAAATCTGAAATTTTTACACAGTAAGCATGCATGAGTTCTCTATGATGTGGTAATTTTTCAGAATTTTTGGAGTTGGGTAAGTATGAATTCTTTTTCACCCTTTACAGACTGTTCTGTTTAGACAGATTTCGGTTATCATTGCATTGTTTGCATATGTTGCTTGTTTAATGTTTCTATTTGTGGATAGGGGTATTAAATATGCGGAGGCATTTAGTATGCAATGTTTAATTATAATTTTAGTGGTTTGTTACAGTAGAGAATGTTAAGGTTTTGAGTTGATTTATACTAACTTATCTCACGAGTTCTTGTTGAGTTTTGTGTGGATGAAGTTTTTAAGATTTAGGAGAAGCCATGATATGAGAGAAATTAAGGAGACACAAGAGCTCAAGCTTGGGGATGCCCAAGGCTCCCCAAGTTAATATTCCAAGAATTCTCAAGCAACTAAGTTTGGGGATGCCCCGGTAGGCATCCCACCTTTCTTCATCAACACCTATCGGTTAGCCTAAGTTTTTACTTGTTCACATGATATGTGCTATTCTTGGAGTGTCCTTTTATTTTCATTTTGTTTGCTATTTGAATAAAAATTTCAAGATAAGAAATCTTTATTTGGAGAGAGTCTTCACATAGCTACTTAATTGTTTGACTACTCATTGATCTTCACTTAAATCTTTTGGAGTAGTTTGTCATTTACTCTTGTGCTTCACTTATATCCTATGAGCAAATTGTTGAATGAATTGAATATCATAAAGTTGAAATTATATGTGCTTCATATGCTTGTCCCATGGGGAGTAGTGACTTCACATAAAAGAAGTATAAGTGGTAAAATTTATTGAAAGATAGCAAACATAGCATTGGTCACTTGAATAATTCATGAAAGAATATTGAAGGAAGAGAGATTTCACATATAAATATACTATCTTGGACATCTTCTATGATTGTGAGCCCCCATTAATTATTTTCAAACTTGATCAAGTAGTTGATGTTGGACAAGGAAGACAACGTAATGGGTTATGTTTGTTTATATTCACATAGATGTTATATTGTCATGGATCCTGTAACATGTGGTGCTTGCCCCCTATCTTTTGCTAGCCAAAATTCTGTACTAAGTAGAGATACTACTTGTGCATCCAAAAAACCTTAAACCCAGTTTCATGACATGAGAGTCCACTATATCTACCTATGGATTGAATAAGATCCTTCAAGTAAGTTCTCATCGGTGCAAAGCAATAAAAACTGCTCCTAAACATGTATGAACTTTTATTGTAAGGGAAAATAAGCTTTGTACGATCTTGTGATGGTGGAGCAATAAAAGCGACAGATTGCATAATAAAAGTCGCTATCACAAGGGGTAATATAAAGTGACGTTCCTTTACATTAAGAGCTTGCACATCCAAAAATAAAAAGCGCATGACAACCTCTGCTTCCCTTTACGAAGGTCCTATCTTTTACTTTATGTATTTACTTTTATGCAAGAGTCAATAGTGTTCTTCTCTATTCTGTTTTTATTTTTCTCTCTTGGCAAGCATCATGTGGTGGGGAAAGATCCAGACACATATATCCCGTTGAATATAGGTGGTCATGAGTTATTATTGTTGACATTATCCCTGAGATAAATAAGTTGGGAGGCAAAACATTATGCCCCTATCTTTCTATGTGTTTGACTGAAATGATTTGTTCTAAAAATATGCTTTGGGTGTCAGCAATCATGGAAGACTATATGATAGTTGAGTATGTGGAATTTGTAAATCAAAGCTCTTACATAGACCCTTCCTGAAAATAAGATGAATTGCAATTGTTTGATGACTGAGAACATAGTTTGTTAGTTTTTCAAGAAAGTTTATGATCTATACTTTAACATTTGAATAGCTTGCTACTTGATCATGAGAAGTTCTATGAGATGAGCTACTGTTTATGATATATAATGATGCTAGAAAAAGTGATTGAAATTATCATTGATCAAATTTGTGCACTATGCTAGCATTCACACTTCATAAATTATTTCTTTTTATCATTTACCTACTCGAGGACGAGCAGGAATTAAGCTTGGGGATGCTGATACGTCTCCAACGTATCTATAATTTATGAAGTAATCATGCCATGTTTACAATAATTTTGTATGGTTTTGGTGCACTTTTATATTATTTTTATGGACTAACTTATTAATCTAGTGCCAGTTTCTATTTTCTGCTTGTTTTTTGTTTCGCAGAAAATCCATATCAAACAAAGTCCAAACGCGATAAAATTTTACGGAGAATTATTTTCGAATATATGTGATTTTTGGGAGGTGGAATCAACGCAAACGGAGGCCAACCTCCTCCAGAAGTCACCTTGGCGCCCCCCCTGGCCGCGTGGTGCTGCCTTGTGGGCACACCGTAAGTCGGTTGGGGATCTTCTGCGGCCACAAGGAAGCTTATATCGAGAAAAAATCGTGTTAAAATTTCAGCGCAATCGGAGTTACGGATCTCCGGGAATATAAGAAACGGTTTTCGGCCAGAAAACAGGAGCGCAGAAACAGAAAAGAACAGAGGGAGAGGTCCAATCTCGGAGGGGATCCCGCCCCTCCGGGCACCATGGAGGCCAAGGACCAGAGGGAGAACCTCTCCCCATCTAGGGGGGAGGCCATGGAGGAGCACGCCGGAGGGGGAGCCTCTCTTCCCCTCTCTCTCTCGGTGGCACCGGAGTGCCGCCGGGGGAACCATCGCTGCGTTGATCGTCTTCATCAACATCACCGTCCATCACCTCCCTCATCTCTTTTCAGCGGTCCACTCTCCCGCACCCCGCTGTAATCCCCCTCTTGAACATGGTGCTTTATGCCACATATTATTATCCAATGATGTGTTGCCATCCTATGATGTTTGAGTTGATTTCTTTTGTCCTTTGGGTTGATTGATGATCTTGATTGGTTTGAGTTGTATGTTTTATTTTGGTGCTGTCCTATGGTGCCCTCCATGCCGCGCACACGTGGGGGATTCCCGTTGTAAGGTTTTGCAATACGTTCATGATTCTCTTATAGTGGGCGGCTAGAGTGACAGAAGCTTACACCCGAGTAAGGGGGTTGTTGCGTATGGGAGTAAAGGGGACTTGATACTTAGTGCTATGGTTGGGTTTACCTTAATGATTTCTAGTAGTTGTGGATGCTTGCTAGAGGTCCAATCATAAGTTCATATGATCCAAGTACGAAAAGTATGTTAGCTCATGCCTCTCCCTCATATAAAATTGCAATAGTGATTACCGATCTTGTTATCAATTGCCTAGGACAATTCCGCACACCGATCCATCATTATTCCACACTCGCTATTTGTAATTTATTGTAATATATTCTTACTTTATTTAGGCAGCACCTATTTTTATATTTTAGTTCTCCGATATCATGCAAAGCTATCCCCTTCATACCCACAACGTAGTTTTATTTCTCGTTTCTAGATGAAAGCAAACGCTCGGTGTATGTAGAGTCGTATCAGTGGCAGATAGGACTTGAGTGAATATTGATCTTACCTTTAGCTCCTTGTGGGTTCGACACTCCATACTTATCACTTCCATCTTTGGAAATTGCTACGATGATTCCTTGCACTTGGGGATTATCATTTATTGCTTGTACTAGTTGACATTTGTTTAAATGCCACTTACGACGAGACACTATTAACTTGGCAGAGTGATATTTGTAGCATCTTTCATACGGTGTCTAGCTTCCATTGCATTGCTTCTAATTTATTGAAATGCCTTCTGCTTAGTTTACACATCATAGGTCTGATTATCTCATGTCGTCCTGTTTTTCGTACATATTACATCCTCCTATCATGCGGTTGTCTAACATCAAAGTTCAGTTCGTCTGTATCACACATCAATTAGTTCTGGAGAACTAAATTTTTATTCCTTTTTATCGTGGGTTTGACTTGACATGGAAAAAAAGAGGAAGGTACAAAGAATGGTAGGGGATGGTGTTACTACTCGGGAGGCGCGGAAACGGAAGCGGAACAGCTCTGCAGATTCTTCTGGTACTGATAGTGCAAGAGAAGGTCGAAGTCCACCGGATAAATGTACAAACACAGTATCCCCTGCTACACCACCTGCAAAACGTACCAAAGACAAACGAACCAAACAAGCAACGACAGCCCTAGTGGTTGCAGCACCTTCTTCCACAGTACCAACATGTGCACGACTTACTCGTTCGGCAACTCTGCTAGCGGCAAGTTCCCAAGCTCCCTTGCCACCTGACACTACTTCCGAAACACTCTTGGCACAAGAGGACTTGGCAAGATCAGTTGAACCTTGTGAGCTTCAACACCAAGACGGTAGTTGATCGAGTCAAGTTACAGTTGCATGCTTCTTTATATGTAGTCTCACAGTTTGATGTACACTAACACATCCCATGTTCGTTGTTGAACTAGCACTGATACGTCTCCAACGTATCTATAATTTATGAAGTATTCATGCCATGTTTATTATAGTTTTGTATGATTTTGGTGCACTTTTATATAGCTTTTATATGATTTTTATGGACTAACATATTGACCTAGTGCCCAGTGCCAGTTGCTGTTTTCTGCTTGTTTTTGGTTTTCCAGAAAATCCATATCAAATGAAGTCCAAATGCAGCGAAACTTTTTGACGATTTTTTCTGGAAGGAAACAGACCCAGGAAGCTTCGAGGGAGCAGCAGAAGACCCACAGGGGCCCCACAAGCCACCTGGGTGCGCCCACCCCCCCTGGGCGCACCCTGGTGCCTCGTGGGCCCCCTGTGGCCCCTCTTCGCGTGATTCCAACGCCAAAAATTCTTATAAATAGAGAAACCCCCAGAAATAACTCTAGAACTTCGACTCCGCAAGCCTCTGTACCTCCACGATCTCATCTAAAGCCCTTTTCCGGCACCCTGCCGGAGGGGGAAATCATCACCGGAGGCCATCTTCATCATCCCGGCGGTCTCCATGACGAGGAGGGAGTAGTTCACCCTCGGGGCTGAGGGTATGTACTAGTAGCTATGTGTTTGATCTCTCTCTCTCTCGTGTTCTTGATTTGGCACGATCTTGATGTACCATGAGCTTTGTTAATATAGTTGGATCATATGGTGTTTCTCCCTCTCTATCTTGTTGTGATGAATTGAGTTTTTACCTTTGAGGTTTCACTATTATCGGATTGAATACTTGTTGGATTTGAGAACACTTGATGTATGTCTTGCATATGAATACCCGTGGTGACAATGGGGTATTATATTGATTCACTTGATGTATGTTTTGGCACTCAACTCGCGGATTCTTGAGGTGACATTGGGGTAATCTATGCATAGGGGTTGATGCACGTTTTCGTCTTACTTTCTCCGGTAGAAATCTTGGGGCACTCTTTGAAGTTCTTTGTGTTGGATTGAATATTATGAATCTGAAGTTGTTTGATGCATATCGTATAATCAACCCATGGATACTTGTGGTGACATTGGAGTATCTAGGTGACATTAGGGTTGGTTGATGTGTATCATATGGTGTTATTTTAGTATGAACTCTAGGGCTGTTTGTGACACTTATAGGAATAGCTCAATAGATTGATCGGAAAGAATAACTTTGAGGTGGCTTCGTACCCTACAAACAATTTCATCTTATGTTCTCCGCTAGATAAGAACTTTGGAGTGACTCTTTGTCGCACGTTGAGGGATTATTATATGATTCAATTATGTTAGCACTGTTGAGAGATTGCACTAGTGAAAGTATGAACCCTAGGCCTTGTTTTCAAGCATTGCAATACCGTTTGTGCTCCGTTTTATCACTTGCTACCTTGCTGTTTTTATTTATTCAGATTATAAAAATATATTTCTACTATCCATACTACACTTGTATCACCATCTCTTTGCCGAACTAGTGCACCTATACAATTTTCCATTGTATTGGCTGTGTTGGGGACACAAGAGATTTCTTGTATTTGGTTGCAGGGTTGTTTGAGAGAGACCATCTTCATCCTACGCCTCCCACGGATTGATAAACCTTAGGTCATCCACTTGAGGGAAAATTGCTACTGTCCTACAAAACTCTGCGCTTGGAGGCCCAACACGAGTCTACAAGAATAAGTTGTGTAGTAGACATCAAGCTCTTTTCTGGCGCCGTTGCCGGGGAGGTGAGTGCTTGAAGGTATATCTTTAGATCTTGCAATTGAATCTTTTAGTTTCTTATTTATCACTAGTTTGGCTTTATAAAAAGAAAACTACAAAAAAAATGGAATTGAGGTTGCCTCATATTATTCATCTTTATAATGTCTTTCTTGAAAATGATGGAGCGGAAAATTGTGCTCAATTGATAGAAGAAGAATTCAATAAAATGTTTGGCATAAAATCTTTGAATGATGAGCATGATTGCAATGTTGTTAGTATGCTTTCTTTGAATATCCATGATGCTAATGATATGCAAAGCTACAAGCTTGGGGAAGCTATGTTTGATGAAGATGATATTTTTAGTCCTCCAAGTTTTGATAAGCAAATTTATTATGATGATAGCATGCCCCCTATTTATGATGATTATATTGATGAAAGTGGATTTGGAGAGGTCACGACTTTATTTAATAATGATTCCACTATTTTGGAAGAGGTTTCAATTGATTATGACAACAAAGTTGCTATCTATGATGATTATTGTGATGACATATATGCTATAAAGAATAATGGTAACTATGAAAATTGTCATCATGATTTTAATGCTCAATTTGATTATGTCAATCAAGTATCACACGTTAGTTATTTCATTGAGTTTGCTCCCACTACTATTGTTGAGAATAAATTTGCTTATGTGGAGAGTAATAAAATTTCTATGCTTGTAGATCATGAAAAGAATGCTTTATGTGCTATCTATATTGTTGAATTCATTCATGATGCTACTGAAAATTATTATGAGAGAGGATCATATGCTTGTAGGTGTTGCAATAATATCAAGTTTCCTCTCTATGTGTTGAAAGTTTTGAAGTTATGCTTTTTTTGCCTTCCTATGCTAGTTGATTCTTGCTCCCATAAGTTGTTTGCTCACAAAATACCTATGCATAGGAAGTGGGTTAGGCTTAAATGTGCTAGTCATATGCTTCATGATGCTCTCTTTGCGTTTCAATTCTTTACTTTTATGTGAGCATCATTGAAATCATCATGCCTAGCTAAAAAGGCATTAAAGAAAAGCGCTTGTTGGGTGACAACCCAATATTTATACCTACTGTTTTTCTTGTGTTCACATGATTAATATACTGTAGTAATCATGTTTCTTATGTTTTCTTTCAATAATGTGCCAAGTAAAGCCTTTGGGATAGTGTGGGTGCTTGTTGATTTGATTCTGTGCAAAAACAGAAACTTTTGCGTCCAGTGCTGGAATTTCTATTATGTACTGTAGCGTGAGAAAATTCTGAAATTTTTACAGAGTATTGGGTTACAAATTATTTACGTTTTCCTAATTTTTCAGAATTTTTGGAGGTACATAACTATGGTTTTTAAATCGCCCACTACATGCTGTTCTGTTTTTGACAGATTCTGTTTTTGGTGCATAGTTTGCTTGTTTTAGTGTTTCCATAGCTTATATTATGAGATATAAATTGTGAAAATGATAGACTAAAGTAGAAATTATGTGAGAAAAATTATGAATCTTGTCTTGACAGTACCTAAGTGGATGATTTATTTTTATCATACTAACATATCTCACAAGTTCCGTTAAGTTTTGTGTGATTGAAGTTTTCAAGTTTTGGGTGAGATATCGATATGAGGAGAATAAGGAGCGGCAAGACCCTAATCTTGGGGATGCCCAAGGCACCCCAAGGTAATACTCAAGGAAGACTCAAGCGTTGTCGTGGTATTCTCACGGCAGATGCCAAGAGATGGCTAAAAATGGTGGGGCTACGTGAGGACGCCGGTGGGCTCCGGAAGCGAGGTTGGGGACAAGCGGAGAGGGACTCGTGATGTACCCAGGTTTGGGGCCCTCCGAGGGAGGTAAAACCCCTAGTCCTGCCGGATCTACTAGATGGATCTCACAGAGTGGTTACAATGCGCTCCTGGAGCTGTTTGATGGGAGGAGGAAGAAGAGCTAGCTCTCTCCTTCTCCTGGCTACGTGTGTGTGTGTGTGTCGAGAGTCGATCCGAACTGAACCCCTCTGCATGGAGGCCTCCTAGGGGGTCTTATAGCTCGACCCCCCAGGGTTACATCGATAAAGATACATGAGCGTGGGGCCCTGGTGTCATCGTCTAGGAGCCGGCGGTGGGGGCCGCCGGGTCGCCGGGTGCGCCGGGTCCGCCGGGCACGGGTCCGGTCGGCTGCGCGGCACTGTGGCATGTCTTGTCTTGCGTCACAGGGCGGCTGGCGCCGCCCAGCTACAGGATTGCGCCGCCCGCACCCCGCCCGCCCCGGGCGGGGGCGCAGGGTGCGCTGTAGCCACGCCCGTCGGGGCCGGCGCAAAGGAGGGAGTGTTGTAGCCACGCCTGCCTCGTCATGAGGGATTGTCCTCTCGTGGCCAGCCGGCTGATCCGGGTCGCCGTGCCAAGCCGGCTCGCGCTGGGGAGCCAGCGAGCAGGCTAGCCGGATTGAGGAGCTTGGCCTGCTTCGATATTTTAAAAAGGGGTCCGGGCTCCGTTGCCTACCCGGGGGTCATCCCCCCGACAGTAGTCCCCGAAGCTGTGAAGGCTCGCCGGCTCCAAGCAGGGGGTCCTTCGCAGCTTACCCCCCCCCCTGAGGAGTCGGTTTGTTGGTGAAGTGCAGGAATCCGGCCGGGCGGCACCGTCCACCCGCATGCCGGCAACGCGGCAGCGGGCTCTGGGAACACCCGGTGGGCGCCGGCTTCCGAAAGCCGGATCGCGGGACCCCGGCCGGGGCGGCAAACGGAAACGTGTGCCGGTTGAGTCTTGTTTCGCACGATGATTCGCGCCCGCCGCTGCTCGACGGGCCGCCACGTGCTGTTTCGCGGCGGGCGAGGCCTGCCAAGCCACGCGCACGATGGGACGCGACGGCGGACCGGGCCCCACCACGCCGCGCCCTCGGCCCGCGCGTGGGGGATTTATTGTGGCGACCCCTGACGATTGCGCTTCCCCGTGTAGTTAATGCGCGCGGGGAACGTGCCCGCATAGTGCGGGGAAGTGGGGATCGTGGGCGCAGACGATCCCACTCCCCCATGCTCTCGCGCGGCTATAAATGAAAGGGAGGGAGTGCGACGGAAACGCTCACGCACGCACTCCCGCCCCCCGCTCCGCTTCTTCTCTTCTTCTCCGCCACGCTCCGCCACCGCGCGCTCTTGCGCTAGCCGCTGCGCACCATGACCAGAGGCCCGCAGCGCGCAGCTCTTCCCTTCCTCCTCTTCTTTGTCGCCGCACCTTCACGCCCGGAGAGCCCTCCAATGGCGCTGCCGAAAGGCTCTTGGGAGGGCTCCATTACGAGCGAGGCGGATAACTGGTATCTCCGCCGCACGAAGCGGCTGCCGCCGGCGGAGGCGCTGGCCATGCGGGCGCCCGGCTCGGAGAGGGTGCCGCGGCCGCGGGAGGGCGAGCACGTCGTCTTCTACTCGCACTTCGAGCACGGGTTCGGCCTCCCCGCGAGTCTCTCCTTCCGCGGCTTCCTCGACTTCTTCGGGCTGCAGCCGCACCATCTCGGCGCCAACGCCGTGTTGCAGATCGCGGGCTTCGCCACGCTCTGCGAGGGCTACCTCGGCCTGCTGCCGAACGTGGACTTGTGGGCGAAGATGTTCTTCCTCAAGCAGCAGGGGGCATCGGCCGGCGTCATGTCCGACTGCGGGGCAGCGGTGGTCACCGGCCGGCCGAACGGGCCGTTTCCCAAGCTGCAACTCGAGGACTCGGCCAAAAAGTGGCAGACGACTTTCTTCTATGTGCGGAACGCCGACCCGGCGGTGGACGTCATCAATCTCTGTAACACCCCAAAAATCGGGTTATCGATTTTTGTGCTGTTATTCCTTCTTAGCTTTCCTCTCCCAAATTTTTCCTCTGGAATCTGGTGAGTGACCAGGTGAATCCAGACAATCCTCAGCCTCTCCGTACCTTTCCCATACTGTTGTGCCAGCCAAGCTTTCATCAGTAAACCCCGAATCTCATTCAAACCCTAGTTCCAAACTTTCGGAACTGGAAATCCTGTCTTTGTGTTTACAAAGGAGCTATCATTTTCCTTGCTCTGTTGATCCTCCCAAAATTTCCAGAGATCATCCTTCACTCATAAACCCTAGATGTGCAAAAATATTGCTAAGTCATATGCAATATTTCTCATCTAGAATTAATTCCTCTTTCTGCCTTTCTGAGGAATTAAATCCAGAAAAATATCTATCCATCTCCAAAGTTCATGAAAACTTGTGGAGATATTGTTTGTGATCATATTGAGCTCTCACAAAAATATTGGCCATAATTAAATCAGGGAAATTGCATTTTCCTATTTAAAGCCAATATTTCAATTTGGGGCCTTTCCAAAGGAACTACCATTTTGGTAGCTAGGAAAACTCCCAAATAATTTGTGGAGCTTATCCTATCCATATATTCACCATTTCCATCAAAATATCCAGTTCCACCAATTAAACTTTGAGCACAACATCCATTTGCAAATTCTGTCCAGATTTCCAGTTTGCAAAGGAAGTGCTTGTTCCCTTGATCTTTTTGGGCTGAAATTTTTCAGGGTGGTTAACATTGATAAATCACCCCTGGATACCAAAAACCAGCCCATTTCATCTAGCCAATCTTCTTCAGTAAATTATCTAAGTTTCTGTTCAGATTGCATCTCTGTGAAGGAAGTACCCCCATGGATGATCAATTTGAGCTGAAACTTCCCAGATATCTCTTATGACCAAATCATCACTCTCCATCAAAAACCAGCTAATTCCATCTAGCCATTTGACCCCTACTTCCTCATTTGCATTTCTAGTCAGATTGGTGCTTTGTGAGGGAAGTACCATATAGGGTTGTCCATTTGTGCTGAAATTTTTCCCAGATGGTCACCTTAGTGAGTGGTCACCCTCAGCCAAAGATCAGGCCAAGAGGAGCACTGTGGTGGACATGGCACATGTCAAACACCTTGCTGCCAGCAACTGTTTGATCAAGGTGCAGTCACACCAGGGCTCCCTATTCTTGTTTGAGGGTCCAAGTAAACTCAACGAAGTGTGTAGATCATCCCAGACAAGTATTGGCATCGAGTGCGGCGTGGCACTGCCGTGGCCACGCGGTGACCACGGGGCAGAGCGTGCCAAATCGGTGCTCTGTGCGTTGGAGGCTTCGGGAGGCCGTCTCCAGTGGGTTCCGGCTTGCCCGGGCGCGCCGGCGAGCTCCCCGCCGCACGCGTGGACCGTCTGGAGCTTTCCCCCTCGTCTCCTAGCCGATGGCTGCCTCTGCCGACGTCGATGCTCCGCTCGAGCGCCGCCACGACATCGCCTCTGGAAGCTCCGTCCACCGTCACGAGACCTCCTCCCGCGGCTATTTAAACGCGACTCCGAGCCTCCTCTCCTCACCAGAAGCCCCAACCCCCTCTTCTTCGAGCTCGCAGAGCTCCTCCCCTTCGCCATGGCAGCGGCTCTGCCGCCGCTCTTCTCGGCCCGTCCCCGCGCCCTGGCTCTCCCCCTCCTCCCCCTTTCCTGTCCCCGGACTCCCCTGAGCCACCGCAAGCCGCCGCCGCTCCCATTCTTGCTGGAGGAGCTCCACCAGCGCGATTCCATCGATGCCGTCGCCGCCGTCCGCCCCTGTCGACCCGTCCCCGCGCCCAGGCCCTCCCCCTCCCTCTCTGCTGCTTCGAGCCCTCCTCTGGTGCCTGCCAAAGCCGCCGCCCCCTCCGATTTCTGCCGGAGCAGCCCGCCCCTCCCCAAGCGCCGCCATGGCCGTCTCTGCTACCGGCCATGGCCATCTCCCTCCGAACTCTCCCGAGCTCTCCTGCGGCTACCCTCGGCCGCGGTGCGAGGCGCCGATTCCGGTGAGCCAGCGGCGGACCCTCCCGCGCTGCCAGTCGCCGGCGGCGAGCGATGCTCGGGCCGCCGCGATGCTGCTCTGCTTCTGTCGGGGGGAAGGAGGCGACCAGAGGAGAAGAGAAGGGAGAGAGAAAGGGATGAGGTGGGGCCCGCTCGTCATTCCCACAACGTTGACCTGGCCGGGCCCGCTGTCAAATTAAGTGGAGGCGCACTCCAGTAGAGGCGCTTTCGCTTAAGTGAAAGCGTAAAGCTCAAAGTGCACCTTCATTTTCTCAGCCGCCGGCCGAAACCACTATATAGTGGACGTTCACTCGTTAAGCACTGAAATGCACAGTTTTCTATCCGTTTCTCGGCTTAACGAACGAACGGCCGTTTCTTCGCGATCGTAACTCTGATTGAGGTAAAACCAACGCCCACGTCTTCAGTTCGTCGAGCCCTTTCCGATGGCATAATTTTCATAATGTTTTCACACTGTGAAAATGACCATTTTGCCCTTGCCCTTAATCAGCCCCTCCGAGAGGGAACGTTTCCGGCAAATCTTTCCGGAGTTTCATCGCACTTCTTCCCGGTGTATTCCTCTACCCCAAGGCAAGCCAACCTCTTATCATGAGATCCGGACTTGCGTGATGACTTTGCTTGCACCCTGTGTGTGTGTGTTGCATTATATTTCAGATCATCTGTTAGTCTGCACTGCCGTAGCCCTGTTATTTCATCTGTGCTAGATACTAGTGTTATTTACCATGTGATATCATGAATTGCTGTCATGTCATATTTTCCCATGCTAGTAACCTTATTTTAGTACCATTATCATGTTAGTGCTATGATTTGATCTCATGCCATGATTGTCAGTACCGTTATGATTTTGCTATGTTGTTGCTAAGTAATTGTTCTTGCTCATAAATGTTGATGTTATAATGAGATGATGGAAAGATTAAATTGAACTTGTGAACTAAACTTAGTTGGTTGATCAAGAGCCACCTACCCGGACTTATCCGTGCAGCCACATTTGCCGGTATGGGACGGCCTTGACTTGGTCTGGCTTTGTGCTCTTTTATCGGTACCACCAAACTAGGGAGGGTTATGCGCGCGTGCTACCCTGATCAGGTAGGCAGCGATAACCCTGTGAGCCCAGTTGTTTGTTTAGCCCGGGAGTCCCCGTTTGGGACAGTTTAGTTTGGCCACGACGGTGGCAGGTGTCACGAGGTGACACAGGGGCCACCCAGGACATGACCCTGGGAGGGTATGATTGTCGGTGGTACGATAGAGGAGTCACGGGTCAGGCAGGTTTCGTTGGAGCACCACCGGTCCACCCGAATGGGATCACGAGGCCAGGTACTCCATGGTGTGGGTAAAGTGCGCAACCTCTGCAGAGTGTAAAAAACTATTCGAATAGCCGCGTCCATGGTACTGGACAGTCCGTTTAGGCCTCTCTAGGATGGTCAACCGTAATAATAATAATGGGTTAAGAGTATTCCGAGGGTTGTGCGACAACCCAGAAGAGAGAGTAAGTTGGTACTTGGTAACAGTAAGCAACTTAAGCACTTAATCTGTTAATTGCCAAGCCATGCCATGTTATGTAGTTGTTATGCCTGATCCATGTTATGCCATGTTTGATCCATGTTTTCCAGTTAATTCTATGCCATGTTATGTAGCTGTTATGCCTGATCCATGTTATGCCATGTTTGATCCATGTTTTCCAGTTAATTCTATGCCATGCTTTGAGTAGATTCTTACATGAGCATTGGGCTTGCTTGGTTATATGCTTGTTTGGATGCTATGTATTTGGTTGTCTTGCGAGTACATTCAAAGTACTCACCTGGCCTTGCACGTGGCCAGTTGCAGGAGAAGATCCGTCGTGCTAGACCGTAACCTAGCCAGTCCTGTGCGTTGTGGAGCCTAGCCAGAGACGTCGTTGCCGCTGAACCAAGACCTCCGCTGCCATTTAGTTAGCCTTGGAGTCATGTAATATTGTTGTATTCAACAATGTTGTAAAACTCCATTTCCTATAATAAAGCCATTTTTGTGCCTGGAATTGCTGTATCATGTCTCAGACGTGCGCCAGGTCTTATCCTGGGACTGGCGTGCGTCGTCCCTCTATCGGGGTGCCACAATCTCCCACCCTTCGTCGACACGCCGCCGCTCGGGAAGCCGAACTGGGGCTACTTCCCCAAGAGACCTCCGCAGGAGCTCTTGAACATCTGTAGCCGGATCGGGGAGATGACGGCGCGCGAGGGGCTGGTGCCGGCTGATCTCATCGCGGCCTTGATCGCCCGCCGGGTGCTGCCGCTGCAGCGCCGAGCGCACCGGATCTGCGACATGAGCGGCCGGCACGACCTGACCTGAATGTCGACCAAGGACCTGGCGCCGGCCGGGATCGCCCATCGGGTGAACTACATCTCCAAGGCCGGGTTGAAGGAGGAGGGGTGGAGCTTCGGGAAGGAGCCCTATCATCGGGAGAACCCGGCACCGGCGGTGAGTCCCTGGTCCTTATTCTTTACTGCTTCAACATTATTCTTGTGCCCTGACGCGACGGGAGGGCCGCAGCTATTCGCCAGCCAGCAGAACCACGACAGACCGAATCCCCAGATTCTGCTGGCCGACTTGCCCGACTCGGATGTGGAGGAGGCCGACGTCGAGGCGGAGGAGGGGGCGGTCGAAGCGCGCCTGGCCGACGCCGTGGCCGGCGGGTCGTGGCACGTGGGTAAGTCTCCGCCTTCAGATCTTCTACGCGATTGACCGGATGACGACGAGGAGGGCCTGACCGGTGCCCGCGGTGCAGCGCCCTCGGCTGGGGAGACGGCCGTGGAAGACGGCCGGCGCCGGGCCGGCTCGCGCGGCGGCGTCCGGCAGCCGGCCGCATGGGAAGGAGGCGGTCGAGCCGAGGCCGGCCGCAAAGCGCCTGGCGGCGGCAGGGCTGGCGCGCGAGAGGGGCGCCATCAAGAAGAAGCGTCGGCTCGCCCCGTCCGTGGGCCGGAGGCGGGATGTCCCGAAGGTCATTGGGTAAGTGTCTCTTGTCGTCTTCTGATTTCTTGCTTGTTTCTTGACCATGCTTGTATCATGCTAAACTTGCTGTGCACAGGTCCGCCCTTGACCTGGCGGTGGTGGCAACGGAGGCCGCGGCGGGCGAGGTCGTCTGGAGGAAAACCCGGAGCAGCACCGTCGACCGCGAGCCGGACCGGACCGCGGAGGAGGACCTCGCGGCCCGCCAGTCCGGTCGGGATCTTGACGCGGCGAACCGCGCCGCCTGGCGGGATCGGGTGGAGGCCGAGAAGGAGATGGCGGAGGCCTCGGCCCGGGCGTGGGAGAGGGCCTCTGCGACGCGGGCCAGGACCACCGTGGACCTGGCCTGGCCGGAGATGGAGAGGGGCTCGACGTCGGACGCCACGATCATCGAGCCACAGCCGGAGGGGGCGGGCGAGCCAGCAGGGCGGACGAAGCCGGCCGACGGCGAGTCGGATGTCGACGAGAACATCGTCATGGACACGCCGCCCCGGGCTGACCCGGCAGGAGGAGGCGAGGGCGGCGGAGAGGGGCGCGAGGTGGATTCCGCACCGTCCGGCTAGGCGCAGCCGACGCCGGCCCCGGAGGCCGCGACCGGGAACGCTGGTGCCTTGGTGGTCGTTCCGTCCCAAGCCGCCACGAACTCCGAGCGGCCGGGCGGAAGCGGATCCGGCGCCGGGACCGCGATGCAGCAGCCGTGGGCGAACGCCGGCGAGGCTGTGGTCGGGCCGTGCACCCGGGAGGACGAGGCGGCGAATGCCCTGCGCTCGCAGCTTCGCGGGCGGGGCGAGCGTCTGCAGGCCTTCGTCCGGGAAGACCAGGAGTGGGCGCGGAAGCTGGAGCAGGCGGTTGCGGTGAGTTTTTACTTTCTGCTTCCCTTGGCCGCTGAACAGTGGGGGCGCGATAGCGCACCCACTGGGTGTAGCCCCCGAGGCCCGGGCCGGCTGCGGAGCAGCCGGGTCGGGTCTTTATGTGCATTTTTGCATTCTTCTAACTCTTGTCTTCGCGCGGCATCTATACGACCTGCGGACCAGCGCGTACAACCGGCTTCTGGAGCGGTTCCGCGAGGTCAAGGCCCAGCTCGTCGTCAAGGAAGAGGAGCTGCGCCAGGTCTGACGTACGACTTGCATGCCTTTAGTGGGGGCGCGCCAGCGCACCCACTGGGTGTAGCCCCCGAGGTTCGGGCCGGACTGCGGAGCAGCCGGGTCGAATCTTAAAGCTTGTCTTTTTCTTCTTTTCCTTGCTTCCGGTGTCTGACCCGGAATCTCGTCGTGCAGCCGCCACGGCCGAGGTGCCGGGTCTCGGAGGCCGGCTTGCCGAAGCCAGCCTGCATTGTGATCTTGTTGTCGCCGACCGCGACCGGCTCCGGGCCGAGGTGGACCGGCTGGTGGCCGAGAAGGCCAAGACGGAGGATGCCCACCAGGCGGAGCTGGGCCGGCTAGCGGAAGAGCGCGGTAAGGCGACCGAGGAGCTGGCGAACGTCGGCAGGAGGAGTGCCCAGCTCGAGAAAGATCTCGAGGCCCAGACCCGCGCGTCGGCCCTGCGGGAGCACGGGATGCTGAGCGAGGCACAGCACCTCGATGAGGCCTTCGCCCGTGAGTGCTATCTTTTTCTTTGGTCCGGCTGGCCTATCCGGCAAGTTGTTTTTCTTCTGGCTGATTTGTTTCCTTCCTTTGCCAGGAGTCTTCCCAGAGACGCAGGAGGCGGCCGACGCGGCCGTGCACACCTACCGGGCGGACCAGCGCGCGTCAGGGGCGGAGATTGATGTTTACGCCGCCTGGAGCCTCTCGGAGATCGTCCTCGCCGGTGAGGCCCATCTTGGAGCCGTGGAGGGGCACATGCGCCGTCTGTTCGAGGCCGGGGTGATCATGGCGAGCAGCCTCTGGCCGGGCACGGTGGTGCCGAACAGTGTCACCCGGCTGGCGCGGTGGCTGGACACCGGCGTGGAGCGACTCGGCGTGTGGAGGGCCTCCGCGGCCCGGGCCGGCGCGGAGACGGCGTTGCGCTTCGTCGTGTGTTGGTATCCGGGCATGGACCTCGACCGCCTGGCGGCGCAGTGGGCCGGCACGGAGGATGACTTGGCGGCGCGGGCGCAGCGGATCGCCGGGCGGGCCAGCTACCTAGCCTCGTTCGCCCAGCACGATGAGTTCGTCCTGGAGCGGACGGAGGACGGCGAGGAGCTCCCTGCCGACGAGTTCGGCCTGCTGCTCAACGACCCGAACGGCAGCTCGGCCGAGACGGGGGGTCTATGCCGACGACGAGGCCGACCCGGACGACGCCGCCACGACCGAGAGGCCGGAGTGCACTGGGCCCGACCCGGCGGCTGTGTCTACCTCAGCCGAGCCGACGCCGACCGGAGCCGACGCGGGTGCCGCTTAGGACTTTTTTCTTTTTATCTTTATCCTTCCTATACTCAAACTTGGTTAGGTAGCAGGTCCACCCACTGGGGGTGTAGTTTCATGTAATGGACTTGTGGCCGCGGGCCCTTGCTGTTTATAAATTTTGCATGCAATTTCGCTTTTACTGTTCGGCCTTAGGCCTTTTCTTGTTCGTCTTTTCTTTGGACTTCCTTCCCACTAGCCGGACAGCCGGGTGGCGGTCTGTGGCTAGGACGGGGATTCGGCCTTGAGAGGGGACGTGCAATACTTAGGCTTTTTCAGACGTTGAGCGCGAGCGAAACACCCACTGGGCCGGCTGGCGGCAGGCGGCGAAGCCGGCTGGTGCGCAGCCGGTCGTGCAGCGAATTAGTGAGAAAGGGTGGTTTGGGTCGGGTTGGCCGAGCCGGGCTCTCCTCCTTAGCCAGTCTTGCATGACGACGCTTCCGGCCTTTGGCTCTTGCCGGCCGGACAGCCGGGAGCCGGTCTGTGGCTTGGGGCGAAGAGAGGGCTTTGGCGGCTTGTACGCTTCGAAATGGACTAAGGAAAAATGGCGAGGCACGGTCTAGCCGGCTAGCCCCCGAGCCCCCGAGCCGGATGTGCCGACTCGGCGGGACGATTGAAAACGGGGAAGTGCGTAGACACAAAGCTTGGTAAAAACGGAAAAGCTAGCCCCCGAATGTGGTGCGGGGAGACTTGCTGCTTTCATTAAACCCAAAAGGTAGTGATACATACGTGCATGCATTCAACTATAAAACGGACGGAGGAGCTCCACGTTCCAGGGCTGGCTGGACTCCTCGCCGGCTGCATCTCGCTTGCGCTTGTTCGGCTTCTACGCGTCGATGAGGTAGTACGCGTTCCGGTCGCAGAGAGCCTTGCTGATGATGAAGGGGCCCTCCCAAGGAGAGGCCAGCTTGTGCTGGCCGGCTGTCCGCTGGACGAGCCGGAGCACGAGGTCACCTTCGCGGAACGCGAGGGGCTTGATCTTCTTGCTGTGGTTGTGGCGCAGGCCTTGTTGGTAGATGGCTGACCGGCTGAGGGCCAGGAGGCGCGCCTCCTCGAGCAGGTCGACGTCGTCTTTGCGTGCCTCCTTTGCCTCGGCTTCTATGTACATGGTCATCCGGGGCGAGTCGAACTCGACGTCGGTTGGAATAATTGCTTCGGCTCCGTAGACGAGGAAGAATGGGGTGAACCCGGTTGAGCGGTTGGGTGTCGTCCAGAGACTCCAGAGGACGGCCAGTAGCTCATCGAGCCAGCTGCCGGGTGAGCGCACGAGCGGCTCGATGAGTCGCGGCTTGATGCCGGCTAGGATGAGGCCGTTTGCCCGCTCGGCCTGGCCGTTCGACTGGGGATGTGCGACGGAGGCCAAGTCGAGTCGGATGCCGGATGCAGAGCAGTATTGGGCCAGCGCGCCCTTGGCGAAGTTGGTGCCGTTATCCGTGATGATGCTGTGGGGAACGCCGTAGCGAACCGCGATATCCTTGATGAACCAGACGGCCGTGGGCCCGTCGAGCTTCTTGATCGGCCTTGCCTCGATCCACTTGGTGAACTTGTCGACGGCAACCAGCAAATGCGTCATGCCACCTCGGGCGGTCTTGAAGGGCCCCACCATATCAAGCCCCCAAATGGCAAAGGGCCACGTGATTGGGATGGTTTGGAGGGCTGTGGCCAGCTGGTGGCTGCGCTTGTTGAAGCGTTGGCAGCCTTCGCATTTGAGGACCAGCTGCTCGGCGTCTTGCAGGGCCATGGACCAGTAGAAACCATGGCGGAAAGCCTTGGCCACCAGGGACCTTGAGGCGGCGTGGTGCCCGCACTCGCCCTGGTGGATGTCGAGGAGGATCTCGATCCCTTTGTCCTGCTCGACGCAGCGCTGGAACACGCCTATTGTGCTGTGCTTGACGAGCTCGTGGTTGATGATGCTATAGGCGGACGCTCGCCGCTGCACTTGCCGGGCTTCGGTCTCGTCGCTGGGAAGGTCGCCGCCTTCCAAGAAGGCGAGGATTGGCCGGGCCCAGGACGGCGCCGTCACCACTGTGAGGACGGCCACCGGGATGGGATCCGGTATGGCAGCCCCCGAGCCGGAGCCGGCAGTCCCCGAGCCGGAGCCGGCAGCCCCCGAGCTTGGGCCGGGAACTCCCGGGTTGGGCGGGGGCGCGCCGGGGTCGTCCGGGACGAAGATGGATTCCGACTCGGGAGACGGCTTGATGGACGGCTTCCGCAGGTGCTCGAGGGAGACGCCGGATGGGATGGCTTGCCGGGTGGAGCCCATTTTAGCCAGTGCGTCGGCCGCTTCGTTATCCGTGCGGGGGACGTGGAGGAACTCGCAACCCTCGAATCCGCCGGAAAGCTGCTGGACCAGGAAGCGGTAGCTGGCCATGTTGGCGTCTCTGGCGTCCCAGTCGCCGGAAACTTGCTGCACCACCAGGTCCGAGTCGCCGTAGCAGAGGATGCGCCGGATGCCGATCTCCCTGGCCAGCCAGATGCCGTGCACGAGCGCTTCGTACTCGGCAACGTTGTTGGAGGCGGCGAAATGGATCTGCAGCACGTACCGTAGTCGGTCGTTCTTGGGGGAAGACAGGACGATGCAGGCTCCCAAGTCGTTGCGCATCTTGGAGCCGTCGAAGTGCATGCGCCAGTGAGTCGAGTCGGGCGCCGGCGGCAGGTACTGGGTCTCTGTCCAGTCGACGAGGAAGTCGGCCAGCGCCTAGGACTTGATGGTGGTGCGGGGCTCGTAGAGGATCGTGTGGCCGGGTAGCTTGATGGCCCACTTGGCCACCCAGCCAGAGGCATCCCGGCAGCCCATGATCTCGCCGATGGGGACCGTGCTCACCACGGTAATGGTATGCTCCTGGAAGTACTGCCTCAGCTTCTTGGCGGCAAAGTACACGCCATAGCACATCTTCTGCTAGTGGGGGTAGTTCTGCTTGGAGGCAGAGAGCACCTCGCTCAGGAAGTACACTGGACGCTGGACCGGCTGCACCTTGCCCACCTCAGGGCGCTCGACTACCAGCACCGTGCTGACCGCCCGGGAGGTGGCGGCGATGTACAGCAAAAGTGGCTCCTTCTCAGCCGGCGCGGCCAGGACGGGTGCGGTGGATAGCATGCGCTTGAGGTCACGAAAAGCTTCGTCCGCCTAGTCGCTCCACTCGAACGCCGTCGTCTTCTTCATCAGCTGATACAGGGGCAGGGCCCTCTCCCCCAGCCGGCTGACGAACTGGCTGAGAGAGGCCAAGCAGCTGGTGAACTTCTGGACGTCGCGCAACCGGGCCGGCTTGCGCATGCGCTCGATCGCCTTGATCTTTTTTGGGTTGGCCTCAATGCCGCGCTCCGAGACGAGGAAACCAAGGAGTTGGCCAGCCGGCACGCCGAAGACGCATTTCTCTGGGTTGAGCTTGATCCGGAACCGGCGCAAGTTGGCGAAGGTCTCCTTGAGGTCGGCCAGGAGCGTGAGGTGTTGCTTGGTCTTCACCACGATGTCGTCGACGTAGACGTGCACATTTCTGCCGATCTGGGGCAGCAGGCATTTCTGCATGCAGCGCTGGAAGGTGGCGCCGGCATTCTTCAAGCCGAACGACATGGTGATGTAGCAATACACCCCAAAGGGCGTGATGAAGGACGTCTTGAGGGCGTCGGCCAGGTCCAGCTTGATCTGGTGGTAGCCGGAGTAGGCGTCCAGAAAGGACAGGAGCTCGCAGCCGGCTGTGGAGTCGATGACTTGGTCGATCCGGGGCAGAGCGAACGGATCTTTAGGGCAGGCCTTGTTCAGGCTGGTGTAGTCGATGCACATGCGCCAGGTGCCATTCTTCTTCAGGATGAGGACTGGACTGGCCAGCCACTCAGGGTGGAAAACTTCCATGATGAAGCGGGCTGCGAGCAGCCGGGCGATCTCTTCACTGATGGTTCTTCGATTCTCCTCGGAGAAGCGACGTAGCGGCTGTCGGACAGGCTTGGCGTCCTTGCGGACGTGAAGTTTGTGCTCGGCGAATTCCCTCGGGACACCCGGCATGTCTTTAGGAGACCATGCGAAGATGTCCTGATTCTCACGGAGGAAGTCGACGAGCTCGCCTTCCTATTTGCTGTCGAGGCGGGTGCCCACGATCACGTACTTGCTGGAGCTGGGGTCGGTCGGGTCGAGCGGGACCCTCTTCGTGTCTTTTGACGGCTGGAAGGAGGCCTCGCTGGCGGCCGGCTTGGGCGGAGTCGGCACGGCCGGCTGCTCGCCAGCCAGCGCCACGATCCGGTCGAGCTAGCGCCTCTCCTGGGCGATGACCAGTGACTCGGCCAGCTTGGAGCCGGCTTTGGCGCACTCGAGGGACTTCTTGTAGTCGCCGACGATGGTGATGAGGCCCTTGGGACCCGGCATCTTTAACTTCAGGTAGGCATAGTGGGGGACCGCCATGAATTTGGCCATCGCGGGCCGGCCCAGCAGCGCGTGGTAGGGGCTGGCCAGGTCAACCACCTCGAACCAGATCGGCTCGCGGCGGAAATGGCTGCTGGAGCCGAACAGGACGTCAAGCCGGATCCGGCCGATCGGAGAGCAGGAGAGACCCGGCACGATGCCGTGGAACACCGTCTGGGTCGGCTCCAGCTGTCGTGCCTCGATGCCGAGCTTGGTCATGGTGTCGCGGTACAGGATGTTGATGCTGCTGCCGCCGTCAATCAGCACCCGCGAAAAGCGGCAGGTGCGCTTCTCGGAGACGAAGGTGGGGTCGAGCACAAGGGCGTAGCCACCCGGTGTGGGCATGATGGCCGGGTGGTCCTCCCGAGTCCAGCTGACCAGCCGGTCGGACCAATGCATGTACTAGGGAACCGGAGGGACGACAGCGTTCCCCTCGGCCTGGTGCTTGCACTTGGCGTGCTTGTCATCGCCCTCGCTGGTGAAGACGACGTAGGACGCGTCCGGGCGCGAAAAAGCGTTGTCGGCGAGGGCGCCGTGTGGCGGCGGGGGCGGGGGAAGCGGCGGCTGCTGCGGGCCGGCTCCGGGTGGCGGGGGTGGAAGGTTGCCCTTCAACAGGCGTTGGGTGAAACTGCACTGTCGGAGCGTGTGCGTCGACGGCTTCGCACCGCTGTGGTTTTTGCGGGGGGCGTCGAACATCTGCTCGAAGGACAGCTTGGGCTGCCAGGCGGCCTTGCCGGTGCGCGGGCGCTGGCTGGAGCGTTGTTCGGCCGGCTGCTCCCCTTCCACCGCAGCGACCTTCCGGTTGTCGTAGCGGGGCGCCTGCTGGTCGTTCATGTGCTTGCCGTTGTTGTTGTTGTTGTTGTTGTTGTTGTTGTTGTTGTTGTTGTTGTCTTGCCGGCGCTGGTTGTTGTCACCAGCCGGCTTGGGGGGCGCCGGCTGGACCGGGAGGAGCTTGCCATCTGCGTCGATCGTGACCTTCACATTCATCGCGGAGTCGGCCGTAGCGTACTTGTCCGCCATGGCCATGAGCTCCGCCAGGGTGTCCGGCTCGTCGCACACCAGCCGGTGCTTGACCAGAGTGCCGTCTAGGCATCCGTCGATGAAGTACTGGATGGCCTGGACCTCGTGGACCCCCTCGTAGGAGTTGCGCAGCTCCGTCCACCGCGTGAGGAAGTCGTGAAAGGGCTCGCCTGGCTTCTGGACGCACATGGAGAGCTGGCGAGGCTTGCCGGGGCGCTTGTAGGTGCTGGTGAAGTTACGGATAAACGCGTCTTCGAACTCCAGCCAGGAGTTCACGCTGCCGGCTCGCAGGCTGTTAAGCCACGTCCGAGCCGAGCCGAGCAGCATGAGGGGGACGTATCGCACGGCCACGCGCTGGTTGCCGCCGGCTATACCGACAGCCATGGTGTAGTCAGTCAGCCAGTCCTCTGGCTTGGTGATGCCATTGTACTTGGGGGAGTCGCGGGGCAGCGAGAAGCCTTTGGGGAAGGGCTCCTCATGAATGCGGGGGCCAAAGCAATTGTTTGGTGACTAAGAACATAGGTTGTTAAGTTTCAAGAGAATGCATTGTTTGAACCATAACATGTGAATTGATTGCTACTTTATCTTGATGAGTTTTATGAGAAAAAGTTGCTGTCATGATGCTAGGAAAAGTGATTGAAATTATCATTGATCAAACTTATGCACTATGCTAGCATTCGCACTTCATAAATTATTTCTTTTATCGTTTACCTACTCGAGGACGAGCAGGAATTAAGCTTGGGGATGATGATACGTCTCCAACGTATCTATAATTTATGAAGTATTCATGCCATGTTTATTAAAGTTTTGTATGATTTTGGTGCACTTTTATATGGCTTTTATATGATTTTTATGGACTAACATATTGACCTAGTGCCCAATGCCAGTTGCTGTTTTCTGCTTGTTTTTGGTTTTACAGAAAATCCATATCAAATGAAGTCCAAATGCAGCGAAACTTTTTGACAATTTTTTCTGGAAGGAAACAGACCCAGGAAGCTTCGGGGGAGCAGCAGAAGACCCACAGGGGCCCCACAAGCCACCTGGGCACGCCCTGGTGCCTCGTGGGCCCCCTGTGGCCCCTCTTCGCGTGATTCCAATGCCAAAAATTCTTATAAATAGAGAAACCCCCAGAAATAACCCTAGAACTTCGACTCCGCCGCCGCAAGCCTCTGTACCTCCACGATCTCATCTAAAGCCCTTTTCCGGCACCCTGCCGGAGGGGGAAATCATCACCGGAGGCCATCTTCATCATCCCGGCGGTCTCCATGACGAGGAGGGAGTAGTTCACCCTCAGGGCTGAGGGTATGTACTAGTAGCTATGTGTTTGATCTCTCTCTCTCGCGTGTTCTTGATTTGGCACGATCTTGATGTACCGCGAGCTTTGTTAATATAGTTGGATCATATGGTGTTTCTCCCTTTCTATCTTGTTGTGATGAATTGAGTTTTTACCTTTGAGGTTTCACCATTATCGGATTGAATACTTGTTGGATTTGAGAACACTTGATGTATGTCTTGCATATGAATACCCGTGGTGACAATGGGGTATTATATTGATTCACTTGATGTATGTTTTGTCACTCAACTCGCGGATTCCCGAGGTGACATTGGGGTAATCTATGCATAGGGGTTGATGCACGTTTTCGTCTTACTTTCTCCGGTAGAAATCTTGGGGCACTCTTTGAAGTTCTTTGTGTTGGATTGAATATTATGAATCTAAAGTTGTTTGATGCATATCGTATATTCAACCCACGGATACTTGTGGTGACATTGGAGTATCTAGGTGACATTAGGGTTGGTTGATGTGTATCATATGGTGTTATTTTAGTACGAACTCTAGGGTTGTTTGTGACACTTATAGGAATAGCTCAATAGATTGATCGGAAAGAATAACTTTGAGGTGGTTTCGTACCCTACAAACAATTTTTATCTTATGTTCTCCGCTAGATAAGAACTTTGGAGTGACTCTTTGTCGCACGTTGAGGGATTATTATATGATTCAATTATGTTAGCACTGTTGAGAGATTGCACTAGTGAAAGTATGAACCCTAGGCCTTGTTTTCAAGCATTGCAATACCGTTTGTGCTCCGTTTTATCACTTGCTACCTTTCTGCTTTTATTTATTCAGATTATAAAAATATATTTCTACTATCCATACTACACTTGTATCACCATCTCTTCGCCGAACTAGTGCACCTATACAATTTGCCATTGTATTGGGTGTGTTGGGGACACAAGAGATTTCTTGTATTTGGTTGCAGGGTTGTTTGAGAGAGACCATCTTCATCCTATGCCTCCCACGGATTGATAATCCTTAGGTCATCTACTTGAGCGAAAATTGCTACTGTCCTACAAAACTCTGCACTTGGAGGCCCAACACGAGTCTACAAGAATAAGTTGTGTAGTAGACATCAAGCACCTAGGCGCAAGAGGAAACAGACATCAGGGATAATGCTCAACAGGTTAACTAAATATAAAGGAGGAAGAATGGAGATCCATTTGGAGTCAGGTTTAAAAAGGCCACGTGATGCTACAGAGTCAGCCAAGTTAGTATCAGAGGCAGTCGTTGCTGTTAGGTGTCATGCACGTATCCTCCCAACATGGATTCAGTACAGGAATGACAAAGATGAAATCTAGTTTAACACCTTCCTCGACCATTTATCTGTAAGTATGGTTATTTATGGAACTTAGTAATATCATCTTGCTCTGTCCCATACTTTCTAGGTTGCTGGTAATGAGACTCCTATAATTTTGAACAGATGAGGTTCAAGTTGGATCGGCAAGATGATGCAACCAGACAAGCATGCACTCATGTTTTCAAGTCTGCTCTGCGACAGTATCGGTATAATCTGAGGAAAACTCACTTTGAAGGCAAGGCTAACAATGAACTTGCCCAAACATCTCTAGTGGAAAATATAACGGATGAAGACTGGACAGCCCTTGTTAAACACTGGTCTGATCCAAAGTATCAAGTATGTTATATAGATGTGATCAGATCACATGTTGAACTCCTATTTACACATGTCCCTCACAAATCTATCTTCTTCTAGGTGAACTGTTCAAAGAACAAGGCCAATCATACGAAAGTGAAATTCCAACAGACGATGGGATCTCGTAGCTATATTGCACACTGCGAGGCTCTGGTAACTAGCTGCTGTTTCACTCTTTTGGCTGTGCCATATTATCAGATCTATATTGACTTGTTCCAAATGCAGAAGAAAGCCCGCAAGGACCAAAAAGAACCTGAACCAAATGCGGTAGAAATCTTCAAGGACTGTCACACCAGCAAGACGAAGGGCATGACTACACCAATCAAAGCCGATGTAGTAAGTCCTTAATCCTCAGGCCCTTTGAACTACTGGTTACTCTGACTTGTGGTGCATTGAACTGCATGGTTCGCAGCCAATGTCTGTTACTCTTTTCAATTTTATACACAGTTGTATGAACGTATCATTGCACTTTACAAGGTTTAAAAGAGAGGAACGATGTTCCTTTGCTCTTGATCTGTAATCTAGTTCCATGTTGCACACAATGTTACAATTGCCTGTTTGTCTGATCTCAGTTGTTTTGTGATATGAATGATGTCATACTATGCTCATCGTATTATAAACTTTGTCTCTTTATCTTAGCTGTCAATACAATGTGAAGAAATAGACAATACATTAGCCATGGTATATGGTCATATGTTTGGAACCTGGTTTTATTATGTACTTTGCAGTAAAATACAACTAATATTTTACACGGGTTCGCCAAAATAAGTTCTGTATATAAACCAAAGCTATTCTGCTTGGTTTTGCTGCCTCATTAATAACTTCTGTTCTGGTACTACTAATGCACAAACTCAACTTTTCAGCAAGCTATGGAACAAATGGTGGAACCGCCACAACCTCCTGAAGGTGATGAGGCAACCATAACCACAATGTCACCTCTTGCTGCAGTGGGTCAGTATCTCTCCACTAACAGTGCCAAAAGCACCTTCCTGCGTAATAGTGTGTTGGTTGTTAAGGCAACCTCGTCCAAACTGCCTCATAAACAAGATCTGCAAGCTCGACAGAATGATATATCTGCGCTCCAGACACAAGTCCAATCCCTAACAGAGACCCTTTGTGAAACAAGAACAGCCATTGTTCGATGTCGTCAAGATATGCATGGTTTTGAAACCAGACTATCAGACATTTGCTATGTTGTTCAGGAGCCTAGGAGAAATGACAACGAAGTTTATGGTGCTCCATCAGACACTACAGCATGAAAATGTACCAGTCAGGTCAAATCATCCAAGCTTCTGAACTTCTGATGGTGCATTTACTTTTATGCCAACCCTCCTTTTGTTATATGGCTGTAATTTGTTTTTTTGCGATACAAAATTTGTTCTTATCGGGCAGCGACCGGCTGAAGAAAACAGCAAGCTATTTTTGTATAGTGTAGGGTGTTCCCTATATTTGCACGGGTGGCGAGCTTTGATGCCCAGTGGATGTAATCTGTGCAATCGCTGTAATAGCCTAGCGTTAGTTGCTTGCTTATTTATTTCCTCGTAGTCATCTTTTTCCTCGGTTTGTTAGTGGCCGCAATAACCATGGGCTACATACGGCCCGTGGTAACCATGGGCCTACTACCTGCTGTAGTGCCCAAGGGCCATCTACGGGCCGTAGGATCCGTGGGCCAAAAGCGGACCGCATTATTGACCGTAAACGGGCCATAGTGGGAATGGTCCGTTTAAGGGCCCGTAGCATAACGGGTCATTAACAGGCCGAAAGTCATCACAGGCTTAATTCTATCGACAGGCATGACGGGTCGTTAATGGGCCGGAATACATGACGGGCTGAAAATGGCCCAATGGGTTAACAGACCACAAACGGGCCGATTGTAACCACGGGCTGAATCTGGCTCATTAGCATAACAGGCCAGTAACGGACCATAAGTAAACGAGGGCCGAAAATGAGCCCAAGATTTTATGGGCCCTTAGAAGGCCGAAAGAAAACACGGGCTGGAAACGGCCAAACTGAATCATGGGCCGTTAATGGGCTCAAAGCTGTTTACTTTTCATGATGGGCCAGAATCACCACGGGCCGTCAATGGGCCCAGAGAAGCAAAAGGCCTAATATGGGACGAACGACGTCACGGGCCATAGATGGGCTGAAAGTGACAACAGGTTGAAATCATAAGGCACGGCCCACATGGCGCTATTGGGCCGAATTTTGAAAGGCCATAACAGGCCGTGAGTACCCGGGCCGTGAGTACCCGGGCCGTAAATGGGTTGTATGCGAACAGGTCGTTAACAGGCTTTCCATGGGCCGGCCCGCTTACTTTTGACCAAGTCAAATGGGCCGGCCTTTTTAACGTAAATGGGCCACTATTGGGTCGTGCCACGTGTCGACGTATCATAGGTGTCTCGCGTGCAATGAATGGACGACATCTGTCCCAACGCCAAGCTGACACGTGGTTCCGCCGGCGAATGAGAAATTTACACGTGGCAAATCGCCATTGGTCAAGGCTGCTAACGGGTTATCGGATCCAAACCGGAACCCGATAGCTTAACGGCGACCCGTTACGGTGGATGCCACGTGTCGGTTACCCTTGACGAAAACACTTCCATGACGCGACATTTATCGTCATGGAAGTGGACACTTCCGTGATGATAATTTCAGTATTGTCATGGAACACTTCTACGACAGCACAGGTATGACTATCTTGATTCTGTCATAAAATTGTCACGGATGTACATGCATGACAGAAAACTTGACCTACTGTGACAAAGACGTATCATCACGGAAGTGTTTTTTTTTGTAGTGCCTATCTCTGGGGATACAATAGGTGTAGTCATTAAACACCCAATGCTTTTGTCTGATTCTATCTTAATTATCAAGGAAACCCCACGCGATGGATAGGGCCTTTGGTTGGACACCTGACTCTTTGATGCAGGGCGTGTTCTGGTCAAGACGTAATTTGGACACATCACCCACTTCGATACGTTGCAAGCACATCTTGACGGGTGTCTTCCAGGGCACAAATTAATATCACAATCACTCCGTTCGCAAGTATATGGTTTTAAGAATCAAGTCCTCATACCCATGCCTATTTTTATTATAAGTGTTCTCCGTTGCCACTTGAATTTGATACGGTCTAAAAACTGGAATTTAATACTCTTGCAAAAGCTTGTTAGAAACCCTTGTGTTGAAGGTGCACGTCCTCTCGTGGGTTCGATAACTCAGTGTCACCTCTTGGAAAAAAAGCGAGAATCATTTTTGCTATCTATTTACCGGTTCACTAAAGGGACTCATCGTCAAGCATGGCTAAGCAAGGCAAGCGTGGGCGTTGATCGTTGTTCGTGCGCGGAGGAGTCGCGCAAGACAGCGACTACGGAGCGAGCAGGAGGAGCTGACCAGGGCCATGGCGGCGAAAACTTTGGGTCCGAGCAGGTTTGGTGGCTGCAATAGTGGAAACAGACGGGGGACACGGGAGAAGTGGCTACTCACCCAGGGGTGGATGGTGTTGCTGATCTCGTCAGAGGAAAAAGTGGGGCAACGTGAGGAAGCGGAGGAGGTCGTTGGCCGAGAGGAAGAAGACTGAGTCGAAGTACTTGTCCCCGGCATCGTGGCTCTTGCTGCTTGCGGGAGACGACGGCGGCGACTGAAATGAAGCTTCTCGCGGCGTCGAATGACTGTTGACTACGGCCAGCGACGACCACCAGCGCGTCGCGCAGCGCGCTGGATCAAAGACGGGATCCGAAGTTAGGGAGGACCGAGGGCAACGGAGTGGTGCAATGGTTGGGGAGGAGGGGTACGGCCTCTTCCAATGCAATGGTGCTTAGGTAAGGTGCTAAGTGCATTAAAAACCTTAGCAACTAATCTCCCCAATGCATAGGTCATTAGCTTTTGTAGCTAATCTTCTCTGATTTAATTGTTTAACAATTAAATCCTTCATGCATTGGTTGGTAGGCATTTTGTATTGGTCCACACGCTTAGCATCATTTCTTCCCGAGGTCATCATAATACTCTCTCTCCTCTTTAATTGTTTTGCCACATCACTTTTTGGCCTATGTGACACCCTTAGCACTTGTACACAGTGAAGCACTGGGAAGGGCCTAAGGGTATCTCCAACGGCAACCCACAAATTTCCTCCTGCATCCGTCCACGGACAGGTGGGACCAGTCCGCGGACATGGATGCGGGAGGCCGCCATCCAACGCTGCCCGCATACATTTCAAACAATTTTTCAACAAACCGGATGAAATTCATGCAAACACGACCGGATTTCATATAAACATGACGGATTTCATACAAACCGGACGAAAACGTTTACATTTTGGACATATTTTAACTAAAAAGGTAAAACTATGTGCTCATTCGGTCGTGCGGAGCTGCACTCCCACGACACGGATACACTACACTAGTCTACGGCCGGCCGTGGCGGATCCCTTTGTCTTCCCCATGTCCGGCAGCCCGCTCATCGGACTGTCGGGAGCCCCGGAGGTATATTCTTCCCCTGCATCTTCCCTATGTCCGGCTGCGCCGCTCGTCGGAGTGGCAAAGGGGGTGCTTCAGCCGGAGAGGAAGGGTGCCTACTCCACTTCCGTGAAGACCAGGCGAGGGTCGACGATGGTCTGCACTGAAGAAGAACCGGGTCCGCTTTCGTGGAGCCCAGACGGGGGCCAAAGATGGTCTAAGATAAAGAACCGGACAAGTCACCGGTTGTGCAAGCTCGCGACGCGCCGGCGGTGGCCTTCCTAGGACCCAAGCGGCGGCGGCCTCCCGTGTTCTACGTTCCCTCGATGTTGGCGGCGAACACGGACGCGCTGGCCACCGACTCGTCGATCTCCGCGCAGCGGGCTTCTTTCTCTGCTGGCAGGGCGCGGTTACGCGCGCGTTAACGGCGGATTGCGCGGTCGCAGGCACGGGAGGCGCGATACGACGCGGCGTCCTCCACGGCAGCAACGATGCCCGTGCCGCCGTGCCCCCCCCCCCCAATGCCGGCCTGGAGCAACTCGCTGCTCCTCCGCGAGCTGGCTTGGAGCGGCGAGTTGCTGAACCACGCGCCGACTTGGGGCGGCAACTTACTCAGTCGGACTAGGCGAGGGAGGTGGAGCATCGAGCTGCTCTTCCTACTCGTCGGATGCCATCGAAAGGGTGGAGGAAAAGGTGGAAGAAGGAGATGGGGAGCGGCGGAGTGGTGCGATTCTTGCCTGGCGTCTGGCCTCCTTTAAATAGCAGGCTGACGGGAGGAGCTTGCCCGGCATTGTGTTTAATGCTAATGCCGGCCCGCTCGTGAACGGATGTGTGGCCGGAGTAGGTTTCTCGGCTTCCACGCGGGTTTAATGGAGGCGTGTTCAGCCGGACGTGCAGCGGGTGGCGCCCTCAGCCGGCGCGCCGCTTCAATGGCGAAAGCAGTGAAAGGTCGCGTCCGCCCTGAGCCGTTTTCAATGTGGAGCGACACGTTCTACAGCGGCATGAATGTGGGCAGCTGGCGTCGGGCGGGAACGCGCGTGGGCAAGGGAGGAGGGGTTTGGGTGGGCCAGTGCGGCCAGAAGCGGGTTTGGGTGATGTCCAGACGCCCGCAAAGCCCTCCACGTTTATCTCCGGTTTGCGGGAGAAAGTACGTCTGAACCGCGCCACAGACCGATAAAAGACCGAGTTGGATGGCCTTCACGGTCCGGACGGATTGGAGCGGTTTAGGGTCGACGTTGGAGATGCCCTAAGAGCGAAGTGTCATGCGGCGGGGATAAGAGCAAGTGTTTTTTTGAATTTATAAGTGTGGACAGGAGAGTGTTCGCGTCGCTGCTGCTCTATTTTAGAGCACGAGCTCCAGAGCTGACATGTCTCCTCTGCCCTGCTTCAAGATCCGTACACCTCTCCAACGGCAGCCAATGCGTTCGCGTGGAAATCGCCCGGAACTGAAACGTTTCCGAACAAAATTATATGCTTTATTTCCAAAATTTGAGAAGAATTGGAAGATACATTAGGAGGTTCACCATCAGAAAGGCATGCGACAATTTCCTCAAAAAAAAAAAGAGTCATGCGACAATGTTTATCTAGATGCACGTTACTACCATTCACTTGGTAGTTTTCATCATCATTCAGAAGCCTTCGGATTTTAACAAGGACGACAACCGAAACGTGCATTGCGATAGGTATAACAGGTAATGAAACAGTGCCCGGACACGGGAAGAATCTAGGCTGAAACACAAACTTGGCTGCTTCATCTGCCTTCTACAGTACCACGGTTACACGCAGCTGGTAACAGCGCCTAGATACCACCTTAACATCACATAATTACATCTTGCACGTAACAAGTATATACACATCTGATAGTCGTAGCTCTTGCAAGTCTTGTATCCATCTTTTTGCCGATTACACCGCAGGCCTGCAGCAATCAGCACTGAAGAGTCACTTCACTTTATTCCTCTCTCTGCTCCATGGGACAATCCTACATCAGCGCAGATAGGATTTCCTGATCCAACAGTTACCAGTGTACGACTAATCGTGTCCAACAAGGCCGGGTTTCTCTTAGCCTTATATACTGCAGCGCGATGGAAGTAACTTCAGCGAAACCTTCCAGGGCTTCTGGGATGAGGGTTGGATATAATTGGCGGGTAAATACTGGATAGAATTACTTCAAGAAAGTTGTGTCATCATCATCTTCGTCTGTATCTAACTCGAGCCCCTCGGCAGCTAGAAGTCTACTGATCTCATTCATCTTGTCTTCCTCTTCTCTCTTGCGCATAATGTCCCTCTTCCGTAGTACGAGGGTATGTCTTTTCAGAGTTGTGCTGTAGAACTCCATAGAAGCCTTCCTTTCCTTGGCGAGTAATCTCCTTTCCTCCTCTGGGTCAACCTGGATCCAGCGGTTTTAAGTAAACCATAGTACACCATGCAGGATAATTGTCTTATAATTACCTTCGACCTAGAGAGACGTCGCGCCCGAAGCGTCAATTCTCGTTGCTGTTGCTCAGCCCAAGCAGCTACCGCCATGTCGCCACGTTTATCGAAAGCTTTTCGTTTTTTCATCACCCACTCCATCCATGCCTGAGAAGCCTGATTGACGGAAAACATATTTTTCAGCATTGCAAGAATACCTCTTCTCTTTCACTCAATTTGAAATATCATAGTAATATAAGAATTTTGAATCCTTATTTGTGTTCTCCTAGTTACCCAATAGACAGTAGAATGTTTAATTATTTCAATATGATACATGAGCAGTTCCAGTTACAATCTGAGTTTTATTGACATCCATTGGTTGTTCCTGAATGGCATTATTGCGGTCCCAGTTTAGGAACAATATGTTGGATGATAACCCCCACTCCAAGGTATAGGGGTTAGCTCATAAGGACGAGGTACTAGCTGTAATAAATTCCTTTTTTTTTTCAGACTCAGTCTTAGAAGAAGAAAAATGCGTATGTAATTCACATTATGTGGTTAACACTAGTAGACCTACATGAATTTAAGACAATTAGCAAAAATAATTAACAAACATGCAACTTCCTGCCGTGTACCGTCAAATTATCACAATAAGTAAAGTACTTTTTTACTGTAATAAGTAAAGCAGTTGACCATGGAAATTCAGACCTTCATTGGATTCACAAAATGCTCTTTATCGTATGCCTTTCTCCTTTCGTCATCAATCAACAGCTCATATGCTGCTTGGATTTTGATGAAACGGGCTTCAGCGGTCTCTCCTTCCTCAAGGGTTCCCTTACCATCATAAACTTTGAGGCAACAAAATAATCAGATAGATTAAATTAGCTTATTATTTGGTTATGCATGCAAAATAGCATGAATTTACTTTAAAAGCAGTGTCTACTATATTCTGACGGCAAGAATTTCCTCCATGGTTCATTGTTAGCCGTAGGTAAACTACAAGGCTATCACAACTTCTGTTTATGCAGTTTGGTACACATTTCCCAGTCAGAAGATAAATACAGCTATGAGTTGAGGAATCAGACTGTTGGTCCACCAAAATCTGGAACTCTATTATATTATCAACGTCATAGATACTTGTTCATGGTAACACAGCTATATGCTGTGCAAAACATGGTTCTAAGACAAATACACCTTTTTACAATCTTCCAGCATATTTAAGTTGATATGTAGCGAAACAGAAATCCTTTATGAAAAATGGTATCACCAGTACACGGTGTTGATGTTTTATGACTGAATCCACAGTATACAACCAAATAATTAAACTTACTGAGTCAAATACTGTAAACTAATAAATAGTCATCAACGTGCACCTATGCGTGAAGCTTCCACTGTGGCACAAAATTCATTCACAAACAAACATATGCCCACGTCCTACCGTTTTTGTGCATATACCCACATTTTACTGAATAACACAACGCTTACTACTTACTACTCCCTCCGTCCCATAATATAAGAGCGTTTTTGGTGTAGTGTCAAAAACGCTCTTATATTATGGGACGGAGGGAGTACTAATTACGAAGTCTGAATAGTATGAATTAACAAATCGATAATTCATATCTGTAGGAACATATGAATTGTAATAAAGGAAACACTACCTAAAGAAGTTGATTTGTTGAACGCAGTGAACAGAAACAGATGCATTGTGCGAATACATAAGGTAAAGAAGCAAACCATCGGGATGATAGAACTTGGCCAATCTCCTGTATGCGACCTTTATGGTCTCCTCGTCGGCATCCCTTTCCAGCTCTACAAACCACATAAACAGGCGTTGGTTTCACAAGAGAAAATTCTAACAGCACTCACTCTAGCCATCTCACAAGGGCACATTACAGTGCTACTACTATGAGAAACACACAATTTTGGACCGAACTACACAGAACCACCAGTCCACCACAGCAGCAAGCTCTCATAGTGAAATTCCCTAAATTTGAGCAATCGAGACAGAGTAATATCACAGGATTTGGCAGGTGAACTGACCAGCATCGCGTAAAAAAGCAAAAATAGATATATGCAAATCATAATTGCAAATGCATGCACTTCTCTCGCTAGCATAGGCCATAGCTACGTCGTACCGAGCGTCTCGTAGGGTGACTTCTCCGAATCCCAGCTCGCCGCGCGCGTGGCCGCCCTCCTCCGCACGCCCCCGGCCGCCCTCGCGACCTCGTCGAGCACGAAAGCGGACGGCGCCTTGGACGGAACGCGGAAGCTGCCGCCGAGCCGCCTGGCGCCGACCCGGCCGGCAGCGGCGGACGAAGTGTAGTAGGTGTGGAGGAGGGCGGAGGTGGCTCGGAGGCTGCTCATCGCCGGCGACCTGGAGCGTAGGGTTAGGGCGCGCGTGGAGGGAGGAGGAGGCGAGCCGGAGCTCGGAGCGGCGGGCGGTTGTGTGGTGGAAGCTGGAACGGAGGGAACGCCTCCCGACGGTGACACGTTGATAAATTCTCTTCTCAAAAATGTATACGCTGCCGGAGTATTTTTCGTCAGTTACACGTATATGTTGCTAAAATACAAATGAGATGGCATAACTTTTGCAGAAACTCATAAGAAATCCATCTTCCAAATCTTCAAGTCATTTCTCAACATTGGCATGATGTTGTTAACACTTTCTGTACAGTACTTTACTTTGCAGAAGATGCTTGTGTAGAGAGGTACAGCAACATAGAGTGTTCAATTTCTGATACAGGAAAGAGCAGCAACATTTCAGCTATATTTATTCATTGCCAGTAAATGCTATGTATACATGTATATTTACAAATTACAGGTGCTGTACAGAGGCCAGAGCTGATCAGTTCTACCCTACAATGCCCTTCTCTTCTGCATAATCCATAGGCAGTGGTTAGATTTTTTGTTCTATACATAAACCAAAACCACATGATCATCCATCCATCCATCTAGCTGAAGCTTCCTTCCAGTGATCTAAAAGCCCGGTTTATATGAACACATATAAGCTGCAGGTCATTTCTTTTTAGAACCACTGCGAGCGTAGGTGTGGGCTCTTTCCCACTGCGCGATGTCTTCGATCTGGGACGGTGGCGGTGGCAGGATCTCACGCTCTACCATGTCCCAGCCGTCCACAATGCTGTCTGGTGCTCCACCGTGCTTCGGCGGTTTACCGGTGTACAAGAAACTCGTGTTCGAGTTCAGGAGGAGGTTATCTAGAGAGCTCGGCTGGTTAAAACAGAGACTGTATTAGGCAATGCGATGCGCTGAAAGTAGATCCCATGCAAGCTAAAAAGAGCCAAGTGGGGGTTTACCATGATAGCTGTGTGCGTGCTGTCCAACATACTGCTGTTGGATGAGATGGCCGAACTCGCCTTCCATATTGACCTGTTTAGCTGTTGTGCCTGCTTTTCTGATCTGCAAGCAGAATGTAAGGATCATTTAACCATTTTTTACTCATGCACCCCCTTAAAACGGGCTTTTATTATTTGCAAAATAGTGGTACGACATCTTTAGCTGTACATTTTTGGCAGTTGTAAGGAAGATACATAGATACAATTTGCAAATTTGCGCAGATTATGGAAGAGCCAGAATATATGCTTGCCATTCTCCAAGAACAGTATAAATTGTACCTTGAGGCAATATTTGATTCAAGAGCAGCTCGGAGGGTCTTTGAAGATGATAACATATGGAGCATCTTTGCAAATGCATCGAAAGTAGAAAGATTGGGTGGCACATCCAAGCCCAATGAGTTATAGTAGTAGGCAGTGATGGCAGAAACACTTGTTTTTAGTAAAGATATCCCTCTTTGCAAGTCTTGATGCCTCTCAATGGAGTGAGAAGATGCGGCTGAGAAGTTGAAGCTATTGCTTCTCTTGGAGTCAAAAAGGGATTTCTGATCCGAGTCCACAGAATCAACACCAAAGTTACCCGAACCACTTTCTGTCCATGAATTTTCCTCGCCAACAGAGCAATTATTTTGCCTAGGCACAAAAAGTGGGTAAACCTTGCTGGAAAAGAAGAAAACAGTTTCACGTCAATAAAGATTTCAAATGTTAATGAGACAGAGATATGTGGCCTTTTCCTTGAGAGTACCTCTGGGATTGACGTGTGCTCCAGTAGCTACTGCGCTGCCATACACGGGAACAGGACGCCTAATACATCACATATACAATATATTAGCCGCACAAAGTTACTAGATAACCAATAGAAAGCTGATGCTGCTACTCATGCTATTAGAGATCTAACCAAGCTTAACTTACAGAATATGCAATACTTTGCATACAAATGACACATGAAAGATCGATGCTGACTACGTATATTGTATAAGGTTCTACGCTCGGCTTAAACAAGTTATATATAATATATAAGGAGACATATTCTCAACAAAATAACTATATTAACAGGACAAGAACGACCATTATTATCCATACTACAATTAGAAGTTTATATTGTTTGACCGCCAAGGTTGACTGATTGTATCTTCAGACGTACCATGCTAACTTCAAGAGCAGGCTTACAACAATAGATTAAGGACACATAGTTGGATCTTACCCCAAAACCAGCTACATGAAGGGCTGGTGCGGATAGGATATGAATTGCAATGCTGAGGACTTGCAACATGTACCTGTCACAAAAAGAAATTTATGTTACGCAACATTCAGAACAAAATGCAAACTGATCTCAAACAATCTGTCTGGCCCAATAAAACAATATTACAATAATACCAAACATGTTAGTCTTGTTGGTCACAACTCACTAGGACTGTTAGACTCCATATGTAACTACCTTGCCCTGATTTTTTACTTACATAAACTAATGAAAATCAAATTCATTTCTCTATGGTCTACGCTCTGATTTTTTTTAGAAACAAACAATCTTATATAAGGTATTTACATGATTAGACAGAATGCGGAAGGGTGCAATTTACTTAGGACCATGAATCATAAAAGAATGGGCATTCATTTAATCATTCTGGTAATCAAGAGCATAGTGTTACAGCTAGGTAAAAAGGTGAATTGCAGAGTATAGATATCAGAATAACAAATAAGTAGATTGAGGAAAGAAGTATAACCCCAAGGAAGCTGATAACTCCTCTGATGGAACTGAATGTGGATCGAGACCACGAGGTAGACGAATACCACATATAACATCGTACGGATCACTGTGGCCATCCTTCTTTTCTCCGTCTATAATAGCCTGCAAATTGAAAATTACGTATATAAATCTTTGTCTATGCATGGTAACTCAGGTAGCATTAATATCAAATTAATCATTTTTATGTGAAAAAAATTAGTAGGTGAATATGCAACAATTAAATTATTAACATATAAAGCTACCGTGTGAAATATGTAGAAGTAAATTAGTTACATTTACATGCTCTAAATATGAGCAAAGTTGAATGCAACTGAAGTTCTCAGCAGGAATCTCAAAATATACTATACAGGAAGAAAACACAAAGCCAGTAAAAATAGCCAAGACCATAATACTTACTCGCCTCATTGGGAACAACCTGCAAAGCTGCTTTACAGCTTTGGACTGCCGTTTGAGACGTTCGGAGGTTGTTGCCATCTGCCACAAAAGTGTAAACATTTCAATTACCGAGAATACCAGAACAGACAGACATAATCACATAAATGATGGATATTGGATAATAAGTAAGAAATGAAGAGGCATGTTCGAACTTACAAGACCCATCTGTGCTGCTTTCATGGCATTGGTGTGCATCGTTGATGAATCGGTTTGCTTCGTTTTTAGCTGAAGATGGTGGAAAAGATATATTCGGGATCAGTAATTTCTTAGTACTCCCTCAGATCCATATTACTTGTCGCTCAAACGGAGGTATCTAGCACTGAAATACGTCTAGTACATCCGTTTGGGCGACAAGTAATATGGATCGGAGGGAGTAGTGAATTTCACATTTCATCAAAGAGAAACACTGAGAAAGAAATAATTTTACCGTGATAAAAGCCACATTCAATGTACCACTTTTCACCTTGAGATCACTCGATGCCTGCTTGACCTTCATCTTCTCTGCAAACACATTAATTACCACAACTCAGTACCGCTAACTGGCAACTGGTAACAAGATAAGACCCACAAGAGTAAAAGAGATTAACCTATCGCAGTTCGACTCTTCAATTCACTGAGCCGGTCCCTCAGCTCCTTGGCATCATGAGCTTTGCTCAGTTTCCAGATCCTCTGCTCCTCCGCTTTCCTCTGCCAGAAATAGACGAAACAGGCCAAAGTTATACTCTGTCTGTACAACTTTTCATTCGAAACATGTAATATTTCTGCATAGTTCTCCAACAACAATTGTACCCAATTGTAACATGATAAAATGTGAGCTACAAATCCCTCTAGGTTCAGGTGCGCACCACGCCTCTAAACCCACCACACTTAAATTACCAACGGAATACAGCTTAGCCGGGCAATAGATTCCAGACCCGAGGCACAAACACATGAAAACTACCAAACCGAGAGACTGAAACCCAAAGTAGTTACTGAATTGGAGGACGGGCGGGTCAGGCACAGCGAGAGTGACCAACCTTTGCCTCGAGGCGCGCGGCGATGCGGGACTGGAGGGTGTCGCGGAGGTTCCTCCTCAGGCGCAGCGTCGCGTGGTACTCAAACAGCCTGCGCAGACCAAAAAAATTCCACGCCGAGGCGGCGGACGGGCGAGGGTCAGGCCGGGGAGAGGGCGAGCTTCGATCGAATCGGGGACGGACGGGCGGCGGGGCGGAGGGCGTACCTCGTGTTGACGCACGCGGCGCAGCAGGAGGGGAGGTTGGATCCCTCGCAGAGCGCGCAGCTGCTGCTGCTGCTGCTGCCGCTGGCCCGCCGAGACGTCATCATCTCGCGGCAATTCGAAGGGCGGCGGTCGCGAATTCCTGGTTACCGGGTGCGCGGTGGCGGCGACGGCGAGGTCGTGGCCGGGGTAAGCCGTTTGCGTGCGTGGGGAAGGGGATGCGGGGTGGAGAAGAGAGAGGACGAGTCGGCGAAGAGGACAAGCCTTTTCCTGTTACAACTAGTATTGGGCTGGTATTGATGTGATGGGCCGTGGCCCATGAACGAGTACTTTTCCTGACCCAACATGACTCGTGAAATTTTTGCCACTAAAATAACATATTTGCTTTTTGAGTGAGAGGACAATCCCTCAAAAAAAAATGTCAAAGAGAATGATCATCTTTTGCAGATTTGTGAACTCCCTTGTAGTGAAGTTGGTAAATCACCTAAAAGACGTTCATCAATCTGACTTGCTAAAATTAACCGGCCCTGCTTCGCTCCGCGCAAGCGACACGGGTGGCGAACCCCTAGCCTACACTGGGAAACCACCTCCTCCTTGCTGCCGTTGGGGCAAAGCCCGTGCGGCAGCAGGGCATCTGCTCCATGTGTTGTCATCCCCATGGTCGGCCCATGCTGGTGTTGGCGTGTGGATCGACGAGCAGGAGGCGGCGCGTGGCCACGACGTGGCACTGCGGGAGTGCTTCCTCGGCGGTGCTGGTATAGCGGCAGCAACATGTGCTCCTTTCCCTAGGCACTGGTCCGACGACAACATATAGTAACATCCTTTTCAAACTATATCTGCCAATGATATAACCTTTCGCACACCAAACATCTGCTTTACCTGGATGATCCGTACCTTTGTACTCTTCATCCTCCTAAACATCGTCTCTAGTCGCCTCCCTCTCTATAGCCAATACTTGCGGTCCTCCTCTCTCCTATCATTTATGCATGCCAGAGCTGGACATGAATGGATCTGTCGGTGTGATGGTGGGGATGAGAGAGAGAAACGTCAGAGATGTGTGTGTATGAGAGAGATTGATGAGGGAACTAGGAAACAGTATCCTATTCCACGTGTGGGTTGCTGGAAAACGAACTTTCTCCCACTAGTTATATTTTTTATGCTTTTCTTTGTCGATTTTACAAGTTTTCTTTCGGTTCTTTCTTTCTCTTTTTCTTTTCATTTTTCCTTACTTTTTTTGTCTTTCATTTTAAAATCCATGAACATTTTTTCAAAATCAAGAGCGTTATTTTAAAAATCCATGCCCAGGCCCACAAACACGTAGCTATAAGAGCGCGACACCCCTACTGTAGGACATCGACCCGTTCGTGGGCCTAGTTAGGAACGCGACACCCTCCCAGTCCCAACGAGTCACGTGCGGGGTGTCCGATAGGGACATCTTTTTCTTTCATTTTTTTCACATATTAATTTTCGTGCTTTCTCTATTTCCAGGATTGCTCTAAAAAACAAAATAAATTGTGTTTATACTTCTAATTATTAAAGAAGTTCGTTAAACAAAAAAATGGTCGTGGATATAAAAATTGTTCATGAATTTGAAAACAAAATTGTGTAATTGAAAAATGTTCTTGAATTTAAAAAATATTCACGAACTAATAAATTTGTTCGCGAATTCAAAAAAGTTTGTGAATAAAAATGTTCATGAATATAAAAAATGTTTGTGAATTCAAGAAAAATCACAAATTCAGAAAAAATGTTTGCAAATATGAAAAATATTATTGAATTCGGAAAAATATTTTTGAATTCAAAAAATCTTCACAAATTTTAATAAGTGCACAAATTCAAAACAAATCACGAATTTTAAAAATATCTTCGAATTAATTAAAACACAGATTTGAAAAAATGTATTTTGAAAAATTGTTCATGAATTAAAAAAAATAGAAAACAAAAAAATGGGAAAAGGAAGAAAAAAAGAGAAGAGAAAAACTTTCGGGAAGGTTCCCAAAACTGTCCCTGGTTCTGGAAGTGAACAGCTCCAGGTTACGAAAAAGCGACCAGGGTGCTTAGTGGGCCGCAACCCATGTAGGGCTGCCAGTTGGCGAGCCCTTACCTAGTTCTTGCATATAGGCGATACATATCGTTTGTGCTACAGTAGTCATATCCCTCGATCGTGGTCGATATGTGTGGCTATTACAGCCGTGGGACACTGCCATTGTACATTTGAGCATTACTCCCTCCGGAGGGAGTAGTTAATAAAGAGACCAAGTTCCCCCAAAAAGAAATTTCAGAACCATATACTTATGACTGAAACTCACGATAACATGTGAAATGCTGACTTGATACCGCAACGAGAGCAACCAGCAGGACTCATAAGCATCAAGGGTTCATCAACATACTAGCAGCACATTGCTCAACTGATCCAAAGGATGACTGAGTCGGTGATCGAAATCGGCGTGTGCATGTTAACAGCTAGGCGGACAAGCGAAACTAGAGCTAAGCTCAATTTACAGTAGAGGACTACTCAGTTATCAAGATCAAGACCGTGCAAAGCTTCTTCGCAAAATATCACCAACCACTACAAGCAGTAACCACAGCCTTCATGTTAACTGCTGCAACACCAACGGTCGGACATTGGGAAGAGAATCCGCTGGCCAAGGCACCAACATACCGGGCGCGAGCAGCAGGTTTGAGTCCCCTACCGTCTCCTGTTTCGCCTGCTGCGTGCTGCGAGCTTGGCTGACACCTCCTCCTCCGATAAGGGCAAGTAGTAGATCATCGGAGAGGCCTGTGTCCTCTTGAAGAGATCATCAAGTGTCTTGATAGTTGTTTCCGATTGCTTTGGAGGAGGTGGAAGCACCTCCCTTTCCGGCCTGGGGTTAGATGTGGGATCCAACTTTGTATGAGGTTGTGGAGTAGGTGACAGACCCCATGCGGTAGCAGTGCCATGGGGAAGCATGGTTTGGTTAGCCTCCGCTTGTTGCAAGGCTACTGCATTTGGAGTTGTATCCTTGCTGAGGCTGGTAGGCGGTGGCGGTGGGGGAGGGTGTTCGATTTTGAGCTTCACCTCAAGTGGATCAACAAATTCGGCAGCTAAGTAACTGCCATTGTTTAGGGGCCATTGGAGGTTGTAAACAGCATTCCTGGTAGCCACAGCTTCATCCACTGAAGAGTACTGTGGATCAGAAAAATAGGACAAGCAGGCAAGTCAACACCATGACATTATCAAATTTGAAATAGCAGTAAACAAGTAATGCATCACGAGATTCTTTGAACCAACAATAAGGCACGACAATGCTAACATCTAAGGTTTGCATCCTTCATAGAGGAATACCAAGAACAAAAATTAATCCCTACCAGGGCCACGTAAAAAAGCACCAGAATATTTATTAGCAGCGACAGGCTAAAGCACAAACTATTGTTGTTAACATTTAACAAATTTTAGCGGTAACACATGAAAGGCAAAACTTGGGAAGGCCTGAAAAGGTCATAGAAGGCGCAAACAAATGCTGAAATGCACCTCTAACAATATTCTGCACAGGTAAAATAAGACAATGAAGTTAGGGACATACTGTAACATAGCAGTGGGTCTTGATATCATCCATCCAGAAGCTGCAAACAGATCCAGTTCTACCAAGAAGCTCTTGCACAGCTTTCAAAGTAAATGGGCGCACAAATCGATCAACTCTCAAGGAAGTTGTTGCAGGCTTCTGAGGAAGTAGCACTGAGCGATGAATACAGAAGGAAAAAAAATTAGATATGATGTACAGTCAATAGTGAATCTACTTTACTAAAAGAGCCGAGAAACCTCACCTATTCGCTCTTTGTGAGAACCTCCACCTGCTGTTGAATCAGACCTGCCAACAAAATGTTTTAGAGCAGGCCGAACCACAACCTTTGGAGAATCAGAGCTACTTAGTTTGGTTGTTTGTTGCTTATTAGGAATTTTGAGAGTATCCACATGGCGCTGACGTTTGATGGGCTCATCCGCAACAGCTTCTTGGTCTGCATTTAACAGTGAGTTAGAACAAAAACACGACATGATTTCTCCATTTAAACCATTGATAAATCGTTATCAAATTTACTTGAGGAATGTAAAATAAAGGCCACAAATCTTACTAAAGGACTGCAAAAAAATTCTCCTATTCCCAAAACCGTACAAGAGAAGAATATATGAGGTACAATTGTTTCATGAAAGATTTACCAAAAGACAGAAAATCCGCAATGACAAAGATCATGCAATGCAGACAATGAACTTTACACTGGACAATCACAGAAAGAGTGCATGCACACACATACTGATACATAAAAAAAAAATGTCACAGAAATGATACTGTAATGAAGAAAACAAAAACGCTCAAGATATTCATATAGGAAAGGTATACAGGAAATGATCCAACGCTGTATGTAGGGAGATAAAGACAAACCTTCAAGTTTCCTCTTTTCAGATGAAGTTACTGGCTTCTCTTCATGAACAATATCCATTGTCTCCACAGATGAATAATTGGCAACAGTATTAAAGAGGATCACCTCTTTTACCTCTTCATGGTCTGAGGTAACCGCAGTCTTTCCTCCAAGATCATCAGATCTGATAATGGGATCAACATGCTTACTTTCCATCACATCCTCCTCCATCGAGCTCCTGTCTAAATTTAGTTTTTCAGGAAAAGCGCCATCAGGACTGTCCTCTTTCTTGTCCAAGATCATATTGGTTTTAGATTCTATTTCTTGCAATGGGGTCCCGTCCTTAGACAACTCGTTGTCATCGTCCAATGCCTGCAAACCATCACCTATGGAGGGAATGTTGCATGGTGGTTTGACCATATCCCTCTTAACCTCTATTTCCAAATCAGAATTGTCAGCATTCAGGTCACCTTTTACATTAGTTGATATATTGTCATGTGGAATCGGAACACAGTTGATTTGAGAACCTAGAACAGGGTTGGCCTCAGTTACCTGGTCTTTTGTCCCTGCCACGGTTGGTTTGCAGGTACTGTTTGTGCGCTCAGAATCTTCGAGGTCCTTGCCGTTCATCAAAGCATTATCACTCAAATCTATCACAGGAATCAGGGTCTCGGCATTTTGTCCTGGTGCAGCTACGACAGCATCAATATCCAATGGATCAACATGTGACGCAGTAGCATCTGGAGGTGATGATACTGCATCTTGCTCTACAATATCAGCATCTAACTTGCCTTTAGCAGAAGTTGCATCCAACTTGACATCAGTACTGGCAACATCACATGGTACATAATTAGCAATCACTTTCTTGATGGTGCCTTCTTCTGGAGCCTTCTCTGCAATAATCTCACTATGACGATCAGCTTGTGGGGATGCTTCCTTCACTACATTACTGCCACTTGGAGCTGATTCTAGGTGATCTCCGTTGGTTGCCACTGCATCACTTGGAGAAAATTCGTCAGCTGTTGCCATATCAACAAGAGGAGCATCACTAACTTCAGTAGCAGCTTCGGTATTAACTACAGCATCCTGACTAACTTCTGTAGTAGCATCAGCACTTTTCTCACTAGCCTCTGTAACAGAAACAACTGGATCTCCTTCCAGAGTTGCAACCTGAGAAGGACCTTCATCAACATTTTGTTCCATCGCAGCCTGGCAAACAGATGCATCAGCCGAACCAGGGGTTTCCTCCTCTTTGAGATCATCATCGGGAGGAGATCCACCAACTGGCCCTTCTCCACCAAGTATATCACCCTGAAGTTCCTCAAAGAGCCTTTTCACAAGATCATCCTTCAAGCCATCGGTAGGTAAGTTCCTCCTAGAGAGCTCATCCTTCAGTTCCGTGAAGTTCCACTGATCAATTGGCTGGTCATTCAGCACAGGATACGTCGACATTGTGGCTGGAAAAATCCTGCAGTCTCATGAAATCAGCTAAACCATTAAACATGAATTTTTACCAGCATAATGAAACAAAAATGTTAACAAATTTCAATTTATGAAGTAAGCAAAACTGCTTCCTTCTTAAGTTGCAGTTACCAAATTATGCAAACTGTTAGAAGACATGAATGCATATGTTCTTGCATTGTAGGGAGTAGGAACTCTGATAGAGTAGCGGTTTACATGCTAAACAAAAATATTCTTCAGAGACATATAGCTACAAGGATTGGTGGGTAAAATTATAGTCAAGTGAAGTGCTCCATGTAGAAACAAAAGGTTTCACACTGTGCATCTGTGTGATAAGTCATAAGTGTGAAAAACTGTCAATTGCAGTCCTCAAAACTGAAAATTCTGGATAGGGCATTCATGCACCATAAAAGAATTTGCATAGGCCATTCATGCACACAACCGGCATACCTAAACCACAGAATTTACTCCAGAGCATATCGAAACCACAGAATTTACTCCAGAGCATACTGAAACCACAAAAATCACCCGAACAGCAAACGACAATGGCCACTATAATTTCCTCTCACAAAGAAGACCTGCGCCTAAACCCTTCATAAACCCCCCTCAAATCCAGCGTGTTAATGCCTAGCCATCTGAACAATGTACAAATCGCACGGGCGCATCAAAACCCTAGGAGTCGTGGACGGGCGTGAGCTCACCTAGCGACGGCCGCGCAGCGAGATCCCCGACGGTGCCGGCCGCAGACCACCCTTCAGCGAGCCTCGAAATTCCAAAACCTGCAGGCATGCAGGCGCACCAGATCAAAACCCCAAGCAACAAAACCCTACTGGAATTTCGCGACGGGAAGGCGACTGCACGGTCCAGCCGCCGCAGACCCGCGGTGACCGCGCGCGCCCCGAAAGGAAACAGCCCAAAAAAAAAAAGGGAGCACCGAAAACCTCGCAAAAAAGTCCCAAAAAAATCACAGCAAAAGGGAGCGGGCGGGAGAATCTAGCAGACTGTGACTCCATGGGAGGAGGAGGAGGCGGGGTGAGGAATCGAGTTTCGCATGATCGGGACCCGTGATTCTACCCGCCGGGCGTCGATTCCGACGAGGGTTTTGCTTTTGCCCCGCCGCGCCGCGGCCAGCGAGGAGACGGAAGAAAATGGCGTGGTGGTGTTGGCGCTGCAGAGTGCCTCCCCTTGGTGGGGTCACATGGTCAGTTGCTATCCGGGAAGAGCAGCGGCCAGCGGGGGTGGTCGTGGTCGCTGACAGGTGGGGCAACCAATGGGTGAAAACGCCTCTCATATCCTTTACAAAAATACGCTTTTGCTCTGAGTGGGCGAACTATTTCTTTACGTTTTCGGGATCTATAATGCCCTTGCGGAAGAGGCAAAACCCTACCCCCACCCCGCGGTTCCCAGAATTTACCAAAAATGCCACTCTTCTCCTCCAAATTAGCATCGCTGATCCCCCGCCTCCGCCGCCTCACCACCGCGGCGGCGACCGCCGGCGGCGAGAACCCGAAGCTGTCACGCATCGCGGACGAGCTCCTGGCGCTCTCCTCGGCCGAGCTGGATGACTACTCGGCCCTCATGCGCCTCAAGCTCCGGCTCTCGCTCACCTCCAACCCGGCAGCCGGGCTCGGCCCTGGCGCGGCCGGGGATGCGGCCTCCGGGTCGGCGGGGGCCGAGGAGGCCGCGGCGGTGAAGACGGCGTTCGACGTCAAGATCGAGAAGTACGACGCGGCGGCGAAGATCAAGATCATCAAGGAGGTGCGTGCGATGACGGACCTGGGGCTCAAGGAGGCCAAGGAGCTGGTGGAGAAGGCGCCGGTCGTGGTGCGCGCGGGCCTGCCCAAGGAGGAAGCCGAGGCGCTCGCCGCCAAGCTCAAGGCCGCCGGAGCTGCCGTTGCGCTCGAGTGATCCAGAGTTGTAAGGTGTCCCCATTTTCGATTCCTACCGTTCCTAGATGATGCAACGTCTATGTGTGTGTGTGCGTCTTAATTTGTTTTGAATTGGAATTTGTTGGGATTGGAGCAATTAGGTAGGGGTATAAGAAGATGCAGGGTTTGCTTGCATTGTTGTAGCTTATGACTAGCCTCGAAGCATAATCACTGACATATCTTCCTGAATCACGTAATAAGGTGTTGCTGTGTTGTGTTCTATCTTACTGGTCTGGATTAAACATTTCAATAGCTACATTGACTAGTGTGACTGTGTGAGGGTATACAAAGATGCCATTCTTGTTGGCATTACTGTAGCTGGGATGCCATTCTTGTTGGCATTACTGTATCTGGTGGTTAGAATATGCTAGTTTCAGTTATTTGTTGATCTGGGATGATGCCAATATGAGATGGCATCCATTCTATGTCAAAGTGCATGAAACATTATCATGAGCACATTGGTGAGGACGAAGCGTAGATTCGGCTGGATGGACAAGATGTGCTCAGTTGCTTGAAATTGATGTTTGTGAAGGTGAAGTTCATATGCTTTGCATGATTATTTACCCACGGAACTGAGATGTGTTGTCTGTTTAACGGATGAACTTTGATTGGGGATGGAGGTATGAATAGCGAAGTTTCGTAGTAGCGCATTTGAATCTAAGACATCTGATGCCATGGCCAGTATCTTAAATTTAGCATTTGTGAACAGTTTGAATAATCAGTGCAAAGAACCATGGCTTATATAATGGCTCTGCTGTGACACAATAAAGCAAGAGATTGTAATCATGAAAATTATGTATAATTGATAGTCTCGTTGACCACTTATTTTGATCATAAAATGTTTATCCCTTTATAGGTGTTGATGCATTGTAGAGTATCGGCATGTTCAAAATCGAATGCTAAGTCATTAGCCGTTGTCTTATAACAAATTAACCTGAAAGCCAAGGGATTTAGTAGTTAGAAATGGCTAACAAAATGTTCCTGTAGAATGTAGATATATGAAGTTTACCTTCTTAAAAGTTTGGTTGTGTTCTTATTCTGCTACAAGGCGAGTATTTGAAGCATCTGCATCATTTTGGTGCAGGATGATACACTGTCGGGTCTAGAAGCTGGTATGCGGACCAGATTTCATGGTGTATGTATCAGCATATCAGGGAGCTTATACAAAACAAAATACTCCCTCTTTCCATATATATAGGGCCTAATGCGTTTTTCGAGGCTAACTTTGACCACATGTTAGAGCAATAATATATGACATGCAAGTTACACAAAGCATACCCTCAAATTCGTATGTGAAAGGAGCTTCCAATGATATAATTTTCACATTATACATCTCATATACTATTAATCTTATCAGTAGTCAAAGGCGGTCTCGAAAAATGCATTAGGCCCTATATATATGGATGGAGGGAGTAGTTGATACCTTCAAGCATCTACTAGTTGAATCTTCAAATCTGATTTTCTTACAGTTTGATTCATAGAAACGAACATAGTTTTTGTATGTCGTTATGTAGGGAAATCAAGTTTCTTGAATAAGTTGTATGAACAACATGGAGAACCAAACCTTGTGCCATTTCTTGTAAACTCCCACAGGGTGCTTTATAAAATCTCGAAATTAAGAATGTTTAGGCCTTCTGCTGTTCAAACGTTCTATTGGTGGAATGGTTATTTCAATTGCATATTGTCTATGCTCAAAGTAGGGGCATGGTGAGTGATTATTTAAGCCACATAGTCTTGGAAATTAGCAAAAGATTGCATGTTTTAGACCACTTAGCATCAACATGGCGTATTTTAAGTATTTGCATCATTTTGGTGCTGGATGATAACTGTGGGTGTAGAAGCTAAGGCAACCTATCAGGGTTCTTACAAAACAAAAGAGTTGGTAGATTCAGCCGTCCGCTAGTTCAATCTTCAAAGCTGATTTTCTTACAGTTGATTTCATGGACACGAACATACTTTTTGTATGTCGATATGTATGGGAATCAAATTCTTGAATAACTTGTATGAACAGCATGGAGAGGTAGGCCTTGTGGCATGTCTTGTAAAGTCATAGTGTGCTTTATAAAACCTCGAAATTAAAAGTGTTTAATGAGATTAGTAATTTTGCTGTTCAAACTTCTTATATTCCTACAATGGTTATTTCAGTGGCATATTACTGCTTATGCTTAAAGTAGGGGCTAGCGGGTGAATATTTAAGCTACATAATCTCTGCAGCAAAAATTGAGCTGCCAATCTGTTGATGTAAAGTAATTTCTGGATGTCAAATCTTGGAAATTGGCCAAAGTTTGCTTGTTTTAGATCACTTAGCATCAACATGTCACTGTGAGTATCGCGCAAAGGTTTGCTATGTTGGACGTGAGTGTGTGCGCCAGTATGTTGATCCATGACACTGGTTTTTATTACCTCCGTACCATAATATAAGACGTTTTTGTAGGGTACAAGCTAATTTGCCATTGTTTGAGATCTCCTTTCACTGGGAATCTATTAAAACTGGTCAGCTATTTTCGTAGCATTGTGCATTATCTCCTTTCGCCTGAGGATCTATTGAAACTGGTTAGGCATTGTGCTTTTGCCTTGTTCGGTAACATTGCCTACATGTAGCTGTTGCTGTTCATCTGTGTTGGAGTTTTTTTTTTTTTTTTTTGCCAGTTTGGTATGAAAAATCTCTAGGTGGCTAGTTTTTTAGTTGGTGCTGCTGTACTTGATTTTCTTTTTCGTGGTGTTGCTATTCTTCTCTATACTAAATCATAGATGTATTCTTGTCTCCAGACGATAGAGACATAGTGATCCAATGGTGTCCTTCGGACTGAAATTCAAAGTTGCAAAATCGAACATCTCCGATTTCAGGGTTGCAAAATCGAACATCTCCGATGGAGCTAAATGGGGAACAGCATGCGACCTGTCTTATATCTACGGCGTGAACATCTGCAAGTATGATCAAGTATTCCCTCCGACCCGAGGCTACGTCAATTAATTCGGATCGGAGTGAGTATTGTTGTCTTTGTGACATCGCAGTGCAAAACATTCTGACATCCCAATGCCATGCGTGCCTTGTTAAACAAACTTGTCATGGGGTATAATAAGCGCAAAATGGTGATGGAGTCTAGCACGTATAATGTACTGTAAATTTGAGATTTTCAGTATGTTCGAAATGCTGGAATTTCACCGAAAACAGGCGTTCCAGTAGGGTGCTCAATTAGGCCTGTACTTGTCATCGGGACGTATGGGATGCTCCAACCTAAAAATCATACCACTGTAGTTATAAAAAAGAATCCGTAAAAAACGTTCTACCATATGGGTGTAAAGTTCTACCATGACACCACGATGAACACTGAATTTATCTTATTTTTTGTTTCTAGCTACTGCTTTGGATCGAATTAAAATTTGATTTTTATATGCCATGGTGGATGCATGTTCTATCTACGAAAATTATAGAACTTTTTAGAGGTGATTTTTGAGTTGGGATGCCAACTCAGAATTGACAAAGTTCTAGAAGTAAATAGCTGTCTTCGGGGAAATGCATACTTGCATTTCTTACAATGGGTATCTTTCTCTTTACTATTATCTTATCTTATTTTCTCTATTTTTTGATGTAGTCGGCAGGAGCATACTCACCTCACAGGTGCCACTGATACTATATTCAAACTATGTGGATTTCTACAGCCATGGAAGCCCCTGAGCAAGGAGCGTGAGTAGACGGACATCGACCCATTGACGAGCAAGTACAAGGAGCTTATTGCACGTCTTCTTGAGGCGTGTCTTTCTTAGTGGGCTTGTGTTGTTGTTTTTCCTAGTTGGTACCTTTTATTTTGTTTGGTCCTGTCGAACTAGCTCTTTTTTTGTGTGTGTGTTTTCTTTTCTTTTCGCTGTTGTGAACTTCTAGTTTTCAGATGAGACTTGTTTATGGTGATGTTTGCTTTATTTATAAAGCGGGGCAAGAGCTTTTATCGACATTAGGAAAAAAAATGTACAATGGCTGAGGATAGCCATGGATAGAAACAAAAGGAAGGGAGAAAACAGAAATAAGGAAGGGCAGGCCCTGCCCCCCAAACTAGTCTTTCTCTCGCTCATCTTCTTCAAGAGGTGTAAGTCATCTATAATCAACTTTACCACCGTAATCACCAAGGATGATTTTCTATCGAAGGTTCTTAGGTTTCACTCTTTCCAGGGATGCCAGGCAGCATAGCACACTCCCCGACCAGATGATATTTTCTGTTGGCTTTGGGCATCAGCCGCCACAGTCGTCTCCACCACTCCCCGGTCATGGTCGAGGCTCCAGTTGTTGCCATCTAGGGTAAGAACCTTGGAACGAAAACCAAACATGTCGGGTGAACAGGCAAAAGGAGCATCAGATGGACCGTCGACTCAGGATATTGATCGCAGAATTTGCACATGGGTTTAATAGGCCAGCCCCTCGCAAGCAGTTTCTCCGCCATCCAGTTATGATTCTTAAGGAGCATCCATAGATGGAAGCGAACTCTGCCTTCCGCACTTGTCTTCCACACTTTTGCAAGCTCTGGCCGCTTGATACGACCAATGAATTGCACGTGGTATGCAGAATTGGCAGAGTAGCATCCCTTTGGCGAAAGCTTCCAAGAAATACTACCGGGATCATTGGAAAGTTCACCTGCGTGAGACACTCCGAAAGAATCATAAATTGACGCAACTCGTCCTCTAAAGCGAGGCGGTGGAGGGACCCATCCATAAGCCATTGTCCATATCATCCTTGACAGTAAATGGGTTTCTTCCTTGATAGCTTGAGAAGCAAGGGCGCCATTTTGGCCAGAGAGACCATCCACCCAATTATCTTGCCAGAACCTGGCCTTGTTACCATCGCCGATAGTGATACTTGTGTGGGCAGCAGCTGTCACGCCCAATATGCGGTCCTATCCCCAAGGAACTCGGAAGTTCCACTAAGGATAGAAGCGCATATCGAAGACGCTTTGCAAGGTGGACATCATTACAACATACCATGTACTGAATAGATGAGAATATCAGATAAAGGCTTACACTCGCCACAAGCTACAGCATGAATACATGAATACATCAATACATAGCAATCATCATACAGAAGAGCAGGATCCGACTACGGATGAAATCAAACGAAAAAGAAGAACGACATCCACCCTGTTAATCCCAGGCTGCCAACCGGGAACCCATCCTATGATCGACGAAGAAGAAGAAGAAGAAGAAGAACTCCAAATAGAACAAGCATCGCTCTCACGTCATATCATCGCTTTACCTGTACCTGCACCTGTTGTTGTAGTAAACTGTGAGCCACGAGGACTCAGCAATCCCATTACCATGGGTATCAAGACTAGCAAAGCTTAATGGGTATGGAATGGTTAAGTGGTGAGGTTGCAGCAGCACTAAGCATTGTATGGTGGCTAACTTACGAGTACAAGAATAAGAAGAGTAAACTACGCATAACGGTCGCAACTAATAATGATCAAGAAGTGATCCTGAACACCTACTTACGAGTACAAACATAACCCCACCGTGTTCTCTTCCCGAACTCCCTCGAAAAGAGACGATCACGGTTACGCACGCGGTTGGTGTATTTTAATTAAGTTTAGTGTCAAGTTCTCTACAATCGGAAGTTATAAATTTCCAAGTCGCCACATAACCGCGGGCACGGCTCTCCGAAAGATTTAACCCTGCAGGGGTGCTCCAAGTAGTCCATTATAAATTACCACACGCATCCGATGGAACATCCTCACACCATGATAACACGATGCTTACGATAAGGAATCCCGATGGACAAGCCACTCGTAAAAGGTAAAACTAAACCAGTAAGACCTCCTAGCGTGTCGACGATCCCGATAGGAGCCGCGTATCTCGTTCTCAGGACACGACCGGATGGGACAAGCTACGAGTAAATGTAGGGTAACGCAGCAGAAAACAAAAAAAATCCGACCTACGCACCAGCCCAGGACCACTATGAAGACTGCATACAAGGTTTGATCTTTTTCGTTACCGACTCGTAGCGCAGCGAAAGTAGAGTCGATGACGATCGGCGGTGCAGATCCCCGCAGCTAGGATTTACAACCTCCCAACCGCGAGGATGTACTCCCTCGTCAGCTCACCGGACGGATCTCCGGGCAGCCCTTCGCGAGGCCTCAGGACAGTCCCTCGGATAGTCCCACCGGACGGATCCTCGGACAGCCCTTCGGGAGGACCCTCGAAACTCGGACTGTCACTCGGACAGCCCTTCGGGAGGACCCCCGAAACTCGGACAGCCCTTCGGGAGGCACTCTCGAACTAAGACCGAAACTATGATCTCTCTACAGAGTTGCACACATACGGTGTCATCTATCCGGCAGGGCTTCGCCGTCCAGAACTAGTTCCCACCGGAACCCAAACAACCTTTCGGCTCTACGAAACTCTTTTCGTGGGAGGGAGAGAGAGAGCCAGACGAGCATGGCATGTGTATGAGAGCAAGCATGAGGTTTGGAGAGCACCCCTCCACCTCTATTTATAGGAAAGCCAAGGGGTAAAGTTGCCATTCCAAAAAACCAAAAATGCCCATGAAGGAACACTTCCACAAGGGCAAATTAGGGAAGTAATGGAGCAAGTGGGGCTCCATGGAGGAGCCCACATGTGGCCGGCCAACCTCTCTTGGGGGGGCCCCCAAGGGGGGTTTCTTAGCCCCCAAGCCTTCTAGAAGCCTTTTGGAAAAATATCCCAAAAGGTGACTTTCCATAAAGTAAACCAAAAAGGACTTTCACTATTCATGAAGACATTTTTCTGCGTCCGATAAATCCCAAATTATTTTTGTGTGCCTAGGACAATTTCAGTACCCACTAAAACAATTTTGAACGCATTCCGAAACAATTCCGGAACAATGTTTTTCTTCAGCGAAAAGCAACCAAATCGGTTCCGGCAGCTCCGGAACATTTCCGGTTTTTATCCCGGAAAATTCCCAGAAGTTTCCAGAACACTTCTGGCATCCTCCAAGAATTTCCAGGCGTGTGCCGAAACCAATTTGACTTAATGGTATCCCCTGAAACAACTTTTCAGTTTTACCGGAACTATTCCGGTGTCCTCTCCGGAACGTTTCCGTTTCGTCCGAAACTTTTTCAGTGATTTTCTCTCAGACTCCCTGTCTAGTATTCAGCAGATAGATGACCCTTAAGCGTGTGACCCTATAGGTTCGGTGAAGTATAGACATGACCGGAACACTTTCCGATCAATGATCAACATCGGAGCCGTGGACACCCATATTGACCCCTATACCCACACGAATGAATATTCGAATGAACCTCCAGTTGCCGTGTGCTATTCCTGTTGCTTCGCGATATGTTACAAATACCCGAGGTGAGAAACATCGGCATCCCCGTGGATCAACACTTGTCCACAATGCCAGTTACCTCGTTATCGGTTTTGTTCTCTTTTCTCGTTTCCGTGTTCCGGCATCCCAGTGATCAAATCACAATGTGTCTGGCCAGACAATGATGGATACCGTAACACCAAGAGGGCCCAAAGATATCTCTCCATCGTCGGAGGAGCAAATCCCAATCTTGAGCTATCAAGTTACTTGACATACTTTTCCATGAACCCGTAAGCCGCCGTAATAGCCACCCATTTACGGATGACGTTTAACAAACCCCAAAGTTCATGAAGCAAGCATGAAGAAACTCGATACTCTCATGGTCTAAGGAATTATGCAAACGTAAACCATCTCTGTGTTATTAACCATTAACTTGTGACGAATGAATCTCATAGCATAACATCAATCGGGTCGATTCAACACAAGTGTTCTCCTAACATTGTGCCCTCAAAGTTGCCGGCATAGTCATGCCCATGATCAGGAAAATAGAACCATCATGCAACACTTGAGCTAGTCTTAGAGGCCAGACTAGGAATACATTTTACCGTTTATTATTCCACACGTGCATATGAGTCTTCCTCCGAGCCTCGTGGTTATTGTAGACTCGAGAACCATAGCAGTTATAGCACGGAATATAAACTTAATTATGAACATGGAGATAAATAATAACATTTATTATTGCCTCTAGGGCATATCTCCTACAGACTCCCACTTGCACTAGAGTCAATAATCTAGTCAATGCTAATGCACATTACACCTATGGCATACCGGTGTAAAAATGCTTCGCATGTGATATAGCCTGATGTCCAACGGATCTGACAACTTCAGTTCCGTGTGTATCTTTGCATGTCCTCGCGTTTTCACGCTTTCACAAAATTCATATTTTGTGTGGACTTGGCTTCGTATATATGTGAATCATTGGTCAAACATTGATTCCTCAGACTGAGCTATGGAGCAACTATCTTCAATAGTGTTCCATTGACCAAAGCCATCTTGGAATCATACTAAGTTCATGAACGAACTGTACGATTCAACATCTTCTTTGTTGCTTCGAAAGCGGCAACATACTTAGCCTCCGTTATAGAATTTGCCACAGTAACTTGTTTGGAACAATTTCCAACTACTGTGCCACCATATTGTGTGTTACACAAAACCCTTAACTTTAAATCGAAAATCGCATGGAGAAATGATGAAGACTGTATCGATGTAACCTTTTACAACGAACTCTTCATGATCTCCGCTTGCGAGAAAACATGTCATCAGTGCTACTTTAGTACTTAATGACCCTTTTTCACTATTGTCCCATGATCAGTACTTTTGATCACTTTGGTATCTATACTCGCAACACCTTGGGAGTATCGGACATATCTGGTTGTCTTACATACCATGGAATATATGATTAATCCAAACACAAGAGTGTGTGAAATCTCCATCATATATTTTGCTCATCAGTGTTTTGGGACACCGAGTCTTGCAAAACTCTTTCCATGTGACTTCGGCAAGAATCACTCCTTGGCGTTTTAATGCTAAAAAGTTTTAGCATTTTGTCAATATGTATTTTTGGCTTTAGCCTATTAGGCAATTCTATCTCGCAGATAAATATGCCTAATGTCAAGGCTATTTAGCCCAAGCACTTCATCGAAAATTATTTTCAATGAAGTCCTAATTCGTGTCAAGAAATTTATATTATTTCCAATCAACAATGTGTCAAGCACACAAAGTTTTTAGAAATATTATTATGCTCCCACTTACTTTCTTGAAACCACAAGCATCTTCGTTATCCATTGATGAAATCAAACTCCTTTGACTGTTTCATCAAAATTGAAGATTCCAACTCCCTTTTGCTCTCTTCTGTCCATCGCTGGAACTCTGAAGTTTGCATACTTACTAGCATCCTCTGGATCGACAAAATACTTTGGACTGTATCACATACAAGTCCTAGGTTGCATTTCCATCAGATGGAAATCCTTTTGGCATCCATGTTTCATATCTCATGTTGAAATATGTATTAATTGCTAGTTTAACCCGATCTGACTTTTAGCATCGCTACGGCGAGACAATCTCATCGTAGTCAACTCCTTGAACTTGTTATTGCAACAAGTCGAGCTTTATGGATAAAACATTTTATCCACATCAGTTTATAGTTCCATTAATGTTCGTTAGACTCTAAGTCTTCCGAAGGGTTTATCAAGATATAATCTTGAATCATTTATATGGAAACTATCTTGGATTATATTGGCATTTAGCCAATTCCGGAGTCAGGGCCCATCAACCCTTCCTTGTGTGTCGTAGGTATACTGTTGTCTAACAACAATATCTCGCTTGCGCACCTGAGAGGTTTGCACGAGTTTTGCCTACGTCGTTCAGCTGCAAGTTCGATCGAAGTCCATACATCTCATGTAGAGGCTTCCGTATCAGTCGCAGTAGGAAACTCTGAAATCACTTCCAAGGTTCTTTTCCTTTGATCTGATGACGAAGATACTGTTATCTCGTCGAGTTGCACTGTCCTCCCACTCACCTTTTTGCAAGAACCATTCTCTTTAAAAGCATACCGTTTTGTGGCAAAACCTATTGCCTCGGTATTGTGGTGGGGGAATACCCAACATCTTGGGATAACCTACAAAGTAGCTCTTGTCTAATTTGGAATAGGTTTGTAACCTTTTACACAAGCCCCATATTCCAAATGTTTAAGAAAAGATGTAACATGGTTGGGCGTACCATACCATGGTGTCATTTCAACAGACCTGATGGTGCTCTTTTCAGTGTAAAAGCCGCAGTCACTAAATCATTACTTTAAAAGTGATAATGGAAAATTGATTTATGTCATCTTTGATCTTACCATGTCATAAATGGTTTGAATACATCTTCACGGACATTCCACTCACAGTGGTGTTCCGGGAGGTGTAAGTTATGAAACTCTTTTCACAACTCATCACACATTCGCTAAACTTGTAACTCAAATATTCCTTTCTGCAATCTAGTTTGCAGAAACATAATCTTTCTTGTTACAATAATTTCTACTTCATGTTGAAAACCTTTCGAATGATTTCAAAATATCCAGACTTACGTCTCATCAAGCAAATATCCATATATCTACTTGAGTCATTTTTTAAGATAGATAAATCCACTGTTTTCAACAACATTTATCGGACTGCACACATCAGAATGTATGATCACCAATAAGTTCGTTGCTCGTTCCTTATGGCCTATGAACGGTATTTCAGTCACTTCACTTTTCGGAGGGAAGTTGCAAGTGTCAGATGATTCATAATCAAAACGACTTCAAAATCCATCATAATGGAATTTTTCCATGCGGGTTTCTCCAATGTGACCAAATGCAGTGCCACACTTGTGTGGTATTCTTTTAGTCTTGCGACATTTAGCGTCAGTGTTATGGATGTATCATATTACCATCAATATTCATAACATACGTTCCATCGTTGATGGAAGTATGGCCCTTATGTTATTCATAATCCTGAACAACAATTGTTCCTTTTTGAACAACACCCTTGCAACAAACATTATGCAAATGGGCTAGAGTGTATAAAACTCTAAAATGATTTATGAAAGTAAATACATAGGTAAAGTATTATTATCAATATTCATAACATACATCTCATTCATAATGAAAGTATGGCCCTTATGTTATTCATAACACCGAACATCAAAAGTTCTCTTATGAACAACCTTCTTGCAACATACCTTATGCAATGGGCTAGAGTGTGTAAAACTCTATAATGAATTATGAAAATAAATACATAGGTAATGTACCGAGTATAGCAACTTTTACTATGTTCCCAGCGCATATCTAAACCTCACTCCGGCAAGTCTTTTAGGCCATAGTAGTCCTTGCATCGAGTCGCAGCAGAATGCAATCGAGCGGGTATCTTTTGTGATCAACTCACAATACCCAAGAATTAGTGATTAACATGTTTAATCATAATTCCCAAGAACTATTTCTTTGACCAGCCTTCCATACATCTATAACTCGTATGACATTCATACATGAGCTGGATATTCCAGTCTTCACTCTTTTTGCCTTTATACTTCTAACAGTTTAACTCTCAGTATTTCTTCTACTCTCAGAAGAAGCATCCAACTTAAGAGTGGCGTTAGCCCTGGACTTCCTAGGCGTGTAAGTCACACTAACACCCTTTGGACATTTCCTTTAAGTTGTTGTTTTATTCACCTTCATCATATGACAGGCGTTCTACTGGATCCCTCTGTTATTAGTCAAATGCATAGTAAACACTTTTACTAATAGTTTGCAAAACAAACATTGCTTTGGATATCCCATATCTTTTAGCCTTTGTTTGTGTCTGAAAATGATTTTCAGTTCCATGAATATCACATAGCTATCCCAAACTTTTGAAGTTCAGGTCTCATGGAAGCAAACATATTGCACTTGACCGTAACGGAATTCTAGCTTTTGGATCGAAGGACGAGAGTCACATTATCCATAGCATTAGCGGGAGAATACCAAAAGCATGCGATAGGACAAAGGCCTTCTCGGCACTTTTGAGGACAATCCTCACATTACGTTACCAACCGTAAAGTTTTAACCAGATATTTAACAGCTATTCAATTTTAATAGAGAAGGTGGAAACGCGAGCCATTATTCTACAACCATTATGCAAATTTCACTTAGACAAAGTTCATAATTAATTGCACTGAGAATTAAAACAAGTTAATTCTAAAGTGCGCTCCCACTCAAATCAATATCTCTCAAAATTGATTATGAGTGATTCAAGACCCGCATTTTAGTTCAACGCCACGGTTCGAGATGAACTCAAATGGCGCGAACTTCAATCGGTAGGCAAACTTGCCGATCACATCTCTATGTGATTCTTGTTCATCTTTCGATGCGTGTGTTCCGAGCTCAGGACTGTCCTGCCTGAACGTCAAGACAACCAAGTGATCTCGCTGCGAGGTCTCAACTCACCCGCCTCACACTTCTCTAATCGTTCGCACCCATGGAGATCATGTGATGCCCCGAAGAGATAGGTGCCGTGACGGTGCTACACTTGGGAGAACACTAACTACTTGATATTTTTAAGTGAGAGATCACCCTAATAAAAGCGACTACCGCGCAATCAAGAAGGGTGCATCATAAGGGATAAACATCTCAGGCAATTCATAATAGCATGATATGGTATAGCCCTTTCTGACGGAGAAGTCTTTTATTTCTTCGTCTTCGGCATTCGCGTCGGTGTTCATCTTTGCGAAGATTTCCACCACCTTGTCGATGCACCAGATAATATTGCTATCTCTATAGCTAATAAAATAAGAGCATTACTTAAGGTTGACACGCAAGTCATTAAAGTGACAATCATATGGCTCCAGCCATCATGCTGAATCATGACACGCAGGTCATGTTAATTTAATTTACATCATATAGTCATCTCATACATAATCAAATTAATATGAGCACTGCTATACCACATCAGATGCACATGCAAACCATCCTGCAAAACCAAGTTAGACGCCTCTAATCGGTTTATGCAAAATTTTATTTTTCGTGGCTTCTAAGGTTTCGAAGCAAACCGAAGCTACCAACGTCCATCATCAAGTATGATTATTCAAGTCGCTAGATTAACTTTACGGGGTGTATGAAACACGAGATAATAAAATCTCAAGCCCCATACTGAACTTCGTCATACGCATGACCCCCGTGCATATCATATCTGCATTGCCCTTTTGTCTGCGAAATTTCATCTTTCTCTCTAACTATGGTGGAATTCAACGAACTGTTAGCACTTCGTTGATCAATCAGGATCGCGGATTGCCAGAACTTTGAAATTCCACCATGCTGTTATCAAGATCAGAAATATGCAAATTCCAGGGAAGCAACAAGAACATCGGGTAACAGATTTCATCTGCTACCCGCACAAATAATTTTCAGTAATAGAACTCATCTACTACAAATTATATTGTGCAATACCCATACATCTCTATGTATTCTAGATCGTAACATGCATCTACGCATAGCACGGCTCTTGATGCCACTGTAGGGCAACGCAGCAGAAAACAAAAAAATTCCGACCTACGCACCAGCCCAGGACCACTATGGAGACTGCATACAAGGTTTGATCTTTTTCGTTACCGACTCGTAGCGCAGCGGAAGTAGAGTCGATGACGATCGGCGGTGCAGATCCCCGCAGCTAGGATTTACAACCTCCCAACTGCGAGGATGTACTCCCTCGTCAGCTCACCGGACGGATCTCCGGGCAGCCCTTCGGGAGGCCTCGGGACAGTCCCTCGGATAGTCCCACCGGACGGATCCTCGGACAGCCCTTCGGGAGGACCCTCAAAACTCGGACGGTCACTCGGACAGCCCTTCGGGAGGACCCCCGAAACTCGGACAGTAACTCGGACAGCCCTTCGGGAGGCACTCTCGAACTAAGACCGAAACTACGATCTCTCTACAGAGTTGCACACATACGGTGTCATCTATCCGGCAGGGCTTCGCCGTCCAGAACTAGTACCCACCGGAACCCAGACAGCCTTTCGGCTCTACGAAACTCTTTTCGTGGGAGGGAGAGAGAGAGCCAGACGAGCATGGCATGTGTATGAGAGCAAGCATGAGGTTTGGAGAGCACCCCTCCACCTCTATTTATAGGAAAGCCAAGGGGTAAAGTTGCCATTCCAAAAAACCAAAAATGCCCATGAAGGAACACTTCCACAAGGGCATATTAGGGAAGTAATGGAGCAAGTGGGGCTCCATGGAGGAGTCCACATGTGGCCGGCCAACCTCTCTTGGGGGGCCCCCAAGGGGGGGTTTCTTAGCCCCCAAGCCTTCTAGAAGCCTTTTGGAAAAATATCCCAAAAGGTGACTTTCCATAAAGTAAACCAAAAAGCACTTTCACTATTCACGAAGACATTTTTCTGTGTCCGATAAATCCCAAATTATTTCTGTGTGCCTAGAACAATTCAAGTACCCACTAAAACAATTTTGAACGCATTCCGAAACAATTCCGGAACAATGTTTTTCTTCAGCGAAAAGCAACCAAATCGGTTCCGGCAGCTCCGGAACATTTCCGGTTTTTATCCCGGAAAATTCCCAGAAGTTTCCAGAACACTTCTGACATCCTCCAAGAATTTCCAGGCGTGTGCCGAAACCAATTTGACTTAATGGTATCCCCTGAAACAACTTTTCAGTTTTACCGGAACTATTCCGGTGTCCTCTCCGGAACGTTTCCGTTTCGTCCGAAACTTTTTCGGTGATTTTCTCTCAGACTCCCTGTCTAGTATTCAACAGATAGATGACCCTTAAGCGTGTGACCCTATAGGTTCAGTGAAGTATAGACATGACCGGAACACTTTCCGATCAATGATCAACATCGGAGCCGTGGACACCCATATTGACCCCTATACCCACACGAATGAATATTCGAGTGAACCTCCAGTTGCCGTGTGCTATTCTTGTTGCTTCGCGATATGTTACAAATACCCGAGGTGAGAAACATCGGCATCCCCGTGGATCAACACTTGTCCACAATGCCAGTTACCTCGTTGCCGGTTTTGTTCTCTTTTCTCGTTTCCGTGTTCCGGCATCCCAGTGATCAAATCACAATGTGTCTGGCCAAACGATGATGGATACCGTAACACCGAGAGGGCCCAGAGATATCTCTCCATCGTCGGAGGAGCAAATCCCAATCTTGAGCTATCAAGTTACTTGACATACTTTTCCATGAACCCGTAAGCCGCCGTAATAGCCACCCATTTACGGATGACGTTTAACAAACCCCAAAGTTCATGAAGCAAGCATGAAGAAACTCGATACTCTCATGGTCTAAGGAATTATGCAAACGTAAACCATCTCTGTGTTATTAACCATTAACTTGTGACGAATGAATCTCATAGCATAACATCAATCGGGTCGATTCAACACAAGTGTTCTCCTAACATTGTGCCCTCAAAGTTGCCGGCATAGTCATGCCCATGATCAGGAAAACAGAACCATCATGCAACACTTGAGCTAGTCTTAGAGGTCAGACTAGGAATACATTTTACTGTTTATTATTCCACACGTGCATATGAGTCTTCCTCCGAGCCTCGTGGTTATTGTAGACTCGAGAACCATAGCAGTTATAGCACGGAATATAAACTTAATTATGAACATGGAGATAAATAATAACATTTATTATTGCCTCTAGGGCATATCTCCTACAGTAAAACCATAACCTTGAGTTTCCTCATGGTGGTGTGACGCCCCCGGCCCGACCGTGCACTAATCATACACGCAAATGCACACGATCAAGCCCAGGGACTCACGGGAAGATATCACAACACAACTCTAGACACACGAAAAAATACAAGCTTTATATTACAAGCCAGGGGCCTCGATGGCTCGAATACATAAGCTCGAATACAAGCGTTAGCGGAAGCAACAACAGTATCTGAGTACAGACACAAAGTTAAACAAAATGCCTTAAGAAGGCGAAAACAAACAACGGCAACTAGATCGAAAAGGCGCAGGCCTCCTGCCTGGGAGCCTCCCATCTACTCCTGGACGTCGGTCTCCACGTAATAGTAAGCTCCACCGGTGGGGTAGTAGTAGTCGACGGCGGGATCAGCTGGCTTCGGGGCTCCGTCATCTGATCGCAGCAATCGGGTATGGGAAAAAGAGGTAGCAAAGCAACCGTGAGTACTCATTCAAAGTACTCGCAAGACTTATATCAGAACTATGCTAAGTATGCATCGGTATCAAAGAAAATGGTTGTATCTGTGGACTAGACTGCAGAAATGCCAGAATAGAAAGAAGGCCTAGCCTATCGAAGACTAGCATCTTCAACGTCTTGCAGCATTAGAAGAGTGCAGAAAGTAGTATATAATAAAGTAACAAGCATGTAGTAGCAAAGCCTAGAGATCCTTCCTCGACTCCCTGCGAGAAAGCGATCCCAGAGCTTACATATTAATTAACATATATCCAGTTCATGTTGTCATAGATCGGGATACAACACTGAGCGTCCTGTTACCGTGGACACGGCTATTCGAATAGATAATCTTCCCTGCAGGGGTGCACTACTGTTACCCAACACGCTCGATTAACTCCGGCCGGACACACTTTTCTCGGTCATGCCCGGCCTCGGCTGATCGACACGATGTAGTCCTACCTAGGCTCCGCAGAGAGGTCCCCACCGGTCTACATCCTAAGTGCTCAGGGGTCTTGGGCCCATCGCCCTTTGCACTCCGGGTCATTGTGTGCAGGGTGAATACCAGCGCCACCTCTGCCTGAATGGCACGATCCGACCGTGACACAATGCTGAACTGGACATCTGACAGAGCTTTCGGCTGATACATACGGCGCCGAGGGCCCCATTAAACCATTATCCCGCGTGGTGTTAGTGCGTATAGGCCAGTGGCCAACTCAGATCAATACCCAAATCCGTTAGTGTGTTGGGAGCTCGCGGTGACGATCAGTACTCCTATCGCCCCGTCTCGAGGAAGTGCAACAAGGGTCAGGCCCATCCCTCTCTAGGGCGGTCTCTGCCTGCCCGGCCGCGCCTCGTAATTATCTCGCGGGTACCCTCCAGGTCAACCCGACTCTCAGGAGACTGTCGGGAACTCAGGTCCACCTCTACCGGGGTGGCACTGCCTGTCCCTTCAGTCCCGCAGTAACAGTACATGGGGGCAACATTTAAAGGTAACGGTGTGTCCGTAACATCAAGAGGGTAATCCGAGGAACCACCCTCGATGGATTCCCACTCGATGCTACCGTCAAGGTGAACCCGGAGGAATCACCCTCGATGGATTCACACTTGAGGGGTTGCACGACAGAGGTGTCATCGGAGGTGGTGAAAGAGGAATCACCCTCGGTAACCCACAACCGACTAGCTACGCTACAGAGATATCATCAGGAGTGAGGTAGGAGGTATCACCCTCGGCACTCGATAGTTGCTCTGCAGAGTCATACAACTAAGGGGGTGTGCGGTGCTGTGTTCGGTCTCTGCACGTCGATCACAATGATCGGGGCACCACTAATAAAGCGGGGCAACAGGGACATGGGTGTGGGGCCATTGATGGATCACTAACCAACCTATACTAAGCATTTAGGACAACAGGTAAATTATCAACAACAGGTTACAAAATTAGGCTATGCATCAGAATAGGAGCAATTAATTACAGTAGCAAAATCTAATGCAAGCACGGGGAAGAAAGAATGGGTGATATAGGAACGATCAAGGGGGTTTTGCTTGCCTGAAAGCTCTGCTGAAAAGGAAGTAGGGTCGTCGGTGACGTAGTCGATCACGGGGGCAGCGTCGGTCTCGGGGTCTACCGGAGAGAAGAGGGGGAAGAAACAATAAATATAAAGCACACAGATGTAACACAGACGCACGACATGCCGGTAGGTTAAGCTAGGGGTGCCCTAATGTAGTACTAAGTTTTTTAAACGGAGCGGGAAAATATCCGGGAATATTTTCCCAGCTCCGGGCAGTTATCGGTATATTGAACTGAGAGGGAAAGTTCCATGTTCATCTAGTTAGGAGTGATGGTCAAGCATTTTGATTACATATTCGGATTCGTCTTATTTTTCTGATCATTTTTCATATATAAATTATTTTCATCCGAGTTACGGTTTATTTTATATGATTTTTCAAAGTTTTAAACATTTTTTGGAATTGTTTTAATTATTAAATCCGAATTATCCAAAACAGTAACTTGTGACGTCAGCATGACGTCTGGGTGACGTCATCGGTCAAACCCAGATGGGCAGGGTCAAACCTGACCAGTGGGTCCCACCTGTCATTGACTCCGTTAATTAACAGAGGTTAGTATTATCTAATTAAGTTAATTAGTTGGTGGGACCCATATGTCAGTCACAGATTAATTAATAGATTAAGTTATTTTTATAAATCAATTTAATTAAGTGCGGGCCCCACATGTCAGTGACTGGGATGCCCAGTCAGCACGTTGACTGGGTCAACCTAGTCAACGGGGCCCGCGGGACCCAGCGGTTAGTGGCCCAGAGGGGTGCCACGTCGGCCGTCGCCGGAGTTGGCCGCCGGTGGCCGAAAACCACGGCGGAGGGCCTCGGGTTTCGCCGTCCGGCGACCAATCGATGCGTCGTTTGGCTCTACGGAGAGCTAGGAGTGGCGCGCATCGGATGGGCTAGGCGGGAGGAGCTGGGATGGACCGAGCTCGCCGGAGTCGAGCTCGCGGCGGCTGCCGGAGTTCGGGCTCCGAGCAAAACACGTAGTGGGGCTCGGGTTTGACAAGCGGATGGGTCAGGCGGCTTCGCGGAGAAGCCCTGAGCACACCCATGTGCTCAGCTGGCCCTGGGGCGGCCACTTGCCACGTCGGTGAGCTCCACCGCGACGGCTCATTTCGGCCGGAGCAAAACGAAGACGACGGCGGCGCTACAACTACGGATGGGGAGCAGGAAAAGAGGGGAAAGGAGGGTGGCCTCACAGCGATCACGCAGGGCAGCTAAGGAGGTTCGGGGAGGGCCGGACGGCGACGAATCGGCGGTGGCGGCCTTCGGTGCCCGAGGTTGAAGAAGAAGGGCGTGGTGGCACTATGGTGCGGCTCCGATCGAGCGGACGGGCTCACACGACGTGGTCGAAGGCGGCGCGGCTACTGGACGTCCTCCCGGGCGCCGGGGAGGCTGGTGGCCACGGGTACGAGCGACGAACGGCGACGACCGCGTCGGGCATGCGCGAGGAGGACGAGGCAGCGCACGGGAGGGGGAGGAGTGAGGCCAGGGGGTTCAGAGGGGTGCAGGGCGAGCCCTTATCCCCCCCACGGCGAGCGGCTAGGCCGCTGTCGAGCAGAGCGAGGGGGGGGGCGTGCGCGGCGTGCGCGCGCGCGTTGACACGGGAGGAGAGAGGTAGAAGGAGAGTGCGGGTGGGCTGGGCCTCGCCGCTGTAGCACTTGGGCCACGAGCACAGTAGGATTTCCCCTTTTCTTTTATTTACTTTTCTGTTTTCTTTTATTTCGTCTCTGTTCTGCATTTTCTTTCAGCACTAGTTGAATTTTGTAAAATGTGTAGTTGGTCCCAATAATTAATATGTATTATTCCCCACTGCCACAAAAAGTTTGGGAGTGATTTGAATTCATTTGTATTTTTCAAAAATGAAAATGGATTTAATTATGCTGTTTTGGGTACTGCTTTGGTTGCTAGGGTCAACTTGGGAATTCAAATAATGTTGGTTTTATTTTTATAATTGCTTTGGGATTATTTGCAACATTATGAACATTTTTATTCGATTAATTGAAAAAGTAATAATTTGACTTGCATTTGAGTTTGGAATTTGAATTTGTATTATTTCCTAAATGCAATTTAACTAGGATGATCATGATGACATGGCAACTTAATTAGCTTAATGACAGGGATAAGATCCGGGGATGTTATAGGTGGCCCCGCAGGCTGCCCGGTTCGGACCAACAATCATGAGGAGCACTGCCCCGGGGTTGTTGATTAATTATCCTCGGGTTAATTACTCCCTATGCAAGTTTTAGTTGCTATTAGGCAAATGTTAACACCAAAGTTGGGCCTTGCTGGAGAAGTTTATCCTAAAACGAATGAACAGGGGGTTCCCATATGCCCCACATGTGTTAGAAGCGCTCATCATGGAACATAACACCGGTATTACGGAAACTCGGGCGTCATGAGTGGAACAAAACACCAGGCAAAAGGCCGAGTCTTCCACACACAACCAAGTATATAGATGCATTAATTAAATAACAGATATTGTGTTATCCCATAATCTCCATGTCCCAACATGGAACAACCTGCACTGCACCTGCAACTAGCACGCTATAAGAGGGGCTGAGCAAAGCGGTAACATAGCCAAACAACGGTTTGCTGGGATGGTGAAAGGTTAGAGGTTGTATCATGGCAAGTTGGGAGGCTGACAAACAAGTGGTAGGTAGCGAGACATAGCGATAGCATCGAGACAACTAGCAAGCAAAGATAGTAGAGATATCCAAGGTAATGGTCATCTTGCCTGAAATCCCGCTAGGAAGAAGACTGAATCCATGAAGTAGACGAACAAGCGTAGTCGAACGAATCCTCACTCCGAAACGTTATTGGGAACTATCGAGAAGAAGCACAACTGGAAAGAAGCAAACAACATGGTAAACACACAAACATAATCATGGCATGATGCACAACCAAGTATGATGCATGTCCGATTAAATGAGTCATGGCATGGCAAGATGCAATAACCAAATACTACACATTAAGTGAAGCTCAATATGCAACAAGTTGCATATTGACGAAACTCCACGTTCAATTATTTAGTTCTCTCCCGTTTATGTACTCAACAAGTTTAAATGTGGTTAAACATGGCAAGAGGTGAAGCATGATAAAACTACCTATCTAGACAATTTAAATGAGGCTGGAAACAACACATAACAATTCCGGAAAATCCCCATATGCAAATTTCGAATTTGGTACTGTTCTGCCTAAAACACAATTTTATAGTTGTTAAACAGCAAAAGTAAGTGAACCATGTTAATCTACACATTTTTCTACCCCATTTACATATAAAGTTTATTTAATTCGGAGTTACGGTTATTTAGTTATGAAATAAATCATTTTAGCATGACATTTATGCAAATTAATGCAAACAACAAGTTTAAACATTTTTTAACATGGATGAAAGTGGCATATTGTGAAACTACATGAAATTCTAAGCATTTTCATATATGACATGTTTTATTTGCATGCATGGATATTTAGTTATGCACATTTTAAAACAGTGGCAATATTCTGTAAATATGCATGTCCTGATCAAATGGATAATTACGCAGCAGGATAAAAAAAACACTACTGGGCTGAAACTGGAATCGACTGGGCTAACAGACGAGCGCCGGATAAATATACAGCGTGCGCGGTGCGGGATAGTAGGAGCTGCTCACATTGGGCCCAGTGGCCGGCTCGGTGAAGGGGAGAGGCTGGCTGGTCGGGCCGGTCGGGGAGCGGTCGACGCGGACCGGGTGGTTCGCTGTGAATCGGCCGGTTCGCTGGTCCTCTCCGGTTCGATGCAAGGGCTGGAGGTGGCGCGTGCAGGGGAAGCAGAGGCGCGGTCAACGCGGGGTTGGGCATCGTCCTCGCTCGATGCAGCCGCGAGCAGGAGGCGGCGCTGGAACTCAGGCACGACGCATGGCTCGAGGGCGATGGCGAGGAGCGGGACGGCCGGGGACGGGACTGGGACGGCGGAGCACGGCGGAGGGGCCGGGTCTGGGGCGCGGAGGCGAGGATCCATGGCGGCGGAGCTCCATCCGGTGACCATGGTGAGGCTCCTGCGGGAGAGAGAGAAAGAGATGACAGAGAGAGAGAGAGGTGAGGCACGGGAAGAAGAAGGAAATAAGGAAGAGAAAAGGGGCAGGGGCGGTGAGGTCTCCGGCGACCGCCGGTGGTCGTCGACGGGAGGCGCGTGGGAGGCGGCGGAGCTCTGGATTGGGAGCTCCTCTCCCGATCTGGAGCTCGGGGCGAGGGAGCTGCGGGCGGCGGCGTACGGGCTCGCGATGGGCCTGGCAGGCCGCGCGGCGGTGGAGGCTGGCTGAGGGTGACGTGGCAGTGTGGGGTTGGCCGGGGCGGTGGCTGCGGCGGCGCCAAGTGGCGGTGGATGGGTGGCCGGTGAGGAAAACGAGGGGTGGCGGCGACTGGAGCTGCGTGGAGGGCTAGGGGCTAGGGTTTGACAGAAATGGAAGGAGGAGGTTGTCCATTTATAGTAGTGGAGCAAGATGGAGGGGTTTGGGGGGTGTTTTCGGATCCTCCGATCGTAATCGGACGGCTCCGTACAAAGGGAAGGGTTAGTTGGGCTAGGTGGGCTGTGTAGAGGCCTTGTGCTGAGAGAGAGGAGGAAGAAATGGCCCGGCAACAAGTTTTAAAATACCGAAACGTCTGACGATTTGACCGGCTATAGTGCCGCTATAGTTTAACGGACAGGGCATCAAACGATCTCTGAATACGATGAAATTTGGCAGGCGGTCTACCTACAATATAACAAGACCGCGCGCCAACTTTCAACCCATTCCGAAAACGTTTTATTCCCACTTATAAAATAATTATTTAAAGATGTCGCGGGCGCGTGCAAGTGTGGTTGGTCTTAGAACGGTCAACGAAGACAACGGGGAGAAGCGGCAACTACGAACGGATGCAAGTTTTATGAAAACATGCGGATGCAATGCACATGATGACATGATGAAATGCAACAAGCAAACGAATCACACGGCAACGACGAAAAATAAATGGAAGGCACCTGAAGCATCGGTCTCGAGGCGTCACAGCAGCAAACAAGGCTCTGTTCGTGTGATTGCAAGGAACCACTCTTCCAAAGAACAACTGGTCTTTGATTCCAAATCCTCCCATAGTTTTCGGTGAACACATACTCATCCAGTTGACCATGCATTTCCCACAATGAGCTTCTTCACCTTCAGAACCAAGGAATCCTCTCATGATTTTATCAACCTTTTTGACCGCCCACGTGTTGAGGACCAAGCTAATCATGAAGTAAGTTATCGAGAAGGTTAGCACCATATCGATGAGCGCTAGTCGTTCAGTTTTGTTCATAAGCTTTCCCTTCCATGACTTAAGCCTGCTAGGGATCTTTTCAATTAGTGGCATGACCTAAACTCTCTTTATTTCCCAAAGTATCTCAAGGAAGAGTGCCAAGGAAGCTTGAGAGGGTGTCCACCATGTCAATTTGATTACAACTTATTTTTCTCTTATTAAAATACATCATGTGATGTGTGGTTCATCCAATATGTTGAGCGTCCACCTGCCTTTCAGCACCCCTCCCCCTCTTTGAGGGGTATTGCCCGATGGTAATCAGACGCCCAAAGCTTGAAGCACTCTTGCCTTGCTTGGGCAGTTGAAGATGAAAGTCGAAGTTCTCCCCCATGCTGGTTGAGTGGCGAGATTTGCGATAGCAAGCTATGCTCATTCTATCCTTGTAGCTCTTGTTTTGTTCTCGGTGTGAATGTAATCATCTCTTCCTTGTACTCCCTTGTATTTTCCCGGCTCTGCCAGTTTCTCCCTTAATAAATGTCCGTAAATGAAAAACTATATGCTCATGGAACAAGTCATTTATTCTTAGTATTTTATTCCCGATGAGAAAACACCTAAGATCAGGAGAGCAAATTCAAAGTCGTGACGAGGAGGGATTTCTTTTGCCCCAAGAAAATATCATCCTGCTCCCTAGCATTACAATCCGACGTGTTAATTGACAATCCGTTATTACGACTAACCCCCTCTCGCCTCTTGAACAATTTACCTCGTGGCGCTACGAGGAAACGCGCAACTTTCATTATTTACAATCCGGTCCAGCCTCTTCCTCTTTTCTCCGTCCTTCAAATCTTCTCCCTCTCTCTTCCGCCTCTCTCCCCAGACCCTAGTAGCCGCGGCGGCCGGGGCCAGCAGCCAGCAGCGCCGCTCCTCCACCTCCCCGGCGCGCCTCTCCACCTCCAGGCTCCGGCCCCACTTCCTCATATCCCCCCTCCCTGCCCCCTCTACCTCCGGCGAGCCGCCGCCGCCGCCGCCGCTCCAAGAGGCCGCCGGGATCCCACCACTCCGTCGCGGTGACCCGCTGATTGCTTCAGGGATGGCGACCTCGACGCTGCTCCGTGCTCTGAGGCGGCCCTCGTCGGTGGCCGCGCTGCGATTGGTGAGTTTGATTCTCCTAGGGGCATTGGATTGAGCGAGGGGAACGTAGATTGGGGTTCTGGCGAAGGTTTTTGGGATAACATGTTCGGTTCGTTCCGTTCTAATTGCTTGTCCGTGGTGGAGGCATGGGAGAGAGAGTACTGGGGTGGGGCAAAAATTGTAGCTTCAGTGTATTGGAGAAATATATGGGAGAGTATTTGGATGAGATCGAGGTTGTGGTTTTAGTGCATATTTGTTGCCAGTATTCATTCTATTTGATTGTGGTCTTTCAGTTGATATTGTACACATCAGAAGGTAGTGTTGAACTGTGTGCATTCTTTTTTTATGTGATCACTGAATAGAGAACTCTGGGATGATCAACAAGGATGTTGCTTTTAGATGAAGCACATTTCCTTCCAACCTCCAGCCTGCGATTCTTGGTATTGTTAGTTCAGAACCGATGGAGCATAGCCTGATGTGTGTACAGGATCATCAAGGGTTATAGTTACCACTACGGACTAAAGTTGTCAGGGAGGCAAAAGACTTACGATTATTTATTTATGGTTTCAACAAAAACGAAAAGGAAAACAGAGGAACCTTTTTTCTTGTCGTTCATGTCACATTCGTATGTGCCTAGTTAAATACCTGTGTGTGGAATCTCATTTTATTAAGGCTTCGTACCAGAGTATTTTCTATGGTGCTGTAGCAAAGGAATAAGTAATTAATCTGATGTAGAAGTCAGAAAATAGTTCTGTGTCTTTGTTCTCCTTCAATATGAAATGTAGTCAATATAGGATGTTTCTGGATTCTATTTCCTGCACACTCTATTTCATACTGTATTCATCGCTTTATATATATATATATATATTTTTTGCGGGGCATCGCTTTATATTATTGCATGTGGTTAACTGACTGCCATCTATTCTTTAATGTGGTATAGGCAACAAATGCCAATGTGCAAGCCGTTACTGGATATAGGCATTTGAATAATCGGAATCTAAGTGTTTTCAACGAGTTCTCAAAGCAGCTGAAGGGTGAGGCTAAGAGGTATGCTTTACTCTCTATGGTCTTCACCGCCACCAAAATTAAAAGGAAAATTTAATTATTTTAGCAGTGTGCTTAACACATACTGTACTTGTGGCTAGCATGGTATGTACTTACTGTACTTGCGCCTTTGGTTATGTACAGAAGTGATGACCCATTATGCTTGTCAACACTGTGCTCTTTTCTTTACATTTTTCTTTATTACTTCAATGTTTCAACTGCAGTAATCCTGAATTCCAGAAATCCATGAAGGAGTTCAGTGAGAAACTTGGTGTGGTAAAGGAAGATCTCAAAGTAAGGTATAAGTTGATAAAAAGACTGCACTTCTTTCATTTTGAGTCGTATACATATAGCACTTCATTGAGACCTTTGTATGTAATAAGTTCCATATATTTTAGAGGCTTCTTTGAACATATTATAAAATGCCCTATGCAGAACTCAGAAAACAGCCGAGACAATTTCCAAGAGTGTTGAAGATGTTATGACTGAAGCTGAGGCAACATCCAAAAAGGTAAGAGCTGGCAATGGTTAACCGTTACCCACGTCCCCGTGGTTAATTACTCTATTAGGGGACGGGGATGTGCTAGCTTTAATTCCCACGGGGAAGCTGGTGGGTCAAATACCTTACCCAGCGCGCAAGACGGGGATGGGGATGGGATAGTATTACCCGTGCCCATTACCCGTCTTACCCGTGAAAGCCTTATATGGGGGCTCTGAAATTAGTAGACCCAAGGTAATTCCTGTCCTTACACACCCAAATTTCCACCCATCCCGTCCCTTTGGACCCAAAAGCCCTAAGAAATCCCTAACCTAGCCACAACATACTGTTTATTATGCTGAAATGTTGTTTTTTATATTGAAATGCTAGCGAAGGTTGTTGTTGATTGCGTGTATGGGTTTTCCCATGGGGATAAAAAACCGGACGGGGATGGGGATGGGAAGATTTTTATCCCCGCATACGGGTATGGGGACGGGAATGGGCATGGGAGGGCTGTCGCGGGGACAGGGATGGGAGTCCAATACCTGCCTGGGTAATCCCCATTGCCACCTTGTCAGCGACAATTGTCTTCAAAGACGATCATTTGATCTTGCAAAACATGTTTTCATTTCTTTCTCTTTTCCATGTTCAGAATTTTGGTTTGTTCTCTTGCAGGTTACTGCAAATGTTAAAGAAAAAATGTCTGCTGCTACAGAAGAGGTAGTGTTAAGTGAATATCAGTAATCCAATATGGATGGTGCTTTCCATCAGAGAAGGTTTTTTTATTTAGTGGAAATCATTACAGGTGAAGGAAAGCTTTGGACTAGGAAAGGAAGAAACTTCAAGCTTCAGAGATGGTTCACATGGAACTTCAAATCACGGGAAAACTGAGGCATCCTCACATTCAGATGACAAGTCCCAAGATGCCACAAGTGCCTATATATTGTTTGATAAATTAAGGTCAACATTTTCATCAGCTTCACCAGTTGTGTCTGGCGCATTTGCAAAATTGAAGGACACAAGAGTCTCAACTTTAGCTAAACAGGGATATGAAATTGTCAAAGATGAACTAAGCTCTAGCTCTAGTAGAAAAAAGAAAAACCATATTAGGCAAGCTTATTCTGCAGCTGTAGAGAAGAGTACAAGAACTGATATAGTTATTGTACCAACAAAGAAGTCAGTGGTGGGTGAAAAATGGGAAGCAATCAAGAATAAGGTATCATAAGTGGAGACTCCACCTCCTGTTTTTTTCACACCGGTCTACCATCTAAAACATTTTCTCTGTGTAAAGATGCGAGGTCATCCAGTCTATAAGAGAGTGAACGAGTACACCAAACCTGTCGTAACAAAGGTGAACGAGTACACCAAACCTGTCGTAACAAAGGGACAAGAGGTACCATCAGAAAACCACAGATTTTTTTAATTAAAAACTGCGGGTCATGTGTATTCACTTTTATGTTGTGTACTTACAAATGCAGGTAGCTGAGGATGTCCGAGAACGATGGGAGACAAGTGACCATCCAGTAGTTCAGAAAATTCAAGAGTATGATTGCACTCCATTATAAACTTTTATTTGTTCAACCTTGACTGTATGCTATTTATTTTAGCCCATTTCTTTTCTTTTTTTTAAACTCCGTGCTTCCACTTGTAACATAAATAGGGATTGAAACCTTATCTATTCCTGTCGTTGCAAAGCACTTGATATCTTTTCTCTTCATTTGTAATATTTAATGCATCTATTGATTCTCTGATTGATTTGTCTTTGCTCCTTCCATGCAGTATTAATGAAACTATTTTTGAAGAGACCGCTACTGCAGCGTCTTTCAGGGAAATTCGGCGACGTGACCCGTAAGACATGCAACTCTACTTTGAGAAGTTTCAGAATGTTGCTGAACTGTATTCCACCATTTTCTCCACAGATCCTTTTCATTATCCGATTTTATTGGTGATGTTCAAGAAATGATCAAGCCTGTTCTTACTGCATATTCAAAGGTAACCTTCATCTAGCCAAGGAAAAATAATCTCTCATCATTTTCTTGAGAAAAGCATCAGGTGCTCTGTTATTCATATAGCTTGGAAAGAAAGTGACAAACATTTACAAGAACAAGTTTTACCTCATGGCAATAATCTCACAAATGTTTGAACAAATGAATGATTTATGCCCAGTTTTCTTTTGGATGAGCATGGCAACCCCCTTGGCGCTCTTTGCCTCGCTCTGGAAAATCTTTTGATTTATATCTTTCCACACACCCCACATCACATAAACGAGTTGATGAGAATGCCATGGAAGCCTCTTTTTTGCTGCTTGAAATATTGTTTAGATTTTGATCCATCAACCATTGATGGAACATGTTAGCTGGTTGTTTATTTTATTATTATTAAGTGTATAGGCATGGAAGAAAGTGGTTGCAAACTATTCATTACATGCCGTCTAATTTACATATGAAAATAATACGTGCATTGGTAAATATAGTGGTTTTATTATCTCAAAAGTTACTTGTTAATTTCAGGGTGATCTGAAGACTTTAAGAAAGTACTGCACCAAGGAAATACTTGAACGCTGCGAAGGAGAGAGGAAAGGATATGCATCACAAGGCATATTTTTTGATCACAAAGTAGGTCAACGTTTATCTATATTTTTCTTTGATTCCTTTTAAATGCTGTCGGCCCCTCTGTAGATCTTGGTTCACTTGTACAAACTATGTTCTTCACAATACTATAGTTTGATGCTCCTAAGCTGGAATATATTAAGAAAAAACTGCATAATAGCTCATCTCTTTGTAAAATAAAAATAATTGTTTTTCTGAATTTCTACTGCTTTTGCAGATTCTTCACATATCTGATGCTGACGTAAGGGAAACAAAGATGTTGGGATCAGCACCCATCATTCTCGTGATGGTTAGTGCCTAGTGGCATGTTGGTTCTTTGTTTTAGTCATTTTTGTTATCTGTTCTGCTTACTTGTATCCTTGTTTCCAAACTCCAATTTCAGTTCCGAACACAGGAGATTCATTGTATTCGTGATAAAGATGGACAAGTAACAGAAGGAGGACAGGTAGGCTATTCACGAGGGCTATATGTAGCTGTGCTCTTTGTTTCTATGTATTTTTTATGTGTGGTAGGCTCATAGAAGCTAGCACCATTGTTAACTCAGAAGCCGCCGCCCTTTAGCATTTCTTATACTAATACATGCTTGATTGAATTTACCTGTGCATGGAATTTTTCTCAGTTAGTGGTTAGCAACCTTTTATTACAGTTAAGTATATGATAGAGGCCATATCTCGCGTAATGCCCAAGTGTGTATAATTAACTGTTATTGTCAAGCTTAGAGAGTAAATCATGTCACTAGAGTTGTCTGTGAAATAGTTTCATGTTAGCTCCAAAACTTGAACTTGGACCTGATTAGAATTTCGTAGATGTTTCTTTCAATTCTCAGAAGGGGAGCCTTGGCGCAGTGGTAAAGCTGCTGCCTTGTGACCATGAGGTCACGGGTTCAAGTCCTGGAAACAGCCTCTTGCAGAAATGTAGGGAAAGGCTGCGTACAATAGACCCAAAGTGGTCGGACCCTTCCCCGGACCCTGCGCAAGCGGGAGCTACATGCACCGGGCTGCCCCCCCCTTTCTTTCAATTCTCAACCTGATGTTATAGTCAGTAGCAATTTGTGAATATCTCCTGTAATGCCTGAGTACGTGCAGCTAACAATTATTAACAAGCCTACAGAGCAAATTATGTCACTAGAGTTGTCTAGGTGAAATAGTTTCATGCTGGCTTTCTACTTGTCAGTTGTCACTAGAGTTGTCTAGGTGAAATAGTTTCTCAACTTGGACCTGACTCTGACTAGTATTTCATAGATGTTTCTTTCAATTTTCGAACTAGCGCTAGAGCTTTAAAAGTACAGGCAGTTTGTTGAATATGTGGTAGGCTAAGTTTTCACTTTATTTTTTTTAATATGTGGATGCTCAGAAGTGTGTATTAGCACAAGTCACACATGATCGGCTGCACTCCTTAAACAGTCCAAAGTGTTTAATAAGGCATATAAAGTGCTCTTATTAGTTTCTCTTAATTCAGTGAAGACAGCCTGGTCCATATCTGTAATAGATGAAGTGATACTGACACACCAGTTTTTGTGTTGAATTATGCTAGGATTCCATTCGAACCGTCTATTACCAATGGGCCATGCAACTCATGGATAGCGACGAGTTGCCGGAAGAAGAATCATACTACGCAGTTTGGCGGCTGCGTGAGATGCATCAGCTTGGTGTCAAGGCTCTTATATAGAGTAGGCCTTCGCTCTTTCTTGACTCGGATAGTCACTGCTACTGGTGCATTGCCGTTCGGAATGGAAGGATCTTACCATTCCAACTCCCACCGCTAGACAAACTATGCAGGCAATTTTCCATAAGTTGTTTCTTTAGTTTACACTGATGACAGCCAATCTCCCCGTTTCCTGCTCCACTCTGTTTTGATGATGTGTATCTAATGTGTACGATATTCGTAAAATCGGCTCCCCCGTTTTAACAAGTTAGCTGAGAACGGTTGTAGTGCTGATTGTTCTTGCTCTGAGTTGGAGAAGTGAGGCACCCAACAAAAATGCTGGTTACTCTTCACTGCCGAACAGCGTTGCCGATGAGCAATAATTTTTGAAGGAGGAACCACATTCGAGTATTCCGTCTAATTGGTTGGTGAGTACCATCTTGCTGGCTGCTGGTGGAAGGCTTGCGATTCTAAAGAATTTCTGATTCTGATACAATGTTGTTTGCCCTGACTGTTCATTACCCTAACTTAACCAATTGTTGAAATATATACTACTCCCTCTGATCCATAATAAGTGTGGGGTTTTAGTTTAACACTTGTTATGGATCGGCGGGAGTATAAGACACTTCATTTCCAATTATTGAAGTTTAGAGACATTTCATTTCGTCGCTTGTACTGTTGCTTCAGTGATAAGATGTCATTGCACATGAGTGCGTGACAGCCTCAAGCCTCTACTACCCCCTTTTAGGCTGATGATGGTGTTCAAATAGGCTGTCGCTTCCCTGACCACATGTTTGTTTTCTCTGTCCTTTCACCCTCTCAACTTTCTGTCATCGTGCAAAGGTTTGGTATTGGTGTGTTGGGCATCCCAGCCCGATCTTTTTGCCAACTTCGTAAACTAACAGAAAACTATCCAAAGTGATAGATGTGTGTATTCACTCACCAGTCGCTGCATTGCATCACAATGCGATGCGGTGTGATATTTCGCCAGTTGCGTCTCCTCGTGGCCGCACCGATCGATCTGATCCTTTGTACTCAGAAAGGTGCATGCGATGCAACCGCAGAGCGAGTGGTGTGATGTACCGTGTCCGTCTGGGTTTTGGTTTCGGGTGCATTTGCATCATGGTTGGTGCGGCGTCAATTCGTTCCCAAACCTATCTACCATCTCTGACGCCCTGTTCCGCTCTGCTTCTTGGAATTTTATGTCGACACGGCCGTGAAGCCCCTTGTGTTTTCTAGTTTCTGTCTCCCTCTTTGACCTGCAGACTATAACCAAAGATGGCACGTAGCAGTACGTATTTGGTGCTGTTCTCCAGCGCAGTGAATGGTCGTCTCCGTTGAACACATCCGACAATTCTTCACCCTATGGGCGCTCGTGAATGATGTCCATCTTGATGAACTATCCGAAGATACCATTGTGTGGAAGCACACGACGAGCGGGCACTATTCTGCGGCCTCTGCCTACAAGGCTCAATTCCTCGGCTTGGTACTGTCTCCCATGGACCAAATGGTTTGGGAAGCCTGGGAGCCACCAAAGGCTAAATTCTTTGCTTTGTTGGCTATCCAAGATAGAATTTGCACCGCGGATAGGCTGGAAAAACGAGGATGGCCAAATTGTGGACTTTGCACCCTTTGCAAGAGAGAGCAAGAAAGTGGATCGCATCTCTTCTTTAAATGCCGCTACACTATTAGGCTATGGAACTTGGTCATTGCGAAATTTGGGCTTCAGCATATGGACACTTCTACGTGGCATCTTGAGGATTCGGTCGAGGAGTGGTGGACAAATAGGACCGGCGCCGGAGTCCCCAATAGGAAGGCTTTGGCCTCTCTAACCATGCTCGTGTCATGGACCATTTGGAACGAGAGGAATGCCCGTGTTTTTCGGCACAAGAGCGCTCCACCACCAATCCTGCTCGACAACATCGCCCGTGAGGCAAACCTTTGGATCACCGCCGAAGCTAAGAAACTAGGGAATATTATTTTGTGCGTAATCATTCATGCCGTGTAAAAGTGTGCCCCTGTAACAAACTCTCTTCTCATCTTAATTAATAGATGAGACAAATCTTTTGCCTCCGTTTAAAAAAAAATGGTGGCGATATAATGGTGCTAGCTTCTCCCGGGCCGTTTGCCGAGAACAACGAAGTCAAAGCAACAGGGAGGTAGTAAAGAACTAAAGATACAGTTTTGCTAAAGCACATCTAGATGTGCCCTAAATATTGCACATCTAAGTCCTATTCATTGATTTTACCCGGAGATTCGTGTGGTTTTTTTTTTTATGCTTGATTGAGTCACTTAGATGTGCAATAATTAGGGTACATCTAGATGCGCCCTAGACAAACCTAAAGATAATCCGTGCGAACTCATCAGCATTCTGAACACGATTTGGAAGGTTATGACAGCCCCCTGTTTAAAAAAAAGAGAGGTTATGACAGCCCCACCCCATCATGTCAATGATGTTGCAATAATCCATGTACCATGTACGCCTGAATCTATCCATTCAATTCACGCCCGACATGCAAACCAACCTGTGGTTGGATGGTTACAGGCACTGTGGTATCCCCAGCCCACCAGGGTTCAAATCCTGGTGCTTGCATTTATTTCTAGATTTATTTCAGGATTTCCGACGATGCGCATTCAGTGGGAGGAGACGTTCCCGTCGACGACGAGGTGCCTACGGTGACTTCGTAAATTTCAAGATGATATGCCGGCTCAGTCTCTCGGAGGTGCTCATAGGGGTAGGGTGTGCGTGTGTGCGTTCATAGGGGTGAGTGTATGCGTGTGTATATGAACGCTTGCGTCTGTACTGTGTTAAAAAAAATAAAAATTCACGCCCGACATTGTTGTTGCCAAATGCCAATAATTGGTTGCGAACAACCGATCCTTGGTATACCACCCGGCCAACTGCAAGCGATTCCATCGCGACAGCGCCCTAGTGGCTAGCCACACACCATTAGAAGCTAGCGGCACCACAAATCATAAATCACAACGCATTTTGAACCCACGGAAAAGAATCAGAAACATGGGTGCCGGAGTGGAGAACAGAGCAGAGGTAGAGCAGCAGCGTCAGTGCCGTGCCGCGCCGCTGCCTCGTCGTCATGGACGGTGCGGTGTCCATGGCACCAAGCACGTAACCGTCCACCACTGGAACCAACCAACAGGACATGGGATGGGGCGTCTCGTCACCATTCACCAACCAGTCGGCTACATGCTGCGCGCATGCAACGCTAGGTTCGACAGCGACGCGCCTCCCCATTTTTGCTCCACGTCTGGGTGGCGTGCCCCGCGCCCAGACCGGTCGCTGCACAAGAAATGTATATCAACACTTGAACAAAAACACAGCTGGTGAGAGAGCAGGTAGGCTCTTGGAAGCTTTGCAAGAAATATCTCGGGCCCAAGTACACTGCCATTATCATCCACAAGTAGTACAGCGCCATTATTTGTTTTTGGTTCTAGTATTATTATTTTCCCTTCTATCTTTATTACCATCTCTGAAAACCTTTCTGAATCTGCTCTTTCAGAAGTCCAGAGAGCCTTTTTCTTCTTCTTCTTTAGCTTTTGTGCAGCTTTGGTCCTGGCTATGCGCTTTTCCAAAGGCCTATAGTACTACAGAGCAAGGAGGGCGCATGCATGCACTGATGCACACATGGCTGTCAAGACAGGCAGGCCATAGGTAGCACAAGCTACCCTAGGCCACTGTGGCTTCCAACTTCCAAGAACCCTCTCACCACCCTTCGACATTGATTTCCTTCCTACGCAGCTAGCTCCGGTCCTATCCCTCTCCTCGCATCATTGATTTCATCTCTTCTTCCTTGTCCTGGTCACATCACCATCAACGCAACCACTGCTGCGAGAGGGAGGGGGAAAAGGTCTCACATGGTCCTTTTCCAAGGCTCTCCCCCGTCGTCTGCTGTCTGTCAGTGCACAAGGGGCAGCAGTAGCACACGCAGCTGCACTGGCTGCGTATAAATGACGGCCTTGCTTCCACCCATAATCTCACATCTTTGGTCAGTGACACTGAGAGAACCATCTTTGTTCACGAGTCCTCTTGGTACTACTTGAAAGCTTCTTCTTCCTCTTGTTGTTGCTGCCGTTGAGAGCTTTGCAATGGGAGTGGGGGGCACCTTGGAGTACCTGTCCGGGCTGCTGGGGGGCGGTGGAGGCCATGGCCATGGCCACGGCCACGGCCACGGCAACAGGAGGAGGAGGAAGCAGATGCAGACGGTGGAGCTCAAGGTCAGCATGGACTGCGAGGGGTGCGAGCGCAAGGTCAAGAACGCGCTCTCCTCCATGAAAGGTTCGGCCTCTGTCTCTATCTGCTCCTCTGCTCATCTTCTTAGAAGAACGACACGCTTCATAGTGCATATTGTTGCAGCACATTTTAATCTATCACATTAGGAAGCATCCATGCTCCTTGAAGTACAATAACAGAGTTTCATGTCCTCATTAAGTCCGTCTGCAGAGATTAACTGTTTAAATCACATGTACTTATAAATGCTTTGATCTGTTGTTCTTCTACCTACGCCCTGATGCAAAAGAGGTTACAACAAAGCATGTATGACACGATTAGGGCCTTACTGGAAATAGTTGTGGCGACCTCACAAGAATGCTCTTTGCCCAAGAATGTAGGTTTTACAGTTTGGTAAAACCCCTCACTGAACAAAATGGAGGCCAATAGATTTGATTTTCCGAATGGAGGTCATCTTTACTGTCTGAAACTTTTTTTGTTGTTGTTGCGGGGAGTCTGAAACATTAGTTGCAGCCTCGCTTGAGCAGGACATCATTTGTTATGTGCACGTTTAGACCAAAAAACTGATTAAGTTTCAATTTATTATGAGCTGTGTTTTCAGCCTCCTTGAAAGGTTCTACTTCCATCTCTGCTCCTCTGCTCAGATAGTTAGAACAGGAACAGATAAGGCGTGTGCACGTTTCATGATGAATCTTGTCGGTACACATTTGTCTGTATTCAGAGCACAAATGCACTATAACACAGTTTTCTTCCCTAAATCTTCGGTAGAGATCATCTGTGTAACATGCTCCCTGAAGTAAATATGCACTAGAACACAAGTGTTTCTTTCGAACATATGGACTCAAGTCTGAACTCTATAGTTTTACTTATGTTTTGATGCAAAAAGAAGTCTTGTAATAAGAATGCTACACACATTAAGTTTACCAAATATGAGTAGGAGTTTTCTGATGAAGAAAAGAAAAATGTTGTGGCCCAAACCAAAATGGCTATGAACACAAGAATATATTCAAGGCGTACTACATCTGCCTGTAGGCAACGAAATCAATTTTCCACATGGAGGGTTTAGTTTACTGCACATAAAACCCACACACATGAATGATGTTTCCACATGCAGAAGCTGCATCTCTCGCACTAATTTTGCATCTTTACTTGCTGAAACATTACAACATCACTTGGACTAGGACTTCTGTTACCGTTACTATTGGCAAATCTGATCCAGAAGCTAATTAAGACAGATATATCTAAAGGGAATCAATAACGTCGACTTCACACTAGTGGATAAGCACTTGGATTAACTATGAGCTTTTGTAATTCCAGGGGTCCGATCAGTGAACATCAACAGGAAGCAGCAGAAGGTGACGGTGGCGGGGTACGTGGAGCCCAGCAAGGTACTGAGGAAGGCGCAGTCCACGGGTAAGAAGGCCGAGATATGGCCCTACGTGCCCTACAGCCAGGTCAGCCAGCCCTACGTCGCCGGCACCTACGACAAGCGGGCCCCGGCCGGCTACGTCAGGAGCCAGGAGCCCGGCTACGGCAACGTGTTCGGCCAGGCCAGCAGGCAGGACGACCAGCTCACCGACATGTTCAACGATGACAACGCCAACTCCTGCGCCGTCATGTGATGAGAGAAAAAAAAACATGTGCTGATGTTGTGCGGCTAGTGATCCCTGGAAGGGAGTGTTCGACAATGTTTGCGAGTTCATCTCAAGTAGTACTCCGTAGTACTGAAGTAGTATGAATGTTACTAGTAGTTTGGAGTGCTGATTAGGATCAGTGTTGACAATCCAACCCTCGGACTGTCACGGGTATGAGTCGAGAAACCCACGGATAGTTTGGGTAACTTGGTCTCGTGCAGAAAGACATCTCAATGGCCTGTTCCCCGTCCTTCGCGTCTTTCTTGATTAGCTTTCTTTTTTTGAGGACACTTGATTAGCTAGTGTCTGGTCTTCTACCTAACACGGTTTACACGCCGAGCCCCCGCCCCCTCCTAATCCTACCCACTGCCTCCTCTAATCTCTTCGTTGCTGCTAGGCAAAGCCCTGACGGAGAATGATGGCGGCGAGGCCTTCCTCCGTCGCGTCTCTAGGGTGCGGCCGCTGCGGAGTCTCGCAGCGGGTGCCCTAGCCTTTTCTCCAGGTGACCTTTGCCAAGGATGCCGATCCCCCGTCGATGTCAATGGCTTCCCATCGGGTTCTGCGGCACTGTGGTGGGCTGCACCTCCATGCAGTGACGGATCTAGAATTTGACCAATGTGGGGGCAACATTACAAAAGCTAGCAGTTTTTTTGTCAAAACACATTACAAATCTATACCTAATCTTTTATCTAATAATAAAGGGGTTAACGCTTCTTCCTCCCTAATTTGGCGACTGCTAGGCGCCAGCTTTGGCCGGTCTCACCCGAGCCGTCAGATGCACGTCGCTAGAACCGTCCGATCTGAATCTTCCCCACCACCGATTCGTCCAAGACAGAGATAGGGCGCTCGCGTTGACTTTGAGAAGCCGCGTCCCGCAAGTCACAACGCCGCCCCCCCCCCCCCCCCCCCCCCGCGGTTAGAGGACCCCAACCAGCACGGCGGTGGCCTCGCAGTGCAGCCCCCCGCCGGTCCCCAGGTTGCAGCTCACCACGGCCGCTGTTGTAGCTCCCCTCGACATGTCAGCCGCGGCTCGCCACCAAGCCGATTGCAGCTCGCTGCGGTCACCAGGGCGCCTCGTCTATTTGCCCAAACAGCCAGCCCGTCTTCGCCGTCGGCGGGTCGCAGCACCCGCAGCCTGGCCGTTCTAGCTCCGCTGGGCATTGCAGCACCGCATCCAGTCGTCGCCGGGTTGTGGCATTGCACGGCATCCTGGCACGCCACACGCCCATGGCAACACCCTAAGTAACTGGTTCCAGCAAATGTCGCCGCCGGTTCCAGCATCCTCGCACGCTACACGCCCCCATGTAGCACCGCAGACCGTTGGTTCCAGCAAATTTCGCTGACTGTCCCAGCATGGCGTATTGCCGGTTCCAGCACGCGTGCGGGCGCGACCATGGTTCCAACTCCACCGTGGTGGCCAATGCAGCTCGCCGCGGTCACAGTTCCAGCACACAGAGACGCGGGTTGTAGCACCCCCCGACCACAGTCCCAGCTCACCGCCCCCATGGTTTCCAGCTCGCCGTGGTGACCATCGTGCTCGCCGTGGTGACCGTCGCGCTCGCCGCGGTTACCGATTCCAGCAAAAACAGTTCACGGTTGCAGCTCGCCCACACTACGGTGGCGCCTTGCCGTCGAGGTAGTAACAAAAAAAATTGCCGGTTGCAGCTCCTCAGGACGTCGGTTGTAGCTCCTCAGGACGTCGGTTACAACCCCCCGCCACGTGGATCGTCGACCATCGCCCATGGTTGTAACATTCCTAGTCCATGCTTGTAGCATCTGTCAAAAGGCTTGTAGCTCGCCGGTACGTCGGTTGCAAGTTGCAACCCTCGCCGTGGTTCCAACAGAAAAGAAAAACCACCATGGTTGTAACCCCGACGTCGGGAGGTTCTAGCAAATCGCATGGCCGATGGCAGCAAAAACCGATGACGGTTCCAGCAAAATGGGATGGCCGGTTAAAACAAAGGTTGTCGCAGCCTGCCGTCTGTCTCCACGGCGTGAAGACCTTTCGTCGGTTGAAGCAGCGGGGGTCGCCGGTTCCAGCTCTAGTATGCCCCGGTTGCAGCAAAAAGGTCGTCGCTGCGGTGACCATGGCAGCTGGCCAGGCGCGGTCCAGCAAAAACGGTGGGCATCTCTGCAGTGTCCCACCCTATCTTATCTGATCTGAGTTAACAGGGGCCTTATCGCACCACCCTATCTTACATCTCAACTCTCACCAGCTCCCTGGACCCGAACCTTGTATGAGTTTGGGCGGAGATGAGGACTGAGGCGACGCGGGAGGCGCCCGCGGCGAACGCTGCGAGCCGGCCGCCGGTGCCTGCAGACCCTACTACGAGGCGTGTCGGGGGACGGTTCTGGGTCCTCGCGGCATCGGACGACGAGGATGACGACGACAGGGATCTCGCCGGCGGATCGCCGGCTGACTACTCACCTACGCCCTCCGACGTAATCTGCGAGGCGTTCAGTCCTGGGTACTCGGAAGAGGAGGTGGCCGCGTTGGTTGACGACATTGTGCCGGGCGATGATCCGGCGCGGATTGGGCTGCATCCTGAGGATAAGGTGGAGGTTGTTCGCCGGATTATTCACCGGAGGACGGCGGCGACTGCGATCCGGCCTTGGAAAGGGCCTCTACCTAAGGTATGCATCCAACCCTTAACTTTGTCAGATTTCTTCCCGCAAGATGCTTGGACTCGTGTTGTCAGTAAGAAAAAGAAGAGGAAGGGGAGGCCGGAGGCAGCGCCGCCGGCGCCGGAGATCAGCACGGCGGCTGTAATCCGGGCGGCTAGGGCTGCACGCTTGAATTCCATCTTGGGCCGTGATGGAGCGGTGGTTGAGCGGGCCGGCTGTGAGCCCGTGCGTGGGTATGAGGCCCAACATGGGGGAGCTGAGGAGGGGCTTAGTGGACCGGTTTTCAATGGGTATGTGGCCCAGGAAAATCTGGTCGCTCCTTCTGAGCATTTCGGGCCATGCAGGAACTACGATCGATGCGATCGTTCTTCACTGCCGCCGCCTAGGGTTGCAAAGCGAGCTGCAGTGCCTGGCTTCCCTCGGTGCGGACCTGGCCGTGCCACTCGTATTCCACCTCTCAACATGGCTGGGCGGGGGAACACTCCACCGGCCGATCCCAAGAATCCTGTGGGTGCCGGGGCGGCGCCGGCTGGCCGTGGTGGTGGTCAACAAGGGCAGCGGCCGGTGCTGCCAGTAGGTCGTGGCGCGCCGCCGGGGCTGAGACCCGCGGTCGCTACCGGACGTGGAACCCCGCCAGGCCCGCGACCTGCGCAGGCTGTGGGGGCGATGCCGGCTGCCGGGCGTGGCGCTCAGGGACTCCGGCCACCGGCGCCGGCTACAGCGTTGCCTGTGGCTGTGGGGCGCGGCATTGTTCCGCCGAGGCCGCTGACAACTGCGGCTGTGGGGCGTGGTGCTGCTCCGCCGAGGCCGCCGGCGCATGCTTCGGCCAATGGCCCAAGGCCGGCTTTCCAGGCCACTTTTGCCGGTGTTCAGCCACGTGCCGCGCCGCCGCCTCACTACGTCGCGAGGCCGACGCAAAAACGCTCGGGCCCAACGCAGACGAGGCAGAACTCGGTTGCTGGAGAGTCTTATGATCCGCTCCGGGGACAGTGGGGGGACGATGGTTTTGATGCATATGGGGATGGCCAACACCGTGGTTCGTCATCTACGGGAGGTGGTCGTGGCTATGCCTGGCAGAGTGATGGTTCTGCTGAGAGACCTTTTCTCGGCCCTCCAGGTGGTTTTGTCGAGGGAGTGTCAGGCCCAGACTACCGGCAGAGAGGTGGCTACCGTGGTCACCGTGGTGGTCGTGGTGGTGGTCGTGGTCGGTTCCGCAGACAGCCTCCGCCACCGGCCGTTGTTGACCATGAGGCTTCTGTCGTGGCAGCCGATCCCGTTCAGATGACTGAACTGCCTAGCCAGGCGATGGAGGTCGTGACAGCTCTGGCCAACGCGGAGGTTCTTGGGACTGGAGTTACTGCTGAGGCAGGCGACAGGAATGATTCAGAGAGGGCGTCCAAGTGGGCGCGTAAGAAGGAGAAGATGTTATGCTATCGATGTGGTGAGAAGGGTCACTTCATTGCTGAGTGCGTGGCGGAGCTGTGCGACTCGTGTGGTAAGCCAGCACATGTCACGGGGGAATGCCCGGTTTTGCGTGATCAGGTTCCGGCTCTGATAATGTATGGAGTATATTGTGCTGAGTTGATGTTCTTTGAGTCTCCGGCTGCGAGAGACATTCCGGTGGAGACGCAGAGTCTGACCACTGGGATTGTGAAAGCTACCCAGGGAGAGGTTTCTGAGGCTCAGATTGTGCAGAGACTTCAGGAACTGGCTCCAGGTGACTTCCAGTGGGAGCTTGTCACTATTGAGGACAATGTGTTCAGGGTTGACTTCCCAACTGTGGATGATTTGCAGAGATTGCTGAGCTTTGGGTTGTGCAGAGTTCCTGGCACTAAATGCATTCTGGAATTTCACGAGTGGAAGAAGGTGGAGCCTAAGGGCAAGCCCCTTACCCAGGTTTGGTTGCGGTTTTCCGGGGCTCCCTCTGAGCCTTTGAAGGATGCTCGAGTTGTGGCTAGTATGGGCATTATGGTTGGAAAAACTGAGAAAGTGGATATGGCCTTTACCCGTGCTCATGGGGTGGCCAGACTTCTAGTGAGCGTTCTGGACGTTGAGTACGTCCCTGATGTGGTCAACTGGACTTACAGGGGAGAGGTTTTTCCTCTCGAGATTGAGTTTGAGGATGCAGATCTGTTTGCTGAGACGATCAATGGGACTGATGTGGACATGCACGAGGGTGATGACAGCGCGGGTGCTAAAGGGGCACCGTCTGATGAGGCTGGACGAAAGGTGTCCAACAGATCGGGCCCTGTTGCTCAGCTGCCCGGGGACGGAACCGGGATACAGAAGGCACCATCTTCCTCGGTGCCTATGAGTTCTCTGCGGTTTGGATCGTTTGAGCCAGCTTCTGCCCCGCCCAGACTCTGGAGCGACCGGGTGGATTCTGATGATGTGTTTGAGAGCTCGCTTCCCGTGTTGGATTTTGATGCTGCTGATAGTCCCATGATTGGTGGCTTGGTGAGGACATCCTCGGCGTCGACCTTGGATGGGGGTGGGGAGGTGGAGCCTGAAGCGGTTTCTTTTTCCCCCGCTATCCCAGCGGTCGCGTTTCCTTCGGAGGATGTGCCTGGGGGAGGGAGTCCGGGGCAGGTGGCCTCGACTTCTTCTCCTCCGATCCTGGCGCCGGCGACGCTGGTGACACCGACGACGGCTGGCTGTGGGGGAGGTGGTCCGGGGCAGGTGGCCTCGATCCCCTCTTCTCCGGCGGCGGCTAGAGCGGCCACTTTTCCAGTGGCGCAGGGTGGTGGTTTGGGGCAGGCGGCCTCGATCCCCCCTTCTCCTTCGGCGGTCAGGAGGGCCGCGCCTCCTGCGGCACCGGTGATACCCTCTGGCCAGAGGGTTGGGGCGGGAGGAGTGCTAGGGCAGGCGGCCCCCGCGCTTCCCTCTCCTGGCTTACCACCGCCGCTTCCTCCGGTAACTTTGGATGACCCTTCGTGGGATCATGCGCGAGGTATTACTCGGGAGGAGGTTATTGCATTTGGTGGGATCCCAGACCCTGTCTCTGCGGGGCGACGGATGAGCTCTCGCATCCAGGAGCACCCGGAGGTTGATGACATGCAGCAGAGGTGCGCTATGAGGGCGGCCAAGCTTCATGACATTGAGATCACTACTGGTATGTCTGTCAACATTTCTAATTCAATCTTGCATTTTTCTGATGAGGAGATTATAAATAATGCAAACCAATTAGGAGTTTCGCTAGGGAGTAATGATAGCGAAATATCCAACTCGGTTAATGATCTCCTAGATATGGAAGCGGAACGTGCTTTAGAAACTATTCGAAACCTAGCAGCGGTAAAACCCATGAATGATGCAGAGATTGGTGCGTTGGGGGTCAGAGTGCTCGATAATTTTTGTGCGGATCTTGCACCATCCACTCTTGAGGACGAGGAAGAGGATGTAACTCTAGAGGATGCAGTAGTTAGACCCACTGAGCCCGGTTATGAGGACCGGATGGAAGACCAAAGTAAACCCAAACGCAAGTGGAAGCGGAAGATTTATCCCGTTTCAGCGGTTCGTAGGAGTGCTAGGATTCGGACTACCAAAAAATTTCATGATGAAATATGAGAGGAATCTTTTGGAATAGCAGAGGTCTGAAAGACTTGGCTAAAAGAAGGTTTCTTGCTGAGGCGACTCTTGAGCATAGATTAGATTTTATTGCTCTCTCGGAAACTGGTAGAGATAATTTTGCGCCCCAGTTTCTCAATACTTTATCGGGCGGTGTCGATTTTGATTGGCATTGCCTTCCTCCGCGAGGAAGATCGGGTGGGATCTTGCTTGGAGTGAGATGCGATTCGCTGGAAGTCCGAAGTGTAGTGATGGGTGACGTCGCGGTTAAGTTCCGGGTCAGGTCCAAAGCTGATGGGTTTAACTGGGCTCTGGTGGCGGTTTATGGTGCCGCACAGCCAGAGCTTAAACCGGAGTTTTTAGCGGACCTTGTTCAGATCTGCGGGTCCGAGCAGCTCCCAATTTTAGTTGGGGGTGACTTCAACATCATTAGGAGGAGAGAGGAAAAGAATAATGATAATTTTGACGGCAGATGGTCGTTTATGTTCAATACCATTATTGAAAGCTTGGATCTGAGAGAGATAGAGCTTTCCGGTAGAAAATTTACTTGGGCTAATACTTTGCCAAACCCAACGTATGAGAAGCTTGATCGAGTCCTCGCGAGTGTCGAGTGGGAACAGAAGTTCCCTCTCGTAACGGTTCAGGCTCTCTCGCGCGGAATCTCGGATCACACACCTCTATTCGTGGACTCAGGTGAGCCAAACCACGCGGGAAACAAAAACACCTTTTCTTTCGAGCTGGCATGGTTTGAACGAGAAGGATTCTTGGATCTGATTGCCCGGGAATGGGATAAGGATGCAGGAGGTACGACTTCTGTTGAGCGTTGGCAGAATAAGATTAGGCATTTGAGAAGTTTCCTACGGGGATGGGCTAAGCACCTTAGTGGGATTTATAAGGTTGAAAAGGAAAGGCTCCTTTCTCTTATTCAGTCCTTGGATTTAAAAGCCGAATCCACGATTTTACAAGCCGCAGAGCTTCAGGTTAAACTAGATGCGGAGATGAGGTTGAAAGAACTTCTCCGTGAAGAAGAATTGAAGTGGGCGTTGCGGGCTAAGGTCCGCAAAGTTGTCCAGAGGGACGCGAACACTCAATTCTTTCACTTGATTGCTAATGGTAAGCACAGAAAGAAGAGAATCTTTCAGCTTGAACAAGATGAAGGAACTATTTTAGGACAGGACAACTTAAAACTTTACATAACCGAGTATTATAAGCAGTTATTTGGACCTCCGGAGGATAGTTGTGTGTCCCTTGATGAGTCCAGGATTGAGGATGTGCCTCAACTAACTGCTAATGATAATGATATTTTGGTTGCCCCGTTCTCGGAGAAGGAGGTGTTTGATGCTATAACACAGATGAAAAACAATAAGGCTCCCGGGCCAGACGGATTCCCGGCGGAGTTCTACAAAAAGTGTTGGCATATTATTAAGGGGGATTTGGTACCAATGTTCCATGATCTTTTCTCTGGACAGCTTCAGTTATTTCACTTAAATTTTGGAACAATAACACTGCTTCCCAAGAAAACGGATGCTGTGAGAATCGAGCAGTTCAGGCCGATCTGCCTTCTTAATGTTAGTTTCAAAATCTTCACCAAGGTTGGGACTAATCGGCTCACACAGATAGCGCATTCTGTGGTGCAGCATTCCCAAACTGCTTTCATGCGGGACAGAAATATCCTAGAAGGGGTGGTGGTCCTTCATGAAACGCTCCATGAAATTCACTCGAAAAAACTAGATGGAGTTGTTTTTAAGGTGGATTTCGAGAAAGCGTACGATAAAGTCAAATGGCCATTCCTCCAACAGGCATTGCGTATGAAAGGTTTTGATGAAGCCTGGCGAAGCCAGGTTGAATCGTATACGCAAAAAGGGAGTGTTGGAATTAAAGTGAATGACGAAATAGGTCATTATTTCCAGACACATAAGGGCCTGAGACAAGGGGATCCGATGTCCCCTATCCTGTTCAACATAGTAGTTGATATGTTGGCAATTATGATAGGAAGGGCTAAGGAGGCTGTCAAGTGGGTGGCCTGGTACCTCATCTCGTTGACGGAGGTGTGTCCATCCTTCAGTACGCTGATGATACAATCATCTTCATGGAACATGACTTGGCCAAAGCGAGAAATATGAAGCTGGTGTTATGCCTATTTGAACAATTGACCGGGTTAAAGATTAACTTTCACAAAAGCGAATTGTTCTGCTTTGGTAGAGCCAATGACGAACAAGAGGCTTATAGGCAATTGTTTGGGTGTGATTTGGGGAGTTTACCTTTCACGTATTTAGGAATACCAATCCACCATCGTAAGCTGACAAACAGAGAGTGGAAGTGCATCGAGGACCGATTTGAAAAGAAACTGAGTTGCTGGAAGGGCAAGCTCATGTCATACGGAGGCCGATTAATTCTGATAAATTCGGTTCTCACGAGTATGCCTATGTTTCTTTTGTCGTTTTTTGAAGTCCCAGTTGGAGTTAGGAAAAGGCTGGACTTTTATCGATCACGATTCTTTTGGCAGGGTGATGAACTAAAAAGAAAATACCGTTTAGCCAAATGGGATATCATCTGTAGACCGAAAGACCAAGGGGGTCTTGGTATTGAGAATCTTGAAGTTAAGAATAGATGTCTTCTCAGCAAGTGGCTGTGGAAGTTATCAAGTGAGACGGATGCCACTTGGGCGCAAATCCTCCGTAACAAGTATCTTCAAACCAAAACTTTGTCTCAGGTGACAGTAAGGCCGACTGACTCACCTTTCTGTAAAGGGCTTATGAAAGTCAAACTATCCTTGTTTAATAGGACAAAGTTTATTATTGGTAACAGTGCTAGTACGCGATTCTGGGAGGATACTTGGCTAGGAGAGACACCCTTAGCCATTCAATACCCGTCCTTGTATCGTATTGTTCAACGACGTGAGGTTTTTGTTGCAACGGTATTTCAATCTATCCGCCTTAATATTCAGTTCAGAAGGCCGCTAGTGGGGAATCGTTGGGAAGAATGGCTCCTTCTAGTGAGTAGACTGATGGAAGTTCAGCTCTCTCAACAACCCGATGAATTACGCTGGAAGCTCACTAGGTCTGGAGCATTTACAGTTAAATCAATGTATGTTGATGTTATCAATTCAAGCTCGATTCCTAGTTCAAAACATGTTTGGGCTGTCAAAGTTTCCTTGAAAATCAAGGTGTTTATGTGGTTTGTCCATAAACAAGTTATTTTAACCAAGGACAACTTGACAAAGCGTAATTGGACAGGACCTACTAGGTGTAGTTTCTGTGATCGGGATGAGACGATCAAACACCTCTTTCTTGATTGCCCGCTAGCCAAAGTTTTATGGCGGACGGTCCATATTGCTTTTAATATTACTCCACCGAGTTCTGTCAACACGTTATTTGGAACGTGGCTTAACGGGATAGAGCCCGATTTAGCGAGACATATTCGCGTAGGAGTATGTGCCTTGTTGTGGGCAATCTGGAATTGCAGAAATGATTTGGTTTTTAACAAGACAACACGTATTCATTTTTTGCAGGTTATTTTCCGAGCCACGACGTTGATCCGTTCGTGGTCGCTACTCACTCCGACGGAGGCCAGGGAGCGTTTGGTTACTGCTTCTATCCGCTGGGAGATGGTAGCTCGGGATATCTTCAACCGGTTTGGATGGCGGTCATGTAATAGGATAGGCAATTAGTTTACCTATCTATCTTTTGCCAGCCGGTTCTGGTGTCCTTTATTTGGCTAGTTTGTCTTCTAGTCATTTTACCTAGCTCTGTGTGAGCTCTTTTTATTATTTTCTTTTGGAGACTTTAAGACCTTGTTGGAACCTTTCTTCTTGTTTAATAAGATGGCCGTATGCATCGTTCTGATGCAGAGGCCGGGGAGTCCCCCCTTTTCGAAAAAGAAAAAAAAAATCTCTGCAGCGTCCCCGCTGTCTGCTTTCCAGCTCGCCGCACTGCCCGTCGCAGCTGACCGCGTTCGTGGCCGAACAACTGCGCGAGGAGGGATACATGGCAGATGAGGAGGGAAAAAGGTGCGAGCTAGGATGCTGTCCATGGCGGCCTGAGAAGAGAAGGGAAGGAGATGAAAGGATAAGGCTGGGGCCATGAGAATATAGATAAGGGAGAGAGGGAATCGATGGCTGGGACCCACCAGACTAGCACGCACGCGAAGCGGTTTCTCAGATCGTGGGCGAGGGGGAGGAGCGTTCGATGCCCACGATCGAACGTGTCCCGCGCGTCCGACGGAACGTTTCAGCCGGCGCTCCGGCTGGGAACGTTTCCCCCCTAATTTTCGTCCGTCCGTATGTGAGTTCTCGGTTAATTTTTTTTTCCAGTAACTTACGTGACTTCTCGTATACGTCTCTAACGAGAGAAAAATCATTCCGCTACAGTCCCAACTAAGCCCGGTACGCCCAAACGAGCTAGCATGGGCCTCAGCCCATCAAACAAATTCACCAAACAATAGAGCGCGCAGGCTGACGAGAGGAGGCAAAAGAAATTCTTGCGACAAAGATCGAACTCGCGACCTGTCGTTCAGTTTAGAAACGGGGCATCCAACTGAGCTAATCCATGATTCTATGCAAAAGTGAGGGTTTGGTCACCTATTACATAATTCCACCTCGCTTCCTTACACTCAAATACGCCAATTTAAATAGGACTGCGAGTTGAAATCAATAAGCCGACTGGGATCAATAGGCAAGGGTGGGCAAAGGAATTAAAATTGAGGCGAAAGATGGATTGATGATGACCTAATAGGGAAAAGATATGCCGGTGGTGAAATCTCAAAAGAAGGAAGATGGATGGATGATGACCCTATGAGGAAAAAGATATGCCGCTGGTGAGCCGGCAACGCCTGCGGCGAGGAGCGGCGTCCCGAAAACGAAGCCGTCCAAGAAGCTCTCCTGTGCTGGGAGCGGCTCTGTGGTAGAGTGGGTGCGATCGGCACCGTGAGTTTGCATGGCTGCAGACGCCATGGCCGCCGTCGAGCGCGTGTGTGCTGCCGTGGTGCGGGGCTGACCATGGCCGAGCATCTGTCAGCGCGCTGCCCCTGATCTATAAGAGAAACGAAGAGAGACCACGGTTCGTACTGATCATGCTAGCGTCTGATCTATCCGGACGCGCCGTGAAACCTTGATTCTTCGTGCCTGCGCGGCTGTCTGCCACTGTTACCCTGCGTCGAGTCAAAAGGAGAGAGACAATCCAGCAATTCACCCAAAATCTGCGCCGCGGTGACTGCAGTGACGAAACCTTAGGTTGAAATCATCTATAATTAGTGGTGCTGAGTCTGACTTAACGTCGTCGCTTACATGCAGGTATAAGTAACTTCCTGCTCTGCTCTTATTCAGTACCTGAATTACTTGTGTTGTTCAATTGGGACGTGGACTGACTCTTAATTTTTAGTTTCAGAACTGTTTGTCCATTTTGTTTTTGAGAATCCAGAACTGCTTCTCCATGGAGACTGTACTTGTAATATCATAGTCACGCCATGATTCAATCAGGTAAGATCGAAAGGCCCATCCTGACTGTAAGTCAAGACTCCATCGAATCATTGATCAATTTATTGTTCATCAGTTGATCCCATACTTTAGCTGGTGCATAACGCTTTTCCATAGAATATTTGATCGGTTTATTGTTTCAGTACAATCTTTAATATCTTGCAGAATACTAGATATATATTTCTATATATGTAGGAAATAACACCAAGTTATATAATTTAGTTAATATAATTCTTATAAATTTTCAAAATTTTAGGGTCCCATTTTTCATTTCACCCCGGGGCCTCAAATTCGTAGAGACGTCACTGGCCACATACATGTTCATGGTGTAGAGTCAGCCAAGTGGGAGGCTGATGGTCAGGAGCCCACGTACCCACCTGGATTCGGTTCGATCCCTCTCTTTGTCCGACGTACTAATTCGGCAGAATCAGCTCAAGGAATTTTTATTGATCCAAATTCAACAATAAAATTTTGACCGCTCTTTGTGTATCTATGGAGTGCCATATATTTGATCGATAATCTGATGAAAACTTTATAAGCCAAATGTTACATATTTAAATAGTAACATTTTCTGTTTTCTGGGACTAGCGTCGCAACCCAGCGATTTCACACCAAATGGAAGATAAGGGAGTTAGAAGCAAACTGATTGGGAGCTACGGCAGGTAAACTCTCGAATACCACGCAAACTCAAATTTATTTTATAATGTCAATGGCAACACATGGTCTATTTTGCACACGTAGAATTTTCATGAACTGCGAATATGTTTTGCAAATAGATTTGGATACACATCAAAAATTCTCCTATCGCAACACATGAGCACTGATGGTTCGATGGCTACAAATGACATGGGACCGGAAAGGAGCAATGTTGGAGTTGGGGAGATAGGGTTTGGAGTTCACGCAAGTCGCGACGAGTGGAAGGGGAGGTGTTGATAAGGTATCATTCCTGATCTCGCCTAACACAAACAAGTGTAAGGGGAGGTGCTAATAAGGTTTTGCTTGCTGCCGGTGTTACTCAAGATTTATCTGCTCGAGGCCTTACTTAAAAAATTTCGCAATATTATTTCTATTCATTTACTTTTAAATTTAGTTCGTGGCATTAGGTCCAAATTTTTTAATTTCAAAATGAACTAATAAATTGAACTGAGTTGGCTCGGGACCACATATCATGTTTCAAATAGCATCCTGAAAAAACATACCATCAATCGATCCATTGTACGCCATGTTAAAACAGAGGGTGTGCACATACGAAGGTCTTGAAATGCTTATCATTTTAGAGACATGTGCTATTTTGTTGTCTCCCGTTGCAACGCACGGGCATTTTTGCTAGTAATAATAAAAGGGCTATTGCTTCTGGCTGTACGTCATTAGTTTTTTTTTGGGGAGGCGGTACGTCATTAGTCGTCGTTAAAACGTTTCGTTAAAATTCTTCATGTGCGTCGCTGTTGGGCCTGGGTTCGTTGGCCACCTCTTGTGGGCCGGAAAAACGTTGGGCCTGGGTGCATAGTACGCCAGCCTTTCCAGGCCTCATGGATCTCTGATGGGTTTGCTCCACCTGGGAGTCCCAAAAAAATGTGCGCGCGTGGGGCGTCTGCTACCAATCGGAGTTAGCTTATGCTTTAGAGGAGAAAGGTTAGTCTATTTTTTAAATAGTCCCACCTCGTTTTTATATACGAAATTTCATCAGTTTTTATATGTTTGCAAGTTACCCTGAGTATCAACAAGGGCCATGAAAATGAATAAAGAGAGGATGATGTGTTGGTCCCGGAGGATTATATGGCAGACTGTCTAAAATCAGGGATTGTGGAAAAAAACAAACTTATATAATAAAAAATAATACTAAAAGCAGGATTGTTGGGAGGCTGGTTTAAATCGGGATTGTGGGAAACTAATTAAGCCGAAATAATGTGCTTGAATGACCTGGTTTGGCTTAACTAAAAGCGGATTGTTGACGTTGCCTTATATAATAAAAATCCCAACTATTAAAAGTGGGATTATTGACTATTAAAAGTGGGATTGTGGGAGAAAGAGCCGCGCAACCATTAATTTGATTGGCCCAACAACCTTATTAATTAAAATTTTAAGAGAAAAACAAGCTCGTAGACTTGTGAAATTAGTTTCCTTCAATACATTCACTATCTAGCTTGATTGCCGAGACTTAAAGGATGTCAAACAAACCAAAAGGAAGGAAGTACGTAGATTTTAGAATTATGGAAAAACAAACATTGCAGCTAGATCTCGCATCACACCACTCGACGGCATTATTTTAAGGTTTATAAACATTCTCTTGCGCTACCACGATTGAGTCACAAGTGTATCCTGGCCGTGTTCATCGTCTTGAGATTGACCATGTTCCGTGACCAATGCGACCATCGTTGTCGAGTACGAAAATGAGGATAAGCATCGACAAGAATATGATGGATATTATAGGATGTTGTGGTGAATTATAAGACATGGACCTGGAAGAGGGGGTCTTGATCCATGCCAAAAAGCTAGGGTTCCTCTGCCTCCCGCTGGCGCTATCGCCAGTCCGCCCCGTCTCCGGTGGCCTTAGGGCCATGGAGGCGGAGTGGATCTCGGCCCTTGCCGGCGGGAGGGCTCCGTTTTTAGATCTTTTTCGAGTTTTGTTAGGGTTTGTGTCCTGCTCAGGAAGGCGAGACGGCGGCTGCTCTCTGAACATGGAATAAAGGTCTCCCTGCCTAGCCCCCGTTCCGGTGATGCGTCTAGCATCGTCGGTGGGTGTGTGGAGGTGTGTCTCCGGCGGATCTGTCTTTGGTGGATTTGCTCGGATCTGTTCGTCGTTCGTCTATTTTCCTGTGTCTTCAGGTTGAATCCTTCTGATCTACACTCTTCATCGGCGGCGCTTGCTGTTCTGGTGCATTGGTTCTATGGGGCCTTAGCACGACGATTTCCCGACTGTCTACTACAACAAGGTTTGCCCGGCTCCGGCGATGGAGGGGCGATGACAGCAGCGCGCCTTCGGCTCGCTTCTGTGCTTGTAGTCGTCGCTAGGTGGTCTACGGATCTGGATGTAATTTTTATTATTTCTACTGTTCGTTGTACTATCATGATTGAAGATGAAGAGATCGGAAGTTTTTCCCGCAAAAAAAGAGGAAGAGAGGGTCTTTTTTTTTTAGAGTAAGGAAGAGAGGGTCTTGATCCATGCATATGGCATATGATGTCTTTTTCTCCCATTGCAACACACGGACATGTTTGCTAGCCGGAGGAGTACAAAGAGAAAGCGAGATTTCGTGGGATGTATGCGCACAAAAATATCGCAAAGCAATTATCAGGGAGGTGAGAGGGGATGTGCATTGCGCAGTGCGAGCACTGATTTGCATGCAATGATAATAATAGCCCAAAGGATTAGACTAGCCATAGTGAGAGTAACTTCAAGAGTAACATAAGCTCCAACTCAGCAAAATTGCCTACGTGGCATTGAGTTAATGAGGAGAGAGGCAAATTGAGTAACTTAGCTAGTTACCGTAACATCACATATCCCAATACAATATGAGTCTATAACCTAATAAATGAAGGTTTCCATGACACCACAGTTATGTTACTACCCACTATGAAGGTAGTAACACAACCTAGGATAATGTGTATGTTACTCTTGACTAGGTGAGTGCGCCCGTGTGTTGCAACGGGAGAACACATGTATGAATGGGTGATATGTTAAGGTTGGAGTATAAGAAATATTTTAAGTAGAAGAGATGCTAGAATATTCCCTATGAAAGTTATGCCATATTATGAATAGATAACTGTCACCCTTTCACCCCGTCTCGGAGGTGATTCGTCGAACCTTTGCAAATGTTAAAACAAAACTACCTCGAAGGACAGGTCACAGAACGATGAGGTTGGAACCGTGCCCATCGAACCAAGTAGCAGCGCCTTCCCCATTGTCGCGAACCACCGTGGACCTCCTCGGCAACTCGCTGGAGGATGGCGTCGTCGTCGCAATAATCATAGACTCGCAGGCATACTTATAATGTACTAAAAACTAAAAAAAAAAATCTATGACACATCCCCCAAAAAATACATAATTTAATTAGTTGTTGTGCATGAGCTGATACATTTACACTTACACATTACCTGATCAATCAATATTACTAGTGCTGATGGAGTTTGACAGTTCTTTGAAGGGAGCATGTTTACTGGAAGGTGTCAGATAGTCCATCTGCAAGTAAAAAAAAAGAGATTAATCAGACATATTTCTACTATGTTGATTCGATCATGCCGGAGACTCCAGCTTTACTATTGAAATTGCTAAGAAAGGCATAATTGATCTGGTATTAAACTTGATGAGAGGATAGTTTCATTTTCAAAGACCGCGTTTGCGAGATCATGTATTGGAATTATTTGGTTCGCCATCTTCCCACTCAAAGAATTTTGAGGGTTTGCATGTAAATGATCATAATATTATTCTATTAATCGATAAAACTCCTTCAAAGAATAGATTGAGCAGTGATCTGATGGAGTGAGACAATCTCTCCCCTATCCATGTTGGACACAGCAAAGAACAATAGCTCTTGGTCAGTGCTTCGAGTTACCTGAAGAAAATACATCTGCGATGCAATTAGACGACGACAAGATGCAAATAAAATACCGAGAACGCAGATTTACCCCTCCGTCAACACCACCAAACTTGATAAATAAGTGATATTGATCCCAAAAATGTACGTGTTCAACTACCATGTTATAAACCAATATAACCCAATAACAAGACCTTGAACCTCTGCAGAAAACAATTAAAATGACAGTAGAGCTTCACCCGAAGAAGAAGACGAGACTTTCATAACTGCACTTCCGAATTGAGTAGAATGCATGGCAAGTTTCCACTGCATCAGGCTAATGTATTAACACTCGAGGGCCGACTTTACGTACCTACTACCTAGATGGTTTATACCTAAACTAAAAGGGCAATAATCTGAAATAAATTAGAACTAAATGTGTACTGTACTTGGCTTAACACTCAATATATTCAGCTAAAGCTGCATGTGATAAATCAGAACTAAAGGCGTACTGTACATTGCTTAACTTAACACTCCCTATATCGAGCTAAAGCTGCATGTGTATTACATTATATGTTGCATTGATAAAGCGAAATTGAACCAAACACAAGCAACTCTCATGGTTAGGCGATATTCATGTGTTCCAGCCTCATTCCACTACTTAAGCTTGCATGTACTAACACAAACGTAACTATATGATTTTTGTTAGACATCTTGTCCTGAGTGCAGCTCCAGCTAGCTAGCGTACGTTGCAAGCAGAGGCCTTTTCTCGAGTGCAGTAAGTTTGCAAGCCGGCTACGACAAGTGAACCAAGAAGATCGGGTTGGACAAGGCGGGGTGGAGGCGTCATGTTGGACAGCGGTGGCTGCATCAATGTGCTCGAAGACGGCCGCGGCGGGAGAGACAACGCAATCTGGGAGACGGCGGCCGGTGCTGACGGAGGCCGCCTGGATGATGGAGCGAAGAGCGCATCGAAAGTGACCTGTTGGACGGCGGCGGAAATGTGAAGGAAGACGACGCGATCCGGAAGTGGATTTTTTAGAGCCCCTGCACCCCGGCTTGTTATCCTGACTCTTCAACGTCGCTTTAAGATCTGTGCCACACAACTAACTTTCTATATGAAAATTTCTTTTTTTTGTTTCTCTCATATAGAACATGTCTTGAAGTTCAAACCTTTGCAGCGTGGTAAAACTTTCTAACTAAAATCTAGGATAAATCTTTCATAATTTTTTGTCCGACATAAATACTAAAAATATGATTTTTTTAATCAAACAAAACTTATTTTGTATATTTATGTTTGACAAAAAATTCTGAAAGATTTATCCTAAATTCTAGATAGAAAGCTTTGCCACGCTGCAAAGGTTTGAACTTCAAGACATGTTCTATGTGAGAGAAACAAAAAAGAGAAATGTATTTGCATGAATCATGATGCGGGGAATGAATGGCTAGATAGAGAGGGCCTGGGTGCAGGTGCTCTATTATATGTTTTCGGACGCGATCCTGGAGGGAGACGACGCGATCTGGTAAACGGCTCAAGCCGCTGGCGGCCTGTTCGCCGAGGACAATATACACCACCGCCTCGCCTGCCCGGTGTTGGGGATTTATGCGGCTCGCCGGTCGGTGGGTGTCTCGGAGGATCACGTGGACGGGAAGTGACGTTCCTTGTGGATGGGCGATAACCCGTGTACCTGCGTCGCCAGGTAACAATGGAGAACATGAGCGGCCGTGCGTGGGGGTTAGGGCATCTCCGTCGTTTGTGGGCGGTTTTCAGCAAAAAAACGTGGAGAAAAACCTGTCCGGGGGAGAACGATGTAGGGAAAAGGGGCGACTCAGAGAAAACCGGTGGGGTGAAATCGTGCGGGGGGGACGACTTACAGAGAGGCTTGACGAACGTAAGACGGGAGAGAGATTGTTACTCATCTTTTAGGTAGTAGAGAAGTTACTCTCCACTATGGCTAGTCTTATCAAGGAGGTGAGAGGGGCTATGTGTTGCGTGCGAGCATTGATTTGCATGCAACAATAATAACGGAAAGGAATTAATATCACAAGGAAGGTCAGAGGGGCTGAAAAACCGGGCAAAAGACTACCTCGTCATCGACGCATGAGGAGATGGAGTCGGAGTGTGGTATTTCTCCCGTTGCAACGCACGGGCATTTTTGCTAGTAGTTAATAAAGTATTGAATATACATATAAATGCACTAGTAAAACAAAATTCTGCAAATTGTTTGCGAGGGCCATGGCCCCCACCACCCCACCCCTAGATCCGCCACTGCCTCCATGTGATGGGGCGCGAGACGTGGCGTCCAGCGAGGCGGGATCGGCGAGCATATGTGGGCCTGGCTCCTTGCGGCGGAGCGGTTCACAGGTGGACTGCTAGGTGGACAAGCTGGTCTGGATCAAGGTGAGCGAGCGGGGCTGCTGGAAGGATCTAACGGCGGTGGGAGCCATCAATGGCGGCGCTCGCGGGCGTCGTAACCTTTTTGAAGACGTCGGCGATGTAGTTCACGATCCCGCACAAATCACTCTGGGGAAATCCTAGATCTGTTCCAGGTCGGACGTTGGCGGTGCCTAGCGTCGATTTCACCCTTGGAGGCAACGTGTGGGAGTTGGACCTGCCTTGTGGGGCCACTGGTAGATGGTGGTGCTCGAGGAGGTAGAGCGGTCTCGACGACATGGTGCAGCGTGATCTTGGCGGCGGACGTGTGATGATGGACGAGCGCAGGGCTGTGGTGTCATTTGGCACCGTGGCGGCGTTGACGACTAGCATGGCAAGGATCATGTGTGTTAGGGCATATTTCTCTCTAATGATTTTGGTGATTGATGACAATGCTATTTGCGGACTAACCGTGTGCATTAAGCATTTCAGATAATCTTATATATGACACATGACGGTTTTATATCCCTCGGTGAAAGAAAGAGTGAAGACGGTTTTCCGGCGTTTCTTTTCGGTGGACTTGAGTCGTAGGAAATCCGTACTATTAAGAGGGGGTCCGCTTTGGAAATGTTTGGGTGGAATCAACACGTACACAACCACATATGCACCCACATACCCTTCCCGCAACATGGAGGATCCATCTGTTTTTGCTTGGGCAAATTTGCAGCACCCAGGCGGTGGTACCGCTCAGGCCCGCGGTAGTACCGCTTCAGCGGTACTTCCGCATACCAGTGCCGCTTGTACTACCGCTTGATTTCAGGCTTCTGTTGTCTCTAGTTTATTAGCGGAAGTTGGGCGGAAGTAGCACGGTAGTACCGCTCGCGCGGTACTTCTGTGCTAGTACTGCTCCACTTCCACTGATTCTTTGTAGCCTGTGATATTTAGCGGTAGTAGAACAGTAGTACCGCTCGCGCGCTACTTCCGCTTTTGTGTACTGCAATCACTTCCGCTTATTCTTATTCTGCTGTTGCCCATTCTGGATAAGCGGTAGTTGGGCGGAAGTTAAACGGTAGTACCACTTTGTGACGCCCCCGGCCCGACCGTGCACTAATCATACACGCAATGCGCATGATCAAGCCCAGGAACTCACGGGAAGATATCACAACACAACTCTAGACACAAAATAAAATAATACAAGCTTTATATTACAAGCCAGGGGCCTCGAGGGCTCGAATACATAAGCTCGAGAACAAGCGTTAGCGGAAGCAACAAAAATATCTGAGTACAGACATAAAGTTAAACAAGTTTAACTTAAGAAGGCGAAAACAAACAACGGCTCTGATCGAAAGAGGCAAGGCCTCCTGCCTGGGAGCCTCCTAAACTACTCCTGGTCGTCGGTCTCCACGTAGCAGTAGGCTCCACCGGGGGTAGTAGTAGTCGGCGGAAACAGCTAGCTCCTGCGATCTGTCACCTGATCGCAGCAATCGGGTATGGGAAAAAAGAGGTAGCAAAGCAACCGTGAGTACTCATCCAAAGTACTCGCAAGACTTACATCAGAACTATGCTAAGTATGCATCGGTATCAAAGGGAATGGCTGTATCTGTGGACTAGACTGCAGAAATGCCATAATAGAAATAAGGCCTAGCCTATCGAAAACTAGCATCTTCAACGTCTTGCAGCATTAGAAGAGTGTAGATTAGTATCATAACATAAAGTAACAAGCATGTAGTAGCAAAGCCCAGAGATCCTTTCTCGACTCCCTGCGAGAAAGCAATCCCGGAGCTTACATATTAATTAACATGTATCCAGTTCAAGTTGTAGTAGATCGGGATACAACACTGAGCGTCCTGTTACCGTGGACACGGCTATTCGAATAGATAACTTCCCTGTAGGGGTGCACTACTATTACCCAACACGCTCGATTAACTCTGGCCGGACACACTTTTCCAGGTCATGCCCGGCCTCGGCTGATCGACACGACGTAGTCCTACCTAGGCTCCGCAGAGAGGTCCCCGTCGGTCTACATCCTAAGCGCTCAGGGGTCTTGGGCCCATCGCCCTTTGCACTCCGGGTCGTTGCGTGGGTGAACGGGACCAAGCACCACCTCTGTCCTGGATGGCACCTGCCCGAACGCGCCGCAATGCTGAACTGGACGTCCGACAGAGCTTTCGGCTGATACATATGGCGTAGAGGGCCCCATTAAACCATTATCCCACGTGGTGGTAGTGCGTATAGGCCAGTGGCCAACTCAGATCAAATACCCAAATCCGTTAGTGCATTGGGAGCTCGCGGTGACGATCAGTGCTCCTGTCGCCCCGTCTTGAGGAAGTGCAACAAGGGTCAGGCCCATCCCTCTCTAGGGCGGTCTCTGCCTGCCCGGCCGTGCCTCGTAATTATCTCGCGGGTACCCTCCAGGTCAACCCGACTTCACATTTCCCGCGGGTACCCCTCGGGGTCGACCCGCCTGCACAAAGGTCTGAGGTAAAAGTCATGGTAACTATGTGTCCAAAACATCAAGGGGAACCCGAGGAATCACCCTCGATGGATTCCTACTTGATGCAATCCGTTAAGGAGAACCAGGAGGAATCACCCTCGATGGTCCCCACTTGAGGGGTTGCACGACAGAGTCATCATCGGGAAGGGGAGAGCGAGGAATCACCCTCTGCAATCACCATCGATGTGCTATACTACATGGATATCATCAGTAGTGCAGTACGAGATATCACCCCCGGCACTCGATAGTAGCCCTGCAGAGTCGTACAACTAAGGGGGTGTGCGGTGATGTGACGGTCTCTGCACATCGATCACAAAGATTGAGTCACTGGTACTAAAGCGGGGCAACTGGAACAAGAATGGGGTCACTGATGGATCACTAACCAACCTATTCTAAGCAGTTTAGGATGACAGGTAAAGTAACAATAGCAGGTTACAAAAACAGGCTATGCATCAGAATAGGAGCAATCAATTACAGTAACAAATTCTAATGCAAGCATGGGGGAGAAGGAATAGGCGATATTGGAATGATCAAGGGGGTTTGCTTGCCTGGAAGCTCTGCTGAAAAGGAAGCAAGGTCGTCGGTCTCGGAGTCTATCGGAGAGAAGAGGGGGAAAACAATAAATATAAAGCAAACAATGCACACAGAGGCTTGGCATGGCAATAGGCTGTGCTAGGGGTGCCCTAACGCAGCACTACGCAAGTTAGTCGGAGCGGGAAACATCTGGAGGTGTTTTACCAGCTCTGGGCAATTATCGGACAGATGAATCGGAGGGGAAAGTTCCATGTTCATCATGTTAGAGAGGGCTGACAGGTATGTGGGTGGCACATTCCGATTCTTCATATTTTTCTGATCATTTTTCATATATAAATTATTTTCATCCGAGTTACGGTTTATTCTATATAATTTTTCAAAGTTTTACTGAATTTCTGGAATTATTTTAATTAATTAAATTTGAATTATCCGAAACAGTGTTCTGTGACGTCAGCATGACATCATGGTGACGTCAGCGGTCAAACCCAGCTGACCAGGGTCAAACCTGACCAGTGGGTCCCACATGTCATACAAAGTAGCTTTAATAGAGGGGTTAAAATTAACTATCTCTACTACTATTAAACAAGCAAACATATTCATTCTTAAGCACACCCAAAAACATGTACACAGGACAACCCAGACAAAATACCACCTCAGGATCCGGCCCAGCTAATTAGATCTAACCGTCCACATAAAAATTAACCTTACCTGTGTACCTTTAGCAATTGACATGAGCGGCTCGAAACTCTGCCATCCGCGCATCCTATATCTACTACTATTAAACAAGCAAACATATTCATTCCTAAGCACACCCAAAAACATGTACACAGGACAACCCAGACAAAATACCACCTCAGGATCCGGCCCAGCTAATTAGATCTAACCGTCCACATAAAAATTAACCTTACATGTGTACGTTTAGCAATTGACATGAGCGGACGAAACTCTGCCATCCGCGCATCCTATCTGGTCAACGAGAAAAATCAGCACCCCACCTCCCACGCACGACTCGCAGAAACCACCTGTGCTCAGGCGTCTCCCGCCCGATCCCCGGCCACCGCCCCGCCGCCGGCTGCCGGGCCCTCGCTCGGACGCCCGCCCCGCCACCAGCCGCCGCCGCTCCTCGCGCACTCCTTCGGTGGCGCCGCCCCCGGGTCCTTGCCGATCGTCGCGCCCCAGCGAGGCCTCCCTCCGCGGCGCCCCAACCCCGTGCCGCCCACCGCGTCCCAGGGCGGTGTCCCTCGGTGGCTCCCCCACCCCCGTGCCACCTGCAGCGCCCTAGCGCGCCCTCCCTCAGCGGAGCCCCTGACCAGCACGACCTCCCTCGGCGGCGTCCAGCCCGAGATCCACCGCCGATCCAGGTAGCACCTCTTTTTCTTCTTTTGTTACCCAGTCAAAACAAATTTCTTGAGAACAATCTGGTCAGGGACATTGGAAATCAGTAGAGACCATTGTTGTAGATGTCAAATGCATGGTCTTTTGGAGTGAAAAATCAAAGACGGAGAGATGTTCGTTTTTGTTTGTATAAGAGCCATTCAACATTTATTCTTTGGCAATCCTTTGTCCCGAGTGGCTCTGCGTGTTGTTTATTTTGTGAGTGAGAAGAACCTAAGGTTCCTGATAACTTCGGTAATCTTTCTGGGTCAGAACTTAAGGTAGAGTTGATGGAAGAGAAGCTGTTACGAGACTTGACTTGTGAAGTTTGTTCTGTGCTTTCGGTTTTAGCATTACCTGGTTTGAACAGTGGACTTCCATCTTTGGAACAACTTGGAACTGTCAACCGGATTGATTCTTCTCTTAAAAGTCTGGAATCAAAAGTAGACCCCAATTAAAATTCAAAAAAAGTAAAGCCCAATTAGCCTTAGATGGAAAGTAGATACATGGATTGGAAAAATTCATGCTAAGTAATGATTTGGGCTTTGCATGTCTGAGCCAGTAAACTTACTGGTCAAACTGGAATCAAACAGTGCTTAATACCAAATTAAGCCAATCATGAAAGTTATGTCGTTCGTTGTAAGCCAACAGGTGCAATTTTGTTCAAATCGAATTTACGGTTTGCGAGATACAACCAAAATACTAAAGTTGACCTCGAGTTTTAAATTAGAGCAAATAACTATTTAGCCCCCTTTTCAGCAATTTGGAGATAGAGTTGCAGTATGCTTGTAATATGGAAGTTGTAAAAAAAATTCTGTAATCTTCAATGGTATCCTTTGCTATGATAGATGCCTTGCTTTATTTAAACATGCTATGGAGGATTACACAGAAAATACTTTGCTTAATTTCTCTATTTTGCTTGTGTTCTTACTGTTATTTTGGTTTTCGAATCATGATTTTGTAAGTCGAGTCGCCTTCTTGGCCGTCTACTAATACAAAATGCATGTTTGAAAAGAGACCCATAATTTTTTTTTATGTAAGAAACATCAACCAAAACCTTATTTTTGTAGTTTTTTCTCCACAAGTTTGTTCTGAATCATTGTACATAACTGAACTCTATGCTTATTAATTAGTTGTGACATAACTACTTCAGTTCTGGTACAATCTTAATACATGCAGGGGAGCCATCTTCATTGGTCGTAAGTAGATATAAGAAGACAATGTTAAATTTATGGGCAAACTCAATCCGTCTTGACAAGTTGCCAAGGTCGTTGAGTTGATTGATCCACTCTCAAATCACTGGGATGACCAGCTGGTGAGGCAAACTTTTATCCCGGAAGATGCTCGTGTGATCCTTAGCATCCCAATCTGCGAACACTACGAGGATTTCATAGCAGGGCAACCTGACAGCAAGGGCATGTTTTCGGTGAGGTCAGCCTACAGAGTTCACCTCGATCTGCTGCATAATCAGAAGACCAAGCCACCGGAAGAGAGCTCATCGGGTAACAGGGGGCGAGACATCTTATGGCGTGATCTCTGGAAAGTGTACTGCCGGCCAAAGATCCATCATTTTTGTGGCGTTTTGCACACAATAGTCACCACCTTCTGAGAGATGTTGAAAGGATTGGGGTGGAGCTCAACACCGATTGTGTGTTATGTCATAGGCTTCCTGAGCATGGTGCGCGCTTGTTTCTATGCTATAAGGAAGTCAGGAAAATGTGGAGAGCGTGCAACCTGGAACATGTCCGTAGCCAACTGTTGGACTGCCAAACCCCGAAGGAGGTTCTTCTAGCCCTGTTGAAAATGCCAAATGAAGTGAAGACGCGAGCTATTGCTCTTCTATGGGCCTGGTGGAGTGAGAGAAAGGAAGTGAATCGCAACCAAAAGCGCATGTCAGAGATGGAATTTCAATTTAATATCACTAAGTGTGCTCAATGGAAAGAGTTCCTCGAGCCTAAACCTCCTGGTGCGCAGAAACATGTTTCTTCCTGGCTGAAACCCCTCACTGATTTTATCAAACTAAACGTGGATGCAGCGTTCCGAGATGAGTCAAAGGAGGGTGGGTGGGACCTGATTGCTAGGGATGCTGACGGAGACATCCTTTGTGCTGGTGTCGGTCGTCTAACAGCTCAGTCTGGCGCTTTGCAAGCTGAGGCTACGGCCCTTCTGCAGGCAATCCAATTTGTTGAAATACAAGGTGTGGGGCGTGTGATTTTCGAAACCGATTCCATGGGTCTGCAACAATCAGTTACCTCTACATCATCAGACCGGTCTCCGTTGGGGGTGCTCTTCCGTGAAGCCAAATATCTACTCCAGTTAGGTTTCACAGAGGCCAAAGTCATGTACTGCCCGAGAGCTTGTAATAAACCAGCGCATGTGCTGGTGAACCTTGGTAGCCGGAGTGCCTCTGTGAGCCAGGTTTTCTGGCCTCTGGACCTCTAGATGTAACCCGTGTTGTGACCGCCGATTGTGTTGGTCCGCCATAAGTTTGGAATGCATGGTTTTCCAGTTCAAAAAAAAAAGATACTACCATACTTGTAGAGAGGAGAAATTGATCAAGTATTTAAGAGTCATTGGTAGGATTGAACAAGTGTTGCATAAATTCAATTTTTTGATTGCATGTGCTCACGACTAACCTGCTAACCATGTGTAAATTCATCTTGAATATCAGTTTGTTCAAAAATCTTGGTGATCGTGGCCAGACAGATTCTTCACTTGGTTGCTGGATCACAATGGTGACTCATTTTTAAAAATACAATTTGAGTGACATGCTATTTTGTATCCATTTCATTTCTTTTTTTTTTTGCAAGATTTTTTTTAAATTTGTAACATGTGAACTAACTTCATCAACATTTTAGACATGCATTGCACGTGCAAGCTTTAGATATCATTTTTGTGGTGTACTATAACAGTTGCAAAGTGGAAATGTTTCGACATCTGTCAAGCTAAGATAATGGTTAATCGAAAAAGCAACCAATTAATAGAAGAAGCAGTAGATGTGAAAGCATGACCACTTTGTAGGGTTTTGAGCCCTCAGACATGTTGAACATGTGAGATCTACTTTTCCAAATGAGAAAATTTTGCTCAAACCAAAAACAAAGACGCACATTGTTTTACGGATATACATGCGTTGCACGTGCACGTTTACTAGTTTAGGTTAATTAGTTAGTGGGGTCTACTGTCAGTTAACTAGTTAATGTAATTAGGATTAACAGATTAATTAGCAATTTTATTATTTATAAAAATGTTTAATTTAAGTGGGGGCCCGCATGTCAGTGACAGTGCGAGCCCAGTCAGCACGGTTGACTTAGTCAACCGGGTCAACGGACCCACTGGGCCCACATGTCAGCCTCACAGGGGAGGCCACGTCGGCGCCAGGTCAACGGACGGCGCCGGAGACGCGCCGGCGAGCTCTCCCGCGGCGGCCGAACTCCAGCGAGCTCGGAATCGCTCTACGGGGCACCAAATCGCGCGTGGTTGGGCTCTCTGGAACGGGCACTTCGCGCCGCGTCCGATGGTGGCGGTCTCGCGGGCGGGGACGGCCGGAATCGAGCGCGGCGACGACGGCGGGCGGCGGCGTTCTTCGGGCGAGCTCGGGCGAGCTCGGGCGCGCGGCTGTGGTGGGCTAGCGAGCAAACGAAGCGGCTAGGGAGGGCCTACGCGACGCGGTGAGTACGAAGGGCACGAGCCCGTGACCATTTGGTCGCCGGAGGCACGCCGGCGACGAGCTCGCGCGGCGTCGCGTACGGCCGTGTTGAAAGCGGCGACTACGGCCATGGCGGGGAGCGTGCAGGAGCTCGAGTCTGAGCTCGAGGGGGAGGCAGAGGGGAGACGCGGCTCATAGCGGGGCAAGGAGCTGCTCGGGGAGGCCGGGGAGGTCGCGGTGGCGTAGATCGACGACGATGGCGTGCGGCGGCTGTGGGCGGAGTCGAGGACGAAGGCGACGTCGATGCGGTGGCTCGGCTCCATCCAGTGGGCGCAGGCGACGTGGATGACGACGAGGGTCCTCCCAGACATGCCCGCGCGGCGCGGGGTGGCCGGTGGCTACGGGGACGACGACGACGCGACGACGGTTGCGCTCGGGGAGGAGCGAGACAGAGAGGGGTGAGGCGAGTGGGGGCGAATGGGGGCAGGCTAGGGTTAGCAGGGGAGGCGCCGGGGGCTTGCAGGCGTCCGCAGCAGCAGTCGCGCGCTGTCGAGCGCGCGAGGGAGGGGCCCCGGGCGTGCGCGCGCCCTGCTGTCGACAGAGAGGAGAGAGAGGGCGCGGGAGGTGGGAGACGGTGGCCAGGTGGGCTGGGCCGGCCACTGTTGAACTTAAGCCCAGCCAAATAGTGCTCCCAACCTTTTCTCTTTTTCTTTTTCCAGTTTTCTTTAATAGTTTTCTGTTTGCATTTTCTTTTAGCAATAAATCACTTTTGCAAAATTTGTGGCTGGTCTTAATAATTAGCATGCAACATATCGTACTGCCACAAAAAGTTTGGGGGTATTATAATTTCATTTTAATTTTGTTTTAAAAGAAATTGGATTAAATGAGCTGTTTAGGTACTGTTTTTGGATATTAGGGTCAATTTAGTAATTCAATAAATGTTGGTTTTATTTTTATAATTGCTTTGAGAATTTTTGCAATATTATGAACATTTTTGTTTAATTATTTGAAGAAGTTTTTATTTGACTTGCATTTTAAATTTGAATTTGACTTTGATTATTTCCTAGATGCAATTTATTTAGGATGATCATGATGACATGGCAATTTAATTAGCTTAATGACAAGGTTAAGATCTGGGGATGTTACAAATCTCCCCCACTACAAGAAATCTCGTCCCGAGATTTAAGAGGTGGAGTAAGAGGAATCTTCGGGATCAAGGATGTACAGGAGAGTCAGGTTTCGATCCTGTGGAATTGCAGTGAGTGTGGATTAAGAGTAGGAAGGGCGGTGATATCTTGCACGGCCATGATAGTAAGGCACGTCAGAGGACAGTTTGTCAGCTATGTTGGCAACAACGTCGGTACCAAGGGCGAGAGACGAAGAGAACAATTTTCCCGCTCGTTAAGACGAGCCAGAACAATAGGCAAAATTCTCATCCATCGGTGGTTACCGGAATGTCATCAACAATAGTAACAAGGTTTTAATTGGGTGTGTTGACTTAAGCAGGGAATTATCACTGCTCAGATAAAAGCTAGGTTATAAGAAAGGTTAAACAGACCAATGGAAAGGAAAATGTGATGGTCAGATTAAACAGACCAATGGAAAGGAAAATGTGATGGTCAGATTAAACAGACCAATGGAAAGGATCAATTGCAGACAATCCAGCTCTCCGGTGAATGTGAGCACGAGAACCTAATGTTAGAGTCAGCAAAACTTTAACCCGAATAGAGGAGAGATCAGAATCCCAGAGTAAAGGAGAGGAATAAAAGATCCTAATCCCACCCATTGGCGACGTGGGCCCGTAAGCGACACAACCATGTTAGTAAAACAGTTTTTTCAAAGACTAGACTCAACTTCGGCCAAGGAGTTGGAAAGGGGCTTCCTACAGGCAGTCGGATCTGATACCAACTTGTGACGCCCCCGGCCCGACCATGCACTAATCAAACACGGAAATGCGCACGATCAAGCCCAGGAACTCACGGGAAGATATCACAACACAACTCTAGACACAAAATAAAATAATACAAGCTTTATATTACAAGCCAGGGGCCTCCAGGGCTCGAATACATAAGCTCGAGAACAAGCGTTAGCGGAAGCAACAAAAATATCTGAGTACAGACATAAAGTTAAACAAGTTTGCCTTAAGAAGGCGAAAACAAACAACGGCTCTGATCGAAAGAGGCAAGGCCTCCTGCCTGGGAGCCTCCTAAACTACTCCTGGTCGTCGGTCTCCACGTAGCAGTAGGCTCCACCGGGGGTAGTAGTAGTCGGCGGAAACAGCTGGCTCCTGGGATTCGTCACCTGATCGCAGCAATCGGGTATGGGGAAAAAGAGGTAGCAAAGCAACCGTGAGTACTCATCCAAAGTACTCGCAAGACTTACATCAGAACTATGCTAAGTATGCATCGGTATCAAAGGGAATGGCTGTATCTGTGGACTAGACTGCAGAAATGCCAGAATAGAAAGAAGGCCTAGCCTATCGAAGACTAGCATCTTCAACGTCTTGCAGCACTAGAAGAGTGTAGATTAGTATCATAACATAAAGTAACAAGCATGTAGTAGCAAAGCCCAGAGATCCTTCCTCGACTCCCTGCGAGAAAGCAATCCCAGAGCTTACATATTAATTAACATGTATCCAGTTCAAGTTGTAGTAGATCGGGATACAACACTGAGCGTCCTGTTACCGTGGACATGGCTATTCGAATAGATAACTTCCCTGCAGGGGTGCACTACTGTTACCCAACACGCTCGATTAACTCTGGCCGGACACACTTTTCCGGGTCATGCCCGGCCTCGGCTGATCGACACGACGTAGTCCTACCTAGGCTCCGCAGAGAGGTCCCCGCCGGTCTACATCCTAAGCGCTCAGGGGTCTTGGGCCCATCGCCCTTTGCACTCCGGGTCGTTGCGTGGGTGAACGGGACCAAGCACCACCTCTGTCCTGGATGGCACCTGCCCGAACGCGCCGCAATGCTGAACTGGATGTCCGACAGAGCTTTCGGCTGATACATATGGCATAGAGGGCCCCATTAAACCATTATCCCACGTGGTGGTAGTGCGTATAGGCCAGTGGCCAACTCAGATCAAATACCCAAATCCGTTAGTGCATTAGGAGCTCGCGGTGATGATCAGTGCTCCTGTCGCCCCGTCTTGAGGAAGTGCAACAAGGGTCAGGCCCATCCCTCTCTAGGGCGGTCTCTGCCTGCCCGGCCGTGCCTCGTAATTATATCGCGGGTACCCTCCAGGTCAACCCGACTTCACATTTCCCGCGGGTACCCCTCGGGGTCGACCCGCCTGCACAAAGGTCTGAGGTAAAAGTCATGGTAACTGTGTGTCCAAAACATCAAGGGGAACCCGAGGAATCACCCTCGATGGATTCCTACTTGATGCAATCCGTTAAGGAGAACCAGGAGGAATCACCCTCGATGGTCCCCACTTGAGGGGTTGCACGACAGAGTCATGATCGGGAAGGGGAGAGCGAGGAATCACCCTCTGCAATCACCATCGATGTGCTATACTACAGGGATATCATCAGGAGTGCAGTACGAGGTATCACCCCCGGCACTCGATAGTAGCCCTGCAGAGCCGTACAACTAAGGGGGTGTGCGGTGATGTGACGGTCTCTGCACATCGATCACAAAGATCGAGTCACTGGTACTAAAGCGGGGTAACTGGAACAAGAATGGGGTCACTGATGGATCACTAACCAACCTATTCTAAGCAGTTTAGGATGACAGGTAAAGTAACAACAGTAGGTTACAAAAACAGGCTATGCATCAGAATAGGAGCAATCAATTACAGTAGCAAATTCTAATGCAAGCATGGGGGAGAAGGAATAGGCGATATTAGAATGATCAAGGGGGTTTGCTTGCCTGGAAGCTCTGCTTAAAAGGAAGCAGGGTCGTCGGTGACGTAGTCGATCTCAGGGGCATCGTCGGTCTCGGAGTCTACCGGAGAGAAGAGGGGGGAAGAAACAGTAAATATAAAGCAAACAATGCACACAGAGTCTTGGCATGGCAATAGGCTGTGCTAGGGTGCCCTAACGCAGCACTATGCAAGTTAGTCGGAGTGGGAAACATCTGGAGGTGTTTTACCAGCTCCGGGCAATTATCGGACAGATGAATCGGAGGGGAAAGTTTCATGTTCATCATGTTAGAGATGACTGACAGATATGTGGGTGGCATATTCGGATTCTTCATATTTTTCTGATCATTTTTCATATATAAATTATTTTCATCCGAGTTACGGTTGATTCTATATGTTTTTTCAAAGTTTTACTGAATATCTAGAATTATTTTAATTAATTAAATTCGAATTATCCAAAACAGTGTTCTGTGATGTCAGCATGGTGACGTCAGCGGTCAAACCCAGCTGACCAGGGTCAAACCTGACCAGTGGGTCCCACATGTCATACATAGTAGCTTTAACAGAGGGGTTAAAATTAACTATTTAAGTTAATTAGTTAGTGGGGCCTACTGTCAGTGTCAGATTAGTTAACTATTTTATTATTTATAAAAATGTTTAATTTAAGTGGGGGCCCGCATGTCAGTGACAGTGCGAGCCCAGTCAGCACGGTTTACTTAGTCAACCGGGTCAACGAACCCACTGGGCCCACATGTCAGCCTCACAGGGGAGGCCACGTCGGCGCCAGGTCAGCGGACGGCGCCGGAGACGCGACGGCGAGCTCTCCCGCGGCGGCCGAACTCAGGCGAGCTCGGAATCGCTCTACGGGGCACCAAATCGCGCGCGGTTGGGCTCTCTGGAACGGGCACTTCGCGCCGCGTCCGATGGTGGCGGTCTCGCGGGCGGGGACGGCCGGAATCAAGCGCGGCGACGACGGCGGGCGGCGGCGTTCTTCGGGCGAGCTCGGGCGCGCGACTGCGGTGGGCTAGCGAGCAAAGGAAGCGGCTAGGGAGGGCCTACGCGACGCGGTGAGTACGAAGGGCACGAGCCCGTGACCATTTGGTTGCCGGAGGCACGCCGGCGATGAGCTCGCGCGGCGTCGCGTACGGCCGTGTTGAAAGCGGCGACTACGGCCATGGCGGGGAGCGTGCAGGAGCTCGAGTCCGAGCTCGAGGGGGAGGCAGAGGGGAGGCGCGGCTCACAGCGGGGCGAGGAGCTGCTCGGGGAGGCCGGGGATGTCACGGTGGCGTAGATCGACGGCGATGGTGTGCGGCGGCCGTGGGCGGAGTCGAGGACGAAGGCGGCGTCGATGCGGTGGCTCGGCTCCATCCAGTGGGCGCAGGCGACGTGGATGACGACGAGGGTCCTCCCGGACATGCCCGCGCGGCGTGGGGTGGCCGGTGGCCACGGGGACGACGACGACGCGACGACGGTTGCGCTCGGGGAGGAGCGAGTCAGAGAGGGGCGAGGCGAGTGGGGGCGAATGGGGGCAGGCTAGGGTTAGCAGGGGAGGCGCCGGGGTCTTGCAGGCGTCCGCAGCAGCAGCCGCGCGCTGTCGAGCGCGCGAGGGAGGGGCCCCGGGCGTGCGCGCGCCCTGCTGTCGACAGAGAGGAGAGCGAGGGCGCGGGAGGTGGGAGACGGTGGCCGGGTGGGCTGGGCCGGCCACTGTTGAACTTAAGCCCAGCCAAACAGTGCTCCCAACCTTTTCTCTTTTTCTTTTTCCAGTTTTCTTTAATAGTTTTCTGTTTGCATTTTCTTTTAGCAATAAATCACTTTTGCAAAATGTGTGGCCACAAAAAGTTTGGGGGTATTATAATTTCATTTTTAATTTTGTTTTAAAAGAAATTGGATTAGATGAGCTGTTTAGGTACTGTTTTTGGATATTAGGGTCAATTTAGTAATTCAATAAATGTTGGTTTTATTTGAATTTGACTTTGATTGTTTCCTAGATGCAATTTATTTAGGATGATCATGATGACATGGCAATTTAATTAGCTTAATGACACGGTTAAGATGTGGGGATGTTACTGTACTTCCGCCCTGGCTCCATTCTAAACACCGTTGTTCCCCTTCTTCCCCAAGAAGATCTACCTCTTATCCCCTTGACTCCATTGTTGCCCCAAAGCTCATTTTCGCCCGATCTTTCTCCCTAGCCATCAAAACTTGCTGATATTTTAGGGTTTAGAGGAGAGGGCCTCGATCTACACTTCCACCAAGAGATATTTGATTTCCCCCACTAATCCTTTGTGGATCCTGTTACTCTTGGGTGTTTGGGCACCCTAGACGGAAGAGGTCACCTCAGAGCCACAATCCATTGTGGTGAAGCTTCGTGGGTGGTGTTGGGAGCCTCCAATTAAGTTGTGGAGAGAGCCCCAACCTTATTTCTAAAGGTTCGATCGCCGCCTTCAAGGGCACCACTAGTGGAATCACGGCATTCTTGCATTGTGCCTCCACACCGCTCCAACGGAGACGTATCTCCCCCTAAAGGGAGGGAACTTCGGCAACACATCCTCGTCTTCATCGACTCCACTTGTGGTTATTCTATCCTTTACTTTGTGCAATCTATATTGTGTTTGTATCTTGTGCTTGCTTGTGTGCTTGTTGTTGTGCTTGTCATATAGGTTGTCCACCTAGTTGCATATTTAGACAACCTATTTTATTGTCAAGCCTAATTTGTTTAAAAGAGCTAAAAATTGGTAGTCGCCTATTCACCCCCCTCTAGTTGACCATATTGATCCTTTCAATGCGGATCTCGTCCCTGAAATTGTCGACAGTTCGATGGTGTAGTGGCTTCTGAAGCGTGTGCATGTGGTGCACGCTTAGGGTCAGCTGGACAGGATGTGTGCACCCGGTGCGTCATGTGGGCGACTCGGTGATGACCAGATCTAGATTGTGGGGCATTGATGGCATCCCCTTTCTCGAATTTGTAGGCGTGGCATGGTGGCTTCAGGTTGTTTGATGTATATTTTTGTCAGACATTTGTTAAATAATAATTTAATAAAGATGGCTATGTGCATCTTTTTATGCAAAAGCCGGGGTTTTAACCTCCTTTCAAAAAAAAGAAAAAGACTATCCTTTTTTGTTGTTGAGAAAACCATGCATTGCATTAAACCAAAGAGAAATTACAGGAACCCACATACATGAAAACAAAGAAACACACGGGAACATAACATCTATCCTAAAAACCTTGCACGACGAAGCCCAATAGAAACGAAGAAACAATCAAATCCCAGGGGCTCCTTGCACACGCCGAAACTATCGACCATCTCCAACCTCCAACACCGTCGAGACGCTTGCCGGAGATAGAGGAGAAAGGCCTCCATCTTTGCCATAGCCAGGGAGGCACCATCGCCGTTTGGGCTTTGTGAACCGAGGACCAGGCCCGCCGCACGCGGCAGGGCACATAACGCTGTGGCATGTCGGCCTGGGGTCGTCCCCGTGCCATCCCGACCACGGACCTGGAACTCCCCCTCGACGCCATCGAGGAAGACCACCAGACCTGCCATCCACGGACCTCTTCTCTTGTTCCAGACAGGCCATCATGTTCCGCACACTGACTCCACCACCAAAGGTAGTAACCGCCAGCCACCTCCTGAACAAGGCCACCCTGCTCCTAAACGATGTTGGAGGGACCGTCGCATCGACGAGGACGAAGCAGGAGGACACAAACTTCCGGTGGAGACGTCGCCGCCGCCGTCTCGTCGACGTCAACAAGGAAACCTAATCCCGACGATTTGAAGGATCGACGAGCAGACATGGCAAAGAGCTCCGAGACGTCGTCCTTGAAGACGTCGCCGGTGTGGGAAAGGAGCCGATGCAGATTTATTCTCCTGGACGCCGCACCCACCACCCCAACAGCGCCATAGAACATACTACCCCTACGAACTATTTACAAGCCAGGAGAGAACCGGGATCCCGCCCCCCTCCCGTCTGTCGCTCCGGCGATAGACAGAGAGGAGAGGGATCCGCGGCCTCGCCGGCGCTCGTGGGGAAACTGCCTCTCCTAACCGCCTGTAGATAGAGAAGAGAGCAGGGGAGAAAAAAAAGACTACCCTTGTGTCAAACTGATGACTTTTCGCACAAGGCGCCCCCCACCGGGTGGACCATGGAGCGAGTGTACTGTAACGGCCTGAGCACTGTCGTTTTTTTATTCAATTTTTTGGAAAAATAGAAAATAATGTTTTTAAAAATAGAATATTATTTAATATATTTTTGGAAAAGATGTGATTTTTTTTTGAAAATGAAAATAGTTTTTCATTTTTGTTGTACTTTTCGAAATCGCGAACAACTTTTGTAATTTTGAACGTTTTCTTGAAAAATAAAACAATTTCTTATTTTTTTCTTCTGAAAACACGATTTTTAAAATGTGAACATTTTGTTTGAGAAATGCAAACAATTTTTAAAAAGTGAACAATTTTAGAAATTTCAAGCTGTTTTACAAAATTTGATTTTTCTTAAATTTGTGAACAAAATTTTAAGTTTTTAACATTTTTAAAGGAAAAAGGAAAACAAAACGACATGAAAAAGAAAAAGAAAAACCTAAAAGAAAACCAGTAAAAACTAATAAAGAAAATAAAAGTAAAAATGAAAATGAAAATGAAAAAAGACCATACCAGAATCTTCTAGAAGGTTCCAAAAACCGGATTTCAATAGACAATAGAGTACGCTGAATTGGGCTGGTCCATCTGGCTCGTTCGGTTCCTCTCTTGTGTGCATTTTGCCCACAGTTTGACGGAGAGAGCGTCATATAGGATTTACGACTAGATAATTTGAATAAGACCGGCTTAACCATCGAACATCAGCTGGGAAGCCTGGCAATTGCGAACATTTTGCATGGCAATTTACGTTGGCCGAGTATGGTAAGTTTGGTTCGCAAGCATGACAATTCCGCCGAGTTCATTTTTTTGCCATGACAATTCCACCAAGTTCATTAGCGAGTGAAGTGCATTGTAGGTCCTTAAACTATTTCAGGGGTGTTATGTAGGTCGTCAAACTATGAAAATCGGCATCAAGATCCTCGAAGTGCAGTAAGTGTGTCATTCAGATCCAAAATCTGTCTGACCCCACCTGACCGGCCAGTTGGTGCCATTGACCTTTGACACGTCAGACAGGGGGGCCCGCAAGGTAACGGCTGGTGACGGAAATATGCAAATATATAAAAATAAATTCCAGGGAATGATAAATGCACTTCACTCCAAATAAATTCAAATTTGTGGTTTAAAAAAATGTTCATAAATATGGAAAAAATATAAAGAACATTTATTGAATCTGTGCAATCTTTTTTTCAAATTCATCGTTCGCGAACATTTTCTCCATATTCGCGAACATATTTTGTGGTTCGCGAACATATTTTCAAATTTATCGTTCGCGAACAATATTTGTGGTTTGCGAACATATTTTCTTTTCTTTTAAAATTTATCATTCGCAAGCTATTTTTTAAAGTCTCTATTTTTTTTTTCCAAATTCATTGTTCACGAACTTTTTTTTAATTCATCGTCCGCAATCATTTTTTTAAAGTCGCGAACATTTTTTCTATATTCGCAAACAATATTTGTGGTTCGCGAACATATTTTCAAATTTATCGTTCATGAACATTTTTTAAAAGCCGCGAACATTTTTTCGATACTCGCAAACATTATTCGTGGTCCGCGAACATATTTTGAACTTTATCGTTCGCGGACATTTTTTATAAGTTGTGAATATTTATTCCATATTCGCGAACATTTTTTATTGTTCGCAAACATATTTTCAAATTTACCGTTGGCGAACATAATTTCTTTTCTTTAAAATTGATTGTTTGTGAATTTTTTTTAATGGCGCGATTTTTTTTTCCAAATTCATCGTTCCGTACTTTTTTTTCAAATTCATTATTTGAGAACATTTTTTAAAGTCGTGGACATTTTTTCCATATTCGCGAATTTTGTTATAAATTAATGAATATTTTTAAAGTCGTGAACATTTTGTCTGTATCCGAGAACATTTTTTGAAACCATGAATTTGAATTTATTTGCATATTTCCGTCACCGGCCGTTACCTTGCGGGCCCCCCTGTCCAATGTGTCATGGGTACGGCGCCAGCTGGCCGGTCAGACGGGGTCAGACAAATTTTGGACCAGAATGACACACTTACTGCATTTCGAGGACTTAGATGCCTATTTTCATAGTTTGAGGACCTACATGATACCCTTGAAATAGTTCAGGGACCTACAATGCACATCACTCTTCATCAGCTGGCTGCGTATAAATGATCGCATTGCTTCATGCTTCCTCCCATATCTCACATCTTTTTTCTGGAATACGCACGAGTGTGCGTATCATTTATTAATAGAAGGAGAAGGGGCGAAAGAAGCCCATCCACAATGTGGCATTACATATTACATGTAGACACCACTCCACCCGGCCACAAGCGGCCCAAAGACTCCTAGCCTATGCTCTCGCTCGCCCACCTAGCTAGCTCCACCCATAGAGGCTCAATGTTTCCTTTGATGAGGCCCGCACGGTGCCAGCTTCTACTCTCTCTATCTATCTCCGTGAGAACATGCCTCCAAGAAGGTGAGGCTCCATCAAAGACGATTGCGTTCCTATGCTTCCACAGAGTCCAAAGGCCTAGCGTTAGGATTGTTCTGATGTCTCTGTCTGAGTGCTCACCCCTTGTTTTTTCGCTACACCAGTCCACGAGCGTGACCTCCGTCGTAGGCGCCCAAGCCGGCGCTCTCATGCCCGCGCACATGACTTTCCACACCTGTCTAGGAAAAACACACTGGAGGAGAATGTGGTCAATCGTCTCCTCAAGCTGATCACACAACGGGCATGCATTCTGATGTGGCAGCCCCCTTCTAGCCAGCCGGTCAGACGTCCAACATCTATTCTTGATCGCTAACCAAGAGAAAAATCTGCATTGGAGTGGCGCTCTGGATTTCCACGTGAACTCCGCCGTTGGACTCACCTCCCTTCCCCAAAATTTTGCAGCATAGGCAGAGCTCGTTGAGTATTGACCACTTCTATCCCAAGTCCATGTTACTCTATCATCTGTCGTGTCATCCAGTTCCACGGTGGCCACTCGATCCCATAGGGAGAAGTACTCGAGGAGCTGGTTTGGAGTCAACTCAGGTCCTAGGTCACGCGCCCATGCGTTCCTAGAGACAACATCATGGACCGTTCTCATCTTTCTGAATCTACCCCCACATCCTCGTACAAGCTTGGTGCAAGTTCCTGCACACGGTAGCCATCTAACCACCGATCCTCCCAAAACAAGGCCGAGCGCCCATCACCGATCACCGTCCTCGTGGCTGCCCGGAAAACGGCAATGGCTTCCTTAGGTACCTTGATCTGGAACTCACTCCACGGCCGTGTGGGGTCCGATCTCTGGAGCCACGGCCATCGGGCTTGCATTGCATAATTTAGCCATCTGAGGTTTGGGATTCCTAAGCCTCCAGCCCACTTCGGCGTGCACACCGTGTCCCATGCCATCGAGCAGTTCCCACCGTTTGCATTTGCCTTTCCACACCACAAAAAACCTCTGCAGATCCTCGTCATCGCCATGATCGTCTTCGGAGGAATATCAAGAGCCATCATCGCATGGATGGGAATTGCACATAGCACCGATTGGACAATGAGTAGACGTCCACTCTTGGATAAGGAGGCGGCTCTCCATGTTGGTAGTTGTGCTGCAAGTTGATCCACTAGCCCTTGGAGCTGCTGTGCTGATTGCTTCCTGATTGTTAGTGGGAGGCCCAAATATTTGCATGGGAAAGAGCCTGTCGGGCAGCCAAGTGTTGCGGTGGTTGCTGCCATGTCATCCGCCGAGCATCTGATGGGAATAGCTGCACTCTTATGCAGGTTCACTCGCAGTCCCGACACGCAACCAAAAAGATCCAAGATGCTGTAGCACGTCCTCAGCTCGATATCTTTTGGCTTGATGAATATCATGACATCATATGCGAACATAGAGACCCTGTGTTTCATACCTCTCGGTGCCAGGGGGGATAGCAGGCCACGCGCTGTGGCCAATTCAAACATCCTTTGCAACGGTTCCATGATCAAAATGAATAGCATTGGAGAGACGGGATCTCCCTGACGAAGGCCCTTGCAGTTGAGAATAATTCTTCCTGGCACACCATTGACTGCCACCCTAGTGGAGGTGGTTCCCAGCAGTCCACAAATCCTCGTCAACCACTTGTCACCGAACCCCATGCTTCGTAGCATCTCCAGCAGGAAAGGCCATTGTACCGAGTCGAACGCTTTTGTGATGTCGATCTTGAGCATGATGGATGGTTCCTTGAGAGCATGTAGTTTGCGGGTACGGGCCCTGGACGAGCATGAAATTGTCATGCAATGATCTCCCTCTGACAAAGGCGCTTTGGTGCAATCCCACAAGACCCGGCAGCTCCTCTGCTAGCCGATCGGAGAGTACCTTGTCAAATATTTTGATGGCGCCATGCACAAGACTCACATGTCTGAAATCCTTGATGTCAATCGCCCCATCAACTTTGGGCAGCAACGAGACCACGGCTTTGTTGATCGCATGTAAACCGCGCATATCACCACTGTAGAAGCATCCAAACGCTCTCATGAGGTCCCCTTTGATTATATGCCAACACGTAGCGTAGAAACGCCCGGTAAATCCGTCAGGCCCCGGCGCTTTGTCTAAGGGCATTCCCTTCACAACCTTCTCTACTTCCTCCTCCAGGAAAGGTTTGTCCAGGTGTTCGAGGTTTGCTCGCTGAAAACCCAACTTGTCGAAATCCAGTGTGCATGGCCTTGTCGTGCTATGTCCAAACAGATCATCATAGTAGTCATCCACCGCATCCGCTATCTGCTCATGTCCTGTGAGGATTTGGTCGTTATGTCTCAAGGTGAGAATGGTGTTCTTTCTTCTCCGGTGACGTGCATGCTGATGGAAGAAGGAGGTGCTTGCGTCCCCCTCGCGTAGGTATAAAAGCCTCGACCTCGTCCTTGCAATTGAACGCTCAAGCGAGCAAAGTCCCAGCAGCTTCTTCTTCAAGGTTCGCCTCAAGTTGCACTCATCGTGCGATAAGGGCCTGTCCTCCATGGCCACATCCAGTCGGTGAATGATCTCTAAAGCAATGGAGATTTGTAGCTTAACATTTCCGATCCATCTATCGCTCCAGCTTTGAAGCTTTTTAGAGGTGACCCTTAACTTGGCGTCCAGCACTCTGTAAGGATTTCCTTTGGAAGGAACTGAGTTCCATGCTTCAGCCACAACGTCCATGAAGCCCACGGCCTTCGCCCAGAAGGACTCAAACCTGAACCGCCTACCGGAGACGAAATCCGCGTCGAGATCTAAAAGGACCGGGCAGTGGTCCGACACTGCCGTGCCCATTGTTGCCAGGAAGCTTGAGATATCTCACATCTTTGGCCAGTGATATTGAGAGAACCATCTTTGGTCAGGGTATTCTTGGTACTTGAAAGCTTCTTCCTCTTGTTGTTGCTGCTGTTGAGTACTTTGCAATGGAGTGGGGGGCACTTTGGAGTACCTGTCTGGGCTGCTGGGTGGTGGTGGTGGAGGCCATGCCCGCCACGGCGGTAGGAGGAAGAGGAAGCAGCTGCAGAGGGTGGAGCTCAAGGTCGGCATGGACTGCGAGGGGTGCGAGCGAAAGGTCAAGAACGCACTCCTCCATGAAAGGTTCGGCCTCTGTCTCTCTCTGCTCCTCTGCTCACCTTCTTAGTAGAACAGACGAGGCATGTGTACGCATCAGTGTATCTTGCTGCAGCGCCTTTTAATCTATCCAGTACACACATTAGGAAGCATGCTCCTTGAAGTACAATAACAGAGTTTGATCCCCTTGCAGAGATTAACTTTTTTTTGTGCAGAGATTGACTGTTTAACCACATGTCTTTAGATATGCTTTGATCTGTAGTTTTACGTGTATGCCTTGATGCAAAAGAACTCTCGACAAAGCATGTATGATATGATTATGACTTTCCTGTAAATAGGTATTGCGACCTCATAAGAATGCTCTTTGCCCAAGAATGGAGGTTTTCGTTTTCTAACACCTCCAACTAGGCCAACAAATTTGATGTTCCGAATGGAGGTTTTAGTTTGCTAAAAACAATGTAGCACCGTGGCCCCACTGAATATACATAACGCACGTATGAAAGATATTTTCAAGCATCACATCATGCATGCAAATGGTATCTTCTACCATTTCTGCATCTTTACTATCTGAGCATTTGTTGCTGCCTCACTTGAACCAGGACATCATTTCTTATGAGCACATTTAGATGAAAAGATAACTGATTAAGATTCATATCAAAGTACACGAACCACACACTTAAGGCTGTGGATTATTCACATCCAGCAGCATGCTCCTTGAAGCACAAATGCACTATGACACAGTTTTCTCCCCTAAATCTTTTGTAGAGATCAACTGTTTAACAAGACGCTTCGAAAATATGTTCTGAACTCTATAGTTTTACTTACGTTTTGATGCACAAAGAAGTCTTATAAGAATGCTACACACAGTAAGTTCACCAGAGATATGAGTAGGAGTTTTCTGGTGAAGAAAAAAACATGTTGTGACCCAGACCAAAATGGCTATGAAAACAAGAATATATTCAGAGGTGTACTACATCTGCCTGTAGGACGATGAAATCAATTTCCCACATGGAGGGTTTAGATTACTGGACAACCCACACATATCAATGGCTCATGTTTCTACATGCAGAAGCTGCATCAGATGGACTCTACACTAATTTTGCATCTTTACTTTCTGAAACATTACAGCATCACTTGGACTGTGGAATGCTGATTAGGATCAGTATTGACAATTCAACCCCAAGACTGTAACAGTGTAACGGTATGAGTTGAGAATATCACGGAGAATTTGGGATAACTTTGGTTCCATGCAGAAAAGACATAACGTGGCAGTAGTAGCGTGCAAAATTAAGGCATATAGTTGCTCTGCTTCTGTGCAAAATGGCAACTGATGGCCCGGTGCTCTCTCTTCACAGTGCCACTTCATCCGCTCTTTGCTACCTCAGACGGTGTGGACACGCTGGGTGATCACCACGCGGTCCTGGCGAACTGGCGTCTGAATCATTTGAACAAACAATTTATGAGAAAAACACACAACCTTGAATTGGTTGATGCATATAATATATGTGAAGAGACTCACGCAGAGAATAATGTTGATACTCCCGCAAAGTAACACTGCCGAGAATACGCCCAAAAGTATCCACTCCACTGTGGTCACCTCATACCTATTAAATAATACACAGTCGAGTAGACATCATATCAAATTACAGATTTGATTACGTATATATGTTTTTTTCAAGACATCCATTTTATTCACATGGAAAAACATAGTGGTAGTCGTCTTACGAAATGAATTACCTAGCCAAGTTGATATAGGCAAGAAAGTAGAGCTGTGTCGCCAGGGTCAACATCGGTGGCACGTAGAAAGAGTAGTGCCTAGTATACAATAACAAGAAGAACAAATTTATCACTAGATAGAAAAGCAATAAATTGAGTTACTGAAGATACGAATGAGAGAGCAAAATGATACCTGTGCATAACAGGCGCACCAACAGGTCTCCTCATCATCAGGTGGGTAACAAGGTAAAAATGAGCCATCAAGATCACAAGAAGCGAGACAAAGTATGGCAAGTCCCAGAGGGGTGGTCGTCTTCCATTTGTCCGGACCGGATACAAAAGCATGGGCTATTGAGTCAACAGGTCTGCCATTTACCAGTGACATTTCGCTCCCGCGAGCCGAAAGACTAAAATTGATCACAAGAGAATAAACAAGACTCGTGAATACAAAGGGCTGCGTCAGCACACTTTTAGCCTGAACATACAATTGGAGGATCCAAAAGGTTGAGTAAGCATACTTTTCATTTGCACATACTATCAATTTGGCAATAATATCACATAGCTCCTCAATAGAGTTTAAACATGAGCATGTCATTAAAGTTATGAAACTGTGTTTGTACGCCATATACAAAAATAATAGTATCTCCTTTCTATTCAAACTATCTTCTTTTGTATTGTTTATGTGCATAGTTGAACTTGTATATTCCACTAATTTTATCTACCTTCCAGGGATTTCGTGTGGCCTTAACTTGCTTACTGCTGTAGCCCTACATGATGTCCCAGTGGTGATTGAATCAATAATGGCTAATAGATGGAATATGGAATGGGTGTGGAACAGGAAATGCCATCCAAGTATCTATAATTACTGAACTATATGTCTATATCCCTGTTGGCGGAAATTCGAAGTGGAACTTCCATTCCCAATATCAGTCAGTGCAAAATACAAAACTGGGACTAGATACTCCCCACCTTCTTATACTACTGTACAAATGCATTGCAGATCTGTCATTGAAGACACATAATAGTACATAAGTACAGTGTTATATTGTGGTAACGTTTTACACAACTGTTTCTTATGGAAATGTGGTATATTTCTTATCATATTTTTAAGTTTACAAGACCAAATAATATGCTAATATTTATAGCAATTTTATGTGCAGGGTGCTGCTCTAGCTCCCCCTACATGTTTTGCCAGGTCTGAAATCACCTTTTCCTAATGAAAAGGACCATGTAAATAAGAGTATACTTGAAGTGTTGTCAGTCTAGTCTAGTGATAAATGCAGCTTAGCTGGTCAAGTGGAAGGCCCGGTCCAATTTTACTCTTGGAATCACAAAAGGGCTATTTTATCTACATGAAGGATGCCATCAGCACATAATTCACCAATATATCAAGACTCCAAATATTCTTTTTAAACTGAAGAGTATCAATCTCAGATTAAATTGTTGTTGCACAGGGCATGCCTTATCTGGATTAGATTCTTAAGGCAAATGAGATGATTATATATGCTATTCTTGCAGCTCTGCTTGCATTTGGTCTATCGCTTCTACTATTGTTTTTAGTGCGAGCATGGGTTATGCATATATGTATATAGACTTCAGTCATTACCTTCTTGATCGCAGTACATCAAAGGCATCCAGCACAAAAAGTTATATGTCTTTAGAGACCAAGCTATTGCTTTTTAACATATTTGCGCTATACATCTTGTGCGATTTGCACCATGAGCATGCCCAATTTAAAATCTCTACCATAAGCATGTGTGTGAAAATATAAGAGGATTGCAGCTTAAAGCACAGTTTATATACAGATTCAGCAAACATGGGAAATACATAAGTTTCTATTTAGACATCACTACCAATAACATGTGAGCAAATAGAATAATGATGTTTGATCAAAAAATTAAGAGAGGACTTGAGTTTGCTTACCTTTGCAAGCTGCTCCGTAAATGTCTCCGGACCTAATATTCAAGGGAAAACACAAATTTAGTTACAGTTGCGCTGTAATGGTAATAATTCCTTAGAAGAACAAAAAGTTTAAATCTAGTTTTGGAGGAATTAAACAATTTGAAGACACACAACAGAATAAAATGCGAAAACAACTTAAAACCACGCAACCCATGATGCTGCTTTAAACTGGTTTGGTGTCCGCTCATGGCCACAATTGGAATTCTTCTGTCGAATGAACCGACTTTACAGATCACACGCAAAGGGTGAGCCACCCAACCAACCATCCATTGGCATGTACATGCTGGCTGAGGAGGCAGTGAGACACATGTTGGAGGCACGCCATGAAAGAAAAACTGAGCTCCATACACAGTAACGAGACACGATCTGGCCTAAATGGCAGTGGCGACTAGGATTTTGAATCAAGGTGGCCCACCTTATAGTTTTTTTGGACAACAAATGTGACATGCCAATGGACTAATTAATTTACCAATATAGCACAATAGAAATAGATCATTATGAGCTTACAAATATATTAAAATCCTCAATAAATCCTGAATTTTGCATCAATTATGATTGCACAATGTCACAATGGAGACATAAAAGCCTAATCGACCAATCAATCATCATTGGACAATGTCACAATGTATACAACAAACCCTAAAATGCAATCAATAAGAAATTGGGGAGTGGAATCTTTTATCTCCAAGGAGAATCTTACATCCACCAACCAGATGCAGCATCATATTTTTGTTACATATAAACTCCTACTGAACATTTTTTATGCTCCTGTTAATGTAATGCAGTGGTTGTAACAAAGTTCATACATCTAAACAACGCAAAAAACTATGGGGATCGCATGTGTTTGCCTGGAAGTTACACGCTATCGAAAGACAATTTAATACATGATGATGCCGAGAAGAAACAATCGAAGGAGCCGTGGCAGCATGGATCGGACGAGTGGTTGGGCCTGTGCCTGAATAGTTTTGGGCCAAACTGCTGTACACTAGTAAGAAAATCTGGGGAGATGGCCCAGATCTGGCGCCCTCCTATGGGCCAGATCTGTGCCGCGCCCCCAAACAGAAGGCCCGTGTGATGAACTGTACCGGGCCTGCAATCTCCCACGCGTGGCACGAATGGGGGTGTAGCCATGCCCCGAGATCACCGGAGAATTGCCAGAGTATGGTGGTGGTAGTACTTGTGGGTGGAGGAGCACGGAGCATACCTGTGACCCCGTCGAGTGCGGCTCCTCTCCTGGCATCGCTCCCGTTCCCGGCGGCACCGCGGCGGCGTGCTTGGTCCCCCCCGGCCGCCTGGACAAGGGCGCCAAGGGCTTCGTCGTTGAAGGCGGGCGGCTGCGGAGGTGGGTCCTGGGCGCCACCATGCGCAGCGGCGGCCTGGATGAGGGCTGAGATGAGGTTGACGTAACCGGGCGGGAACTGGGGAGGCGGGGCGCCATGGTTGCCGTTCGCGGCTGTTGCCGCGGCCGCGGCCTGGTGAGCGGCGAGATTGCCGGCGGGAAGATGAACCTGGTTGCCGTACACGGCGGCGTTCTCCTGCGCCTCCTGGAGGAAAGGGTTCCCATGGTTTTGCGCCATGTTCCGTGTCGGCGGAGATTTTGGGTACGCTCTCGCCGGAGGAGGGTGGGGGTTTACGGAATGGGGGGTTCACGCCGGTGACGTAAGACAGCAGCGAACTAATACTCCAAACTCCAAAGAAACCCCCACGAAAAAAGAGAAATACTCCAAAGGCCTGTATGTATATATATATATATATATATATATATATATATATATATATATATATATATATATATATATAAGTGTAAAGAAAGGAGCAAAGATCTTGTACCACCAGCAGGTTATCTCCTCCCACTAGTGGAGAAACGGCCTTTAGTCCCGGTTGGGAAGGGCATTTAGTCCCGGTTCACCAACCAGGACTAATAAATCGGGACTAAAGGCCCCCATCCTTTAGTCTCGGTTGGCCACGACCCGGGACTAAAGTCCCTCCACGTAGCTGCGAGCGCGCGCCGGGGGCTGGAGGACCTTTAGTCCCGGTTGGTGACACCAACCGGGACTAAATCCCTGCCACGTGGCCGCGGGGGCTGGGGACCTTTAGTCCCGGTTGATGACACCAACCACGACTAAAGATTTAGGGGTTTAGGATTTATTGTTTATTTTTTCTTTTCATTTTGTGTTTTCCATTTAATTCTTTTTCATTTCAAACATATTTTACGCTACTACATACTGTACACGTTATGCATATATAATAGAATTTCTCGTAGAACCAATCATATATCATAGAATTTCTCGTACGACCATGCATACACATATATATATACACTTTGGTATATACAGTTTCTCCTACAACTTGCAGATCATTACATGCAGGCATTAGGTGAAATGATATTCTCCGTCGGGAGATATGACCTTCTGAAGCAAAAATCCCGCCATTTCCTCTTGAAGTGCTCGTATGCGGTCCGTTGGTAGGAGCTGATCCCGCATCTCTTGCATCTTTAAAGAAGGAGATCAATATGAATATATTAGTTATGTGTATATATATTAGATAATGATAAAAAGAATTGTGAATAGTGTTTACGTACCCAAAGATTTCTTGCATCTCTGCTCCTTTCGTTGATAATAATGCGAATGTTCTCGCAAACGTAGTATGCACATAAATTATTCCCCGGTGCCTGCCTCAAGCACTTTACGAGAATAGAATTCAATCAGATAATAATCAAGCATGATAATGGTATTGAAATTAGAATTAAAGAGATGCGTGAACGTAGCTAGCTAGCTAGTACTACTTAATTACCCTTGGTCGCCACCATTTCAGACTTGGTTTCCATGAACCGACAACTTCTTTGATGAACTTTTTCCAAACCCTGCCCGGCAAAGAAAATAAATAAAGGAGTTATTAATTACTTGATATCAGGAAATGAACTAAAGAGGCCGACATAGTGCGATAATGATTGAAATTACGTGTCGAGCATCAACTTCAGATTGTAGTATTCTTTAGGGTCTCTAGTTAGTGAGTCCAGTACTTCAACTTTTCCCTCGTCAACTCTAATGATTAGCAGGATCCAGTGGAAACTGCGCACACGTTTGTATAAGCGGGCATGCATAACTCATCAACTACACTTAACATCGAGTAAGCAAAATAGAATTTGTAGTACAAGACAGTAACACTCACTTGAAGTTGTAAGGAAATACTATCTCTGGTCTGGCATTTAGTTCCTTCAAAAACATTAGCAAGTTGGCATCTGTGTCTTTGGGTTCTCCTTTTAACACTTTTTCATAAATGGTATTTGGGTCAATGAACCCAATGCCATAGACTCCATCTCTTTTCATTTCAGAAATCTTCATTCTGCATAATACCACACAAAAGAATATAGTGAGGATAATTACAGGCAATGAACGAGCTGAGCTAGAGACTTAAATTACAGAAAGAAATCACTTACAGACAATAGCAACTGACGAGAGATTTGTCCAGTGCGTCTTGATTGTATAACTGAAAAAGTTCTGGCAAGTCAATCCACACATCTTTTCCATGGAAGTAATGCTCTGGCTTGACTTTCACCATGAGGCTCTCTCACCCGACCTTTACTTCTCTCAGGTACCAGTCATGCAATATGCGCATCTGCGTTGGTAGAAGCTCGACCTCCTCAGGCCTGACCAGAGGGTTCCCGGGGACGTATTTCCATGCTAGATCCTTCTCATCAATATTCGTGGGAAGATCCTCGATGCCTAGGAGTTGTTCAACAGTGACACCGGCCTCTCTAACCATCTGTCTAGCAGCGTCGGTTATTACCGGCTTATCGGTGGTACTCACCTTGAGCGGGGGGATCGATTGCACTGCCTGTTCTCCCAGCTGGGGAACAGTTTTCCCGCTTTTATTACTACCTGTTGTAAGGCTCGACTCCTTATATTTTTGTGCATGATATGACTTCTTAATAGAGAGCTCATAGTCTGAATCACTTTTCTCCACAGCCGGTTTAGCAAGATCCACAAAGTGTTGTATGACTTTCTCAGGTATTTTCTCCTTCGGCGGCGGGGGCGGTTTCGGTGCAAAATGGGCCTTCACTTCGGCATCCACGACCCGTTTGTTTTCCTCCTCAGTCATCTCGTAAGCTAACTTCTTTTTGGCAGGAGGCTCGGGTTTCTTGTTTGGTGCTCTCTTCCGCTTGGGAGTTCGCTGACGCTGCAGAGTTCGATATTGCGAACTCGCGCTGGGCTCCGTCTCGGGGTGGGCTGGAGTCGGCTGATGCGGCGGATTTGGAGGAGGAGTCGGCTGACGCGGCGGACTTGGAGGAGGAGTCGGCTGACGCGGCGGACTTGGAGGAGGAGTCGGTGCCCTTGGCGTCGAGTTTGGAAAGACGATGCAATCCTTTCTCCATACAATGATACCACGTATGGCTTCTCCCAGTGTCTGCTCCCCTTGACCTCCAGGAAAGTCAAGCCGTAGTGAGTCATATGCCGACAGAACTTCATCCACCCCGACACGAGCATAGCCAGGTGGAATCGGATTGCCGTGGAAGGTTGCTTCAGGGGGATTTGGTAAAGCATAGCCGTCCGCCACCTTCATGGATATGTTCTTCACTTCATGTGTAGCTCACAACTTGTCGTCTCTTCGATATCATCCACGGGGTAGCGAGCCAGCAGTGCATCATCGGCTGGGACCCCCGTGGAACCCACGCTGCTTTTCGGCATAGATGGGACGGTGCAATCCAATGCGGGATCTGCTTGCTGCTGCCACTGAGACGCCCTTTCCAGACTAAGTGTGTCGATCTGCTCCTGCTGCCACATGAAAGCGCGTTCCAACTCCGCGTGCTTTGATTCCATCTGTTCAAGCCGGTCTGCATCCTGCTTCTTCTTGTCTTCCTCCTTCTTCTTCTTTCTCGCACGGCTTCTGTAACTGACGTTCCAGTCCGCAAACCCCTCAACCCACGGAACAACGCCTTTGCCTCGTGTTCGTCCCGGGTGTTCAGGATTCCCGAGGGCGCGTGTAAGCTCGTCGTTCTCTCTCTCGGGCTGGAACGCCCCCGTTCGAGCCGCTTCTATTGCACCAAGTAAAGCGTCCGAGGCTTCTTTAAGACTTGCCTGCACCATAATCTCCCCTGTCTTTGGGTCCAACTTTCCCCCATGCGCATAAAACCAAGTCCTGCACCTGTCGGGCCAACCCAATGTTGCTGGAGTGACCCCTGCAGCAATCATCTTTTCCTCAGATTCATCCCACTTAGGCCGGCCAGTCTTGTAGCCACCTGGCCCCAAAACATGGTGAAGCTGTTTCTTCTCAGCATTGATCTTGTTTATCCTCGACCGTTCCTTAGCTGCTTCCGATTCCTTGAACTCCACAAATAAGTCCCAGTGATCTTTTGCCTTCTCCAGTGCTCCAGTGAATTCTGGAGTCTGCTTTCCTGCTTCGACGTAGCAGGCCCATAATCTTTTCTTGTGGTTGCGGAATTGTGTGGCCATCTTCTGAAGAGCACTCTTCTTGACTTTCTCCCATTCTGCATCTGTTAAATGCTCTGGTAGGGTGAAATGTGACATGAGCGTTTCCCAAAGCAGATATTTTGCTCTTTCGTCGACAAAACTAACTTCTCGATCTCCCTTTGGCTTATTCCATTCTTGAACGGAGATCGGGATTTGGTCCCTGACAATAACTCCGCACTGATGAGTAAATTTGTCCGCATTCTTTTTAGGAGCAAGCGGTTCGCCATTTGGTTTGATCTCATCGATGTTGTATTTTATGCCAGGCGGCAACTTTTTGGCCAGGCCTCGTACTGCCCTGCTTGTAGAAGATTTGCTCGATCCGGAGGGCTAAAAGAAGAAAGATTTGTTAATATATATATATATATACAAATCAATTAATACATGTAATGATCACCAGAGGCCTTATATATACCTCGCCGGTCTTTGTTAATTGAAGATCATTTCCTTCGTCATCATTGTTTGTGTGCCCTTCGTCTGTTGGTTCTTCCTCAAATATTCCCTCACCGGCGTCGTTCAGATATTGTGAGCCGTCATCTTCAGGTTCACTCTCTGGGTTTCAGATCATATCGAACATGATATGCTCTTGATCATGGTGGTCTCTGCAGCTAGTGTCCATAGCTTAACTAATCTAGAAGAAAGATAAAACAATTTAGTATTCAAATTAGAATGCATCTCGAATAATATCACTAATACATCTCGAGTAATCCAGTTAATGCATCATCGAATATTATCGAATATAATCTCGAATACATCTCGAATATTATCACGAATACATCTCGAATATTATCACTAATACATCTCGAATATTATCTCGAATACATCTCGAATATTATCACTAATGCATCATCGAATATTATCGAATCTAATCTCGAATACATCTCGAGTATTATCACTAATACATCTCGAATATTATCATATAACATCACTAGCTAATACAGATCGAATACTATCGAATAATCCAGTTGACTCGCGGTTCCTGAGGCGCGGGCGGTGGACACCCAAAGAGAAGGAACCATCACAGGATCATAGCTCGGGTGAGATCCCTGAAGAACCTGCCAGGTATTGGAGAACCTGACGTCCAATGCAACCATGTAGCGACAGACGTGCTCGTCCTCCTCCCTGACACGGCGACGTACCACCTCCTCGGGGGCCGGCTGCCTCCGCACCGATAGTGGCCCACGCGACCGCCACCAAAGAAGCTCCGGGTCGACGATGGGAGCCCGGTTCCTCACCAAGCTGCGCACCCCGGAAGGTAGCACCTCCCAGTGCCAGCCCGGCGGAGCCCAGTCCCGGACATGGCGCCTCTCAAGCAGGTTGTCGCTACCGAGTCGATGATGAGGATGCGGGCCGGGCATCGTCGACGCCAAAAATGTTTCTATGCAAATTTAACATTTTTTAAATGCTTGATTATGATTTTTGTAATTCTTGTTCACTTGATTTTGCAAATACATGACAAACTTTTGCAAATACAACATTAAGATATTAACATTTTCCAAATAAGATATTAACATGTTTTTGATCAATATTTTTAAGATACAACATTAAAATATTTTTAATACATGGTCAACTTTTTTCTATGCAACTTTTTTCTATGCAAATTCCACCATTCATCTACATACATACATACATACATTGTATACATACATACATATACTAAGCATCTACAACATCTAGTGAAAAAAAAACAATCTATGAAAAAAAAGATGAACAAAATTAAGGAGGGAGAGGGTCACCGGCCGGGATCGTCGGGGCGGAGGGAGGCGGGGAGGACGCCGGAGACGGAGGAGCGGCGCCGGAGACGGAGGAGCGGCGCCGGCGCGGGCTCGGGCCGCGGTGGCTTGTGGAGGAGCGGTCGTCGATCGCGAGGTGGGCGCGCGCGGAGGAGCGGCGGCGGCGGGCAGCGTGGCGGCGCCGGCGCGGGCTCGGGCGGTGCTTGGGAGCAGAGCGGCCGGACGGCGACGTCGAGGTGCGGCAGCCTGGCGGCGTCGTGGTCTTCGGCGCCGTCGGGGGAAACTAGATGGCTTTTGGAAAATTTCGTAAGTGCCGCTTATATACAGAGACCTTTAGTCCCGGTTGGTGGCACCAACCGGGACTAAAGGCCCCCCTTTAGTCCCGGTGCAAGCCACCAACCGGGACTAAAGGTGAATTTCGCCAGACCGTGCGGCGGGAAGCCCAGGCCTTTAGTCCCGGTTGGTGGCTCCAACCGGGACTAAAGGGTTGGTCCTGGCGTGGTGGAAGTTTAGTCCCACCTCGCCAAGCAAGAGGCACTCGCACCTGTTTATAAGCCCCGCTGCGATAGCCGTCTCGAGCTCCTCTCTAAAGTAGGCAGTACATGCCTAACGTTCGCCCTGCCCTGTGGGCCCTGCTTGCCCTGCGGGCCTGCATCCTGGCCCATATATAGTTGGGTTTCTAGTCGTATGCAGGCCGTGGTGGTCTAGTAGGCGGGCATTTTTTTCTTTTTTGCATATGTTATGTCAACTTTTTAGTCCCGGTTGGTGGATCCAACCGGGACTAAAGGTCTTTTCCAGTTTTTTTTTGTTTTTTGCTTTATTTTTTTTCTTTTGTTTCTACTTACAGCCAAATATTTAGAGTTTTTGAGTGAATCTTTTTGTTTTAGGTCACAAAAATTATAAACTTTCTGTTAGTGCCAGTAGTTTTCAAATTTGAATAGTTTAAATTTGAATTCTTTGAAATTTGTGTGAATCACTAGTTTGTGAATAACTTTACTTTAAAAATAGATTTTTGAGTGATTCTTTTTCCTGCTGTTTAATATTAGTGTGTTTTATCAGTATGTTCAATTTGGTAATTTTTAGGTTATTTAAATAGGTGTTTTAATCAAAAACAGATTCTGTTTAGCTCTTTTAGTTTTATAGCTCAAAAAAATCATTAAATGCATGAAAAATAGCGAATGAAGTCAGAAAGGGTTGAAAATTTATGATGTGGCTTTGAATGGTGCATGTTGAATGCACAAAAAGTCTGGAGTTAAAATAAGTTTAAAAAAATGAAATGCCTTTGTAACAGATGAGTTTTCGTCCGAAACCCTGATACTTCGAAAGAGATTGTCCAGTTTGTACACGAAGTGCATCCAGTTTTTCCCATAACCCTCTCAACTTTTTAGCACATGCTATGTGGGTGAAATGATGATACCATGCCAAGTTTCAACCTTTTCAGAGTTCATTTGTAGTGCTTTTCAATTTCAGGGTCATTTAGCTCAAAAAATCAATAAATGCATGAAAAATAGCAAATGAAGTCAGAAAGGGTTGAAAATTGATGACGTGGCTTTGAATGGTGCATATTGAACGCACAAAAAGTCTGGAGTTAAAATAAGTTTTGAAAAATAAAATGCCTTTGTAACAGATGAGTTTTCGTCCGAAACACTGATACTTCGAAAGAGATTGTCCAGTTTGTACACGAAGTGCGTCTAGTTTTTGCCGTAACCCTCTCAACTTTTTCGCACATGCTATGTGGGTGAAATGATGATACCATGCCAAGTTTCAACCTTTTCAGAGTTCATTTGTAGTGCTTTTCAATTTCAGGGTCATTTAGCTCAAAAAAATCAATAAATGCATGAAAAATAGCGTTCCTTCGCGTTTCAAATGCCAAAACACATATATATACCCTAACTATTACAAAGATTCCCTCCGGTTTTTCCGAAGTGGGACTTTCCAGATAAGTCCGGAAACTCACTAGAGAAGAAAGTGATGACGATGAAGCCGGTCATATCCCAGAGTGGGATATTATGGTATAAAACTTTTTCTTCGCGTGTGTCCCTTTGCGCGGTAACCATGGACAATCTTCATCATTTAACAGGATGTTAGCTTGGGTCAGTCTTCACTGTGAAGGGAGCAATTTCATGAAACTTTTCATAATCTTCTGACATGTCTGTCTTGTCGTCCACTCCCACGATGTTTCTTTTCCCTGAAAGAACTATGTGGCGCTTTGGCTCATCGTATGATGTATTCGCTTCCTTATCTTTTCTTTTTCTCGGCTTGGTAGACATGTCCTTCACATAGAAAACCTGCGCCACATCATTGGCTAGGACGAATGGTTCGTCTGTGTACCCAAGATTGTTGAGATCCACTGTTGTCATTCCGTACCGCGGGTCTTCCTTTACCCTGCCTCCAGTCGGATTGACCCATTTGCACCGAAACAAAGGGACCTTCAAATCACGTGCATAGTCAAGTTCCCATATCTCCTCTATGTAACCATAATATGTGTCCTTTGGCCTATTGGTGTTTGCTGCATCAAAGCGGACACCACTGTTTTGGTTGGTGCTCTTTTTATCTTGGGCGATCGTGTAAAATGTATTCTCATTTATGTCGTACCCTTTGAAAGTCGATATAGTCGAAGATGGTGACTTGGCCAGCAAGTATAGCTCATCTCCAACAGTGTCGTCATGCATGAGACGTGTTTGCAACCAACCGCCGAATGACGCCATGTGTGTACGTTTGATCCAGGGCTCAGACTGCTCCGGGTTCTTGGAGCGTACACTGTCCAGGGGTTCCTCGATATATGGAGCCACCAAGCTGGAATTTTGTAGAACTGTGTAGTGTGCTTGCGCCCAAGAATGCCCGTCCATACATATTACTGAATCCTTTCCTAGTGTGCCTTTTCCACCCAGTCTGCCCTCATGCCGCGATTCGGGAACACCAATCGGCTTAAGGTCAGGAATAAAGTCAACACCAAACTCAATGACCTCCTCTGTTTCATGGCCCTTGGAGATGCTTCCTTCTGGCCTAGCACGGTTATGAACATATTTCTTTAAGACTCCCGTGAACCTCTCAAAGGGGAACATATTGTGTAGAAATACAGGACCCAGAATGGCAATCTCGTCGACTAGGTGAACTAGGACGTGCGTCATGATATTGAAGAAGGATGGTGGGAACACCAACTCGAAACTGGCAAGACATTGCACCAAATCATTCTGTAACCTTGGTAGGATTTCTGGATCGATTACCTTCTGCGAGATTGCATTGAGGAATGCACATAGCTTCACAATGGATAATCGAACGTTGTCCGGTAGAAGCCCCCTCAATGCAACCGGAAGCAATTGCGTCATAATCACGTGGCAGTCATGAGACTTTAGGTTCTGGAACTTTTTCTCTGCCATATTTATTATTCCCTTTATATTCGACGAGAAGCCAGACGGGACCTTCATACTGAGCAGGCATTCAAAGAAGATTTCCTTCTCTTCTTTGGTAAGAGCGTAGCTGACAGGACCTTGATACTGCTTTGGATGCATGCCGTCTTTTTCGTGCATACGTTGCTGGTCCTCCCGTGCCTTCGGTGTATCTTTTGTCTTCCCATACACGCCCAAGAAGCCTAGCAGGTCCACGCAAAGGTTCTTCGTCACGTGCATCACGTCGATTGCAGAGCGGACCTCTAGGTCTTTCCAATAGGGTAGGTCCCAAAATATAGATTTCTTCTTCCACATGGGTGCGTGTCCGTCAGCGTCATTCAGAACAGATTGTCCGCCAGGACCCTTTCCAAAGATTACTTTTAAATCCTTGACCATATCAAGTATATCATCACCAGTACGGTGGCGAGGCTTCTTCCGGTGATCTGCCTCACCTTTGAAATACTTGCCTTTCTTTCTTAAGAGATGCTTGATTGGAAGAAATCGACGATGTCCCAGGTACACATTCTTCTTACATTTATCCAAATATATACTTTCGGTCTCATCTAAACAATGCGTGCATGCATGGTATCCCTTGTTTGTCTGTCCTGAAAGGTTACTAAGAGCAGGCCAATCATTGATGGTTACAAACAGCAACGCTCGTAGGTCAAATTCCTGCTGTTTGTGCTCATCCCACACACGTACACCTTTTATGTCCCACAGCTGTAAAAGTTCTTCAACTAATGGCCTTAGGTACACATCAATGTCGTTGCCGGGTTGCTTGGGGCCTTGGATGAGCACTGGCATCATAATGAACTTCTGCTTCATGCACAACCAAGGAGGAAGGTTATAGATACATAGAGTCACAGGCCAGGTGCTATGATTGCTGCTCTGCTCCCCAAAAGGATTAATGCCATCTGCACTTAAACCAAACCATACGTTCCTTGCATCATCTGCAAAGTCCCGCCACTTTCTCTCGATTTTTCTCCACTGCGACCCGTCAGCGGGTACTCTCAACTTCCCGTCTTTCTTACGGTCTTCTTTGTGCCATCGCATCAACTTGGCATGCTCTTTGTTTTGGAACAAACGTTTCAACCGTGGTATTATAGGAGCATACCACATCACCTTGGTAGGAATCCTCTTCCCGGGGCGCTCGCCCTCAACATCATCACCAGGGTCATCGCGACTGATCTTATAGTGCAATGCACCGCATACCGGGCATGCATTCAGATTCTCGTACTCCTCACCGCGGTAGAGGATGCAGTCATTAGGGCATGCATGTATCTTCTGCACCTCTAATCCTAGAGGGCAGACAACCTTCTTTGCTTTGTACGTACTGTCGGGCAATTCGTTGTCCTTTGGAAGCATCTTCTTTAACATTTTCAGCAACTTTTCAAATCCCTTGTCAGCTACACCATTCTCTGCCTTCCATTGCAGCAATTCTAGTGTGGTACCCAGCTTTTTCTTATCATCTTCGCAATTTGGGTACAACAATTTTTTGTGATCCTCTAACATGCGCTGCAACTTCAACTTCTCCTTTTCACTTTCGCAGTTTCTCTTTGCATCAGCAATGGCCCGACCAAGATCATCGGCGGGCTCATCCGATGCCTCTTCTTCAGCTTCTTCTTCTTCATTCTTTTCCCCCATTGTAGTACCATCGTATTCAGGGAACCCAGCATAGTTGTCATCATCCTCTCCTTCTTCATTCTCTTCCATTAGAACCCCTCTTTCTCCGTGCTTGGTCCAACAGTTATATCCGGACATGAAACCGGACGTAAACAGGTGGACGTGAATAACTTTTGAGCTAGAGTAATTCCTATCATTCTTACAGACACCACATGGACAACACATAAAACCATTCCGCTTGTTTGCCTCAGCCACACGCAGAAAACTATGCACGCCATTAATGAACTGGGGAGAGCGTCGGTCATCGTACATCCATTGCCGACTCATCTTCATTACACAACACCGAAAAGACCAAATTAATACAAGTTCATACATAAAGTTCATACACACTTATTCTCATAAAACAACATAAAACTATCTAGCTAAAGCATTTAAATGCAACAACAAATGCGATCAAAATCGCAACTAAGGTAATAATTGATCCAACAGCATAATGATACCAAGCCTCTTTATTAACGGCATAGTTTCTAATCTTTCTAATCTTCAAGCGCATTGCATCCATCTTGATCTTGTGATCATCGACGACATCGGCAACATACAACTCCAATTTCATCTTCTCTTCTTCAATTCTTTTCAATTTTTCTTTCAAATACTCGTTTTCTTTTTCAACTAAATTTAACTTCTCGACAAGAGGGTCGGTTGCAATTTCCGGTTCACATACCTCCTAGATAAAAATATCTATGTCAACTTGACGGGCATAATTGTCATAAACGCGAAATGCAACAAATAGTTATAAAAGAGAATATATATACCACATCCGAATCATAAACCGGACGAGGGCCGACGGGGACGGATATCAAAGTCATGGCACTATGTATAACAAACAATCATACATGTAAGAAAATTATACAATTAACTATCTAAATCATACAAATAAGATTTTTTTTATAAAAAGGATAAGAACAAGAGGCTCACCAAGGTGGTGCCGGCGACGGGACGGTGCGGGCGATCGAAGGTGGTTAGGACGGGGACGGGAAGGCACTAGGTAAACCACACCTACACATATGCAAACTAAGAAGTTAATTTGAGCTCAAATTGCATATAAATCAAATAAACTCCCACATAATTACTCCCAAACTAGAACCCACAAATCACTATACTTATAGAGCATTGCACGAGCTAATCTAGCAATGAGAGATGAAAGGACAAAGTTGCTAACCTTTGTGAACACTTGGATAGATGGGGTGCCTTCAAATCTTGACAAATCTTTGGCAAAAATGGAGGATGAGCTTAAGAGCAAGGGGAAGAATAGAGGAGAGAAAGGGGAAAACAGAGAGAATGGGCTCGGGCTGGACGAAGGGTTTATATAGGGACGTCTTTAGTCCCGGTTGGTTATACAAACCGGGACTAAAGGTCCACCTCTAGTCCCGGTTTGTGATACAAACCGGGACTAAAGGGGCTCGTGGGGGCCCCAGCCTGACACCAGCCTGCCACCACCCCTTTAGGCCCGGTTTGTATCACAAACCGGGACTAAAGGTACACCTCTAGTCCCGGTTTGTGATACAAACCGGGACTAAAGGGGCTCGTGGGGGCCCCAGCCTGACACCAGCCTGCCACCACACCTTTAGTCCCGGTTTGTATCACAAACCGGGACTATAGGTAGAAAATGAACCAGGACTAATGATGCCCGTGCCCCTGACCACTCCTAGCCGTTGGAACCAGGACTAATGGTCACATTAGTCCCGGGCCGTAATCAAACCGGGACTAAAGGGCCGGACGAAAGGTCTGTTTTCTACTAGTGTCCCTCCCACAACACAGCCTTGGCCATACGGACACCAAACCTATTTTTACTACCTAGATTTATTTTCGTTACGAAAAAGGAAAACAAAAATCTGAAAGAGTTTCGTTGATGTCTCCACACGAGAAATTATTTAAGTCGCCATAACATTTGACGACAGGTCCTAGGCAATGTACCGCGGTTCACCCACTAGTAGAAAATAGAGCATTAGTAACGGTAGTGGAGTTCGTGCGGTTTGCGTAAGGAGAGGCGACTAAACCGGCGATTTCGTTTCCTCCGAACCCTTCTCTCTACCCTCGTGGTGGCCTTGGGCTGCCGGAGGTGGGGGGAGGGGGGGGAGGGGGACGGCTCGCCTGATGGATCTGTGTATAGGAAGGCGGTTGTGACCAAGCATACGAGGCGGTTATTTGTCCTAAACGAAGCACCGAGGGGGTTACAATTACGAAACCGCTTCAAGGATATAGTAGAGGCAGTTGTTAAATGGTAGCACCTCTAGTTTCTCACTATCGTCGGCGGTTTCGCTCCAGGACCGCCTACGTGATTTGAGTACATTGTGGCGCCACCTTTTCTTCCCTGGTCTACGTTCTCAAGGCATCGATCCCTTCATTTATCCCCCTTATCTGATCCATGACATTCGAATGGTGCTCATACGACAGCATAGTGGCACCCCCGCCCAACCACGGCGGCGTGGTGGCACACCTACCCAACCGACGAGAAGTGGTGGCAGATTCGACCACGCCATCGACCAAGATCTCCAGCATGGACCACCGGCCGTAGATCCAGTGGGCAGTGCTGCGTCGTCGCCCGATGCGGCTCAGCTTGAGTGGAATGGCACCACCGCCCACCTCCAACGACTCCTCCCCTGGAGAACTCCGTCATGGTGAGCTCCCATGCCCCCCCTGCAACTTATGTATAATTCTGAGCGGACTGGCAATCCGTAATCTTGACAGAAAGACATCGATTTGCTAGAAGCGTCGAGTTCATCTTTATAGATATGGTCACTGTGACTTACATAGTTAGAAATGGACCAATTAGACTAGTCTAGCTAGTTGCAGCGACGGCGACGGCGACGCTTTCCTTCCCCGTCAGCTGGGGATGCGGACGGCAGTCCGCGCGGGCGCATGAGCTTTGCTTTGCTCGTCGTCCCAGGATGGACATGCGTCACCGGCGAGGGGCGCGGCAAGGGCGGGAGCGCTGTCCCAAATCCACCACTCCATTTTCGTCTCCTGCTGCGCGAGCTCGTCCATTGTTTTGTCCCTAAAATTCCACAAAGCCTCGTAGGGATCCGCTGGCTTCTCCACTTCCTTGTCAACTCCAAAACTGATGATGAGCAGGTGCTCCTTTTGCTTCGCCATTGTAGAGGAATGGGGGATTTGCAGGCTACGGTGAAGCGATGTATAACAGAGAGGGAGGCGCCAACGACCTTTTATGGCCCAGAGCCAGCGTCCCCTACATTGGCGGGGCGCAACCACAAAGGGCTCGCGGCCCGGTGGTGCGAGAAAGTTAAAGTTGCTTTGGAGGCGAAGAAAACACCCATCACATGCTTCAGTTCCTCCCTTTTCATTAATTTTAGAAGGTTATGTACAGGGGGTTGTAGATAAAAAAACAAAGCAGTAAGGCCTATCCAATGCGAGTTTTCTAACATTGCTAACCATACAAAGCAAAATAAAATAGAGCATTAATGGCTATCCAATTTTTATAAAAAAACAGAGCATTATGATAATACCCATCACAATCTTCTTCTAAAGAGCATTAGCAAGAATTGTGGCAAGTAATATATTTGTGTCTAATACTTTGATGAAAATTAGATAACAAGTATTCTTTTGAATCAGATACTCGTTTTTGTTGCACCGCACAAAATAAGATCACCAAAGGATCCCATTCAACTTGCTAATATTCCATGTAAGGATCAGGAGCAAAGCGAAGTAGTCGCACGACGAGCTATTTTAGTTGCACTGCACAACAGAAGATCGCGACAGGGTTCCGCAAAAAAGAGAGGAGAAGCACGACTATCATGGTGGAGCCTACAGTACTCTCATCCATGAGGTCCCATGCGTAAGTTGTTAATATGTTTAGTTGCAATTTCTTACATAGTACATCCTTATACAAATATATGTTTCATTACATGTTTGATATAATGTCGTCGTCTTTCCCTAGAATCTAAGAAGATGAGGGGTGTGTTTGCACGCTTGACCACGAATCAAAGAATGGATATCAATCCAAAGAGTTGACGGACACGACACTATTCTCCTCGTTGGTACTCACAACAGGATACCATTCCCAATAGGTTTATTTGCACTCCATAGCATAATCCCCTAGACACATAGTACTTTTACGCTTTGTAGCATATTCCACAAGACACATTGTACTTTTTCTCTTGGTAGCAAATGTTCCCCCTAGACACATTGTACATCTCCACTTTGAAGCATATTTAAGACATTTCAACATATATGTATGTATTTGTATAATGCAATGCAATTATGAGAGGACTGTTGTTAGGACCTAGAGTATATCGATCAAAGGGGGGTGAATGGGAGATTCAAAAATTTCTTACGAAACTTTGAATCGAACCCAAACACTGCAGCGGAATAAATTGAGTAGATCAAGCACCGAAGGTAAATAGACAGAACTGGACGAAAGATAAGGTAGGGAGAGGACTAAGCAAATCTTTCGAGGAAAGATAATGTGATCATCCGAGAATAGTAACTCGCAATTTTTACTATGACAATGGTAACACAATAAGCTAGCAGACAGAATAGCATGAGAGAATGAACGACAACAATCATGAATTAAGATGCTAATGAACGAATGAGAGAATAAATAATAATAAAATCAGAGTGAGATACAGACAACGAATGGAAGTACGAACGAGTGAATAGCATATAGACCATATATGATAACACTAATGTAAACCTGCTACAGATATAGATGCATGATCATGATAACTATCGAACCACTGAGCACTAAAGATAAACAACCCAAAGTATGGCGGTAAAGTAGAATGAACCAGTGGTGCTCGATGGTGACAAAAGAATTTGGTAGACCAGTTCGCCCTTCTGCAAAAGGACTATGTCTGGTTGGAGGGACTTGTGATCGAACACAGGAGCAAACCTCTCTCCGTCCTATTCTCCTTCAAGCAGAAGCTGATCTGACTTCGGTTGATTTCACTCGTGGTAGATACTTGTCGGCGATCTTCAAACCTTTGACAGACTTCTTTGCGAACCACAATTACTCTTGGTTGCTGAAGACTTTGCTTGGTGAAGACAATTACTCTTCGACACTCAAGCCGACACCTATCCGTCTAGAGAGTGTGCAGCTCTCAAGAGTAATAGGTACAAGAACTCTAACTCGGATCTACTGTGATGCTCAACCACTGTCTAAGTTTTGGCTCTTGATTTTCTCTCGGTGGATCATAAACTCAAATCTCTCGAGAGGGGATGCTCAATCAATCTTCTCAGAATCTTAAGCGGAGCAGCCAACGATCAACGTTGGAGCGGGGTGGCTATTTATAGCCGCAGCCTTCCCTGAAGGGAAATGACCAAATTGGACACGTGGCTCAGCCAATGGCCAAACGACACGTTTCCAACGGGCGGATTTTGAGCACAACGGTAACACTCCTTGCGGAGCAAGTAATGCTAACTCCTTGGTCCGAAAGATATCTCCTGCAGCATCGAAGAACATCGTCTTCTGCTGACAGGTAATCATTCAGAGCACAAAGATATTTCTCTCAGACTTTCATAGGTTTCGGCTAAGCATCACAGCGGACCTAAGCTTCATGAACCTATACCCCTCTTAATAGTACGGTGGTCCTATGACTCAAGTAAGGGAAAGAAGAACAACGAAATGAATGCTACGTCTCCACTTTGCCTTCAATCTTCTCGACTACAGTCATTTTCCTCGGACACACCGAATGAAAATTGCTTTGCGTTAGCAATACTTTAAGGCGTCAATTTCTTCACACAATCTTCTCGTTATCATTTATCCTAGAAATGAATCTCTTTCTTTTATGTAATGCAGATAATCTTTGGTGAAGTTCTTCGAACTTCAGGACCGAACATAACATCCTTCTCGGAATTCCATGGACTATTTGTCTCTGTGCGCACTAGCAAACAAATCAGTCCATGTCTGTTTTTGTCAATAATCTCCAAAACACAAGGGGGCAAGATATTGCACCAACAACTGTGCATGTCCGTTATGAGAAGGTTCTGATTGTGTACTGTGAATGCTGCTGAAATGTATTTATAAATTGAAACCCAACAATAAAAAGGAAAATTCTGGCGGTTCTGCTATAGCAACCTCCTATAATGTAATCACATTTGAGGCGGTTGCAAATGAAGAGCTGCCTTTGTCCATCTCAGCATTGGAGGCGGTTTGTGGAAGCAAACCGCCTACGGTGGAAATCCAGTGCAAGCAGTTTCTGAAACCGCGTGGGTTGTTCTGTGTGTTAGCGACACATGCTTTGAGACGGATCACGCAACCGTTGCCGTCCCATGTATCAAAACCGCCCGCAAAGATCGATTCAGTACTAGTGCTCTACCCTACTCTCCGATGAGACTGTGGGTCCTCTCTCACTTCGTTTGTACTCCCTCTTTCCATCTATATAGGGCCTAATGCGTTTTTCAAGACTAACTTTGACCACATGTTAGAGCAATAATATATGACATGCAAGTTACACAAAGCATACCGTCAAATTCGTATGTGAGAGGAGCTTCCAATGATATAATTTTCACATTATACATCTTATATACTATTAATCTTGTCAATAGTCAAAGGCAATCTCAAAAAATACATTAGGCCCTATATATATATATGGAAGGAGGGAGTACATCAAAATATTTTACTACCTACATTTATTTCTGTTACTAAAAACAAAAAGAAAAACCAGAAAGAGTTCGGTTGATGACGACACATCCTAGGCAATATGCGCCAGCTCGTCTACCCTACTCTCCAGCGAGACCGTTGACTTCCTCTCCCTTGTCTGTTGCTCTAGCGATGAGGACCACGGGGTTTCGATCCGGTGATGGTAAGGATAGGAATAAATTTATGCTTTGTCTTTGATTGGCGGTGACAAGATGATGGTGTCATCATCAGCGTGGAATAAGGTCTCTCGGACACGACCTCGTTTTGCTGGTGCTTCTTCGTATCATTGGGAGGCATTTTGAAGATGGTGTGTCCATATAGGTTTGGTTCTTCGGGTATGACTTTATCTTTTGTGGGTTTGTTTGGTCTCGCTATCCTGCGGAGTGGACAATGTGGTTTTGCATTTTGATTCTCCAGCTCTCATTCCTACCGACTAAGGCTGGCTAGCCTCAGCCTCGTCGAGAAGAGTGTGAGATTTGATCTCCCCGATTCTGTCTGGCCGGATTTGGGACGTTCTACATGCCCTCTTGACTGTTTTCTTCTCTATGGCGACAATTTCTATGTAGATTGCAGTCGTCGGCGTCTTGTGATCTACATCGATGACCTTCCAAAGCTGGTTCAAGCTACCATTTAAACAAGTTTACTCTGATGCAAAGGCTAAAAGGCAGCAATAGACTTTTATCATGACGCGCCGTTTGGTGGATGCAGGAGCACTTCTACGTCCCTAAAGACTTGGATGTATTTTCTAATTTCTGTAAGGGTGTTTCTAAGGGTCCATGTTACTTAATATATGGCCTTTTTTGCAAAAAAAAAGATCCCTGTAACATTTGCACTGCATGTTTTGAAACAATTCCTATATTTTTTAGGAGAAAGGCAGGAGCTTTGTCGAATTCGTTAAGAGAGGAAAATAAATATAGAATGACTCGATTTATCAGGAAAATTAGGCCGAAAACCGAACGGTTGAAAAGGGACAACCGTGCAAAAAAACCCAAAGGAAGAGAAACAGGGAAGAAACAACAACGCCGACACCGGCCAACTCGAAATTCCACCACCAGCATGCCCACAACCCGTAGATGAGTGGACGGACTCTTCGGAGACGCCTTCAAGATAAACGATGCACATGGTGCCGTCGCCGCCGGCATCGACCCCGTCGAAGACTTAAGCTTTCGCCCAGAGTAGCCCACAACAGCCCCACCGGATCTCGGGAGAAGGCCGGCCACACTAAGAGCCCCTACGGCAACCCTCGAAACCAACGAGCCGCAGTCTAAAGGAGAGGAGAAACTCATCGACAACATCTCCAAAGAGGAGGGCGCCATAACGCCATCGTCGCCGGTATCCTTCAACCCCGTCGAATCAAGGCTTTCGCCCTGAGCCCAAAAGCTTCTTTATTTCTCTCTGCGATAGAGAATGTTGAAGACGTGGTTGCATGCCCGTATGCACTTTGGCCAAGCCACCATCTTGCTACATCTGCCGGCGGCGCATGCAACATTATTGGTATTGAGAGACTCGATAAGAAAATTGCGTGGTACTAATTCGTGTTAACATAGCCCCGTGCCGCTCCCGCGAGCGGCCCGGGAGCAACCCTACTCCCCGTCGCCGCCACCCCACACCTCGCCTCTCCCCTCCCTCGCCGCCGCCAGGGGACGCCGCCGGGCAAAGCCCGTGCGTGCGTCGGCGGCGGCGGCGGGACTCTTCCCTCCCCACGAGGCGTCTGGGCGGCGCGGGACGGCCGACCCTGTGGAGGCGCGCGGCTCGGCGGGGCGCATCGGGCCGGCGGCGGCTTGGGGTGGCGCGGGCGGCGCCGGTGCTCTGCTACACCGAGCGGAGTGAGGTGGCCTTGGCGCGCGGCGCGGCCGTGTGCGGGCCGGCCCGCGGATGGCTCGGATCTGGCGCAGCTGCGGTCTGGCTCGAGATGGCCGCGTCGGGCGGCTGAGGGTGGGGCGCCGGGGCGACGGCCTCTGTCCGGGCTACCGGCGTGGCCTGGGCGTGGACGGCGTGCGTGCGCGCGGCGGCACTCGGCTCCGGATGTGCGCGCGGGGCGCGGATCGATGGCCTGGCGCGGCGACGGCTTGCGTGCGTCGGGCGCGGGAACCAGCTGGACGTGGCGGGTGTGCTGCTCTGGAGCGCGAGGTGTGCTGCGGGCGGTGGACCTGCTTGTCTGCTCTGCTGCTTCGCTCACGGCTCCGATCTGGATCTGGCATGAGCTGTGTTCCTCGACCTGGTGCTGCTCTTCGCGATGTGGCTTTGGTTGCTGCGGTGGTGGTGGTCGCGGTGGTGCTGCGGTGGTGGACGGCGGCTTCGGCCAGGGGGTGGTGCGTGTCTGGTCGCGGTGGATCGTGGGATCCCGTGGCCAGAGTGAGGTCGGCCTCAGCAGGGGTGATGGTTTGTTGGCGGCGGTCGGTGGTGGCGGGCGGTCGGCACATCTCCGGGAGAAATCCTTGCTTCGGTCTCCACTGGAGCCGGCAACGGCGGTGCCCGCGGGTGCCGCGGCCTTTCTTGGAAGCGTCGTCGTGGAGGTGCGCTCCTCCTCCCCACGGCTTTGGCTCCGGAGGGAAACCTCAGATCCGCTGGATCGGGCGATGGAGGCGTCTTCGCGTCTTTCTCCTCCTTGGGGGCATAGTCTCGAAGCAGGCTACGACTGGGAGACTGGTGGATGACGGCATCTTCACCGTGGAAGGCGGCATCTTCGCCGCGTGATTTGCTGAGGCGGGGCGCTGGTTTCTGTTTGGCAACGATGATGGCGTCGAGTGGAGCTTGGGTCGCGGCGTGGTCTTCGATAGTCGGTTCTTCCCGGCGTGTCCGAGGTGCTCTTCCGTGGTTGCTGGTTGCTTTGAAGTCGGAGTTGCGTTGGAGCGAGTCCAGGTAGTGACGATGACAGGCTTTCGGTGGCCGTTTGCGGGGGGCACGGTCGGTGCAAGTCCTGCATATTTCCCTTGCGTTGCTCGTCGTCAAAGTTGGAGTTGTCGGTTGCTTGCGCGTGTGGCCATCTGTTGGCATGTGCCGTCGTGGCTTTTGTTCCATGTCGGTGGCCAGGTTGATCGGTGGTGCTCATGTCATGTGGGCTGTGTTGTATCGGTTTTAGCCCGGTTTTCCGTCAATTAACAGGGCAATTCTCTTCTTCTTAATCAATGAAAATGGCAAGTCTTTTGCCTCGTTTAAAAAAAAACTAATTCGTGTTAACGTACCTATTCGTGTTTCGTATTTACGATGTACTAGCATCATCTGGGTTTATTGATCTTTCTCGTATTTTGTGTCAAGTTTTGACAGTATATTTGACTAACAAAATATTAGTTGTAGGTCACAAAAATTATACTGTTGGATTCATATTCCAAAGGTTTCCAATGGTACCTTTTTTTTGTAGTATATAACTTATTTTTTGATAGTTAAATCAAAGGTCAAACTGTGACCCAAAATACAAGGATAGCTAATAAAGACACAGAGGTAGTACAAAGCACGTATTGCAGGGGTTCATGCTGTTTGATATTTGTTTTACGTGTCACGTTATCGACCCAACAAAATGTATTAGAGAGGGTGTGATCGTCATGTTTGGCTTAGTTGTTCGACAACGGACATGTGAGACAAAATATGGGAGGAATACCGGTTAAGGACATGAGGTTTACCCAACTTTAATCTAAAATAAAATAAGCTAACGGACATGTGAGACTAATGCGTTTTCCAAGCCTCCATTCTTCGCCTTCTTCCGTATCATTGTGACGCCCCTGCTCGACCGTACACTAATCATACACGCAAACGTGTACGATCAAGATCAGGGACTCACGGGAAGATATCACAACACAACTCTAAACTCAAATTTAAACATAAATCATCACATTACAAACCAGGGGTCACGAGGACCCGAATACATAAGTCATACAAACCATAATATCTGAGTACAGACATAGTTAGCCAAGTTTGCCTTAAGAAGGCTAGCACAAACAACGACACAAATTGAAAAGGCGCAGGCCTCCTGCCTGGGAGCCTCCGAACTACTCCTGGTCGGCTGGCTCAACCCAGTAGAAGTGACCTCCGGGGCTCTCCTGGTACTAGCAATCTGTGATGGCGTCTGGCTCCGGGGCTCCATCATCTGGTCGCAAGTATCGGGTATGGGGGAAAAGAATAGCAAAGCAACCGTGAGTACTCATCCAAAGTACTCGCAAGACTGACATCAGAACTATGCTAAATATGCATTGTATCAAAGGAGTGGGGCTATATCTGTGGACTGCACTGCAGAATGCTAGAAAAAAGGGGGAGAGACCTAGCCTATCGAAGACTAGCATCTTGAAGCAGTTCTTGCAGCATCAGAAGAGAATAGAGCAAGGTAACATATATATCAAACATGGTTTAGTAAAGCCCTGAGATACTTCCTTGACTACCCTACGAGAAAGTGATCCCGAGAGCAGTAGTAGCAGTTTAGTAATATGACAGTATCCATTTGTAGTTGTAGCAGATCAAGATACAACTCTGAGCGTCCTGTTACCGTGGACACGGCTATTCGAATAGATAACTTCCCTGCAGGGGTGCACTACTGTTACCCAACACGCTCGATCACATCTGGCCGGACACACTTGCTGGGTAATGCCCGGCCTCGGGAGATCGACACGACGCAGTCCTACCTAGGCTCAGCAGAGAGGTCAACACGCCGGTCTAAATCCTAAGCACGAAGGGGTCTTGGGCCATCGCCCTTCGCACTCCTGCACGTTGCGTGACTGGCCGGGGCCCAAGCGCGACTGTGGAAACACCACAGACGTAACCAGCTCACCCCAACAATCAGCCCGCATCTCTGAGCTGTGACGTCTGAAGAACTTTTGGCTGATACTACGACGTAGAGGGCCCCATTAAACCATTATCCCACGTGGTGGTAGTGCGTATAGGCACGTAGCCAACTCAGATCAAATACCCAAATCCGTTAAGCTCGTTTAGTAACTCGCAGAGACGAACAGGGTTCCTGTCGCTCTGACTTGGTAAGACATGACGCGCGGGTACTCTTGGAGCTGACCCGTCTTTAATATGATTCTCTCGCGGGCACCCTTGGGGCCAGCCCGACTTTAACAATTTAAGTGTTGCATGGCATACGCACAAGGGTGATGGGTCACCGATGAAGCAGTAGCACAGCTAACTAAGCATTGTGGGACAACAGGTGGGGTATCAATAGCAGACTACAAAATCAGGCTATGCATCGGAATAGGTGCTAACGAAACAGTAGCAGGGGCAATTCTAATGCAAGCATAAGAGAGAAGAGAATGGGTGATATCTGATGATCAAGGGGGTTTTGCTTGCCTGGAAGTTCTGCGGAAGGGGTCTGGTCGTCGGCAACGTCGTCGTACACGACAGTGTCGTCGACAGACTCGGGGGCTATCGAGAGAGAAGGAGGGGGAAGAAACAATAAATACACGACAATAAGGCAACAAGGATGCATGACATGTCTAAATGATATACAGAGGTGTTTAACCGCCTAACTAAATGCATTAGATAAATTAGTAATTTATTTGGAATTATTTTATTTAAGTTATGCACTATTCATATACAGAATACGGGCAAAAAGTCCCATGTTCAGTATGTTAGAGGGGTGTGGCAGGCATGTAGATAGGTTATTCAGATTCTACACATTTTTCTGATCATTTTTCATATATAAATTATTTTAATCCGAGTTACGGTTTAAAAGATATGATTTTTTCAAAGTTTTTATTAATTTCTGGAATTAGTTAAATTATTTAAATCTGAATTATCCAGAATAGTAAAAGATGACGTCAGCATGACGTAGAGGTGACGTCAGCAGTCAACAGTACGGTTGACCAGTCAAACCTGACATGTGGGTCCCGCCTGTCAGTGTCTGTTTAGGTTAATTAGGGTTTAATTAAACTAATTACAGATTAATTAGGTTAATTAAATAATTAGTTTAATTAAACAAAATTAAATAATTAAGTTATTTATTTATTTATTTATTTTATTTACTTTTTTTTCTTTTTCGTTTAATCAGGGGCGGGCCCCAGGCGTCAGTGGCACAGCTGGACATGTCCGCCCGTGCCCGTGCGAGGGCCGGACATGTCCGCGGCCACGTACGCGCGCGGGCACACAGGGGAGGCGGACGCGTCCGGGCGCGACGCACGCACGCGCGGACAGAGACGGGCAGCGGCGGGCGAGGCGGCGAGCGGGCGAGCGGCTGCGGGCGTGTGAGCAGCAGTGGCGCGGTGGCGAGGCGCGCGAGGGGAGGCCAGGGCAGCGGAGGCCGTTGCGGGGCGGCGCGAGCGGGCGGAGTAGCGAAAGGCGGTCGCGCGGGCGCGCGGCGGATGCGGGCGAGCGCGGCTCGGGCGAGGCCAGGCGGGCGACGGCGAGCAGCGAGAGAAGGAGGCCGGGGACGGGCGCGGCAGCGGAGCAGTAGCAGTGCGGCGAGGCGAGGCCACGGGCGGCGGCGTCGACAGAGAGAGGGGGGGGCGGCGGCGAGGCTCACCCCGTTTGCAGGGGAACACCGGCGAGGCTCGGTGAAGCCGTTCGGGGAGGAGACGGGGACGGAGACGAGCGAGGACGAGGCGGCGACAACGGGCGGCGGCGCGGGGCCGGCGACGGGGAGGCGGCATCGCCGTGGGGACGAGGGGGGAGTGGCGGGAAATCGGGTGGGGGTTAGGGTTTCGGGTGAGGAGGGCAGGCCATATAGGCCAAGGGGGGGGGGGACGACCGAGCGGGCCGGCCTGGCTGGGCCGAGGCCCAGTTGGGCCAGGGGGGCCTTTTGTTTTTATTTTCTTTTTATATTTTTCTGTTTTCTCTTATTTTCTGTTTAGTAAATATTTAGCCACAAATGTAGTTTTGTAAAATAGGAGATTTAGCCCAAAATTAACAATGCAATTTTTGTTACCACCAGAAATTGGTTTGGAGCCCACATGTTTTCCTTAGAATTTTATTTAAATAAAAAGGTATTAAATACTTCTATTTGGTGCTGTTTTGTGGATGATGGGGTCATTTATCTATTTCAATAAATGTTGATTAGATTTTTATAAATGCCTCTGGATTATTTACAATATTATGAACATTTCAGTTTGTGGTTTTGAACAACTTTTATTTTCACTTTAGATTTGAATTGCAATTTGAATTGGAATTTGAAATGTGATAAGATGCAAATGATGATCAAGCACTGTTCCACTTGATGACTTGGCATTATCAAAAGGTGATTACTGTTGCTAATACATGGGGGTGTTACAATTCTCCTCCTCTAAAAGAAATTCTCGTCCCGAGAATTAAGAGGTAGGCTGGAAGAGAGCGGGATACTCTTCACGAAGACGATCCTCGCGTTCCCAAGTGGCTTCATCCTCAGAATGATTCGACCACTGAACTTTAAGGAACTTGATTGCCTTCTGACGAGTTCGACGTTCCGCTTGATCAAGAATGCGGATCGGATACTCTTGATAAGAAAGATCCTCTTGCAGCTCAAGCATTTCATGATCTACTACTCGGATAGGATCCTTGAAGCAGCGTTAGAGTTGCGATACATGAAAGACATCATGCACTTGAGAAAGGTTCGACGGCAATTCCAATTGATATGCCACTTCTCCTCGTCTTGCGAGAATGCGAAACGGGCCAATGTAGCGAGGAGCTAACTTGCCCTTGATCCCAAATCGGTGAGTGCCCTTCATCGGAGTGACACGAAGGTAAGCCCATTCGCCAGGTTGATAGACCATTGCCTGGTGCTTTCGATCATAGTTGCTCTTCTGACAAGACTGAGCAACCTTCAAGTGTTCACGGACAATGCGGACTTGTTCTTCAGCTTGTTGAATAATGTCCGGTCCGACGAGTGATCGTTCCCCAGTTTCTGACCAATTCAGAGGGGTTCGACACTTACGTCCATAAAGAACTTCAAACGGTGCCATCTTCAGACTAGCTTGGTAGCTATTGTTGTATGAGAATTCGGCATACGGAAGAGATTCCTCCCATTTCTTACCGAAAGAGATGACACAAGCTCGAAGCATATCTTCAAGCACTTGATTGACTCGTTCAACTTGTCCCAGGGACTGGGGGTGAAAAGCGGTGCCGAAGGACAGATGAGTTCCCATAGCTTCCTGGAAACTGTTCCAAAATCTAGATGTAAAGAGGCTGCCACGATCTGAGCTGATTTCCAACGGAATACCGTGAAGTGACACGATCCTGGAAACATATAAGTCTGCTAACTGACTAGCAGTGATCGTCTCCTTGACTGGCAGAAAGTGAGCAACCTTTGAGAATCGGTCAATGACGACAAAAATAGCATCATGACCCTTCTGCGATCTGGGAAAACCAGTGATGAAGTCCATTTCGACTTTGTCCCATTTCCATTCAGGAATATCCAGTGGTTGCAGAAGTCCAGCAGGCCTTTGATGTTCTGCTTTGATGCGACGGCAAACGTCACACTCGGCAACATAGCGAGCAATGTCTCGCTTCATATCAGGCCACCAGTACCGTTGACGAATGTCTTGGTACATTTTGGTACTACCAGGGTTAATTGACAAAGGGGTATCATGCGCTTCTTTCATAACATCCGAACGAGAGTCCAGATTATGCTTTCGGGGGACCACTAGGCGACCTTTGAAGAACAAGGCACCATCATCACCAACATGGTAGAATGAAGGATTTCCCTTTGAGAGGAACTTCTTAATCTTCTCGACTTCAGAGTCATATTTCTGCAAGTTCCTGATAGTACGCTCGAGGTTCGGTTCAACAACCAGGGTATTGAGATAACCCTGAGGAACAATGTGAAGGTTCAACTTGCGAAGCTCTTCATGGAGAAGAGGTTGTGCTTGCTGAACCATGAGGTTGTTGCAATATGATTTACGACTCAAGGCATCGGCCATTACATTAGCCTTGCCCGGGGTATAAGAGATATCCATGTCATAATCGGCTATTGTCTCGAGCCATCTCTGTTGACGGAGGTTCAAATCTGGTTGAGTGTACAGATACTTCAGACTTTGGTGGTCCGTGTATATCTCGCAACGATTACCGAGAAGGTAATGTCGCCACAGCTTCAAAGCATAGATAACTGCTGCTAACTCGAGATCATGCGTTGGATACTTATCTTCATGAGGACGCAATTGACGAGAGCCATAGGAAATCACTTTACGCTCTTGCATTAGGATACAGCCTAATCCTTGACGGGATGCGTCGCAATATATCACAAAGTCCTTGCGAGAATCAGGGGGAGCTAGCACTGGGGCATATGTCAGCTTGTCCTTGAGTGTTTGGAAACTTTCCTGACATTTGTCTGTCCACTCAAATTTAACGCCTTTGTGAAGTAGATCAGTCAGAGGCTTAGCAATCTTGGAGAAGTTCTCGACGAATCGGCGGCAATAGCTAGCAAGACCGAGAAAACTTCTGACTTGCTTTACATTCTTCGGGGGAGTCCAGTCAAGAATAGCCTAAACTCGTTCTGGGTTAACGGCAATGCCATCTTTAGATATCACATGACCAAGATAGGTCACCTCAGATAACCAGAATTCACACTTGGAGAATTTGGCATACAGTTGATGTTCTCGAAGTCTCTCCAATACAAGCCGAAGATGTTAGGCGTGTTCTTCTTCATTCTTGGAACATATAAGGATATCATCCAAGTAAACCACGACGAACTTGTCGAGGTAGTCCATGAAGATATAGTTCATCAATCGGGAGAAGGTTGCTGGAGCATTAGTTAATCCGAAGGACATAACGGTGTACTCGTATGATCCATAGCGAGTAACGAAAGCAGTCTTCGGAATATCCTCTTTACGAACTCGGATCTGATGATAGCGTCATGTCGATCTCCCGAGGCCGGGCATTACCCAGCAAGTGTGTCCGGCCAGATGTGATCGAGCGTGTTGGGTAACAGTAGTGCACCCCTGCAGGGAAGTTATCTATTCGAATAGCCGTGTCCACGGTAATAGGACACTCAGAGTTGTATCTTGATCTGCTACAACTACAAATGGATACTGTCATATTACTAAACTGCTACTACTGCTCTCGGGATCACTTTCTCGCAGGGTAGTCGAGGAAGTATCTCAGGGCTTTACTAAACCATGTTTGATATATATGTTACCTTGCTCTATTTTCTTCTGATGCTGCAAGAACTGCTTCAAGATGCTAGTCTTCGATAGGCTAGGCCTCTCCCCCTTTATTCCAGCATTCTGCAGTGCAGTCCACAGATATAGCCCCACTCCTTTGATACAATTCATATTTAGCATAGTTCTGATGTCAGTCTTGCGAGTACTTTGGATGAGTACTCACGGTTGCTTTGCTATTCTTTTCCCCCATACCCGATACTTGCGACCAGATGATGGAGCCCCGGAGCCAGACACCACCACAGACTGCTACTACCAGGAGAGCCCCGGAGGTCACTTCTACTGGGTTGAGCCAGCCGACCAGGAGTAGTTCGGAGGCTCCCAGGCAGGAGGCCTGCGCCTTTTCGATTCGTGTCGTTGTTTGTGCTAGCCTTCTTAAGGCAAACTTGGCTAACTATGTCTGTACTCAGATATTATGGTTTGTATGACTTATGTATTCGGGTCCTCGTGACCCCTGGTTTGTAATGTGATGATTTATGTTTAAATTTGAGTTTAGAGTTGTGTTGTGATATCTTCCCGTGAGTCCCTGATCTTGATCGTACACGTTTGCGTGTATGATTAGTGTACGGTCGAGCAGGGGCGTCACAAGTTGGTATCAGAGCCGACTGCCTGTAGGAAGCCCCCTTCCAATTCCTTGGTCGAAGTTGAGTCTAGATGTTGAAAAACTATTTTACTAACAGTGTTGTGTGGCTTACGGGCCCACGATGCACATGGATGGGATTAGGATCTTTTATTCCTCTTCCTTACTCTGGGATTCTGCTCTCTCTTCTATTCGGGTTAAAATTTTACTAACTCTGACCCTAGGTTCTCGTGATCACATCCACCCGGAGCTTTGATTATCTGCAAGTTATTTTCTTGAATGCACGGTGCAAAATTCACTCGCTGTCATTTGACAATCTTGTAATTTCCTCTGTTTCAGATGGATCGTTTGTTTCCGCCGCGCCCTGCGACGCAGCTTGTGCTTCGCACTTACGCTCGTGATGCGCCTTGTTTTCCAGCTATCCTGATCGCCCTCCTGACCAGACTGGGTTACCGTTGGTACCCCGAGTACATGGTTTATGAGGATTACCGCGAGTTCAACCAGGAGCAGTACCATGCTGATGTTCGTATCTTCGATCAGCAGAACGACTCCGACACTGAGTTGCACGTTTTTCACGGTATCGGCGTGACAATTGAGATGGCAGTACATGATGCTGCCTATTCTGCTGTCGCACGTCTCCGTGGCGAGCATAGTCACTTGGATGCCTCTGAGTTCCGATACATTCCGTATGCACCTACTGGAGATGCTACCAGATACTACACAACTATCTGTGCCCCTATCGAGCGACGTCGATATGACCCGCAGGTTTTGATTCAGTGCACTCAGGCTCTGGATCTCACTGCCCGGGCTCTCGCCGTCGAGTTGTTTGCCACCTGAGCACGTCTCTACGAGGCTATGGTACAGTTGCTACCAGCTGTTCGTGCAGGGATACATCCAGAGTACATCCTTTACCCGCGCAGGACTCAGATGCCGGCAGGTATTGATTGGCCTGCTGTTGGAGGTCACACTCCCGCGCGTTGATCTCTTCTTCGAGTTCGAGACCGGGTTCTGCATCAGAGTGCACACGGAGAGCAGGACTTTTCTGCCATAGACACTCATCGTCCGCACTTGCAGCTACCCCGTTTCAGTTGTTTTCCCCGACGTTGATGTAGCCTTTGCTATGTCCCGTTGTGTATTCCTTACCGCGTGCCTGCGCGCTGCCTAGTATGTCTAGCTTTTTAATTTGCGCCGTTATGCTGTCCGCGTGTAACCGACTCTGTGTATGGATCTGTATGTCTTAATTGACTACTGTTATGTATCTATTGCACTACTTATTCATTGTCGTGTTACATCATGTTTGTCGCTAAACACTTGCAGTTGCTTTTACTAAACTACCCCCTGTTAAATCTTTAGCAGGATGGTTAGGCCAGGTGCTCGTGGTCGTGGTCGTGGCCGTGCTCCTGAGCAGCCACCACCGCCCGACTACATGGCCGCAATGATGCAACAGTTCGAAGTGAACCGTCAATTCATACAAGGCATCATGGCCCAGTTTCTGCACCAGAACAACCAGAATCAGCAACCTGCTGCGATAACTCTGCAGGAGTTTGTGCGTCTTAATCCAACTACTTACCGCAACTCTGAACAGCCACTGGATGCTGACGACTGGCTTCGCGACATCGCCCACGAGATGGAGTCTGCGAGTGTCGCCCCTGACAGCCTTGTCACTTTCGCGTCCTACTTCCTAAAGGGCCCCGCTGCTCAATGGTGGGACACCCACAGGCGTTCACTACCTGTTGGGACAGTTATCACTTGGCTCGAGTTTCAGACTGCCTTCCGTGCTCATTACATTCCTCAGGGAATCATAGACCGGAAGAAGACAGAGTTTCGTAACCTCACTCAGGGCAATAAGACTGTAGAAGCTTATCAGCGGGAGTTTCTTAACCTGTCCCGCTATGCTGAAGAGGACATTCCAACTGATGCTCGTAGACAGGAGAAGTTCCGTAGTGGACTCCACCCAGATCTCAAGCTGGCCCTTGCTGCTAAAGACTTCACTGACTTTGCCACCCTCGTGAACAAGGCTATCCTGGTCGAGACTGCTCAGATGGAACACAAGGAGTCGCAGAAGCGCTATCGTGATGTTGGCTCATCTTCGAGCTCTGCACAGAAACGTCGGATTTGGATCCCCAACAGCGTGTATCGTCCAGCTGCCCCTACGCAAAGGCCTTCCTATGCTGCACCCCGTCTGCCTCCTCTACCACCGAGGCAGCCAAGAGCTCAAGCTACTCCGCCACGTGCTGCTCCTCTTCGTCCTGAAGATGGTCTGTGCTTCAAGTGTCGCAAACCAGGTCACCTTGCCAAGGACTGCCGCCAAAGTCAGAATCAGTTGCCATTTCCTCGCAATGGCCGTGGCAACAATCAGACCCGCAATTATAATACCGGGCCTGCTGCTTATGGACGTGGACAAGCTTACCACGTTGACATTGAAGAAGTCCAGGATCAGCCTGACACTGTGATGGGTACCCTTCTCGTTAACTCAGTACCTGCTTCTGTTTTATTTGATTCAGGAGCATCGCATTCATTCATGACAGAAGCATTTGCATTAGAACATGACATTGCATTTGAAAAGATGAACATGCCCGTACTTGTCCGCACCCCTGGAGGTCATTGTCACACCTCCATGATGGCACACAATGTCACTGTTGAAATCAAAGGACTTGAATTCCTTGTTTCACCTATCATCTTGAAATCCTCCACGATAGACCTCATTCTGGGAATGGATTGGTTGAAAGCTCACGTTGCTTCAATCAATTGTGCCACCAAAGTCGTCCAACTCCTTCACCCCTCCGATGAGATAGTAAACTACATCGCCCGAATTACTCGGAATGCCGAAGCTCAGATTTATGCTCTGAATGCCTTGAACGCTTCACCTCTTGAGGGAATTGAGAACATTCCAGTCGTTCGTGATTTTCCGGAAGTCTTTCCAGAAGAACTTCCCGGAATACCCCCTGTTAGAGCCATTGAATTTGTCATCGACTTGAAACCGGGCACCACTCCTATTGCCAAGCGCCCATACAAGATGCTACCGCATGAACTCCTCGAGCTTAAGGAGGAAATCGACAAGTCACTTAAGAAGGGTTTCATTCGCCCAAGTTCTTCTGCTTGGGGAGCACCCTCTCTCTTTGTTAAGAAGAAGGATGGAACTAACCGATTGGTCCAGGACTATCGGCCTATTAACCAAGCAACAATCCAGAACAAATATCCACTTCCCCGGATCAACGATCTTTATGATCAGCTTGCTGGATCCTCGGTGTTCTCTAAACTCGACTTAAGGTTGGGTTCTCATCAGATCCGAGTTCGTAAAGAGGATATTCCGAAGACTGCTTTCGTTACTCGCTATGGATCATACGAGTACACCGTTATGTCCTTCGGCTTAACTAATGCTCCAACAACCTTCTCCCGATTGATAAACTATATCTTCATGGACTACCTCGACAAGTTCGTCGTGGTTTACTTGGATGATATCCTTATATTTTCCAAGAATGAAGAAGAACACGCCGAACATCTTCGGCTTGTATTGGAGAGACTTCGAGAACATCAACTGTATGCCAAATTCTCCAAGTGTGAATTCTGGTTATCTGAGGTGACCTATCTTGGTCATGTGATATCTAAAGATGGCATTGCCGTTAACCCAGAACGAGTTCAGGCTATTCTTGACTGGACTCCCCCGAAGAATGTAAAGCAAGTCAGAAGTTTTCTCGGTCTTCCTAGCTATTGCCGCCGATTCGTCGAGAACTTCTCCAAGATTGCTAAGCCTATGACTGATCTACTTCACAAAGGCGGTAAATTTGAGTGGACAGACAAATGTCAGGAAAGTTTCCAAACACTCAAGGACAAGCTGACATCTGCCCCAGTGCTAGCTCCCCCTGATTCTCGCAAGGACTTTGTGATATATTGCGACGCATCCCGTCAAGGATTAGGCTGTGTCCTAATGCAAGAGCGTAAAGTGATTGCCTATGGCTCTCGTCAATTGCGTCCTCATGAAGATAAGTATCCAACGCATGATCTCGAGTTAGCAACAGTTATCTATGCTTTGAAGCTGTGGCGACATTACCTTCTCGGTAATCGTTGCGAGATATACACGGACCACCAAAGTCTGAAGTATCTGTATACTCAACCAGATTTGAACCTCCGTCAACAGAGATGGCTCGAGACAATAGCTGATTATGACATGGATATCTCTTATACCCCAGGCAAGGCTAATGTAATGGCCGATGCCTTGAGTCGTAAATCATATTGCAACAACCTCATGGTTCAGCAAGCACAACCTCTTCTCCATGAAGAGCTTCGCAAGTTGAATCTTCACATTGTTCCTCAGGGTTATCTCAATACCCTGGTTGTTGAACCGAACCTCGAGCGTACTATCAGGAACTTGCAGAAATATGACTCTGAAGTCGAGAAGATTAAGAAGTTTCTCTCAAAGGGAAATCCTTCATTCTACCATGTTGGTGATGATGGTGCCTTGTTCTTCAAAGGTCGCCTAGTGGTCCCCCGAAAGCATAATCTGGACTCTCGTTCGGATGTTATGAAAGAAGCGCATGATACCCCTTTGTCAATTCACCCTGGTAGTACCAAAATGTACCAAGACATTCGTCAACGGTACTGGTGGCCTGATATGAAGAGAGACATTGATCGCTATATTGCCGAGTGTGACGTTTGCCGTCGCATCAAAGCAGAACATCAAAGGCCTGCTGGACTTCTGCAACCACTGGATATTCCTGAATGGAAATGGGACAAAGTCGAAATGGACTTCATCACTGGTTTTCCCAGATCGCAGAAGGGTCATGATGCTATTTTTGTCGTCATTGACCGATTCTCAAAGGTTGCTCACTTTCTGCTAGTCAAGGAGACGATCACTGCTAGTCAGTTAGCAGACTTATATGTTTCCAGGATCGTGTCACTTCACGGTATTCCGTTGGAAATCAGCTCAGATCGTGGCAGCCTCTTTACATCCAGATTTTGGAACAGTTTCCAGGAAGCTATGGGAACTCATCTGTCCTTCAGCACCGCTTTTCACCCACAGTCCCAGGGACAAGTTGAACGAGTCAATCAAGTGCTTGAAGATATGCTTTGAGCTTATGTCATCTCTTTCGGTAAGAAATGGGAGGAATCTCTTCCGTATGCCGAATTCTCATACAACAATAGCTATCAAGCTAGTCTGAAGATGGCACCGTTTGAAGTTCTTTATGGACGTAAGTGTCGAACCCCTCTGAATTGGTCAGAAACTGGGGAACGATCACTCGTCGGACCGGACATTATTCAACAAGCTGAAGAACAAGTCCGCATTGTCCATGAACACTTGAAGGCTGCTCAGTCTCGTCAGAAGAGCAACTATGATCGAAAGCACCAGGCAATGGTCTATCAACCTGGCGAACGGGCTTACCTTCGTGTCACTCCGATGAAGGGCACTCACCGATTTGGGATCAAGGGCAAGTTAGCTACTCGCTACATTGGCCCGTTTCGCATTCTCGCAAGATGAGGAGAAGTGGCATATCAATTGGAATTGCCGCCGAACCTTTCTCAAGTGCATGATGTCTTTCATGTATCGCAACTCCGACGCTGCTTCAAGGATCCTATCCGAGCAGTAGATCATGAAATGCTTGAGCTGCAAGAGGATCTTTCTTATCAAGAGTATCCGATCCGCATTCTTGATCAAGCGGAACGTCGAACTCGTCAGAAGGCAATCAAGTTCCTTAAAGTTCAGTGGTCGAATCATTCTGAGGATGAAGCCACTTGGGAACGCGAGGATCGTCTTCTTGAAGAGTATCCCGCTCTCTTCCAGCCTACCTCTTAATTCTCGGGACGAGAATTTCTTTTAGAGGAGGAGAATTGTAACACCCCCATGTATTAGCAACAGTAATCACCTTTTGATAATGCCAAGTCATCAAGTCGAACAGTGCTTGATCATCATTTGCATCTTATCACATTTCAAATTCCAATTCAAATCTAAAGTGAAAATAAAAGTTGTTCAAAACCACAAACTAAAATGTTCATAATATTGTAAATAATCCAGAGGCATTTATAAAAATCTAATCAACATTTATTGAAATAGATAAATGACCCCATCATCCACAAAACAGCACCAAATAGAAGTATTTAATACCTTTTTATTTAAATAAAATTCTAAGGAAAACATGTGGGCTCCAAACCAATTTCTGGTGGTAACAAAAATTGCACTGTTAATTTTGGGCTAAATCTCCTATTTTACAAAACTACATTTGTGGCTAAATATTTACTAAACAGAAAATATGAGAAAACAGAAAAATATAAAAACAAAATAAAAACAAAAGGGCCCCCTGGCCCAACTGGGCCTCGGCCCAGCCAGGCCGGCCCGCTCGGTCGTCCCCCCCCCCTTGGCCTATATGGCCTGCCCTCCTCACCCGAAACCCTAACCCGCACCCGATTTCCCCCCACTCCCCCCTCGTTCCCGCGGCGACGCCGCCTCCCCGTCGCCTGCCCCGCGCCACCGCCCGTTGTCGCCGCCTCGTCCTCGCTCGTCTCCGTCCCCGTCTCCTCCCCGAACGGCTTCACCGAGCCTCGCCGGTGTTCCCCTGCAAACGGGTTGAGCCTCGCCGCCGCCCCCCCTCTCTCTGTCGACGCCGCCGCCCGTGGCCTCGCCTTGCCGCACTGCTGCTGCTCCGCTGCTGCGCCCGTCCCCGGCCTCCTTCTCTCGCTGCTCGCCGTCGCCCGCCTGGCCTCGCCCGAGCCGCGCTCGCCCGTATCCGCCGCGCGACCGCCTTTCGCTGCTGCCGCTGCTCCGCCCGCTCGTGCCGCCCCGCAACGGCCTCCGCTGTCGTGGCCTCCCTTCGCGCGCCTCGCCGCCGCGCCGCTGCCGCTCGCGCGCCCGCAGCCGCTCGCCCGCCCGCCGCCTCGCCCGCCGCTGCCCGTCTTTGTCCGCGCGTGCGTGCGCCGTGCCCGGACGCGTCCGCCTCCCCTGTGTGCCCGTGCGCGTACGTGGCCGCGGACATGTCCGGCCCTCGCACGGGCACGGGCGGACATGTCCGGCTGTGCCACTGACGCCTGGGGCCCGCCCCTGATTAAACGAAAAAGGAAAAAGAAAAAGAAAAAAAATAATATAAAATAAAAAAGAAATTAAAATAAAAAAATAAATAATTAATAATTAATTAACTTAATTAATTTTGTTTAATTAAACTAATTATTTAATTAACCTAATTAATCTGTAATTAGTTTAATTAAACCCTAATTAACCTAAACAGACACTGACAGGCGGGACCCACATGTCAGGTTTGACTGGTCAACCGTACTGTTGACTGCTGACGTCACCTCTACGTCATGCTGACGTCACCTTTTACTATTCTGGATAATTCGGATTTAAATAATTTAACTAATTCCAGAAATTAATAAAAACTTTGAAAAAATCATATCTTTTAAACCGTAACTCGGATTAAAATAATTTATATATGATAAATGATCAGAAAAATGTGTAGGATCTGAATAACCTATCCACATGCCTGCCACACCCCTCTAACATACTGAACATGGGACTTTTTGCCCGTATCCGGTATATGAATAGTGCATAACTTAAATAAAATAATTCCAAATAAATTACTAATTTATCTAATGCATTTAGTTAGGCAGTAAAACACCTCTGCATATTATTTAGACATGTCATGCATCCCTGTTGCCTTATTGTCGTGTATTTATTGTTTCTTCCCCCTCCTTCTTTCTCGATAGCCCTCGAGTCTGCCGACGACACTGTCGTGTACGACGACGCTGCCGACGACCAGACCCCTTCCGCAGAGCTTCCAGGCAAGCAAAACCCCCTTGATCATCAGATATCACCCATTCTCTTCTCTCTTATGCTTGCATTAGAATTGCCCCTGCTACTGTTCCGTTAGCACCTATTCTGATGCATAGCCTGATTTTGTAGTCTGCTATTGATACCCCACCTGTTGTCCCACAATGCTTAGTTAGCTGTGCTACTGCTTCATCGGTGACCCATCACCCTTGTCCGCATGCCATGCTTGTTACCGGGCCGTGATCACTCTGGGTGAGGATCGCGGAACTGTTTACATTACTACAACACTTAAATTGTTAAAGTCGGGCTGGCCCCAAGGGTGCCCGCGAGAGAATCATATTAAAGACGGGTCGGCTCCAAGAGTACCCGCGCGTCATGTCTTACCAAGTCGGAGCGACAGGAACCCTGTTCGTCTCTGCGAGTTACTAAACAAGCTTAACGGATTTGGGTATTTGATCAGAGTTGGCTATGTGCCTATACGCACTACCACCACGTGGGATAATGGTTTAATGGGGCCCTCTACGTCGTAGTATCAGCCGAAAGTTCTTCAGACGTCACAGCTCAGAGATGCGGGCTGATTGTTGGGGTGAGCTGGTTACGTCTGTGGTGTTTCCACAGTCGCGCTTGGGCCCCGGCCAGTCACGTAACGTGCAGGAGTGCGAAGGGCGATGGCCCAAGACCCCTTCGTGCTTAGGATTTAGACCGGCGTGTTGACCTCTCTGCTGAGCCTAGGTAGGACTGCGTCGTGTCGATCTCCCGAGGCCGAGCATTACCCAGCAAGTGTGTCCGGCCAGATGTGATCGAGCGTGTTGGGTAACAGTAGTGCACCCCTGCAAGGAAGTTATCTATTCGAATAGCCGTGTCCACGGTAACAGGACGCTCAGAGTTGTATCTTGATCTGCTACAACTACAAATGGATACTGTCATATTACTAAACTGCTACTACTACTCTCGGGATCACTTTCTCGCAGGGTAGTCGAGGAAGTATCTCAGGGCTTTACGAAACCATGTTTGATATATATGTTACCTTGCTCTATTCTCTTCTGATGCTACAAGAACTGCTTCAAGATGATAGTCTTCGATAGGCTAGGCCTCTCCCCCTTTATTCCAGCATTCTGCAGTGCAGTCCATAGATATAGCCCCACTCCTTTGATACAATGCATATTTAGCATAGTTCTGATGTCAGTCTTGCGAGTACTTTGGATGAGTACTCACGGTTGCTTTGCTATTCTTTTCCCCCATACCCGATACTTGCGACCAGATGATGGAGCCCCGGAGCCAGACGCCACCACAGACTGCTACTACCAGGAGAGCCCCGGAGGTCACTTCTACTGGGTTGAGCCAGCCAACCAGGAATAGTTCGGAGGCTCCCAGGCAGGAAGCCTGCGCCTTTTCGATTCGTGTCGTTGTTTGTGCTAGCCTTCTTAAGGCAAACTTGGCTAACTATGTCTGTACTCAGATATTATGGTTTGTATGACTTATGTATTCGGGTCCTCGTGACCCCTGATTTGTAATGTGATGATTTATGTTTAAATTTGAGTTTAGAGTTGTGTTGTGATATTTTCCCGTGAGTCCCTGATCTTGATCGTACACATTTGCGTGTATGATTAGTGTACGGTCGAGCAGGGGCGTCACAATGATACGGAAGAAGGCTAAGAATGGAGGCTTGAAAAACGCATTAGTCTCACATGTCCGTTAGCTTATTTTATTTTAGATTAAAGTTGGGTAAACCTCATGTCCTTAACCGGTATTCCTCCCATATTTTGTCTCACATGTACGTTGTCGAACAACTAAGCCAAACATGATGATCACACCCTCTCTAATACATTTTGTTGGGTCGATAACATGACACGTAAAACAAATATCAAACAGCATGAACCCCTGCAATACGTGCTTTGTACTACCTCTGTGTCTTTATTAGCTATCCTTGTATTTTGGGTCAAAGTTTGACCTTTGATTTAACTATCAAAAAATAAGTTATATACTACAAAAAAAAAAAGGTACCATTGGAAACCTTTGGAATATGAATCCAACAGTATAATTTTTGTGACCTACAACTAATATTTTGTTAGTCAAATATACGGTCAAAACTTGACACAAAATACGAGAAAGATCAATAAACCCAGATGAAGCTAGTACATCGTAAATACGAAACACGAATAGGTACGTTAACACGAATTAGTTTTTTTTTAAACGAGGCAAAAGACTTGCCATTTTCATTGATTAAGAAGAAGAGAATTGCCCGGTTAATTGACGGAAAACCGGGCTAAAACCGATACAACACAGCCCACATCGCACGACAGGCGGGCATGTAACCGCATTTGCGCGGGGCCGGTGGACTGCAGTTGCCTTCGACGGATGCACAGCAATTGTAGTTGTGCGCCAGTGCACAGATGTTCAATTGTAGTTACGCACGACATGATAAAAAACAAAAATAAAATAAAACCCCACAAAAAGTAGAATCCGCATGGATCTCCGCATAAGATTTGACGGAATATAGCATCAAATTAATTTAGTTAAGTTTAAATCAATTTAGATTTTTTATCGCCAAAAAATCAATTTAGATTAAGCAAAACCGTTATAAAAATCAAGAGATGAGCAAAGTCACACATACCAGAGGATGATAAAAAGGCGACAATTTCCTTTTACATGCCTCCCTCGCAGCCTGGTACTGTCGTTCATCGTCGAAGTAGGCTGCTGTCTTGGCGTGGTACCAATACTCTTTGAAGACGGAGACGGATGCTGTCCCGCTAGCGCCGTCTGCCCGGCGGGTGACCAGGACGGTGGCGCAATGAGCTCGGCAAACGCAGCAGCTCTTTTCGCCGTCGACATACCTCATACGGATCGTGCATTTGGAGCACACAACGCGATGGCCGCATAGCCCGACCGAAAACCACTCCAAGGGCTCCCTGCACACGATGCAAGAGCCTGGTAAGTCGGCGCCGGTGACATCTCCCAGATGAATATTGACGACGTGATGATCCTTGCTGCTGCTGCCAACGCCGTAGGCGTCCTCCAGACGGAAATTCATCGTAACAAATTTTCGGCGTACTGCTACTTCAGATTTGTGACTGGCTGCTAGGGCTTTACTTTTTCCGTATATAAATTGAGAGTCAAAGAGGAAATAAAGATTCCAGACGTTAAAAAAAAAGCGATCGTATTGGCCTAGCCCTGCCTGGCTTGATGACGTGTAGAATCTAGATAGAGTTTGATTAGCGTACAATGCATATCGTTTCATCTCGTGGAAATCAAATTTGTTTCTCTACCCACCACAGAAGATTCCGCAGCTTTACCGAACAGCCCATCCCCTTTAGTACTTTTTTTTTCTCTTTTATAAAAAAAATAGACGATAAAAGTCGAAACCCAATGCAACCACCACGTTTTGCTGTGGACGCGTTTATTTCGGAAGCGGGCACACGGCTGATCGACGGGAGTGCAGGGTGTACCGTGTACGTGTAGAGATAGTACGTTTTACCTATGGTTACCACCCGCGGGCAACGGTCTTGCAATACGGCGCCGCATCACCACCCGCGGTGTGCGTCCTTTTTGGCCCAACGCCAACGTTTAAAAATCGATGGTCCTTTCGACGCCAGCCATTTCCTTTTTTCCTTTAGCCATTCTGTTTTGCCAGCCTTTGCCCAACGGCACGCAGGCGCATATCTCGGGGTGTCATGTTGATTTTTTTCTTTTTGGACGGAGGGTGCCATTTTGATTAACAAGCCGACAAGACAAGTGACTTTTTTCTTTTTTTTTTTTTGCGAGAAAACTTCCGATCCATTCATCTTCAATCATGGAAGTACAACGAACACCAGAAATAATAAAAATTACATTCAGATTCGTAGACCACCTAGCGACGACTACAAGTACTGAAGCGAGCCGAAGGCGCGCCGCCGTCATCACCCCTCCATCGCCGGAGTCGGGCACAACTTGTTGTAGTAGACAGTCGGGAAGTCGTCGTGCTAAGGCCCCATAGGACCAGCGCACCAGAATAGCAACCACCGCCGATGAATAACGTAGATCGGAAGGATCCAACCCAAAGACACACGAACGTAGAAGAATAACGACGAGATCCGAGCAAATCCACCAAAGATAGATCTGTCGGAGACACACCTCCACACGCCCACCAACGATGCTAGACGCACCGCCGGAACGGGGGCTAGGCGGGGAGACCTTTATTCCATCTTCAGGGAGTCGCCGCCGTCTCGTCTTCCTGAGCAGGACACAAACCCTAACAAAACGGAAAGAAACGACCAAAATCGGAGCCCTCCCGCCGGCCCTTGCCAGGATCCACCGCGCCCCCATGGCCCTAGGGCCACCGGAGACGAGGCGGACCTGCGGCGGCGCCGGCGGAGCAAGCTTTTTTTTGGAGGAGGAGCAGGAGGCGACAAGACAAGTGACTTCGAACGAATGATGCTCCTAATTTCTTTTGTCAAGGTGGAGTGTTAAATATGGACGGTAAATTAACGGAAAATCAGGACGAGCTGATGTTCACTTGCCTCTGTTTTTCACGCGAGGCAACGTCATCTATTGGATGGCTCGCACGAATCTTGGCGAGAGGTCAGGCAACTGTTCGCTGACGCGATCTGTGCCATCCATCCATGGACTGGCCCGCCGTTTCGTTGTTTCCTCAGGGCATCTTTAAAGCGGACCCTCACACCGCCAACAATCATCCAGACCACGCGGTCCAGACATGTTTTTTCATCCAACGCGACCCTCGCTGACGCGTCCGGACGTTCTTTTTTCCACAAATGTCTTTGTGTTGGTGTTCGTTCCGTTGCTTGTAGCACGCAGATTTGTCCGGTTGCTACGCCCGGAGGACTGCCGCCGTCGGCGTGGTGCGATGAGTTTTTTTCTGGTCGGGCTACGAAGGAGAGGCACGGTCTCTGACCGGAGGTTCGTACCATTTGGTTGACTCCAGCCACGGTCATTGGTGCAGTGACAAGCAAGTGGTTTTGGGCGGGCGAGTACCGGGTCCTCGTCGAAGCCTAATCTGCCCGGTTGGTGTGCATGCCGACTCTGGTCTGGATGCCCGCGGCCGTCTTTTGCGCGTGTGTTGCCCGCCCGACACTGGTCCTGTCTAGTTTGTTTGCTCGCCGACTCCGAGCTGGATGCTCGGGCACGCTTTCCGCTTCCGTCTGGGTACTTTGACCGTCGTTTGGTGGGTCATGGTCAGGTTATGCTAGGCCTCGGGCTGCCACGAGGCACATCGAGTGTGGGGGCATCGGCCTATAAGACCGAAGCCACTGATTGTACATTTAGTAGCGGTCCCATGATCGGTGTGCCACTGAGTACAACAAACTGATATCACAAGTATACATCCATTGCAACACGATTAAGTCTTACATAGGGGCGATCATTATGGTCAAGTCTTACACAGATAAGCCACAAAGGTCATTTCAGAAGAAACACTGCAGCGGAAATATTAATAGTGACTTGAACCTACGTAGCAAGCCATAACCTACTGACAAGCTGACTGGGGAAGCGGCCTAGTTGGCAGGGGCGTCATCGAATAATTCATCTTCAAAGCCCATGTCTTCAATTCATGGCTAAGTTAATAGCCAGGGACAAGCCATGTGAGTACATTTAAATGTACTCGCAAGCAACCCAGAAGATGTAATAGCAGAATATACATGCATGGCTCAGTACAAGGGTAAGCTGCTACACTATGTTTGGCAGTTTGCAGAAAGCTGAATTTTAAATGCACATGACCTATATTTTGGAAACAACAAGGCCTCATGGTCCGAAGAACCATGGTGCCTTAGCTTACAAATATCAACATAAACAAATTATATTGAACCTCAACTTGATCATCTCATCTCATAATTCTTGGTATCGCGCACCGTCATTCTCATCATCATCATCATCTTTCTCATATCATCACCATTCTCATCATCATCATCATCATCATCATCATCATCATCATCATCATCATCATCATCATCATCGTGTTATTATGGACATAGTCTAAGCGTGGTCTTTCCATCTGTCTTTGGCCATGGACAACAGCTATTTGAATAGTTTTACGCTCTGCAGAGGTTGCACACTTTACCCACAAGATTTGAAATACTTTATTTTCATGACCACCATGTCCTACGACACCTTAAGTATCCGAGTGAAGTACCCGAACTTCCCAAGACAGGTACTAACGTAGAGCCCCAACCCGTTGACCACCCGGCCCCTCATGCCACTCGGTCGCACAACCCGTGCAGGCGGACCAACAGCGTGTGGTTCTACCCTAGATCCAACCAAGGTTCATGTCATGCCGAGCCCATACCGGGGTATTATGGTTGCGCTACAGGTTGGGCCGACGGTCACATGCTTAAATATAATCCTTTATGAGAACATTGCCTTTCATACACCCATGGGCATCAACGTCACCCGACGGGGTTTTCGTAAAAGTTTTGAATAAATTGCTTTGCGTCCGACCTACAACTTTGCTACCCATTTTGCATGGCTAAGAAACTACCATAGCTTTAAGCTTTGCCAACCAAGTGTTTCCCGGGTTGACAAGGACAAGTATTATCGACATCTAAGGGGTCACTTATAAGTTATAACATGCAAATAGGATTAACTATACTAGCAATGCAAATACTTATAGCCATAGTTTTCAATGCATGAAAATAATTCTACTTAATGAGAAAAATAAATGGGTGTTCAACATGGTCAAAAGGCTGCTTGTCTGGCTCAGCAAAGTCTTAAAAAGCTTCTAGTACTCCAATTCCTTCATCTACGTAGTTATCTAATGCCGAAACGAAACACGATAAGCAAGCAATAAGGCAGAAAAATAAAAGTGCTCTACAAATATTGGAAACACTTTCCTAGGACTTCTCTGGTTATATGAAAAATAACCAAAGTGAACCTACTTTTTTTAGAGCTGTAGGGATTTTTATTCAACTCACTAAGAAAGGATCGAAGAAGGAAATAACATTGATAGTGAATATACAGAAAAGATTTCCGTAAAAATGAGTGAAGACACTCATTAAATAGATTGAAAATTTAGAAGAATTTAGGAATTGGTTTCACTGGATTTGGAGTTCAAATGAATACTCTAGGAATTTCCAGTCAACAAATATGAAGAAATGACCTAAATATTAGGTGATGCAGAAACTATGCAAGATAAAAATGTTCATGTTATCCTATAAAATAGAGCAGGATTTATGAAATATTTAGGAACTAGCGGTGTGACCCGCGCATTTGCGCGGCTAGACCAAACACGAATATATTACCTCATACATATTTTAATTATATGTTGTATATATACTCATCTGATTTTTGATTCAGTTTTGCAGCCAAACATCTATATCAATTTTTGATTCCTAACAACAGCAATGATTTCATGGTTGGCAATATTATAATAATCCACTCATATACGTATCTGGATTGCTCTATCTCCTCATGAGAATCTGAAACATATTCGTAGTAGTTGTGTTGCCCATCTCATCTGCCCACCTATCCCAGTGTACGTCTAGTTATTTTGAAAACATGTGAGAATAATCTTTTTATGGTCTTATAGAATAAAAAAGAATATAAATCCTCCTATTACATATTAGTATTGAAGAGACACATATTCGTAGTAGTTGTGTTGCTAATCTCATCTTCCCACCTTTCCCAGTGTACGTCTAGTTATTTTGAAAACATGTGAGAATAATCTTTTTATGGTCTTATAGAATAAAAAGAATAGAAATCCTCCTATTACATATTAGTATTGAAGACACGACAGTTTTCTCTTACCAAGAAGATATATTTATTTTGTCATGAGAATGATTACCAATGGTAAATAGATTCGTGGTTCCTTGCTAGAACAATTATAATGGAATTTGACGATCCAATCCTTGTGGACATAGATAAGTAATTCATGGACCAAGATACATATACTTGAGTTGCCAAACTGTAAATAATAATAACTTCCTAGGTGCACTGAAGTAGAAATTTAGATTCTGCTACCAATAAAATTGAAAACAAATTATTTGCCTCTAGCCAACTTACTAATGAGTAATTTTTCATGTGAGCTTGCCCACTTTGGTGTATTGGATGAGCCTTGTTAAGTAGGCAATAATCTTTGACATTAAAAGTGGGATAATAAGCAGGTATTTTTTTTGGGGCATGGCAAGTAGGCGAATTTGCTGGTAACATAAATAGTGGAGCACCGTAAACCTCAGTCGACCATACTTTGACTTGACAGGAACATTGAAGCTGCTATAAATGGAAAAGTGAAGCGGATATTTGGAAACAGTAGATGTCATTACCTTGTCAGCACACACATGTATCTTCTGTTTCTTGCTTCATAAGTGTGAGCAAATACTGAAAATCTTGAAGAAAAGACAGACTTGGAGTGTCACAAACATAAATTAGCTGCACTTATTACTTAGAGTTATGCATATATGTGCTCTTCCATGTATAATAGTAGCTTCTTCCATGTATAATAGTGCATATGTAAGTCTTTGAGGTTCTCTTCATAAGAATGATTTAGTTTGCCCATTAAGAAATCAAAAACATCATATCAGTGTGGGGTGGTCAACTTGGTTCTCTTACATCTAGTGGTGATCATAACAACGACTCAAGATTAGATCAAAGTGTATACACTGAAGAAATAGACTGCTATTAGAACTCATGATTTGCAAGTTGTTGACAATAACCACTAAAATTTACAGGTACTATACAGATTAATTAGAATCATTATGGAGAGTTTTCAATTTTCCCCATAACAAACCAAGAACCAATTGAGGCAGCATGAATAGTCAATACATGTAAGTATAGTGGTATGCACATGTACGCTTGCTTTATTTTACTTTTTAGGGCGGAACACTTGGTACCTTTCACAATTGATGATTGCGCTTTGTTGCTATTAATTTGGATGTTCTCTCCCTAAAAATGTAGAGACTAAATCATTAGGACTCCATGCGGTGATCCACATAATCAGTTGGATGCTCCCTCCAACTTGCATCCCTGCTTGGCCTGCACTAAACGATACAACACTATAAGGTGCAGGGGAGCAGTGGATCGGAAATACTCCGCACCTTATACAGTATATAAGGAGTACAACAGAAAAAACCCTGGTCGATTCCGCCATAATTCTGACATAGTGGATAATCTAACGGCAGGATCTAATTAAGAACAAATACATTGGAAAAAATACTGACGGAATCAAGGCAGCACGTTTACTTGATGGAGGTGATGCTCCACTCGAGCTAGGTGGAATCTGTGACATGCAAATGCAGTACTATGAGGTGAAGAGAGGTTGTTGCGTGGAGAAACGAAAGCAAAGTTGTCTGCTCTTCATGACTGATTAAGAGAGTAATTCACAAATCTAACTTTTATTTTCTCTTGATCTCGATTTGACGACTGTTGATTAGTTTCTCCTAGAACTAACATGAGAACTTGAAAAGTGCCTCCAATTGGTAAATATATATAAGATATTATCACATAGACGGGATAAAGTCCAGCTTTATATACTACTTCTGGAAACACATCATTGTCATTCATAGGCAGAGACTTGCTTGTTCCAGAAAAATGAGACAATTAATGATGAATATATGCTAAGGCAGCTATCATGGTAATGAGACTAAAATTAGTGAACCTAGTATTGTAAATATGTAATCTTGTCATCTTGGGATGGTCTTTTTATGCCTCTTGGGCAGTTTACTTTTTTCTTGCCAAATTATGGTTCAGTAAAGAATTTTTATTTACCTCCATCAACCCAGCATCCTGATATCATGATGAATGAAATAGGCAACTGCAGGTTGGGAAGCTTAGATGCTGGGATGATAAGTTAAGTTGCTCAAAAATTACAATCGTGCATGAGCATGGGTAACATCCAAATTCTCCAAATTAGTCATGTATATCATGTGTACTCTGTTGGCTTCTTTCTCTGAAAATCTGACAAAACTCCACGCGTACGTAAGCTTCTGCAATAAGAAATTAACACCCGGTAAATAGCAAATTTGAATGTAGTCCAATCGATTTACATGACAAATATTGGAATTACCATCGATGATTGCTAAAGACCCAAAAAACCAAAACAATTGCATCCTGGATGCTTACCAGATTCACTATCTATCAAAGTATGCGGCTGATAGGGAGTCCAAGGGAATCAAAGCCGGCTAAGTAGTTCTTATTCATGGGTGCTGCTGCTACCTGATGATTGAGCATGCAATATATATATATATATATAGCTTTTGAGTCTCATGTTGCGGACTCTTGTACTTTCCATATATTCAACATGTTGCCTTAGATTTACTATAGACTATTATGATGTCGACCAACCACAAAATTAGTCGATCATATTTTTTAGTCTGTGTGGAATTACATGGTGGCTCGGTTTTCTATTGTTTGGATTATACAATTATTGTATACGGTGGGGCGTACATTGAAAAAGGTATAGCGACATGTTAGTGCAAGAATTATGAAAAAATAATAGAAGGGGCGTATTCATTCTGGGTGTTTTCCTCTATCCATGTTACCAAAAGGTGGGATTCTCTCTAATAAACTGTATGACATATATACCAACAAATGTTTCCTTTGATACATACTGGCGTATTGACTGAATTATTAAAATGGCTGTGCAAATAATTTACTATGGGTGTGAAAATAACATTAACCTGGATATACAGAGAACATGAGTGGAGGATGAATTGGCAGATCGGCTAGCTCGAATTGCAAAAAGATGTGAGGAAAGCAATTAGCTAGCTCATGAACCGTACATGCTGGTGTATGCATGTTCTGTCCAACTTCAAATTCTATACAATTAGGGCACACTAATCCAGAATCCAACTCCCCCAACGATGAATCCATTAGTTCTAGCATCTAGTAATTCCATCCGTAAAACCTATTAGAACTATATGGGATAAAGGTATGTAAGTAAAAGATGACCAAACCTGATACTGGATGGAGCATAGATGCATCAGGACCTACAGCACACGGCAGCCATCGCACATGGTATTCGTCATTGCCCATGGTGACCTAGTTGGCAGATGTGTCTAGACGTCGTTGCCGCCGACAACATGGTTCCATCAATGCATCATCGCCTAGAAGCAGTAGTACTGTGAGAGGGCATGCGCAACTGCGCAAGGCAGATGGTGGAGAGACGTCAATGCGGCCGCATAAGAGGGCATGTGCATCTACATAGTACAACAGACTACCTCTAGCGACGAAGTAGAGACGCAGCTTGTGCGGCTTCTCATACTTGTCCAAGCCATCCACGTTCCCGTGATCACCCTGATCGACTCCTCCCCTGCAAACAAATCCATCGCCATGAACCCAGTCATCAAGATTCACCTCAGTCGTCCATGATCTAACATATCAGCCATGATGTGGAGCTTTGGTGCTGAATATCATGTGCCTGGTCTCACCGTCCGCGTCGTCGTCCATGAGCAGGGTGTTGAGGAGACACCGCCCACATGGTGCTCCTTGGTGCCGTACTTGATGGTCACCACCCCTCGTCCTGCTTCTTCGAGATGTTCAGCAGTTTCGCTGGCACCAAAGCTGGCTCCGACGTGTTAGTCGTAGAGAACTGTGTGCGTGAGCCAATGTTTGTACATCGTGAGAAAAATTGAAACCCTAGCCGCCCGGGGTAAGCCATGGAAAGAGGCACCTGACCTTCTTGACGTAAAAATAGTCTTATTTGGATGCTCAAAAAAAGAGAGAATCCTATTAGGACTCTTTTTCTTGCAGCTTGTCCAAGCCATCCACGTCCCCATGATCACCCTGATCGACTCCTCCCCTGCAAACAGATCCATCGCCATGAACCCAGTCATCAAGATTCACCTCAGTCGTCCATGATCTAACATATCAGCCATGATGTGGAGCTTTGGTGCTGAATATCATGTGCCTGGTCTTGCCGTCCGCGTCGTCGTCCATGAGCAGGGTGTTGAGGAGGCACCGCCCACATGGTGCTCCTTGGTGCCGTACTTGATGGTCACCACCCCTCGTCCTGCTTCTTCGAGATGTTCAGCAGTTTCGCTGGCACCAAAGCTGGCTCCGACGTGTTAGTCGTAGAGAACTGTGTGTGTGAGCCAATGTTTGTACTTGTACATCGTGAGAAAATTGAAACCCTAGCCGCCGGGGGTAAGCCATGGAAAGAGGCACTTGACCTTCTTGACGTAAAAATAGTCTTATTTGGATGCTAAAAAAAAGAGAATCCTATTAGGACTCTTTTTCTTGCAGCGAGTCCGGTTACATCCATATGACTACTCACTAGTAGAAAAAGGGCCTTTAGTGGAACCGGGACTAAACGATCGGGACTAATAATGCCTAAAACCTTTAGTCCCGGTTGGCCTACGAACCGGGACCAAAGGTGCTCCACGTGGCCGCTGTGGGACGCCCAGGCAGGAGGACCTTTAGTCCCGGTTGGTAACACCAACCGGGACTAAAGGGTCTCCACGTGGCCGCTGCGCAGCACTCAGGCAGGAGGACCTTTAGTCCCGGTTGGTAACACCAATCGGGACCAAAAGGCAACCACGCGTCAGCAGCTTGCAGGCGCTGGGGTTTTTTTTTTTGAAAGGGGGGGGGGGGGGGGGGGGTTTAGGGGTTTCATATGGTGTTAGCTAGCTAATAGAGAGAAGTGACCTCTCTTTCTCCGTGCTTGGTCGACGCTAGCTACTACATATAGAGAGAACTCGACGCTAGCTAGTAAGCAAATGAAGGAAACCATTAATTATACAAGATCGTCATGAACATATACAGAGAGAAGTGACCTCTCTTTCTCCGTGCTTGGTCGAACAACAAGTTTTCGTAAATCTATCCGACGCTACTACATATATACAATATAACATCCCTGACATCATCAAGCGCCAAACTCCCATTGAATTTCCGTATGGTATTCTCCCTTTTCATGTATGACGTGGTCAAGAAAGAATCCCGTCAATTCCTCTTGAATTGCTCGTATGCGATCATGTGGTAGGAGTTCATCCCGCATCTGCCAGATCTAATTTAAAGAAGGGGGTCAATACATATATATGAATGAAACTCAACACAATTGATGGTAATAAAATAAAATTGTGAATATTGTTTACATACTTCAAATTGTTCTTCAGATCTGCCCCGCTCAGAGGTCCTGTGGCGAATGTACTCGCAAACGTAGTATCCACATAAATTATTCCCGGGTTCTTGCCACAAGAACTTTACGATAATAGAGTTCAATCAAACTGATAATCAAGCACGATAATGGTATTGATGAAACTAGAATCAATGAGAGATGCGCGGAACTAGCTAGTACTGCTTACTTTGGGGTGTGTAAATCGCAGCTCGTTCTTCAGACCCGGAATCTGTCCGGTGAACTGTTTCCAAACCCTGCCAGGCAAAGAAAATGATTACTTGATATCAGGAAATGAACGAAAGTTGCCGATATGGTCCCGGTATTGATTGAACTTACTTCTGGAGCATTGCAGTCATGTCCGCATAATCCTTGGGATCTTTACGTCTCGAGTCTAAGACATTTACTACTCCCCCGTCAAGCTTAATGGATAGCAGAATATAGTGGAACCTGCGCACGCATAACTCATCAATTACAGTACTTAACCTCGAGTAAGCGAAACCGAATATGCAGAAGACAGTAACACTCACTTGAAGTTGTAAGGAAAGAGTATTTCCCTTTTGTTTTGATGTCGAAGGAACGCTTTTAGCAAGTTTTCCTCGGTTTCTTTAACATTGTTTTGTACCGTCCATTCATTTACGGTATTTGGGCTAATGAACCCAATGTCATAGATTTGTCTTTTTGGGCATTCGACGATCTTCAATCTGCATAATATAGTGAGGATAATTATATATACATGCAATGAACGAGCTGAGCTAGAGACTTAATTACAGAAGTAATACTTACAGACAGTAGCAAGTCATGATTTGTTTGTCGAGGGCCTCTTGATTGAATAACTGAAATAACTCCACATATTCAACAGGCATCAGGTCGACTCCAATGAGGTCGTGCTCATCTTTAATTCTCACCATCAAACTATCGGACCCATTCTTCCTGCAGCTTTCCAAGTACCACTCATGCAATCTTCGCATCATCGTTGTTAGAGGAGGATGATCAGGTTTGACGAGAGGCTTCCCGTGCTCGTATCTAAAGATCTTTACTACCTCAGCCGTTTCAAACTGTACATCATCGCCCACGTAATCACCAAGAGTGGTACCGGGCAGTAGCCCCGGATGATTAGCGATATCGCTAGACACCTTGAGCGGGGGGCACGATTGCTTCTCCTGTTCGCCGAGCTGGGGAATTGTTTTCCCACTTCTTCGTCTTGAAGCACTGGCAGTACTTCCCGACCGCCGCGCTTCATTATATGTCTTTTCAATACAGCGGTCATAGTTGGATTGCGGCGGAGGCGGTGGTGGTCGCTTAAGGGCATCCAGAGTGCGCTTCGCTTTCACCGGATCTATTGTTTCCTTCGGAGGTGGACGTTTCCGTTCAAAATGGGCCTTCACTTCGGCAGCACTGATGTCCTTGTTTTCCTCGCCAGTCCTCTCATATGGTAACTTTGGAGGAACCCTGAGGCTTGGACCATATTTGAATTTCTTCCCGCCTTTTGTACTGCTAGCCGCCGGAGCGGCGGCGGCTCTCTTCCGCTGTTGCTGACGCGCCGGAGCCCGCTGAGGCGGCGGAGACCGCTGACGCGCCGGAGACAGCTGCGGCGGCGGAGACGGCTGACGCGCCGGAGATAGCTGAGGCGGAGGAGGATTCTGCTGAGGGGCCTCCCCCGTTAGAGTTCGCTGAGGCGGCGGAGACGGATGACGCGCCGGAGACGACTCAGGCAGCGGAGATAGCACAACTGGACTGTGAGGGGGAGTCTGCTGAGGATCCGGCTGCGTCTGCTGAGGCGGCGTCCAGTTTGGAAGCTTGATGTACTCCTTTCTCCATAGGCAGGTACTCCTTAAGGCATTTTCTAGAAGATCCTCCCCTTCACCTGTAGGGTAGTCAAGCTCCAGCCCCTCAAATCCCGCCATTATCTCATCCACCATGACAATAGCATAGCCATGTGGAATCGGACGGCAATGGAAAGTTCCCTCAATTCGAGGAGGTAAAACAGAGCTGACCGCCGCCTTCAAGGTCAGGTTCTGGCATTTCGCCATTAGCACACAATGTTCAGCCTGCGTGATACTATCGACGGGGTAGCGAGGAGCCGTGATATCAGGCTGAAGGAGCTCCGTGGAAGCCACGCTGCTTCTCCGCTGAGATGGTGGGGTAGCTTCTGGGGCAGTGTCGAAGGAAGGATCTTCGTGCCGCTGAGATGGTTGGCCGGTAGCTCGCTGGCTCTCAAGTTCCTCTAGTTTGGCTAATCTTGCATTGATCTTCTGCATTTCGCTTGCTTCCGCTTTCTTCTTTCTCTCTCGGCTTCTATAACCAGCGCTGTCGGGAAACCCATACACCCACGGAACGGAGCCTGATGTGCCTCGTGTTCGTCCAGGGTGTTCAGGATTCCCAAGGGCCTGTGTCAGCTCGTCATTCTCTCTGTCGGGATGTAACCTCCCTTCCTGCGCTGCCTGGATTGCTTCCTCAAGCTTTTTGACGGGTATTGCAAGTTGAGCTTTCGTCCAAACACACTCCCCTGTGTCTGGGTCCAAAGTTCCCCCAACCCCGAAGAACCAAGTCCTTGACCGATCTGGCCAGTGCAATGTCGCTGGTTGGACCCCTTTAGCAAGCAGGTCTTGCTCAGCTTTGTCCCACGTAGGCCGGGCTTTGCTGTAGCCACCTGACCCCGTAACATGGTGATACTTCTTCTTTGCAGCATTTAGCTTATTTGTCGCTGACCCTTGCTTGCCCTTGTCCGATTTCTTGTAGGCCACAAATGCGGGCCAGTGATCTTTTATCTTCTCATATGCACCGGTGAATTCTGGAGTCTTGTCTTTCTCGACAAACTTTTTGTTCAAATCTTTCTTCCAGTTCTTGAATAGTTCTGCCATCTTATTAAGAGCAAACGCCTTGACCTTATTCGGATCCGCCTCTGGTGGTAGGCTGAAATTTGTCATCAGCAAGGTCCAAAGATCATCTTTCTGTCTATCCTGGACATAAGAAACTTCAGGGTCCTTCTTCTTATTCCATTCTTGGATGCTGATCGGGACGATGTCCCTAACAACCACTCCGCACTGATGTATAAATGTGTCCCTGCTCCACTTGGGAGCAATCGGTTGGCCATCTCGACCGACTTCTTCGATCGTGAACCTTTCATCCTGGCGCAACCTTTTCTTCGGGCCTCGTCTCCTTACGGAAGTTTGGCTCGATCCGGAGGGCTAATTAAAAGAAGAAAGAAGCGTTAATATATGTACATACAAAACAATTAATGCATCAAGTCAGCAGAGGCTTAATTAATATATGTATATATACCTTGCCGGACTTTGCAACAGTTAAGGCTCCCTCCTCCGTTCGGTCACCGGAGCCGTCATGATCTCCTTCCTCCTCCATTCGGTCACCGGAGCCGTCATGATCTCCTTCCTCCTCCATTGGATCACCGGAGCCGTCATCCTCTCTTTCCTGACCATCGGTGTCGTTGAGAAACGACAAGGTGATATCACCTCCGTCGCGGATTATATCCCCCAACAACTCTTCTTTTTCTAAGTCTCTGTCCATAGTTTCTGCAAATACAACACTTGACATGGCAAAAAAAGACTTGCTTCACATTCGAGAGAAAATCAAAGTTATCGGGGTTATGTTTTAACGATCCCCTCTCTCATGTTTTAACGACAAGATGAATACAAGCTTTATACACAAGATGAATACAAGATTTATACACAAGATGAATACACAACTCAACAAATGAACCAACCATCATCCTATGAACAAAACTCAACATATATACAACAAATGGACACCTTTTGTTGAACAACGGAGGGACGATAAGTGACCAACTCCACGGAGATGCAACACCACAACCTGTAATTCCACCGAGAGTGAAAATTAGCATGGCAACAAATGGCATGACATGAATGTAACACCACAACCTGATAAAAAAATTGTAGCTAGCTAGATACCAATTTGAAAGCAAGTTTCAAACTTAGAGAAAAATAGCATGGCATGGCATCCACAATACAAAATATTGACCAAGTTTTCATACATCAAAATGAACTCTAAATAAACTCTAAAGACAAAATATTGACCAAGTTTTCATACATCACAATGAACATCAAAATGAACTCTAAATCAACTCTAAAGACAAAATATTGACCAAGTATATTTGTCACCAATCCTTTTAATGTGGGTTTTAAAATTTTCTCCCAATCCTTTTAATTATATTATAAACATCAGTAGTGATTATTTTCATAATGATTTGGCCTCAAAAAAATTCTTTTATTAGTATTTTCAAACTCTAGAATGACCCTGTTGCACTAGAACTATTTCAAATAATTCTTTTCAAATGCCACAAATTTTTTGAGAAGTCCTCTGATGCCTATAGATCATTTTTATGCAAAAATCCACTTTGGTCATTTGAAAATTTTGAGCACAACTTACATTTTTCAATTTTGGTCCAATCTTGGCATTGAACTACAACCCTATTTTTCCTTGCTCAAATAATTCTGATTTTTTTGCATCTTATAGTCCTTCCAACTAAACCCTTAAGTCCAGAAGGGCAGCCCCAATTTCATCTTGCAAGTCCACCAAAAAATTCCCTGTAGTTTCTGTCTAGAACTAAATTCTAATAAAACTTGCACTAACAAGTTTTTCCTTTTATCAAACCAACTTGACCATCATCTCTAACATCCAAGGAGACATCATCCTGCCAAGTTTCACATACAACAAAGTTCCGTAGCTAGCCCTAACATTTCAACAAACACCTTGTGGACATGGCAAACACATTTCAACAAACTCTATGAAATCTTGCAACTCTCTGAACAGGGGCAACTTTATACATACAAGGAGGAAGGAGGGAGGAGAGGGGTGGGAGGGAGGAGGGAGTACCTAGCCGGCCGGCTAGTTGTGGAGCGGCGGCGTCGGGGGCAGGGCAGGGGCGCGGCGGCATCGGGGAAGGGCAGGGGCGCGGCGGCGTCGGGGGCAGGGCAGGGGCGCGGCGGCGTCGGGGCAGGGCAGGGGCGTCGGGGCAGGGCAGGGCGTCGACGGCGAGGTCCGGCAGCCTGGCGGCGTCGAGGTGGTCGTCGGCGCCGTCGGGGGAGAGGAGGATCGAAGTGAATTGTGTTTGAAAATTTTCTAAGTGCGCGGTTATATACAAAGACCTTTAGTCCCGGTTGGTGGCTCCAACCGGGACTAAAGGCCCCCCTTTAGTCCCGGTTGCAGCCACCAACCGGGACTAAAGGTCATTTGCAGCAGCGCAAAGGGCGGGAAGCAGAGCCCTTTAGTCCCGGTTGGTGGCTCGGACCGGGACTAAAGGGGGGCCTTTAGTCCCGGTTGGTGCCACCAACCGGGACTAAAGGGCTGCGGCTCACATGGCGTCGGGCGGGTGGATGTTTAGTTCCACCTCGCTAGCTGAGAGGCGTCGAGAGTGGTTTATAAGCGCGGCTGCGCCAACCCTCTCGAGCTCCTCTCTTATTCAGGCCTACGGGCCTAAACGCACTCTCTCTGCCTGTGGGCCTTCTGGGCCTGCTGCGGGCCTGCATCCTGGCCCAACTAGCGGATTGGGTTTCTAGTCGTATGCAGGCCGTGGTGGCCCAGTAGGCGGCATTTTTTTATTTTATTTTTACTTTTTAGTCCCGGTTTGTGGTAGCAACCGGGACTAAAGGTCTTTACCAGTATTTTTGTTTTGTTTTTTGCTTTATTTATTTTCTTTTGTTTCTACTTACAGCTAAATACTTAGAGTTTTTGAGTGATTCTTTTTGCTTTAGGTCACAAAAATTATAAACTTTCTGTTAGTGCCAGTAGTTTTCAAATTTGAATAGTTTAAATTTGAATTCTTTGAAATTTGTGTGAATCACTAGTTTGTGAATAACTTTACTTTAAAAATAGATTTTTGAGTGATTATTTTTCCTGCTGTTTAATATTAGTGTGTTTTATCATTATATTAAATTTGGTAATTTTTAGGTTATTTTAAATGGGTGTTTTAATCAAAAACAGATTTTGTTATTTTAGTTTGCTATTAAAGTTTCTAACAAAAAATACTTTATGAAAATTCTTTTTGCTATTAAAGTTTTGAACAAAAAATACTTGGCATGGTATCATCATTTCACCCACATAGCATGTGCTAAAAAGTCGAGAGGGTTACGGGAAAAACTGGATGCACTTCGTGTACAAACTGGACAATCTCTTTCGAAGTATCAGGGTTTCGGACGAAAACTCATGTGTTACGAAGGCATTTCATATTTTTTAAACTTATTTGAACTCCAGACTTTTTGTGCGTTCAATATGCACCATTCAAAGCCACATCATCAATTTTCAACCCTTTCTGACTTCATTTGCTATTTTTCATGCATTTAATCTTTTTTTGAGCTAAATGACCCTGAAATTGAAAAGCACTACAAATGAACTCTGAAAAGGTTGAAAGTTGGCATAGTATCATCATTTCACCCACATAGCATGTGCTAAAAAGTTGAGTGGGTTACGGGAAAAACTGGATGCACTTCGTGTACAAAATTGACAATCTCTTTCGAAGCATCAGGGTTTCGGACGAAAACTCATATGTTACAAAGGCATTTCATTTTTTTAAACTTGTTTCAACTCCAGACTTTTTGTGCGTTCAACATGCACCATTCAAAGCCACATCATCAATTTTCAACCCTTTCTGACTTCATTTGCTATTTTTCATGCATTTACTGATTTTTTTGAGCTAAATGACCCTGAAATTGAAAAGCACTACAAATGAACTCTGAAAAGGTTGAAACTTGGCATGGTATCATCATTTCACCCACATAGCATGTGCTAAAAAGTTGAGAGGGTTATGGGAAAAACTGGATGCACTTCGTGTACAAACTGGACAATCTCTTTCGAAGTATCAGGGTTTCGGACGAAAACTCATATGTTACAAAGGCATTTCATTTTTTTAAACTTGTTTCAACTCCAGACTTTTTGTGCGTTCAACATGCACCATTCAAAGCCACATCATCAATTTTCAACCCTTTCTGACTTCATTTGCTATTTTTCATGCATTTACTGATTTTTTTGAGCTAAATGACCCTGAAATTGAAAAGCAGTACAAATGAACTCTGAAAAGGTTGAAAGTTGGCATGGTATCATCATTTCACCCACATAGCATGTGCTAAAAAGTTGAGAGGGTTACGGAAAAAACTGGATGCACTTCGTGTACAAAATGGACAATCTCTTTCGAAGTATCACGGTTTCGGACGAAAACTCATATGTTACAAAAGGCATTTCATTTCTTGACATGTAACTGCAGTGATATTCTAGATCAAAGTCATCATCAGAATAGTTGTGGAGAGAAAGTCTTCACTTTTTATTCGCGTGTGTCCCTTGCTTATTGCGACGTAACCATGGATAATCTTCATCGTTTAACAAGGTGCTTGGGTCAGCCTTCACTTTGAAGGGAGGAATTTCATGAAACTTTTCATAATCTTCAGACATGTCTGTCTTGCCCTCCACTCCCACGATGTCTCTTTTCCCTGAAAAAACTATGTGACGCTTTGGCTCATCGTATGATGTATTTGCTTCCTTATCTTTTCTTTTTCTCGGTTTGGTAGACATGTCCTTCACATAGAAAACCTGCGCCACATCATTGGCTAGGACGAATGGTTCGTCTGAGTACCCAAGATTGTTGAGATCCACTGTTGTCATTCCGTACTGCGGGTCTACCTGTACCCCGCCTCCTGACAGATTGACCCATTTGCACCGAAACAAAGGGGCCTTAAAATCATGTCCATAGTCAAGTTCCCATATGTCCACTATGTAACCATAATATGTGTCCTTTCCCCTGTTGGTTGCTGCATCAAAGCGGACACCACTGTTTTGGTTGGTGCTCTTTTGATCTTGGGCGATCGTGTAAAATGTATTCCCATTTATCTCATACCCTTGGTAAGTCAATACAGTCGAAGATGGTCCCCTGGCCAACGAGTACAGCTCATCTCCAACAATGTTGTTACCCATGAGATGTGTTTGCAACCAACTGCCGAAAGTCCTGATGTGTTCACATGTAATCCAGTCGTCAGACTGCTCCGGGTGTTTGGAGCGCAGAAAATTCTTGTGTTCATTGACATACGGGGTCACCAAGGTAGAATTCTGTAGAACTGTGTAGTGTGCTTGAGCCCAAGAATGCCCGTCCCTACATATTATTGCATCCGCTCCTAGCGTGCCTTTTCCAGTCAGTCTCCCCTCATACCACGATTGAGGGAGACCAATCGGCTTAAGGTCAGGAATAAAGTCAACACAAAACCCAATGACCTCCTCTGTTTGATGGCCCATGGAGATGCTTCCTTCTGGCCTAGCACGGTTACGAACATATTTCTTTAAGACTCCCATGAACCTCTCAAAGGGGAACATATTGTGTAGAAATACAGGACCCAGAATAGCAATCTCGTCGACTAGATGAACTAGGACGTGCGTCATGATATTGAAGAAGGATGGTGGGAACACCAGCTCGAAACTGACAAGACATTGCACCAAATCATTCTTTAACCTTGGTAGGATATCTGGATCGTTTACCTTCTGAGAGATTGCATTGAGGAATGCACATAGCTTCACAATGGCTAATCGAACATTTTCCGGTAGAAGCCCCCTCAATGCAACCGGAAGCAGTTGCGTCATAATCACGTGGCAGTCATGAGACTTTAGGTTCTGGAACTTTTTCTCTGCCATATTTATTATTCCCTTTATATTCGACGAGAAGCCAGACGGGACCTTCATACTGAGCAGGCATTCAAAGAAGATTTCCTTCTCTTCTTTGGTAAGAGCGTAGCTGGCAGGACCTTCATACTGCTTTGGATGCATGCCGTCTTTTTCGTGCACACGTTGCTGGTCCTCCCGTGCCTCCGGTGTATCTTTTGTCTTCCCATACACGCCCAAGAAGCCTAGCAGGTTCACGCAAAGATTCTTCGTCACGTGCATCACGTCGATTGCAGACCGGACCTCTAGGTCTTTCCAATAGGGTAGGTCCCAAAATATAGATTTCTTCTTCCACATGGGTGCGCGCCCCTCAGCGTCATTCGGAACAGATTGTCCGCCAGGACCCTTTCCATAGATTACTTGTAAATCCTTGACCATATCAAGTATGGCATCACCAGTACGGAGGGCGGGCTTCTTCCGGTGATCTGCCTCACCTTTGAAATGCTTGCCTTTCTTTCTTAAGAGATGGTTGGTCGAAAGAAATCGACGATGTCCCAGGTACACATTCTTCCTGCATTTGTCCAAATATATACTTTCGGTATCATCTAAACAGTGCGTGCATGCGTGGTATCCCTTGTTTGTCTGTCCTGAAAGGTTACTAAGAGCAGGCCAATCATTGATGGTTACAAACAGCAACGCATGTAGGTCAAATTCCTCCTGTTTGTGCTCATCCCACACACGTACACTACACCTTCTCCATTCCACAGCTGTAAAAGTTCTTCAACTAACGGCCTTAGGTACACATCAATGTCGTTGCCGGGTTGCTTAGGGCCTTGGATGAGCACTGGCATCATAATGAACTTCCGCTTCATGCACAACCAAGGAGGAAGGTTATAGATACATAGAGTCACGGGCCAGGTGCTATGATTGCTGCTCTGCTCCCCAAAAGGATTAATGCCATCAGAACTTAAACCAAACCATACGTTCCTTGCATCACCTGCAAAGTCCCCCCACCTTCTCTCGATTTTTCTCCACTGCGACCCGTCAGCGGGTGCTCTCAACTTCCCGTCTTTCTTACGGTCTTCTTTGTGCCATCGCATCAACTTGGCATGCTCTTTGTTTCTGAACAGACGTTTCAGCCGTGGTATTATAGGAGCATACCACATCACCTTGGCAGGAACCCTCTTCCTGGGGCGCTCGCCCTCAACATCACCAGGGTCATCTCTTCTGATCTTATACCGCAATGCACCGCATACCGGGCATGCGTTCAAATCCTCGTACTCACCACGGTAGAGGATGCAGTCATTATGGCATGCATGTATCTTCTGCACCTCCAATCCTAGAGGGCATAGAACCTTCTTTGCTTCGTACGTACTGTCGGGCAATTCGTTATCCTTTGGAAGCTTCTTCTTCATTATTTTCAGTAGCTTCCCAAATCCGTTGTCAGATACACAATTGTCTGCCTTCCATTGCAGCAATTCCAGTGTGGTACCGAGCTTTGTGTTGTCATCTTCGCAATTTGGGTACAACCCTTTTTTGTGATCCTCTAACATGCGATCGAACTTCAACTTCTCCCTTTCACTTTGGCATTGTCTCTTTGCATCAACAATGACCCGGCGAAGATCATCATCGGGCACATCGTCTGGTTCCTCTTGATCTTCAGCTTCCCCCGTTGCAGTATCACCGTATTCAGGGGGATAGTTGTCATCATCCTCTTCTTCTTCGTTGTCTTCCATCATAACCCCTCTTTCTCCGTGCTTGGTCCAAACATTATAGTGTGGCATGAAACCCTTCTCAAGCAGGTGGACGTGAAGGGTTTTCAAGTTAGAGCAATCCTTCGTATTCTCACAGACAAGGCATGGACAATACATAAAACCATTCTGCTTGTTTGCCTCAGCCACTTCGAGAAATTTATGCAGGCCCTCAAGATACTCGGAGGTGCGTTGGTCACCGTACATCCATTGCCGGTTCATCTGCGTGCATTATATAATTAAGTGTATCAAAAACCATTACAGAACATCATGAATAGAGAAGTGACTAAATTAATACAAGTTCATCATCACATTAAAACCAAAGTACAGTAGTGATCAAATGTTATTACTGAAAAAATAAATACATAAAGTTCATACATATATAGTTCTCATAGAACAACATATAGCTCTCTAGAGCATCTAATTAAAACATACATTGAAACTATGAAAAACAACAACAAATGCGATCATAATCGCAACTAAGGTAACAATTGATCCAACGGCATAATGATACCAAGCCTCATTATGAATGGCATATTTTCTAATATTTCTAATCTTCAAGCGCAATGCGATCATAAAGATAATATACCACATCCGAATCATAGACAGGACGAGGGCCGACGGGGGCGGATACCAAAGTCATGGCACTATATAATAACAAACAATAATAAAAGTAAGAAAATTATACAAGTATCTATCTAAATCATACAAGTAAGAATTTTTTCTTTTAAAAAGAAGATAAGAACAAGAGGCTCACCACGGTGGTGCCGGCGACGAGATCGGCGCGGGCGATCGACGGTGGTGAGGACGGGGACGGGGACGGCACCCTACACATGTGCAGACTCTAAGAAGTTAATTTCAGGTCAAATTGTGCATCTAAATCAAAAGAACTCCCACATACACTCCTCCACTAAAACCCACAAACCACTCTGCTTCTTCAGCATTTGAAATGAGCTAAACTAGTAGTGAGAGATGAAACGATGAAGTTGCTAACCTTTTAGAACACTTGTGTAGTTGGTGCACCGCCAAACCTAGACAAATCTTGGGAAAAATGGAGCTGGGAGGTCGAGCTTGGAGAGGAGAAAGCTTAAGTGTGACTCGGGAATTTCATCGAACACCTCATGTGCATAGGAGGTGAGAGCAGAGCAGCACACACCTCCCACACCGGCCGGCCAAAAAACAGAGGAGTGAGCGGGCAGGGGAGAGCATATATATAGGCATCTCTTTAGTCCCGGTTCGTGGCTAGAACCGGGACTGAAGACTGACCTTTAGTCCCGGTTCCAGACACCAACCGGGACTAAAGGGGTTGCGCCAGGAGCGAGGCCCTTTAGTCCCGGTTGGTGGCTGGAACCGGGACTAAAGGTCCCAGCCGAACCGGGACTGGTGCCTGCCGAGGCCCGGCCGGCGTCCTGGCCGCTCGAACCGGGACTGATGCACGCATTAGTCCCGGTTCGTAACAGAACCGGGACTGTTGCTCTGATCTGGCCAGGACCAATGCCCTGTTTTGTACTAGTGACTACATGTCTATTCCTTTTTTATTTGGACTACATGTCTCTCGCACATATATATGTATACCTTTTTTTGAGAATATGTATACCTTTATTATATATGCTTATGCACATAGACGTGACAACGTGACAGCTTAATCTGTTGGTATGCACATTATAATATGTTACGTAAAAACTTTTAAATCTCAGCCGTTATTTTCCTTATCAAATGGTTGAAATAATATTAGCATATGTGGACGAACGTGAAGGCTCGTTTTGCTTTTGTCTTAATTATATAATTATAGATTTGAAGCAACTAATTTGGAATCCATTTGAAACTTAGGGAAAATACCTATGCTCACTGAAAAAAGAAAAAGAAAAGGGCCAACTGAGCCAAACAGGCCGAAACGGCCAAATCTGGTCCAGCCAGCACGGCGGCCGCGCGTGAGCGTTCAAACCTGGCAAGCGGGGCCCACCTGCTAGCGAGATAGAGGGAAGGAGGGGATGACACACGGGGCCCTCGTGACATCCCTAACCTCGGGCAGGGGCGATGTGATGCTCACCGCCGGTGCTAGGGACGGCGGCCGGCGATGCAGAGGGTACCAACGGACTCAGGGGATTCCTGCATGTCGATGGGTGGTCGAGGTGGACGCCAGGGACGACAGAGTCGACGGCGGCGACGAACCCGAACGGCGGCGAGGAGGTCGATGATGGGCTCGACGATTTGGGCACGGAAACGTGTGGAGAAAGGACGCATGAGCTCCTCGCTGATGAGATGATCCTGATGGAAGCAGAGAGAGGTCGGGGCATGGCCGGAATTGCTCCGCTTAGATTAGGTTTCACGTTGCATGTAATTGGATGGATTTGAGGTTTCTTAATTGAGGTATCCGGTTGTGGAATAGATTATTTGAGGCGTGACCGGTCACTGTCCGCAGACGCACCCGGGCGCGTTCGCAGGCGTTTGAGGGAGTAAAGGAAATAAGTATTCTTGGTCCGTCGTGCTATTTTGCAGAAAACCCCCTGATGTTTGTGATAATCAACACGTAGCCCGGTTTTAAGTCAGGTTTCCGTTTTTGCAGAAAACCCTATGATATTCTGGTAACAACCTGTAGACCAGTTTTAAGTCAGATTTTTGCTTTTGCAGGAAACCCCCTGATATTTGGGTTAATCACCTCGCAGTACATATCAAAATTTTTTATATCCATATCTTTTAAATCGTAACTTCAAATTTAACATGTTATATATAAAATTTGATTAGAAAAATATGTAGAATCTGAATATTATTTTAGTTTATATTTTAAACATTTTAAAATGCTATTTAGGGTGTAATCTTAATCAATGACGCATGATCCGTCTTTCTTTCCAAGCGGTGTCGATCCGGATTGAAAATGAACACCTCAGCAAACATGATTGGAGACGAAAGAAACCATCCATAACCACGCATGCAAGCCTCGTCAAAACCTCACAGAAAAAACAGATTTCTCATCTTATATCGAGAGAGAGACGCCTTAGAATTGACAACATTCAAACGCGTTGTGATTGTGTGAGCACTGAGCCCACCATCGGTGAGGGTAGGAAGGAGGATAAGTGGCAACACAGATGGGATGCCATGTGTTGAAATAAAGGACGTGGACCTATTGAGGTCTGGATTCATGGTTATTGGGTTAGGGGAGTGTGATATTATTTTTCCTGTTGCACCACACGAGCTTGTCTCTAGTCCCCTCCTATTTGACTTAGGTCCCTTCCCTTTGCCTCTTGTTTTAGAAAACTAGGGAGGTCCTATTTAGCGCACAGCGGGTTGGGTGAGCGCAAACACGCAATGCCCGTTCCCCAGCCGGCCTATGTGTTGTCCAAGACGCCCCAATATTTTTCATTTTGTTTTTTCTGCCTTTGTTTCTTCTTTTCTGTTTTACTTTTTCTTCTTTAAAACAATTTAGTATTTCAAAAAAGTTCCAAATTTAAATCAAAGTGTGTGTTTTTTAAAATGTTCGCGTATTCAGAAAATTTTCATGAATTGAAAAAATGTTCCCAACTTTGAAAACAAATAGGGAATTCATAAAATTTTCTTGGATTAAAAAAATCGCGTATTTAGAAAATGTTATTGTATCCAAAAAATGTTCAAGGAAAAAATGTTCACGTATTAAAAATGTACAAGATTCCAAAAAAAATCATGATTTCAAAATAAATTTCATGAATTTTGTGAAATGTTAGTGAGTTTGACAAATGTTCATGACTTTCAAAAAAATATATCCATGAATAGAAATACCGTGCACGAATTTAAAATTGTTCTCGAATTTGAAACAATACTCATGAATTCAAAAAAAATTGCGGAACCAAAAAAATCTACGTGAATTCAAGTTTTTTTTTCTGAATTTTAAAAATAGTTAGCAACTAAAAACTTGTTCACAACCAGCGAAAAATCTTCGTGAATTCAAAAAATGTGTGTAGGTTTGAAAAAATGTCACAAATTTAAAATAAATGTTCACGAAATTAAAGAAAAAAGAAAAAAATAAGCAAAAGAAAAGAAAGAAAGGCAAAAGAAATAAAATACCAGGCAAAAAAACAAAAGAAAAAGAAAAACTGGTTCAGGGAAGGTCCTAAAACCGATGGGAAAAAACTAGTATGGATCGGCCCATACCAAGGACGTGGCACATCGGGGAGGGTATGCGCTGGGTAGCTACCCTGTGACCCTCATGCCAAATAGGAATCGCCATAATGCCCTTCCTTTGCCTACGTCATTCGTTTTTTTAAAGATAATTTAATACGGCTAGTTGGGCCATAATGTTTTCGTCGCCCATGCCACCGCGCGATGTCCCCCGGGTGTGTCCATAATGCCGAGAGCTCCTATATTGGGCAGCACGCGTCAGAGAGCGGATGCGCGCGCACCCCCCGCTGCCCTCGGGTGCCCATTTTGGGCCGGTCCATGAGCGGCAGCGGGAAGCCCCCTATTTTCTTATTTCTTTTTTTTTGTTTTTGTTTTTTATTTTTTAATTAATTCATGCTTTTGAAAACTTTCCAAAATTAAAAAAAATACGATTTCAAAAAAGTTCGTGGAGCCAAAAAATGTCCCTGAAATCTAATAATGTTCATGAATTTGAAAAATATTCGTGATTTCAAAAAATACTAATGAATTTGGATATATGAACATTCTTTGAATTTGGTGAACACTTTTAAACATTATGGCGAACAAATTTGAATATGATGAACATTTTTTCAGTTAGATGAACAATTTTTTTAAAAAAACATGGATGAACAAATTTTGAATTTGATGAATATTTTTTCAAATCGATGAACAAATTACAAATTTGATGAACATTTTTTAAAATGATGAACAAATTTTGAATACGATAGTTCTAAACAAAATTGAATACGATGAACAAATTTTGAATTTTGATGAACATTTTTTAAATCCCGATGAACAAATTTTGAATTCGATGAACATTTTTGAATTTGATGAACAAAAAAATGTTTATGGATTTGAAAAGAAAATTCGCAAAAGAAGTTGAATAAGTAAAGAATAAAAAGGAAAAGGAAAACAAAAAACAGAAAAGAAAACAAACGAACTAAAGAAACAGAAGAAAAAAATGAAATAGTATTTTCTCAAAAAAATTTGAAAACAAAAATAAACGAATTTGTAAAAAATAATTTCACTATTTCGAAAAATGTTCGTGAATTAAAAAAATGTTCACAATTTTAAAACATGTTCACAAATTTAAAAGTTTTGCAAATTGTAAAAAAAAAAGAATAAAAATGAAAAGGAAAAATAGAATACAAAAAAGAAACAGAAAAAGAAACATAAAAGAAAAAAGAAAAAAACTGGGGGACCTGGCATCCCACATGGGCCGGCCCAGAATGCGCGCAGGGGAGCTGGGGGTGCGCGCTACGGCACTAGGGGGCGCTCTACGCGCCATATAGGATCCGACCATAATGCCTGCGAAGACTATATCTTGCCTATTACGAGGAGAGCAACTAGTTGACGAGCGCTCCTTCGGGAGCCACCCAACGATCACTTGGGGTGGGCTGAGAGCGCGCCACTTGGCGCGCTCTCAGCCGCCGCCACGTGTCGCGCTCTGGGCGCTCCATCCGGATTTTTTTTTCCGCACGCGTTTTCGGCTTTTTAAACGGTTTTTTCCTGGGTTTTTTCGGCATTTTCGTTTTCCACCAGTATTCCTTAGCTTTTGAAAAAAAAAAATTCAAAATTTTTTTGCGTGAATAAACATGTTTTTTTTTCTTCCGTGAGAGGCATGGCCATGCCTCTCGGAAACGAAAAAAAACGCGTTTCCTGTTTTTTTTCCTTCCGTCAGTGGCACGGTTTTGCTCCTGCGAGAGGCATGGTTTTGCTTTCGCGAGAGGCACGGCCGTCCCTCTTGAAAACGAAAAAAACACGTTTTCTGTTTTTTTTTGCTTCCGCGAGAGGCACGGTTTTGCTTCCGCGAGAGACACGGTTGTGCTTTCGCGAGAGACACGGCCATGCCTCTCGGAAACGGGAAACATATGCGTTTTATGTTTTTTTTTCCTTTCGCGAGAGGCACGGTTTTGCTTCTGCGAGAGGCACGGTTGTGCTTTCGCGAAAGGCACGACCGTGCCTCTCGGAAACGGAAAAAACGCGTTTTCTGTTTTTTTCCTTCCGCGAGAGGCACGGTTTTGCTTCCGCGAGAGGCACGGCCGTGCGTCTTTTCGGTAAGGAAATAACGTGCTCTCGGTTCGGTTTTTTCGTCCGGTTTTTTTATGAAAAAAAAGTTCATCAAAACCTATTAACATGGGATCTACATTTGAAATTCTCGACGCAAGGAATCCAATGGTGTAAACGGTTCGAGAATTGGACGCACGATTTAAGAGATAAAACGTTTTGAATAAACGGATGTACGAAAAAACAGAAAACTCCCAGGTTGCGACAAGTGGCGCGTATGCAGTGCGCCCCTTGTCGCAACCTACGGAGGCGGTAGTGATTTTTGAAAGGAGTACTCCTCAATTAGTGATTTCGTATTACGAGTATAGGATCTGTCTCGTCTGAAGGATTGCCCGCTTGTAGCTATTGGGCCGGCCCATTTTTTTCGTGTATATTTCGTTCGCTGGGTCGTTTGAAGACTTTGTAGTTTTGTTCGGTCGTTGTTCAGGTTTTGGCTCAGTTTTCTAGGGTTTCCATCTTTTTCTCTTTGTTTTCTTCACTTGTTCTTCTTCAAATTGTTTGTTTCCTTAGTTTCTTCATCGGGTTTTTTCGTTCTTTTTCCCCGTTTTATTGTTTTTTTTCTTGTCTTTCTTCTTGTTTCACCGGTTTCGTTGTTTCTTTCTCGGTTTTCAATTTTTTAATTTTCTTTGACTTTTTTTGTTTCTTTTATGGGCTTTTATCCGTTGCTTTAAACACACATCTTCCTTTTAGTGTACAGGTGAAACATTTTTTTTGATACACGTTGAACATTTTTATAATACGTGGTGTATATTTTTCTTTTAATATATGTTATTGAACACTTTTTTTAATACATGGTCAACATTTTGAAAATACACATTGACATTTTTAATGCCAATAAACATTTTTTAAACTACGCAAATATTTTTAAAATTGTGTAAGTTTTCTAAATAAAACCATAGGCATTTTTTGAAGACATATTAATACTTATTTAAAATGTAAAGTGTATTTCTTTAATCCCAATGTATATTTTTTTACCGATGCAGGCATTTTTTTACATTGTATAAACTTTCTTGTGTACACCTTGAACATTTTTATATATACATGCTTAATATTTTATTTTGATGTGAACTTTTTATATACACATTCTACATTTTCTATATACACCAGGAATATTTTTTACATACATGTTTCATATTTTTCAAAGTACATGATTAACACTTTTGAAAACTTTTATTTTTTATGCCTACATTTTTCCATGCACATTGTACATTTTAAATGTCAGTAACTTTTTTGATATACAAGTTTAATATGTTTTCCAAATACATGATTAATATTTTTTTATGTCTACTTTTTTCATAAGCATCATACATTTTTATAACCATGTTTAACATTCTTCAGATACATGATTTTTTTTCATATATTTGTTCTGATGTCTATTTTTTTGCATACACATTGTACAATTTTCATATACATTAGGAACATTTTTATATACCGTTTAATATATTTTTAAATGTGTGATTAAAATTTTCAATTTTATACATAAAGCGATTTTTTAATAGATACATTTAGAATATTTGAAATATAATTAAATGTAGAAAGAAAAAAATATATGAAAAAGGATGAAAAATAGAGCGCTGAAGGCCTGCAGTCCACACAGGGCCGGCCCATTGTGGCGGTTGCTTGAGGCGAGACGTTCTACTGTTTCGTGTCAATCGAGACGAAAAATCCTATTTGGCACGCATTGCATCAAACTGTCGGACTCCCCTAAAAAACAAAATCAAACTGTCGGGCGTTCGCACAGAGCGTGATCAGTTGGGCCAGGCCGTCTTAAACGTATATGATGGTATCGGTTTTGGGAACGTTCTAGAAGGTTCCCAAAACCTTTTTTTTCTTTATTGATTTTCCTGGGATTTTGTAGTTTTCTAATTTCTTATTCGTTTTTCTGTTTCTTTCTAAAATTTTTGTTTTTCTTTCCATGTTTTTTTTATTTCTGAAAGATATTCAAATTTTTTGGAATTTCAACTTGTTCTCATTTTCAAGAAATTGTTCACAAATTTAAAAAATTCAAGAATTTCAAAAAATGATTGTTTTTTCATATTTTTTTTCAGAATTACAAAAAATATTCTCTTTTTTAAAAATTTGTTCAAATTCTAAAAATGTGCGCGATTTCACAAATTGTTTACAACATAAAAAATGTGAACATTTTTCAATTGTTCACTTATTGCGATACTTTTTAAATTTAATTTTTTTTGTGTTATTTAAAAATGTTCGTATTTTTAAACATTACTTTTGCCTCTTAAATTTTTTTCACAAAAATTCAACAAATGATCAAAAAAATACAAAATATTTAGGAAATCCCGCACTTCTTGAAAGACCGCGCTGTTCTTTAGTCTGACACTCATCGGCTCCACTAGCTAGCAACATTGCTTCAGGAGTGAGAGGTTGGGAGAACGATCCCTTGCTAGGATATCTCCTTTTGCGATTTTTTACAGCGCCCCCATTGAGCCGGCCCTGTCAGGGCGCATGCGTCGCCAGCCTATATGACGCAATAAGCGCATATAGGAGGTCCCAAGCGAGACATAGTCGCGCCGCCCACCTAGCGCAATATGGACCGCGTGCTGTCCTTCCGGGCTGGACCGAGGCAGCGCTGAGGCCGCATAATTGATTTCTGGTCCGGCTTCTGTATCTGTTTTCTTCTGTCATTTTTGGTAATCATATCTTTCGACACACCCGTTTCCAACCTCAAGAACTCAACTCTGCACATCGTACATGATTCCTAACAGAAGGAAAGGAAAGGCATTCACTTCAGGGCATCTTGCTCGAGAAGCAGCCACGCCCCTCTCACCGAAGAATATTTCCTTCTTCCCGACCACCATTTGCCCGCTCTGTTTTTTTTTCCGGTGGCCCTCTTATCATCTCCCTAACAGAATACTACCTCCTTTTCATAATATAAGTTGTTTTAGCAAGCTAAAACAGCTTGCTAAAACGACCTATATTTTGGAACAGATGAAGTAGATCATATCATCTAGGTAGCAATACTGGATCATCATTTCTTGGACATACATGTCGGTGTACTCAAACATGGGTGCCCTCGTACCGAGACTGGTGCACAGGCAGTTGTGGCCTCCTTGACAGCAAGGGCTTGACGGAGGATAACTACGACTCAAGGGAATCAACACCAAGACCGTGAAGAAGACCTCAAGGCAGGTCATCGAGAAGTACTATTCTAGCACTAAAGATCGACGCTGTTCTTGCCGGCCAGCTCTGCCCCGGCAAGGTGAAGACCAAAGTTATGGTTGCCGGCAAGCTCCTTTCCTGGCAAGCAAGGCCCGGCAAGCTCCGTGCCAGCATGCTTGTTCTGTCCTGTACCGTTCCACCTCGTCATCAGCTAGATAGGCTCGTGTGCTAGGTGTCGAACGGGTAGGCAGTCAACATGGCCAGCCAGGGCACGTGTCAGCACGCCACGCCGAGATTAACTTTAATGACACCCGTCCCTGGGACGTGTCGAGACTACAGGAGGGCGCCAGGACCGGTGGGACAAATCTTTTGCCCAAGGCCTCGCCTCGCCAACGTAGCACCTGAACGATGCATTAAATGCGCTTGTCTTACCCCATTGTAGATATACGTGGTGACGGGGCGGATCACTATTCATACCTTGCAAATGACCGTACTAGCCACTGTGGTAACCCCTTCGTCTATAAAAGGAGGCCCATGGCTACAGGGAGAAGGGTCGACACCCAGTTCAATTACACGCCGTAGCTGCATTTTCCCGAGCACCTTCCGGAAAACTGCGCTCCCTGTAACCAGAATTCATATTCGATCAACCACAGAGCAGGAGTAGGATTTTACTCTCATAGCGGCCCGAACCTGGATAAATTCCCAATGTGTTCTTGTATTCACTAAAGACCTGTTCTTTGTCCCGTGCACGTCCCCTGAGCCGAATTGCAAAGGGACCCGTTCGGTCCCATAGATAGTCATTTCCCACGACATCTTTGGCGCGCCAGGTAGGGGCAGTGTGTGTCACAAATCAGTTCTTTGGTAGTGTGAGTACCAACTTCTTCATCTTCGTCGATGGCACCGAAGAAAAAGAGTGGAGCCACGAAGGCTCCTACCGCGTCCAAGCCACCTTCCCAGGCAGCGCAGCCGGCTCGGGCGCTACGGTTGGGACGGGCGGCGCAGGAGGCGCAAGTGGTGCGGGTGCCCAGCACCCCCACCACGATGCTGAGCCTAGCTACAGGACCGGCGACGTCGCAGCCGGTCAACTTCCAAGACATGCTGGTGAGCGCAGTCATCATAGTAATATAGTTCATACTGCTGCCACCCAGAACCCAGCCGCCGCAACGTCTCAGAACGTGGCGGCGACGTCCAACAACGGTGCGGGGAGGCGTGCGCCGCGACCATCCCAAGATGGCCACGACACGCTCCCCGACGTTGCTGGCGGTTCTAGACGACCGCAAGGCGGGATCCCCGTGCAGCAACTTCCGATTGCTCACGGAGCGCCACCGCCACCGCCACGTCCGCCTGTTGGCGAGCATGAGCCGCCGCGGCACAGACGTAACGAGGCTCCTTCTGGCTCCGCCAGGAGTCGAGCGACGCCTCGTTCTGTGCTCCCAGCCATGCCGACCATGACGTGCTATCCATGGCTTCATCAGATCCGCGGTGCCGCCAAGATCAACGCCAAGTGCTCTGCGAGCGGTGCGACGAAGGCGCCCGCACGAAGATCGAGCGGCACCGGGAAGCACGTCGTCAATCTGATGACCGTGCCAGGCCGGCAGGGAACATGGTCGCTCCGGTAGCCGCTGGGTACTTGCCCTACGATGTGGGGTGCCCAGCGTTTACTCGTGAGCTGCGGCATGTTCGTTGGCCGTCCGCCCGAGCCTTCAAGCCAGAGCTGCCCGACAAGTACAATGGCACACTCAACCCAGCCGAGTTCCTTGGCATCTACACCATCGTGGTGGAGGCTGCCGGGGGACGGGACGAGAAAGTGCTTGCCAACTACTTCCCGTTGGCGCTTCGGCCCAACGTCAGGTCGTGGTTGATGAACCTGCCTGAGGGCTCCATCTCTTCTTGGGCGGATCTGTGCCATCATTTCGTTGGCGCTTACCAGGGTGGCCACAAGCTCCCGGGTAAGCCCAGCGATTTGCAGGTGATCCCCCAAAGAGATGGAGAGAACCTCCACAAGTACATACAGCGGTTCAGCCGTGTGCACCACAACATCCCCGACATCCATCCCGCAACTGTTGTTGCCGCGTTCCACACGAATGTGCGCAACCGCAAGATGCGATCAGAGATGAATGTCGAGCAGGTCAAGACCATCAACGATCTGTACACCTTGGCGAATAGGTGTGCGCGTGCTGAGGAAGGGAGGCGACTCCCCGAGGAAGATATGGGTGCAAACGTCGACTCCGAGGACGATGATGCATCAACCCCACAGAAGAAGAGCAAAAGCGCAAGAACAAAATAGTACTGGCCATCGAGAGCTCCGGCGACACCAACACCACCAAAAAGCCGAAGGCAGACGTCCCCGGCAAGGAGGTTGCCGGGTGCGATGCTTGCCGGGAGGCTGCGGCAAGCGAGAAAGCCGGCAAGACCGGCGGGCCGTATGTAGCAGATATGCCCTAGAGGCAATAATAAATGTTATTATTTATCTCCATGTTCGTAATTAAGTTTATATTCCGTGCTATAACTGCTATGGTTCTCGAGCCTGCAATAACCACGAGGCTCGGAGGAAGACTCATATGCACGTGTGGAATAATAAACGGTAAAATGTATTCCTAGTCTGGCCTCTAAGACTAGCTCAAGTGTTGCATGATGGTTCTGTTTTCCTGATCATGGGAATGACTATGCCGGCAACTTTGAGGGCACAATGTTAGGAGAACACTTGTGTTGAATCGACCCGAATTGATGTTATGCTACGAGATACATTCGTCACAAGTTAATGGTTAATAACACAGAGAAAGTTAATGTTTGCATAATTCCTTAGACCATGAGAGTGTCGAGTTTCTTCATGCTTGCTTCATGAACTTTGGGGTTTGTTAAATGTCATCCGTAAATGGGTGGCTATTACGGCGGCTTACAGGTTCATGGAAAAGTATGTCAAGGGACTTGATAGCTCAAGATTGGGATTTGCTCCTCCGACGATGGAGAGATATCTCTGGGCCCTCTCGGTGTTACGGTATCCATCATCGTCTGACCAGACACAAATGTGATTTGATCACAGGGATGCCGAAACACGGAAACGAGAAAAGAGAACAAAACCGGTAACGAGGTAACTGGCATTGTGGACAAGTGTTGATCCACGGGGATGACGATGATTCTCACCTCGGGTATTTGTAACATATCGCGAAGCAACAGGAATAGCACACGGCAACTGGAGGTTCACTCGAATATTCATTCGTGTGGGTATAGGGGTCAATATGGGTGTCCACGGCTCTGATGTTGATCATTGATCGGAAAGTGTTCCGGTCATGTCTATACTTCACCGAACCTATAGGGTCACACGCTTAAGGGTCATCTATCTGTTGAATACTAGACAGGGAGTCTGAGAGAAAGTCACCGGAAAAGTTTCGAAGACAGCGGAAAAGTTCCGGAGAGAGAGCACCGGAATAGTTTCGGTAAAACTGAAAAGTTGTTTCAGGGTATTCCATTAAGTCAAATTGGTTTCGGCACAGGCCTGGAAATTCTTGGAGGGTGATAGAATTGTTCTCGGAACTTCTAGGATTTTTTGGAGAAAAAACCCGGAAATGTTCCGGAGCTGCCGAAACCGCTTTGGTTGCTTTTCGCAGATGAAAATCACTAATCCGGAATTGTTTCAGAACGCATCCAAAATCATTTTAGTGGGTGCTGAAATTATTCTAAGACCCACAAAAAGATTTTCGGATTTAACGATCGCGGAAAAATGTTTCTGTGAATAGTGAAAGTGCTTTTTGGGTGGCTTCTTGGAGAAGCCAACTTGAGGGCCTTTTGGTATTTTCCCCCTTGGCTTCTTGGAGAAGCCACCCTTGGGCTTGGCCTATAAATAGGGGTGGAGGGGGCTGCCTAAAGACACACTCTTTCGTCACAAGTTAATGGTTAATAACACAGAGATGGTTTACGTTTGCATAATTCCTTAGACCATGAGAGTATCGAGTTTCTTCATGCTTGCTTCATGAACTTTGGGGTTTGTTAAACGTCATCCGTAAATGGGTGGCTATTACGGCGGCTTACGGGTTCATGGAAAAGTATGCCAAGTAACTTGATAGCTCAAGATTGGGATTTGCTCCTCCGACGTTGAGAGATATCTCTGGGCCCTCTCGGTGTTACGGTATCCACCATCGTCTGGCCAGACACATTGTGATTTGATCACAGGGATACCGGAACACGGAAACGAGAAAAGAGAACAAAACCGGTAACGAGGTAACTGGCATTGTGGACAAGTGTTGATCCACGGGGATGCCGATGATTCTCACCTCGGGTATTTGTAACATATCGCGAAGCAACAGGAATAGCACACGGCAACTGGAGGTTCACTCGAATATTCATTCGTGTGGGTATAGGGGTCAATATGGGTGTCCACGGCTCCGATGTTGATCATTGATCGGAAAGAGTTCCGGTCATGTCTATACTTCACCGAACCTATAGGGTCACACACTTAAGGGTCATCTATCTGCTGAATACTAGACAGGGAATCTGAGAGAAAGTCACCGGAAAAGTTTCGGAGACAGCGCAAAAGTTCCGGAGAGAGAACACCGGAATAGTTTCAGTAAAACTGAAAAGTTGTTTCAGGGTATACCATTAAGTCAAATTGGTTTCGGCACACGTCTGGAAATTCTTGGAGGGTGCCAGAATTGGTCTGGGAACTTCTGGGATTTTTCGGAGAAAAAACCCGGAAATGTTCCGGAGCTGCCGGAACCGGTTTGGTTGCTTTTCGCAGACGAAAATCACTAATCCGGAATTGTTTCGGAACGTGTCCAAAATCATTTTAGTGGGTGCTAGAATTATTCTAAGACCCACAGAAATATTTTCGGATTTAACGGTCGCGGAAAAATGTTTCCGTGAATAGTGAAAGTGCTTTTTGGGTGGCTTCTTGGAGAAGCCACCCTTGGGCTTGGCCTATAAATAGGGGTGGAGGGGGCTGCCTAAAGACACACTCTTTCTCAACATACACAAGCCATGCATGATCTGGTCTTCTTCTCTCCCTCCCCGCGAAATAGTTTCGTAGAGCCGAAAGGCTGTCTGGGTTCCGGTGGGAACTAGTTCTGGACGGCGAAGCCCTGCCGGATAGATGACACCGTATGTGTGCAACCCCGTAGAGAGGTCATAGGTTCGATCTTTTTGCCCGAGGGGCTGTTCGAGGGTCCTCCCGAAGGGCTGTCCGAGTTACTGTCCGAGTTTCGGGGGTCCTCCCGAAGGGCTGTCCGAGTGACCCGCCCGAAGGGCTGTCCGTGAGGCCTCCCGGAGGGCTGTCCGAGGATCCGTCCGGTGGGACTATCCAAAGGACTGTCTAGAGGCCTCCCGGAGGGCTGTCTGAGGATCCGTCCGGTGGGACTATCCGAAGGACTGTCTGGAGGCCTCCCGAAGGGCTGTCCGAGGATCCGTCCGGTGGGACTATCCGAGGGACTGTCCCGAGGCCTCCCGAAGGGCTGCCCGGAGATCCGTCCAGTGAGCTGACGAGGGAGTACATCCTCGCGGTTGGGAGGTTGTAAAATCCTAGCTGCGGGGATCTGCACCGCCGATCGTCATCGGCTCTACTTCCGCTACGCTACGAGTCGGTAACGAAAAGATCAAACCTTGTACGCAGTCTCCATAGTGGTCCTGGGTTGGTGCGTAGGTCAGAAATTTTTTGTTTTCTGCTGCGTTCCCCTACAGTGGCATCATGAGCCGTGCTATGCGTAGATGCAGGTTACGATCTAGAATACATAGAGATGTATGGGTGTTGCACAATATAATTTGTAGTAGTTGAGTTCTACTGTTGATAATTATTTGTGCGGGTAGCAGATGAAATCTGTTACCCGATGTTCTTGTTGCTTTCCTGGAATTTGCATATTTTTGATCTTGATAACAGCATGGTGGAATTTCAAAGTTCTGGCAATCCGCGATCCTGATTTATCAACGAAGTGCTAACAGTTCATTGAATTCCACCATAGTTAGAGAGAAAGATGAAATTTCGCAGACGAAAGGGCAATGCAGATATGATCTGCACGGGGGTCATGCGTATGACGAAGTTCAGTATGGGGCTCGAGATTTTATTATCTCGTGTTTCATACACCCCGTAAAGTTAATCTAGCGACTTGAATAATCATACTTGATGATGGACGTTGGTAGATTCGGTTTGTTTCGAAACCTTAGAAGCCACGGAAAATGAAATTTTGTATGAACCGATTAGAGGCGTCTAACTTGGTTTTGCAGGATGTGCATGTGATGTGGTATAGCAGTTCTCATATGTTTTCGATTATGTATGAGATGACTATACAATGTAAATTAACATGACCTGTGTGTCATGATTCGGCATGATGGCTGGAGCCATATGATTGTCACTTTAATGACCTGCGTGTCAACCTTAAGTAATGCACTTATTTTGTTAGCTATAGAGATAGCAATATTATCTGGTGCATCGACAAGGTGGTGGAAATCTTCGCGAAGGTGAACACCGACGCGAATGCCGAAGACGAAGAAATACAAGAATTCTCCGTCAGAAAGGGCTATACCATATCATGCTATTATGAATTGCCTGAGATGTTTATCCCTTATGGTGCACCCTTTTGATTGCACGGTAGTCGCTTTTTATTAGGGTGATCTCTCACTTAAAATATCAAAGTAGTTAGTGTTCACCCAAGTGTAGCACCGTCTGAAATTCGTATCTTTCCGGGGTGCGCCATGTCCACATGGGTACGAACGAATCGAGAGGAATGAGGCGGGTGAGGTCAGACCTCGCAGCAAGATCACTTGGTTGTCTTTGATGTTCAGGCAGGATAGTCCTGAGCTCGGAACACGCCCATCGAAAGATGAACAAGAATCACATAGAGTATTTGTCGTCATCTATCCAACAAGCTTGAGTTTGCTCATTTCGGAGCTCATTTGCAGATGTTATGGCAGTTCTGGTTTTTCCTTCTCTGGCGGTTGTACCGCTAGTGTATGCGGTTGTACCGGCCGACCAGTACTTCCGGGACTATCTCAGAGTCAAGTCCATATTTAGTGCTAAACTTATGAAAGGCATCGGTGGCCATAAAAGATTTAACACAATCGAACTCAAGTATTATACCTGACCCATTACCTTTGTCGAGTTCCCAATCTTCAGAGTTGTGTTTAAGTCTTTCCAGAAGATCCCATCTGAATTCAATAGTTTTCTTCATAAAGGAGCCAGTCGAAGAAGAATCGAGCGTAGTTTGATTATCATGAGAAAGCCGGGCATAAAAATTCTGTAAGATAATTTCTTTTGAGAGCTCATGATTGGGGCATGTGTACATCATGTACTTAAGCCTCCCCCAAGCTTGAGCGATGCTTTCTCCTTCATGAGGCCAAAAATTATATATATAATTCCGATCACGATGAACCAAATGCATAGGATAATTTTTTTGATGGAATTCCAGTTTCAATCGGTTCCAGTCCCATGTATCAGTATCATCACATAGCCTATACCACATTAATGCCTTTCCCTCCAAAGATAAAGATAATACTTTCTTCTTAACTCCATCTCCGGATAAACCCGCAAGCTTAAACAATCCACAAATTTCATCCACATAGATCAAGTGCATATCAGGATGTACCGTTCCATCTCCTGCATAAGGATTAGCTAGCAGTTTCTCTATCATACCCAGAGGAATCTCATAATAAACATTTTTAGTAGGTGCAGTAGGTTGAGGAGCAACTATTTGTGTTTCCAGTCGAGGTGAAGATACCCCGAACAAACCCGTCAAAGGATTACCTTCCATAGTGACAAGTGACAGTAAATTTCAGCATGTAATATAAGTGTTTCCTTACCAAATTTTACTCACCAAAGGCGCTTCACTCCCCGACAACGGCGCCAGAAAAGAGTCTTGATGACCCACAAGTATAGGGGATCAATCATAGTCCTTTCGATAAGTAAGAGTGTCGAACCCAACGAGGAGCAGAAGGAAATGACAAGCGGTTTTCAGCAAGGTATTTTCTGCAAGCACTGAAATTATCGGTAACGAGTAGTTTGATAGCAAGATAATTTGTAACAAGTGACAAGTAGCAATAGTAAAAATGAGTGCAGCAAGGTGGCCCAATCCTTTTTATAGCAAAGGACAAGCCGGAACGATTTCTTATAGTAAGTAAAGCGTTCTCGAGGACACAAGGGAATTTCATCTAGTCACTTTCATCATGTTTGTTTGATTCGCGTTCGCTACTTTGATAATTTGATATGTGGGTGGACCAGTGCTTGGGTGCTGTTCTTACTTGAACAAACCTGCCACTTATGATTACCCCCTCTCGCAAGCATCCGCAACTACGAAAGAAGAATTAAGATTTCTCTAACCATAGCATTAAACATATGGATCCAAATCAGCCCCTTACGGAATAGCGCATAAACTAGGGTTTAAGCTTCTGTCACTCTAGCAACCCATCATCTAATTACTACTCCACAATGCATTCCCTTAGGCCCAAAGATGGTGAAGTGTCATGTAGTCGACGTTCACACGACACCACTAAGGGAATCAACAACATACATATCATCAAAATATCGAACGAATACCAAATTTACATGATTACTTATGACAAGACTTCTCCCATGTCCTCAAGAACAAAAGTAACTACTCACAAATCATATTCATGTCCAAGATCAGAGAGGTGTTGAATAGCATAATAGATCTGAACATATAATCTTCCACCAAATAAACCAACTAGCATCAACTACAAGGTGTAATCAACACTACTAGCAACCCACAGGTACCAATCTGAGGTTTTGAGACAAAGATTGAATACAAGAGATGAACTAGGGTTTGAGATGAGACGGTGCTGGTGAAGATGTTGATGAAGATTAGTCCTCCCACGATGAGAGGATCGCTGGTGATGTCGATGGCGATGATTTCCCCCTCCCGGAGGGAAGTATCCCCGGCAGAATCTCTCCGCCGGAGAGCAAAAGTGCCCCTGCCCAAGTTTCGCCTCGAGACGGCGGCACACCATCCCGAAAGTCTTCTCTATATTTTTTCTAGGGCAAATGTACTGATATACCAGAAAATGGGGGCCAGAGGCTGGCCAGGGGCCCCACGAGGTACCAGGGCGCGCCTGGGGGGGGGTGGCGTGCCCTGGTGCCTCGTGGGCACCTGGGTGGCCCCCTCTGGTACTTCTTGCTTCCAGTATTTTTCATTTATTCCAATATAAATCTTCGTAAAATTTCAGCTCATTTGGAGATGTGCAGAATAGGTGTCTCTGACATAGCTTTTTCAGGTCCAGAATTCCAGCTGCCGGCAATCTCCCTTGTTGTGTAAATCTTGCATATTAAGAGAGAAAAGGCATTAGAATTGCTCCACAAAGTGTTATATTGATTAAAAACACTATAAATAACAGTAGCAAAACATGATGCAAAATGGACGTGTCAACTCCCCCAAGCTTAGACCTCGCTTGTCCTCAAGCGAAAGCCGATATCGATAATCATGTCCACATGTTTAGAGAGAGAGGTGTCGATAAAAAGAAAATACGGTCATAGTAGCATCATGATCATTATTATAATAGCAATATTTATTATCATAAGCTTCTCATGAGCAAGTAACAATTCATCACAATAATGGAGTATAAGGCATAAACTTTCTTGAAAACTAACAAACTATGTTCTCAGTCAACAATGCAATTGCAATTCATCATATTTTCAGGAAGGGTCTCATGTAAGAGCTATTTAGCAAGTCCACATACTCAACCATCATTTAGTCTTCTATGATTGCTAACACTCACGACATATATATGGAGCAAAAAGTTTCAGCCAGACACATAGAAAGATAGGGGCTTGTGATTTTGCCTCCCAACTTATTCACCTCAAGGGTGATGTCAACAATAATAACTCATGATCACTCATATCCAATTGGATATATATGCCTAGATCTTTCCCCACCACATAATGCTTACAAAAGAAAATAAATAAAAAGGAAGTAGTGGAGAACACTATTTACTCTTGCATAAAAAGTAAATACATAAAAGTAAAGGATAGGCCCTTCGCAGAGGGAAGTAGAGGTTGTCATGTGCTTTTTGTTGTTGGATGCAAGAGCTCTTAATGCAAAGGAACGTCACTTTATATTGCCCCTTGTGATAGCAACCTTTATTATGCAGTCTGTCGTTTTTATTTCTTTACCATCACAAGTTCGTACAAAGCTTATTTCCCTTACAACAAAAGTTCAGACATATTTAGAGGCAATTTTTATTGCTTTTTGCACCGATGACAACTTACTTGAAGGATCTTATGCAATCCATAGGTAGATATAGTGGAGTCTCATGACAAGGGTTTTGGATGCACAAGTAGTATCTCTACTTGGTGCGGATTTTTGGCTAGCAAAGATATTGGGCAAGCACCACATGTTGGAGGATCCATAACAATATAACTTCTAGTGAATATGAACAAACATAATTCATTACATTGTCTTCCTTGTCCAACGTCAACAATTTGACATAAGATACTTAATGGGGGCTCACAATCATAAAAGATGTCCAAGATAGTATATTTGCATGTGAATCTTCTCTTCCCTTATTAACTTTTTTTATGAATTGCATCATTGACTAATGCTATGTTTGTTAACTTCCAATAAATTTTACCACTTATACTTTTCTTTATGTAATGTCATTACTTTCCATAGGATTAGCATATGATCTTTTTCATTATTTTCATTGCTAGAATTGGAACATGAAAGTAAAGAAGCAAAAACTCAAACTACTCTTTATTATATAACTCTCAACTTGATTACATAGATAGATAGATCATGAAGCTAACACTCGAAAATAGATCATACTAAACTTTTATTCAACTAGATCATGAAATAACTATGGATCGAACTAAGAATAGGTAAATATAATAAAAGTGATGGTGATACGATACCGGGGCACCTCCCCCAAGCTTGGCACAAGCCAAGGGGAGTGCCCATACCCATGTGCTCAAGTCTTCTTCTTCGGTGATGGTGGTGATGATGAAGTGGCAAGCTTGTCCTTCAGCTGTAACAGGTACATCAATCTACGGTTGATGCTCCGAAGGGCGATGTTTTGCTCTTCCAGCAAAATAACTTCACGAGTGAGAGATGTGTTCTGAACAGAAACTATTTCAAAGACTCTTAAGGCTTCAATTACGAATGGGGAGAGATAATCATATAAGGGTTGAAGTATATCTCCCTTCTCTGCGGTCTCCTCCATGGGAAGCGCTTGCCCTTCTCCCGAAGCCTAGGCTCCTGCAACTTCCTCGACCTTGTCCTCCTTGCCATTGTCTTCTTCTCCCGACGACAACTCGTAGTAAACCTCGCTGTAGGAGCGTTTGCCCGGCGATGGTTGCACAATGCGGTGCTTGGCGCGAAGCTTTTGGGGAGCCATGGCGATCTAGATCTGTCAGAAAAATAGCACGAAACAAGAACAGAAGAGATTTCTGTGATGCGGTGGTTAAAATGTTTGGAAGTATATATAAAGATTTTTTTATCTTGCAAAACAAGTAATCCAGAAGAAAACGGAGTCGGGAAGGCTCACGTGGGGCCCACGAGCCACCAGGGCGCGCCTGGGGGGGCGCGCCCTGGTGCCTCGTGGGCACCAGGTGGGTCCCCTCGGCTGTTTCATATTTTTGTATTTTTTCTAATATTCCAAAACTGACAGAATTTTTTTTATGGAATTTTTGGAGTCGGTTTACTTACTGTATCAGATACCTCTTTCTTTTCAGGGTTCTGGAGTGTTCCGGAAGGTCTCTCTTATGTATTCCTCCGATGTAATTGTTTCAATAATATTAGTTTCAACATTAATGGGAGTACCTGAAATATAGTGCTTGATTCTTTGACCATTCACCACTCTCGGATTAGTGCCTTCGGAGTTGTTTATTTTGATGGCTCCGGAGTGATAAACTTCTTCGATGATATACGGTCCTTCCCATTTAGAGAGAAGTTTTCCTGCAAAGAATCTCAAACGAGAATTGTACAATAGAACTTGCTCACCTACTTTAAATTCCCGTTTTTGAATTCTTCTATCATGCCATCTTTTAACTTTACCTTTAAACAATTTGGCATTTTCATAAGCTTGGGTTCTCCATTCATCTAATGAGCTAATATCAAATAACCTCTGTTCACCGGCAAGTTTAAAATCATAATTTAGTTCTTTAATTGCCCAATATGCTTTATGTTCTAACTCAAGAGGTAAATGACATGCTTTTCCATAAACCATTTTATAAGGAGACATACCCATAGGATTTTTGTAAGCAGTTCTATAAGCCCATAATGCATCGTCAAGTTTCTTAGACCAATTCTTTCTAGATCTATTGTCGGTTTTTTGCAAAATTAATTTTATTTCTCTATTGCTCAATTCAACTTGACCACTAGTTTGAGGGTGATAGGGAGATGCAATTCTATGGTTGACATCATATTTAGCAAGCAATTTACGGAATGCACCATGAATAAAATGTGAACCACCATCAGTCATCAAATATCTAGGGACTCTGAACCTTGGGAAAATAAGTTCTTTAAGCATTTTAATAGAAGTGTTATGATCAGCACTACTAGTTGGAATATCTTCTACCCACTTAGTAACGTAATCAACAACAACTAAAATATGTGTATACCCATTGGATTTAGGAAAAGGTCCCATATAATCAAATCCCCAAACATCAAATGGTTCAACAGCAAGTGAATAATTCATAGGCATTTCCTGAAGTCTACCAACATTACCAATTCTTTGACATTCATCACACGATAGGACAAACTTACGAGCATCCTTGAAAAGAGTAGGCCAATAAAAACCAGATTGTAATACCTTGTGTGCAGTTCTGTCTCCCGCATGGTGTCCTCCGTAAGCTTCGGAATGAAACTTCCGTAGGATTTGTTCCTGTTCATGCTCAGGTACACAACGTCTAATAATACCATCTACTCCTTCTTTAAAAAGATGTGGGTCATCCCAGAAGTAATGTCTTAAATCAAAGAAGAACTTTTTCTTTTGTTGGTATGTGAAACTTGGTGGTATGTATTTAGCCACAATGTAATTAGCATAGTCTGCATACCAAGGAGTATTACGAGAAGCATTTATGACAGCTAATTGTTCATCAGGAAAATCATCATTAATAGGTAGTGGGTCATCAAGAACATTTTCCATTCTAGACAAATTATCTGCTACGGGATTCTCAGCTCCCTTCCTATCAGTAATATGCAAGTCAAATTCTTGTAGCAATAAAACCCACCTAATGAGTCTAGGTTTAGCATCTTTCTTTTCCATAAGATATTTAATAGCAGCATGATCGGTGTGAACAGTTACTTTAGAATCAACGATGTAAGATCTGAATTTATCACATGCAAACACAACTGCTAGAAATTCTTTTCCAGTAGTAGCATAATTGCTTTGGGCACTGTCTAGAGTTTTACTAGCATAATGGATAACATTTAATTTCTTATCAACTCTCTGTCCTAGAACAGCACCAACAGCATAGTCACTAGCATCACACATAATTTCAAAAGGCAAGTTCCAATCAGGTGGTTGGACAATAGGTGCAGTGGTTAAGGCTTTCTTAAGTGTTTCAAAGGCTTCTAGACAATCATCATCAAAAACAAATGGAACATCTTTTTACAAAAGATTGGTAAGAGGCCTAGAAATTTTAGAGAAGTCTTTAATAAATCTCCTATAGAAACCAGCATGACCTAGGAAACTTCTTATACCTTTAATATCTTTAGGACATGGCATTTTCTCAATAGCATCAACCTTAGCTTTATCAACTTCAATACCTCTTTCAGAAATTTTATGCCCCAAGACAATGCCTTCATTCACCATAAAGTGGCACTTCTCCCAATTCAAGACAAGATTAGTTTCTTCACATCTCTGCAAAACTCGATCAAGGTTGCTTAAGCAATCATCAAAAGAAGTTCCATAAACGGAGAAATCATCCATGAATACCTCAACAATCTTTTCACAAAAGTTAGAGAATATAGCAGTCATGCATCTTTGAAAGGTAGCAGGTGCATTGCATAAACCAAAAGGCATGCGTCTATAAGCATAAGTTCAAAAAGGACAAGTAAAGGTGGTTTTCTCTTGATCGGGTTGTGATACAGGTATTTGAGAAAAACCAGAATAACCATCTAGGAAGCAAAAGTGTGTATGCTTAGATAGTCTTTCTAACATTTGATCAATAAAAGGTAAGGGGTAATGATCTTTTCTAGTAGCTTTGTTTAATTTCCTAAAATCAATTACCATCCTACAACCAGTTACAATTCTTTGTGGAATGAGTTCATTTTTATCATTAGGAACAACGGTAATACCTCCTTTCTTAGGGACACAATGAACGGGACTTACCCATCTTCTATCAGCTATGGGATAGATTATAACTGCTTCCATAAGCTTTAATATTTCAGTTCTTACCACCTCTTTCATCTTAGGATTTAATCGTCGTTGGTGGTCAACAACTGGTTTCGCATCAGGCTCCATATTAATTTTGTGTTGACATAGAGTGGGACTAATGCCCTTAAGATCATCAAGAGTATATCCAATAGCAGCATGGTGCTTCCTCAGAGTTTTTTGTAATCTCTTTTCTTCATGCGCTGAAAGGGTAGCACTAATAATAACAGGATATATCTTCTTTTCATCAAGATAAGCATATTTCAATGTATCAGGCAATTGCTTCAATTCAAATACAGGATCACCCTTAGGTGGAGGCGAGCCTCCAAGAGTTTCAATAGGCAAATTATGTTTAAGGATAGGTGGTTGATCAAAGAACATCTTATCTATTTCATTTCTTTCATTCATATGCATATCGTTTTCGTGGTCTAGCAAATATTGTTCCAATGGATCAGTAGGAGGTACAGCAATAGAAGCAAGACCAATAATTTCATATTTACTAGGCAATTCTTTATCATGAGGTTGTCTACGAAACTTGGAGAAATTAAACTCATGAGATATATCACCAAACTTAACTCGAACCTTTTCTTTAACACAATCAAATTCAGCATTAACGGTATTCAAGAAAGGTCTACCAAATATAATGGGACAAAAATTATCTTGTTGTGAACCAAGTACTAAGAAATCAGTAGGGTATTTGATTTTTCCACACAAGACTTCAACATCTCTGACAATCCCAAGTGGTGTAATAGTATCTCTTTTCGCAAGCTTAATATTAACATCAATATCTTCAATCTCAACAGGTGCAATTTCATGCATTACTTCTTGATATAAAGAAAATGGAATAGCACTCACACGAGCACCCATATCACACAAACCATGATAGCAATGATCTCCAATCTTAACAGAAATAGCAGGCATGCCAACTACGGGCTTGTTCCTGTCTAACATATCTCGTTCATTTCTAACAGGTTTAGCAATTCTAGCCGCCTCATCACAAAAGTAAATAACATGCCCATCTATATTATCGACTAAGAGATCTTTAACCATAGCAACATCAGGTTCAATTTTAATTTGTTCAGAGGGTCTAGGTGCTCTAATATTACTTTTGTTAACCACAGTTGAAGCTTTAACATGTTCCTTAATCGTAATAGGAAAAGGTGGTTTCTCAATATAAGCAGTAGGCACAACTGGATCAACATGGTAAACAATTGTTTCTTCTTTAACACTAACGGGTTCCTCAATCTTTTCTTTAACAGGGGGATGATATTTAAACCACTTCTCCTTAGGGAGATCAACATGAGTAGCAAATGATTCACAAAAGGAAGCTACTATCTCAGAGTCAAGTCCATATTTAGTGCTAAACTTATGAAAGGCATCGGTGGCCATAAAAGATTTAACACAATCGAACTCAAGTATTATACCTGACTCATTACCTTTGTCGAGTTCCCAATCTTCAGAGTTGTGTTTAAGTCTTTCCAGAAGATCCCATCTGAATTCAATAGTTTTCTTCATAAAGGAGCCAGTCGAAGAAGAATCGAGCGTAGTTTGATTATCATGAGAAAGCCGGGCATAAAAATTCTGTAAGATAATTTCTTTTGAGTGCTCATGATTGGGGCATGTGTACTTCATGTACTTAAGCCTCCCCCAAGCTTGAGCGATGCTTTCTCCTCCATGAGGCCAAAAATTATATATATAATTCCGATCACGATGAACCAAATGCATAGGATAATTTTTTTGATGGAATTCCAGTTTCAATCTGTTCCAGTCCCATGTATCAGTATCATCACATAGCCTATACCACATTAATGCCTTTCCCTCCAAAGATAAAAGGAATACTTTCTTCTTAACTCCATCTCCGGATAAACCCGCAAGCTTAAACAATCCACAAATTTCATCCACATAGATCAAGTGGATATCAAGATGTACCGTTCCATCTCCTGCATAAGGATTAGCTAGCAGTTTCTCTACCATAACCGGAGGAATCTCATAATAAATATTTTTAGTAGGTGCAGTAGGTTGAGGAGCAACTATTTGTGTTTCCAGTCGAGGTGAAGATACCCCGAACAAACCCCTCAAAGGATTACTTTCCATAGTGACAAGTGACAGTAAATTTCAGCATGTAATATAAGTGTTTCCTTACCAAATTTCACTCACCAAAGGCGCTTCACTCCCCGGCAACGGCGCCAGAAAAGAGTCTTGATGACCCACAAGTATAGGGGATCAATCGTAGTCCTTTCGATAAGTAAGAGTGTCGAACCCAACGAGGAGCAGAAGGAAATGACAAGCGGTTTTCAGCAAGGTATTTTCTGCAAGCACTGAAATTAGCGGTAACGAGTAGTTTGATAGCAAGATAATTTGTAACAAGTGACAAGTAGCAATAGTAACAATGAGTGCAGCAAGGTGGCCCAATCCTTTTTATAGCAAAGGACAAGCCAGAACGATCTCTTATAGTAAGTAAAGCGTTCTCGAGGACACATGGGAATTTCATCTAGTCACTTTCATCATGTTTGTTTGATTCGCGTTCGCTACTTTGATAATTTGATATGTGGGTGGACCGGTGCTTGGGTGCTGTTCTTACTTGAACAAACCTCTCACTTATGATTACCCCCTCTCGCAAGCATCCGCAACTACGAAAGAAGAATTAAGATTTCTCTAACCATAGCATTAAACATATGGATCCAAATCAGCCCCTTACGGAATAGCGCATAAACTAGGGTTTAAGCTTCTGTCACTCTAGCAACCCATCATCTAATTACTACTCCACAATGGATTCCCTTAGGCCCAAAGATGGTGAAGTGTCATGTAGTCGACGTTCACATGACACCACTAAGGGAATCAACAACATACATATCATCAAAATATCGAACGAATACCAAATTCACATGATTACTTATGACAAGACTTCTCCCATGTTCTCAAGAACAAAAGTAACTACTCACAAATCATATTCATGTCCAAGATCAGAGAGGTGTTGAATAGCATAATAGATCTGAACATATAATCTTCCACCAAATAAACCAACTAGCATCAACTACAAGGTGTAATCAACACTACTAGCAACCCACAGGTACCAATCAAAGGTTTTGAGACAAAGATTGAATACAAGAGATGAACTAGGGTTTGAGATGAGATGGTGCTGGTGAAGATGTTGATGAAGATTAGTCCTCCCACGATGAGAGGATCGCTGGTGATGTCGATGGCGACGATTTCCCCCTCTCGGAGGGAAGTATCCCCGGCAGAATCTCTCCGCCGGAGAGCAAAAGTGGTCCTACCCAAGTTCCACCTCGAGACGGCGGCGCACTATCCCAAAAGTATTCTCTATATTTTTTCTAGGGCAAATGGACTTAGATACCAGAAAATGGGGGCCAGAGGCTGGCCAGGGGCCCCACGAGGTACCAGGGCGCGCCTGGGGGGGGGGGTGGCGCGCCCTGGTACCTCGTGGGCACCTGGGTGGCCCCCTCTGGTACTTCTTGCTTCCAGTATTTTTTATTTATTCCAAAATAAATCTCCGTAAAATTTTAGCTCATTTGGAGATGTGCAGAATAGGTATCTCTGACATAGCTTTTTCAGGTCCAGAATTCCAGCTGCCGTGAATCTCCCTCCTTGTGTAAATCTTGCATTTTAAGAGAGAAAAGGCATTAGAATTGCTCCACAAAGTGTTATATTGATTGAAAACGCTATAAATAACAGTAGCAAAACATGATGCAAAATGGACGTGTCACGGTCCAGATCGGTTTTGAGCCACAGCTACACAGAAATGTGGAAGCCTATATGGATGACATTGTGGTCAAAACCAGAGACAAGTCAACATTGATCCAGGATCTCGAGGAAACTTTTGCCAACTTGCGCAAGCTTAACTTGAAGCTCTACCCCGAGAAGTGTGTGTTTGGTGTCCCATCCGGCAAGCTTCTCGGTTTCTTCGTGTCTCAAAGGGGGATTGAAGCCAACCCCGACAAGATCAGAGCAATTGAGCATGTGGAGGCACCGAAACGCGTCAAGGATGTCAGGCGCCTTGCCGGCTGTGTTGCCGCCCTCAGCGGGTTCATCTCCAAATTAGCAGAGCGCGCCTTGTCGTTTTTCAAAATTTTGAAAAAGGCAGGTCCAGTAAACTGGACTCCGGATGTGGAGGCTGCACTCCAAGATTTGAAGGAGTACATGTCCTCTCCGCCAGTCCTAGTCGTGCCTAGGCCGCAAGAGACGTTGCTGCTATATCTAGCGACAACAAATCAAGTGGTTAGTGCTGCACTTGTGGCTGAAAGGGAGGCCGATGAGGAAGAGGTAGCAATCGCAGAGCCCCGACTGGATGAGCCGGAGTCTTCTCCGGCAAGGTCAGGTGCTGACAAGATAGAGATTATGCAAGCCGGCCAGCGAGATCAGCAAGTTGTGAAGAAGATGGTGCAGCGCCCAGTCTACTTTGTCAGCTCCCTCCTGCAAGGGGCTAGGTCAAGGTACTCTGGTGTGCAAAAGTTGCTTTTTGGCCTTCTCATGGGCTCAAGGAAGCTGCGCCATTATTTTCAAGCACACCCAGTCACCGTTGTCACTCGCTTTCTGTTGCAACGCATCTTGAGAAATCGAGAGGCAACCGGAAGGATTGTGGAGTGGGCGCTGGAGTTATCAAGCTTTGATCTAAAATTTGAGAGCACCTCGACGATCCAGAGTAGAGCCTTGGCGGAGTTCATTGCAGAGTGGACTCCGACGCCAGATGAGGAAAAACCAGAGACCTCTCTTCCCGGCAAGGAAACAGTTGACGATTGGGTCATGTACTTTGACGGTGCTTTCACGCTGAAAGGCGCCGGTGCTGGTGTTTTGCTTATCGCGCCCATCGGAGAGCACCTCAAGTATGTGGTCCAGATGCACTTGCCCAGGGAGCAAGCCACCAACAACACTGCTGAGTACGAGGGATTGCTTGCCGGCTTGCGCATTGCAATTGACCTCGGTATCCGGAAACTGATTATTAGAGGTGACTCACAGCTTGTGGTGAGGCAGGTCAACAAAGATTACCAAAGCCCTTTGATGGAGGCATGTGTCGATGAAGTGAGAAAGTTGGAAGAGCACTTTGACGGTCTGCAAGCAGAGCACGTTCCCCGTGCCAGGAATGAGACTGCCAACGACCTGTCAAAGCTTGCCACCAAAAAGATGCCTGTGGAACCAGGAACTTTTGTGCTCCAACTCACTCAGCCATCTGTTACACCATCAAGGCTGGCGAAGAAAAGAAAACAAGATGTCGATGGTTACTTTCCGGTAGAGCTACCCGTAGCCGCCAAGAAAGCAGATGCCACCGACAAGCTACCCCTTGCCGGTGAGCCGCAGCATCTGGCAAGTCAGGTCCTTGCCGTTGAGGCAAGTGTTCCTGTAGAGGAAGAAATGCCTTTAGTCCTTGTCGTGGAGCCACAAGCTCCGGCATGGGCGCAGCCGATTGTCCAATTCCTCCAGACAGGAGACCTTCCCGATTAGCAAGAAGATGCAGAGAGAGTGGCCCGTCAATCAAGGATGTATAAGTTCATTGACAATGCCTTGTACAGGAAAAGACCTAACGTGGTAAAATTGAAGTGCAACTCCCGGGAAGATGGACAAAGGTTGTTGGAAGAAGTACATGAAGGGATGTGCGGATCTCATATTTGGTCACACGCACTTGTCGGCAAGGCATTCCGTCAAGGATTCTACTGGCCGACAGCCCTCAAGACACCTAGGCGGTGGTTATCAGGTGCGAAGCATGCCAGTTCCACTCCAAGGACATCCACCAACCAGCTCAAGCCCTCCAAACCGTCCCTCTTTCCTGGCCCTTCTCAGTCTGGGGGCTCGACATCGTCCCCCCATGCCACCGGGGGCTTTGAATTCTTGTACGTTGCAATCGACAAGTTTACAAAGTGGCCTGAGGTACAGCCAGTGAGAAAGGTGATGGCACAGTCAGCTATCAAGTTCCTCAAAAGATTGGTTGCCCGTTTTGGTGTACCCAACAGGATCATCACCGACAATGGCACCCAATTCACGAGCCGCACCTTCACAGCATATTGCCAGGAGCTTGGAAATAAGATCTGTTATGCCTCCGTTGCTCATCCAAGAAGCAATGGGCAAGTAGAGAGGGCAAATGCAGAAGTGCTGCATGGTCTAAAGACTAGGACTTTCGACAAGCTGCACCAGTGTGGAAGGCGCTGGGTGGAAGAATTGCTGGCGGTTCTTTGGTCAATCAGAACGACACCAAATCGAGCCACTGGCCATACGCCCTTCTCCCTTGTGTATGGTGCAGAAGCGGTACTCCCCACAGAACTCAAATACGGGTCACCTCGAGTCTTGGCCTTCGATGAGGAGGTCCAAGATGAGCTGCGGCATGACGATGACATGCTCCTTGAGGAAGATCATTTCCGGGCTACTGTCCGGGCTGCACGGTACCAGCAAGCTTTGCGCCGCTACCATAGCCGCAAAGTGAACGCCAGGTGTCGGTGTCAAAACCGGCAGACCTCGGGGTAGGGGGTCCCGAGCTGTGGATCTCGCATCGGTAGTAACAAGGACAAGGGAGACAATGTTTACCCAGGTTCGGGCCCTCTTGATGGAGGTAAAACCCTATGTCCTGCTTCTGTTTATATTGATGGAGATGTATCGAATACAGAGTTGATCTACCTCGAGATCGTAATGTGTGTCTAACTTCTAGGGCTAGGTGAGCGATATTGCGTTGATATCCCCTCTACGGGCTAAACCCTATGGCTTATATACACGCCAGGGAGGGTATCTAGGGTTACAAAGTCAGTAACTAGTAGTAAGGCGGTTGGAAAGATCTTGGAGTATACGTCAAGTCTTCGGTAGAGACAGTCTCGATCACGCTTCTTATGTACGGCTTCCGGAGTCCATCTTGATCGCGTACGAGGGCCCATCGGCCCAACCGAGGAGACGGGCTGGCTAGGTTAGCACCCCCTAATCCAGGGCACCGTCAGTAGCCCCTGAACTGGTCTTCGATGCCGAAGTCGACGCCCTTCAATTTCTGGAGTCTTGGCTCGATAGACAAGTTCCCGTGCCTTATTCTCCGACCAGACTTAAAGACCTCGGCCAACCCTTAAAATTCTGTTGGGGCCCAATTTCAGATTTTGAGAATCATGTCATCTAGGGAATTGGGCCCCTTTATGGGAAAAACGTCAAAGCGTCAGCCCCTTCCGCCCTTACTTAATAAACGCGTAGCCCTTGCTAGCGGCAATACGCATCCGCAACCGCAGCAAAAAATCCCCCCCTTTCCCAGCACAAGCTCAAGAGCCTGAACAACGGCGAGTGGTGAAGGATCATCAAGGCGTCCTCACGGCCCTGATAGAGGGGACTGGGGGAGCTGCTCCGTCACGCACCTTCAATTAGAGCGCTTGGCGACGCAAGGCTATCTGCCGGATGCGGATCTGGCCCCTACCCGTCCCGGACTAACGTCCATCGACGGTCAAGTGCACGTCGAGAATTACCCTTCGCCACGAGGAGACAAGCGGGTATGCTTCGTGCCTTTTCTCCTCTGTGGCTTAGGGTTTCCAATCCACCCTTTCCTCCGTGGCTTGCTGGAGTTTTACGGGTTGCAGTTACACCATCTCTCCCCGAATTCGATATTGCACATCGCGGGGTTCATCGCGCTCTGCGAGCTACACCTCGGCTGTCAGGCGCACTTCGGATTATGGCGAAAGTACTTCTATATCGTGCCCCGCTCCTCGGCCGACAAGCTATTCGAGGTTGGAGGAGCCGAAGTCTGCCGAGTCGACAAGACTGGCTATCCAGCGGGAACACCTCGGGAGGATGCCGATTACTGGCCTTCTGAGTGGTTCTACATCAACAACGTCCCGCTGTATGAGCCAGTCCGGCTAGGTCTCCCGCCCTTCTCATTGGATCTGCCGAGGAAACATTACAGTTGGAGGCCGCAGAGCTCAGCTCAAGAGGAAGATGAAGCCGTGACCAGTCTAGCAGCCAAAGTGAAGCTACTGTCGAGCGCTGGCCTCACCATCATTGATGTGATGGCGGTGGCACTAGACCAAAGAGTCCAACCCCTCTGGCAGCATCAACACTTATTGTGCGAGTATAATGGGTCCAACGACGCCTCCCGATCCATCAGGGGAGCTTTTATGGACCAGATGACCCTTGGAGCGGTGCTGGCCAGCATATACCAAGGGTCCGCGGAAGAATTCGCCAAGCGCCAGTTCCAAGACGGGCTGTCGTACAATAATCCTGCCGACATAGTAAGTTTTCCTTCTGAGCTCTCTTGTCTACCTCAGGATTTTTAGCATTTAATCCATTACACATCGGACTTTGAACAGAGGTGGAGGCGTTGGCTTGAGGGTGTGAGCAGTCCAACCCCTGAGCCAAAGCTGCACTGCCGCGCGGAAGACCCTCTTTACAATGAGGATGAAGACCTGGGCCTTATTTACGAAGGGAGGAGGTTTTTCTTGGAGAGCCTTGATGGCTCAAAAGTAGTTGTCGTCCCTGACACGCCGGGGACGAGGCCGGCCTCATCGGTAACACTTCCATCCTCTAAACGAAAGAGAGCCCCTCGTCCTCCAGCCCCCAGCCATCTGACTTCTCCTCCAAAGGGGCGGCGCTCCCAACGCCTACGCAGAGAAATGGCTTCACTGGGAAGGTCTCCGCCAGAAGCACAAGAAGTTTAGGCCGAGGTCACGGGGGCAGGCGAAAGTGCCCCTTCGATCACCAGGTAATACTTTGATCTGTGCTGCTGCAAAGACACTTCAGATGTTAACTTTCCCGATTACTTGCAGACAGCCTTTACCCACCACAACAAATGTGGGGGCCGAGGAAGCCACGGCCCCACCCAAGGAAACAGATGCCCGAAATCCCGCGGGAGTTGACCCCGAAGCCGCCCAGCCCGAGGACTCGGCGACATCGGCCACTCCGTTCGAGATTCAATGCGCCGCGAATTATCGCCGGCGAAAAGCTTCTCTGAACAATCCGGCTTTCTCGGACAGGGAGTTCAGTGCTCGCAGCGCGGTGGATGCATACCTCGGGGCAACCCGAGGTGCCTTTGATGAATCGCTGGACATCTTATCACGGGGGCTGCGGGTAAGGTTTAAAGACAAATATGACTACCAAGTATCAAGACTTAAATACTAACCAACAATCACTGTCATGAACAGGAAGCTCGCTTGAAGAACGAGCAATTGACCTCGGCGTTGGCCCAAACAAAGGTACAGCTTGACGCGGCTTTGTCCGAGGTTGGACAGGTGAAGAAATTCACCAGAGAGGCGCACGGTAAGTGCTTTGTGCTTTAAATTGGGTAATACCAATGAAAATAGAGTTAACGCCAGAATCCCTTGTAGCAGTAGAAGCCCTAGGCCATCTTGAAAGAGACCTGAAGCAGGCCCGTGAGGATCTGGCGTATGCTGAAGCGCAACATCAGGCAAATCAACACGTGGTTACTCAAAGAGTGGACAGCGTGAATGCGCTTCAGGCTGAGAACGCCCGCCAGACCCAGGAGATTGAGAGCTTAAAAGCTCGCCTTGCTGTTGCGGAAGCAAAGAATCAGCAAACGGACGACATGATTTATGGTAAGTTTATAAATCTCGAGGAATGCTTGTCATGTAACTTGTCTGAGGTGATTTGTCATGCGAATGTTGTTTTGTTTGGCAGCTTCTTTGTCTGGCCTTCCTTTGAAATCCCGGGGTCCGATGTCCGAAGACATGGCCATTCGTCTATCCGAGGTGCACGAAAGGGCACAAAAATCAATGAAGGATGTGCACCAGGCTTTATGGCCCGAGGTGGTGCCGGTACCCGAGGACATGGCCGTGCTAGCCGAACAGCTTAAGAGAGCTCGGCGCCGGATCCAAGCTTGGAAAGTATTAGCTTGCCGAGAAGGTGCGAGAGAGGCCTGGGCCATGGTGAAGACCCACTACACTGGTCTGAGGACGACGAAATTAGCAGAGGTGGGGCCCATGGGGTCTGACGGGAAGGAAATCAAGCGTATGATAGTGTAATGCCTGTGGCGCGGTTCTCACAGAAGGATTGCGCATTGGACACCCTAATAGACGGGCTAGACCGCACGTGAAAACTTTGTATGACTTTATGTACCGAAGTATTTATGTCTTTTTTCAATCTGTGTATCCAAACTCTGTCAGCCAGCCTTCGGCTTCCGCCTCCTCAGATAAACTCCACGGAGTGTCCCATACTACTGGCCGAGGTTATCGGACCAGGTGCTTCAGGCGACAAGGCAATCGGGCTACGCGGCTCGAAAGACAAGAGGGTAACGGAAAGTTATGTTATATTACTATTTTAACGTAAGAAACATCTTCCGATGAAAATAGTTCTTCCAACAGTTCCTTTCCTCGGGTCACTGTGTCGAGCACATCTGTCCGAAGATGGATGACCTCGGGGGTAAAGCCCCTGGTCGGGGTTTGAAAAGACACCTGCCACGTTAGTCCTATGTCAAGGCCGACCGATTCGCATTGTAAGAACGCTAGCTTTCGGCTTTATCCGTCTGAGGTACTACACCGGCTGATCCGGGAGTGACAATCACAGCGGTGCTCCCTTTGCCCCCTAGCCAAAATATCGGGAATGTAAGGGGCAAGCACAGGAGCCGGGCAACCCAGCTTGGCCAAATCTTAAAGCGAATCGATGCATATGGTGGCTCAAACAACGATAGTACATAAGAGGTGGAATAGCTCTTGTTTTGAAAAGAACATGCTATATTGTCCTCGGGGTCATTGAATGACGCACGAGGTGGGAAAATAAATAATGAGCAAAAGATTAAGTAAAGGAAAATGTACAAGTTATTTACACAGACCGTTTGCGTAGTGTCAAGCGTAGAAGCGTCGTAGTAGCGCCGCGTTCCAGGGATGGGGCTCTAATCGGCCGTCCTCTAGATCTCGGATTCGATAGCCTCCTCCAATGAGTACTTGGTCAATGATGAATGGCTCGTCCCACCAAGGGGAGAGTTTGTGCTTTTGTTTTCCGGGGTGTAGCCTCATTAGGAGATCTCCGACGTTAAATTCTTTGGCGTGAACCTCTCTGCCATGGTAGCGTCGGGCCTGCTGCTAATAAATAGCTGATCTCGCCCGTGCGACGTTGCACTCTTCATCGAGAGCGTCTAGGGCATCCTGACGATCAAGCTCGGCCTCTAGTTCCTCATACATGCGTACTCGAGGTGCGTCGTGTATGATATCGCAGGGGAGGACCGCCTCGGCGCCGTACACCATAAAAAACTGAGTGTATCCTGTGGACCTGTTTGGTGTTGTACGCAAGCCTCATAGAACGGAATCGAGTTCCACAACCCATTTACAGTCGGCTTTTTTAAGGGAGCGAACTAACCTTGGCTTAATTCCGCTAAGGATTAGTCCATTGGCTCGCTCCACCTGCCCATTAGACTGTGGGTGGTAGACGGACGCGTAGTCGAGCTTAATGCCCAGTTTTTTACACCATGCCTTAACCTCTTTGGTCGTGAAGTTGGTTCCATTGTCTGTAATCAGACTATGGGGGACACCGTAACGATGTACTACTCCCGAGATGAATCCGATGACCTGGACGGCCTCGACCGAGGTGACCGTCTTTGCTTTGATCCACTTGGTAAATTTGTTGACCATGACGAGGAGGTATTTATTTTTGTGTGATCCTCCCTTGAGTGGCCCGACCATATCAAGCCTCCAGACCGCAAAAGGCCAAGTAATGGGGATGGTGTAAAGGGCCGTGGGGGGCATGTGGCTCTGCTTGGCAAATACCTGGCAGCCTGGGCAACGTTGTACTAATAACGAGGCATCGGCGCCTGCAGTTGGCCAATAGAAACCGGCCCGGAAAGCCTTGCTAACCAAGGTCTGAGCAGCGGCGTGATGTCCGCTCATGCCGGAGTGTATCTCCCGAAGTAGGAGTTTTCCTTCTTCCTCGGATATGCATCTCTGGAGGACGCCCGTTGTGCTCATTTTATCAAGTTCCCCTTCGTGAACCTTGTAAGCTTTAGACTAACTTACAATCCGGTGGGAGTCGGTTTGGTTATCGGGGAGCTCTTTTCGGAGCAGGTACGCGAGGAGCGGCTCAGTCCATGGTGCGATGACTGCCATGACTTCATGCGCTGAAGTAGTCTTCCGGATCATTGACCCGCCTATGATACCATCTTCTTCTTCGGGTGGGGCTTGTTGCCCGACGTCGGTTGATTCTGACATTCCTTTGCTATCCTGCCAGGCTACAGATGGCTTAAAAAGCTATTCGAGGAAGGTGTTTTCGGGAACCTTATCCCGCTTTGCGCCCAATCAGGCAAGTACATCTACGGCCTGGTTGCTATCTCAGGGTATATGGTGAAACTCCAACCCCTCGAACCTGGCCGAGATCTTTATGATGACGTTCCAGTAAGCTGTCATCTTCAGGTCTTTGGCGTCAAACTCGCCATTGATTTGTGAGATGGCGAGGTTAGAATCACCTCAGACTTCCAGGTGTTTGACACCCATTTAAACTGCTGTCCGAAGTCCGTGTAGGAGGGCTTCCTCTTCAGCCGCATTGTTGGAGTCCATGTACATGATTTGTAGCACGTATCTAATGTTATCTCCCATGGGTGACGTGAGCACCACTCCAGCCCCTAGGCCGGCGAGCATTTTGGATCCATCAAAATAAATTGTCCAATGTGAGTAAGTATTGTATTCACGGGGGAGTTCGGCTTCGGTCCATTCGGCTACGAAGTCCGCCAGCACCTGGGATTTAATGGCCCAGCGTGGTTTGTAGATGATTTCAAAAGGTAAGAGCTCTATGGCCCATTTGGCGATGTGCCCGGTCGCATCCCTATTATTGATTATGTCACTTAGCGGGACGTTGGATGCCACGGTCGCCGAACACTCTTGAAAGTAGTGCGGAGTTTTCGTGACGCCATGAAGACCGCGTAGGCTATCTTTTGGTAGTGAGGGTAGCATGACTTGCATGGAGTTAAGACCTCAGATACGTGATACACGGGCTTCTGGACCTGGAATTTGTGACCTTCCCTGTCTCGTTCGACCACGAGGACTGCACTAACCACCTGGTTTGTGGCCGAGATGTACAGTAGCATCGGTTCGCAGACACGTGGCGCGGCCAGGATGGGATTGGTGGCGAGGAAGGCCTTGATGTCTTCCAGGGCCGCCACGGCCTCCTTAGTCCATTTGAATGTTTTGGTTTGCTTTAACAACTTGTACAAGGGTAAGGCTTTTTCTCCAAGCCATGATATGAAGCGGCTCAAGGCTGCTACGCAGCCCGCCAGTTTTTGTACGTGCTTGAGCTCTGTTGGAATCTCTAAACGACCCAAGGCTCGAATTTTAGCCGGATTGGCTTCAATTCCTCGGCTAGATACGATAAAACCGAGGAGTTTGCCAGTTGGGACTCCGAAAACGCATTTCTCCGGATTAAGTTTTATCTGATATTCCCGTAGGCTGGCAAATGTATCTCGGAGGTTGTCCACCAACTGGTTGACATGTTTAGTTTTGACAACTACGTCGTCTACGTAGGCCTCAACGGTCTTTCCGATGGGTTTTTTCAGGCATGTTTGAATCATACGCTGGTATGTGGTGCCAGCGTTCTTTAGTCCGAAAGGCATCGTGTTGAAACAAAATGGCCCGTAGGGCGTGATGAATGTCGTTGCTGCCTGGTCGGATTCCTTCATCTTTATTTGATGATATCCTGAATAGGCGTCTAGGAAGCACAGTGCATCATGGCCCGCAGTGGCGTCCACAATTTGGTCAATACGGGGTAAGGGGAAGGGGTCTTTGGGGTAAGCTTTATTGAGGTCTTTGAAATCGACAAACAACCGCCTAGACCTGTCCTTTTTTGGTACCATGACCAAATTGGCTAGCCAGTCAGGGTGTTTTATGTCCCTGATGAATCCTTCCTCCAGCAGCTTTGCTAGTTCCTCGCCCATTGCTTGACGCTTGGGCTCGGAGAAATGCCGAAGTGTTTGTTTAACAAGCTTATAACCTGTTAGTATGTTTAGGCTATGCTCTGCAAGCCTACGGGGTATCCCTGGCATATCAGAAGGGTGCCAGGCGAATATGTCCCAGTTTTCCTTGAGGAAAGCGCGTAGGGCTTCGGCAACTTCTGGGTCGAGGTTAGCCCCTATGGACGCCGTTTTAGCAGGGTCCATTGGGTGAACCTGAAATTTGACTATCTCGTCGGCCGGTTTGAAAGAAGTAGGTTTTGATCTTTTGTCGAGAACGACCTCGTCTCGGTCGACCTCGGCGCGCAGCGCGGTCAACTCCTCGGCCGTGAAGGCTTCGGCCAGAGTCTCGAGGGCGAGGGACTCCGTTGTATTCTCGGCTTTGCGTGCCCTGTCGGGATCGCTTGAGATAGTAATGATCCCTTTCGGGCCCGGCATCTTGAGCTTCATGTAGCCGTAGTGCGGCACCACTTGAAATCTTGAAAAGGCATCCTGTTGGGGATGGTTACCAGCAATTAGACCCGGCAGAATGATAACCCGGCCATAGAGCAGGCTTGGCAGGTTAACCTACTGCAGGGCTGAAGGAATCATCGTGGGCCGGCTTAGCGAGGCCTGGCGAGGATGGGCCGGCTCGCGGAGATGATGAGTGGCACGGAGGCCGCCTTGGAGGACAAGTAGAAGAATAGGAGACGGGTCAGAGTACGATCCGGACCCTCATGTAATCTAGGGTTCCACCTGTATATATAAAGGGGAGCACCTATACGAAAAGACTAAGTTGCAATCTCCTCGAGAGCTAGGTTAGCGAATTCGCATCCTTGTAATCAAGATCTCCAGCAATATAATCAAGCAGGACGTAGGCTTTTGCCTCCATCGTGAGGGGCCGAACCTAGGTAACTCGGCGTCTTCTCGTTCCCGATCAACCCCGTTAAGCTTCCACACACGTGCGATGGCCTCCTCTCTAAGTCCTTTCACAAGGGCATCTGCCGTGTCAAAACCATGATAGTTGGCGCCCACCTTGGGGCCTACGCACGGTGGAGTTGAGTTCTTAGCGGGATCTCTCCCAGGGTTCGGGAAGTACGCGGTTGGCATGATGACCAAGAGCCGCTGCGGGAAGTTCTACATCGACGATTCATACTGGGGCCCCGATGCCGACTTAATCGAGTACGGGTACCGGGTCCCCTTCGGCAAGATTCACACCTTCATCGGCATGATCGGCGAGCCGGCCGCCGGGTTGGAGATTATCGCTGGCGTCGAGTCGGCACGCCGCGCTGGTCAGCACCAGGCGAGACCCGGCCTACGTCAAACCAGCCCAAACCATGTCTTCGTGGGTTTCACCCAAGGGGTGGCCTTGTCGGAGAACTCCCTGTCTCAGGATGACACGCTCGTCCAATCTGACGGCGAGTCCTCGACGGGGGAAACCGAGTCAATTCTTCCGCTGCATGATGGAGGGCTCGGGCACATGGACGACGTCTTTCCGGAGAGCCCGAATCCACCTCACTTCGCGGTGGTGTACATGGTGGGTAGGCAAGATCCAGTGCGAGACCCGGCCAATCCAACGGCGGAGCAGAACAACCTCCTGGCCGGCTCAGGAGGAGCCGGCGCCTCGGCCTTCGGCTCTCAGAAGACCGGGGTTCAAGCACTCACGGACTTGATGACTGCACTGACAGCCCTGTTGACCGAGTCGGTCACTGCAGAAAACGCGGCGGCGTGCAACGCGGAGATCACGAAGTGTCGCGAGCAGATGGCCAAGATCCAAGAGGACATCAATGTGGAGAACGCCCGCATGGCGTAGGAGCAGGCACAGATTGCCGCGGAGAGGCAGCGTCTGGATGAGGAGGCACATTATCTGAACCGCCGACGGGCCGAGTCGGAGCTCGTTCACCGGAGGTGTCATCAGAGCCGGCTTCCGGCTAATCTCGAGCAGACTCAGCTGTTCACCACACCGCCGGCTCCGATGAACCCGGGGGCTAGAGTCATCCCCACGAGAGAGCCACCTTTGCAGCAACCTGTTCAGCAGCGAGAGCCGGCCCGGCATCGCACGCCGAATCAGCAACAGCAGCCGCCGTCTCACCGGTTCCAGACCCCAATTGGACACTACTCCAACCCGGTCGATAACGTGCTGGCAGCGACCCACAACTTGGCAGCTATTCCGATTGAGGGGGACGGCCTGATTCAGACCGAGGCCAGGAACACCATTGCAATGCTCAAGACAGCAGTGGTGCAGCAAGCCAACTACTCGCATAGCCAGCATCGGCTTCACTCAACCCCTCGTCAGAGCCGCACCAGGAGTCAGCGCCCTGAGTCGCCTGCGGTCTCCAGCAGCGCACACCGCAGGAGAGCCGCCCAGCCGCTGGTGGAGCAGCACCAGCCCAGGATCCCACAAGACGTTGTGGACGCGGCTTGGATTCTACGAGCATGGGAGGAAGAAAACGCGCGTGCAAGGCACAACCCGTCGGCACACGTCAACACGCCGGTACGAGTCAACCCGCCGCCGAATGCCAACCCGCCGGAAGTGCATCACTCGCCAGAGGAACCCGGTCAGATGGCCGGCTTGGGGGCTCTTCGAGCCGCATGATCGGAACTCCCTGCTTGGTACCGGCGCTGCGAGAGGCACGCATCCCCCCGGATTTCAAAGGGCCTTGCAAGGTTCCTAACTATACAGCGAATCTAGAGCCCACCGAGTGGATCGAGAGTTATGAGTTGGCAATGGACTTGTTGGGCGCAAGTGAGTCGGTCTTTGCGTGTTACCTGCCTTTGATGTTGGAAGGCCCTGCACGCACCTGGATGCAAAACCTACCGGCGAATTCCATCAACACGTGGCTGGAACTGAAGGAGCACTTCATCAAGAATTTCCAGGGAACCTGTAAAAGGCCAACCACAATTGTGGATCTTGAGCGTTGTGTCCAGCGCGAGGATGAGTCGGCGCATCACTGGGCTCGCCGAGTTGCGGAGGTTATACACAGCTCAGACAGCATCTCGGCCGCACAAGCAGTACTCGTTCTGGAACGAACATGCAAGTTTCAGCCCCTGGTCCAGAAGCTTGGGCGACTCAAGCGAAAGGTCCAGGACATGGGTGACCTCATGGATGTCTTAACCCGGTATGCAGAGTCGGATAACACCAAGGATCCGTTGTCGGACGACGAGAAATCCGATAAGGGGAAGAAAGCCGGTGGTAAGGGTCAGCAGCAGAACAAGAGCAATGGTCAGAACAACAACGGCGGGAAACGTAAGGGTTATGATGGTGGCTCTGACCTGGTGGCGAATACGAACGCAGAGAACAAGGGTCAGCGCCAGAATGACGGTTCTAGGAGGCAGTCTACTGGTAATCGCCCTCTCACTTACGAAGAGGCTCTCAAGGCTCCTTGCCCGAAACACAGTTACAACGGTAAGCCATCCAGTCACTCCTGGGAAAATTGCTACGTCATGCAAGAGTTTGCCAAGCGGGTCTTCCAGAATCATCATAATGGGGGCGGCGGACAGCCTGCCCAACAGGGACCCAGCTTCTCAGGGGCCGGCTTGCAAGGGCCCTTCGCAGGACCCGGCTTCCAGGGGAACAGTGGCCAAGGCGGCGGGTTTCAGGGGGCTGGTAATACTGGAGGTGGCAATCAGAGAAACAACCAGGGGAATCAGCACCAAGCCAGCGCGACGGGATTTCAGAGTAACCCGAAATAGTTAAGTAGTGGGCAGTATCATGTTTTCACCACTAGCACCTGCAAACGGGATCGGAAGGTGGAACGATGAGCCGCCCACACAGTTGAGCCGGCGGTTCCCTATTATCTCAACTGGTCCGAGCAGCCGGTTACCTGGAGCAGGGCGGATCATCCAGTCCTCCTTGATCACCCTGGCCACTTGGCTCTGGTGGTTGCGCCACAAGTCGGCAGTTACACCCTGACTAAGGTGCTCATGGACGGAGGCAGCAGGATCAACATTCTGTATTATGATACGTTTAGACGGATGAATCTGTCCGATAAGCAGCTAACTCCGTCCTCTACAGTATTTCACGACATTGTTCCTGGCAAGTCAGCCTATCCCATGGGAAGAATTTCCCTTGAGGTGCCCTTCGGCTCAGAGGATAACTGGCATTCTGAGTTCCTGTCCTTTGAGGTGGTTAAGCTTAAGAACCCATACCATGCCATATTTGGCCGGCCGGCTTATGCACGGTTCATGGCACGGCCGTGCTATGTTTACTTGAAAATGAAAATGCCAGGACCGAGGGGAACCATCACAGTGGAAGGCAACAGGAAGATTGCACTCGAGTGCAAGGAAGGAGATGCAGCATACGCCGAGACGGCTTGTGCTGCGGAGGAATTGCGGTACTATAAGGACAATGTTGACCCGTCGGACAGGACATCCCTGAAGAAGCCCACAACGGAGTCAGACCCTCTGCTCAAGTTTAAGTCGGCCAGAGACACGAAGCAAGTTGATTTCACCCCGGGCAATTCTTCTGAGCAGTTCACCATCGGGGCAAATATGGATCCCAAATCGGAAAGCGCGCTCATCGAGTTCATCCGTGAGAACCGGGACGTCTTTGCATGGAAACGTTCTGACATGCCAGGTGTACTGAGAGAACTCGCTGAGCACTCCCTTAATGTGGATCCAAGTTCAAGCCAGTTCGCCAGTATCTCCGTCGCTTTAATGAGGAAAGGCGGAAAGCTATTGGTGAAGAGGTGGCTCGGCTCCTAGCTGTCGGGTTCATCGTCGAAGTCTTCCATACTAAATGGCTTGCTAACCCAGTGCTTGTTCTGAAGAAAAACGGGACTTGGCGGATGTGTGTTGATTACACAGACCTGAATAAGGCTTGTCCTAGCGACCCCTTTGCCTTGCCCCATATTGACTAGATCATCGATGATACGGCTGATTGTGAGAGTTTATGCTTCCTGGATGCTTACTCTGGTTATCATCAGATCAAAATGAAGCTGGAAGACCAGGAAAAGATGGCTTTCATCACACCCTTTGGAGCTTTCTGTTATACCACAATGCCGTTTGGTCTGAAGTGTGCACAGGCGACTTACCAGCGTTGTGTCCAGAGCTGCTTTCATAAACAGATCGGGCGGAACGTTCATGCTTATGTTGATGACATTGTGGTTAAGTCCCGGAGGAAAGAAACTCTGTTGGAGGATCTCAAGGAAACATTTGACAACCTCCGTGTCTACCAGATGAAGCTTAACCCGGAGAAGTGTGTTTTTGGTGTCCCTGCAGGAAAACTTCTGGTATTTCTTTTTTCCGAGCGTGGTATTGAAGCTAACCCAGAAAAGATCAAGGCAATCACGACCCTGGCTAAGCCGGCCAGACTGAATGATGTGCAGAAGCTGGCTGGGCGGGTCGCAGCCCTAAGTCGGTTCATAAGACGGCTTGGAGAGAAGGCAATACCGTTATACCAGTTGCTTAAGAAACCAGATGACTTCGTCTGCAGTGATGTTGCAGATCGGGCTTTTGAGGCCCTTAAGAAGCAGTTGTCTGACCCGCCAGTCCTTGCTGCCCCTCGTGAGAAGGAACCAATTTTGCTATATATTGCTGCCAATAACAAAGCGGTAAGTGTGGCAGTCGTGGTGGAGCGCAAGGATGATGGCAAGGAATATCCAGTCTAGCACCCTGTGTATTATATCAGTGAGGTGTTATCCGAGCCCAAGCAGCGGTATCCACATTGGCAGAAACTGGTCTACGGAGTATTTATGGCTAGCCGCAAGCTGAAGCATTACTTCCATGAGCATCCAATCACTGTGGTCAGCTCAGCACCTCTTGGGGATATAATCCAAAACCGGGAGGCGACAGGCCGGGTTGCTAAGTGGGCCATCGAGCTCGGTCCGCATCATCTCAAATACGTGCCCCACACAGCAATCAAATCCCAGGCGTTGGTGGATTTCATCAATGATTGGACAGAGTTGCAGGCTCCCGAAGAGAGGCCCGACACAACATACTGGTCCATACACTTTGACGGCTCCAGGCAGCTCGAAGGCTCGCGGGCTGGAGTTGTGATTACTTCCCCCCGAGGAGATAAGTTCTGTTATGTTTTGAGACTCATGTTTCCCTGTACTAACAATGCGGCAGAATATGAGGCCTTGCTTCATGGGCTTCGGATGGCCAAGGAGATGAACCTGAGCCGGGTCAGGTGTTTGGGCGACTCAGACTTGGTGGCCCAGCAGGTTTCTGGTACTTGGGATTCCAAGGATCCCCTTATGGCGGCTTATCGGCACACGGTCACCAATATCGCTGGACACTTCAAAGGTTATCAAGTTAATCACATTGATCGCAGGCAGAACGAGGCGGCGGACGCACTCTCTCGCTTGGGCTCGTAGCGCAAGCCGGTGCCACCCAATGTGTTCCTGGACGTTTTGCACTACCCGTCTGTCAAGTTACCAACAGAAGAGGACTTGGCTGTTCCTGACCCGGAGGCGGCTCTAGTGGCTGCTGCCCACACAATCCCTGATTGGACGGTCCCCTACTTGGCTTATCTAAGCCAGGGAGAACTGCCAACAGAGGAACTCCTTGCTCGGCGGATCATTAGACGGTCCAAATCTATGACTATTGTCAATGGCGAGTTGCACCGACGAAGCGTTACTGGTGTTTTTCAGCGTTGCGTTTCACCTGAAGAAGGCCGTGCAATTCTCAATGAGATTCATTCAGGTGACTGGGGCCACCATGCCGGCTCAAGATCACTGGTCGCAAAGGCTTTTCGGCACGGTTTTTACTGGCTCACGACTCATGCTGACGCAGAGGACATTGTCCGTAAGTGTGATGGTTGCCAGAAATATGCTCGCCAGGCCCATGTGCCAGCTCAAGAGTTAAGGATGATCCCGATTACTTGGCCGTTCGCGGTCTGGGGGCTTGACATGGTGGGACCCTTCAAACGTTCTAAGAACAAGCATACGCACCTATTGGTGGCTGTGGACAAGTTTACCAAGTGGGTGGAAGCAGAGCCGGTCAGCAACTGCGACGCGGCTACAGCTGTTAAGTTTCTGAAGAAGCTGATATTCCGATTTGGCTACCCGCACACTATCATTACAGACAATGGGACCAATCTTTCCAAGGAAGCCATGGAACAGTTCTGTCAACAGGAGCACATCCGGCTTGATCTAGCATCGGTTGCGCATCCTCAGTCCAACGGACAGGCCGAACGGGCCAATCAGGAATTGCTGCGTAGTATCAAACCCCGGCTCATGGTGCCTTTGCAGCGCACGCCGGGTTGCTGGGAAGAAGAGTTACCTTCGGTGCTTTGGAGCATACGGAGTACTCCCAATAGGTCAACAGGCTATACGACGTTTTTCCTAGTCTATGGTGCAGAAGCTGTACTTCCGAGCGACATTCGTCAGGACTCCCCTCGAGTGGTAGCTTATGTGGAATCAGATAATGAGCAGGCTCGCCAAGACGCTCTTGATGTTGTGGAGGAAGAGCGCGACCTTGCCGCGTCCAGATCAGCAATTTATCAGCAAGACCTACGTCGCTATCACAGCCGAAGAGTTCGAAGCCGTACTTTTCAGGAGGGTGACTTAGTGCTCCATCTGATACAAGACCAGACAGGCATGCATAAGCTTTCCCCACCTTGGGAAGGGCCCTTTGTGGTAAGCAAGAATCTCAACAACGGGTCCTATTACCTGATTGATGTACGCGAAGCAGAAAAATCACGTACTTCTGAGGAGGAAACAAGCCGGCCCTGGAACATTGCCCAGCTCCGTCCATACTACACCTAAGCCATTGACTAGGTCGTATTTTTGTACATACCTTTTATCGTGTATATACCTTCATTTTTGATCAAATAAAATAGCGACCAGCAGCACTGTGTGAAGGTGTTGTTTTGCCTCAAAATTTGTGTGCTGGATCTTTATTTGTTGATCTTGGTTACTTGGGGGCTTCCAACTCAATTGAGTTTAGCTTACAAAACCCTATTAACCCGGCGAGATGCCACAAAGTTGGTTAAACCTGCCTGTTAGCAAGATGCTACTCCCTGAAAATGACCCGGCGTACGTCTGATGAGTTAATCACATAGGTGACCCTGAACTCATCAGAGTTAAAACGTTCGAATGGTTGTGTGAGAGCCGGCTTTCGGAGAGCGAGGACAAACCAACAGGCCAAGGTGCTAGCTTCGTGAAAGCATATTCCGGCTTGCGCTTTATGAGCCGACCGTTTCAAGCATATTCCGGCTTGCGCTTTATGAGCCGGCCGTTTTAAGCATATTCTGGCTTACGATTATGTTCTTTGTTGCACTCATCTCTGCATACATGCATACATCCATGCATAGCGTTTATTTTAGTACATTTTGATATATTGCAAACAATAACAAAGATTACTCATTTTCATCAGTCACCATCACATGCAGTTGTTATTACAGCGGAATCACTCTATTGCAAGAACCGGCTCTCACAGCCCAAAAGAGGATTCGCAGAAGCACAAAGTGTTTATACAGGCAATCAGCAAAGCATAGTACGCGATGGCACTGGCGTCAGTAACAAGTGTTTCAAGCTACTCTATTATAGACCGCCCATCAGCTGCGGCCACGACAAAATTTTTACAAGTTTCGCCTACAAAAGGATAAGCCGGCGGTCTATGTCGTTGGGTCAGAGCCAGCGCCCGAGGAAGCACCATGAGCCGGCTCTTCATGGTCGTCGTCATCCTCCGCCTCTTGTCTTGACTCGCCGGTCGACCACTGAATTGAGCGTAACACTTCAAATAGGGCATCGGCGGTTATCAAGGAGGAAGGGTCGACTTCAGGGGCAAAAATTGGCTTACGCGTGCGGGTTAAGGCCACCGGCTCATGATTTGGCGGCTCTATCCATTCATTATCCTTCGAGTAAGGCGCCTGGTACCGGGTCAGATCGGCCTCTTCTGCAATCGCGGTGGCTGCAACCCGGGTTTCTTTGATGCAGCGTTGGAAATCCTTCTTGGTAAAGGGCGTGTCGTCTACATTGAACTCTGGGTAGCCGCCCACAATTTTAGCCGGGTCGACTCTGGCACGTATGCCTTGGCTCGCGCAAGCGCCGTCAGTGCCCCAGTGCGACAGCACGCCTTCTTCCAGTCCTCAAACCACCTGGGCACAACAGATAGCTCTTTCAACATGTCCGCAATCAATTGAGGTGGTGAGGTGGTGTTTTTTGCGGCCATGATGCATCGTGAGCCGCCTATGTATAGTTGTTCCACAAAGGTGTATACTGCCTTCAATTTCACCACTGGTTGCTACACAAGAGTTTGATTCTTCCGACCTGGAAACGTAAGTATACACGGTCAGACAGGCCGGCTCAGCATGTTTAAGTCGAAAGTATTGGTGCATGGTGGACTGTTTTGCTTACCAAAGATGGCCCGGCACATGGCGGTGATTTGGCCTTTTAAAGTTCTCAGTTCTTGAGCTACTGGCTCAAGTTTGGCTTCGGCCTCTTCCGCTCGCGCAACTTGGGCGGCTCTGGCAGCTTCAGTCTCTTGCAAGGTGTTTCTCACAATGACCAAAGACTTATTGGCCTCAGCAGCGGATTCTTCAGCCTCTTTGCGCAATTTCTTCTCCTTCCTTGCTTCCTTTCGGAAGAAGGAAGCCTGGGTCTCCGCTTGATCTAGCATTTCCTGCAGGGCAGACTGTTATACAAAATATACGTATGACCCGGGTCGCCCTAAAGGACAACCCGGCACATGGGGGCTACACGTTTTCGAGCTTCAAATAAAACAACAAGGCAAGTTCCATGCAGCTGCAGGCACTCTACATGGCACTTGGGGGCTAATGCATCAATTCATCTATCCTGCTCAGTTCTCAAGACCCGCCCGTCATGAATGACAAGCCGGCCTTTGGGGTCGTCGGGTGAAGTTCTACTTATAAGTCAAATTTTGAAGTCCCGGGTCATCATTCTATAATGACCCGGCCCTTGGGGGCTACATATATATATGGTACAGAACAAAGGATGCAAATTACCTCATACTTCCGCTTCAAAGACGTTATCATGGCGATCTCTGTGTCCCGGCTTTCAGACAGCCGGGTCAGCACAACCCGATGCAGGGTACTGGCATCTTGGTCTTCAAATGTAGAAAACTCCAGAGCCGTCTTCCCCTTGTCCTTCGGGGCCGGCTCAGGCTTGGCCGGAACTTTGGTAAGAGCGGTGGAGGATTCTGGTGCAGCAGTTTGCCGCTCACTCGTCACCACTACTTCTTCTTGAGCCGGCGCCTCGGGCTGCGGGGCGGGTTGGTCTTCAATTACATTTTCCCTCTCCTGAGCAGAAGGGGATGCGCGAGCCGGGCTTGTTGTGTCCTGGGGCGGTGGGCTGTTTTGGACTGCCGGCTCGTCCTGGGTGGCCAAGGTGGCTTCTCTCTCTCCTTGGGGGCCTGGTTGAATGACCGGCTCAGATGACCCGGCAGGTGCTTTCTTCTTGATAGCCTTGGCACTGTACAAGAAACAAAGGAGTTATTCATTTGAAGGGGGGAAGAATAAGGAACTGCTATATGTCACAAGAGTATTTGCTTACCCAAGGTTGATGTTGAAAGCCGGCGCCTGCGTACCGCTTGACTCGCCCGAGGAGTGGGACGTCTGATATGCCGAGTCATTTAAATGTAAGGGCTCCTTAAAACGGCCAGCTAGAGGAAAAGAGGAAGTTGGACTAAGAAGCACCTCAGCTCGCGCCTTACGGGATGGTGGCTCATAGGGAAGCCTGCCACTTAACTCGCCTTCACTGCTCCGGGTCTTCCTTTTGGAGGTCCCGGCTTGACGAGTTTTCTTCAAAACAAATTTGGGATCCAAATGAGCATCCTGGTGGGAGAAAGGGACCTTACGGACGGCAACCCGGGGCTTCCTTCGAACCTTGCGGATCACAGCCCGGGTTTTCTTCCGAATAGGTCTTGGAGAGTTAGAATCAGAGGAGATCAAGGTTACCTCTGGCTCGTTGGTGTGGCTAATTTCGGCTTCATCCTGAAGAGAAGGGGCGTCAGCAAGTTGACTAAAAAGACGACCAAGCGAGTCAAGTTCTACCTGAGCCTCATTTTTGGCAGCAGGCTCATCCGCATCGGCCGGCTCATCTTGCTGCTCCACTGGGGCGGGGGCGGCTTGTCGAGGTTTCTTTCTCTTCCAAAACTTGTCGTCTGCCTGCATTTGTGACAAGTCGGCAGTTAAGAAGGAGATGAAGAAGGCGAGTTAAGAACAGAATAAGAAGGTGCAAGCACTTACTGAAGGCACCGGGTTGGTCAAACAAAAGGGTGCTAGCCCGGTTTTGATGCATTTGTCTTGAGGCTCTCCCAATAATCTCTTGGTGGCCTTGTTGATGTCACTCGCAGATAAATTGACTTGGCTGAAGCGTTGAACGTCAGCCAGCTCACCAGTATAATTGCACATCAGGTCGCCCCTCCGGCTAAGGGGCTGGATTCGCCAGCTTATCCAGCACCGGGTCAAGTCGACCCCGGTAAGGCCGTTAGCCACCAAGGCCCTTATCTTAGAATAAATAGGAGCGATTTGCTTACGTTCCTCTGTTGATGGCCAACCTGGAAAGGCAACCGTGGCGTTGAGCCGGTCCAGTCTGTAGCCCGGCAGGGGGTTCTCATCTTGAGGAGCAGTGCTTTTGCAGTAAAACCAAGTCTTGTTCCAACCTTTGGGATGACTCGCCAGATTGGCCTCAGAAAAAGGAGTGTTTCTTCGCCTTTGAATAGAGACGCCACCAAGTTCTATGCTAGGGCCATCGGTGAACTCAGTTTGATGGTTGATGTAGAAGAATTCTCGGAAGAGAAGGACAGTTGGTTCTGTTTGGAGATACACTTCGCAGAAGACTTGAAATTGGCAAAGGTTGGTAATTGAATTTGGGCCAAGATCTTGTGGCCGAAGGTCCAAAAAATTGAGAACGTCACGAAAGAATTTTGACCCAGGCGGACAAAAACCCTTATGAAGATGATCTGCGAAGACCACCACTTCGTCTTGCTTAGGCTAGGGGGTGCTCTCTTCATCAGGCGCCCGCCAGCTGATTGTTTCTTGAGCCGGCAAGAGGCCTTGCCCCACGAGCTCGGTTAACATGAGGGTGGAAACATGGGATCTGACCCAGTTGCAGGACTTGTCGGTCTTGGGGGCCATGACAATTTCAGCTGCGGAGGCAGAAATGATAAGCCGGCGTGTTAAGCTCATGAGGTGTAACCCGGCAAAATAATAAGACGACCATGGTTGCAAAAAGTCATAACCCGGATTTAAGCAAGCACCGAAAGCAGTGATATGCCGGTGTGACAATGAGCCGGTGCTAGTGAGCCAGTGGTGTACGAGACTTTTCATAAGTGTTGAACTAGTTATGAACAAGAATCTAGCGGAGCGGTTGCTGTTACAGATCTAAAAATGTTTCGGAAAAGAAAATATAAAGACCTAAGCACAGATGATTATGAGGGCCTGTTCTGTCAATACGGGTCTGTGGAAAGACAATACAGAGATCTGGGTGCGAAAAATGGCATAGCCGCACTGTTAAAAGTGCTTATTTAGGTGATCCAGAGGCATTTCGATCTACTAATGAGAAAAGAGGACGAACATTGACGAACGCCGATGAACTGTGACGAACTGTGCAGTGGAATGGGGTGTTACAGATCTAACAAAAAAGTGGGATTCGGGCGTACCTGAGCGCGGCGGAGGAGGCTGGAGAAGTCTTGATGAGCTCCGGCGGCGACTAGGGCGGCGAAGAGGTTGCCGTCGAGGTGGCCGGAGAGCTTGTAGGCGGCGGCGTTTCGGTTGTGAGGGAGTGGGCGCGAGGAAGAAGAAGCTTAAAAAGTGCAAGTGGGGGTGAGCTGGCATATTTATAGGCATAGTAAAATTGAAACGGCAGGGGCGGAGCCCCAGGCAGCGTAGTAATTTCGGCTGCGGGCTCCTCGATTCTCGCGCATGACAAGACAATGCATACCTACTCAAAGATTCGATATGATGTCATCCCAGATTTTGTGGAGGTGGATTGTGGCGTCATGAGGGAAAAAGAGTTGAATATGCTAAGTCTGAACCTGAAGGGGTGACCCGTCAATCCACTTAACCCGGCAATTTGAGCCGGTCAAGGACGGCGTTCTAAAGGACCGGCTTGGGAAGCGCTTGGAAAGTATATGACTAATATTTTGTTTTTCCAGGATGAAGTTTAACATGAATAAATTCAAGTCAAACTGAGGGCTAATGTTGGGGATGGTTACCAGCAATTGGACCCGGTAGAATGATAACCCGGCCATAGAGAAGGCTTGGCGGGTCAACCTACTGCAGGGCTGAAGGAATCATCGTGGGCCGGCTTAGCGAGGCCTGGCGAGGATGGGCCGGCTTAGGCAATGGGCCGGCTCGCGGAGATGATGAGTGGCACGGAGGCCGCCTTGGAGGACAAGTAGAAGAGTAGGAGACGGGTCAGAGTACGATCTGGACCCTCATGTAATATAGGGTTCCACCTGTATATATAAAGGGGAGCACCTATACGAAAAGACTAAGTTGCAATCTCCTCGAGAGCTAGGTTAGCGAATTCGCATCCTTGTAATCAAGATCTCCAGCAATATAATCAAGCAGGACGTAGGCTTTTACCTCCATCGTGAGGGGCCGAACCTTGGTAACCCGGCGTCTTCTCGTTCCCGATCAACCCTGTTAAGCTTCCACACACGTGCGATGGCCTCCTCTCTAAGTCCTTTCACAAGGGCATCTGCCGTGTCAAAACCACGACACATCCCGTCCGAGAATAGCGTGGTATCCGCTCTTGAAGGGCGCGATGTGGAATGTAATCTCCTCGGAGCGATAATTTTCCGGAGTCCCGAAGACTACGTCCAGGGTTATCTTTCCGCTGCAGCGTGCCTCTTGTCCGGGGACTATTCCTTTGAAGGTGGTGGTGCTCTGTTCTATGCGCGATTTATCGATGTGCATCTTGTCCAGAGTGTCCTCGTATATTTGGTTCAAGCTGCTGCCTCCGTCCATAAGGACCTTATGGAGGCAGTAGTGGTCCACGATGGGGTCGAGGACTAGCGCGGCGGGACACCTGTCTAGGGCCGACTTCGGCTGATCGTGGTGGTTGAAGGTCATCGGCATGTCTATCCATGCGCCCCGAGGTGGTACTTGCCGGACGGAATTAATTTCCCGCAAGGCCCGTTTGCGCTGGTTGTTAGACGTAAAGGTCTCATAAATCATTAGGACCTCATCTTCTTCCGAGGTCTGTTCAAGGTGGCTGGAGGCGCCCGCCAGGAGGGCGGGTCCCCCTTTGGCCACCTGCCTCAACACCCAACAGTCGCGAAGGTTGTGAGTCGGGCAGGAGTTAATCAATACGGCGTGGATCGGGCATGGTTTTTCTATAAAGCCATCCAGAGTTGTTCCGGGGTGACCGGAGGTTTTCTTCTTCTTCCGGGATCAATCGCCCGGAGTGTTCCGTTTGGGATTTTCGCGCCGAAGTGCCGACCGGTCGCGTTTCGGGTAGTCCTCACAGATCGAATCCGTGTTTTCCTCGGTCCGCCAGGCATCTTCGATGGCGCAAAATCGTGCTACCAGGTTGGTTAATTCAGGGAGTGTTTGGACGCAACGACGAGCGAGGACGTTCGAGACGCCTTTATCTTTGCATCCGTGCTCGAAAGCGGCAACTATGTCAGAGTCTTGGCAATCCATTATCTTGTTCTTGACGGACAAGAATCTGGCCTAGTATCGTCTGATCGGCTCATCGGGGAGCTGCCGTACGTAGACCAAGTCCCAGACGTCAGGTGGGCCGGAGTTATCGGGGCAATATTCTATATGGGAGGTGAGCGGACCAGTTCTGATCTCTAAAGACCGCGGGCTCAAGACCTCGTTATTCTCACTTGACGTCGGATCCACGGTTACCGATTTAGCCGAGTTGATCTGGAGGTCGGTCACCGGCAGGTCGCTGTCCGATCCGCTCTCCAAGAAGTATCTTAGCCCCTCGTTCATGAGGGGATTCCTCGTTGGAACCAAAGAAGGGTCATGGTTCGCTTCCACATTACGTGGAGGTGTCTTTGTGACCAAAGCTTCAAACGTGGAGACGTGCTCCATGGGCTTGAGGCCGTTAACCGGCGATCCCATCGATCCTTTTGGCCATCGCACAGCGGAACTCTCAATGAAAGCACCAGTGTCGGTGTCAAAACCGGCAGACCTCGGGGTAGGGGGTCCCGAGCTGTGGATCTCGGATCGGTAGTAACAAGGACAAGGGAGACGATGTTTACCCAGGTTTGGGCCCTCTTGATGGACGTAAAACCCTACGTCCTGCTTCTGTTTATATTGATGGAGATGTATCGAATACAGAGTTGATCTACCTCGAGATCGTAATGTGTCTCGAACTTCTAGGGCTAGGTGAGCGATATTGCGTTGATGTCCCCTCTACGGGCTAAACCCTATGGCTTATATACACGCCAGGGAGGGTATCTAGGGTTACAAAGTCGGTAACTAGTAGTAAGGCGGTTGGAAAGATCTTGGAGTATACGTCAAGTCTTCGGTAGAGACAGTCTCGATCACGCTTCTTATGTACGGCTTCCGGAGTCCATCTTGATCACGTACGAGGGCCCATCGGCCCAACCAAGGAGACGGGCTGGCTAGGTTAGCACCCCCTAATCCAAGACACCGTCACCAGGAACCTTGAGGAAGGCGACCTTGTTCTTCGTTGGATTCAATCCACCAAGGGTAAAAACAAGTTGACGCCGAAGTGGGAAGGCCCTTACCGGGTAGTACGAGTCTCTAGGTCCAGCGCAGTTCGCCTAGAGACCGAAGATGGCACTCCGGTGCTTAACTCATGGAATATTGAGCATCTTCGTAAGTTCTACCCGTAAGGCGCGGTTGCCGGGCTGCCCGGCAACCTATTTTGTACAAGTTTGCCGTCAAGGCATGTAAACCTTTGTACAAAGCCGGGTGCAGATCCCGTGCACAGTAAAACTAAGTATTTCACAACTATTTGTCCAAATGCATATTTATTTATGTGTTGCATGTAGTCTTGTGTTACAGTATTTACCTTGCATATGGTGGTTAACGAACCGTCAAGGTTCCAGTCTCCTCTTTTCTCTTCTTCCTTTTTCCTAAAGGAAGGAAGGATTCCTCGCATACAAGCTTTCCGGGGAGAGTGACGGTCACGGATACCAAAGGACGCGCTCAAGATATTGCCCCATGGCAAGAAGTACAACGAGGAATGAGCTAAGTTGCAAAACTTTGAAGTAAATTCTTTGTTGTAGTTGTGGCTCTCCTTGACCGATTGTGGCCTTTGTATGAGAAACCTGCACGCTAAGGAACCTTGCCGTAATCGACTGTGCTCTTACTTTGCTTCGAGTCCGCTCGGCAACCTAAGTAGACGCATTGTAGTCGGAAAGCGTGATCTTGCCGGCAGCGGCACCCATGGCAAACTGCTAAGGACTTGTTCCTCGGGCACTTGCGGTAAGGGTGTGCACACCGGCAAGTCTCGCCAAGCGTAGGGTACGGAAAATCATGCAAAGACAGAATGGAATAAGGAGAACAACATGCATACATCCATTTAAAGTACGAGCTACAGCAACTGTTAAACGTTTAGATACAAAAGATCTTCTACACCCCCACGGGGGTACATTGTTTCTGATACAGGGGCAGAAGAGAGGAACCTAGGCGGAGTACAGTTCATCTTCAAGATTCGGCTTGGGCACTACTTAGGCCTAGTCGAAATCGTCGCCTTCACTCTTGATGCGTGAGGAGCTTTCGTCACTCTCGCTCTCGCTGGTGGAGTCGGTGTCGTTGCTGCTCTCGCTCTCCGCGCAGCACTCCATGCGGCCGCCGGAGATCCCGAAGAACTTCACAAAAAGTGTGGCAACCCCGTCGTACCTAAACTGGAGGAGCTGCCCATGCCCTAGGCCACGAGAGCGGGCAAACGACTTCCACCCCCACGTCAAGAGCAAGGAACCGGCGGCGGAGAACTCGGTCACCACCCAAGAGGGGCCGTTGCAGCAGCCATCCACCTGTAGCCATAGGCCCGAGGGCCTGCTGCTCTCCATTACCCTCGCAAAGGGATCCGGAAGCCGGAGCCAGCTGTGAAGACGGCGGTGCATCACCACGACGAACTCGTGCGCCGCCACCACCGTATGGGCCTCCGCCTGAAGGGGAGGGGCGACTGCCCCGCCACATCCGCCGCGCCCGCCTCGACTACGGGTGCCGCGCCCCCCCCCCCCACGGCCACGGGGGGCGACTCTTCCGCGGGTGCCAGGGCTGGCGTTCACAACGATCGTCGAAGAACGCGTTCGGCCCCGAGGGGGGACCCTCGTGGCGGAGGCAGGTGCACGGGCCCGACCCCTACCCCTCACCATCGCGACGGTGGACCTCGGGGAAGCAAAGATGGACGAAAGGTTGGAGGAGGAGAGTGGCGCAGGTAGAAGAGGGATGGGGGAGGTCGCCACTCCCCCCGCCCCCTTTTATAGCACCCTAGGGGGAGGAGATCACTCTCCCCGCCGCTTTACCTTCTTCAATAGCGAAAAGTCGAGGAGGGAAATACGAGGAGTCAGGCGAAATGAGCAGCGCTCTCCACGTTCCCCCTTTGTTATGGGGAAGGTACGAGAGCTGGCTCTTTCTCCCTCCTACGCGGCAGCGCCTTTTAGGCGCACTATCCCACGCTGCCGCTTCACTCCACCTCTCCCATGCCCGCATTTAATGTGCATCATGGGCGGGTGCGGTAAAAGAGAAGATTACAATAGTTATCCTCTGCCACGCGCCGCCTGTACACTGTTTGGGCCTAGCCCAACAATGCCTCACATGCGCGTGTGGCCCAGGCCCAGGGGCTCCTGTCGGTGTACTCAAACATGGGTGCCCTCGTACCCAGACTGGTGCACAGGCAGTTGTGGCCTCCTTGACAGCAAGGGCTTGACGGAGGATAACTATGACTCAAGGGAATCAACACCAAGACCGTGAAGAAGACCTCAAGGCAAGTCATCGAGAAGTACTATTCTAGTACAGAAGATCGACGCTGTTCTTGCCGGCCAGCTCTGCCCCGGCAAGGTGAAGACCAAAGTTATGGTTGCCGGCAAGCTCCCTTCCCGGCAAGCAAGGCCCGACAAGCTCCGTGCCAGCAGGCTTGTTCTTTCCTGTACCATTCCACCTTGTCATCAGCTAGATAGGCTCGTGGGCTAGGTGTCGAGCGGGCAGGCAGTCAACATGGCCAGCCAAGGCACGTGTCAGCACGCCACGCCGAGATTAACTTTAATGACACCCGTCCCCGGGACGTGTCGAGACTACAGGAGGGCGCCAGGACCGGTGGTACATATCTTTTGCCCAAGGCCTCGCCTCCCCAACGTAGCACCTGAACGATGCATTAAATGCGCTTGTCTTACCCCGTTGTAGATATACGTGGTGACGGGGCGGGTCACTATTCATACCTTGCAAATGACCGTACTAGCCACTGTGGTAACCCCTTCGTCTATAAAGGAGGCCCACGGCTACATGGAGAAGGGTCGACACCCAGTTCAATTACACGCCGTAGCTGCATTTTCCCGAGCACCTTGTCGGAAAACTGCGCTCCCTGTAACCAGATTTCGTATTCGATCAACCACAGGGCAGGAGTAGGATTTTACGCTCATAGCAGCCCGAACCTGGATAAATCCCCCGTGTGTTCTTGCATTCACTAAATACCTGCTCTTTGTCCCGTGCACGTCCCCTGAGCCGAATCGCAAAGGGACCCGTTTGGTCTCATAGATAGTCGTTTCCCACGATAATACAGATCAAGACCGAACGTGGATCTAGAAAATTTTGAATATGCAACACTGCCTTTCTCACTGTACAGCAGCCACACGAACCATCTTAGAAGTTCATGTGATTCACTTTTCTGTCTGACTCACTGGTCCACTAATCCATTCTTCCAGCCGCCGGCATTACATTACCGTGGGCGTGGTTGTCCGGCCGGCAGCCTCGTCACCGTCACCATACCGCAGCCAAACCCCTAGACAACAGTAGCAAACACGCATGGATCCGTTTCCAACTTCAACAACTCCGCAGATCGCACATGATTCCACCCTTTCTGTTTTCTCCACCAAATCGCGCGAAAAAGAAGGGCCTTCAGCCAGGGCATCTCGCTCGCCACGGGAGAAGCAGCCGCACCGCCGAATATTTGCTTGTTCCGGGTCACTGCTCGGCCGTGGCGTGACTGGCTAGCCAAAGCCAAGCCAGGAGAAAAGGGCAGCACCATAAAATGTTCTCTGCAACTTCTTTACGGTTTGCCCGGCCGGGGCCCAAGCACTTTCACGACAAATCTAACACGTGTGAAATGGCATATAGTATAGTCGACACAGCACTCACAGTCACAGACATCACTAGACCTTCGGGAAAAAGAAAGCACTCACAGACATCCCATCGCATGCACGCCATGCATGCATCTACACCACTTTCTTTCTTTCTTCCTCGAAACAATCTGCAGCAGTAGATCAATAACGAGCCAACAGTAACAGAGGAACGCATGATCAAGGACGAATGATGGATTCATTAGTCAAAGATCGTCTACCTCCACCTAACTAAAGTTAATTAGGTTCTCTCTGGCAGGGCAGGCAGGTTCTACACTGTTCAAATGTGCAAGCGTGCGTGTATCTTTTTCAACTCGTCGATCGTGCGTGTCACTATGTGCGTTCCAAGATTATTCCGCAAGCCTAATGCTTAAGCAATCACCTATTATTGCATGCCTTCTAGCAAGTACTACAAGTAACTACTTTTTTTGTTGAACTGACTACAAGTAACTACTGATGCCACTTGCACGCACGAGGCATTCTTCAAGCAAAATGAAATGTTTAGGAATAAAGTGCTGTGCATGATCTGCCGGCCTAGCTTGCTATGCACGTCCCCATATGATTAGTTTGCCCTTTTTCCGGACTTCCAGGCGCGTAAATCAGGAATTAGACCGAGCGAGGATCGAATCAAGGCCTGACGATCGACGCGATTTGGTTCGCTTTAAAGATGCTAATTTGAGAGGTCCCGGGGTGTTTAATGAGGTTAGGTTGTTGGCCTGCAGGTACTGGTGGTCAATTGATTCTAGAGGTGCGTGCTTAATTTCGAACCTAGAGAACATGGAGATCCCTTGATTCCTGGTTAATTTGCACGTGTGAGAGGGAGTCAGATGCTAAAGAATCACCGGTAAAATAAAAAGCACCACCAATTCTTCACACATGACAGTATATATGTCCATAATATTAAGAGTATAGTAGAATTAGTATAGACCCAGGTCCCAGGGGAAAGTATTTGCGGATGCGGTTAATGTTATATTCTCTCACTTGATTTACTTGGAAATTCCACGTTAAAGCAATATACACTGATTTTTTTTAGGATAATATACACTGATTTTATAACATGTTGATTGGATGCAAATGAATATATGTGTGGCCAGGCAGCTCTAACTCTCCAAAGGTTAGACCAGAATAGGGTGGCATCCTAGAGCACGTACGTACTCTCTGGTGAGAAAATATTCCGGCAAGGCCCATGGTATTTTGAATACATTTTCTTGTTCGAGTCCTTCGCGGCTTATTAGCGTCAGAGAGAGAGGGGGGGGGGGGGGGGGGGATGAACTTTCGGCCGATTTTTCTGATGTTTTTATCACAATTTATCATACATGTTTTTATCACAATTTAAAACATTCTAAATGTTACGAAAATTTGAACTGATGCGGACTGGCTGGCCAAGCACTCAGAACATGTCGTGCCAAGCGTCGTGTCCTGTCTTAAACATGCGTACGTAACTAGATCAAGATAATACTAAAAGAGATGCAAAACCTAACCAGAGAAGTTGCTGATAAATTAAGAATAGAGTGTCAAACCGTGCGTGCATAGTTTGACTTAACAAGCATAAGATGGCACGTTTTAGTCTTACCATTATTTTCTGCAATTTCAGTAGTTAACTCTGGGTGTTCTATATAGCAAATTAAAAAAAAAAAGAACTAGTACTCCTAGTAAGCGAAGTTGACAATCAAATCGATCTGGAGGTTAGGTCTAGACAGTAGTGTTTGCGTGAATGCCTACTTGTTGCCTAGTCCTCGTAGATCTCCTTTCCGTTCTTGACTTTTGCAGCAGGCCATAGACAAGACTAATTCCATGAAGACGGTAGTGCACGCAAGTTAATGGTTCCCAGTGACAAAACAAAACGCTTTAACAAAACAAGACGGTAGTCCACTTGTTGGAACCTCAAGGACATGAGCATCGATCACTCACTCATGCATGCACTGTTCGAGAAAAAAGGGACGCAGGAGCATCACCACTAGCTACTCCGTTTTGTGCTCGCGCATGCTGGCCTCAAGATTCGTGTCTCGCGGTGATACAGGTACTGCCGACTCATGGTGGCCTCTCCAATTGTCTGTCCATTTGCAAGGATACGAAGTATAGTTGGGAATATATAGCTAGCTGGCACTACAGTCCCTCGGTACATCGTGCGATGTGCGACGTCTGTGCACTGCATGCACATCCTGGCACTGCTTTCATGCGAAACTTTTCGTCGATTGCTCTACGTGCACAAATATCTACATGACGCATGTACGATCTCTTTTTTGGAGTAGCGGAGCAAGCTCGATCAAATATGCTCAAGATTTGGCGAGCTACACACACACACACACACGTACAGATGCACTCGCGTCTGTCTCTTGTAATCTCAAGAAGAATATGCTTAGCAATTGGGATTATGGCATAGCATCGTATCTCTGAAGAGCTGTCATCATAGTTTCTCCGGACGCCTCGCAAACCCCTTTCCAGTGTCGTGATCGCGCACTAGCTAGCCATATCTATTTCCGCGCGACGTTACGTGCCCTAGTTACCATCCAAGTATATCTCGCCAAAGTGCCCCAACCAAAGTCTAAAGAGTATCTAGCAAGCTAGCTAGCCACTGTGCGAGCTTATTCGCCACCTTTCAAAACCTGCATGCAATTTACGCACGCGATACGACTCTGTACATGCGATTAATTAGTTGCAAGCCTCACATTTGACACATTGTTCGATCGAAAGAAAATTTAGCTTCTCACGTAAGTCACCTACACAAGGATTTAGGAACCTATAGTTATATTGGCTAGCTCTTCAAATCCTAATCATAAGATCCGATCGCAAACGGGCCAAAAGTGGATTTTCATTAGTGCCATCCCAACATTATTTGTTGTCCATGGAAGGATGAAAGGGAAGCAAAAAGGCAAGATCGCAGTTCGATCTAGCATAGCTATCGAACAATGCATGATTTGTTTCTAAATATGCAACACATGCTGAAGCCATTTTCCTCCCTCGGGCCCTCCCTCTTTTTTAAAGCCGGCCCAGCAAAAAGTTGCACCTAGCATTTACAAAAAAGAAAGTTGATCAACAGCAGCCTAGGCATGTGAGAAATCGGGCAGAAGTCAGTTTTGATGGGTGGCATTATTTCTTTTGAGCAATCAGATCATATGGCCACTTTTGGGTGGCTTTTCTTTTCAGCATTGGTATTACATGGCACTTTGCTAAGGTTTGAAACAGACTAAGGCTCTGTTCGGAATGAAGGGATAGAAAACTAGGAATAAATAAAAACAGAGGAAATGGAAAGGAACGTAGGTGTAAACCTAAGGAATGGAAAACCTCGGGAAAATCTTAAGCGAAGGTGTTTGGATGGACTAACGAGATGTACATGAAAATTTTGTAGGTGCCGCAGAGTGGTATGCTTGCCAGGACAAGGTGCTATTTATTTATTAGGCTGCACAGTGACTGCTCTTTTCCCTCGCCTCACGTACCACACATAGATTGGTTTTTTTATTCCGGTCAATACATCTACGCATGGCAGCGAGCGCCAACCTCGGGCTTCCGCCCAAAAATGAGCACCGGCTGGATTTTTTTTCAATCCTATGGAATCAGTACGTCCGGCCCGGTTTTCGTTTGAAGTACTGTTCATATTTCCTGTGTTCCGAACGGCAGCAAAGGAAATAATTCCAGAGGAACGGTGTTCCTACGAAAATCCTGCAGGAAACCTACAAACCGAACGCAGCCTAAAAGTTGTGAGAATTTTAGATGGGCCCGTGTGCTTAGCTTTGTCCATACGCACAGACACTGACACACATTCGAGTTCCATGATCAAATCGGCTAGACATATATATACTAGTGATCTTCGTTACAAGAATTAATTAAGCCAGTGCTGCCAAATTAGCATGTCACATACAATATCACAGTGTATAAGGCTGCATCACAAAGGCGCCAAAAGTAAGTACGTGGTGCGCTATTCTATATACGCACGTCTCGGCATATACATTGCATGATGCAGCAGAAATCCATGGATTTGCCGGAACCAAATCAAATCTACCTGATCACTTGGTATTTTAATCAGCCAAAGCGTATGGAACAAAACAAGCTAGATATCGCAATCTAGATCGACAGAGTTGATTACTTAAGCAAACACTCGCTCGTGACACGTAAGTTAGTGCCGTCCCGGAGAAATTTATGGCCAACACCGTCCATGTTTTTCGGTGTCTGTCATGTCCATGTTTCATTCGCAAAAGCGTATCCATCCAGGTAGCTAAAAAGATATATCTAGCTAGCAAGAACCGAAATTTGTGTGCTAGTAGCTGCATCAACTAATCAGTATGTTAATTTATTCGTTGGATTTATCCTAGCTACCGGCCGAAGCAACAAGATCACACATATCTGACCATTGGATTTGCGAGCTAGGCAGAAACACTACCATACCGGCCGGCCGGCCGGCCAGTGATACACGCAGACTGATTTGTGGCAATGTGTCATTTTACACAGTAAAATTTAAACCCCGGGGAGAATTTGAGATCTACCAGTCCCGCTCCCGTGTCGCTCTACGAAGCACCGATACGGCGACACGGATACGGCGATACGGGTACGTCGATACGGGATACGGCAATTTCTGAAAACAACAATACGGCGATACGGCAAGTATAGATAAATAATTAATAAAATGGCATAATATATAGACAAAGAAAATTAAATGCATGAGATGAGATCAAAATACTGCCACATAAGTTGCATACATGCCTCTTTTCATCAAGTCCTCATCTCGATGACTGAATGATCATCAATTTACTGAATCATCATGCTGCTTACAAAATACGGAGTATATCATATGCTAGTATTAGAATTTGAAATACACAGAACTCTTGAGCATGGAAAGCTGAAAACAGTAAGACGTTGGCTTGTAGCTTGCTGGTGACGGCCAACAGGCGGCGGGGGCCACTTCAAGCAGCAGCGGGACGAGTCCACGGAGCGGCGAGGCGAGTCCAGATGGCCGCGATGGAATCCAGGCAGCGGCGGCGGCGGTAACAACGCGGCGGCGCCCTCGTGCGGTCGCACCTAAATCCACGATCCAATCTGCGGTGGCTGGTTAGGGTTACGAATTTGCGAGTGGTGGAGTGGGCTCCTAATGGGCTTCCCGTGTCGCCGGCGTGTCGGCGCCGTCCCGGCGGCGTATCGGCTTTTTTTTCTTTTGTTTTAAATCAAAAATCACGATACCCCAGGGATACGCGTATCGCTGCCGTATCATGCGTATCGCCGTATCGGTGACGTACAGGACGGGGATACAGAGATTTTGAACGTATCGGTGCTTCGTAGGTGTCGCTCCCCAGGGCGGCACCGGGGCGCACCCTAGATCTACCAGAGAAAGCCACCCGCCGCTGCTGCCGCCGGCCTCGGCCGCGGTGGCGGCGGGCTCAGCTGCCAAAGGTGGCTGGGGGCTAGTTGGGGGCGGCAGCGACTGACTAGAGCGGCTGGGAGGCGAAGGTCAGTTCGCTTGCTCGCGGTGACCAGGGACGGCGCTCCCTGGCCGTGCTGTCGTGATGCCGCGGCGCGGCGACGCGCGGCCGGCGGTTGGCGGTGGCGGAGGCGCTTGGCAGCCGTCGAAGACCAGGGTGCGGCGACGCGAGGTGGGCCGCGTGGCGAGCGCTGGTGGACGCGGGAACGTGCGTTCGCCGGTTGAGGTGGATCTGGACGCCGTGCTTGCGGGAGGTGCTTCCCCAACGCGGATCTGTTGGGGCGGTTGGCCGGCGACCTTCGGGGCGCGGCTCGAGTTGCCTGGCATGGCGGGAGCTCGCGGGAGTGGAGGGGCGGCCCATTTCTGCTGCTTTTGCCCTTCGGATCTGGTTGCGGAGCGAGTTTTCCACAGGCAGCAGCGTGCGGCCTGTGGTCGCCGTCCCCAGGGCGAGCCGGAAGCAGATCCGCCTGAGAGGGTGGTCCGAGGTGCAGGCGGAGGCGCGAGATCCGCAGGCGCACGGCCCGATCTGGGTTTCTGCTGGCCTGCGGCGTAGGGGTCCTGCTGCGTATGGCGTAGGGTCGAGATGTGGCGAGAGGCTTGTGTGCTATGGAGGTGGGTACATTGGGGGCAAAATCACTGTTCTGACCTTATCAAAAATGCTAGACGTACGGCGTCTTACATGCTTCTACATGCTCCTTCCTAACCAACTAAACATGACCCCCCTTGATTTTCAGGTGGGTGGGGCCCTCACCCCCCTTAATCCAATCAGGATTTGCCAGATGAAACTCATCCCGTAAAACCCCGTAACACTCCGTCACTGTAGCATTGTTGGGAGGTGGTACATTGGGGGCAAAATCACTGTTCTGACCTTATTAGCAATCTTTGTCACAAATTGAACTCAACATGAAAGTATTTCACGATCTGACCCTTTTAGCAACGCCACAGTCCGCGGCGTTTCTGCCCAACTTAGAAATGCCGAGATAGCTCACGTTGCTGCTCCACATGGAAACGCCGAGGTAGCTCGCGTTGGTACTCCACATAGAAACGCCAAGGGCTTTGGCGTTTCTGCCCTATATGAAAACGCCACTGGTTTTGGCGTTTCATACGTGGTAGTACTCCACATCTCGATCGGCAGGACCATGTATTGATTAGCGCAGACCGACCGGCGCCTTGCTGGATAAATAAAACTAGAGTAGATAGTAAAGCTGACGGCCGGAGGGAGCAGTATCTTATGCGCCTGGCCACAACTTTGTCGACTCACACGAGCAGATCCATTTGATTCTGCTGCTATCATCCAAACGAACGCTACAAATGGGCGCGGCCGTATTGGTCCGTTTGCTCCCGCGCGTTGGGTCGCATGTTCTGTCCGTTTACCCAAACGGACGCGGCCGGACGATTTGATGTCGTGCGTTGGAGTTGCTTAGCGTTGGAGTTGCCCTAAGCATTGAATGGAGCAGTAGTGCGCTGCCGTTCCTCATGATCATGATGATGAACCGGTCTATTTGGGGTCAATATGGGTGTCCACGGCTCCGATGTTGATCATTGATCGGAAAGTGTTCCGAGTCATGTCTATACTTCACCGAACCTATAGGGTCACACGCTTAAGGGTCATCTATCTGCTGAATACTAGACGGGGAGTCTGAGAGAAAATCACCGAAAAAGTTTCGGACGAAACGGAAACGTTCTGGAGAGAACACCGGAATAGTTCCGGTGAAACTGAAAAGTTGTTTCAGGGTATTCCATTAAGTCGAATTGGTTCTGGCACACGCCTGGAAATTCTTGGAGGATGCCAGAAGTGTTCTGGAAACTTCTGGGAATTTTCCGGGACAAAAACCGGAAATGTTCCGGAGCAGCCGGAACCGCTTTGGTTGCTTTTCGCTGAAGAAACATTGTTCCGAAATTCTTTCGGAATGCGTTCAAAATTGTTTTGGTGGGTGCTAGAATTATTCTAGGCACACAGAAATAATTTGGGTTTTAACGGATGCAGAAAAATGTCTTCGTGAATAGTGAAAAGCACTTTTTGGGCTGATTTGCAAATGGGGTTTTTCTTCTAGAAGAAAACCACTTTTGGTGTGTGAAAGGGAGGTGGAGCCCCCCAATGGGGCTGCACAATTTCGGCCATGGCATGAGGGGGCCCTCCTTGAGGTGTCCTTCCACCTCATGGTGGATATGTTCTACACACCCTTATGTGGCATGTGGTGGAAAGATCCTAGGAAGGTCCTTTTGGTCTTTCCTCTACCCCTTGCTCCTCCTATAAATAGAGGTGGAGAGAGCTCTCCAAAATGAGATCATCCATGCTCTCATACACATGCCATTTGACTTGTCTGGCTTCTCTCTCCCTCCCACGAAATAGTTTCGTAGAGCCGAAAGGCTGTCTGGGTTCCGGCAGGAACTAGTTCTGGACGGCGAAGCCCTGCCGGATAGCTGACACCGTATGTGTGCAACCCCATAGAGAGATTGTAGTTTCGATCTTTTGCCTGAGGGCCTGTTTTCGAGTGTCCTCCCGAAGGGCTGTTCGAGTTACCGTTCGAGTTTCCGGCGTCCTCCCGAAGGGCTGTCTGGGTTACTATTCGGGTTCCGAGGGTCCTCCCGAAGGGCTGTCCGCGACATCGTCCGGGGGACTATCCGACCGCCTCCCGAAGGGCTGTCCGGAGTGGGAGTACATCCTTGCGGTTGGGAGGTTGTAAATCCTAGCTGCAGGGATCTGCACCGACGATCTACACCGACTCTTCTTCCGCTGCGCTTCGAGTCGGTACGGATCAGATCAAACCTTGTATGCAGTCTCCATAGTGATCCTGGACGTGCTCGCTGTACCGATTTTTTTTGTTTTCTGTCGCGTTCCCTACAGTGGCATCAAGAGCCGTGCTATGCGTAGATGCAGGTTACGATCTAGAATACATGGTGATGTATGGGTATTGCATAATAAAATTTTGGAGTAGATAAGATCTATTGCTGAAAATTATTTATGCGGGTAGCAGAAGAAGTCTGTTATCCGATGTTCTTGTTGTTTCCCTGGAATTTGCATTTGCTCAATCTCGAGACAGCATGGTGGAATTTCACAAAGTTCTGGCAATCCGCGATCCTGATTGATCAAGGAAGTGCTATCAGTTCTTTGGGTTCCGCCATAGTCAAAAGAAAGATGAAATTCGCAGATAAAAGGGCATTGCAAATATGATCTGCACGGGGGTCATGTGTATGACAAAGTTTAGTATGGGGCTCGAGATTTAATTATCTCGTGTTTCATACACCCCGAGATGTTAATCTAGCAATTTGAATTATCATACTTGATGATAAAACGTTGGTAGCTGCGGTTTAAGTCAAAACCTTAGAAGCCACGTAAAATAAAATTTTGCATAAACCGATTAGAGGCATCTAACTTGGTTTTGCAGGATGTGCATGTGATGTGATGTGGTATAGCAAAGCTCATATTAATTCGATTATGTATGAGATGACTATATGATGTAAATTTGTTAACATGACCTGCGTGTCATGATTCGGCATGATGGCTGGAGCCATATGATTGTCACTTTAATGACCTGCGTGTCAACCTTATGTAATGCACTTATTTTATTAGCTATAGAGATAGCAATATTATTTGGTGCATCGACAAGGTGGTGGCAATCTTCGCGAAGGTGAACTCCGACGCAAATGCCAAAGACGAAGAAATGCTTGACTTCTCCCTCAGAAAGGGCTATACCATATCATGCTATTATGAATTGCCTGAGATGTTTATCCCTTATGATGCACCCTTTTTGATTGCGCGGTAGTCGCTTTTTTTAGGGTGATCTCTCACTTAAAAATATCAAGTAGTTAGTGTTCTCCCAAGTGTAGCACCGTCACGGCACCTATCTCTTCGGGGTATCACATGGATGCATGGGTACGAACAATTAGAGAAGTGTGAGGCGGGTGAGTTGAGACCTCGCAGCGAGATCACTTGGTTGTCTTGACGTTCAGGCATGAAAGTCATGAGCTCGGAACACACGCATCGAAAGATGAACCAGAGTCACATAGAGATGTGATTGGCAAGTTGGCCTACCAAATGAAATTCTCGTCACTTGAGATGGATGCATCCTTGGCGTTGAATTGAAATTTGGATCTTGAATCACTCATAATCAATTTTGAGAGATATTAATTTGAGTGGGAGCGCACTTTAGAATAAAATTGTTTATTCACTAGTGCTAAAATCATTATAAACAAAGTCTAAGTGAAACTTGTGTTTTCCGTTGTAGATCAAATGGCTCGCAACACCGCGTTCAACTTAGGCCCGATGTTAGAGAAAGAGAAGTTAGCTGTGACTGGAAACAACTATGCGGACTGGGTCCATAACCTGAGGATTGTCCTCAGGAGCGCTAGGAAAATGTATGTGCTTGAAACTGCTCTTCCAGCTAAACCGGCGGTAGATGCCCCGGAAGTTGAGCAGAATGTCTCGGCCACTAAGGATGATGATCACAACTTAGTGCAGTGCCTCATGTTAGCTTGCATGAGTGCAGGGCTTCAAAAACGTTTTGAATTCCATAAACCCCGCGATATGATCCGGGATTTGGATGCCATGTACAAGGAAACCGCAAGGTCTGAACGATTTGATGTCATGAAGGCCTTGATGGATTGCAAGATGGCTGAGGGTAGTTTAGTTGGAGAGCACGTAGTCAAAATGATTGGCTATGCTGAAAGGCTTAAAACCCTGGAGTTTCCACTTCCACCTGACCATATGATGGACATGCTGCTTTCTTCACTCCCCCCGTCTTACGACGGTTTTATCATGAACTACAACATGAGTGGGATGGAGAAAACACCGGAAGAGGTGCTCGCCATGCTAAAAACTACGGAAGGAGGATTGCGGAAAAATCGCAAGCAAGTGTTGCTTGTGAATAAAACCGCCAGTTTCAAAAAGAAAGGCAAGCCAAAGAAAGGCAAGGGCGCTGGTAAGACCGGCTCCCAAAGCAATTCTAAGGGCGGAGCCAAGAATGAAACTGAGTGCTTCTACTGCAAGGGCACAGGACACTGGAAGAGAAACTGCAAGAAGTATCTGGAAGATAAGAAGTCCGGGAAAACCGGAAAAGGTATAATTGTTATACAAGTTAATGTCATTGACGTTTTGCTTGCTAGCGAAAATTCTAAGTCTTGGGTATTTGATACCGGATCGGTTGCTCACATTTGCAACTCGATACAGGGACTTCAGAAGGTGCGCAAGCTAGCAAAGAATGAAGTCGTGATGCGCGTTGGGAACGGCAATGGGATCGCCGCTCAAGCCGTTGGCATTATGCCTCTACGTCTCCCTTCGGGATTTATCTTAGAACTAAATAACTGTTATTTTGTTCCAATGTTGTGTAGAAACATTATCTTCGGATCATGTTTAGTACACGATGGGTATTCGTACAAGTCTGAGAAGAATGGTTGTTCACTTTATTGTAAGGATATGTTTTATGGATTTGCACCCATTGTTGGGGGCCTTTTCATTCTAAATCTTGAATGTGGAAATGATGTCTTTAACGTAAATGCTAAACGCCTTAAGAAGACTGACACCACCACCACTTTCATGTGGCACTATCGGCTTGGCCACATCAGAAAAGAAACGCATGCAAAGACTCCATAAAGATGGAGTTTTACCGTCCCTTGATTTTGAATCATTTGACACATGTGAAGCTTGCTTGATGGGGAAAATGACCAAGACGCCGTTCACGGGTCATCCTGAACGGGCGGGTGAATTATTGGAAATAATACATAGTGATGTATGTGGTCCAATGAACACAGCCGCACGGGGTGGGTATTTTTACTTCGTGACTTTTACTGATGATTTAAGTCGGTATGGCTATATCTACTTAATGAAGCATAAGTCGGAAACCTTTGAAAAGTTCAAAGAATTTCAGAATGAGGTAGAAAATCATCGTGACAAAAATATTAAGTTTCTGTGGTCTGATCGCGGAGGCGAATACCTTAGTCATGAGTTTGGCCAACATCTGAGTGACCGTGGAATTGTTTCACAGCTTACGCCTCCCGGAACTCCACAGCGAAACGGAGTGTCGGAAAGACGTAACCGAACCCTGTTAGACATGGTTAGGTCGATGATGTCTCTTACAAATCTACCGATATCTTTTTGGGGTCACGCACTAGAAACTGTCGCTCACACACTAAACAGAGCACCGTCTAAGTCTGTTAAGACGACACCACATGAGATGTGGAATGGGAAGAAACCCAGTTTGTCGCATCTTAAAATTTGGGGTTGTGAGGCATACGTAAAGCGTTTACAGCCAAGCAAACTCGATCCCAGATCAGACAAATGTTACTTTGTAGGTTATCCCAAAAACACCGTTGGGTATTCCTTCTACAACCACACCGAGGGCAAAGTGTTTGTCGCAAAGGTTGGACACTTTCTCGAGAAAGAATTTCTCGCTAAAGAACCAAGTGGGAGGACAGTGCAACTTAATGAGATTAGTGAATCTTCGGCGACCGTTGATATGGCTAAGGAACCAGAAGAAATTCCGCTAATTATCCCTACAACCGAGCCGGAAGTTGTCGCATATGATGCGGAAACTTCAGACAATGTTGTAACTGAACCGTGCAGATCAGGTAGGGCTATCCAGCCACCTGAGTGGTTTCATAACGAAATCTTCATTCTTGAAGACGATGAACCTGCGCACTACAAGGAAGCGATGGCGGGGCCCAGCTCAAAGGAATGGCACAAGGCCATGAAATCCGAAATGGAATCCATGTACGAAAACCAAGTTTGGAACTTGGAAGAACTTCCAGAGGGCGTAAAGCCCATTGGTTGTAAATGGATTTTCAAGAAAAAGACGGACGCGGATGGTAACATTACTATCCACAAAGCTAGACTTGTCGCGAAAGGGTTCACGCAAGTTCCAGGAGTGGACTACGACGAGACTTTCTCGCCCGTAGCTATGCTTAGGTCTATTCGGATATTACTAGCACTTGCTGCTTATTTCGATTATGAAATATAGCAGATGGACGTCAAAACGGCTTTCCTAAATGGAAACCTCAAAGAGGATGTATACATGATACAGCCAGAAGGTTTTGTCGTTCATAAGGATGCTGGAAAGGTATGCAAACTTCAGAAAGCCATTTATGGTCTGAAGCAAGCGTCAAGGAGCTGGAACATTCGTTTTGATGAAGTAGTCAAACAGTTTGGCTTCATCAGGAATGACGAAGAATCTTGTGTTTACAAGAAGTTTAGTGGGAGCGCAAAAGCATTTCTAATCTTGTATGTGGATGACATATTGTTGATTGGAAATTACGTGAATTTTCTTAACGAAATAAAAGACTCATTGAAAAAGAGTTTTTCGATGAAAGACTTAGGCGAAGCGGCATATGTATTGGGCATTAGAATCTATAGAGATAGATCAAGACGCCTAATAGCGCTTAGCCAGAGCACGTACATTGACAAGGTGTTGAAAAGGTTCAACATGAAGAACTCCAAGAAAGGCCTTCTCCCCATGTCACCTGGCACAGTACTTTGCAAGAATCAGTGTCCTCGGACTCTCGATGAGCGAGTACAGATGAATGATGTTCCATATGCTTCGGCAGTTGGTTCTATTATGTATGCCATGCTATGTACAAGACCGGGCGTTTCCTATGCGCTAAGTGTTAGCAGCCGGTACCAAAGTGATCCAGGATTGGAACACTGGGCCGCAGTCAAGGGTATTCTTAAGTACCTCAGAAGGACCAAGGATTTACTCCTTGTGTACGGAGGTGATGAAGAGCTCATTGTAAATGGTTACACTGATGCAGGCTTCATGACTGACCCAGATGACTTCAAATCTCAATCAGGCTATGTTTTCATATTGAACGGCGGCGCAGTTGATTGGAAAAGTTCCAAACAAAAGACTGTAGCGGATTCTACGACGGAGGCGGAATATGTTGCTGCTTCAGAAGCCTCCAAGGAGGCGGTATGGATCAAGCAATTTCTTGAAGACCTTGGTGTGGTTCCAAGTGCTTTGGACCCGGTGGAGATCTATTGTGATAATAGTGGCGCCGTGGCTCAGGCAAGGGAGCCAAGTTCGCACCATAAGACAAGACATATTGAACGCAAATATAAACTCATTCGACATCATGTCGAAGCGGGTTTAGTGAAAGTATGCAAAGTTCACACGGATCTGAACGTGTCAGACCCGATGACAAAGCCTCTACCACGAGCAAAGCATGAGCAGCACCGGATTGCCATTGGTGTTAGGGAAGCCATGTAACTAGATTATGACTCTAGTGCAAGTGGGAGTCTGTAGGAGATATGCCCTAGAGGCAGTAATATCAGTTACTTTGTATCTCCGAGTTTGTAATGAATGTTTATGTTCCATGCTATAACTGCAATGATTCTCGAGTCTGCAATAACCACGAGGCTCGGAGGGAAACTCATGTGCACGTGTGGAATAATAAACAGTAAAATGTATTCCTAGTCTTGCCTCTAAGACTGGCTCAAGTATTGCATGATGATCCTGTTTTCCTGATCATGGGCATGTCTATGCCGGCAATTTTAAGGGCACAATGTTAGTAGAACACTTGTGTTGAATCGACCCGATTGATGTTATGCTATGAGATACATTCGTCATGAGTTAATGGTTAATAACACAGAGATAGTTAATGTTTGCATAATTCCTTAGACCATGAGAGTGTCGAGTTTCTTCATACTTGCTTCATGAACTTTGGGGTTTGTTAAACGTCATCCGTAAATGGGTGGCTATTACGACGGCTTACGGGTTCATGGAAAAGTATGTCAAGTAACTTGATAGCTCAAGATTGGGATTTGCTCCTCCGACGATGGAGAGATATTCTCGGGCCCTCTCGGTGTTACGGTATCCATCATCATCTGGCCAGACACATTGTGATTTGATCACTGGGATGCCGGAACACGGAAACGAGTAAAGAGAACAAAACCGGTAATGAGGTAACTTGCATAGTGGACAAGTTGTTGATCCACGGGGATGCATAAATCTCACCTCGGGTATTTGTAATATATCGTGAAGCAACAGGAATAGCACACGGCAACTGGAGGTTCACTCGAATATTCATTCGTGTGGGTATAGGGGTCAATATGGGTGTCCACGGCTCTGATGTTGATCATTGATCGGAAAGTGTTCCGAGTCATGTCTATACTTCACCGAACCTATAGGTTCACACGCTTAAGGGTCATCTATCTGTTGAATACTAGACGGGGAGTCTGAGAGAAAATCACCGAAAAAGTTTCGAACGAAACGGAAACGTTCCGGAGAGAACACCGGAATAGTTCCAGTGAAACTGAAAAGTTGTTTCAGGGTATTCCATTAAGTCGAATTGGTTCTGGCACACGCCTGGAAATTCTTGGAGGATGCCAGAAGTGTTCTGGAAACTTCTGGGAATTTTCCGGGACAAAAACCGGAAATGTTCCGGAGCAGCCGGAACCGCTTTGGTTGCTTTTCGCTGAAGAAACATTGTTCCGAAATTCTTTCGGAATGCGTTCAAAATTGTTTTGGTGGGTGCTAGAATTATTCTAGGCACACATAAATAATTTGGGTTTTAACGGATGCAGAAAAATGTCTTCTTGAATAGTGAAAAGCACTTTTGGGCTGATTTGCAAATGGGGTTTTTCTTTTAGAAGAAAACCACTTTTGGTATGTGAAAGGGAGGTGGAGCCTCCCAAGGGGGCTGCACAATTTCGGCCATGGCATGGGGGGGCCCTCCTTGAGGTGTCCTTCCACCTCATGGTGGATATGTTCTACACACCCTTATGTGGCATGTGGTGGAAAGATCCTAGGAAGGTCCTTTTGGTCTTTCCTCTACCCCTTGCTCCTCCTATAAATAGAGGTGAAGAGAGCTCTCCAAAATGAGATCATCCATGCTCTCATACACATGCCATTTGACTTGTCTGGCTTCTCTCTCCCTCCCACGAAATAGTTTCGTAGAGCCGAAAGGCTGTCTGGGTTCCGGCAGGAACTAGTTCTGGACGGCGAAGCCCTACCGGATAGCTGACACCGTATGTGTGCAACCCCGTAGAGAGATTGTAGTTTCGATCTTTTGCCCGAGGGGCTGTTTTCGAGTGTCCTCCCGAAGGGCTGTTCGAGTTACCGTTCGAGTTTCCGGCGTCCTCCCGAAGGGCTGTCCGGGTTACTGTTCGGGTTCCGAGGGTCCTCCCGAAGGGCTGTCCGTGACATCGTCCGGGGGACTGTCCGACCGCCTCCCGAAGGGCTGTCCGGAGTGGGAGTATATCCTTGCGGTTGGGAGGTTGTAAATCCTAGCTGGAGGGATCTGCACCGACGATCTACACCGACTCTTCTTCCGCTGCGCTTCGAGTCGGTACGGATCAGATCAAACCTTGTATGCAGTCTCCATAGTGATCCTGGGCGTGCTCGCTGTACCGAAATTTTTTGTTTTCTGTCGCGTTCCCTACAGTACACTGACAGGACGGATTGGGTGCCTGTGCCCGTCAAAGCTTCTGCACAGGCAGAGCCAGAGTGGCAGGGCAACAATTGCCTCCTCGTCGACACCGCCTATTGGCTGTTCCGGAAAAAAAGAGCCATGCCCCTGCCCAGGAGCCTGCAACGTCGAACGCAGCCTCGTAGCAAAAAATGAAAAATAAAATGTCGAACGCAGCCGTTCTGCTGGCTTTCTGCAAGACGAAAAGGTCGGGCATCTTGCTCGTCTCACATGGGTTGGGCAGGCAAACACGGTGCAGCAAAGCAAACACGAATAGCAACGCACTACAAGTACACTGACAGGACGGATTGGAGTACTACCACGTATGAAACGCCAAAACCAGTGGCGTTTCCATATAGGGCAGAAACGCCAAAGCCCTTGGCGTTTCTATGTGGAGTACCAACACGAGCTACCTCGGCGTTTCCATGTGGAGCAACAACGTGAGCTAGCTCGGCGTTTCTAAGTTGGGCAGAAACGTCGCGGACCGTGGCGTTGCTAAAAGGGTCAGATCGTGAAATACTTTCATGTCGAGTTCAATTTGTGACGAAGATTGCTAATAAGGTCAGAACAGTGATTTCGGCCGTACATCGGAGAGGCTGACCGGGTTGCAGGTTTGGGCGGGTTGGGCTGCCGGCGAAAGCCGTACTCCGGCTGTGGTCAGAGTCATCATTGACGGCGCCTACGGGCACCGTTTTCCTTGTTGGAGGCATTGATGTTGCAGCCCTCACCTTCCTTTTCCATCTTGCTTCGGGGGAAACCCTAGATCCGCTCTCGGATCGGACGATGACGACGCTTCTGCCTTTGCTTGGCGCCGTGTTTCCTTTTGGGGCATCGTCTTGGAGTTGGACTCGGTTAGAGGGACTCGTGGATCGTGGAGGTGGTCGGCGACGGCTTGCGTTACATCTCCGGGAGAACAGCAGAAGCACCCACCACATGCAAAGTGCGTCGGCCGAGCTATGTCAACTAACCTCGAGGGATTGGAGCGGCATATGTTTGCTCTATCGGACATAGCGTTCCTCTTCGATGTCGTCGAGTTTCGTGGATATGCTCGTGGCAGCCCGGATTGATACGACGGTTTTCGATGTGCACTCTGGTAGCAGCGAAGGCGCTCGAGTGCCCGGCCGGGTGTATTGTGGGGTGTTGCTTTCTGGCGTGTTGTATGTTTTGTGGTGCTTTAGGCCTAGTCTAGCTAGGCGTTGTTTAGGTTTTCGCCCGGTTTTCCTCGATAAATCAAGCAACTCCTTTTTTTTCTTCTTCTATTTTGGCACTCGCCTTATGCGGTGCATTCCTCCTCTGGAGGTGTTACTTGTAATACCTCATTCTAATCAATGAATTTGGCTGCTCTTCTGCCAACATTAAAAAAAAATTAAACCCCAGAGACACAATTAATCATCCAGCCGACCTGACTTTGGCACGGCAACAAAAAATCCTCAGACCGGCCAAATTAATTGTCGGCTAAACGATCACGTCTTTCCGCATCACTCCCAATCATCAAATCTAGTCACCACCCATTAAGCTTTTGCTTTTGCTTGGCAGCTAGCTAGGTGCATATGTACATTTGCCCTCTTCGATCTTCAATTGCTTTTGCCACAGTACTGCATGCAACTGGACAGGTAGCACATTAATCATTATAAACCATAGCATATTGTGTACTTTCAACAGCAACAACCACATATCAGTTGCAACCAGAAAATCGAAAGTGACATTTCCGAGAGGTGCGTACGGCGTCGACGTGTGAAACCGGCAAACCAAACTACAAAAGGGACTAATTGATTGATTAAACTGGGCTAAACCCAGTTGGTCTTGGCGCTTAGCAAATGTACTGGCTTTGAAGCAGGAAGCTTCCATGCGTCTTACGCCAACAAAACTCCATGCACCTACACGTACGTACTTAACCAAAGCAAATACTGCGAAGCAACCGAGAGATTGATGTAACGTAACGTTTTTAAGTAATGGCCGCCACGTATGACTGACTATGAATCGACTGTGCCCTTTGGGTTCTTTCTCTTTGTCCTTGTCTCCACCGATCCTCTTGAAAAAGCGCCCGCCCAGGAAGAATCAGCTGGCGCACTGACATGTGCTTGACTAGGCAACACATACACACATGGTTTTGCCCTCCTTGGTAGCTCAGTTTTGCACCAATGCATGCATGTGCTTGGACGCTTGGTAGTCGCCAAGGCTAGCTCGTTAATGAAGTTAAATGAACGGTTTGGCTGAGTTTTAACAATGTCTCATTCACTTTTCTGGCCATTTGATTGTCGCGCTTGAGATTCGTACTCGCGTTGTGAGTTGTATCGTGATGCGGGGTGCATGGCTCGTCTCGTACGGCAGCCCATGTGCGTGAGTTTACCTGGCCTTTTATTTGTTTGTCTACCGAGCTAGACTATGTGGGCTCTTATTTTCTTTTTTTTGAACCAGCCGAAAAAGAAAAGACGGGGATCAAAAGATGCGAACACTACCATCCTTTGCAATTTCTCAAAAGAAAAAACAACCAGCCTTTGCATATTTTGTCATTTGTTCACTGTAGCATCTTAGGGGTCAGCTCTTTTTTAATGACTTTCTTTTTACTTTTTTCTCATGACAAATTGATGTTTTCTTTTTTTTTCATTGTTTCAGTATATTTAGTAGAACATTGTTTCACTCTTTTCCCCTTTCCTTTCTTGGTATATCCATTTTTTGTTTAGCTTAATATATCATTTGTTAGTAGATATTGTAAAATTGATTGTTTAGATTTTTTTTAAAGTTACCTCTTATAATAATAATTATTATTATTATTATTACTTCCTCTAATTCATATTAATTGTCAATAATTTAGTATAAAATTAAACTAAATCAGTGACAATTAATTTGGATCGGAGGAAGTATTATTATTATTATTATTATTCAAAAAAAAAACCGGTCTAGGGTTATCGGGGGCTGTCGGCGGTTGATAATAGTACATTTTTTCTATAGCAAACTAATTGTTTTAGATAGTACATTGTTTCAAAAACATTCAATATCTCCTTAATAAGTTATATTTTTTCAAAACCATTAGATCAAACACATCGTGATTAGTGCAGAGCGACTAGATATTTTTGAACCTGTGCAGCGATGTGCGTCCGGCCCGTTTTCCTTGTATTTTTTTCTTCGTAATATGGCAAGCGCCCCGCTGACGGGCTATACTTTTTTAGTTGTCACGCTAGTCATGTTTGTAACTTTCGATGCTACAGGCCTTGTCACTTTTGTTGATGCTTCTTTTTTGCCCTTTTTTCTTCTTTTTTGCAGTTGTTTGTTTCTTGATCATGTATAATTTGTGTAATTGTATTTTATAGGAAGCTAATTGTTTTAGATTTTCTTTGTGCGAAAACTTGACACTTCAAAGGTGCAGAACCCCTTTACTATCACTGTTGATTTTTTTTATTGTGTCCAGGTTGTTTTATCTCCAGACAACGGTTTTTTGTCGCCTTTTTCTTTTTCATGTTCTTATGTTTTGTTCTGTTCGAGAGGAAGAGGGAATGGTGATACTTAAAGGTCTGACTTTTTAAATTTGTTTTATATTTTTTTATAACTATACTAGTATTATTCATACGGGTTGTACTCTGTGTATAACTGCATGTGTTGTCAAATTATGCATAATTGCCACAGCCGTGACACAATATTTGTAATGTTCAACCAATTAATTTTAAAGTTACAATTTTTACTTTCATATTATTATTTCTGCAAGGGTGGTTTTTTCAGGAGGGGCTGTGGGTTGTTTTGTAGTTGCAAACCGCCGCAACTTTCAACTGCAACTCGTCATACTCAACCACAACTGCAAGGGGTATAAAGCGAGTCGGGGTCGAGGGAGGTTCTTGGGGGGTTGTCAACAGTGGGCTGTTATTTTTAGGTGGGGGGGGGGGGGGTGGGTTGTTTGTAGTTGCACCCGCCGCAACTTGACTGCAACTGCAACTCATCCTACTCAATATCAACCGCAAGGGGTATAAAATGACTGCAACCGGGGTCGGAAGAGGGTTGTTGGCGGTGGGATTTTTTTAAAGGTTTTTTTAGCAGTTGCAACCGACACAACGCGGGGTGCAACTACAACTTATCCTACTCAAGCGCAACTGCAATGGGGATAAAGCGACCGCAACCGGGGTTCGGAGAGGGTTATCGGTGGGTTGTCGGCAGTGGCTGTTTTTTAGGGTTTTTGTGTAGTAGTTGCAACCCTCGCAACTCGGCTGCAATTGCAACTCATCCTACTCAGGTGCAACTGCAAGCGGTATAAAGCGGCTGCAACCGGGTTGGGTGAGGGTTGTCGGGAAGGGGGGTTATCGGCAGTGGTTTTTTTTTGTAGTAGTTGCAACCGCCGCAACCCGGTTGCAACTGTAACTCACCCTACTCAAGCGCAACTACAATGGGTATATAGCGACCGCAACCGGATCGAGGTGGGGAAGGGTTGTCGGCGGCGGGCTGTTTTTTTTAGGTTTTTTTGTAGTAGTTCCAACCGCTGCAACCCGGCTGCAACTGCAATTCATCCTGCTCAAGCGCAACTGCAAGCGGTATATAAAGCGACCGCAACCGGGTCGGGGGAGAGGTGTCGGCGGTGGAATGTTTTGTTTTAGGTTTTTTTGTAGTAGTTGCAACCTCCGCAACCCGGCTGCAACTGCAATTCATCCTACTCAAGCGCAACTGCAAGCAGTATATAAAGCGACCGCAACCGGGTCAGGGGAGAGGTGTCGGTGGTGGAATGTTTTGTTTTAGGTTTTTTGTAGTAGTTGCAACCTTCGCTACCCGGCTGCAACTGCAACTCATCATACTCAAGCGCAACTGCAAGGGTTATGAAGCGACCACAACGAGGTCGGGGGAGGGTTGTCGGGTGGTTGGTGTGTCGGTGGTCGGATGTTTTGTTTTAGGTTTTCTTTTCCAGTAGTAGTCACAACCGCCGCAACCCGGTTACAACTGCAACTCATCATACTCAAGTGCAACGGCAAGGGGTATGAAGCGACCGCAACCGGGCCGGGAAGGGTTGCCAGCGATGTTTTGTTTTAGGTTTTTTTTAAGTATAGTTGGAACCGTTGCAACCCGCCTGCAATTGCAATTCATCCTACTCAAGCGCAACTGCAAGCGGTATATAAAGCAACCGCAACCGGGTCGGGGGAGGGGTGTCGGCGGTGGAATGTTTTGCTTTAGGTTGTTTTTGTAGTAGTTGCAACCTCCGCAACCCGGCTGCAACTGCAACTCATCATACTCAAGCACAACTGCAAGGGGTATGAAGCGACCGCAATCGGGTCGGGGGAGGGTTGTCAGGGGGTGGGGGCTGTCGGTGGTGGGATGTTTTGTTTTAGTTTTTTTTTGTAGTAGTAGTTGCAATCGCCGCAACCGGCTACAACTGAAACTCACCAAACTCAAGCGCAACTGCAAGGAGTATGAAGCGACCGCAAACGGGTCGGAGAAGGGTTGTCGGCGATGTTTTGTTTTAGGTTTTTTTTTGTAGTATAGTTGGAACCGCCGCAACACGGCTGATAATACTTCCTAATGGGATCGTCGTGTGCAACAAGTTTCTTCTAAATGGGATTGTATTTTGCAAGTTTTTCACATGGGATCGCAACTGTAAGTTTCCAAATTGGGATCGCAACAGCAAGTTTTTCAAATGAGGTCACAATTGTAATTTTATAAAATGGGATTGTATTGCAAGTTTTTTAAATGGGGTAACAACTGTAAGTTTTTAAGTGTAGTCGCAAATGCAAGTTTTCAAATTGGGATGGCAACTGCAAGTTTTTAAAATCAGGTCACAACTGCAATTTTCCAAATGGGATTGTATTTGCAAGTTTTTCAAATGGGGTCGCAACTGCCAGTTTTCAAATTGGGATCGCAACTACAAGTTTTCAAATTGGGATCACAACTATAAGTTTTTCAAATGCGGTCGCAACTGCAATTTTATAAAGGCGATTGTAGTTGCAAGTTTTTAAATGGGGTAGCAACAGCAAGTTTTTAAGTCAGGTCGCAACTGCAAGTTTTCAAATTGGGATCACAACTTCAAGTTTTTCAAATAAGCTTGCAACTGCAATTTTATAAGTGGGATTGTAATTGCATGTTTTTAACATGGTGTCGCAATTGCAACCCACACGCAACTAGAGTTGCGCATAGTTTTTTTTTTACCTTTTTCTTTTTAAAAATTGTATGACACCCCATCCACAACATCCCACACACAAGTAGACTTGCATGCAAAAAAATTCCATTGTCAGGTTAGCATCCACTGCATGTAGAGACAATGCTCACGTTGGAATTACAACGAGCCTTCGCTGCAAAAAAATGTTTTTCTAACTTGTTAATATTTTTTTCAGAAATCTGGGTGCGCAGCTGGCTCATAGTATACTGTCTAATACACAGTTACAAGAAAAAGCGGACAATCGTGTGGCAATGGACTAGTAATATGCTCATCTAGTTCCTAGATGGTTGTAGGCCTTTTCTTTAGGTTACAAATGGATGAATACACATACACACACAAAAATAAAAAATAAAAGAGAGACACGAACAAGGCTGGATACACAGCTCAGCCCACTAATGGCCCATATCAACGACACAGACAACACAAGTAGAAAGAAAACCAGCCTACCGAGAAAACTAGACATACGCGGTCGATCACGGAGGTAAAATACCAGTATCGATACATGATGACATCAGCTGAATGAGACCAAACTATATCTCATTCAGCTGAGTTCTAAGCGCTCCCTTAAATGAATCAGCTAACATATGCATACAATTTCGTTGAGTACGTACAGAGACATAGTGTGCCTGCACGTCGCCGGAAGCGGCATCCACGCAGACACGTGCAGACTGCAGCCACGAGCATGCGATGCATATGCGCCGCGAACCGGAGACCCACGGTGAAAGGTAACAATGAAGCTTCATCACGCCACATACATCGTCGGATAATATATCTGATACGTGCATGCTGGACGTAGTTGCACCTTGCTGTTGCTTCCTAACTTGTTTATAGAGTAATTAACAATATCAATTGATTTGTCCGTGGTGATTCTAATTCAAAAGTCCACGTAAGGAACCCTATATTTTACAGTACTACATGGTCCATCGGAAGTACTGTCCTGCTTCAGTTCGGGAGGAGGCACGTAACTCCAAGAATGTCGACATGTGGTTGTTTTTCTTCTTCAAGGAAATGTCGTCATGCATGCAGATCAGCTTTTTTCCTTTACCAAAACGCATTGCCCCAACCACAATGTCACATCGCATGCAACTAGATCAGTGTACTGACTTTGCATGTTTCGCACGCACGTTTGTACTTACACTCTCTGCCCAGGTTGATTTACACCATCTTTTTTTTTTTTTTTTTTTTTGAGAAGAGGCTGATTTACACCATCTAGGTGGGGAACACGGGCAGCGTGCAGAATGCATGGCCGGGCCGTTTTGATGCACGGAGAAGCCGGTAAAGTACGCCTTGTGCAACCAACCTCGTCGCACATAGTTTTGGTTGCTTTGCGGCTCTTGTCTATAAAAAAAGAAATCTCCGTTTTTATAGGGAAATGCCCTTTGGTTCTTGGGTGTATAATACACCTGATATGGAAAAAAAATTAATAATTTTAAAAAGTCAAAAAGGTTTAGAATTTTTTTAGAATAAACTTGACTTTCTTTTGCACTAGTATATAAATTTTCATGAATAAAAAACCACCATTAACTTCAGGGCAAAAAAATATTGCTATTATAGGTCTCTATTTCGGCCGATTTTTTTGTTTTTTAAAATGAAGTCAACGGGGTTTTTTCTTTTTGTGGCATTTTATTACAAGTACAATGAAAGGTCAAGTTTATTTCAAAAATATTTTCAGAATATTTTTAATTTTTATTTAGTTACTTTTTTTTTACATATAGGATGTATAAACACCCATAGACCAAACGTTCTTATCCCGTTCTTGGAAAATGCCCTTTGGTTCTTGGGTGTATATACACCTGATATGGAAAAAATAAATTTAAAAAATCAAATAAATTTAGAAGTTTTTTCTAGGGAAATGATTAGAATCAGGTGGCCGATCACGTGTAGAGTTCCGCCGCCCACGCAGCCGTCAGATCCGAGTTCGATCGTACGACTTGCAGCGTACATCTTAGTGCAACACAGTAGGTGTTGCAAAACCCCTGACTGCAACACCCTAGATGTTGCACAACCCCCGTGTCTTCCATCCCGATTGGATAGGGAGCCGCGACACCACCTCGCCCAAATCATTCCGCGCCCCGCCGCTTCGTCCGGATGGTCGCCGGAGCGCCGCCACCAGTGAGCTCTGCCTCCACCATCTCACCCTGTCCCCTTCCTTCTCCGCCTCTCTTTCTCCTTGAGTTCACGGCCAACCATGAACGCCAGCGAGCCCAGCCGTCCGCCGTTGCTGGGGACCTCCACTGCCCCTTGGCTCCTTCTTCCCTCCCTCAGTCTCCTCTCCTCCTTGGCTTGCCGGCCAGGACCTCCTCCACTGGATGCGTGCCTCTGCCACCTTGGCAATTTTTCTGCAATCGTTTGTGTTGCAGAAGTCCTTCCGCAACAACGCTCATGTTGCAAAAAAATTAAGACGGAAAAAATAATTTTGCAACATCATCTGTGTTGCAGAAGTCTTTCCGCAACAACACTCATGTTGCAAAAAAATTAAGATGAAAAAAGTATGCAACGGAACCTCTGTTGTAAATGTTTCTGCAACATAAGGTCCGTTGCAAAGGTTTCTGCAACACTGGCTTTGTTGAAAAAGATCCGCCCGCTGACGCTTAGGGTCTCTCTTTTTTCTTGAGAAGAAAGAAAAAGATGGTGACGATTATACGCTGCACGCGTTGCTGTCAGGTACTGCCCCACCGAGCAACCCCCACCCCATCTTTGTCTTCTTCATCCCGTCTTAAATGCCACGTTTGATATCTGCGACACTTAAATGCGACGGTTAAAAACCGTTGAGATCGGGCGGTAGGCAGTGGCGGTCCATGGGCATGCAGGGACAGCGCTACAGTCCACGGGTCGTCTGAGACCCAGAGCCCCATTCAGTGGGCAACGACAGTAGCTGCGCCGTCCGGTATGCCGCCTAGCTTAGTAGCCTATGCCCCACGCGGACCCAGCCCCGCCGCCCTCACACGCCTCCACGTCGGGATGCCTCCACTCACAGTGGGCATGTGTGAACCTCGACGAGCCAAGTGCAAACGCTGCTGCTAGCTGCATGCTCGTGCCAAGTGCGTGCCCTTTCCAACCGCCGACCGACCACGACCCCCCACCACTGAACCCCCCATCGAGCGTCTCTGGCCACTAACCAGGGGCATGGGCGCGTGCACTTGGCGTCGCTCCCCGCCGCGCGCGCGCACGAAAGCGTACGCTCTTTCGACGTGTAGCCGTCTCGGCATGGCGCGCGCGTCGTCGCGTCATGCACGCGCGCTCCCGATCTGTCGCGGACGCGGACGGGCGCGCCGACCCCCAGCACTTTGCGAGCCGATCTGGCGCCGTGCGTACCTAGCTAGCACTGCTCTACTACCGGCGCGCTAGATGCATGGGCACGCGGCCTCGTGCCATCCGGCCTGCACGCTTCGCCGCAGGCCTCACAACCTGATCGAGCCAAAATACGTATACCTACTAGGTACTCCCTACGTTCAACAGCACTAGCAACCTTGCATGTGGCTCCCTGCGTTCGTCCACGCGCCGGGCGGCGGTGCGCCATGCACCATGCATGCATCCATCATGTGCGCACCTGACACAGTGACACACGTAGCCGCGGAGAGACGAAGGCAATGGTAATTATCGATCGGGTACTTGCTCTCCTTTTTGACCCGCCCATGCATGGACTCGGTTCCTTCTCTGCTCGGTCTAGGATCCGGGCTACACCAAGGATCGCCTCACATGCATGCGACCGCATCCCCCGAGCTCGGCCGGAATGTTTTCCCTTGGAATCGTGCTGGGACACGAGAATATTCGGATGCTTTCGGGTACAGATGCAAGTGCATCAAGTCAATCAACTTGCAAAGAAGAGCGTACGACCTTCTTTTGGGGATCCCTAAAAAATGGCCCCCCGGGCTTGCGCGCCATACAAGTGTCCCCCCGCTCCTGGTTTCTCGCCTCGGTTACACTGTCGTGTCATTCGAATAAACTACTTCTGATGCTGCTCATTATATTACCTCGATCATGCACAACTCGAGAATTAGGTCACCCAACTGTCCACGACAAGTGTTCGAGCATTGTCTCCATGTAGTAGTGTTTTTTTTTTTACTTTGTTTGAATAACTGTAAGGTTAGTGAGAAAGGTGAACTTCTTCTTCCTCAAGAAATTCTGCGTGTTGCTTTTCTCTCTCTCCTCCTTGGCCGGCTGCCTCACAAAGCTAGCTAGCTACCCACACCATGCATGATGTGTCGTCAATGTGAGGACACAGGGGAAGGGGCACCGCGGTCGCTCCTCTCTCTCTCTCTGACCGAACGAGATGGCATTGTTATTGTCGTCATGTTAATTGTCAAGATACGAGACGTCAAAGATAAATTAGATACGGCATTATATATCAGTTTTCAAACCCCGGACAGATCAGCAATACGTGCATAGAGCAACATTACGACGACAGTTGTTGCTTCGGTGAATATACTAATTAAACTTCAAGATCTGGCCGGAGAAGTGAACCGATCGAGTACTTTCGTCGTCACCTACCTGGGGGACTCAATGCATGCGCTACGTACCAACACAGCGCGTAGTACTAGTTTGTATTCAGTTCCTGTCATGAGTCATCACGTACGTGTGGACGGTGACGGGTAGCTAGCTGTATTGGACGGTGCTGCTCCCCGTCGATCTCGAGCTCTCGAGACTCGTTCAATGTGTGCGTTTTGTCAGTGGGTGTGTCCTCTACGCTTCAGAAAGATATCTTTGTCTTCTTTATATATCTAGCTAAGCTAGCTACATGGTAGTGTACATGTGTGAGAAGGAAGAGATTGCCAACTGACTAAAGCTACATGGTGCATGGGGAGTTGGGGTTAAACAAAACTAACAAATTGTAGTAGTATAATGATGTCACGGATTATCTCTCTTGCTGTAGTTTCATTTTCTCTTCTTCTTTCTGAAGACATGAGGGAAGTTTATATATATAATCATGGAGAATATTTCTAGATGTCCGTTTGAACGACGAACTAGGCCACTTTCTCCTTCCCGGGCGGCGATTTGCGTACATGGCGGATGATGGCTTGTGAGGTTGGCGAACATGCGTACGGCGGCTTTGACCGCCCGGCGTAGAACAACGGGTGAGAATAGTTTACGTCAAAAGTATATCCCGGACCATGAAGCGTGCATGCATGCACTGATAGATAGCACGTTCCCTTGCAGCCTAGAATCTTGCCGGTAACCGAGAGGAGGCGCGCAAGCGCAAGGCATGCGCTGTCAAGAATCTTGTACTCAGGCCCACAGGGAATATACACCCACTATACTTGTTTTCCGTGCTGCTTCGATCCAAGTTGACATTAAAAACACACTAGATCGATGCATACAGCATCATCGGCCGAGCTACGTTGTAGCCTACAGGGGCCATGGCCCCCAGCCTTAATAAAAAATAGGAAGGAAATTTTTTAAGGGATGCTTGGATTAGAAAAATATATATACCATTTGCCCCCCCCCCCCCCCCCCCCCCCCCCACACCACACCACCGAAACATCTATCTGTTTGGCCCCCCCCCTGAAGATCCTGCCTAGCTCCGCCACTGTACAGCATACTACTTGTCGGCCAAGAAAGAAAGAATGCGATATTGGCGTGCAAGCCAGCTGTTCATCAGATCTCTCCGGTGCGTGTCGATCGACGACGACGCATGCATGCATGGACTCACTCGATCGTGCACTTCCAGGTGCTGCCTAGCTGTTCTCATCAATGCATGGGTGTCAGGGCCTGTCACTGGCACCTTGCTCATGATCAACGACAACGATTTTCCGTTCCAAAAATCCAATTCTGTTACGATACGGTCAGCCGGGTTGGGGTCTTGGCAGCTGTACATGCATGCACAGTATGAAACTGAGGATCCTCCAAGCTGTGTCTGTTAGTATTACTCCATTCATGTGTGCTTTCGCTGTTTCAGGGAAAGAACGTGTAAGAAGCAAATCAAGAGGCAAACTTGCCGCTAGTACTACATTTCCAGGCAAGCGTATGGTCGGATTCATGTGGAGTGAGTCAGTAGACTTGGACGACTTTAGAGAGTCCTCTCCGAGCGCTGCAATACAAAAGGGTACGTGTGGACCTCCCCGGCCCTGTGGCCAACTAGAGGAAATGCCGACATATAAGGTAACTTCACATGCGATTATAATAAAGCACGCCTCCCTGGCTCCAAAGTCTAAAGTTTTGGCACGGCCCCTGGACGTACATGCATATATATGCATTGTGCTGTGTGTGGTGTGCGTGGGAGCACGCGACCATCGACGACCCAATTAACTAGTAGTGCAACTTTGACGAGAGAATCTTCGGAACCGATGCCACTTGAATAATGCCTGCGAAATGCTCGTGAAACTTCTACATGTAGTCCTCCCTATACGTTTAGAAAGTTTGGAGTACCAAAATGCCGACGAATGATGAGTGGTTATTTTACATCAGTAGCCACGAGGTGTGTGGAAGTTTAGCAATGCAAGAAATAACTTCTGACTTGTAGGACGTTAAAAACAAAAGAAAAAGGAATACATGGAGTACTACGCAGCAAGGGATTTCATTCTTTCTCTTTTCCTGGAAGTGACACTGACAAAACATGTTAATGCGCGATTTCTTTCCCCTGAAGGCCTCTATCATGAGTCACCCTAGCAATGCATGCATGCTTTGATTAACAATCATGCACGTTATTAGTGGGTAAGTGCCACGCATCAGTGACAGGGCGCATGCAAGCAGCCCATAGATACAGACGATGTTTCCAGGGGGCGGTAGCTGCAGGTATCGTATCGATCCCTAGAAAGTTTGGAGAAGTTGTGAGGCACGGGGAGAGCCAGCGCCACCACTACAATGGGATGATGGAAAAGAAAGCATAGTGGTTTTTTTTTTTTTTTTTGACAAGAAGAAAGCATAGTTGGTCAGAGGCAGACATTTCAAAGCCGGCCGCACCAGCAGCAGCAGGCCAGCAAACAAGAAATCCACCGTACGGCTGCGGCCGGCCCCCACATGGCGGCCAGGGCGTAGCAGCGCCTGGGCCCTGGCGCAGTGCCCGCGGCACAGAGGGACACATGGCCGGTTCTGCGTCGGGCCCGGCGGGTGCCAGATGGCAACATGGTGACAACGTGGACGGGTGGGCCTGGGTACGTCCGACCTCAAGCTGGCAATGGTTAACCGTTACCCGCATCCACATGGGTAATTACTCTATTAGGGGACGGGTATGTGCCATCTTGAATGCCCACGGGGAAGCGGGTGGGTCAAATACCTTACCCAGTGTGCAAGACGGGGATGTGGATGGGATAGCATTACCCGTGCCCGTTACCCGCCTTACCCATGAAGTACTTATATGTGGGCTCTAAAATTAGTAGACCCCAGTAATTCCCGCCCTAACCCACCTAAATTTCCACACATCCCACCCCTTTGACCCAAAAATCCCTCAGAAACCTCTAACCTAGCCACAACATATTGTTTATTATGTTGAAATGCTTTTTTTTCTATGGAAATACTATCGAAGGTTGTTCTTAATTGCGTATGTGGGTTTCCCCATGGGGCTAAAGTACCCGACGGGGATGGGGATGGGAAACTTTTTATCCCCGCAGACGGGTATGGGGATAGGGATGGGGATGGGAGGGCGGTCATGGGGACGGGAATGGGAGTGCAATACCCACATGGGTAATCCCCCATTGCCACCTTGACGACCCACCGACCGATGAGCCCCGCGTACCTCCTAATGGCCGCTTTGATCTTTTTATTTTTCTTCTAATAACCGCCACTTAAATATATCTTCTAATAACCGTTGCTTTAATCCGGATTTTTTTTAATTATTATTTTTTAAATTATGGCAACCTGTCCGGTTTACATTAGAAAAAATTGTCCCAATCCACTTCTCTATTTAGCCACCACAATTCATACGTGTACTAGTAGAAAAGAGTAGCACTTAACCATCGTTTGTATTTTTCTACTTCTTTTAATAACCGCTGCTTTTATTTTATTTTATTTTCTTCTAATTGTCACTTTAATCCATCTTATTTGTTATTTTTCCTAAAACAAAAGGCATCCTATCCTTTTTTTTAAAAAACCACCAGAACCCGCTTCTCTATTTAGCAACCACAAATCAAACGTACTGGTATAAAATGGTACTACCTCTGTAAAGAAATACAAGAGCGTCTCTTATATTTCTTTACGGAGAGAGTAGCACCTAACCGGGTAATTGCATATGAGCCCCTTGGTGCTAACCAACCCACATCCTAACCATGTACATGCCTCGACATCTCAACGTATGTTATATATGTGTGGTTTAAACTTGTGTATTAGTTATTACCATATTAAAACACATAACTCATATTATGTTGTACTTTCCTCATCAATGCACCTGACAACCCATCAGTAGACACATCCGTGGGAAAGACTTTTCCGCTTCAGGAAATAAATCACCCGACACTGATAATGTGACGCCCCCGACTCAATCGTGCACTAATCATACACGCAAATGCGCACGATCAAGCCCAGGGAATAACGGGAAGATATCACAACACAACTCTAGACACAAAATAAAATAATACAAGCTTTATATTACAAGCCAGGGGCCTCGAGGGCTCGAATACGTAAGCTCGGGATACACAAGAGTCAGCGGAAGCATCAGTATCTGAGTACAGACATAATTAGACAAGGTTGCCTTAATAAGGCTGAGCAAAACAACGACATCTAGATCGAAAAGGCGCAAGCCTCCTGCCTGGGAGCCTCCGAAACTACTCCTGCTCGGCGGTCTCCACGTAGTAGTAGACTCCACCGTGGTAGTAGTAGTCGTCGGCGGGATCTGCTGGCTCCGGAGCTCCGTCCACTGATCGCAGCAATCGGGTATGGGGAAAAGAAGGTAGCAAAGCAACCGTGAGTACTCATCCAAAGTACTCACAAGACTTACATCAGATCTATGCTAGATATGCATCGGTATCAAAAGAGGGTTGTATCTGTGGACTGGAGTGCAGAATGCAAGAATAGAGGGAGAGGTCTAGCCTATAGAAGACTAGCATCTTGCGGCATCTTGCAGCATTTAGAAGAGTGCATATTAGCAGCATAACATAAGTAAAAAAGTAATAGTAGCAACGCCCAGAGATCCTTCCTCAACTCCCTGCGAGAAAGCGATCCCGGAGCCAACATATCAGTTTAATAACACAAGTATCCAATTCTAGTTGTAGTAGATCGGGATACTCTCTGAGCGTCCGTTACCGTGAACACGGCTATTCGAATAGATATACTTCCCTGCAGGGGTGCACCAACTTACCCAACATGCTCGATTAACTCTGGCCGAACACACTTGCTCGGGTCATGCCCGGCCTCGGCTGATCGACACACCGTAGTCCAACCTAGGCTCAACAGAGAGGCCAACACGCCGGTCTAACTCCTAAATGCGAAGCTGTCATGGGGCAATCATGCTTTGCAATCCTTCGCGTTGCGAACGCGGCCGGGAGAAGACCTAGCCCCCTTAATACAAGCACAGTCTTTCCCAGTCCAACCCGGCGCGCGCCACTCAATTGCTGACGTCTGAGAGCTTTCGGAAGAATCGTACGACGCCGAGTGCCCATACTTATTCCCGCGTGGTGGTTAGTGCGAAAAGGCCAGAGGCCTACTCAGATCACATATCCTAACCCGTTAGTGTGCTGGGAGCTCGCGGTGACAATCAGCGATCCACGATCTGTGGTCCCGTCGCCCCATCTCGTGGACTTACGGCAAGGGCCAGGAATGCCCAGCCGTGCCACGTAATTATATCGCAGGTACCCTCACGGTCAACCCAACTCCACATCTCTCGCGGGTACCCCTTGGGGTCGACCCGCCTCCAACAAGGTACTGAAGTAAAAGTCATGGTAACCGTGTGTTCATCACATCAAGGGGGAATCCGAGGAATCACCCTCGATGGATTCCTACTCGATGTAGTCCGTTAAGGAGAACCATGAAGAATCACCCTCGATGTTCCAGACTTGAGGGGTTGCACGACAGAGTCATCATCGGGAAGGGGAGAGCGAGGAGTCACCCTCTGCAATCACCACCGATGTGCTATACTACAGAGATATCATCAGGAGTGCAGTATGAGGTATCACCCTCGGCACTCGATAGTAGCCCTGCAGAGTCGTACAACTAAGGGGGTGTGCGGTGATATGTCGGTCTCTGCACATCGATCACAATGATCGAGGCACTGGTAACAAAGCGGGGCAACAGGGACAAGTGTGAGGGGTCACTGATGGATCACTAACCAACCTATACTAAGCATTCAGGATAGCAGATAAGGTATCAAAAACATTTACAAAAACAGGCTATGCATCAGAATAGGAGCAATCAATTACAGTAGCAAATTCTAATGCAAGCATGGGAGAGAAATAATAGGCGATATTGGATTGATCAAGGAGGGTTTGCTTGCCTGGAAGCTCTGCTGAGAGGGTCTGGTCGTCAGGGGCGTAGTCATACTCGGGAGCAGCATCAGTCTCGGGGTCTACCGGGGAGAAGAGGGGGAAGAAACAATAAATAAAAGCAGACAAATGCAACACAGATGCATGGCATGGCAATATGTTGTGCTGGGGGTGACCTAATGCAGCACTACACGTTACAGACGGTGCGGGAAAATATCTGGGAATATTTTCCCGGCTATAGGCATCTGTCAGACAGATGAACCGGAGGGGAAGGTTCCATGTTTGCAGTGTTAGAGGAATGTAACAGCTACATGGAGGGCACCAACGGATTCGTCTCGTTTTTCTGAACGTTTTTCATATATAACACATTTTCATCCGAGTTACGGTTGAATTTACATGAATTTACAAAGATTTAAACAAATTCTGGAATTTACTGATTTATTTTAATTCGAATTATCCAAAACAGTATTTGCTATGGGTACCCAGCGAAATGTACCCAGCCTAGTTGTTAGTGGCTGACAATGGGGCCAGTGGGGCCCAGTTGACCTCAGTCAATGGTCCAGTCAGCAGTCAACAGAGTTGACTGTTGACTGGTCAACAGGGGCAGCGGGGGCCACCTGTCAGCGGGCCACGGTCACTGACTGGTGGGCCCAGTCAACGCTGACTGGGCAGGGTCAATTCTGACGCGTGGGCCCCGGTGGTTTATTTAATGTTAACCATATACTAATTCACGTTTTAATTAAACAGCGGGGCCCGCCTGTCAGTCTCACTGGAGGTTAAATAAATGCGTGCTTAGCAACTAATTACCCGCCACGTCAGCGGCACTCCGGCGCGCTAACGACGGCGAGACAGGGCACGCCGGCGAGGACCGTGCGGTCGCCTTCGGCCACGGTTGGTCGCGCGGGTGGGGGCGTTGGAGAGCTGGCGATGCGGTGCGTCCGATGGTGCTGATGGGGTTGCCGGAGGTGGCGTGTAGCAGTGGCGGCGTTGAGCAGAGCGGCGGCGGCGCTCGGGCTCCGTTCGAAAATGAGGCAGGAGAGGGCTAGAGAGCTAGCTAGGGCTGGCGTCCGACTCGAGGGGCGCTCTGGAGCGCGCCCGTTGCACGCGCTGGTGCCGGAGAGCTCGCGCAACTCGTGCGCTGCGGCCATGGCGGCGGCCGAGCTCGGGGTGTGCGGGGAGGGTAGCTAGAGGCCATGCGTGGGCAGGGGAGAGTGGGGAGGCGAGGCGAGGCGGTGCTCACAGCGAGGTCGACGCGAGCTCGGGGAGGGCTCAGAGGTGCTGGGGGCGACGAATCCGGCAATGGCGATGGCGGCTGCTGTTGGATGAAGCCGGTCGATGGTGAGGCATGGCGGCTTCCCGGCTCAACTTGCTGCTCGGGGAGGTCGTAGGCGATGGTGGCGAACCAGGTGGACATGCTCCGGTCGCGCGGGGCGGCTGGTGGCCGCGAGCAACGACAAGCGGCGGCGACGGCTGCGTCCAGCCTCAAAGAAAAGGAAGGGGTCGAGGAGAGGGAGAGGTACGGGCGGTCTAGGGTTCGCCCGAGAGGGCGCTCGGGGTCTTTATCCCCTCCTCGAACCCTGCCTAGCCTCGCTGTCGAACGGAGGAGAGGGGGGGCGGCGCGGCGGTGTGCGGGTGCTGCCACGCAAGGAAAGAGAGGGCGGGAGTTTAGGGGCGAGGGGGTGTTGGGCTGGGCCGGCACTATTTGACTTAGGCCCGTAGGCACGGTAGACCTGGCCCTTTCTCCTTTTTTTCTTTTTGCCTTTTTCAACACCGCCACTGTTTGCATTTAAACAAGCCACCAAATGACTTTGCAAAAATGTGGAGCTTTGCTCATAATTAGCATTGCATTTTTCTGCACTGTCACAAAAAGTTTGGGAGGCAAAAGAGTTAAATTGAATTTTTCACAAAGGCAAAGGCATTTAAAATGCTGTTTGGCCAATGTTTTAAAAATCCAAGGGCATTTTGGGAATTCAAAAGAGGTGGGTTTCAACATGACAAATACTTAGGGATTATTTGCCATAATGTGAACTATTTTGTTTGCATGGCAGAAGAAGTAAATATTTGACATGCAATTTGAATTTGAATTGGACTTGATTTTGGGACAAGAGGCAATTTGACTTAGTAAAGCCTGATGACATGGCATCATTAGCATGAGGTCACTGTAGCTTGACACTGGGGGTGTTACAAATCTCCTCCACTACAAGAAATCTCGTCCCGAGATTTAAGAGGTGGAGAAAGGGGTATCTTCGGGAGAACGAACCTTTGCAAGGTCGATTATCTGGTGGATAACTCAGAGAATGTGGCAGAAAGTATCTCTCGAACTGAAACTTAAGGAAAACATCGAGAGCAATGTAAGAAGGTACATTAAGAAGTTTCGAGCGGATAGACAATCGTTCGATGCTTGAAACAGAGTGAGAAAAGGGTTCAGAGCAACGGGAATAAGTATTGCGTCTGATACTAGAATAGATCATCTCTCGGAAGGTGGCTCGTGATTTACATACGAAGCCAAGTGCAAAGGATACTTCGGAATCAAGGATGTATAGGAGAGTCAGGTTTTGATCCTGTGGAACTGTGGTGAGGTTGGATTAAGAGTAGGGAGGGTGGTGACATCTTGCATGGTCACGATAGAAAGACATGTCAAAGGATAGCTTGTCAGCTATGTCGGCAACAACGTCGGTACCAAGGGCGGGGGACGAAGAGAACCATTTTCCTGCTCGCAAGGCGAGGTGGACCAATAGGCAAAGTTCTCGTCCACCGGTGTTACCGGAATGTCATCAACAATAGTAACAGGGTCTTACTGACAGAGTGGTACACCGGAGTGGTTACATAAGCAGGGAATTATCACTGCTCAGATAAGTTAGATTTCAAGAAAGGTTAAACAGACCAATGGAAAGGAAAATGTGATTATCAGATTAAACAGACCAATGGAAAGGAAAATATGATTATACACAAGTATTAGGTGTATATCCTTCCCAAGGAAAAGCAGAGCATGATATACATGGCAGGACAGCAAGTACAAAATCATTTAGATAAAAGGGGCAAGGGAATTCATGATGTTATCCATACAATGGTGTTTGGATAATTGATCAAGAAACATTTAGCTTTGCGCTTCCATTGTTCTTGTTGATGTTCGGAATACCACAGTTATGCTTCGAGGTAGCAATAATAGGGTGTTTCAAGCAAAGGTTGGGTCTGAAGATCACAAGAGATACTAAGGAACAATTTCATGAGTATCAAGGAACGTAAGGTATAACCAAAACATGACCAAGTCTGTGTTGGTAGAAAGTCAAGGATGTTTGTCGATGATAACACAAATGATCGAGGGGAAAGGATGGTATTTCTCACCATGAATTCAATTGACATCTCAGAAGAAGTCGTAATGTTGACGATGATCATGACTCATTTTATCGAGAGGTTTCAAGAGGATGCAATCGAACAGCGACGGCATCAAGCAAAGGAAATGACGAAGTGGAAAGTTATGGGAATAACAGATAAGATGCAAGCTCGGAATTGGAGTTGCTTTTCAAGACAACAAAATGATGTTGAAAACTCGACGTAAGCCTTGCTCATGGTCTGAAGAATTTGTGCACCAAGGAAGGACGAGGTAGCACGGTGAAAGGTAGTATGATAAGGATGTGGCTGGTAGTGTAGGAATGACAAGATAGAGTTTAAATTTCCCAGCAACGATTTACCAAAGGCAGAGGATACAATTTACCAAAGCCATTATGTATCAGGAGAAGAACTCACAAGATTTTTGAATGTGAAGGACACTGTCGGATAATAATCCAACAAAGGATTTGGCGGTCCACAAGGGATCTGATGAGAGTATCGGTACTCAACCAGAAGAAGAAAAGAATACAAAGGCATCAAGTTATAGAAACATCTGAATAATTCGATGCTTAAGTACAATGGAATTTTGATTTCCAACACGAAGGATCAGAAGCAGATGCTTTGCTTAAATATGAGTGAGTTGAATAGAACTAGAGGGACAATCAATTGCAACTTGATTGGCCGAGAGCCAACTCATGTCCAAAATGACGTCTGAGCCGAAAGGACGAATTCTAGGAATTAACTGATGATAGGGAGCATTCACATGCATATTGAATCAATAGGCTCAGAATGATAACGATAAAGGATACTAATGAATATTGCTAGACGTATGGAATTAACCATAATGCAAGTATGCAAGAATTTCAAGAGTAATAGGCTGCAGAGGATTTTTGGAAGATCAAATAACATTATGAAGTATTTTGCGAAACACAGGAACAACTGGGGATGAACGAATTCCCGATAAGTGTGAGGAATTATCCGCATTGCGAAAAGAAGCTGCAAGGCAATAGGCACAAAGGATTCTCGGAACCACGGAGAGTATTTTGGGGCATCTTGTAAAATAACAAGAGCAATGGGGAATGAAGGTACGAATGCCAAGGATGTGTAGTTATCCATGGGGATTTATTGGTGGCATGGAATTGCAAAGGCGGTGGGCACAAGGTTCTCGGGAAAACATCGAAGAGTATCTTCAGAATCTTCTGATGCATCAAGCGATCATCTGGAATGAAGGGCTCTCCGGAAAAAGCGGTTACGAGAACCTAATGTTAGAGTTAGCAAAATCTTTAACCCGAATAGAAGAGAGATCAGAGTCCCAGAGTAAAGGAGATGAATAAAAGATCCTAATACCACCCATTGGCGACGTGGGCCCGTAAGCCACACAGCCATGTTAGTAAAATAGTTTTTGAAGACTAGACTCAACTTCGGCCAAGGAGTTGGAAAGGGGGCTACCTACAGGCAGTCGGCTCTGATACCAACTTGTGACGCCCCCGACTCAATCGTGCAGTAATCATACACGCAAATGCGCACAATCAAGCCCAGGGACTCACGGGAAGATATCACAACACAACTCTAGACACAAAATAAAATAATACAAGCTTTATATTACAAGCCAGGGGCCTCGAGGGCTCGAATACATAAGCTCGGGATACACAAGAGTCAGCGGAAGCATCAGTATCTGAGTACAGACATAATTAGACAAGGTTGCCTTAAGAAGGCTGAGCAAAACAACGACATCTAGATCGAAAAGGCGCAGGCCTCCTGCCTGGGAGCCTCCGAAACTACTCCTGGTCGGCGGTCTCGACGTAGTAGTAGGCTCCACCGTGGTAGTAGAAGTCGTCGGCGGGATCTGCTGGCTCCGGGGCTCCGTCCTCTGATCGCAGCAATCGGGTATGGGGAAAAGAAGGTAGCAAAGCAACCGTGAGTACTCATCCAAAGTACTCGCAAGACTTACATCAGATCTATGCTAGATATGCATCGGTATCAAAAGAGGGCTGTATTTGTGGACTGGACTGCAGAATGCCAGAATAGAGGGAGAGACCTAGCCTATCGAAGACTAGCATCTTGCGGCATCTTGCAGCATTTAGAAGAGTGCAGATTAGCAGCATAACATAAGTAACAAGTAATAGTAGCAACACCCAGAGATCCTTCCTCGACTCCCTGCGAGAAAAAGCGATCCCGGAGCCAACATATCAGTTTAATAACACAAGTATCCAGTTCTAGTTGTAGTAGATCGGGATACTCTCTGAGCGTCCGTTACCGTGGACACGGCTATTCGAATAGATATACTTCCCTGCAGGGGTGCACCAACTTACCCAACACGCTCGATTAACTCTGGCCGGACACACTTGCACGGGTCATGCCCGGCCTCGGCTGATCGACACACCGTAGTCCAACCTAGGCTCAACAGAGAGGCCAGCACGTCGGTCTAACTCCTAAATGTGAAGGTGTCATGGGCCAATCATCCTTTGCAATGCTTCGCGTTGCGAACGCGACCGGGAGCAGACCTAGCCCCCTTAATACAAGCGCAGGCTTTCCCAGTCCAACCCGGCGCGCGCCACTCAATTGTTGACGTCTGAGAACTTTCGAAAGAATCGTACGACGCCGAGTGCCCATACTTATTCCCGCGTGGTGGTTAGTGCGAAAAGGCCCGAGGCCTACTCAGATCACATATCCTAACCCGTTAGTGTGCTGGGAGCTTGCGGTGACAATCAGCGATCCACGATATGTGGTCCCGTCGCCCCGTCTCGTGGACTTACGGCAAGGGCCAGGAATGCCCGGCCATGCCACGTAATTATCTCGTGGGTACCCTCACGGTCAACCCGAGTCCACATCTCTCGCGGGTACCCCTCGGGGTCGACCCGCCTCCAACAAGGTACTGAAGTAAAAGTCATGGTAACCGTGTGTTTATCACATCAAGGGGGAATCCGAGGAATCACCCTCGATGGATTCCTACTCGATGTAGTCCGTCAAGGAGAACCAGGAGGAATCACCCTTGATGGTCCAGACTTGAGGGGTTGCACGACAGAGTCATCATCGGGAAGGGGAGAGCGATGAATCACCCTCTGCAATCACCACCGATGTGCTATACTACAGAGATATCATCAGGAGTGTAGTACGAGGTATCACCCTCGTCACTCGATAGTAGCCCTGCAGAGTCGTACAACTAAGGGGGTGTGCGGTGATGTGTCGGTCTCTGCACATCGATCACAATGATCGAGGCACTGGTAACAAAGCGGGGCAACAGGGACAAGGGTGAGGGGTCACTGATGGATCACTAACCAACCTATACTATGCATTCAGGATATCAGATAAGGTATCAACAGCATTTACAAAAACAGGCTATGCATCAGAATAGGAGCAATCAATTACAGTAGCAAATTCTAATGCAAGCATGGGAGAGAAAGAATAGGCGATATTGGAATGATCAAGGAGGGTTTGCTTGCCTGGAAGCTCTGCTGAGAGGGTCTGGTCGTCAGGGGAGTAGTCGTACTCGGGAGCAGCGTCAGTCTCGGGGTCCACCGGAGAGAAGAGGGGGAAGAAACAATAAATAAAAGCAGACAAATGCAACACAGATGCATGGCATGGCAATATGTTGTGTTGGGGGTGTCCTAATGCAGCACTACACGTTACAGACGGAGCAGGAAAATATCTGAGAATATTTTCCCGGCTATAGGCATCTATCAGACAGATGAACCGGAGGGGAAGGTTCCATGTTTGCAGTGTTAGAGGAATGTAACAGCTACATGGAGGGCACCAACAGATTCGTCTTGTTTTTCTGAACGTTTTTCATATATAACACATTTTCATCCGAGTTACGATTGAATTTATATGAATTTACAAAGATTTAAACAAATTTTGGAATTTACTGATTTATTTTAATTCGAATTATCCAAAACAATATTTGCTACGGGTACCCAGTGAAATGTACCCAGCCTAGCTGTTAGTGGCTGACAGTGGGGCCAGTGGGGCCCAGTTGACCTCAGTCAACGGTCCAGTCAGCAGTCGACAGAGTTGACTGTTGACTGGTCAACAGGGGCAGCGAGGGCCATCTGTCAGCGGGCCACGGTCACTGACTGGTGGGCCCAGTCAACGCTGACTGGGCAGGGTCAATTCTGACGCGTGTACCCCGGTGGTTTATTTAATGTTAACCAGAAACTAATTCACGTTTTAATTAAACAGCGGGGCCCGCTTGTGAGTCTCACTGGGGGTTAAATAAATTCGTGCTTAGCGACTAATTACCCACCACGTCAGCGGCACTCCGGCACGCTAACGACGGCGAGACAGGGCACTCCGGCGAGGACCGTGCGGTCGCCTCCGGCTACGGTTGGTCGCGCGGGTGGGGGCGTTGGAGAGCTGGCGATGCGGTGCGTCCGATGGTGCTCATGGGGTTGCCGGAGGTGGCGTGTAGCAGTGGCGGCGTTGAGCGGAGCGGCGGCGGCGCTCGGGCTCCGTTTGAAAACGAGGCGGGAGAGGGCTAGAGAGCTAGCTAGGGCTGGCGTCCGACTCGAGGGGCGCTCTGGAGCGCGCTGGTGCCGGAGAGCTCGCGCCGCTCGTGCGCTGCAGCCATGGCGGCGGCCGAGCTCGGGGGTGTGCGGGGAGGGTAGCTAGAGGTCGTGCACGGGCCAGGGGAGAGTGGGGAGGTGAGGCGGTGCTCACAGCGAGGTCGACGCGAGCTCGGGGAGGGCTCAGAGGTGTTAGGGGCGACGAATCCGGCAATGGTGATGGCGGCTGCTGTTGGATGAAGCCGGTCGATGGCGAGGCGTGGCGGCTTCCCGGCTCAACTTGCTGCTCGGGGAGGTCGTAGGCGATGGTGGCGAACCAGGTGGACATGCTCCGGTCGCGCGGGGCGGCTGGTGGCCGCGTCAACGACAAGCGACGGCGACGGCTGCATCCGGCCTCGAAGAAAAGGAAGGGGTCGAGGAGAGGGAGAGGTACGGGCAGTCTAGGGTTCACCCGAGAGGGCGCTCGGAGTCTTTATCCCCTCCTCGAACCCTGCCTAGCCTCGCTGTCGAACGGAGGAGAGGGGGGGCCGGCGCGGCGGTGTGCGGGTGCTGCCACGCAAGGAAAGAGAGGGCGGGAGGTTAGGGGCGAGGGGGGTGTTGGGCTGGGCCGGCACTCTTTGACTTAGGCCCGTAGGCACGGTAGACTAGGCCCTTTCTCCTTTTTTTTCTTTTGCCTTTTTCAACACAGCCACTGTTTGCATTTAAACAAGCCACCAAATGACTTTGCAAAAATGTGGAGCTTTGCTCATAATTAGCATTGCATTTTTCTGCACTGTCACAAAAAGTTTGGGATGCAAAAGAGTTAAATTGAATTTTTCACAAAGGCAAAGGCATTTAAAATGTTGTTTGGCCACTGTTTTAAAAATCCAGGGGCATTTTGGGAATTCAAAAGAGGTGGGTTTCAACATGACAAATACTTAGGGATTATTTGCCATAATGTGAACTATTTTGTTTGCATGACAGAAGAAGTAAATATTTGACATGCAATTTGAATTTGTATTGGACTTGATTTTGGGATAAGAGGCAATTTGACTTAGTAAAGCCTGATGACATGGCATCATTAGCATGAGGTCACTGTAGCTTGACGCTGGGGGTGTTACAGATAATTAAGTTTCAGTTAGGCTACTTAGTTCAAAGATTCTAATATTTTAACTCAAGTTTCTAACCCAACTTAAAATCTGCATAAGTGCATATATATGCTTTAGGATACATAAAATTTCAAACTATTTATACTCCATAGGTTTCCTATTCTTTCTTCCATTGAAGTTCCGTACTTTTGCGTGCAACATTCATGTATATTGCAACTTTCAGAGTATTGTACTCGAGGCAAATATTCCATTTTTTTACTGAACTTCCTAACTTGAATTAGACCTTTAAACGTATATTCCACCCCTAATAATTAATGAATGGTAATAAATGCAAATTGACATGTGGTTCGTGAACTATCTCTCATCTGAGTGGGGCTCCACCCACACATGGATGCCTTTCAACCACATATTTTAAATCATAAATTGGACACTTGATACTAGTCCGGTTATCTAACAGATAAATTCCTCTGTATGATTGTTGTGAATATCATGATATTGAATTCTCGAAGATTGCGTCTCTCCAAAGAAAGAAAACTAAGACTTGGTACTTTTTTTAGTAGAGAATTCCATGTTACTGACTCCAAGAATATTTTTAAAAATGCATCTAATATGAAATCTCATTTTTAAGTGAAAAGGTAATAATTCCATGATAGAAAATGCCGTGATACTAATGCTGAGAATTCATGTCTCTTCCAAGAAAAGTGAGAATTTCATGTTGCTAATTTTTTTCTGTGAAGTTCCTAAATTAAATTCAAAATTCAGATGGAAAACGGATAATACAACGATACTACCTTCTATCTATAATCTAGGGCTCCCGCAATCTAAATTATGTTTTAATTAGTAACTATTCGTGGTTATGTTTGTGAGTAGCAAAGTTTATAATCAAGACTATATAATGCAATGCTAAATCTCAATGAACAAGGTGGTAGACATCCATTGACCCTCATTGAACTCTCTTGCTCATCTACTACTCGTTCTTTCTTTTATTTCGGAGTTGTATTGCTATGTGTCCTCTTCTATGAATTAAGATGATCAATAAATGCCTTGAGCAGAACATAGTAATGTTTGGTCGGGATTTCGGTGGGTGGAGCACCTCAGAGCTACAAATCCATGTGCCGCCTGCCACTTTGAGCTCTTTCTTTCTTTCAGTAACCGCCGCCTTTATACGTTTTTCTTCTTCTAGTAACCGTCGATTTAATTCAGCTTCTCCGCTACTTTTCTAAAACAACAGGCAAATTGTCTGGTTTGCACTAAAAAAAACACTCCAACCTGCTTCTCTGTTTAGCCAACACAATTCATATGTACTGGTATAAAGTGGTGGCAATAAATTATATACATGTTTGAGTCGATAAGTGTGTATGACTATTTTTGGAACAACAAAACTAAAATAATCAAATCCCCTCTTGGAGTTGTGTTTGCCACTTGTTCGCTTTTGTTGTACTAGGAAGGACTGCAGAAGCTGAAGCATGCTGTAGAGCTAAAGATTGGAGCCGAAAGCCTCAAGACTAATGTTGTCAACTTGTCGTGTCTTTGCCAAGAATCTATCGAGGAGCTTAAATTGGTTGTGGAGAGTAGAGATGACGGATTTGCTCGCCTTTTGTTTTTCTGACGTGCTACCCTCTTATGTTGGTCTGTAAAACCATGCAGGTGTTCCTTATTTTGGATGCGCTCTGCATTGTGAGGGTCTCTTTGATTTGCAGGATTTGTAAAACATAGGAATAGAAAAAAAAAGACAAAAGAATTGAGTGGCATATCATCTTGGATACTACAAGAATAGTATGAGCGCTTGATTGTGCACAAGAAAACATCGAATTCTTCACATGTGGTTGGAGGGAATGGAAATTTACCTATGAAATTAGTACAAATGAATTCTTAGGAAAATTCCTATGGGTTGTAATCGTACAAATCAAACAAGGTGTGCAAGAATAAAATCTTAGGATTAGAATCCTTCTAAACTCTTTCAGAAATCCTTTGAATCAAAAAGACCTGATAGTGTTACACTACAGGAATCAGGTAATTTGCTGTCAGTACAGCTCTTTGCCGTTAGCTTTTTGTCGGGGCAAATGGCAAAGAGCAAATTGTATTTTTGCCATGTAGTACATGTGTCAAAGACTACTAGGTTTTTGCCATGTAGTACATGTGTTAGATTGCGGGCATGCGCATCGTTTTTTTTTTGGTAATGCCCGCTTTCTTTCCTTTTTCTCTTCATATATCCACTTATAATGAATTGTATATTTCTAGTATCAAAAGTAATGGAAAGGGGAAAGCCTGGTTGGAAAAGTATAACACGAAACTAAATTCAGTTTCCTTTTCCTCATTCATTCCATCAACTGTAGTCCATTACTGTGTTTTCATACTTAAAATTGTTAGCACTTAGTTTTGATTATTAAATGTTTAAATATGGTATCAATAACTTTAATTGTGTGCCTATACCAGGCATGGAATTCCCAATTTTTGATTATGACTTTTTCACGGGAGTAAATTGTGTTGCAATATTTGTAGGTGCAAACAAGAAAATGGTACATCTATGTTGTAATCGCCTTAAGTGCAAATAAGAAAATGATTCGTCTATGCCATAGCTGGCTGAGATTTTGTTAAGCCACAATCGGTTCCGAAAAGTGAACTTCATTTTACTAAAAAGTGCACTTTTCTCACTTCCGAAAAAGGTACATGATCCACTTTCCATGAAATAAAGTTGCACTTTTCAATATCAATTGGGACTCGACAAAATCTCAAGGGATTGAATTTTGCAAAATCAATAAAAATAATTTAGGTCATTGAGTGGTCACTTAGAAATAAATTTTCACATTCAACTTGAAACCATGATATGTACATGCCAACAAGAAGTATGAAATCAAGGCATACACTCGCACATGGTAAAACCAAATTCATAATATCTTGAGTTTCTGGTACAAGACCAGGGCTGAAGTCGTGGTACCCCTGGGCTTGGCTCCTCGACCATGAGGAAGGTTCCACTATACGTTAAAGGTATAATGTGCATAGTAACTTACCCAAGCCTCCATCGACCGCTAGGCGATATCGTCATATTTGGCATGTAAGTGACATGCCATTATCAACAAAAACAAGTAGTAGAAGAAACGTGCGTTTGGTCACGCGGTTTTTGTATTTCAAGATAAACATATCGCCTCACTATAACTCTCGGAGTATACATAATTCATGTGAAACGCAATCAACATGAAGCGCAAAATCCTTGGAATTATGTAGACAGGCCATTTATTCTTCTTTGCCCCAGGGTTTTTTTGAGACATTTGCCCCAGGTATTTGCCAAGCATCAAAATGTGGCACTTCCACATCCGAAATTCCGAGAGGTGGGCCAGCCCTTACGCCTATATATAGACCCGGATTCCACCGCCCCAACCATCAAACCACCTTCCTCTCCTTCCTCCACTCCCCCCGAACCATCGCCATCACATCTTCTCCTCTTCGTCCGTTGCTCCTGTTGAGGCCCACGCACCTTGTTGCTTTCTCCCGCCGCTTCTTGGGTCTGTCCCCTGTGCTGGTCCGCGCTCTCGCCATGACGAACCACGCCGCCTTTGCTGCCGAGGACGCGGTCACCGCCGTGGCGGCGCCGGCGCAGCCGGGTCGCCATTTCGCGTCGTTCCCGCCGCGGAGGGCGCGCGACTGCAGGAAGGCCGCCCTGGGCCGCATGGACCTCGCCACCTCGGGGGTGCTGATGGCCGGGTCTCTGCTGGACTCGATGAAGGCCTCCTCGCCCCGCCACGCCATGTCCCCCGCCGGCGCCGACCACGAGGAGTGGATCGTAAGTTTTGACATGTATCCATGGCTACGGCTTGCTTTCTTTGCCTCCCTCCCTCCGTCTCTTCAACCGATTATTGAGGAATCTTTGCCTGAATCGCAGGAGAAGCACCCGTCAGCATTGGAGTGGTTCGAGGGCGTGCTCGCGGCGGCTGAGGGGAAGCAGATCGTCATGTTCCTCGACTACGACGGTACCCTTTCCCCGATCGTCGAGGACCCCGACCGCGCCGTCATGACTGAGGAGGTCAGTCTCCTCCCTCATTCCCTCGTTTCGTATCTTCTGCCGCCTCCTCGCGGCGCGATCGAAGCAGAGCATGCTCTGTTCATAAGGTTCCCTCGCACTGTTGTGTTCTTAATCAACGTCTTTGACGCAGATGAGGGACGCGGTGAGGGGCGTCGCGCAGCATTTCCCGACGGCCATCGTGAGTGGGCGATGCAGAGACAAGGTACATTCCAGCGCCAACATATCCTCTAGTGCTAATTTCTTGGTTCCTTGTTGCTGCTGCTGCTGCTGCAGCATTTATTTTTGTTGTTGCTTTCTTGGTGCTGTAAAAGAAGCCTGTTTTTTTTCTCCGGGGGGCCCTTGCCTCACCTCCGGGGGGGCTCTACCAGCGTGCACCGTAAACGGAATCTTCCAGGTTCCCTTTTGTAATATTTGAGCGTGATTTTCACCGTCCGCATGACATGGCATGCATGCCGCATTTGGCCGCGGGCATGAACCTAGACGTTATACACACACCAGTACATATAGCAAGCGTTTTTATGAGCGTTTTCTTGCACTAGTACTTCCGCCCACAGAAAGGCTGGGACCCTTTCCCTTTGCTCGGTTGCAGTACTTTTTGCCTACGTACAAAAAAAGATACTAGCACTGTATTTGTATTTATGGTGCAATATGTACGCAGGTGTTCAACTTTGTGAAACTGGAGGAGCTGTACTACGCCGGGAGCCACGGCATGGACATCAGGGGCCCCACCAAAGTGTCTAACCACAAGGCAAAGGTTTGTTAGTCGACATCTCCCTTTCTCAGAATTTTCTTCTTGACTTATTCTCTCTCTCTCTCTCTACAGTCCTCGTGAAAGAGACTTTTCCTTGGCCATAATTTTTTTGTTTGCTGTAATTAAGTCGCTTGCGAGCAGCGTGACTGAGTGGTTGTTCGGTTTGTCTACGCAGGCTGACGAGGTTCTGTGCCAGCCGGCGACCGAGTTCTTGCCTGTCATTCAGAAGGTAGGCAAGCACGACCTGACCTTGTCTTTCACCAGTGAGAGATTAATTAAACTACCTGACAAATAATATTCCTAATCAACTAGTAATCTTGGTGTACTCTTTTTCTCACCATCAAGTCCACTACTGCTACTAGTACGCCTAGCTACTAATAGAATACTACTAGCTAGAATGTATATGATTTGCTGACAAGTCCGGCCCGGATGGATCGATTTGCAGGTGTACGAGACGCTGACGGCCAAGATGGAGTCCATCCCGGGTGCCATGGTGGAGAACAACAAGTTCTGCCTCTCGGTGCACTTCCGCTGCGTGGAGGAGGCGGAATGGGACGCTCTGGGCAGGGAGGTGAGGGCGGTGCTGGCCGACTACCCGAACCTCTGCCTCACCAAGGGGAGAAAGGTCCTCGAGATCCGGCCCTCCATAGAGTGGGACAAGGGAAACGCTCTTGAGTTCTTGCTCAAGTCTCTCGGTGAGTTCTTGCACGGCACATCACAATCATTGTAATGGTAGCGGTTTCTTTAGTGGAAACGACAGTGCAGCCCGTTGTTTTGTTTTGAAAAAGAAAAACACAGCACATTGTAAATGCATAAATGTTGATGCTGCTTCATGCATGTCTTGTTAGTTACTTGCTGCATAAATATTCACACAAGGTTTTTGGATGGTTTTTCCTTTGCAGGTTATGCGGGGCGCGGCGACGTTTTCCCGATATACATCGGGGATGACCGCACAGACGAGGATGCATTCAAGGTATAGTACGCGCTGCACCTGTCCTCTTTTGCGCTGATGCGCGCTATCAATTCAATCCGATGAACTGAGCCCTTTACTTTTGCAAAAAAAAATGAAAATAGGTGCTGCAGAACATGGGACAAGGCATCGGGATCCTTGTGACCAAGTTTCCAAAAGAGACAAGCGCATCCTACTCTCTGCGTGAGCCTGCTGAGGTATACAGTCCACTATATATGTGTATACACAAATATACATTTATATATTAATGACGTATACAGTGATGCATGCATGTATATGGATCTATAAGGGAATGTACAATGGTGGTATATGGATACAGACGCCCCATGAGAAAAAATAGCTTGAGGCAACTACATTGATTTTTTCTCCCCAACGCAAGCTACTACTAGTGGGCCTCATTAAGAAATAGAAAATAGAAACTTTAATACATATATTCATCTCTACTCTTCACTTCAACTTTTTCAGATTTTTACATCGAACCACACTTTTTCCCCAAGCACCCGCCTCTTGCAGAGGATCCTGCTTCCCTGTCCGAACCTACTTTCCCTGGCATCCGATCCTACATGGCACACGGGGCATCACCATGAGGCTATGCATTGGCCATGCCCTAATAGCTGTATGCCTATTTTTGTGCAGCCATTTTATGCTTTCTAAAGTTAGCACGGCTAGCTAGCTACCTAGCTACCTAAAGCAACTACTGTGTATTGTGGTCACTGTTGCAGTAGTAGAGCTAGCAGTTAGGTGCATGACATATACTACATATGCTCTCGAACTGCTTTCCCCGTAAAGTTGATTGTTTGGAGAAATAAAGCTATGAAATGATAGGCATATCCCTTTTCTTGTAGTCATGGGTTAATTTCGAGTTTGACATGAAATTTGTTTTCATGTGTGTAACCTGGCTTGGTCATGTTATGCAGGTAAAGGAGTTCCTGCGCAAGCTGGTGAAGAGCAACGGGACAAAGAAGGGTTAATTCATCGATCAACTGCCTTCTAGCTCTAACTCAACATGGAGATCGAGCAACCTATATAGCTAGTGCATCAAGTCTAGCTTGTTTCCTTTTTGGACTTGGTGGTGTCTTTGGCGTTTTATTTTAGTAGAACAATGCATGCATGCGTGTTGGGATCGTATATAAGATCCAGATCGATCGAGCAGTGACCCTTCCTGCTAGGCTTTGGCTCTGAAGGTTTCTATTACTGTATCCTTCTCGCAAGGTCTTGTAATTAGCCTTCCGTTATTAGCTATGACAGAAATGGGAGTGACAAAGTAGCCCTCCTTTTTCTCACCCCGCACTATAAAATTGTTCTTATGATGTGATCTCCGTTGAGAAGTTTGAAAGATATTGTTGTGGTAGTATTGTTAGAATGTTGCATGGTACCTGGTCGTGGTTATCATTGTTGGTGAAAAAAGAAAATATGGTATGCAATCAAGGGAGAAGCTGGCATGCGATCGAGGCCCTAGCCAAGTGCACAGTGCATGTGTATGGGTATGCAGTGCACAGACCGATTCGCCAGCAGTTCGTAAATGCATGGACCGATCATGTATGCATGTGTGAGAAGTCAGAACTACGGCCGGCCTGCTTTCTTGCCCCTGTACGGCCAAGCTTGCACCTTCAGATCAATGCATGGCACTGCATGCTTGCATACTGCATGCTGGTAGCGGAGTAAATTCCACATACCGATTACCGAGAAGACGGATCGAGTGGTGCATGCAATGCTACTACTCCCTCCCCTTCCTTCTCGATCCAGGAAGAGAGATCTGGCTGCTCTGTGGGCGGGGAAAGCTGCTGCTTGCCTCTGTGCTGCTGCTGCTATGCATGCATGGATGGATGGACGCGTCATCAATGGGGTGGCGCCAAAACGTTGCCATCGAAAAGGGCCTGTCTGCTGGATCAGCAGTGGGTACTCCTACTTGGATCGCACCATTTCTCCACGGGTTCCCATGGGTAGAAACGGCAAGGATCCCACATGGTGGGCGACGACTGAGCTCTCATCGATCGAGCTCTGCGTCTGGGCCTCTCTGCTTCTGCTGGGACCACGCATGCATATGCATGGCGACGAGGCCGGCCGGTAGCTTTCCTGGCTCATTGAATTAATGCGCGCGCTCCATCGACGATCGAGCACGACCAAGATCGCAGCGGAAACAATGCGCCGATGCCGATGCCGACATGCAGCTAGCTAGGTGCGTGCGCGACCACCACTCCCTCCCACGGAGGGTGGCTAGCTAGCTCCTCCCTCTGTGGAGTCTGGAGTCGCCTTTTCCGGGGGCGCACATGTCCCCCCTGACGGCCAACGGACCGGCCGGCCTCCCACTGCACGCAGCAGCGGCTAGCGTCTCATTAATTTCGGCGTATCAGCCGGTGTAGCCTGCGCTCGGGCAGTCTCTGCGCCCATGCTTCCATCGATCTCGGTCGGTCGCAGCATCGAATCACGTGTCACGACCAAGAATACTCTACTCCTCCTTGGCTAGCTCTCAGTCCCCACGCACGCAATGCGCACACATGCATGCATCATGCATCGCCTTCACCTTCACCTACCTGGCTGTGATTAAACATACATGCATCCCCTTTGTTTAACTGATCTTGCAATCAAATCAAACGTATAATTTGACGTCGATCGGCACTGATTCGATCCTCGCTCCATCTCCGGCTTGCGAGATGCGACGACGGACGGTGCAAGCGCCGATTATTATGTGCTCCAGTTCTTTACGGAGTAGAAACAGTAGGGGAACACCAAATCTTCTCGTCACCGAATCTGGCCTACACACATCCATCGGAGACAGTAAGCTACTCCCTTTTATTCTCGCGCCCTTTTGACCCAAACGAGCTAGGGAGACGTCGACATGGGCAATTAGGCATCACCACATTCATATATGGAGATTCTCCTTCCATATGCATGCTTGAGAATTTATTTCTCCTTCCCATTTCGTCGAAATTTCTCACCCAGACGTAACTCAAACACGTCAAGCAGCCGGTGCTGATGCCGATGCCTTTGCATGTGATGGGGTGAAGCGGCATCAGAGAACCCAACATGAATGGGAAACAATAAAGCGATCGATCAAAGGCATGGTGTGGGGTGGGGGGTAGCTAGCCAAGCTAGCCAAGCACAACCACCCGTGCCGGTGCCTCTGGACCAGAAGCAAGCATAGTCGGCCACACAACGTAGCACAAGCCCTCTTTATGGCAGCCTAGCTCGTACTAGAAATGCCCCGTCCATGCCTTAACGTGCAAGAACACTGCACTAGCGGACAACGGCGCCACTATGTGTAAAGCGGTTTTAGCAAGTGCCCCATTGCAAAAACTGGTCAGGCAGGCTACGAGTTGGACTCCACTTGACTGTTCATGCATTTGGACACCGTAAACTTTATATTCTTGGTCCCCAGAAACTGCGCTTTCGTGAAAATGTCGCCCCCGCGAGTGACCGAAAATCGGTGGCTTGAGTGTCAGTGGCACATGATCGTCCGGTGCAACGAGCGAGCATTTCTTTGGTACATATACGTTGATGATTTTTCTGCACCTACCAATGGTTTATAAGTGGGGGACCTGACCTAATTGGTTTCCACCTTTGGTCGATCGTCGTGCCATGCGTGGAAAGACACATGGTGACCCATGCTTTGGCGCCCAAAAGAACAATTAACTGCGTGCCCTAGCTAGGCTTGCATGCATAAACAAGGAACCGACACACACTCGCCGGGTTGGAATAATTGGAGGCATAAGAGGGAACGCTTGGGAGCCAACCACTTAACCTCAAATCTGTGGGGAAAGCAAGGTCGCTTTCCCCTGATATAACAAATGATTGGTGTACATGCGTGATGGATCGATCTATCTAGGCTGCAAATGCATAATATATTGTTGAACTGAGCGCCACTTGTGGTGAATCTTCCTCTTCTTTATGCGGAACCCTAATATTTAAGCATGTCACGAATCGGGGCTACAAGGGCGATCACATGCTGGTCACATTCGCGAGGCAGTAAGTGTTAAAAGGAGCTCTTTTCCTCTTCTTAGGTCCAAAGCGATGACAAGACCGTGCACATGATCGCCAAGTTGCACCAGTACTGGCTTTGCTAGATGGATAGCTTTATGTTTTTATCGATGGCTGGGTGCGTGGTGCAAGGTGGTGCGTGGTGGTCCTGTCCTGGGTAGTACGTAGCTAGCTCGAGCGCGCGCGGCGGCCGCCGTGGTCGATCTTGTGCGTGGGTTCGCCGGCGGGGCACGGGGCCAGCGAGTGGCCACGGCGGAAAAGGCGAGATATACGGGGGAAAGACGAGTAAAGCGGGGAGAAAACTAGTGTGCCATCTTGATTTTTTCAGAAAGGAGACGCGGGCAAAGCGAAGGGGCTATGCGTGCATGGCCGCTATGCATACGCATGGCTGTGGGCGTATCGGCATCGGACGATTGGGCAAAATTGCACGCGAGATCCGGCAGCGTTTGTACGTAAATTATTGGTGCTTTGCACTTTACTTGCTGGAGCTGCACTGTGTCTGGAACTGAACTTCTTGGAACGCAGTATCGTATCAACGGTTTATATATCTCTATCTCTACCTAATTTTTATTTTTTTTTAATAATAAAGCACGGAACGCTTCTTCCTTCCGAATTTTCGTCCGTCCATAAATCATGAATTTTCGTCTGTCCGTCTAGATTTTTATCCCCCCTGAAGAATTAATTTCTTTCCTATCGGACACATGGGCCTCAGCCCATCGTGGCCTAGGCAAATTATGCAGTCCCGGGAGCCAAAAATATGGGCTATTGGGAGTCAAACTCCCAACCTGCCGTTAAATTTTCGAGCGCACATCCAACTGAACTGGCTCACGTTTGTGTTTAAAAAAGTAGGATCGCATCTATTATATTGTCCCACGTCGCCCCCTTACACGAAATACCATCAACTTATATACGTCTACTAGATGATATCAATAAGCGGCCTAGAAAATCTGCAAGGAATGGATCCGTGTCTTTGTAGGGAGAAAATTGTGAGATTACTATGGGAGACACAGAGACCGGGAGAAAATTGTGGAATTAATGGGAGAGAATTAAGGAGAGAGAGGATAGAAAGAAGAGAGAAAATTGTGGAATTATGGAAGAGAATTAATCGAAGAGAGAGACCGGGTGAAAATTTTGGGATTATAACGGGAGAGAATTAATCAAAGAGAGAGACCAAGAGAAAACTGTGAGATTATAATGGAAAATAATTAATAGGGAGAGAGAAACGTGAGAAAATTGTGGAAATAAAGGGAGAGAATTAAGGAGAGAGAGAGACCGGATTTAAACCGGCTCATGTAGCACGCATCCACGCTCCTCTATGTCCGCGCGGAATATGGAGGGAATTAAGCGGTATAAGGAGGGAAATTAATAATAATCGTGCTCATGCACGCAGCTGATGCTGGTCAATTTAGATTCATCCATTATTAGTAACCGCTGGCCGTCTCACGCAAGTAACCGCTGGCCGTAATAATCATAGTTTCCTTCCATTAAAAAAAAGTGTCGTACTTTACTAATCATACACGCAGCAGCCTCCACTTCTATCCCTAATCTACAACAAACTCTCCCGATCACGTCAACAACACCGCGTCCGAGGCAGCAGGGACGACAGCTCCCTTTAATGAACAGAGAGCGGATCTCATATAGTAATGTGTTTGTTTGGTGCTGGTCGATTTTAACCAAAGTTGGATTGGATTTGGTACTATTTTTGTGTCCTCCACGGACTGATATTAGAGTCAATATTGGACTAATATATATACTCCGGTTAGCACACACACGGCAATATGCGACTGCATAATAAATCACGAGCACCAAAACACATACATTTAGAAGTCATGGTCATAGAGTCTGATCTCAAGGTAGCTGTTGTTCTGGACCAGGAAGAAAGTGCCATACTTAACGTCCCTGAAGGTGGACACGCTGTGGTATGGAGGAAAAATTGCATCTAGGTAAATTTACTTCAACTAAAGTGTTGCATGTAGGACATTTTTATTGTCAGATTTCCATAACTCATTAGGATGGTTAATTTGCCGGTGTGATATGCTTCATCACTATGCATCTATGATCCGATCTTAACTGTCGTACTGAAGTCGGACGAAAAATGTTCTGTGTATACCAGTGCCCTTACTTCAATATCTTTTTTTATTTCCTAAATTGCATCCAGGAAAAACATGACACTATCAATACATCTGCTCACATTGGTTGACTTATTCATGCTTATTTCAAATTTTGTTTAAGGATACCACACTACAAAAAATATTATTTAAACAAAAGAATATAGTAAACAAAAGTACCTTGCTTTATTAAAATAGCTTGGGTAATTACGACAATTGCAATATCTTACCACCATGATTATAATATGGGCACTATCTTGGTTTAAGGCAGTAATGTAAAGCATCTAACTTACTGTCAAACTGAGGTCATAACATTAAGTGATAGGTAAGAGAAAACTTCTATGTATGATAGTCTTACCTTGATTTAGTAATAATCACCCAAAGAGGAAAAAGAGAGAATATCTAGGTTGGCTAATATAAACTTTAAACCTGCAAGGCAAAATGGCTACACAACTTTAAAAAGGAACCGTGTGGAGCTGAAGTACAACATTAATGTGGAAACAACACATATATTCTAATGCTTATGTCCAATGTATTAAAGCAACTTATAAGTAGCTACATATATTCTATTTATGATGCAAAATCTAATCAGTTTCTTCTTTTTAGTAAACATAAAAGATTCATACAATATTGAAAACTCTCATGCAGCCAAGCAATTTGGGTCGCTATCTCCAGTCCTGGATGCCAAGGAACAAAGAAATAAAAGAGATAGAGAGCGGTATGCACGGATGACCAATGAAGAAAAACTGAAAAAGCGACGTCAGGCCTATCAGCGGAACAAAACAATTAAAGATTCAACTTAGTTGCAAGAAAAATGCACACAAGGGAGGAAGAAATATGCAAATATGGAGCTAGCACAAAAAACAAAAAAATGCGCAAGAGAAAGGCAAAAATATGCAAATATGAAGCCTGAGCAAAAGAAAGCTAGAATAGCGCAAATTGCAGCTAATCGTGAATTGAAGCGTAACACACCCAACATATGTCGCAACAGAAGAGGAAGTTAGTACATCTATACGACGAAGACTTCACAGTTAGCATACACACAACAAAAGCATATATGCATGGAGGATCCACAAAGAATACGATATTTTTATTGTCTTATGTAATCACTCTCATGTGTTTGTTCTCACTCTTTTCCTTCTTTACACCCTTCATGTCTAGAAGAAAACTAATCAGCTGCTTCATTTGATTCTGCGTATTTATTGAGGTAGGTGTGTATGCTAAAATTTTCTCCGTTGCAACGCACGGGCATGTTTGCTAGTAGCTAAAAAAAGGTATAGTATCAACGGCGAGATTTCTTGCAATCTAATTTAACCAGGAACTTATATATAGTAGTAAATGAATTGGATGCGCATAATGCGCGACCGTTACCCCTAATCGCTGCAGCGCGATGTCGCAAGGCTCTCCACGCAACCGCAACCGTTCGCGCTGGAATGATCAAGGCGCGGCCTCACGTCATCCCGGTGAACCCCATCGAGTTTTCCCTTTTTTTATTTTTTTGATAAAACACCCCCCTTTATTTAAACTTCCACAACGCCGTCAATACAAAATCTGTGGATGGACTCCTAGCCCCGTGGACAGAGCGCGGTGGTGTCTCATAGACAACGCGGGTTCGAGCCTCCGCGCGCTCGAGCGTTGTATCTCACATTCCCCTCTTAATTAAAAAAGCCTAATAAAAAAACATGGCGTCCTACAGGGAAGTGATGTTGATGCCCTCGTCAAATTGTATGCTTCAAAATTGGACTTCCTCCCTTCATGCTTTATGTCCGTCCCTGCAAAAGAGTGCAACTTCGTCTTGATTTCCTCGATGATCATCGTCGAGGGGCTGAGGTAGTTCTGGCATTTCCCAGATGTACAGATGCACTTGAAGAAGCGATTATGGCGTTTCTAGCCTTAGGCTGTTCAATATGTGAAGACCGTGTTAATCACTACACCAATGATACTAAAAGCAAGCATTCTTCTCCGGCTAACGTAACGACGCCTCACTACTACATAGAAAAAACGGAGTTCATGACACCCTCATGGGAGGGGTTTAAAATGCTTATAAACATCTCTTCCCCTCTTGACTTAGTTTTTGTCTCCTTGGTTTCAAGTATATATACTAAGCATGATCCTATTTGCGAGTTCAACAAGTCTAATATTCGTTTAGTTTTTGTCTCAGGGAACATTGTAGCCCTTATATAGCTAGGACTTTTAAGTCTATTCTATTTCATTCTAATCTCGTTACGAGGAAATAGCCGAGGCCGTGAAGTTCAAGATCCAGCAGAAGTGGATTGTTTTTCAGGAAAAATTTGATATCAACAGTAAATGCTACCTGGTGCGAAGCCATGCATGTGTGATTTCTGATCATAGGGGCAGCGCTAAGTAGATAATTTTGTGTGGTATTATTCTAGCTTGCTTGGTTAACCAACACATGGATGTACTTCGAAGTCCATGCTAATCATGTCCATCAAAGTTCAACGCATTGAGAGGATACAAAGAATCAACTATTCCCTTCTATCCATATTTCTTGTCATCGCTTTAGTACAACATTATGCTAGTACAGGTCATGGCTCGCGTCACTTTGATTCTGTACAAGCTTAGGGCATGAATTATGGTGGCATATGGATACGGCTGCCCCATAAGAAAAAGTAGTTTGATGCTTCTACATTGATTTTTTCTCCCTAATGTAAGCTACCACTAGCGGGCCTCATCAAAGAATAGAAAATAAAGACTCCCATTACACATGCATCTCTACTCTTCACATCAATTTTTTCACCTTTATGCACCGGACCACACTTTTTCTTCTCAAACACCTGCCTCCTGCAGAGGATCCCGCTGTTCCATCCGAACCTACTTTTTCTGACATCGGGTCTTACATGGCCTACGGGGCATCACCTTGGGGCTATGCATTGGCCATGCCTAGTACTCGATTCCGGCTCGCCCCACTCTCACATATTTACGTGTGTTCCTGTGTTCGTCCCGACAAGATTAATATGAACTGACTGGGACTGGTGCAGCTTATGCAAGCATGCCTTGTCCGATGGATGCGTGTCCAAGGGCCCGGAATCAAATCGACACTCACTATGGTAACAGAACGAATCGACCGTGTCCTGCTTGCTTTAGGAGTTCGCATCGTCACTGTCTCGATATCGGCACCACGCAGTTGGGACTTGGACTAGAGAACCTATCCGTGGAGTCACCCGGACCTCTACGAGAGATTCTGCACACTGCACCTAGCTGCATAATTACCGACATGGAATGACCTCGTAAAGGTTATGCTGTTCCGGTTCCCCTTGTTGGCAATGATAATAGAGTTTGCCAAGATCCCAAGGGAGCGTCGGATTGCTCGGCCGAGGCGTCCAGACCTTGACCTGATGGAGTGGCTTTCCAGAAGTCGGATCTTGCAAGTGGCGGAGCATAGACTGAGAAATGATGCACGTCTTTGTTTTTCCTTCTTTTTTTTAATGGATGACGAATTGATTTTTCTTAGAACTGGAAGGAGAATTGATGCGTGGCTCGGTTGCTTCTTTTTTACTTCTTTTTTGAGAAACGCTTCTTTGCTTTAGTTTTGTTAGACTAGGTATATTGTAGATATACGTGTTGTAACACAATACATGTACCTGTACGTTCTCTCCTATATATACATGACAGCCGTACCCACTTAGGGTATTGAGCATTGTTCCAAACCCTAGTTTGTCTAACATGGTATCAGACGACGCGTTCGATCCGCGCCGTGCTTCCGCCTCCTCTGCCGCCGCTGCGTCGGCCTCCGCCGCCGCGCCGCCTCTGTCAACCCTGGCGACGGACTCGCCGTTCCTGTCGTCTACTCCGCTCGCCTGGGCCCGTCCGGCTGCGGCGGGATCGCGCCCGCCAGCGCCCCCATCGCCCGCGATCCATCCTTCCGTCGCCCGCGATGCGTCGTTCTCCCGTGCAGATGCGTCGCTCTCCCGTGATGCGCCGAACTCCTACGATCCCGCGGGGCATGTCCAGGTGCCCTACGGCTCTGCCCGTGATGCGTCCCAGCCGCATCGGGATCCATCGCTGGCGTCCCAGCTGCCCCGCGATGCTGCGCCGTACGTCGCGCCGTTGCATTATGGCGTCCCGGCGCAGTTGCCCTACGGTGGGATCCAGTCGCATGCTGCGCCGCCGGCTTCAGGTCCCCAGGTGCCCTACGGCGGCGCATATCCAGCGCCGTACGTCGCGCCGTCGCCATCGCCGTACGTCCCGCAGGCGCCGTATGCTTCGTCCTCCGCGGTGCCCTACGAGGCGCCGTATGGCGCTCCCTATACTGTCCCTGTGCCGTACGTCGCATCGCTGCAGCCCTACGGCGTACCTCCGACGGCGCCCTACGGTCATCACCAACACTACCGTGCGCCTCCGTCGGCCGATGCGCTGACTCCGTACAGTGCTCCTCCGACGTACGACTCGCAGCTCTCCGCACCGGTGGCTGAACCAGGACCGTTCCACTTCGCTCATCTGGTGACGGTGAAGCTCTCTGCTGATAACTACCTCCTGTGGCGCGCTCAGGTGTTGCCGCTGATGCGTAGTCATTACCTTGAGGGGTATGTCGACGGTACGCTGCCGTGTCCCCCGGCCATGATTCCGGTGCCCTCGGCTGCTGGTGGCTCCGTCATGGTGTCCAACCCTGCTCATCGTCGGTGGATCGCTCAGGATCAAGCTATTCTGGGTGCCATTCAGTCCTCGCTCACTCCCTCCGTTGCCGGCATGGTGGTCTTTGCTGCGACGTCGAGGGATGCATGGGCCACGCTCGACTCCAGCTTCTCCTCGCAGTCGCTGGCACGTTCTTCTGCCATTCGTAACCAGCTGGGTGAGATCAAGAAAAATGATCTCTCCGTCACGGCCTTCTTCAACAAGGTCAAAAGTTTGGCTGATACACTGTCATCTATTGGGAAGCCTCTCCGTGATGAGGAGTTTACTTCGTTCATTCTCAATGGGCTTGATGAGGACTATGACTCTCTTGTTGAAAATATCAATGGACGTGACACGCCGATGCCGCCTCGTGACCTCTACGCGCGCCTCCTCAACACGGAACAGAGGCTCGCTGCTCGCCGCTCTGTCGGAGTCTACACGGAGGGCCCTTCTGCGAACGCTGCTCACCGCGGGGGTGCCCGTGGTGCCAAGCAGAAACCGTCACCGTCCACGGGCAACCAGCCCCGTCCGCCCGTTCCAGCTCCTCCACTGGCTGGCCGCAAACGCCTCCACTGCGAGGCATGTGGTGGTGGCGTTGAGTGTCAGCTCTGCGGCATTGAGGGGCACTTGGCGTCTCGATGCCATCGTCGCTTCAAACGTGATTTCCTTGGCATTGGGAACAATGGGAAGGGTAACGAGAAGCAGGCCGCTCTCGCTACGCAAGAGCCTGGGTTCACTCCTTCATATTCTGTGGACCCTGCCTGGTACATGGACACAGGCGCCACGGACCATTTGACGAGCCAGCTTGACAAGCTGACCACTCGCCAGCCCTACACCGGTCATGATCAGGTCCGCACTGCCAATGGATCAGGTATGCCCATCTCACATGTTGGTCAGGCATCTCTTCTTTCGCGTACCACCAAAACCTTGCGTCTTCTTGATGTCCTTCGTGTTCCTTCAGTCACACGTAGTTTACTCTCGGTCCCTAAATTAACTCTTGACAACAATGTGTTTGTTGAGTTTCACCCTTTCTATTTTTTTGTTAAGGACCGGGACACGAGGGACGTTCTACTTAGTGGTCGAGCTCGCGACGGCTTATATGCGCTTGATGTGCCACGAGTATCTCCACGAGTATCTCAAGTTTTCAGTGGGGTTCGGGTGTCGTCTTCACAGTGGCATTCTCGCCTTGGTCATCCGGCCACTCCCATTGTGCGCCATGTCCTTCATCGTCATCATCTTCCTGTTGAGTCAAGTAATAAGGAGTTTCTAGTGTGTGATGCGTGTCAACAAGGCAAGAGTCATCAGTTGCCTTTTTCTGTATCGAGTCGTGTTGTCAAGGCTCCTCTCGAACTTGTGTTTTCAGATGTATGGGGCTATGCCCAAACTTCTGTAAGTGGTCACAACTATTATGTCAGTTTCATCGATGCTTTCAGTCGCTTTACTTGGATTTATCTTATTAAGCGCAAATCTGATGTATTTCATGTCTTTATGCAATTTCAAGCGCATGTTGAGCGGTTGCTTAAGCACAAAGTTATTCATGTTCAGTCTGATTGGGGGGGTGAATATCGTAATCTTAACACCTTCTTTCAGAAGCTTGGCATCTCACACCATGTGTCTTGTCCTCATACACATCAGCAGAACGGTGCAGCTGAGCGCAAGCACCGTCACATAGTTGAAACTGGTCTAACACTTCTAGCACATGCCTCTGTCCCGTTTCGGTTCTGGAGCGATGCTTTTGTTACTGCTTGTTTTTTGATAAACAGGATTCCCACACGACTTCTTCACATGAAGTCTCCTCTAGAAGTGTTGTTTCATGAAACTCCAGATTACTCCTTCCTCAAAGTGTTCGGTTGTGCGTGTTGGCCGCATCTCCGTCCGTACAATAAGCACAAACTCGAGTTTCGATCTAAGAAGTGTGTGTTTCTCGGGTACAGTCCTCTTCACAAAGGTTACAAGTGTCTTCACATTCCGACAAATCGTGTTTACATTTCCCGTGATGTTGTGTTCGATGAGGCTGTTTTCCCTTTTTCCACGCTCTCACCATCCACTGATACTACCGCTACTGAGCTGCACTCCTTTCCAGTTTTGCCTGATCAATTTGTAGATGCTGCATATTCTCCTCTGTTGTTGCCTAACCATGGTGCAGGACCTGGACGGGGCGCTCGCCTTGAGCTTCTTCACGATGACGTGGTTGCCGCTGCACCAACTGCAGCCGTTACGCCGGTTGGGTCGCCTGACAGGGAGCTCGACGTCGACAGCACGTGCGTGCCCCATGCACATGGATCGGGTGGGGCGGCAGCCTCGCCTAGCCCGGCTGCCCGTACGTGCATGCCCCATGCACATGCATCGGGTGAGCCGGCTGCCCGTACGTGCGTGCCCCATGCACATGCATCGGGTGAGGCTGCAGCCTCACCTAGCCCAGCTGCTCGCCCGTGCATGTCCCATGCACATGGCGTGGGTGCTGCGGCAGTCTCGCCTAGTCCGGCTGCTACTGCAGTGCTGCCGCCCTCGCCCGGCTTGTCTTCGCCGGCCACCCCAGGCTCAGCAGCGCCCGTGGACTCCCCCTCGGCAGAGTCCATGGACTCGCCCGCTGGTGTGTCTTCCGCGCCGCTCCTCGACGTTGGCTCTTCTGCTGCGGTGGCTTCTCCGACACCTCCGCCGCCTGTCACACTTCGCCCTCATACGCGCAGCAAGAGTGGCATCTTCAAGCCTCTCCAGCGCACGGATGGTACCGTCGCATGGCTTGCGGCCTGTGTTGCTCGTGCTGAGGCTGATCCTACGGCGGAACCGCGCCATTTTCAGGCAGCACTTGGCATTCCACACTGGCGCGCTGCTATGGAACAGGAGATCCATGCTCTTCGAAAGAATAATACCTGGCACCTGGTTCCACCTCCCTCTGGTGTCAATGTTATTGACTCTAAATGGGTGTTCAAGGTGAAGAAACATGCCGACGGATCTATTGAGAGGTACAAGGCAAGATTGGTTGCCAAGGGGTTTAAACAAAGGTATGGCCTTGATTATGAAGATACGTTTAGTCCTGTTATCAAACCCACGACTATTCGTGTTCTTCTTTCGCTGGCTGTTACTCGAGGATGGTCGCTTCGTCAGCTCGATGTCCAGAATGCCTTTCTTCATGGAGTTCTGGAAGAAGAGGTATATATGCGTCAGCCACCAGGTTTTGTTGACCCTGCTCAGCCACATCATCTGTGTCGCCTCGACAAGGCTCTCTATGGTCTGAAGCAGGCTCCTCGTGCGTGGCATGCACGTCTTGCCGCTGCTCTTCGTGCACATGGGTTTATACCGTCTACAGCAGACACGTCTCTGTTCATTCTTCAGCGACCTGAGGTGACTATGTACATTCTGGTCTATGTTGATGACATCATACTTGTCAGTTCGTCCATCACTGCTGCAGATCGGCTTGTGGCTTCTCTAGGGGCTGTTTTTGTTGTTAAGGATCTTGGGAGACTGCACTATTTTTTGGGCCTGGAGGTTCTTCATTCTGACAGTGGCTTGACTCTCACTCAGCAGAAGTACTCTCAGGATCTGTTACGACGTGCGGGTATGATGCAGTGTAAAACTGCTACGACTCCTATGTCCTCCACAGACAAATTGTCAGCTTTTGATGGGGACTTGCTCTCCTCTGAGGATGCCACTGAGTACCGCAGCATCGTTGGTGGACTGCAATACTTGCTCGTCACTCGACCGGATATATCATTTGCAGTTAACCGTGTGTGTCAGTACCTTCATGCACCGCGTGATCCTCATTGGACGGCGGTTAAGCGCATTCTGCGCTATGTTCGACACACTGTTTCATATGGTCTACATCTGCAGCCTGCGGCTTCTGGTTTGATCTCAGCCTTCTCTGATGCTGATTGGGCTGGTAGTCCCGATGATAGGCGATCCACGGGGGGACATGCTGTGTTCCTTGGTCCTAACTTGATCGCCTGGCAAGCTCGCAAGCAAGCTACCGTGTCTCGGAGTAGCACTGAAGCTGAGTACAAAGCAGTTGCTAATGCCACAGCTGAGATCATATGGGTGCAGTCATTGCTTCGAGAGTTGAAGGTCTCTCAAGCCCAGTCGCCTGTTCTTTGGTGTGATAACATCGGTGCTACATATCTTTCATCCAATCCGGTATTTCATGCCCGAACTAAACACATCGAAGTTGACTATCATTTTGTGAGAGAACGTGTTGCACAGAAGCTACTTCAGATCAAGTTTGTTTCTTCTAAGGATCAGCTTGCTGACATTTTCACTAAACCCTTGCACTTACCTTCTTTTGAAGGATGTCGACGCAATCTTAACCTCCTGAGTGTTTCAGGACATAGTTAAGATTGAGGGAGGGTGTTAGACTAGGTATATTGTAGATATACGTGTTGTAACACAATACATGTACCTGTACGTTCTCTCCTATATATACATGACAGCCGTACCCACTTAGGGTATTGAGCATTGTTCCAAACCCTAGTTTGTCTAACAAGTTTTTTCTATGGGAAGCTTCTTTTCTTTTTACCCCCTCCGTCCCATAATGTATGTTTGTGTCAATTGACAATTGACGCACTGCATGTACGCTACTTATCGTAACCGTAGAATTTTTTTAGATTCGTTTATTCAAAACGTTTCATCTGTTAAATCGTGCATCCATATCCTGAACCATTTTCATCATTGGTTTTCTCGCGTCGAGAACTTCGGCATTAGATCACATGTTAATAGGTTTCGACGAGCTTTTTTTTTTCAAAAAAAAAGCCTGAGCCTGAAGCACTTTTTTCCACCTTTTTCCCTTTCCGAGAGGCACAACTGTGTCTCTAGTGGAAGCAAAAAAAATGTGTCTTTCCCTTTCCGAGAGGCACAACTGTGCCTCTTGCGAAAGAAAATCTATGCCTTCACAAGAAGTAAATTTGTGCCTCCCGTGGAAGAAAAAAAAGCGCATTCTTTTTCCTTTTCTGAGAGACACATCCTCTCGCAGAAGTAAATATGTGTCTCTTGCGGAAGAAAAAAAAAACACGTTTTCTTCCTTTTCCGAGAGGCACAGTTGTGCCTCTCGCGGAAGCACATCTGTGCCTCTACGAGAAGCAAATTTGTGCCTCCCGTGGAAGCAAAAAAAACCGTGTATATTTTCCTTTTCTGAGGGACACAGTTGTGCCTCTCGCGGAAACAAATCCGTGCCTTTGCGCATTTTTTTAAAACATAGGGAAACCAAAAGCCGAAAAAAACAAAAAAATTTATCTAAAACTTGAAAACGCGTACAGATAAAATAAAAAGAATAAAATCCTGAGGGAGCGCCCAACATGTGACACATGGCGGAGGCTAAGAGCACGCCAAGTGATGTGCTCTCAACTATACCTGGCCATGGGATACCCGGCCTGGCCCGGTCTTGCCCACGGGTCGGGCCTGGGCCTGAGTTTTGAGCCCGAAGAACACGTCAGGCCGGGCCTGGGCTTGTCTTTTTTGCGTTTTAGGGAAGGGGCCCGGCCCGAGGCCCGAGGCCCGGCGGGCTTTCTCACTGATGGGCCGGGCTTGGGCCTGAAAACTAGGCCCGACGGCCGGACCGTGCCGGGCTCGGGCCTAGGTTTTCTGCCTCGGGCTTGGTTAGGCCCGGCCCGAAGCCTGGCCCGGCCCGACGGATGGCCAGGTATACTCTCAACCCACCAAAGCGACCCTTGCGGGGCTCCCGCAAGGGGTACCCCTTGATTAGTTGCTCCCAATATGTTCTGCCACACATCCACCGTGGGTGTCAAACAGCAAAGGCTACGCCTAAAAGCAATGCGAATAGGATGCCCTGCTCTGGCACGAGCTGTTTTTTACTCCCTCCTTTCCAAAAGACACAGGAAAAACCGGATTCTTTTTTATGGAGCTAAATATTTAAAACTGTATTAAAAATGAAAAATATATTTATAAAAAATGTTCAATATGAGTTAAAAGAAGTTCAGTGTATTTAAATTTTTCAGCATGTAGTAGAAAATGTCCAAAATGTATTAAATATGTTTAGTCTGTATTCGAAAAATGTTCATTGTATATTAAAGATGTCTTCATTGTGTATCAAAATGTTTTCACCATATTTTGTTGAATAAAAAAAAACAAGAACAACAAAACTGTAAAGGAAAACACCAACAACAAAAAGAAACAAAGAAACAAAGAAAGAAAGAGCGAACGAGAGAAAGGAACGAACTGTAGTCAGCGAACAAAACGACGAGCGCTCACCAAATTGGGCCGGCCCACCTCACTTTGCACGGGGCATTGGATCACCTATTTGCCACCTGTAGGCGCCGAATAGGATATATCCCTCGCAATGGATATATATCGCTTACTGTGAGATGTATTGTCTTCTTGCCCGTGGCGTTCAGCTGCACACTCCCGGTCCAATAGAGCTGTTTTGGAAAAGTTCTACAAATTTGTAAGGACCGGTTTTAGAACTTTTTCAGTGTTTTATTGTCCTTTTTTGATTTTATGTGTTTTATTTATTGGTTTTCTTCAGATTTTATCTGTGTGTTTCCTCTCTTGGTTTCATTGATTTTCTTTCAAAAAAATCTATTCATTTTTTCTTCTACTTTTTACTATTTTGTCCTTTTTTAAAAATATTTTTTGACTTTTCTAAATACACGTTGACCATTTTTCATACGTAGGTTAAACATTTTCAGATCCACGTTAAACATTTTTCAAATACACGTTTAGTATTTTTCCAAATACATGTTGAATATTTTTAAAATACACATTCAATATTTTTGAACAGTTTTAAACACATGGTTGAACATTTTCTGAATATTTTTTAAATTCTGCAATTTTTTTAATATATTTATGGACAATTTGAAAATGGCCCAACATTTTTTTAAATACACGGAGAACATATTTTAAGCAAACATTGAACATTTTCCGAATGTACCATGAGCATTTTTTCTAACATGCTGACAATTTTTTAGTGTTGGGAAGGTTTTTTCTATTTCATGAGTATTTTTTATATGTTATGATTTTTTTTTTAAAATAGATATCATGAATTGTTTTTAAAATGTGTGAACAATTTTTTAAATGCCATGGACATTTTTTTTTTGAAATGTACGTAATATTTTTTCGGAAACCACGAGAACACAACTTTAACACTTCCCTCAATGCCCGCTTTAAGTTGTTGTCATCGAACAGGTTCTTCGTGCTATCACTACTAGGGAAAACCGTAGTAGTAGCGCGGGGTTATGTGCTATCAGTAGTGCGGTGGCCCTCGCTACTGCTACGGTGCTACAACTAACTTTTAGCAGTAGCGGGGGTTCCATCCCGCGCTACTGCTACCCTCCATATCAGTAGCGCGGGTACCACCAGCGCTACTGGTAATTAGCTGCAGCGCACCTGACAGACCAGCACCCCCGCTACTGCTACTCCACCACCCCGCGCTACTGCTAAAATTTTCTGTTTTTTTCCTGCATATTTACGCTGTATTTGTATAGGTTTTATACAGTAGCAACATACACATACACTGAAACTATATGAGACAAGAATGTCTCATCATCATCATCATCATCGAAGTGGTACAACATAGTCTCATCATATCATCATCATCATCATCCAACACAAATGATGTCTCATCATCATCTCGAATACATGCAAGTACATGGTCATCACAAACACATGTTGCATCATCTACCTAAACAATGATATACAAGAGAAGAGCGATCACTACGAGCAAGAGCGGGATTATGTAGTAGTTCTTGAGGCGCCGGTTCTGATTCCTCTCTTGCGCTAGCGTGAACCTCAAGTAACTAGCTTCCGCTTCGCTACGGCTATCAAACCCTCTCTGGCTGCCGCCCAGGAAGCGGTACACTTGGGCCTGACACTCTTGCCACTCGTCGTACACTCCTGCAACCTTTCCTATGTACACGGCATAGCACTTCTTCGCCATCGATGATCTATGTACCTGTTAGAGATGCATTCAACGATATATAATATGCAACATAATATACTTGAGCAACATGAAGAGAAAGAGTAAGCAAATAGAAGCAACATATAGTAAACATATTTAACGAAGTTCATCGCATATACCCAAACAAACTAATTAACTAGCGCTATGCAAGTTCAGCAGGACCGTTTACATCACAAAGTTTCAAAGTTGCATCGAATACATAAAGTACAAATTCAACGAACACGCCATCATCGTGATCGTCAATCACAGGAACTTCCATTCGTCAAGACCCGGAAGGATGCACCCTAGCTTCATGAAAGGCGTCATGTCCATGCGCCGTAGGTCTATGCGAGTTCGGACATCAGCCCGCGATATAGGGCCGTCGTGGAACATCCCCTTCTCTTCGACGACGTCTTTCACGATGATCGTCGCAATGTCCTGCTAGATGTGATAGAAGTCATTCCTCAGTTTATGATCCGGTTCAGCTCCTAAGGCGTCGGCCCATTTGCAGATATGGGCATCGGATAAAGATGTGATGCCAAGTTGTTGATGATCTCTTCTGAATTTCATCATGTGATGGATGACGTAGAATCCATCGTTCCTACTTGCTGCCGGTTGCTGGATGCAGCAGAACTCGGTTTTATGGACGAAAGCCGGCGCGTTCTTCCTTTGTTTCTTGATTTGAATGTGTCCACCCCTCATGCTGAAGCCAAGGAAAGCACGATCCAGAACACTCTTAATGTGTGTGTAGTCTTTCTTCACCGTGTTTTTGGACGAGTCCAAATACAGAGCGTAGGAGACTCACGGGTAAAGAATGATAAGGACGGCGCGCCCCTCGCTGCACAAAATAAATACACCTCAAATTAGCCTCCCTACGTGTGAAGGAATGATTGAAATGTACGAAAGGATGTGTTATAGCGGCTATCCGGGAATGACTTACATGGGATGATAAGGCAGCATAATCCTTTCCTTGTCCTTATTCATTAGCATGAAGTCTTCGATGTACGTAGTCGCAGCTTGACGTTCCACATCGTTGATTCCCAGGAAGCCCTCATGCATGTAGTAGGGGTCCGCTACGGCTATTAGCGAGATTTGCTCTTTCCGGATGATGTAGCTCATATGTAGCGCAAAAAGGCGGACGAGCGTAAAATCGAGCCTCCTCTGGAGATACATCTCGAAGATGTGATCAAACCGCAGGAAGAACATATCCGCGGGGCATGTAGCGACGTAGCCCTTACCCATTGGCACATGAACCGCGTATAACGGGTATCCTGGATCCTCCGAGACGAGAAGGCTCTTCTCTGTCGACAACACATGGTCATGCAGTCTCCTGAGATCCCCATCTATGGCCTTGAGAGCATCCGGCGGTAGCATCGGGTTGCCCGCGACATGGAGTAACGTCGAATCTCTTATCGATACACTGTCCGCAACCCTGGTCACCGGAGGCGGCTGGCTGCTAGAAGCAGCTTTGGCAGCAGGCAAGCCTTTCTTCGACGGTCTCTTCCTGTGCTTCTTCTTGGGTTGAGCTAGTGAGCCTTCCAGACCCTTCCCGAGCCCCGCCACCAGTGTTGTCGGGCTAAGCACTGCACGACCCTCGGGTAGTTGACCCTGGGTTGAGGCGGCATCTGGAGGCGTGTCCTGCGAGGATTGCATGAACAGAGACTTCTTGCACTCAACCCGAGGACGTTCCGGCTCTTGTGCATCATGCATCTCATTTTCACGCTCATAACCTGAGTCATATGGTGGCTGACTGATACGTCCCAAACGTATCTACTTTTCCAAACACTTTTGCTCTAGTTTGGACTCTAATTTGCATGATTTGAATGGAACTAACTTGGACTGACGCTGTTTTCATCAGAATTGCCATGGTGTTGTTTTTGTGCAGAAATAAAAGTTCTCGGATGGACCTGAAAATTTACGGAGAATTATTTCAGAATATATAAAAAAAAGGCGCAAAGATCCACCAGAGGGGGGGCCACCAGGCTCCACAAGCCTAGGGGGCGCGCCCACCCCCCAGGGCTAAGGGTGTCAATGGGTAGGATATGGGGCGGGTAGAGCAATACCATACCCATACCCGTGTAGTCAATGGGTACAAAATTCTACCCATACCCATACCCATGGGTATGAAACTTTACCCGTACCCATACCCGACGGGTACCCATACCCATTGGGTACCCAACAGGTAGATCAAATAGTACACAAGTTATTCACAAATTTATATTCATCCATAGCACATTTGACAAAAAAACATTTATCTCAACTCAATAACAAATAGACAAGTACAAGACAATCTCAATTCAAATTGACAATTGGTGACAACTTCAACATAGGTTCACAAACTCACCAAATAACATCCGACAAGTAACATGTCAGTATAAACGGGTAGGGTATGGGTATATCCATGGGTACAAGGCTATACCCGTGTCCTAGCCATGACTTAATGGGTAGGGTACGGGTACTACCCATGGGTATAAAATTGTGCCCATACCCTACCCATGCGGTTACGGTATCCGCGGGTACCCATACCCATTGGTAAAATTGCCATCCTTACCCAGGGCGCGCCTGTCAGGCTTGTGGGCCCCTGGCAGCTCCGTTTGCCCTAACTCCAACGCTATAAGTACCTATTCGTGGAGAAAAAAACCAGAGAAAAAGAATCATCGCATTTTACGATACAAAGCCGCTGCCACCTCCTGTTCTTCATCGGGAGGGCTGATCTGAAGTCCGTTCGGGGGCCCGGAGAGGGGGATTCGACGCCGTCTTCATCATCAACCATCCTCCGTCACCAATTTCATGATGCTCACTGCCGTGTGTGAGTAATTTCTTCGTAGGCTTGCTGGACGATGATGGGTTGGATGAGATTTACCATGTAATAGAGTCAATTTGTTAGGGCTTTGATCCCTAGTATCCACTATGTTCTGAGATTGATGTTGCTATGACTTTGCTATGCTTAATGCTTGTCACTAGGGCCCGAGTGCCATGATTTCAGATCTGAACCTTTATGTTTTCATGAATATATTTGAGTTCTTGATCCTATCTTGCAAGTTATATGCACCTGTTACGTGTCATGATCCACATACCCCATGGTGACAATAATTGGGATTCTTTCCGGTGATTGCCGTAGTTTGAGGAGTTCATGTATTCACTATGTGCTAATGCTTTGTTCCGGTTCTCTATTAAAAGGAGGGCTTAATATCCCTTAGTGATGGTGTCCTAGACTAGGGTGTACTAACCTGGTCGGCTCATAATCTTCGGGCCGGACAAGTGGGCTCTCATTCTTGTCGAGATGGACTCCGGAAGATACACGCAGGAGAAGAAGTCAAGACCGCATCTACCGAAGACTTGGCGCATACTCCAAGACTCCTCCTGCCGCCACCACGCCTAGATACCGACCTTGTAATCCTAGATACCCTATCCGGCGTGTATATAAGCCGAAGGGTTTAGCCCTTAGAGGGGACCTCAACACAATCTCATTCACCTAGCCTTAGGACTAGATCATACGATCTCGAGGTAGATCAACTCTGTATTTGATACTTCTCCATCAATATAAACAAGAGCAGGACATAGGGTTTACCTCCATCAAGAGGGCCCGAACGTGAGTAAACATCGTCTCCATGTTCCTGTTACCATCTGTCCGAGATCTACAGCTCGGGACCCCCTACCCCGAGGTCAGCCGGTTTTCACACCGACACTGGTGCTTTCATTGAGAGTTCCGCTGTGTGATCACAAAGGATCGATGGCTCATATGCAGATCAACTGCAACAATGGCTGTGGGGATGCTTACGTGCCCGGCCAGCTTTTTGTGTTCGGCAGCATGATCTTCTGCGTCGACTCGACAGGCCATCTGGCCACCGTCGAGAACTACGCTCCCGATCAGATCGTCACCTTCGGAGGTCTGGAGTACACCGCGGACTCCCGTGGCGAGGATGTCTTATGCGGCTGGACCCCCGGCCGGGTTTCGGATCTGGCAATCACCAGAGGTTCGACCTCAGAACAGATCTCCTCCAAAGACCACGAATCACGCCCCCCAACACCGCTGGGGGCTGTGGAGGAACTTCCCTCCCCCTTCTCGGACAACCTTGTCACAGTGCCTGATCCCGACATAGATCAAAGTTTGGCCTGGGACACCAAATCGGGCTCAGAACCGATCCCGGCGGCGGATCTTGAACCCGCCACGTTTCCTCGTACGGCAGAAAATGCATCAGGCGTGCCATTGCGAGTCGATCCGGCTTATGGCCAAACCATGAACCCGGAGGAGCTATCTCACCTAAATGAGATGCTTGACCGGATCCAAAGTTTGTCAATTTCGAACTCCTCAGTTTATGACAAGATTGGACTTAAAGCCGACGATCGGGAAATTTACATCCCACCCACCACCCATCTAGTCACCACTGTCGACAATTTAACCGATGTGCTAGACTACGATGAGGCAACCGACATGGAGGAAGATGTCGGCAGCCCTACGGACGACACCTTGCCGCCTACTAACACCGGCAGGTGGAAAGCAACATCTACGTATGATGTGTACATGGTCAACACTCCAAATTACCCTCCAAAGCGTAGGCGAAGACGCAGAAGGGGTACTAATGGGGAGCCCAGCAGGAACAACCTTACCGCCGACACGGCGGCCAACGACGCAGAAGACCAAGGGGAGAACCTTCAAGTCTCCCTGGAATGCCCCGTCAACCCTGAAGGCATCCCCAGGGACTCGGATCCTGACGACCTCTTTGAAGGGGCCGATGACAATTACATGCCGGAATCCGAGGAGGACGTAAGCCTCGGCACCGAGGACTTCATAGTCCCTGAAGACCCTGTTGAGCAGGAACGCTTTCGGCGGCGCCTAGTAGCCACTGCCCGAAGCATGAAGCGCAAGCATCAGCAACTGCAGGCTAACGAGGACGCGCTCAACGACAAGTGGGTTGAAATACTTTCGGCCGAGCAATACCTTGAAGAACGGCGTCGCAGTGTGCCTAAATCTTATCCACGCAGCCGTTTACTGCCTGAATTCGATGATGAACTAACCGCCAAGGCACCTGATCGCCCCCCTCGAGGACGTGACACGCCCGCGCGGGAGGATTTTTACACTAAACCAGCTCCACGCCGTTATGGCAAGGACCCTGTGGACTATCTTGACCCTCAGGACGTTAGACATCGGATAGAGGCAAACCGGGCGCCACCCCGGTCCATTTATGGATCAAGAGGACGCGCTCCAGCCGGGCACGACGGCTACGACGCCTGGTTGGACAGGAACGGCCGCGCCCGAGATCAAACTCATACAAGGTTCTCTCCCGAAGCCAGGTATGACACCGCTCGGTTCCGAGGACCAGCCCACCCGATCTGTTTTACAGATAGGGTAATGGAACACCAGTTCCCCGATGGGTTTAAACCCATCAACATAGAATCTTACGATGGCACCACGGACCCAGCTGCATGGATTGAAGGCTTTCTTCTCCATATACACATGGCCAATGGAGATGACCTCCACACCATCAAGTACTTGCCGCTCAAGCTAAAGGGGCCGGCAAGGCACTGGCTGAATAGCCTACCGCCCCACTCCACTGGAAGCTGGGAAGCTCTGAAAGACGCCTTCAGGGCAAATTTCCAAGGAACCTACGTCCGACCTCCGGACGCCGATGACCTCAGCCGTGTCACCCAGCAGCCCGACGAATCAGCTCAAAAATTCTGGAACCGGTTTCTTACTAAAAAGAACTAGATCATAGACTGCTCAGACGCCGAGGCCATCGCTGCATTCAAGAACAATACCCGAGATGAGTGGCTAGCCCGCCAGCTCGGCCAGGACAAACCGAGGACCATGGCAGCCCTAACCTCACTCATGACCCGCTTTTGCGCGGGAGAGGACAGTTTGTTGGCCCGCAGCACACACGACGGTGAGGCGGGGACCTCGGAGACTCGCGACGCCAATGGCAAGCCTAAGCGCAACAAAAATAAGCACATGCATAGAAACGGCGGAAGCGACAGAGAAGACGCAGCAGTCAATGTAGGCTTCACCGGACCTCGATCCGGACAGAAAAGAAAGCCCTTCAAAGGGAACAAGGATGGACCGAGCTAGCTTGACAAGATCCTGGATTGACCGTGCCAAATTCATGGCACTCAAGAAAAACCAGCAACCCACACTAACAGGAATTGCTGGGTCTTTAAGCAGGCCGGCAAGATAGCGACAGAGGGTCCGCATAAAACCCAAAATCACAGCGAAGACGAGGATGAACCTCGGCGGCCAAACAATGGAGGCCAGAAAAAGTTTCCTAATGAGGTAACGGAGGTAAACATGACTTACGTTACCCACATCCCCAAAAGGGAGAGGAAACGCGTACTTTGGGACATCTACGCGTTAGAGCCTGTGGCCCCGAAGTACAATCCGTGGTTGGCTTACCCGATCACATTTGACAAACATGACCATCTGACAAGCATCAGGCATGGCGGATCGGCCGCACTCGTCCTAGACCCGATCGTCGATGGCTTTCACCAGACGCGCGTCCTTATGGACAGAGGAAGCAGCCTCAACTTGATCTATGAGGACACAGTACGGAAGATGGGGATTGACTCATCTCAGATTAAGCCTAGAAGCACCACCTTCAAAGGTGTAATACCAGGGGTTGAGGCTCGCTGCACAGGAACCGTGTCCCTGGAGGTAGTATTCGGATCACCCGAGAACTTCAGGAGCAAAGAGTTAATCTTTGACATCGTACCTTTTCACAGGGGATACCATGCGCTCCTAGGACGCACCGCATTCGCCCGCTTTAATGCAGTCCCGCATTACACTTATCTTAAGCTCAAGATGCCGGGACCCAACGGCGTTATTACAGTAAATGGTAACACCGAACGCTCTCTCCGGACGGAAGAGCAGACTGCGGCATTCGCAGCCGAGGTACAGGTATCCGAGGAGGCCGCCCGTGGCGGTAAACGCACCCCCAGCTCTTCGAAGCGTATGCGGGCTGTGCCAGTTGACCTCGAACAAGCACCTCCCCACCAGAAGTAGGGGTACGGGCTCCTCGCGCGCCTCCCTTGGAAGGGGCACTACGTCCCCAGGGTGCACAACTTCGCACTGAAAATTCCCTGGGTCACCGAGGAGCCACTATAATGGAGACGTCGGCTCGGCTGGACCGTGCAGCGACGATGCCTCGGGCTCGCATATCGGCAGGGTTCTATCAAAGAGCTAGCCAATACTAGCATGCCCATGTGGCTTCAACCACACAACTAACAGCTGCAGACCTCTTCGAAGGGATCGACCAATGGACGCATCAAGCGCATGCTTGGCCGAAGCTGCACGTTACCAATACCAACCCCCGCTATCAACGAGGACGAGCTGGTCAACAGCACGGAGACGCAGACGTGTGGCAGGAAGCGGCCCGGGCTCATAGACCCGATGACATGATCCGCCCTGTTTTCTTTTAGTTTCTCCCTCATCATCTCTACACGCATTGTATCTTGCTTAGTTTCTTTCCTCAAATGTTTGGCATGTAAAGCTTGGATACTCGAAATAAAGAAATCGTACCCATAAAGGTTTTCAAACGCATTTTCTTACAAGCACTGCCCACATCTTTAAGATACAATTGCTAAAGGGTTTCGATTTTACACCCTGAAACAAAAGTCCGAAGTACTCGGCGTCTCGGATGTTGCACTATATGCATCAGTTTCGAACCTAGATTTTGGTCAATAGTTGGGTTACCCGGCTCCTATGTGTACCCCTTACGTTCCCAATAAATTCGGCTAAGGGTGTAATGGGAGAACCACTGCGATAGTGCCGCTAGTTTAACTGGCAGAGCGCCTCAATGGAGAAAGCCAAAAACTGACTATCTAGGTAGGCGAAAACTGGTCGGCCTTCCGAAGACCGCGTCAAGCGACGTGTCGTTAGAGATCACCCATGTTAAACGAAGGGTTTCTTCCTCGAATTGGCCGAAGTGCGCAAAGGCATAGACCTCGGCTGACCAAGCCGACCACTTTACTCATCGGGGGCTCGTCATCGGTCCCCACCGTCAAACTCCTATGGCTAAGTGAAAATTATAAAGCCACCATAGTCCGATTGCCTAGCCCCTACATGCACAGACCAACTTCGGGGACCGAGACGTTGGCTATGGGTCAGGAATGCCTAAAGGGGCACCTTTTGTATATTGTACAAAGGGGTCGAAGCCGACGACTGGCCACTTTCAGTTTAACATGGTCAAACAGGAGGAATATTAAAAACAAAACATAAACACATGAGAGGAACTTAAGCCGTATTCATTAAAAAACTTATAAATATTTATACATCACACGCACTTCGGCATTCCGAAGTGCTACCTAGAAATACAACTTGTCCTTCAGACTAAGGGTGTCAATGGGTAGGATATGGGGCGGGTAGAGCAATACCATACCCATACCCGTGTATTCAATGGGTACAAAATTCTACCCATACCCATACCCATGGGTATGAAACTTTACCCGTACCCATACCCGACGGGTACCCATACCCATTGGGTACCCAACAGGTAGATCAAATAGTACACAAGTTATTCACAAATTTATATTCATCCATAGCACATTTGACAAAAAAAACATTTATCTCAACTCAATAACAAATAGACAAGTACAAGACAATCTCAATTCAAATTGACAATTGGTGACAACTTCAACATAGGTTCACAAACTCACCAAATAACATCCGACAAGTAACATGTCAGTATAAATGGGTAGGGTATGGGTATATCCATGGGTACAAGGCTATACCCGTGCCCTAGCCATGACTTAATGGGTAGGGTACGGGTACTACCCATGGGTATAAAATTGTGCCCATACCCTACCCATGCGGTTACGGTATCCGCGGGTAACCATACCCATTGGTAAAATTGCCATCCTTACTTCGGACACATGGCCTCGGTAAGACGGGCGCCCTCCTCCACTTCGGCAAAAAACTGCTCCACGGTGCGTGCCTTCCCTTCGGGGGCCCCGCAGCTACAACCTGCGCTTCAACCTTCCGGAAGTGTGTTTTCACACAGGCATACGTCCGCCGCGCTCCTTCCATACATGCGGATCGCTTCCAGCGGTTGACTTGCGGGACAACATCTTGCAGTCGCACCAGGAGCCCAAAGAAGCTGGCTTGCAACACCTCCGTGGGCTACAGATTGACGCAGAGGTCTTGGAGCACCGACCTCGCCATCCAAAGAAGCTCTACTAGCTGCTTCATCCGATGATTAAGCAACTGCGACTGCGATGGCTCCTGGAACTGACTCCAGAATGCTTTCTCCGTCTCATGGCCCTCCAGTTGGCCGAAATGAAGGCCGGCGTCCGCCGCACTCTTCGGGAGATCGGCGAAGATCTCTGCGGATCGCCATAGCTGGGTGAGCTCGACGAACCCCTTGCTGCCAAATACTCATTGCAGTAAATATAGCATACCCGCGGCTATCCGCTCCACTTGCTGGAGCACGTGGAGATCGGCCCGGTCCCGGGTCTGGGGCTCAGCATGAGATAGGCGTAGCTTTCGCAGCTGCTCGCCCGTCTCTTTTTCCTTCTTCTCAAGGGAATCGCGTTCGAGATACACGCCCTTGAGAGTCTCCTCGACCTCCAGGACCCGCGCCTGGTCCTTCTCCCTAGCCACCTTTACGGTGGCTAGGTCTTTTTCTGCTTTGGCCGTAGCAGCCTTCTGCTGCTCGACCTCCTGCTGAGCAGTCAAGAGCTCGGCCTTGAGCCCCTCAAGCTCGGCCAACCCCGCTGTTACCAAGTCAGTTCGGCATCAGGTTTAAAACAAAACGCGATACAATCGTTTAAAATTAATATTAAAAAAACACGACGCATCGGTCGCTCACCTTGAGATTGCTCGACCTGCATGTTCATCAGGTCGAGGTCCTTTTCGGACCTCTCGAGCTTCCGGCTCATCTCCGCAATCTCCTCAGAGGCAGAGTCCGGAGCCGAGGTTGACACCTGCATAAACAATTTCTAATGAGCCCCATAATCAATTTAAGGACACTTCGGACACGTATCCTGTTTCATCAGTCCTGGGGGCTACTTTTTCCTCTGGACCTATGTTCTGACCCCAACACCAGTTTTTTAAAACTGGCCCTGGGCTCGGGGGCTACTCACTGGGCAGGCCGTCTAAATGATGGGTAACATATTCCTTCAGATAGTTACAAAGATCGATAAATCTAAGCAGAGAAGGCCCCTTTTTTCAAAGACAGAGGATTACCTCGAAGCTCGTGATGAGGCCCTTGAAGACCTCATGCATTCCGGCCTCTGCGGACCGGAATCCTTGCAGCGACGCATCGATTAACGCGCGGTGCTCTTCCTTGAGGGAGGAGCCCGTCAGGGCTGCCTCCATCTCTTCAGTCCACCCCATGCTAGCCCGCCCTGGAGCAGGAGGTGAGGGTGGAAAGACCTCGGGCCCCAGCACCTGGGTGCTGGGTACGTGGGTCTCCGGCTGCGGCGGTGGAGCCGGAGAAGACTCCGGCTGGGCCACTGATTGGTCCAGCCCCTCCTGAGCGACCTCGGGGACCCCGTCCCCTTGGCCTTGTGAGGCCAAGGTATCTATCTCGGCCATAATGACCGACTCTTCAGCCCCCGCCGCGTCAACCTGAGGGGCCGGAGTCGACGTTACCTCCCCCAGCCCTTCTTGAGCCGGGGCGGCATGGTCCGGCGTCCCGCTGGTGGGCGGTAGTCCACTGGAGGAGTCGCTAAGGCGAGCCCTTGGCGGGCTGTGGAAAAATATTCACGTGACGTTAATCCTACCGAAAAAACTTAATATAAAGATAAATATAGAGGACAGCGGCGAACCTTCGAGGCGCCGACTTCTTCCTCCCCAACGCGAGGGGGTCGTCTTCAGACTCGTCGGAGAGCACGTTCTTCTCCGACGGCTGGGGCTTGTCGTCCTCCCCGGCCGAGGTTTCTTTCAACCTCTTTTGGCCTGTAGGCCGGGCCCCGGCCTCGGCGTTATCCGACGCCGCCCTCTTCCCCTTTGGGGGAGGGTTCTCTTCCTCCTCGTCCCCCCTCCCATCACTCTCATGGGTGGTGGAGGCGTGGGTCTCCTCGGATCGGGTGACCGAGGTCTCCCGCTTCCGAAGACCCACCCGACCCTTCTGGGGCTTCGATGCCCTGGGGATCACCACGTGCGGCTCCTCGGTGAGGAGCGTAGTAACCAGAGGGGACCTCTCCCCCTATGGAAGTGGCGCCAGGCACATCATTTGCTGCACCTTGGTCACCCAGTTTTGCAAATACGAAATGGATCGATTCATCGAAATCCGTATCACTTAACAGGAAAGGAATATGAATGTATATATTGAACACTTACCGGGGTGGCGGTGTAGCCGACCTCGAAGTCGAGGTCCTTCCCCTCCTCAGGAATCTTGTCCTTGGCCAGCTTGAAGAGCCGCGTCCACATCCCGGCCAGGGAGGAGCGGAAGAAGCTGAGGACGGGTCCGGCATCCCTAGATTTGTGCTCCCACATTGGGGTGGCCCGGATTTGGAGCGGGAGGATGCGGCGATGGAGCATGACGTTGACAACGTCGGGCAGTTGGAGTTTCTTCTTGAGGGACCACCACTGAATCCTCTTGATCAGTGTCTCCACCTCCTCTGGGTTTCCCCAGAGGACGCCCTTCTCCTTCCAGGACTTGAGCTTCCTTTGAGGCCCAGCCGAAAAGGGCGGGACCTCGGTCTGGCTAGCGGCGAGCGGTTCAGTGATGTAGAACCACTCCCGCTGCCACTCCTTGACCATCTCGATGAAGGTGCCGTCGAACTAGGCGGCCCCCTGGTTCTTGCTGACCATGGCACCTCCACACTCCACCAAATCGGAGCCGCTGGACTTCGGCTTAACACCAAAGGTCTTCAGCCATAGGCCGAAGTGCGGCTCGATGCGGAGGAAGGCCTCGCACACCGTGATGAAAGAGGCGAGGTGGAGGATGGAGTTTGGGGCCATGTGGTGGAAATCAAGCCTGTAGTAGAACAAGACCTCGCGCACGAATGGGTGCAGCGGGAACCCTAAGCCTCTGATGAGGTGAGGGATGAAGACTACCCGCTCCCCTGGGTTGGGAGCGGGCACCTGCTGGCCGGCGTTGGGGGCACGGGCGGCGACGTTGGCGGGGATATACCCCACACTCCGCAGCTCTTGGAGCGTGCGCTCCGTCACGATGGAACCTCCCCAGTGCCCTTTGAGGGTATCGGCCATGGCTAAGCGGGGGAGCACGGAGGTGTAGAGGTGGGAGGAGGCAAGATTAGATCTGGGCGCTGGGGCTCGAGGAAGCAGAAGACAGGGGAAATGGGAGCTTGGCTACAGGCTCTGTTTACTTTTTACTCTTATAGGCTGCTGAAAGGCCAAGAGTCCCCCTTGCTGCGCCGATAAAAATGCCACTCTCCCTCCAAAATGCCGTTATACTCATGGGGGGAAACAAAATCTTGATGATATCCCAGAAAATAGGGGCACGATCCCCACCTTGACGGGACGTGCCAGTAAAAAGGTAGCCTCGAACCACATTTTGAGATGGGCAGTAACTGCCTGACCCATCGTGGGTAGCACTGCTTCGATAAAGTTGTCAGGCCATGGGGGACTGTTCACACCTAGGTGGCTAGCCTTCAAGGCTATATAAACTCATGACCCCGGATGGGAAGAAAACCCGGCTGAACCTCGTCTACAAGATCCCCCTCCTTAGAAGGGCGGCTAAGAGATCCGAAGTTACCACCGTTGAAGAGATCGTCCTCGGCGTAGAAGACCAGTTCGGGGGCTACTGATGGTGTCCTAGACTAGGGGGTACTAACCTGGTCGGCTCATAATCTTCGGGCCAGACAAGTGGGCTCTCATTCTTGTCGAGATGGAATCTGGAAGATACACGCAGGAGAAGAAGTCAAGACCGCATCTATCGAATACTTGGCGCATACTCCAAGACTCCTCCTGCCGCCTCCACTCCTAGATACCGACCTTTTAATCCTAGATACCCTATCCTGTGTGTATATAAGCCGAAGGGTTTAGCCCTTAGAGGGGACCTCAACACAATCTCATTCACCTAGCCTTAGGACTAGATCATACGATCTCGAGGTAGATCAACTCTGTATTTGATACTTCTCCATCAATATAAACAAGAGCAGGACGTAGGGTTTTACCTCCATCAAGAGGGCCCAAACCTGGGTAAACATCGTCTCCCTGTTCCTGTTACCATCTATCCGAGATCCACAGCTCGGGACCCCCTACCCCGAGGTCAGTCGGTTTTCACACCGACACTTAGTTTGCTTAAGGACCCCGCTGCCACGGGAGGGTAGGACAAAAGATGTCATGCAAGTTCTTACTATAAGCACGTATGACTATATACAGAATACATGCCTACATTACTTTGATGAATTGGAGCTATTGTGTATCGCCCTATGTTGTGACTGTTACATGATGAATGTCATCCACCATAATTATCCATCACTGATCCAATGCCTACGCTTCTCGCATATTGATCTTTGCTAAGTTACTTTCGTTGCTGCTGCTGCTGTTACAATTACTACAAAACTGCTTCTGTTACTGTCGCTACTGTTACTACTGCTATTGAAACTATCATACTACTGTGCTACTAAACACTTTGCTGCAGATATTTAGTTCTCTAGGTGTGGTTGAATTGACAACTCAGCTGCTAATACTCGCAAATATTCTTTGGCTCCCCTTGTGTCGAATCAATAAATCTGGGTGAAATACTACCCGTGAAAACTGTTGCGATCCCCTATACTTGTGGGTTATCAAGACCTTTTTCTGGCGCCGTTGCCGAGGAGCATAGCTCTATTTGTTGAGTCACTTGGGATTTATATCTGTTGATCACTATGAAGAATCTGAAAGACGCTAAGACTAAGATCGTCCCCTCTATGACTAGAGGAGGTAAGGAACTGCCATCACACTCTGCACTTGATTCACCTTCTCTTTTGAGTAGGCTTGCGACACCACCACCTGCTATTCATTTTAATATGTCGCAAGTTATTGATGATACTACTTCTTCTATGAATGATACTTATGATGATTCTAGTACTATGCTTGATAATACTGTGCCACTTGGTGAATTTCTTGATGAACAAATTGCTAAAGCTAAAGAAACTGAAAATGTTGAAACTCTTGAAAATTATGATTTACCTATTCTGCCTAGCTCTCCTACTAGAGTTGAAATACCTAAGACATCTGATGGACATATTTTTGATAGAGAGACAGCTAGGGTAATTCTTGCTTGTAATGATAGAGACGAGGTTAGAAAATTGCTTGCTGAATTGAAAGAAAAATCTATGAGGGAGAGAATGAAATATGATCCTAAGTTTGCTACTTCTCCCATATTTGTTATTGATAAGGATTATGAATTCTCTGTCAATCCTGAGTTAATTACTTTGGTTGAATCTGATTCTTTTCATGGTTATGAAACTGAAACTGTTGTGGCACACCTTACTAAGTTGAATGATATTGCCACTCTATTTGCTCATGTGGAAAAAATTCGCTATTACTATATTCTTAAGTTGTTTCCTTTCTCATTAAAGGGTGATGCTAAGAAATGGTTTAATACTCTTGCTCCTGGTTGTGTCCGTAGTCCCCAGGATATGATATATTACTTCTCTGAAAAATATTTTCCTGCTCATAAGAAATAAGCTGCCTTACACGAAATATTTAACTTTGTGCAAATTGAAGAAGAGAATCTCCCTCAAGCTTGGGGGAGGCTTCTCCAACTACTTAATGCTTTGCCTGATCATCCTCTTAAGAAGAATGAAATACTTGATATCTTTTATAATGGACTAACCGATGCTTCTAGGGACTACCTAGATAGTTGTGCTGGTTGTGTTTTCAGGGAACGAACTGTTGGACAGGCTGAAGTACTATTGAATAATATATTGAGAAATGCCGATGATTGGACACTTCCTGAACCACCACCTAAGCCAACTCCGAAGAAGAGAGGTATTCTATTCCTCAGTCCAGAAGATATGCAAGAAGCTAAGAAATCTATGAAGGAAAAAGGTATTAAAGCTGAAGATGTTAAGAATTTACCACCTATTGAAGAAATACATGGGCTCGACATCCCGACACAGGTAGTAGAGGTAAATTCTCTCACTAAATTCGATGAAAGTGATATTCCGTATAATAAATCTGCTAGTCAATGCCTGTATGAATTTGATAATTACATCATTAAGCAGGAACACTTTAATATGTATGTTAGCAATCAACTAAAGCGGAATGCCATCATGATTGAACACTTGAGTGATTTGATGTTTAGAACTATTAATGATGTTAAATGCTTGAGTAAACATGATTCTATGGTTCAGACTCAGTTAGAACAAATTGCTAAGTCACAAAATGATTTGCTTGATGAAATGAATAATAAAAAGAATGACCATGCTGTTAGAGTTGTTACTAGAGGAGGTAGCATGACTCAGGATCCTCTATATCTTGAAGGTCATCCTAAAAGAATTGAACAAGATTCTCAGAGAAATAATATTGATGCACCTAGTCCATCTAAGAAGAAAAAGAAAAGGAAAAATGTTAAAACTTTGCCTGCTTCTAGTGAACCTGAGATAGAAAAACCTCCTGAGAATCATAATGATGCTTCTATTTCTAATGCCGAGACACAATCTGGTAATGAGCATACACCTAGTGATAATGATAATGATAATGATGATGTTCATGTTGATACTCAACCAGATAATGATGTAGAAATAGAACCTGCTATTGATCTTGATAACCCACATCCTAAGAACAAGAGATATGATAAAAGATACTTTGTTGCTAGAAAACATGGAAAGGAGAGAGAACCATGGGTTCAAAAACCTATGCCTTTCCCTACTAAACCATCTAAAAACAAGGATGATTAAGATTTTGAGCGCTTTGTTGAAATGCTTAGACTTGTCTTTTTGCGTACTCGCTTGATTGATATGTTGAAAATGTCTCCCTATGCTAAATACATGAAAGATATTGTCACTAATAAAAGAAAGATACCTGAAGCTGAAATTTCCACCATGCTTGCAAATTATTCTTTTAAAGGCAGAGTTCCTAAAAAATTAGGAGACCCATGAATACCTACTATACCATGCTCCATTAAAAGAAGTTATGTCAAAACTGCTTTATGTGATTTAGGAGCCGGTGTTAGTGTTATGCCCTTCTCTTTATATAGAAGACTTGATTTGAATAAGCTTACACCTACTGAAATATCTTTGCAAATGGCTGATAAATCTACTGCTATACCTATTGGAATTTGCGAGGATGTTCCCGTTGTAGTTGCAAATGTTACTATCTTAACAGACTATGTTATACTTGATATGCCCGAGGATGACAACATGTCGATTATCCTGGGTAGACCCTTTTTGAATACTGCAGGGGCTGTTATTGATTGCAACAAAAGCAAGGTTACTTTTCATGTCAATGGTAATGAGCATACGGTTTATTTCCCGAAGAAACAAACTTCAGTGAATGGTATCAATTGTATTGAAAAGGTTTCGACAATCACTATTGGGGGATTCAAATTTCCTCTTCCTACTGTCCAAAGGAAATATGAAATTCTTATTGTTGGGGAGATGCATATCCCCATTGAGGTAACTTAGTGTTATACAAAAATTCTTCGGTTTCATGTAACCCGAAAATAGTTTGTTGATAAGACTTGATCAACCTTATTTATGGATTCTTTTTGAGGGGCATGTGGTCGATGAATTTAGTAAGCACAACCTTGTGTACCCACCTTTTACCCTCTGTTATTTTTAGTAGAAAATAAAATGCCATGATTATCCTGTTTTCTGAATTTTCCGTGCAATAAAAAAATGGCCCAAAAATAAAAGTTCTCAGAATTCCTTGAAAATTTAGTATGATTTTTTCCAGAATATTTAAGAATTTTTGGCAATAAACACACCCCAGGGGGGGGGGGTGCACATGTGAGCCACAAGCCCACAGGGCACGCCCACCCCCTAGGCGCGCCCAGCAGGCTTGTGGGTCCCACAGGGACCCACTCACTTATGCCAGCCACCCATCTCCTTCTTCTTCCTCCAGAAAAAAAATCAAACTTGGTCCCAAGCCCGTGTTCTTGCTCATTTTGCTGTGATTTTCGATCACCTTGCTCGGAACTCCATTTCTAAAACTGTTTTGAGGAATTACTCCTTGGTATGTGACTCCTCCAATGCTCCAATTAGTTTTTGTTCTAGTGCTTTATACTTTGCAAATTTTTGCTGCTGTGGTGACCATGTTTATGAGCTTGCATGTTGAATTTGTATGGTCCAAAGTAGTTTTGATGCATGATATAGCTTCTAGATACATGTGGGAGTAGTTGGTATCAATTTTGTTGAGTTTCGTTCACTTTTATTTTGAGTCACTAAATTTTTTTAAAAAAAATCAGAGAAGAAGAAAATGTTTAGGAAGATGTTCCATGGTGGTTCCTCGAGCAAGAGTGCTCCTAGGCCCGCAATAAGCGAGCCGGATACCGAACCGCCGCGAGAGGCCGCGGTGCTATCGTGCGAGTGGCCGTCGGATGCCTTCATGATTCGAGCCGGCATCAAAGAAGAGTTTGATATGTACGTGCGCAACGCCGAGCTCACGGAGTTCCTGGCAGACTGGTGCCCGCAATACTATGACCTCACTGACTCCTTTGTGCGAATATTCAAGTATGTATATCAGTGCACTTCACATGATGTTATTTTCAACCTATATGAAAATCCTTTTCGCATGTCTGTTGAAGAATTTAGTGGAGTATGCAAAATTCCATTCTGGGGGACTTACACTGAACCCCGTAAATCTGATTGCAATGAATTTCTCATGAACATTACTAGGGGTGAAACTAGAGGCATCACACAAGCTACTATGGGGAGCATTCATTTTCCTGCCAGATATTATTTTGCTCTGTTCATTGGTAGATGCATTAATGGTAAACATGATCATAGTCATCTTTGCGCCCCTGACCTGAGCATTCTTAAGAGTGCGGTGCTGGGAGATAGACAATTTAACATGGGGGCTATTGTTGCATGTCGTTTACATAATAATGCCTTAGTTGGTGATTTCTTTGGTGGAATTTATGCCACTCCCCTAGCTACCTATCTTGGTGTGCCCATTAAACAAAATGATACCCTTTTGCCACCTAGTTTTCTGGATTATGATGCTATGGAACGCCATCAGTTCCTTGAGAGAGGTTACCCCCCGTTCAGATACAGGCTAATCTTTAACAGGCGTCGTGTTTTCCATATTGTTTTGCCTGCTCCTGCCTTCTTTGATTTCCAGGGAAAACATAGACATTTCATACTTGAGGAGGAGGCTGAGGAGTACGAGAGGGCGGCAGAGACCGAGCGCCTTAACGAGGCAGCTCGCCAAGCTATGGCAACTGCATTTCAGTATAACCCGAACTACCATCACGGGAATTATCCAGGCCAGGACTGGCCGTAGACCAACTTAGGCCAAAAGCCTAAGCTTGGGGGAGTACGTATTTCTCACCGACATTACATTCATGTTCACACACTCATTCCAGTTGTCGGTGTTCATCCTTTTTCATTGGATATCCATGTTAGTTTTATTTTCTCTTTCGAAAATCCAAAAAAATTAGTTGTAGTTTCTTTCATGTCTAGTTAATTCATAGTAGTAAAAGAAAACCCAAAAAGATTTCTCGTTTCTTCTTTTACTTGTTGGGAGCTTTCCCATGTAAATAGTTTTTCTCATTTTTTCGTTCGTTAATTTGCTTCCTTCAGAAAAACCAAAAACTCCAAAAATATTTCAGTGTGTTTCACAGAATTTCCTTTCTTTCCATTGAGTCGTCACAAGGAGAAGACCACGATGAAAATGTTGAGTGGCTCCGATATGCTTTATTGTTGATCTAACAAAGAGCCATTGTTACCTTGTCTTCTCCTTTGAATAAATGTTTGCAGATTCCAGCTTAGTCCACAACACACTTGCACCATTCTTATTATTATCACATCATTCGGTCGTGCAAGTGAAAGGCAATAATGAAGATATTTGATGAAGTGATTGCGGTGAAGAAAAGCTGGTATGAACTCTTCTTGTTTTTGTCTTTGTAAATATGTTTAGCTCAGTATTCATGATTCAACATTATTATGAGTAAACATATTTGTGATGAAAATTAGAGATTATAGTTGCTCATGCCATGCTTAAATAGCTAGGAGTGGATAATGATTTATCTTGAGTGTCAACATGCATTAAAATGGTTGTGATGTAGTATGTTAGCATGGTATCCTCCTCTGAGTAATTCGAGTGGCTTGACTTGGCACATGTTCATACATGTAGTTGAATGAAAACCAACATAGCCTCCATGATATTTATGTTCAGGGTGTCGATATCCTACTCATGCTCGTGTTCAATGTTAATTATTCGCAATGCATGTCTATGACCATTTTCGCTCTCTAGCTGGTCGCTTCTCAATCTATTTGCTAGCCTTCGCCTGTACTAAGCGGGAATACAGCTTGTGCATCCAAATCCTTAAACCAAAGTTATTCCAGATGAGTCCACTATGTATACCTATATGCGGTATTACTCTGCCATTCCAAGTAAATTTGCAAGTGCCACCTCTAAATATTCAAATGAACATCTATTTTGTGTGCCCGTACCGCTCATGGAGCGACAGGGGGCGGTCAGTATCTTCCATGCTAAGTGGGTTACTCTCAGATGAGTGTTTATTCACTTGTCATTGCACGAGAGAGGATGGTAATCGGGATGCCCAGTCCTATGCTCAAATCGAAATCATATAATGCAAACAAACTCCCCCGAAAAGTTGTTGGTATGGAGGGCACCCGTGAATTCGGCTAGCCATGGCTTGTGTTGGTATGGTGGAGGGGGAGTAAACTTTTTCTTTCCGCTTGGGAACCGCCTATAATGCGTTTAGCATGGAAGATATTGAAAACTCTCGGTCGTGACGTTGGCAGGAAAAGCATACATCTCAAAATTATTTTCATCTCTAATTTAAGCTTGAGCTCTGGCACCGCTGCAAATCCATGCTTCCCTCTGCGAAGGGCCTATCTATTTACTTTTATTTTATTTTATTTTTATTGTTGAGTCATCACCCTCTCATTTAAGCACCAGTTGGAGAGCACTATTGTCCTTTTTATGCATTCAGTACAGTTGATGTTGGGTGTCACCATTACTGGATATCCTCTACCCTGAATTACAATGTTTAGTTGTTGCTTGAATCTCAGAGGTGCTCTGCATTTATGTTTTACGGTCTAAGAAAGGGCTAGCGAGATATCATGTTATCATATTATATCATGATTATTTTGACAAAGTGCTGGCATACGAGATATCTTATTATTCTCACTAGTTGGTTATGTTATTGCCATGAGTAAATGTGAGACCTAAGTGTTATCATTCATATGGTTAGTTCATAATCTTTGCTGAAAACTTGGATGCTAGTTAAGTATATATACGGACAACAAGAACAAATGAGTTTGTAAAAGTTTTTCTTTGTCACTTTCAGTTTGTCAACTGAATTGCTTGAGGACAAGCAATGCGTTAAGCTTGGGGGAGTTGATACGTCCCAAACGTATCTACTTTTCCAAACACTTTTGCTCTAGTTTGGACTCTAATTTGCATGATTTGAATGGAACTAACTCGGACTGACACTATTTTCAGTAGAATTGCCATGGTGTTGTTTTCGTGCAGAAATAAAAGTTCTCGGATGGACCTAAAAATTTATGGAGAATTATTTCAGAATATATAAAAAATACTGGTGCAAAGATCCACCAGAGGGGGGGCCACCAGGTGCCACAAGCCTGGGGGCGCGCCCACCCCCCCAGGGCGCGCCTGGCAGGCTTGTGGGCCCCTGGCAGCTCCGTTTGCCCTAACTCCAACGTTATAAGTACCTATTCGTGGAGAAAAAACCCAGAGAAAAAGAATCATCATGTTTTACGATACGGAGCCGCCGCCACCTCCTGTTCTTCATCGGGAGGGCTGATCTAGAGTCCGTTCGGGGCTCCGGAGACGGGGATTCGACACCGTCGTCATCATCAACCATCCTCCATCACCAACTTCATGATGCCCATCACCGTGTGGGAGTAATTTTTTCGTAGGCTTGCTGGACGGTGATGGGTTGGATGAGATTTACCATGTAATTGAGTCAATTTGTTAGGGCTTTGATCCCTAGTATCCACTATGTTCTGAGATTGATGTTGCTATGACTTTGCCATGCTTAATGCTTGTCACTAGGGCCCGAGTGCCATGATTTCAGATCTGAACCTTTATGTTTTCATGAATATATTTGAGTTCTTGATCCTATCTTGCAAGTTATATGCACCTGTTACGTGTCATGATCCGCATACCCCAAGGTGACAATAATTGGCATTCTTTCCGGTGATTGCCGTAGTTTGAGGAGTTCATGTATTCACTATGTGCTAATGCTTTGTTTCGGTTCTCTATTAAAAGGAGGCCTTAATATCCCTTAGCTTCCTTAAGGACCCCACTGCTATGGGAGCATAGGACAAAAGATGTAATGCAAGTTCTTACTATAAGCACATATGACTATATACAGAATACATGCCTACATTACATTGATGAATTGGAGCTATTGTGCATCGCCCTAGGTTGTGACTGTTACATGATGAATGTGATCCAACATAATTATCCATCACTGATCCAATGCCTACGCTTTTCGCATATTGATCTTTGCTAAGTTACTTTCGTTGTTGCTGCTGTTACAATTACTACAAAACTGCTTCTGTTACTGTCGCTACTGTTACTACTGCTATTGAAACTATCATACTACTGTGCTACTAAACACTTTGATGCAGATATTTAGTTCTCCAGGTGTGGTTGAATTGACAACTCAGCTACTAATACTCGCAAATATTCTTTGGCTCCCCTTGTGTCGAATCAATAAATCTGGGTGAAATACTACCCGCGAAAACTGTTGCGATCCCCTATACTTGTGGGTTATCACTGACTCATCATTTGTGCGTCGTCATAGCCAGTATTAATGTACCGGAGAGGGTCATCCTCATCCATGTCATCATCCATATGTTCTTCCATGGGGGCGACGGTTGGACCCCCTTGCTCGCATCGTCCGCTCTCACCCAACACGACAGACGGTGGTGGTAATTGCGTGTGTGGGGTGGTGGTCATACCTTGAATCGGTATTGTTGTCATTGGTGTGCTCCCGGCCGCCTCCACACGAAAAAGATTCTTCGGCCATAGCAACGGCCAATTCTTGTATTGGCCCAGCTGCGCCAGGCTCTCGTCGTCCTCTCCCCCGGTTCGTAGCGGGGGAGCCAAACCCTCGTAGGCAGCTTTCACACTCGCCACGGAAACCCTGAATGCGTTATCGGGCATCCGCTGGCCATGGAACAAGCACTCCTCGGGCTTCGTTATCGTACCCTTTCCCACATCCCCCAACTGGCCGTTGATATGGTAGAGTAGGGTGCACAGATTTTTGTCAGCCTGCGAAGACATGTGTGCAGTGTGTCAGACATCCAAAAGGCAATGGAAACGGAAGATTATATATATGTTGATGAGGATGCGACGCGTAATTACCGTGAGGGCGTTGAGCTCTGCCAATGTGGAAGCCCCGCCCAGCATGCCAGAGACGGAGGACGGGCTACTATGAGCAGGTGCGGGAGCAGGTGCGGTTGCGGGAGCATGTGCGGTTGTGGCAGCAGGTGTTGGTGTGATGTTCACCGAGTTGCTCCCGACGAAGCTGGGAATGGGAAAGTCCTGTGTCCCTTTGTCTGGATTTTGCTTCGTCCAGTCGACAATAGCCGGAATCAAGGTACTAATCGTAGATGTGAATTCACTTCTGTAGGCAGCTAACGCTGCCTGGACTGCCTCTCGGACCACCTCAGCTTTGGTCTCTTCTTTGGTCTCAGATGCTTTTTTCTCGACCGCAAGCGCCACCTTCTCGTCGATGGTCACTTGACTGAGCTTCCTTCTCTGCCTTCTAGCCTCCGCGTCCTTGTGGTAGTAGTACTTCCACATGGCGCCGTCTCCGGCGGCGTGCACTCGTCCATACTGCGGCCGCTGGTGCGGCGGGAGTCCCTTCATTATGTTCATGGCCCAGTTGAAAGGGGTGTCCCACTTGGGCCTCATTGACGACTGAGACGATGAGTCGCTTTCGGCCACAAGCTTGTGTTGCTCTTTCTGCAAAAGAAACGTGAACCGTTTACAAATGTTACTAGAACGTGTAGTCGACATGATCAGAAGCTAATATAAGGTGGTAATATAATAATTACCAGTAGTCTGATGAAAGCCCTCGTGGGCGCGTTCGTGTAAAAAACCTTTTCTTTCGCGTCCCACTTGTACCGGGCCCTGATGAAGTCATGCTCCAGCTGGACGGTGAACTCCGCCAAGGGATCTGGGATCCCATGACGTTCACATTCCGTGTCCTCCTTGGCCAATATGGGCCTCTTGCTCGTGTAACCACGGCTTCCAAGGCGGTGGTTCCCCGTGTTCTTTTCCTGAAGACCCTAGAATTTCTCCGACTTAAGCTTGGTTGCTTCGGCAACGCAAGTCTCCTTGAATATTTCGTACTCCGGTTCCAAAAGTGTCGGATTGTCCGCAAAAATCTTGGAGTAGGGTTCTTTCTTGTCAATCGCTCGTTTCACCCTGACTTTCCAGGCGGCCAATGCGTTGCTGAACTTGCCCATGGCTTTGTTGTTTATTTTAACCATGGCATCATCTTCCCACGGCTCTTTGTCGTCATCCCGGCCGGGGAACTGGAATCTCTGGAGCAACTTCTTTAGGAGCAGGTGCTCCATATTTGGTATTTTCCTTAAATCGGAGTCGTTGATGCTGGCGGTTTCCCATAGGATGCATCCTACTTGGTTGCCGTAGCACTTACGCACTTCCTCCGACGCTATTGGCTCGAATTCACCGGGGTGCACCTCCATGACCACCAGTCTTCCGGTGCCCAGCTTGTTTGGGCGCCGTGTCCTCGTCTTCATTTTTGTAGCGGCTTCGTTGGTACCAGCTTTCTTGGTCTGGTTGCCACCATCCGCGCTGGTGTCGATGTCATCGGTGCCGGTGCCGGTGTCGGTCGTGTCGGGGTCGGCGACACTACCACCCTCCGTTATGAGAAGGGGGGCATCAACGAACCCTTCTCGTTGCTGACTAGGCAAAAAGTCTAAGTAAGCATGATGTGCATTCTCTAAGAGTTCGGTGGCCTGTTGAGAACCCCCGGCTTCGTTGTTGTTCGCCATGTTTCCTACGGTTCAATATGCACGTTTAATTCTATACCTAATAAAATGAATAATGACATAAAAAAATTGGCCTATGTTTTGCCGGAATGTCGTTCATTACCGTTCCGGCAAATCCCGGGCACTCGATATGTCCTACTTTCTAGCACAAGTCATGCCGAAACTCACGGGAAATTTCGGCATGACCTTTGCTAAAAAGTGGACATATCGAGCGCCTGAAATTCGTCGGAACAGAAATGAATCAACATTCCAGCAAAACATAGGCCACTCGGATGAGTCCCTGCAAACAAGAAAAGGCAACATAGGCAACAACAACACATCATCTCCATCATTTGGCACATCATATGGCAACAATAGCAGCCAACATCATTTGGCACTTCAATTATTCAAAATATGTTCACCATCAAATGTAAATGGTCATGTATATCAAAGAAATTCATGCATGTCAAGAAAACAATCACTCTAATTTCTTCTAAAGTTCATATATATTTTCTTCTAGGGGGGGGGAGAGGGGGAAACCCTAGAAAAATCTCCCAATCAGTATATCACCCAGGGTTAACAAAAAAATAGCTACTTCTCAAAAAACCCTAGCTAAATTCCTAGCTACTGTCCCAATATAAAATAGCTACTGTCCTAATAAAAAACCATAGCTAAATTCCTATCTACTGTCCAAGATAAAAATTCTATGAATATTCTGAGTTCTGAATTACTTCTAGGGTTTTCTGAATTCTTAGTTCCTAGCTAAATTCCTATCTCGCACTAGGGTTTTCTGAATTTTTTGTCCAACATGTATCTCAGTTAAATATTGACCTCAATTAAAATTAGTAAACAAAAAAAATTTAATCTAGGGTTCATACTTTTGCCTCCTAGGGTTCATATGAGAGAGAGAGCACATAGAGAGAGAGAGAGAGAGAGAGAGAGAGAGAGAAGAGAGCTGGGGAGAGGAGGGAATAGGGGATGGGAGAGGCTTACGGGGCGGGCGGCGACGGCGGAGTAGGGGCTCGGGCGGTGGCGGTGAGGTCGAGGGTGGGCTCGCTGACGATGGCCCGGGAGGCGGCGATGCAGGGGCTCGGGCGACGGCGAGCAGAGGCAGGGGCTTGCTACTTGTAGCTTGCGTTGGTATTTCCCCAAAGAGGAAGGGATGATGCAGCATAGTAGAGATAAGTATTTCCCTCAGTTATGAAACCAAGGTTATCGAACTAGTAGGATAATCACACAACACCTCGTTAGCAGCACCTGCACACAAACAACAAATCCTTGCACCCAACGCAAACGAGAGGTTGTCAATCTCTCGGCGGTCAATTGCAAGATTAAATTGTATGTGATATATATATAGATTGAAAAAAATACAAAATAAAATAAATAAAAGAAAATGGCAGCAATATTTTTAGGGTTTTAGTAATATGATTTAGATAGACCCGGGGGCCATAGGTTTCACTAGAGGCTTCTCTCAAGAAAATAGCATACGGTGGGTAGACAAATTACTGTTGGGCAATTGATAAAAAAGCAAATAATCATGACGATATCCAAGGCAATGATCATGTATATAGGCATCACGTCCGAGACAAGTAGACCGACTCCTACCTGCATCTACTACTATTACTCCACACATCGACCGCTATCCAGTATGCATCTAGTGTATTAAGTCCATAAAGAACGGAGTAACGCCTTAAGAACGATGACATGATGTAGACAAGATAAACTCACGCATGAATAAATCCCATCTTTTTACCCTTAATAGCAACGATACATACGTGTCATGTCCCTTTCTGTCACTGGGATTGAGCACCGCAAGATCGAACCCATTACAAAGCACCTCTTCCCATGGCAAGATAAATCAATCTAGTTGACCAAACCAAATCAATAGATCACAGAAGAAATACGAAGCTATAATAATCATGCATAAAAGAGTGCAGCAAATACTCAAATAATATTCATGGATAATCTGATCATAAACTCACAATTCATCGGATCCCAATAAACACACCGCAAAAAGTGATTACATCGGATAGAACTCCAAGAACATCGAGGAGAACATTGTATTGAAGATCAAAAATAGAGAAGAAGCCATCTAGCTACTGCCTATGGACCCGAAGGTCTATGGTAAACTACTCACACATCATCGGAAGGGCAGCAAGGTTGATGTAGAACCCCTCCGTGATCGAGTCCCCCTCCGGCAAATTACCGGAGAAGGACCCCAGATGGGATCTCTCGAGAACAGAAACTTGCGGCGGCGGAAAAAGTATTTCGTGGACTCCCCTGAGGGTTTCTGATTTTTCCTGAATTTATAGTGGTGGAATTAGGTCAAATGGAGCTGGGGTGGGCCCACGAGGCACCAGGGCGCGCCTGCGCCCCCAGGCGTGCCTTGGTGGCTCGTGGCCACCCCTTCTGGCATCTGGTCCTCTCCCGAAGCTTCTAGTGTTTATCTTGTCCAATAAAAAATCTCCAAAAAGTTTCGTGGCAATTGGACTTCGTTTGGTATTGATTTTCTGTAAAATAAAAACAGGGCAGAAAACAGCAACTGGCACTAGGCACTAAGTTAATAGGTTAGTCTCCAAAAATGATATATAATTGCTGTAAATGCATATAAAAACATCCAAGATTGATAATATAACAGCATGGAACAATCAAAAATTATAGATACGTTGGAGACGTATCAGGGCTCGGGCGACGGCGAGGAGAGGCAGGGGCTCGGGCGACGGCGAGGAGAGACAGGGGCTCGGGTGACGACGAGGAGAAAGGGAATGGGGAATTGGGGGAGAAAGGAGGCCGCGCGGTGGTCAAGTCAAACTTAGCTGTAGCGCGGGGCAAGGACCACACACTATTGCTAACTTAGCTATAGCGTGGGCCCTGTACCCCGCGCTACAGCTAACTTAGCTATAGCGCGGGCCAGAGTACCCCGCGCTACAGCTAAAGTTTGCTATTTCATTTCTTTTTATTATTTATTTTCTTATTCTTTCCCTTTTTCTTTCCTTTTTTCTTTTCCTTTTCTCTTTCTTTTTCCTTTTTCTTTTCTTTTCCTTTTCCTTTTCTCTTTCTTTTCCTTTTTCTTTCCTTTTCCTTTTCTCTTTCTTTTCCTTTTTCACCTCCGAATGACTGAGCCGGCAGGGATAATTAATAATGTATATAACTCAGATAGATGCATGATATTAATTAGTGATATATTAGTGCATAATATATATATTACATCAATTGACCGATAACGGTTAAGGTCTTACACAAAATAGATACATATATATAAATGATGGTTTCTCAGGGTCGACGACGTTTCAGAGTGAGCTTCTTTCCTTTCTTGTTCGCTGTCGAATAATTGAGCCCCTCGTTGTAACTTTTCCTTTTCCATGGAGTACGATCTTTCCTAGGTAATGTAGTCTTGCTTCTTCTTTTGACGTATTCTTCATCGTCATCGTCATCTTCCCTCATCGGGTCACCGTACTGGTCGTAGTCTTCCTCGTTGGTGACTCCGTCCATTCCGACGTTGCTCCTTTTGCCTCTCCTCATGACAACACAGCTGGGATTGCTCGAGTCGGTTATGAAGAAGCATTGTGTCACGTGCTTAGCGTGTAACCATGGCTCATTTTTGGCGATGATGTTCATGGTAGCGCTCTTGGCGTCGGGTATAGACATGGTAGTGAAATACCGGTTTTCTCTTTGGACGTTCTCAGCCCATCTGACACGGAACATCGTCTCATTATGCAGTCCAGAGTAGTCAAGCTCCCAGATCTCTTCGACCCTTCCATAGAATCTTTCAGTTGCGCCGTTGTCGTTGGTCATGCATTCCATCATCATCCCTGAGTTCTGGAAATCACTGTTTATATCTTTGGCCTCCATGTAGAATGTGTATTCGTTATATCGTATGCCTGATAGGTCGCGAGGTTGGCCGCGGGGCCATGTGCTAAGGCGTATATGAGCAATCTGTCCGTAGAGCCCTCTTCCGGGGGATTAGCAAGAACATGCTCTTTGAACGAAGTCAAAAAAGTGGAGTTGTGCTCTCTAATAACTTCGACGTCCATCTTGCTCAGCCCCTGGTCACGGTAGTTCTTTGTGATGGTTTCTTTGTGCAGTCTCACGAAAGGATCTACCACGTCTAGGTGCTGTGGCACTACTAAGTTTGCTCTGTCAATGTCGTTGCGTCGACCCGAGTGGTCCACATGCAGTTTCCTCCGGCTATTGGTGTGACCTTCTCCTCCGAGCCTCCCAAGGTGCTTATTGAAGCCCGAGGTTGATGATGTCGTCCACAATGTGGACACATAGATGCACCATGACGTCAAAGAACGCGGGCGGGAAGTACATCTCAAGCTCATTTAGTATGACAACGATCTCTTCCTATAGCCTTCATAGCTGCTTCACACCGATTGACTTTCGAGAGATAACATCGAAAAAGTTGCAGAAACCAGTAAGCGTGTCACGGACGTGCTTGTCCATTATCCCTCTAAGTGCAACCAGGAGTATCTGCGTCATCATGATGTGACATTCATGAGACTTCATCCCGCTGAACCTTTTCTTCTTGGTGTCTAGAAATCTGCTAATCTTCCCACAGTAACCGGAACTGCCTTTGATTCTGGTAAGGCACTTGAAGAATTGATCAATCTCCTTCGTACTTAAGGTGAAGCAAGAGGGTGGACAATAATGCTCCTCCTTCTTGTTGACTCTTTTGCCCATGTCCTCCACCTCCGTCTCTGTCTCCGTCTCCTCCGATGACTTCTTACGGGGCATGTGGAGATCTCCCCTGATACCTAAAAATTCCAAGTCTTTTCTTGCCTTCGGCCCATCCTTGGTCTTATCCGGCATGTTCATAAGTGTGCCAAGCAAGCTCTCGAGGACATTCTTCATGATATGCATTTGATCAAGGCAATGAGGCGTGTCGAGTTTGGCCCAGTACTCCAAGTCCCAAAAAATAGACCTCGTTTTCCATACCTTCAGCAGTGGCTCGGGCGCCTTTTTCATCTTTCCCGTCATGGGGCACTCTTCCCAGTTTTTCAACAACTCATAGATTTCGGCGCCGCTCCTCTTACATGGAGGTCCTCGATGCTCAGCCTCACCATTGAATAGATCTCCATGGTTTCTCCACGGGTCATCCTTCTCGAGCCATCTTCGATGCCCCATGTACACGACTTTCCCTGACCCGCCATCTTTCGTTAGCTGCTGAGACGTTGTATCATCCATGCACCTTGTGCATCCGCAATATCCGTGGCACACCTGGCCTGAGACATATCCGTAACCGAGAAAGTCGTGCACCGTCGTCATCAGCGCGGCTCTCATATCGAAATACTGTCCTTTGCTGTGTCCCATGTCTTGACCGGTGATGTCCATAACGTGTCTAGCTCCTCTTTTAGTAGCCCGAGATACAGATTAATATCATTTCTCAGTTGTTTCGGCCCCTGATTAGCATGCTCATGTGTATGTACTTTGTCTTCATGCACTTCTAGGGGGGGAGGTTGTACATCCATACAAACACGAGCCATGTGCTATGGTTGGTGCTCTGGTTGCCAAATGGATTCATGCCATCGGTACTCGCGCCAAGCATGATGTTCCTTGGATCTTCTGAGAAGCCTCGATACTCAGCGTTGAATGCTCTCCACTGGCTTGCATCCGCGAGGTGTCTCAGCTTCGGATCATCTCCATCGTCGGGCTTCACCCTCTCTGCATGCCAGCGCATGAGCTTTGCTTCCTTAGGATCTACGAAATAACACTGCAAACAGGCAGTGATCGGAAAGTACCATACAACTTTCTGAGGAGCTTTCTTTCCAGCCTTCTTGTATCGAGAAGCATTTCACACTGGACAGTTGGTTTTTTCCGTGTGCTCCTTCCGATAAATGATGCAATCGTTGATGCATGCGTGGTATCTAATGTGCGGAAGATCAAGAGGGCACACAATTTTCTTAGCCTCCTCGACACTAGTAGGACACAGGTTCCCCGCGGGAAGAACCTTCTTTAGATACTTCAAATGATCATCGAGGCTTCTGTCAGTCCATTTGTTTTTGGCCTTCGTCTTTAGAAGTTCGAGCGTGAAACTTAAGCGGGTCACCTCGGGATCGCAACCATCATACAATGGAGTCTACGATTCTAACTCCAGTTGCGCCAGCTTGGCCTCCTCTCTAGAACAGCTCTGTCGGTAATCGTCTTCTTGCGAAGCTGCTCTCGAACATGAGGGTCCTGCATGACTGAACTTAGTAGCAACGAAGACTGCGGCGTGTTCGCCTCTTCTCCGCCATGTACGGCCTCATCTCCACCATGTTCGGCCTCTTCTCCGCCTTGTCCGGCCTCTTCTCTGCCGCCATGTCCGACGCCCTCTTATTCGGGTCCATCGGTCATCTCTTCTTCTGGCCCCATGTCGTTATTGCCTACCCCGTCGACGTCCTCATTATCATCTTCACTTAACCACCGAGTATAGCCATCCATGAAACCATGCATGAGCAGGTGCACCTTCAAACGGCCACCCTCAAAGGGGTCCAACCAGACTCCTTGTTTGCATCTTCTACATGGACATAAAACTGCCTTTCGGTTATTCACAAACATGTCGACCACCGCGGATCGCAAGTATCTATCCACCATCCTTCCACTGACCTTCATGATCGCCTGCGCGGTATAATAAGCAAAAGGATTATAATCGCATGCATGCATGCATCAAAGTCATACGAAAATTCGGCATGACCTTCCCTAAAAATAGGACATATGGAGTTTGCCCGAAATTCGCCGAAACAGAAATAAATCGACATTTCGGCAAAACATAGGCAACTCATGTCACACACAATTTGGCAAATACACATAGGCAACTCATGCCACGCACAATTCGTTCATATCGCACGACTCGGCCATATCGCACAATTCCATCATATATAGCACACAATTTGATCATACCGCAAAGTTGTGTCATATCGCAAAGTTTGGTCATGTCACACAAATTCCATTCTTGCACACAACACTACTTTCTACTCACCTATGTCGATATGGAGCACGGTGATGAGGCCTAGAGGGATCGAAGTGGACAAACATAATTAATGCTCTCCTTCTTCATTAAATGAGTAGATCTACTTGGGAGGAGAGTTGAGTCTAACTAGTGGAGAGGGAGAGAGAGCTAGTGAGTCAATGAAGTGTAGGACCCATGGAGATGGAAAGGAGGCTAGAGAGAGAGAGAAGAAAGCAAAGTGAGAGGATCAAGAGAGGAAAGGGGAGCCATTAATGGAGATGGTGGAGGGGCAAAGGAGAGAGAGGGAGGAGGGGGGAGACTTGAAGGAAGAGAGCAAGTGGAAGAGGAAAGCAAGCTATGGGAGAAGGAAGGGGGTAGGGTCGAGGGAGGAGGGGAAAAAAGGTGTCAAATATTTTGGCTGACGATCTTAGCAGTAGCGAGGGTGGGTGGCCGGCGCTACAGGTACTTCCTTGTCAGTAGCGCGGGATGGCGACCAGTGCTACTAGTAAGTGGGGCCCACAGGCTAGCTATACGTATAAGTAGTAGCAACGCGAGCAACACGACCCGCGCTACTGCTATAAGATTAGTAGCAGCACGGGCATTTTAGCCATCGCTACTACTGTGGCCTGCCCCGGAGGTACCGTGGGGACAACTTAGTAGTAGCGCTTTGTGGCCCGGCCCGCGCTGCTACTAAGATATACGTACAACGCGGGCTTTGTCCCCTCACTGCTACTATGTAACAGCAGCGCGGGTACACTACGCAATGCTATTGCTAAGCCTCTACCTATAGGGTTTTCCCTAGTAGTGTATGAAGCAGCTCCTCCACTTAGGAGCCCCGCATATTGTGTGCTTCCTTTGAAAGGATAGCTCCATCGTCATCGCAGTTGGCTTCCATGATGACCACGGTAAGGACATTAAGGTGAGGACCTTGGGGGCTAGATGTTTGGGGTTGCCCATCTGGTAGAGCGACATGTTGGCTAGCCTAGGGAAATTTTTACAGATAAAGATACAAAATTCTGCAACAAGTTGTATACAGTATTGTGCATTTTCCTCTCGCTTTCCTCCCCTAACCCTAGGCGGCTAGGGCAAACTCTTCCTTCCAGGCTTCACCGACGAGCCCGTGGATTTGCCTCCTCTCTACCTGCCGTTCCGGTGGCCGCCGGTGGCGGGGAGGGGAATCCCGGTGCCTCTGCCCTGGTAGGTAGTTTAGGTTAGGCTTTTATTCCTCGTAGGTGCGGCGCTCGGGCGGATGACGATGCTTCTTCTTCGAGTTTGTCTTCCGGGCTCCGATCCTCCTTGAGTTCGTCCGTCTGGACGTAGTCGACAGAGCTCCGGCGTAGATTTCTGTCGTGTGCTTGGGTGGTGAGGTTAGGGTTTCTCATCATGTGGCGAGATTTGGTGTCAGGTGCTTCAAATCTATGAAAGGGTTCAATGATGATAACTACAGCTCCAGGGGCTGGTCCTTAGGGGCATGTGCACGAAAACTTCCCAGCTGTCATCAACAAGGTCAATCGGCTCCGGCAGGGGAGCGGCGACAGCGGCGCATCCGCGGCTCGTTCTGGGGGCAGTAGTGGTTGTTTGGTGGTCCTAGAATCTAGAAATAATTTTTATTATGTTTGAGATGCTTAGTACTTCCGGTGAAGTTTTACAATAGATCTGATCTTTTTGCCAAAAAAGATATTTGACTTTCAGTTTCATAATTTGCTATTTTCCCAGGTGTTTTGAGTAATAAGTTATATGTTGTCAATCTGAGCAGATAAAGTCGAGGTTTGCGAACATTGATCGATCCCATGTGAAAACTAGCAGATAAAAGGGGAAAAGAAGAAACAAAAAACAATGTCATCTGATAACTATAATTATGTTTTTCCCGCTCGAATCATGACTATACCTGTATTACTTAAAAATAAACAGAGCACGCTGATACGTCTTAAACGTATCTATAATTTTTATTGTTTTATTCTATTATATTATTATTTTTATATAGTTTTTATAGTAATTTATATTATTTTTCTGGACTAACCTATTAATTTAGTGCCTAGTGCCAGTTCCTGTTTTCTGCTTGTTTTTGGTTTCGCAGGAAATCAACATCTACGGATGTGACGCCCCGAGACCGATGCTCCAGATGCTTTCCATTTATTTCCGTCGTTGCCATGTGATTCGTTTGCTTGTTGCACCTTGCCATGTCATCATGTGCATTTCATCTGCATGTTTTCATAAAACTTGCATCCGTTCGTAGTTGTCATTCTCCCCGTTCCTTCCGTTGTCCGTTTCGAGACCCGACACACTCGCACATGCCCGTGGCACCTCCGAATTATTATTTTATAAGTGGGATAAAAATGTTCTCGGAATGGGTTGAAAGTTGGGATGCGGTCTTATTATATTATAGGTAGACCGCCTGCCAAATTTCGTTCCATTCGGAGGTCGTTTGATGCCCCAACGGATAACTATAGCGGCACTATAGCCGGTCAAAACGTCGGACGTTTCAGTGTTCCAAAGCCGTGCCGGGCTGCACCACTTCCCTCTCATCTCAGCCCATGGCCTCTTTACACAGCCACACCAGCCCACCTCGCAACCCCCTCCGTTTCGGACCGTTGGATCGTGATCGGAGGGCTCCAAATCAACCCCTAATCCTCTCCTATTGCCTACCTGCTATAAATAGCAGATGAATCCCTTCCTAATCTGGCAAAACCCTAGCCTAGCCCCTCCCATAGCCAGCCGCCGCTGCCCCATCGTTTTCCGCGCCGGCCGAACCCAGCACCGCCACTTGGCGCCTCCTCCAGTCCTCAGCCGCCGCGGCCCGCGGAGCCCATCCGGGGCCCACCCGGCCCGGAGTCGCCGCCGCCGCAGCCCGCACGCGCCCGCGGGAGCCGCAACCGCGCCGCCCAGCCGAGGCCCCGTTCCCTGCGCCGCCCGTCTGCGCCCAGCGCCGCTGCTCACCAGCGCCTCCCTCCGCCGCATCCCCGACCAGCTCGCCGCCGTCCCGCGCACCACACCGAGCCGCCTCCCTCCGCCGCATCGCGCCGCGCCGCCGCACCCGACCTCCACCGGCGCCCAGCCCCGCCTCCTCACGCATCCCCGCACCGCCGCGCTGCCCTAGCCCTCAGCCGCCAGCCAGATCCGGCCTAGCTGCGTCCGGATCCGCCTCCTCCCCTGCCTGCCGGCCTCTCCTCACCTCGCCGGAGCCGCGCCCTCGCCGTCGCCGCCTAGCTACCTCCGCAGGCGCCGATTTGCACCGCGTCGTCCCGGGATCACCAGAACCCTCCATCCAAATGTTCGTCGGAACCGCGCCGTCCAGGCACCACCTCATCCCGGTACCCCATCGTTCCTGCACTGCAGCAACCCGCCAACCAAACGGGATCGCCTCGTTCGCTGCACGGCGCCGTCCCCCTTCCCACCGTCCAGCATGCCCACGGGCCCGAGGTGAGCGAGCCCCACTATCCCTCGCCCGTGTGCGTTATAGCTATCCAGCGCCCAGTTTCTGAAAATTCCAGCATCATATGGTCATTTTGTGAGGCTTGTAACTTTGTGCATGTTGATCCTATGACAATGCTCCATATATGAAAAATGCTCTACTCTTCATGCTTTACATGATGGTTGATGTTGCATTCATATTAGGATCCATCTAATTGTGTTAATCTCTATTGCAAAAGTGCCTCATGATGTTAACTGCAGAAAACTGTTAATACTTGTCACTTTGTCATTTTTGTGTGATTTAATGCAAATGTCATATGAGCATCTTGTCAACATGAGTTTGGAGCATTTTCATGTCTTCTTGCTGGTAGTATTTATTTCATGCCATGATATGCCTTGATGTGAGTGCCATGAGCTTGTAAACATGCCTAGTCAATGTTGCTGTTTTAAATCAAAGCTGTTTGTTAAAAACTTGCCAACTTTGCTTGATGGTCGCCACTAATCTAGAGCTCATATGTATTTGATTCCTTCTTGTGATTTGGCCTATGTGATGTGTACTTTGATGCCATGCCTTTGGTTGCCATGTAAAGTTCCTGTAGCATGTCTCTTTCTTGCTCTCAAGTTGCCATCACATTAACCCTGCTCATGTATATGCCCTGTCATAATCTATAGCAGAACATTGCATTTTGCATGGATCATATTGACTTAATCTTGATGCCTATGAACCTGAACCTTAAAGATGATTTGAAGTATGTCATGTCTACTTTAAGTGCATATCAAGTTTGTGCCCATCATGTTACTGTAGCTTGCTGTTTTGATGTTGGCAAAGTGCTATGTTGCTGTTTTGGGGCAGTTTGCTATTATAACTTGTGTTGATTGTAATTGTTGCACCGTTGCTCCGTTTTGATCATGTCCTATATGAAACTTGCTTAGAATTGTGTGTAGTTTCATATTGTCATGTTGCATCCTTGATTTGAGTGTTTGTGGTTGATGTTTGCATGCATGTTGCATTATTGCCATGATAAACTTGTTTAGCTCATATCTTCTAGACCGTAGCTCCGAATTAAATGTTCTACATATGTAACTTGATTAGAAAAATGTGTAGATCATCATGGTGCATGTTAACTTGCTGTTTAACCACTTTAACATTGTGTTTAATTCAGATCAGTACCAATTTCGAAATTTGCATATGGGGATTTACCTGAATTGTTGTTTGTGTTTCCGGCCTCACTTAAGCTTGCCTAGTTGTATGGATTGCTTATGCTTCAACTCTTGCCATGGTTAACAATATTTAATCTTGTCATGCACATATTTGGGTGTGCATCATGCCATGTTTATGCTTGTGTGTTTACCATGTTGTTTGCTTCTTTCCGGTTGTGCTTCTTCTCGATAGTTCCGGTTTCGTTGCGATTGTGAGGATTCGTTCGACTACATTGGTTCGTCTTCTTCATGGACTCGTTCTTCTTCCGAGCGGGATTTCAGGCAAGATGATCATGACCTTGGATATCTCTACTATCTTTGCTTGCTAGTTGTCTCGTTGCTATCGCTATGTCGCGCTTCCTAACACATATTTGTCAGCCTCCCATATGCCATGAAACAGCCTCTAACCTTCCACCATCCCAGCAAACCGTTGTTTGGCTATGTTACCGCTTTGCTCAGCCCCTTTCTTATAGCGTTGCTAGTTGCAGGTTGTTCCATGTTGGGACATGGATATTTTGGGATATCACAATATCTCTTATTTAATTAATGCATCTATATACTTGGTAATGGGTGGAAGGCTCGGCCTTTTGCCTGGTGTTTTGTTCCACTCATGCCGCCCTAGTTTCCGTAATACCGGTGTTATGTTCCTTGATGAGCGCTTCTAACACATGTGGGGCATATGGGAACCCCCCTGATCATTCGTTTTAGGATAAACTTCTCTAGCAAGGCCCAACATTGGTTTTAACATTTGCCAACATAATAACACTAAAATTAATTAATTAATTCATAGGGGCTGATCACCTCGAGGATTCTTAATTCCACATAATCCAGGTGGGCCAGTACAGATGGTGCTGGTCCAAACTAGAGCAGCTTGCGGCGCCGCCCGGGGAAACTCATGGACTTGGTTGTTGTAACCATAGCTCATCCGCCGTGTCCTGAGAACGAGATACGTGGCTCCTATTGGGATCGTCGACACGTCGGGAGGTCTTACTGGTTTAGTTTTACCTTTTATGAATGACTTGTCCACCGGAATTCTTTATCGTAAGCATCGTGTTATCATGGTGTGAGGATGTTCCATCGGATGCGTGTGGTAATATATAATGGACTACTTGGAGCACCCTTGTAGGGTTAAATCTTTCGCGAAGCCGTGCTCGTGGTTATGTGGCGACTTGGAAATTTATAACCTCCGGTTATAGAGAACTTGACACTAATTCTAATTAAAATACACCAACCGCGTGCGTAACCGTGATTGTCTCTTTTTGAGGGAGTTCGGGAAGAGAACACGGTGGGGTTATGTTTGACTTGTAAGTAGGTGTTCAGGATCACTTCTTGATCATTATTAGTTTGCGACCGTTATGCGTAGTTACTCTTCTTATTCTTCTACTCGTAAGCTAGCCACCATACAATGCTTAGTGCTTGCTGCAACCTCACCACTTTACCCTTCCATACCCATTAAGCTTTGCTAGTCTTGCTACCCAAGGTTATTTGATTAGTGAGTCCTTGTGGCTCACAGATTACTACAACAACAGGTGCAGGTACAGGTAAAGCGATGATCTGACGTGAGAGCGATGCATGTTGGCTTTTGGAGTTCTTCTTCTGCTTCTTCCTCTTCGTCGATCTTGGGATAGGTTCCTGGTCGGCAGCCTGGGCTAGCAGGGTGGATGTCGTTCGTGTTTTTCGTTTGTGTTTCATCCATAGTCGGATTCTACTCTTATGTATGGTGTTCGCTATGTATTGATGTATTCCTGTGATGACTATATGTATTTGTATGTATCCCCATCTATTATGTACATGGTACAATGTAATGATATCCACCTTGCAAGCGTCTTTGATCTGCGCTTCTATCCCTGCTAGGGCCTCCGAGTCCCTCAAGGATAGGATCGCATATTGGGCGTGACAAGTTGGTATCAGAGCCTCGACCGACCGTAGGAGCCCCCTTGATTGATCGAACCGTTGATGAGTCTAGAAGAAAAACTATTTTGAGTCTAGTTATATATCGGAGAGTAGGAATTCTTTTTACTCCTTATCCCCTTCGTCGCTCTGGTGAGGAATTGTGATGTAGGTGTTTTGTTTCTACTACTCTTCTCACTCAATTTTTTTAGGATCACGCAGGTATTTTGGAATCGTTATGATATCGTTGTGACGGGGATTCTGTCTTGGTGCCTCCTGACCGTATGGATTGGACCCGGGGAGTTGAGCTCCAAGGGGTTCTTGTCACATTCGCTATCGTTCCTGTTCCTGAATACCAGAGGACACCGACATCGAAACGCTTCTATACTTTTTGTGGTGGCAAATAGTGCCATGACTTTTCCCCAGTACTGGAGGAGATAGCTCGGATGATCCACCGTGACTAGTATCGCTGTGTTTTCGAAGGTCTGAGGTAGACGAAATCGCGAAGTTTCTCGGTTGTGTGTTAAGGGTTGCGGATGCAGTTGCAGCTGATTAGGTTGTTGATTGTTGAGTAGGTTCCTGGACCCGCAACCTGATCTTATAACCAAGAAGTTTCGGCAGTTCTTAGGTGGGAATTCAAGTAGTTACCTAGGATATCTTTCCGACAGATGCATGATATGAGATTGGGGTTCGACGTCTAGTGGTCCGCCTGCTCACGGTCATTTTTACAGTGGGTCTCGTTGTGTCTTAAAGAGCCCTTGTAGCTTTGCTACGGTTCGGGGACACTTCGTAAGTCATGTACACTGCCTTGTACGTGATGGTCGCTGTACGATCGAGCCCGTGTGGGCCCCACCACGAAAATTTCGGACGAAATCTCTATCGTATGTTTGTTCCGGCTTATTCTGCAAGGCAAATCCTTTGTGTTGTTTTGGCTGTGGTATTTGAGTTGCTTCGAAGTCAAGTGTTGATTCCATACCTTTCCTAAGCGGTGTTCTCATATTTCTATGTGAATACTAATCCTTTTGACCGATCGTGTTGTCATGGAAATTTCTTTTCAACCGGTGTGCTTCTCTTCGAGTTAATTCAATCTTCTTCACCATGTGCAAGATCAATTCTTAGTTTTCTCAACGGAGTTCATTTCATCCATCTAAGTTGTCTTTATTTTCCCCACCCTCCCACCCTTTTTCTTCGCGGAGTAAAAATTCTCAACTCAATTATCCATTTTATTCGTGAGAAGTCTGTCCATTCTTTTCCTTCAATGTTCTTAACCGGTGATTCTCATGAAGGTGCTTAGGAGCTACAAGTTCACCATTCTTCGTTCTCGGTGGATTTAATTCAAGCTTTCGGTGTTGATCATTTTTCTTTCATTGATTCAAATATTTCACATGTTGGAAATTCTTACCCAAGCCTCTCTTATTTATTCACATCTCTCTGTTTCTTCTCCGGAGTGCTGAAGATATCTCAGAAGATTCGTGTTTCCATTCAAGACCCGTTCGTTCTATTTTGAGGTTTTTATTTCATTCAAGCCGTTTAAATCTTTTCGGTGCATTTTCTCTCTTTCAAGCAATCATTCTAACGGTGTTTTCTTTTGAGTGGGCCCTAACCCACTGGTCTTTTCCCAGGATCTTACCCGACTCTTCTAATTTTTCCCGGAGTTATTCTCAAATTCTTTCTAAGCTTGACGTAAGAATGGATTCCATCAGTCATATCCCTCTCCAAGATCTCTTTCAAATTCTTTTCGAATTTGGCTCAACCTTTCTATTCGTCATTATTCCAGAGTATCTCACAAATTCTTCATGGTGGTTCTCGTCGTCATTCTCAGCTTTGAAGACCGAAGGAGAGTTCTCTTAAATCCTTTTCCGTTCTCTTCAAGATTCGTAGTTCAAGTTTGATGCTATCCTCTCAAATTGGTCTGATCGTGAGAAATTCTTCTCATACCCATCCGTAGCATTTCATGAGTACTTTCCATTTTTGATTCTCCGAAGGCCATCATTTCAGAAGATTTATTCGTTCTCAGTTTTCAGCTTTGGTTCTCCGATTATTCCAAAAATTGATGTCTCTTCGTTCGTCTCCTAATTCGTCCGGTGCATCGTTCAAGTATTCTCTAATAAGCTCGTGATCTCTTCGTTCTCTTGTACCAAATTCCCTCAAGTATCTTCGTTCGTTTTCGAATTCTTCACGGTGATTCATTCTCTTTTCTTCGTTCATTTTCATTTCTTACGGCGGTTCGTTCTACATTCCTCTTCACTTGTTACCAATCATTCATTCGTTCTTTCCAATCCTACCGGTGGTTCGTTGAAGACCTTCGTCAAGTTTGTGCTATATCTCTCTCCAATTTCTTTCAAGAAGAATAAGTAGTATGCAAATCCATTGCTTTTCATCAATTTAATTTGATGAAGGATAGACATATCATAATTCTTATTCTTGTTCATGGAGGTGATTTAATTCTTTCTCCCGGAGTTCATTCATGATACCGAATTCTCGGTTCCAGGTTGTTCATCTTTTCTTTTCCGGAGTTCCAAGTTTTCTCGGTTGTCTCGTCGCGAAGCTCCATCTAAATCATTGCAAGGCTTCATCTTGTTCTTTGTAACCTTCCTTTCGATCATCTTGTTATCTATCCGGAGTTCTTCGAGAGTTTCTTTATGGTGGTTTATTAAGGACTTTCTTATCGAAGTGTCAACCAAGATTCTTGTTGTAGGAGCTCAAGTATTCTTTGTCTTGCATTTCAAAGTGCAAATCATTTCTACCTTATCTTTTCAGGTGGTGTTACAACATTCTTGACAATTTCCCTTTGTGTGGCATGATTCACAAGTTGTCAAGAATGAAATATTTTAAACCCATCATTTTTCTCTTTGTTCAAGAGGTCTTTTCAACCCATCAATCTCTTCGTTGGAATTATCTTGGTATAGATTTCACCTAAAGCCTATCCTAAGGATTGTGCTATTGTGGTGCTTATCAATGATCCAAGTTTCTCCTTCTCTTCTCGATGAAAGAGGTTTTCATCTCTTCGAGATCTCAAGCATCAATTATTTCCGTTAGTGGCCAGTTGTCACCTCATAATTTTGAGATGTTTCTATAACCCCACAACAAGCTTATTCTTTTCATTGTTGAGTTTCCAACAACTCCATTCAATCCATCGTGGTAACGATGCTTTTCAAATTCAATTGTGGTAGAAGGTGTCATTTTCTTCTCTGTTCTTTTCTTTCCAACGATTTACCTTCTATTCTTTCGTTCCGGAGGCATTGTGATGTTGCTCTCTTCGACACATTATCTCGTTTCGCCAAGATCTTGTTCTTTCCTTGCTTGTCCATTTGACCGGAGTGTTGTGTCCTCTTTTCAAGTTCTTTCCATCTTGCCAAGTTTCGCTTCTCTGTTCAACAAAGTGTTGTCCGAATTCTTCTTTCTCGCTCCTTGTCCATCTCGTTTTAACCAGAGTGGTTACATGTTCTTCCGTGTTCCTCTTTTTCTACCGGAGTGTTTTCACCTTCGAACGTCTTCGTTGTTTTCTTTGTTTCAAGTTGTTCAACCTCTCGAGGTTCTTTCGTTTCACTCATTTGTCTTAGAGCAACTGTGTTTTACCTCTTCATCTTCCTCTGCCTTTTCCTTCCTAAGATCTTGGGTCGAGATCTTCTGTTAGTGGGGGAGAGTTGTGATGCCCCGAGACCGATGCTCCAGATGCCTTCCATTTATTTCCGTCGTTGCCATGTGATTCATTTGCTTGTTGCACCTTGCCATGTCATCATGTGCATTTCATCTGCATGTTTTCATAAAACTTGCATCTGTTCGTAGTTGTCATTCTCCCCGTTCCTTCCGTTGTCCGTTTCAAGACCCGACACACTCGCACGCGCCCGCGGCACCTCCGAATTATTATTTTATAAGTGGGATAAAAATGTTCTCGGAATGGGTTGAAAGTTGGCGTGCGGTCTTATTATATTATAGGTAGACCGCCTGCCAAATTTCGTTCCATTCGGAGGTCGTTTGATGCCCCAACGGATAACTATAGCGGCACTATAGCCGGTCAAAACATCGGACGTTTTGGTGTTCCGAAGCCGTGCCAGGCTGCACCACTTCCCTCTCATCTCAGCCCATGGCCTCTTTAAACAGCCACACCAGCCCACCTAGCAACCCCCTCCGTTTCGGACCGTCGGATCGTGATCAGAGGGCTCCAAATCAACCCCTAATCCTCTCCTATTGCCTACCTGCTATAAATAGCAGATGAATCCCTTCCTAATCTAGCAAAACCCTAGCCTAGCCCCTCCCATAGCCAGCTGCCGCTGCCCCATCGTTTTCCGCGCCGGCCGAACCCAGCAACGCCACTTGGCGCCTCCTCCAGTCCTCAGCCGCCGCGGCCCGCGGAGCCCATCCGGGGCCCGCCCGGCCCGGAGTCACCGCCGCCACAGCTCAGGCGCGCCCGCGGGAGCCGCAACCGCGCCGCCCAGCCGCGGCCCCGTTCCCCGCGCCACCCGTCTGCGCCCAGCGCCGCCGCTCGCCAGCGCCTCCCTCCGCCGCCTCCCCGACCAGCTCGCCGCCGTCCCGCACACCACACCGAGCCGCCTCCCTCCGCCGCATCCGAGCTCCACCGGCGCCCAGCCCCGCCTCCTCGCGCATCCCCGCGCCGCCGCGCTGCCCTAGCCCTCCGCCGCCAGCCAGATCCGGCCTTGCCGCGGCTGGATCCGCCTCCTCCCCCGCCTGCCGGACTCTCCTCGCCTCGCCAGAGCCGCGCCCGCGCCGTCGCCGCCTAGCTGCCTCCGCCGGCGCCGATTTGCACCGCGTCGTCCCGGGATCACCAGAACCCTTCATCCAAACGGTCGCCGGAACCGCGCCGTCCAGGCACCACCTCATCCCGGTACCCCGTCGTTCATGCACTGTGGCAACCCGCCAACCAAACGGGATCGCCTCGTTCGTTGCACCACGCCGTCTCCCTTCCCACCGTCCAGCAGGCCCACGGGCCCGAGGTGAGCGAGCCCCACTATCCCTCGCCCGTGTGCGTTATAGCTATCCAGCGCCCAGTTTCTGAAAATTCCAGCATCATATGGTCATTTTGTGAGGCTTGTAACTTTGTGCATGTTGATCCTATGACAATGCTCCATATATGAAAAATGCTCTACTCTTCATGCTTTACATGATGGTTGCTGTTGCATTCATATTCGGATCCATCTAATTGTGTGATTTAATGCAAATGTCATATGAGCATCTTGTCAACATGAGTTTGGAGCATTTTCATGTCTTCTTGCTGGTATTATTTATTTCATGCCATGATATGCCTTGATGTGAGTGCCATGAGCTTGTAAACATGCCTAGTCAATGTTGCTGTTTTAAATCAAAGCTGTTTGTTAAAAACTTGCCAACTTTGCTTGATGGTCGCCACTAATCTAGAGCTCATATGTATTTGATTCCTTCTTGTGATTTGGCCTATGTGATGTGTACTTTGATGCCATGCCTTTGGTTGCCATGTAAGGATTCATTCGACTACATTGGTTCGTCTTCTTCATGGACTCGTTCTTCTTCCGAGTGGGATTTCAGGCAAGATGATCATGACCTTGGATATCTCTACTATCTTTGCTTGCTAGTTGTCTCGTTGCTATCGCTATGTCGCGCTTCCTAACACATATTTGTCAGCCTCGCATATGCCATGAAACAGCCTCTAACCTTCCACCATCCCAGCAAACCGTTGTTTGGCTAAGTTACAGCTTTGCTCAGCCCCTTTCTTATAGCGTTGCTAGTTGCAGGTGCAGTTGCAGGTTGTTCCATGTTGGGACATGGATATTTTGGGATATCACAATATCTCTTATTTAATTAATGCATCTATATACTTGGTAATGGGTGGAAGGCTCGGCCTTTTGCCTGGTGTTTTGTTCCACTCATGCCGCCCTAGTTTCCGTAATACCGGTGTTATGTTCCTTGATGAGCGCTTCTAACACATGTGGGGCATATGGGAACCCCCCTGATCATTCGTTTTAGGATAAACTTCTCCAGCAAGGCCCAACATTGGTTTTAACATTTGCCAACATAATAACACTAAAATTAATTAATTAATTCATAGGGGCTGATCACCTCGAGGATTCTTAATTCCACATAATCCAGGTGGGCCAGTGCTGATGGTGCTGGTCCAAACTAGAGCAGCTTGCGGCGCCGCCCGGGGCAACTCGTGGGCTTGGTCGTTGTAACCATAGCTCATCCGCCGTGTCCTGAGAACGAGATACGTGGCTCCTATCGGGATCGTCGACACGTCGGGAGGTCTTGCTGGTTTAGTTTTACCTTTTACGAATGACTTGTCCACCGGAATTCCTTATCGTAAGCATCGTGTTATCATGGTGTGAGGATGTTCCATCGGATGCGTGTGGTAATTTATAATGGACTACTTGGAGCACCCCTGCAGGGTTAAATCTTTCGCGAATCCGTGCCCACTGTTATGTGGCGACTTGGAAATTTATAACCTCCGGTTGTAGAGAACTTGACACTAATTCTAATTAAAATACACCAACCGCGTGCGTAACCGTGATTGTCTCTTTTCGAGGGAGTTCGGGAAGAGAACATGGTGGGGTTATGTTTGACTCGTAAGTAGGTGTTCAAGATCACTTCTTGATCATTATTAGTTTGCGACCGTTATGCGTAGTTACTCTTCTTATTCTTGTACTCGTAAGTTAGCCACCATACAATGCTTAGTGCTTGCTGCAACCTCACCACTTTACCCTTCCATACCCATTAAGCTTTGATAGTCTTGCTACCCATGGTTATGGGATTGCTGAGTCCTTGTGGCTCACAGATTACTACAACAACAGGTGCAGGTACAGGTAAAGCGATGATCTGACGTGAGAGCGATGCATGTTTGCTTTTGGAGTTCTTCTTCTGCTTCTTCCTCTTCGTCGATCTTGGGATAGGTTCCTGGTCGGCAGCCTAGGCTAGCAGGGTGGATGTCATTCGTGTTTTTCGTTTGTGTTTCATCCGTAGTCGGATTCTACTCTTATGTATGGTGTTTGCTATGTATTGATGTATTCCTGTGATGACTATATGTATTTGTATGTATCCCCATCTATTATGTACATTGTACGATGTAATGATATCCACCTTGCAAGCGTCTTTGATATGCGCTTCTATCCCTGGTGGGGCCTTTGACTCCCTCGAGGATAGGACCGCATATTGGGCGTGACAACGGAGGTCAAAATAAGTTGCCGATTTAACACAATTTTTTTGGGCAACAAGAAACACACAAAGCTTCGGAAGACTACGAGAGGAGCTGCCATGGGCCCACACAGGTTCCCGGCATGGCCAGGGGTGTAGGCCTCGCCCCCTGCCCGTGTGGGGCCCTTGCTTACCGCCTTAGTCCAATTCCGCGGCCATAATTCCCTGTAAATATCAAAACTATTTGTCGTATCTCCAGAAGAATTTATCGCCGCCGCAAGCCACTGTTCCATGGAGATCCCATATGGAGGCCTATTCGAAGCTCCGCCGGAGGGGGGGAGCCATTTCCGGAGCCATCTTCATCAACCTTGCTTCTCCATGACTATGTGTGAGTAATTCCACCAGGACCTACAGGTCCATAGTAGTAGCTAGATAGTTCTCTCTCTTTTTGGATCTTCAATATCATGTTCTCGTTCTTGATCGAGAACAATCCGATGTAATTTTGTACTGTGTTTGTTGGGACATGATGAATTGTCACTTTATGATTAGATTGACTATTGAAATCAACTGAATCTTTGATGTCTACTACGCAACTTTCTTCTTGTAGACTCTGATGGGCCTCCAAGCGCAGAGTTTTGTAGGACAGTAGCAAATTTCCTTCAAGTGGATGACCTAAGGTTTATCAATCCGTGGGAGGTGTAGGATGAAGATGGTCTCTCTCAAACAACCCTGCAATCAAAACAAGAAATCTCTTGTGTCCCCGACACACCCAATACAATGGCAAATTGTATAGGTGCACTAGTTCAGCGAAGAGATGGTGATACAAGTGTAGTGTGGATAGTAGATATAGGTTTTTGTAATTTAAAATAATAAAAACAGTAAGGTAGCAAGTAACAAAAGTGAACACAAATGATATTGCAATGCTTAGAAACAAGGCCTAGGGTTCATAGTTTCACTAGTGCAATCTCTCAACAGTGCTAACATAATTGAATCATATAACCATCCCTCAACGTGCGACAAAGAATCACTCCAAAGTTCTTATCAATAGCGGAGAACATAAGATGAAATTGTTGTAGGTAGCAAAACCACCTCAAAGTTATTTTTCCGATCAATCTATTGAGCCATCCCTATAAGTGTCACCAACAGCCCTAGAGATCGTACTAAAATAACACCATATGATACACATCAATCAACTCTAATGTCACCTAGATAATCCAATGTCATCACAAGTATCCATGAGTTAATTATTCGATATGCATCAAACAATTTCAGATTCATAATATTCAATCCAACACAAAGAACTTCAAAGATTACCCCAAAGTTTCTATCGGAGAAAGTAGGATGAAAACGTGTGTCAACTTATGTGCCTAGATTACCACAATGTCACCTCGAGAATCCGCAAGTTGATTAGCAAAACATATATCAAGTGACTCATTAGAATACCCCATTGTCACCACGGGTATCCACATGCAAGACATACATCAAGTGATCCCAAATCCAAATATTCAATCCGATAATAATGAAACCTCAAAGGGCAAGACTCAAAAAGAGGAAACCACTATTAGCAAAACATTATTGAAAAAGGTGTTATTCAAGATTTCTTTGCTTGTGCTGGCTCACTACCTATGATAGGGGGATCAATTCTTGCTGGAACCACTAGTCTCGCGGATGTCATATCTTTGCTTATAGTTGAATCTGAGAGACAATTTGTGCACATGCATCCTGCTATACAAGGGATATTTCTAGAATTTTCTAATATTCATGATCCTTCTGTTAAGCGTTTGGCCATGATATTTCTAGTTCATGAATTTAGCCACATTATGAGGGAGGTAAGAGAGATACTTGCTTACTATATAATAAATAATGAGTGTCCCCCTATAGAGGAAATTCTTTATGATCAAGAAGAGTTAAGAAGGTTAAAATCAACAGATTATGCGGCTTATAATGAGAATCTTAGGAAAAAAGTTCCCCCACCTATCTTGATTGATAATTTTTTTGAACAAAACGACCAATTTGCTATAGGTAATAATGGACTAGATTGTGTGTTCAAAGAAAGGTTGCGAAAGTATCTCTATAGAAACCTATACAATGAAGAAATAGCTATCACTTATAAAGGACCAAAGGAGGAACCTCGTCCTCCTAAACTTGATCTCACGGATCCGGATCCTATTAAATTCAGTCCTTTTAATTACTTTTGCTCGCCTGTTAGGAAACTTGCTGCTAAAATAAGGGAGTATCAAATGAATATGGATGACCTCCCTTATGGTTATGATAACACTTGAAATAATGAGTTATGCCTAGATAGGCGCATAAAACAATAGCGCTTGTTGGGAGGCAACCCAATATTTATCTTTTGCTTTCATTTTATTTTTATTGATTCACATGATTATTGCTACTGTAATGATTCTATTTTTATCTTTTAATTAGTGTTTGTGCCAAGTAATACCTTTGGGATGATTTAAATGATAGTATAGTTGATGTTGTCTGAAAACAGAATGTTTTACGACGAGTTCTAGAATTTCTATTCTGTACTCAAATGTGATAAAATTCAGAACTTTTTACACAGTATTGGCATACAATTTTTTTACGTTTTCCTATTTTTTCAGAATTTTTGGAGTTACAGAAGTATGACTTTAATTCAGATCTTTACAGACTGTTCTGTTTTAGACAGATTCTGTTTTTTATTGCATAGTGTGCTTATTTTAATGATGCTATGGATTATATCAGGGGGTATAAGTCATGGAGAAGTTAGAATGCAGTAGATATTATACAAGAATAATTATGAATGAGTTTACAACAGTACCTAAGTTTTATGATTTGATTATTATACTAACGGATCTCACGAAGCTTCTGTTGAGTTTTGTGTGCTGAAGTTTTCAAGTTTTGGGTGAGATCACGATGGATGAAGGAATAAGGAGAGGCAAGACCCTAAGCTTGGGTGTGCCCATGGCACCCCAAAGTAATATTAAAGGAAGACCCAAGTGTCTAAGCTTGGGGATGCCCCAGATGGCATCCCCTCTTTCGTCCACAATTCATCGGTATGTTACTTGGAGCTATATTTTTATTCATCACGTGATACGAGTTTTACTTGGTGCGTCTTGTGCCATAGTTTTATTTTGTTTGCTTGTTAGTTTGCCACAATCATTGTTTGGTAGACACACCTTTTGAGAGAGACACACATTCGTCATGATTTGTTAGAATACTCTATGAGCTTCACTTATATCTTTTGAGCTATGCAGTTGCTCTTGTGCTTCACTTATAATCTTAGAGCACGGCGGTGGATATATATTGCACTCTCATGCTTCACTTAAATCTTTTTGAGAGTCCTAAATAGGAAGTGGTAATATGCACGGGTTATAAGACTAGTCTGAAAATGATAGGTATTAAGAGTGATATAATAAAAACTTTCATGTAGATCACTAAATATGAAACGTATGATTTAATTATATTGATGTCATAATATGAAAGGGTATTAGTTCATGATCATTGGTTAGTAGAAATATCGATATTAAAGCTTGTTATTAACTACTCATTTAAGTGTCGGTCATGTCATGGTGGGGAGGTTTGAGCATTTGTATGTCTGATTGAAATCCTTGTGGGCTGTCTAAATCGGGGGTGCGCGATGGTTAACTCCTACCAACTTCCTCCCTAGGGGCATGCGAGTAATACTTTGATTTGAGGGCTAATAAAACTTTCACAATAAGTATATGAGTTCTTTATGACTAATGTGAGTTCATGGACTAATACAACACTCCCACCTATCCACATATTGCTAGCCTCTTCGGTACCATGCATTGCCGTTTCTCACCTCGAGAGTCGGTGCAAACTTCGCCGGTGCATCCAAACCCCGTGATATGATACACTCTATCACACGTAAGCCTCCTTATATCTTCCTCAAAACAGCCACCATACCTACCTATCATGGCATTTCCATAGCCATTCTGAGATATATTGCCATGCAACTTCCACCGTTCCGTCTTATGACATGTGTGTTCATCATCATATTGCTTTCCATGATCATATAGAGCTGACATGATATTTGTGGCAAAGCCACCGTTCATCATTGTAATACATGTTACGCTAGATTATTGCACATCCTGGTACACTGCCAGAGGCATTCATATGGAGTCATATAGTTTCAGTTTTATCGAGTTGTAAGTAAATAAAAGTGTGATGATCATCAATATTAGAGCATTGTCCCACTGAGGTAAAGAATGATGGAGACTGATGAGTCCTCCAAATGTGGGGACGAGGTCCATGAGATTATTCTAAAAAATGAGAGAAAAAGAGGAAGGGACAATGCTACTATCCTTTTACCACACTTGTGGTTCAAAGTAGCACCATGTTCTTCATATAGAGAGTCTCCTGGGTTGTCACTTCCATAAACTAGTGGGAATTTTTCATTATAGAACTTGGCTTCTATATTCCGATGACGGGTGATGGTGAACTGGACTAGGGGGTACCCACCTAGTCGGCCCATAGTCTAGAGTCCGAACCTACGACCCACCGTTCTTACAAGGAAGGACTCCGAAAGCCTCGCACTTCGGCGTGATTAAGATGGACTCTGCCGAAGACTTGACTTGTACTCCAAGGATAGCATCGGCCGCCGGCATGTGTATCCCTAGATGGGCAACCGACCATGTGTAACCCTAGGTACCCCCAGCGTCTATATAAGCTGAGGGTTTAGTCCGTAGAGACCATGATCACAATTACAACCACCTAGCCTTAGGGTTAGAACACAACTCTCGATCTCGAGGTAGATCAAGCTTGTACTCGATACATCATCATCAATACAATCAAAGCAGGACTCAGGGTATTTCCTCTTCGAGAGGGCCTGAACCTAGGTAAATACTGTCTCCTTCGTGCCCTGTTACCCATAGATCCGAGATCCACAGCTCGGGACCCCCTACCCTGAGGTATGCCGGTTTAAGTACCGACATTGGTGCTTTCACTGAGAGTTCTGCTGTGTGATCAACAAAGGATCAATGGCTCATCTGTAGCTCAACTACAGCACCAGCTGTGGCAAAATCTTCGTCCCCGGCCAGGTTCGGTAGCATTGTCCTACATGCTAATTCGACGGGCAATCTCGCCCACGTCGAGAATTTAGCCCCGGAACAAGTCGTCACGTTCAGAAGCTTGGAATACACCGCTGGATTCACGCGGTGAGCTCGTCCTCTCTGGCTTGATGCCGGGTCGGATCGAGAACCCTTCGGCCACCATGGGTTTAATCACGGAGCCAACTTCCGATCTGAGCCGCAGATCGAATCCCGCAGTGGACCTGGCCTCGAGCACGAAACCGATCGCCATCACGCCGAGCTATGACTTGGGAGTGGATCTTATCCTCTCTTCGGGCCAAGACCTCAATGTGAGTCTAAACATGGACCACGCGTCAAGTTTGGATCCGACTTCCGCCGTTGACGGCCAGGGATCAACCCTGTCCGACCAACACATCGAGGCCGCGTCAAGCGACTCACGAATTACACTTCAGATCACCCCGGCCTATAGCCAGGCCATGAACTCCCAGGATCTGTTTCACCTTAATGAGATGCTGGATCGCATCCAGAGGTTATCAATCTATAACGACCAGACCTCGGTCTATGACAAGATCGGACTTAAAGCCGATGACAGGGAAATTTACGTCCCACCCACCACCCATTTAGTCGCCACCGTCGATGACTTAACCGACGTGCTAGACTACGCCTCCGAGGAGGCCACCGACATGGATGAAGAGGTCGGCGTCACACTTGAAGAGGACACGCTCTCGGCTCATACGAGCAGATGTACCGCTACATCCACCTACGACATCTATATGGTCGACACCCCCAAGAATCCTTTGAGACGTCGACGCCGGCTGCCGAAAGGTACCGGCAACGATCCCATCAGGCCCAACATGGGCGCCACTAACAACGGCGCCATGGCTGACGGTGCCGACGACCAGGGAGAGGACATTCAAGCCTCCCCAGGAATGCAGAATACCCCCACAGGAAGACCCGAAGATGAGGACCATGACGATCTCAATGACGGGGTCGACAACAACTATTTACCCAAATCCAAGGAGGATGTGAGCCTCGGACCCAAGGACTACACAGTCCCTAAGGACCCATATGAGCAAGAGCGGTTCAGACGGCGCCTGGTGGCCACGCCAGGAGTATGAAAAAGAAGCAACAAGAGCTGCATGCCGATCAGAACAAGCTCAATGACAAGTGGGTGGAGGTTCTTGCAGCCGAACAAGACCTCGAAGAATAGTGAGAGACTGCATCCATGTGGCACCCTAGCTCAGAGGAACCGGAATACCCCGTATTCCAGCCCAGAGATCAAGTCTTCCGGAATACGTCACTGCTTGGCATAGAACAAATCAGCTCTTTATTACAAATAATACGGGTACAAGGGTTCTGAAGGCATGAAGGTTACAAAGGCACGACGATACTACGCTTGCTCAGATAGCTCTATGCTAGCAGCGGGACAACTCGTAGCGACGGAATATCTTCTAGCAGCGGAACAACGACAACGGTGATGGACTCCATTCTGCAGGGACTCTGGCTGGGACACATCCTAGAGCGCAACCTCGGGATCCTCGTCAAGCAATCAATCATGGCATCACCTGCAATCTGGCATGACACGCCAGGTGAGTACTTTGAATGTACTCGCAAGCTCACAGCAACAAAAGCAATCAAGGCAAACAACAGCAAGGCACTTACAGGTTAAAAATCAATGATGATCATGATACTACTAGAGCAATCACGAGAATGAGCATGGCATGTACATGTTACTCATGATATGAACATGATGATACTAGTACTAGCATGAGAGGGGGGGGGGGGTCGATGTTTAAGGTCCCTTGGACCAACTTACTCTTCTTTGAGGTTATCTCGTAACCACCATATGTAACAAACTTACCGTCGTGAACATCACACGATCACCTCAGGATCAACCAAGCTCGGTATCAACTATACCATCGTGATCATCACATGACCACACGGAGCTTGATCTCTACCTGTGATCATCGCATGACCACATAAAGATCAACCAACTTCTTTTCTCATGGAACCGGGGTTGTTTATTATCCAGGTTATTATTACTGTTGACCCATAGTGTGACCTACTACGAACTATGTCCATGACCGAGGACGCGGCTATCGATAGATTATACACTCTGTAGAGGTTAGTACACTATACCCACACCACGGAATTCCTGGCCTCGTGCTCCCATTCGGGTGGACCAACGACATTCCGACAAAACTAATCTATTGCATGACACTCTCCCGGCCACTCCGACAAACTCCCCTTTGGGCTATGTCATGGGTGACCCCGATGTCAACTCGTGACATCCTGCCACCTCGTGGCTGCCACCATCGTGGATAAAATAAAATATCATCGTCCCAAACGGGGATATCGGTACCGTAAAACTCGGGCACACAAGATTATGGTCGCCTACCTGATCAGGGTAGAGCGTGCACATAACCTTCCCTAGTTGGAGGCACCGATGAGAGGCATGACAATAGACCGAATTAGGGCCTCCCCATCCAAGCAAGTGTGGTTGCACTGGTGAGCTCGATTCGGTGGCACCATGACTCAGCCAACAGATTTGTTTAAGTTCGATTAATGTCAGGTTTAACTTGAATGGTGATGAGCTGAGTCATAAAAAAAAAATAACATGATGAAACAACCATGCATATGAGCATGATATCAGTGTAACCATGGATGGGCAACATAACCATTTAACATCATAACATCAACAATGATAAATCATTTATTCTACGGGATGCAAATGAGCATAGCATAACAATGATCATGAATATCACAAGTAGTTTCATATCAAACCGTAACTACTCATGTGAGCATATCATTATCACTAGCATCAGAAATGATTACAAGAATAAAGCATGATAATAATAACAATAACACTAATAATGGAGAAGAATCATATATGCACAAGAACATAGCATAAGCATGGACATGGATTCACGAGCGTATTCGAAGCATTAACAAAATCATTAAATGAGCAAGCAATTATTTAAATATTCAAGTGGAAACCATGGCAACTGCAAGGCCATCATGCAAGTGGCTGTTGTGACTTGCCTGGGGTTGATGGAGTCACCGGGAAGAACTGCGAGGAGCTCACGAAAATATTTTGCCGGAAACATTTCTCTCTCGAAGGGGGCTGAATAAGGGCAAGGGCAAAACGTCATTTTCAGAATGTTACAACATGGTGAAAATGATGCCAATAGAACGAGCTCGACGAATGGAGAATGTGGGCTTTTGAATCACCTGAATCGGAGTTACGGTCGCAAAAATACGACCGTTCGTTCGTTAGGCAGAAAAACAAATAAAAACTGTGCTCTTCTGTTGCTAACGGATGAACGTCCGCAATTTAGAGGTTTCGGCCGGCGGCTGGAAACAGAAAGCGTATTTTTGGAAAATACGCTTTCTGTACAGAGAAAGCGTATTCCACCCAGGAGCTGTGCCGAAGTGCACTTTCAGAACGGGAAAGCGTATTTTCGGCAATACGCTTTCAGTACAGAGAAAGTGTATTCCACCCAGGAGCTGTGCCGAAGTGCGCTATCAGAACGGGAAAGCGTATTTTTGGGAATACGTTTCCACTTAAGCACTGGGCCCGGCCGGCTGGGTCACTTACACCTGGGGCCCACCACATCTCTCCCTCTCTCCTTCTGGTCGTCGTCTTTCTCCCGACGGAGGACAGAGGAGGCGAGGCTGGGCACGGCCGGCGCTGGCGCTGACGGCTCCGGCCACCTCCGGCCGAGGGGGAGGCACCGACGGGCTCGGGGCGGAGCGCCGCGCCCACTTAGGCCGCGCACGAGCGCCGAGGAGGGATGGGGCCGCGGCGGCTTGGCGACCCACGGATGAGGCCGTCGGCCGAAGTCGTTGCTGGCGCTCCGGTCACCTCCCGACGAGCTGACGGATACGGACGGGTTCGCAGAGGCCTGAGGAGTGCCATGGTGGTGGTTGGAGGGAGAGGGGGGCTCTACATTGCGTGAATTTAGGAGGAGACCGACGGCGGCCATGGTGGCAATGCGGAGCGAGGACGGGCTCCGGAGAGGAATGGATGGGTCGGGGAGGTAGCTGGGAGGGTGGTGAGGAGGTTGGAGTGCTCGGAGGGGCTCGGGCATGGCTATTTATACCCGGCCGAGATGAGCCGACGAGCACGGCCGCGGCGATGCGTGCGCCGGCGCTCTGGCGTGAGGAGGGCACGCGTAGGGGAGGGGGAGAGGGGCCAGAGGGTTTACGCGATGCGGAGAGGCCACAGGAGGTGCTCGAGAGAGCTCGAGGGGGAAGGGGACAGAAGGAAAATGACGGCGGCCGCGGGCACGCGGTGCGGCGTGGCACGCCATGGAGGAAAGAGGAGGAGGGCATGGTAGGCGTGGATGCAGGGGACTGTGGGCGACACGGTGGACAAGGTGCGGTGGCGAGAGCTCGATGAATGGACGTGGTAGAGGGCCCCAACTGCCTGAGCACACGTATAGGCATGCCAGCCGCGTGGTCACCGTGTGAATAGGTGCACGCGGTGCGTTCTGGGCGGCCCAGGTATGTATGTTGGGTTGTTCACTCCCCCAGTAAGCTAGGAAGAAGAAGACAACAGGGAGGGCTCAAGGTGAGACTAAACTAAGCTCAACCTAAATCAACAGCAAGGCGTTTGATTAAAGGTGTGAGCAGTGCATAAGCCCATTGGGTCTAAGTTTTGGCTGAGAGTAATCATCCACTAAGGTGACTACCTTGGCAAAGTTTCAGCTCAATTGGATAAAGATAACTAACACTTGCTTTGCAAAGTGCCACACTGGACAGAAATGTGAAAACGGAAGTTGCACTCACATGGATGATTGGATTGAGCTGAAATTTTGTGGAGGATGATGATTTGGTCATATGAAGGCACTGTAAAAATTTCATACCATTTGGATAAATAAAAAAGGTACTTCCTTCACAATGCTTCCCTCTGGACAGAAACTTGGGGGAATTTTGTGAAGAAAATGCCTTGGCAAAATGATGTGAATTTTGGCATGCTCAATGGATATAGTGATGTTTGGGTCCTGAATTAATTTCAGAATTTTTGAAGCAATATAAAATATAGTTGCTTCACAAACTAAAATTGTGACCAGAAACAAAGATTGGATGGTGTGCTCACCACGAGCATGGAATCTTGAATATTTTTACATATTCAAGGTCCATATGGTCCAAAGGAATTTTGAGAATTTTGTGGGAGTCTTAAGAAAGACAGAAATATAGGTTGCTTCACAACCCAGGGGAAACAGGGTTATTCCTTTAATAGAAAAAGGAATATTCCCAAGAAATAAAAATTGGGGTTGGGCTAAGATGGAAATAACATGGCCTTGGGAAAGAGTTGAGAGTGACAAGCCACTTGGGAGGGGAAGAATAGATGATCTTCCCAGGGTTCAAGACCACATAGCCACGAAAAAAGGAACTCCAAATAAAAAATCCAAAGAAAACCAAAAGAAAAAGAAAGGGCCAAACATTTTGGTGTCACAAACCTACCCCCCTTACAAAAATCTCGTCCTCGAGATTTGGATGCTCAGGGAACAAGTATGAATATTCTGACTTAAGGAGACCGTTTCCAACTCGAGTATCCTTTTCCTTTATATGATGTTCCCACTGAATTTCATAGGAACTGATTACCTTGCTCTGGGGTGGTTTGCTTCACCATATCCCATATTCTGACAGGTCTTCCTTCATAGATTCAATCTTACGCTGACTCCAATTCTGTCATATGTGCTATTATCATGACTGGAATTTCCATAAGTCCGTGACACTCTTCTATTCAGCACCGATAGTATCAATGGAGTTGTACACAAATTTCCTCGGTGGACATGAAACATTTAATCATTGCATCGGGTTCTCAAATAGATGCATGTCCTCCGGGTTCAAAACCATACTGGGAATCATAACCCTTGTCTTGGCGGAATTTGACTACTTGTAGGGAGTTCTGAATCATCTTGGCTGACTTCTTTGTCTTGAGTGTCAAATCCGTACCAAAATTTGACTGTCGCGTGTCGTGGCCAGTATAAAGGAGTACGGCCTTATAATACAGAATCAGATTGTCTTGGGTATCCGTACCATGTTATTCATGCAATGATTATCACACCTGTGTTGTCGGTCTTGCTCCTTCATTATTTTTCTCCTTTTTCTGAATCTTTTGCTGAAAGAGCTTGGCCATATATATCCTTAATTCTTTGTGTGACCATAGGTGCTGTCAGGTGTAATATTCCGGCAGGCATACCTTATCCTTATCCTATGACAGTGCAACAACGTTTACATGGCAAGTTTATCCTCTCTCAAGCTTTAACTGTAGGGCAATGATCATCCGAACCCTTGCATGAAATCGACAAATAAATCAGTAGGCACCAGAACGGCCTTTACAACTCAGATCTGGGGCATTACTGAAATAACTCAACCATGGCTCAAGACGGCTGAAAAGCAGATCAGAGCATGAGGTAGTGTTGATAAGAAGAATGTAGCAGTTCCCTAAGACAACCGAAGAACAGCTCAGAGTATAGGGTCACTGCTACAAAAAGAAACTCAACAGCTGCCTGAGACATCCGAAAAGCAGCTCAGAACACGGGCCAATTGTTGAAAAGAGAGAAATATAAAGTCGGCATCCACCCCGGACGGCCGAAAGCAGCTCAGAACACAGGCGTGGTGCCGTTACCAGGAAAAGGTAAGCAAGGGTTCATCAGGATCATATACCAGGTTCACAGTTACTTGTATAGAGCTCACTGCTATGGTCAATCATACATGACAGTGACAAAGGTTAATGATATCACTTTGCCGGGTGTGAGGAAGCTGGCCTTGATATCCACTGTCAAGATTGTTGTCCCAAAGTTGTCTTGCTTCATAGCTTGTCAGTCATTGCATCACACTGAGGTGTCTAACTGGCTTTTCTTCCTCTTGCATAACTCATATGCTTGTCGGATTCTCATCGTGCTTGCATCATCGTACAAGTGACTTGCATGACCTTGACAGCATGCTCACAATATATACGGAAGTATGTGTAATTGAGCATTTGATTCCCGAGACAGACACTTGTGTCCTGATAGATTCTTGCTTCAGATAAAATTGTCGTAGACCCGATTCTTGAGATGCACTTTTATATACCGCCAACTCACTGTGTAATATCTTGTACCCATGACGATGACTGTTGGTAGTGTCGTGCCGACGAAGATTGGATAGCTTGTGTTGGAAGCTATCTGAGAGTATCGTGCTGAGGAAGGCTCTGGATAGCTTGTGCTCGAAGCTTTTGCCGGGATAGCGTGCTGGAGAAGACTGGGTATCGTACCTCAGAAGCTTTTCCCCTAGCTGCTTACTGAGGAAGATTTGGTGCCTTATGCTAGAATCTTTCTGTGGTGTCTTACTGAAGAAGACTGAGTATCTTACACTGGAAGCTATCCACATATCGTACTGAGAAAGACTGCGGAACTTTGCGTTGTAAGCTTCCCTGGTAGCGTGCAGAGGAAGACCGGGTTGCTTACTCCAGAAGCTTCTCAATATAGTGTGCGGACCGAATGCCTATATATATATATATATATATATATATATATATATATATATATATATATATATATATATATATATATAGTAACACTATTATGATCATAGGATTAGAATAGTATATTCTAATAACACTGAGCCTATATAGGTCCCGACGGGGATGTTCCCGAACTCCCGAACCGGGCAGCACAAAAAAAGGAAAAAGCCCACCCCACCTCCTCCGATCCCCCACCTCCCGCCCCAACCGGCGGCGGCAACCGAGGGGTTTGCCGAGGTACACACACGCGCCGCGCCTCCCTGCCCGTCCGCGCCCGCACGCCTCGATCCCATCGAACCAACGCGCCTAGCGCATGCCGCCATGGACTCCGTCGCGGGGACGAGGGACTCGCTGCTCGACCTGCTGGCGGCGCTGCTCACGGGCCGGGCCCCGGCAGCCAACGACGAGGACCACAGCCGCCGCCTGCTCGCGCTGCTCGCGACCTCCCTCGCCGTGCTCGTCGGCTGCGGCGTCGCGCTCCTCTTCCGCCGCTCCTCCTCCGGCGCAGCACCCCTGGCCCACAAGGCCGCCGGGGCCAAGCCCCTCGCCGTCAAGAAGGAGCAGGAGCCCGACCCCGACCACGGCCGCCAGCGGGTCACCCTCTTCTTCGGCACGCAGACCGGCACCGCCGAGGGGTTCGCCAAGCTACGCACGCACGCTCCTCGTCCCCCCCTGCGCCGCTGCCACCATTCCTGCTGGGTGTGTGCCTGCTGACTGTGAAGTCCGTCCTAGCCAACCTCTTCAGTTCGATGTGTGTGCTCACTGTGTGGTTCTCGCCATCTCTCGATCCTGCCAAGCTGCACCAACACTTGTTGTTTCCCCTCCCTGCTCCTATCAAACTCGGTGTGTTGTGGGCGACGGACAAGATGGGGGCATGGAGCTGGCGACTGGGTATGGGAAGCGAGCTGCTACTGCACTTGGTCTCCTCGAGAGCTGCCGTTGTGGCTGTACTTGGACGGCTACAGATAGTGCAACCGAACGTCCGTGTGTGTTTTTGGCAGCCCATTTTTACAGTTGGTGCTAACGAACATTCGTCCAGGTTCTTCTATACTGTTGCTATTTGCTGGAAAAAAATCATTGATTTACAATTGGCCGTTTCTTGTACTAGAACATCAGGTGCTTGTGGTAATGTCCGTGAGACAAAACCTATGAAACCATATGCCGAGTAGTACTAAATAATGAGAACAAGATAAATTAAAATAAATATTGTTCGTTGGATTCTGATTTAAGTGGGCTTATTCTAACAAGTGTTGTTTCAAGTAGATCGGTATCTAAAAAGTTCACGCAAAAAGAGATCCTGGAGGGGTTCAAGTTAATGATTGAAATAACGGGAAAGTCGTGGAATAAAAATTGCACTCTTCCGTATTTGTTCTGCAGCTTTTGTTACTTGACAAATTTTTTGATGAAGTTCATGTACTACTGTCGCTGAAAATATCGAAAAATAAAAGACAGAGGAGTTCCCAAAAAAATCGGGGGCATTCGTCAAAAACTAGAAGTTCATGAAAGAAAGTCGGGGGGAGGTTAGAAATATCTTAGTTGATATGACAACCCATGCAAGTTCAAATATAAAAACCCATGAAGTTCAACAAAAAAAAAGTAATCATAGAGTTAAAAAAAACAAAAGCAAAAAATGTCATGTTCAAACATTGTACAACATGTTCTAGGGGAAAAAATGTCATGTTCTAACAGAAAAAACATTGGTCTAAAACATCATGTTGTACAGTTTCTTGTTCTGTATTATTTCTTGAAGTTCAACAGTATGTATGGATGCAAAAAAGCTAGTGTTTTTGATATGTTGGTTTCAATTCAAAAACTACAAAACAAAGAAGCCCAAGTAAGTCCAAAAACTAGGACAAAAAGAAGTCCAAGAAGGAGAAAAAGAACACAAAACATACACGACAAGAAAAACAAGAAGAAAACAAAGCCCCACCCAGAAAATGTTAACTCTGGATGTTTAAGAAAATAAAAAAGAAGTTCAATTTAAAAAAACAAAGTAATTTGATGTTCATAAAAAATGGATATTCCCTGTTCGATGTTTTGAAAAAAATTTACTTTTCTAAATAAATAAAAACGTAGAAGTTCCAATTAGAATAACAGAACATTTCATTTTCGCTGTTAAACCAAGAAGTTTGAATTAAACTAACAAAAGTAGTTCGATCTTAATAAAAAATTTGGAATTTTTTTGTTTCTAGAAATATAACCAAGAAGTTCAAATTAAAAAAACAAAAGCACCATGATATTTGTATACAAAGAACGAAACAAGGCTCACCTACAATAATGTTAACTCTCGAAGTTCATATTTAATAAATTGGAGAGCTCGACAAAAATGAGAAAACAAAAAAGAGATACATATGTTTGTACAAAAAAAATGCTCATGGATTTTCCCGTTTTTCGAAAATGGATTTTCCTCATTTCTAAAATAACCTCGAAGTTCAAATTAAAAAAATTGATCTTTTAAAAAATTATAAAAAAACAGAATTCTCCATTTCTAGAAAAAACCTAGAGTTTCAAAATGAAAAGACGAAGACGTCCAATCTTTATTACAAACCCCAAGAAGGTCAAACTAAAAAAACAAAGCATCTCAACACAAAATTATAAAAAAGGGATTTTCTCCGTTTAAAAAAACCCTAGAAGTTCAAATCTAAAAAACGGAGCAGTTCAATGGTTGTACAAAATTCAAATTTTCCTCATTATTAAAGAATGAAAAACGAGAAGTTCAATTTTCACCATAATTAAAAAAAACCTAGAAGTTCAATTTTTGAAAAATAGAGCATTACAAAATTCATAAAAAAGAATTTTCACCATTTCTAACAAAAAAACTCTAGAAGTTAAAATTTAAATAATGGACCAGTTCAATATTTATTACAAAACTAGGTTTTTTTCCTTTACTAAAAGAAATAAACCAAGAAGTCCAAATTACAAAAATAGAGAAGTTCGATATTTATAAAAAACTCAGATTTTCCATATTACTAAAGAAAAAAAATGAAGAATTTCAAATTAAAATAAAGTAGTAGTTTGATATATACGGATAACTCAAATTCTTTCCATTTATAGGAAAAATAAAAGTATGAAGTTCAATTTTTTTAAATGTTTGATGCTTATTTAAAAACATTTTTTTTCTAAAAAAAGACCAAGAAGTTCAAATTAAAATAATAGAGAAGTCCGAAGTATATAAAAAACTCATATTTTTCTTGTTACTAAAGAACAAAATGAAGAATTTCAAATTGAAATAAAGGAACAACTAAAAAAGTTCAAATTGAAATAACAGAGTTACGAAAGCAAAACACAGAGAAGTCCAAATTGATAACTATAGGAAATTGACGTATTGCATGGTGTGCATTTCGTATGAGAAAAAAAGAATAAAAAGGCAAAGTTTAAAAAATTTGTTGCTAGAAGTTCAGGTGCACAGCGCGGGAAAGTTCAAAAATTCTTGTGAGAGAGGTTCACCATGTATTTACATGTTCAAAAACACATACAAAAAAGATGTTGTTTTTGGTGTTTTAAAATAATTCTCTCATTCCATTACAAATTTGAAACAAAATGCTCTACATGAAAAAAGTTCCTCTTATTCGACAACTTTCCAAAAGGGGTATATCGTATGCTCTATTCCAAAATAAACGATTAAAACAAATTAGTGTATGTTGTTCGAAACAAAATTTTAACCATATTAGAAAAAATTGTGTATTTTCAACAGGTTTCTAAAATGATGTATCATTTGTGCAACTCTGACGAACAGGTGAGGAATTACGAACGAAAATACATGACAGAAGTTCAATGTGAAAATAACGAGCAGGTCAACTACAACACGAAATGCGTTTCAGATGAGAATAAAAGAATAAAAAACTAAAAGCCCTAAAAGGTTTGTCTCAAGAAGTTCACGTGCTCCTCCCTACACGGTTTAAAATTTATATTTTTGAGACGTCCGACCATCAATTGCATGTAAAAAAAAAAATGCAAAAATGACGTTGTTTTTGCCATTTTTAAAACTGCTCTCAAACGGCAATTAATTTGTAACAACTGTCTACATGAAGAAGTTGCTCCTATTTATAAGCTTTTCAACGATATATTATATGCTACATTCAGATGAACGGTTTAAAATTTTAATGTATACCGTTAAAAACTCGTTTTTACGTATTCAAAAAAAATCTTTTGAGCCGTCGCGAATATGAAAAAATGATCAACACGGGAAAGTTGCGTGTTTTCAACAGCTTTCCATCGGTATATCATTTGCTCAATTCCGGTAAGTGGTTGGGGAGTTACGGCCAAAAAACAGCACGTGAAAAACAGAGTGAAGTTCAAACAGACATGCCCCAGAAGTTCAACTTCTTCACGCAGTGCATTCCCGAAGACTGCGTTTTGCGATGAAGGCAGAACGCATGATCTCTCCGTTTTAAAAATTACTTAAAAACGGCTAAGAATCAGAGAAAACTTTATATATGAAAAAGTTTCGCATTTTTGATAGCTTTCCAACGGTATATTATTTGCCCCATTCCGACAAAGTTAGAGAACATTACGGCAAAAAAACGTTTTTAGCCATTTTCAAAATTGTCATAAAACCATAAAGAATTGGGAGAAACATCCTATAAGTAAAAGTTTCGCATTTGTTCAAGCTTTCCAACGCCATATCATTTGTTCCATTCCGACAAACCATTTAGAAAATAACGAGAAAATACGAACTCTGGGGAACTTCGACTGTTTTCCAAATTACTTTTAAACCGTTCTAAATTGAAACAAACTTTCTATATGAAAAATAAGCGCATTTTTATAAGCTTTCCAACGCCATATCATTTGTATCATTCCGATTAGCCATTTTCGAATTATGCCAAAAAAACGAGCTCGGCTGTTCGGTTTGGGAAATTCTGGCATTTTTCAAATTGCTCTTTAACCGTAGGGAATTTGGGAAAACTTTCTATATGTTGAATGAGCGGATTTGCAGCAGCTTTCCAACGCCGTATTATTTGCCTCATTCCGATAAACGGTTTAGAAATGGGCTCGAAAATACGATTGACGTTTTTTTGTATGAAGGAAAATGGTTTGTAAAACTCCTCTTGAACCGTGTATATTTTGACAAAAATTTAACTCAGGTTGTGACCCATGTGCCCATAGCTTTCCAACGGTATATTGCAAGACCCATTTGGACAATCTTTGCGGAAGTTCAACCTGTCTCTGGGTGAAGTTCAAGTACTACTGCTGCGACGGGTCGACTAGTTATCAGAATATTATTCTCATCCCGTGATCAGAATAGTGTTTAGGTATATATATATATATTTCCTTGATATTCCTGTTGTTGATTACTTGTATGAAAAGAATTTGTCGGACTATCCTTCTTGCTGAGTCTGGATCCATAGCACATTCTAGCTTGCTGCCGGGGTATAACAGGTTTCAAATCTTTACTCATAGCAGAACCAAACTTCGTATATGATCCATACCAACTCAAAATATACGGTTGGTCTTATACACAATTTATATTCCCGCTGGTTCCTTATGGTTGTAATGGTTGCACACTGAGGTAGACTTGATGCTGATAGTCAATCCAGAATATCATTTGTATTCAAACCAGATATTCCCAATACAATGCAGTCAGCTGATAATTCCATAATGTTTAGCTGAGCTTCCAAATATTTGAACTCCTTACTGATTCTTCGAGTCCGGTGTCGGTTGATGAGCAACTTTCATAAGGGGAAATAAGGTGACACCGAAGGCCCAAAGAAAGAAGCAAAAGAAACGACTCAAACAAAAGCACACAAGGCATCAAGATTACATATAAGCAACATCACATTTTACTGCTATACACAACAATATGCATGCCTACTTAAGCACACAAATCTCGCAATAACTCCGGCACTACGGTCTAACATGCTGTGACGGTGTGTGAGGGTGTCCCAAACTAGGGGGTACTCGGGCTGCCGGCCTATCTCTCGTAGGCCGGGCTGGTGGGCCGCCCTCTACACGTCGATGGAAGACCGGATTGTGGACGACCCCGTGCATCAGAAGGAAACCTCCGAAGACTTGGCGTCTCCTCCAAGAAACAGTTGGCGTAATCGGCATGTTTGTCCCCTGATGGTAACCGACCATGTGTAACCCTAGGGCCTCCTGGTGTCTATATAAACCAGAAGGCCTAGTCCGTAGAAGGGGATATATCATTACCTAGGGTTTAGCCCAGTCGATCTCGAGGTAGATCAACTCTGTAACCTTCACACAATTACATCAATACAATCAAGCAGGACGTAGGGTATTACCTCCTCGAGAGGGCCCGAACCTGGGTAAATCGCTGTCTCTACGTTCCCTGTTACCATCGACTCCTTGACCCATAGTTCGGACCCCCTATCCGAGATCAGCCGGTTTTGGTACCGACATTGGTGCTTTCATTGAGAGTCCCGTCGTGGGTCGCCAAGGATCGATGGCTCGCCGTCCCCGGACAGTTCTTCAGCAATGGAACCTGTAGCGGGGATATCATCGTCCTCGGACAGCTCTTCTCTTCAACAACAGAGTTCGCAGCGGGGACATCTTCGTCCCCGGCCAGCTCTTCGCGTTCGGCAGCATCGTGTTGCACGCTGATCCGACCGGTCACCTCAACCGGGTTGGCAGCTTCGCCCCCGAGCAGGAAATCAGGTTCGGCGGCCTTGAGTATGTCGCCGATGCTCGAGGCGATCTGGTCTTCACTGGGTTCTCGGCCTTACCCGAGGAACCCACCAACCCCGAGGCCTTGACTTTTGATTCCTTCCCCGCCCCCGTCCTCGGGACGGACCTCAGTTCGGATCTGACCTTGAGATTGGATCTGACCCCGGAGCCGGAAAACCAAGGGTCGCCCTTGGCCGAACACACTCCCGTTATTAGCGCGCCGGAGCCCAGCTCCGATGGCTGCCCGAACACAGATCCAGTTGACCCCTCGATTTTAAGCGAGATGCTGGACCGGATCCAGATGATAAATATCGCGGACGGCCCGTCCTCGGACCAGGATCAGGTCGGACAAGATGCCGGCCGCGGGGGATTTTGCGTCCCACCCACCACCCACTTGGTAGCCACTGTCAAAGATTTAACCGACATGCTGGACTATGCCTCCGAGGAGGCTGACGACATGGACGAGGACATTGATGTCCCGCCCTACATGGATACCTTCCTTGCCACTGCACATACCGAAAAGTGAACCGCCACCTCCACCTATGACGTTTACATGGTTGATACCCCCATGAAGGACGGTGACACAACCAAGAAGGACGGCGACGACACCACCGAAGACCCGCCCAGACGCCGACGATGGCGAGCCAGAGGGCGGGGGAAGGGCAAGGAAAATCACACAGACACAAACGACACCGGAGATAACGAGACTCCGGATAATTTGGGGGAGCTCAGCGATAACACGCCCGAGCAACGCCCTGACGCCCCTGAGGGGCACGAGGACCAGGGTGACCCCGAGGACCTCGATGATTCCGAGGACAGTAATTACCTCCCTCCATCCGAAGAGGAAGATAGCCTCGGACCCGAAGACTTTATCGTCCCAGAGGATCCCCTGGAACAAGAAAAATTCAAGCGGCAACTCATCGCCACCGCCGGAAGCTTGAAGATGAAACAACAACAGCTAAGGGCCGAACAGGATACACTCAATTACAGATGGACAATGGTATTAGTCGCCGAAGAAGGCCTCGACGATCAACGTCAGGGCCTATATAAGAGTTACCCACGGCGGTGCCTCCTTCCAGAATTCGAGGATGAGGCCTTCGAGCCCGTACCTCCCAGACGAACTTACGCAGACCAGCCCGACCGGCCCCCTCAAGGACGAGATAGGCCGGCTGTGGAAACAGAGCTCCCACCCGCGCCCCCTCGAGGACGAGATAGAGCGGTTGGAGAAGCCGAACACCCACCAGCGCCCCCTCGAGGACGAGATAGAGCGGCCGGAGACGCCAAACTTCCACCGGTGCCCCCTCGAGGACGGGATAGGGCGGCCAGGGAAGCCCAATACCCACTCGTGCCCTCTCGCCGAGCTGGCAAAGACCCGGTTCAACCGGATGACCAATACGATCTGCGCCACGACCTGAACGCACGCGGGCTCCAGTCGAGGTCCATTTACGGATCCACAGGATATGCACCCGCCGGGCGGGACGGATACCAAGCCTGGCGCGATAGAAACGACAGAGCTCGGGAGCAGCACCATGCCCGGATGACAACTGACCTTCGGCGTGATGTGGCCCTGGCCAGGGACACCGCACACCCAATGTGTTTCACTGACGAGGTGATGCAGCATCAGTTCCGCAAGTGGTTTAAACCCGTTAATATCGAATCCTATGATGGGACAACTGACCCAGCTGTGTGGATTGAGGATTTTCTTCTCCACATTCATATGGCTCGAGGAGATGATCTCCATGCTATCAAGTACTTACCGCTGAAACTCAAGGGACCGGCCAGGCATTGGCTGAACAGCCTACCCGAAAACTCCATCGGGAGCTGGGAAGAGCTCGAAGATGCATTCTGAGCTAACTTTCAAGGCACCTATGTTCGGCCACCGGACGCTGATGACCTGAGCCATGTCATCCAACAGCCCGGAGAGTCAGCCCGGCAATTCTGGAACCGGTTCTTGACCAAGAAGAACCAGATCGTCGACTGTCCGGACGCCGAAGCAATTGCGGCATTCAAACACAATATTAGGGACGAGTGGCTCGCTCGTCAGCTCGGCCAGGACAAGCCGAGAACAATGTCGCCCCTTACCTCCCTAATGACCCGCTTTTGCGCGGGTGAAGATAGTTGGTTGGCTCGTCGAAGCAACCACCCCGAAGACCCCGGCACTTCAGAAGCCCGGGACGGGAACGGCAAACTACGGCGCAATAGAAACAATAAGCGCCGGCACTCAAACAACGGCGGTGAAGCCGATGACACAGCGGTAAACGCCGGATTTAGTGGCTCGAAATCGGGACAGCGGAAAACACACTCTAAAGGGAACCGGGATGGCCCGTCTGCGCTGGACATAATATTGGATAGGTCCTGCCAGATTCACGGCAGCCCTGACAAGCCAGCTAACCACACCAACCGTAACTGTTGGGTAATTAAGCAGGCCGGCAAAGCCACAGCCGAAGAACAGGGCAAGGGCCCCCGGAGCGAGGATGACGACGAACCTCGCGGGCCGAATAATGGGGGCCAGAAACAGTTCCCTGCAGAGGTCAAAACCGTGAACATGATCTATGTCACACATATACCAAAGAAGGAGCGGAAACGCGCGCTTCGGGATGTCTACGCCCTAGAGCTGGTAGCCCCGAAATTCAACCCGTGGTCGGCTTGCCCGATCACTTTCGACCGCCGAGACCATCCGACCAGTATACGCCATGGAGGAACGGTGGCTCTAGTACTCAACCCCATCGTGGACGGATTTCACCTCACTAGGGTCCTGATGGACGGAGGTAGCAGTCTTAACCTGCTTTACTCCGATACAGTGAGGAAGATGGGGATCGACCCGTCAAGGATCAAACCCAGCAACACCACCTTTAAAGGTGTAATTCCTAGCGTCGAGGCACGCTGCTCGGGATCCGTGACTTTGGAAGTAGTCTTCGGCTCGCCCGATAACTTCCGCTCCAAGGACTTGATCTTTGATATTGTTCCTTTCCGCAGTGGTTATCACGCACTCCTTGGACGGACCGCCTTCGCTCGCTTTAATGCAGTCCCGCACTATGCATACCTGAAGCTCAAGATGCCAGGACAAAGGGGCGTTATTACCATTAACGGTAATACCGAGCGCTCGCTCCGAACAGAGGAACACACTGCGGCTCTCGCCGCCGAAGTCCAAGCTGCCGAAGAGGCGTCGCAAGCCCAGTCCACTGCCAAGACACTGGACGCACGCAAGCGCTCCCGAGCTGCAGCCTCGCTCCCGGCGCCCTCCCATGGTCACCCCAAATAGGGATACGTATCTCGAGTGCACAATTTCGCGCTCAAAATTCCATGGGCAGTTGTGGGGACACATAAAACAAAGGCCAAGAGCTCGGTTCGACCGACAAATGGCCAACAGATGTCTTTGAATCGACATCAGCAACGGGCACCGTCTAGGGCCTGATCAGCGTCAAGCTGATATACCACGGCGACTTCTTAAAACCCTTTTTCAAGGGCTCGCCCGCCAAAGATTACTACCTCCACCGAATACACGGCGGACAGCTTCGCTTCCACGGAAGCTTCTTGAAGAGCAAAGGCGCAGACATGCAGCTGGGCGTAGTAGGGACGTCAAACCACTCATGAAGGCCCTGTGTAAACCTTCACTCTCAATATATATATTTCTTTAAAAGTATCTATTAAAGTTACTTCGGCAATCCGGATCGTACGGTTGGACGTCACACATTCAAAGGAAATAAAGACCACTCTATTATGGTATACTCGTGCAGTCATTCACGTTGCATATTCCTCTCCGCCTCTCTCAGCCGAAGTAAACTATCACGATACATCCAATTTAAACCGGCTAATAGACCGGGGGCTTGAACATAGATCTTGCCTTAAACCTTATCCCGACACTTATTTTTATGTGCTCGGCGTCACGAATATTGCATTATATGAATCAGTTCCGAATTGCGCCTTTGGTCAATAGTTGGGTTGCCCGGCTCCTGTGTTTACCCTCTTACGTTCCGCATTGTTCGGCTAAGAGGGTAAAGGGAGAACCACTGCGATTATACTTCTAGCTCGCCTGGTTAAGTACCTCAGTGGAGAAAGCCGAAAACTGACTGTCCCAATAAGCGAGAACTGGTCGGCGATCCGATGACTAGCGTTAGCCTAAAATCGTTGGAGGTTAGTCCGTGTTATACGAAGGGTTCTCTGTTAAAGAAACCATGTGATCAACTGCGGCTCGTCCGACTATCACAAACACCGGGGGCTCGTCACCAGCCCCCACCGTCAAGCTCCTCTGGCTAAGTGAAAGCACTAAAACCACATAGTCTGATTGCCTGGTTTTCTGTACATACAACCGCCTCCGGGCACCAAGACGTTGGCTAAGGGTTTACGTATTACGCGAAAACACCCCATGCAATATTTCCAAGGGGGCTAAAGCGGATGACTGGTAACTTTCATATTACACACGGCCGCGCAGGAGTCAAAATTAACATAATCGGGCATCTTTGTTCCTAGCCGAACAATTTGCATTTACACAAAAGTTTCAACTCCTCGATTACAAGGAAACTACATCTACTCATAAATTACATCTTTTGAGCATTGGGCCTCTACTGCCCGAGCACCGTCCATCACGGCGGGAAAGTACTGCTCGGGACGCCTATGCTCCTTCCCTGATGGCGGAGGTCCGGTGGCCATCTCGGCGGGCTTTAGCTTCGGCCAATGTACCATTGTCTTGCCGAAGGCCATCCGAGCGCCCTCGATGCATGCGGAGCGCTTCCAGGCGTCGACCCGAGAAGGGGCGCCGTACAGCCTCTGCACCAGACCGAAGTAACTACTCGGCAGCGGCTCCGACGGCCATAGTTTCACGCAGAGGTCCTTCATCACTGGCTCCGCCATCCGATGCAGCTCCATCAGCTGTTTCATCTGGTTGTTGAGGAGGGGAGGGTGTTCGGGCGCTTGAAATTGCGCCCAGAAAAGCCTCTGCTCGGCCCAACCCTCCTGGCCTGCGAAGAACCTCGCCGCATCCGCCGCACTCTTCGGGAGGTCCGCAAAGGCGCCTGCGGAACGCCATACCCGTGTGAGCAACGCGAACCTGTTACCTCCAAAGACACATTGTAGCAAGTACGGCTTACCGTCCGCGATCAGCCTGACTTGGCGGAGCTCTTCTTGATAGCCGCGCGCCTCTGTCCGCGCTTCCCTAGCCACCGCTGCTAACGAGGTCAGCTCGGCGGCCTGCTCCTTATTCTTATGCTCGAGGGCCTCACACCTTGTGACGGCATCCCCGAGCTCCTGCTGCACGTCCAGCACCCTGGCCTCGTGCTTTTCGCTGGCGGTTCTCACCGCCGCCAGCTCGGCAGCCGCCTGTTCGGTTGCCGCCTTTTGCGCCGCCGCATCCACCTGAGCCGCCCTCAGTGTGGCCTTGAGGCTTTTGACCTCCGCGGCGGCAGCTGCAGTACAATCGGTTATCTCCGTTAGGATACTTCGAACACTGCTTACAAACCTACGACTGTATTCACTATCACAGCTCGGACTTACCTTGTGCCTCGTCGAACCTCTTGTTCTCCAGGCCCAGATCATCCTCGGAGCTCTTTAGCTTCCGATTCAGCTCGGCCAACTCTTCGGCGTTGGCCGCTGCGGCCGACGATGATGCCTGTGCATTCTTCTACGCATGTTAGTATCCGAGATATCGATTATTGATCCTCCGACTGGCTTTGCTCAACCGGTCAGAGTCTCGGGGGCTACTATGTATGAGGCTATAAATTTACACAAATGAATTTTTCTAAGGAAAAAGCATTACTTCGCTTACCTTGAATCTGGTGAGAAGGCCACTAAAGGCCTCCTTCAGCCCATTATCCACGGACTGAATACTTTGTAACACCGCGCCCATAGGTGCACGGTGCTCTTCGGCGATGGAGGAGCTGGTTAGAGCATCCTCCATCTGATCCGGCCACCCGGTTGAGGCCTGCTCTGGGGCAGGCGGGGGTGGCGGCGGCACTTCGGCTCCTTCCTTCTCGAAGTCCGGAGCGCCGGACTCCGGACGCCTTGACGTCTCCGGAGTCGTCTTCGGAGAGAGCTCGGGTCGTCCGAGCTCCTCCGTTTCGTTCACCAGAGGTGCCCTCCCCTCCTGGTCTTCGGCGACCGAGGTGTTCACCTCGGCCATGATAGTATCGCCCTCTCCCCCCGCGTACAGCGCAGGAGGGGTCCTCCTCGGTAGGACCTCCCCGACCTCCTCGACAATTGGGGGAGGCCAGGCGCGGGATTCGGTCCCGCTCTCCGCTAACGCCGCCGGTGGAGAATCCCCCTCCGAGACTCGGTCAGTGGGGAGATTGCGCAGCGGGCTACAAGATTATAAACGGAAGCGCCATCACTATTAAACCCAGTTCGGCTGAAGGACGGTTAAGCGGTTACTAGAACGCCTACCTTTGGGCCTGTGGCTTGGCCCTGGGAATCTTCTGAGGAACCTCGTCGGAGGCCTCTGAGTCCTCGGCAGAGGCCGAGCAATCATCGGACAAGGCTATCTGGGCCTTGCGCGGTCTTTTGGGAGCGGGTTGTGGCGGCTCCTCCTCGGCGCTCTCGGACGCCGTTCTTTTCCCTGTTCGGGAGGAATCATCTTCCTCCCCGTCCTCTCCCTGCTCCTTCTCCTCCTCTTACGCGGAGGGAGCAGTGGTGTCCCCGGATCTAGCACCCGGGGGTCCTCGGGAGCGGAGGCCCTCTCTGGCCTCCCCCTATTGGTCCTTCTTCTTCTCCTTCCTTTCCGGCGCCTCGTACGGCTCCGCGGCCAGCATGGCCGTCAGGAGGGGCGTTCTGGGTCCCTCTGGCAGTGGCGCCGGACTGTCGATCCGCTGGGCCTTCTTCAGCCAATTCTGCGGATGACAAGCAGCAAAGCTGAGTACCTTGTTAAAAGGGAACTGTTCGGATAAAAGATACAAAATTGCTCATACCTCCCATGGGGGATTTGCGGCGTCGAGTCCGATGTCTTCCTCCTTGCCCGGCCAGTCCTTTTGCAGCTTGAATAGCGCCCTCCACAGTTGGGTGTAGGAGGTGCGGAAGAAGCTGCGCACGGTGGCCGGGTCTCCAGGCTTATAGGCCCACATGGGGGAATCCCTGTCCTGGAAAGGGAGGATTCGGCGGCCGAGCATGATCTGGATCACGTTGACCAGCGCGATGCCCTTCTCTATCATTTTAGCGATCCGGCTCTGCAATAGAATCACCTCCTTGTTCGTACCCCAGTCAAGGCCCATTTTGGTCCATGAGACCAGCCTTGTAGGGGGCCCAGAGCAGAAGGCCGGAATCGCCTCCCAATTTCCGCGCCTCGGCTCGGTGATGTAGAACCATTCCTTTTGCCAGATCTTGACGGTCTCGATGAAGGTACCATCTGGCCACTCCACTCGCGGGAGCTTGCTGATCATTGCCCCTCCACAGTCCGCTTGCTGGCCATCTACTATCTTCGGCTTGACGTTGAAGATCTTCAACCACAGACCGAAATGTGGCCGGACCTGAAGAAAGGCCTCGCAGACGATGATGAAGGCCGAGATGTGGAGGAAGGAGTTTGGCGCGAGGTCGTGGAAGTCAAGCCCGTAGAAGAACATGAGACCCCTGACGAAGGGGTGAAGGGGGAAACCCAAACCCCGGATGAAGTGGGGCACGAACACCACTCTCTCGCCCTGCCTCGGCGTGGGGATGGCCTGGCCCGCCTCCGGAGCGCGGTGGGCGACGTCGGCTGGGAGGTAGCCTGCGCTCTTCAACTCCAGGATTGCGTTGTTGGTGACGCTAGAGGCCTCCCACTTGCCCTTAGACCCGGAACCCACCATTGATGAATTAGGCGGGTGGAGGGAAAGGTTTTTGAGACGAAGGGCGGATCTGGGCGTTGGAGCTCGAGGGATGGGGAAGGCGATGGCAAAAAGGAGGAGATGGGAGCGTACGAAGGGAACGAAGGCTATGCTCTTTTTATGGGCTGTAAAACCCACGGTCCTTTTACTGCGCCGCAGTCCCCGCCATTTCCCCATGTAACCGTGCCATTATGCGCGCGTGGGATGAGGCGGATTATTGATCATATCCCTTGAAAACAGGACACGATCTCCATATCGATGGAACGTGCCAATGAAAACTGCCTCGAACCGCGAATCGAGTTTGTCATAAACCAACTTGCGGTCGTGGCAAGGTGTGACCCTTCGGAAAAAGTTGTCAGATGAGAACACTATTAACGCCGAAGCGGCTAGCCTTCGGGGCTAAGTTATTATTATACTTCGTTACCGAGGTATAGTTCGGTGTATGTACGACTGGCAATGCTTGAGAATACAACTCGGAGTGATACTGGCCTGTTACCGGTGTCACAGAGGAAAGTAAATTGGTCCACGAAGCCAATGGTGTTCGGCGGCTACCTCGGCTTCGAAGACTAGTTCGGGGGCTACTGAGGGTGTCCCAAACTAGGGGGTACTCAGGCTGCCGGCCTATCTCTCGTAGGCCGGGCTGGTGGGCCGCCCTCTACACGTCGATGGAAGGCCGGATTGTGGACGACCCCGTGCATCAGAAGGAAACCTCCGAAGACTTGGCGTCTCCTCCCAGAAACAGTTGGTGTAATCGGCATGTTTGTCACCTGATGGTAACCGACCATGTGTAACCCTAGGGCCTCCTGGTGTCTATATAAACCAGAAGGCCTAGTCCGTAGAAGGGGATATATCATTACCTAGGGTTTAGCCCAGTCGATCTCGAGGTAGATCAACTCTGTAACCTTCACACAATTACATCAATACAATCAAGCAGGACGTAGGGTATTACCTCCTCGAGAGGGCCCGAACCTGGGTAAATCGCTGTCTCTACGTTCCCTGTTACCATCGACTCCTTGACCCATAGTTCGGACCCCCTACCCGAGATCAGCCGGTTTTGGTATCGACAGTGTGCACGAAAGTGAATCAACGTGTGGAGAGGTTGGTGTAAACAGAGCTACACCAAGAGGTGGCTCAACCCAGATTGCATCTAGACGGGCTCGAGGTGAGGACAGACTCGGTGATCATGTACCAAGACACGGATGTCATGGCCACATCATCATCAAGCATACGGAAGGGGACCATACTCGTCCTGGGAATGAGTGATAAGGTAGGATAGCGGTGGAAAGAAAGGGCTGCTAGCATTGCCCTTTTCTAGTAACAAAGACCTGTAAGGGTTGCCAAAGCGGCGGGTTAGATGGCAAGATCCGGGGTAGAAACATGTCTACCACCGAAACGATAAGTGTGGGTGGCGGAAAGACATTGGCGCGATACCTGAGCATCAATCCAACAAGCGATGGCCACCACATGGTACCTCGGCATCACTCCGCTGGGACAGAGATGACACCAAACACCAAAGAGCAAGTATGCAAAAACTGGAGGGTGCAGGTAGTGGATCGAAACCGATGCCACCTACACTCACAAGATCACCCGTTAGTGAAAAAATAATAAGTCTATATGCATGCTATGTTGCAAACAAATGCAGCAACCAAATGCAGCAAACCGACTAGACTCTATACGAACGGTTTCTAACGCTCGCGCGGACTAGGGCGTCCTACAGCCAAACCTGGCTCTGATACCAAGCGTTGTGGCACCCCGGCTCAGAGGAACCGGAACACCCGGTATTCCAGCCCAGAAATCAAGTCTTCTGGAATACAGCACTGCTTGGCATAGAACAAATCAGCTCTTTATTACAAATAATATGGGTACAAGGGTTCTGAAGGCATGAAGGTTACAAAGGCATGACGATACTACGCCTGCTCAGATAGCTCTATGCTAGCAGCGGGACAACTCGTAGCGACGGAATATCTTCTAGCAGCGGAACAATGACAACGGTGATGGACTCCACTCTGCAGGGACTCTGGCTGGGACACATCCTAGAGCGCAACCTCGGGATCCTCGTCAAGCAATCAATCATGGCATCACCTGCAATCTGGCATGACACGCCAGGTGAGTACTTTGAATGTACTCGCAAGCTCACCGCAACCAAAGCAATCAAGGCAAACAACAGCATGGCACTTACAGGTTACAAATCAATGATGATCATGATACTACTAGAGCAATCACGAGAATGAGCATGGCATGTACATGTTACTCATGATATGAACATGATGATACTAGTACTAGCATGAGAGGGGGGGGGGGGTGGATGTTTAAGGCCCCTTGGACCAACTTACTCTTCTCGGAGGTTATCTCGTAACCACCATATGTAACAAACTTACCGTCGTGAACATCACACGATCACCTCAGGATCAACCAAGCTCGGTATCAACTATACCATCGTGATCATCACATGACCACACGGAGCTTGATCTCTACCTGTGATCATCGCATGACCACATAAAAATCAACCAACTTCTTTTCTCATGGAACCGGGGTTGTTTATTATCTAGGTTATTATTACTGTTGACCCATAGTGTGACCTACTACGAACTGTGTCCATGACCGAGGACGCGGCTATCGATAGATTATACACTCTGCAGAGGTTAGTACACTGTACCCACACCACGGAATTCATGGCCTCGTGCTCCCATTCGGGTGGACCAACAACATTCCGACAAAACCAATCTATTGCATGACACTCTCCTGGCCACTCCGACAAACGCCCCTTTGGGCTTTGTCATGGGTGGCCCCGACGTCAACTCGTGACATCCTGCCACCTCGTGGCTGCCACCGTCGTGGCCAAAATAAAATATCATCATCCCAAACGGGGACATCGGTACCGTAAAACTCGGGCACACAAGATTATGGTCGCCTACCTGATCAGGGTAGCGCGCGCACATAACCTTCCCTAGTTGGAGGCACCGGCGAGAGGCATGACAATAGACCGAATTAGGGCCTCCCCATCCAGGCAAGTGTGGTTGCACTGGTGAGCTCGATTCGGTTTCACCATGACTCAGCCAACAGATTTGTTCAAGTTCGATTAATGTCAGGTTTAACTTGAATGGTGATGACCGGAGTCATATAAAAAAATAACATGATGAAACAACCATGCATATGAGCATGATATCAGTGTAACCATGGATGGGCAACATAACCATTTAACATCATAACATCAACAATGATAAATCATTTATTCTACGGGATGCAAATGAGCATAGCATAACGATGATCATGAATATCACAAGTAGTTTCATATCAAACCGTAACTACTCATGTGAGCATATCATTATCACTAGCATCGGAAATGATTACAAGAATAAAGCGTGATAATAATAACAATAACACTAATAATGGAGAAGAATCATATATGCACAAGAACATAGCATAAGCATGGACACGGATTCACGAGCATATTCGAAGCATTAACAAAATCATTAAATGAGCAAGCAATTATTTAAATATTCAAGTGGAAACCATGGCTACTGCCCATCATGCAAGTGGCTATTGTGGCTTGCCTGGGGTTGATGGAGTCACCGGGAAGAAGTGCAAGGAGCTCGTGGAAATATTTTGCCGGAAACATTTCTCTCGAAGGGGGCTGAATAAGGGCAAGGGCAAAATGGTCATTTTTAGAATGTTACAACATGGTCAAAATGATGCCAACAGAACGGGCTCGACGAATGGAGAACGTGGGCTTTTGAATCACCTAAATCGGAGTTAGGGTCGCGAAAATACGGCCGTTCGTTCGTTAGGCAGAAAAATAAATAAAAACTGTGCTATTCTGCTGCTAACGGACGAACGTCCGCAATTTAGAGGTTTCGGCCGGTGGCTAGAAACAGAAAGCGTATTTTCGGAAAATATGCTTTTTGTACAGAGAAAGTGTATTCCACCCAGGAGCTGTGCCGAAGTGCGCTTTCAGAACGGGAAAGCGTATTTTCGGGAATACGTTTCCACTAAAGCACTGGGCCCGGACGGCTGGGTCATTACACCTGGGGCCCACCACATCTCTCCCTCTCTCCTTCTAGTCGTTGTCTTCCTCCTGACGGAGGACAGAGGAGGCGAGGATGGGCACGGCCGGCGCTGGCCCCGGCGGCTCCGGCCACCTCCGGCCGAGGGGGGACGCCGGCGGGCTTGGGGCGGAGCGCCGCGCCCACATAGGCCGTGCACGGGCGCCAAGGAGGGATGGGGCCGCAACAGCTTGGCGACCCGCGGATGAGGCCGTCAGACGAAGTCGTTGCCGGCGCTCCGGTCACCTCCCGACGAGCTGACGGATACGGACGGGTTCGCAGAGGCTTGAGGAGTGCCATGGTGGTGGTTGGAGGGAGAGGGGAGCTCTACATTGCGCAAATTTAGGAGGAGACCGATGGTGGCCATGGTGGCAATGCAGAGCGAGGAGGGGCTTCGGAGAGGAATGGATGGGTCGGGGAGGTAGCTGGGAGGGTGGTGAGGAGGTTGGAGTGCTCGGAGGGGCTCGGGCATGGCTATTTATAGCCGGCCGAGATGAGACGACGAGCACGACCACGGCGACGCGTGCACCGGCGCTCTGGCGCGAGGAGGGCACGCGTAGGGGAGGGGGAGAGGGCCCAGAGGGTTTACGCAACGCGGAGAAGCCACGGGGGGGTGCTCGAGAGAGCTCGAGGGGGAAGGGGACAAAAGGAAAACGACGGCGGCCGCGGGCACGCGGTGCGGCGTGGCATGCCGAGGAGGAAAGAGGAGGGGGCCAGGGTACGCGTGGACGCAGGGGACTGTGGGCGACGCAGTGGACAAGGTGCGGTGGCGAGAGCTCGATGAATGGACGTGGTAGAGGGCCCCAACTGCCAGAGCACGCGTATAGGCTTGCCAGCCGCGTAGTCACCGCGTGAACAGGCACACGCGGTGCGTTCTGGGCGGCCTAGGCATGTCTGTTGGGTTGTTCACTCCCCCAGTAGATGCTAGGAAGAAGAAGAGAACAGGGAGGGCTCAAGGTGAGACTGAACCAAGCTCAACCTAAATCAATAGCAAGGCGTTTGATTAAAGGTGTGAGCAGTGCATAGGCCCATTGGGTCTGAGTTTTGGCTGAGAGTAATCATCCACTAAGGTGACTACCTTGGCAAAGTTTCAGCTCAATTGGATAAAGATAACTAACACTTGCTTTGCAAAGTGCCACACTGGATAGAAATGTGAAAATGGAAGTTGTACTCACAAGGATGATTGGATTGAGCTGAAATTTTGTGGAGGATGATGATTTGGTCATATGAAGGCACTGTAAAAATTTCATACCATTTGGATAAATAAAAATGGTATTTCCTTCACAATGCTTCCCTCTGAACAGAAACTTGGGGGAATTTTGTGGAGAAAATGGCTTGGCAAAATGATGTGAATTTTGGCCTGCTCAATGGAAATAGTGATGTTTGGGTCCTGGATTAATTTCAGAATTTTTGAAGCAATATAAAATATGGTTGCTTCACAAACTAAAATTGTGACCAGAAACAAAGATTGGATGCTGTGCTCACCACAAGCATGGAATCTTGAATATTTTTATATGTCCAAGGTCCATATGGTCCAAAGGAATTTTGAGAATTTTGTGGGAGTTTTAGGGAAGACAAAAATATAGGTTCCTTCACAACCCAGGGCAAACATGGTTATTCCTTTAATAGAAAAAGGAATATTCCCATGGAAATGACATGGCCCTTGGGAAAGAGTTGAGAGTGACAAGCCACTTGGGAGAGGAAGAAGAGATGATCTTCCCAGGGTTCAAGACCACATAACCATGGAAAAAGGAACTCCAAATCAAAAATCCAAAGAAAACCAAAAGAAAAAGAAAGGTCCAAAAATCGGGGTGTCACAATCCAAATCCTACCCACGCCGGCGTTTGCTGCCAGAATTCGACGGTGAGGCAACTGACAACGTGCTTTTGACGCGTCGTCATGCCAACCAGCCCGACCGACCCCCTAGAGGGCGTGACAGGCCAACAGGGCAATACATGAATCCCCAAACAACAACACGCCATTACGACAAGGATCCTGTTGATTACCCCGAGCCCTACGACGCACGTAGGAGGAAAGAAGCAAATCGAGCCCCTCCTCGATCCATTTACGAGTCAAGAGGACGCGCGCCTGCCAGACTCAATGGCTATGAGGCTTGGTTAGACAGGCATGGCAGGGCTCGGGAACAGGCATACACACGGTTGTCTCCCGACATCCGGCACAATACGGCTCGATTTTGAGGGCCGGCACGTCCGATCTGTTTTATAGACGAGGTGATGGAGCATCAGTTCCCGGACGGGTTTAAACCCATAAATATCGAACAGTACGACAGGATGACCGATCCAGCCCTATGGATCAAAGATTTCCTCCTCGATATCCACATGGCTCACGGAGACGATATCCACGCCATTAAATATCTGCCACTCAAACATAAAGGACCGGCGAGGCATTGGCTTAACAGCCTCCCCCCTCACTCCATCGGGAGCTGGGAAGCTCTCGAGGATGCCTTTATGGCAAATTTCCAGGGCACTTATGTCTGACCCCCGGACAGCGTCAACCTTAGCCACGTTATTCAACAGCCTGGCGAGTCGGCCCAGAAATTTTGGAATCGATTCTTGACTAAAAAGAACAAGATAGTCGACAGCCCCGATGCAGAGGCAATTTCCGCCTTCCGGCACAGTATCCGGGATGAGTGGCTCGCACGACAGCTCGGGCAAGACAAGCTGAGAACCATGGTGGTCCTTACTTCCCTTATGACCCGCTTTTGCGCGGGAGAGGACAGTTGGCAGGCCCGCAGCTCTCATGGCGGCAAAGCCGGGACCTCGGAAGCACGCGATGGTAACGACAAAACCAGGTGCAATAAAAACAAGCACCGACATAAGAATAGCAGCAGTGACGCCGAGGACGCCGCAGTCAATGCAGGGTTCAGCGGCTCTAAGGCCGAACAGAAAAAGGAACCCTTTAAAGGGAACAGGGACGACCCTAGCTAGCTTGACAGAATCCTCGACAGACCATGCTAGATTCACGGCACCTCAGACAAGCCTGCAAACTGATGTCTACTACGCAACTTTTATTCTTGTAGACGATGTTGGACAGTAGCAAATTTCCCTCAAGTGGATGACCTAAGGTTTATCAATCCATGGGAGGCGTAGGATGAAGATGGTCTCTGTCAAACAACCCTACAATCAAATACAAGAAATCTCTTGTGTCCCCAACACACCCAATACAATGGTAAATTGTATAGGAGCACTAGTTCGGCGAAGAGATGGTGATACAAGTGTAGTATGGATAGTAGATATAAGTTTTTGTAATCTGAAAAATATAAAAACAGCAAGGTAGCAAGTGATAAAATGGAACACAAACGGTATTGCAGTGCTTGGAAACAAGGCCTAGTGTTCATACTTTCACTAGTGCAATCTCTCAACAGTGCTAACATAATTGAATCATATAACAATCACTCAATGTGCGACAAAGAATCACTCCAAAGTTCTTATCTAGCGGAGAACATAAGATGAAATTGTTGTAGGGTACGAAACCACCTCAAAGTTATCCTTTCCGATCAATCTATTGAGCCATCCCAATAAGTGTCACAAACAGACCTAGAGTTCATACTAAAATAACACCATATGATACGCATCAACCAACTCTAATGTCACCTAGATACTCCAATGTCACCACAAGTATCCGTGAGTTGATTATTCGATATGCATCAAACAACTTCAGATTCATAATATTGAATCCACACAAAGAGCTTCAAAGAGTACCCCAAAGTTTCTATCGGAGAAAAGAAGATGAAAACGTGTACCAACCCATATGCCTAGATTACCCGAAGGTCACGGGAATCCGCAAGTTGATTACCAAAACATACATCAAGTGACTCAATTGAATACCCCATTGTCACCACGGGTATCCACATGCAAGACATACATCAAGTGTTCTCAAATCCAAAGTATTCAATCCGACAATAACGAAACCTCAAATGGAAAGACTCAATTCATCACAAGAAGATAGAGAGGGAAGAAACACCATATGATCCAACTATATTAACAAAGCTCACGGTACATGAAGATCGTGCCAAATCAAGAACACAAGAGAGAGATCAAACACATAGCTACTGGTACATACCCTCAGCCCCGAGGGTGAACTACTGCCTCCTCGTCATGGAGACCACCGGGATGATGAAGATGGCCTCTGGTGATGATTTCCCCCTCCGGCAGAGTGCTGGAACAGGGCTCCGAATGAGATCGCTTCGGTTAGGGGGGTCCACAATGGAGCGACAAGCTCGGGGGGCGCGCCCTAGGGGGGTGGGCGCGCCCCGCAGGCTTGTCGTGCCCTCGTGGATCTTCTGGCACTTCCTCGAAGCTTCGGGGGTCTCTTTTTGTCCATAAAAATCATTGTAAATTTTCAGCCCAATCCGAGAACTTTTATTTCTGCACAAAAAACAACACCACGGTAGTTCTGCTGAAAACAGCGTCAGTCCGGGTTAGTTCTAATCGAATCATACCAAAACTATATAAATTTGTTGTAAACATGGCATGAATACTTCTTAAATTATGGATACTTTGGAGACGTATCAGCATCCCCAAGCTTAATTCGTGCTCGTCCTCGAGTAGGTAAATGATTAAAGAAATAATTTATGAAGTGTGAATGCAAGCATAGTGTATAAGTTTGATAAATGATAATTTCAAACACTTTTTCTAGCATCATTATATATCATAAACAGTAACTCATCTCATAAAACTTCTCATGATAAAGTAGCAATCAATTCACATGTTATGGTTTAAACAATATATTCTCTTGAAACCTAACAAGCTATGTTCTTAGTCACCAAACAATTTCAATGCATCTTATTTTCAACAAAGTCTAAGTAAGAGCTCCACATACTCAATTATCATATAGTCTTCTATGATTGCTAGTACTCAAAGCATATTTTTAGAACAAATAGCATCCATCGAACACATAGAAAGATAGGGGCTTAATGTTTCGCCTCCCAACTCATTTATCATAGAGATAATTGTCAACAATTATAAGTCATGATCAAATATATTTGAATGGATATGTGTGCTTGGATCGTTCCCCACCACATGATGCTTGCCAACTAGAGAATAGGTTGGAATAAGAAGTTGACTCAACAAAAATAAATAACATGAAAGTAAATAGCATAAAAGTAAATAGAATGTCCCTTCGCAGAGGGAAGCAGGGATTTGAAGAGGTGCCAGAGCTCATAGCTTAAAACAGAGATGAATACATTTTGAGTGGTGTGCTTTTTCTGTCAACGTCACGACTAAGGTTTTCAATATCTTCCATGCTAAACACATTATTGGCAGTTCCCATGCAGAAATGAAAAGTTTAACTACCCCTCAACCATTCAAACACAAGCCATGGCTAGCCGAATTCACGGGTGCCCTCCAGACTTTCAACTTTCCAGGGGGAGCCTTTGTTTTATTATATATTTCTTTCTTTCTTTCTTTATTTATTTTATTTAAGGGATTGGGCACCCGAATTACCAGCCTCTCTCATGCAAGGACAAGTGAATAAACACCCATCATGAGAATAACCCTCTTAGTATGGAAGATACTGAACGCCCCGTCGTTCCATGAGAGGTACGGGCACACAAAACAGATGATTATTTGAAGGTTTTAGAGATGGCACATGCAAATTTACTTGGAACGGCAGGGTAATACTATATATAGGTAGATATGGTGGACACTCATGGAAGAAACTTGGCTCAAGGATTTTGGATGCACAAGTAGTATTCCCGCTTAGTACAGAAATTTTGGCTAGCAAAAGATTCTAAACAAGCACCACATGTTGGAGGATCCATAACAATATAACTTTGATGCAAATATACCCAATCATAACTCATTACGTTGTCTTCCATGTCCAACTTCAACTAATTTGCTCAAGTTTGAAAATAATTAATGGGTATTCAAAATAATAAAAGATGTCCAAGATAATATATTTGTATGTGAAAGTTCTTTTCCATATACTATCTTTCATGAATTGCTTGTATGACCAATATTGTGATTGTCAAACTTCAATAGATTTTATTTTCTGAACCCAATGTGAAATATTACTAAGCATATGGAACATGGATAATTTCAGATTTATGACATTCAATTCATTCAACAATTTACTCTTAGCATATAAGTGAAGCACAAGAGTGAATGGCAAACTACTCCAAAAGATATAAGTGAAGATCAATGAGTAGTCAAACAATTAAGTAGCTACGTGAAGACTCTCTCTACATAAAGATTTCAGATCCAAGTATTTTATTCAAACAGCAAACAAAATGAAAATAAAAGGACACTCCAAGAGTAGCACATATCATGTGAACAAGTAAAAACTTAGGCTAATCAATAGGCGTTGATGAAGAAAGGTGGGATGCCTACCGGGGCATCCCCAAGCTTAGTTGCTTGAGATTTCTTGGAAAGTTATCTTGGGGTGCCTTGGTCATCCCCAAGATTCTTGTGTCTCCTTAATTCTTCTCATATCATGGCTTCTCCTAAATCTTAAAAACTTCATCCACACAAAACTCAACAAGAACTCGTGAGATAAGTTAGTATAAATCAACTCAAAACCTTAACATTCTCTACTGTAGAAAATCACTAAAATTATAATTAAACATTGCATACTAAATGCCTCTGCATATTTAATACTCCTATACATAAATATAAACATTAAACAAGCAAACATATGCAAACAATGCAACTATAACCGAAATCTGTCTAAACAGAACAAACTGTAAAGGGGGAAATAAAATTCATACTTCCCTAACTCCAAAAATTCTGAAAAATTACCACTTAACAGAGAACTCATGCATGCTTACCGTGTAAAAATTTCAGATTTTATCATGTTCTGAAAATTCACAAATATTCTGGACATAACAGAAAACTTTCTGTTTTCAAACAGCAACACATAAACATGAAAACTGAGCATGGTAAAGGCTATAATTGGCATTTTATTGAACTAAAAGATACAAAACATGATTATTGATAAAAGCAAGCAAATCTCAATAAAACAAAATGACGCTCCAAGCAAAACTCATATTATGTGACCAATAAAAATATAGCTCCAAGTGAGGTTACCGATAGTGTTGAAGACGAAAGAGGGGATGCCTTCCGGGGCATCCCCAAGCTTAGACGCTTGAGTCTTCCTTGGATATTACCTTGGGGTGCCTTGGGCATCCCCAAGCTTAGGGTCTTTCCGCTCCTTATTCTCCTCATATCGTTATCTTACCCAAAACTTGAAAGCTTCAATCACACAAAACTTAACGAAACTCCGTGAGATAGGTTAGTATGAAAATAAATCATTCACTTTGGTACTCTAAAGACAAGATTCATAATTATTCTCACATAATACCTACTGTATTCTATCATTTCCGCAATTTATATTGCTCAGTATAAGCTATGGAAACACTAAAACAAGCAAACTATGCATTGAAAGCAGAATCTGTCAAAAACAGAATAACAAGTAGCGAGTGAATTAAAAAGCATACTTCTGTAACTCCAAAAATTCTGAAAAATGAGTAAAACGTAAAAAAATTGTATCTTAATATTGTGTAAATATTTCAGATTTTTCTTCTGCTCCAGTAATAAATGCAAAATCCAGCACTGGACGCAAAACTTTTTGTTTTTGCACAGAATCAACTCAACTATCATCCACACTATCCCAAAGGTCTTACTTGTCACTTTATTGAAATAAAACATATAAAAAATGATTACTACAGTAGCTTAATCATGTTAACACACAAAAACAGTAGGGGTAAATGTTGGGTTGTCTCCTACAAAGCGCTTTTCTTTATAGCCTTTTTAGCTAGGCATGATGATTTCAATGATGCTCACATAGAAGTAAAGAATTGAAACATAAAGGGAGGATCATGAATCATATGACAAGCACATTTAGTCTAACATACTTCCTATGCATAGGGATTTTGCGCGCAGACAATTTATGGGAGCAAGAATCAACTAGCATAGGAAGGCAAAATAAGCAATACTTCAAAACTTTCAACACATAGAGAGGAAACTTGATATTATTGAAATATGTAAAAGCATATCTTCCTCTCACATAATAATTTTCAGTAGCATCTTGAATAAATTCATCAATATAGCTATCACATAAAGCATTCTTTTCATGACCTACAAGCATAGAATTTTTATTACTCTCCACATACGCAAATTTCTTCTCATCAATAGTGGTGGGAGAAAACTCAACAAAATAACTATCATGAGATACTTGATTTGCATAATCAATTTGAGCATTAAAATCATGATGACAAGTTTCATGGTTATCATTATTCTTTATAGCATACATGTCATCACAATAATCATCATAGATAGCAACTTTGTTGTCATAATAATCAATTGAAACCTCTTTCAAAGTAGTGGAATCAACATTAAATAAAGTCATGACCTCTCCAAATCCACTTTTATCAATATTGTAAAAAGATTCAACACCCTCCAAAATAGTGGGATCATTAGTACCTAGAGTTGACACTCTTCCAAACCCACTTTCATCAATATAATAATCATAAATATGAGGCATGCTTTCATCATAACAAATTTTCTCATCAAAACTTGGGGGGCTAAAAATATCATATTCATCAAACATAGCATCCCCAAGCTTATGGCTTTGCATATCATTAGCATCATGGATATTCATAGAAAACATACTAACGACATTGCAATCATGCTCATCATTCAAGGATTTTATGCCAAACATTTTATTGAATTCTTCTTCTAACACTTTGGCACAATTTTTTGATCCATCATTTTCAAGAAACACATTATAGAGATAAAGCATTTAAGGCAATCTCAATTCCATTTTTTTCGTAGTTTTCTTTTCTAAAACAAACTAGTGATAAAACAAGAAACTAAAAGATTCAATTGCAAGATCTGAAGATATACCTTCAAGCACTCACCTCCCCGGCAACGGCGCCAGAAAAGAGCTTGATGTCTACTACGCAACTTTTATTCTGGTAGACGTTGTTGGGCCTCCAAGTGCAGAGTTTTGTAGGACAGTAGTGTAGGAACGAAGTATGTCTACCAGAGGGGGGGGGGGTGAATGGGAGTTTTAAATTTTCTTCGGAAATATCAAAACTCTCGGAACCCAGCAGCGGAGCGAATGAAAACAGTATTCAGTGAGCGAATACAAACTATCAAATGGAAACTAAGAGCATGCATCGAGATAAATCACATGATTGAAATATGTCATATGGCATAGTTCGAATGTAAAAGAGAGTAGCAGAGGTAACTAGTGATGCTCGATGGCGACAAGGTATTTGGTAGACCAGTTCGCCCTTCTGCAAAAGGACTACGTCTGGTTGGAGGGGTTGTGATTTAACACAGAAGATAAACTCTCTTCGCCCAATTCTCCTCGACAATTGGTTCGTCAACCAATGCCGATTACTCATGGTAGATGCTTGAGGCGATCTCCGAACCTTTACAGACTTTTTCTTCGAGAACCACAATTACTCTTGGTCTCTAAAGAAATTGACACCTAAACGTCTAGAGAGTTCGCAGCTCTCAAGAGTAATAGGCGGAGCGTACTGGACTTAGATTCGAGTGATGCTGAACCACTATCTAATTTTTCGGCTCTGGGGTTTTCTCTCGGTGGATTTTAAACTCAAATCTCTCGGAGAGGGGGTTGCTCAACAATCTTCTCAGAATCAAACGGAGCAGCCACCGGACAACGCCGGTGCGGGGTGGCTATTTATAGCCGCAGCCTTCCCTGATGGGAAATGACCATTTTGGACACGCGGTCCAGCCAATGGCCAGCCGACACATTCACAACGGTCGGATTTTAAGAGCAACGGTAACATTACTTGAGGAGCAAGTAATGCTAACTCCTTGGTCAGAGACAAATCTCTCGCAGCGAAGAAGATCACAGTCTCTTGCTGGCAAGTATTTGCTCGGAACACAAAGAGATTTCTCTCGCAACTTTCATAGGATTTGGGTTTAGCATCAGAGAATCAAAGCTTCGAACGCTACTCCCCTCTTAATAGTACGGTGGTCCTATGACTCAATAAAGAGAAAAGAAACAACGAAATGAATGCTACGTCTTTACTTCGTCTTCAATCTTCTCGGCCGCAGTCATTTACTTCGGACGAGTACCGAATTAATTGCTTCGCATCAGCAATTTTTTGAGGGGTCACTCTTGTCGTCATAATCTTCGGTGATAACCTTCACGGCTACGCAGAGAATATTCTTCGGAGTTTGAACCAAACTCCTCTGGACTCCAGGGACCTGTTACTTTGTGTGCACTAGCAAACACATCAGTCCCTCACTGTTTATGTCAACAATCTACAAAACATAAGGAGGTAAATTATTGCACCAACAATCTCCCCCTTTTTGGACGATTGTTGACAAAACAGATAATCATCGAAGTGAAGATAGATAAGTGTAAAGTAATTCCGACAAGAGTAAGTGTTACTTTGCTCGATGATGAAATAGACTCCCCCTAAATGTATGCAGGGAAGAAAGATATGAGATAAATTCTCCTGCAAGTATTGAAGTATATGGAGGAAATTTCAATCATTTGAGACATTGATTCGCACAGATGAGATATAATCCATCGAGATCGTAGTGCAATCAAACATAACTTCTGATAATAATTCCACCTGCAAGACAAATGCTTCGAGAGAAATAGTGTAGCAGCAGGGGTTATTAACATTACAGCACAAAAGTTATCGAGTTTTACAACATAGTACAGATAAACTTAAACCAGAAGTTGCAAACTCGCACGAAACAAAAACCAATCAAAACACCGAAAGAAAATCTATCGAGACTCGATGTAATTCTCCCCCTTTTTGTCAACAAGTGTCAAAAAGTTGATGAATAACATGAGTGCAAAAAAAATGCAGAACTCGGTTCAATCAGTGGCATCTCCCGAAGAACTGTCCGAGGTGAGTTCTTCTTCGGAGGTGACGGGATTGTCTTTGTCTTCAGTAGCATCAGATTCTCCTTCGGAAATAATAACTTGGGGCTGAGCAGACGAGGGAACATTGTGAGTAGCCACAGGAGGAACACGGGATATCACATTGCCTTCGGTAGGTTTTTCTGTCGGTGAGGTGGCTTCAGATTCGTCAAGCAGTTTGCGAAGCTTGAGATGAAGAAGATCAGTGGTTGGCTCACGAACAGGTAGAGGAGGGGTGCTCCGATCTTGAAAATCTTCAACAGTGAAGCCTTTGTCAATATAATCATAGAGCTCTTGGAGATTGACATTCAGGAGTTGTTTCTCGGTGAAGAACTTGCGAAGCAATTTCCAAAGCCTCTTCTTGTTTTCATCAGCTATCAGATGCATTATCCTCGTGCGATTGTTGAGAGCATTTAGCTCGAAGGCGAGATGTTCTTTCTCGCGTCGATCCCTTGCAATATGCTGCAGCAGTAGTTGTTGTGTACGCAAACTGACTTCGAGTTGCGATGGAGGTTGAGGCGAAATCTTTCGGTTGTGCTGAGGAAGACGTGGCCCGTCGAATTGCCTGTGATAGTCTTGGGGACTTGAAGTGGGCGATTTGCCCGAAGTAATATCATCCATGACTTGTAAGGTATCGCGAACAGGAGGGATGAAGCTTTTATGGCTTTCCTTCGCAAGATACACTGTGCGCATTGCATGATCAACAACTTTCTGGATCCAGGGCGCGAACACTTTGATGCAGAAAGGAAATTGAGCAGAATCCTTCAGAATGCGCAGGAACATGTCTTCCACGTCGAAGATGTATCGCTCAGAGATTGCATATATAGCATTTCGAAGAACATCAGAGATGGATTTGTCCGGATTCATACCCGCCAGAGGGCAAATGGTGTAAGAGAGCATGTGAAATAGCGTATGATTCTCGAAAGTTAAGTGCTCAGGACGAGGAGGACCAGTGTAGTCACGAATCTTTTCTTGATCCATTGTGCATCAAAAAATTTCATCTGATATGACATCAATGTTGTGAACCTGAATTTCAGTGTCACCATGCTCAAAGCGAGGGAAATGAAAGTGCGAGACAAAATCTGTTGAAGTGCATTTGATGCATTTTCCTTCGGTCATCCACTCCATAATCCATTTTGAGCTATCAGATTCATCGCCATAGATGTACAGTGTAGCATAGAACTGAAGAATAATCTCTCTGTTCCAAGGATGCTCGAATTCAAATAACTTGGTGAGGCAAGAATCATCCAGATCCTGAAGCAATTGATTGGAACAGCCAATACTGCGCATTGCAGAGATGTTCAGATATTCATGAGGAAATATCTTTTTGCTGTCATAGAGGACCCAAGAGTAATATATGGCCCATTCCTTAGTCCAGAAGCGAAGCGATTCCGAAGTGCGCGGCCCATCATACGGACTAGCTTGAAAGAATTTGGGATGCACATTCCGATTGAAGAGAGGACCTTTTGCGCCTGCTCCTGACGAGAACAAAGGTAATTCTTCACGAGGGTACGGGTATTTGAGTTGTTCTTCAGGAGAGAGATATTCATCGCCATATACAACTGAGTCAGTTCGGCGAGCAGAGACAGATTTTCGTTCGGAGGGACCAACATCTTGGATTCGCGTCGCTGCGTCGATACTTAACTTGAGTGGAGACGAGGCAGGTGTTGCAACAGAGGGTGCTGCACTAGTAGGCAGTAGGGCAGGTTCATCAATTTTAGGCACTGAGGCCAAATCATTCACTGGAGGAGGTTGAGGTTGTTCCACTGGAATCTGTTGTTGCTCGACAGTAGGAGAAGCCGAGACTTTTGGAGCTTCATGAGCCAGAGAGGCTTGGGGATCGGAGCGAGGGATTTCACCTTCCTCAGAAACAAATTGTTGCGAATGAATATCAGCCCAAGCAGGGGAGGCCACAGGCACTGATTCAGTTGGCCTTGGCGAGGGAGGAGCATCCGAGTCCTTTACTGGGGGGTTCGAAGGAATAGCTGACTCAGGAGATTTTTCTTTCTGGGACTGAGTGACTTGGTGAACAGGCGATGGTTCCTTCGGAGCAGGAGGTACATTTTTCGTTGAAATTCTCTTTCGTTGCTTTTTCTTTTGCTGAGCAACTTGATCAATGTGGACCTTGACCAGATCATTGTAGCCGGTGACCTTTGCTTGATGTTCATCACAGATCTTGCGAACAATTTTGTCTAGATCCGTGTGAAAGCGTAACCTTCGGTGACGAAGGAGTGTCATGGCACGGTTGACATCCTTGTAGGAATCTTCAAGCGCTTTAATGACAAATTTTGAAGAGGCAGTTTTCATTCGATCATCAAGATCCATTAGCTCAGCAGAGAGAGAGTTGATCTCAACTGCATCTTCCCTCAGTTCTTGAACTACGGAAGTGGACTGAGTAATAACTTCAGCAGGGATAGGCAGAAATGCCACTTCGCCATTGAATGGATTGTCCACAAATTTATCGAGATGTTCCATGATAAATATGTGATCATAGTAATGAGGAGAATCAAACTTGACAGTAGGAGCAGTCTCGACAGGAACTTGCTCGGAAGGAGGCTTAGAAGCCAATGGTTGAGTCAAGGTAGGCACAAACTTAGCAGCCTTCTCCTTCGAAGCAGTAGCTTGTGGAGCATCTTCCTCGGTAGGCGCCTTGATTTTCTTTAGGTCAGGCTTGGGATTTCTTTCGCCTGGCTTTGCAGAACTCACTAGAGTGTTAACCACCAAATCTTTCAAATTGATAGCATCTGGATGAGGAGTTGTGTTCACATGCTGTTTCAGAGTGACAGTGGTAGCAGGGGTTTTTCTAGCAGGGATCTTCTTCGGTGGTGCTTCTTGAACCAAATGAACCTGAAGATCAGGCAATACAGTTGAAGTTGTGATATTCACTTCCTCGCTGTGAGTAGCAGCAACTTCTTCCTTTGTGAGCGGAGGGTCATCATCTGAAGAATCATTCATGTCAGCCTTCCTCTTCTTTGGTGCACTCTTTCTCTTCGCAGCAGCGCTGGGATCATGCTTGCGTTTTGAACGACTTTCTGATTTTCCTTCGGCCTTTTTCTTTTCCACATCATCTTTGAGAAGGCGAAGGTTTTCCTCTTCATGAGCCTTTTGCTTTTCAGCCCTCTGAGCTCGCTTGATGGCATTGCGTTGATGCTTAGCAAGCTCATCAGGATAAGATTCGGGTGTGCGAAGGGAAGACTCATGAGCATTTGGCAGAGGAGGTGGTCTCTCTTGGGGGGCATTTGGTTTGATGAGAGAAATTTCCCGGCAATCACCCCATGGTGGATGAAATGCAAAGTTTTGAGCAAACCGAGGATGAACAAATTCATAGTTGAACCATTTGCGCACCCAGTGACGGTGAATCCATTGTTGATGCGTATCTCTCTGGTGTTTGGTTTCTCTTGGAACAGTATCATACCGGTCATGAGAGATATACTCAGCTGTGTTTGTGTATGCCTGTCTGCCACCCTTCTTCTTCGGACCATTTTCTTCTTGCTCATTAGCATTTTGCTTGGTCCTTTTGTGCTTGCTGGTTGATGGGCCTTCCATTGGGCCCTTGGCATTCGGAGCTTTGGATTCATCTATTGTACCCAGAACAACATCATCTCTATCGGCTAGGTTCACTGGTTGAGCTGAATCCTCAACTGACTGCATTTTCCTGTGAATAAAGATAGATGCGAGGGAAAATGGGGACAGGGTTACGAATGCACACAGTGAATATTTTGAAAAAGGAACTATTTTTGATGAAGAAGTAGATGCAGACTTTGAGAAATGTTCGGATGAAGGAAATGTGTAGAACGAACTAGTAGGTTCGAAGAATATACTAGTTAATGTGCTAAGCATTCCGTTCGTATGAGACATAACACAAATCCTAGATCTGAAATTTTTTGGATGCGAGGTACAACTACAAACCACATCCGCACAAGTTACCTAGCAGTAAAGATCTGTGAAATGCGGTAAAAATAGGCAATTTCTACCGCAGACGAACTTGAACATGATGAATGGAAGAACGAGTTTGCACTACACATACCCTAACTCGGTGATGTGCAGTGACTACGGCGGCGCAGGGATGGAGATGATCCGCGGCGACAAGGAATGACTCCGGCGACCTCTTTCTGACAGCGAAGTGGCGAAGATGATCGGCGTCGTCGAGCTCAAGGTGGAGCAGTGCGGTAGGGCTTTGGAAGGTGACGGTGGCAGAGATGCGAAGTGAATCGAGGGAGGGTGCCGGCTCAGTATATATATACGAGGAGGAAATAACCACACCCGGTGAATCTGATCGGATGGCCACAGTTAGAGGACTATTGCGATTCAACGGTCCAGATAAACTGGCAGTCGATGAAGAGCATGTGGCAACCATCATCAAAGAATGTGGTCCAGACCTGGGCAGGAAACCCCAAATTTTGGACGGCTTTTGCCAAAACAGATTAAGTTCGGACCGAACCTTTAACGTAGTCAAGGACACCAGATAAAGTTTCGTTTCCAGATGAATTTTGTGCATTCATAACGGAACAACATAGACTGGAAGAGATAGAATAGAGGGAAAACAGGGTCCTAGGTATTTCACTCAGACGAATAAACACAAACACCCGAGAGAGAAGCTATGAGTGAAATACATTCGGACTAACACGAGAACTTCAACCGCAACTCAACGAAGAGATATTGTGGTGGTGTTACCCACCTTATAAGAACTGTATGACCCCGAGCATCGCACAATTATCGTGGCACCCGGTTAGTCTAGTTCTTCGTTGATGTATTCACTCTCAGAAAGAAAATTTCACTTTGTCGAAATTTTCAAACTCTTCGAGTGTTATGCACCCATTCCTTCTAAGATGTTGAAGTGATGGTATGGGTGCCGCGTCCAGTTTACTGCACGTTTACGGAATCTAGGATATTTAGCTCACACCGTAACGCATAGAATCTTTTCTCATCGAGAGGCTTGGTGAAGATATCGGCGAGATTTTCTTTGGTATTGACGTGACTGATAACAATATCCTCTCGAGCAACATGATCGCGTAGGAAATGATGTCTGGTCTCAATATGCTTGGTGCGAGAGTGCTGCACTGGATTGTGTGCAATTTTGATCGCACTGTCATTGTCGCACAATAACGGGATCTTCTTGACCTCGATACCATAATCCTTCAGAGTCTGCTTCATCCATAATAACTGAGTGCAACAAGCGCCAGCAGCAATATATTCGGCCTCAGCCGTAGAGAGCGAGACACAATTCTGCTTCCTTGACGACCAACACACCAATGATCTACCGAGGAAATGGCATGCCCCCGAAGTAGATTTCCTGTCAACCCGGTCACCTGCATAATCTGAGTCTGAATATCCAACGAGGTCAAACTGTGCTCCCTTAGGATACCATAAACCTAAGGTGGGGGTGTGAGCCAAATATCTCATAATACGCTTGACCGCTTGGTGATGCGATTCTTTCGGTGTAGCTTGAAAACGAGCACACATACAAACACTCAACATAATATCAGGTCTGGATGCACATAAGTAGAGCAAAGAACCAATCATCGAATGATAAGCTTTCTGATCGTAATCTTTACCGTACACATCAACGTCCAGCTGGCCATTCGTGGGCATGGGAGTTTTGTAGCCCTTCTGTTTGCAATCTTGCATTTTGAACTTCTTCAGACAATCTCTCAGATATTTCTCCTGAGATATGAAAATTCCATTGTCCTGTTGACGAATTTGTAGTCCGAGAAAGAACTTGAGTTCACCCATCATAGACATTTGATATTTCTTGAACATCATGCACCCGAATTCCATGCTGCATGCATTGTTAGTACAGCCGAAAATAATATCATCCACATAAATTTGACACATGAATAGATCGCCATCAATAGCACGAGTGAAAAGAGTGGAATCAGTGGATCCTGGCTTGAACCCTTTGTCGAGCAGAAACCTCTTCAGAGTGTCATACCAAGCTCGAGGGGCTTGCTTCAGCCCATACAGAGCCTTTTTCAACCTGAAAACTTTGTTAGGAAACTGAGGGTTTTCAAAGCCAGGTGGCTGCCTAACATATACTTCCTCGTCAATTTCACCATTGAGGAAAGCACTTTTCACATCCATTTGATAAAGCAGAATATCATTGTAATTTGCATCAGCGAGAAGAATACGAATTGCCTCAAGGCGAGCAACAGGAGCATATGTTTCACCGAAATCAATACCTTCTACCTGTGTATACCCTTGAGCGACAAGACGCGCTTTGTTTCTCACAACAATGCCATTTTCATCTTGCTTGTTCCGGAAAATACATTTTGTGCCGATGATATTGTGCTTCTTAGGATTCGGTTTGTCAAGCAATTCCCACACATCATTCAATTCGAATTGCACCAACTCTTCTTGCATGGCATTCATCCAATCGGGATCATTCATAGCTTCTTCATACTTGGTGGGTTCTGTCAATGAGACAAAGGAGAAACTGCCATAGTAGTTAGCCAAACGAGTGCGAGAGCGAGTTGTTGGTCGGTAACCTAGATTCTCGAGATCTTCGAGGATTAATGCAGGGTCAACTCGATTTGCCACTCATGGGTGAGGATTTCCTTCTTTATGATCATTTTCATTTTCCTCAGTATCAGCATCAGGATTAGCATTTGTATCGCCATTCTCATCTTGATTGCCATTTTGATCGGCATTTGCATTTGGGTTGCCATTTGTGTTCGGTGCGACATTTTCTTCGGCAGTAGATTGGCATGTTCTTCGAGCTATGGGGGCATCATCATCGGAAGAGTCAAGTGTATTTCCTTCGACTGGCCTGACGTCCCCAATGGCCATTTGCCGAATAGCATCCGAGATCGGAGGTTCATCTATCACATTAGGCAAGTGCTCCTTTTGAGAGCCGTTAGATTCATCAAACCGCACATTTACCGTTTCCATAACTTTCCCGTGGTGAGAGTTATAGACACGATAAGTATGCGAGTTCGAGCCATAACCAAGAAGAAAACCTTCATGTGCCTTAGGTGCAAACTTGGAATTATGATTCATGCCACGAATATAGCAAGGTGCACCGAAAACATGTAAATAAGAAACATTGGGTTTCTTGCCAATGATAAGCTCATATGAGGTTTCTTAAGGAATTTGTGAAGATAAACACGATTCACAACATGGCAAGCAGTGTTAATAGCATCAGCCCAGAAACGAATGGGAGTTTTATACTCACTGAGCATTATTCTCGCCATTTCAATGAGAGTTCTATTCTTTCAGTCAACAACTCCATTCTGTTGGGGAGTGTATGCGGCAGAGAATTCATGAGTGATACTATTTTCATCGAGAAAGTCTTCGATATGAGTATTTTTGAACTCAGTACCATTGTAGCTTCTGACATGCTTAATTCGCACATCATATTCATTTTGAGCCTTCTTGGCGAATCTTTTGAAGATGTCTTGGGTGCAGGTTTTGTCTTCGAGAAAGAATACCCAAGTGTATTGAGAGAAATCATCAACAATAACCAGACCATAATGACTGCCTCCAAAACTTGCATAGTTTTGAGGCCCGAATAAATCCATATGAAGAATTTCCAGTGGTCTTGTTGTGGTCATGACAGTTTTTGACGAATGGTGCTTCTTGGCCAATTTGCCAGCTTCACACGCAGCACAGAGACGATCCTTGTCGAATTTCACATCAGGAATACCACGGAGATGATTTTTCTTCACGAGAGTCTGCAAATTTCTCATACCTGCATGACCAAGTCTTCGGTGCCACAACCATCCTTCGGTTGCTTTTGCAAGAAAACAAGTTTGGACTGAGGGACCCCTAGAGAAATCCACAGTATATAATTCACCTTTTCTATTTCCCTCGAAAACGAAGGAATTGTCAGTGGCCATAAAGACGATGCATTTGGATTTAGAAAATAGAACTAGCATGCCTAGATCACAAAGTTTGCAAACTGACATGAGATTGAATCCAAGAGACTGAACAAGTAAAACATCATCAATGTTCTTGTCCTTGGATATAGCAATTTTACCTAACCCAATTACCTTTCCTTTGTTGTTGTCGCCGAAAGTAATATACTTCTGAGATGAAGCAGTTAAGTAGAGGTCGACAAACAACGACTTGTCTCCGGTCATATGACTAGTGCATTCACTATCCATTATCCATTCGGTACACCCGGAGACATAGTCCCGCAGAGAAATCAGGCTTTCTTAACCACCCACATCTTTGTAGGTGGCTTCAAAACATATGAGCGAGCAGGATATGATTTCTTTCGATAGTCATACGAATTGTGACTTGAATGAGTACGAGCATAATCGAAAGAATATGCATTAAAACTCCTTACCGACGAATGAGTATAGCGATTAGATGAGGTATGCATGTACTCATTCTGTCGAGCCTTTTCAAGGATATATCGAGCATTTTCTTCCTGCATGGTTAGTAGCCTGGTAACAGGTAATGCTTCGATAGTTTTCCTGGGCACCCACATAGCTTCCTTTGGGGGGCCATTCCTGCTGTTACATCCAACATAGCGAGCAACAGCCTCGCCACGTTGATTTTTGAACAACTTATAATTGTCCAGAGAATCATCATATGAGTAGTCAGGAATAGGAGAGTCATATCTCGAAAGTAAAGCTGGATTGAGCGTTTTGCTCTTGGCAGGCACCCACACAGTGCGAGGATATTGATCAGGTTCCCAGTAGGAGCCATTTTCATTCAATTTCCTTTCGAAACCGATACCTTCTTTCCTAGGATTTTTGTGAAGAATGGATTTCTTCAGAACATCACACAGGGTTTGATGCCCTTGGAGAGACTTGAACATTCCTGTCGGAAGAAGATCCTTCAACCTAGCATTTTCATCAGAAATAGAACCATTTTCCTCGACAGAGGGGTTAGCATTCACAGAAGATTCAGCATTTGATTCAGAGTTACTGCGTTCAAGGCATTTTAGGCAGGGTGGTACAAACACCTTAGGTTTCTCTTTGAGTTGTTGGGTGTGAAGGGAATTTTCTCTGGTCAAGTCATCATGAGCCACTCTCAGCGACTTGAGTTCATGTTTCCTTTTCAGGTGATCATAAGTCAATCTCTCGTGGTCGGCCGAGAGAAAATCATGACGACTTGATAGTTCTTCCATTCGAGACTCGAGAGCGGAATGCTCTTCTGTCAACGACTGGATTTTCTCCATCTCCTCAACCAACAACACTTCAGATTTCCTGCGGGTTTTCTCAATTTTCTCAAGAGAGTTTTGGTGCATATTAGCAATTTTGATCAATTTAGCATGGTCATCCTCATCCGAAGAGTATTGATCACTGGAGTGAACCTTGTGATGTTTGGAGGATACCTTTTCTTTTGAAGCTTTGGCCATGAAGCAGTATGCAGGAGACTCGTTATCGCTCGAATGATTCTCGAAGAAGTTTGATGCAGGAGTAGAGGCACAAGCTATGCCAGCCATGCTGGAATCAGAATCCTCATCGGATTCAGCAACTTCTTCAGAGTCAGATGACTCTTCTTCATCGGAATCCATCTCCTTGCCGATGTACGCCTTGGCCTTGCGAGAGGTATTCTTGCGGTTGGATGAGGACTTGGAAGGATTCCTTGAGGAAGATCTTGACGAGGACTTGGAGCTATCATTCTTCTTGAAGAACTTCTTCGTTTTCTTCTCATCATCAGAGTCGTAGCTTTTGCTCTTGTCCTTGCCATGGTTGTGTCCTGAATCAAATCTTCCACTGGCTTTTTGCACTTGAAGCAGGTGTAATCTCCAGTAGGTTTTGATGAAGATTTGGAGCCGCCAGAGTTGCTGAATCCTTTCTTCTGAAACTGATTTTTCCTTTGAAGGCGCCGGAATCTTTTCATGATCAATGCGAGATCCTTGCTGATCCTTTCTGGGTCATCTGAATCTTCTTCGGCATTTCCTTCTGAGGAAGAATCAACCACAGCCTTAAGAGCATGACTTTTTCGGTGACTTGAGCCATAGAGATCTCTCTTTTCTTCTTCTTGTTCTTCATGGGTGTTTAGCCTTTCCATGATATCAGCAGAGTCGAGAACTTTGAAATCAGCTCGTTCCCGAATCATCAGAACTAGAGTGTCGAATGAACTATCAAGGGATCGGAGAAGTTTCTTCACAACTTCGTGATCAGTGATGTCTTTGGTGCCGAGACCTTGTAGCTCATTTGCAATGTCACTCAGACGATCGAAGGTTTGCGGGCAGCTTTCATTTCCAATTCACTTGAATCGATTGAACTTGGCCCGAAGAGTATCAATGCGAGCTTCTTTCTGAGTTGAAACACCCTCGTTTATCTTTTCAAGAATGTCCCACAATTCCTTTGCAGTTTCACACTGACGATAGTGAAGAAATTGAGCACGAGAGAGATGGCCACCAATTTCATCTTTGGCTTGAGCATCCATCTGAATGAGTTTCTTCTCGTGGTCAGTGGTGACCTGGGGCACTTCAACCACGAATCCATTCTGCACCACATTCCACATATCATCATCAATAGCTCGGAGACGGATCTTCATCTTCTCCTTCCAGAAGGGATAGTCCGTCCCATCGAAGATTGGAATCTTGAGGTGCGACTTGTAGCACACTTAAGACATACTTAAACTCCAAGGTGGTTAGACCAAAATGAGCAGAGTCAAGGAGTACCTCGCTCTGATACCAATTGTAGGAACGAAGTATGTCTACCAGCGGGGGGGGGGGGGGGGTGAATGGGAGTTTTAATTTTATTTCGGAAATATCAAAACTCTCGGAACCCAGCAGCGGAGCGAATGAAAATAGTATTCAGTGAGCGAATACAAACTACCGAATGGAAACTAAGAGCTTGCATCAAGATAAATCACATGATTGAAATATGTCTTATGGCACAGTTCGAATGTAAAAGAGAGTAGCAGAGGTAACCAGTGATGCTCGATGGTGACAAGGTATTTGGTAGACCAGTTCGCCCTTCTGCAAAAGGACTACGTCTGGTTGGAGGGGTTGTGATTTAACACAGAAGATAAACTCTCTTCGCCCTATTCTCCTCGACAATTGGTTTGTCAACCAATGCCGATTACTCGTGGTAGATGCTTGAGGAGACTTTCGAACCTTTACAGACTTCTTCTTCGAGAACCACAATTACTCTTGGTCTCCGAAGAAATTGACACCTAACCGTCTAGAGAGTTCGCAGCTCTCAAGAGTAATAGGCGGAGCGTACTGGACTGAGATTCGAGTGATACTGAACCACTATCTAATTTTTCGGCTCTGGGGTTTTCTCTCGGTGGATTTTAAACTCAAATCTCTCGGAGAGGGGGTTGCTCAACAATCTTCTCAGAATCAAACGGAGTAGCCACCGGACAACGCCGGTGCAGGGTGTCTATTTATAGCCGCAGCATTCTCTGATGGGAAATGACCATTTTGGACATGCGGTCCAGCCAATGGCCAACCGACATGTTCACAACGGTCGGATTTTAAGAGCAACGGTAACATTACTTGAGGAGCAAGTAATGCTAACTCCTCGGTCAGAGACAAATCTCTCGCAGCGAAGAGGATCATAGTCTCTTGCTGGCAAGTATTTGCTCGGAACACAAAGAGATTTCTCTCGCAACTTTCATAGGATTTGGGTTTAGCATCAGAGAATCAAAGCTTCGAACGCTACACCACTCTTAATAGTACGGTGGTCCTATGACTCAATAAAGAGAAAAGAAACAACGAAATGAATGCTACGTCTTCACTTCGTCTTCAATCTTCTCGGCCACAGTCATTTACTTCAGACGAGTACCGAATTAATTGCTTCGCATCAGCAATTTTTTGAGGGGTCACTCTTGTCATCATAATCTTCGGTGATAACCATAACTGCTACGCAGAGAATATTCTTCGGAGTTTGAACCAAACTCCTCTTGACTCCAGGGACCTGTTACTCTGTGTGCACTAGCAAACACATCAGTCCCTCACTGTTTATGTCAACAATCTCCAAAACGTAAGGAGGCAAATTATTGCACCAACAAAATTTCCCTCAAGTGGATGACCTAAGGTTTATCAATCCGTGGGAGGCGTAGGATGAAGATGGTCTCTCTCAAACAACCATGCAATCAAATACAAGAAATCTCTTGTGTCCCAAACACACCCAATACAATGGTAAATTGTATAGGCGTACTAGTTCAGCGAAGAGATGGTGAGACAAGTGTAGTATGGATAGTAGATATAGGTTTTTGTAATCTGAAAATATAAAAACAGCAAGGTAGCAAGTGATAAAATGGAGAACAAACAGTATTGCAATGCTTGGAAACAAGGCCTAGGGTTCATACTTTCACTAGTGCAATCTCTCAACAGTGCTAACATAATTGAATCATATAACAATCACTCAATGTGCAACAAAGAATCACTCCAAAGTTCTTATCTAGCGGAGAACATAAGATGAAATTGTTGTAGGGTACTAAAAAACCTCAAAGTTATCCTTTCCGATCAATCTATTGAGCCATCCCTATAAGTGTCACAAACAGCCCCAGAGTTCGTACTAAAATAACACCATATGATACGCATCAACCAACTCTAATATCACCTAGATACTCCAATGTCACCACAAGTATCCGTGAGTTGATTATTCGATATGCATCAAACAACTTCAGATTCATAATATTCAATCCACACAAAGAACTTCAAAGAGTACCCCAAAGTTTCTATCGGAGAAAAGAAGATGAAAACGTGTACCAACCCATATGCCTAGATTACCCCAACGTCACGGGAATCCGCAAGTTGATTACCAAAACATACATCAAGTGACTCAATAGAATACCCCATTGTCACCACGGGTATCCACATGCAAGACATACATCAAGTGTTCTCAAATCCAAAGTATTCAATCCGACAATAATGAAACCTCAAAGGGAAAGACTCAATTCATCACAATAAGATAGAGAGGGAAGAAACACCATATGATCCAACTATATTAACAAAGCTCGCGATACATTAAGATCATGCCGAATTAAGAACACGAGAGAGAGAGAGAGAGATCAAACACATAGCTACTGGTACATACCCTCAGCCCCGAGGGTGAACTACTCCCTCCTCGTCATGGAGACCGCCGGGATGATGAAGATGGCCTCCGGTGATGATTTCCCCCTCCGTCAGAGTGCCGGAACAGGGATCCGGATGAGATCGCTTTGGTACAGAGGCTTGCGGCGGCGGCGTGGAAGTTCTAGTTTTCTTTTCGGGGTTTTCTATATTTATAGGATATTTCAGCGTTGGATTCACGTTAGGGGGGTCCACGAGGGAGCGAGAAGCTCGGAGGGCACGCCCTAGGGGGTGGGCGCGCCCCCCAGGCTTGTCGTGCCCTTGTGGATCTTCTGGCACTTCCTCAAAGCTTCGGCGGTCTCTTTTTGTCCATAAAAAATCACCATAAATTTTTAGCCCAATCCGAGAACTTTTATTTCTGCACAAAAAACACCACCACGGTAGTTCTGCTGAAAACAACGTCAGTCCGGGTTAGTTCTAATTGAATCATACCAAAACCATATAAAATTGTTGTAAACATGGCATGAATACTTCATAAATTATAGATACGTTGGAGACGTATCACAAACCATACCAACTGGAACTGCTGGGTCTTCAAGGAGGCCGGAAAAGTGGCGGCAGAAGGGCAAAGTAAAAGCCAATCCCGCATTGAGGACGAGGATGAACCTCGGCGGCCCAACAACGGAGGCCAAAAGCAATTCCCTCCTGAAATAAAGGATGTGAACAGGATCTACGTCACCCACATCCCCAAAAAGGAGCGGAAACGTGCACTCCGGGATGTCTACGCTCTAGAGCCCATCACCCCGAAGTATAATCCGTGGTTGGCCTACCCGATCACATTTGATAAAAACAACCACCCGACCAGTATCCATCATGGAGGCTCTGCGACTTTGCTCCTGGACCCCATCATCGATAGGTTCCACTTAACACGTGTCCTCATGGATGGAGGCAGCAGCCTCAACCTGATCTATGCTGATATGATCAGGAAAATGGGCATTGATCCATCAAGAATCAAGCCCAGCACTACCACTTTTAAGGGTGTCATACCCGGCGTCGAAGCACGCTGCACGGGAACAATCACATTGGACGTAGTCTTTGGATCACCCAAAAACTTTCGAAGCGAAGACTTAATCTTCGACATTGTCCCCTTCCGCAGTGGCTACCACGCACTGCTCGGGCAAACCGCATTTGGTCGCTTCAACGCGGTCCCGCACTATGCATACTTAAAGCTCAAGATGCCGGGGCCAAGCGGTGTTATTACAGTCAATGGTAACACCGAGCGCTCCCTCCGAACGGAGGAGCAGACTGCGGCTTTCGCAGCCGAGGTTCAGGCATCCGAGGAGGCAGCTCATAACCTGCCGGGGAAAGGTACACTTGGCTCTTCAAAGAGCAATCGGGTGGAACCTATTGACCTCGGACAGCTGACCACTCACCCTAAATAGGGATACGCGCTCCTCGTTTCTCTCCCTCCAGTTGGGGATTATGTCCCTAGAGTGCATAACTTCGCACTCAAAATTCCATGGGAGACCGGGGAGCATAAAGTACAAAGCGCACCATTTGGCTCAACCAGGCGGCGCCCACCGAAGACTTGCGCACCGACAGGGCACTGTCAAAGGCCCAACAGGAGTAGCATGACTATATGGTTTAAATAATCGTGTGATAGCTACAACCTCTTCAAAGGGTCCACTGCATGAAGCTCAGACAGGCGGATTAGCAGGCCGCACACAACAACCTTGCTGTAGACGAGGACAAGCTGGTAAACAGCATGGAGGCGCAGACGTGCTGCAGGGAAGGACTAGGGCTGTAAACCCGAAAATAGCCGCCCTGTTTAAATTCGTCCCCACTTTTTTTCTTTCTTATAAATGTATCTCTCAATGCTTCTTTGATAAGCTCGCATGTATGGCTCGACCATATGAAACAAAAGGAAAACCAAACCTTTTGCGGTCACTAGACATATATCCGTGTCCCCCTTTTTTTTCCTCTCTTGCCTTTGAGCCAAAGATAGCTCTCACGATACGGACCCTTTTCTGAACTCAGCTAGTCGACTGGGGGCTCGGATTTAAAATCTCGCGCTTAAATTCAAAGTCCGAACTATTTATTTGGCGTCTCGGATGTTGCATTATATGAATCAGTTTCGAACCATGATTTTGGTCAATAGTTGGGTTGCCCGGCTCCTATGTTTACCTCTTACATTTCCACTCTGTTCGGCTAAGAGTGTAAAGGGAGAACCACTACGATTGTGCTTCCAGCTCGGATGGTAAAGCGCCTTAGTGGAGAAAGCCGAAAATTGACTGTCTTGGTAAGCGTAAACTGGTCGGCACGCCGATGACTGTGTTAAACTATGGATCGATGGAGGTCATCCGTGTCAAACGAGGGGCTCTTAAAATAAGCCAAAGTGACTAATGGTTTAAACCTCGGCTAAAGTCGAACACTTCAAAAACTGGGGCTAGTCACTAGCTCCCATAGTCAAGCTCCTATGACTAAGTGAAAGTTATAAAACCAATATAGCCCGATTGCCTAGTTTCTATACACATGAACCGCCTTCGGGCACCAAGACATCGGCTAAGGGTTAAAGATGCTATAGAAACACCCCTTGTATCCTATACAAGGGGGCGGAAGCCGACGACTGGTCACTTTCAGTGTTAAAACGGTTGCACAAGAGTCAAAGCATATAAAAACACATCGGAAGATGAAAGCCGAACTCAGTTAACTTAAACGAAAAGCTTGTCCTTGTTACAACATTCAAACTTCGCTATCCCAAAGTATAAATTAAAAGTACATAGTATCTTTACTACATCGGGGCTCGGTGATACGAGCACCCTCAATCACCTCGGCCATAAACCACTCCGGCGCACTGTCCTTCCCGGCAGGAAGTCCTGAAGGCACGGTCGTCGCATTGATGCGAGGATAGTGTGTCTTCATGCAGGCATATGCCCACTGGATGCCCTCCAAGCACGTTGACCGCTTCCAGCGCAGAACCTGGGGGTCGGCATCTTGATGCCGGGCCACCAGGCCGAAGAAGCTGGTCGGCAGCGGCTCCGCGGGGGTGGACACAGACGTCCTCCATGGCCGGCCTCGCCATACGATAGAGCTGCATCAACTGCTTCACTTGGTCGTTGAGCAGTGGAGGATGAGATAGCGCCTGGAACTGACGCCAAAATGCCCTTTCTGTGGTGTGACCCTCCTGGGCACCGAAGTGACGACCGGCATCGGACGCGCTTCTCGATAGATCCGTAAAAGTGTCTGCGGATCGCTAGAGTTGATTAAGCTCGGCGAACCTCTTGCGGCCAAAAATACACTGAAGTAGGTACGGCTTACCAGCAGCGATCTGCCTCACTTGTTGGAGCACCTCGCGATCGGCTCGGGCATGGGTCTGGACCTCGGCATGAGCCAAAGTGAGCTTCTCGAGCTCGGCGGCCACCTTCTTTTGATCCTCTTGAAGTGCGTCTTGTTCTATGTACACCCCCTTCAAGGTGTCCTCGACTTCGAGGACCCGAGCCTGGTCCTTGCCGCGGGCGGCCCTTTCTTCGGCCAACTCTTTGCTGGCTTTGGCCGCCACAGTTTTTTCCTGCTCGGCCTCTTGCCGAGCCTTCTGTAGCTCGGCCTTAAGGGCCTCAAGCTCCATAGTCATAGCTGTAATTATTCAAGATCGACATTAGAACAAGCTGAAACAAACACGAAATCTGTATCGTTTAAACGTTAGCTTTTCGCTTACCTTGAGCCCGTTCGATCTGTTTCCGCATCAGATCAAGGTCCTCCCCGGACTGCGCCAGTTTGCGGTTCATCTCCGCCAACTCTTCAGAGTTAGTAGCCGGAGATGTGTCCGAGGCCTACACACATTACAGATTAATTAGCTCCAAGGTCGATGTCGATCCTCTGGTCGGCCCTGCCAAACCAACGAGAGTCTCGGGGGCTACTGCATAACCCCCTCGCAGATTCGAACTTGCAAATAACGACCCCTGAGTCAGTTTTTTTAGAAAACTAACTAAGGGCTCGGGGGCTAATGACTATTATGCTCTTATGTGTACTCATGATTACAAGTTTTTTAGGATGTCTCCGGACGAATCCTTTTCGAAAAGAAACCATGTCCGTCAAGGGCTACTGGGCAGGATATGTATCCAGCTACGAAACTGTGTCTTATAAAAAGAGAGCAGAAAACGTCTGAAATACATAACATATGTCAAAGCCCTTGAGGAGGCCCTTGAATGCCTCACGAATTCCGGTCTCTGTGGACCGGAAGCTGCTTAGCGTTGTACCGATCAAGGCACGGTGCTCTTCCACGATGGAGGAGCTCTTCAAAGCTTCCTCCATCTCTTCGGGCCACCCCTGGTAGAACCCTTTGGGACAGAAGGGGTGGATGGAGCCACCTAGGCCCCAACCACCACGGATGTAGGGATAGAGGCCTTCGGCGGTGGTTGCAGCGCCGGAGTCACCCAGGCCGAGGACGCCGTCCAGCCTGGCCCACCTTCTTCGACCAAAGGGACTCCTTCCCTTTGGATCCCGGGGGCCAAGGTTTGAACCTCGACCGAGGGGATTTCTGTGCCGCCCCCCGCATCATTGACATGGGGGACCAGGTGTGAAGTCGCCTCCCCCATGTCATCATGGGTGGGAGAGGGAACGACGCGCGAGGGAGTCCCGCTCTCCGCCATTAGAGGCAGGAGGTGCCCATCGTCCGAAGTCCGCTCGCCGATAAAGGCGCGCTGCAGGCTGTAAGTGCCAAAAGCGATATGTCATGTATTAAAGCAGGCACGATTTCAAAGGAGAATTGTAAATGTTCAAATAGGAACACCTTCGGGGCGCTGGTTTTATCCTGCACTTGTGCGGGAGGACCTCCTCCGAGGAGTCCGAGAGGGAGGTCTTCTTGGGCGCGGCTGATTGACCTGTTGGATTGACCAAAGCATGGTGGAATCTTCGGCGGGTCCGATGTTGCCTCTCCTCCACGGGGTCCTCAGACGTCGCTCTTTTTCTCTTCGGGGAGGTTGCTCGGCTACCCGAGTCTTCCTCCACTCCCTCCTTCTCCTCCTCGCGAGTAGAGGAGGAATGGGTCTCCTCGGACCTGGCCTCCGAGAGATCTCGGATGCGCAGGCTGCCTTTCCCTTTGGGCTTCTTCTGCTCCCAGGCCGGAACATTGTAGGGTTCCTCGACTAGGAGCGCCTCAAGCTGGGGGGATCTCGCGCCTCCCGGCAGCGGCGCCGAACATAGCATATCCTCTGCCCTGAGGATCGACTTCTGTGGAAAGAAAAGATTAGCTCGACCGTCCTTATAAAGATGGTCTGCAAATAAAAGTTCGGAGTGATTAACGAAGGCTACCTCGCTGGAGTCGTGCTCGGCGTCGAGGCCGGGGTCCGCCCCTTCCCCGGGAAACTCATTCTTGGACGGCTTGAACAACACTGTCCACATCCCGGCTAGCTTGGAGCGGAAGAAGTGCTACAGAGTCAGCGCGTCCTCGGGCTTGTGAGCCCACATCGGGCTCGCCCGAAGCTGGAGTGGTAAGATGCGGTGGTGGATCATGACGCCAACCACGTCCACCAGCTTGATCTTCTTCTTGTCTGCCAGAGTTTTGATCCTCGTCCGCAGCAAGAGGATGTCTTCGGGACTGCCCCAGTCCAGGCCCTTCTCATTCAGGAGGTAAGCCTCTTCGGAGGAGCCCCCGTAAATGCGGGGATTTCGGCCTGGCTGTCGGTGAATGGCTCGATGATATAAAACCACTGTTTCTGCCATTCCTTGACTGTTTCCACAAAGGTGCCTTCGAACCAGGCGACCTTCTGGATCTTGCTGATCATGGCTCCTCCGCACTCCGCTAGTTCGGAGCCACTGAACTTCGGCTTGATGCCAAACGTCTTCAGCCATAGGCCAAAGTGTGGCTCGATACGAAGGAAGGCCTCACAAACGATGATGAACGTCGTGAGGTGGAGGATGGAATTCGGGGCTAGATGGTGGAAGTCCAGCCTTTAGCAGAAGAGAATCCCGTGCACAAAGGGGTGCAGTGGGAACCCCAGACCTCGGATGAGGTGGGGAACGAAGATAACCCTCTCCCCCGGCTTGGGGGTAGGTGAGGGTGTCCCAAACTAGGGGGTACTCGGGCTACCGGCCTATCTCTCGTAGGCCGGGCTGGTGGGCCGCCCTCTACACGTCGATGGAAGGCCGGATTGTGGACGACCCCGTGCATCAGAAGGAAACCTCCGAAGTCTTGGCGTCTCCTCCAAGAAACAGTTGGCGTAATCAGCATATTTGTCCCCTGATGGTAACCGACCATGTGTAACCCTAGGGCCTCCTGGTGTCTATATAAACTAGAAGGCCAAGTCCGTAGAAGGGGATATATCATTACCTAGGGTTTAGCCTAGTCGATCTCGAGGTAGATCAACTCTGTAACCTTCACACAATTACATCAATACAATCAAGCAGGACGTAGGGTATTACCTCCTCGAGAGGGCCCGAACCTGGGTAAATCGCTCTCTCTACGTTCCCTGTTACCATCGACTCCTTGACCCATAGTTCGGACCCCCTACCCGAGATCAGCCGGTTTTGGTACCGACATTGGTGTTTTCATTGAGAGTCCCATCGTGGGTCACCAAGGATCGATGGCTCGCCGTCCCCAGACAGTTCTTCAGCAATGGAACCTGCAGCGGGGATATCATCGTCCTCGGACAGCTCTTCTCTTCAGCAACGGAGTTCGCAGCGGGGACATCTTCGTCCCCGGCCAGCTCTTCGCATTCGGCAGCATCGTGTTGCACGCCGATCCGACCGGTCACCTCAACCGGGTTGGCAGCTTCGCCCCCGAGCAGGAAATCAGGTTCGGCGGCCTTGAGTACGTCGCCAATGCTCGAGGCGATCTGGTCTTCACTGGGTTCTCGGCCTTACCCGAGGAACCCACCAACCCCGAGGACTTGACTTCGGATTCCTTCCCCGCCCCCGTCCTTGGGACGGACCTCAGTTCGGATCTGACCTTGAGATTGGATCCGACCCCGGAGCCGGAAAACCAAGGGTCATCCCTGGCCGAACACACTCCCGTTATTAGCGCGCCGGAGCCCAGCTCCGATGGCTGCCCGAACACAAATCCAGTTGACCCCTCGATTTTAAGCGAGATGCTGGACCGGATCCAGATGATAAATATCACGGACGGCCCGTCCTCGGACCAGGATCAGGTCGGACATGATGCCAGCCGCGGGGGATTTTGCGTCCCACCCACCACCTACTTGGTAGCCACTGTCGAAGATTTAACCGACATGCGGGACTACACCTCCGAGGAGGCTGACGACATGGACGAGGACATTGACGTCCCGCCCTACACGGATACCTTCCTTGCCACTGCACATACCGGAAAGTGGACCGCCACCTCCACCTATGACGTTTACATGGTTGATACCCCCATGAAGGACGGTGACACAACCAAGAAGGACGGCGACGACACCACCGAAGACCCGCCCAGACGCCGACGACGGCGAGCCAGAGGGCGGGGGAAGGGTAAGGAAAATCACACAGACACAAACGACACCGGAGATAACGAGACTCCGGATAATTTGGGGGAGCTCGGCGATAACACGCCCGAGCAATGCCCTGATGCCCCTGAGGGGCACGAGGACCAGGGTGACCCCGAGGACCTCGATGATTCCGAGGATAGTAATTACCTCCCTCCATCCGAAGAGGAAGATAGCCTCGGACCCGAAGACTTTATCGTCCCAGAGGATCCCCTGGAACAAGAAAAATTCAAGCGGCAACTCATCGCCACCGCCCGGAGCTTGAGGATGAAACAACAATAGCTAAGGGCCGAACATGATACACTCAACGACAGATGGAGAATGGTCTTAGCCGCCGAAGAAGGCCTTGACGATCAACGTCAGGGCCAATATAAGAGTAACCCACGGCGGCGCCTCCTTCCAGAATTCGAGGATGAGGCCTTCGAGCCCGTACCTCCCAGACAAACTTACGCAGACTAGCCCGACCGGCCCCCTCGAGGACGAGATAGGCCGGCTGTGGAAACCGAGCTCCCACCCGCGCCCCCTCGAGGACGAGATAGAGCGGCTGGAGAAGCCGAACACCCACCCGCGCCCCCTCGAGGACGAGATAGAGCGGCCGGAGACGCCGAACTTCCACCGGTGCCCCCTCGAGGATGGGATTGGGCGGCCAGGGAAGCCCAATACCCACTCGTGCCCTCTCGCCGAGCTGGCAAAGACCTGGTTCAACCGGATGACCAATACGATCTGCGCCACGACCTGAACACACGCGGGCTCCAGTTGAGGTCCATTTACGGATCCACGGGATATGCACCCGCCGGGCAGGACGGATACCAAGCCTGGCGCGATAGAAACGATAGAGCTCGGGAGCAGCACCGTGCCCGGATGACAACTGATCTTCGGCGCGATGTGGCCCAGGCCAGGGGCGCCGCACATCCAATGTGTTTCACTGACGAGGTGATGCAGCATCAGTTCCCCGAGGGGTTTAAACCCATTAATATCGAATCCTATGATGGGACAACTGACCCAACTGTGTGGATTGAGGATTTTCTTCTCCACATTCATATGGCTCGAGGAGATGATCTCCATGCTATCAAGTACTTACCGCTGAAACTCAAGGGACCGGCCAGGCATTGGCTGAACAGCCTACCCGAAAACTCCATCGGGAGCTGGGAAGAGCTCGAAGATGCATTCCGAGCTAACTTTCAAGGCACCTATGTTCGGCCACCGGACGCCGATGACCTGAGCCATGTCATCCAACAGCCCGGAGAGTCAGCCCGACAATTCTGGAACCGGTTCTTGACCAAGAAGAACCAGATCGTCGACTGTTCGGACGCCGAAGCAATTGCGGCATTCAAACACAGTATTAGGGATGAGTGGCTCGCTCGTCAGCTTGGCCAGGACAAGCCGAGAACAATGTCGGCCCTTACCTCCCTAATGACCCGCTTTTGCGCGGGTGAAGATAGTTGGTTGGCTCGTCGAAGCAACCACCTCGAAGACCCCGGCACTTCAGAAGCTCGGGACGGGAACGGCAAACCGCGGCACAATAGAAACAATAAGCGCCGGCACTCAAACAACGGCGGTGAAGCCGATGACACAGCGGTAAACGCCGGATTCAGCGGCTCAAAATCGGGACAGCGGAAAAAACCCTCTAAAGGGAACCGGGATGGCCCGTCTGTGCTGGACAGAATATTGGATAGGTCCTGCCAGATTCACGGCACCCCTGACAAGCCAGCTAACCACACCAACCGTAAGTGTTGGGTAATTAAGCAGGCCGGCAAAGCCACAGCCGAAGAACAGGGCAAGGGCTCCCGGAGCGAGGATGACGACGAACATCGCGGGCCGAATAATGGGGGCCAGAAACAGTTCCCTCCAGAGGTCAAAACCGTGAACATGATCTATGTCACGCATATACCAAAGAAGGAGCGGTAACGCGCGCTTCGGGATGTCTATGCCCTAGAGCCGGTAGCCCCGAATTTCAACCCGTGGTCAGCTTGCCCGATCACTTTCGACCGCCGAGACCATCCGACCAGTATACGCCATGGAGGAACGGCGGCTCTGGTACTCGACCCCATCATGGACGGATTTCACCTCACTAGGGTCCTGATGGACGGAGGTAGTAGTCTTAACCTGCTTTACTCCGATACAGTGAGGAAGATGGGGATCGACCCGTCAAGGATCAAACCCAGCAACACCACCTTTAAAGGTGTAATTCCTGGCGTCGAGGCACGCTGCTCGGGATCCATCACTTTGGAAGTAGTCTTCGGCTCGCCCGATAACTTCCGCACCGAGGACTTGATCTTCGATATTGTTCCTTTCCGTAGTGGTTATCACGCACTCCTCGGACGGACCGCCTCGCTCGCTTTAATGCCGTCCCGCACTATGCATACCTGAAGCTCAAGATGCCAGGACCAAGGGGCGTTATTACCATTAACGGTAATACCGAGCGCTCGCTCCGAACAGAGGAACACACTGCGGCTCTCGCCGCCGAAGTCCAAGCTGCCGGAGAGGCGTCGCAAGCCCAGTCCACTACCAAGACACTGGACGCACGCAAGCGCTCCCGAGCTGCAGCCTCGCTCGCGACGCCCTCCCATGGTCACCCCAAATAGGGATACGTGCCCCACATCACGGCCCACCTAGTCGCGAAATACGTACCTCGAGTGCACAATTTCGCGCTCAAAATTCCATGGGCAGTTGTGGGGACACATAAAACAAAGGCCAAGAGCTCGGTTCGACCGACAAATGGCCAACAGATGTCTTCGAATCGACATCAGCAACGAGCACCATCTAGGGCCTGATCAGCGTCAAGCTGATATACCACGGCGACTTCTTAAAACCCTTTTTCAAGGGCTCGCCCGCCAAAGATTACTACCTCCACCGAATACACGGCGGACAGCTTCGCTTCCACGGAAGCTTCTTGAAGAGCAAAGGCGCAGATGTGCAGCAGGGCGTAGTAGCGACGTCAAACCACTCATGAAGGCCCTGTATAAACCTTCACTCTCAATATATATATTTCTTTAAAAGTATCTATTAAAGTTACTTCGGCAATCCGGATCGTACGGTTGGACGTCACACATTCAAAGGAAATAAAGACCACTCTATTATGGTATACTCGTGCAGTCATTCACGTTGCATATTCCTCTCTGCCTCTCTCAACCGAAGTAAACTATCACGATACATCCATTTTAAACCGGCTAATAGACCGGGGGCTTGAACATAGATCTTGCCTTAAACCTTATCCCGACACTTATTTTTATGTGCTCGGTGTCACGGATATTGCATTATATGAATCAGTTTTGAATTGCGCCTTTGGCCAATAGTTGGGTTGCCCGGCTCCTGTGTTTACCCTCTTACGTTCCGCATTGTTCGGCTAAGAGGGTAAAGGGAGAACCACTGCGATTGTACTTCTAGCTCGTCTGGTTAAGTACCTCAGTGGAGAAAGCTGAAAACTGACTGTCCCAATAAGCGAGAACTGGTCGGCGATCCGATGACTAGCGTTAGCCTAAAATCGTTGGAGGTTAGTCCGTGTTATACGAAGGGTTCTCTGTTACAGAAACCATGTGATCAACTGCGGCTCGTCCGACTATCACAAACACTGGGGGCTCATCACCAGCCCCCACCGTCAAGCTCCTCTGGCTAAGTGAAAGCACTAAAACCACATAGTCTGATTGCCTGGTTTTCCGTACATACAACCGCCTCCGGGCACCAAGACGTTGGCTAAGGGTTTACGTATTACGCGAAAACACCCCATGCAATATTTGCAAGGGGGCTGAAGCGGACGACTGGTAACTTTCAGATTACACACGGCCGCACAGGAGTCAAAATTAACATAATCGGGCATCTTTGTTCCTAGTCGAACAATTTGCATTTACACAAAAGTTTCAACTCCTCGATTACAAGGAAACTACATCTACTCATAAATTACATCTTTTGAGCATTGGGCCTCTACTGCCCGAGCACCGTCCATCACGGTGGGAAAGTATTGCTCGGGACGCCTATGCTCCTTCCCTGATGGTGGAGGTCCGGTGGCCATCTCGGCGGGCCTTAGCTTCGGCCAATGTACCATTGTCTTGCCGAAGGCCATCCGAGCGCCCTCGATGCCTGCGGAGCGCTTCCAGGCGACGACCCGAGAAGGGGCGCCGTACAGCCTCTGCACCAGACCGAAGTAGCTACTCGCCAGCGGCTCCGACGGCCATAGTTTGACGCAGAGGTCCTTCATCACCGGCTCCGCCATCCGATGTAGCTCCATCAACTGTTTCATCTGGTTGTTGAGGAGGGGAGGGTGCTCGGGCGCTTGAAATTGCACCCAGAAAAGCCTCTGCTCGGCCCAACCCTCCTGGCCTTTGAAGAACCTCGCCGCATCCGCCGCACTCTTCAGCAGGTCCGCAAAGGCGCCTGCGGAACGCCATACCCGCCTGAGCAACGCGAACCTGTTACCTCGAAAGACACATTGTAGCAAGTATGGCTTACCGTCCGCGATCAGCCTGACTTGGCGGAGCTCTTCTTGATAGCCGCACGCCTCTGTCCGCGCTTCCTTAGCCACCGCTGCCAACGAGGTCAGCTCGGCGGCCTGCTCCTTATTCTTATGCTCGAGGGCCTCACACCTTGTGACGGCATCCCCGAGCTCCTGCTGCACTTCCAGCACCCTGGCCTCGTGCTTTTCGCAGGCGGTTCTCACCGCCTCCAGCTCGGTAGCCGCCTGTTCGGCTGCCGCCTTTTGCGCCGCCGCATCCACCTGAGCCGCCCTCAGTGCGGCCTTGAGGCTTTCGACCTCCGCGGCGGCAGCTGCAGTACAATCGGTTATCTCCGTTAGGATACTTCGAACACTGCTTACAAACCTACGGCTGTATTCACTATCACAGCTCGGACTTACCTTGTGCCTCGTCGAACCTCTTGTTCACCAGGCCCAGATCATCCTCGGAGCTCTTTAGCTTCCGATTCAGCTCGGCCAACTCTTCGGCATTGGCGGCTGCGGCCGACGATGATGCCTGTGCATTCTTCTACGCATGTTAGTATCCGAGATATCGATTATTGATCGTCCGACCAGCTTTGCTCAACCGGTCAGAGTCTGGGGGGCTACTATGTATGAGGCTATGCATTTACACAATTGAATTTTTCTAAGAAAAAAGCATTACTTCGCTTACCTTGAATCCGGTCAGAAGGCCACTAAAGGCCTCATTCAGCCCGTTATCCACGGACCGAATACTTTGTAACACCGCGTCCATAAGTGCACGGTGCTCTTCGGCGATGGAGGAGCTGGTTAGAGCATCCTCCATCTAATCCGGCCACCCGGTTCAGGCCTGCTCTGGGGCAGGCGGGGGTGGCGGCGGCACTTCGGCTCCTTCCTTCTCGAAGTCTGGAGCGCCGGACTCTGGACGCCTTGACGTCTCCGGAGTCGTCTTCGGAGAGATCTCGGGTCGTCCGAGCTCCTCCGTTTCGTTCACCAGAGGGGCCCTCCCCTCCTGGTCTTCGGCGACCAAGGTGTTCACCTCGGCCATGATAGTATCGCCCTCTCCCCCCGGGTACAACGCAAGAGCGGTCCTCCTCGATAGGACCTCCCCGGCCTCCTCGACAATTGGGGGAGGCGAGGCGCGGGATTCGGTCCCGGTCTCCGCTAATGGCGCCGGTGGAGAATCCCCCTCCGAGACTCGGTCGGTGGGGAGATCGCGCAGCGGGCTACAAGTTTATAAACGGAAGCGCCATCACTATTAAACCCAGTTCGGCTAAAGGATGGTTAAGCGGTTACTAGAACGCATAACTTTGGGCCTGTGGCTTGGCCCTAGGAATCTTCTGAGGAACCTCTTCGAAGGCCTCAGAGTCCTCGGCAGAGGCCGAGCAATCATCGGACAAGGCTATCTTGGCCTTGCGAGGTCTTTTGGGAGCGGGTTGTGGCGGCTCCTCCTCGGCGCTCTCGGACGCCGCTCTTTTCCCTGTTCGGGAGGAATCATCTTCCTCCCCGTCCTCTCCCTGCTCCTTCTCCTCCTCTTGCGCGGAGGGAGCACTGGTGTCCCCGGATCTAGCACCCGAGGGTCCTCGGGAGCGGAGGCCCTCTCTGGCCTCCCCACTGTTGGTCCTTCTTATTCTCCTTCCTTTCCAGCGCCTCGTACGGCTCCGCGGCCAGCATGGCCATCAGGAGGGGCGTTCTGGGTCCCTCTGGCAGCAGCGCCGGACTGTCGATCCGCTGGGCCTTCTTCAGCCAATTCTGCAGATGACAAGCAGCAAAGCTGAGTACCTTGTTAAAAGGGAACAGTTCGGATAAAAGATACAAAATTGCTCATACCTCCCGTGGGGGATTTGCGGCATCGAGTCCGATGTCTTCCTCCTCGCCCGGCCAGTCCTATTGCGGCTAGAATAGCGCCCTCCATAGTTGGGTGTAGGAGGTGTGGAAGAAGCTGCGCACGGTGGCCGGGTCTCTAGGCTTATAGGCCCACATGGGGGAAGCCCTGTCCTGGAAAGGGAGGATTCGGCGGCCGATCATGATCTGGATCACGTTGACCAGTCCGACGCCCTTCTCTATCATTTTAGCGATCCGGCTCTGCAATAGCATCACCTCCTTATTCGTCCCCCAGTCAAGGCCCTTTCTGGTCCATGAGACCAGCCTTGTAGGGGGCCCAGAGCGGAAGGCCGGAATCGCCTCCCAATTTCCGCGCCTCGGCTCGGTGATGTAGAACCATTCCTTTTGCCAGATCTTGACGGTCTCGATGAAGGTACCGTCTGGCCACTCCACTCGCGGGAGCTTGATGATCATTGCCCCTCCACAGTCCGCTTGCTGGCCATCTACTATCTTCGGCTTGACGTTGAAGATCTTCAACCACAGACCGAAGTGTGGCCGGACCCGAAGAAAGGCCTCGCAGACGATGATGAAGACCGAGATGTGGAGTAAGGAGTTCGGCGCGAGGTCGTGGAAGTCAAGCCCGTAGAAGAACATGAGACCCCTGACGAAGGGGTGAAGGGGGAAACCCAAACCCCGGATGAAGTGGGGAACGAACACCACTCTCTCGCCCTGCCTCGGCGTGGGGATGGCCAGTCCCGCCTCCGGAGCACGGTGGGCGACATCGGCTGGGAGGTAGCCTGCCCTCTTCAACTCCAGGATTGCATTGTTGGTGACGCTAGAGGCCTCCCACTTGCCCTTAGACCCGGAACCCGCCATTGATGAATTAGGCGGGTGGAGGGAAAGGTTTTTGAGACGAAGGGCGGATCTGGGCGTTGGAGCTCGAGGGATGGGGAAGGCGATGGCAAAAAGGAGGAGATGAGAGCGTACGAAGGGAACGAAGGCTCTGCTCTTTTTATGGGCTGTAAAACCCACGGTCCTTTTACTGCGCCGCAGTCCCCGCCATTTCCCCATGTAACCGTGCCATTATGCGCGTGTGGGATGAGGCGGATTATTGATCATATCCCTTGAAAATAGGACACGATCTCCATATCGATGGAACGTGCCAATGAAAACTGCCTCGAACCGCGAATCGAGTTTGTCATAAACCAACTTGCGGTCGTGGCAAGGTGTGACCCTTCAGAAAAAGTTGTCAGATGAGAACACTATTAACGCCGAAGCAGCTAGCCTTCGGGGCTAAGTTCTTATTATACTTCGTTACCGAGGTACAGTTCGGTGTATGTATGACCGGACAATGCTTGAGAATACAACTCGGAGTGATACATGCCTGTTACCAGTGTCGCAGAGGAAAGTGAACTGGTCCATGAAGCCAATGGTGTTCGGCGGCTACCTCGGCTTCGAAGACTAGTTCGGGGGCTACTGAGGGTGTCCCAAACTAGGGGGTACTCGGGCTGCCGGCCTATCTCTCGTAGGCCGGGCTGGTGGGCCGCCCTCTACACGTCGATGGAAGGCCGGATTGTGGACGACCCCGTGCATCAGAAGGAAACCTCCGAAGACTTGGCGTCTCCTCCAAGAAACAGTTGGCGTAATCGGCATGTTTGTCCCCTGATGGTAACCGACCATGTGTAACCCTAGGGCCTCCTGGTGTCTATATAAACTAGAAGGCCTAGTCCGTAGAAGGGGATATATCATTACCTAGGGTTTAGGCCAGTTGATCTCGAGGTAGATCAACTCTGTAACATTCACACAATTACATCAATACAATCAAGCACGACGTAGGGTATTACCTCCTCGAGAGGGCCCGAACCTGGGTAAATCGATGTCTCTACGTTCCCTGTTACCATCGACTCCTTGACCCATAGTTTGGACCCCCTACCCGAGATCAGCCGGTTTTGGTACCGACAGTAGGGACTCGCTGGTCTGGCTCTAGAGGCCGACAGGCTACATTGGCGGGGATGTATCCCGCGTCCCGCAACTCCTGAATCACACCCTCTGTGACAAAGGAGCCAGCCCAGTGTCCCTTCATGGTGGCTAGAAGTGGGAGCTATGGGCGCAGAAGGAGATGGGTGAATTTGGGGATGGACCTGGGCGCTACATCTCAGGAAGCGAGGTGCGAAGGCGATGGAATGGGAGCGTAGGAAATGCCGCCGCTGCCCTTTGGTCTTATAGGCCTGTGAAAGGCCAAGAGTCTCCTTTGCTGCACCGATAAAATCGCCACGCCCTAGCATAAGATGTTGTTATGCACATTCGGTGAAACAAAATCTTGATGATATCCCCTAAAATACGGCTCACAATCTCTGCTTTGATGAGACGTGCCAATGAGAAAACTGCCTCGGGCCACGATTCGAGTGACAGTAACTGCCCCGCCCAATTATAAGCGGTGACGCTTCGGTAAAAGTTGTCAGGCTAGGAGGCACTGTTCACACCTATGCTGTTGGCCTTCGGGGCTAAGTTATCTCGTGTCTTCTGATGCAAATAAATTTGGTTAAGCCATGGTCGGGGGGCTGATTCCTTTAAGAACAGACCTGATTGAAGCCTACAATGGACGGAGAGATCCCGGATCATAGAAAGAATCATATAGAAGGAGAACTCATCTCTCAAGCCAAAGACTCCAAAGCCAAACTCGGATTATTACTGGGAACTCGTCTGTCAAGCCGAAGACTCCAAGGCCGAGGTTATATGTCCGAAGAAGATCGTTGTCCTCGGTGTTGAAGACCAGTTCAGGGGCTACTGACGGTGTCCTGTACTAGGGGGTACCAACCTAGTCGGCCCACAGTCCAGAGGCCAAACCTTCGGCCCACCGTTCTTACAAGGAAGGACTCCGGAAGTCTCGCACTTCGGCATGATCAAGATGGACTCTGCCGAAGACTTGACGTGTACTCCAAGGATAGCATCGGCCGCCAGCATGTGTATCCCTAGATGGGCAGCCGACCATCTGTAACCCTAGGTACCCCCAGCGTCTATATAAGCTGAGGGTTTAGTCCGTAGAGACCACAATCACAATAACAACCACCTAGCCTAAGGGTTAGAACACAATGATACGTCTCCAACGTATCTACAATTTTTGATTGTTCCATGCTATTATAGTATCAATCTTGGATGTTTATATGCAATTATATGCCATTATATATCATTTTTTGTGACTAACCTATTAACCCAGTGCCCAGTGCCAGTTGCTATTTTTTGCTTGTTTTTGTATATTCAGAAAATCATTAGCAAAAATAGTCCAAATGAGAAAAAAACTTTGCATTAATTTTTTCTGGACCAGAAGAGACCCACGAAGCTTCGGGAGAAGACCACAGGAGCCACGAGGGAGACACAAGGTCGGAGGGCGAGCCCCCCAGGCTTGTGGGCCCCTCGTAGCCCCTCCTGACCTAATTCCAACGCTATAAATTCCCAAATATTCCCAATATACCAGGGAGACAGAAGAGAAAACATTTCCACCGCCACAAGCCTCTGTTCTTCCGCGATCCCATCTGGAGGCCTTTTCCGGCAATCTGTCGGAGGGGGAATTGATCATGGAGGGCTTCTTCATCAACATTGCAGCCCCTCCGATGATGTGTGAGTAGTTTACCATAGACCTACGGGTCCATAGCTAGTAGCTAGATGGCTTCTTCTCTCTCTTTGATCTTCAATACCATGTTCTCCTCGATGTTCTTGGAGTTCTATCCGATGTAATATTCTTTTGCGGTGTGTTTGTTGGGATCTGATGAATTGAGTGTTTATGATCAGATTATTTATGAGAAATATTTGAGGCTTCTTTGAACTCTCTTATGCATGATTATTATAGCTTTGTATTTCTCTCCGATCTATCAATTTTGTTTGGCCAACTAGATTGGTTTGTCTTGCAATCGGAGAGGTGCTTTGTGATGGGTTCAATCTTGTGGTGCTCAATCCCAGTGACAGAAAGGGACATGACACGTATTTTTATTGTTGCCATTAAGGATAAAAAGATTGGGTTTAATCATATTGCTTGAGTTTACTTTGTCTACATCATGTCATCTTGCTTAAGGCGTTACTCTGTTTCATACTTAATACCCTAGATGCATGCTGGATAGCGGTCGATGGGTGGAGTAATAGTAGTAGACATAGCCAATTTGTTAGCCTCTTCCGTACCATGCTTTGCCCTTTCTCACATCGAGAGTTGGTGCAAACTTCGCTGGTGCATCCAAACCCCGTGATATGATACGCTCTATCACACATAAGCCTCCTTATATCTTCCTCAAAACAGCCACCATACCTACCTATCATGGCATTTCCATAGCCATTCCGAGATATATTGCCATCCAACTTCCACCGTTCCGTTTTTTTGACACACATCGTCATTGTCATATTGCTTTGCATGATCACATAGCTAACATAGTATTTGTGGCTCAGCCACCGTTCATCATTTTTTATACATGTTACGCTAGTATCATTGCACATCCTCGTACACCGCCAGAGGCATTCATATAGAGTCATATTTTTGTTCCAGTTTCGAGTTGTAATTTTCTTTTGAGTTGTAAGTAAATAGAAGTATGACGATCATCATTATTAGACCATTGTCCCAGTGAGGAAAAAAAGAGGCCAAAAAGAGCCCACGAAAAAAAAGAAAAAGAAAAAAAAGAAGAAAAAAAATAAAATGAGAGAAAAAGAGAGAAGGGGCAGTGTTACTATCCTTTTCCATACTTGTGCTTCAAAGTATCACCATGTTTTTCATATAGAGAGTCTCCTATTTTGTAACTTTCATATACTAGTGGGAATTTTTGATTATAGAACTTGGCTTGTATATTCCGATGATGGACTTCCTAAAATGCCCGAGGTCTTCATGAGCAAGCAAGTTGGATGCACACCCACTTAGTTTTCATGTTGAGCTTTCATACACTTATAGCTCTTAGTGCATCCGTTGCATGGCAATCCCTACTCCTCGCATTGACATCAATTGATGGGCATCTCCATAGCCCGTCGATTAGCATCATCGATGTGAGACTATCTTCTTATTTTTTGACTTCCCCTTATTAATCCCTACCACCATATTCTATTCCACCCATAGTGCTATATCCATGGCTTGAGCTCATGTATTGCGTGGGGGTTGAAAAAGCTGAAGTGCGCTAAAAAGTATGAACCAATTGCTCGGCCTGTCACCGGGGTAGTGCATTGTAAATATTTTTTGTTAAGAAGATGGAGCATGACAGGATTATATGATTTTGTAGGGATAACTTTCTTTTGCATTTTTATTTTGAAAGACATGATTGTTTATTAGTATGCCTGAGTATTGATGTCTTTATGTCAAATTATAGACTATTGCTTTGAATCATTCGGATCTTATTATTCATACCGTAAGAGGGATTACATGATGAAAAATGTTAGGTAGCATTCATCAAAAATTCTGTTTTTATCATTTAACTACTAAAGGACAAACATGTATTAAGCTTGGGGATGCTTGATACGTCTCCAATGTATCTATAATTTTTTATTGTTCCATGCTATTATAGTATCAATCTTGGATGTTTTATATGCAATTATATGCCATTATATATCATTTTTTGGGACTAACCTATTAACCCAGTGCCCAGTGCCAGTTGCTGTTTTTTGCTTGTTTTTGTCTTTTTAGAAAATCATTATCAAAAAGAGTCCAAATGAGAAAAAAACATTGGATTAATTTTTTCTGGACCAGAAGAGACCCACGAAGCTGCGGGAGAAGACCATAGGAGCCACGAGGGAGCCACAAGCTCGGAGGGCGCGCCCTGGGGGTAGGGCGCGCCCCCCAGGCTTGTGGATCCCTCGTAGCCCCTCCTGACCTAATTCCAGTGCAATAAATTCCCAAATATTCCCAATATACCAGGGAGATAGAAGAGAAAACCTTTTCGCCACCGCAAGCCTCTGTTCTTCCGCTATCCCATCTGGAGGTCTTTTCCGGTGATCTGCCAGAGGGGGAATCGATCACGGAGGGCTTCTTCATCAACCTTGCTGCCCCTCCGATGATGTGTGAGTAGTTTAGCACAGACCTACGGGTCCATAGCTAGTAGCTAGATGGCTTCTTCTCTCTCCTTGATCTTCAATACCATGTTCTCCTCGATGTTCTTGGAGTTCTATCCGATGTAATCTTCTTTTGCGGTGTGTTTGTTGGGATTCGATGAATTGTGAGTTTATGATCAGATTATTCATGAGAAATATTTGAGTCTTCTCTTAACTCTTTTATGCATGATTATTATAGCTTTGTATTTCTCTCCGATCTATCGATTTGGTTTGACCAACTAGATTGGTTTATCTTGCAGTGGGAGAGGTGCTTTGTGATGGGTTGAATCTTGCGGTGCTCAATCCCAGTGATAGAAAGGGACATGACACGTATTTGTATTGTTTCCATTAAGGATAAAAAGATGGGGTTTAATCATATTGCTTCAGTTTACTGTCTACATCATGTCATCTTGCTTAAGGCGTTACTCTGTTTCATACTTAATACCCTAGATGCATGCTGGATAGCGGTCGATGGGTGGAGTAATAGTAGTAGATGCAGGCAGGAGTCGGTATAATTGTCTCGGACATGATGCCTGTATACATGATTATTACCATGAATCCGTCATAATTATTTGTTTTTCTATCAATTGCCCAACAGTAATTTGTTTACCCACCGTATGCTATGTGTTCGAGAGAGAAGCCTCTAGTGAAAACTATGGCCCCCGGGTCTACTTGGATCATATATTTAAAACCAAAAATACCTTGCTGCAATTTATTTACTTTTATTTTATTTAGTATTTTAGTTTATCTATCTATCACTATTAGAATTAATCCTTGCAAATAACCGCTAAGAGGATTGACAACCCTCTTATTTGCGTTGGGTGCAAGTGTTTGCTTTTGTGTGTGCAGGTGCTGCTAAAGGGATTTTGCGTGGTTCTCCTACTGGATTGATAACCTTGGTTCTTAACTAAGGGAAATACTTATCTCTACTATACTGCATCATCCTGTCCTCTTCGGGGAAATACCAACGCAGTCTACAAGTAGCACACAACTCTCGATCTCGAGGTAGATCAAGCTTGTACTCGATACACCATCATCAATACAATCAAAGCAGGACGTAGGGTATTACCTTATCGAGAGGGCCCGAACCTGGGTAAATACTGTCTCCTTCATCCCCTGTTACCCATATATTCGAGATCCATAGCTCGGGACCCCCTTCCCTGAGGTCTGCCAATTTTAGTACCAATAACGGGCTTCCTCATATGCCCGAGGTCTTCATCAGCAAGCAAGTTGGATGCACACCCACTTAGTTTCAGTATTGAGCTTTCATACACTTATAGCTCTAGTACATTCGTTGCATGGCAATCCCTACTCCTCGCATTGATATCGATTGATAGGCCTCTCCATTACCTATTGATCCGCCGAGTTGATGCGAGAGTTTCTTCCTTTTTGACTTCCCTTATGAATCTCTACCACCGCACTCTATTCCACCCGTAGTGCTATGTCCAAGGCTCGCGCTCATGTATTGAGTGGAGTTGAAAATGCTGAAGCGTGTGAAAAAGTATGATCCAATTGCTTGGTTTGACACTCGGGTGCTCATGATTTATATTTATGCGGTGAAGGCAGAGTCATGCCATGCTTACATAATTGAATGAGTAGGGATAACATTCATTGAGCATCGTATATTTTCAAAAAGTAATGATTATGTTCTTGTATTCATAGATATTATTATGTTGATATCAATTACTTCATCGTTTCTCAATATTTATGCCGTAAGAAGATTACATGATAAACATGCTATGTAGCATTCAACATCAAAAATTATCTTTGTTTTATCATTTACCTACTCGAGGACGAGCAGGAATTAAGCTTGGGGATGCTGATACATCCCCGACGTATCTATAATTTTTGATTGTTTCATGCTATTATTATATCAATCTTGGATACTTTATATGCAATTTTATATCATTTTTGGGGACTAACGTATTAACCCAGTGCCTAGTGCCAGTTGCTATTTTCTGCTTGTTTTTGGTTTTACAGAAAATCCATATCAAATGGAACCCAAACATGATGAAACTTTACGGTGATTTTTTTTGACCAGAAGGGACCCTAGAAGCTGCAGGAGGAGGCTACATGATGTAAGGGAGAGGCACATGCTCACACGGCGCCCCCTTGGGGGGGCGCCCCTGAGCTTGTCCCCCCCCTGTAAACCCTCCTGACCTAATTCCACTTCTATAAATTCCCGTAAGTCCCAAAACCAACAGAGATCCACCCAAAACAATTTTTCCGCCGCCGCAAGTCGCTGGTCTTTCGCGATCCCATCTAGAGGCCTTTTCCGGTACTCCGTCGGAGGGGGAATCGATCACAGAAGTCTTCTACATCAATCTTGCCGCACCTCCAATGATTTGTGAGTAGTCCACCATAGACCTATGGGTCCATAGTGATTAGCTAGATGGCTTTCTCTCTCTCTTTGATCTTCAGTACAATGTTCTCTTCGAAGATCAATCCGATGTAATCTTCTTTTGAGGTTGATACGTCTCCAACGTATCTATAATTTTTTATTGTTTCATGCTATTATATTATCAATCTTGGATACTTTATATGCATTTATATGCTATATTATATCATTTTTTGGGACTAACCTATTAACCTAGTGCCCAGTGCCAGTTCCTATTTTTTGCTTGTTTTCAGCTTTTCCGAAAATCAATATCAAACGAAGTCCAAATGGAATAAAACCATTAAAATGATTTTTTATGGACCAGAAGGGACCCTAGAAGGTTCGGGAGGATGACAGAAGAGCTACAAGTGAACCACGAGCTCGTAGGGCGCGCCCAGGGTGGTAGGCACGCCCCCTAAGCTCTTGGGCCCCACGCAACTCCGTTTGACCTAATTCCACCTCTATAAATTCTCAAATATTACCAAATCAATAGAGAGCCACACGAAATAACTTTTCTGCCACCGCAAGCTTCTGTTCTTCCGCGATCCCATCTGGAGGCCTTTTCCGGTTCGCCGCCGGAGGGGGAATCGATCACGGAGGGCTTCTACATTAACCTTGCTGCCCTACGGATGATGTGTGAGTAGTTCACCACAGACCTACGGGTCCATAGCTAGTAGCTAGATGGCTTCTTCTCTCTCTTTGATCTTCAATACAATGTTCTCCTCGATCTTCTTGGAGTTCTATCCAATGTAATCTTCTTTTGCGGTGTGTTTGTTGGGATCCGATGAATTGTGGGTTTATGATCAGATTATTCATTGAAAGTAATTGAGTCTTTTCTGAACTTTCTTATGCATGATTATGATAGCTTTGTATTTCTGTCCGATCTATCCGTTTGGTTTGGCCAACTAGATTGATTTATCTTCAATGGGAGAGGTGCTTTGTAATGGGTTCAATCTTGCGGTGTCCACTCCCAGTGATAGAAGGGGTAGCAAGGCACATATTGTATTGTTGCTATTAAGGATAAAACGATGGGGTTTATTCATATTGATTGAGTTTACTTTGTCTACATCATGTCATCTTGCTTAAGGCGTTACTCTGTTTGTCATGAACTTAATACCATAGATGCATGCTGGATAGCGGTCGATTGGTGGAGTAATAGTAGTAGATGCAGGCAGGAGTCGGTCTACTTATCATGGACGTGATGCCTATATGTGTGATCATTGGCATGAATACGTCATAACTATGCACTTTTCTATCAATTGCCCAACAGTAATTTGTTTACCCACCGTATGCTATGTGTTCGAGAGAGAAGCCTCTAGTGAAAACTATGGCCCCCGGGTCTACTTTAATCATATTATAAAAACGAAAAATACCTTGCTGCAATTTATTTACTTTTATTTTGTTTTGCAAATTATCTATCTACCTATACAAGATTTGATCCTTGCAAGTAACGAGTTTAAGGGAATTGACAACCCTCTTGCCCGCATTGGGTGCAAGTATTTGCTTTTGTGTGTGCAGGTGTTGTTCACTAGGATTTGCGTGGTTCTCCTTTTGGTTTGATAACCTTGGTTCTCAATGAGGGAAATACTTATCTCTACTATACTGCTTCACCCTTCATCTTCGGGGAAAATCCCAACGCAGTTCACAAGTAGCAGAAAGAAATTCTGGCGCCGTTGCTGGGGAGACATCATCAAATCACTACAAGTACCTTCACTCAAACTATCATCTACTTTCTCTACTTTTTATTTGCCTTTTTATTTGCCTCTCTTTTTCATCTCCCTCACTTCTGTCAAAAATCAAAAATACAAAAAATATTTTGTGTGATATCTTTGCTTGTGCTGCCATGTGCCTTCTATTTGCTTGCGTCTTCATTTGCTAAAAATTATTGATATGGATCCTCATCCACATGCTAATCTTTTCAAACAATCCAATTATGATGAACCAATTGCTAGTGAGTTGAGTGCACTTGATTATCTTTATGAAGTTTTGCTTGAAAATCGTGAATCTGAAAATTGTCATGAAGTGTTAAAAGAAGAAATTTATAAAGTGATTCATGACAGCTCCTTGAATGAAAAGCATGATTGCAGTGATGTTATTATAAATTCTATTAATGTCAATTGTGCTAATGATATGCAAAGCTACAAGCTTGGGGATGATAATTTTGGTATGTCCACTACTTATTGCAATGATCATGATTGGGGTGATAATGCTTCTTATGATCTTGAATATTTATTTAAGCTCCATGATGAATATGTTATTGATAATAATGATTGCAATAATATTGAAAGCGGGTTTGGAAGAGTGTCAACTTTAGGTAAAAAGAATCCCACATATTCGGTGAGTGTTCAATCTTATGAAATTTTTGATAAAAGTGGGTTTGGAGAGGTCATGACTTTAGTTGATGTTAATCCCACTATCTTGGAAGATTATAAAACTTTTATGCATAGGGATCATGAAGAGAATATTTTATATGATAGCTATATTGCTGAATTTGATTATGATCCTACATGCAATTATTATGAGAGAGGAAAATACATGGTTATAGAAGTCTTCATGTTATTAAATTACCTCTCTTTGTGTTGAAAATTTTAATGCTTCATTCTTCCTATTTGCATATGCTACATATTGCTTGTCTTGATAATTTGTTTACCTATAAAATGCCTATGCATAGGAAGTATGTTAGACCTAAATGTATTTGCCCCATGTTTTATGATGCTCTCTTTGTGCTTCAATTCTTGTCTTTGACGTGAGCATCATTGAAATCTCAAAGCCTATCTTAATGGCTATAAAGGAAGAGCTTGTTGGGAGGCAACCCAATAGTTATCTTAAATTTTTGCTTTTACTTTCTGTTTTGTGTGTTTACACAATTATTGCTTCTGTAATTACTGTGTTTTTATCTTTTAATTAGTGTTTGTGCCAAGTAATGCCTTTGGGATGATTTGAATGATAGTATAATTGATGCTATTTGAAAACAGAAAGTTTTGTGCCCAGTAGTTGATTTTTAGTTTATTACTGGAATGTCAGAAAAATCTGAAATTTTTACAAAGTTTTGGAATACAAATTGTTTATGTTTTCCTAATGTTTCAGAATTTTTGGAGTTACAGAAGTATGGATAAATATTCTATCATTGCGTACTATTCTGTTTTAGACATATTCTGTTTTTATTGCATAGTTTACTTGTTTTAATGAAACTATGGATTATATCGGGGAGGGGGGGGCTATAAGTCATGGAGAAGTTAGAATACAGTAGGTATTATGAAAGAACAATTATGAATGAGTTTATAACAGTAACTAAAGTGGATGATTGATTTATTATACTAACGGATCTCACAAAGTTTCTGTTTAGTTTTGTGTGCTGAAGTTTTCAAGTTTTGGGTGAGATTACGATGGATGAAGGAATAAGGAGCGGCAAGACCCTTAGCTTGGGGATGCCCAAGGCACCCCAAGGTAATATTCAAGGAAAACCCAAGCGTCTAAGCTTGGGGATGCCCCAGATGGCATCCCCTCTTTCGTCTACAATCTATCGGTAACTTACTTGGAGCTATATTTTTATTCATCACATGATATGAGTTTTACTTGGAGCGTCTTGTGCCATAGTTTTCTTTTCTTTGTTTCCTTTTTAGTTTGCCATAATCATTGTTTGCTGGACACACCTTTTGAGAGGGACACACATTTATTTTGATTTGTTAGAATACTCTATGTGATTCACTTATATCTTTTGAGCTAGGTAGTTGCTCTAGTGCTTCACTTATATCTTATAGAGCACGACGGTGGTTATATTTTATAGAAATAATTGCACTCTCATGCTTCACTTAAATCTTTTTGAGAGTCTATTAAATAGTAATGACAATATGCACGTGTTATAAGACTAGTCCAAAAAGGATAGGTATTCAAGGGGGATATAATAAAAACTTTCATGTAGATCACTAAATGTGAAACGTATGGTTTAATAATATTGATGTCGTAATATGAAAGGATATTGGTTCATGATCATTGGTTAGTAGAAATACCGGTATTAAAGCTTGTTATTAACTTCTCATCTAAGTGTTGGTCATGCCATGGTGGGGAGGTTTGAGCATTTTTATGTCTGAAATGAAATCCTTGAGTGCTGTTATAATCGGGGGTGCACGACGGTTAACTCCTACCGACCTCCTCCCTAGGGGCATGCGAGTAGTACTTTGCTTCGAGGGCTACTAGGCTTTCACAATAAGTATGTGAGTTCTTTATGACTAATGTGAGTCCATGGATTATACGCACTCCTACCTTTCCGCAATTTGCTAGCCTATTCGGTACCGTGCATTGATAGTTGGTGCAAACTTCGCCGGTGCATCCAAACCCCGTGATATTATATGCTCTATCACACATAAGCCTCCTTATATCATCCTCAAAACAGCCGCCATACCTACCTATTATGGCATTTCCATAGCCATTCTGAGATATATTGCCATGCAACTTCCACCGTACTGTCACATGACTTGTGTGTTCATCATCATATTGCTTTGCATGATCATATAGAGCTGACATGACATTTGTGGCACAACCACCGTTCATCATTATCATACATGTTACGCTAGATCAGTGCACATCCTGGTACATTGCCAGAGGCATTAATATAGAGTCATATTGTTTCAGTTATCGAGTTGTAAGTAAATAAAAGTGTGATGATCATCATTATTAAAGCATTGTCCCAGTGAGGAAAGGATGATGGAGACTATGATCCCCCCACAAGTCGGGATGAGACTCCGGACGAAAAAGAAAAAAGAAAAAAAAGACCAAAAAGAACCCAACAAAAAAAAGAAAAAAAGGGAAAAAAGAAATAAAATAAAATGAGAGATAAAGAGAGAAGGGGCAATGTTACTATGCTTTTTCCACACTTGTGCTTCAGAGTAGCACCCTCTTCATATAGAGAGTCTCCTGAGTTATCACTTTCATATACTAGTGGGAATTTTTCATTATAGAACTTGGCTTGTATATTCTGATGATGGGCTTCCTCAAATGCCGAGGTCTTCATGAGCAAGCAAGTTGGATGCACACTCACTTAGTTTCCATTGAGCTTTCATACACTTATAGCTCTTAGTGCATCCGTTGCATGGCAATCCCTACTCCTCGCATTGATATCGATTGATGGGCATCTCCATAGCCCGTTGATCCGCCGAGTTGATGCGAGAGTTTCTTCCTTTTTCCCTTATTGATCTCTACCACCGTATTCTATTCCACCTATAGTGCTATATCCATGGCTCATGCTCATGTATTGCATGAGGTTCACAATGCTGAAGCGCGTTAGAAGTACGATCCAATTGCCTGGTTTAACACCGGGGTGCTCATGATTTATATTTATGCGGTGAAGGCGGAGTCATGCCATGCTAACATGATAAAATGAGTTGGGTTAACATTTGTTAAGGATCGTATATTTTGAAAGTTTAATGATTATGCTTCTTATATTCGTGGATATTATTATGTTGATGTTGTTACTTCATCGTTTCTCATCATTTATACCGTAAAGAGATTACATGATACACATGTTAGGTAGCATTCAACATAAAAAATTCTGTTTTTATCATTTACCTACTCGAGGAAGAGCAGGAATTAAGCTTGGGGATGCTGATACGTCTCCAACGTATCTATAATTTTTTATTGTTTCATGCTATTATATTTTCAATCTTGGATACTTTATGTGCTATTTTATATCATTTTTTGGGACTAATCCTATTAACCCAGTGCCTAGTGCCAGTTCCTGTTTTTTGCTTGTTTTTGGCTTTTCAGAAAATCAATATCAAACGAAGTCCAAACGGAATAAAACCTTTAAAATGATTTTTTTGGACCAAAAGGGACCCTAGAAGGTTCGGGAGGAGGCCAGAAGAGCTACGAGAGAGCCACGAGCTCGTAGGGCGCGCCCCCTAAGCTCGTGGGCCCCATGAAACGCCGTTTGACCTAATTCCACCTCTATAAATTTTCAAATATTCCCAAACCAACAGAGAGCCACCCAAAATAACTTTTCCGCCGCCGCAAGCTTCTGTTCTTCCGCGATCCCATCTGGAGGCATTTTTTGGTACTGTGCCTAAGGGGGAATCGATCACGGAGGGCTTCTACATCAACCTTGCTGCCCTACCGATGATGTGTGAGTAGTTCACCATAGACCTACGGGTCCATAGCTAGTAGCTAGATGGCTTCTTCTCTCTCTTTGATCTTCAATACAATGTTCTCCTCGATCTTCTTGGAGTTCTATCCGATGTAATCTTCTTTTGCGGTGTGTTTGTTGGGATTTGATGAATTGTGGGTTTATGATCAGATTATTCATTGAAAGTAATTGAGTCTTTTCTGAGCTTTATTATGCATGATTATGATAGCTTTGTATTTCTCTCCGATCTATCCGTTTCGTTTGGCCAACTAGATTGATTTATCTTCAGTGGGAGAGGTGCTTTGTAATGGGTTCAATCTTGCGGTGTCCTCACCCAGTGACAGAAGGGGTAGCGAGGCATGTGTTGTATTGTTGCTATTAAGGATAAAATGATGGGGTATATTCATATTGATTGAGTTTACTTTGTCTACATCATGTCATCTTGCTTAAGGCGTTACTTTGTTTGTCATGAACTTAATACCATAGATGCATGTTGGATAGCGGTCGATTGGTGGAGTAATAGTAGTAGATGCAGGCAGGAGTCAGTCTACTTATCATGGACGTGATGCCTATATGTGTGATCATTGCCAGGAATACGTCATAACTATGCACTTTTCTATCAATTGCCCAACAGTAATTTGTTTACCCACCGTATGCCATGTGTTCGAGAGAGAAGCCTCTAGTGAAAACTATGGCCCACGGGTCTACTTTAATCATATTATAAAAACCAAAAATACATTGCTGCAATTTATTTACTTTTATTTTGTTTTCCATATTATCTATCTACCTATACAAGATTTGATCCTTGCGAGTAACAAGTTCAAGGGGATTGACAACCCTCTTGACCGCATTGGGCGCAAGTATTTGCTTTTGTGTGTGCAGGTGTTGTTCACTAGGATTTGTGTGGTTCTCCTTTTGGTTCGATAACCTTGGTTCTCACTGAGGGAAATACTTATCTCTACTGTACTGCGTCACCCTTCCTCTTCGGGGAAAATCCCAACGCAGCTCACAAGTAGCAGCGGTGTGTTTGTTGGGATCCGATGAATTATGGGTTTATGATCAGATTATTCATTGAAAGAAATTGAGTCTTTTCTGAACTTTATTATGTATGACTGTTATAGCTATGCAATGCTTTCCGATCTATGGGTTTTCTTTGGCCAAGTTGATTCGTTGATCTTCAGTGGAAGTGGTGCATAGTAGTAGGATTAATCTTGCGGTGTCCTCACCTAGTGACAGAAGGGGTAGCGAGGCACGTATTTTATTGTTGCTACTAAGAGTAAAACGATGGGGTTTAATCATATTGCTTGGTTTTATTCTATCTACATTATGTCATCTTGCTTAAAGCGTTACTTTGTTCGTCATGAACGTAATACCATAGATGTAGGTAGGAGTCGGTCGATTGGTGGAGTAATAGTAGTAGATGCAGGCAGGAGTCGGTCTACTTGTCACGGACGTAATGCCTATATACATGATCATGCCATGAATAACGTCATAGCTATGCTCTTTTCTATCAATTGCCCAACAGTAATTTGTCTACCCACCGTATGCTATTTTATGAGAGAGATGCCTCTAGTGAAAACTATGGCCCCCGGGTCTACTTTAATCATATTACAAAAACCAAAAATAACTTGCAATTTATTTACTTTTATTTTACTTGGCAATTTATCTATCTACCACTACCTGATTTGATCCTTGCAATTAACGAGTACAAGGGAATTGACAACCCTCTTGCCCACGTTGGGTGCAAGTATTTGCTCTTGTGTGTGCAGGTACTGCTAAGGAGTGTTTGCGTGGTTCTCCTATTGGTTCAATAACCTTGGTTCTCTACTGAGGGAAATACTTATCCGCTCCTATATAGCTTCACCCTTCCTCTTCGGGGAAAATCCCAACGTAGCTCACAAGTAGCAGGTGCCGGAACGGAGCTCCAAATGGGATCGCTTCGGAACAGAGGCTTGCGGCGGCGAAAAACTCATCTAGGTTAACTTTCGGGGGTTTTCCAATTTATAAGAATTTTCAGTGTTGGATTCACGCCAGGGGGAGTCTTGAGGGACCCACAAGCTCAGGTGGCGCGCCCCTAGTGGGCGCCGGGTGAGCCTGTGGCCCCACTGGACACCTTCTGGCTCCCTCCCGAAGCTTCCTAGGTCTCTTGTTTTCCATAAAAAATCACCGTAAATTTTTGTGGCATTTGTACTTTGTTTGGTATGGATTTTCTGGAAAACCAAAAACATGCAAAAAAACAGCAACTGGCACTGGGCACTAGGTTAATAGGTTAGTTCATCAAAATCATATAAAAGTGCACCTAAACCATATAAAATTGCTGTAAACATGGCATGAATACTTCATAAATTATAGATATGTTGGAGACGCATCAGCATCCCCAAGCTTAATTCTTGCTCGTCCTCGAGTAGGTAAATGATAAAAGAAATAATTTATGAAGTGTGAATGCTAGCATAGTGCATAAGTTTGATCAATGATAATTTAAATCACTTTTCCAAGCATCATAAACAACAGCTCTTTCTCATAAAACTCATCATGATAAAATAGCAATCAATCCACATGTTATGGTTTAAACAATGCACTCTCTTGAAACTTAACAACCTATGTTCTTAGTCACCAAACAATTACAAATCATATTATTTTCAGAAAAGTCTTAGTAAGAGCTCCACATACTTAATTATCATACAATCTTCTATGATCGCTAGTACTCAAAGCATATTTTTAGAACAAATAGCATCCATCAAACACAGAGGAAGATAGGCGCTTAATGTTTCTCCTCCCAATTTACTTATCATAGAGATAATTGCCAACAATAATAATTCATGATCAAATATATTTTACTGGATATATGTGCCTGGATCTTTCCCCACCACATGATGCTTGCCAACTGGAGAATAATTGAGGTTGGAATAAGAAGTTGACTCAACATGAAAAGTAGATAGACCCTTCATGGAGGGGAGCAGGGATTTGCTAATGTGCCAGAGCTCATAGCTTAAAACAGAGATAATTTCATTTGAGAGATGTACTTTTCCAGTCAACGGTTTAACGACAAAATTTTCAATATCTTTCATGCTAAACACATTAATGGCGGTTCCCATGCAAAAAAAATTACTCTCCTTTCCACCATACTAACACAAACCATGGCTAGTCGAATCCATGGGTGCCTGTCAACTTTCAACATTCTAGGAGGAGTAATTTTATAAATTGGAGATGTAAAAAGTTGCCAACGGCCGCGTGGTTGCTGTTCAGCCATTGTTCAGCTGCTGTTCAGCCACTGTTTAGCCGCACAAAGTGAAATTAAAACATCCCGAAAACAACTTAAAAATTTCACGTGTCCACAATATCAAATTATTACATAATACATCAAATCCACAAGATCAAATGCAACACAAATATAACATAGTTTTGCACAATACAACAAACAAATAATGATACTAGGTGGCTCTTTCGCCATGCCATTTCCAATACTCCTCCATCAAATCCTTCTCAAGTTGATCGTGCTTATCGGAGTCTCTAGTTTCATTGTACACCTTCATGAAACGTTTGATTCGCTCCTCTTTTCCCATCGGCATAACGCATATGCCCATCGAATGATAGATGGTGCAATCTAAATCTTGTCCACGCTCATTCTCAATGATCATGTTATGCATGATCACACAAGCGGTCATGATATACCAAAGGGTTTTTTGATCCCAGAATCTAGATGGTCCTCGCACAATAGCAAATTGGGATTGCAAAATCCCAAAAGCTCTCTCAACATCTTTCCTAGCCGCCGCTTGTGCATTGTGAAAGATGAGTTCTTTCTTAGCTTGGGGTTTTGCAATTGGCTTGACAAAAGTACTCCACCTCAGGTAGATCCCATCCGCAAGATAGTACGCATAGTTGTATGTGCGGCCATTTGCTTCGAAGGTCGCCGGTGGTGTTTATCCATTTGCTAACTTGGCAAAAAGAGGTGACCGGTCGAGCACGTTGATGTCATTGCAAGATCCAGGCATCCCATAATATGAATGCCAAAACCATGTTTCTTGATCGGCAACGGCCTCAAGAATGATAGTGGCATCCTTCCCACGACCCTTGAACTGTCCATGCCATGCTTATGGGCAATTTTTCCACTTCCAATGCATGCAATCGACGGACCCTAGCATACCTGGAAACCCACGAGCTTTTTTATCTCCAAAAGCCTCCGAGTGTCCTGAGCATTGGGTGCTCTCAAGTACTCTGCACCAAACACTTCTACCATAGTCTTTTGCAAATTGTTTGACATAGAAGATAGAAGTGCTCTCTGCCATCGCCAAGTTGTCATCAATGTAGTCTGCCGGAACACCATGGGCCATCATGCGCAAAGCGGCAGTGATCTTCTGCTCGGTGCTATGTCCAAGCAACCCGGCACAATTCCTCCTCTGCTCGAAGGATCGATCATGCTGCTTCACGAGGTTGCAAATGTGGATGAACAAGTCTTTGGACATTCTGAACCGGCATCGGAAGTACCTCTCCGGAAAAATGGGTGGTGAACTAAAGTAGTTGCACATCAACCTCTTGTGCGCCTCAACCCGTTCTCTCCGAATGAACGCATAGCGATACACGGAATCGCTGTGCTTTGGCTTCTTCCTCTTGTGCATCGCCACTAGCATAGAAATGTCCTCTTCTTCGTTCAAATCAAATTCCTCATCCGATGAGGAATCATCCACGAAAGAGGAGTCGCACGAGCTCATCTACAATGCGGAAATCACCGTCAAACTCCCTCTCCATCCCCAATAAAAAACCTTCAAGTTTACTCTTTTTTACGTTGGGGGAATTTCGTCGAACACCTTGCTTGCGGGGTGGAAGAAATCGGCCGGCTGTGGGTTGGGCAGCCATTCGTCGGCGGCTTGTGCGGGTGGCGGTGGCGGATTGGCAGAGGTGACGGTCGTAGCCCTTCTGAGAAGATGGCGGGAGCTCGGCGCTACGGGCGACCGGCTACGTGTGGCTGGAAGAACGGCCGCGGCGGGCGGGCGTCGGGCGGGCTGCATGGTGCGCCTCCCCTACCTCCGACGGTTGATCTTGGCTAATAACAAGCCCATCCCGACCACGACCTCGCCGTCAAAGGCATAACGGCAACCATCCCGACCACGACCTCCGGCGGCCGAAAATGAATCGGTGGCTGCATGGACAGCCGGCGCTACTACGACGAGGCAGGCGGCAGGGGACAGGTGGGCAGAGTGGCGGCGTAGCGGGCGACCGTCGGGTGGGCGGCGGCGGCGGCGATTTTGTGCAGAATCGGCCGGCGGCGTAGTTGGGCGGGCGAGTGGCGGTTGCGCGAAAGCGGACGGAAGGCAGTTAGGCGGTTGGTGCGCGGCTGGCGTTTTTACATCTCCTGTAGGTGGAGATGTATATTTGCTTCGCGAGCTGTTGTATTTTACATCTCCGGGAGGCGGAGATGTAATTTGTTTTGCATCTACATCATTTGTTGGAGCAGCGTTTTTGGGCCTCGGAGATGCAAAAGTTAGTTATTTTTTCATCTACATCTTCTATTGGAGATGCTCTAAGCAAACAATTTATTGTAGCAAGAATCAACTAGCATAGGAAGGCAAAACAAGTACAACTTCAGAAATTTCAACACATAGAGAGGAAACTTGAGATTATTGATATATCTATAAGCATATATCCCTCTCTCATAATAATTTTCAGTAAAATCATGAACAAATTCAAGAATATAACTATCACATAAAGCATTCTTTTCATGATCCCCAAGCATAGAAAAATTATTACTCTCCACATAAGACAATCTCATTCATAATAGTGGGAGTATCATATATGACTTGATCATGATAAATTGATTCCACATTAACAGAGTAATGTTCAGTAAAAGGGTATTCATAATTATGACAAGTTTCATAAGAACCATTATCACTACTTTTTATAACATAAGTGTCATCACAATAATCATCATAAGTAGCAACTTTATTCTCATCATAATCAATTAAAGCATCTTCCAAAGTAGTGGAATTATCACTAAATAAAGTTATGACCTCTCCAAATCCACTTTTATCATTATAATAAGATTCAACACCCTCCAAAGTAGTGGGATAATTATTACCTAAAGTTGACACTCTTCCAAGCCCACTTTCATTATTATTGCAATCATCATAAATAGAAGGTATGCTATCATCATAATAAATTTGATCCTTAAAAGTAGGGGAGTAAAAAGATCATCTTCATTAAGCATAGCATCCCCAAGATTAGGATAAGCCTAATTTGGAGCAAATATATTCTCAAACGTGTCATTCTCATCAATCATAGCATCCCCAAGCTTGTGGTTTGGCATATCATTAGCATAATCACTCTTATCATTAATAGCACGAATAGCACCAATAGTATAACAATAATTATTATCAAATTCTTCCAAGTTGGTGCCAAAAAGATTTTCGAGATCATACGAGACATCATTATCTTCCTAATCATAATTATCACAACAAGTAATAGGCATAACAAAATCATCCTCAATAGTTCCTTCCGACATTGTGCCATAAGATCAAAAGACAATATCATCCTCAAGTGTATCATCTTCCACAATACTTTTTGATTCATTCTCAACAATAATAGGAGCAACATTGTTTAGGAGAGATACCTTTTTACCTCTACTTTTCCTTCTTTTCTTCTTCTTCACCACATTGTGTGTGGGTTTAATTAATTTTTCTGATCTTTTTATTGAAGAGATTGGTTGGATAGGAAGCTCTTCCTCGTCACCTGTTTCATCACGAGAGACAATAGGAGGGAAAGGGGGAATCTTTACCCTTCCATTAGTATTCCTCTTATATTCTATTGGTCTTGCCATCTTTCTATAGTTGGCTATATAAGCATTCTCATTTCAATTTACCACACAAAACATATAGATTTCTATTAGATTACATTCAGCATGGTCTGTGAATATGAATGCTTCAAACCAACTATTTTTATGTGACAATTCTTCACACCCCAAAAATAGACAAAGTTCATTATATAGTTCAAGGGTGATCAAGTTATTACAACATTTGGCCACGATTCGATCATGAAAGGGCATGCATTGGAAATCAAGATGACCAACTTTATTGCAAAGTTCACAAGTAATGGGATGAAGAGAACATTTTTTTTTTGCAAAATCATCTAATACTTTAAGCCACCATTTATTTTTGTCATGTTTATGCTTCTTACAAAATTGATCATCCCTAATTGGCATGTCTTCACAAGGTCTATGCTCTCCACAATAATAGACATGCTTATAAGAAACCTTTTTATCATGACTAGTGCAATCATCATTAGCATTATGGACATTCATAGCAAGCGTACTAACAACATTGCAATCATTCTCATCATTCAAAGGGCTCATATTAAACATTTTATTAAATTCTTCTTCTACAATCTTAGCACAATTTTCCGATCCATCATTTTCAAGAAAGACATCATAACGGTAAAGCATTTGATGCAACTTCAATTCCATTTTTTTGTAGTTTTCTTTTATAAAACCAAACTAGTGATAAAACAAGAACCTAAAAGATTCAATTGCAAGATCTAAAGATATACCTTCAAGCACTCACCTCCCCAGCAACGGTGCCAGAAATAGGCTTGATGTATACTACGCAACTTTCGTCTTGTAGACTCTGTTGGGCATCTAAGCGCAGAGTTTCGTAGGACAGTAGCAAATTTCCCTCAAGTGGTTGACCTAAGGTTTATCAATCCATGGAAGGTGTAGGATGAAGATGGTCTCTCTCAAACAACCCTGCAATCAAATACAAGAAAGCTCTTGTGTCCCCAACACACCCAATACAATGGTAAATTGTATAGGTGCACTAGCTCGGCGAAGAGATGGTGATACAAGTATAGTATGGATAGTAGATATAGGATTTTGTAATCTAAAAAAAATAAAAATAGCAAGGTAGCAAGTACCAAAAGTGAGCACAAACGGTATTGCAATGCTTAGAAACAAGGCCTAGGGTTCATACTTACACTTGTGCAATGTCTCAACAGTGCTAACATAATTAAATCGCATAACCATCCCTCAACGTGCGACAAAGAATCACTCCAAAGTTCCTATCAATAGTGGATAACATAAGATGAAATTGTTGTAGGTAGAAAAACCACCTCAAAGTTATGTTTCCGTTCAATCTATTGAGCCATCCCTATAAGTGTCACCAATAGCCATAGAGATCATACTAAAATAACACCATATGATACGCATCAATCAACTCTAATGTCACCTAGATACTCTAATCTCACCTAGATACTCTAATCTCACCACAACTATCCGTGAGTTAATTATTTGATATGCATCAAACAATTTCAGATTCATAATATTCAATCCAACACAATGAACTTCAAAGATTACCCCAAAGTTTCTATCGGAGAAAGTAGGATGAAAACGTGTATCAACCTATGTGCCTAGAATACCCCAATGTCACCTCGGGAATCCGCAAGTTGATTACCAAAACATATATCAAGTAACTCATTAGAATACCCCATTGTCACCACGGGTATCCACATGCAAGACATACATCAAGTGATCTCAAATCCAAATATTCAATCCGATAATAATGAAACCTCAAAGGGTAAGACTCAATTCATCACAACAAGATAGAGAGGGAAGAACACCATATGATCCAACTATATTAACAAAGCTCATGGTACATCAAGATCGTGCCCTATCAAGATCACGAGTGAGAGAGAGAGAGAGAGAGAGATCAAACACATAGCTACTGGTACATACCGTCAGCCCCGGGGGTGAACTACTCCCGCCTCATCATGGAAGCAACGGGGATGATGAAGATGGCCTCCGGTGATGACTTCCCCCCTCCGACAGGGTGTCGGAATGGAGCTCCGGATAAGATCGCTTCAGAATAGAGACTTGCGGCGGCGGAAAAACTCATCTAGGTAACTTCCGGGGATTTCCCAATTTATAAGAATTTTCGGCTTTGGATTATCGCCAGGGGGAGTCCCGAGGGACCCACAAGCTCAGGTGGCGCGCCCCTAGGGGGGCACCAGGTGAGCTTGTGCACCCCCTGGACACCTTCTGGCTCCCTCCTGAAGCTTCCTGGGTCTCTTGTTTTCTAGAAAATATCACCGTAAATTATCGTGGCATTTGGACTTCGTTTGGTATGGATTTTCTGGAAAACCAAAAACATGCAGAAAACAGCAACTGGCACTGGGCACTAGGTTAATAGGTTAGTTCATGAAAATCATGTAAAAGTGCATCAAAACCATATAAAATTGTTGTAAACATGGAATGAATACTTCATAAATTATAGATATGTTGGAGACGTATCAATCTTTTGATGTTTCGTTGCTGCATAATTAAATAGCTTTGTATGCTCTCCGATTTATCGATCTTCTTTGGCCAGGTTCGATGGATTTTCTATTAGAGGGAGTTGTGCTTTGTAGTGGGTTCAATCTTGCAATGCTCTAACCTTGTGAAAATCTTGCGATGCTCTAACCCAATGACAATAAGGGCCAAGACAAGTATTTAAGTATAAAAAGATGAGGTTTTGTCATATTGATTGACTTCTTCCTGTATACATTATGCCATCTTGCTGACTGTGATACTCTGTTTCTTGCAAACATAATACCCTAAGATGCATGTTGGATAGCGGTTTTGGGGTGGACTATTAGTAGTAGATGAAGTTGGATTAACGGTCTACTTATCACGGACGTAATGCCTATATAAAATTATGCCATAAATGATCATAGTCATATATATTGCAGTTTGGTTAATTGTCCAACTGTAATTTATTTACCATGCTACTTGTTGTTTTGTGAGAGATGTCACTAGTGAACCTATGGCCTCCAGGTCTATTCTTCATTAATAAATTCTTCTACATAATTTGCTTCTTTTTATTTGGCGTACTATTTTACCACTACCTATCTCTATTTGCTTTTAATCTTGTAACTAGAGAGACAGGGGGCTTGAGAACCCTTTTTCCACATTTGGTGCAAGTTTGTATCTTGTCTGTGTGCAGGCGTTGTCTATCTTGTTAGCTTGGAAGCTTCATACTAAATTGTCTTGGTTCTCTAACTGAGGAAAATACTTTGCTGCTATGCTATTTCAACCTTCCTCTTTGAGGGAATCCAAACAATTTCTACGGGAGTCAGCAAACACTAACTCAAAAGTGTAGTATTAGGGCATCTCCAACGCTGACCCGCAAACTGGACACCGAATCGGTCCGCGGACGCATATGCAGGAGCCGACCATCTAAAGCTATCCGCGTACATTTCAAAACAAATTTAAACAAACCGGACGATTTACATGCAAACCGGATGATTTTTATACAATCCGGATGAAAACATTTACCTCTCGGACATATTTTAACTAAAGTATACCAGATTAGGGTAAAGCTAGTCTAATGTCGGCCAGGGCGGATCTCCACTCCCACGACATGTCTTTCCTATGTCCGACAACCGCTCATCGGATTGCCGTGAGCCCCAGAGGGATGTCCTCCAGCGGGAAGGGAAGAGTAGCCCCCGCCTCCACGAAGCACGAAGCAGGGTTGGTTTTTGGGCGGGGGAAGACGGTCGTCGTGGTCTAAGCCCCCGCTCACAGGGCATGTCATCGGCTGTGTCACCCGGCGACACAGTGGTGGTGGCCTTCGTGGTACCCAAGCGGTGACGGCCTCCCATGATCTACTTTTCCATGCTGTCCACGGTGGCCGCGGACGTGCCGGCCTCCGCAGACATGGCTTCTTTTCCCACCTGCCTGGCGCGTTGCCGCCATTGCTCGTGGCGGAGTTGCCGGGAGACGGCTTTGGCCAGCTTGGATGGGCGAGGAGGGGCTTGCGATGGCGGTGGCGCCGGATCCGGAGGGTTTACCGGCAAGCCAACCTGTATTAGGCTGGCTCGCCAGGCAACCTGCAATGCTTGAGAACTCCTTCTTTTGCTCGCCGGAGGCCATGGCGGGTGTTGTACAAGGAGAAGATGGAGAGCGGATGTGAGGTGTGGTTATAGCCCGATGCCTGGCCACGTTTATATAGCGGAGCGGATGCGAGGAGCTAGCCGGAGAGGTGTTTAATGCCGGCTGGCACAGGAACGGACGTGTGGCGCTCGGGGCGCCGGAGTAGGTTCCTCGGCACACGCATCCGTTTAATGGAGGTAGGCGGGCAGACGGATGCCGTTTCAATGCGGAGAGAAGGCGTGCGCAGTAGGCGAGCGGCGCTCTCGGCCGCCAAGCCGCTTCAATGCCGGCTCCAGTGAGTGGTCGCATCCGCTCTGGACATGCATGAATGCGGACAGCTGGCTTCGGGCGGGAACGCGTGCGGGTGCGGGAGAAATGTTTTTGGTTTGCCATGGCAGTCAGAAGCGGACGTGGCAGCAGTGCGGACGTCTGCAAAGCCTCCAGTTTGTTTCCGCTTTTATGGAAAAAAAACACGTCCGGACCTGTCGGCGGACCAATACAGGCTCGTATTGGATTGCAAAACGCGTTCGGACCGTGTGGTTCGAACTGTTGCGGGAGTTTTGAGAGTCGGCGTTGAAGATGCCCTTAGCGTCCAGCCGCGAAACATGGTACCCCCCTAAATTAATTTCACGGTGATTAATGGTACTTCATCTAGATTTATGGAGTCTGGACAGATCGACGTACGTGCAATCTGTACGCTCAACATTTACCCTCAAGCAGGCGTGTCGCATCACAAATTTGCTCCTGGATGATGATGCAAAAAAGTTGCATGCTGCAAGCTCAAGTACGTGGTTTCCTATGCTGCAAGTATCGTACGTGCAGACCAACAATTCTGTGTTTGTGCAGAATTGAAGTATGTTACCGTGCGAGACATTAAAAGCTCTTAAATGTGTTTCAATTTTGGCGGGGGTTAAATGCTTGGCACAAGAGCAACTCATGTGCAAAGTCCTTTAAAAGAAGTAACGAGCGCAGCGTAGCACGGTGTCATTTGGGAGCTGTTGGCATGTGCTGTGTTCTTACTTCCTCGACGATCATTACAATTCCCACAAACCCTATATCTCCATCCATACATCCTCTAAACCGGCCATGGCCTCCACCACCAGCGACAGCCACCCGTTCTCCACCGCGGCGCTGGCCTCCGCCTTCCTCGACGACCACCCACTCTTCTCCCCTTCACCCTTCTCCACCTTCCTCGACGAGCAAGGAGCTGCCTCCTGCTTCCACCTCCCCCCGGACTGCTCCTTCCCCGCTGCCGCCGAACAGGACCCATCGCCTCACACCGTTGCGCGCAAGCAGACCAGGAAGCGCCCGAGGCCGTCGCGCCGGCCGCCCACGACCGTGCTCACCACGGACGCCTCCAACTTCCGCGCCATGGTGCAGGAGTTCACCGGCTTCCCCGCGCCGCCTCCCTTCGCGGCGCCGCCACGCCTACGCCCAGGCGGCGTTCTCGTCAGTACCGCACCGACGCGGTACCATTTCAAGCTCCCATTCCAAGCTGCTTCACAAACATATCCTCCCAGTGGCACCACTAGTAACAGCACTAGCTGTTTAGTGCTAAACGCGCTCGCCATGTTCGCCAAGAACAATGGCGCCACATCTGTTGCTGCCTCCGGTGCATCCACGCCCAGCTCGGGCTCCGGCTTGTACCGAAGCTACGGCCCAGTGGTCAGAGGAGCTTCCCCGTTAGATGACGGCCTTTACGAGGTTGAGGCCGCGGCGGAAGGCCAGATGCTGCGTCCCGGCGATGGTAGCCTCTCACCTTCCTTGCACGGCGAGGATTGGTGTCATAGGCACTAGTGCTATTCGATTACAGAACGGAGAAACTAATTCTTTGCTCCTGCACTCAACTGCGTGCGTATTGAAACAGTGGGATGGCAGTGTTATTGAGCATGGTGTGTTCATTTCTTCCTTTTTTTTTTGTTAAAAGGATATTCCTTTTGTCGGTGTGATGTAAATATTGTCCTTGTTAAAATCTTTCGAGTGTTTCTTGTGACTGGATCGATGCGTTGCTTATTTGGAGTTAAAAGCTTCTTGGGGGAAAATAATCCCATTAGTACTGCTAGTGTTTTTTTTCTCAAATACGCATAGCATGCTTATCATTTTATATAGAGAGGGAAAGGGCATACAGAGCCCTCCACTGGTGTGGCAATTACATTTTACATGCTACACCTCGACGTTTAGTCCACTCCACACCACACTTGTGGCCATACTCGAACAGACGACTACTCACGCGTACTCCACCTACTTAACCTACCGAAGAAACTCTCTACGCTGCCCTTCATGAGCCCTGCATTCCACCATGCTCGTCCTTCACGCTCCACACGTCGCATGAGTACTGCTAGTGTAAATGATTATTTCTTAGTCTTTCCTTAAAAAATACTCCCTCCGTCCCGAATTAGATGTCTCAACACGTTTTAGTGTTAGGTACATATATATCTAGATAAATCTAAGACAACTAATTTGAGATGAAGGTAATACATATCTCTTAATCTACTACGGATAGCCGTTAGATCTCGTAACATGTATGATTTTTGACTGTCGTGATATGAGTTAGATGTGCCCTCCATTCCAGCCTCCACCACCTGTTTTTTTTTTCCTGGCCCAACTGTCATAAAAGGCTGCTGCTCTACAATAAAATTTTGAGACCTCTAATAAACTGGGCCTCTTCCCCCACCCATTAAGCTAACCGACAGACAGCCTGCATGTGTCCGCACACCACAATTTCGTCTATTCAGTGACAACCCTGGTGACAAACTAGGAAACGTCGTCAAAAATCATTTTCTGTGACGGCCAATCATCACCAGCTTTTCCCCTCCCGTTGGTGATGTTCTGTCCTTGTTTTAGGCGACACATTTGACCGTCACTACGTATGTCCATATTCTGCGTTGATTTGTGGCGTCACAGAAAATGATCGACGGGTTGGGAAAGGATAAAAAATGTTCGGTGGGCTTCAAAACAAAGTTTTGGGTTTTATCTAATGGACATTAGTGGAGATGGTCGTAATGAAATCCATTATTTTTTCCATGCATGATATCATTTTACTAAACTATGTCACCTAAAGAAAACTAAACTATGAGATGAAATATTAATTCCCTAATAAAGCATTAACAGAAAAATATGATCACAGAGAATAGTATAGCATTAACAGTTCAGACATGGAACAAACATTTCGTACATCAACAATGGCCATTCCCAAACAGTCCAGACATGGCCATTTTTCAGAAACACCTATTTTCAGGAGAACGTATGTAAAGATCACGAAGCCATGTGTCTTTGTAGCCAAAATCGCATACAGTTAATATTTCTGAAACGTGCGTGATTGACATCAGTAGAAATATATTGTCAGAAGGTAGTTTGACTCGCAAAAAAAGAGACATTCAGTAGGAAAATAAGATAGAAAATCATCATATAATACTCCACGCGACCCAGTTCATTACATAATATTTATATATATCATCACACACATATATGTGTGATGATAATCGTTACTACAAATATATATATATAATTTAAAGTAAATTGAGTGAAATTCAATAATATCTCCTGAGGGCCCTTTCCCTGCTTCTAGCCACGGACTCCCTGGTGCACACCGGCTTCCGAGAGCGGAGGGAGTTGGCCTCCTCCTCCGCCTCGCACTCCGTGACGTGCTTTGCGGCGGCTTCCCAACGGGCGTAGGCCTCCGACGAGGCGAGTGAAGACGGCGCATGCAACCACTCCTTCTCGGTGGCATCCTCGATGCGATCCTGCCACCACCATGCCGCTTTGAGGCGGCTCCCGCTGGTGGCCCTCATGGCGACGCAACGACAGTATTCGTCGACCTCCTTCGCGCGCGAACGCGCCTCCCACCACAGCTCCAGCTCTTTCACCTTCCAGGCGGCCTCAGCTGCCTCTCTCTCTCCTTGCGCCTCTTCTCGTCCTCCTTCATGACCGCCACACGCCTGGCTTTTTCCTCCGGCGCCAAGGCCTTCCACTCACAGAGGTCAAACTGACTCCAAAACCACTCATCTGTGGATGGATCATGCGCGACAAGTCTGGTGGTGCGTAGGGGTCCTCCTCGTCATTGCTTGGCACGCCGTTGTCGTTGTGGAGTGGCGCCTTAAGCTTCTCTTGGGCGCGTGGGCTCACCGGCGGCGCCATTTGCACGATCGATCGAGATCGAGAGAGAGGGCCGGGGCGGCCAGGGAAGTTGGAATGCTCAGATGAGAATACTAGTGGGACGAGCGGCGCAGTACTTATAGGCAGCCAAAATCTAGATGGCCGCGAGGGGGAGAGGGAAGCGATTGTCTTGGGAGACGAGACGCACGGCGGTCGTCGGAATTCATGGCATCATTTACATTTGTAGACGATTCCCAATAGGAAGACGTGTGTGAATGCCCTAGAACCGCGTGAGATTGATAACCCGGGTGTGCTCACACCTTCCCGCCTTGATGCTTTCATGACACCAAGCGTGCACCGTGGTGTCCATATCTGACGGCAGCACGAAGACGTGACCGTACATTGCTTCAATTTTCTTTTTTCTTCTATACTTTTCAAAAATAACTACAACATGCTTGTGTTAATCTTCTAAAGGCGGTCATGAATTTTTTGAAAGCCCTCACACTCTTTCTGAAAGTCCTTCAAGATATTTCTGAAAGTATTCACCCCATTCACGAAAAGCATTTTGACAAAGTTAACAAGGATACACGCACATATTTTTACATAAAGTACCATGCATTTGTACATCACCACACCACTATGTTCAACGTAGATAAGTAATACAATACACACAACATCTTTGACCTACTACAATCATAGTTAGAACATATGTTCGCTCAATCTAAATGAACATACTACTAGTTGAATGTACACAACCTAGTTCTTGCAATTCACCACCCGTGTTTCTCTTCCGGCGCTTCCAGCCGCTCGAAGATCCCTCGTCTTTATTCTTACGGGGGCGGAGTTGTTCCCTCAATGGTGGTTGGATAAGGTGACGTAGCCCGTCCTTAATGATTAGGATCCTACGGTACAACTCGTAGCTAACGTACCCGTCTTTTGCTGCGTACTCGAGGTGTAGCGGGGAAAGCGGCTTCCACTCCCAGTATTGGTGCTTGTCCCTTGGGAATGATTTCTTCATGTTCTTGTACGAAGGGTCAACGATGGCCGCTGCAAGGTTACCCATGGAGTCCCTTTCTCCACCACCTTTGATGCGAAACTGCTCTTGGATGTCGACATGGTGTTCGTCTGGAATCATTATCCATGCACGGGCAAGCATGATCTTGTCGCCCCTCGTGTCCACGCTTACGAAAGTTATCGATTTGCGTTGCAGGAATTGAGCCAACTCCTGGCACCACTCGGACCTGCAGTAGTGGTACACGAGGACATGCTCGCGCATTATGAGTTGCACGACGACGACCCCTTGTCGTCTGTAACTGCTCGAACGGGTGTACTCGAGGTCGAGTCCAACGAACTTCTTCTTCTTCTCCTCCTGGAGCCATTCCTCGTACATGGCGATGACTCGCTCCACAGTCCTAGGCTCGTTGGTGTACACCACCTCCAGCACAGTTGTGCCATGGGCTGTGATGTGGTGGGTCTCCGTTGTTAGTTTCTTGTCGTCCATGCCTGTATGGAGGCGGTGGGGGGTTCTGGAGGACGAGGAACGGCCGAGGAAGAAGATGCAAATGGATGCGGTAAAATGAATGCGATCGTTAATTTCTCGTGCAAAAAAGGTAACCGACCAGAGCAGTTTCGACGTCGCCCGACGGTTTCAGGACGCACGGGCATCAGGCGTCTGTTGGAGCAATTTTTTATATTTTTTTTAGTTGAAGCAATTTTTTTAGGTGGGTTCGAGCGATATATTTCGTGCCGCGCTGATAGTGCATGCTCGACGTGCCTGCGTTCTGCGTGGTCTTCATATGGCATGCTCCACTTGTTTTGTTTTAAAGGATATATCAAATTATGATGTCACAACTGGCACTCCGAACTTTAATTTCTAACCGGACATGACACTTGACATGATGAATTTGCTTTATTCAAGATACCCACACAAACGAAATGTATGTGCATTGCAAACCAATTGGGATCACCTTACATATGCAATGAACATCCCAACACATGAACATTTACCCATCAATAGTACATAAGCAAAAATAAAATGTCAAATGCACATACTTTTGTGAACATTCACCTATGGAGGCACCTTTCTGCATGCTCGTGGTATAAGCTCAGAGTGTGACGTTACAACCGGCCATACGCACTACAATGTGTAAAAATACACTTCACATGATAAACGAACAAAATGATTATGCATTTCAAAACCTCTTGGGTTCACCTTGAATATGTGAGGAACATGGTACCACATGAACACATATTCCCATGATCAGAATTATAGAAGCAAACAAAATGTCAAATACAGATAGTTTTATCACCAATCAACTATGGCCGATATATGATACCATGCATAACCTAAGCTTGTTTGCACGCCGAAAGTCCATAGTGTGATGTAAACAATGAATAGTACTTTTTAAAATAAATTCACATCACTAAGTGGTTTGGATCATGATTGCAAAGTATGTATCGTGTTTGGATTCATGCTCTCTCAAATCCTTCTGACAGTGGCATCTTGCCGTGTGCAAAGTATAATCTGAAATTGTGACGTGACAACCGGCACCGCGAGCTTGAATTTGTAAACAGCCATGACACACTCACACGAGGAATATGCTTTCTTCAAGTGACATGCACGAACAAAATGCATGTGCGTTGCAAACCTAAATAAATTAGCGATGAACACGGTACTACATGAACACATTACAAAGCAAAGTAGAACCAACATTTATGCGAGGAACATGGCGTCACCTGAACTGTGGTTTATTTTTTTTCTTATGAAAGTGGTCACGACTATTTGTGAAGGTGCTGCAAGTTTACAGAAAGTTGTTCTCACATAATATGAAGGAAAAAATATTCTAAAACTAAACAAAGATTAGTTTTATCCTTGCCTCCCATACTAAACGTTCCCTCAAAAAAAACATTCCCTCAAAATTTCTCTTCCCTCCACTCATTTTTGAACTGCCCGCGCGCCCACCTAATCCCAACCCTCCCCAAATACCGCCTCTTTTTTCCACACCAATCACATCCCCTACCATAAAACAAGTTGTCTCCTCCTTTACCTCTCTCTCTCTCTCTCTCTCTCTCTCTCTCTCTCTCTCTCTCTCTCTCTCCGCCTCCAGATCCACCCCCTCCCCGTCGGTGCTTCTTGCTAGCTATGGCCACAAATCGTTTGGTCAGGGAGCCGCTCCCGACGGACGGCGTTCTGCTGCGCCCCATTTGCTATGATGGTAAAAGTACGCCAAGATCTCAAGCAAATCGACGAGTTCTCTTTGCGTTCTTGTGTTTAAACTGCTCCCTCAGATGCACATTACTTCTCGCTCAAATGGATGATCTACCGCTAAAATACGTCGAGATACATGCGTTGGAGCGACAAGTAGTATGGATCGATCGGATGGAGTAAAAACTTTGGGTTCTTATTCGGGTTTACGATTAGGGTTCTTATTGCGCCCCGGGTAAACACTTCATGTCATTCTATCTACGGTTCATTGATTAGCAAATCGTTGATGTAATCTATGAGTATATCTTCTTCTGATTAAGTCGGTATGTTTTCTCAAGATGCTTTTGGTCTCAACTAATTCATGTTGACAATATGCCGATTGCTAGTTCATTTCCTGGATCGTAGAACATGTACATGCTGAAACTCACCAAATACCACCACTTATTTATTCAACAGTCACGTCCCCTTCAAGAAACAAGACGTCCTCTTGTATCTCTCAATTATTCCCCCGGTAACCCACCAAATTTTCATGTGTGTTCACATTACCAAATCTAGTCAGTTTCCCATATGAATGTTGTTACTATGTTTAAAAGATATGAAATTGAGGGTTCTTAATCGGGTTAAGACTGGTGGTGAATCCAGCTAGGGTTCTTATTGGTACTTCATTACCTTGGTCTAAGAGTAATTAAGCACGTGTTTACTCATTTTGGCATCAATATTCGAAATTATCGTCGCCTCGTTTTGGCAACTAAGATGACAGATTACCCATCTTTATCAGATCTACGAGCACGTGGTCCTTCATTTAGATGTACACACCATGAAGAACTGAATGAATGTGGTAGTGATAGTGACCAAAAAGACATGCATTCGGTCAGTAGTAAAGATGTATAGGTCAGTGTTATAGGAAATTCTTCATCTATGGTTAGAATATGCCTACTTTCTATGTCATGTGTCACGGGATGTAAATTGTGCACTGCAATCTAATGTCTTTAAGTACATTATGGCAGCAATATTATCGTCATCAACTGGACTTGATGACTAAGGGTCTACATGTGCTGCTTCAAGATTTCAAACAGCTCATGTCTCTGAATGCATATGTGTTAACCAGCTCAAGCAAATCAAAGAGAAAGCGGGTTCACCTGGTGAGTAGGCCAACTCTTTTGTGTAAACACTTCCTTACTTTTGACCTTTGTTCACCCATGTAACTGTATATTGCGGCAGATGCATCTATAGCTTCTGGAATTGTCCCATATGATGTAACCTGCATGTTTTTTTCTGTAGGGAAAGTTAGGATGCTCAAATGATGGCCTTACTGCTGGTCATTTGCCCAAGAAACAACAATCTGAACTAGTCATCAGTCCACTGGCAGTGCAGCAGGAAGAACCAGTAGCACTCGAGCACAGTGTGACAAACCAGCATGACGAACTAGGTGCTATGAAGAAGGCCCTGGCATGGCAGCAGCTAGAACTTCAAGCTGTCAAGAAGGCCCTGGCAGAGCAGCAAGAAGAATGTGAAGCTGTGAAGGGTCTCCTGCCAGATGCGCAATGTCAACTTGAATCTGTCAACAATAGCATTCTAGAGTAGCAAAAAGTACTTGAAAATGTCAAGAATGCCCTGCCAGAGCAACATGATGACATTGAGGACCTGAAATTGGGGGTGTTTGACCAGTACAACCATATTCGATCTATCAACAATGGCCTCCAAGAGCAGCAAGAAAAACTTGCAGTCGTCAAGAATGCGAACGAAGAGAAAACTACGTTTATCAAAAAGAGACTTGATGAACTTGATGCCCTGGTTAGGTACATCGTCAGGGTTGCGGTGCCAGGATGCCGTGATACTTAGTCATGTGTCTAATTTTATACTGCGGTTTTTTACCATGGCTGGTTATTGTAATGTCTGAGAGACTCTGTTTGACAATTGTCAAGTTTGCGTTTTAATAAAAGCAGCAACATATCAATTTGCATTGAAATTCAAATTTTGCACAAATTCATATCAAAATTGTCAAATATGCCCACCAATTTTTACAATATAAAACAAATTGACCGCGTGTACAAACTGTGACGGTTATGGACGTCGTCACCGGCGTATGGTCCCACATGTAAGAAACCACGTCACCCACGTATGGACCCGCCCGCCAACATCCACATCAGCACAACAATGGGCCCACATGTCAGAGCCGTCGACCGGTCAGACAACACATCGTCACCGAAAAAACGATGCCTGGTCCCACATGTTAGCAGCCACGTCAGCATCTTCTGGGCCCATATGTCAGCAATGTTGATCGGTCAAAACCGATGCCGATTTATTACTGACGGGACCGTCGGCGATAAAACCCACGTCGGACCCACATGGAAGAAGCCACCTCAACAACTGCTGGCCCCACCTGTCTAAAACTTTGACCGGTCAACCCCTCGGACCGATCACCGGTGATGGGATTATCGTCGCCAAAAAGATTTTAGGCAACAGATTGGACCATCATAGGTGACATTCTGGGCCGTCGCCAAACACGACCACTGGTGACATTTTTTGGTCCGTCACCTAATATGCGAACTTGCATGACGAAAAAACTGGTACCGTCAAAATTTTATTTTCTATGACGGCGCTTCGGTGACGGTGGGTGCGACGACCGGAAAACATCGCCAGTGCATTTTCCATGACGAAAACGGGTTATACATGACACAAGTGAAGCGTCGCAAAATAAATCAAAGTTTGTAGTGGCACCTCCCTTGCTCACATTCGAGACATAACCTATCTACGGCTTCGGAGACAAATGAGACCTGTCGCACCTTCCCAACAACGCATATCATCGTCATGTGTGCCCTCCTCCGTCCCGGTGGCGGCACCTCTCCCTCACCTTGACCTCGAGAGGTGGAGCTCACCGCGACTTGTGAGTTTGCTTGGCGACGGCGCCAGTAGGAACAACATTCCTAGGGGAGCTGACATTTCTTCATGTATCAATCTAGAGCACTAGAACACTCCACGTCTTCGGGCATCCAACCCAGGTTCACACTACTGCAGAAAGGTCATAACGCGACACATGTATCAAAGACCAATCGACCAAACTGTGTGCGATTCATGAATCACAAACGGTATGGTAATCAAACCGTCACCAATAAAACGAACTGCGTGCGATGGCGGATCCATCAAATATGATTCAGAAAAGAGTTGCGTGTGCGAATCATGGCATACAGTTGATCCATATGAACTGTTTGCGATGAGCCAAAACAACAGAAATGGTCAGCCAGATCAAGGTGTGTGCGATAGATGGCATACACGTCACTCGGATGAACTGTTTGCGATGAGCCAAAACAACAACAACGGTCAGCCAAATCAAGGTGTGTGCGATTGATGGCATACAAGTCACTTGGATGAACTGTTTGCGATGAGCCAAAACAACATAAATGGTTAGCTAGATGAAGGTGTGTGTGATAGACGGCATACACGTCACTTGGATGAACTGTTTGCGATAAGCCAAAATAAACACAAACGATTCAGTGTAACAAGATGTGTGTGATACCTGACAAACAGGTCAGTAATCAGAATTGTGTGGAAAGACCGACAATAACACAGACGATTCCTGCTAATAAGCTGTGTGTGTTGTGGGCAAACGGTTGCTGGTATACAATTGTTAGCGGTTGATGAAATCATCACTGACGGGTTCCGTAGTTTAGTCCATGTGTGACGTGATTTGCTCTGTCTGCACAACATCTATGCTCTGTCTACAGAACAACAACATATATACTTATAAGAACATGATTGCATAACCAAATTAAACATCCAATTACATAAGTGACTATACATAACATTTGCACACACCTCAATAAACAATTACATGCATACTGAACTAGGAGAAACGATCATCTAATCATCTACTTCTTGTGACGCTGCCGCCACTGCTCTGCTTATAGCTCGATCCCTCACTTGGGGCAGGACGAAGGCACTTCCTCATGTCAACGATCCGCCTGTACATCTCGTAGCTTGTTGATACGTCTCCAACGTATCTATAATTTTTTATTGTTCCATGCTATTATAGTACCAATCTTGGATGTTTTTATATGCAATTATATATCATTTTTTGGGACTAACCTATTAACCTAGTGCCCAGTGCCAGTTGCTGTTTTCTGCTTGTTTTTGGCTTTTCAGAGAATCAGTACCAAACGAAGTCCAAATGCCATGAAACTTTTTGGAGATTTTTTTCTGGACAAAAGAGAGCCTGGAGACTTGGAGAGGAGGCCAGAAGGTTCGCGAAGCCTCCACAAGGCAATAGGGCGCGGCCCTAGGGGGGCACGCCCTGATGCCTTGTGGGGCCCATGTGGCTCCGTTTGACCTAATTCCACTCCTATAAATTTACAAATATTCAGAAACCATCAGAGAGCTAGAATAGAAAACCTTTCCGCTGCAGCAAGCCTCTGTTCTTCCGCAATCCCATCTGGAGGCCTTTTCGGGTACTCTGCCGGAGGGGGAATCGATCATGGAGGGCTTCTACATCAACCTTGCTGCCCTTCCGATGATGTGTGAGTAGTTTACCACAGACCTACGGGTCCATAGCTAGTAGCTAGATGGCTTCTTCTCTCTCTTTGATCTTCAATACCATGTTCTCCTTGAAGTTCTTGGAGTTCTATCCGATGTAATCTTCTTTTGCGGTGTGTTTGTTGGGATCCGATGAATTGTGAGTTTATGATCAGATTATTCATGAGAAATATTTGAGTCTTCTCTGAACTCTTTTATGCATGATTAAATATAGCTTTGTATTTCTCTCCGATCTATCAATTTGGTTTGGCCTACTAGATTGATTTATCTTGCAATGGGAGAGGTGCTTTGTGATGGGTTCAATCTTGCGGTGCTCAATCCCAGTGACAGAAGGGGACATGACACGTATTTGTATTGTTGCCGTTAAGGATAAAAAGATGGGGTTTATTCATATTGCTTGAATTTGCTTCTCTACATCATGTCATCTTGCTTAAGGCGTTACTCCGTTTTTATTAACTTAATACTCTAGATGCATGGTGGATAGCGGTCGATGAGTGGAGTAATAGTAGTAGATTCAGGCAGGAGTCGGTCTACTTGTCTCGGACGTGATGCCTATATACATGATCATTACCATGAATCCATCATAATTATTTGCTTTTCTATCAATTGCCCAACTGTAATTTGTTTACCCACCGTATGTTTCTGCGCTCGAGAGAGAAGCCTCTAGTGAAAACTATGCCCCCCGGGTCTATCTTTATCATATTAAAAACCTAAAAATACCTTGCTGCTATTTATTTACTTTTATTTTAATTAGTATTTTAGTTTATCTATTTACCTTGATAAGATTTAATCCTTGCAAATTACCGCTAAGAGGATTGACAACCCTCTTATTTGTATTGGGTGCAAGTGTTTGCTCTTGTGTGTGCAGCTGCGCTTAATGGAATGTTGCTTGGTTTTCCTACTAGATTGATAACCTTAGTTCTTAACTGAGGGAAATACTTATCTCTACTGTACTACATCATCCTCTCCTCTTCGGGGAAATACCAACGCAGACTACAAGTAGCAGGAAGAATTTCTGGCACCGTTGCCGGGGAGACATCATGAAAATTACCAAGTACCTTCGCACAAATTATCATTCACTTGCATTTACTTTATTTGACTTTTATTTGCACTTGCCTCTCGTTTTCATTTCCCCCACTTCTAATTTGTTTTTACAAAAACACAAAAATATTTTATTTGCTAGTTCCCTTGTTTTCCTCGTCACCATGACTAGTTTTACCATCCCTCCTTTGTCTTCGGATTTTGAAGTTCTTTACTTCAAACAGAAACAAGAAGAAAATTTGAAAGACGCTTGGTATAGGATAATTGAATCTTATCGTGTTTACACTGTAAAAGGGGATATGACAATTTTGTTGCGGAACTTTTATGTAGGGCTAACTATGCCCAATAGACAACTCTTGGACTTTTCTACCAAAGGAAATTTTATTGATAGTGATCCTAATACTGCTTATGAATTAATAGAGGGAATAGTGGGAACCCCACCATTGCAAAAAGGACCTAATTATACTCAAGAAGGGAACCAAATTTTGGAAAAGCTAGGTGACATACAAAAAAATTTGGTGGAGTTACAAAAGTCTAATGAACCCCTTAAAAATGTTAGTGGTAACCTCAATCGTATGAATAATCTCCTCACTATTTGCAATAAGAAGATAGACACTTTAGATAGTAAAATTGCTTTATTTTCTGAAAATCATGGGAAGCCTCCCGGGTTTGAGACCACTCCTTCTAAATTAGCAAAAACCAAGGATGACAACACTTGAAACTATGCATTATGCCTAGCTAGGGGCATAAAACAATAGCGATTGTTGGGAGGCAACCCAATGAATAAAATATATTTTTTGCTTTTATCTTATGTTTTTGAGTGTTTGCACAATTATAGCTTCTGTTATGATTGTATTTTTATATTTTAATTAGTGTATGTGCCAAGTAATGCCTTTGGGATGATTTGGAAGATAGTATGATTGATGCTGTTTGAAAACAGAAACTTTTGTGTCCAGTGCTGGAATTTGTAATTTTTGCTGGAATGTCAGAACAATCTGAATGTTTTACACAATATTGATATATGAATTTCCCACGTTTTCCTAACTTTTCAGAATTTTTGGAGTTACATAAGTATGACCATAATTCAGATCTTTACAGACTGTTCTGTTTTAGGCAGATTTTGTTTTTTTGCATAGGTCGCTTATTTTGATGTATCTATGGATCGTATCGGGGGGTATGAGTCATGGAGAAGTTGGAGTACAGTATCATTATGCCAAAACTAAATATGAATCAATTTACAATAGTACCTAGAGTTAAAGATTTATTTGTTATACAAACGGATCTCACGAGGTTTCTGTTGAGTTTTGTGTGCTGGAGTTTTCAAGTTTTGGGTGAGACTACGATGGATAAAGGAATAAGGAGCGGCAAGAGCCTAAGCTTGGGGATGCCCAAGGCACCTCAAGGTAATATTCAAGGAAGACTCAAGCATCTAAGCTTGGGGATGCCCCGGAAAGCATCCCCTCTTTTGTCTACAATCTATCGGTAACGCACTTGGAGCTATATTTTTATTCATCACATGATATGTGTTTTACTTGGAGCGTCTTGTGATATAGTTTGTTTGCTTTTGTTTGCTTTTTAGTTTGTCACAATCATCTTTGCTGAACACACCTTTTTGAGAGGGACACACATTATTCGTGATTTGTTAGAATACTCTATGTGCTTCACTTATATCTTTTGACCTAGGCAGTTGCTCTACTGCTTCACTTATATCTTTTAGAGCACAGCGGTGGTTATATTTTAAAGAAATAGTTGCACTCTCATGCTTCACTTATATATTTTTGAGAGTCTCATGATAGCAACGGTAATATGCACGGGTTATGAATTTGGTCTTGATATGATAGGTATTCAAGAGGGATATAATAAAAACTTTCATGTAGATCACTGAATATGATAAATTTGATTCCTTGCATTAGTTTTGCGATATTAAGATGGTAATATGGGAGAGGTACTAGTAGATGATTGTGGTTTAGTAAAAATAATTGTGTTAAGGTTTGTGATTCCCGAAGCATGCAAGTATGATCTGTCGTTATGCTAAGACGTTGGAGCATGATTTATTATTGATTGTCTACCTTATGAGTGGCTGTTGGGGATGAGCGATGGACCTTGTCCTACCAATCTATCCCTCTAGGGGCATGCGTAGAAGTACTTTGCTTCGAGGGCTAATAAACTTTTGCAATAAGTATGTGAGTTCTTTATGACTAATGTGAGTCCATGGATTATACGCACTCTCACCTTTCCGCAATTTGCTAGCCTCTTCGGTATTGTGCATTGCCCTTTCTCACATCGAGAGTTGGTGCAAACTTCGCCGGTGCATCCAAACTCTGTGATATGATACGCTCTATCACACATAAGCCTCCTTATATCTTCCTCAAAACAGCCACCATACCTACCTATCATGGCATTTCCATAGCCATTCCGAGATATATTGCCATGCAACTTCCACCGTTCTATTTTTATGACATACATCATCATTGTCATATTGCTTTGCATGATCATATAGCTGACATAGTATTTGTGGCTCAGCCACCATTCATCATTTTCATACATGTTACGCTAGCATCATTGCACATCCTGGTACACTGCCAGAGGCATTCATATAGAGTCATATTTTTGTTCTATTATCGAGTTGTAATATTGAGTTTTAAGTAAATAGAGGTGTGTTGATCATCATTATTAGAGCATTGGCCCAGTGAGGAAAGAATGGTGGAGACTAATGAGTCCTCGAAAAAGTGGGGATGAGGTCCATGAGACCGTTCTAAATAAATAAAAAAGGCGAAAAAGAGCCATGAAAAAAAATGATGAGAGAAAAAGAGAGAAGGGGCAGTGTTACTATCCTTTTTACACACTTGTGCTTCAGAGTAGCACCATGTTTTTTATATAGAGAGTCTCCTATTTTGTCACTTTCATATACTAGTGGGAATTTTTCATTATAGAACTTGGCTTGTATATTCCGATGACAGGCTTCCTCAAATGCCCGAGGTCTTCATGAGCAAGCAAGTTGGATGCACACCCACTTAGTTTTCATGTTGAGCTTTTGTACACTTATAGATCTTAGTACATCCGTTGCATGGCAATCCCTACTCCTTGCATTGACATCAATTGATGGGCATCTCCATAGCCCGTTGATTAGCCTCGTCGATGTGAGACTATCTTCTTATTTTTGACTTCTCTTATTTACCTCTACCACCACACTCTATTCCACCCATAGTGCTATATCCATGGCTTGCGCTCATGTATTGAGTGGGAGTTGAAAAAGCTGAAGCGCGTTAAAAAGTATGAACCAATTGCGTGGCTTTTCATCGGGGTAGTGCATGATAAATACTTTGTGTGAAGAAGATGGAGCATGTCTGGATTATATGTTTTTGTAGGGATAACTTTCTTTAGCATCGTTATTTTGAAAGGCATGATTGTTTGTTAGTATGCCTGAGTATTGATGTCTTTATATCAAATTATAGACTATTGCTTGGAACCATTTGGATCTTATTATTCATACCATAAGCGAATGATTACATGATGAAACATGTTAGGTAGCATTCCACATCAAAAATTCTGTTTTTATCATTTACCTACTCGAGGATGAGCGGGAATTAAGCTTGGGGATGCTTGATACATCTCCAACGTATCTATAAATTTTATTGTTCCATGCTATTATAGTATCAATCTTGGATGTTTTTATATGCAATTATATATCATTTTTGGGACTAACCTATTAACCTAGTGCCCAGTGCCAGTTGCTGTTTTCTGCTTGTTTTTGGCTTTTCAGAGAATCAGTACCAAACGAAGTCCAAATGCCACGAAACTTTTTGGAGATTTTTTTCTGGACAAAAGAGACCCTGGAGACTTGGAGAGGAGGCCAGAAGGTTCGCGAAGCCTCCACAAGGCAACAGGGCGCGGCCCTAGGGGGCGTGCCCTGATGCCTTGTGGGGCCCACACGGCTCCGTTTGACCTAATTCCACTTCTATAAATTGACAAATATTCGGAAACCATCAGAGAGCCAGAAGAGAAAACCTTTCCGCCGCCGCAAGCCTCTATTCTTCCGTGATCCCATCTGGAGGCCTTTTCCGGTACTCTGCCGGAGGGGGAATCGATCACGGAGGGCTTCTACATCAACCTTGTTGCCCTTCCGATGATGTGTGAGTAGTTTACCACGGACCTATGGGTCCATAGCTAGTAGCTAGATGGCTTCTTCTCTCTCTTTGATCTTCAATACCATGTTCTCCTTGATGTTCTTGGAGTTCTATCCGATGTAATCTTCTTTTGCGGTGTGTTTGTTGGGATCCGGTGAATTGTGAGTTTATGATCATATTATTCATGAGAAATATTTGAGTCTTCTCTGAACTCTTTTATGCATGATTAAATATAGCTTTATATTTCTCTCCGATCCATCGATTTGGTTTGGCCTACTAGATTGATTTATCTTCCAATGGGGGAGGTGCTTTGTGATGGGTTCAATCTTGTGGTGCTCAATCCCAGTGACAGAAGGGGACATGACACGTATTTGTATTGTTGCCATTAAGGATAAAAAGATGGGGTTTATTCATATTGCTTGAATTTGCTTCTCTATATCATGCCATCTTGCTTAAGGCGTTACTCTGTTTTTATTAACTTAATACTCTAGATGCATGCTGGATAGCGGTCGATGAGTGGAGTAATAGTAGTAAATGTAGGCAGGAGTCGGTCTACTTGTCTCGGACATGATGCCTATATACATGACCATTGCCATGAATCCGTCATAATTATTTGCTTTTCTATCAATTGCCCAATAGTAATTTGTTTACCCACCGTATGTTTCTGCGCTCGAGAGAGAAGCCTCTAGTGAAAACTATGGCCCCCGGGTCTATTTTTATCATCTTAAAAACCTAAAAATACCTTGCTGCAATTTATGTACTTTTATTTTAATTAGTATTTTAGTTTATCTATTTACCTCGATAAGATTTAATCCTTGCAAATAACCACTAAGAGGATTGACAAGCCTCATATTTGCGTTGGGTGCAAGTGTTTGCTCTTGTGTGTGCAGGTGTGCTTAACGGAATTTTGCTTGGTTCTTCTACTGGATTGATAACCTTGGTTCTTAACTAAGGGAAATACTCATCTCTACTGTACTGCATCATCCTCTCCTCTTCGGGGAAATACCAACGCAGACTACAAGTAGCACTTGTCTACGCGTCCTTGGCAACGTACTTGACGTGTTCATCTCGTGGTCTCTTCACCCAGGCCTCGTGCCAGGCATCCTTGTTCTTGTTGCACTCATCCTTCATATCTCTGTAGTAGGGGTCGATGATGGTCACAGCGAGTTCAACCAGGGAGTCCTTCTCATTCTTTCTGCCCCAGACCCTGTACTAGCCTTGGATGTCGACAAGCTTCTGGCAGGCCAAGCCCGAAGTTTTGAGCACCTTTAGATCGTTGAAGGTGTCCACCATAGCGAACCTGTAGTCTGGGCTATTGATAAACCTGGCGAAACGCTCGCAAGGCCTTGTGGCCAGGGAGTAGTGGTAGACGAGGACGTGATGGCGCACGCAAAACTGGGCGCCGTTAACCTTCTGAACATACCCGAAATTACCGCCGGTGAACTCGAGGTTGAAGGCGACCACTTGGTACTTTTCCTCAGCAAGCAACTACTCCATAGTGTGGATGGAGCTCTCCACCGAGACTGGCTCGTTGGTGTACACCACCGAGAGGTCCTTCCCCCTCACGTTGGTGTCCACTACGTGAGGTGTGGTGAACTGCCGCCCGTCGTCATCGTTAACCGCTGGGAGCGTCATTCGAGCCACTGCGAGCGCCATTAGAGCCGCTTGATATCCTCTCTGTATGTGTCGTCGTGGGTGTGCTTATTGTGTTGTGGGGCGCGAGAGATTAAGGTAAATGGCCGCGGGAATAAATGGGGGCCAGACAGCCTAGATTCTCGTCACGTCCGCATGACAATTTTTGCAGCGGGTAACTGCATTGTGGCACACGTAACTTCATCGTGGTGCTGCGTCCAGCGCAACCGCATGCATATGGTGCCCCAAACATACATGATCGTGCGCCGGCCCCAACCGCTGGCAGTGCGCTTGGAGGAAGGCAAATAGAGCGCGCGCGGGGGTATGCAAGGAGAGCACGTGTGGAGGGACGCGAGGAGAGCGCGCATGGAGGGACGCGAGTAGAGCGCGCCGCGGCCGCGTCAACCGCGAGCAACCACACACATAGAGCTTTTGAACACACAGGGAATGGCCGTCTACAAGCCGGTCAGCATCGTGATGTGAAAGGACGTCGCGTTTCACATCACACCGTGGGGGAACAATCGTTCGTGACGCTGCATAGAGAATGGCCGTTTCCTAGGCAATTAAATCACAAACATTTTTTAAATTAACCGTATGTGTACGTGTCATTTCATCCTCCTCTCGCACGTCTTGTCACTGCGTTACCACACGAGGCTTCGAGTGCAAGCTTGAGCACCGCACAGGCGTTTCGTTTGGCCACGCGTTGGCTCAAAGAGGAGCCAATGAATCGTTGGTGAGCCCGTTAACCGCACAACCGTGAAGGTTCCCGCATGCAACAGTGCAAGCTTCCCACCCGGCTCGGTGAAATCCCCAAAAACCCCAATGCTTACCGGCCTGCTATATAAACCCTCACGGCCAGCGACTCCGCATCACATTGTTCCCTCCCTCCCCGTAGCTTATCTCGTCTGCTTCTCCCCCAATTGCCAATATGGCACCTCAACAACTCCGCCGTCAGAGGACAGCTCCAGCAGCTCGGAGGCTGCACCGCGGCAGCGGCACTATCCCCGGCCGCGTGTAATGTGCATGGCGGCCCTGTTGGGTGTGCGCACACCACCCACCACACGCTCCGCCGCTACTGACCGACGGCAGTTGTTGCCGGCCATCGTGGCCGCCACCCCACCGTCGGCCGCCAGGGCCATCACCCGCTCTGCCACTGCGGCCCGAAGGTGGGAGGTGGAGGCCGCCGAAGGCCATATGCTCGGGATTTGCGTCAGCGAGCTTGCGCGCTACATCAAGTTCCTACGGGAGAAGGAGGAGCTCCAGGTCGAGCACGCAAAGAGGCTTACCGCCGCCGTGGCCACAGCAGAAGCCGTTGCACTGGCGCGGAATGCAGAGATCTAAAAGAAGCCCCGCCGCTTCGAGTGGGATCATCAGGAGCGGCACAGGGCATAGAAGCTGCGCATCGCTAAAGGTGCAGGAGCGGCTGGCAAGGGATTCCACTACTATAGCTCGTCAGTAGGCTCATCCTCCTCTACCTCTTACTGAGTGCGCTTGGCAGAGGAGAGGCATGCTGGAAGTAGTACAAAGCCCCTCCGTAGTAGTATTTAGGGGCTATTTTGTTCAGTTCATCTGAATATAGATATGATTGAACTGTACTACGTACTTAAAATTAGTTAGTATATATAGTTGAACTAGCTATTTTAGTACGTGGTTGGCAACAATTGGGGGAAAGTTTGGTCAGTTCAGCTATTGAGTTGAACTGTTTGTATAAAGATCGACTGCTTAATCTATGAATGAAATCTATGTTTAGTGAAATTCAGTTGCAAAATTAGAGAGTACTAGCGAATTTCAGCTGCAAAATTTGAAAAATATCAGTGTTACAAGGTTGACAAATGGCAATGTTACTAGATTGACAAATGCCAATGTTTCCAATTTGACAAATGGCAATATACCCAACATGACAGATGCAAATCTTACCAAATTGTCTGTAGTAAGCACACGTGTCATCATACCAAATCATTTGCGATGAAGCGATGCACAAATCATGCGCGCCAAATTTTCCTTTCGCTTAGTGGCGAAGGAACCATAGCTCTCGCTTTGCATACGGGTGTTCAATCTGAAACGTTTGCGATGAGTGTTTTATTCAGAGAAAAACATTGATGTTTTTTATTATTTATTTACTTTGATAAGTCTGTACATTCAGAGAAAAAACGCTCAGTTGATCAAACCATAGATCTCATTCAGTTACCCTGTGACTTTACATTCATATGATCAAGATACAATATTAAACATAAAAACTAATTGCGGCAGCAGAGGCGGCGGCATGCTGTGCGGGCTTTGTCGTCCTCTGGGACACCATAGTTCAAGTCTTCAAGCCAACCCAGAATGGTCTGGACTTGCAAATCCAAGAGCTGGTCCTCATGCGAATGACGGGCAGGGGGGTGGGGGGACGACGACTCGCGGCGATGTGAGGAAGCAGTCGAGGGCGGCGTCCCATGTCGCTGACGGTGGCGCGGCGGGTGCAGCCGCGTGCACGGGGACCGGCTCGGTGGGTGCGGGGGCGTGCATGAGCACAGGCGCGGGCGCTGGCGCTGGCACGTACACGAGCTCGAGAGGGTCCGCGGGGACATCGCTGACGTCCGCGGCTTCCAGCGCTGCGATTGTGCTCGGCGACCAGCCCGTCAATGCCACGGGGATGGTCGCTGGCGTGGGCGCGGGGATGGGAGCTGGGACGGGCGCGGGGGCAGCATCCGCCTCGGCCAGCTCATTCAGGGCCTTGTCCGTGAGGTCTCATTCCTACTTATCTTCTATCTCCTTCGGCGTGGGGTCGACTTCACCAAACCGGAAGATTAGTGGCATATGATCCCTGTGCGCCATGGCGTAGGTGGAGGATGATAGGAGGTGGGCGAGAGGGGAATGGGAGGCAAAGAAAAAGGATTATGAGTGAGCGGGGAGTAAGGCCGCCTATTAAACAGTGGCTCGGGCGCCATTAATGGAGAAGTTGGGGGCGAGGCGGGCGGCAATGGAGGTCAAAGGGCTCGCTTCCCGGTGAGCCTGCGTAGCGTACTGCTCGCACGCCTCCCGATGAGCCTGCGCAGCGGAGGACTGCTCGCACGCCTCCCGGTAAGCCCGCGCAGCGGATTTCGCTCGCACGCCTCCCGTCTACTCGAACAGCTGGCCGCACGACACCTCCTAGACAATAAAAAGTGGGACATGTGGCGGCACGTAAATGGTCAGTAGAACGCCCATGATTTAAATAATTCTATACAACCATTTGTGATCTTAACGCAACAGCTATTTGTTCCAAAATGGCTTTGTTGGCTGTTAATGTGTGTGCCTTCTCTCATATTGGACACGAAAAATACTAGAGCATATTTGTGCTATATCATGACACCATGCCCAATTTCCTGAATTTCGTGTGAGTTTTGGATTTACAAGAATTTATACCAATATTCTCATTGTTGACTCTAGAGAAATAATCAAAAAACTTGTCTCAAATTGGAAAACAAAACCCTACAGTCCCTACATGCACATATATGATTTTTCAACCTATTTTGGTGCACTGGAGCATGTGCATGTAGTTCAAATTTGAATTATGCACATTAAATGCCTAGAAAACTCAATTAATGTATAAAAAAGTTCAAACGAACCGTGAATAATTCCAAATTTTAAAACGACACTTGTATTAACCCATGCTGCCTCTGGAAAAATATTCAAGGCGAGAAGAGACAACGAATGTCATTTCGTCCACAAAGGTGACACGTTTCCTATCGGAACCATGAGGCTTCTAGTGAGAAGCTCTGGTTTGCAAGAAGCTTATACCAAAACTTGTCCCAAATTGGACAAAAAATTTACCACAGCATGTTGGTGCCATTTCATGACACCATGCCAAGTTTCATGAATTTTAGATGAGTTTTCAATTTACAGGAATTTAAAAACCAAGTTTCTCAATGTTTGCGATCAATCCACGACGTCGAGGTGTTTGAAATTCATTCACATTTATTGCATGGAACCTAAACATGCACCCAAGGACACATATATGATTTTTCAACCCATTTTGGGTGCACTGGAGCATGTGCCTGTCGTTCAAATTTGAATTATGCACATTAAATGCCTAGAAAACTCAGTTAATGTATAAAATGTCCAAACAAACCCTTAATAATTCCAAATTTTAACACGACACTCGTATTAATCCATGCTGCCTCTGAAAAAATATTCAAGGCGAAAAGAGGCAGCGAATGTCGTTTCGTCCACAAAGGTGACACATTCCCTATCGGAACCACGAGGCTTCTAGTGAGAAGCTCTAGTTTGTAAGAAGCTTATACCAAAACTTGTCCCCAATTAGATAAAAAATTTACCACAGCATGTTGGTGCCATTTCATGATACCATGCCAAGTTTCACGAATTTCAGACGAGCTTTGGATTTACAGGAATTTAAAAACCAATTTCTCAATGTTTGCGGCCGATCCACGATGCCGAGGTGTTTGAAATTCATTCCCATATTTTGCATGGGACCTAAACATGCTCCCAAGGACACATATATGATTTTCCAACCCATTTTGGTGCACTGGAGCATACGCCTGCAGTTCAAATTTGAATTATGCACACTAAATGCCTAGAAAACTCAGTTAATGTATAAAAATATCCAAACGAACCCTGAATAATTCCAAATTTTAACACGACACTCCTATAGTTGCATGTTCACTGCAGATAAATTATCTAGCAATTCAAACACTGTCCTTTACCGCTGTGACCCCATTTTGTATTTCAAATCAAAATGAAGAATCAAGTAGATCACACACAGTTTATTATCACGAATCGTGTGAGATGCAGTACAAAATATCTTGGAGCACCCTCATATATGGCTTACGCCGGAAGGTTCGTTGGCTACAGTCCACCAATGGCGCTTCAACCACACTAAATCATGTGAGATGCAGTACAAAATATCTTGGAGCACCGTCATATATGGCTTACGCCGGAAGTTTCGTCGGCTACAGTCCACCGCCGGCGCATCAACCACACTTGCTCCCCAATATCATTTTACTGTTCAATCATCGCTGGTCAAAGATGTGGAGGTGGACCCGCATTGTGAGGGCAACTTCGGCGGCCCACTCTGGCCAGAGCGCGGCCGCAGCCGCCATGAGCGCGCTCACAACCTCCATGAGCGCAGCCGCAATCTTCGACCAGGCGTCCGCGGCAGCCGAAAGGGCAGCTGTTGCAGATGAGATGGTGGCAGCAACATCTGTGACAGGGATAGCAAATGGCGAGAGCGGCACAGCAGCTGTCCGTTCCTCAGCGGCTGCTGTAGCCCTGATGGAGCCTGCCCATGCCCATGTTTTGGCCGCCCACGCCCAGCTCCTGGAGGTCACCGCACAAATTGCACGAAGTTTCTCCGACATCGGTCGACAACCCACTTCTGAAGAGTTGGCAATTGATGACCCACAAGTATAGGGGATCAATCATAGTCCTTTCAATAAGTAAGAGTGTCGAACCCAACGAGGAGCAGAAGGAAATGACAAGCGGTTTTCAGCAAGGTATTCTCTGCAAGTACTGAAAGTAGCGGTAACAGATGGTTTTGATAGCAAGATAATTCATAACAAGTAACAAGTAGTAACGGTAACAAAAGTGCAGCAAAGTCGCCCAATCCTTTTTGTAGCAAAGGACAAGCCGGAACGAACGCATATAATAAGCAAAGCGTTCTCAAGGACACATAGGAATTTCATCTAGTCACTTTCATCATGTTTGTTTGTTTCGCGTTCGCTACTTCGATAATTTGATATGTGGGTGGACCGGTGCTTGGGTGCTGTTCTTACTTGAACAAGCCTCCCACTTATGATTACCCCCTCTTGCAAGCATCCGCAACTACGAAAGAAGAATTAAGATAACTCTAACCATAGCATGAAACATGTGGATCCAAATCAGCCCCTTACGGAATAGCGCATAAACTAGGGTTTAAGCTTCTGTCACTCTAGCAACCCATCATCTAATTACTACTCCACAATGCCTTTCCTTAGGCCCAAAGATGGTCAAGTGTCATGTAGTCAACGTTCACACGGCACCACTAAAGCAAGCACAACATACATAGCATCAAAATATCGAAAGAATACCAAATTCACATGATTACTTATGACAAGACTTCTCCCATGTCCTCAAGAACAAAAGTAACTACTCACAAATCATATTCATGTTCAAGATCATAGGGGTACTGAATAGCATTAAGGATGTGAACATATAATCTTCCACCAAATAAACCAACTAGCATCAACTACAAGATGTAATCAACACTACTAGCAACCCACAGGTACCAATCTGAGGTTTTGAGACAAAGATTGAATACAAGAGATGAACTAGGATTTGAGATGAGATGGTGTTGGTGAAGATGTTGGTGAAGATTGGTCCTCCCATGATGAGTGGATCGTTGGTGATGTCGATGGCTTCGATTTCCCCCTCCCGGAGGGAAGTATCCCCGGCGGAATCGCTCCGCCGGAGAGCAAAAGTGCTCCTGCCCAGGTTCCGCCTCGATACAGCGGCGCTTCATCCCAAAAGTCTTCTCATTAATTTTTTTAGGGCAAAAGACCTCATATAGCAGAAGGAGGGGGCCAGAGGCCAGCCAGGGGCCCCACAAGGCATCAGGGCACGCCCAGGGGGGCCGCGCCCTGTTGCCTTGTGGGCAACTGGTGGGTCCCCTCCATTATCTCTTTTCTCCAGTATTTTTTATATATTTAATAAAAAATCTCTGTGAATTTTCAGGTCAATAGGAGCTCTGTAGAATAGGTATCTCTGATGTGGCTATTTCAGATCCAGAATTCCAGCTGTCGGTATTCTCCCTCTTCATGTAAACCTTGCAAATTAAGAGAGAAAAGGAATGAGAATTGCATCATAAAGTTTAATAATGATCAAAAACATAATAAATAATAGTAGGAAATCATGATGCAAATTGGACGTATCAATTCCCCCAAGCTTAGACCTCGCTTGTCCTCAAGCGAAAAACCGAAATCGATAATCATGACCACAAGTTTAGAGAGAGAGGTGTCGATAAAACAAAATACAAACATGAAAGCATCATGTTCATTATTATAACAGCAATATAACATCATATAACTTCTCATAAGTAAGTGACAATTCATTCACAAGTCTTTAAAGTATGAACCCTAAACCATATTGAAAACTAACAAACTGTGATGTCAGTCATTGAAGCAATCGCAATTCATCAGATTATCAGAAAGAGTCTATGTAAGAGCTTTGTTTAGCAAGTTCACATACTCAACTATCATTTAGTCTTCTATGCTTGCTGACACTCACGTCATCCTTATGGAGCAAAAGTTTCAGTCGAACACATAGAAAGGTAGGGGCTTATAATTTCGCCTCCCAACGTATTTACCTCAAAGGTAATGTTAACGATAATAACTCATGATCACCTATATTCAATTGGATATATATGCATGGATCAATCGCCACCACATGATGTTTGCCAAAAGAGAATAAAAACGGAATAGAAGAGAATACTATTGACTCTTGAATGAAAGTAAATACATAAAGTAAAAGGTAGGCCCTTCGCAGAGGGAAGCATAGGTTGTCATGCGCTTTTTGCTTTTGGATGTGCAAGCTCTTAATGTAAAGGAATTTCACTTTATATTGCCCCTTGTGATAGCGACCTTTATTATGTAGTATGTCGCTTTTATTGCTCCACCATCATAAGATTGTACAAAGCTTATTTTCCCTTACAATAAAAGTTCATACATATTTAGTAAAAAAAATTATTGCTTTTGCACCGATGACAACTTACTTGAAGGATCTTATTCAATCCATAGGTAGATATGGTGGACTTTCATGGCATGAAACTGGGTTTAAGGTTTTGGATGCACAAGTACTATCTCTACTTGGTGCGGATTTTTGGCTAGCAAAGATAGGGGGCAAACACCACATGTTAGAGGATCCAAAACAATATAACTTCTATGTGAATATAAGCAAACATAACCCATTATGGTGTCTTCCTTGTCCAACGTCAACTAATTGACATAGAATATTTGATGGGGGCTCACAATCATAAAAGATGTCCAAGATAGTGTATTTATATGTGAGACCTCTCTTCCTTTATTACTTTTTCATGAATTGCTACAATGACCAATGCTATGTTTGTCAACTTCCCACAAGTTTTATCAATTATACTTCTTTTATGTGAAGTCATCACTCCCCATGGGATTAGCATATGATCCTTTTTTCTTTCTCTTTTTTTTGATTGAAACGTAAAAGTAAAGAAGCAAAAGCAAACTACTCTTTATTATATAACTCTCACACTCGATTACATAGATAGATGGATCACAAAGCAAACACTCAAAGCTAGATCATACTAAAATTTTATTCTTCTAAATCATGAAATAACTACGGATCGAACTAAGATAGATAATGATGATGAAAAAGTGATGGTGATACGATACCGGGGCGCCTCCCCCAAGCTTGGCACAAGCCAAGGGGAGTGCCCATACCCGTGTACTCAAGTCTCCTTCTTGGGTGATGGTGGTGATGAAGTGATAGGCTTGTCCTTCCACTTGAGGATACGAATCTCTTCTTTTAATTTGTCATTCCATCTTTCGGGATCCCAAATTTTGCGACGTAATTTATCCGAATCTTCCAGCACATGACGAAAATGAGTGAATTGAACTTTAGAAACCTTCACCATGTTAGGTAGGCTGGACCTCTTGAATTCAATGTGCATATCTCCTGGTTGAGGCAGTGGGGGATCCTTGTCCTCTTCACTGGAATGACCTTGCTTCTCCCTCAAATCAGCATCTTCCTCTTCATCAGTTTTCCAACCATAGGGATCATTGTCCCCGTAGACTCTAGGGTTTGCAATAAGATGAGAAACATAGCTTTCCCCGTCCGAATCCTGAGATGACATGGAGCTTGACCTCGAGAATCTGACAGAAGACAGCAACGAAACAACAACAGAGGAGAAACTTGCGATACGGTGGTCAAAACACCCGTGAATATATATAAAGAATTTTTATCTTGCAAAACAAGCATACGAGAAGAAAACGGAGTCGGGAAGGCACACGTGGGGCCCACAAGGCATCAGGACGCCCCAGGGGGTGGCCGCGCCCTGTTGCCTTGTGAGCACCCTATGGATCCTCTCGGTTGTTTCTTATTTTTGTAATTTTTCTAATATTCCAAAACAGACAGAAATATTTTTATGGAATTTTTGGAGTCGGTTTACTTACCGTATCACATACCTACCCCTTTTCAGGGTGCTGGAGTGTTCCAGAAGGACTCTTTGATGTGTTCCTCCGGTGTCATTGTTTGAATAATATTAATTTCAACATTGATGGGAGTACCTGAAATATAATGCTTAATTCTTTGCACATTCACCACTCTCGGGTTGGTGCCTTCGGAGTTGTTGATTTTTATGGCTCCGGAACGGTAAACTTCTTCGATGACATATGGCCCCTCCCATTTAGAGAGAAGCTTTCCTGCAAAGAATCTCAAACGAGAATTGTATAATAAAACATGATCACCTACTTTGAATTCCCTTTTTTGAATTCTTTTGTCATGCCATCTTTTAACTTTTTCTTTAAACAACTTACCATTTTCATAGGCTTGGGTTCTCCATTCATCTAAAGAGCTAATATCAAATAACCTCGTCTCACCGGCAAGTTTAAAATCATAATTGAGTTCTTTAATTGCCCAATAAGCTTTATGTTCTAGTTCAAGAGGTAATTGACATGATTTTCCATAAACCATTTTATACGGAGACATACCCATGGGATTTTTATATGCAGTTCTGTAGGCCCATAATGCATCATCAAGTTTCTTAGACCAATTCTTTCTAGATCTGTTAACAGTCTTTTGCAAAATCAATTTTATTTCTTTATTAGTTAATTCAACTTGACCACTAGACTGAGGATGATAGGGAGATGCAATTCTATGATTAACATCATACCTAGCAAGCAATTTACGGAAAGCACCATGAATAAAATGTGAACCACCATCAGTCATTAAATATCTAGGGACTCCAAACCTCGGGAAAATAACTTCTTTAAGCATTTTAATAGAAGTGTTATGATCAGCACTACTAGTTGGAATAGCTTCTACCCACTTAGTAACGTAATCAACAGCAACTAAAATATGAGTATACCCATTGGATTTAGGAAAAGATCCCATATAATCGAAACCCCAAACATCGAATAGTTCAATAACAAGTGAATAATTCATAGGCATTTCCAGACGTCTACCAACATTACCAATTCTTTGACATTCATCACAAGAAAGGACAAACTTACATGCATCCTTGAAAAGAGTAGGCCAATAAAAACCAGATTGTAATACCTTGTGTGCAGTTCGATCTCCCGCATGGTGTCCTCCATATGCCTCGGAGTGGCACTTACGTCGGATTTGTTCCTGTTCATGCTCAGGTACACAACGTCTAATAATACCATCTACTCCTTCTTTATATAAGTGTGGGTCATCCCAAAAGTAATGTCTTAAATCAAAGAAGAACTTTTTCTTTTGTTGATATGTAAAGCTAGGTGGTATGTATTTAGCAACAATGTAATTAGCATAGTCTGCATACCAAGGAGTACTATGAGAAGCATTTATCGCAGCTAATTGTTCATCAGGAAAATCATCATTAATAGGAAGTGGGTCATCAAGAACATTTTCCATTCTAGACAAATTATCAGCCTCGGGATTCTCAGCTCCCTTTCTATCAACAATATGCAAATCAAATTCTTGTAGCAAAAGAACCCACCTAATAAGTCTAGGTTTAGCATCTTTCTTTTCCATAAGGTATTTAATAGCAGCATGATCAGTGTGAATAGTAACTTTGGAATCAACAATGTAAGATCTAAATTTATCACATGCAAACACAACTGCTAAAAATTCTTTCTCAGTAGTAGCATAATTTCTTTGAGCACTGTCTAGAGTTTTACTAGCATCATGGATAACATTTAATTTCTTATCAACTCTTTGCCCTAGAACATCACCAATAGCATAATCACTAGCATCACACATAATTTCAAAGGGTAGGTTCCAATCAGGTGGTTGAACAATATATAGGTGTAGAAATTAAGGCTTTCTTAAGTACTTCAAAGGCTTCTATGCAATCATCATTAAAAACGAATGGAACATCTTTTTGCAAGAGATTAGTAAGAGGCATAGAAATTTTAGAGAAGTCTTTTATAAACCTTCTATAGAAACTAGCATGACCAAGGAAACTTCTTATACCTTTGAGATATTTAGGACATGGCATTTTCTCAATAGTATCAACTTCAGCTTTTATCAACACTACTAGAAAAAAGGCTATTAGTGGCGCACCATATATTGCTATTAGTGGCGCACTATGGGTGCGCCACTACTAACACGCCACTGGTAATGGTTAGCAATGGCGCACCTCTGGTGCGCCACTGGTAACCCAAATACCAGTGGCGCACCTACTGGTGCGCCACTGGTAACACTGCTGGTGTGCCACTGCTAACACTACTTGTGCGCCACTGGTAACACTACTGGTGCGCCGCTGCTAACCCTACTGGTGCGCCACTGCTAACCGTACTGGTGCGCCACTGGTAATGTAGCAGGGCCCCTACTGGTGCGCCACTGGTAACCCTATGGGTGCGCCACTGGTAAGGTAGCAGGGTGCGCCACTAATGTGAAAGGTGGTGCGCCACTACTATTAATTCAAGGATTTTTTTTTCTGCTTTTCTAGTATTTGCACAGATTACAGAATACAATAATACAGCACAAAATATACAGTTTGCAATACAGTATAAACTACAATTAGTCAAGTATAAACATCACATAATATATACAATTCATCACATTAGTCTCCGAATTCGAAATAGCGAACAAAGTTCAAACATTAGCGAAGTTTAGGTCTCGAGACCGCGAGTAGCGAGTTTGTCGTCATATTACAAAGTCGATATCGATCATCTAAACTACCATCACATAGAAGAGAGATGCGGTCACGATGAGCATCATCGCGATGAAACTGGTCTTCATCCGGTTCCTCCTCCGCTCCCTCCTCTCTCCCGCTAGATAGCGCGCGTATCTAGATTCCGCCTCCGCCCTAGTGGTGTACCCTTTGTAACTGTTCCCGCTGAAACGGTGAACCTGTCTCCGACACTCCTCCCAGTCGTCGTAGACTCCGGGAACCTCACCCTTGTACACGACATACGACGGCATCTCTATGCACTAGACAAACAAAACGTTAGTAGCAATTCACAGATAATATATAAGCAATATATAAGCATGCAACAAAAGGATCGAAAGAGAAAAGCAACACATTAATAGCACGGTTCATGGTCCTACTAATAAATAGCATCGATTACATATAAGTTGAACGAATGTCCAAACTGAAGAGACATACAAGTTCATTAAAGTTTAATTACAACATGAGCTAATCGATATTTCAGAACTACATAGCATCAATACTTTCGACTCGACTCAGGGACCGGAGCATGGATGAAGCCGCCGTCTTTCGTGATGGTCATGAATGTGCGGTCGTTGTCAGCCTGCATTTGTAGCGTTGTTTCTATGTCACTGTTGGACGGTTGATAGTTGAGGTAGAACTGCCCCGAGGTACGAAGGACATCTTCATAGATGATTTCCGCCAACTCCGACTGGATGCGAAAGAATTCTTGTCTGATGTCCTCGTCCTGGATTGCCGACAAGCGTGCGGCCCATTCTTTGAGCTCATTTGGTAGCATACGCTGATGATGGTTCCGTACGATCGCCCGCATGTGATGGAGGGCGTAGTAGGCATCCTTCTGACTGCCAGGCGGCTGCTTGACGCAGGGGAACGTCGTTGTGTGGGTGAACACGTGCTTGCCGTACCTACAAATTGGCCTCTTGAAGGTGCCTCCAGATTTGGCGTAGACGGGGAGAACATCATCAAGAACTTTCTTAATATTTGTGTAGTCTTTCTTCGACTGACGGTCCGAGTCGAAATACGTGGCCGTGGAATATTTCGGGCTTAAGAGGATGAGTGTGCAATGTGTGTCACTGCACAAAACACGGAATGTTAGAAAAAAAAAAGAACGATCGAAATCTAAGAAATCATATGTTACGGGGCGGTGAGGGGATGACTTACTCGGAAAAGTAAGGCACGAGGAAGTTATCCTTATCCTGGTTCGCCAGGATGACGCCTTCGAGGTATGAACTCGCGACTTGCCGGTCCCCAGCGCTGCCCAAGATCTTGGCACGCATGTAGAAGGGGTCGACTATCACGATGTCCGGGGTCTTGTCTCTAATGATCCGCATCTCCATACTGAGCGAAAATAGCCGAATGAAGGTGTAGTGCAGCGGATAAAGGTTAAACATAGCGAAGATGTCATCAAACCGCAGGACGATCATACGCCCCATGGTGCTATCGACAAAGCCCCTGCCCTCTGGCACCTTGGCCACGAAAACCGGGTATGCCACATCTTTCTCGGAGAGACGCCGCTTCTCCATAGTAAGAACACCGTCATGCAGATTCTGCATAGCAGGGGTTGCAGCATTGAGCAGATTAGTCGGTAGCATCGGCCTACCCGCCACATGCACCCTCCTCGAGATATCCTTGGATATTGGTGGCCCGTCCTGAGCACGGATCGTAGTCGGTGCCGGCTGGCTCGCACCCTTGCCACTTTTTCTTTTCCGTCCCTTCTCCTTCTTCTTCTGCTGTAATGGGATCGAGTTCTGCTCAGAGACCACCTTCTTGAGTGTGTTGGGGCTGATAATGTTTCGCACCTCGGCTGTTTGAGTCTCAGTGAAGGCGTCAGCTGGAGGCGTCTCCTGAGAACTGAACAGACGACGCCTGTTGCAATTGGGTTTCTCCGCGGTACCAGCTAGATCGCGATCGTCTTTTGCAGGGTTGGGTTCTTGAGAAGGAGGCCCCGCCAAGAAGTCGTCATCGTACCCATGTTCGTTAAAGTACTTATCGACGTTGGAAAATGTATCGTCGTCGCCGTCCGGATCATGTGCCATATGCATGTCCGGATCAGCTGACGGCGGTAGCGTTGCGGCGGTCTTGCCATGGCTTGGCGACGGCACGACTGGCGGTGTTGTCTGTGGGGTGGTGTCCCCCGCCCCCAAACGAATCTGGCTCTTCGGCCAAAGCAAGGACCAGTTGTAGGAGGCGCTGAGGGTCATCACATCATCATCGTCGGCCCCAGGGGGTCGATACGGAGGTAACACGTCGTCGCAGCCCCGCAGCACCCGAACCAGTTGAACCCTATACACGGCGGGTGGCATCGGATTACCGTGGAACAAGCGGTTGCCCGGTTCAACGATTTTGGCCTTGGCGACATCGATCAACTCGCCGTTCACGAAGTGCAGGAGAGTGCATGGAACGTTGGCGGCGCCCTGCGAAAACATGTAGGGCGTCAGGGATGCCCAGTCAAAGGCAAGGAGATGAAGTCATCGGCCGAGGCTTAGTTACCGTGATGGCGTCGAGCTCGGCTAATGTCGAGGCACCGCCAACGGCGGGCGTGCAAGTGACGGAGGGGCCGCTTGTTGCCGAGGTGCCGGCCGGCGTATTCTTCCCACACCCGGGTGCATTAAGCTCCAATACTGGCGCCGGCCCCGGAGTCACCAACGCCGCCTCCGCCGGAGACACCAATGCCGGCGCGTTGTGCGAGTTGCTGCCCGTGAAGCTGGGAATCGGGGGCGGCCCCTGTTGGCCGCCCGCAATCCACCCCCGCAGCCCGGCAAGCAAGGTAGGCATAATGGCGGTGATCGTCGCTCCCAGTTGGTCTCGCACTTGCTCTTGGACCATCTCCGGAATCCGCGCCACTTGTGCCTTGAGTTCTTTAACCTCGCGCTCCTGGCTTTCCGAGCTGGTCTTTTTCTCCTTTCGCCCAGCCTTATAGTATTCCGACCATTTCATGGACAAGCCTTCGCCGGCCACACGACCAGCTGACGATGGCTTACTGAACTTATCCTTGTG